>OX336394.1:82895504-85566039 GCA_946902985.2 Meconema thalassinum | reverse complement strand
CGTTTCAGGCGTCCCTACGGCCAAAATGTGAACTGAACAGCAATGATGTCGCGTATTTTCAGATAGCAACAGTATTTGCAAATCGCACACTTCTTACAAAAAATTATATTTATGAAATTAGAATGCAATTCGTCACTGCTAATGTCATTTGTGTGCTGAGTCCATTGATTGACAGCTTAACCGCAACACTCACCGGTTATTCGATATTTATGAAATTATACGATTTAAATTTTTGTTTCTGAAAAACATGCAAAATGATAAAAGACAGACCTCAGAATGTTAAAATGACATGAAACAGACGTCACAGCGGCCAAAATGTGAAGTGGACAGCAACAGTATCTGCAAATCGCACACTTTGTATAGTTTTTTAAAAGTCATTTTTTAAAGAAATTATAGATATTGATGAAATTAGAGTGCAATGCGTCACTGGTAATGTATATTCCCTTTCATTTGAATGCTCATTTTTCACAATCGGTCGCTTGTGAGCGCCGCAGGAGGGATCTATACTACTGAAATAATATATATGATGTATATATTTTCACTTCATTACAATTCAAATTGTAAGAAATATATAGCTACTGAATAAAGGTAAAATTACAATATATTTACTCGTCTTATTTCTACTTAAAATCTGCTTTAAATAAATTAATATAAAATTAGGACATACAATAAGTATTTCATGTAATGAGTTTTTAATTACACAAAGAAAGAAATATTATTAAATGAATATATTAGACTAGTGGGCCCGTGCGAGGTTTATGGGGTAGTAGGGAAGATTGTGGGAGAACGAAGTTTTAAAAATTGTAGAAATGTATTTATTGTTGTTAAACGGCATACGTACATGAGAAGATCACAAAAAAATATGTAGAACAGTGTTTTGTACTTATCACAGCACCTCTTTGTAGACAATATTCGATGTTACAACGAATTCATCGGTTATTTTCTTGCTCGTGAATAAAGAGACTCCTCAGCTAGCAATACGCCGCGCTCCAGCCAGATGGCTGATGCCGCCGCGCTGCCCTGCGCTCTAGTGGCAGGCTCGCCTAGCAGTACGCCGCACTACCTAGCGCTCTAGCGGCAGGCTCGCCAGGTTACGGTGCTCCCATTGTAAATGTACATTTTTAAGATATTTATTTAATTATGAGGCATTTAAAGGGGAAGTGAGTGCGTTTCGGGCCTACTTGGGGTTATGCGGAACCTGTAGGTACCCCATATGTGTAGGTTGGTGTTAACAGGACCTTATTTTCGGTAAAAACCGGAATGGGACCCTAGCAGAATAATATAGGGAGGATATATGCAAAATGTTATTAAATATAATGTATTGACTAATAAATAATACAAATTATTTATTGTTAACGATATTTCAATGATTTAATAACTTTATAGAAGGTATTATTCACCAAGATTCACTGTTGACCTTGCATTGCAGTGAGTATGGCTGAGCGCTGCGGGCTCTCTGCCTTCTATCTCAAAAACTGTTGGGCGCATGAAAATTATTTTCAAACAAAATTTGTCGCAAATGTTATGCTCTACATTTTTTATAATATAATATATTATGTTAACATCATTGGAGCTATGGAAATCGAGATAATCGTGAAAAACTGATTTTTGTGACCTTTGACCTTGAATAACTTACGGCACAGACGGACTTTTATGAGACTTTTGAGACAACTTTTAGAACACTACAATTAAAGGTGTATACGAGTTTACAGCTTGTTATCTCTCATTCCGAGGTTGACCCCTAATATGATTGGTCTAGATGTTGTTTAAACGATTCGCGCACCGTCACTCGTGCGCTACCTATTGTAAAATGGATTTAATAAGTTAGAAATCTTCGCGGGAGTGGGCACAACATCTCACCAAAATGTCATCGCAATGTAATGAATGGTATATGAACGCATGCGGGACTTTGTTGAAACGAATCGCGTGCCAAAACTCATTTGTTGAAACAACGCGCGCACTATCTATTGTAAAATGGATTTACTATGCCTATAACCATCCCGGGAGTAGGCACAACAACTCACAGAAGTTTCATCGCAATCGGTTGAATGGTACATAAACGCATAGGCTACAGGGCTTTGTTAAAACAAATCGCGTGCCAACACACATTTGTTAATACTACTCGCGCGCTATCTATTGTAAATTGGATTTACTATGCCTATAACTATCCCGGGAGTGTGCACAACAACTCACCAATGTTTCATCGCAATCGGATGGATGGTATATAACTTAGTTGAAACGATTCGCGTTCACGTGCGCTTCATAAGAAGGTAGGTAGTGCACAGTTCGCTACTTCTGTGGGAGTCCGGGCGTGGACACAAAGAGCCCGCTGATGAGCCAGCTTGGTGATCCTAGGCGAAACCCCACACAAGAAACGGCATAAACCTAGAAAAATTGCTGAGTTTTAATTCACTGGCCGTGAAAGTCAATATACTATCTTTTTAGGAATGAACTAACTAATCGTTAGTAAAGAGATGGTGAAAAGAGCCCTTCCTGTTCAATTCTTACGTTCTGTATTTATTTTGTTTGCAGGTATCGTTCTGTGCTGATATTTCTGGCGTATGTGGCAGTGGGCTACGCAGAGTGTGAAGGCAGTTCCATTGATCTGAATGTAATCAGTAATGTGTCCGATTGTAAATTGGTGATTGGCTCTGATACGATATACATACATAAAATCAGATTTCAAAAAGGGTACTACGGAGAACACAACATCGGTATCCCAAAGTGTTCAAGAACATTTATTGCAAACAAAGACAATACTTTAGTCGCCCTGGTTGAGATTCACTATAGTTCAGAACCGGAAAGAATACCCATCAAACGAATGTAAATACAGACACTATTCATTTATTTAGCATGTAGTAAGAAATAGTTGTTATTAATCGTCTGAGGTTTTTGAGACTTATTGGACATGATTTCCGTGTACAGTATTTAACCATGTGATAACCTGTGTTCCTGTGATGACGGTTGTAGGCCTATACTTGTAACTGTAATATATGGTGTCTAGAATGGGTGTAGGTGACAAGGTTTTGAATAAATATACTGTGCCAGGAGAGCCCCATTCACCAGAATAGGAATCGCGCCCAGTTCAATATTAATGGTTTAATTATTTATACTATACTAGCAGGTACCAGCGGCTTCGCTCGCGATGAAGACTATTGGGACGATGCATTATTGCTGATAATTGGTCAATTCTATTACAGCAATCTCGGCTATAGGTGGGTCCATTTTAATTCTGAAAATTCTGATACGTTGATATGAGCAGCAAAGTGGGAATTTCATAGAGTTGAAAAAGTTTGCAGGGTACGATGTTACCTTGTGTGAACACATTTGAAAATTACGTTTTTGGTTTTGCCATCTTCTGCTGAGACATAACGATTTTCTTGTCCGGATACTCGTGAGCACGCCACATTCAGTTGGCCATGGGATAAACTGGTTTTGTCTAAATGTACACCTGCTGCTGTAAGTGCGTGTCATTTCGCTTTGTTAATAATAGTTGCGAATACTGTTTGAAGAGGGAACTGCACTCATGTACACTGGAATGGTAAATCGGGATAATCGGAATAGCCTATGGGCAATTAAAAATATTTTTCCTTAAGCTATTCAGAGTGTAATTTTCCCACCATTATTGATGATTTAAACGTCAACATGCCGCTATTAATAGACCAATCAACCCCCCCTGGCACTATACAGCCCATGACGGGCTAAGGCCGACCAAGCGACCGCTGCCCAGCCATTTGGCCTGCAGATATTGGGGTGATGCGTGATCAGCGCGTCGGGTCCCCTCGGCCGTTAATCTTGTTTTTCGTGATCAGGGCGCTGCCTCACTGTCAGACAGCTACTCAATTGTCCTCACGAGGCTAAGTGCACCCCGTACCAACTCTCACGTCAGTTTTAAAATCCCTGACGGAGCCGGGAATCGAACCCGGGGCCTCCGGGTGAGAGGCAGGCGCGCTACCCCAACACCACGGGGTATTAATAGACCAATAGCTAAAATATCTCTCACTTTGGCCGCTGATGTATATTGTGCAGCTTCTTCAAGTGTTACATGTCAGGGATTGTAATTCTCCAACAACCCTTTTGCTCACATGCCTCTCTAAATAATTCCTGATTATTGTGTTTTTAGAGATCTTTGAAATACGTTGCCCTCGCACATGGTGTATTGTCATCGCGCCAGGAGATGGCAGTTCAACATGCTGTGGCAGGTTGTGGGGAGGGGGTCTTGCAGTACGCATGCGCGGCTCGCCTATTTCTAACCTAAATATACCAGCCTCCCGCATGCCAATGGTTGTTATCGTAGCAGACGACACGCAGCCAGTGAAAGAAGGAATGTGCTGAGTGAGTGAAACAAGTACTGACCAGCTCAATGTTTTTGGAATGCACGGTACGAAGTGAGCGGGAAGACATCCACAGTTCAAACCCAACTGCAATCTCCTGGCGCAATATCAATAGATGCATTGTCAAAGGAAAACATTCCATGTTACGAACATGGGCCGTATAACCTGTACCGAAAACTTCTGCAGATTTAACACCAGGCCTATTCTGAACAGCAGTTCCTTAAATTCAGATTTGCCAACATTTTATTGTAACTTCCCATGCGTAATATCTCTGTACCTCAAGATACAGAAAAGTGCTTTCAAAATCACATCTTGTGTAAATGTTGGAAAAGGTAGTGAATGTGTTTCTTGGCGGAATTGATACTCGCTCGTAGAAATTATTTTCAGTAAAATGGCCTGGTTCAAAATTCTGCAAGTACTTATTGAGGTATGTGACGGCGGGATGCCTTTAGTGTTACGGAAACGGCAATAGCCACTACATATCTTCGTTGCTACTGACTTAACGACTACACTGATACGTTCTACTTATCTATACGGGATTTGTGAGCCCTGTGTTTCTGAAATTGAACGTAGCTTGGTCACTACCTTTATTTAGTAGTCGCTACTGTAGTGTTACAAAATTAAAGGTGGTATTAGATGGCTCTATCTCACACTGAAAATGAAAATCCACAGCCCGCTTCCAGTCTCCGACCGGGTCAGGAATGGAATGAATGAAGCCCCTATCTAGGGGCGAGGATATGAACTGTGCCGGCTGCCGAGGCCTGACGCACTCCTCTGGGGCAATGATTAAATGAATGACAGGAAATGATAGAGTGTTGCTGGAATGAAATTTTGATAGGGAAAACCGGAGTACCCGGAGAAAAACCTGTCTGCCTCCGTTTTGTCCAGCACATATCTCACATGGAGTGACCGGGATTTGAACCACGGACCCAGCGGTGAGAGGCCGGCGTGCTGCCGTCTAAGCCACGGAGGCTTGTTCTATCTCACACTAATGTTCGTTATTGTAGTTCTAAAAATAGAAAGTTATTTTTAAATTAGGATATAAATATATCTTGAAAGAGGGATGACCGTTTAGATTCTAAGGTTCTTATCGTGGTTTAATAATTAATGTTATTGGATTTACGTTCCTTTTAACTACTCTGGTTTTTAAAAACGCCGGGGTGCTAGAATTTTTCCCCGAAGGGGATCTTTAACGTGCCAGTAAATCTACTGACATGATTCCCTTGCATTTTCGCACACTCAAATGCCAGCTGATTGCACCAGGATACGAACCTTTAACCTTGGGCCCATTACGCTAAAACGTTACCACTGTGCCTCGCAGCTAGTCTATCGTGTTTTAGATAATAAGTGGATTGGCATTGCCTCCTACAGGGATAGATGGACAGTTGGATGTCATGCCTTGAGCTACTGTTGCTTGGATACGGACTTGCCATTAGTTCATCAGTTTATCAGAGAAAAAATAGTTTTCTGGGAATATCTTTGAATCTGTTGGTTTTAGGGCCTTAAAATGTATTGTTTCTCGCGTAAAATGCGCTATGTCCGGTCTTTATGCGACAACTTCGATATTTTGTTCCAGTTAAGTATAACAAAAAAGTAAAATCACATTTCACCCCTTTTTACCCCTTTAAAATAGGAATTTTTAAAAATCCTTTCTTAGTGCGTATCTGCACTAAGGTAGAAACATATCTTCCGAGCTTCATGCAATTATCTCCAGTAGTTTTTGCTGTGCGTCGATTGTCATTCAGTCCGGACATCTTGCTTTATAGGCATAGACAGGATATGGAAAAACAAAGAGCTTTCTATAGACACATGAGAAAGGTTTAAAAGAAATAAACATTAAAAAAAACATAAGGTACACTTGCAAACACGTGACCTAATGAAAACAAATATGCGAGAGAGAGAAAACAAACCAAACCCAAAGATCATTTACCCTGAGGGATAAGGACTGTTCCCGGTCAATGCATGTGAGATTTTCGGAGTGAAATGCCATGTCCTGTGGTTCAGATTCCACGTAAAAAGGAGGTCCCGTGGCTCATGATCTCGAGATTAACGGTCACGTTAAACTACAAGCTTCGAGGGATAAGGACTGAATCTCCAATAGAAAATAACAAAGCACAGAACTATGATTAAAAGTTGAACAACATCAGCTAAGGAAATTAAATTCCATTGACTGATAAAAACAGCTGAAGTCCAAAAAAATGTATCAGCTATTCCGGAAGGAATTTAGTATAAGTAAAGATTCAAGGAGAAATAATTCCAACCATGATGACTTTTGTTATCTTAGACTATTCACGAGAGGATTTGTATGAGTCAGGTGAGTCTATTGTTATATTGGAGAGGATCACAGCGAGGTTTGAAGCCAAGGACATATTTATGGTTTTGTGGTGGTCTACGAGAGTGTGTGTTTTCTATATGAGATCATGGAATGATCTACGATAATGGGTGTTTATGGTGTCATGGGATCATGTGTTGGCTGATGACCGGGGTGTTCTACGATAAAGCATTCGCTTCAGCCCTGTTTGCTTCCATCTCGCTTCTGATATTGCCAATAGCAGCGACATTATGACCTATGTCGACTCTAACGTTATCAATGTCGCCTCTAATATTGTCGATATTACCTCTGACATTGTCTAATGTTCCAATATTCGCCTCAATCGACAGGCGCAACTCTCCCAACATCTGGGCCATCATGCCCCTGATGATCTCCGCATCCATAATGTCACAAATAGAGAGAAATATGAGGGAGGGTCTCCATCACCACCACACATAAATGAAATGATAGTGGAGAGTGTTGCTGGAATGAAATGTTGACAGGGAAAACCGGAGTACCCGGAGAAAAACCTGTCTGCCTCCGTTTTGTCCAGCACAGATCTCACATGGAGTGACCGGGATTTGAACCACGGACCCATCACCACCACACATAAATAATTGGGTAAAATCTCTTGTTGAAAGTTTACATTTTAAAATAAATTCTACGATTACCACTGGACTCTACCAATTAACTGACTCTAGTTTAACCAACAACAGCAAGCAACAAACAAGTTACATTTACTAAGGATAAGGCAATAGCTAGTCAAAACATCCTATTCTGAATGTTACATATTTTATATATTATTTCTGCCTCGCCCCATGGTCTAAAATCATGAAAAAAATGCCAAGCGGCCTATTGAACAGCAGTACGAATTCTCAATTCGTCCCACATCTGTCAGATTGCCATCACACATAAAAAGTATCAGATCCTTTCAAACACAAAAATAAGGCATCGATTCCTCACACGTCGATTTCCCCATCTTGTTGGGCCGCCAAATTTTCCTCTGTATGTGCTCGTTAGACAAGGTCGCCAAGGGATCATCTGCCAAAGATGACGTTTATGTCCCTAATGACCATGACACTCGACGATAACAGCAAAAACACTGTCATGTGGATGTCACCTCGACGAAGAACACATATTACCTCTCAACGGGCAACACAATAACACGCGCCAGTAAATGATGGATACCTGCGGCCCACGGCTCGCTAAACCTTCGGTCAATGAGTCGAAAAAGCAAAATACATTGCCGGCAAAACGTAAAAAATCGGCATCTACCCCATCATCAAAATAGTCTCTCAAGACACAGCAATGACATCATTACTAGCTTTATCCATCATCTGGTCTGGTCTTAAAAATGCACACTAACATGAAGGGATTCCTATAACATCTGATAATTACATAAAGTGCACACCAATATGTGTGTTATACTCTCTCTGGCTAAACATGGCCTCAAGCGTAACGTGTATGTGTCAATAAGTAGTGAAAATAATGCTCAATAGCGACCTCTCTTCCGTAACAGAAATTAACATGGGCAGTTAACAATCATTCAAGTCTATCTCAGTCTGCCGTCGTCCCAATAAAACATTGCCAGCTGGGAAATACAAATGACAGTCGCGCTCACAGCTGGTGAACGCGGCACCCTGTTCATAGCCAGACAAGGCTCGATTCAAATTGCTCCTAATATTCACTCAGAGAATCACATTTTCATTATAATGAGCTGTATAAACTGCAGTCCTATATGCAAGGTCAATTCCTAATAGTACACTTCTGGTATGATTGTCTTTCAACAGTAGACAATAATTAAGATGCACTCATAAAATTGTCCACTCCTACCAAAGAATACTAATCGGGAGTGATTCTACTCCGCGCCAAAGTGCTATGCTCAACTGGGCATTGACAACAGCTGTTTGTGTTCCTTAACACATAATTCAAGACACTTGTACCGATCCTCCAGGTATTCTCCATAATATTTAAACCAATATGATGCTTCCCACGCATTGAGATAAAGTAACAACCAACAGCATTTACACTTCTGGAACTGTTAAAATGATACGACCTGCTATGATCGCATTCGTGACTTCTGAAGTCTCAAGCCTTCGCAAAACTTTTAGAAATAGAACGTAGTTGCATCAGAGCTAAACCAGTAAACTCTATAACTTTGAAACGACTGTGTATGACCTCACATCCGTCAAGATGATACGACCAGTGTCCTGATTATAACTAAAGCATTCTCGATAACAGTCCTGCTGCTTCGTAGATAGAAAATATGTACAAGAAAGAGTGTGAATAATTTGTTGGCATCTTCTCTTAGTTTACCTCGTTCTGAGCGTCTCCAAAACGCTCACTATCATCTGGTGATGTTACACAGTGAATAAAATATGACCAGAAAAACTCTAGCTAACACTGAAATACCTTATGAGTTAATCCTACCTAGGCTGGTTGTTATGAATGCGGCATTATACTAATCTACAAGATGTTTTTCCCTTAATATGGTTGGAATATGTAAAACTCACATCATTTGCGTACTGGACTCATCCGTTCCTTCGATCTATGGCCAAGAGCATAGGCCTGTGCACGATCCTCGGCTCTGCAATTCGTCACCTCATTCATCTCCCATTCATGCGGGCTTCGATATTAGCCACGTCCTCTTCCTGTGTGGTTTTTACTGCATCATTCCCATCGTTTCGGAATGGACAGTATATGGTTCCACGCAGTTGGGTAATAATTCCGTGATGGTTTTGTTGAAAATAGCACTGATTCTAGTAGTACAATTATTACAACACTGGCTTTAAACACTGCAGACTATTTCAAAATGACCATGTGTCTGCCACAGCTTCTACGGACACGTGGGTAGTGTCAGCTCACAGAATCTACTACTTTCCAACGTTTCGCACACAAGCACTGCGATACACAGTTCGTGCTTCTCCACAATTATGCTGAATTACTATGTCATAAATATGTGCTTATTAACATTGAACAAACTCACACAGTTCAATGATTAAGTCACATGGGCTCTCCTCGTGGTTTGTCGTACCTCGTGGTCGACTACTTTCCTGCTCTCAGAATTCACAAAAATACTCATGTAATTTCAATGTTCACTTGTACGTCTGATGTGACGTGTTACCGAACGTATTACAATTATACGGTACACTTCAGATAACTTGCACACTTTCGTTGAAATCAACTAGTTTCTCACACACGAAAACATGCCTCCATCTTAGGAGCCCAAAATTGAAACTTGACTTGTCGTCTTCCCAACGATCGAAGAGTGTGTAGATGCCGGAAGTACTACTACAGTCGTGTAGCGTCCGGAGTCTTGCTTTCGCATCTCTGTGATGTTAATACAATAACATTACCGTAAAAGGATCTCCGTTTTATCCAAATATAACAGGTTAAATACCTTCAACGTAGTGATTTCTTTAAATAAAGCCCTGCAAATTGAAGACATAATAATGTACTCAAGAAAATGGAACGATCGGTTACCACCAAAGTCATGCCAAGTGAGTGGGTCAGGTTTGATCTCTCGATGGTTCATTCTGGCCGGTGAAAGTTGCAATACAGATCTCACAGAACTATCACCAGACATGAGGCTTACGGGCTCAATATGAACCCACGATTCCCTATTATTTTTAAATAGGATGAATACAATATCAGTTACAGGCTAATTTTTCGACTCCAGGGGTACTATTTCAAAATTATTTGTTAACTGGAGTAGGATTTTCACAACAAACAACAACAATCCTCAAATAATTAGTAGCCATCCTAAGAAACCATTTGTATGGAGCACTTCAAACCAACTAGCGTGTAATAACTCTTGTTTTACGATCACTGTATTTGTATTTATAAAATTATGTACATTATTCTGTGTCATTTGGAAAAATTCCTGGGGTTCAGACAAATAAAAAATCTACTATTAATTAGAGTTAGTTTTGATTTTAAAACTCAAGTGAAATATTAACAACAAAGACTTGTTCACAATTACTTTAGTTTTTATAGCAACACGGCTGAAGAAGGCCATCATAAGGACGAAACTCGTACATTTACACTATTTCTTATTTATTTTCATCTTGTCCTACCATGGACCACGCTTGACAGTTTTTATATTATGTTTTGCCTTCTCCGCCTCGACTCTCTGTCAGTATCTTCTCAGCCTTTCTCCTACTTCCCTCTTCTGTTCTTCTGTGTAGGTTCCTTTCTTTGTCCCTGGCTCCTGCCCCGTCTCCTGGAAACCCTTGCACGCTTTAATTAGTCGTCTGAATGTTTCCCTATCTGCTATGTCGTCTTCTTGTATCCCTATCTTGGCTAGGTCCGTTCTTACTTCTCGAAACCATTTGCGCCCTGTCTCTCTCTTCCTGAAAATTCGAAAATTATTTTTATCACTCAGTTGCCATCTATTCTCAGGACGTATCCAGAGAACTGGAATCTCCTCTTCTTCATCAGTTCAACGGCACCTTCAGTTTTCTGGTATAATTATTTGTTTAGTCTTAGTCTTCTCTCTCCATATTTTATATTTGGGCTCAGGATTTTCCTTAGCATTGTCTCTCTCATTTTATGACATTTTCAAGCCCAGCTTTCCCAATCATATCCAACGTTTCTGCTGCATACATTCGGGTTTGACGACAGTGTCTAGGTGTCTTAGTTTACGCCCGTAGGATAGCACTTTCTTGTTGTATGTGTTCTTCGTCAATTGGTAATACATTTCTATTTTTCTTATCCACTCTTTGATAGCTTCCTTTTCTGACCCATTCTCCTGTATTCTTTGTCCAATTAATGCTTTTAACTCTCTTATACTAATTTATATTAATTTAATTATTATTGATTAAGGTGTAATGAATTTGTTTAAATCCCAATTGGTATGCATTTAGATATCATCCCAGGGAAGAATATTCCTTGAGTCTTATCTATATTTCAAATATAAGATTGTAAGGAAGCAACAGTGAACGCTGTACAGTTGTTAATTATCTAATCAACTACTCTGAAGTGACCTGGAACATCCACCAAGCATTTCCATTGGCTTATTTCCGTTATCTTACAAATATATGGATTTAAATCCTAAATCTGATAGCAAAATAGCATTGTCAATTAATTGAATATTTAACTTCAGTCTTACATCATAATGTGGGTAAAAATTGCACTGTAACTGCTCTATTTTAAGAACCAACAAGTCACCATTGGCTAAAATTCATTATTTTATTTTTCAGAAAATACACTTCATGTACTAACGGCATAGCCATTCATATATTTGATATGAGTATAATCAGCCCAACTGTTGAAGAGTTCTGGTCGGCAGAAGAAAATTCAGCACATTTGGAGAAATTGTCCGTGCGCATGAATATCTTGTCAATCAACCCGTCGTTCATCTCAAACTTACGTTCAGAGGATCTGAAATATCTTGAGATAACAGGCAACAACTGGCCGAACACATCAGCTATCAACCTAAAGCTGGCCATCTTAGAAACCCTGGTACTTTCTAACAACCAAATTCAGTACCTACATAAACGTAAGTACCCTCTACACTGCTGCACTTTATCGAGAAAATCTTCAAGGTTCTCGCTGCACTTCTCACGTTGTTGTTGATAATTATTCATTTAAGGGAATTCTTACATCTTGGCCAAGTAGCCCCATGTACTTGGGTGTGTAAGGAATTGGTCTGATAACCTATGGTACTGATATGGTTGCATTGTGTGTGTCATTGGTTCAACTCCAAATGATGGTAGCTTGAGGTTAGATTACTCATGAATATCGTCCAGTCATAAAATTGCTTTAGGACCTCCTCAATGGCTGGAGCTTGATCAAATTCTGGTATTAACCATGAGGTTACGGACCTGGCGTCCAAGCAAATCGTAACTAAGCCACCTGGTTTTACTATGGTTACTAACGGATTAACATAGGGTATCGCCATCTTGGTTACAATTCCATCATCCTCCATTTCCTTTATAATTTTTTAACCTTCCCAGGTCTCGAGTCGAATGTAATGAGTTTCAATTATTCAAGATCTTCCGGTTAAAACCTACGTTGAAATGGGCTTGATATAATATGCAATTTAATGTAATATACTAGAAATGAAATGTTAATCATTTAAATTTAATCTTATCTTCAGATAAGTCTATAACTATTCTGAAGTCTCTTATGAAGTCGGCTCCCAAGATAAGGTTATATGGAGCTTTGGGCATTACTACAAATGGAAATCGTATGGTTCGGTCATTGAATTTTAGCTCAAGAAGTACTTGGGTTTGTCAGGCAATTATTTTATCTGGTATGACTCCTTTAATTTTGAAGATATTGGCAATACTGGCAAGTCCATTTTTCCTTTTAATTTCATTGACTGGTACCTCGCTAGCCAACCTAACTGATGCACCCGTGTCCACTATGCTTATCGCGTTCAAATCGTTGACTCTAGCGTACATTACTGGTAATTCTTTGAATTGGGCTGTATTATGTGCAACTTCCTATAGTTGGTCTTCTGGCGATATTGCCAATGATCGATCTGTACTACGGTCCATTCTAGCTCTGTGGTGTCATCTGTTAGCCTCATGAGGTAATTTTTGTTTTCATTTCAGCCTATTTTCATTTATGAAAAATAGGTTTATGAGATCACCTTTTGTCCGTGTGTGTGTTTGTGTGTGCGTATGTGTGTGTGTGTGCACCCCCACTCTCCCCCCAATAACTTCTAAACGGCTGTAGCGATATCAATGAAACTCGGTGAGGTCATAGTACTATCTTAGCCAACCCCGAACGAGCCCATCAAATGTTATTAAGTCTCACCAATCCAACATGGCGGCTGTGCGAAATATTTCACCGGCATTCTGTATCTCCGAAACTATTACTGATATCACCCTGAAATTTTGTTGGGTGATAAAAGGCGTTACTAAAAGTTCACTTATGAGACTTTTAAAAATCCGGTAACTGCGAAACCAACTTGGTAGACACGCGAATTTGAGACTTTAAATAGACTTTTCTCGCGATTTGACCATCCAAACGCAGTGAAACTTGGTACAGCAAATGTTTATACACATTTCAATGCGCTGGCATCTAATTTAGTTCAATTGTTTACATAAAGTCAAGATGGTGGCTGTGCGAAGTATTTCATCGGCATTCTATAACTCCGAAATTATTACTCATATCACCCTGAAATTTTGTACGGTGATAAAGGGCACTACTACAAGGTCATATATGAAACTTTCTAAAACCTGTAAAGCACAAAACGAAATTAGCGGTCAAACGAATTTGAAACATATTAATAGACTTTTCTCGCGATTTAACCATTTGAGTGCAGTGAAATATGGCACAATAAATGTTTATACACATTGCAATGCACTGGCTTCTAATTTAGTTCAATTATTTACATTACCTCAATATGGCGGCTGTGCGACATTTTAAAATTAAATTTCTATTTCTGGTGTATTAATCATGCGACAGAAGTAAAAGCTTGAATAATTAACCTACGCAATAATTGTCATTTAATTGTACGTAACTCTATGGCCTATACATATAACAATCCAACATGGCGACCATCCGAAATATTTAGATGGTTGTCAATATCTACGAATCTATTATAGCGATCAAACTGACATTTTGTATCTTCAGGGAGACAAATAACATTAGTAGGATCTACTTGTTTAATCTTTAGAGATCCCCCTGTGTGCCTGTGTTGTTGCAGCTCTATGCTTTGATCTCCCTCGCATACATTCGGAATCTTCCGCATATTGTCGCCCCCTCCGTTGTATAGATTTTGCAGGTTTGCGATCTCTTCGAAGTTTTCTCCGACAACATGTTTCCCTCATATGGTCGGTTCCATCACCTGTTTCGAGGATCGTTTCTGTCGTGTAACTGCCTACGGTTGTCCCCACGATGCTCATTTGTTTCATTGTGATGATCCCTCGGACTTTCTTCCTATATACAGCCTCTGGTGTTGCTGGCTTGGTCTCTCTAACTCCTCTCTCTGTATATTCTCAGCGTTCCTGTTCTGACGATTGTTTGTGTACACCACAGTTTGATCCAAGTGGCATAAAATGTATTACGCCGCAAGTGCTATTTTCATTTTGCTCCAGATAATCGATCGTTGAATCTCTGCAGGCATTCGTTTCCTAATAGCAACCAGTAAATTAAACTCGGAAGGGTGGTGATGTAATGCTCGATGTTTGCCATTTGTAGCCAACAGCTCAAACCTTTGTACACGTATAGTACCTGACATTCTACATTGATTTCGAGTAACTAATATACGTCAGTGCTGCCATCATTATTCTAAGCATGATGATAGGTCCTATTTTAAATACATATAACTTCTATACTGACAAATGAATTTCATCCAAATTTGGCACAACAATAGATCATAATATTTCAGATTATTTCTGAGCAACACATACATGATATTGTTGCCAACATGTTTTTGGCACGCTGATTGATCCAATGTCAATCTGCATGTAACGTCCATGCTATCGATTGGACTTCAACCAAATATTGTATGATTGTGCATTCTGTACCTTAATAGATTGAAATAAGAATATATTTAGTCACCTGGCTGCCAACTGTAGTGCTCTATTAGGCTACGGTATGACAGTTATACTTCGAACTAATTAGTAGGGGGGTAGTGAGAGTTCTAAATAGTGTCATGGCCGCCGCGCGAGTCCAAGCCGATATCTCCCTAACCCTTAGTTGGATTTTGACGAATGAGGTGTTGTAGGACTTGAGGCGACGCCCTCTTTCCTACGGACCACTCGTTATATATATTTTTTTTAAACTATTGTTTTTGAAGGTAGGCGATATTTTTAAAACCAAACATGGAAGAACGTTGTGTAATGGCTTAAACGAACGGTCTTTACGTCCTTTATTGTTACAACAAAACTTTATATTTTTAATTTTATTAAACGATGAATTTCAAATTGGCTCTATTTCGGAAACTAGGAAGCTAACAAAAATGTTTGTTTGACATAAATGAATGGTCCCTACCCCCTTTACCCACAAACCAAGTTTCAAGTCTCTAGGACAAAAATTAACAGTAGTTTGGCAGTGAGAGAGATGCTTACAGTCGCGTGCGTGCTTGAATACGTATGGCTATGCTGGAAATGGGTTAGTTGGGTGAAGGACTAGGGTTGAGTGAGGTGTCGTTTGGATAGTATTTTTCCGAGCTATCTGATAGTGAGGTTATTTTTTTAATCGGTGGATTGTTGGAAAAGGTCTTTGGGGTAAACATGTGATTTTTGACATTTTTCCTGATATCTAGTGAACGCCTTAGGCTAGAACAAAAGTTGACATGTCATTTTTTTCGTCGCGCTGCCTTCTTGACGATGATGCCTGTGTCGAGTAGGATGGAAACCCTATTTTTGGGATAAAAACGTAATTTTAATCTTTTTGTTATATCTCGCGAACCTGTAATGCTAGGGACTTGTACGAGGACTCGTAGGACTCGGTGTGACACCCTCTTTCAAGTGTGGTAGTTATTTTTTAAACACAAATTTCACAAAGGGCCTAACCCCATTCATTTTGAAAATATTTTATTTTTTAAAACTTTTTTTAAATATAACGGGTGGTCCATAGGAAAGAGGGCGTCACCCCAAGTCCTACAACACCTCATTCGTCAAAATCCAACCAAGGATTCGGGAGATATCAGCTTGGTCTTGCGCGGCGGCCATGACATTATTTAGAACTCTCTCTAGCCCCTTACTCTAATTAAAAATGTTGGTATTGTCAACTTAATTTCGTCATTATTCTAGATAGATCCATATAGATTAATCATTGGCATAACTCTGAAATTTTAAGTAAAGTAGGCTCTTAGTTCGTCACGGAACTTCTTGTTATATATACTGTACTAGCAGAAGTACCCATTCTTCGACCGGTCGTCGCTATTAATAACCAGACGTAATCAATTGAGCTACTGTTGCAATGGTTAGGGGCTAGGAACCTGTTTGTCGACAAAGATAAATGATTAGTTGAAATATGCTCTGAAACTAATTTACCTAACCTGTACTTCCTGACGTGAAAATAAAATTGAAAACCTCGTAGACGAAATGCAATTCACGTCACATAAAAACTGACCCACACTGTTGTGTCAAGTGCGCATCCAGAGGAAGACCCCTTTAATAAATTATAAAGGCTTGTGGTGCATGAAAATTCAGGTTTTTAGCCTCCAATGGTCCAAATTCCTAAAAGCAAAAAAATAAAATAAGAAATAAACTATTTCAATTCAGGAATTTTTGAAAATAATGTTGCTGTTTGAAGATATAATAGACCTTCTGTACGACACATCGCACGTTTAAGTCTTGTGAAAAAATCCAGGGTACTTCTTGACCACCTTAAGCGCATTGATGAATTTTACAGTTTTTGTTGGTTCCGTGATAACCTTATAGCCATTTGCAAACTTTCACAGAAATTTAATAAATGGAGTGGCATTTCTTCTTGCAGAAATAGATGGAAAGTTGGATGTACCTTTTTGAGACACTGTTGTCATGGTTACTGGCTTGCATTCCTACATTAGTTTATTAAATGAAATTAGTTTTCTGGGAATATCTCAGAAACTCTTGGTTTTAGAGCATTAAAATGTAGTTTCCGGGGACCCTTTACGACTGTTTAGGGGCCCCGAGGTTTTTTTTCTGACACCAGGGGGCTGAAAATGAGCTTTGTCTCGTCGTTGTAGGCCGTAGTATCATCATCATCATCCTCTTGCACAGTTTCCAGCCGTTGGCCGGGTCTGTTTGGTACACAGGCCACTCCAACGACTTCTGTCTTCCCACCATCTATCAGCTTCCACCCCTGTCCAGTCTTCTCCTCTCTTCTTCACGCTTTCTTCCATCCCTTTCAGCCAAATGTCTCTCGGTCTTCCTCTTGGTCTTCCTCTCGGTCTCTTTCCTTCCCACTTCGTCTCGTGTATCCTCCTGGGTATCCTCTTATCCTCCATTCGTTTTACATGCCCATGCCATCTAAGTCTAGATTTCTCTATACCAGCCCGTAATGGTTCCTCCTTTATTAATTCTCTGGTCCTCTCATTTCTTATTCTGTCCATCTTTGTAGCTCCAATACTGCTTCTCAAGAACCTCATCTCACTGGCCTGTATTTTGCTCTTCTCCCTTCCTTTCATAGCCCAGGTCTCCGAGGCATACGTCAGGATAGGGGCATAGAACGTCCGACATATGATCTTTTTCTGTTCTGAGGGACATCCTTGCTCCATAACATGCTTCTCACACTCCTCCGGAATGCTTCTGCCTGTCTCCCCCGCTCATTTTTTCTCTATAGTTTCTTCCATTATCTTGTATCAGGCTTCCCAGATACTTGAAACTCTCCACTTTCTTCAGCTGTTCCCCACCAATTGTTATTCCCGTTGTGGTTCTTTCCTTCTTCTTTGTTGTGATCACTATCTCACTCTTCTTTATGCTAAATTTCATCCCATATCCTTGTAGTATTCCTTCCCACTCGTCTAACTGTTCCTGCACCTCCTCCTCCTTGTTTCCCCAAATCATCAAATCATCCGCTAACACCATTGCTTTCATCTTTCCTTCCCCAATTACTTGTGCCACTCGGGTCATTATGTCATCCATCACTAGAGCCCTGCGCGGATAGATGAAACGTTATCCGCATCCGCCCCGCATCCGCACGACTCTTATCCGCATCCGCCCCGCATCCGCACAAGTTTGTTATCCGAATCTATTGGCATTACAATAATATTTTCAATGTGTTGCTTTATACTTTATCTTTTAGACATTTGAGCTGAAAATCAAACCCTTAGGCTATGTATGTCATGTGCTATGTTTAAAATGAATGTTACAAAACCAGAATTGCAACCCTTTATCAGCTGGGAGTGTTAATTATGCTTAATGACATCATTTGAATGGGATTAGCGTAAATCATCATCTTAGTTAGTTATTGTTGTTTTAAGGGGCGGAACTACGAGGTCATCTGCCCCTAATCATCATCTTACATTTGTCATGAAAAACATAGCGGAAAAATATGATATGTCAGAAACATCCGGGCCCTAGTAAGGGAGAGTGGGGGAATTGTGCGCACCATTACCCTACTCTGCTTTTAAAACGTAACTCACGGAATACCGGTAAACTAATCTATTATATTGAAAAACAAATACATGAAAAACTACTGTAAACACTGACATTTAAAACTACATTTAATTTTAATAACTGAATCACAACTGTAGGCTTACCTACTCATTTTCTGGCTACAGAAAATAACATGCAACGTGTCAAGTTTCTTCATCCTAGCCTCACGGTTATCACCTAGCAACTGGCATCATGCTGACTGTCCCTATCTGATAGGTACGATGACAGCTTAAGGGTAGCAGGGAACTGAGTTGCTAGTTGTACTACCAACTCGAAAAACATACGTGCGCACGATTACCCGCTGCTCACAATTACCAAACTTTCCCCATGATATTCAACATGCTCGGATTGTATACTAAAATCTATCCGCAAATTTACTCCAAACATTATCCGCAGCTCATCCGCTATCCGCAAAATCATGCAAAGTATATCCGCATGGCGAAAAATGTTGCGGATATCCGCGGGTTTATCCGCGGATATCCGCATCCGCGCAGGGCTTTATCCATCACCACAATGAAAAGTAACGGTGCCAGTGCACTTCCTTGTTTCAGGCCATTTCTCTGTTCCACCCAGTCCGATCTCTCTCCTCCCACTTTCACACAGCTCACGCTTCCCTTGTACATCTCCATTATCCTCCTTATAGTCCATTTTTCTACTCCTCTATCCTCCAGGGACTTCCATACTTTGTTTCTGCATACACTGTAATATGCTTTCTCAATGTCCAGGAAGGCCATCAGTAGATCTGTTCCATACTCACAGTGCTGTTCTTGTAACTGCCTTACAGCAAAAATCAAATCCACTGTGGACCTTCCTGCTCTGAAGCCATGTTGTTCTTCCCTCATCCCACCTTCTATCCTTGTCCTAATTCTCCTTTCCAAAACTTTCTCAAACATCTTTGCACAATGACTCATCAGTTTTATTCCCCGAAAGTTTCTGCATTCTGTTCTACTACCTTTCTTGAAGATCGGGACAATTATTCCCTTTTTCCAGTCCTCTGGGGTCTTCCTTTCCGTAGTGGTGGTGGTGATCGTGTGGCCTCCGAAGAAGCCGAGTGCAGGTCTTTCTAGTTGACGCCCGTGGGCGACCTGCGCGTCGTAATGAGGATGAAGTGATGATGAAGACAGCACATACACCCAGTCCCCGAGCCACGGGAATTAACCCCAGGAGATTAAAATCCCTGATGGCCGGGAATCGAACCCGGGGCACTTTGCGCCAAAGGCTAGCGCGCTAACCATTTAGCCACGGCCTTTCCGTAGTGTAATGATAATATTAATTATAATAATAATATAACAATATAGGGATAGGGATATAATAGACCTTCCGTAGCAATCGCGTAAATCGCGTGAAAAAATTCTAGAGTACCCCTTGACCCCCTTAAGCGCATTATATGTATTGATGTATTTTACAGCTTAGTTTGGTTCCGTTATAACCTTCTAGCCGTTTGCAAACTATCTCAGTAAAGTAATAAATGGAATTGTATTGCGTCTTATATTACAGCAATAGATGGACCTGTGAATTTCTGTTGCCATGGTTACCGGCTAGCTTCCTTTCATTATTGTATTAAATGAAATTAATTTTCTGGGAATATCTCAAAAACTATTGGTTTTAGGGCCTTAAAATGTGGTTAGTTTCGTTTCTCACATTGAGGGGCTGAAAATGAGCTTTGTCGCGCCCTTCTACGCCTATTTCAGCATGTATTTTAAGGGGGTAGGCCCCCTTTTATGAGAGGTACAGAGAAGGGTTACATCAATGATTGGTGTCTTGCCTCTGAAGGATATTTGTACCAAATTGTACGTTGATCCACTCAGCCGTTCTCGAGTTATAAGGACACAAAAAATTGTCCACAGACAAACAAACAGACAGACAGACAAAAATTTCATTTTCGCGCGCATCCGTCATAAAACAGTCTAAAACGCGTAAATAACGCAAATTTCCGTAGAAATTCAGAAAAACAGACAATCTTTCATTCTTATATATATAGAGATGTAATGAGCCCTCGAATGTACGTCTACATTCTAGTCCTCAAATAATTTTATTTCTTCAGCTAAGATACTGCTCAGTGGAGAAAAGTTTGGTCATATTTGAAATATTAGTCTGTCTGGATGGACAATGGATTGCTACCGCTGTCGCCAGTGAAGCAACGACAGGTTAAATATAGCCGGTTCCAAGAAAAAGAGAAGGGCAGATGCAAGCGATGTAGCCGTTGATGTGTTCAAACCAGAGGTATAAATGTTTCATGGTATTAAACGCTAGAGAAGGAAGATGATAGGCCAACTGAAGAGTGTGTTTATGACCAAACATGAGAGTGGGATAAAGGTCATCAATTTGGTGTCACCGTATTATTTGAAATATAGCCAATGAGAGCAAGACGCCGAATTTGACCGCGCAGATTGTTGGCGCGCGAATCCTGATAAATAGATGTTCCCACGATGCAATTTTCTGCACGCGAGTGTCAATTGTTTATGCTAATTTTTACAAGCTGTATGAGATGTCTCCGAAGTGTGTGCGAGTATTATTACTATTTTTGTGGAGCGAGTTACCCCTTCCACGTGAGATTTGATTGAATCATATAAATATAGTGGTCTGTGAAAAGACGCTGTCACAATTTTAGATATCTTCAAGCGAGTAGGGTGTCATTCTGTCTGAACACATGGCACGTTGATTGATTAACTTTTGCGAGTGCTTGGGCAGCATGAAAGACTTTGAAAATTTTTATTGTGTTGCGTGACGAGCAACATAGAATTGTGTTTGTGTATCAGGTGGAATATATCCACATATTGTAGGGAAAGTCTACGACACTGCAATTAACTTATGGGTGAATCGAGTAGCTCAATTATGCAGTAAAATTAGGAGCCTGAATAATAACAATAACTTTATTTCCTTTAGCAAGATGACCGTCACCATGGCCTCAAGAATGGATAGTGTCAAATCCAATGATTTGATGTCTAGCATTATGGGCTAGGCTATGATCGAGGGAGATGGCAGCTGATATCTCGGCACCGGGCAGCATGGAAAGAGATGAGTACTAATTACATTTATTTAATTTTGACGGGGAGGGATCATGCATAATTAATTGGGAAATTGCGTTGTTTGTAAATAATTTTGCTTTACTGTGATTACATATAGATTCGTTTCACTGACATAATAAGTTAAATAGCATCACGTGACTTTGTGTAAATATTAGATTAATTTTTGTGTGTTTTTCTTGGGTTTTAACCCGTTGCTTTGTTTGATAGAGTGCTTGCCTTCATGTTGCTGCGCACATAAATGTAAGACACTAGCGAGATTATTTACGGCTGAAACCTTAGATAAGGGTGATAAATGGGACTGCATTTAAATTTTATGTTAGACAATGGGGGGAATTTCCCGTCTTTTTGGTTGTATCTTTACCCAGGCAAATGCTTAGATTGTTTTGCTTTGAACAACTTTATGTTGTTACAGAAGGCCATGCTGTAGTCATATATTAGATTTTTGTGTGGTATTTATATTCGGGATCTGGGGTACAAATGAGGTCAATTGGTCAGGTATGGAGTTGTGTGTGTGCTATATAATATTCTTCGAAGAGGTAGCAGGATTTGGACATGGTGAGCCAATTTCCGTTGCTCCTCGTGATTCAGTAAACGTACCTGAGGGACGTGATGCTGATATTTGGATCTTGACACCCATGGGTGGTTGGTCAAAAAAATGTCATTTTTATGATGTATTTTCCCGCGATTTCAGAGGCTGTGAGTTTCTGCTGACACACTATGGCACATTTGAGCTTGACAGACCTATGTACTCAGATCTCTGAATGTTGATAAGGAAGCAGCGCGCGCGCTATGCATTCCTGTAACTAATTGGTAGATTGCTTGCCTGGCAAATTATAGCTTGCTTTTGATGTTAATTGGGATAGTTGCCCATGCCCCTATTTAAATACTTCAGTCCGTATTAATCGAAGTGTTACATGTAATTTTTGTATTCAGCCCACTGGGGCACTTTAATTTGGTTGTTGTTGTTGCTTGGATTTTTGCCAAGCATTATAGCTTGTCAGTTTAAAGGTCGCAAATGGCGTGCCGATATCCTTGATGTCACGTGGGTGCTTTGTGTTATTTTGCATGACGTAAGACCGATTGTTCGGCAGTCTAATAAGTGTAAATATACTATTCGTGTATGATTGATTTTATGTAAGGGTAGACTATGTCAGTGTTTTTATATTTTGTATTAACCATTGAGTGTGTATTCCCATAATTATCATGATTTACCGACTCACAGTACGGGGTTCACGACTTAATCGTATTGTCGATCGGAAGTGAATTCCCGTCAAGTACTCAAATCTTTCTTTGCCCGGGCGCGCGCACAACACAATAAACATGTTTCTGTTCTTATTTGTATTTTTGATATTTCCTTGTTTAAACTATAATTTTCTTTGAGGTGATAGTCTCGTATCCCTTCTTTACAGCTGTCTAAGCTGAATTCTGAGGTAGCTTTTTCTTGGATAGGTGTTTGAACCAGTTATTTTTAAATTTCGACGAGGGTGGATTATGTTATTGTTATGGTATTATCCGTATTAAATTGTTTTGTTTTAACCTGCCATATTTCATTTATAGCCTTAAGTTCCATTATGAATCCTGGAAATTTATGAGAAGCACGTTCTCCTCTTTATACTTTGTATGGACCGATCACTCCCCGAATGTCTTGTCTCGTGTAGTGCTTCTTTTCCAAGGGTACAGTATATAGAAGATAGGGCGGATATTATGTTTTGGTCCCAATTAACGTAGTACGTGTGTTTGTCTAATTTTTTTTTATATTTTTTTATCCACTTCAAGACTCAAGTAGATCAATTTCAGACAGTAGGTACTTGATTTACTCTTTACCCAAGATATTTGAATTCCTTGCATGGTTCATATTCATTGTCATTTAAATGCACTTTTGTCGTTTCACTGTATTTTCTCCTGGATGCCAGCATGTACTTGGTCTTTAACTGGTTTATAGTAACAGAAAATAACAACATAAGAGAAGAAATATATACCAGGATTGCAGCTGGTAACAGGAGTTACTATGCGTTAGGCAAGGTGTTCCATACGAGAAGCCTAAGTAGGAATCTGAAATTAATTATCTATCGCACAGTAGTGAGACCGGTGGTGACCTATGGTTCAGAGGCATGGACTATGATGCAAGGGGATGCAGAGTTATTACGAAGATGGGAAAGGAAGATACTTAGGAAAATATATGGGCCAGTGAATGATAGTGGATTTTGGCGAATCAGAAACAATAGAGAGATCAGAGAACTATATGGAAAACCAGATTTAGTAGCCGAAATAAAAAGCAATAGACTGAGATGGCTAAGGCATGTTGAAAGAATGACGGAGAACCGGATGGCAAAGAAAGTCTTTGAAGGTAAACCTGGAGGGCGTAGTATGAGTGGTAGACCAAGGATAAGATGGTTGGATGACATAGAGGATGAGCTGGGGAGAATGGGAGAAAAACGATGGAGAAACAAGGCTGCGATCGGAGAGTAGTGGGTGAAGATTGTCCAGAAGGCCAAGGCCGTGATCCGAGAGGAGTGGGCGAAGATTGTCCAGAAGGCCAAGGCCGTGATCCGAGAGGAGTGGGTGAAGATTGTCCAGAAGGCCAAGGCCGTGATCCGAGAGGAGTGGGTGAAGATCGTCCAGAAGGCCAAGGCCGTGATCCGAGAGGAGTGGGTGAAGATTGTCCAGAAGGCCAAGGCCGTGATCCGAGAGGAGTGGGTGAAGATTGTCCAGAAGGCCAAGGCCGTGATCCGAGAGGAGTGGGTGAAGATTGTCCAGAAGGCCAAGGCCCTACATGGGCTGTAGCGCCAAGGAGTAAGTAAGTAAGGTACTTGAGTAATATATATTCCACAATATTTGAAATAAACGATTGCATGCATTTTTATGAATGTTGATTTATTGGTATGGTTGTCCCTGAAATATTTGAAGTGATAGAAGCCATTTTTCAGTGTTGCCTAATTCTACTAAAATCGTTTTCAGTCGATGAACGCAAATTGTGCCCAATTACATTAGGCGGGGAAAAAGTAGTTTACATACCTTAGAAACTAACACGCTTTGATGTAGAAATACCTACTTTGGATGATATGTTTCCAACGTCACGCGTTCATCCTCAGTTAGTGTTCACTTAGGCTTAAGTAACATACGATGTTTATGAACTAAACATCAACACAAATATACAACCGCTGACCGAAAAGTTCGGGTTTATATTACTAACGGAAACAGCAGTTACTGTCCTTCGAAATAATGCCCGTGGATGGTTATGCACTTCTGAGAATGTCTGTACAAGTCCTGGAAACTCTTTAGGGATAGCCTTCAGTTGGGTCAGCACATTACGTTGGACGTCCGAAATGACCTTCAGGACTTCAGTGACCCTGGACCTGGACCCCGCCACTCCATACTTTGACGCTTGACTTCGGGGTCGTACCTCAGACACCAGGTCTTCGCGCCCGTGACGATGGTCTTCAGAGCCATTCCACAGAACATTCACCCTTCTCACTGCCACCCACTGAACAGGTGTGTATGGTAAGTTGCATAAATTCATCCTTCTCACTACCACCCGCCGAATAGGTGTGCATGTTAGGTTGCATAAATTCATCCTTCTAAACACGCACTGTGTCAAACAGGTCTTACACGTTGCGTTGTGTGTCCCCAATGTTGCTAGGTCGACCGTTTTGACTTTATTCACCGAACGCAACGTGACAAGGCTTTTGAACACCATCCCAAAGGACGCCTTCTTACAAAGTTTCCAGGACATGTATTTCCCAACCCTGCATTGCATAGTTACGGGAGGGGACTACTCCGAAGGACAGTAGGGTCACTGTCGTGCATTGTTCATCTATGTTGATACACACATCAAAAAAAGTTTTGCATCACCTCGGTTCCAAGAGTTCCGGAACCGTTAAATACAAAGGGAATAGAGATCAACACAAACAACATTTCAGCTCGTTTTATTGCTCATGAGACCCACACAATGCATGTTGTACCATCATACAGCTAGACTTTCAGCATTTGTGGTCCAGATTGCAGTACACACCACTACCTCTAATACCCAGTAGCACGTCCTCTTGCATTGATGCATGCCTGTATTCGCCGTGGCATACTATCCACAAGTTCATCAAGACACTGTTGGTCCAAATTGTCCCACTCCTCAACGACAATTCGGCGTAAATCTCTCAGAGTGGTTGGTGGGTCAAGACGTCCATAAACAGCCCTTTTCAACATATCCCAGGCATGTTCGATAGGGTTCATGTCTGGCGAACATGCTGGCCACTGTAGTCGAGCGATGTCGTTATCTTGAAGGAACGCATTCACAAGATGTGCACGATGAGGTCGAGAATTGTCGTCCATGAAGACAAATGCCTCTCCAATATTCTGCCGATATGGTTGCACTATGGGTCGGAGGATGTCATTCAGGTATCGTAAAGCCGTTTCGGAGCCTTCCATGACCACCAGTGGCGTACGTCGGCCCCACATAATGCCACCCCAAAACATCAGGGAACAACCACCTTGCTGCACTCGCTGGACAGTGTGTCTAAGACGTTCAGCCTGACCAGGGTGCCTCCAAACACGTCTCCGACGATTGTCTGGTTGAAGGCATATGCGACACTCATCGGTGAAGAGAACGTGATGCCAATTCCGTGGGGTCCATTCAGCATGTTGTTGGGCCCATCTGTACCGCGCTGCATGGTGTCGGGGTTGCAAAGCTGGACCTCGCCATGGACGTCGGGAGTGAAGTTGCGCATCATGCAGCCTATTGCGCACAGTTTGAGTTGAAACACGACGTCCTGTGGCTGAACGAAACGCATTATTCAACATGGTGGCATTGCTGTCAGGGTTCCTCCGAGCGGCAATCCGTAAGTAGCGGTCATCCACTACAGTAGTAGCCCTTGGGCGGCCTGAGCGAGGCCTGTCATCGACAGTTCCTGTATCTCTGTACCTCCTCCATGTCCGAACAACATCGCTTTGGTTCACTCTGAGACGCCTGGAAACTTCCCTTGTTGAGAGCCCTTCTTGACACAAAGTAACAATGCGGACGCGATCGAACTGCGGTATTGACCTTCTAGGAATGGTAGAACTACAGACAACATGAGCAGCGTACCTTCGTCCTGGTGGAATGACTGGAACTGATCGGCTGTCGTACCCCCTCCGTCTAATAGGCCCTGCTCATGCATGGTTGTTTACATCTTTGAGCAGTTTTAGTGACATCTATGAACAGTCAAAGGGACTGTATCTTGGATACAATATACACAGTCAACGTCTATATGCCGGAGATCTGGGAACCGAGGTGATGCAAAACTTTTTTTGATGTGTGTAGAACAGGACTATTCACATGTTGTACAGTATATATATACAATGTTTATATTACATAAGCTTGTAAAAACTTGTGTAACGTGTTAAACTATTTACAGACAGTATAGTTGACTTATATGGTTGTTGCGTTATTATTATTATTATTAATGTGGCTTAATGTGGTTTATTGAATTGTTATTATCCATAACTTCAGTAGTTGTGTTGTATACACTATTTTCTTATTAATGTTCTAAATCTGAAAGACTTAAACTTTATTTTGTGAGAGTTTGGGTGTTTAGTTTGATTTGAACCTTACCCTACCCCAATCCAGTTCACTCCCCTGAGGTTTATTGAATCTCCTCATACCGGTGCCATGGATGATTTTTTTGTACGTCCATACTAAATCCTATCCAAGAGACATCTTGGCGATTGTACTTGTACTTAATATGCTGTATATTCTTCTATTTTTTAGATCTGTTGACGGGTTGTCGAAGTCTAAGAAGAATCAAACTCAACGAAAACAAATTATCAAACCCTGATAATATAAATAGTGCCATGATATTTGTAGGAAGGACGATTCGTGAATTAGATTTGTCAAACAATTTGTTGGTTGGATCGCCCGATACGTTGAAGAATTTGAGGAAAATCAATTTGTCACACAACAAAGTACAAACAATGCATTTTGTCCCAAGAATTCTTAACAATTTTGAAATCTGTAGGGAGTTTGAAATCGATTTGTCGTACAACAATATCACATCTCTACCTTACATATATTGTATCAGACCCAAGAAAATTGTGCAAACGAATCAGAGCATTTCTACCATCCTTGATACTGAGGGGACAGAAATTTTCGTTAGAATTTTCATTGAAAAGAAAGTGCTTTGGTACAGAGGTAATTTTTCTTTCACCTGCTTACACAATATCGAATGTTACGGGGACATACAGAAACATTTAAATTGTTATATAATAACTGAAAGTAAAAAGGAGGGTCATATGGTTAATTTGGAAGGAAATCCACTTATCCCGGTAAAAGAAATTTACACTATCACCATGATGTCTGAAATTCAAAGTGTAGATCTTTCTCAAAATCTTATAACAAATCTGAGTAAAACTGCTCCTCATTACATCAAAGAAATAATGGAACTCAATCTGTCGAGGAATGAAATAACTTTCATAAACCCGACATATTTCATGAAAATGAACAATTTGAAAATTCTTGATCTCTCCTTCAATAAATTACGTGAAGTCAATTTATTTCTCTCTTCATTTCTGGATAGTTTGCTTCTGTCATACAATAATTTGAGCCAGGTTATGTTCAATAGACATTTAAGGAATTTGCCTGGCGAAAATATGTTTTTAGAAATAAAACATTTGAATTTATCGCATAACAATATAGAAACCATATCTCTTGGTATGTGGAATCTGTTTAGTAAAACAAATACAGTGGATCTAGGACATAACAATCTACAATGCTGCCAGAAATATCTCGTGGCATTCGTACTGGGCAACCGACATAGAATAGAGAACATGAATACGAGAAACGCACTCAGGTGTGTAAGTAAGAGATCCGGAAAAAGACTCATTATAGATGAGAAGATGCAGATTGAAACCTGTGCGCAACGAAATGACCTTGAGGGTTGGGGAGCTTTCCTGTCCCTTTTGTACCTGACGCCACTTACAGTAACGATAGCCCACCTGATCAACTATTACACACATCAAGTGGAAATGGATCTGGCCTACCTGCTGACACGTCTCAAGAATCATGGCCTGAAGCAGGACGAACGACACGCGCCGGACTGTCTCCACGACGCTTTTGTGTGTCACAGGTAAGAAAAGTTCATCAATGCATGTCTAACATAGCACAATGTATAAATTCTAAGCTTAATCTAAGAAAAAGGAGAATTGCAACAGAGGAATGTTACTCATTCCAAGAGTAGAGTGGAGTTAAAAATATGACGATTGACACAAAATAGGGAACACAGAAACGAGGAATCCAAACATGTGCGTAATAAACTGATCCAATTACATGGTGAATACAACCATACCAAAAGTGAACCAAGTGTTTAGATGTTCCCCGCATTCAGGGAGCACTATTCTACTGTCCACTGTCTATAGTGAACGCTTTCCTCTCAGTCAGAACACAGTACAGATGACAATTGTTCGAATGTGCCTTAGTAAAGGTTGGTGTGCCTCAGGGATCATTCCTTGGCCCTCTTTTATTTTTGGTGTATACTTAAGACATATTTACAATTTTTCAGCATGTCAAGTAACTTACGTTTGCTGACGATCTTCAAGCCTACGTACATTTTCATACAACACATATCCCCACATACAAATGTACAGTTGCTATACATGTTTCCAACAAGAGAATAAATAAATTACTGGTAAAATAGTAAAAAGAGTTAAGCATCCGTTAAAAGAACTATTTATTTATGGTACCTACGACGTTGCAAGGTTGGGAAATGACGTCCCATTAACAAACGGTCTCACTCCCCCAATTAATCTATGAAGGTGTAGCTTTTATTGCTGTTATACACTTAAGCAATAAGTCTTAAAACTCAGGAATTTTTCTAGGATTGTGCCATGTCCTGTGTGGGGTTTCGCCTAGGACACTAAGCTGGCTCATCAGCGGGCTCTTGGTGTCCGCACCCGAACCCCCACAGGAGTAGCGAACTGCGCAATACCTCCCTTTTTTATGAAGCACACTTCCGCCTCGTTACTGCGGAAGATAAACGCTCAAGCAGCCATAACCTCCATATGAAGGCTTCCAAAAAGATGGTATATTGGCTTTCATACAGATTCTAGAGTTCAAAGAAAGAAACAAAACTACTGCAATAAAATAGTAAATGGCGAAACAGTATACAGAAAAGAGAAGCAGAGTGATCCCTATGGCAAAATGTATTTGGGATGGAGCAGACTACTTCTGCCTATAACATTCCCCTCCATGAAGTCTAACTGAAATTGATGTTGCTTTTCCTGATTTCATATTTTTTAGCATTATAAAATTGTGCTTACCGGCTTAGGTGGTGTAGTTGGTAGCATGCTGAACTGCTGTGCCCAAGATAGCGGGTTCAAACTCAGCCGAAATCGTCGGAATTTTTAAGAGCGTTAAAATACTTCGGTATGCATTCCTGAGGAGGGGAATTAAAGCCGGTGGTCCCATGTCATAGATTTATGGCATGTAAAAGATCCTTCCACAGACTAAATTTGTGTGAAGCTAAATTTCTAGGTTAGATTTCGTTGGAACACTCTATCAAAGTTCCATCGTTCACCTCTTGGTATCATTGACAACTGGTAGCGAAATTTGGGACTACTTGAAATTGAAAGGAACTTGTTGCTAACCCTATGGGTGTCCGCTTGAAGCAGCTACAGCCTCAGGAGAGCCGAACATGTCCTCGGACACTCCCGGCACAAAAAGCCATATAATAAATAAATAAAATTGTCTTATTGAACTGGTTTTGTGTTCTAGTTACGAGGATAGAGCCTGGGTGTACAAGAAGCTTGTGCCTAACTTAGAGAGGGAGAAGGAAAGTCATAGACTATGTATCCTCGAGCGCGACTTCCCTCTGGGGACACAAATCTTGGAAAACCTACAAGAAGGAATGGAAAGAAGCAGGAAGGTCATCTTTGTCGTGTCCAAGTCCTTCATTGACAATGATGTGAGTAAAAGCCGAAATGCAAGGGAGGGTCAAATGCATATTTTGTACGTTATTAGTTAAGTACCTAGAATATCTGGGGGTGTTACGGTGGCATAGTTGGTAGCATGCTGAGCTTCTATGCCTAAGGTCACGGGTTCAAACCCGGCCGAAGTCGTCAGAAATTTTAAGACCGTTAAAAATCCCTCAGTATGCATTCCTTCGGATTGGAAGTAAAGCTGGCGGTCCCATGTCATAGATTTATGTCATGAAAAAACCTTCCACAAAGTACATTTGTGTGAAACCAAAATTTGTAGGTAAGGTTAATTGATATTACTATATTAGTTCCAATGTTTGCCGCCAGATGCAGGCTGAGATGACATCTAGTAGCCAAGTCCACAGCTAGGTGTCGTTAATCGTTATGTATCGAATATATTTTGTATATAGCCTATTCCTGAAAAGTATTATCTTGTGGTCAACTACAATGATTAAAGATAAGTGATCTACTGGTTGTACACAGAGTAATGAATAAATAAGTAAATTGTGGCGCAATATTGGACTTCACAAGATTGATCACTGTGAGACTTGAGTTGTAATTATGAAGGTAATTCCAAAAGTAATGTCCGATTCGCCGTAAATATTTGAAAGCGGCGCCAAGGGCAAAACACGCATGCGCGCCGACTCCTGGCATGCCTTGCGCGGCGAAAGCCGCCAGTAGCGTTGTTACTGTTGCTTTGTGCTGTTGATAGTGTCAGTTCACAATGTTTAAGACAATTAATCAAACCGCCGATTGTGAAGTAAGGGCAGTGATACGGTATCTGTCTGCAAGAAACATTTCTGCGGCAGAAATTCATCGGCAGATTACTGAAGTGTACCGTCCTAACGTAATGAGTGACAGTAAAGTGTGCAAGTGGGTGCGAGCCTTTAATGAAGGACGGGAAAATGTGCACGATGAACCCCGCTCTGGCAGACCATCCGTGATTTCAGACGAGTTGGTTCATGCGGTTGACGACAAAATTCGTGAAGATCGACGGTTCACTATTTCAGGGACAACGATCAATAAAGCCGCCTACTGCGCTACCCTGACTAAACTTCGACGTGCAATCCAGAACAAGCGACGTGGTCTTTTGTCGTCTGGAGTGTTTTGTTGCATGACAATGCCAGACCCCATACTGCGAATGACACGCAAACTCTAATCAAGAAATTTGGATAGGAACTGATGGACCACCCACCGTACAGTCCGGACTTGGCGCCAAGTGATTTCCACCTGTCCCGCTACCTAAAGGAGTTTCTTGGCGACAAGCGCTTCGACACAGATGATGAAGTGAAAGAAGCTGTTAAAGGCTGGTTAGCTTCGCAGGCGGCCGAGTTCTACGACTTAGGCATTCAAAAGCTTGTGGAACGATGTGACAAATGTGTAAATAAGTATGGAAATGATGTAGAAAAATAGTGAAAGACATAAGGAATGTCAATAAAACAATTGTTTTGGAAACAATTTTGAATTTGGATGTTTTTTAACCGGACCTTAGTATTGGAATAGCCTCGTACCATGTACTTTTTGGCAGAAGCCATGGTTATGTTGGGTCAATGATTCTTACAGCGTGTTTTCTGATATGATATGGGTTAAGTATTGACCCCGTATTTTGATTTTCGTTGGATAAAATATTTTATTTTATCCCAATGATAAATGTTAACATGGAAATATTATTTCTGCAAAGTGTCACAAAGCTTGTTTTGTCGTCGAGGACAGGCTAGATCACGTGACAATTGCAAGATGGGAAGACAGAAAAGGTCACCTTGGCAGGTGGAGCAGCATCCCGCGAATTGTTAGCATCAGAGAGGGACGAATATTGTGATTGGATGATTACGATTATGATTACGAGGTTTTATTGAAGAGAAAACGCTGCTCATGAAGTAATTGATTTTGTAAAATAATTACTCTCAGTACCTCTACATAACATCGTTATGTGCGAAAAGATGCAGAAATGAAAGGGGAAAATTGTCATCATTCGTATTCACAAGGCAAATACGCAGTATGATGTACAATTGCATTCAGCAGTTTACCGCGTCAAGTTCCCGCGAGTTAAGGAAAATGGTGATGAAACAAAAGTCTTCGAGGGAGATTGCGTGGAAGAATAGAGGCTTCTTTTCTTTGGATCGTTGGAGAGTAAAGTTGTGTCGGAAATTGTTGGAACCCAGAGTGAAGTGATTTTACTGAGTGCGGGGAGAGTTAACCGCAAGTAAGGCAGCGGAGACGGTCAAGTTATAGCAGGGCCGGACTCTGACTGAAGTCAAACATTAAGTGTGCATTTAGAAGTAACAATACGGGAGTAAACGTCCAATTGAGTTAATACATTATCGAGTTTGATATATTAGAAAAAAGATTACAACAGTGAAAAAACTTTCGGCATAGAAACTACTGACAATTGAGGCAGCTAACATAAGCAATTTACTCTATTCGCTGAGAGGAGAATTTTTGTTTGAGGTGTCCTATGAACATTGCGCATTTCAATAAAAGCTTATTCAGAGATATAACAGTGACGATCTGAATTATTAGCAACGTTATTACCGACGTGATCCCATGAACAATATCGACGTGAGTATAGATAGTGGAATTACACCATCTCATAATTTTCACGATGTTATTTAATTCAAAGTTGAGAGGTATTGAACCCATGTACCATGGCCTCAAAGGGAGTCGAATCCATGTACTTTGAGAAAGGAATGAAAGAATCATACAGTCTCTAAGGGAACGGAGAGAGATTTCAAGCCAGGATTATAGCTTAACATTGTGCAAGCGCTAGGGCCAGGTGTTCCTAAGATGAGCTCATGCCTCTTGACATTTATAAGGAGCTAGTCATGGATATTATTAGAACGAGTGGAAAGTTTGGACTGTAAGACGAAGAAGCTTGACTCGGAAATTGCCCTTACGTTGCAGGAATATGGCAACCTCGCTGCTGAGTCAGAACAGGAATAATTAAATTTAACCCGTTTACGAGTATAAAAATAAGTAAACAGACACAGTACGGTGAATCAATTTGGATTAGAGATTTCTGTGTAAAGAAAAACCTTGTAATAATAGTCCAGGAAAAAACTGCAAACGCAAGTATACGTCATTGGGGATTCACTGGGACCCAAGGAGTGGGAGAATTAAAAATGAACAGCACCACCCACACAGTTGAGGACGAGAAATTAATTAATATCTCGGAAATGCACGATCGATTTCCATGCACAGGAAGATTATTTTACGTTTGGAAGACGAGCTTTCTGGAGATATGATTTTTATAATTGTGCGACAATTAGTTCAAAAGTTGGTCACGAAAAGGACTAGGATTTTATCTTTTTGTGACTGAAAGGTATAAAATTCCTGGCCTCACCAAGCAAATCAAGCAGTCTACGAGCATTCCGTGAGCGGAAGTGCTGCACCACATCGTATACGCAGTATTCAAGAGCCCGTGAGGGGGACGTTAAGTTGTATCAGACATCGATCCAGAACCCGAGGGAGGTTACTTTGATCACAGTTCGTCATAGCACGTTTTGATGTAGGCAGTTTGCGCTACAATTTCAAGTAGTAAATTCAGTAAACACAGTTCGACAAGAGACTCCTGTGGGAGGCTATGTTACAAGTTCGCCGAGTGTAGACCAGTTACGATATAAGTACGCTACGCTGATGGTTAGCAGTTCGAGACTTTGAAGAGTCCTAAATTATAAAGAACATTAAATATACGGACTTTAAAGCAATATCGCCAAAGTAAGATATAGCGATCAGTAGGGAACTTCGAGTTCCAGAAGAACACTAGTTCGATACAGTTACGAAGTTATAAGAACTCCAACAAATAAACGGCGTTATGTCCAGTAAAGACATTGTTAAGGACACTAAGTCCTGTAAAGGACAAGAATAAATAGGAATTACGATCGCGAAAGATAGAAGTTCAAGCAAAAGGAACTTAGGAACTTAGGTTCGAAACCAGAGGGAAAACGTACTCTAGTGAGAAAATGTCAAAAATACATGATAGACAGTATACAGTCCTCGAAGGGAGGCCAAGATATAGAAACTATAGGGTACGATAGACAGTGTACGGTCCTCGAAAGGAGGCCAAGATATAGAAACTATAGGGTGCGATAGACCACCATATATAAATAGAGGTGACGGCCAAGTAAAGACATTTATCGCCTAGTTAAAGCAGATAAAGTAAAGCCGAGTAATAGACAATAGAAGCGGTTTTGAGAGACTAAAACCAGTAGTTTCCATTGTAGGAGAGAGAAACTTTGAACGAGTAAAATCACACGTCCAATGCAGGTCGATAGGATTCACATCAGGGATCGTCAACAGCCGACAGAAATCGTCAAAATCGTAGATCGTAGTTCTCTTATGAGATAATGGTCTTATAAGACAAATGAATTAAATAAAAATCCCTATTGTAATGTTGTATGGAAAATGAGGAATCCACGAGTTTTGTGAAGATAACTAGATTCGGGAGTAATCATAGTTTTTGACTTTGTCAAGTAATCATTATAACTCTGGAGTACACAGATGGTTTCCCGATCACCGTAGTGAATTTGCAAACTTGAGTGAGATAGTAAATACTGAGAATATGTGAAATGCCCAAATATTGAAGTGAATAATTAACATGTAATTTTAAATGTAATTATATATTTGTTTTGATGACAAGAAAAGATAAAAATAAATTCTTGAGGTGTACAAAAGTATGACACCATTATTATGGGAAAGTATCGAGCCAAATAAGGTCGTAGTTATATGGAACTTTAAGATAAGTACTTTATGGAAGTGATAATAATCGTGAATTGTTGGTTTTAAAGAAAACCATGTGTTTTAATTTAATATTTGTTTTATTTTTATGCTATTCCTTGTTCACTTTGGACAAGTAGAATGATATGGGTCAGTAGTTTATTTGTTTTATTGTTTGTAGCGCCTTAATTTTGATTAATTAAATGTGTTAAAATAGGAGTTGATTTTGTTGTTATTTTTGCAAGTGTATCCTCTATTTAATCCAAAATATGTAAGTCACAGAGTGGGAGAACTTACCGCAGCCCCGAAAAATCCCGAATTGAGGAATGCTGGCATACTGTGATTTGCATATTTCTTGCTGCAAGGGCAGAGTATGTTGACTAACTACGTTATTGAAGTGATTATGATGGAATACAGAAATATTCGTAGGGAACACAGTGTATAGAGAGGGCAGATGGACATTTGTAGCAACGACAGCAACAACATCAGTTGCAAAATTTGTAACTATTGGAAATTATGATGACAAATATACGCAAATACTCAGAAATGAATATCTACTTTGAAAGAAGAAGACGACGCCTAGATGATCTGCGCTAAGAAGAGACAAAACAGATGAGATTCGGGACGACCCTGATCTAAAGCATGAAGGCTGGCACTTTCAAATCCGAGGACCGGGGGAACGCCATTCGAATCCCGAGGAAGCAGTTCGCACGGAGGAAGATGAAGGAAGGTACAAAACTCGCCAGGTTGGAGATTGCTGAACATCACGGTATTACATATACTGATGTACATCTAGATTCTTCGAATAATAGAGAGAATATTTCATTATTGTAGTTTGAAGTAGTTTGAAACTTTTTAGAGCAATCCGTTTTACCATTTATTTATTTAAGCGAAAATTCCCCTACAGGAGAGCGATTAAACTTGGATCACATGATGTCATTTGGAGGCGTGTCTCCTCCGCTCCTCCCAAAATCTCTTCATTCTCGCGGAATGTTCCCTCTTCCTCTCAACCGTCCACTTTTTTCCAGGTTGTCGTAATGATCTTGGTTCGAACTTAACATTCGCGATTTTCGTCTGGCACTCAGTTCGGTCTTCGAAATTTTGTATACTGATAACTTGTAAGTCTCTTTGTACCTCTTTAAGCCATTCTGTGCCGCAATTGCTCTGTGTTATGATACCGAGTAGTTTCTTGGGCAATCTGGAGGTGGCCATCCTGTGGATGTGAGTGTAAAATTTGGCTCTGCGTTTTCTAATTTCGTCTGTTATCGTAATGGTGTTTTGATAGAGTTCAGTACTAGGTCTCTTCATCCAAATGCCGTTTCTGTTGATTGCTCCGTAGATCTTCCGGAGAATTTTTCGTTTCTGCTTTTCCAGTTCCCTAATCTTGGAATGACCATCGATTACTATGGTTTCAGCCGCATATGTTGCTTCTGGAAGAATAACTGTTTTATAATGTCGTAATTTGGCGTTCGTCGAAATGCATTTCTTGTTGTAATGGGCCCACGTTAGCCTGTAGGCCTTCTGGAGCTTAGTGATTCTGTCTTCATTGGCGATTCGATTAAGTCCTGAGGGCTGTATAATTTCGCTAAGGTATTTAAAACTGCAGACTTGTGCGATTTTACCGTATTTGGTGTTTAAAGGGGATTTATTTTCTGGCTTTCTCTCCATATATTTGGTCTTGTCGTAAGATATATGTAATCCGGTCTTTTGTGCAATCTCATGGAGCTTTTCCACTGCGTAAGTCGCTTCCGACCTGTTGTCTACGACAATTGCAATATCGTCCGCGAAAGCGAGACATTTGACTTTAGTTCTGTTCTCTTTTTTAATACCGATTTGAATGCCCTTTACTAGAGGTTCCCATTCCCTAATTATCCTCTCCAGAACCATATTGAAGAGGATTGGGGATAGTCCATCCCCCTGTCGGACTCCAGTCTTGATTTGGAAGGGCTCTGATATTTCGCCCATGAATTTCACTTTGGATATTGTTCCTGTAAGTTTCTATGATTTTGCGTGTCTTACGATCGATCCCAAATTCTTCCATGATTTTAAAGAGGGTGTCGCGGTCAACAGAGTCGTATGCTTTTCTGAAGTCGATGAATGCAATCACGGTATTTCTACATTTCCTCATTTGTAAGATCGTCTTTAGGCACCAGATCTGTTCAGCACACGATCGCCCTTTTCTGAATCCAGCCTGGTAGTCACCAATAAGTGGATCCATTTGGGTCTCTAACCTGTTCAGAAGTGCTGTGGAAAGGATTTTATAAGCAACCGGGAGCAGGGAAATTCCGCTATAATTGTCCGTCTTGTCATCCTTTTTGTGCAACGGGTGAATCAAAGCGCATTTCCAGTCATCTGGTAATTGCTCCGTTGTCCAAATATCTGAAATTATGGAATGGAGTTTCCGCGTCAGTGTGGGATCATTCAGTTTCCAGAGTTCAGCAATGATCCCATCTTCCCCTGGTGCTTTGTTGTTTTTGAGTTGTCGGTTTATCTCCATAATTTCTTCAATGTTGGGGGCTTGCGAGTCCAAGTATATGAATATCGGAGGAGAGAAGTCAAGTTTTACTAGAGGTGGTTCACAGTTAAGAAGAGAGTTAAAATATTGGGCTAATAGTTTGCAATTATTTTTGGAGTTAGTTTCCAATGAGCCGTCGTGTCTCTTGAAGCACAGACTGGGTGCTTGGTATCCCCGTAGATTTTCTCTAAATGTCTTGTAGAAATTTCTAGCATTATTTTTGGTGAAATCCTGCTGGATTTCATGGAGTCTGTTGTTGTCATACGTTCGTTTTTCTTTCCTAATTATTTTTGAGGCCTGTTTTTGAGTGGTAAGAAAGTTCTCCCAGTTTTCCTTTGTTTGGCTACTGTGAAATTTTTTCCAAGCCTTTATACGATTGTCAACTGCTTGATCGCAAATTGTGTTCCACCAGCGATGTTTTCTGGAGCGAGGTGGTTGTCCTAGCTTCATGGCTTCCTGAATTCTCCCCGTTAGTATCCTCCAGTCTGTTGATTCCTCCTGATTGAGTTACAAAATGATTTCTTCCTTGTGGAGTTTCAGATATTCAGGATCTGCTCTGAAATCTTTGGGTGGGCGTTTTTGTCTTCTATTTGGTTGAAATTTTGTCTTAATTTGGAGAAGATAATGATCTGATTCAAAGACGCCTTTACGAGCCCTGACGTTCAAAATGTATTTTATGTTTTTCTTGGAGATTGCAACATGGTCAATTTGGTACTCATCCTGTTTAAGACTGGGTGATATCCATGTGGTCAATTTATGTGCAGGTTCTTGAAAATGGGTGCTCATGATTTTAAGTCCAAAGTTTCTACAGAAGTCAATTAATCTTTCCCCATTTTTGTTGGTACGTTTGTGTTTAGTATGAGGGCCTGTGGTATCCTTGAATTTCCTTTCTTTCCCTAACTGTGCATTAAAATCACCTAATAAAATTTTCCCATGGTGTCTTGGTACGTTATTGGTTGTTTCTTCCAAAGTTTCCCAGAAATGTCCACGGTTTCAGGATCAGTTTTATTGTGTTGATTTGTGGGGGCGTGCACGTTGATCAGCGTGTAAGCTTTATTAGCTGATTTTACTGATAGTAAAGAGACTCTTTCGTTTGGAGAAGTAAAGTCGATGATCGAATCAAGCACAGAATTGTGTACGGCGAATCCTGTTCCCAGGAGAGGTAAGTTGTCATTAATTTTTATGGCAGGTTTTCCCTTGTAGATTCGGAAATTCTCTGTGTTGAAGTGTTCTTCGTCCGTGAAGCGTGTCTCCTGGAGCGCAGTGATTTTTAAGTCAAATTTTTCCTAGGTGTTGAGAAGTTGCTTTAGTTTACCCGTTTTAGTGAGGGTGTTAACGTTAAGCGTGCCAACAATATGTTTACGTCTGGTCTTGAGAGTATGAAGAGTTCTTGAGAAGCTCCGATTCTTCTCCGCATGGTGTCCCTGATCCCCAAGAATCCGATGATCATGTGGGTCCAGTCCATCGACTGGTGCCTGGGGTAGTGATTCTAAGATCGTCTCTTCCATCATGCGCTCAAGTTGAGTTTTGAGTGTTTGTGGTGGTCTCAATTGAGACCACAAGTATACGACTCGATTTTTGAGTTCGAGAAGATTTAAGTACAGCCGCCTCAACTAGAGGAACAGACGCTGACCACTGGTCGTCGGATGCCGAACAAACGCCAATGGATTTGCTATTTTACGGCTTGGAGCCAACCCTCCTCCTTTCTCCGGGCTTGGGACCGGCAACAGAAATTACTGAGCTACTCAATCCACCCAGTAGTCACTGCAGGCGGAGGTTTTACCATGTTTTTATTAAATTAATTATTCTGCGAATTTGGATTAGATTTTGATTTTCATCATTTGTAAAATTTATTGATGATTTATATTCATCATTTCTAACTACGATTTCGTAGTATTGTAACTTATACTTATTTTTGAATGATCACTTGGAGGCTTGACAAGAAGGGTGTTGGCGGAAAAATGTAAGCGAGGTGGATATAACTATTGTTTGTTAATTATATTAAACCCAGTTATCAAAGATCAGATGATAATAACATATGAGCTTGGCTTAGTTGTAGTCTTGTGTAGTTCGCGAACGAACTAGTTCGGAAGAGCGGGTCCCACAGACGAACTACCGAACTAGTTCCCAGATCCCTCGCTTGTTAGTTCGTTCGATCTTTTTCCGCTGACCGACATGTAACAGCGCGAGAGCGCGGGTCTGCCGTAGCTCGTCACGTCATCACTCATTGCACAATCACATGCGATTTCTTTCGTTCAGTCAGTTCAGTTGATTGAGTGTATCTATTGTTAGTGGCAAGATTGTCAAGTTTTGGCGCGGCGATTGTTCAATGTTGGTTTATAATAATAACAGTATAACACACTACTAGTGCTAACACGCTAATAGGTAATAACTACCTTATATTTGTAATGTAATACAGTGGCGGTTCATAAATTGAAGTTACTGATAGTTAACTGATTTAGATGTGGGGATAATTCCACAGTTTTATTTAACTTAGTCATTTTGGATTATTTGAAAATACGTCCAGTTATTTAGAAAATCGGCGAACTGGATTAACATTACCATTTTAATGAACTGGTTGATAAAAGTTTGGTGCTTTTCAGTCGGTCAACACGAATGAACCCAAACAGAGCTGGGTTATGCCTCAATCCTGAAATAAATTACATACATGCATTTCATGTATTTATTGATCTCATGTAATTTATTTCAGGATCAGGGCATAACCCAGCTCTATTTGGGTACATTCGTGTTGACCGACTGAAAAGCACCAAACTTTTGTTTACTTAGGCAACGCTGAAAAATGGCTTCAAACCTCACAATGAACTGGTTGATATTTATTTTTCTCGATACATGGTGATACAACTACTTTTACCTGTCTTTAAGAAATGAACATTATTTCGATGATTCACAAAGAAAAGCGAACTTCTATGGACAAACACTCTGAACTAAATAACCTATTCCTCCCATTCATGCCATAAAGATAATGTACCCAACGGTTTCCGAGCAGGCAAATAATGAATATCACGAAGCAAGTAAGAAATGAAACGAAAATTGCGGGGGGAAGTGACAAGTAGGAAATGGAATCGGATGTTGAAGCGCCGATATACGCGAAAAATGATGATGATAATTGTTGTTTTAAGGGGCCTAACATCTAGGTTATCGGCCACACGCGAGAAAGAAAATAAAGAGAATAATAAGTGTATGCTTCTACGAACACATCGTCCATACTGTTATTCCTTTAGGTACGATACCGGTATTTCACTATTGATTTAAAAAAATGACGACTTTTGGCTTTATAAACAACAGAAAGAGAAATTGTCTCAGAAGGAAAGACATGGACCCTAATTAAAAGGATGGCCAACAATAGAGTGAGATGGAAGAAGTTTGTAGCTACCCTATGTTCCAGTAGCGTAGCCAGGATTTTAGTTTGGGGGGGGGGGGGGCATTAGGTCCACATCTATTACTGCAGGAGTTCATATACTTTAGCCTATTTTCATGTGTGTACGTTTGTCTGCCACCCCCCCCCCCCCCCTCTCCCACCTACTCTTAATAAAATCTAAATGACCAGAGCGATTTCAATGAAATTCGGTACTACTACCTCGTCCAACCTCGACCGTGCCTTTCAAATTTTGATACGTTTCACCAATTCAACATGCGGACCATGCGAAATATTTCACTGGCATTCTAGGCCTCTATCTCCTGAACGGTAACATATATCACCCTGAAATTTTGTACAGTGATAAAGGGTACTATTACAAGTTTACCTATGTGACTTTACCTAACCTGTTAAGTACAAACCTAACATGGCGGCCAAGCGAATTTGAACCATTTTAATGGATATTTCACGCGATTTAACCATCCGAGCGCAGTGGAACTTGAAACGGTAAATGTTTATACAAATTCTAATCTACTGACATCTAATTTTGTTCAATTGTTTACAAAACTTAAAGATGGCGGCTGTGGGAAACTATAAATTAAGTTTTTATTTCGTGTGTCCGAATCATGCGATCGAAGTGGAAGTTTGAATAATGAACCTGCGCAATAATTTTCATCTAATGGTACATAATTTTATGGCCTACATACAGTATATACTCATCCAACATGGCAACCATCCGAAATATTTAGATGTTTCTCAATATCTACGAATCTATTGCAGCATCAAACTGACATTTTGTATGCTGATTGAGGCTATTAATATAAGTTCACCTATTGGACTTTCAATAACATGGTGAGCACAACACAAACATGGCGGCCAAGCGAATTTAACGCATTTAAATGGAATTGACTCGCGATTTAATTATCCGAGCGCAGTGAGACTTGGTACGGTAAATGTTCATACAAAAGCTACTGGCATCTAATTAAATACAATTGTTTCATAACCTCAAGATGGCGGTCGTGAGAAATTTTAAAATTGACTTTTTATTTCATGTATCCTAATCGAAGTGAACGTTTGAATTATTTTTTTTACCTTCTGAGAGGCCGATTGCAGGTGTTTCTAGTCGAGTTCCGTGGGCGACCTGCGCGTCGTTATGAGAGATGGAATGATGAAGATGAATGAAACTGGGCAAGGATGTGGAAGGAAGCGACCGCGTCCTAGCAGAAGGTACGGTACCTTCCCAGCATATTCCTGGTGTTGAATATGGGAAACCATGGGAAACCATTTCAAGGGGCTTGAACCAATCCGTCTATCGAGTCAGCAGAGAGTTTGGCCCCATGGCCTAACGATGCGCCTTAGTGAGCGTAGCTACCACTGTCGGTTGTTTGAATAAACCTACGCAATAATCTTCATCTAATGGTGCACAACTCTATGGCCTACATACAGAACAATCCAACATGGCGTTCCTTTTCATAGGCGGGAGAATTTTTTAATAAAGAAGACCAATAAGATATATGAAAATAGGCTATATAGTTCTTCACGGAAGTACTTGTTCTGATTATAAGTACTTTAGGGTTCACTTTTAGCTTCGGACAAAAATCTTCGGTCTGTTCACGTCTGTCTGAATTCCACCCTTCGTTGCTTTGTTTTGAGGCAGCTCACAGCTGTGTCAGTGTCTATATTTGTCTCTGTCGCTCAGATTTTCAATTATCAGTTATCAGAATACTACTATTATGGCATATTCACACGTTTCAGTTCAGAATGTTCTTTACATTAATACCGCACTATGTCTTGGTGTTTTAAATACACTGGTCAAAACAATTAGGGGATCAGGTGAGATATCATACACAAGATACATATGGTAACGTCTTTTATTCAGATTTCGGTTACAATTGTAATTTGTGTGTGCTACAGTACAATATTTTGCTGTCTCAACTCTTTACTGGAGGTTTACATGGCGATTACCTAGAGCGAGGCACCATGGGGATACCATAATAGTGAAAAAGTAATTCTCGTTGCCCTCTAATATGGTGTGTGATCACCTCGGATGGCCAGGACAGTTACACACCTGCGTGGCATGGACAGTATAAGGATATCAATCAGCTCTTTAGGGATATTTGGCCATTCTTCCATGAGTGCAATATCCAGCTCGGCAACCGTTGTGGGAGGTGCTGGTCTGGCTGCAATGCGTCTGCTAAGTGCATTCCAGACATGCTAAATCTGGTGTAAATCCGGTGAACAAGATGGCCACTCCATTCGTTCAATGCCCTCGTCGACAAGCATGTTGTCCAACAGTGCAGCTCTGTGGAGTCGTGCGTTATCGTCCATCAGATTGAACCCATCGCCTATGGCACCAGCGTAGGGCACAACAAACCGTCGAAGGATCTCGTCTCGATACCTCTGAGCAGTCAAAGCGCCATTCTGAACGACATAGAGGTCCGTACGTCCGCCAATACAGACTCCAGCCCACACCATTCGTCCACCACCATGATATGGTGCTGTTTCCTGCACATAAGCGGGATTGTTCCGAGTTCCACGTTCTCTCCAGATGAGAGAACGACGATTGTGCGCCTGAACACAAAATCTTGATTCATCTGTGAACAGAACTCGGCGCCATTCGTTACGTCGCCAATCCTGATGTTCCTCCGCCCAGTTCCTGCGGGATAATCGGTGGCGTGGTTTAATGGGACACACACGATAGGCCTCCGAGCGTAGAGGCCACTTTCCCGAAGGATTTCGGACTGTTTGTGGTTATATTGCGCGTCCTGTTGCTGCCTGGAGGGTGCGTTTCAGCTGAGTTTCATTCAGCCTCCTGTCTCGACGGGCTGTTAACCGGAGATAACGGTCATCTCTTGCTGATGTTACCCGTGGACGACCGTGGCCTGGCCTTCTTTTAACGGTTCCTGTTGTCTGAAATCACGTCCAGGTCCTGGAAATTACACTTTGGGACACTCCAATAGCTGCAGCCCCCTTCCTCTGTGTCTGTACCGCTTTCAACCTTCCTATGGCTCTCTATGCCATTCCTTCGGGTAAGTCACGTTGTTGTTGCATTGCACTACCTGCTCACTACACCATCTGAACCCAACTGCTTGTGTAATTCGTTTGGTAGAGTAAACACACGTCCACACCCACCCTCTCTGCAGCAACTTTCTGTTATTACCACTATCTCGGTTGCCGTAATGTTGATGTCTCCACTCCGTAGAACCGACAGAAAGACGTCGAACCATTTTAGGTCATTCTGCCGATGAAAATACGTCAGAACCTAGATACCTCAACTGATCCCCTAATTGTTTTGACCAGTGTAGTTTATTTACCAGAAATATTTTTTGTCAATTGAATGAATATGTCCAAAACAAAACCCATCAGGAGTAGATAACAGGAAGAAGGGACACTCATAAAGACATCAAACAAAGAAGGTAGGTTGCAAAACATTTAGGTCTATTATTGCTAGTGTAATTTATACAGTGCTGTTTAAAGGTAAGCCTAACGGTCCCCGTGGACCTCATTCTGGTTTATTATTATTATTATTCAGAGAAAACTGTAACACCCTTTAAATAATAATAATAATAAATAAATACGAACCTTTTAAAAAGATCGAATAACTTATCATTTTATCAGTGAACAATGCGTCTTTCTCGTGCTGTGCTTATATAATGAAATGGGGCCTCGATTTTCTACACCTACAATAAAAACTTTTCATAACTTACCGAACATGTATCCAGTTTTGCCGTCTTTACGACAAGGCGGTCGATCTTCTGAACACTCGCTAATGTGACAAAAAGAAGAGAGAAAAGAGCAACTATCAAATAACTCCCGACTCTTCCAAAATACAAACTGTATATCTCCTCTCGCACAGACACACAACCACCGTATATCACGACAGTGGCGACAATCAACCACGCTGCGCCAGTATTGTAGAGTGGGACATTTAAACACTGCTATTCCCAGGAAATGGAAATTAAAAGCTGACAAGAGAGTATAAGCTGACAAGGTGGCCCCCTCCAGATAGGTATCTTGCTAATTGGCAATCTCCTAATTTCTTGGTAGACTTTTTTCATCATCACCTGGTTGTATTCCCTGTACTGAGGCACCTACTATTCTTTTTGTTGTAGGTTCTAAATTTGTTTGAGCCGTAAGAAAATATCTGAATTTTTTTTGGGGGGGCCGGCCCCACTGGGCCCCCCTCTGGCTACGCCACTGCTATGTTCCTACAAGGAATAAAAGTAAATAAGGAAGGAATAAGGAATTTCACTAATGTTTCAATACTCGTATTTTTGTATTTTTTTCTCTTCGAATATCAAAATGTAAAACACATTACTACACACGCAACATGTCAATATCTAATACACGAACTGCACGTGCAGCGACCATAGTAACTGTTATTACAGTAGCCAACAGTATTGCTTGAAACGAGAGCAATGTGAATGAACAATCACTGGTGACGAGTAATGAGTGGTGACAGACTGCTATAACAAACAAGGAGCGCGTGCAGTGGCAGTAGCAAGGCGAGTGAATGATCTGTCTTCGAGATGGGAACTAACGAACTAAAAGAGCGAACTAGTTCGCTAAGGAGCTGCGAACTAAACTGATCGCTCCCAGCCGTGAACTATTATGCGCAAGACTACTTGGTTGCATGGCCATTTATAAGCAAGGATTGGACAATAAATCAAAAGAATTGGGACGACGGTAAAATTGGTAAAATAAGCATAAATAAATAAAATGAGCATTAATATTTAAAAACATCTAAACAAATGCAATTAAATATTTAAATAAATATTAAAACACATATTTAAATTAATATTTAAATAAACATAAATAAATGCAGGTATAAATATAGTGTGCCCGTTTAGACCGGAGTCCGCACGACCACATATGCATTTTACCAAGAATCAGTCAGCACGAGAGTCAAAATATCCCGGGGCGCCAGATGGGTTAAAGCTAATCGCAAAAACGACATCAAATGAAAAAAATGCTTTACTGATTTTTGGCTCAATGCAATAAGGATAGAAGGAGATTCAACTGGGCATAACACATCATGTAAAATTATCTCATTTTATTCTGAATTTAAAATTGACTGCAAAATAAAATGCTCAAAGCAGCATCATTCATGTTTGGCGACCCACATTACTATTTACACAATGTACAGAAATTTTCCAACACATTGGACAATTATCTTTGGAGACACAAGTCTGATTATCAGTCCTGTAGACTGTGTTCCAAAATTATATCCATTATTTATGATTAAATCCAGTTCAAATTTAATTGTCTTTACTGGAAATATTGTAGTTCACTGGTTGAATTTTTACATAATATTAACACTCGTAGAATAATTGTTCAAAGAATTTTTAACTTTCACTTATTTTTCCAGTTTCAAAAAATATTGTCAAAAAATATTATTATCTCTGAGTCAACACAAATTATGTACACATATTAATAACAACATCTGAAAAGTATCTGACCTTTGAGCATAGCATCGAAGAACTGTGCGAAGCACAACAAAATTAATTGTTCTTCTGACATTAAACGTTTCGAGAAGTGACTCGATTATGCACTTCAAGTTCCTAACAAAATATATGATTTCTGAATCATCAACTTGATCAATAAATTGTTGGACCATTCAACTATTCGATTTTCCACTCGGAATCATTATTAAGAAAAATATTTATATTTGTTGCTATTTTAGTAACTTTCACAACTTGCAATTCTTGAACAGAATGCCGAAATAAGAATTGTAGCTTCATAATAAATTCATTTGGTTCATGACACTAGGATTGGAAACATCCTTCAAATTATTCGTGGTTATAGAATTATATTTAATTGTCAGAGGCCCATTCTATTATTTTTATAAGAACACAATATTCCAACAACAACGGCAAAGGTCTTCCTCTGAAGAAGAATAAAATACTATCATGACAAATCCGGGTTCTAGCAAAATCAAAGTCTTAATGGAATCCGTAAACAAGGTTGAAATAAGAACTGATGGTTTTTAAGAAATAACCTTTGGGTCATTCATACGACGCAATGTGTAGTTCCAATACTCCTTCTTTAACACTGAGTCATCGAACCTGCTATTTGATTGATGCTCAAATAAAAACCTCCTCATTCCTGCGACTTAAACATGCGCACCTGGGAATGGCATTTCAACTACTCCACACACATAAATTTTCTTCCCAAAATTTATACAATAAATCAAGCCTCTGCTTATTATCAACACTGGAAGATTTATAAACTTACAAGTTTATTTTATTTTACCATTCAGTTCAAATCGTGAAGTTACCACACTTATGATACTCTCTATTTCACTTTCGAATGTGTATCTACGTCATGATTTTATATAAATACAAAAATATCTTAATTGATACAAATATCATTTGCTTCCCGTTTCATGCCTCTCCGTGTTATCTGAAAAATATACTTTGCTCATTGCAAATATTAACTGTTCAACTAGAACTGTAATGTTGGTTGAATGCGGGCTTGCGCTAACCACTATCCTTCGGAAAATCACCTGTTCCAAACTAGAAATGAATTAACTACTTCATAAGCTCTCTTTCAATGAATGTGATTATTAGAAAATATAAGATCCAAGAATTATTTAGAAAAGTTATGAAAATCATTATTATTATTATTAGTGGATTATTATTATTATTATTAGTTATATTATTGTAAATGTGTTTAATTATTATTTCATTATGTGAGAATCCACATGTTCGATTCTTCGAATATGGATAAAATATCCATTTCTCAACAAAAATAATTATTAACTTTTACAGTTACCTCGGCTGATTACCGTGATTATCAAAAAATATGAAACATTCAAATAAATGCTTGTTATGCTCGGTCATCGATCCTAAACTGTTCTGAGTGCTGAAAATACTCAGAATAACTCTAATATGTCTTGCGTAAATCATTGCAAGATTTAAATACGAAGAAAAACAAATGTGTTGGTCATCTGCAGAAAATGAGTTTGTTCCAATTAGCTAGGCATAATATAAAAGTCAAATGTGGCTTACATTTCTTGTTGGTCTTGAAGCGTAGTGAACCTGGTCTGTACCAGATTTATCCAGATACATGCCCTATTGGATACGCACGTCTAATCCTTGTATCGGCCGCCATTATATACCCACAATCTGTCTAACACGACATAGTGGAAATATTTCTTGAAATTTGAAGTAACTGCTGATCCATTTTAATATTGGCTTCAATTAAATCCATAGCAGTTTGCTTAAATGGGGTCAGATCCAAATGATCTATTCTCAAATACGTCAGTTGTAACATAACTCACGGTAATCTTTTCAGTACAGGAAAACACTGACAGTCTAAATCAATCAACGGCTGTTCTGAAGATCGTTCCCTGGGCATGGTTTATCACCATCTATCATGCGCGAAGCAACTTATAGTTTCCCTTTGTCGGCTAATGAACAACACCGTGATAGACTGGCCTTCAATATACTGAAAGATCGGAGTGGTTATCAAGTTACAATTTATGAAACTGACTAATTGGATTAAAATATCCAAGTATTGAATTATTATTACTGGACTGTGACAAAGTACTTTCTAGACAAAGTCTAGCATGTGTACATATAGAAATAAAGTATTTCACCAGTGTCCGTAGAAAAATAACAATCACCTTAGTGATTCCCTCTGCCGGAAACTTACTATGTTCCACATATATCGCAGCATTTTTGTGACTATCACAATTTAAAGATATCTTCTGCGTAGATCCGGCAACCATGTGCCTTGTCTCAACGTAGCAGCAGCACCTTGTCATGCAAGAGCTTGGTTCGAAGTGAGCTGATGATGCTTGGGCTGGTCGGCTTTTATTCAAAACGGTCGGGTCCACGCTGGATCACGCTGAAATCTGGAAATCCTCATATCTCCGGTGTCTCTGGTCCGATTCACTTGAGACTAAGTGCATTCTCTTTCATTTGGCCGTGCCAGTAATCTGATCCAAGTGTCAAGTCTCTACTCCATGGCTAACTATTTAATCAACAAATAGTCTCGACCTCTGCTATTACTCGCTACGTCACTTAACATGCTCTTGGCTGCACAAAGTTTCCATTCCATTCTAGAAGTAATGGAGCGCGATATTCAAATATCTCAACTTTCAAAAGCGGCTGTAGCCTTTCCCTTGATATCTAGGTGTCTGAATCTTGGAATACCCATTCCTAGAGTTGGGCACAATAGGGTTGTAAATATGTAAATAAACAATTATTCTATGTTCGTTAAAGAAAAGATAAAGGAGAGAGGAGAGTAAGATTGTTATGCATCATAATATTATTTTAAATAAATATCTTAAAATATGACAGTGGAGTTTAGGGTGTTTGCAAAGTTTAGTGTGTAGTTTGAACTGAAATATTTTACTAGAATTTAAAAGGAAGGAAAGGTGTTGATAGAACAATTTGTGATGCGATTTTTAAGAAGTAAACACGTGTATAAAGTAGATCTTATGTTACGGTGAAGGTTGATTTTGTGTAGGAAAATGAAACAGCTGATCGATGGATGCTTATTGTGTAGAGCTGTTATAAAGGTTTCTTAGGTTTGAGAACGGAGTTATTAATGTATAGATTAAAAGAAACAATGTCATAATAGGAATTTTGCGTATTTAAATATTTATTATTATTATTATTCTTTTTAAACATATTTTTGTTGGAACTACTGAACAGCTGATAAGTGAATTTTAATTTTTGAAGTGAAGCTGTTGATGGGATGTCGTTAGAGACATGTTAATTCTTTTTAGTGACAAGCGTGTCATTGTACTTCAACGATATTTATTTAAATTCATGGATGAGTTTTAATTTATTTTAAATGTGATGTTTCATTTTTAGTTAATAATTTTATTTCGTGTTTTATACGTCGACTTACGTGATTTATATTAATTATAGAAATATTGTGTTATGGAAACGGATCAGCTATAAGGTACCCATTATTTTAAATCCCATTTCGCCCCGAGAATCGTATTTTCTCACTCTCCCAATGTAGTTTGAGTTCTTGTCCCAGTAGAGTAGTCTATAACACAATCGCAGGCCTGTTGTATCCTCATGTAGTGTTTGTCGGTAGGATTTTCAGGTTTTTCTAGCCGGGGACCTTCGAGATTCTACGATCCAGTCGATCTTTGGATTTCGACAAGTGCATCCTCATGAATATACGGGTAAAGTGGAAATATGGCTGGTCCAAACGTGGGGATTGATTAATAGGCCATTGCATTAATAGTTCAGTTGTTAGATGCCTGACCAATCGCAAGGCTTCATTAAGGAAAAATTTTCCAATTGTAGGACTGACGAAAAATAAGAAACAACGTTGATCCTAAGTGAGTCCTTCGTTGTTTCGAAGTAGTTGATTTTAGAGTGGGCGCACTCAAGAAAATATTTGATCTGGAAATTAGCCTTAGAGAGGAAAACTAGGTTATGATACAGAATTATAACCTATGATCTAAATCTATTTTGTTAAAAGAACGGTTGATGACCTATGTAGTCTCTTATTAAATATACGTTTAACGTAATAGAGTACAGTAATATAATTTAAAAGAAAGGTAGAATAATTAACATAAGTCACGATAGAATGGATTAGACTGGTATTTGAAGGCCAGGATAAATAGGTAGTGTTATTATTAAGTTAATTTAAGGTATAGATAGACAGTAATATTCCCAAATATGGAAGAAATTGCTTGCTCTAATGTGCTATCATCCTACTCTATATGATTGTGTTCCTGTAGCTTTTTGAGTGTATAATTATCATGTCGACGATGACTGTGGAGGAGGTTCACAGCCTTTTCGGGGAGGTGCAATTAAGGATGGAATCCTTAACAACAGATTTAGAAGGTATTCACACTTATAAGAAAAAAGTTTTAAAAGTGTGAAGGAAGAAATGGATGGTGTAGTACATAAAGTTACTTACAATGTACTAGATAATGTGTTAGAAAACGTTACTGAAAATGTGGAAGACAGTCTTAAAGAGAAAATAAATACAGTACAAGATAAGGACTGCAAACTAGTGCCACGTCTGTTAATGAGAGTGTCACTCGACTACAGATAAGTTCTACCCAGGTAAAAGATAATTTAGGTAAGATTCAGACAGATGTAAACAAAATGCAAACTGATGTAAACAAAATGAAAATACGGGTACAGTACGATATTCTAATTCTGTGATTTTCAGCATCTTGTAGACAATACCGCTTATGTTCCCGTCACAGGAAGTGGAGCAACAGAACTACATTGTTGACGTCACGAAAGCGCACCAGGGCCAGTATTTTTCGTTGGCCGTGCTCACGACCCTCATTGTTCTTAGCCAGACACCTTCGATCATAAATCCAATAGATGGCTGATGACGTCACATTGTTGAAACCAACATCTCGATCAGCTGACTAAAGGGAACTGCGGTAGTTTGGAAAAGGAAACAGTTCATTGAATAAGTTTTCCTTTGTAGCAAATGCAATGCATAGTTGTTAAAAAGCAACGCTTACTAAATCAATAGATTCCTTATTTCCATTTGCCCATGTTGTTTTGTTCACTTTCATAAAATATTGAAGTGGAAGGTAACGGTGAATGAGAGCTCAACGTACGATAAAATTTTCTAAACTACCGGTACTGAAATTAGCCAAAATACATTTTCTAATGATGAAAAATAAATTAAGAAATTATGTAGTAATAGATTGAGCTCTCAAGCGTTCAATCAGAAATGACTAGCCACACAAACACAATTCTGTTCAAAAATCAGTAGGCCTAGTTCAGAGTTGGATTTGTTATTAATTATTTATAAGAGGGGATCCTCGATGAATGAGTATTACGGAACACGACAGCCACTTTTAACACAAAATATGTTACATTCTTAACGTTTGCTACCTTCCGGTACGTAAAGAAACATGCCATGTTTTTCCCAATGTCGTATAAATTACGAAAATGTTTGTTTAAACCCTCATTAAAAAGCATTTCCCCACCTACTCCTGTCACCTTCCATTACGAGTTCCTCTGTTTACCCTTCAGTCAGCTGATCGAGATGTTGCTCTCACGTCACAGTACAGGCGCAGTGTGGCAATGCGCACTCTATTGTATTTATGCTCGAAGCCAGACACAATTGTGCCGTCAATACGGAGCAAGGGGGACTACCAGATCGAGCTGATATCTCGATTTTACATTTTGAGTGACATTCCCCTTTCTTCCCGGGGGAAACACCAACTATTTATTTATTTATTAGTTAATTAATTCATTTGTTTGTTTATTTATTTTTTATTTCCTTATTAATTTATTTAGTTATCTTCAAGAAAGTGGGTCCTGATATCGTGTGTATTTCTCGTTCTAGTGGTGCAAGGTGCAGCTAACCATGGCCAAAGGTAAAATGGTTCGTGAAAGGAGAAATTACATCATCGTGATCGAGCTGGAGAAAGTCACAGGGCGACCATTGATGCTCCAATATCTTATGGAATCCAGGACGTACCTGGAGTGGACCAGCTCTCCCTCAGGTTCCAACGAGAAGCAGTTCTGGAGGAAATTGAGAACTGCTATGGGAAAGAGCCTGAGAAACCGACATCTAGATGACGAGATGAATTCAAATCATCAACAGATGTTACAGGAAGTGTCTGTGGTTTGAAATCCAGCTCTTTCAAACTGAACACTGAAAATAATTTAAGATTTTTGTACTGAATTGGCAAATACATTGTACAATAGCTAGCACGCGAGTCGTTTCAACGAATGAGTGTTTTTCACACAGGTTAGCGGCAGCAGTAATGCCAACCCCTGGGATTTGTCCCAAATTGTGGGACATTTAGACAAATATTTTCAGGAAAGGTTTTTTTTTTCTTTCAAAAAGTGAGGTGAATTTGGAATATTTGGCTGAGCTGCCATTAACACATAAAAGCTTCGTTTGCACAGAAAACGTACACAATAGGAACGATACATACATGGCGATAGAATAAATATAAACCTTTTACGGAGGTATAGTATTACATAACAATCGGCAACTGCCGCTTGTGCGATAAGACAGTTTTGTGTGTTTCTGGATATTGGTTGGGTTGGTTAGTTCCTCAGTTTAGGGGCTGCAACTACGCGGGCATTCAGCTCTGTATATAAGGTGCGTTCAAAAAGTAACGAGCCGGAGGCATAATTACAGAAACCAGTACCTGTATGTTAGAAATATTGGCCCTGGCTGTTGAGGCACTTGTCTCACTGTGACACGAGGCGGTGAATGGCTGTCTCATAAAATTCACTGGGTTGGGAAGTGCACCAGTTCCGCACGTACTGCTGGACGTCGGCGTCCGAGGTGAATCGTTGGCCCCGCAGAGCCCTTTTCAGGGGACCAAACATGGCGTAATCACAGGAAGAGAGGTCTGGACTGTATGGAGGGTGGCCGAGAACCTTCCATTTGAATTTCTGCAGGAGTGCCGCATGAGGTTGTGCTATGTCTTGGAGCGACCACGGCAGCTATGGCGTTCACTGTCACTCGGCGGTCCTGGGTATTGAGTGTATCAACCAGCTGGACGTTGTCATAGGTAATGCAGGGGGGTGCCCCAGACCGGGCAACATCGGCTAACGACACCCGTCCTTCCCTGAAGCGCTTGTGCCACGCCTTGACCCTTGCAAGGGACATACAGTGTTCGCCGTACACTTGTGACATTCGGCGATGAATGTCCTTTCCCTCTACTCCTTCCGCTGTCTGAAACCGAACAACACCTCTTTGCTCTTCGGTTGATGCCTCCATGTCAGTGTTTGCAATGCGACTGGCAGCGTTGGACGATTGATGCATGTTGCTGCTCGCTTTGTATCGTCACGTGACGTGCACGCGTGCCCTCTAGCGACGGGCTGTGACCTTCCACGCTCTGGTCGGAACCACACCTCGTTATATACGCCACCATTAGCCGATGTCGACACCGGTTTGCGCATTCCAGCCTCCGGCTCGTTACTTTTTGAACGCACCTTATACTTTGGGTGTGTGTCAAATCTGTCCGATAACCGGTGTTAATTGTGATGACTGTAATAGTGTGTGTTGTCTGTTTATCATTCAAGTAAATAATGCAGACATTGAATTTTTCAAGTAGTTCCTACTTTTACCGCCGAAAGCCATCGTCAGCGACTACTAGTTCAGAACTTGGCTACTAGACGCCCCCACAATCAGCTCCTGGCGACGAACGTAGGAATCTAAGAGCGTTGTTTAAACTTAACCTATATAATTTAGCTTCACACAGGTGTAATTAGAGGAAGGTTCTTTGACATGCCATAAATCTTTGACATGGGACCGCTGGCTTTGCTTCCCCTCCGAAGGAAGGCATACTGAGGGATTTCTAACGCTCTTAAAATATCCGACGACTTCGGTCGGGTTTGAACCCGCGATATTGGGCATAGAAGCTCAGCATGCTACCATCTACGCCACCAAAGCCGCCTTTCTGGATATTAAAAATCATATTTATTGTTCCTGTGAGAATTTAAAAATAAGATGTTCAATAAAGAACATATAGCCTACTTTCTCCTGAATGCATGGGTATTGTTATAACTCTTTGTCCTTTTCAAGGAGTATAATTGAATGTTGGTTGTAGTAGCTTGTTGAAATACAACGTGCTATAGGGATATTAAACATGAATATGAGGTGCCCTTTGCTAGTGCTACCTCTGTAAAAAAAATCATTCAATTCGGTTTCACCGTGTTTGAATTGATCCGGGGAATGGATTTGCACACATACATGGCCGCTATTTGCAAACTTTTGGGCTGATGACCTTGTAGTCAGTCATAAGATGCTTTCCACAAAAAGGCATGTTGTTGCAAAATCCGGTAGAGATCAAATTATTAGGATCGTCGAAATTTGATTTAAGCTTTTAACATTTGGGTGGCCGTCATTCCGTTTCCGTCAAGATGGCGGCGATATAAAACATGACACTGAGGTGCCTTTTGCTAGTGCTACCTCTGTACCAAATTTCGTTCAATTCGGTTTCACCGTGTTCGAATTGATAGGGGGAATCGATTTGCACACATACTTGGCCACCATCTGCAAACTATTGGGCTGATGATCTAGCAGTTTGGTCAGAATATGCTTCCCACATAAAGATTTGTTGTTGCAAAATTTGGTAGAGACTAGATTATTAGGTTGGTCGTAATTACATTTTAGCCTTTAACATTTGGGTGGCCGCGATTACGTTTCCGTCAAGATGGCGGTGATATAAAACATGACATTGAGGTGGCCTTTTCTAGTGCTACCTCTGTACCAAATTTCGTTCCATTCGGTTTCACCGTGTTCGAATTAATAGGGGGAATCGATTTTCACACAAAGATGGCCGGCATCCGCAAAATATATAGGCTAATGACCTATGAATTTGGTCAAAGGATGCTCCCTCCATAATGGTATGTTGATGCAAAATTTGGTAGAGATCGGATGATTAGGTTAATCGTAATTTGATTTAAGCTTTGAATATTTGTATGGCCGCCATTACGTTTCCGACAAGGTGGCGGCGATATAAAACATGACACTGAGGTGCTCTTTGCTAGTGCTACCTCTGTACCAAATTTCATTCCATTCGGTTTCACCGTGTTCGAATTAATAGGGGTAATCGATTTTGACACAAAGATGGCCGCCATCCGCAAACTATTAGGCTAATGACCTATTAGATTAGTCAAAGGATGCTCCCTTCTTAAAGGTATGTTGTTGCAAAATTTGGTAGAGATCGGATGATTAGGTTAGTCGTAATTTGATTTAAGCTTTGAACATTTGGGTGGCCGCCATTACGTGTCCGTCAAGATGGCGGCGATATAAAACATGATACTGGGGTGCCCTTTGCTAGTGCTACCTCTGTACCAAATTTCATTCCATTCGGTTTCACCGTGTTCGAATTAATATTGGTAATCGATTTTGACACAAAGATGGCCGCCATCCGCAAACTATTAGGCCAATGACCTATTAGATTTGTCAAAGGATGCTCCCTCCATAAAAGTATGTTGTTGCAAAATTTGGTAGAGATCGGATGATTAGGTTAGTCGTAATTTGATTTAAGCTCTGAACATTTGTGTGGCCGCCATTACGTTTCCGTCAAGATGGCGGCGATATAATACATGACACTGAGGTGTCCTTTGCTAGTTCTACCTTTGTACCAAATTTCGTTCAATTTGCGCTCACCGTGTTCGAATTGATAGGGGAGGGGACAGACATTCAGAGTACACACACTCTCACACACACACACAGAGACTCACACACACACATACACACACACAGCGCAGACACACTTGTTTTCGCCCTGTAGTGATCTCATAAGTCTACTTTCATTTTTTGCCAAAATCGAAAGTAGCCTAAAAATCAAAGACTTATACAAGGGAATATAAACATCTCAATCTTTAAATGAATAACAACGTGTATTAAGTGAATGTTTTAAGTGTATGAAAATGGTCGTTTACAAGACAGTTGTGTGTTTCGTTAAATTCTATTTTAGTGCAATTAGAAACACATTATCGAGACTCTAGTGCACATATTATATTCATTTTACGTTTGTTTTGAACAAAATATAGTTTTACGTGGGATATTTTCTGGTAAGAAAGGACATTTTGCGTGGGAATTTGAGACTTTCAGGTTTGAGAGGTTGGCAACTCTGAGCGGCAGTTTATGTGTTTACGTTGTACGATTGTTACGGCTGCGTTCCTATAGCACTCCTCCGAGTGCGATGAAACTTTGGTGAATTGTTTTGCACACACGCGCGATGGTTTCATAATTGGTTAATGCATTTTACAATAGGTGGTGCACGAGTTGTTCAATAAATGAGTGTTGGCGTGAATATCATTTCAATAAATAAGTGTATTTCATACAGTTTTTCAGCAGTTTCTGTGGTTTCATTGTAGGAGTATGATTGTCACATATGCATTCCTATACCATTCACCTGATTACGAAGAAATGTTGGTGAGTTATTGTGCGCACTCCTGTGAAGGTTTCTGGATTAGTAAATCCATTTATAATAGATGGTGCGCGAGTCTTTTAAACAAATGGGTTTTGGAGTGGGAATCGTTTCAACAAATGAGTGCATTTCATATAGTTCAGCGGTATTTTCTGTGGATTCAATGAATGCGTTCCTATGCCATTCATTTGATTGCGATGGAACTTTGGTGAGTTGTCGTGAGCAACCTCGCGAAGGTTTATGGATTAGGAGATAAATTTTACAATACATGGCACGCGAGTTGCAGTCGAATCGTTTCAACAAATGAGGATTGGCACTCGAATAGCTTCAACAAATGAACTTAGGTGAGTTGTTGTATGCTTACCGGCGTTGGTTTCTGAAATAAAATATCAATTTTACAATAGATTGTTTAGTAAATGACATTTGATGAGCTGTTGTGCGCATTCCCGCGAATGTTTCGGAATAATACTGAATCAATTTCACAATGGGTGGCTCATGAGTCGTTTCAACTAATTAATGTATTTCACCACTAGGTATCAGTAACATCTAGTAGCGAAAGTTGGAACTACTTGAAATTGAACGAAACTTGTAGCCCACCCTATGGGTGCCCGCTTGACACAGCTACAGCCTCTGGTGAGCCGAATATGTCCCATCAAATTTTATTACGTCTCACCAATCCAACATGGCGGCTGTGCGAAATTTCGTACGGTGATAAAAGGCACTACTAGACGTTCACTATGAGACTTTCAGAAACCTGTTAACCACAAAACCAACATGGAGGCCAAGCAAAGTAGAAACTTTTTAATAGACTTTTCTAGCGATTTAACCATCCAATTGCAATGAAACCTGGTAAAGCAAATGTTTTGCACATTGTAATGCAATGGCATATAACTTAGCTCAATTGTTTACATAACCTCAAGATGGCGGCTGTGCAAAATATTTCACCGGCATTCTATATCTCCGAAACTATCACCGATATCAGCCTGAAATTTTGTACGGTAATAAAGGGTACTACTTAAAGTTTAGCTATGAGACTTCCAAAAACCTGTAAAATACAAAACAAACATGGCGGCCAAGCGATGATGAAACATTTTAATAGATATTTCTTGCGATTTTACCATCTGAGCGCAGTGAAATATGGTACAGTAAATGTATATACACATTGTAATGCACTGGCATCTAATTTAGTTCAATTGTTTACATAATCTCAAGATGGCGGCTGTGCGCAATTTCAAAATTAAGTTATTATTTCTTGCGTATTAATCATGCGATTGAAGTGAACGTTTGAATAATGAACCTACGCTATAATCGCCATCCGATAGTACATAACTCGATGACTTTCACATATACAAATCAAACATGGTGACCAAGCGAAATATTGTACAGGCCCCGGGGGGGCTGCACCCCCTGAAAGCCACCCCCATCATCTATTAAAACCACCCCTAACTGGCAAACATCATAATTCCAGAACAGTACTTTTTACACAGCAAGGGCGGCTGACCAGCTCGGGAGGCTAGCCAAACACTTGCAACACACTCACAAACATCTACACTATAGCTAACTAGGGCAGCTATGTCAATGGAATGCTGACTGTACAACGGCAAGACCTATAAGAAGAGAGGCTCTTCTGGGGCATTATCTGTCATACAGTGTGTGTCGCCGGAGGCTCTGTTCCAGCTACTATCATCAGGTGAGATCAGCAAGTGTTCAGACAATCCTTTACTTTGTATCACTCATCCACAAACTTGTACACCTAATTTGTACCATTATTTACATTATTCACATTTCCCTAAAAGGGACTTACAATTTCATACTCACTGGCCAATAAACACTTGGTCAGTAAACTACACGTTGTACTCATAATTACACGCCTCTTCACATCCTAATACCCTTCCTGACTCTCGTCACGTTTGACCGTGACTAGTAGCCAGTAATCGCCTGCTCAAGTTCCATTGTGTTTCCCGCAGCGACTCGACTGCGTAGACAGCGAGCCGCCGGCATAGCTGACATCAGCACGTCTGTTATATAACTTATTCCAACCAGCTGGGAGGCAGGTACGTTAACCTGCGCCCAGAGGCTCATCCCCCAAGCGACACTTACGTCTTTATAGGAGCACCCCCTAGTATTTAACACCAAACAACGCTCTACACTGGTAAGCTTACCCAGCTACGGGAAGCTGCCCTCTCTAGGAATCACCTTCCAAATTAATACAATAACATATGTGTTTTAGCCCTAACCAACCCCAACTAAGGGATCTAAAACAATATATTGACGGTTTTCAATATCTACGAATCTATTACAACATTCGAACTGAAATTTTGTATGTTGATAGAGGCCTTTAACATAAGTAGGATATATGAAACAAGCAGTCCCGTAAACAACTTACTAAAGAACTTAAGCCCACAGGAGTAGTGAAATGCGCGCTACCTACCTTTTTATGAAGCGCACCTGCGCCTCTTCACTGCGAGAACTAAAAGCTCAAGCAGCCATAACCTCCCTATGAAGGCCTCCAAAAATATGGTGTATTCGCTCACAGTGAAGAGCCGCAGGAGCCAGCTTGGTGTCCTAGGGCGAAACGCCACACAAGACACGGCACAAACATAGAAAAATTACTGAGTTAAAAAAAACTTGTATTTTACTTAGATTCGTTTCTCATTAGTTTTATTAGATTAGTTTCTTATGGTTTAATTCTAACTTGCTGAAGAAGGTCCCATTGTTGAACCGAAACATGCACTAGTTCGAATATAATTTGTATTGATTTGCGGGGAATTTTAATTATTTATCTTTAATCAATACGGCAGTTTTCTCACATTTTCCTATAATGGTAAATAAGTGGATTTTTGGTGCTAAGGGGCTAAGTGCCAAAATTAAGTTTCTGTGATAATCCAAAAAAAACTTCCCTAATTCAATGCAGTTCTTTATTTCAAAATTCGAATTAATTTAAATATATTGTTTACATGTTAGAAATGACCTTGTAAAATTAAGTGACTGTAAATGTAAACTTTCAGTGTATTTATATATTTATTTATTTATTTAGCGTATGGTACAAAACACATATAATAATAATAATAATAATAATAATAATATAAAGATAATTAAAACTGCATTGAAAGTGAAAAAATTACAGTCAGTCTGAAAGACTAGACGTTATATAATTTCAAATGACGCATGCTACTAATGCTACACATGTTAGAAAGGCTCAGGAGAGCTTCTCGCTTCGCTCGAAGCCCCAGGACTCTTTCAACAGACTCCATTACCCTTGGGCTTCCCGCGCGGGCACCTCTTCAAGGGTCACCCTGTATTTGAGTCTGACATCTTTTACAACTCTTTAAGAGTCACTCATTATTTGAATCTGATATCTTGCAAACCTCTTTAAGGGTCACCCTTTATTTGAATTGAATCTAACATACTGTATACCTCGTTACGTGTCACCCTGTAATTTGCTCTGACATTCTGCACACCTCTTTAGGATGCACCCTGTATTCTTATCTGGCACTTTGTATATCTCTTTAGAATTCACCCTGTATTCTTGTGTGACATCTTGTACACCTCTTTAGGAGTCACCCTGTATTCTTGTCTGACATCTTGCGCACCTCTTTAGGAGTGACCGTGCATTCTTCTCTGCCATCTTGTACACCTCTTTAAGAGTCACCTTGTATTCTTATCTGGCATCTTGTATATCTCCTTAGGAGTCACCCTGTATTCTTATCTGGCATCTTGTATTGTATTTTGCTCTGACATCCTGCACACCCTGTATTCTTGTGTGACATCTTGTACACCTCTTTAGGAGTCACCCTGTATTCTTGTCTGACATCTTTTGCACCTCTTTAGGGGTCACCCTGTATTCTTCTCTGCCATCTTGTACACCTCTTTAAGAGTCACCTTGTATTCTTATCTGGCATCTTGTATATCTCCTTAGTAGTCTCCCTGTATTCTTATCTGGCACCTTGTACTGTATTTTGCTCTGACATCCTGCACACCTCTTTAGGAGGCACCCTGTATTCTTGTCTGACATCTTATGCACCTCTTTATGAGTCACCCTGTATTCTTCTGTGCCATTTTGTACACCTCTTTAAGAGTCACCTTGTACTCTTATCTGGCATCTTGTATATCGCTTTAGGAGTCACCCTGTCTTGTTATCTGGCATCTTGTACTGCTCGGTTCCAAGCTCTATGAACATGCGGGATGAAGGGCAGAGGCAGGGTAGGAGCAGGCGAGAATTGAGAAGCCTGTCGACAGCCCGCCGTGTTACCTGACATTCTCGTCAATTCCAATACTGTTAACATGGGTCTTTTCTGAAACCAGTGTGGCGTTGGGAATGAGTGACTAAGTCACCGGCTAATGTATTTGCTTCTGTTACCACGCAAGTACCGAGAAACCTCATCACTCGTCACCACCACTACTCATAGTCTGCGATGCACATTCCTCTCAGGTCCACGCAGCTTAGACCCGAGCAGTACTGTATTTTGCTCTGACATCCTGCACACCTCTTTAAGAGTCACCCTGTATTCTTGTCTGACATCTTGTGCACCTCTTTAGGAGTCACCCTGTATTCTTCTCTGCCATCTTGTACACCTCTTTAAGAGTCACCTAGTATTCTTATCTGGCATCTTGTATATCTCTTTAGGAGTCACCCTGTATTCTTACCTGGCATCTTGTTCACCTCTTTAAGAGTCACCTTGTATTCTTATCTGGCATCTTGTATATCTCTTTAGAAGTCACCCTGTATTCTTGTGTGACATCTTGTACACCTCTTTAGGAGTCACCCTGTATTCTTGTCTGACATCTTGTGCACATCTTTAGGAGTCACCCTGTATCCTTCTCTGCCATCCTGTACATCGCTTTAAGAGTCACCTTGTATTCTTATCTGGCGTCTTGTATATCTCTTTAGGAGTCACCCTGTATTCTTATCTGGCATTTTGTATACCTCTTTAGGAGTCACCCTGTATTCTTTTCGCTTCGCTCAAAGCCCCAGGTCGCTCGACGCCCCAGAACTCTTTCAACAGACTCCATTAACCATTAACTTCGGCTTCCCGTGTGGCTGCATGACGCCACGCACTCGCCGTCCTTTACCCATTAACTTAGGCTTCCCGCGCGGCTGCATGACGTCACTTCCATCTCCGTAATGCAACCGTCTCCGTCCCGCATAACTTTTGACTCAAGCATAACGACGAAGTCGACAAGATCATTTGACATGATAAACAAGATTTTCAGTAAAGAACATAAAGCCTACTTTCTCCTAAATGCATGGGTATTGTTATAACTCTTTGTCCTTTTCAAGGAGTATAATTGAATGTTGGTTGTAGTAACTTGTTGAAATAAAACGTGCTAGTGCTAACTATGCACAAAATTTCATTCAATTCGGTTTCACAGTGTTTGAATTGATATGGTGAATCGATTTGCACACATAGCCACTATCTACAAACTATTGGGCTGATGACCTTGTAGTTCAATCAAAAGATGCTTCCCACAAAAAGGTATGTTGTTGCAAAATTTGGTAGAGATCAAATGATTAGGTTGGTCGTAATTTGATTTAAGCTTTTATTATTTGAGTGGCCGCCATTCCGTTTCCGTCAAGATGGCGGCGATATAAAGCATGACACTGGAGTGCCGTTTGCTAGTGCTACCTCTGTACCAAATTTCGTTCAATTCGGTTTCACCGTGTTCGAATTGATATGGCGAGTCGATTTTCCCACATACATGGTCGCCATCTGCAAACTATTGGGCTGATGATCTTGTAGTTTGGTCAAAATATGCCCCTTACATAATGGTATGTTGTTGCAAAATTTGGTAGATATCAGATTATTAGGTTGGTGGTAATTTGATTTAACCTTTGAACGTTTGGGTGGCCGCCATTACGTTTCCGTCAAGATGGCGGCAATATATTCATGACGCTGAGGTGCCACTGGATAGTACTACCTCTGTACCAAATTTCGTTCAATTCGGTTTTACCGTGTTCAAATTGATAGAGGGGGACAGACATTCAGAGTACACACACTCACACACACTCACACACACACACAGACACACAATTTTTGGCCCTGTGTAGATCTCATAAGTCTACTTTCATTCTTTTTGCAAAAATCGAAAGTAGGCTAAAAACTATATACAAGGACGAACTCAGACAAGGGTCACAATGTCAGATTTACATCCTTTCTGTAGTCGATGCACTTTTGTGTAGCCATCAGGAATCAACTGAAGCCCCAGAGAAGGCTGTTAAAGGACAATCTTTTTTTTTTTTTATTTTTATTTTTTAATTTTTATTTTTTTTTATTTGAAACATCTTTCCGCTCGGTTGCTGGATAGTTTTGTGGGAGTGATTTTGAAAATTGGGGACGGAAGTGGATCGGAACGATCGAGCTGACAGTGGTGGATCAAACAGAAGTATGCACTGCCCGCTTGATCGATCTAACGGAAGTGTACTAATTGGCAGTGGTGGACAACGGAAGTATGCACTGCCCGCTCGATCGATCAAACGGAAGTGTACTAGCTGGCAGTGGTGGACAACGGAAGTATGCACTGCCCGCTCGATCGATCAAACGGAAGTGTACTAGCTGGCAGTGGTGGACAACGGAAGTATGCACTGCCCGCTCGATCGATCGAATGGAAGTGTGCCCTAGCTGGCAATGGTGGATCGAAGGGAAGTATAAGAAGCACTGCCAACTCGATCGATCGATCCAGCTGGCACTGGTGAGTGAAACAATCAGCGCGTGGTGTCGAAAATTGATACCATGATGCACTCTCGGCCATGTGGAATGTATATGACATACTGAACGGAAGACGCTCATGCGAACTCTGGTGTCAAGTGATTTAAACAAATGACATGGTACATGTTCGAAGTCTTCGTATCAGTATTTTTAAATGGTAAAATGCCTTAATATCAAACATTGTAAGTAGTCGGCATTGCATTGGCATAAGGCATTTTAAACTCAATGTCACTCAGGAACGTTATCGAAACAAGCAAAATATAAATGAAACTTAATTCCGTAATGCAGTATTATTGGAACGTGGAAATAAGTCACCATCTTGTGCACACTATTTGCGTAGTCGAAATACCGTGGGGTTATTGCGTATGACTGTGAATCTAGAGATCTTGGGTTCGAATCCTGGGCGGGGTAGATATTTTTGCTATCAGATTATCATTTTAAACGATATTTATCATATCAATATGACTCATTTTAACAGAATCCATATGAAATTACGTGTTGGTCTGTGAATCAAGAGGACCTGTTTATAAGGAATTTAAGGTTATGAGCGGTGTCGCGTCTATTCATCTAGTTGATCCATATTGTATTCTTTATTTAGGCTAGTGCTGGTGGAAACTAAAAATCATCTAATAAAATTAGTTCCGTATTATAAACTACAATATCTGTAAAACACTCCTTTTTACAATAGATTAATATTTGTGCCAATAATACTATCGGTGCATCAACAATTTCACGTGAGGTTTCTTCTATGTCAGATGTTACACATCATACGCGACTACTGTAAGGCTCGTAATTTTTAGCCTATTTTCAATTTTGAAAAAAGAGGCTTATGAGATCACCTTTTGTCCGTGTGTGTGCGTGTGTGAGGTGTGTGTGTGTCTCCTCCCCCCCCCCCTAATAACATTTTAACGGCTGGAGCGATTTCAATGAAACTCGGTATGTTCATAGCACTATTCCGGACGACCCCGACCGTGCCCTTCAAATTTTGTTACGTCTCACCAATCCAACATGGCGGCTGTGCGAAATATTTCACCAGCAATCAATACCTCCGAAACTATTCCCGATATCACCCTGGAATTTTTACGGTCATAGAGGGGACTACTAGAGGTTCAATTATGTGACTTTTGAAAAACTGGTAACAACAAAACCAACATGGCGGCCACGCGAATTTGCGACTTTAAATAGACGTTTCTCGCGATTTAACCAACCGAACGCAATAAAACTTGGTACAGTATATGTTTATACACATTGTAATGCACCGACATCTAACTTTGTTCAATTGTTTACATAACCACAAGATGGAGGATGTGCGAAATATTTCAACGGCATTCTATATCTCTGAAACTATTAGCGGTATCACCCTGAAATTTTGTACGGTGATAAAGGCACTACTGGAAGTTCATCTATAAGACTTTCAAAAAACCAGTTAACTACAAAACGAACATGGCGGCCAAGCGAATTTGAAAATTTTAAATAGACCTTTCTCGCGATTTAATGATCAAAACGCAATGAAATCTGGTACAGGAAATGTTTATACACATTGCAATGCACTGGTATCTAATTTAGTTCAATTGTTTACATAACCTCAAGATGGCGGCTGTGCGAATTTTAAAATTACGTTTTTATTTCTTGTGTCGTAGTCATGCGATCGAAGTGAAAGTTTGAATAATGAACCTACGCAATAATTTTCCTTTAATGGTACATGACTCTATGGCCTATACATTTAACAATCCAACATGGCGACCATCCGAAATATTTAGACGGCTCTGCATATCTACGAATCTATTATAGCTATCAAACTGATTTTATTTTATGTTCATAGGGGCTATGAACTTAAGTTCAGCTATAGGACTTTAAATAACCTGGTGATCACAAATCCCACATGGCGGCGAAGCGAATTATAAATATTCACATGGACGTTTCTCGCAATTTAAACATCCGAGTGCAGTGAAACTTGGTACAGTAAATCCTTATACGAATGTTAAACCACTGGCATCTAATTTATTTCAATTGTTTCCGTAACCACAAGATGGCAGCTGTGCGAAATTTTAATATCTCGTTGTTACTTCTTGTGTCCTAATCATGTGATTGATGTTTGAATGCTACACGTACACAGTAATCTTCATGTAACAGTACATAACACTAGGACTTACATATATAAAATCCAACATGGCGACCATCCGAAATATTTAGTCGTTTTTCAATATCTACGAATCTATTACAGCAATCAAACTGAAATTTTGTATGTTGATAGTGGCAATTAACCTATGTAGGTTATATGAAAATAGGCTGTATAGTTCTTCACGGAACTACTTGTTTTAATTCCTATTTATTTATTGACGCTTTAACTCGTAGAGTCATATCGCGACATACAGAATTTTGTACATGGCAATAACAATGTTGGATACAAACAAAAGTTGTTACAGAGGTTATATCTTGGTACATATTCGTCAGTTTTAAAAATTAATTATGTTTTTAAAATGGATGTGTTCATTTAAGATCTCACTTAGGCTTCTTCTCTGATGGAGGTTGCATAGAGTTCTTTGTTGATCGTACAAAGGGCATTCAAGTAGTATGTGGTTAACCATTTTCCCTTCTTGACAGTTCTCGCATACGGGTGGAGATGTCTTGCAGAAGATGTTTGCGTGGGTCATTTTGGTATGACCTATTCGTATTCTGGTAATGAGGACTTGTTCTCGGCGTGGAAGGAGCGGGGTGTCGAATTTATTTGTAGAATCATTCCGGACGTCATGAAGCTTTGAGTGAAGGGACCGGATCCAGTCGGTTAACCATTGTTTGTGGATTTTTGGTTTATGAGAAGAGGCCACATCATTGTAGGGGGTGAGAAAGTTTGGATCTTGAGGGGAGAGACGAGTTGCTTTTTTGGCTGCTATGTCTGCTTGTTCGTTGCCTTTTATGCCCTTGTGTGAGGGAATCCACATAATGTAAATTTGCTGACCATTATGTGTTGCCGTGTTATATGACTCCAGTATATTTTGGGCTAAGGAGTTGGAAGGCGATGAATCTTGAAGGGAGTTTATTGTAGATAAGGAGTCACAGAAGATTAAAAAGATTTCTCTTTTTGTGTAATTCTTGATGGATCTATAGCTTTTAGAATGGCGTATTGTTCACATGTGAATATAGAGCACATCTTTGGTAATGTATACTTTATCGTATGATCTGGATATACAATAGCGCAGCCACTACCATATTCTGTCTTTGATCCATCTGTATAAATTGCGGTAAAGGAGGGAAATCATTCGGTTTTCTCTAGAATGAGTGTCTTGAAGGTGCTACTGTCAGTTGATTATTAATTTCACATAAGTCAAAAATTGTTGGTGGAGTTTTAATTCTCCATGGCGTAATTGACATATTTGTTGTAGTTCTTGGAGCAATTGGGGGAAAATGAGAGTGGACATCATGTAGGAGTCGTGAAAGTCGAATCTAGATAAGAAGATGTCTTCTTTGCTGCGTGGAGTAGCGAAGAGATTGATTATTTGAGAAAGTTTTGGAGTGCGGAGACGCTGCGACCTTTGTTGCATAATTGATAGTCAGTAGTTTTCTGCGAGATTGGAGCGGAGGTTCATAAGCTTCCATTAGTAGACTGGAGATCGGACTGGTTCTAAAAGCTCCTAAGATTATCCTTAGAGATGTGTTTTGAATAGGGTCAAGTAATTTAAGTGCTGATGCTGGGGCTGAATTGTGTATAATGGAGCCGTAATCTAGCTTAGAACGGATAACTGCTTTGTACGTGGACATTCATACATGGGCGTTAGCTCCCCAGTTGTTAGCTGCTAATGATTTGAGAACATTAATTCGACGTAGGCAGTCGTTTCTTAAAGTTTTAAGATGGGAGTTCCATGTTAGTTTGCTGTCAAAGGTCATTCCCAGTATTTTTTATTAATTTTTCCACTTCGATTTTATTTCCCTTGAGATATAATTATGGTTGTTCATTCTGTCTTCTCTGTTTGGAAAATAGAATGCATTTGATTTTGGTTGCAGAGAAAATGAAGCCTGTATGATTCTCCCAATTGGCAAGATTGTCGAGGGATTTTTGTATTATTTCTTGGGTTGTTGATAAATTACGGCCCTTGCAGAAAATGGTGATGTCATCCGCAAAGAGGAGGAGTTTACTGGGAGGTTGATGCAGGAAGTTATTCCATTTATGGCTACTAAGAAAAGGGTTACACTAATTACTGAACCCTGTGGGACTCCTTTCTCTAATCTGATTTCTTGATATAGGGCACCGTTAACTCGGACTTGGATGCTTCTGTTCTGTAGAAAATTGTGTATGAATCCAATCATATTTCCCTTGATATTGTGTTGTTTTAGGGTTTCTATGACTTGAGTTTTGCGTATCGTATCATATGCTTTATGTATGTCTAAACTGACCGCTAGGAGATGGAGTCCATGTCGAAAATCATCTAGAATTTCTGATTCTAAGTTTATTAAAGTATCAGTTGTTGAGTGAAATTGTCTGAAACCACACTGCTCTTGTGTAAAGAAATTCTGCTGCTCTAGTATCCATTTTAGTCTTTTATAAATAATGTTTTCCATTAATTTGCACATAGTACATGTTAGAGCTATTGGTCGACAATTATCAGGAATCATGTGGTCCTTTCCTGGTTTGGGTATAGGAATCACTATGGCTTTCCTCCAAGCATCTGGAAATACTTTCTTAGTCCGAATGAAGTTGAAAATTTCGGTGAGATATTCTAATCCGTCAGGGGGAAGTTCCTTCAAGAATTCATATATTATATCATCAGGGCCAGGACTAGAGTTTCGGCAGTCGTTGAGTTCTTGAGATATTTCGTTTATGCTAATTTTATCATTGTAACTAACATTGGTATTATCAAAGAGGTCTGAGAGTGAGTTATTGTCAGGTCCACGGAAATTTGAGAGTACTTGTTCATTATTGGAATCACTTGATATTTTTGCAAAGTTTTTGGCTAAGGTATTGGCAATGTCTAGGTGGTTGGTTAATGTTGATCCAGATTTTGTTGAGCGAGTTATTGTTTTTGAGGGATTTTGGATTCCTTTGATTTTCCGTAAGTATTCCCAAACAGAGTTCTGAGGGGTCTGATTGGAAAGAGAGGACACGTATTTTAGCCAGGAATTTCATTTGCTTTCTTTGATAACTTATCGTGCTTTTGCTCGACTTCTTTGAAAATTTAATTTATTCTCAAGAGTAGGGTGTGGTTTGTATTTGTATAAAGCTTGATTGTTGATTTTGATCGCTTCTTTACATGTGTTGTTCCACCAAGGAATTACTCCTCTGTGGGTTACATTGTTATTCTAGGGACTGATTTTTCTGCGACTTTGAGTATTGCCTTAGTGAATTCGTTTACAATATAGTTGATATTGTAATTTTTGATGAGGTAAGATGGCGGTAATCTGTTGAGCTCAGTCTTGATATTTTCTCTGTATTGACTCCAGTTGGCATGTTTTGAGTTCCAATTCTTAGGATTAACTTGAGGGTGAAGTTTGTTGTTTTTATTAATTGATATAGGGAAGTGATCACTTCCAGTGAGGTTTTTACTAGCGTTCGATGTGAATGTTGCTGCTATGTCTGCAGTGCATAAACATAGATCAATTGTGCTGAACGTTCCGTGCTGTATGTCCCAGTGTGTAGGACCATTGGAGTCTAGTAGGATTAAATTTTCAGAATCTATTAGTGTTTCAATTATTTTTCCTCTTTTATTTGTATAGTCATTGTTCCAAACGGTGCTGTGAGAGTAAAACTCACCCAAGAGAATAAATGGTTTGGGAAGTTGGTTTCTTAGATCTACTAGGTCTTGCAGGTCTATTTTCTGGCTGGGGGGGGGGGGGGAGATATATATTGCAGATACAGAAGGAAAGTGAAAGTAAGATCATAGATGCTACTGCTTCCAATTTTGTATTTAGTGGAATTTCTTTTTGAGGAACTTTATTGCTAATGTAGGTGGTAACTCCTCCGCTTGCGTAAGTATGATTGTTGCGGTTTTTGTAGTATGCTGTATAATGATTAATATTAGCCACATTGTGGTCTCTAAAGTTGGTTTCTTGTAAGCAAATTATTTGAGGTTGATATTCATTGACTAAAATTTTCAAGTATTCGTTTTGGGAGTAATACCCGCTTATATTCCACTGTAATATACTGTACTGGGATTCATGAAGAGTATTTAAATAGAAGGATTATTGGATTGGGTTCATTTCGGTTTGAGGAGTTATAGGAGGAGAGGAGATGCTGTCATTATTAAGTACATTGAGTAGTTTCTTGATAAATCGAGTGTTACTATTCTTGATGTTCTTGTCTTGATAGTAGGGATGTAGTTTGCGCATAGTCTCGATGAGTTTTTCAATACTAGATGTGTAAGATAGTGCAATGGATAAGGCATTAGGTGCTGATGCACCTTTAGTATCCTCAAAAAGACTTTTTAGATGTAAAAAGTCAAGTGAAAAGTTAGAGGGATCAGCTTCTATCACTTCTTTGACAGGGAGGAGTTGATTATCTAAGTTGAAGAAATTCGGTTTCATTGTTTTTTTTTCTTGGGTTGGATTATGTCTGTAGTTTTTTTTTTTGAGCCGAGAGTAGGGAATTCATCTTCTGTTCTATCATCTCCCGATATAGAAAGGTCATCACACAAGGACTTGATGTCAGCTCTGGAAGAGATATCTGAGGAGTCACTTGGAGGTAAAGGTCGTTTTATTCCATGGTGTATGGTGGTAGACGATTCTTTGTTGATTTCAGGTAGTGGTAGTTGTCCATTCAAGGTCGTTTCCTTTAGAGGAGAGTTTTGATACGTAGGAAGGGAGTCGGTATTACGTTCAATAGTTTGAAGAGGATTCTTATCCTGTTCATGCTCCGAAGTATTGCCGGCTGGATTGGATGGTTGCTCCTTGGAAGTGTTTGGAGGTAGGTTGAAAGGTTGGTTTTCTTCGTCTGAAGGATTAGTTAGCAATGGACATGCACGGGCCAAGTGGCCTTCTTCTTTGCAAGTAAAGCAGGTTGGGATATCAGAGGAGGTGTATATCCAATAACTCGTTCCTTCATAGCATATCTGGAATGAAGGTGGTAGTTTATTAGTCACAGGGTTTAACATAGGGTTGTCGGCGGAAGCTGAGTATATGTGCAAAACCTGGGATATTAATTCCAGCCTTGAGGTTAGATATAGAAGACATTGGTTTGATATTCAGTTGTTGAAGGTAGTCTGTAATGACTGAGTTGGGTAAAATGGAACAAACATTTGATAATATTACTCGTTTGTTTGGAACTATTAGTGGACGTAGGGAAAGGTCAATGTTGTTGATGTTGATTACAGGGTGGTTTAAGGATAATTCTTGAACAAGATTTTTATTCGATAGGAATATGCAGATTCTCGAATTATAAATGCGAGATACATATCGTATGTTATAAGGACTAGTTATTTTACCAACTGTGAGGATATAATCCTTTAATGGAATTCCGTCATGTGCGTCTATGAAAATTGCTTGTTCATTACTTGGGGTTGATTGAATTACGGATGCGTAACTTGGAAGGGATTTCTTTGGTACTGTACCCTTATTCCTGGATGATCCACCAATATTCTCCGGCTGGAAATAATCTCGGATTGTAGCATCTTGAAGTCCCGGCTAAAAACGACATGGTGCCACTTGGCGAAATCACTCAGAATAAGGGACATGATTTTCTCAGACGGAATGTGCTGCAGTATCTAACTACAGAATAGTAGGGTCATCTAACTACTTAGGATAAAGAGAGTCTCAAAAATCTCGGGCGTAAGGATGCGGATTACGTCCCTCGGGAACTTCCACCCTACAGCACATTTCTCTACCATCTAACTACAAATATAATGCCAGTTTCCTATAAAACAATCAGGAAATCGTCAACACGAATCCGTCTAATTATTATTAAAAGCATTACACTTCTCGTGTCGTCGAGCTTCGATTAAACGCTCTCAAAAAAAAACAATGAAATAAATAAGAATGACCAAGTGTCATTAATCCACATAAAAATACAAATCGTTTCCTTAAGAAACCGTAAAAACTGTTACGTGTAAGCTTCAATAAGCTTCTATACAGCGAACAACTGCTGTGCCCTAGGTGACGGGAGTTTATAACAAGAAAAATATAATAAGCTAAAAATTTTAATAATCCCAAAAATAAATGACGTTACGCCTGACGTAGATCTCCGTCATTACAAATACTATTCATTACTTTATACAATTTATCTCCCGCACCCTAACATGAAAATTTCTTCCTCTAGGAAGCGCGAAATCTCTACACAACTCTAAAGTTTAAATTTAAAAATATAAAACACTCCTTAATCTACTTACGAATTTATCTGAACTATATTTAATACAACATTCTATACAATGACAATAATCACGTCGTAGTTCATCGACTACTTACTTAAAATAAAAATATATACAACGCGTTCCTTTCTTTCTCCCGACAATACAACATGTAATTGTCCTTCTACTTTACTCCTGCCTCTCAATGGGCTTCAGAAAAATATGACTTCACACTACTATGTCTCGTTCGTGGTTTGTGTTACAATCTGGGATTCTATAATCCATACAATTAAGTAGAGACTAGCTCATAATCCTCCTACAACTTATCTGTTCATTAAATACATATACTTAATAAAAATACACATTTCCACTCGTCGAATAATTACCATAAATGAAAACATTAAGAAAATAACCATTTAATAGACCTCAGTTTACTCTCAGCTTCAACAAAGATCCATTAAATCCTATAATTTCTATCAGATTTAACTTCATCCAGGATCCGCTGTCCTGTGAATTTCAAGGAGTTTCAACTATATTGAGACTATTTCAATAACATCCACAATTAATAAACTTCCATAACATTGCTCTCATAACTTCTTACTTCCATGAAATACACGCGTCAGTCACTACAGAATTTCTACAAAAATAGATCAATGGCTACACACTGGCTCATTGTCTCACAACAAATACCTCCGTCTACAACGGGAATAATAAATCTCATCCATCGAGATACTTCGCAGTTCCTTCAATACAATTCCTTTCTCTATACTTTCCAATAATAAACTCATCTTTCAGTTACCACAATCTTAGTAACCATATAATAAAAAATACTGGTTGTCTCCATGAATCAATTTAATAGGTAATGCGATAAAATGATAATCTTCAAATAAAAATCTTATTTCTTTGCCTCACTCACATTTCTTAAAAACCTTTCAACAAACTGTAACATTCCTTCAATTCCTTCGTTACATTATTTCTTACTTCAAAATACGCTATCGTTCGTATTTGTTAATTCCACATTATAATTCTTTACAGATTCTTTCTTTATTGTCTTTTCAACAAATTCCAATACTTTTAAAAAAACATTACTCACAAAATTTCTTCACTAAATCTGTTTTATTATTTCTCAGATCGTGACTTTATACAGATCTTTAAAATAGATCTTTCTGAATCGCATTCTTTGACATATACATCCTATCACATACTTGGAAAACATTTCCATCATTACAATCATTAATAAAACGTAGATATCGCGCGTTTTAAAACACGTTTAAATTTTACTATAACTATTCTGAACTAAACTATAAAATCTCCCTTCAAATTTCGAATATCGCAAAAATCGAAAAATCGAAATGAAAAATCCCTAAAATTCCGAAATAGTCGAAAAATACGACCAAACATCCGCATGACGTTTTTACGAATATGAGAATGCAAAATGCAATAATCTAATAAACAATATAGAAAAATGGCTTTCAACAATAGTTGTCGGATATTCAAGATATATACAATTCTACAATGTGAGATGTTCAATGTTGGTCCGTGGACTACCTTGTGCTGGGTTAAAGTTGACGTGAAGCGGACTTCCTTTGGTTACCCATTAGAAACGGAATGTTTCTAGCGGCTTAAGACTGCGTGATGTTGAGCATTCTTGTCCAATTCTCCCTCCGAATATCTCGTGCGGTCAGGTCTCGGGATACGAACTCGATCATCATCGTGCTGTCGCCTCCTTCCGCCTATGACTCTTCTGGGTGAGATGGGATAGCCCTTTCTCACTTCGGCGCCGGGTAATTCCCTGGCCGCCCTCGTCTATGAATTCTTCTGGTCTTCTTTCCCCAAAGTTCCCTGTAGATCGTCATTTGAGATTGTAAAATGACTGATAATTGTAGAATTTCTATTAAGGGAGAGATGCGATGTTAATCTCCCCCGAAATGTTGATGTTAAGTCATTTCGGATGTTCTTGATGCCATCATAGCGTCGTTCCCATAATTGTTTAAGCGTTCATCGCGACGCTTGTAGAATCGTCAGGAAATTCCTCCCTCAACTTTTGGAAATTTACCATGCTTGAAGCTGTAGATTTGTTGTTAATAATATAATTATATCTTCGCTGAATGTCGACTTTTATGTTACTTGCACATTACTAAGTGTCTTCGATGAATATCTGCTATTTGCTTTGTTCAACTTGTAGAGTTGTTTGTTCGAACGTCCTTCTGCTTCGAAATCGTGGTTGATAAGAATCTCGCTGCCTCTTCTCTTTCCCCCGCGTCTAATTTCCAAAACCGCGTCCTTTTTCAATCCATGGCTCTGATTGGTTGCTTATAATAATTGATCAAACTCTTCATTAATTACTTAAATACTCGGCAGTAATTGTAGTCAATCGTTATTAATTATCATTCAACACTCTTCATGATGGTTTAATATAATAACTTTGTCCTAGTAATTATATATGTTAATTACTCTGTTGGTGTTAATTTTAATAAGGCGGCTTCTCATTGGTTCCAGTCACGTATCGAGCTCGCGTCACTTCCCCTTCTCCTCCTTCTAGCCCCACGCCTCGCTTCTCTGTCTGGGATCTTACTCGGGAGTCATCGTTGTTGCTCGGGCTCTCTGACGTCTCGGCAAAGCAAGTTCCGAGTCCCCTAGCGGCTACTAATCTGCTATTGGCTGGGCGAATTAACTCAGTTAATTCCTTCGCTCAACAAACCTGTTTTGTGTCAACTTGCAGCATCGATAAATATTAACATGGGCCAATTTAGAAAACTTTCCACTAGATGTATGATTTTCTGTCTCGTCTCTCCAAACGAGTACAGTACATTGTAGAACGAACTATTAGTAAGGTTATGTAATGGTTCGATGCCATTACTAGTAGCCATTCTTGGGTAGGGAATGGCTTTGGACAAGCCTCGCTGAATTACGTTATTCAATTGTCGACTTTAACTGATTTGATCTGGCACTCGTAAAACATAAAATGATATTTTTTCACTCTATATTAACAGTATATCACAGTCCTGTGTTCAATTACATGAGTAGACTCGTTGTACTCACAATTAACCTGGAAAACTTCCCAATTGAAGTCCTGCAACCAATCAATTCGAAAATAAATCAGCGCACTTAATCAACACGACTGAACTCGTTCACTGCCACTTGGATACTCTCTGGACAATCGTGTGATATGCTGAGTAGTTTGTCTTTCAGCACCGCTGGTACATTTCGGAGATGGAATTTTCCCCCACCTGAGTCCGCGCATCTGCCACAATTTGTTCTTATTCTATTTAGGGTGGACCAAATTTCTCTAGGAAGCTCAAAACCTGGAGGCTTGGTTGTAATGCATGGCATAGTTTGTTGTTCCGGTGAGGGAGAGATCGACCAGAACTGCTTCCAACGGGCAGTCACGTTGAACTCACCTTCAAAGAGCCTTTGTGCAGTAGTCAGAGGAGGGTGGCGAGAGCGAAGTATGTTCCTACTAATATCATGGTGCACGGGAAGATATGACATGAAGAAAGTAGAAAATTAGTAAAGAGTTATGTCTTTTGTGTCTTTTCCTTACAAAAGTGTTATGTCTTTCATGTCTTTTCCTTACAAAAGTGTTATGTCTTTCTTGTATTTTCCGTACCAAAGTGTTAAATACAAACTCAACTTATGTTCCATACATACAGTATGTTTATTTTTTCTGGTTACAGAATCTTTTCCTGCTGTTTTCAACTTGTTCCTCTCAACCTGTTCACTGCCTGAGCCTTTAGGCCTCCTCCTCTTCTTATTATTTGCTTCCATATTCAATAAATTGAAGTGCACACAAGTAATGTTACACTACAACATTCGCTAACACTGCTTAAACACGACAGATCATCTGCTACAGCAAGCCAGAGCGGGAAAATTCACGCGACAAATAAATTGCTACTTGACAACTTTGTAAAGAAATAGCTCTCGTACCTATCGGGCATGCACTCGGTCGAGCAGTGTACAAACTGCAGAAATAAGAATATCACTTGGCGCTCTTGTAGGGCAATGGCAGATGTCACGTAACAACTTTCTACAGTAAAATCTCATTTTTAGCCTAATTTCGATTTTTGCAAAAATTGAAAGTAGACTTAAGAGATCTACACAGGGCCAAAAATTGTGTGTCTGTCTGTGTGAGAGTCTGTGTGTGTGTGCGTGTGTGTGTGTGTGTGTGTGTGTGTGTGTGTGTGAGAGAGAGAGAGAGAGAGAGAGAGTGTACTCTGAATGTCTGCCCCCCCCCCTATCAATTCGAAAACGGTGAAACCGAATTAAACGAAATTTGGTACAGAGGTAGAACTAGCAAAGTGCACCTCAGTGTCATGTTTTATATCGCCGCCATCTTGACGGAAACGTAATGGCGGCCACCCAAATGTTCAAAGCTTAAATCAAGTTACTACTAACCTAATAATTCGATCTCAACCAAATTTTGCAACATTTTACTTTCATGAATAAAGAATCCTTTGACCAATCTACAAGGTCATCAACCCAATAATTTGCGGATGGCGGCCATATATGTGTGCAAATAGATTCCACCTATCAATTCAAACACGGTGAAACCGAAATGAACGAACCTTGGTACAGAGGTAGCACTTGCAAAGGACACCTCAGTGTCATGTTTTATATCGCCGCTATCTTGACGAAGACGTAATGGCGGCTACCCGAATGTTGAAAGCTTAAATCGAATTACGGCCAACCTAATCATCTGATCTCTACCAAATTTTGCTGCATTATACTTTTATGTAGGAAGAATCTTTTGACCAAACTACAAGGTCGTCGGCCCAATACTTTGCGGATGGCGGTCATATATGTGTGCAAATAGATTCTCCCTATCTATTCAAACACGGTGAAACCTAATTGAACTATATTTGGTACAGAGGTAGCAGTAGCAAAGGACACCTCAGTGTCATGTTTTATATTGCCGCCATCTTGACGGAAACGGAATAGCGGCCACCCAATTGTTAAAAGCTTAAATCAAATTACGAACAACCTAACCATCTGATCTCTACCAAATTTTTCAACAACATACTGAACCCGCTGAGCTATGGTTCATGTGATATTTTTTATGACAGAGCATTTATGATGGGATGTTGTACTTTTGAACACACCCAGGAAGCCACGTGAAGCTGAGAGATCACGCGATACTTTTGAAGTAGCGGTGAATCGCACTTTTGACTTTGGTGAAAACTGCTAATTATTTATCTGAGGTCTTATTAATAATTTTTATCTTTCCACAAGACTCAGAATATTCCATTTCGTCATGCTGCATTATTAAAATATTTTGGAGAATGTTTATTTTTACTTTAGGTAAGGTAATACCCTTGCAGATACGCAAGAAGTAACGTAAGTAGTCGCTCAACGACTTCGTTTTGACGACCTACTTTCTAGAGACACCCAGTACCTTGCACTGCGTCTTGAGAATCCGCCTTGTGTAGGCGTGGAATTACATTTGTCCTACGAGACGTAGAAGAATATCCGCTGTTTAGCGTTAAAAGTGATTATAAGGTGCCATCGAGCACGCTAATACTATTATTCACTGTTGTTGAAGCCCAGTGAACTAAAGAAGAAGCTTGGGAAATAATTATTGGCAAGTATAGTGTATTGCACAACATTGCTGTAACACCACATTTTACCCACGCGTATGTGGAGGGCAGATGCCTAGTGGAAATATACAGGTAATAGTGTTACAATTATCCTGAATAAGTGTGATTATAATTGTATGAGATATTTAAATTGCCAAAGTGGAAATTTCATTTTAAAAACGACGTATAATACACGGATGCTGCGTGATACAAAAGTAGCGTCACTAGCACGTGCAGAATTGTAAAACAGTGTTAGCTCACATGCTAATCCACATCTGCAAGATTAAGGCTGTGTCGTATTTTATAATTGAAGGCTATAACATTCACGACAAACATTATAATTTTGAAAGTGAGAGGATGAATTATCACGTAACTTATTTCACTACCCACGTGATTGGACTTTTCTTCACCATGGTTGAAGCAGTCACCATGGGCTAATACCATCCCGGTATGAGGGTGACGTTTCTACGGGAACCAGCATGATGGTGGAACTTCCAGGACGACGAACGAGAAGGAATGAGCCAAAAATGCCATTTCCAGGCATATCCACGAAATTGTCGACAGGGACAAATCGAACCCTGGTCTTTGGAGGAGTCCAGATGGGAATCCTGATGAGGAGGATACCGATCCAGAGAGCCAGAGAGGATTTTGTACAACCCTTGTTGTGGAATAGAGAGCTGAGTGAGAGCTCCTCCATTTCGTGAATTTTTGTCACACCCCTTCCTTGTTCTAGTTTCTGGTGGTATAGTAGATTTAATGTAGTTTGTGAACCAACCGCACTCAGTGTCAGCCATTCTTCTAGGTAGGGATGTAACTAGATTAGTTAGATGTCAATTATTTCAGTTTAGAGTGAGACACCCTTGGGGTCAGACATTTTGGTCAGCCCTGGTGCAGCCTGATGAACGTCGTAGAACGTCAATGCCTACTTTTTGCTGAACCTGACTGTAGTCATTTTGAGGCTAATTTGTTCAACCCAACTTGGGGTAATTTTCAAGTCTTTGCTGACTTTAGTTATGGCAATCAGATGCCATGGTTATTAATTAACTGCATTCTTTGCAGCCATCCTTTGTTATACCCCTGACTGTCGTTAGAACGGTCGTATCATTTAGGTAGTCGACTGTAACTACCAGTTTCGTAAATGCATTATATTTCATTTTGAATAATGCTCAGAAGCTATTCTTGGTCAAGTTTGAACCTAACAACTAGAAGGAATGTTTCGTTGCCTAGCATCGAACCCAGTTCCCAACGTATCATTAAGCAGATCTAGTGTGTGAATCTGCGCCACAATTATCATTTTTGCTTGTGTCATGTGAGACACGTTTTTATTTGAAGTACTAGCAACTGCTGAATTGTATTTTTAAAGCAAAGAGCTCCAGTGATTGTAAGATTACTTTCATTCAGACGTCTTTGGTAGAAAGACGGAATTATATTGTTATATTCAGATTTATTGAGTGTGTTTATACACGGACTCTTTATAGGTCCGTAACCTATGGTAAAGTTTTTTATGAACTGGCCAGGTGCAGTTTCATATTGATTAAATCGCCGGCCTTGAATAAACTGGTTATGTAACCCAGTGACCTGAAAGCACGCCTGCTTCATTGTGAGACAAAACTACTATTGACAAGGACAGAGTACGATTTGTATTCGCTTCTCCTTTCATTGCTATTTTGCTTATGGAAATCAGTTTCCACTCTTGTATTTGATCACATGTTTTATGGATCGTTTTTTGTTAGTTAAACGCTCTGTTGCGTGTACTGTCGTCTGACAGGTACAGTTATGTAAGGTTTTCTATAGTATGGTGAAGGCTACCCTGTTATAGCAGGATGTTATTGTATGAAGGTATTTTGAGTATGCCTTGTCCGGGACTGTTCCCGTTGACCAGATGTTATTGGAAGGTAACTGTTGTGTACAGGCCTATCCCAGAGTTATTGAACGCGAGCTTAGCGCCGCTGGTAACCCGTGTTATTGTGTGTCCGAGTTGTTGTACTCGTTGATTATATTCCGACTGTTGAGTCGAGGCTTTTTGGTGGAGAATGATCTCAGTGGAGACACTCCGTGCCCAGGCTATTGTCAATGTTATTCGCCATAAACCTACGATAAACCTATAAACCGACATCTTAATAATAAGACGCATAATTGTTGTAAAACAAGTCTAACTAACGATTCTTTCTATCTAACTTTGTTCTTTGCATTCTGGAACTGTTGACATAGCCGTGCAGTTGAAGATAATTTCCTTGTGAGGAAATGACTAGGACAGTTGACATTTTTGTAGCGACCTGAAGCATGCGCGAACCTAGAGTTCGTAGCTTGTGGAGCTCAGGCCATGCGATGTCAGACGTGGTCTCAACTACGCATTCGTCACCGTAACTATACACGATAGATGACTATGGCTTACAAAGAGTAAACCAAGGTGTAGGCAGGAATTTTTTAATAAAACTACTGTGTCTATTTCATTACTTATTTATGATGTCAAGTGTATAAATCCTACATGTTACCTTATTGTGTACTGTTAGCACATAGTTATTAAGCATAATTAAATTGTTTGTTTTTCATGGCTGTACACTTAGCTTTTGGATGTAATTGTTTTCTTTTACGGACGTCATCGCCGTAAATTTTGTTAATTGATAGGACTTAGCTAGATGAATTAACGTTAAATGTAAATGTCGAAATGGTACCATCCTAACTTAGATTTGTTTTGCTACCCTGTTAAATGTAAATTCAGATATTAGCTTGATCTTGTAACTTGAACTAGGGACTTGCGTTGTACCATATTCCTAGCGTTGCTGTTGTTGCTTTATTATTGTGAGTTAGATCTTTCGCGAGGGTTTTCCGTGACTTCTCATGTAGGGACCTGCTCTTTATTTTTGTTTATTTATTAGCTTGCGGACTAGCCGATTATAACCCTCCGAACTAGGCTAGGGGCTTGTGAATTATAAATAAATTTTCACGGTGTTTCACATAAGTCTGGATGTTTATTTTCTCAGTCTAGTTTTAAGGTGAACCTTTCCTTAGGCGGTCTATGACCATCGTCACCATGTACCACGATTCCTGTGGACTACGGACTCTCGTGCCGCTTTAGCCTTTATGGAAGGTCACCTGATCCTCACGGTAATTTTATTCGATTTATGGGACGTTAGGAAAGTCATCGTGGTTGTTGACTCGACTTAAACGGTCTCAATACCTTCATATGAGAAGCGTCCTTTGACCAAGTTACAAGGTCATCAGTCCAAAAGTTTGCATATGGCGGCCAAGAATGTGTGCAAATCGATTCCTCCTATCAATTCAAACACGGTACAACCAAATTGAACGAAATTTGGTACAGAGGTAGCACTAGCAAAGGGCACCCCAGTGTCATGTTTTATATTGCCGCCATCTTGACGGAAACCGAATTGCGGCCACCCAAATATTAAAAGCTTAAATCAAATTACGACCAACTAACCATCTGATCTCGACCAAATTTTGCAACAACATACCTTTATGTGAGAAGCGGTCTTTGACCATGTTACAAGGTCATCAGTCCAATAGTTTGCAGATAGCGGCCATGTATGTGTCCAAATCGATTCCCCATATCAATTCAAACACGGTGAAACCGAATTGAATGAAATTTTTTACAGAGGTAGCACTAGCAAGGAGCACCTCATATTCATATTTAATATCCGTGTAGCACGTTGTATTTCAACAAGCTACTACAACCAACATTCAATTATACTCCGTGAAAAGTACAAAAAGTTATAACAATACCCATGCATTTAGGAGAATGTAGGCTATACAGTATGTTCTTTACTGAACATCTTGCTTTTTCAAATTTGGACTTAGCCTCTTTGTAAGGTTAAGTATTCAATTATTGAGAAATTTAGTGAATTCGATATATTTTTCCCCGGTGAAGTCTACCTCCGTCTTTCGGCGTGACGAGAGGGTTTTTAGCCTACTTTCGATTTTTGCAAAAAATGAAAGTAGACTTATGAGATCAACACAGGGCGAAAAAAGTGTGTCTGTCTGTGTGTGTGTATGTGTGTGTGTGAGTCTGTGTGTGTGTGTGTATGTGTGTGTGTGAGTCTGTGTGTGTGTCTGTGTGTGTGAGTGTGTGTACTCTGAATGTCTGTCCCCCCCTATCAATTCGAACACGGTGAATGCGAATTGAACGAAATTTGGTACAAAGGTAGCACTAGCAAAGGACACCTCAGTGTCATGTTTTATATCGCCGCCATCTTTAATAAAACTGAATGGCGGCCACTCAAACGTTCAAAACGTAAAATCAAATAACGACTAACCAAATCATCCAAACTCTACCAAATTTGGTAACAACATACCTTCGTATAGGATGCGTCTTGTGACCAAACTACAAGGTCGTCCGCCATACCATTTCAGGATGGCGGCCGTGCGAATTATGCAAACTTTATAATCCATACCATGGGACCCACCAGTTCCGATTATCGAGCCGAGAATCGTTTTAACTGTTCTAAAGGAAGAGGCACGTTCGAAATTAAAAGTTTATTTTGTAATACTATAGTGCAGACGTGATTTTAAAAAGCTGAACTGATTCAGTAATAAGACAAGATGGCAGCGGATATCTTGTGCCTGACTTATATTTCACTAATTTGAGTATTGCATGCAATATAGCGTACTGATAAAAAATAAATAAACTTTGTATGAAATGCTTTATATATAAATAATATACTCCAGTGATGAAATCGTTTAGTATAAATCATTATTTGCTAACAGTTCTATGTAAGTCATTTTAAATAGAACGATATTCGTTGACACAATTAGCTCAGTGGTAGAGCGTTAGCCTATCGCTCAAATGCCTATGGTTCAAACCCGATCAGAGCTAGGTTTTTTGCTTGAAATGTTATATGTTTATTGTTTTGTAATGACTCAGATGTTTTAAAATTAAGCGTTATATTGTGCATATTATGGTGTAAAATATATATTTAATTAAAACATAATTCGCCAGCAGATTTACTCGAGACATCTAGCTGCCAAAAAGGTAACTTCCAGATTTTATTGAAAAGTTTCTTCTTCTGGCCGCTAGAATGCACTCGCTCTGTTAGGATTATATTGTTCGATATTTCACCACTAGATGTCACGACTAGTCTACGTGGGGATCCATTGATTACTATACCATTATCATTCTATGCGCATCGAATTTGAAGAATGACAAGATGATACTACGATACATTTTAACTTTTTATTTTAAAGGGTTTGTAACAGCCTATTTTGCGTTACTTGAAAATGTTATTAAGCGTTATATTGTGCACATTATGGTGTAAAATATATATTTAATTAAAACATAATTCACCAGCAGATTTACTCGAGACATCTAGCTGCCAAAAAGGTAACTTCCAGATTTTATTGAAAAGTTTCTTCTTCTGGCCGCTAGAATGCACTCGCTCTGTTAGGATTATATTATCGAAAATATCCACATAGTTTGTATACACACGTCTCTGTAGGGTCATGGAAAGATTTGTTAATTCAATTAGGGTTGTGAAAGCCATGCACTACCAGACGTGTAAAGACATGCCTCAACTCAAAGTTGGATGTTGCCCACGGCAGGTCGTAATAATAATAATAATAATAATAATGTTATTGGTTTTACATCCCTTTTAACTACTGCTGCTTTTAGAGACACCGGGGTGCCGGAATTTTGGCCCGAAGGGGATCTTTAACGTGCCAGTAAATGTACTGACACGGCTCCCTCGCATTTGTGCACCCTCAAATGCCAGCTGATTGCGCCAGGATACGAACCTGCAACCTAGGGCCCAGCAAGCGAGAACGTTACCGCTGAGCCACGCCGCCAGTCCGGTCGATTATGTCTCCAGATCCATAACATTCTTGATATACTTCTTATCTTTCTTTCTTCAATGATGGTAGCAGTTTTTATCTAGGTTGTGGCGTTTGGTAGAGGTAAATCGTTTCTAAGGTCTTCAACAAAGAATAGTTCTATTATACTCTTTGATAATAACAACGAGTTATAACTATACTCATACATTTAGGAGAAAGTAGGCTACATGTTCTTTACTGAACATCTTGTTATCATTTCAAATGATCTTGTCGACTTCGTCGTTATGCTTGGGTCTACCGTTATGCGTTACGGTTACGGCGTGTATGACGTCATCATGTTGTTCAGTGCATATGCACCGAGTCTGAGTTTACTGCTGGGGTCTGCTGTTATACGATACGGAGGCGGCGAGTGCGTGACGTCAGGCGGGATATGGGGTGACTCCTAAAGAAGTGTGCAAGATGTCAGACAGGAATACAGGGTGACTCTTGAAGAGATGTACACGATGTCAGATAAGAATACAGGGTGATCCTTAACGAGGTGTACAAGATGTCAGACAAGAATACAGGCTGACTCCTAAAGAGAAATACAAGATGCCAGATAAGAATACAGGGTGACTCCTAAAGAGGTGTACACTATGCCAGACAGGAATACAGGGTGACTCCTAAAGAGGTGTACAAGATGTCATACAAGAATACAGGTTGACTCCTAAAGAGATACACAAGACGTCAGATAAGAATACAGAGTGACTCCTAAAGAGGTGTACAAGATGCCAGATAAGAATACAGGGTGACTCCTAAAGAGATATTCAAGATGCCAGATAAGAATACAAGGTGACTCTTAAAGAGGTGTACAAGATGGCAGAGAAGAATACAGGGTGACTCCGAAAGAGTTGCACAAGATGTCAGGCAAGAATACAGGGTGACTCCTAAAGAGGTGTACAAGATATCAGACAAGAATACAGGGTGACTCCTAAAGAGGTGTACAAGATGCCACACAAGAATACAGGGTGACTTCTAAAGAGATATACAAGATGCCAGATAAGAATACAGGGTGCCTCCTACAGAGGTGTGCAGGATGTCAGAGCAAAATACAGGGTGACACTTAACGAGGTGTGCAGTATGCTAGATTCAATTCATATACAGGATGACCCTTAAAGAGGTTTGCAAGATATCAGATTCAAATACAGGGTGACCCTTAAAGAGGTGCCCGCGTGGGAAGCCTAGTAGCATTTGTAGCATGCGTCATTTGAAATTATATAAATTCTAGTCTCTCAGACTGACTGTATCTTTTTTAGCCTACTTTTCACATTTTGCAAAAATGAGAAAAAAGTAGACTAATGAGATCGATCTGGACAAATGTGTGTCTGTCTGTCTATCTGTCCTTCTGTCTGTCTGGCAGGCTGGCTGGCTGTGTGTCCCCCTATCAACTCCTAAACGGGTGCAGCAATCAAAACCAAATTTGTAATGAGTAAAGATATATACCTGAATATCTCAAGCCCATATCTGAAAATGATGTCAGTGCTACCAACTGCTGAAAAACCGTAATTGAAATTTGAGCTCCATGTTGGATATCTTGGAAAGTATGCATAGGAGCTAATCCAAAATTGGCACACATATATTACAGTTTAAGTTCCAGGAGGCCATACATAGCTGTGTTGCCAAAATGATTCTATGCGTGCTGATAGGTCCAATGTTTAAATGCATATAACTTCCACACTATCAATTGGACTTCAAATTTCGTATGTGATGTGTGTATCATAACAGTTATAACTATGCGTATTCTTAAAAGCAACCAGGGATGCCAACAGTTAATACATGCTGTCTCTACTTTTTACCCTAATATCGATATATCAGAAAGTATGCAAGCCAACAGCTCTAAATTTTGCACTCGTATAGTAGCAGACATTCTAGATTAAATTGAAGTAACTAATATACGTCAGTGCTGCCAACATGATTCTAAGCCTGCTGATATGCCCAATTTTAAAATACATGTAACTTCTATACTAACAAATGGATTTCATCCAAAATTGGCACAACAAGAGATCATAATATTTCAGATTATTTCTGACCAACACATGCATGACATTGTTGGCAACATGATTTTACGCGCTGATAAATCCAATGTCTATCTGCATGTAACGTCCATGCTATCCATTGGACTTCAACCAAATTTTGTATTCTGTACCTTAAGAAATGGAACTAAGAGTATATTCAGTCACCAAGGCTGCCAACTGTAGGCTACATTATACCAGGTATATTTCGAGCTAATTAGAAATTTCGATATTGCCAACTTAATTTCGTCATTATTCTAGATAGCATTCATTAGCATGAATCTTACATTTTAAGAAAAGTAGGCTCTTTAGTTCGTCACGGAACTCCTTGTTAATTTATAAAAGGAGGACCTTTCAGCCGCGTGTGTGTGTGTGTATCGTAACCGACGTTGGACTTAATGCTAGAGTAGATGTGACCGGAACATTATTAGGCATAATGCAGTATGAGGGCTGTAATCAGGGTGATGTGGTTAAAACGCATTACTCACCAGGCGGCGATGTGTGTTGAGGACAGTAATTATTATAGATGCGACCCACAGCTGATTAATCACCACTCCACCTTTGTCCGGCCAATATAGGCCATAACCACGTACGTCTGAAGCGGAATATATCAGGTCTGCGTGATATGAATTACGAATACCTTATCGATAGAGTAACATGTACTACGAGGGGTAGTCGCCAAATATCTTAATATTTCAGTTTGACACTCATGCACTCCTACATAAACAGACAGACGCTCACAGACAGACATTCATGCACTCCTAGTACATACACAGACAGAAGAAAATAATATATTAATTATTTCAATTGATATTTTGTATTGGAAATATCTATTCCCGAAGGAAACAGGGTGTAAAATTGTCCGATTGAGAAATATGATAAAATTTGATAAAATGATCCGGCTAGCTCAAAACAGTTGCCAGCGTTTCGTCCCAGTGTACCAGTGGGCCCATCAGTTGGTTGTGGTACACCTCACCAAGGTGCGTTGCTAGTGCATACTGAGACGGCCTCTGCAAGGCACAAAATGTCACCACAAGCAGCGCCAATGTACTACAGAAGTCAAAACTTCCTTTCAAAAATAATATTGGCTTACCTTGATAATGAATATTGGAAATATGTGTAACTGAAGGAAACAAACATTTTATCAAATTTCTTCGTGAATTTGTTAATGTACATAGCTCAATCGGTCAATTTTACATCCTGTTTCCTACGGGAAGAGATATTTCCAATATGGACCAGCGGACCCGTGCGAGAAATCTCGCATGTTCATAAACCACACTTTCCCCAATAGGTTTATAATGAGACACTTAAGGAGAAAGGTTACGTTTTTATTTCAACCAAATGATTATAGAAGACTATTTACATTTCAGGATAAAGGAAAGGCCTCAGAATGTTAATATGACATGAGACAGGTGTCACAGCGGCCCGTGGACAGCAATTGTGGAGCGTATTTTCCTAAATCAACGGTGTTTGCAAATCGCACACTTCGTACAATTTTTTTAAAGTCATATTTTAAAGAAATCATAGATATTTATGAAATTATTGTGCAATAAGTCACTGCTAATGTACATTCTCTTTCATTTGAATGTTCATTTGCCATGATCGGTCGCTTGTAAGAGCCGCAGGAGAGATCTATACTACTGAAATAATATATACTAGATGAAACCCGTCAAAACATGACGGACAATGGAAAAAACAAATTTACTGAAGAAGCTTCTTATATAAGTTACATTCTTTGTACGATTACTTTTTAGCACTATTGCAACTTTAAGGGCGTCAAAAGATAGCACTCTCAGCATTGCAACATATTGCTGGTCATGACTGAAAACGTGATGAGGTCATCATCATCTTGCACAGTTTCCAGCCACTGGCCGGGTCTGTTTGGAACACAAGCCTCTCCAACGTCTTCTGTCTTCCCACCATCTCTCAGCCTCCACCCTTGTCCAGTCTTCTCCTCTCTTCTTCACGCTTTCTTCCACCCCCTTCAGCCACCTGTCTCTCGGTCTCCCTCTTGGTCTCTTTCCTTCCCACTTCGTCTCGTGTATCCTCCTAGGTATCCTCTTCTCCTCCATTCGTTTTACATGTCCATACCATCTAAGTCTAGATTTCTCTATACCATCCTGTAATGGTTCCTCCTTCATTAATTCTCTGGTCCTCTCATTTCTTATTCTGTCCCTCTTTGTAGCTCCAATACTGCTTCTCAAGAACCTCATCTCACTGGCCTGTATTTTGCTCTTTTCCCTTCCTTTCATAACCCAGGTCTCCGAGGCATACGTCAGGATAGGGACATAGTACGATATATGATCTACTTGCTGTTCTGAGGGACATCCCTGCTCCATAACATACTTCTCACACTCCTCCGGAATGCTTCTGCCTGTCTCCCCCGCTCATTTATTTCTCTACCGTTTCTTCCATTCTCTTGTATCAGGCTTCCCAGATACTTGAAACTCTCCACTTTCTTCAGCTGTTCCCCACCAATTGTTATTCCCGTTGTGGTCCTTTCCTTCTTCCTTGTTGTGATCACCATCTCACTCTTATTTATGCTAAATTTCATCCCATATCCTTGTATTATTCCTTCCCACACGTCCAACTGTTCCTGTACCTCCTCCTCCTTGTTTCCACAATCATCAAATCATCCGCAAACACCATTGCTTTCATCTTTCCTTCCCCAATTACTTGTGCCGCTCGGGTCATTATGTCATCCATCACCACAATGAAAAGTAACGGTGATAGTGCACTTCTTTGTTTCAGGCCGTTTCTCTGTTCCACCCAGTCCGATCTCTCTCCTCCCACTTTCACACAGTTCACGCTTCCCTTGTACATCTCTTTTATCCTCCTTATAGTCCATTTTTCTACTCCTCTATCCTCCAGGGACTTCCATACTTTGTTTCTGCTTACACTGTCATATGATTTCTCAATGTCCAGGAAGGCCATCAGTAGATCTGTTCCATACTCATAGTGCTGTTCTTGTAACTGACTTACAGCAAAAATCAAATCCACTGTGGACCTTCCTGCTCTGAAGCCATGTTGTTCTTCCCTCATCCCTCCTTCTATCCTTGTCCTAATTCTCCTTTATAAAACTTTCTCAAACATCTTTGCACAATGACTCATCAGTGTTATTCCCCGATAGTTTTTGCATTCTGTTCTACTACCTTTCTTGAAGATCGGGACAATTATTCCCTTTTTCCAGTCCTCTGGGGTCTTCCTTTCCTTCCATGCTGCCTTCATCACTCGGTACAACCATTGTATCCCCACCTCTCCTGCTGCTCTCACCATCTCCACACTCAACTCATCCACACCCGGTGCCTTCCCTCCTTACATCTTCCTCACTGCATCTTCCACTTCTTTCCATGTTAAGTCCTTTTCTGTTTGCAGTTCATCTACTGTACCTCTTCCCCGATTTCTTCTTCCTCGCCGTGGTTTCCATTTGAGTTCAGGAGTTCTTCAAAATATTCTTTCCACATTTTCTTCAGTTCTTCCCTATTTTCTATCCCTTGTCCCCTTTTGTTCACCATTCTGACATAATCCGTAGGATCCTTCCGCCTCTTATTCTTTACCATCCCATACAGGACCTTTTTTGTACCTTCACTATCCTGCTGGTCATGACTTAAAACGTGATGAGGTAAATAGCCCAATACGTTCAAGAGTTTCTCCTTGAGCTTGATTGATTGTGATAAAGTAGGCCGAGCGAATAGGACATTGTTGCCTATTAAAAGAAAATGTACTGTACCTGCAAGTGTTTTATCGGAAGGTGTTAAATCAAGTCGTAGGATTTAATCTCTCTGCCTAATATTACTGCACCTATTATATCCGAATCCAAGCAATTTCTTACATATTTCTTACAATTAATATATTACCATATATGAGTCCTTGGGAAACGTTCAGATTTCTAAGGAGCATAACTATGGCTCAAACGTTCGGAGTATGTGGAGGCGAATCACTTAATTCCAAGGAATTGAAAAATTCAATAATAGGGAAATGAAGTAGCTGGCTTTCATCTTCAGTATCCAATCTGTTAACGCTGATGTATGTGTTTGAACTACTGGATATAAGTTCAATGACTTTTAAATTAATATCATTACATTGTTGCAGCTTGGCAAATATTTTATATTCCAGCAGATCAATTTTACCCTCACAACAGTAAAGACCAAAGTAACCACGCATAGATTTTACGCAAGAGAAGTACAATGTAGAACAATGTTTACATTTGATCGTCAAAGACCTTGCAGTACACTGTACTGCATAATATCTGGAATTGTTTCTGAAATGGCCTATTTATATTGGATTTTAAATGTGGCTTCGTATTATTCGATAACACTATAGTGTCCTGCAATAACGGAGCCGCTAAATATTACGTGGCAAATAATACTTCCATTGCCGAAATCAACTGCGTAGTTAGACTCAGTACTCTAAACAAATAATCATTAAACAATTGTCTTATACAATGAAGTTCAACATGACCGTCCAGAGACTTTCATACTCAAGTTGGTTGGTGAGGAGAATGCGATGAGACTGATCGCTTAAAATAAATTCCTTATAATTGTTCCTGCCAGCGAATTTTTTTGCGATAGCTTGAAAACGCAGCTCAGAATGACGTTCTTCATTTTGTTATAAACAGTACGAAACTGCTCTAAATAAGCAATTTCCATCACCTGTTATAGGTTATGACAGTACATTTTGCAGGGGAACATAGAATCACTTCGCCAACTACTGGAACGACCATAGGCCTATATTCAATACTCACTTCGGCAGTCACCCAAATGGAGGCAGTTTTTGAATTATATGTCCCGTGCATGTCAAAAATCGTATTAACACATGGAGGCCCACCTATTCTTGTCTATCGCCCCGGAGACCCGGGTTACATTTCCTGCTCTGCCAAGAAATTGAATTCTGGTCTGAGGGCAAAAACGGGGCACATTCAGTCTCTTGAGGTATAACTAAGAAGAGGAAGGTTTAATTCCCACCTCGGCAATCTTGGATGTAGTTTTCCGTGGTTTCCCACTTCCACTTAAGGCAAATACCGGGATGGTTCCTAACTTAAGGCCTTGGCCGTCTCCTTGCCATTTACCACCCTAATTACAAACACACACAGTAATGCAGCCATCACAATAACACAGGTTATGAGAGAAAATTTCACACATACACACCCAAGTACACGGGGCTGAGTGACCACGATGTCGGAGCCCTTCAAACGAATTATGTTTGCCAAGTGTCTCTTAGGGCGAAAGCAATTGTGGACACGCGCGAGTGCCTGGAAAACAACTTTTTTCTTTAATAATTTAAGAGTATATCGACGATGCATAATTATAACTTTTAGTCTAGGACGCTAATAACTTGACCACCGAAGCATTGGAAATAAATTGCAATATTAAGGTACATAAACAACATAGCCTACACATTCAACTGTCGGTTAATGTTCCTCAAAATTTCCCTACTTAAATATTCCCCTCCTTTATAATTCTCCATCACGTGAAAACGTGCCATGTCTTGGGTTTTAAATATATCGATGCAATGGTGCTGCCATCTGCTGTCAGTTACTGGAACTATATGGGCGATGTACTGCCATCTGTTGTCAGTTATAGGAACTGATTGCAGATATTTAAACGGCGTACTGAGGACAACAGTTTGCTCTTTTGATCACATGCTGTAATGCAATGGTAAAACGGAAATAAAACGTATTGAGAGGGAATGTAGAAATATGTATCTTTTACAGACATAAAACCTTACTAATACTCCTTGATTAAACAATATTTCAATGGTAAAAAAATACATAGATCGGCGACGGCTGGGATCGAACCGGCGAACCTAGGAACCACAGTCTGTCGCCTTAACCACATAGCTACTCGCGCAATCTTGTTCAGCAGCAGACGCAGCCATTCATTATCTTCAAAAGCTGCTGTCTGAAGGAAATAATCCATTTCATTATCCAAAGAAATCAATGTTGCACATTCGTATACGTTCATACTGTTATTATATTTTATTGCCAGAACTTGGTTAATGTATGTTTTCAATTACATGGAAGCTTATTAAATAACTTACATTTTAGTGGAATTCTCACCGCCATTTTGTCATGACCTCAGGCGGATTGTGCGCATGCGTGTGGGGCAAGAATTCTGCTATTTTCTATATTAATTCAAAAATATACCGAGAGGGAATGTAGAAATATGTATCTTTAACAGACATAAAACCTTACTAATACTCCTTGATTAAACAATATTTCAGTGGCAAAAAAAAAAAAATATCTGCGAGGGCTGGGATCGAACCGGTGAACCATGGGACCACAGTCTGTCGCCTTAATTACATAGCTACTCGCGCACTCGTGGTCAGCAGCAGACGCAGCCGTTCTTTATGATTAAAAGTCGCTGTCTGAAGGAAATAATCCATTTCATTATCCAAATAAATCAATGTTGCACATTCGTATACGTTCATACTGTTATTATATTTTATTGTCAGAACTTGGTTAATGTATGTTTACAATTACATGCAAGCTTATTAAATAACTTACATTTTAATGGACTTCTCACCGCCATTTTGTCATGACCCCAGGCGGATTGTGCGCATGCGTGAGGGGCAGGAATTCTGCTATTTTCTATATTAATTCAAAAATATACCGTAATATATTTGTTTATTTTATAGACACTCTGCAAATCTAGAGGCCAAGAGCTTTCGTTAGAGTGCTCTACGAAGTAAATCGGTTCTGTCGTTCTCTCAATCTCGTGGTAACAAAAATCACCTTACTGTTTTAAATATATAGATGATTAGCAAGGTAAGCTAACATTATTTTTCAAAGGAAGTTTTGACTTCCGTAGTACATTGGCGCTGCCCGTGACGAAAATTTGTGTCTTGCAGCGGCCTTCTCAGTATGTACTAGCCACGCGTCTTGGTGAGGTGTACCATAACCAACTGAAGAGCCCATTGGTACACAGGGGAGAAACGCTGGCAACTGTTTTGAGCTAGCCGGATCATTTTATCAATTTTCTTTGTGAATTTGTTAATGATATTTTTTACTTAAATTACGTACGCAAACAATGTTATCATTTTATTTCGGTTAGGGTTACAATACAGACTCAATGGAAAATGGGTTCAGTAGCATGCATAGTTTCAGAAATAAGGCATCATTACATATTTTTACGTCCTCAAAGATAATAATTGTCCAGATAAAAATTTATGAATCCAGTACGGTACTATTTAAATTCATTCGCCTATTGCTACATGCATGTGCCATAAGCAGTTAAGGTTACATGAAAATCAAGAGTCTGGTTCCTAAGGTATTCATATTATTATCAGACTCTGCACTGAACCGGCTTTGGTTGTTAACTCACCAACAATAATAGCAATTCAATTTAATGAAATTATGCAGAAACAACACTGATATATCTCCATTTAACATCACACGGAGATTTCACAAGGTCGGCACAGCCGTGGTGTGGACTGCAGCAGTCTCATTTCAACACTAACCGCTCGAAAGCGAGACTTCATAACGCAATCTGGGGCATTAGACGGGTGGCGTTGAGGAGGGATTGCCTGGTTGTTATTCTTCGTATTCTGGCGTAATCTGTGTGCATGCAGTAATCTTCTTCTTGACATGCCTTCTCTCAGGTTATTCAGCCATGAGATTCACCTTCGGCCAGGTCTCCGCTGTCCTGGGGTCTTCCCCTGAATCACCAACTGTAGGATGTTTTTCATTCCGCAACACGTGTGCGAAATATTCGAGTCTCCGCTTCTTGGTGAAAAGGAACACTTGGGTCTTCTTGTTTAATCTTCACACCACCTCAGTATTCCTCACTCTTTCAGCCCACGAAATGCGTAACATCCGCCGATACATCCACATTTCGAAGGCTTCCAGCTTCGTGCACAGGGCCTGGGTTAGAGTCTACTCATCCATTCCCTGCAGTGTCAGCTTCGTTGGCGTAGTTGGTAGCATGCTGAACTGCTGGGCCCAAGATAGCGGGTTCAAACCCGGCCGAAGTCGTCGGATTTTTTAAGAGCTTTACTATCCTTCAGTATGCCTTCCTTCGGAGGGGAAGTAAAGCCAGTGGTACAATATCATAGATATATGGCATGTAAAAGTTCCTTTCACAGACTAAACCTCTCTGAAGCTAAATTTCTAGGTTAGATTTCGTTGGAACGCTCAATCAAAGTTCCAACATTCACCATTAGATATCATTGACATTTCGTGTCGAAAGTTGGAACTACTTGAAATTGTACGAAACTTGTAGCCCTATGGATGTCCGCTAGAAGCAGCTACAGCCTCTGTCCTCGGACACTCCCGGCACTGAAAGCCATACGATGAATAAATAAATAAATAATTCCCTACAGTAGTGTGAAAAAATCATATCCCCTGACTATACGTTCCCTAGGATCTAGACTTAGACTGTGTTTACTGAGGAACCTTCTCATTTTAATGAAGGTTGTTTTCGTATTTTCAATTCTTGCCTTGAGCTCTTGACTGAGTCACCAATGTTCATTCATATTGCTTCCAAGATACACGCGCGATCTTCCTGGTGTCAAGCATGAGTTTCGCTTGATTGCTCACAATCATAAAATTTGACTTTTCCACGTTCATTTTTAGTTGCCTAGTTGTTACATGTTGTGTTGACTTTCTCTATAGGGGTAGCACCATGAAAAGAATATTGGAGGCGGGACTCACATTTCGTTGCTGCTGAAGAGCTTCCCCCTCCATACACGACTTCACAAGGTCCAACGACAATGACAAGGAAACCAGTAGCAGTGAGAAAGAGAGAGAGACACTTCCCTTACCTGACGCACATGCGCAGAAGAAAGACTAGCAGTGGACAGACAAGAGAGCTGGAAACACTCTCCCCTACTTTGGTGCGCATGCGCATTGAAACATTGTTTTCTAAGTGGTAACCCTCTAGCAAGTTCTGAAGATCTTTCGCACTATCTGCATGCAACGCGGTATCATCATCATCTCTAATGTTGTTGTTTTTTTTTGTTTTTTTGTTATTTATTTATTTATTTACTTACTCCTTCTTCTTCTTTGTTCGATGTTGGCCTACTTTGGACCACGGGAAACAATTGACTTGCTGATTAAACCTTTTTTCTGCTCCCAGAAACTCTTCATCTTTTCACTGTGGATTCTCTTCCTTTCTTCCGACCAGATGTTCTTGGCTCTTCTCCTTTGCTTTTCCTGGAACCCCTTGAATGCATCAATCCTACCTCGAAACACCTCTCTATTCCAGATCTCATTTGGACTGACCCCAACTTCCTCCATGTCCTTTCTTATTTCATCTACCCATTTTGTAGTCGCTTTTATCTTGGTGATGTAATTAAAGATCTTCTTCGTTAGTCGACTATCGCTCATTCTCGTAAGGTGTCCATAGAACTTCAATCTTCTCTTCCGTATGGTATCTGTGATTTTTTCTGCTTGTCCGTAAAGATCTTTGTTTCGTCTCTTCCGCCATGTACCATCATTTCTATTTTCGGGTCCTAAGATCTTCCTCAAGATTTTTCTTTCTTTCTTCTCCAGTTCCTCTAATTCACCTTTCTTGTTCAGTATCAAACATTCTGAACTATACAATGCCTCAGGCTTGACAACCGTGGTATAGTGTCTTATCTTCGCTCCATAAGATATTGTTCTTTTGTTGTACCTATTCTGTACTAATTTAAAATCTAATTCTATCTTTCTGATCCTCCTTTTGTTTGATGCATTATACAGTCCATTAGGCTGGATCCATTCACCAAGATATTTAAACTTATCCGACCTCTTGATCTTCCCATATTTTGTTTCTACGTGCTTTTCGTTATCATGTTTGTATTCCATGTATTCTGTTTTTTCATACGAAATCCTGAGTTCCGTTTTACCTGCAATTTCGTGTAATTTTTCAAGCATTATTTTAATTTCTTCTTTATCTTCAGCTAGCAATGCCAAATCATCCGCCAACGCTAAGCAATCAACCTTCACACCTTGCTTCTTTGTACCTAAACATATTGCTTCTATCCCTTCTTCTCTCATGGCATTCCTCCATGTTCTCATTATTTTTTCCAGGACAACGTTAAACAGAATCGGTGAAAGCCCATCTCCTTGTCTGAATCCTGTCTGAATTTTAAAGGGCTCCGAGATTCCCCCCTGAAATTTAATTTTGGAATCAGTTTCTGTTATGGTTTGAATTATAATCTCCCTTGTTTTGCTATCAATTCCAAATTCTTCCAAAACATTGAATAGGGTTTTCCGGTCTATGGAGTCGTAGGCTTTTTTGAAGTCAACAAACGCAACTACCGTATTTCTACTTCGTAAAGCTCTTACTCTCAAGATGCTTTTCAAACTAAAGATCTGCTCAACACAAGATCTGCCCTTTCTAAAGCCTCCTTGATATTCGCCTATTTGATGGTCTACCTGAACTTCAACTATGTCTAATAGCGCCTTAGATAGTACTTTGTACGATATCGCTAGCAAGGAAATTCCTCTGTAATTGTTTGGATCAGTTCGGTCACCTTTCTTATGGAGTGGATGTATTAAGGCGATTTTCCAGTCATCTGGGATAATTTCATTTTCCCAGATATCACAAATGAGGCGATGTAAGTTCTCCACAGCCGTATCTCCTCCAATTTTCCACATTTCAGCTACTATGCCATCTTCCCCTGGTGCTTTATTGTTTTTGAGATCCTTGATGATGTTTTTGATTTCTATGAGGCTCGGTGGGTTGGACGGTGGATTTATACCCATTGGCTGCTCGAAATCCAGCCTTTCTCATGGCTCCTCACAGTTTAGAAGTTTTTCAAAATAATTATCCAAAATGTTACAATTCTCCTTGTTACTCACGGCCTATGTACCGTCCTTTCTTTTAAAGCAAAAACTTGGAGGTTGGTATTGTTGTAATTCATCCCTAAATATCTTATAAAATCCCCGGGTATTATTTTTCTTAAATCTTCTCCTATATTTTCTGACCGCTTCTGTCATACAGTCTCTTTTCTCCTCTGATGATCTTGGCAGTTTCTTTCCTTTGTGGCTTGAAGACATTCCAATGTTGTTCTGTGCGGTTGGAGTACCATCTCTTCCACGCCTTTAGTCTCATATCAAGAGCATCATCGCATCTTTTGTTCCACCATCTGTGTTTCCTTTTTCGTTTCCGTTGCCCTAAGTTTTCAGCCGCTCTTGTTAACGATCCTTTCATTTCTTTCCAATTGTTCATCTGTAACTTTGAAAGATTTTCCTGATACATATTTTTGTTTTGCTGGAGAATTTCTGTGTCAATCCTAGTTTTCCTCTGACATATGCGTCGTTGTCGATTCGGTTGAAATTTTACTTTGATTTCCGACAAGAAATGGTCGGTGTCAATGTTACAACTTTTGCGTACTTTGACATTCAGAATCTCGCGACTGTTTCCAGTTGTAATTGCAACGTGATCGATTTGAAATACGCCTAATAGAGGATTTGGGGAGATCCACGTCTTCTTTTTCTTATGGAGAGCTTTGAAATATGTACACATAAGTTTGAGATTGAATTTGTTACTAAAAGCAATTAACCTTTCTCCATTTTTATTTGTTCTTTTATGGGCTGGGTAATCTCCAACAATCTTGTTGTATTTCTTTTCTTTTCCTATCTGTGCGTTGAAATCGCCCATCAAGATTTTCACAATCTCATAGGGGATTTTAGAAGTTTCATTTTCAAGTGTTTCCCAGAAGTCTTCTACTTTCTCCTTCTTCCTTTTGTTGTCTTGGTTTATGGGAGCATGTGCATTGATGACCGTGTATAATTTGTTCCCAGATTTGAAGGATAAGAACGATATTCTCTCTGAAGGTGAACTGAAGTTTACTATCGAATTCACTATAGTTCTGTAGACCACGAAAGCTGTTCCTAAGATTGGCAGTCTCCATTTTGAAATGTTATGACCTGGTTTGCCTTTATATATTCTAAAACCAGCCGACTCTATCGTATTTTCAACCAGATATCTTGTTTCTTGTACTGCCAGAATGAGTATGTCTCTTTTCTCCAAAATGGTAGTCAGTTGTTTCAACTTCCCTACTTGACGGAGAGTATTGATGTTTAATGTTCCCAGCTGATGTTTTCGCTTAGGTCTTATCTTCTGTAAGGAGGTTCCAGGAAGCTCCGACTCTTCCTTACATGACGTTCCAGGCTCTCCAGAATCCAAAGGCCTAGTTGCACCACTATTCGTGGTGAGGGATTTCCGTTTCCGGCTGCCCCCTGGAGTAGTTTCATTCGAAGACGGTTTCATCATATCAACTGTTAAAGTCATTGGGAAAACAGGATATCCTGTTTTCGAGGGTAGAACTGAGGTTGTAAGCCCCAGAGCCCTTTTCTCTCGGGGCAGGTCCCCAAGCCTTTGAGAATCCCTTCTCTTCCCTCAAGGCAGTGGTTTGCCTACTCATACGAAACCCCTGAGTAGAGGGTTGCCTCTTCCGCCATCTACACCGTACCAAAGTCCATCTTCTCCGCTGTAGATATCGTTGAGGTCTTCACCGTTACCCTGGCACGGGGCCCAGAACATGGTACTATCAGCCGGAGCCAGCTGACCCAAGGTTTTTTGAGAGGTGTTACTCCTCTAATACTTATTTATTTATTTATTTGCGCACAGCAGGATTTTCATCCCAATTACAGTGCCATTAAGGTTACACAGTATGTTATCTTATAACTCATACCAACTTAAATTAAGAGTAACTAAATAGAACTAATTAAAATAACTAGGTGTACAATTAAAACAGTATAGTACAAATAATACATGATTGTGTAATACAAGGTTGGCTATGTAGAATGACACAGTGGTAAGAATTCATGATTTACAATTTCCAAGGTTTGTGACATTATTTCTGGAGAGTGGTTAGGAATCCCAACAAAAATACTCTCAAGGAAGTACTAAAATCTATGGCATTATTTCTTTCAACAACATTGCTGAAAATATTACATAGTCTGGTCAGCGGTGAGTTTTGTGGGCAGATGGAATTCGGAATTATCAATTTAATTGTTTATAATTTTGAAAAGGAATTTCATAGCATCTATTTTTCTTCATAAACTATCTACATCAAAATTTATTAGCAGTTCCTGGTATGGTATCAAGTGGGGATAGTTGGCTGTTCTTTTGAAATGTAGATATTTTAGGAATTTATTTTGTGTGTTTTCAATCATTGAGGTAGACATATTGAATCTAGGACTCCATATAATGCTAGCATTATCTAGTTTCAGTCTGACTAGTGTGTTGTCCTGGTGGATACAATTGTTGACGTGTTCTCCGTTTTATTACAGTACTAGCAGTAGTGCCCGACTTCACCCGGTGTATTTATATGTTTTATGGATGATAATGAATACTACTAGAGAACTGGCACATTATACATAAACTAACAGAAAAAACAAATGTAACAAGAAGTTCCGTGACGAACTAAAGAGCCTACTTTTCTTAAAATTTAAGATTCATGCCAATCTATATAGACCTATCTAGAAAAATAGCGAAATTAAGTTGGTAATATCGAAATTTCTAATTAGTTAGAAATATACCTGTAGCCTAATAGAACACTGCTGTTGGCAGCCCTGGTGACTGAATATATTCTTAGTTCCATCTCTTAAGATACAGAATACAATATTTGGTTGAAGTCCAATGGATAGCATGGACGTTACATGCAGTTAGACATTGGATCTATCAGCGCGTAAAATCATGTTGGCAACAATGTCACGCATGCATTGATCAGAAATAATCTGAAATATTATGATATCTTGCTGTGCCAATTTTGGATGAAATCCATTTGTTAGTATAGAAGTTACATGTATTTGAAAATTGGACCTATCAACAGGCTTAGAGTCATGTTGGCAGCACTGACGTATATTAGTTTCTCATAATTAATCTAGAATGATAGGTAATATACTTGTGCAAAGTTTGAAGCTGTTGGCTTACATACTTTCTGATATATTAATATTTGGGTAAAAAATAGAGACATCATTTATTAACAGTTGGCAGCCCTGGTTGCTCTTAAGAATAAGCATAGTCATATCTGTTATGGTACACATAGCACATAGGAAATTTGGTTGAAATCCAATTGATATTATAGAAGTTACATGTATTTAAAAATTGGTCTTATCAGCAGTCTTAGAATCATGTTGGTAGCACTGATGTACATAAGTTACTCTAAATTAATTTAGAATGTCAGGTACTATACGTGTGCATAGTTTAAAGCTGTCGGCTTGCATACTTTCTGATATATTGGTATTTGGATAAAAGAATAGAGATACGGTAACATTTATTGACAGTTGGCAGCCCTGGTGGCTCGTACGAATACGCCCAGTCATGTCTGTTTATGTACACATATTACATACAAAATTTGGTTGAAATCCAATTGATAGTATAGACGTTATATGCATTTAAAATTAGACTTATCAGCAGGCTTAGAATCATTTTGGCAACACTGCCATGCATGGCCTCCTGGAAATTTAACTGAAATATTATTATCTATACGTGTGCCAATTTTGAAATAGCTCCCATTCATACCTTCCAAGATATCCAACATGGAGCTCAAATTTCAATTGCGATTTTTGAGCAGTTGGTAGCACTGACATCATTTTCAAATATGGCCGTGAGATATTCAGGTATAGATCTTTACTCCTACCAAATTTCGTTTGGATTCCTGCAGACGTTTAGGAGTTGGTAGGGGGGGGGGGACACACACACAGCCAGACAGACAGAAGGACAGACAGACAGACACACATTTGCCCGATCTCATAAGACTACTTTTTCCTCATTTTTGCAAAATGTGAAAAGTAGGCTAAAAAATATAACTTTCTGTGGTGGTAGTGGGGGTGATACGTAGTACGGTATAATAGACGTAACATTAAGGTCATTTTCCCGTAATGATAATGATAATAATTAACAGGGAAACGGCTATTTACTAACTACATTACTTACACAATACATATAATTTACAAACGAATTGAAAAATACGATTAGAAAGAGGAGTAAGTGAAATAAATGACACATGCTAGGGACTATATCTCATTGGCTGTTAGAAAACTAGAGACCAATAGTGTCGTCTGTTGTCGCATACCGCTGTAGGAAAATAATCAGAACACTTTGGAAAACGTTGGCTGTCCCTAGCTCCTGAGGAAACAACAGTGTCATTTAGCGCCACATAGCGCTGAAGGATAAGGATCGGAATAAATGAAAGTAAATTTGAAAGCACCAACGCTTATTGCAGCTGATCTACACCTCAATGTACTGCACCAGCACCATCGCACTTATACAGAGGCATAATATTTTCATGATGATAACTGTTTTCAGGGGCCTAAGAAAACTTTTTGTACTAATTACTCCCCGTGATTGCAATTTATAAACAGCGCAAGATGCAACTACAGTATTTTCGCAATTCTGCTCCGGAACACGGGTAGGGGCGGCGTGATACAGCCCGCTTTGTCAGTCAACAATAAACTTGTTAAAATATTCTTACAGTTACACTACTACGTACATGAATGGTTCTAGGTCCTTAAAACGTGTTTATCAAGATCCTTTTGTCTGTTATTCTAAATATAGAGAATGGAGAGGGTTGTCCAAAATATCAAATGGACATTGTTACCAGCAGGGTTTCAAACGGTATGTAAAATTCATTGTAATTATGTGAAACGGTTTAGATTATTGCCAAAGGTCATAAATGCAGGAAATGGAGTGGTCTTTCCGAAATTTCAAGTTGACATTGTTATTCGTCGGGTTCCATAGGGTAAATACATAAAGTTTGGTTCAGATCGGTGAAACGGTGTAGATTTGTACCAAAGGGCCTCAATGCAGGAAATGGAGTGGCTTGTCTGAAATTGCATGTAGAGTTCCAAAGGGCAAGTATACAAATATTGGTGCAGATCGGTAAAACGGTGTAGATTTGTGCCAAAGAGCCTAAATGCAGAGAATGGGGTGGTCTGTCCGAAATTTTATGTATACAGTGTTATTCGCAGGGTTCCAAAGGGTAAGTATACAAATTTTGGTTCAGATTGGTGAAATGGTGTAGATTTTTGCCAAATGGCCTACATGCAGGCAATGGAGTGCTCTGTCCGAAATTTCATGTAAACAGTGTTACCCGTCGGGTTCCAAAGGGTAAGTATAAAAATTTTGGTTCAGATCGGTGAAACGGTGTAGGTTTGTATAAATAACAGACAGACAGACAGACTAATCAAAATTGAGTTTTATATATAAAGATTACCCCTGTGAGAATCAGTTTTTTGACATCCCATTCATCATTATTTCATTAGGGCGCAATAGGACCACCTGGTATATACCCCACCTTGGTATGTTTCGGTGAGAATCCTTAATTACTGAACCTATTCACTGGATGTTATTCCAGTCAATATATTGTTATGTCTCGGTGACGGTTCTAGACGAAACCGTATCGAACATTCAATCCCAGTTCAACCTGTTCAGCAAGAATCCTGCTGCCTTATTATAAAAAGCTGCAGACTCAGATCAAAGGGGTCAGTCAGGCACTGTAGAGACGAAAGTAGGGGCAGATGACCTGATAGTTCCTCCCCTTAAAACAAAAATAACTTACTAGAGACAGAAGTCGTACAATGACAGAAGTGGATTGCCTGCCGATCGGGAGATGGGGAAAGTTGGGTCGTCGAACGTTCGTTGACCAAGGGGCACGGAGCTGAGGTGGTACTTGGGAGCACCTTAGCTAGCAAATCTTAGAAAACAGGTGAGAGCCAATATTTTTATTTCATATCAGGATTGAATCATAATCAATTCAATCCTTTTATCAATGGTGGCAGATTCCTTTACTCCCTTACTGAATAAACTGGGAGTTATGGTTTCAATATATTTCTTTTTGGGGAGTACAGTATTCCCTGAATCCTGAAATCACGACAGACTCCCAAATCCACGTATAGTAGGGACTGTAATATATTCCCTATCAGAAGCTATCGATAAGGACACGATAACGATCCTGGTACATAATCTTGAGGACCCCTAATCGGTCTATGGCTTTAAGTTCGTGCCATCGGGTAGGGACACAATTGGTGGAGGCGCAACAATTGGTGGGGTGCAATAATTGGTGGGGCGCAACAATTGGTGGGGTAAAACAGTTGGAGGTGGTGTAACAATTGGTGGTGTAACAATTTGTGGGACGCAACAATTGGTGAGGTGCAATAATTGGTGGGATGCAACAGTTGGTGGAGCGCAACAATTGGTGGGTTGCAACAATTGGTGGGTACAACAATTGGTGAAGGCGCAACAATCATTGGGGTGCAAAAATTGGTGGCGTGCAACAATTGGTGGGGTGCAACAGTTGGTGGGGTGCAATTATTGGTAGGGCGAAATAATTGGTAAGGTGCAATAATTGGTGGGCTGCAAGAATTGGTGGGGTGCAAGAATTGGTGGGGTGCAATAATTGGTGGGGTGCAACAATTGGTAGGGCGAAATAATTGGTGGGGGACAACAATGGGTGGGACGCAATAATTGGTGAGTTGCAATAATTGGTGGGGAGCAACAATTGATGGGGCGAAATAATTGGTGGGGTGCAATAATTGGTGAATTGCAATAATTGGTGAGGTGCAAGAATTGGTGGGGTGCAACAATTGGTGGGGTGCAATTATCGGTGGAAGCGCAACAATTCGTGGGGCGCAACAAGATGTGACGACCATGGAATTTCAACGTGTGGTATTAATTACGGTACAGGCATTATTTAATTCCCTCATTTGTTTGTCCATCGATGTAATATCACGAATGTGTAAATATATTTATAGCGTTCTCTTCATGCAAAGTGGCATTGACCCACTGTTATTACAAACTCCCATGAACGCCTAAAATGGCAACAATGTGGATATGAATTTAAATTTACATCGCAAATATTTGCAGATAAAATGCATATGACTAGTCTGCACGTAGCATGCTATGGTGTGAATAGTTGTTGTTCATGTTGTTTTATCTAGGAATACCATAATCCTCAGCCAGCATCAAACTGTCATGTCGTGTCGAGTTCAGACTTCAGAGAAGAGTATTATGTGTTTGGAGTTTCGCTGTTTCCCGCGGCTCAACTGAATTGATCTGCCGTCCGTGCGCACTTTAAGCTTACGCAGTGTAAACCGTTAAAGATACCGGGCGAAGCCGGGGCGGGTTGGTAGTGTAAAGTAAATAACTCTCAACACTTAAGCTACAAAGACGAAAATCAGTGACAAGGTAAGAAATACACTATAAGTGGCCAAGCATTCCCGAGGCCAAATAACAGTGACTCCATACATTCAAGATGGCGCTGGGTGAACTATTTTAACATTAAAATTGACAACTCAGAAAATAATTACGCAAGGAAGATGCATCTTGAGAGGCATCGAGTATCATATAAAATATCTCAATAGTTAGTCATAATATTATCACACAAAAAATGACGTGAAGCGGCCATCTTGAAATTAAAAATATATTTATAACTCTCAGTATCTTAGAAATGAAATGAAATCTAGAAACAAGGTAGAATCTTATAATCAATGGGTTTTTTTATTTTAATTTTTTTACTTAATAATAAATTTAATTGCAGCCGAATGGCCAAAATACAATATTCATGTTGGTTATTTAGTCTATTGATCTTTGCTATATTCTAAAATTGATTTTGTCCTATTTTTGCATCGGTTGATGTGATAGCGTTCACATCTTTCACCACACAAAGTACACACACACTCATTTCCTACTTCATGGAAATGTGTCGTCGCACAGAGTTTGTAGTGATATCCATGAACCGCTAAACTTGTGATGACGCCTTAATTCTTGATTTGCCTCCGTCCAGTGTCGGTCCCACATGGCGTCTGTACAATAACATTCAAGCCAAATATCCTCTCTTTTTTTGTCTTCTCTCTTCAAGTACCTTGGCACTATTTTGAGTGGATAGTAGTAAGAAACTTGCCTTTATGTCATCTATATAGAAAGTCTCTTTGGCCATTTCATATACCAGTCTCGACTTTGGTTTATTCCAACACAGAGTGCTCTTTTAAGAAACCTTGCCTTCACTTTTTCTATGGATCGGAGGTCTGCGAGTGATAGGTGATCCCATATAATCTGTATCCCATAAGTTGCTACAGGGCTCACTACTGCATGAAACAGTTTCATTGCTGATTTTATTGATACATTCTGTAGATCTTTTATTGTATATATTGCTCTAATTGCAGCTGAGACTCTTTCTTTTACGTGAAGTCTGTAGCAGTGACCTGTTGTTTGTAACGTAATCCCGAGATATGTGAATGCCCGAACGATTGGAACATTTTCCCCTCTTATCATTATGTGGTCGTCTTCTGCAGGCCTTCCTCCTTTTCTAAAAGTCATTTGCATGGTCTTGTCTGTGTTAATTTGAAGGCTATTTTTATCTGCCCATACCGTTAGCTTGTTTACTGCTTCCTACAGGTGTATTAGATTGGCTGAGCTCAGCACCATGTCATCTCCATATACGTGTAATGATGTTGTTTCATGCTCAATAATCATAGGTATGTCGGCTGTGGCAATATTAAACAGAATTGGGCTAATCGGATCTCCTTGCATCACCCCATTTGTCTGGTATATTTCTTCGGAAATAGTGATTCCATCACTGATGTTGACTCTATCATATGATAAAATGTTTCTTAGTAATATTGTAATACTCTGGGTTTCTCCTATCATTGTTGCCAATTTTTGTAAGAGAATTTCTCTGTCTAGAAGATCAAAAGCCTTAGTGTAATCTATAAATATTGCATAATATTTTCCTCTTGGAAATCGCAATGTCTGTTCTATTTCACTCACAAGGTTGCTAACTGTTTGTATGGTGCCTCGTTGTTTCCTGAATCCGTATTGCTGATCAGGAAGGAGGTGATCTATTTCCTTAACCAGATGGTCCGTAATCACTCTATTAAATATTTTGAAATCATTGTTTTCAAGTGCAATACCTCTGTAGGAGTGTGGGTTGGACGCGTCCCCTATCCCTATATATACAATACTTTTATGACTGATTGTCTCCATGATTCAGGTATTTGGCCTGTGTTCAAACAATGATTAAAGAGATCTGTCCATACATCCAAAAGTAGGGCTGCAGTTCCTTTAATGTGCTCATTGAATATTCCGTCTGGACCTGCTGCCTTCTTGTTCTTAGTTCTTGCAATTGCACTTTTCACCTCTTCTTGGGTTATTTGTATATGTTTTATTTGGGATTCCGTTGATCAGACATAGTGAATGTCTGGCGATAATTTCTTCGTGTTTAGAATCTCCTCAAAATGCCTTTTCCATGTGTCCATTTGAATGTCAGTGATAGGACTACTCTTTTTCTTTCGTAATGCGATGAACAGGTCCTTATTTGCTTTTCAGCTGTATTTTCTGATTCCCTTTCTATGTGTTGTTTTCTTTTTACCTTAACGAGTTGTTTATATATCTTCCCTATTTTTGAATATTCTTCCATATCTTCTAATTTATTGTTACTTCTGACCTTCTGGAGTGCGTGAAAAGTTATTTTCCTTAGTTGAAAGCATTCTTGGTCAAATCATATTTTTGCCTTTCTTTCTCTGTATGGTTCTGCAGCCGTTCTGATAACGTCAGTTATTATATTAACGGCTGTGTCAGTACGATTTTGCTGTATTTGGTTTGTAGCTTCATATACTTCGTCCCTCAAAATTTCCAGCTTATCGAGATTTATTTTTCTTGTAAACTTCCGCTCCTCATGATGTCTTCTTGATCCTTCGTCTCCTTGTTTTGTTTCTACGATTGTTTTAATCGGTATATGTTTCCTTATCTGGGCAAGTGCCGAGGTCCATGCTCCATACTGCGTCTTAGGTTGGATGCCTCTTCCTTTTATGAACACTAGGTCTATTGCACTGGATCCATTGCATGCAACATAAGTTATAAGGTCTCTTCTATTGATTAATTTATATCCTTCTTCCTCCATTTGCGTCATGATCGTTAAGCTTTTGTGGTCTGGTTTGTCTATACGACAGTTTAGGTCCCCAGATATTATTACATTTTCCACGTTTCCAATGAGATTGAAGATCCTTGATATTATTTCCGAGGTGTCCTCAGTCGATATGTGCGGTTGTATGTATACTCCTGCAATTACGATCTGCGAAGTGTAAATAATTACCAAGTTTTCTTCTTGGACGGTTTTCTTAAACTTGCCAATTTTGTCTTTGAACAGGCATGTCACACCCCCCATTGGCCTTCCTTTTCCCCTCTGAATGGCTAATGAATGTACTCCATAATAACCTTGTACGTCTACTGCTTTTGTTAAGAAAGTTTCAGTCAAAATTACTATATCTTCTCTAAATGTTAGCTGATCTGTAATTAGTCTCATGGCGTTTATTAATCCTTCAATATTCCAGATCAGGACGGACAACTCCTTTGTCTCAGCATGTCTATTGTCTATCAATTCTATTGAATGTGGCACCTCGTTGTTGTTGGAAGCGGAAACGATATTGCCTTACCATTACATTCTTGGGCCAGAATTCGGGGTTGTCTGTCTTTACGTTTTCTTCAAAGTTGAAACCTACCATGAATGCTTTGTTCCGCCCTTTTGTTTCTAGTTCTTTACAGTCAATAACCCCTTCTATCCCTCCATCGGTCATATAATTAGTCACATCATCTACAGTCAGAGGTGGATCAACCTTTCCTACGTAAAGTCAAGCTTTACGGATGCCTGCTCGAAATTGACCTTGTGTTGTATATTTTAGCCCTATTATTTTACTATCCCTTTTCCTTACTACCTCTGTCCAGGATTCCTCTTTTCTTCCTGCGTCCCATGTGTCTACATTTTGTATCTCCTTATTTTTACGTATATCTCTCTGAGAGAAGACTCCCTGCTTTATTTTTTCCTCATTGCTATCGGTTTCTACAATTTCTCCTTTCTCTTGAGGGTCACACTCATTTGCAATATCTAAGATGATTGTTTCTTTATTTGCTGGAATAGATGGAGCTTTATATTTCAATACAGGTGTTCTGTGTGCTTGCAATTCATTTCGCAATATACATTGGAATTTATCTTTCATTTGTGCTCAAAGGCTATTCTTCATTGAAACTAGAGCATCTTCTATTTTTGTATTTACTATTGTAATTATCCGTTCTTCAAGATCTGTTGATTTTCGTATATTTGGTTTGCATGTTGAACATAACCACGCTAGTTTACAAATACTCCTCTTCAATCTCTCATATTCCCCTTTGGTTATCTCAGCACATATGCGATGCTGCCAGTAAGAACATTTTTCACATTGTATTACTTTTTCAGAATCATTTACTTGTCTACTACAGATGTCGCAGTGAACATCTGCTCCTGTTGACAAGACTGAGTTTCTCATCTGAGACATGTCTTCTATGGACATATGAGATGTATTTGCTATATTTTCTTTGACTTAGGTTTATCTAACCTTTGAAAGGATATTCAGGAGAATGAATATTTCTCTATTAGGAGCAATTTAAAACCTATATGAAATTGATTATTCAATTACTTACTTAGACACTAAATGTACGCAGCACTAAATAATATATATACACTTTGAACGTTGTTTAAACACAATTATATTGGAAGCTCATATACTCGATTTCATTCCCCTTTTCACCTGTTTTGTACACCCAAAGTAAATGAACAGTGACTCCATACATTCAAGATGGTGGTTAGGCGTCCTATATAAATATACAAATCATTAACTCAGGATGTAATTGGTAACAAAGAAGAATCACATAATTAGCCTCAGAGGCGTCTTTGTCCGCCTCGTTGCATAGTGGCTAGCACTCTTGGATGTCACCGAGGTAGCCCGGGTGTTATTCCTGTATCTGACAAATTTAATTCTGGTCTGAGGGCTAGTATTGGGTATATTAAGCCTCTAGAGGCAGAAGTGATAAGAGGCGGGTTCGATTCCCACCTCAGCCATCTTGGAGGTGGATTTCCGTGGTTTCCCACTTCTACTACTAGGGAATGCCAAGATGGTTCCCAACTTAAGGCGACGGCTGCACCCTTCCCAATTCTCATCTGAATTACAAAACACACACTGATACAGCCGTCTCAATACCACAGGTAATCACAAAAAGTTTACACAAACCCAAGTACACGGGGCTGCATGAGCAACATGTTGCAAAGACCCTAAATGAATCATCAACAACATCAGGAACAATCACACTGAATATAGTGTGCAGTGGCCATCTTGAAATTTCAGAATACACAAATTAATAACTCACTACGTTTTGGAGTTAAAAGGGGGTGGCTTCAGTGGCGTAGTTAGTATCACGCTGAGCTTCTATGCCCTAGGTCATGGGTTCAAACCTGGCTGAAGTCGTCGGATGTTTTTAGAGCGATACAAATCCCTCAGTATGCCTTCCTTCGGAGGGGAAGTAAATCCGGCGGTCCAATGTCAGAGATTTATGGCATGAAAAAGAATCTTCCACTAATTACACCTGTGTGAAGCCAAAATGTGTAGGTTAGAATTGATTACGCTCTATTAGTTCCAACGTTCGCTGCCAGGTGATGGCTGAGATGGCATCTAGTAGCCAAGTCCGCAGCTAGGTGAAATGGACGGAAGCATTTGGTAGCAAAAGTAGAAATTACATGCAAAATTGATCGTCTGCAATCCTTACCTGAATTACAGATAACACACACTAATACAGCCATCACAATTAACACCGGTTATCAGACGGATTCTACACACACCCAAAGTACATGGGGCTACATGACCGCGTTGTCACAGCCCCTAAACTAAGGAACCAACCAACCGAAGTTACAATTACAGAACTTTAAAATAAATAAAACCCGTATTGGCATCGTACGCTAAATGCATAAGGATCGCCATTTTATACATTCCAAATGGCGACTGGGAGTAGTATTAATACTTGAACATCGGCAGGCTGCGTGGCTCAGCGGTAACGTTCTCACTTGCTGTGCCCAAGGTTGCAGGATTGAGTCTTGGCGCAGTCAGCTGGTATTTGAGGGTGCGCAAATGCGAAGGAGGCATATTACTAGATTTACTGGCACGTTAAAGATTCCATTCGGGGCAAAATTCTGTCATCCCGGCGTCTCTAAATTCGCAGTAGTTAAAAGGGACGTAAAAAAGTAACAGTATTATTATAATACGTGAAAATCAATTATTTACGATGATAATAACAATAATAATAATAATAATAATAATATCGTATAGCCTAGGGTGCCGGGTGCAAGCTTTGTTATTTGGTGCCCAGAGGGCAGCTTGCATGTCGAATTTTGTTGTTCCTTGGAGTGCTATGAAAGTCAAGGTGGTTAGATGTCTAAGCTCCTTGACACTATAGCGCTTTCAAGTAGAGAATGGAGGAACTTTTTATGTTGGCGGAAAATCCCGATATTCATTTTGCCATTAAGAACACGGCCTACTGAATTCAAAGGGGTTCTTTAACATGCCAACAACGTATGACATGCGTGTCGTGATTTTTGTCGCCTTACAAAAATCACTCACCACGGCCAGGAGCGAACCTGCAAGCTTGGGGGTTGGTAGCCCGACATGATAACCACTCACTCACCGTGGCAAGCTATTATTTACGATGTAATTGAGCATATAAAACTAAAAATAATGATAAAGAAGAGCGTTATAAGGGATAAATATGCATGTGATTACTGTGAAAGGGAATTTTATCTAGCCCAAGTGTTGAAAGCAGTTACTCGCCGATGTTCCATTTAAACAAGTCTCATAATTCCAGGGCAGATCAAAGTGCGGTCTGAACTTTCTCTCTGTGAATGGATATAAAAGACAGAGCTAGTTCGAAAGAGACAGAAGGTGAACTTAATTACAGGAGCTTTGAGGATGGGACCTACTTTTAAAGAAGACCAGATCACAGGATTCTGTTCTTAAACACATGTCGCTAGTGGCTCAGGATTTCCCGTGGAATGAAAATCGCTACTTCAAAGGAATCCCTCAGAACAGGGGAATTCAACCGTTTCTTACCCAAGAGTAGGCCTAACATTTCAACAGTAGAATTCTTCGTTGGCCACATACACGATAATTGATAAGATAAGGTAGATTCAAGTTTTCGATCTCAATGCTTAAGCTACGGAAAGGTGTAAGGCAATGTTGCAACTTATCACCCTCCCAGGCTGTTCCAAATCCACGAGTTTGAGTATGCGTACACGCGAGTACTCAGCAGTAATGCTCGGAGTATGGTTGGAGTGGGACTGTGGGTGATAGCCAATACGTCGCTGGGTGAAGGTCATAGGACATATCCATGCGCTTCCTGCCAGTCTTGATGTATCCAACGCACAGTGGCGGCAGCCCCCCACAGCAGAGCTGTATTCCATGTTGCAGGTTTACTCACGCAAGGCGGCGAGTACTCCCCTGCTCACCGGCGAGCAATGAAGGAAATTAGAGAAAAATTTTAAAGTAGGAGTAAAGATTCAAGGAGAAATAATTTCAACTCTGAGATTTTCAGATGACATTGTCATCCTATCCGATCACCAGCGGATTTGATGAGTTTCAAATGGTATGGACTCGGTCTTGAGGAAAGAATTCATGATGAAAATTAATAAATGTAAAACGGAAATAATCGAATGTATCCGAAAGGAATCAGAAACCGCTTTGGACGTCAAATTTGCAGGTGAAAATCTAAAGAAGTTCTGCTATTTAGGAAGCAAAATAACCTGTGATGGACGAAGCAAAGAGGATATAAAAATAGGTTGCTCATGGAAGGAATGCATTTCTACAGAAAAGAAATTTGTTGACATGAAATATAGATTTAAGTATTAGGAATTCATTTTTGAAAGCCTTTATCTGGAGCGTGGCTCCCTTGGAAGTGAAACTTGGACTATTGGAGCAGCAGAAAAGAGGAGAATTGAAGCTTTTGAAATGTGGTGTTACAGGAGTATGATGAAGAACAGATGGGTAGTTAGAGTAATAAGAATTCTTTCCAACAGTTGCAGGTAGATTAAAATCCAAAATCACCTTAACACCTAATATGACTGCAATACTGACTGGACATGGAAATATTGCTTCGTACTTACACAGACTTAAAATTATACTTAATCCCGAGTGTTCCTGTAAAAGCAGCCCTCAGACTATAGATCATATAATTTTCGTTTGCAGTGAAGTGAAAAATATTAGGCAATTCTTGATTAATAGTGTTAATAGAGGCGATAACTAGCCGATTCAAAAATCTGTGCTATTTAAAAAGTATTTGAAGGAATTTTCTAAATTTGTTAATGCTCTGGATTTTCAAGCTCTTAGGAAAAACGATGATTAATATTGTTTGATATTGTTAAGACTAAGTCATCTAGAAATTGAAATATTATAATGTAATTTATTTTGTTCATTTATTAGAGCCTCCGTGGCTTAGGCGGCAGCACGCCGGCCTCTCACCGCTGGGTCCGTGGTTCAAATCCCGGTCACTCCATGTGAGATCTGTGCTGGACAAAACGGAGGCAGACAGGTTTTTCTCCGGGTACTCCGGTTTTCCCTGTCAACATTTCATTCCAGCAACACTCTCCACTATCATTTCATTTCATCTGTCATTCATTTAATCATTGCCCCAGAGGAGTGCGTCAGGCCTCGGCAGCCGGCACAGTTCATATCCTCGCCGCTAGATGGGGGCTTCATCCATTCCATTCCTGACCCGGTCGGAGACTGGAAGCAGGCTGTGGATTTTCATTTTCATTTTGTTCATTTATAAAATGTATTGTAAGTGCATGTAGTACTACTTATGTAGTGGAGCATGCAGAGAGTATGAACAGTAAATTTAAAAAAAAAATGAAGAAGTATTAAGGCGAGTGAAGGAGCGGAGATGTTTCTGGAAACGCTAAAATATCAAACTTACGTAGTTATGGAAGGAAGGGTTGAGGCCAAGAACTCTAGGGGTAGACCAAGGTTAGAATATGTTAAAATGGATTACCTCGGATGTAGAGTTCAAACAATTAGAATGGGGTAACATGGACTCAAACAAGTTACATATTGTCCAGTTGTTATGTAAATATCTGTGTATTTCATCCCCAAATTGGGGAGTGTTATGCCATAGTGTACTAAGCGATTCAATAGCAGTTTTGAGATAAATGGCAATGTAGTTTACAACGTCAGTACTTTGTAATTGGGGGTGAAGCTGATTCCTGCTCGTGGTGCCCCTGCATAGGTAGTCGGAATTTGAATTTCCGTTACTGAACTGAACGTCAGCATTCCAGAAGCATCATTAAAGTACTATCTGAAATGATTCATTCTAGTAGGGAAAGGCTCTTATCAGAGCCCAATTTAACAATTATTTCTTTTAACATTGAAGGACCGTCTTCTTGTAAAGAAGATCTTTTACGTGAATTATGCCTAAAACATCATTGTGATGTTTTATGTATACAAGAAACTCATAGGGATGTTAATCAACGACGTCCTAAAATTCCTGGAATGAGATTGGCAGTCGAACGTCCTCATGGCCAATATGGAAGTGCTATCTTCACTAAACCAGATATCAGGATTCTTGCAACCTCCATCACAGCTTACAATGACATAGAAATTATTGCGATAGAATTGAGTAACTCTATCATTTTTTCCATTTATAAACCCCCAAAGGTAAGCTTCTCATTCAGACAACCTGATAATCTGAATTTGGAGAAAGTGTCCTTCTTCGTGGGTGATTTCAACAGCCACAGCATTATATGGGGTTATCCACATGATGATGAGAATGGAGAAGCTGTTATGCACTGGGCGGAATCACACCAACTGTCCCTCATTCATGATAACAAACTTCCTTCATCCTTCAACAGTAGAAGGTGGAAACGTGGATATAATCCAGACCTTATTTTTGTGAGTGATCAGATTGCCCATCAGTGTATTAAATCTGTTTGCCTTCCTATTCCTAACTCACAACATCGTCCAATAATGTGCCAGATAGTAGCAGCCGTCAGGCCACAGAGTGTTTACTTTAAGAGAAGATACAATTTCAAAAAGGCAAACTGGGAATGTTTCACTTCCTCTTTAGATACAAAGATGAGTACAATCAGTCCCATACCAGAGGCATATGATCAATTTATTGATGCCATTAGATCGTGTTCTAAAGAAGCCATTCCAAGAGGATGCAGAACTAATTACATACAAGGTCTTTCCCAGGAAACATCTGCCTTATTGACAAACTACTTCAATTTGTATGAAAGGGATACTTTTAGTGCTGAAACTATTGCAAGCGGACAACAACTTATCTCTGCTATTTCAGAGTCTAAACGAGAACAGTGGTTAAAATTGACGGAAGAAGTTAACATGGATAGGAGTAGCCATAAGGCCTGGAGGCTACTCAGGCGTCTCAGTAATGATCCTAATAAATCATCTTCTCTTTATAACGTATCTGCAAACCAAATTGCTCACCAACTCGTCCAAAATGGCAAGTCTATAAACTCCAGTTCTAGAACAAAAGTGGATACCAGGCCAAAATTCAGACCAGAGACCAGTATACTTTCTAATCCCTTTACCTTGGCAGAACTAAATGACGCTATAAATATCAGCAAAAATGGAAAGGCTCCTGGTGTAGATGAAATCTGTATTCAACAAATCAAGAATTTTGGACCAGTTACTAGAGAATGGGTACTCAATTTATTTAACAATTGCATTCGAACCTGCAGAATACCCAAAATCTGGAGGAAATCTAGAGTTACAGCATTCCTCAAACCAGGAAAAGATCCCCATGATCCTAAAAATTACAGACCAATATCCTTGCTCTGTCATTTATTCAAGATCTTAGAACGGAGATTAATGGCAGCCTTAGATGAACTGAGTCCATACTACAGAGAAAACCTTCTAAAGCCTAACACCTCAAAGACGCAAGTTTGCGCTTTTCACATAAAGAATATGCAGGCAAGAAGAAAACTGAAGATTTTCTGGGAGGGTGCTCTTTTGGATCATTGCTCTACACCTAAATATCTAGGGGTAACTCTGGATCGTGCACTCACGTATGAACAACATTGTGTTAACACGAAGCTCAAAGTACTGTTTTAGATCCCTTATTGGGGGGTGGTTGGATCTAAAACGGAAGAGTTATTGTGTTAATTTATAAAGAAGTGCCAAAAAGGGGGTAGCTTCCCGTAGTCGGGCAAGCTGACCAGTGTAGAGTGTTGTTTAGTGTTAGGATGCTAGGGGTTGCTCCTATATAAGACCTAGGTGTATTTTAGGGGATGGAGCTTAGCGTACGGGTCAACGCGCTGGTCGTCCAGCTGGCTGGCTGGTTAGATAACCGACGTGCACGCGTCAGCTATATGGCGCGTGCTGCTCCTAGCAGTCGGGCCACTGCGTGAATACAATGCTACCTGAGCTAGCAAGTGCCTGGCTACTGTGTGTCACACCTAATCGTGACGGAGGATTCAGGAAGGGCGTTAGGACGTAAAGAGGCGTGTAAACAGTAATACAGGTGTAATGTACTGACCAAGTATTTATTGGTCAGTAATATGGAATTATGAGTCCCTTTTAAGGGATGTAGTAAATGTTACAATGTATGTGTACAAACTTGTGTATGCAATTTGTGGGTAAAGGTTACTAAGTACAGGATTCTGAACACTGCTGACTCACCTGATGATAAAAGCGATAGCCTCCGGCCGCCGCACTGTAAGACTGGTAATTGAGAGAGCTTGACCTCTTTAAGGCTCCCTCTTATATTCTCCGGCGTTGTGTTGTCAGCATTCCGCTGTATAGATGTCCCAGTTAATTGTGTGTCGCTGTTTGTGGTAGTGATGCAATTATTGGGTAAGCTTTCCAGACTGGTTAGCTGCCCTTGCGGTGTTAATAGATGTTGGTCTGGACTTACAAGATTTGCCAGTTAGGGGATTTAAATAGATGATGGGGGGATGGCCTCCAGGGGGTGCAGACCCCTGGGGGATTGTACAGTATCCACGCGAAATTCCATTCTTCGCAAGTTATGTGGTACCAACTGGGGAATGCAAGCTCAAACAATGAAAACTACTGCTTTAGCACTGAGCTACTCTGCAGCAGAATATGCATGCCCTGTTTGGTATAGATCATGTCATGCCAAACAGGTAGATACTGCTTTAAATGAAACTTGTCGGCTTATAACTGGTTGCCTAAGATCTACACCTTGTGACAAGTTATATTGCTTGGCTGGCATTGCTCCCCCAGATATTAGACGTGAAGTAGCTGCCAAACATTAAAAATTTAAAGTAGAAGTTTCCCAGACACATCCTCTACATAATTATCAACCTGCTCAACAACGATTGAAATCTAGGCGAAGTTTCTTACACTCTACTGAGTGCCTGTCGGATTCACCTCAATTATCAAGGCTAACTTCCTGGAGATCCAGAAACCATAATCTCAACGGATGGATGGTTCCATCTGAAACTCTTCCTGCCGGTTATGAAGAGTCGTGGCCTACATGGAAGAGTCTGAACAGGCTGCGGTCTGGGGTCGGTCGATCTAAGACCAATATGAAGAAGTGGGGCCTTTCCGATGAGTCAACCTTTTGCGCCTGCGGAGAAGAACAAACCATGGTGCACCTTCTCCATTGCAACTCCTGCCCTCTCATTTGCACTATGCAGGATGTAGTTCAGGCCACACCAAATGGACGAGATCTTGCCAAATTTTGGTGCGATGTAATTTAATTGTTATTTTGAAAGTACCTTTAGTGTATTTTTAGCCTACTTTCGATTTTTGCAAAAAATGAAAGTAGACTTATGAGATCAACACAGGGCGAAAAAAAGTGTGTCTGTCTGTGTGTGTGTATGTGTGTGTGTGAGTCTGTGTGTGTGTGTGTGTGTGTGAGTGTGTGTACTCTGAATGTCTGTCCCCCCCTATCAATTCGAACACGGTGAATGCGAATTGAACGAAATTTGGTACAAAGGTAGCACTAGCAAAGGACACCTCAGTGTCATGTTTTATATCGCCGCCATCTTTACTAAAACTGAATGGCGGCCACTCAAACGTTCAAAACGTAAAATCAAATAACGACTAACCAAATCATCCGATCTCTACCAAATTTGGTAACAACATACCTTCGTATAGGATGCGTCTTGTGACCAAACTACAAGGTCGTCCGCCATACCATTTCAGGATGGCGGCCGTGCGAATTATGCAAACTTTATAATCCATATCATGGGACCCACCAGTTCCGATTATCGAGCCGAGAATCGTTTTAACTGTTCTAAAGGAAGAGGCACGTTCGAAATTAAAAGTTTATTTTGTAATACTATAGTGCAGACGTGATTTTAAAAAGCTGAACTGATTCAGTAATAAGACAAGATGGCAGCGGATATCTTGTGCCTGACTTATATTTCACTAATTTGAGTATTGAATGCAATATAGCGTACTGATAAAAAATAAATAAACTTTGTATGAATTGCTTTATATATAAATAATATACTCCAGTGATGAAATCGTTTAGTATAAATCATTATTTGCTAACAAGTTCTATGTAAGTCATTTTAAATAGAACGATATTCGTTGACACAATTAGGTCAGTGGTAGAGCGATAGCCTATCGCTCAAATGCCTATGGTTCAAACCCGATCAGAGCTAGGTTTTTTGCTTGAAATGTTATATGTTTATTGTTTTGTAATGACTCAGATGTTTTAAAATTAAGCGTTATATTGTGCACATTATGGTGTAAAATATATATTTAATTAAAACATAATTCGCCAGCAGATTTACTCGAGACATCTAGCTGCCAAAAAGGTAACTTCCAGATTTTATTGAAAAGTTTCTTCTTCTGGCCGCTAGAATGCACTCGCTCTGTTAGGATTATATTGTTCGATATTTCACCACTAGATGTCCCGACTAGTCTACGTGGGGATCCATTGATTACTATACCATTATCATTCTATGCGCATCGAATTTGAAGAATGACAAGTTGATACTACGATACATTTTAACTTTTTATTTTAAAGGGTTTGTAACAGCCTATTTTGCGTTACTTGAAAATGTTAATAAGCGTTATATTGTCCACATTATGGTGTAAAATATATATTTAATTAAAACATAATTCGCCAGCAGATTTACTCGAGACATCTAGCTGCCAAAAAGGTAACTTCCAGATTTTATTGAAAAGTTTCTTATTCTGGCCGCTAGAATGCACTCGCTCTGTTAGGATTATATTATCGAAAATATCCACATAGTTTGTATACACACGTCTCTGTAGGGTCATGGAAAGATTTGTTAATTCAATTAGGGTTGTGAAAGCCATGCACAACCAGACGTGTAAAGACATGCCTCAACTCAAATTTGGATGTTGCCCACGGCAGGTCGTAATAATAATAATAATAATGTTATTGGTTTTACATCCCTTTTAACTACTGCTGCTTTTAGAGACACCGGGGTGCCGGAATTTTGGCCCGAAGGGGATCTTTAACGTGCCAGTAAATGTACTGACACGGCTCCCTCGCATTTGTGCACCCTCAAATGCCAGCTGACTGCGCCAGGATACGAACCTGCAACCTAGGGCCCAGCAAGCGAGAACGTTACCGCTGAGCCACGCCGCCAGTCCGGTCGATTATGTCTCCAGATCCATAACATTCTTGATATACTTCTTATCTTTCTTTCTTCAATGATGGTAGCAGTTTTTATCTAGGTCGTGGCGTTTGGTAGAGGTAAATCGTTTCTAAGGTCTTCAACAAAGAATAGTTCTATTATACTCATTGATAATAACAACGAGTTATAACTATACTCATACATTTAGGAGAAAGTAGGCTATATGTTCTTTACTGAACATCTTGTTTATTTTAAAAAAGTTATCTATGCTAATTTTACATGATGTATTGCTTCTGATACGAATAAAGAATAAAAAAATTGCCAACCTTCAGTCAGCGATACAACGGTAGCCGAAATACATATCGATTCGACTTAGTTTGTTACGGCAGCTCACAAAGAACACATATGTCAGTCACATAGCGTGCTTAACTTGATTTTTAGCCTATTTTCATTTTATGAAAAAAAAAGGCTTATGAGATCACCTTTTGTCCGTGTGTCTGTCTGTGTGTGATTCGTGTGTGTGTGTGTGTGTGTGTCCCTAATAACCTCTAAATGGCAAGAGCGATTTCAATGAATCTCGGTAAGGTCATAGCAACATTTCGCCCGACCCCGACCGTGCCTTTCAAATTGTATTACGTCTCACCAATCCAACATGCCGGCTTTGCGAAATATTTAACCAGCATTAAATATCTCCGAAACTATTACCGATATCACCCTGAAATTTTGTACGGTGATCAAGGGAACTACTAGAAGTTTACCTATCAGACTTTCGTAAACCTGGTAACTAGAAAACCAACACGGCGGCCAAGCGAAGATGCGACTTTAAAATAGACGTTTCTCGTGATTTAACCAACCAAACGCAATAAAACTTGGTACAGTATGTGTTTATACACATTGTAATGCACCTACATCTAATTTTGTTCAATTGTTTCCATAACCTCAAGATGGTGGCTGTAAGAAATATTTCACCGGCATTCTATTTCTCCGAAACTATTACTGATATCACCCTGAAATTTTGTACGGGGATAAAGGGCACTACTAAAATTTCATTTGTGTGACTTTCAAAAACCTGTTAACTACAAAACGAACATGGCGGCCAAGCTAATTTGAAAGTTTTAAATAGACCTTTCTCGCGATATAATCATCCAAACGCAATAAAACTTGGAACAGCAAATGTTTATGCACATTGTAATGCACTGGCATTTAATTTAGTTCAACTGTTTGCATAACCTCAAGATGGCGGCTGTGCGAAATTTTAAAATTAAGTATTTGTTTCTTGTGTCATAATCATGCGATCGAAGTGAAAGTTTGAATAATGAAGCAACGCAATAATTTTTCTTTATGGTACGTAACTATATGGCCTGTACATACAACAATCCAAAATGCCGACCATCCGAAATATTTAGACGGTTCTCAGTATCTACGAATCATTTACAGCAATCAAACTGGATTTTTTAAATGTTCATAGAGGCTATGAACATAAGTTCATCTATATGACTTCATAACCTGGTGAGCACAAATCCAACATGGCGGCGACGCGAAGTATAAATATTTAAGTGGATGTTTCTCGCGATTTAACCATCCGAATGCAGTGGAACTTTGTACAGTAAATGCTTATACAAATGTTAATCCACAGGCATCTAGTTTATTTCAATTGTTTTCATAACCACAAGATGGCAGCTGTGCAAAATTTTAAAATCTCGTTTTTACTTCATGTGTCCCAATCATGCGATTGACGTTTGAATACCACACGTACACACTAATCTTCATGTAATAGTACATAAATAAAAATCCAATATGGCGACCATCTGAAATATATAGACGGTTCTCAATATCTACGAATCTATTACAACAATCAAACTGAAATTGTGTATGTTGATAGAGGCAATTGACATGAGTAGGATATATGAAAATAGGATGTATAGTTCGTCACGGAACTACTTGTTTTTAATGTCGCTTAGTTCACTATGGTATAACACTCTCCAATTGATCTAGTGAAGTTTACACCCAACGGCCGGGACCTTACAGAAAACTGGTCCAGTCTCATTTAATCCTTTATGAGATACTGGTCTGTATATTGTGCCCGTAGTCAAGAGCGGGACTTGCGGTTTTACTGAAATAAGCACGGATAGAGTTTTAAATTGAAACAGCCCGCTTGCTCACGGAGAATTAACAGCGAGTGAGGCACGAAGCATCGGCCTATAGGAAGATTGGGTACATGACCACGATCAACAATAGTAATTTACTGTGCCAGGTTTCGATCCTGAAACCGTGGGCTTAGCAGGCAAGAACGTCACCACTGCGCCACTATCGCTCAATACCAGTATACCTGATGGAAGTAGAAAACATCAACTCAGTTTCTTCAGAAATAACAAGTAGTTCTGTGAAGAATAGCCTATTTGCATACATTCTACTGGTCATTTCCATTAAATTATCTATGTAAATATTTAAATTTTGCATCGCCACCATGTTAGATTTGTGTTCATCAGGTTATTCAAGAGCCCATTGATGATCTTATGTTCATAGCGTCTTCTTCTTATTATTTCTCTCCTCAACCTGGCGGTTGGTGGGTAGCATGAATGTCTTCGTCCAAAGGTCTTCTATCCTGAGCCCGCTGTTTGATCAGGTGGTACGCACAACTTCCTCCGATGTCATCAAAGAACTCTGCTCTTGGTCATCCTCTTCCTGCCTTGCCTTCCATTTTCCCTTCAAGCAGTGTGATGCACCATGGTGAATGCCGGAGTAGGTGGCCTATCCAAATATTACTTCATTTTTTGATTGTTTCATAGCATCTATCAACATACAAAAATTCAGTTAGAATGCTGTAATAGATTCGGAGATATTGAGAACCGTCGAAATAAATAGGACGATCGCCATATTGGATTGTTCTATATGTAGGCCATAGAGTTCTGTAGCATTAGCTGAAGAATATTACATAGCTTTATTTTTCAAACGTTCACTTCAATCGCATGATTAGGAAACAAATAAAAAATTCGCACAGCAGCCATATTGATGTTATGAGAAAACTTGAATTGAATCAGATGCCAGTAGATTAAATCTTGTATAAACATTTATCGTACCAAGTTTAACTGCGCTCAATTGATTAAATCTCGAGAAAATGATATTTAAATATGTTAACTTCGCTTGGCCACCATGTTGGTTTTGTACTTACCGTGTTTTAAGCATCACATAGCTGAACTTAGCTAAGTATTCTCTATCACCGTACAACATTTCAGGGTTATATCAGTAGACTAATAGTTTCGGAGATATAGAATGCCGGTGAAATATTTTGCACAGCCACCATGATGGATTGGTGAGACATATTAAATTTAAAGGGTACTGTCGGGGTCGTTCAAAATATTACTATGTCCTTACCAAGTTTCATTGAAATCGCTTCAGCCGTTTAAATTTTATTAGGGGGGAAACACACATACACACACACACGGACAAAAGGTGATCTCGTAAGCCTATTTTCTCATAAATGAAAATAGGCTAAAGATACACATGTTTTGATAAATTCACGCATTTAGACTAAATTGGGGTTGTTTCTTTAAGTACAAATGTAGTGAAGGAGTTAACCTCAGCACCCTCTTTCTTTGTGTGGATCCCCCAACATCGGCGAGCGCCGAGAGGAGCCAATCAACTCGGGCTAAGTAAAGTTCCTATTGGGTTACGTAATGTGATAGAGGCTGTAATAGCGTTTGTGGCCACTGCTTCAAGAACGTGTTAAACAGAGTGAAGTTAAAGGAGATGGTTCACAACTACTCACACTAACACAACAAATGAACAGATTCCTCTTCCAAAATTATTGGGAATTAGTCTTATCGTCAGTGTAGCAGTAATGCAAATAACCTTAGAGCTAATTACCTTTATTAAAACACTTATCTTCCAAGCTGGGCATCACCGATGGACTCAAAGGGGGATTATTCCCCTTCTATAATAATAATATTATCGTATGGCCTCGGCTGCCGGGTGCAAGCTTTGTAATTTGACACCCAAAGGGTAGCTTGCATGTCAAATTTCGTTGTTCCTTGAATCACTGTGAAAGTCAAGGAGGTTAGATATCCCAGCTCCTTGAACACTATAGCGGTTTCTAGTAGAGAAATTAGGAACTTTGTGTTGGCGGAAACTACCGAGATTAATTTTGCCATTATGAACACGGCCTACTGAATTCAAATGGGTTCTTTGACATGCCAACATCGTATGACATGCGTGTCGTATTTTTGCCGCCTTTCAAAAATCACTTACCACGGCCAGGAGCGAACCTGCAATCTGGGGGTTAGCAGACTGACACGCTATCCACTCACCCACCTAGGCCACCGCTAACTTGGGTCTAATCGACGAAATGTCAGGGAAAAGAGTAGGAAGGATGTCGGCCATGGACCTGTTGAAAATAACCGTTCTTCCGTCTTTAGAAAATTGTCATTAGTAGCTCTTCACTCGGTCAACACGTTTGTGCCCAATGAATGGGCGGGTACAAGATATAAAAAAAATGTTAATACACTCCCGGAAAATTATTAGGCCTACGTGTATTTGCTAATTATCACTTTTAAATGGGGCAATTTAGGATTAGGCGTTTCGACACTCAAGTGGCCATCATCAGATCCTGATTTACACTAAATTTAAGCGGCTTCGGTGGCGTAGTTGGTAGCATGCTGTGCTTCTATGCCCAAGATCGCAGGTTCAAACCCGACCGAAGTCGTCGGATTTTTAAGAGCGTTAAAAAGTATGCCTTCCTTCGGAGAGGAAGTAAAGCCAGCGGTCCCATGTCCTAGATTAATGGCATGTTAAAGAACCTGTATTTTATATTTTCATTAAACAACTAACTTCTATTTTTTATATTTATTTATACATTTCGTAGTAAGAAATATGACACTGGATACCACCAAAACTAAACAACAGACTCTCTATTTTCGTACTTCTTTTAAAAAAAAACAATGTAGTGCTACTTCAAAGAGTTTCTTATTTTTGTGTCCACCACATCACTCCGAGGCGATCAAAATATCATCCAGGTAAGAGAATACAAAATCCAGTCCATGCAAAACCTCATTAATGAATCGTTGGAAGGTGGAAGGTTCATTCCGCAGACCAAAACTCATTACATTAAATTCATACAGTCCGAATGGTGTGATGATTGCAGTCTTATGTTTATCTTCTTCCGTAATGGGTATCTGATGATAAGCCTTTAATAGATCGATTTTAGAAAAGGTGTTCTTTCCTCGCAAAATACAGTGAAAATCTTCTATCCTAGGAACAGGATAACGATCGGGAACTGTTCTTTCATTTAATCTTCTATAATCCCCACACGGACGAATCGAACCATCCTTCTTCGGCACCAGGTGAAGAGGACTAACCAATGATGATTTGGATGGCCTTATTATGACATTGTCCAACATGTATTTGAATTCCTGTTTTGCCATTTCCATGGGCTTGGGATCTAATTGTCTTGCCCTACAAAACACGGGTGGACCTTCAGTGGTAATGTAGTGTTGGGCATCATGTTTAATTTTACCAGGTACCAAATTAGGCTTAGCTATGTCCGGATACTGCAGCAATAGATCTGTAAATTTTGTGTTTTGGCTCACTGTACTGACTACATTTTCTTCTGAGATAGACATAACTTCGCCCTTGGTCCAGAGCTTGGTTATATCATCTATTAATTTCTTATTGTGGACATCTACTAACAAGTGGAATTTATGCAAGAAGTCTGCTCCCAATATAGCCTTATTGATCTTCGCAACCACAAATGGCCACTGGAATTGTCGTCGTAATCCTAGATCAATGGTACGGAGTTCAATTCCAGATGTAGGAATTTCGGTTCCGTTGGCAGCATACAATTTATATTGTGAATCTGTATTAACTTTGGAGTTGCTCGGTATTATCGAAACATCAGCCCCACTGTCAACTAAACATTGCAATCCCGTTTTTCTGGCGGTTACAAATAGGCGAGTTTTGCGACAATTGACTTGGGCACAGAACTTGCCGCTAATTCTGCTGCTGGGCGGCGTTTCCCTGTTCGGACCAGCTACATGGAGGAGTACATTTCTCCGGTTCACACTGTTGTCCAAATCGGAAGTGGTAATAACAGTACTTGCCCATGGGATTGTATCTATTACGTGATTTACTACGACTATTATCCCATCGTCGGTGTTCACTACTTCTATGGCGAGGCCTACCATGAGACCAGTGGTTAAGGCAGCTATTTTTTGCTCTAGTCCAGAAATTCTGTCCATTAGATCGCGCATTGTAACAGGAACATCCAGTTGTTTACAAGAATCACTTTTCATGGCAAATAATTCGTTGCTGGGATTCATTTCAATTATTTTATCTGCTATTATAGCTACTTTTTCAAGCCATTCGTCGCTGACGATCAGAATATTCTTTATTGAATCCGGGAGTTTTTCTAACCAGAGAGTCTTAAGAACTTTTTCTGATACATCGATCCCTGTTAAGGCTTGCATCTTACGCAATAATTGACTAGATTTCTGGTCTCGTAAATCAACTCCAGTAACGAGTCTCTTAATACGTTTATCTTCGCTTTCCTTGAAAATGTTCAGTAAACGTTCCTTGGCCAATGAGTATGTATTTACTTCCGCACTTCTAATAATGTCCCAAATGTTTTCAATGTATTTAGGTTCTAATAGCGACACTAGGTGATTAAATTTAGTCTCTTCTGAAATAATTTTGCAAATACTAAACTGTGCTTCCACCTGATAGAACCAGATTTCGGGTTTCTCTATCCAAAAAGGTGGGATTATGATGCTAACCTTATTGGCTTCTAACCGCGTGTCCGGCGTGGTCTCGTTTGTCGACATCTTTCTTCTCTTTATCACGTCGGGGTCCCCAAATTGTAATATTTTGTATTTTATATTTTCATTAAACAACTAACTTATATTTTGTATATTTATTTATACATTTTGTAGTAAGAAATATGACTCTGGATACCACCAAAACTAAACAACAGACTCTCCATTTTCGTACTTCTTTAAAAAAGCAATGTAGTGCTACTTCAAAGAGTTTCATATTTTTGTGTCCACCAAAACCTTCCACTAATTACACCTGTGAGAAGCTAAATTGTATAGGTTAAGAATGTAAACAACGCTCTTAGGTTCCTACGGTCGTTACCAAGAGCCGACTGCGGTGACGTCTGGTAGCTAAGTTCTGAACTAGTAGTCGTTGACGGTGGCGCTTGGCAGCAAAAGTAGGAACTACTTGATCGTCTGCAGTCCTTACTGGAATTAAACCAGATACACACACTAATACAGTCATCACAATTAACACCGGTTATCAGACTGATTCTACACACACCTGAAGTACACGGTGCTACTACATGACCGCATTGTCGCAGCCCCTAAACTTAAGAACCAACCAACCCTAAATTTAAATTTACAGTAAAAGTAATTAAGCTACTGTTTTCGTAGGCAGTGTTGGTGTATTTTTACGGTTCGCAATTTGAATCTCGCTATAGGTTATGTTGTTTTGTCTTAAAGGTTCATGAATTACGTAAGTTAAAAAGTATATAGGCGAGTGTAGTTAGTTATTGAGGTTTTAAGGGGCGGAACTACGAGTTAAAATTCCCCTACACGTGTGAACAAGATGTTCAGCAAAGAACATATAGCCTACTTTCTCCTAAATGTATGGGTATATTTATGACTCTTTGTCCTCATCCCTAAAACAATCACCCCAACCACAATGTATTGTTTGTTTTCTTTTATATTGATAATAAGCCAGTAAGTGTCAAGATCAATATTATATACTTTATGATGATTGAATAACAAAACTACTAACTTATTGTAATGCATTCACGTCCGTTAATCTCTATATTAAGCCAGCCTGCAAAATTAAGAATCTTCCGCCCCAATCATCTTCCGCCCCAATCACAGTAGGTGGTGCTGCGACCTATCAGTGAATTAATCTTTATCTTGTACGCCTATGCACTGCCATCGTAATGTACTACGATGGCAGTGTTCTGTGGGTGTTGAATGAGTAGGCAGTTTAAAGTAGCCAAGAGGGAGGCGATCCAGCTGGCAGTGTTTAAAGGTATTCGGAGCGCGATCGTGGCTAATAGTTGAACTACCAGTATTACAAAATTGCCATACTTCAGGAGGCCAGATCAGGCATTTACACAGCGTTATGTTTGGAACAATATTACCCACATAACCCACAAGAGGACAGCACCGTACAGAGGCATTAAGAAGGCTGTGGTTAATGACAACGTGTATCTAGTTCTTCTATTCTCCTTTTTCTAATGTCTTCTGTTTATGTGCGATGCTGGGACTGTGATTTTATTAATATACGAGTGTATACTTTATCCTCTCCTTTGAGCTAAATGACATTTTATTCAGTATCTGTGGGAAAAGCTCGTGCACATCATTTGTAAAAGAATTCAAGAAAAAAAAAACTAACTGTAGCAGTACTCGATCCCCAGTCAACTGCGTGTCAGACTAACATGCTAGCCCAGAGCTAACCGTATCCATGACTTCAGGTGTTCTTAACTGATATATTAGATACAAACTGTTGGCAAATAATGACTTTAAATAAACGATTTCTTCACTGCAGTACATCTTCATTAAAGATCATTTCATACAAAGTTTATATTATTGTATCAGTACGGTATATCACATACAACATACTAAAACTACTGAAATATAAGACAGGCACATGAGGACAGCTGCCATCTTGTCGTGTGACACGAACGGCTCAGCTCTTTTAAGCCACTCATACTGTATAATATTATAATATTAAATTATAATAAATAACGGATCACGACCTTCAGGATAGCTTAAACCCCCCTAGGCTCGATAATCGGAATTGGTGGGTCTTAAGCTATTTATTAAAATGGTTGCATAATTCACACGGCCGCCATCCTGAAATGGCATGGCCGATGACCTTGAATTTTGGGTGAAAGACGCGTCCTATATAAAGGTATGTTGTCACCAAATTTGGTAGAGATCGGATGATTAGTTTAGCCGTAATTTGATTTTACGTTTTGAACATTTGAGTGGCCGCCATTCTGTTTTGGTAAAGATGGCGGCGATATAAAGTATGACACTGAGGTGTCCTTTACTAGTGCTACCTCTGTACCAAATTTCGTTCAATTCGGTTTCACCGTGTTCGAATTGATAGGGGGGACAGACATTCAGAGTACACACACTCACACACACACAGACACACACACACACACAGACTCACACACACACATACACACACACACAGACTCACACACACACACATACACACACACAGACAGACACACTTTTTTCGCCCTGTGTTGATCTCATAAGTCTACTTTCATTTTTTGCAAAAATCGAAAGTAGGCTAAAAATGTAGTAGTAAATCATTACAAAAAGCAAATCATAAAAAAAATAGCATGCATTAGAAATTTCTATTTGCGGTGGTGTATTGGCTTTCATGGCCAGTGAATTAAAACTCAGCAATTTATCTAGGTTTATGCCGCGTCTTGTTTGAAAAGGAAAAAAAATATATTGAGTTTTAATTCTCTGGCCGTGAAAGTCAATATACCATCTTTTTTGGAAGCCTTCATAGGGAGGGTATGGCCGCTTTAGCTTTTAGTTCTCACAGAAATGAGACGCAGGTGCACTTCATAAAAAGGGAGGTAACGCGCAGTTCGCTACTCCTGTGGGGGTCCAGGCGGGGACACCAAGAGCCCGCTGGTGAGCCAGCTTGGTGGCCTAGGTGAAACCCCACACAAGACACGGCACAAACCTAGAAGAATTGCTGAGTTTTCTATTTGCAATGTTTACTTACTTAGTAGTGCGTCTCCGCTCAGTGGTGTTGTATCGTCGAACGGCCACTTTTAGGCTCAGGGCAAGTAAGCAGCGGCTTAGCCGACAATAGGAACAATGTCAGTACTTACGGTGCAGTGATTTTCAACTCAAGAGAGAAAAACTAAAGTACGAAGTCAAGGATGGAGATTTAGTGCCCTAAGGAGCCACTAGAGAGTAGCACTTAGCAGGGCATCAGGGCTACAAGTCGCCAAGTATATCCCACCAATGAAGGGTTTCAAGGTTCAAGTAAGTAAGTGGGATAGCGACGTGGCTCTTGACTATCATCTGGAGACAGGTATTTACTCAACACAGTTACTGGTCTGCCCTAGGCAGCACTTAGGAAATCTACCGAAAATATAACAACGAGAGTCTCCAGCTAAGAAGACTAGTTAGCTAGTTGTTGTTGTATTAAGGGGCGGAATTACGAGGTCATCTGCCCCTAAGAAGACTAGAGATAGGATTTGAGAGCCAGAGAAAGTGCAGGCAAATATACTTACTGTAGTTTACGAAACAATATATAGCTTACTAGCAGTAGTGCCCGGCTTCGCCCGGTGGATTTATTTGTTTTAAGGATGATAATGAATACTACTACAGAATTGGCACATGATACTTAACCTAACAGAAAAAATATTTTAAAAATATAACATTTTGTGGTGGTGGTGGTGGTGGTGGTGGTGGTGGTGGTGGTGGTGGTGGTGGTGGTGGTGGTGGTTGTAGTGGGGGTGATAAGTAGTTCAGTGTAATGGACGTAACATTCAGGTCATTTTCCCGTATTGATAATAATGATAATAATGAATAGAGAAACGGCTATTTTCAGACTACAGCACTGACACATGTTATTTACAAACAAATTTTTAAAAAATGATTAGAAAGAGGAATAAGTGAAATAAAAGACAATGCCTAGGGCCTATATCTCATTGGCTGTTAGAAATGTAGAGACCAATAGTGTCGTCTTTTGTCGCATAGCGCCGTAGGAAAATAATCAGAACACTTTGGATAACTTCGGCTGTCCCGAGCTACTGAGGTAGCAATAGTATCATTTATCGCCACATAGCTCTCAACGATAAGGTTCGGAATAATTGAAGGTAAATTTGAAAGCACCAACACTTATTGCAGCTGGTAAGCTCAATGTACTGCACCAACACCATTGCACTTATACCGAGGCATAATATTTTCATGATGATAACTGCTTTAAGGTGCCTAAGAGATCTTTTTGCACTAATCGCTCCCCGTGTCTGCAATTTATAAACAGCGCAAGATGCAACTGCTGGACAGTGTTACCAGCAGGGTTTCAAAGTGTATGTGAAATTTTGTTCAATTAGGAGAAACGGTGTAGATTTGTAATAAAGGGCCTAAATGCCGGGTTCCAAAGGGTAAGCATACAAAATGTGGTTCAGATCGGTGAAACGGTGTATATTTGTGCCAAACGGTGTATATTTATGCCAAAGGGCCTAAATACAGGAAATGGAGTGGTATGTCCAAAATTTCATGCAGACAGTGTTACTCGCAGGGTTCCAAATGGCAAGTATACAAATTTTGGTTCAGATCGGTGAAATGGTGTAGATTTGTGCCAAAGGGCCTAAATGCAGGGAATGGAGGGGTCTGTCCAAAATGTCAAGCAGACAGTGTTACTCTCAGGGTTCCAAAGGGTAAGTATGCAAATGTTGGTTCAGATTGGTGAAGAGGTGTATATTTGAGACAAAGGGCCTAAATGCAGGGAATGGACTGGTCTGTCATAAATTTCATGTAGGCAGTGTTACTCGCAGGGTTCCAAAGGGTAAGTATACAAATTTTGGTTCAGATCGGTGAAACGGTGTACGTATCACTAACCATAACGCCAGCGCATGCGGATAGAGCTGTTCGGGAGCGCTTGTTCTACCGACTTACTGAACAAACATCAATCTTTTAGGTTATCTGAGAGGTGTAGCCTAATACTACACAGCCTAAACTATTCCTCTTGAATCTGGCTATCATATAAGAAACGAATTTTTCGAATCGGACTGGTAGTTCCAGAGATTAGCGCGTTTAAACACATAAACACACAAACACACAAACACACAAACTCTTCAGCATTATTATATTAAGTATAGATGTTAGCTAGTGAAGAATGAAGAATAATCGCAAATGACCAGCCGATTCCCTCAATCATATTTAATAACATTTGTATATAGATGTATACGAGGTGAAGCATCATTCCTTAATAATATAGCTTTATTACTGTATTATTATTATTGAAACAGCACACAATGTGCAAAATACAAAACTGAGTAACCTACTGTACATTATTCCAATCCCAATTGGGTTATTGATGTATATGTCTTTGTCGGCAATATTTTGCATGATATCGTGTACAGCATTCACTGCATAGATCACACACACATTCTTCAGTTGGTTGGTGGAATCGCATATTTTGGCAGAACTTGTAGCGAAAGCCATGTGTAGCATATCGTGTCATTACGTGTCGGTGTTCATAGTTTGCCAATTTCCATTCGTCAGTCATAATGGCGTCAGATGAGTAGAAATCATCCCCGATAGCGTTTTGCTTTTCTTTTAGTATTTGAAGGGCACTCTCATAGGCCTCGGTGCGCGGCTATTACTTTATGCAACCCAACTAACGCGCGTTATCAGGAAGGTCGATATTTCTCTGCTATCATCCCATATGGTACTAATACACTGCAAGCATATCCCGCAGACGATACTGAGCACTATTATTTTCCACTCGTTTTGGTCTGTAGTCACATCACCATAGGGGTTGCTAGCAGAGAAATAACGACCTTTCAGATAATCACGCTAGTTGGGCTGCATAACACAATATTGATAGGGGCAGCTGATTCACCTGGTATACTGTAAGATGAGCTCAATATAATAACAAGTAGTTCCGTGAAGAACTAAAGCCTATTTTCATATATCCTACTTATGTTAATTGTCTCTATAAACTTGCAGAATTTCAGTTTGATTGTAATAGATTCGTACATATTGAGAACCGTCTAATATTTCGGATAGTCGCCATGTTGGATTTTTATATATGTAGGTCTTAGAGTTATGTTCTATTACACGAAGATTATTGTGTAAGGGTAGTATTCAAACTTCAATCGCATGATTAGGACACAAGAAGTAAAAACGAGATTTTAAAATTTCGCACAGCTTCCATCTTGTGGTTATGAAAACAATTGAAATAAATTAGATATCAGATAATTGACATTTGTATAAGCATTTACCGTACCACGTCTCACTGCACTCGGATGGCTGAATCGCGAGAAACGTCCATTTAAATATTTATGCTTCGCGTCGCCGCCATGTTGTATTTGTGCTCACCAGGTTATTGAAAGCCCTATAGGTGAACTTATGTTCGTAGCCTCTATGAACATTTTAAAAAATCAGTTTGATGGCTGTAAATGATTCGTAGATATTGAAAACCGTCTAAATATTTCGGATGGTCGCCATGTTGGATTGTTATATATAGGCTATAGGCCATAGAGTTATGTGCCATTAAAGGAAAATTATTGCGTAGGTTCATTATTCAAACCTTCACTTCGATCGCATTATTACGACACAAAAAATAAAACAAGAAGTTCCGTGACGAACTAAAGAGCCTACTTTTCTTAAAATGTAAGATTCATGCCAATGATTAATCTATATGGATCTATTTAGAATAATGACGAAATAAAGTTGGTAATATCGAAATTACTAATTAGTTCGAAATACTGTATACCTGGCATAATGTAGCCTAATAGAGAACTACAGTTGCCAGCCCTGGTGACTGAATATATTCTTATCTCTTAAGGTACAGAATAGAAAATTTGGTTGAAGTCCAATGGATAGCATGGACGTTACAAGCAGTTAAACATTGAATCTAACAGCGCGTAAAATCATGTTGGCAACAATGACATTCATGTATTGGTCAGAAATAATCTGAAATAATATGATCTATTGTTGTGTCAATTTAGAATGAAATCCATTCGTTAGTATAGAAGTTACATGCATTTTAAAATTGAACCTATCAGCAGGCTTAGAATCATGTTGGCAGCACTGTCGTAGGCCTATACTAGTTATTCCAGATTAGTAAAATTAATCTAGAATGCCAGGTACTATACGTGTGCAACGTTTAGAGCTATTGGGTTGCATACTTTCTGATATATTGATATTAAGGTAACAAAAATAGAGACAGTATTTATTAATAGTTGGCAGCCCTGGTTACTCTTAAGAATCGGCATAGTCATATCTGTTATGGTACACATAGCACACACGAAATTAGGTTGAAATCCAAATGATAGTATAGAAGTTGCATGTATTTAAATTTGGACCTCTCAGCAGGCTTAGAATCATTTTGGCAACACTGCCATGTATGGCCTCCTGGAAATTAAACTGCAATATTATTATCTATACGTGTGCCAATTTTGAAATAACTCCCATTCATACCGTCATATTTGGTAGCACTGACGTATATAAGTTACTCCAAATTAATATAGAATGTCAGGTACTACACTGTGCCCGTTTAGACCGGAGTCCGCACGACCACATATGCATTTTATTTTGAATTTAAAATTGACTGCAAAAATGTTCAAAGCAGCATCTTTCACGTGTGGCGACCCACACTCCTATTTACACAATATACAGAAATTTTCCAAACACATTTGACAATTATTTTTTGGAAACACAAGTCTGATTATTAGTCCTGTAGACTGTGTTCCAAAATTATTTATGATTAAATCCAGTACAAATTTAATTGTATCTACTAGAAATATCGTAGTTCACTGTTTGAATTTTTACATAATATTAACACTCGTAGAATAAATGTTCATAGAATTTTAACTTTCACTTATTTTTCCAGTTTCAAAAATATATTGTCGAAAAATATTATTATTTCTGAATCAACACAAATTATTTACACATATTAATAACATCTGAAAAGTATTTGACCTTGAGCATAGCATCGAAGAACTGTGCGAAGCACAACAAAAATTAATTGTTCTTCTGACATTAAACATTTCGAGAAGTGACTCGATTATGAACTTCAAGTTCCTAACAAAATATATGATTTCTGAATCATCAACTTGATCAATAAATTGTTGAACCATTCACCTATTCAATTTTCCACTTGGAATCATTATTATGAAAAAATATTTATATTCATGGCCATTTTAGTAATTTTCACAACTTGCAATTCTTCGACAGAATGCGGAAATAAGAATTGTAGCTTCATAATAAATTCATTTAGTTCATGGCACTAGTTATTTGTGTAAGAACACAATATTCCAACAACAACGGCAAAGGTCTTCCTCTGAAGAAGAATAAACTACTATCATGACAAATCCGGGTTCTAGCAAAATCAAAGTCTAAATGGAATCCGTAAACAAGGTTGAAATAAGAACTGATGGTTTCTAAGAAATAACCTTCGGGTCATTCATACGACGAAATGTGTAGTTCCAATACTCCATCTATAAACCTGAGCCATCGACTCTGCTATTTGATTGATGCTCGAAAAAACCTCTTCATTCCTGCGACTTAAACATGCGCACCTGGGAATGGCATTTCAACTACTCCACACATATAAATTTTCTTCCCAAAATTTATACAATAAATCAAGCCTCTGCTTGTTATCAACACTGGAAGATTAATAAACTTACAAGTTTATTTTATTTTACCATTCAGTTCAACCCGTGAATTTACCATACTTATGGAAATCTTTATTTCACTTTCGAGTGTATTTACGTCATGATTTTATATAAATACAAAAATATCCTATTTGATACAATTATCAATTGCTTCCCGTTTCATGCCTCTCCGTGTTATCTGAAAAATATACTTTGCTCATTGCAAATATCAACTGTTCAACCAGAACTGAAATGTTGGTTGAATGCGGGCTTGCGCTAACCACTCTCCTTCGGAAAATCTCCTGTTCCAAACTAGAAATGATTAAACTACTTCATAGGCTCTCTCTCAATACATATGATTATTATAAAATATAATATCCAAGAATTATTTAGAAAAGTTATAAAAAATCATTATTATTATTATCAGTGGATTATTATTATTATTATTCATTATATTATTTTAAATATGTTTAATTATCATCTCATTATGTGAGAATCCACATGTTCGAATCTTCGAATATGGAAAAAATATCCATTCCTCAACAAAAAATAATTTAACTTTTACAGTTACATCGGCTGATTACCGTGATTGTCCCAAAAAATATGAAATATTCAAATAAATGCTCGATATGCTCGGTCAGCGATCCTAAACTGTTCTGAGTGCTGAAAATACTCAGAATAACTCTAACAAGTCTTGCGTAAATCATTGCAAGATTTAAATACGAAGAAAAATAAATGTGTTGGTCATCTGCAGAAAAACAAGATGTTCAGTAAAGAACATATAGCCTACTTTCTCCTAAATGAATGGGTATTGTTATAACTCTTTGTCCTTTTCAAGGAGTATGATTGAATGTTGGTTGTAGTAGCTTGTTGAAATACAACGTGCTATAGGGATATTAAACATGAATATGAGGTGCCCTTTGCTAGTGCTACCTCTGTACCAAATTTCGTTCAATTCGGTTTCGCCGTGTTTGAATTGATAGGGGGAATCGATTTGCACACATACTTGGCCACCATCTGCAAACTATTGGGCTGATGTTCTTGCAGTTTGGTCAGAATATGTTTCCCACATAAAGATATGGTGTTGCAAAATTTGGTAGAGACTAGATTATTAGGTTGGTCGTAATTACATTTTAGCTATTAACATTTGGGTGGCCGCGATTACGTTTCCGTCAAGATAGCGGTGATATAAAACATGACACTGAGGTGCCTCTTGCTAGTGCTACCTCTGTACCAAATTTCGTTCATTCGGTTCCACCGTGTTCGAATTAATAGGGGGAATCAATTTTGACATAAAGATGGCCGCCATCCGCAAACTATTAGGCTAATGACCTATTAGATTGGTCAAAGGATGCTCCCTCCATAAAGGTATGTTGTTGCAAAGTTTGGTAGATATCGAATGGTTATGTTAGTCGTAATTTGATTTAAGCTTTACACATTTGTATGGCCGCTATTACGTTTCTGTCAATATGGCGGCGATATTAATCATGACACTGAGATGCCCTTTGCTAGTGCTATCTCTGTACCAAATTTCGTTCCATTCTGTTTCACCGTGTTTGAATTAATAGGGGGAATCGATTCTGACACAAAGATGGCCGCCATCCGCAAACTATTAGGCGAATGACCTATTAGATTGGTCAAAGGATGCTCCCTCCATAAAGGTATGTAGTTGCAAAATTTGGTTGAGATCGGATGATTAGGTTAATCGTAATTTGATTTAAGCTTTGAACATTCGTGTGGCCGCCATTACGTTTCAGTCAAGACGGCGGCGATATAAAACATGACACTGAAGTGCCCTTTGCTAGTGCTACCTCTGTACCAAATTTCGTTCCATTAGGTTCCTCCGTGTTCGAATTAATAGGGGGAATCAATTTTGACATAAAGATGGCCGCCATCCGCAAACTATTAGGCTAATAACCTATTAGATTGGTCAAAGGATGCTCCCTCCAAAAAGGTATGTTGTTGCAAAGTTTGGTAGAGATCGGATGGTTATGTTAGTCGTAATTTAACTTAAGCTTTGAACATTTGTGTGGCCGCCATTACGTTTCTGTCAATATGGTGGCGATATAAAACATGACACTGAGATGCCCTTTGCTAGTGCTACCTCTGTACCAAATTTCGTTCCATTCGGTTTCACCGTGTTTGAATTAATAGGGGGAATTGATTTTCACACAAAGATGGCCGCCATTCGCAAACTATTAGGCTAATGACCTATTCATTTGGTCAAAGGATGCTTCCTCTATAAGGGTATGTTGTTGCAAAATTTGGTAGAGATCGGATGATTAGGTTAATCGTAATTTGATTTAAGCTTTGAACATTTGTGTGGCCGCCATTACGTTTCCGTCAAGATGGCGGCGATATAAAACATGACACTGAGGTGCCTTTTGTTAGTACTACCTCTGTACCAAATTTCGTTCCATTCGTTTGCACCGTGTTCGAATTAATAGGGGGAATCGATTTTCACACAAAGATGGCCGCCATCCGCAAACTATTACTCTGATGACCTATTACTTTGGTCAAAGGATGCTCCCCCCATAAAGTTATGTTGTTGCAAAATTTGGTAGAGATCGGATGATTAGGTTAGTCGTAATTTGATTTAAGCTTTGAACATTTGTGTGGCCGCCATTACGTTTCCGTCAAGATGGCGGCGATATAAAACATGACACTGAGGTTCCTTTCGTTAGTGCTACTTCCGTACCAAATTTCGTTCCATTCGGTTGCACCGTGTTCGAATTAATAGGGGGAATCGATTTTCACTCAAAGATGGCCGCCATCCGCAAACTATTACGCTGATGACCTATTGGTTTGGTCAAAGGATGCTCCCCCCAGAAAGGTATGTTGTTGCAAAATTTGGTAGAGATCGGATGATTAGGTTAGTCGTAATTTGATTTAAGCTTTGAACATTTGTGAGGCCGCCATTACGTTTCCGTCAAGATAGCGGCGATATAAAACATGACACTGAGGTGTCCTTTGCTAGTGCTACCTTTGTACCAAATTTCGTTCAATTCGCATTCACCGTGTTCGAATTGATAGGGGGGACAGACATTCAGAGTACACACACTCACACACACACAGACACACACACAGACACACACACAGACTCACACAAACACATACACACACACAGACAGACACACTTTTTTCGCCCTGTGTTGATCTCATAAGTCTACTTTCATTTTTTGCAAAAATCGAAAGTAGGCTAAAAATAGTTTGTTCCAATTAGCTAGGCATAATATAATTCAAATGTGGCTTACATTTCTTGATGGTCTTGAAGCGTAGTGAACCTGGTCTGTACCAGATTTATCCATAGACATGCCCTATCGGACAAGCATGTATAATACTTGTATCGGCCGCCATTATATACCCACAATCCGTCTAACAAGACATAGTGGTAGTATCTTTTGACGTTTGAAGTAACTGTCGATCCATTTTAATATTGGCTTCTGTTAAAGCCATAACAGTTTGCTTAAATGGGGTCAGATCTAAGTGATCTGTTCTTAAATATGTCAGTTGTAACATAACTCACGGTAATCTTTTCAGTACAAGAAAACACTGACAATCTAACCAATCAACGGCTGTTCTGAAGATCGTTCCCTGGGCATGGCTTCACACCATCTACCATGCGCGAAGCAACATGTAGTTTCCCTGCGTTGGCTAATGAACACCACCGTGATAGACTGGTCTTCAATGTACTGATAGATCGGAGTGGTTATTAAGTTACAAATATGAAAACTGACTGAATTGGACTTAAATATCCAAGTATTAGGTTATTACTGGTCTGTGACAAAGTACTAATTCTAGATAAAGTCTAGCATATGTCCATGTAGAAATAAAAATATTTCACCAGTGTCTGTAGGAAAATATCAATCACCTTAGTGATTCTCCTTGCCGGAAACTTACTAAGTTCCACTCGTAGCGCAGCACTTTTGTGACTATCACAATTTTGAAAATAACTTCTGCGTAGATCCGGCAACCATGTGCCTTGGCTCAGCGTAGCGGCACCTTGCTAGGCAAGTGCTTGTTTCGAAGTGAGCTAATGATGCCTGAGCCAGCCGGCTTTTATTCAAAACGGTCAGGGTCACGCTGCATCAGCTGAAATCTGGAAATCCTCATATCTCTTGTATCCCTGGTCCGATTTACTTCATACTAATTGCATTCTCTTTCATTTGGCCGTGCCAGTAATCTGATCCCAGTCTCAAGTCTCTACTCCATGGCTAACTATTTAATCAATAAATAGCCTCGACCTCTGCTATTACTCGCTACGTCACTTGACATGCTCTTAGCGGTATATTCTTTCCAATTCCTTCTCGAAGCAATGTAGCGCGATATTCAAATATCTCAACTTTCAAAAGCGGCTGTAGCCTTTCCCTTGATATCTAGGTGTCTGAATCTTGGAATACCCATTCCTAGAGTTGGGCACATCCACCCCACACCTAGCAAAAAATAAAGATTGAAAAATTTTTATTTTTTCTATCTACACATTAAATCATCTGGTTCTTGAATAATAAATCTTCAAATTCGATGGATTATAAGTTCCCACGATGTTACCAGTTCGTGTATTGGCGATTTCATAGCTTCCATTGTTGTTTACTTCCACAATGTTCAAAATCTTTAATTTCACCAGGTTTAATATCTAAAATATCGTGATACTCTTCCAAAATTTTCCCTAGCTCAGGGGACTTCTCCTCAGTGTAGACTTCTCTTCCTTCAGCTTCATGAAAAATCAGAGACCATTGAGCATCTCCCTCGATGTCCTCCTCTTCTTTTCCCTCGAAGTTAATCTCTTCGGTATTCTTGAATCTGATCGTCTCTGTCTTCATGTCTATCACTGCTTGATATTTCTGAATGAAATCCGCTCCCAATATCATGTCAAACGCCATGTCCTTCATTACTACAAACACATGTCGGAAATCATGTCCTCCAATCGTAATACATAAGTATAATTGTGTTTTACACAGAGATATTTTGTTGGGTATTATTCCTTGGATCTTAATTCCTGATACTGGAATCTCCTCTAAATTCTCTTTGAGCTTCCACAGAATATAAAGCTTCTCACTCACCAGACAAAGCATAGCCCCAGTATCAATCAAAGTATCGACAGGCATACCGAATACTTCGCATGATATGATTGGCATTCTAATTCTTGTACCCATTTCTTTCCGTTCGTCATTCTGTTGAATTAAGTCATCATCCTCTGCTTGCCATTTAATAATTCTGGAAGTGAAAGTGTTCAAAATTCTATCTTCTACTGTGAATTCGAAGTTTGTTTTACGTTTCCATTCCCCCGGGATTGTTGTGTTCCCGATGGACCTGGTTCATTGGGCCTCTGCTCCAAAAACTGCAAGTTATCTTGGTGTCTTGCTTCCAAGTTCTTCCTCGTCTCCTTGTTGAACTCTTCATTGGACTGACGAGTATCCACATTCCCTCTGTTATTGTAGTTGTTTCTATCATAGTATCTTCTTTCCTGGTACCTTCCTTGATTATCCCGTGGCCTTCTCCATCGAGTATTATATCGATTTCCACCATCCGGTCTCGCATAAGGCTTGTAACTGTATCTGTTACTGTACTGATTCCATCCTCTCTTATTGGGATCTTCCCTCGGCGTTTTCTCTTCTCGCGCCTCTCGAATCTCTCGAGGTGTTTGAGAATAACTATCAGCCATAACAGCGTACACAGCGTTGTTATTCTTTCCTCCCTTCTGATGGAAGAATTGAGCGTTCGTATGATCCAGCTTCTGTAATACCTCGTCAAATTGCTCCATATTATAGATGTCAGCAGCGATCAAAGTCCTTTGGACGTCTGCTGGAAACTGACGTATTAACGCAGTAATTAATTCGTTATCTGGCATCGGCGGATCTAAATGTTGAAGTTTAGAAAGCTGTCCAGAAAAGTACGTAGAGTATCGAGTAGGTTGTGACGTCGAGAATCTCTTCGAATATAATTCTGCTCTGACTTGCTGTTGGGTTTCCGGGGACCAAAACTTTTTCAATAACCCACGAGAAAACTCCTCAAAAGTGGTTAGAGTGGATCTAAAAGCTCTAAACCAAAGAAGTGCAGGACCTTCCAAAAATTTCCCTATCACTCGGATCTGTCTTTCTTTAGGGATCTTGGAATCTTTCAGGTAATCCCCTGCTTCTCTCAAAAATTCCACGGGTGTCACAGAATCTCGCCCTGAAAATTTAGAAGGCTTATCCTCTACATTCTTGAATACAGTTATGGGGTTGGATTGAAATACTGTCCTGACCTCATCCTGTCTTTGACTGTCAGTTTCTCTAGCTGCTCCTAGATTTATCTGTATCTGTTCCTTTCCCCTTACACTTGGCATTTTCAACAGATGGTCAGACTGTTTCTCGTCCTTGATTTGGGTTTTCATAGCCTCAAGTTCCTTATGGTTTTCTTCTGCCATTTTCTTAATTGCTTCAGTTTCTTTACAATTTTCCTTGACATCAGTGGATATCTGGTTCATAACAGCCTCGTGACTTTTCAATGACCCTGTCATATCTGATATGACCTTCTGAGTTGCTTGGATATCTTTGGAAATTACTTGAATATGGGATGACAAAGATTCCCTAATCTCCTTGATTCCCTCTTGGTTCTCCAGCTTGAGTGTGTCTTTAATTTCATTGACAACTGTGGTTTTAATTTCAGTTTGTAACTCATTAATCACACCTTCTCTTATTTCTCCCATTACAAGTTCTTTGAATTGTTCTGTCAACCGTTGAACAACTAGAATTCCCATCTCATTACTCTCTTTCTTCACTCTGACTTCTAGGTTGATCATGTCTTCACCAACTTTCCTAAGACCATGTTCTATCCTATCAGCTAAGCTTTGGGATCTAAGATCGGCATCGGGAAATTTATCGTCCATTAAACTTGCGTTAGTAGCTAATGAAGTTTCGAGCTCATGTGTTTTTTCGCATAATTTAGACATTTTACTCTCAAGTGACATTTTCAAAATTTCGGAATTCTCTTTAAATTTACTTTCCATAGAATTAAATTTACTATTTAAATTTTCTTTCAAGTTATCTTTTAACCTACTTTCTAACAAATCAGAATTTTCTTTAAGTTTATCATTCAAATTTTCGTTACGTTTATTTTCTAAAGAATCAGAATTTTCTCTAAGTTTATCGTTTAAACTTTCTTTAAGTTTATTTTCTAAAGAATCAGAATTTTCTTTAAGTTTCCTTTCCAAAGCCTCAGTATTTTCTTTCATAATGGCTGCTACACGCAGTCCAGCTTCTTTGGAACTCTCCTCCAAACTCCTCATCATCCTCATCATTTCTTCCAAAATTTTCAATTATTATTCAAAACTTAGGGGTATACAACAGTGGCAAACACAAGCTTATAACTAGAACAAGAAATATGAATAGCTAATTGGAACACTATAATAAAATGAGATTTGTCCTAATATCGACGTGATGGAAAAACAAAATTCTCTACTTTTACGAATTACATTTACCATAATATCACAAGAAAAATATGCAAGTTCTCAAATATCCTCCACCTGGATTTTAATAATGCGTATGTCCAGTCATCGAACGTTTACTACTGAATTTACTTGACGCCCTAATGGTTAAGCCATTATCAAAAATAATCAAACCCATTCTAATTATAAACCAAGTTAAATTTTTAATTGTCCCCACTAATTGGGTTTCCTACTAATTTATTCATCCAAACCAGACATCTCTCAACTCCCAAAATATTTCTATAAAAATTATCACAATTTAAATCGGCATGCGATTGACCATGTCTAACTCGGGCCCCACGTTGGGGGCCATTTCTCTCTCCATCGTATTTTATATGCCCGTTTAGACCGGAGTCCGCACGACCACATATGCATTTTATTTTGAACTTAAAATTGACTGCAAAAATGCTCAAAGCAGCATCTTTCACGTGTGGCGACCCACACTCCTATTTACACAATATACAGAAATTTTCCAAACACATTTGACAATTATTTTTTGGAAACACAAGTCTGATTATTAGTCCTGTAGAATGTGTTCCAAAATTATTTATGATTAAATCCAGTTCAAATTTAATTGTCTCTACTAGAAATATCGTAGTTCACTGTTTGAATTTTTACATAATATTAACACTCGTAGAATAAATGTTCATAGAATTTTAACTTTCACTTATTTTTCCAGTTTCAAAAATATATTGTCGAAAAATATTATTATTTCTGAATCAACACAAATTATTTACACATATTAATAACATCTGAAAAGTATTTGACCTTGAGCATAGCATCGAAGAACTGTGCGAAGCGCAACAAAAATTAATTGTTCTTCTGACATTAAACATTTCGAGAAGTGACTCGATTATGAACTTCAAGTTCCTAACAAAATATATGATTTCTGAATCATCAACTTGATCAATAAATTGTTGAACCATTCAAATATTCAATTTTCCACTTGGAATCATTATTATGAAAAAATATTTATATTCATGGCCATTTTAGTAATTTTCACAACTTGCAATTCTTCGACAGAATGCGGAAATAAGAATTGTAGCTCCATAATAAATTCATTTAGTTCATGGCATTAGGATTGAAAACATCCTTCAAATTATTCGTGGTTAAAGAATTATTTTTAATTGGCAGTGGCCCATTCTATTATTTGTGTAAGAACACAATATTCCAACAACAACGGCAAAGGTCTTCCTCTGAAGAAGAATAAACTACTATCATGACATATCCGGGTTCTAGCAAAATCAAAGTCTAAATGGAATCCGTAAACAAGGTTGAAATAAGAACTGATAGTTTCTAAGAAATAACCTTCGGGTCATTCATACGACGAAATGTGTGGTTCCAATACTCCATCTATAAACCTGAGCCATCGAACCTGCTATTTGATTGATGCTCGAAAAAACCTCTTCATTCCTGCGACTTAAACATGCGCACCTGGGAATGGCATTTCAACTACTCCACACATATAAATTTTCTTCCCAAATTTATACAATAAATCAAGCCTCTGCTTGTTATCAACACTGGAAGATTAATAAACTTACAAGTTTATTTTATTTTACCATTCAGTTCAACCCGTGAATTTACCATACTTATGGAAATCTTTATTTCACTTTCGAGTGTATTTACGTCATGATTTTATATAAATACAAAAATATCCTATTTGATACAATTATCAATTGCTTCCCGTTTCATGCCTCTCCGTGTTATCTGAAAAATATACTTTGCTCATTGCAAATATCAACTGTTCAACCAGAACTGAAATGTTGGTTGAATGCGGGCTAGCGCTAACCACTCTCCTTCGGAAAATTTCCTGTTCCAAACTAGAAATGATTAAACTACTTCATAGGCTCTCTCTCTCAATACATATGATTATTGTAAAATATAATATCCAAGAATTATTTAGAAAAGTTATAAAAAATCATTATTATTATTATCAGTGGATTATTATTATTATTATTCATTATATTATTTTAAATATGTTTAATTATCATCTCATTATGTGAGAATCCACATGTTCGAATCTTCGAATATGGAAAAAATATCCATTCCTCAACAAAAAATAATTTAACTTTTACAGTTAAATCGGCTGATTACCGTGATTATCCCAAAAAATATGAAATATTCAAATAAATGCTCGATATGCTCGGTCAGCGATCCTAAACTGTTCTGAGTGCTGAAAATACTCAGAATAACTCTAACAAGTCTTGCGTAAATCATTGCAAGATTTAAATACGAAGAAAAACAAGAAGTTCCGTGAAGAACTATACAGCCTACTTTTCATGCCAATGATTATTCTACAGAATATCAACCTATCTAGAATAATGACGAAATTAAGTTGCTAATATCGAAATTTCCAATTAGTTCGAAATACTGTATACTTGGCATAATGTATCCTAATAGAGCACTACAGTTGGCAGCACTGATGACTGAATATATTCTTAGTTCCGTCTCTTAAGGTACAAAATACAAAATTTGGTTGAAGTCCAATGAATAGCATGGACGTTACATGCAGTTAAACATTGGATTTAACAGCGCGCGTAAAATCATGTTGGCAACAATGTCATGCATGTATTGGTCAGAAATAATCTGAAATAATATGATCAATTGTTGTGCCAATTTTGAATGAAATCCATTAGTTAGTATAGACGTTACATGCATTTTAAAATTGGACCTATCAGCAGGCTTAGAATCATGTTGGCAGCACTGACGTATATTAGTTACTCCAAATTCGTCTAGAATGCCAGGTACTATACGTGTGCAAAGTTTAGAGCTATTGGCTTGCATACTTTCTGATATATTGATATTAGGGTAACAAAAATAGGGACAGCACATATTAACAGTTGGCAGCACTGGTTGCTCCTTAGAATACGCATAGTCATATCTGTTATGGTACACATAGCACATACGAAATTTGGTTGAAATCCAAATGATAGTATGGATGTTACATGTATTTAAAGTTGGACCTGTCAGCAGGCTTAGAATCATGTTGGTAGCACTGACGTATATAAGTTACTCCAAATTAATATAGAATGTCAGGGACTATACGTGTGCAAAGTTTAAAGCTGTCGGCTTGCATAATTTCTGATATATTGGTATTTGGATAAAATAAATTAGGAGCATTTATTAACAGTTGGCAGCCCTGGTAGGTCTGAAGAATACGCTCAGTCATATCTGGTTATGTACACATACAACATACGAAATTTGGTTGAATTCCAATTGATAGTATAGAAGTTATACGCATTTAAAAATTGGACCTATCAGGAGGCTTATAATCATTTTGGCAACACTGCTATGTTTAGCCTCCTGGAAATTAAACTGAAATATTATGATCTGTACGTGTGCCAATTTTGAAATAGCTCCCATTCATACTTTCCAGGATATCCAACATGGAGCTCAAATTTCAATTGCGATTTTTTAGCAGTTGGTAGCACTGACATCATTTTCAAATATGGCCGTGAGATATTCAGGTATAGATCTTTACTCCTACCAAATTTTGTTTCGATTGCTGCAGCCGTTTAGGAGTTGATAGGGGGACACACACACACAGCCAGACAGACGGACAGAAGGACAAACAGACAGACAGACAGACAGACACACATTTGCCCGATCTCATAAGTCTACTTTTTCCTCATTTTTGCAAAATGTGAAAAGTAGGCTAATAAATGTGTTGGTCATCTGCAGAAAAAAAATAGTTTGTTCCAATTAGCTAGGCATAATATAATTCAAATGTGGCTTACATTTCTTGATGGTCTTGAAGCGTAGTGAACCTGGTCTGTACCAGATTTATCCATAGACATGCCCTATCGGACAAGCATGCATAATCCTTGTATCGGCCGCCATTATATACCCACAATCCGTCTAACAAGACATAGTGGTAGTATCTTTTGACGTTTGAAGTAACTGTTGATCCATTAGCCTACTTTCGATTTTTGCAAAAAATGAAAGTAGACTTATGAGATCAACACAGGGCGAAAAAAGTGTGTCTGTCTGTGTGTGTGTATGTGTGTGTGTGAGCCTGTGTGTGTGTATGTGTGTGTGTGAGTCTGTGTGTGTGTATGTGTGTGTGTGAGTCTGTGTGTGTGTGTGTGTGTCTGTGTGTGTGTGAGTGTGTGTACTCTGAATGTCTGTCCCCCCCCCCTATCAATTCGAACACGGTGAATGCGAATTGAACGAAATTTGGTACAAAGATAGCACTAGCAAAGGACACCTCAGTGTCATGTTTTATATCGCCGCCATCTTTACCAAAACTGAATGGCGGCCCCTCAAACGTTCAAAACGTAAAATCAAATAACGACTAATCAAATCATCCGATCTCTACCAAATTTGGCAATAACATACCTTCGTATAGGATGCGTCTTGTCACCAAACTACAAGGTCGTCCGCCATACCATTTCAGGATGGCGGCCGTGCGAATTATGCAAACTTTATAATCCATATCATGGGACCCACCAGTTCCGATTATCGAGCCGAGAATCGTTTTAACTGTTCTAAAGGAAGAGGCACGTTCGAAATTAAAAGTTTATTTTGTAATACTATAGTGCAGACGTGATTTTAAAAAGCTGAGCCGATTCAGTAATGAGACAAGATGGCAGCGGATATCTTGTGCCTGACTTATATTTCACTAATTTGAGTATTGCATGCAATATAGCGTACTGATACAAAATAAATAAACATTGTATGAAATGCTTTATATATAAATAATATACTCCAGTGATGAAATCGTTTAGTATAAATCATTATTTGCTAACAAGTTCTATGTAAGTCATTTTATATACAACGATATTCGTTGACACAATTAGCTCAGTGGTAGAGCATTAGCCTGTCGCCCAAATGCCTGTGGTTCAAACCCGATCAGAGCTAGGTTTTTTGCTAGAAATGTTATATGTTTATTGTTTTGTAATGACTCAGATGTTTTAAAATGTTGTGCAATGGTGTAAAATATATATTTAATTAAAACATAATTCGCCAGCAGATTTACTCGAGACATTTAGCTGCCAAAAAGGTAACTGCATGCAGACCTACTTATTAACTTCCAGATTTTATTGAAAAGTTTCTTTTTCTGGCCGCTAGAATGCACTCGCTCTGTTAGGATTATATTGTTCGATATTTCACCACTAGATGTCACGACTAGTCTACGTGGGGCTCCATTGATTACTATACCATTGGCATTCTATGCGCATCGAATTTGAAGAATGGCAAGATGATACTACGATACATTTTTACTTTTTATTTTAAAGGGTTTGTAACAGCCTCTTGTGCGTTATTTGAAAATGTTAATTGAAGTAAAGAACAAAACGATTTCACATAGTATCTGAACTCTACCGTTGGTGCTAGTTCAGGATATTAATTAATACTTTTATTTCAGCCAAATAGCAATCGAAAATATCCACATAGTTGGTATACACACGTCTCTGTAGGGTCATGGAAAGATTTGTTAATTCAATTAGGGTTGTGAAAGTCATACGCAGCCAGACGTGCAAAGACATGCCTCAACTCAAAGTTGGATGTTGCCCGCGTCAGGCCGATTATGTAATAATAATAATAATAATAATAATAATAATAATGTTATTGGTTTTACGTCCCTTTTAACTACTTTTGCTTTTAGAGACACCGGGGTGCCAGAATTTTGTCCCGAAGGGGATCTTAAACGTGCCAGTAAATCTACTAACACTGTGCCCAACTCTAGGAATGGGTATTCCAAGATTCAGACACCTATATATCAAGGGAAAGGCTGTAGCCGCTTTTGAAAGTTGAGATATTTGAATATCGCGCTACATTGCTTCTCGAAGCAATTGGAAAGAATTTACCGATACTTGGATGTCAAGTGACGTAGCGAGTAATAGCAGAGGTGGAGGCTATTTATTGATTAAATAGTTAACCATGGAGTAGAGACTTGAGACTGGGATCAGATTACTGGCACGGCCAAATGAAAGAGAATGCAATTAGTATCAAGTAAATCGGACCAGGGATTCAAGAGAAATGAGGATTTCCAGATATCAGCTGATGCGGCGTGACCCTGACAGTTTTGAATAAAAGCCGGCTGGTCAAAGCATCGATAGCTCATTTCAACACAAGCATTTGCCTAGCAAGTTGCTGCGACGCTGAGCCAAGGCACATGGTTGCCGGATCTACGCAGAAGTTCTTTTCAAAGTCGTGATAGTCACGAAAGTGCTGCGCTACGAGGTGGAACTTAGTAAGTTTACGGCGAGGAGAATCACGGAGGTGATTGATTTTTCTACAGACATTGGTGGAAATATTTATATTTCTACATGGACATATGCTAGACTTTGTCTAGAATTAGTATTTTGTCACAGTCCAGTAATAACATAATACTTGGATATTTAAATCCATTTCAGTCAGTTTTCATATTTGTAACTAGTTAACCACTTCGATCTATCAGTACACTGAAGACTAGTCTATAACGGTGGCGTTCATTAGTCTACGCAAGGGAAACTACAAGTTGCTTAGCGCATGGTAGATGGTGATATAATAAACCATGCCCAGGGAACGATCTTCAGAACAGCCGTTGATTGCTTAGACTGTCAGTGTTTTTCTTGTACTGATAAGATTACCGTGAGTTATGTTACAACTGACATATCTAAGAAGAGATCACTTAGATCTGACCCTATTTAAACAAACTGTTATGGCTTTGATAGAAGCCCATATTAAAATGGAACAACAGTTAATTCAAACGTCAAAAGATACTACCACTATGTCTGACTAGACGGATTGTGGGTATATAATGGCGGCCGATACAAGGATTATACGTGCTTGTCCGTTAGGGCATGTCTATGGATAAATCTGGTACAGACCAGGTTTACTACACTTCAAGACCATCAAGAAATGTAAGCCACATTTGAATTATATTATGCCTAGCTAATTGGAACAAACTATTTTTCTGCAGATGACCAACACATTTTTTTTTTCTTCGTATTTAAATCTTGCAATGATTTACGCAAGACTTGTTAGAGTTATTCTGAGCATTTTTAGCACTCAGAACAGTTTAGGATCGATGACCGAGCATAACGAAGTTTTATTTGAATATTTCATATTTTAGGGAAACCACGGAGAACCGTCGATGTGAAGGTTGAGTTAAATTATTTTTGTTGAGGAATGGATATTTTTTCCATATTCGAAGATTCGAACATGTGGATTCTCACATAATGAGATGATAATTAAACATATTTAAAATGATATAATTAATAATAATAATAATAATCTACTAATAATTATAATAATAATTTTCATAATTTTTCTAAATAATTCTTGGATATTATATTTTATAATAATCATATGTATTGAGAGAGAGCCTATGAAGTAGTTAAAACATTTCTAGTTTGGAACAGGAGATTTTCCGAAGGAGAGTGGTTAGCGCAAGCCCGCATTCAACCAACATTTCAGTTCTGGTTGAGCAGTTGATATTTGCATTGAGCAAAGTATATTTTTCAGATAACACGGAGAGGCATGAAACGGGAAGCAAATGATATTTGTATCAAATAGGATATTTTTGTATTTATATAAAATCATGACGTAAATACACTCGAAAGTGAAATAAAGATTTTCATAAGTATGGTAAATTCACGGGTTGAACTGAATGGTAAAATAAAATAAATTTGTAAGTTTATTAATCTTCCAGTGTTGATAACAAGCAGAGGCTTGATTTATTGTATAAATTTTGGGAAGAAAATTTATATGTGTGGAGTAGTTGAAATGCCATTCCCAGGTGCGCATGTTTAAGTCGCAGGAATGAAGAGGTTTTTTCGAGCATCAATCAAATAGCAGGTTCGATGGCTCATGTTTATAGTAGGAGTATTGGAACTACACATTTCGTCAGATGAATGACCCGAAGGTTATTTCTTAGAAACCATCAGTTCTTATTTCAACCTTGTTTACGAATTCCATTTAGACTTTGATTTTGCTAGAACCCGGATTTGTCATGATAGTAGTTTATTCTTCTACAGAGGAAGACCTTTGCCGTTGTTGTTGTAATATTGTGTTCTTACACAAATAATAGAATGGGCCACTGCCAATTAAAAGTAATTCTTTAACCACGAATAATTTGAAGGATATTTTCAATCCTAGTGCCATGATCTAAATGAATTTATTATGAAGCTACAATTCTTATTTCCGCATTCTGTCGAAGAATTGCAAGTTGTAAAAGTTACTAGAAATGGCCATAAATATAAATATTTTTTCATAATGATTCCAAGTGGAAAATTGAATAGTTGAATGGTTCAACAATTTAGTGATCAAGTTGATGATTCAGAAATCTTGTATTTTGCTAGAAACTTGAAGTTCATAATCGAGTCACTTCTCGAAATGTTTAATGTCAGAAGAACAATTAATTGTTGTTGTGCTTCGCACAGTTCTTCGATGCTATGCTCAAGGTCAAATACTTTTCAGATGTTATTAATATGTGTAAATAATGTGTGTTGAATCAATGATAATAATATTTTTCGACGATATATTTTTGAAACTGGAAAAATAAGTGAAAGTTAAAATTCTATGAACATTTATTCTACGAGTGTTAATATCATGTAAATATTCAAACAGTGATCTACGATATTTCCAGTAGAGACAATTAACTTTGAACTGGAATTAATCACAAATAATTTTGGAACACAGTCTCCAGGACTATTAATCGGACTTGTGTTTCCAAAAAGATTGTCAAATGTGTTTGGAAAATTTCTGTATATTGTGTAAATAAGAGTGTGGATCACCACACATGGATGATGCTGCTTTGAGCATCTTTGCAGTCAATTTTAACTTCAAAATAAACTGAGATAATTTTACCAGATGTGTCATACCCAATTGAATCTCCTTCTATCCTTATTGTTGCATTGAGCCAAAAATCAGTAAAGCATTTTTTATTTGATGTCGTTTTTGCGATTAGCTTTAACCCATCTGGCACTCCGGGATATTTTGACTCTCGTGCTGACTGATTATTGGTAAAATGCATATGTGGTCGTGCGGACTCCGGTCTAAACCGGCACAACACGGCTCCCTCGCATTTGTGCCCCCTCAAATGCCAGCTGACTGCGCCAGGATACGAACCTGAAACATACGGTCCAGCAAGCGAGAACGTTACCGCTGAGCCACGCCGCCAGTCCGGTCGATTATGTCTCCAGATCCATAACATTCTTTAGACACTTCTTATCTTTTTTTCTTCAATGATGGTAGCAGTTTTTATCTAGGTTGTGGCGTTTGGTAGAGGTAAATCGTTTCTAAGGTCTTCAACAAAGAATAGTTCTATTATACTCTTTGATAATAACAACGAGTTATAACTATACTCATACATTTAGGAGAAAGTAGGCTATATGTTCTTTACTGAACATCTTGTTTTAATATTGGCCTCTGTTAAAGCCATAACAGTTTGCTTAAATGGGGTCAGATCTAAGTGATCTATTCTTAAATATGTCAGTTGTAACATAACTCACGGTAATCTTTTCAGTACAAGAAAACACTGACAATCTAACCAATCAACGGTTGTTCTGAAGATCGTTCCCTGGGCATGGCTTCACACCATCTATCATGCGCGAAGCAACATGTAGTTTCCCTGCGTTGGCTAATGAACACCACCGTGATAGACTGGTCTTCAATGTACTGATAGATCTGAGTGGTTATTAAGTTACAAATATGAAAACTGACTGAATTGGACTTAAATATCCAAGTATTAGGTTATTACTGGTCTGTGATAAAGTACTAATTCTAGACAAAGTCTAGCATATGTCCATGTAGAAATAAAAATATTTCACCAGTGTCTGTAGGAAAATATCAATCACCTTAGTGATTCTCCTTGCCGGAAACTTACTAAGTTCCACTCGTAGCGCAGCACTTTTGTGACTATCACAACTTTGAAAATAACTTCTGCGTAGATCCGGCAACCATGTGCCTTGGCTCAGCGAAGCGGCACCTTGCTAGGCAAGTGCTTGTTTCGAAGTGAGCTAATGATGCCTGAGCCAGCCGGCTTTTATTCAAAACGGTCAGGGTCACGCTGCATCAGCTGAAATCTGGAAATCCTCATATCTCTTGTATCCCTGGTCCGATTTACTTCATACTAATTGCATTCTCTTTCATTTGGCCGTACCAGTAATCTGATCCCAGTCTCAAGTCTCTACTCCATGGCTAACTATTTAATCAATAAATAGCCTCGACCTCTGCTATTACTCGCTACGTCACTTGACATGCTCTTAGCGGTATATTCTTTCCAATTCCTTCTCGAAGCAATGTAGCGCGATATTCAAATATCTCAACTTTCAAAAGCGGCTGTAGCCTTTCCCTTGATATCTAGGTGTCTGAATCTTGGAATACCCATTCCTAGAGTTGGGCACAATACGTGTGCATAGTTTAAAGCTGTCGGCTTGCATACTTTCTGATATATGGGTATTTGGATAAAAAATATTGAGAGCATTTATTAACAGTTGGCAGCCCTGGTGGCTCTTAAGAATACGCTTAGTCATATCTGTTTATGTACACATAGCACATACGAAATTTGGTGGAAATCCAATTGATAGGGTAGAAGTTATATGCATTTAAAATTTGGACCTATCAGCAGTCTTATAGTCATTTTGGCAACACTACCATGTATGGCCTCCTGGAAATTAAACTGCAATATTATTATTATCTATACGTGTGCCAATTTTGAAATAGCTCCCTTTCATACCTTCCTAGATATCCAACATGGGTCTTAAATTTCAATTGCGATTTTTCAGCAGTTGGTTGCACTGACATCATTTTCAACTATGGCCGTGAGATATTCAGGTATAGATCTTTACTCCTACCTAATTTTGTTTCGATTGCTGCAGCCGTGTAGGAGTTGATAGGGGTGGACACACACACAGCCAGCCAGACAGACAGACAGAAGGACAGACAGACACACATTTACCCGATCTCATAAGTCTACTTTTTCCTCATTTTTGCAAAATGTGAAAAGTAGGCTAAAAATAATTTTCCACAGATCTACCCAAAGTCCAACCGCGCCCCGACAGTTTTGTAGCTATTGAAAAATAAAGAGGAGACTGGGAGGCAGAAAATTAGAGGTGTATTTGAAGGATGAAATTTATTATCTTTATTACAAGCATACATAACAATTCAACACATCACAATTATATTTATTTGATAATAAGACGAAATAAACACTGTATATCTCTATTAAATCTAAACAAATGTTTTATAAATCTGAGGTGTGTTAAAGCACGGAACATTTAATTTGAATTAATGATGGGCTTGAGAATGTCCACTTTGATCTCTTAGAAAACAAATAAAGATATATTGTTTCTCAGATTGCTGAAGTCTAGTATAATATTAATAATATCGTATGCCCTCGGGTGCCGGGTGCAATCTTTGTTATTTGACACCCAGAGGGTAGCTTGCATGTCGAATTTCTTTGTTCCTTGAAGCACTATGAAAGTCAAGGAGGTTAGATATCTAAGCTCCTTGAACACTATAGCGCTCTCTAGTAGATAAATGAGGAACATTGTGTTGGCTGAAATTCCCGATATTAATTTTGCCATTATGAACACGGCCTACTGAATTGAAATGGGTTCTTTGACATGCCAACATCGTATGACATGCGTGCCGCAATTTTAGTCTAGTATATATATATATTAATATATTAATATATTGTACGTAATTTGAAGCCCTGTTTTAAATTTGAATGGAAATGTGGTAATTGTTTATTTCATTCTTAATACATTTGGTGTTTCATAAAGTGAAGTAAGGTGGAAATAATATGTTCTTGACATTGTTTCTCCGTTCCCGCATTTTATTTTACCGAATATAATGGACTGATTGGAACTATATTTTCTTTCGAATGCTTTCTACAGAAATGATTTATTAATGAAATAAAGGAGGTTACATATGGATCATACCGCTACGAATACAATTATAATATGTAAAATTAAGGTCACCCACGAGTGAAATTGCCAAACTACAAAACATTCCTTAACAAGATGACCGGTGCTGCTTGGCAGCATTTACAATCAAATATCACTTCTCTCCATATGTCATTTGCTGTTCGTATGTCTTTATGCTAGTGACCTGAACAGACAGTTATGGTACCGTAGCCTTTCACTTTTAGCCTACTTTTCACATTTTTCAAAAATGATGAGAAAGTGAACTTATGAGATCAATCAAAGCAAATGAGTGTGTGTCTGGTTATCCTTCTGTCTGTGTGAGCGTCCCACCCTATCAACACTTAAACGGCTGCAACTATCGAAAAAATCAGAGAAATTCATGGTTCAAACTTCAAAGGTGGTGTTTACAGACTTCGGAGCAATTTAGAAATATCCACCCACACCGAAAAGATATCAAGCGTAATCCGAAATAGAAGGATACCATTTCACGCGCACCGCTTCAAATTGCCAGCTGAAAGAATTTCTAAATGTATGTAATCCTACTTAAGAAGTCACAATATGATTCCTCCTTGGCTGGTGGATACGGAACTTTTAAAGTATGAAATTTCATAAACAGATATTCAACTCCGAACACCATTCAAACACAAACATAAACAGGCTCATCAAGAGGATGTCACAACTTGAACGAAGCATGTTCATTCTGATGTACGGAAGAAAGCTCACTACGAAAGGATGAAAACATGATGGGCCCGCAAGAAGACAAACAGTTGAGACCTCACGGTCCTTAGTGGTCCTATCGATGAAGAGAAATACGCCTAATAATAATAATAATAATAATAATAACTAGCAGAAGTACCCGTTCTTCGAACGGTGTTCGGTGTTAACACCAGACATTATCAATTGAGCTACTGTTGCAATGGTTAGCGATTTGTCAATCCTTCATAAGTTTATAAGAACGAAGTTAGTTTTCTTGGAATATCACACACACTGTTAATTTAAGGGCCTTAAAATGTGGTTTTCGGAGACCCTTTATAGACTCCCAAATTTTGTGTCTCACATTGAGAAACGCAACATATGCTTTGGTCGTCCTTCTATGACAATTCTTATGTTTTGCCTGTTTTAGCAAGTATTTTGAGAAGATTTTCCCTATATCCACCCTTCTACTGTATGAAAAGTACGGTGAAGAGTTTTATAAATGATTGGTGTATTGACTCTCATGGTTACCATACCTAATTTTACGATGCACCAAGCATCCGAACACGAGTTATAGGAGTACATAAAGATACACAGAAAGACAGACAATTCTATTGTCTACAACATATCACCCAGATATCCAAATATGGGTATATCTACCACACAGTATCAAACAAAATCATCCTTAAAATAAACCCGTATGTCGACAACAACAAAAAAGGTTAGTTAAAATGCGCTCACAAACAAAATTTACCTAACGTGTACTTCCTGATGTGAAATAGAATTGAAAGCCTTGTAGACGAAACGCAATACACGTCACATAAAAACTGACCCTCTACGTTGTGTTAGGTCCCCATACTCAGGAAGACCCCTTTCATAAATTATAAAGGCATGAAAATTCAGATCCTTTAGCCTCAAATGCCCCAAATTACTAAAAGCCGCAAAAAAGGCTGATTCAATTAAGGAATTTTTGAAAATAATGTTGCTGTTTGGAGATATAATAGACCTTCTGTACTATATGTCTCTCGTGAAAATTGCATGAAAAAATTCTAGGTTACCCCATGACCCCCTTAATTGCATTGATGAATTATACAGTCTACGTTGTTTCCGTGATAACCTTATAGCCATTTGAAAACTTTCACAGATATGTAATAAATGGAGTGACATTGCTTCTTACAGAAATAGATGGAAAGTTGGATGCTACCCCTTGAGATAATGTTGTCATGGTTACCGATTTGCATTCCTTCATTTGTTTGTTAAATTAAATTAAATTAGTTTTCTGGGAATATTTCAGAAACAGTTTGTTTTAGTGCCTTATAATGTAGATTTCGAGGACCCTTTAGGGCCCCCGAGTTTTGTTTCTGGCACCGAGGGGCTTTGTCTCGTCGTTGTACGCCATAGTATAATACTAATAATAATAATGTAAATAGACCTGCCGTACCACACCCGCAGGTGTAAATCACGTGAAAAATTTCTAGAATACCACTTGACCCCCTTAAGCGCAGTATACGTATTGATGAATTTTACAGCTTAATTAGGTTCCTTGATAACCTTCTAGCCGTTCGCAAACTTTCAGACTAATGTAATTAATGGAATTGCATTGCGTCTTACAGCAATAGATGGACCTCTGAGATTATGTTGCCATGGTTACCGGCTTGCATTCGTTCATTAGTGCATTAAATGAAATTAGTTTACTGGGAATATCTCAAAAACGGTTGGTTTTAGGGCCTTAAAATGTGGTTTTCGAGTGCAGACAGTGACAAAGTTAACTGCTCTCACCAGGACCACGCAAGACTCAACCAGATAAGTAGCCTGTACAATACAATCTGAATTGACCATTTACAACAACCACATATTCACTCCAAACATGATAATTCCGGAGGTCAATTACCACTTCCAGTAGACTATCTCAACACATCATCACATAGACCACAACTAACATAATATTGATGAGTTGCATTATCTCAACTAATACTGAAACTAAAAAAGTGTATATATTGTAAATATTTTCACCCATAGATTTTATAGCCTAAGTGTAATGGATCTGATGATGATCATTAGACGATCGAAACTGGTCATCCAAGTGTATTTATTAATCTCATGTATTTTTATTTCAGGATTAGGGAATAAACCATCTTATTTGGGTACAATCGTGTTGACCGACTGAAAAGCACCAAACTTTAGTTTTTCATTGAATATTGAGTTGTTTGCCTGTGGATTTTTTTCCTCTACCTTTCAAATACACACACCATTACAGTCATCTCAATAACATAGGTTATCAGACAAATCCGCACACTCACAAGACCACGTGACTATATAATCACCTAAAGCCCATACTTATTTCAACAGCAACTACAGGGTCATTATCTTTGTGCGTCCCGGTAATCGCGGCAAACTATGGCGTCATTTGGCTGGCCAGGTGCGGAGTGAGTAGACCTCGCAATTCCCCGCTCCGCTGACTCACATCGTTAGTTCACACATGTTTTATCATTCATATGTACGTGTATCTGCAAAGCCTAGACGTTAGTGTTGCACGTTTAGTGAGTATTGTGATTACTGTGATTGTTGGTCATGCCTAGACACCAATTCACATTGTACGAACGTGTGTATATCCATAATTCGTTTGGCCTATGAAACGCAGGAAGTCTTGTTCTGAATTAAGGCGAAAATTTAGAGCCTAATGCCAGTACAATTAGGAGGCTCGCTAAACGTTTCAAGAAACATGCTCCGCAAATAATAAAGAACTTAACAGACCAAGTTGTGTTCTTACAGAACAAAAATTAGATGAGATTGTTGTCCATTCTTTCATCAGAAGAAGTCAGGTGTGTGTTACAAGAGGGGGTGGACATTTTCAACACTGTAAGTAGGCTAAAATTTATAAATTTTATTTATAAAAATTTTAACTATAAATAAATTTATAGTACCTACAATTTTAATAAATTTTACAGTTATTGAACATTTTTGGTAAAAGTGTAAAAGTCCGCGCCACCACCGACTGAACCGCGTCCGCGATCAGATCCAGTCAACGCCGGCTTATTAGCTTGCCGTGTTTACCGGGGCGCACAAAAATAATGACCGTGTATTATATTCTATGGAATGTATATAAGCTGAGGTGGCTTCATTGTGTGTACAATTTTGCTTCTTCGTTTTCTTTTACAAGTACAGGACCTTGTGATGTGCTCTATAATGAAGACCAGAATACTGAAACCTGAACCCAACAGGAGGTGAATGAATGCCATATTAATCTCTTTGAAAGATAACGTGAACGAGAGATGGTTTGAATCCATATTGTCAGCCGCTTTACTGTCGAAAACTGAATCCAAATACCATTTTCTTGTTATACCTGCAGAAGCTAGACGCCACACAATATTAGAAACCTCTGGCAAGTAGGGAGATCCATAGGGCAACATGTATGATCTCATGAAAGTGAATGGGTATTCATCCAGGATGTGAAGACGATGTGAACCTTTATATGTGTTGCGTATCTTCATACTGATGTACGCTAATGTGAATACACCTGAAACATTTTTGTCTGAATATATATGTTCAATAATGTCATTACTATTTTTAAAATATATTATTTTATTCTGAAGCTTATTTTTTAGTTCATAACCCAACCCAGAAAATGTGTCACAAAAGTAATCATACGCGATTCCTATGAGTAGAGGAGAGTTTGCCAATTGTTCCAGAGAATTCATGTCGGGATAAAAGATAGGAATAGCCAAGAACATCACGAGCTGTGCCTGAAAAAGAAAAACCACAACAACACAGGCCAACATACAAAAGCAAAGAAGAATCCTGTGGGATATGGACTTCACTAACTCGATCCGTGTGAATGTTGCCGTAAGAAATGCATTAGCCATATCAAAGAAAACGTTAAGTGTCATTAGTCTTTCTTGAATGTGATGGGCACGGCGTAAGAGATAGAGGATTAAGGACGCGGTGACGTATGACAAAAATATCAGCAACCATATCTCAGGTTCAAAGCAGAGGAAGAGTATAAGGAACCCTGGTATCCTGCCAGATTTCGGCACCACTACTACACGATAACCAAATATGACAATGGGCATAGAAAACTCAACCGTCCGAGGTTCATATAACATCACATCCCTTGCATTCCCCGCATAATCAGCAAGTCCATTCAGAATATGCCCAAGTGATCCGGTTGAAAATGTGCCATTATAGATACCCAAATTGAATACTCCTTCTGGTGTTATAAGTGAAATTGTGGAATTCATAGCAATTGAAATATGGTGCAACAAATTGACATCTCTGTCACCCAAACTATGGTTTTGCCTATTACCCATGGAAATAGAGAAGTTATGTTGAAAGGACATGGTTACTCGGAATGGGGACCCATACATGTTCTTTACCTTCTTATTCAAAAATGTAGGTTTAAATTCTTCAATGTTTCTCACATATACTCGATCGAATTCTCCCCTAACACCAGTGCTTGTCATAGGAAACGGATTGTAGGTTGTCAAAGAACATAAATTGCAGATCTCATAATCTTGTTGATAACTGATGGAAGCTACAGCGTTAAGAACTGCATATTCCTCCCACAGATCCTTCAGTAAAACTGCTGCTTCCTCGTCATAACCTGCCTCTACTGTCGACTTTATTATAACGATGATAATGAATGACCTGGAGTGGATGTAATTTCCCTTGAAGAACTCTCTCACAGAATTGGTGTCAGTGGTAATGATGAGAATGGACTGGTGATCCAAAAAGGACTGGGGTCTAATTTCTGATGAATTTCTTTGTCCATCCCAACTGAACTTGGTAATCGCTACTCCCTCTGAATAGAAGCGGCTAATTAGTTCATTGGAGAAATCATCAGATGGATATGTGTTGTCTGAAACTAAGGTTGGGGCATCCAGTGTGGCAAATAAAGTCCACTCTCTCTCTTTCAGCTGGCCTTGAAATTTCTCAGTAAAAATACGACTTAATGTTGGTTCTGCAGCAACAGTCATTAATGATAGAAGTGTTATGAGCCAAGGAAATATTAAGTCGAGACATTTCTTGCAGGACATCTCTAGGCCATACAGTAATATTAGAATGTAGGTGCTATATATATATCTTTCAGTGGTTATAATGTGAAGTACATAAAATATCCTATTTCAGTCACTAACCAAGATATACTGCAAGTATTATGTAGTGGTAGAACTCTTAACACGTAGCGGAGGAAATTCACTTTGGTTGAAATTTTTGACGTCCAATAAATGTAACCATTTTATGAAATAATTGTCAATATTAATAACTTCAATTCATTGAGGTTTAAAATCCGAGTGATCTCTCCATAATTTCATGTGAGAAATAGATGGTTCCTGGAAGGGAAGAAATACATCAAATTAATAAAAATCTTTCCGACAATGGTCTTAAGGGAAATTGTACGTAAACGTAATAAAAATGCTTCATAATTTAGTTTAAATTCAGGTTACTCCTACTACTGAACATTAGAGCGAACAAGGTTATAAGTAATATGTTAATTTTGTTATTCATTTAGCATTAATTTTAAATCATAAAAATCACAAGTTTCTTTTGATACATATCCTTAAACGAGTTTTTATAATGTTCAATAAATTTTATCGCTTTACTGTATGTGTTGGTGCATGTATCTCAGAAACCAGCGACTTGACAGGCTTGAAATGTCTCATTGATATTAACTGGTCTTGAGTGTGGGCCATTATTGAATTTATCTTGTGTATATATTCTACAGCGTGAATTTATATATTTACAAATAAAAAGTGTTGCAAAGATTTAGTGGTTGATCCTTACCACAATTTACAAACATTTCATCTAGGACGCTATAAACTATCTATTTTTCTCACAAATCTGCCTGCAAGTACTTTACATGTTTCAACTCTTTATCTTCGTTAGCTTGTGAGATACGTGAACTTTTACGAAATGTAATGTTTGAAAATTTGATGATCAAGTTCGCAAGTGATGCATTTTTAAAGGGCATGAAAGTAATGTCATAGGGTTGTAAATATACATTAAAAACTAATATCTTGGTAGCACACTGAGTAAGGATAATAACAGCAACAGTGGAGTAACAAATAGAACTAGTAATGCAGCCACCTTCTAAGCACAAGTTAGAACACTGCTGTGGGATAATAAAGTGTCCAGGAAGTATAAACATATACTGTTTAAGACATACTACATCCCAATTCTAGCTTATGGAGTAGATACATGCACCCTGTCTATGAGAGAAGAAAGTAGGATCCAGGCATCCAAAATGGAGTTTATACGAACAATGCTTCAAAGGACAAGGAGAGACAAAGTAAGAAATGAAACAAACAGGACAGAGGCTGGCATAGATATCAATGTTATAAAATATTTGCAGAAGCAACGATTAGGATGGTATGGGCATCTTCAAAGAATGGGAGACGATAGGACACCAAAATCAACAAGATTTGCCCAGGAAAAAGACCAGTAGGAAGATCAAAGAAGAAATGGATGGGCCAAATCAAGGATGATCTTAAAGACAAAGGGATAGACTGGAGAATACTCATGAAGACCAACTATTTTATTCATTGACAGAATAAGGTGGCGAGGACTCGTTAATAGCACCCGGGTGACTGGAGCTGGAATTTGATGATAACGATGATGATATTCTCATTCAGAAAACCCTAGAGAAATGTATTCTTCATAATGCAAAATATGCTGCTTTTAAGGATTTTGGGGTACAAGTCCCCTTAATAGTTTAAAGGTAATTAATTATTAATACTGTAATTCAAGAGTGTATTTATAAAAGAACATAAATTTTTAGAGAAGAAATAATGTACAAATTATTGGACTAAACATCTGTTTTGTGTGCTTATTGCGTGAATACCATTACTTTGCATAGTAATAATAATATCGTATGGCCTCGGTTGGCAGGTGCAAGCTTTGTTAATTGACGCCCAGAGAGCAGCTTGCATGTCGAATTTTTTGTCGTTCCTTGGAGCTCTATGAAAAGGAAGGAGGTTAGATATCTAAGCTCCTTGACACTATAGCGCTTTCTAGTAGAGAAAGAAGGAACTTTGTGTTAGCGGAAAAGAAATCCCGATATTAATCATTTTGGCATCATGAACACGGCCTACTGAATTCAAATGGAATCTTTAACATGCCAACAACGTATGACATGCGTGCCGAGATTTTTGTCGCCTTTCAAAAATCACTTACCACGGCCAGAGTGAACCTGCAAGCTTGAGGTTGGTAGTCCGACACGATTACCACTCATCCACCGTGGCAAGATACTTTGCATAGTTACCTCTTTTTTATGTGAGAAGTGTTTTATTAAGTGTATGAATAAATTCATGTAATTTATTTCAGGCAGTAGAAAATGAATTACAATTTCCCACCCAATCTATGTGAGCACACTCGTGTTGACCGACTAAAAACCATACGCAATAGTACGCAATAAATGAAATGTAATGTGTTTGTCAACATGGAGTGGGTCACGCAAGAGCAACTTGCACTCGACATTCCAGCGGCTGACGCATCGCCATAGTCGCAACGGTCAACGGAGTCCCAGGCGGTTTCAAACAAATCGGCATGCGATTGTCCGTCCAGAGTTAAGAGTGTACTACGGGCTCTTATGGGCTTTTACATTTAGCGGACTCCCCCAGAATTGATGACTTCGAATTCTTTAAAACTGGATTTTCGCTATGGTATTTAATAGGTTAATGGTCATGGGTGGATAGTACATGATCCTCAGCATTCATTTAATGATATGTAATTCTTACATTCTTGATATGCAACATGATTTTGTAATGTTTCTGACAGCAGAGTCTGCGCGCTGGATGGAACAGCACGCACGCTGTATTATACAAGTGTTTCTCGCCAAGCAGAGGGCTTTGTGCGGAAGTTGGCTCTTAATTTCTCTCTCCAAGACAATAGTAATACAGCCGCAGTTCCTTTAAATCGCGAGGGACATCTCTAGTTGAGAAAAAGTAAGCCAATATCAAATCCTGATTACTAATTGGACGGGTCTGAGTGGTAAGAATATGGGAATTAAAGAACACCGTCTGGGTAGGCATTGGCTGTCATAACTGGGTATGAGGGGAGTTCAATGAAGAGGTACGAAACGATACTGTAGATACAATTTATTCGTTATTCAAAAGTTATCACCACAGTCCTGTGCACAGGTGTCCCATTACTTCACTAGCCGCAGGGTTCCCTGTTCCCAGAGGTATTGTGGTTGTGACAGGAGCCAATCCTGTACGGTGTCCTTTAGTTAGTCGTCCGATTGGGAACATTTTCCCTTGAGACGAACCATTAACTGTGACGAGTATTGTGTAAGACTCCATAGCCTACGCAAGTCCATCAAGAACAAATGGCCCGGACTGCTCACGCAGAGAGTGATTCTGCTCCATGATAACGCTCGCCCACACGTCTCTAACGTCACACAAGGTGTATTGGCTACGTTCAAGTGGGAACAACTTGAGTATCCGCCCTACAACCCGGACTTGTCACCCTGTGACTTCCATCTGTTTGGTTCGTTAAAAAAACATCGCAAGGGAAAACGTTACAATCTGATGACGAACTAAAGGACACCGTACAGGATTGGCTCCTGTCACAACCACAAGACTTCTGGGAACAGGGAATCATGGGGCTAGTGAAGCAATGGGACTTTTTTTTATTCATTCATTACCTTTTCATTTGAACACCTCTCGTATAATACTGATTTATATCATGCAGTATACGTGCAACATTTGAACTTAAGAACTTACCATTTGATATTCGTAGGCTATACCACAATAGGATTCATATTAATTGCCCAGAAAATGTTTCTTAGTTATTTCTTCAATTAATACAGAGCTATATTTGTTTTCTCTTTAAGAAAGTATTTAGAACTAATTTCCTTGATAATACTTGAGCGGGCTCTTACAAGGCTATGTGAAGGTTATCACCGGCAGAATACAAGTGACTTAGGAGAATTGTGGTGGTATTCTCGTGATGGGTGATTATAATGTAAACACAAGCTCATATTTGGTGACGAAAACATGATTCTTTATAGAAACAACACAGCCTGTATCTAATATTGTACTCGCGTGCCGACCCAGTTATTTGTTTTAGTGGGTAATTATACCGCCTTACCAATATTTCTACATGTTATAGGAGGAGGTCTTTTTATAAGAAACTAGCAGTAGTGCCCGGCTTCACCCGGTGGATTCATTTGTATTATGGATGATAATGAATACCACTACAGAATTAGCAAATGATATTTAAACTAACAGAAAGAAAAAATATAACTTTTTTTGGTGGTCGTGGTAGTGGGGGTGATAAGTAGTACAGTATAATGGACGTAACATTCAGGACATTTTTCCGTAATGATAATGATAATAATGAATAGGGAAACGGCTATTTACTAACTACAGTACTGACACATGCAATTTACAAGCGAATTGAAAAATATGATTAGAAAGAGGAGTAAGTGAAATGAGACACGATCTAGGGCCTATATCTCATTGGCTGTTAGGAAAATAGAGAACAATAGTGTCGTCTTTTGTCGCATAGCGCCGTAGGAAAATAATCAGAGCACTTGGCTGTCCCAAGCTCCTGAGGCAGCAATGGTGTCATTTATCGGCACATAGCGCTCAAGGATAAGGATCGGAATAAACGAAAGTAAATTTGAAAGCACCATCGCTTATTGCAGCTGATAACCTCAATGTACTGCACCAACACCATCGCACTTATACAGAGGCATAATATTCATACTGACAACTGTTTTAAGGGGCCTAAGAAATCCTTTTGCACTAATTATTCCTCGTGACTGCAATTTATAAGCAGCGCAAGATGTAACTAATTTCGCAATTCTGTACCAGAACACTGGTAGGGGCGACGTGATGCAGCCCGAATTACCAGCCAACAATAGACTTATTAAAATATTCTTAGAGGTACTGTGCCCGTTTAGACCGAAGTCCGGACGACCACATATGCATTTCACCAAAAATCATTCAGCACGAAATCTAAACATCCCAGGGCGCCATAAGGGTTAAAGTGACTACAATAACACAATAAAAAAATGCTTTACTGATTTTTGGCTCGATCCAACAATAAGGATAGAAGGAGATTTTCTAAAAATAACACAATTCGTAAAATTATCTCATTTTATTAAAATGTTTAAAAATTGACTGAACTAATGCCAGAATAGCATTATTGATGCATGATGGATCATACATTTCTGAATACAAATTTACAGGTTTACCAACACATGAACACTAAATATTTGAAACGAAAGCCAGATTGTTAGTCCTGTTGACTTCGTTCAAATGTACTATTTACAGTCGTAGGTTTGTCAGTGCAAATTAAATTGTCCAGCCTGATTCCTAACTTTTAAGTATTCACTTGTTGAAATTAAATGGTTTCACTCGATGTAGAAAAAATCACTTTGTTTTTGTTTTTCAAATAGTTGCAGAAAATATCTAACACTTTTCCAGGAATCAATATCTTAAAATTGGTTCAATTGTTAAGTCATAACAATGGGTAAAAATATCAATTTATATGGACATCTGATCATGGATTCGAAGAACTTCGATAAACAGAAAAATGTATTGTACCATCTGTTCTCGATCCAAAATAATTATTCTGAGTACCGGTACTTGACTCGATTATCAATTATGGTCAAAAATTATGATTAACAAAACATCAAATCTTTAAATATTAATTTAACCAATCAAACATTCAAATATCGTTTGAAAATATTATTTAAAAAATTGTTTACAAGAATAGCATTTGTTGCTATCATCAAAAATTGCAATTCTTTGACAGAATGTCAAAATGTTAATCAATTAATTATTGTACATAATATTTATATTTTTACTAGGATCACAAATATCCTCTAAAATTGTAGTGGCTGTTCATGAAATAACAGTATTAATTTATTTATAGCATCGACCCATTCTATTTAAATGTGTCAAAATTCACATAATCAATATTAGCATTAGACAACGGTAAAGTCTTCTCATAATGAAAGGTAAATGTTAATAACAAAATCCGGGTCATCAAGTAGGCTGCTAGGAAATATTTATAGAACACGTGGATAAACTGTGAATTAATCATGATGGCTCTATAAAATAACCCTTGGTTATTAATTCGATGAAAGTGTGGCTTGTAACAATATTTCAACTCCCCAACATATTTTAAAGTCATCCAACCCACAATATGGTTGATGCACCATTTTAACAACCTCATTCCTGCGACTTAATTGCACAATCAGAATGGCACATTTAACAATTTCCATACACAATAATTTCTTCCCGAATTATACATAATAATCAAGCCTTTGCTTTTTTACTCAAACTGGAAGATTTATAAGCTAGTAAGCTCCTCAATGAGTTTACTGTAATTTTACCATCAGTTTAAACATTAATAATTTCACAACGTGTCTATTTCTGGTCGAACGTTCTATCAAAAGACGTTGCTCATATTGATTTATATTCATACAAACTCTAGTAAAACCCTGTTTTATACATTCTATTTGCTTCCCGTATCATTACATTACGTGTCTTCCAAAAGATTTAACTGCATAATGCAAGAGTAAAATGTTCCATTACATTACACTGTTAATTGAATGTGGGCGTGCGTTAACCACTAGCCTTCGGAAAAACAAGTATCCGATCTAGTAAACTGTTTAAATATCCAATTTATAAATCACACTACATGATATGATTATTAGAAAATATAAATCATAATTATTATTGTCTCAAAAAAATATATTATTATTAATTCAGCATTATTATTATTATTATTAATTCCACAACTGATTTTAATGTTGCTAAATTATTGGAGAAATGTCATACTCGACTTCTTAAATATGGATAAATATCCATTCCTCAACTTAAATTTATCATTAAATTTACAGTTACGACGGCTGATGACCGCGATTAGAAAAAAATATCAAAATCAAATAAATGATCATTATGCTCTTCCATTTATTCAAATCATTGAATCCTCATGTCTGAGTGTAAAAACTGCTCAGAACAAGGCTTCCCATGCCACGCATAAATATTTGCAACAGCAAAATATCGAAGAAAAATATGTGCTGGCAAGACTGTAGAAAAATTAGAAATTCCAGCTAACTACGCATAAAAATAATGCAAATTGTAGTTTACATTCTTGTAGATCTTGATGTTGAAGATAATCTGGTGAAAACCAGATCATTCCAGTCTGTTGTCTCCATTTGGACAACGTAGTTAAATTCTTGTATCGCCCTCCATTGTATACCCGCAAGATGTCTAACCAAACATAGCGGTAATTATATTCGTTGCCTGATATTCTTGATGAAAATTGTTCATATTAGCTGCTTCAATAGCTGAAGTAATATTCTTGACAGGGGCAAGATCGAATTGATCCATGATGCAAAATACCAGATGTAACATGACCCAACTGTGATGCATTCAGTACCATCAATACTCTGACACTCTTATTCTGCCCCGGTGCAAGTCCTGATGTTCAAGTCCCTGGGCAGAGTTTCTCACTCTCCAGACCATGCTAGGCACAGCTGGTTTCCCTATGTCGGCTAAATGAACTGAACCGTGCAGGAATGGTATTTGAGAAGTACTGACTTATTATCTTGGTTGGTCAAATAGTCACCAAGACAAAAACTTGCTTCTGGCCATTGGATATAAAAATAATCCAGTTTAAATATTTGTGGACTGTGGAAAAAAAATATAGACAAAGTCTATCATATGTCCGTGTAGCAATTATAATTACCAATGTTCTGCCACAAAAATCTATCACCTGAGTGATAACTTATGAAGAATCCTAAGTTCACTTGAAATCATTTCAAACACTTTTCGAAGTCCAGTAACCATGTATTGTCGTTGAATCGCACTAAGTCCTAACAACCGTGTGCTAGTTAAAAGCGTAACGTAGAATATGGCAACCATGTGCTCGAAGATTATCTTCACGACGTAACAGCGATGTACTTAGTGGCAGAGCGCTTTCGAAGAAGTGACATAACATGCCATGGTCCGCGGCCGTTTTATACTCTCCAGGCAGACTCCTGACGTCACTGTGAGATATCAGCTCAAAATTAAAACATATCATATCTTGGCTTTCGCTGGTTCGATTTTCTTGAAATATAGCACGTTCTTCTTCCCTTTTCCGTGCCAGTAATCTGGTACTAGTCCCATGTTTCTAATCAATCGGGAAATATTTTATCAAAATATAGCCTCGACTATGACCAACTTGCTACGTCACTTAACGTTCTGTAGGCTGCACAAAGCTTCGAAATGCTTCTTAGTACATTGGGAGCGCGCTATTCAAAACCTTTGCTCTGGACTTAGCATCTGGGCCTGTGCTCTCAAATCTGGACAACTGGATTTGGGCACAGTAGACTACTACGGACATGTTCTAGGGCCTAAAAACGAGGTTTTCAAGTTCATTTTGTCTGTTTTCTAAATGTAGGGCATGGAGAGGGGTTTCCAAACAATCAAGTGGACAGTGGTGCCAGCAGGATTTCAAAGGGTAAGTATGCAAAATTTGGTGCAATTAAGTGAAATGGTGTAGATTTGTGCAACGAATGGAGTGGTCTGTCCAAAAATTCAAGTGGACATTGTTACACAAAATTTCGTTGAAATCGGTGAAACATTGCAGATTTGTGCCAAAGGGCCTAAACGCAGGGTTTCCAAAATGTTGGTTCAGATCGGTGAAACGGTGTGGATTTGTGACAAAGGGCCTAAATGCATGGAATGGAGTGGTCTGTCCTAAATTTCATGTCAACAGTGTTACCCGCAGGGTTCCAAAGGGTAAGTATACAAATTTTCGTTCAGATCGGTGAAACGGTGTAGATTTGCACCAAAGGGCCTAATTGCAGGGAATGAAGTGGTATGTCCGAAATTTTATGTAGTGTTACCCGCAGGGTTCCAAAGGGTAAGTATAGGCTACAAAGTTTGGTTCAGATCGGTGAAACGGTGTGGATTTGCACCAAAGGGCCTAAATGCAGGGAATGGAGTGGTGTGTCCGAAATTTCATGTCGATTGTGTTACTCGCCGGGTTCCAAAGGGTAATTATACACATTTTGGTTCAGATCGGTGAAACGGTGTAGTTTGTGCCAAAGGGCCTAAATGCAGAGAATGAAGTGGTCTGTCCAAAATGTGGACAGTGTTAGTCTACTCTCAGGGTCCCAAAGGGTAGATAAACAAATGTTGCTTGATATCGGTGAAACGGTGTAGATTAGTGCCAAAGGGCCTAAAAGCAAGGAATGGAGTGGTCTGTCCAAAATTTAAAGTAGGCAGTGTTATCTGCTGGGTTCCAAACGGTAAGTATACAAATTTTGGTTCAGATCAGTGAAACGGTGCAGTTTGCGCCAAAGGTCCTAAATGCAGGGAATGGAGTGGTCTCTCCGAAATTTCATGTAGATAGTGTTACTCGCAGGGTTCCAAAGGGTAAGTATACACATTTTGGTTCAGAGCGGTGAAACGGTGTAGATTTGTGCCAAAGGGCCTAAATGCAGGGAAAGGAGTGGTCTGTCCGAAATTTCATGTAGACAGTGTTAGTCGCAGGGTTCCAAAGGGTAAGTACAGTATGTAAAATTTGGTTCAGAACGGTGAATCGGTGTAGATTTGTGCCAAAGGGCCTAAATGCATGGAATGGAGGGGTCCGTCCGAAATTTCATGTAGACAGTGTTACTCGCATGGTTCCAAAGGGTAATTATACAAATTTTGGTTCAGATCGGTGAAACGGTGTAGATTTGTATAAATAACAAACAAACAAACATTGAGTTTATTCATATAGATAGAACAGAGACAAGAATACAACAGCTGAATGTACATATCAATGCCCGTTGTTGAAGATTATAATTGAATGTATTCAATTATGTATTCATTTATTCATTCATTTATTCATTCATTTATTCATTTAGTTATTCATTTATTCATTTATTTATTCATTCATTTATTCATTTATTCATTTCGTTATTCGTTTATTCATTTGTTTATTCATTCATTTATTCATTTATTCATTTAGTTATTCGTTTATTCATTTATTTATTCATTCATTTATTCATTTATTCATTTATTCATTCATTCATTCATTCATTCATTTATCCATTTAGTTATTCGTTTATTCATTTATTTATTCATTCTTTTATTAATTTATTTATTCATTCATTTATTAATTTATTCATTCATTCATTCTTTCATTAATTTATTAATTTATTAATTTAGTTATTCGTTTATTAATTTATTTATTCATTCTTTTATTCATTTATTTATTTATTCATTTATTCATTCACTTATTCATTCATGTAATGGTTTATTCATTCCTTTATTAATTTATTTATTCATTTATTTATTCATTTATTTATTTATTTATTCTTTGATTTATTCATTTACTCATTTATTTATTCATTTATTTATTAATTTATTTATTCATTTACTCATTTATTTACTCATTCATTTATTTATTCATTCATTTATTCATTTATTCATTCATTTGTTCATTTATTCACTCATTTATTCATTTATTCACTCATTTATTCATTTATTCATTAATTTATTCATTTACTCATTTATTTATTCACTTATTTATTCATTTAATGGTTTATTCATTCATTTATTCATTTATTTATTCATTTACTCATTTATTTATTCATGTATTTATTCACTCATTTATTCATTTATTCATTAATTTATTCATTCATTTATTCATTCGTTTATTCATTTATTCATTAATTTATTCATTCATTTATTCATTCGTTTATTCATTTATTCCTGTATTTATTCATTCGTTTATTTATTAATTTATTTATTCATTCATTTATTTATTCATTCATTTATTCATTCATTAATTCATTTATTCATTTATGTATTTATTTATTCATTTATTCATTTATTCATTTATTTATTATTGATTTATTGACGGTACACAACAGGACTCTGTGTGCACCCCAGTAATATGCTGATTATACTGAGGTACAAGTGGTGTTGGGTAATGTTATTCGGGGCGCAGCGTACAGTATGCCTGTGGATGTTGTTATTGCTGTTTCATTTGAGAAGCTTAGGCATCGTGTTCATTTAGCCTTGTGTACTTAGGTGTGTGTATAATTTGTCTGATAATTTGTGTTATTGTGGCGTATGTAAAAGTGTGTTTATTTGTAATTCAGGCCGTTATTGGGAAGGAGGCGGCGACCACGGTCTTAAGTTAGGAAACATTCCGGATTCGCCTGGATTAGAAGTGGGTAATCATGGAGACCTACCTTGAGGATGGCCAATTTGTGAATCGAACTCGCCTCATCCCAGTTTTACCTCACGAGGCTGAGTGCACCGCGTTCCAGTCCTCAGACCAGAATTAATAACATGTTTTGGCATAGCTGGGTGGAGCCTCCGTGGCTTAGGCGGCAGTACGCCGGCCTCTCACTGCTGGGTCCGTGGTTCTAATCCCTGTCACTGCATGTGAGATTTGTGCTGGACAAAGCGGAGGCAGACAGGTTTTTCTCCGGGTACTCCGGTTTCCCCTGTCACAATTTCATTCCAGCAACCCTCTCTCCTATCATTTCATTTCATCTGTCATTCATTTACTCATTGCCCCAGGGAGTGCGACAGGCCACGGCAGCCGCCACAGTTCAAATCCTTGCCGCTAGATGGGGGCTTCATTCATTCCATTCCCTGACCCGGTCGGCCGACTGAAAGCAGGCTGTGGATTTTCATTTTTCTTGGCATAGCTGGAAATCCAACCCGGACATCAGGGGTGACAGCCGAGAATGCCAGCCCCTGAGGACTCTGTGAATGCTGTGAAATTATCTACTCATAGGGTCAGTTCTGCTGTACTGTCTCCGAGAGTAGAGGAATGGCAGTTTTCCTGCAGTGCTGCTTCACAGCTGGGTTTTGAATCTTAAATCTCGGAACCTCAGCTACTCAATCCAATTGAAGAACGTCCCAAAAACCACTCTGCTAAATTGGAGCCAAATTCATGAATACTGTACATTTATATTTCGACATAAATTCACCTTGTACCAACTCAAGTTTCTTTCCACTCCGTGTGGAATACAATATTCTGTTCTTGGTGACTGGATGTTGTTGAATCATTTAGGGGCTTTGCGACATCGTGGTCATGTAGCCCCGTGTACTTTGGTGTGTGTAAAATTTGTCTGAAAACCTGTGTCACTGTGATTTCTGTACTACTGTGTGTATTTATAAATGAGGTAGGATTTGGGAAGGAAGCGGCCGTGGCCTGAAGTTAGGTAGGTTCCATCCCGGCATTTACCTGGAGTAGAAGTGGGAAACCACGGAAAACCACTTCCAGGATGGCTGAGGTAGGAATCAAACCAGTCTTTTCACAGTTTTGCATCACGAAGCTGAGTGTACCCCGTTCCAGCCCTCAGACCAGAATTAAATTTCCTGGCAGAGCCAGAAACCTTCCATGAATTGTACACAACATCTCACCCAAGTTTCATCACTATCAGACGAATAGTATATGAACGCATATGGGACTTAGTTGAAACGCTTCGCTCGTCGTCGCTCATTTGTTGAATCTACTCGTGCCGTGGTGACAGCCAAGAATGCTAGCCACTACGTAACGATGCGGACGGTGACTGGACGTGACCCGTCAAAAATGATACACAGGATTTGAAATTGTTTCCATTATTTAGACGGTGACATATGTCAGATTGCAAATGTCTTACAATAGATGCTCTGTCAGCAGGTTTCACATGAGGGTGCTCGGAATGTTTTATTCATACGAGATTTCTAACTCAAGCGCCATGTGCCCGCTGCGCTGCAAGCTAATATTTTGTCCAGTTGTCGAGTTTCCTGCACTCTCTCTCTCTCTCTCTCTCTCTCTCTCTCTCTCTCTCTCTCTCTCTCTCTCTCTCTCCTCCATGAAATTGCAAAGAGTTCCGAATGCATGTGTTCGGTACATTCTGGATATAAGGCGTGATGAACATATCACACCTTACTACTTGCAGCTGAAATGACTGAAACTCCACGAGCACAGGCAGCTATCAGTTGCCATGCTGACACATAAAATATTACATACCAAGACCCCGTTACATCTCTGCAATGCCTTTACACCAATGCATTCTGTTCATAATCGAGAAAATAGGTACACAATATTAACACTCCAGATTCCTATACACCGAACCATGAAGTCCAATAAATCTTTTGTTTGCACCTCTACAACATCTTCGATTTATATAAGTTCGTCAACATTGCAAGCACTGCAGCTCTCAAAAGACGTCTTTCATCCTGCTTCTTGGAGCAGTATACCTCTCACATCTGATTACTGCATTATGTTAAAATACGATTTTTGTTAGCCTACTTTCAATTTTTGCAAAAAATGAAAGTATACTTATGAGATCAACACAGGGCGAAAAAAGTGTGTCTGTCTGTGTGTGTGTATGTGTGTGTGTGAGTCTGTGTGTGTGTGTGTGTGTGTGTGTGTGTGTATGTGTGTGTGTGAGTCTGTGTGTGTGTCTGTGTGTGTGTTGTGTGTGTGTGTGTGTGTGTGTGTGTGTGTGTGTGTGTGTGTGAGTGTGTGTGTGTGTGTCTGTGAGTGTATGAGTGTGTGTACTCTGAATGTCTGTCCCCCTCCCCCCCCCCCCCTATCAATTCGAACACGGTGAATGCGAATTGAACGAAATTTGGTACAAAGGTAGCACTAGCAAAGGAAACCTCAGTGTCATGTTTTATATCGCCGCCATCTTGACGGAAACGTAATGGCGGCCACACAAATGATCAAAGCTTAAATCAAATTACGACTAACCTAATCATCCGATCTCTACCAAATTTTGCAACAACATACCTTTATGGGGGGAGCATCCTTTGACCAAACCAATGGGTCATCAGCGTAATAGTTTGCGGATGGCGGCCATCTTTGTGTGAAAATCGATTCCCCCTATTAATTCGAACACGGTGCAACCGAATGGAACGAAATTTGGTACAGAGGTAGTACTAACAAAAGGCACCTCAGTGTCAAGTTTTATATCGCCGCCATCTTGACGGAAACGTAATGGTAGCCACACAAATGTTCAAAGCTTAAATCAAATTACGACTAACATAACCATCCGATCCTTTCAAACTTTGCAACAACATACCTTTATGGAGGGAGCATCCTTTGACCAATCTAATAGGTTATTGTATACCGGTATGGTGTTTGTTTTTCAGGCTGATACTGTGTCTGTATGTACTCTTTTGTATATAATTTTTCCATTATTATTATTATTATTGTTATTATTATTGTTATTATTATTATTATTATTATTATTATTATTATTATTATTATTATTATTATTATTATTATTATTATTATTATAGCACTCTATATAAAGGGAGGTAGCTCGCAGTTCGTTACTCCTGTGGGGGTCCGGGCGGGGACACCAAGAGCCCGCCGATGAGCCAGTTTGGTTTCCTAGTGGTAACCCCACGCAAGACAAGGCACAAACCTAGAATAATTGCTGAGTTTTAATTCACCAGCCGTGCTAGCCAATATACCATCTTTTTGGAAGCCTTCATAGGGAGGTTTAGGCTGCTTGTGCTTTTAGTTCTCGCAGCAAAGTAGTGCAGTTGCACTCTATATAAAGGGAGGTAGTGCGCAGTTCGGTACTCCTGTGGGAGTCCAGACGGGGACACCAAGAGGCCGCCGATGAGCCAGCTTGGTGTCCTAGGCGAAACCCCCTCACAAGACACGGCACAACCCTAGAAGAATGGCCGAGTTTTGATTATTATTGCATTATTACTGTATTTTTGTTACTATCATTGTCGGACTATTATTATTTATATTGTGAATGTAAGTAAAATGTTTTATTTTTATAAGCCCTAATCTTATTTTATGTAGGGCGCTACTCTAAAGCAGCTCTAAGTGTAGCCGTGGAAATAAAATCAATCAATCAATCTCCTAGGGAACAACAGATTCTACAAAAGAAACACAGGAAGTGTAGACATTCGTGAAACCTGAGACCACAATATTGATACCTACAGGGGTGTGAAAATTATTACAATCAAATAGAGAATTTAAATCAGTCAGAAAGTTTTAATTCAAAATCATTTGATTGAACAACGGCAGACATATTTTATTACCCTACTTAGTAAAGCTTTCTCCCCCGTAGACTTATAACTTTTCCCATAAGGAATTGCGAATAAAAAATTTAGCCTAATTTTCACATTTTCCAAAATGAGGAGAAAGTAGACTTATGAGATCGATCCGGGCAAATGTCTGTCTGTCCTTCTGATGTATGTCTGTCTGTCTATCTGTCTGCATGGCTGTGTGTGTGTCTCCCCCCATCAACTCCTAAACGGCTGCAGCAATCGAATCCAAATTTGGTATGAGTAAAGAACTATACCTGAATATCTCAAGCCCATATTTGAAAATTATATCAGTGCTACGAACTGCTGAAAAACCGCAATTGAAATTTGAGCTGCATGTTTGATATCTTGGAAGGTATGCATGGGAGCTATTCCAAAATTGGCACACATATAGACAATAATATTTCAGTTTAATTTCCAGGAGGCCTTGCATAGCAGTGTTGCCAAAATAATTCTAAGCCTACTGATAAGTCCAATTTTTAAATGCATATAACTTCTACACAATTAATTGGATTTCAACCAAATTTCGTATGTACTATGTGTACATAAACAGATATGACTGAGCGTATTCTTAAAAGCCAGCAGGGCTGCCAACTGTTAATAAATGCCTCTCTCTATTTTCTTATCCAAATACCAATATATCAGAAAGTATGCAAGCCGACAGCTTATACTATGCACACGTATAGTACCTGACATTCTAGATTAATCTGGAGTAACGAATGTACATCAGTGCTACCAACATGATTCTAAGCCTGCTGATAGGACCAATTTTGAATAAATGTAACTTCTATATTATTAATTGGATTTCAACCAAATTTCGTATGTGCTATGTGTACCATAACAGATATGACTATACTTATTCTTAAGAGCAACGAGGGCTGCCAACTGTTAATAAATGCTGTCTCTATTTTTACCCTAATATTATTATATCAGAAAGTATGTAAGCCAACAGCTTTTAAATTTGCACACGTATAGTACCTGCCATTCTAGATTAATTTGGAGAAACTAATATTCGTCAGTGCTGCCAACATTACTCTATGCCTGTTGATAGGTCCAATTTTAAACTATATGTAACTTCTATACTAACAAATGGATTACATCCAAAATTGGCACAACAAGAGATAATAATTCAGATTATTTCTGACCACCACATGCATGACATTGTTGCCAACATGATTTTACGCACGCTGATATATCCAATGTCTAATTGCATGTCACGTCCATGCTATCCATTGGACTTCAAACCAAATTTTGTATTCTGTACCATAAGAGATGGAACTAAAAATATATTCATTTTCCAGGGGTGCCAACTGTAGTGCTCTATTAGGCTACTTTATACCAGGTATATTTCGAACAAATTAGAAATTTCGATATTACCAACTTAATTTCATCATTGTTATAGATATGTCTATATAGATTGGCATGAATCTTAAATTTTAAGAAAAATAGGCTCTTTAGTTCGACACGGAACTTCTTTTTAGAATTGGGTATTCCAAAGGATATCTGAGCTCGGTCCATTTTCACTTGTTTCATTGACTTTGGAATGTGCCCTCTAAATCAAGTGATTTCAATCCATGGTCCCGAATCTTTGTATAGTTCAAGAGCTGATGATCAGTATAAAAGACTTTGAATTCCTCAGCTCTAAATTCTTACGAAAAGTAGAATATAGTAATCGAAACAAAACGTGTGGCACTTTGAAATGAACCTATAATGGGAATAATTAATGCACGAGTATGTTTATAAAACGAGCGAAGCGAGTTCCATACGAGTATCTTAATTACCATTATAGGCTAGTTGCACACGACTGTTTATGTTCGACGATAATGTGTATACCAATTTTATGTTCGAACATAAATTTTCATAATTATCTGTCGAGATTTCACCAGTATTATGTACTGAACAGAGCGCATGGGACGCAGAGAATACCATGGCCTCCTGGAATACCGCACTATGACTCTAGCCATGCAGTGAAATTTAAAATAAAAGGCCGTGGAAGTCAGCGCAGGTGCGATGCTATCCTTACATAATTGGGCACACAACTGTTCCTTGAACTCTGATTGGAGGGAGAAACTGTTTCATAATGAAAAATAGTGTAATAATGACCATCATTATGATACAGTTTTCTGACATATAATATTTACATTTCGACATCGTCGAACATAAAATCATTTTTCGAATTATATATTTCTTAAAATAAACGTAATAAAATGGTTGAATATTTGAAATAACTTTATAGCCCTATATATCTAGTGCATTCAATCACGAAAAAATAAATGAAATTTTGGAAAACTAGCGTTGAGTCTAATAATCTGCAAACCTCTGTAGATTCCGTATCCGTCGTTCATTTGTTTGTGATCTAGAGCTAAGAAGAAAATAGGCTGAATGCATGCATTTATTTACAGGTTTATTACCTTCAGCAGATTATATCGCCATCTTACAGTACTTACCATCACTATACGAAAAACATTTTCGACATCTTCAATCTTAAGTGAACTTTTGAGGTTGTTCACGTCAGCTGGAACATCCTGTTCACACTTTAAGGAGTGAATCCCACATAATTCAATAAAATTAAAAAAGATACGTTTTAAACACTTAAGAAATTGTAGAAATGACTGAGACTCTACCAGTTACGTTGACACATTGTGCCTGAGTTGTTCAGTTTACTGTTAAACTACTATAAGTTTGAGTCGGCTTATAGTTCAACCTCAAACTAGAGGCCTATTCCATTATTGAATAAGTTTGAAGTGATACACTTCATAATTACCTTTTCCAGAGCATTCGGCACTGCGGCTTCGTCGTTTTAGAGCTCTACATCTCTGGTGAAGTATTATAATCTTTATGTTCGACCCTCACTATTATGTGTCAGAAAACTGTATCATAATGATGGTCATTATAACACAGTTTTTCATTATGATACAGTTTCTTCAGCCAATCAGAGCTCGTTCATTGACCAATTAGGTAACGATACCTTCGCGCATGTGCTCAAAATCCAACATGTCGGACATAAACACAACATCGAACTATAATAAATTACCGACATGGAATACGCACCGTTCATATGTTCGCGTAAATAAACTGGCGAATATGAGACAAGAAATGGCACTGCACCTTAATATATCACCATCACTAATTTCTACACAGCCTTGAAACGACTCCGGTGACAATATTACTGAGGGACGGCAGATGTAAACATATGGCCTTGCAAGCACACAGAGCACATGCGTCGGTCGTTCAAAGATCTTGAAAGACAGAGATGTCAAACCCAGTGCTCACTCTCCAATCAAAAAATTCAAGTGGCTGACTCTCAACAGGTAGCCTATTTATGAATATTTATGTTAAAACATATAATAAAGTTATAATTATCGTCGAACATAAACAGTCGTATGCAACTCGCCTATAATGGTAATTAAGACACTCGTATGGAAATACTCGTGTCTTAATTATAGCCATTATAGGCTCGTTGCATAATGTACTATTATAGTACATTTCTATTGGCACTGGTGGATTCTATTTGACATGTTGATATCATCTCGAGTGCTGCCACGGAGCACATTATATCTCGGTTAACGTCTGCAGATTGCAGTGAGACAGAACTGCTACAGAGCTGAACCTTTACCATTTCGTTGGCGTCTGCAAACTACAATACAGCGTGTGTCTGTCTTCAAATTTGTTATTGTCGCCGCATGTTTTCGGAAGAATTAGACCACATGACTGTTTCCCAAATTAAGAGTGTACAATACAGTGATCTGCAAGAAAGAGTGACATTTTAGAGTTTGTTCATACTGTGTTTTGGTTTCAAATTTCAGCTATTTCTTTCTTTCTTTCTTTCTTTCTTTCTTTCTTTCTTTCTTTCTTTCTTTGTGTTCAGTCGCTTATTTTGTTAATGTATCTTTGGGGTAAGCATCTTCCACCTTTCCTTACGGTGCACCTTAGTAGGGTTATTGATGGGAATGTTTTTAGTGCTAAGCTTTCCAACCACCTGTTTTCCGTGATATTTAAATCTATATCGGTTGATGAAGGGGCCAAAACAATTAGGCCTCAAAACAAGTATCCAATGATCACAAAGTGATCATTTATCAAAATAAAGGTATTGATTACGCGGAAATTTTGCCACAAAGCTTACTAATTAGTTCATCGATAAGGAACCAGCATGAACCTTTCAACTAATAAAATTAATAGAGGATACTATAAATATTTTGTTCCAAAAGCTCACAGGGTAAAATGTTGTCTTATCAAGACTTTTTTATGCTTTTTAACAAAAAATTTGTAACAGATCTGGTTCTTGAATTATTACTCTGTGAGCTTTTGGAGCAAAAGTATTTATAGTATCCTCTATTTTGACAAAACTTTTATTAAGTTGTATGTTACTGCACAGTTACTTATCCTATACCACGCTGAAGATGATCTCAATGTGACCGAAATCGGTATAGTTACAATGTACTAAATATTGACTTAAGGTAATAAATAGTTTATTATAATTATATGAATATAATCATCGTATTGTCCTTGCAGTCATGAAAAGGGAGTCTCTCGATGTTCGCTAACACGTAATGGCCATCCTTCATTATATTAATTATCAACTTCAGAAAGTAATCCACACAGACTTTCACACTAATAAATAAACGCTTCGTCTTCATCTTTCAAGCACACTTTTAAATAACACTGTCATCTACTGATGATGAAAAATTGCTTCCCAAACTTCCTAATGATAAAAGACAGCGAGTTTGTAATTCTATTTGCGCTCTGAAGCGTTGGAGTATTATTCGATTATTCTAGAGAGAAATTACATTCCCGGTTGTTCAGCGCTGACAAGAACATCACCACCATAAAGCATCGTTATTGAGGATTTTGAATATCACCTTTTATTTATTTATATTAATTTATTTATTTATATATTTATTCATGTATTTGTTTATTTATTTACTTATGCTTTATTTATTTATTATTTATCTACTTATTTATTTATATATTTATTTATTAACTTACTTACTATTTATTTTTTATTTGCTTATTTATTTATTTTATTGTTATTTATTTATTTATGTATTTACTTATTTATTTATATATTTGCTTATTTAATTACTTACTAGTTGAAACCCGTCAAAACATGACGGTCAAAGGGAAAATATTTACTGAAGAATCTCCTTATATAGGCCTAATGTACATTCTTTGTACGATTATTTTTTGGCTCTATTGAAACTATAAGGGCGTCAAAAGATTGCACTCTTAACATTGCAAAATACTGCTGGCAATGACTGAAAAATTGATGAGGCAAATTGAGACCTGTACGTTCCAGAGTTTCCCCTTGAGCTTTATTGATTTTGATAGAGTACGCCAAACGAATTGGAAAATATTGCCTCTTAAAAGAATTATTATAGTGTTATATCGGATGGTATTAAATCAAGTCGAAGGATTAGACCTCTTGGCCTAATTTTTACTGCACTTATTATTTCCAAATCCAAGCAATATGGTTGCATTTAGGAGCCCTTGGGAAACCTTCAGATTTCTAAGCAGCATAACTATGGGTCAATCGTTTAGAGTATGTGGAGGCAAATCTTATAATTCCAAGGAATTCAAGAACTCTGAGGGGTCTAATACAACTGGCCACAAACCGTCGCTTATAATTTTGGAATATAACGAAGAAATGCGATGATGTGCAAAACATAACGGTCATTGGGAAAATATTTACTGTAGGACTTTCTTATATGCATTCTCTGTATGATTACAGAGAAAGATCGACTTTGCAACATTTAACTGGCCATTACTGAAAACTTGCGTTACGTTACGTTTGCGTTAACCTTTTTCTCCTCCAGGGTTGTCTTTTCCAACGGATTAAGCGAGGGGTCCCACCTCTACCACCTCTAAAGGCAGTGTCCTGGAGCTTGTGACTCTGAGTCGGGGATACAACTCGGGTGTGTGACCAGCACTACGCCCAGGCGGCCTCACTTGCAAAGCGATCAGGGACCTGATGAAGGGATGGTAAGAGCGGGAGGGTTAGGCAAGGAAGTGGGAAGGAGGCGGCCGTGGCCTTACGGTAGGTACCATCCCGGCATTTTCCCGAAGACGAAATGGGAAACCACGGAAAACTACTTCGAGGATGGCTGAGGTGGGAATTGAAACCCCTCTACTCATTTGGACCACCCGAGGCAGAGTATACCCCGTTCCAGTCCTCATACCACTTTTCAAAGTTCGTGGCAGAGCCGGAAATTGAACTCAGGACGGGGCGGCAGCTAACCATGCTGACCACGACGCTACAGAGGCGAGCTACGGAGGCAACGACTGAAAACTTGATGAGGTAAATAGTGACCTACACGTTCGAGAGTTCCCCCTTCAGCTTTATTGATTGTGATAAGGTATGGCAAGCGATTGCAAATTGGTGCTCTAAACGAAAATGGAAGTGTTTCATCGGATGGTGTTAAATAAAGTCGAAGGATTAGAACTCTCTGCCCAATATTATCTGCACTTATTATTTCCAAATCCAAGCAATTCTCATGCATAATTCTTACAATTAATCTGGCACCAATTAGGAGCTTTTGAGAAATGTCCAGATTCCTAAGGAGCATAACTGTGGCTCGAACATTAGGAGTATGAATATGTGGAAGCAAAATTCCGAGGAATTCAAGAATTCTGTAAGAAGTATCTGGCTTTCATATTCATTATTTAATCTGTAACAGTGGTGTATGCTTTTGTTACCTTAGGGTTTTAAATATATATATGGCAATGTCAATCGCGCCGAATTTCTTAGTTTACGGGAATGCTAAGAGTAAAATATGTTTTGTCAATGGAATAGCAATACCAAGAAATAACAATTCGGAATAAAAGGTGACGGAGGTGGGACTCGAACAGCTCCCATTGCGCGATGCATAAATTAATAGTGTCTGACGCTACGGCCTGAGCTACCGAAACACTGGTAATACCACGCAATATTAAGTTAGTGAAACAACATAGGCCCTACACACTTAACTGTCAGTATACATATTTCAACATTTTCCGTAGTGTATAATTGTATTCCAGTATATATCGTGGGAACGTCATAAATAATGTTCACTTCTTTTATACTTCTAATAAATAACTGGTAATACTGGTAATACTGGTAATACCACGCAATATTTAGTTAGTTAAACAACATAGGCCCTACACACTTAACTGTCAGTATACATATTTCAACATTTTCCGTCGTGTATAATTGTATTCCAGTATATATCGTGGGAACGTCATAAATAATGTTCACTTCTTTTATACTTCTAATAAATAACTATCATGGCCTGTTTGCCATCTCTTGATGAATACAGTACATTTGCATTTGTCAGTTGGCACAGGCTAGAGTAAAAGGTGGCTTTTCACCGATATCTCAGTCTCACTCATGGCTGTGATTATATGGAAGCTACTGAGGTATGGGTGGTGCTTAGTAATGGCCTTCAGGGCACAGTCAGTGCCTGTGGATGCTGTGAAAGGTTCTACTCATAGGGTTAGGACTACTGTTCTGACTCGGTGAGGAAAGCAATGGCAAGCTACCTCACTCCTCTTCTTGCCTAGAATTTCTCAATATAGCGCTGCCTTGGGTTTTTGTGGGTATCTACTCACATAACGTAACGGCGGTGCTTTTTGAGGATCCAACCAGCCTTCGGGCTGACTACCTAACAGACATGACAGACAAATAACTATCAAACGCGATTGTACGCATGCGTGAGGGGCAAGAATTCTATATTAATTTAAAAATATACGAATTCCTTAGTTTAGGGGAATGCCAAGAGTTAAATATTTTTTGACAATGGAATAGCAATACCAAGGAATAAAAATACGGAAATAAAAAAAACATGTCGGAGGTGGGACTCGAACTGCTTCCATTGCGCGATGCATAAATTAAGATTACTCGCTTCTACGACCTGAGCTACCGAACCACTTGTCATAATGCGCAATATCAAGACAGTTTGATGACATAGGCCCTACACACTCGACTGTCAGTTTACGTGTTTCAACATTTTCCGTCGTGTATAAATGTATTCCAGTAGCCTATACATCGTGGGAACGTCACAAATAATGTTCACTTCTTCTATATTTCTTATAAATAACTATCAAATTAAAACGCGATGCACTTGTAACAGCCATGACTGTCATGAGGCAAGGTGATTGTACGCATGCGTGAGGGCCAAGAATTCTGCAATTTTCTATATTAATTTAAAATATATACGAATTCCTTAGTTTACGGGAATGCTAAGATTTAAATATGTTTTGACAATGGAATAGCAATACCAAGAAATAAAAATACAGAAATAAAAAACATGTCGGAGGTGGGACTCGAACAGCTTCCATTGCGCGATGCATAAATTAAGATTTCTTGCCTTTACGACCTGAGCTACCGAACGACTTGTAATGATACGCAATATTAAGACACTTTAACTACATAGGCCCTAAACACTCGACTACGTGTTTCGACATTTTCCGTTGTGTATAATTGTATTCCTGTATATATCGTGGGAACATCATAAATAATGTTCCCTTCCTTTATACTTCTTGCAAATAACTATCAAATTGAAACGCGATGCACTTGTAACAAAATAAAAAAAACATATCCGAGGTGGGAATCGAACCCTCTCGATCATGCATAATGCATATTTCTAGGAAGTAACCATATCCCCTTGGCCATCCAGACAACTACGGGATACTTCAGTATTAAGCTATCTAACCAGTATACACACTCAACCTGCAGTTTAAGTCCTTCAATTTGTGGTTTATTTAATATAATTCTATTTCAATGCATATTGTAAAAACATAATTAACATTATTGGAGACCCTTTTTAATTCTCATAAACAAAGATCTCAGTTAGACGCGACCGGAATCGCCATTTTCCTTGCTGAGAAAGGTCATTGTGCGCATGCTCGGGAGTGTCAAATATTACATATTTCTTTAATCATTTAAAAATATACCGTAACATATATTTTCCTTTTAAAGAAACTCTGCAAATCTGCATGCCAAGAGCTTTCGTTAGAATGTCTTACGAAGCCAATCGGTTAAGTCGTTTTCACAATCTCGTGTGTACAAAAAACAGCTTAGTGTTTTAAATATATAGATTATTTATTTACTTATTTAATAGTTATTTATTTATGATGTATTTACTTATGATTTATTTGTTTATTATTTATTTACTTATTTACTTATTTATTTATTTATTTATTTATTTACTTCTTATTTATTTACTTTTCTATTATTTTTTTATATAATTATTTTTGTTTTTATTTGTTTATTTATTTATTTTCTTAAATACCTATTTTTTACCTAGGCCTGTGATTTATTTCTTTATTATTATATAATTATTTATTGATATATTGATTTATTTACTTACTTATTATTTATTTACTTTTTATCATTTATTTATTTGTTATTAATTTATTTATTTACTTATTTACTTATTTATTATTTCTTTCTTTCTTTATTTATTTATTTACTTATTCATTTACTTATTTATTTATTTATTTATTTATTTATTCATTCATGTATTTATTTATTTATTTATCTATAATGCTAACTCAACACAGACGCATACAGTGTACAGGTTCATAAGGACTATAACAATAATGAAATGCAAGTACAAAATTATTTCTAAATAAATGAGCAACATCTTCTAATTCAATTGTACACGATTGTGTGAGGTTATTGAGTGGGTGAGTTAGTTATTGTTGATTTAAGGGGCGAAACAGCGAGGCTATCTCTTGAGATAATTGTTAACGATCAAAATTTCAATCCGAGAAAACAGAGCAGGCTAACAAGAGGAAAAATCAAGGCAAATGAGTAACCCTCGCCGAGAGCAAACTTCATCAGACCCTCTCTTTCCTTCACTGATTTCCTTCATCCACTTAACTGCTACCTCCTTCTACTCCTGCTATTGCTGAGATCCTTTGAGAATATTTCTCGAATAGGTAGACCAAACAATATGCATTCTAGAATCTAGACATCACTACTACAAGAGTACAAGGGTAGGGCTACTGATGAGCTAGAACCCACATCGTCTCAGTGTCCAGTGTAAGAAGTGACACAATCTCTACAGTACTTAGTATATAACCAAGTCCCCGATTCGTGGATGTAACGGGTAATTACGAGAACCACTGGATGGATTTTTAAGCCGTTTTCACCATTCTGTAAAGGATTTCTCGAGGAAGGTTTCTGTAGAAAAACATTCATGATTGTATGACTAAAGGAACCGAGCAGTAACGATTTCAGTGAACCGAGTAGAAGAAACTCTGCCGTCCGTGGGCCTTTTAAGCTTACGCCGGGTAAACCCGTTAAAAGTATATAAATAAACTATGAGTGTAAGAATTGTTCAGCTTGGAAAGTTCTACAAAAAGGTCCTGCACAGCATATGACAATCATTAATACATCGTCCACTATCAGTGTATTTATGTTTTCATTCCTTCCAACGATCTCCATCCAGTGGAGATTTAAATTACTAGCTTCGGAACAAGTTTACGAGCCAGTGAGCGAGCCTATCACCCTAGCTGCAGCCAGCATCTAGTCGTGTCGAGTTATGACCTCAGAGAAAAGTATTTGTGTTTGGAGATTCGATGTTCACCTCGGCTTTTTTGAATTGTGTCTGGGACCTGCCATGCCAACCGTGTGCCTTTTAACCTTACGCTGGGTAAGCCGTTAAATATACCGGGCGAAGCCGGGGCGGGTTGCTAGTTCTAACACATTTTCCAGATCGTAACAAAAATTCTACGTTACAGTGTAATAATGATGTTGTTAATTCATTTTAGGGGCATAGTCATCAGTCTCATGTATTTGGATGTGTTTTGAACTTGTCTGATAATCTGCTTTCATGTGATTGCAGTAGTGTGTGTAACTGTATTAGGGGCAGGGATGAGGTAGGTGCACCGGGACTTGAAGTAAGGTACTAAACCGGCATTTACCAGGAGGGAGTGTGGAAAAACTCGGTGGAATACCACTCTCAGTGTCGGGATTCGAACCTCCGAACTCTGGACTTGCACAGCTGCCCTCGCAGCCGCGGTTCACGATTTAACGAGACTGTAGTAATGAAATCGTATCCCGGATAGTTATAGCTAAGAAAGCCATTCGTGACTGATTAACAATCCCTTATATGGTAATGTTCAATTTCATCAACTCACGAAAAGGCATCATGAAGTCAGTAGTGTGAAATTGAGCTGAAGAGACCTGGACGCTCAAGAGAGACATCAAGAGGCTGGAAGCATTCGAGATGTGGTGAGAGTTTGAAACTCAGCGGGAAAAATTCAGCTTAAAAAATAAGAAAATAGGTTTAGGACCATTTTTTCAAAAATTCAATTTAATGGGCCCATGAGGAGGGGTGAAATTCTGAAAATAATAAAAGAAAATGTCCTGACTAACTCACTCACTCATCATCGCCCAGCGAAAACTATTGAAGTTAGAAGCATGAAATTTTGGGAATATGTTCGCTGTATGTTGAAAACGTCCACTAAGGAAGGATTTTTGTTTATTCGGGTTCTAAAGAGGTGTTAAGGGGGTAAGCGTGCATTTCATTGAATAACAATATCTCACGAGTGGTTTCGTTTGGGGATCTGATACTTGGCATATAAACTAATCATTAACAAGTAGTTCCGTGAAAAACTATACAGCCTATTTTCATATATCCTACTTATGTTAACTGCCACTATCAACATACAAAATGTCAGTTTGATTGCTGTAATAGATTCGTAGATATTGAGAACCGACTAAATATTTCGGATGGTTGGATTTTATATATGTAGGTCCTAAAGTTATGTACTGTTACATAAAGATTATTGTGTGCGTGTAGCATTCAAACTTCAATCGCATGATTAAGACACAAGATGTAAAAAAAAAGAGATTTTAAAATTTCGCACAGCTGCCATCTTGTGGTTATGGAAACAATTGAACTAAATTAGATGCCAGTGGATTAACATTCGTATAATGATTTACTGTACCAAGTTTCACTGCACTCGGATGGTAAAATTGCGGGAAAAGTTCATGTGAATATTTATACTTCGCGTCGCCGCCATGTTGGATTTGTGATCACCAGATTACTTAAAGTCCTATAGGCGAACTTAAGTTCATAGCCCCTATGAACATTAAAAAAATCAGTTTGATTGCTATAACAGATTCGGTTCTGAATAGCCGTCTAAATATTTCGGATGGTCGCCATGTTGGATTGTTAAAGGTATAGGCCATAGAGTCATGTACCACTAAAGGAAAATTATTGCGTAGGTTTATTATTCAAACTTTCACTTCAATCGCATGATTACGACACAAGAAATAAAAAAATAATTTTCGAAATTCGCACAGCCGCCATCTTGAGGTTATGTACACAATTGAACTAAATTAGATACCAGTGTATAAACATTTCATGTACCAGATTTCATTGCGTTTGGAACATTATATCGCTAGAAAGGTCTATTTAAAATTTTCAAATTCGCTTGGCCACCATGTTCGTTTTGTAGTTAATCGGTTTTTGAAAGTCTTATAGATGAACTTCTAGTCGTGCCCTTTATCTCCGTACAAAATTTCAGGGTGATACCATTAATAGTTTCAGAGATATAGAATGCCGGTGAAATATTTCGCACATCCACCATCTTGTGGTTATATAAACAATTGAACGACGTTAGATGTCGCTGCATTACAATGTGTATAAACATATACTGTACCAAGTTTTATTGAGTTTGGTTGGTTAAATCGCGAGAAACGTCTATTTAAAAGTCGCAAATTCGCGTGGCCGCCATGTTGGTTTTGTAGTTACCAGTTTTTCAAAAGTTACATACGTGAACTTCTAGTAGTTCCCTTTATCACCGTAATAAATTCCAGGGTGATATCGGGAATAGTTTCGGAGATATTGAATGGTGGTGAAATATTTCGCACAGCCGCCATGTTGGATTGGTGAGACGTAACAAAATTTGAAGGGCACGGTTGGGGTCGCCCGGAATAGTGCTATGAACTTACCGAGTTTCATTGAAATCGCTCCAGCCGTTTAGATTTTATTAGGGGGACATACACACACACACCTCACACACACACACACACACGGACAAAAGGTGATCTCATAAGCCTTTTTTTTTTCAAAATTGAAAATAGGCTAAAAATAAGCAAACGCGTGTCTAAGAATTTTTCGATGTGGTGTATATAACGAGGTGAAAGGAGTGAAGAGTTGGGGTTGAAGGATCAACAGGCTGGAAGCATTCGAGATGTGGTGTTGGTGTCGAAAGTTTTAAAGAAACTGGTGTTGCAGGACCAAAATATAGAGTCATGAATGTGTTTATTATTTTATAAGTACTGCCTTCGACGATTTGTTTAAAAAGTGCGTTTAAAGTAAACAAGACCCCTGAATTTATACACCTCCGTGTCACGTCAAGTCCGCGTAGCACTAATGCCGGGCGGGTGACTTATCGCACAGGGCCTCTAGATTCTTTCTTTGTCATCGTTATGCCCGTCTAAGGAGCGTGATTGAACCTATAAAGCTGATCTTGCTTTCTTGTCTTCCCAAACTTCATGTTGTTGTCATGGCTCTTCCTGCGCTTCTTCGTCCAGGTTCTTTAGGGTGGAATATTTGGGTGGTCTGAAAATTGATGATTGTCAACTAGTTTTCTGAATTTAGATCTATCCAGTGAAGCAGTTCAAAGAGTTCAGAAATACAGATATTTAGGAACCATAGTTAATGATACCAATGATTGCTCTCAAGAAATTAAGGCAAGGATAGGACAAGCCAGAAGTGCATTCAATCAAATGAGAAATGTATTGTGCAATAGAGACCTTAGTATACATTTAAAACTAAGGTTGCTAAAATGTTATGTGTTCTCGGGACTCTTCTACGGCATGGAAGCTTGGACACTCAAACAAGATATGATTAACAGACTAGAGGCGTTTGGGATGTGGACACCTCGAAGGATCTTAAGAGTAAGCTGGATGGATAGATTCACTAATCTTGAGATATTGCGTAGGATAGGTAAATATAAGGAGATAATTACCTGTGTCAAAATTAATGAGAGGAGACAGATATATTCAAGAGAACGTCGCGGACAGAAGGAGTCGAGGAAGAAGAAGGATCTCTTGGTTGGACAACCTAAAAAAATGGTTCAAGTGTAGTTCCAGTGAACTTTTCAGTGCTGTTAGATCCAAAAATCGGAGGAGACGGCACATGAAGAAGAAGAGGAAGAAGAAGAAGAAGTAGAAGAAGAAGAAGAAGAAGAAGTACCATATCACTTGAGATGTCTAGGCCTAATTCCTGAAGGTCTTTTTTCAACTTTAAGCAGTTGTTTTTAGCTTTCATTCAGATAGTAAGATTTAGCATTCTTTTAGTCAACCTGTGATCACTCAATCTAAGAGCATGCCCATCTTTTTAGCCTATTTTCATTTTATGAAAAAACAAGATGTTCAGTAAAGAACATATAGCCTACTTTCTCCTAAATGTATGAGTATAGTTATAACTCGTTGTTATTATCAAAGAGTATAATAGAACTATTCTTTGTTGAAGACCTAAGAAACGATTTACCTCTACCAAACGCCACAGCCTAGATAAAAACTGCTACCATCATTGAAGAAAGAAAGATAAGAAGTATATCAAGAATGTTATGGATCTGGAGACATAATCGACCGGACTGGCTGCGTGGCTCAGCGGTAACGTTCTCGCTTGCTGGGCCCTAGGTTGCAGGTTCGTATCCTGGCACAGTCAGCTGGCATTTGAGGGTGCACAAATGCGAGGGAGCCGTGTCAGTACATTTACTGGCACGTTAAAGATCCCCTTCGGGCCAAAATTCCGGCACCCCGGTGTCTCTAAAAGCAGCAGTAGTTAAAAGGGATGTAAAACCAATAACATTATTATTATTATTATTATTATTATTATTATTATAATTACATATACGACCTGCCGTGGGCAACATCCAACTTTGAGTTGAGGCATGTCTTTACACGTCTGGTTGTGCATGGCTTTCACAACCCTAATTGAAAAAAAAAGGAAGGAAGATTGTAGTTTTGCGTGACCGTGAATCTTGTGATTATGAGCCACGGGACCTCCTTTTTACGTGGAATCTGAACCACAGGACATGGCATTTCACTTCGAAAATCTCACATGCATTGACCGGGAATCGAAAACCCTAATTGAATTAACAAATCTTTCCATGACCCTACAGAGACGTGTGTATACAAACTATGTGGATATTTTCGATTGCTATTTGCCTGAAATAAAAGTAGTAATTAATAACCAGAACTAACACCAACGGCTTGAATTCAGTTACTATGTGAAATCATTTTGTTCTTTACTTCAAATAACATTTTAAAGTAACGCAAAATAGGCTGTTACAAACCCTTTAAAATAAAAAGTAAAAATGTATCGTAGTATCATCTTGTCATTCTTCAAATTCGATGCGCATAGAATGCCAATGGTATAGTAATCAATGGAGCCCCACGTAGACTAGTCGTGACATCTAGTGGTGAAATATCGAACAATATAATCCTAACAGAGCGAGTGCATTCTAGCGGCCGGAAGAAGAAACTTTTCAATAAAATCTGGAAGTTAATAAGTAGGTCGGCGTGCAGTTACCTTTTTGGCAGCTAGATGTCTCGAGTAAATCTGCTGGCGAATTATGTTTTAATTAAATATATATTTTACACCATAATATGCACAATATAACGCTTAATTTTAAAACATCTGAGTCATTACAAAACAATAAACATATAACATTTCAAGCAAAAAACCTAGCTCTGATCGGGTTTGAACCATAGGCATTTGAGCGATAGGCTAACGCTCTACCACTGAGCTAATTGTGTCAACGAATATCGTTCTATATAAAATGACTTACATAGAACTTGTTAGCAAATAATGATTTTTACTAAACGATTTCATCACTGGAGTATATTATTTATATATAAAGCATTTCATACAAAGTTTATGTATTTTGTATCAGTACGCTATATTGCATGCAATACTCAAATTAGTGAAATATAAGTCAGGCACAAGATATCCGCTGCCATCTTGTCTTATTACTGAATCAGCTCAGCTTTTTAAAATCACGTCTGCACTATAGTATTACAAAATAAACTTTTAATTTCGAACGTGCCTCTTCCTTTAGAACAGTTAAAACGATTCTCGGCTCGATAATCGGAACTGGTGGGTCCCATGATATGGATTATAAAGTTTGTATAATTCGCACGGCCGCCATCCTGAAATGGTATGGCGGACGACCTTGTAGTTTGGTCACAAGACGCATCCTAAACGAAGGTATGTTGTTACCAAATTTGGTAGAGATCGGATGATTTGGTTAGTCGTTATTTGATTTTACGTTTTGAACGTTTGAGTGGCCGCCATTCAGTTTTAGTAAAGATGGCGGCGATATAAAACATGACACTGAGGTGTCCTTTGCTAGTGCTACCTTTGTACCAAATTTCGTTCAATTCGCATTCACCGTGTTCGAATTGATAGGGGGGGACAGACATTCAGAGTACACACACTCACACACACAGACACAGACACACACACACACTCACACACACACAGACACACACACACAGACTCACACACACACATACACACACACACACACACACACAGACTCACACACACACATACACACACACACACACAGACACACTTTTTTCGCCCTGTGTTGATCTCATAAGTCTACTTTCATTTTTTGCAAAAATCGAAAGTAGGCTAATAGGCTTATGATATCACCCTTTGTCCGTGTGTCTGTGTGTGCGTGTGTGATTCGTGTGTGTGTGTGAGCCCCTCCCCCCCCCCTAACTTCTAAACAGCTGGAGCAATTTCAATGAAACTCTGTAAGATCATAGCACCTTTCTGGCCGACCCCGACCGTGTCCTTCAAATATTATTGTGTCTCACCAACCTAACATGGCGGCTGTGCAAAATATTTCACCAGCATTCAGTATCTCCGAAACTATTACAGATATCAACCTGAAATTTTGTACGGTGATAAAGGGAACTACTAGAAATTCACCTATGAGACTTTCAAAAACCTGGTAACTACAAAACCAACATGGCTGCCAAGCTAAGTTGAGACTTTTAAATAGAATTTTTCTTACGATTTAACCATCCAAACCTAATGAAACTTGGTACAGCAAATGTATATACACATTGTAATGCACTGGCATCTAATTTAGTTCAATTGTTTACATAACCTCAAAATGGCGGCTGTGCGAAATATTTCACTGGCATTCTATATCTCCAAAAATATTACAGATAACACCCTGAAATATTGTACCGTGATAAAGAGCACTGCTCCAAGTTTATCTATGTAACTTTCAAACACCTGTAAAGTACACAACGAACATGGCGGCCAAGCGAAGTTGAAACATTTTAATAGACTTTTCTCGTGATTTAACCATCTGAGTGCAGTGAAATGTGATACAGTAAATGATTATACATATTGTAATGCACTGGTATCTAATTTATTTCAATTGTTTACATAACCTCAAGATGGAGGCTGTGCGAATTTTTATAATTAAGTTTTCATTTCTTGTGTCGTAATCATGCGATCGAAGTGAAAGTTCGAATAATTAAGCTACGTAATAATTTTCCTTTAATGGTACATAACTCTATGGCCTGTACATATAAAAATCGAAAATGGTGAGCATCCGAAATATTTTGACGGTTCTTAATATCTACGAATCTTTTGCAGCAATCAAACTGATATGTTTTATGTTCATAGAGGCTATGAACATAAGCTCACCTATAGAACTTCCAGTATCCTAGTGAAGACAAATCCAACATGGCAGCGACGCGAAGTATACATTGGACGTTTCTCGCGATTTAACCATCCGAGTGCAGTGAAACTTTGCACGTTAAATGCTTATACAAATGTTAATCCAATGGCATCTACTTTATTTCAATTGTTTTCATAACTACAGGATGGCAGCTGTGCGAAATTTTTAATCTCGTTTTTACTTCTTGCGACTGAAGTTTGAATACCACACGCACACAATACTCTTTATGTAATAGTACATCAATAAAAATCCAACCTAGCGACCATCTGAAATATTTAGACGGTTCTCAATATCTACGAACTTGTAGCTCACACTAAGGGTGTCCGCTGGAAGCAGCTACAGACTCAGGCGGGCCGAACATGTCCCCCGGACACTCCCGGCACGTAAAGCCATACGATAGATAAATAAATATCTACTTAGTATAAAACAAAGTCCCCGATTCTTGGATGTTACGGGTAAACTCGAGAACCACTGGATGGTTTTTGATGCGGCTTTCACAATTCTGTAAAGGATATCTTGAGGATGATTTCTGTAGAAAATTATTTATTTATGATCAAAGGAAGCCGAGCAGTAACGATTTCAGTGGAAAAGTCGAAAAAAAAACCTGGCATCCGAGCACTTCGTAAGCTTACGCTGGGCAAGCCGTTAAAAATATCTAAATACTATGAGTGTAAGAATTGTTCAGCATGAAAAGTTCTACAAAAAAGTCCGCGAGAGCATATGTCTATCTTCAATACATCGCCCACTATAAGTGTTTTTACGTTTTAATTTCTTCCAATCATGTCCATTCAACTACTGAGGCGACAGTTTACGAGCTAGCTAAGGGCGAGTTTATCATCCCTGTTACAGCCTAGCTAGCGGGCGAACCTATTGCCCCAGATACAGCCAGCAGCAAACTGTCGAGTCGTGCCGAGTTAAAAACTTAGAGAAGAGTGGTTGTGTTTGGAGTTTCCATGGAAGTGCAACTCGGCTTTTCTTCATTTCGCCTGTGAACTTTTCGTTCCGAAAAATTCACAGTCAAGTTAAGAGTGGACGGAAGGGGGATTTGTGTTTCATGCACCTCGCCATTCTTAAATTACGTCTGACAAGAATTTGTTTCACATGCATCTCCATGATAATATAATTAATAGTTCAGTCAGTGATTTTAACCCATCATGCCGAGACGTAAAATGGATATAGGTCGTTGTTCATTGACATTGAAAAAAATAAGCGCTTATCACGTAATGCATTCAAAACTGTTCCCGGGCGAAGCCGGGTCGGGTTGCTAGTAAATAAATAAATAAATAAATAAATAAATAAATAATAATCTACGAATCTAACACTACAATCAAACTGAAATGTTGTATGTTAATAGATGCAATTAACATGAGTAGGATATATTAAAATAGGCTGTATAGTTCTTCACGGAACTACTTGTTTTATTTTCGATTCGCTGTGCCCAACTAAGGAGCGCGTTTGAACTTATTAGCACTTTTTCTTCTTCCCTTCTCAATATCTCTTCATCCTGTCGCTGTGTTCCTTTTTACGCCGTCCTGTCCATCCTGTATTTTGTCGGGTGGGCTTTTCAGAAAATGTTTGTTTGTGAATTAAAGTTCTGAATTTTGTTCTGTCTTCAATGGATTCTTCATGACTGCCAGTTTCATTTATGTATTACCGGGTGAGTTAGCCGTGGTCGTTACGGCATGACTGAAGGCAGTCGCTCACATTCGGGAGGCGAGGAGGTTCGAATCCCCCCGCCTGCAACCTTGAAGATGGTCTTCTATGGTTTCCCATCTTTCTTCCAGGCAAATGCCGGAGTTGGTCCCTAACTATAGGCCACAGCCACTACCTTCCAACTCCTCGTCCTTACATTCAAACTTTCCTCCCCAGACAACACTCCACACGCGACGGTACGTGTAGCTCACCCCATGGGTGTACGCCTCGAAGCAGCTACAAAAAACTGGCGAGCCGAACATGTCCTCGGACACTCCTGGCACTAAGAGCCATACGCTGAAAGAAAAGTTATGTATTCACTGATTTCTTTTAGCCAGTTTCGTTTTTTCATTGATAACGCTAGGTTGAAAATTTCCTTTGTGAGCCTGTTATTATCCTTTCTATATATGTGTCAGTAAAACTTGTAACCGCCGTTTCATTAAGCTATCTGTGATTTTTTCTGTAACTTGATAAATTGTATGTGATTTCTTTTTCATCCAAATTCCATTTTCACACTTTGGTCCTAAGATTTTCCTGATAATTTTTCTTTCTTGTTTTTCGATCATTTTTATTCGAGATTTTCCACCAATTATAATAGTTTCAGATGCATATAGAGCTTCTGTTTTAACGACTGTGTTAGAATGTCTTAATTTTGACTTTGTTGATATAGATCTTTTATTGTATCTAATCAAAGTAATTTTGTATGCTCTTTGTAGTTTTGTATTTTTTTCTCTGTTAGCTTGCAGATTTAACCCTACTGGTTCAATAATTTCACCTAAATAGTTAAATTTGTCTACTTGAACGATGTAGTTATTGACATGGAAAGAAGTGGAGGAAGCTTTAAAGAAGATGAAAGGGGGAAAGGCACCGGGAATAGACGAAGTGAGTGTGGAGATGATGAAAGCAGCAGGGTTGATGGTAACACAGTGGCTCTTTCGAGTAATGAAAGTGATATGGAGGGAGAAGAAAATACCAGAGGACTGGAAAAGAGGGATAATAATACCCATATTTAAAAAGGGAAGTAGTGATGATGATGATAATTGTTGTTTTAAGGGGCCTAACATCTAGGTTATCGGCCCCAAAGGGAAGTAGGAAGGAATGCAAGAACTACCGGGGAATTACACTCATGTACCACTGCGCCAAAATATTTGAGAAGGTACTGGAGAGAAGAATTCGGACAGAAGTTGAAGATGGGCTAAGGGAAGAACAGTATGGATTCAGGCCAGGAAGGTCAACAGTTGACCTCATCTTTGCTGTAAGACAGCTACAAGAACACCATTATGAATATGGAAAAGATCTGGTGATGACATTCTTGGATATTGAGAAAGCATATGATAGTATTAATAGAAACAAGGTATGGGAAGCAATGAGAGCAAAAGCAGTGAACAAGGAGACAGTGGCAAGTGTGAAAGCAATGTACGAGGGAAGCAAAAGCTGTGTAAAGGTGGGAATGGAGGGAACGGGATGGTTTCAACTGGAGAGTGGTCTGAAACAAGGAAGTGCCTTGTCACCCCTGTTATTTATAGTGGTGCTGGATGAAATCATACGAAAAGTGGTAAATAGCATTGGGGAAAGAAAAATGAAGGCAATGTTGTTTGCTGATGACCTTCTGGTATGGGGAGAGGATGAGGAAGAAGTACAAGAGCAATTGGAAGAGTGGGAGAAGGTAGTGTTATCATATGGGATGATGTTCTCAGCACCAAAGAGTGAAGTGGTCATCACAACGAGGAGGAAGAACAAACTTGATATGGGCATAACACTTGGAGGACAGCAGTTGCAGAAAGTAGAATGCTTTAAGTACTTGGGAAGCATAATTGAAGAAAAGGGAGGGAATAGGATGGAAATAAATGAAACCGGAAGGTGCGCAGATGAATTTTTCAAGAGTGTTAGGGGGATGATATGGAATAAAGTTGTACCACAAAAATGTAAAGGAATCATCTACAAGACCTACTTTGTGCCAATTTTGACATATGGTTCAGAAACATGGGTGATGAAGGAAAGGGACAAGAATAAAATACGAGCAGTGGAGATGAAGTTCCAGAGGAGTAGGGTAGGAGTAACAAGAATGGACAGAGTAAGGAATGAGAGAGTCAGAGAGATGGTGAGAGAGGAACCATTGCAAAATAGAATAGAGCGGTCTAGGCTGCAATGGTATGGACATGTGAGGAGGATGCGAGAGGAGAGGATACCGAAGAAGATGTTTGGAATGGAAATGAAGGGAAGGAGGCCATTGGGAAGACCAAGGGACAGATGGACAAAAGGAGTTAAGAAGAGTGTGGAGGAAAGAGGAGTGTGCTGGGACACAGTGGAAGATGAGAGATGGTGGATGGACAGGAAACGATGGAGAGGCTTATGTTCCAAGCAGACCCGACCAGCGGTCGGAAACTGCTCAAGATGATGATGATGATGACTTGAACGATATTCCCATATTTGGTGATTAATGTTTGATTGTTGAAACCTGATTTAATCCCTTCCATATACTTTATCTTCTCCAATGAAATTTGAAATATGCCCATTATTATTATTATTATTATTTTATAATGCGTTTGATCCTCTAAGGAGCTCGTAGAGCCATTAGTTAGGATTGGTCATCTTGTTCTTCCCAAAACGTCCTCATCCTTTCGCTATGTGCCTGTCTTCTTTCTTGTGTCCATGCAACCTTGAAATTCGAATTCCGTCCCGTAGGGAACTTGGGTGGAAACATATGAATTTACTTTATGTCTATATGCAGTCCGTGTTGTTGTTGGTGGTATTATAATAATTATTATCATTATTATTAGTATTAAGGGAAGAAATACTAATACCGGTTCACCTTCTGAATGCATTATATTATGTTGGGGGTAATGGCATTATCCACTAGATTTTTTTTTCTTTGTTTGAACAGTCGCCGCATAATTATTTCTTTACTGCCTCGTAGTTGGTAGCATGCTGAACTGCTTTGCCCAAGATCGCTGGTCAAACCCGGCCGAAGTTGTCGGATTTTTAAGAGCGTTAAAATCCTTCACTATGCCTTCCTTCGGAGGGGAAGTGAAGCCGGCGGGCCCATGTCATAGATTTATGGCATGTTACAGAACCTACCATAACAATTGGTAGTGTCTAGCTATATCTGAAGGTTTATTTGATTAGAAACGCTTTACCAAGTTCCAAGGTTCGCCACTAGGTGTCAATGTCAGTGGAGGTTCTGGTATCCAAAGCTGGAACTACTTGAAATTGAACTTGATGGGGAGCCCACGGGCGTTCAATTCAAATACCCCGCTATGGCCATTGGCTCCAATTCAAATATAATTAAATAATTATTTATTTAATGTGTTCCTTGGTTCAATACCCTCAGGCGTTCTTTTTTTTATTATTTTTTGAAACTTCTTCACACCGTATGTAGTTATAAGGGCTTAAGTGAAACTCTGAATTGGCTCACACTAGCACTCGTAATGGTAAAAATAGCAAACTGCCAATCTACAAGGTGTGTTCAAAAAGTAACGAACCAGAGGCTGGAATGCGCAAACCGGTGACTACATCGGTTAATCGTAGGGTGTGTAACAAGGTGTGGTTCCAACCAGAGCGTGGAAGAGCACAGCCCGTCGCTAGAGGGCACGCGTGCACGTCACGTGGCGATACAAAGTGAGCAGCAGCATGCATCAATCGACCAACGCTGGCAGTCGCATTGCAAACAGTGACATGGAGGCATCAACCGAAGAGCAAAGAGGTGTTGTTCGGTTTCTGACAGTGGAAGGAGTAGGGGAAACGGACATTCATCGCCGAATGTCACAAGTGTACGGCGAACACTGCATGTCCCTTGCAAGGGTCAAGGCGTGGCACAAGCGCTTCAGGGAAGGACGGGTGTCGTTAGCCGATGATGCCCGGTCTGGGGCACCCCCCTGCATTACCGATGACAACGTCCAGCTGGTTGATGCACTTATTACCCAGGACCGCCGAGTGACAGTGAACGCCATAGCCGCCGTGGTCGCTCCACGACAATGCACGACCTCTTACGGCCAACATAGTCGCGGCACTCCTGCAGAAATTCAATGGGAGGTTCTCGGCTGCACTCCATACAGTCCAGACCTCTCTCCCTGTGATTACGCCATGTTTGGTCCCCTGAAAAGGGCTCTGTATGGCCAACGATTCACCTCGGGCGCCGACGTCCAACTGTACGTGCGGAACTGGTTCACATCGCAGCCCAGGGAATTTTATGAGACAGCCATTCACCGCCTCGTGTCACAGTGGGACAAGTGCCTCAACAGCCAGGGCCAATACTTCTAGCATACAGGTACTGGTTTCTGTAATTTGGCCTCCGGCTCGTTACTTTTTGAACGCACCTGATAATCGACCGGATATGGTTGAGTTTCCGCTGAAAAATCAACAGTCTACCGCCGGCACCTTGTAAGAAACGTTTAGTGTGCCCTTTAGGTTTGGGAAAGTGAAGAGAACAACGGAAATTAATTACAAATGCACCAAGAAAGGTATAGTGTTCTTTAATAGTACATTATGCAACGAGCCTATAATGGCAATAATTAGCCTAAGACACGAGTTTTATAATTTCCATTCGAGTGTCTTAATTACCATTATAGGCGAGTTGCATAAGACTGTTTATGTTTGACGATGTCGAAATGTAAACATTACTGTATGTGTCAGAAAACTGTATCACTATGAGGCTCATTATATAGCAGTGGCTACACGGGCTAAAGCGCAGAATTTGGTCATGGGGCCCAGCTCTCTGCTGACTCGGTAGACGCGTGGGTTCGAGCTCCACCGTCGGCTGTCCTTGAAATGATTGTCCGTGGTTTCCCATTTTCAACACCAGGCAAATACTGGGATGGTACCTTCTGATAGGCCACGGCTGCGTCCTTCCACATCCTTCCCCAGTTTCATTCATCTTCATCCATTCCATCTCTCATCCCGACGCACAGGTCGCCCACGGGCGTCGAATAGAAAGACCTGCAATATATATATATATATATATATATATATATATATATATATATATATATATATATATAATACAGTTTCTCCAGCCAATCAGAGCTCATTCATTCACCAATTAGGTACGGATACATTCGCTCATGCGCTCAAAATCCAACATTTCTATATAAATTACCAACATGGAAAGTGCACCACCGCCCATATGTTTGCGTAAATAAACTGGCGAATATGAGACAAGAAATAGCACTGCACCTTAATATCCCCAACTCCAATTTCTACATAGCGCATTGTTTTCAAACGACTTCGGTGACAGTTTGACTGAATGCTGGTGCACATCGGCAGGCTGTAAACATATGGCATCAAACAATATGTATGGCAATGCAAGCACACAGACCGCATGCGTCGGTCGGTCAGAGAACATGGAAAACAGAGATATCAAACCCAGCGCTTGCACTCCGATCACAAAATTAGAGTGACTGAATCTCAACAGATATTTATGAATATTTATGTTAAAACATATAATAAAGTTATAATTATCGCCGAACATAAACAGTCGTATGCAACTCGCCTATAATGGTAATTAAGACACTCGTATGGAAATTATAAAACTCGCTTAGACCCTACGCTCGTTTTATAAACATACTCGTGTCTTAATTATTGCCATCATTATAGGCTCGTTGCATGTCCGACGATAATTATAACTTTATTATATGTTCTAACATAAATATTCATAAATATCTGTGGAGATTCTGCCGGTTGACTTCTTCTTTTTGGGAATTGTGTGGGCTCAGCATTTGCTCTCTACCCAAAAACAAATTCCAAAGCTTTGAAACATTGTTTATCCTGAAGTAGTACCAACAGATACTATGTTGGATCATTTTGTTATTTTGGTCAAATAACACAAAATAGGCTGTTACAAACGCTTTAAAATTAAAATGCATCGTATTATCAATTAGTAGCTTGCCACGGTGGGTGTGTGGTTATAGTGTCGGACTACCAACCCCAAGATTTCAGGTTCGCCCCTGACCATGGTAAGTGATTTTTAAGGCGACAAAAATCACGACACTCATGGCATACGTTGTTGGCATGTTAAAGAACTTATTTGAATTCAGTAGGCCGTGTTCAATGGCAAAATTAATCTCGGGATTTTCCGCCAACACAAAGTTCCTCCATTCTCTACTTGAAAGTGCTGTAGCGTCAAGGAGTTTAGATATCTAACCTCCTTGACTTTCATAGCGTTCAAAGGAACGACGAAATTCGACATGCAAGCTACCCTCTGGGTGTCAATTAACAAAGCTTGCACCAGGCACCCGAGGCCATACGATATTATTATTATTATTATCAACTAGTTATTCTTCAAATTCGATGCGTATAGAATGTCAATGGAAGACAAATCAATTGAGTCCCAAATAGAACAGTTATGACATTCGGAGGAAAAGTTTCGCATAAATAATCCATGTACTGACCAGAAAGCTGGGTTATAATTTCCGTGGAACTAATTTCATACGCCTGCTTCCTCCATGACGTTCTGGTGTGTTTATGTCAACAACAGCATTCACTAAAATTGTCGGTGAAATCTTACGAATGTAATGCCCTGTGTAGAAATTGGAGTTGCGGATATTAAGGTACAGTGCTATTTCTTTTGCAATATTGCCCAGTTTGTTTATGGAAACATTAGAGACGGTGCACACTTTCCATGTCGGTAATGGCTAGAAGGATGGTGTTGCAGACTTAACGTAGATTCCTAAATTTCTTGCATATTTCATAGTATTTTCCTGTTACCGTAAAGGTTCATGGGGATTTTGTCTTTGTATTTTGCATTGTAACTACAATGGTTGATCCAATTGTCAACTTTCAAATCATGTAACTCATGTCTGACATGTTGGATTTTTAGTGCATGTGCGAAGCTATCCTTAACTAATTGATCAATGAATGAAAATATTGAGCTCTGATTGATTGGAGAAACTGTATCATAATGACAAGTAGTGCTTTAATGACCCTCTTTATGATACAGTTGTCTGAAATATAATATTTACATTTCGACATCGTCGAACGTAAAGGATGTTTTCAACATTAAATTGCTTGCCTGAAGAGCTAGAACGGTGGATTTTTATTAATTGTATCTCCCCACCCAATCTAATTGGACACACTGGTGTTGACCGACTGAAAAGCTTCTAATAACAAAAATTCTTTAGGAAACACTGAAAAATGGCTTCTAATATTTCAATATGTTATTAACAAAGCAGCAGTGCCACGCATAAGCTAAAGAGTCATATCTAAGCGCAAACAGCCAAATAAGAATGTCCCGGTGCTTTTAATACTGCCGTTAATGTCGGTCTTGGTTTATTAAAGAAAGGTACATCGTACATCCTGATCCAATAACATATTTCCCTTATTAATTCCTTATCGATATGAAAAGCTGCTTCTGATTGGCTAGTTTAAATTGATTCTGCTCCTTACCACATGCCAGCGCCAGACGTCAAGTTAGAAGTTATACTCTCTCTCTCTCTCTCTCTTAACCTGAACCTCTTTATGAAGTTATAAAAGTAAAGTAGAAGATATCGTGCTTTGCAGCACAAGCCAACAACCAGGAAGGAGTGTAACCTTTTGTGTAAGTCTTGTAACAAGATAGAGATGAACAGCAAAGCGACTTCATTGTGTTCCAGCACTCTTCATGCTTCTCAAACAATGGGGCGATCTTTCTTTAATGGAAGGCGTGTCTACTCATTAATCACGTCTATGAGGCTTCGCAATAAATACACGGAAATCTCAATAGAGCTTTACATATATATCTTTGATGATTATGATGATGATAATTGTTGTTTTAAGGGGCCTAACATCTAGGTTATTGGCCCTAATGGTTTGGGTGATAGTGAAAGATGAGATGAGAATGAAACCTAAGTTATAACTAATACTAACTACATACAGACTTACATACTAGAAGAAATGGTGAACAAATAGCGGATAAGGCAGATAAAGGACAGGAAGGAAAGAAATGCCCTCAACCCTCAAAGAATGAGGATTGAGAGACTTGGAAGGGAGGAGAGCCATGCAAGGCAGATAGGAAAGGGAAAGAGGGCCCTTCCCAAAGTCAGTGGAAAAGGGGGGGAAAAACGCACCTAGCTCAGGAATTCCTCGGGATCGCCAAATCCCGAACTCACCAGCCGTGAGCCCTGAGGGTTTAGCAATATCCATGGTGCATCAGAAGTGGTGGGGCTACACACACCCTGCCTCCTTAAGGGCTTTGAGCAGAAGGCAGGAGATAACTTGAAAAGAAAAAGAAGGCTGACCCCTCGCAGAAGGAGGGTATCAGAAAAGATGAGACAAGGGGGAATGAAAGCGGGAAAGGAAGAGACTCTCTAGGCCTCGGACACCCTAATACCGTCGGGGTCAGAAGAGAACAAGAATTGACCAAGTGAGGTCGACAGGAAAGAAGACGGAGAGGAGCCTGGCACAAGTAAGTGGAAGCAACACCGGACTCAGATGGGACCCCGTGATCGCCAACCCACGTCCCACTAGATGTGAGCCCCTGGGGGTTATCTTTGCTGAACGTGCAATACCCCGTATCGCACAATGCTCTTCTTTTCAATTACTTTCCTTTAGATCGGTCACGCCTCGCCGCCGTGTGTGGTTGTTCCGCCCAACAGAACACGTTAGGTTCATTTTCCGGTGTGTGACTAAAGGAAAATGAACCATAAATATTATAGCCTACTGTACTGTAGGAGTGAATAAATACACAGAAATATGCTTTTCTACAGTATCGAAATTTGACATTTTTCAATGGGTCAACACGATTGTACCCAATTGTGATGGGTTATTCCGTAGGTCTGATTTTTTTACATGAGATTAATAATACTAATAATATCGTATTGACTCGGGTGCCGGGTGCAAGCTTTGTTATTTGACACCCAGAGGGCAGCTTGCAAGTCAAATTTTGTTGTTCCTTGAAGCACTATGAAAGTCAAGGGGGCTAGATATCTAGTCTCCTTGACACTATAGCGCTTTCTAGTAGAGAAATGAGGAACTTTGTGCTGGCGGGAAAATCCCGAGATTAATTTTGCCATTATGAACACGGCCTACTGAATTTAAAAGGATTCTTTAACATGCCTACATCGTATGACATGCGCGACGTGATTTTTGCCGCCCTTCAAAAATCACTGACCACGGCCAGGAGCGAACCTGAAAGCTTGGGGGGGTTAGTAATCTGACACGATAACCACTCACCCACCGTGGCAAGCACTTGGATGACCAGTTTCGAACGTCAAGCGATCATCGTCAGAACCATTACACTTAGGCTATAAAATCTATGTCTAAAAGTATGGGTGAAGTATTTACAATATGAACACTTATTTAGTTGCAATATTAGTTGAAAGATAATGCAACTAGTCAATATTTTGTTGGTGGTTTATTGAAGAAATGTACATGGTTCATCCTGATCCAATAACATGTTACCCTTATTAATCCCTTATCTTGCATGGCTACCTCATTAGGTTGGTCTATGTGAAGTTGTGTTAAAATACTGAAAGTGGTGATTGATCTCCAAATTGACTTGCTTAGTGTGAATATGTGATTGCTGTTAAATGGTCAGTTCAGATTGTATTGTACAGGTTACTTGTCTGATTGAGTCGTATGCGGTCCGGATGAGAGCAGTTAAATTCTTCACTGTCTGCTTTCTACTGGGGGCAGTTTCCTGTGCGTGAGGATCTCTTGTCTTCCTGGGCTTTCCGCCTCTCTGATTCCTAAGTGTCTGTGTTCAACTGTGTGTAGCCAAGTCTAGTCTTCCTAATGTGGTGTATGTTACTGTATACAGGACTATTAAAGACCAGTTTTCATTCTCGTCACGCATAACCTAAAGAGCCATATCTAAGCGCAAACGGACAAATGAGAATACCCTGGTACCTTTAATACTGCCGTTAATGCCGGTCTTTGTTTATTGAAGAAAGTTACATCGTACATCCTGATTCAATAACATGTTACCCTTATTACTCCATTATCTAGCTTGGCTACCTCATTATGTTGTGTCTTGTTTCTGACGGGGGGTGTGTTTTCTAGTTTTGTAAAGAGGGGTAGTTTCTCCATGAATGTGTGTTCGTTTAAATTATTGGGGTTGTTTATTTTAGCTAAGTGAATCTTGATTGCTTCCTTTACGTCAAGTGATCTTCATCTCGAACCGAAGGAATGCAAGATATTTTCAGCAAATTAGTAAAAAGTATATAGTCATTATTCCGGAAATTTGTCAGCAGAGGTGGAATGACGATCTCAGAGGAAGATGGACAGCTCGGCTGATACCGAGTCTGGTTGAGTGGACACGTAGAAAACATGGGGAAATTAATTACTTTCTGATTCGGATGTTGACAGGTCATCGCTACTTTCGGTGTTACTTTCATCGTATGGCCAAGGAGTCTCGTATTTACTGCGAAAACGAACGAGATGACGTATATCATATGTTCTTCGTCTGCGCTCGTTGGGCTGCGGAAAAACAACGACTTGGAGCTGAGGTTGGTCCAATAAGCCGGACAATATACTTGGAATTATGCTGAGGAACGAGCTCAGCTGGGATACGGTCGCTTTCTGCGTTGAGGTGGTCTTTCGTCAGAAGAAGTCGGATGGAGACTTGCACGATTCGGTTGATTAATTCTGCGATCCGCGGACTGAGTATGTATTGAGAAGTAAGATGGTGCTTGTGAAGCAAAGAAAATGGCTCCATCCTGAAGTAATCCGAAAGTGGTCCCGGGATGGGTTTTGTCAAGAGGATAGGGTGTGGTTTTTAGTGGGTAAGAATTCCACACACTTAAGGAGTGGGGACTCTTCCCAAAGTCTTATGTAAGATTTTCCACTTCCCTCGTGAAAATCCACTGCCTGCTTCCAGTCTCCGACCGGGTCAGGAATTGAATGAATGAAGCCCCTATCTAGCGGCGAGGATATGAACTGTGCCGGCTGCCGAGGCCTGACGCACTCCTCTGGGGCAATGATTAAATGAATGACAGATGAAATGAAATGATAAGGGAGAGTGTTGCTGGAATGAAATTGTGACAGGGAAAACCGGAGTACCCGGAGAAAAACCTGTCTGCCTCCATTTTGTCCAGCACAGATCTCACATGGAGTGACCGGGATTTGAACCACGGACCCAGCGGTGAGAGGCCAGCGTGCTGCCGCCTAAGCCACGGAGGCTTCTTCCACTTCCCTCGTAAAAAAAGAAGAAAATAAATCCGTGCTATTAATTTTGAAGTGTTGTTCATAAGCGAGCTTATCGCCTTGCCACCCTGGAGGAAAGATTCCCTGCTCTACATTAGAAATAATTAATTATCATTTTGATAATCTGGCGTCCACGTAACAACAAGAGACAACAAAAAGGAAAGAGAGCTACTTGGATGTGAACTAAAGGGAAAGCAAGCTTGCCCCTGAGACAGCCAGTATCACATATCGGTGTTTCTGTTCTGTCGTCAGCAGTTAAGTTCACAAGTTACTTGGCCAAGTTGAATAGCATCTGGGAGCTCTTTGCATTATTTAAAACTTACTGCAGTGAACTCTATACATGTTTATCTTATCTAGAGGTGACTGCTTTTCCCTTAATGCCATCCCTTCGAAACAAAATGCAGTGTCAAGTAGGGGCTTTCAGGTCGTGGATAGTGACAATACGTCCTCCTTTCTGCAAGACAGTACTCGTTTGGGGATATCAATGTCCTTCTGTCTTCAATGATACTGACAGGACGCCTAAATGTCCTACCGGTACTTAGGAGAATGTTAACACCCCACCTTTTCGCAAAATGACGCGATGCTTGTTTCCTACTACCACCGCCCGTCTTTGCCGTGCGAGATTCCACTTCTTGATGTAGCAACTAGCATTCTTGGCTGTCGCCTCACAGGTCCGGGCTCGATTTCTGACTCTGCCAAGAAATTTAGTTCTGGTCTGAAGGCTGCAGTGGGGTCCACTTATCCTCGTGAAGCAAAGCTGAGAAGAGGAGGGTTATATTCCTACCTCAGCCATCCTGGAAGTGGTTTTCCGTGGTTTTTCCCTTCTACTCCAGACAAATGCTGGGATGGTTGCTAACTTAAGGCTACGGCTTCCTCCATCCCATCTTCATCATCTGCATTACAATACACAGACTACTACAGACACCAGAATTAAATTCTTTGACAGAGCTAAGAGTGCCAGCCACTACACCAGGAGATAGACCGTACCTAGGAACTGCATGCAGAGATCATGTGTTGAATGGTTTCAGATTTACTGTAATATTATTAGTAGAAGTAAGAGTTGTATTCGAGTAATATTTAAATACTAGCGGAGCCGTGCGAGAACTCTCGCATGTGTATAAACCACCCGCCTGGCTTTACTGTTATGCGGGCTTCTATAAATATGTATATTTGTTTAAACGCACTTTTTAAACAAATTGTCGATACCTATGAAATCAGAGAGCGATAATTCATCAGCGCTGCTGGTGTGGGCCCCTTGTGTACAGACTACCCGCCCGGCTTCAGTGCTATGCAGGCTTCACGTGGCACAGTTCTGCGAGGGGCTATCGTCTTGTTTATTTGTTTAAAAACACGTTATAAACAAATAACTATATTTCCGTTGACTTTTCAAGAAATGCAAGATTTTTCCTGTACTATTGAGACGATTTGGAAGATTTTGATACAGACCACAACTTCTAACTCCCTCTGGTTTAGGAGCTTGAGTTTTGTGAAACTTACACCTTAGCGTATTCTATATATAGATAGATTTGCATCATATTCTGTAACACACTCCATTACACTGTTATATCCGTAAAATTTTGGCAGCGCATATCACACGAGATACATAATCATTACAGTATATTTTGTCAATTTTAAGGATATGTTTGGGCATGCATATTTTAAGGCATTTGTTCACATAATTCTCATTAGCAATGTGATGTAATACTGCATATTCAGATCTCGCCATCATCAATACGGTGAACATAATACAACGCTATTATTGGATAGCGAGCGGACTATTCCCATATTACCGCTGTAAATTCTTTAATGTGTCCTACGGGACTCGCTAATTCATACATATATTTTATCTGTGAGCAGTACAGGCTTTGTGCTATATTAATTATAGACATGAAGTTCATAGTTATAAATACTGCACACGTGAATGTGTTCCCAACTAGGCAGTCGCACAGTGCTGGTATCTTTTCATAAGTACTTACAAATGTACGCTTTCATACAAGCAACATCTCTCTAAAACTGCAGCCAAAACTAGGAACAATATACTATACAAGCTCAGTGGAACAATCTGGGGAGCAAACGCGACAGTACTGCGGACATCAGCTCTTGCCTTGGACTCTCCAGTTGCGGAATACTGCTGCCCTGTGTGAGGTGTTTTGGGATATTTCCGCAAGGATTCAGGACTAAGTGGAGAGGGGAAAAGGCACACGTACATAAGATACTTGATTTTGATGCTCACCCTGTTCTTTGATTACCGGGGCATATTGTTATTGTTTTCGAGGAACCTGGTGTCTTCATCACTGGGGACTGGTACTGCGCAACACTGGAAAATTTTGGCGTACAATTAAGGTGAAACGTCCGAGAAAACTGCGAAAAGAGCTGCTGCATCACGTTCCCATACCTCAAAGGACGTAAGGCAGAAGGTACGCCAACTCAAGTGGGAGAAACTCGAATATCCACCCTATAGTCCCGATATCTCCCCATGAGATTATCATGCCTTCCGGCCTATTCTCGTTGTAGTCAACTACATGGAGGTTTTGAAAAGGGCGGGCATCAATTCCACTCGGTCGATCATCAATTCCCCTCGATTTTCCTTAATTCCACTCGGTCCTCCGAGGGACCCAAAAAAGAGTTCCTCAACTCCGCTCAGGCTTTGGCAAGGGATCGGCAAAGGGGTTATCCCCAATGACGTAAAGAAATGTCATAACCCTCCTGCTCGCATACCAAGGGCCAGGTCAAACACCTGCTGCAGCGAAATTATTCATCTATTATTATCTAAATTTAATTTTATAATGTCTGACTAGGTTAAAAAACATACAAACATTTAATTATGCAGATGTTAAAAGCAATGCATAAAATTTGTAGAAAAAATTGAAAACTTGGCAGACATATTTAAAAGAATATTATGATTAATTTTAAATCACTTGCAATTTCTGCCATATAAGTTATAATGTGCCAAACATTTTATACCTGATTTAACGAATGAGCGAACTTGACATCAGAGCGGTTGACCAATGGCACAACAATGTCTTGCGAACATCACCACGCCATCGGTCAAGCACTCTGAAGTCAATTTTTTTCCACAAATTTTATGCATTTTTTTTAACATGTGCATAATTAAATGTTTGTATGTTTTTTAAACTAGTCAGGCATTATAAAATTAAATTTAGATAATAATAGGTGTATAATTTGTACCTAAAAATACTTTTGATATCAGCTGCGGATGCTCAAAATACTGTTTTCCAGTCTAGAACGGAAAAATCAGCTGCATTCAAGAATTGGCTCATGCGCTGCAGAAAGTGTTTGACCCTGCCCTTGGTATACGAGCAGGAGGGTTATGACATTTGTTTACGTCATTGGGGATAACCCCTTTGGCGACCCCTTGCCAAAGCCTGAGAGGAGTTGAGGAACACATTTTTGGATCCATTGGAGGACCGAGTGAAATTAAGGAAAATCGAGGGGAATTGATGTTCGACCTTTGAAAATTATATTTAAATATTTAGAAGCTGTATTTATTCACATTATTTGTAGTGAAATCCACTTGATTTTATTTTACCATTATATACAGTAAATGCTGAGGAAGATATCAGCGTGTGTCGAAACATATACTAACAATTGAATAGAATTTGTATTGATTGGCGGAGCGTTTTAATTATTTAAAAGTGTATAATTTATCCACGTGCTTCCCACGGGGGGTGAGTGGTTAACGTGTCGGTCTACTAACCCCAAGCTTGCAGGTTCGCTCCTGGCCATGGTAAGTGATTTTTTTTTTTTTGAAAGGCAAAAATTACGACACACATGTCATATGATGTTGGCCAAGTTTGCAGCTAGGTGTCGTTAATGGTAGCATTTGGTAGCAAAAGTAGGAACTACTTGAAATTGATCGTCTGCAATCCTTACCTGAATTACAGATACACAAACTAATAACATCAGTTATGACACAGATTATTCACAAACCCAAAGTACACGGTGCTACATGACCGCGTTGTCACAGCCCCTAAACTGAGGAACCAACCAACCATCCTTTCTAAATTAACTGAGTGTAAAACCCAGATAATTATCAATTCCATTTTGATAACTTATTGAGTTTGTAACTATTACAGGATCCAATTGAGTTTCTGCCCGATGCTCGACAAGCAGTTTTATTATTGGCAAATTACCTGATAACGATCTAGTCTTCTCTTGATTAACCAATAGTAATTACGCAATAATTAATTTTGATGTTATTTGCGGGGTTGTGAAATTACTACTCCATGATACTTATTTTGTGGGAGTAATTTGTAGCTAACGAGCCGGAAGTATGATTACCTTTGAGCTGTCATAAGTACGAATCTGTGTACCCAATAGCTCACGTTATGATTGGTTGGCTGATATAACAGACTCTTCACTAATGAACGTATCTATTGGTAATGGATATGATTATTGGTTTCTCTGCTCGGCTTTCATAGGCTACAGTAAGAATAGAGGTGGCTGAAATTCTCCTTACAGCAGAGTCGGCCAGAGAACTATCTTGAATTAGCTCATAGTAGCTGGCCACGGTGGGTGAGTGGTTATCGTGTCGGTCTACCAACCCCAAGCTTCCAGGCTCGCTCCTGGCCATGGTAAGTAATTTTTGAAAGGCGACAAAAATCACGACATGCATGTCATACATTGGTGGCATGTCAAAGAACCCATTTGAATTCAGAAGGCCGTGTTCATAATGGCAAAATTAATCTCGGCCTCATTTCTCTACTAGAAAGCGCTATAGTGTTCAAGGAGCTTAGATATCTAACCTCCTTGACTTTCTTAGTGTTTCAAGGAACAACGAAATTCGACATGCAAGCTACCCTCTGGGTGACAAATAACAAAGCTTGCACCTGGCACCCAAGGCCATACGATATTATTATAAATATTAGGTTTGTTTGTTGTTTTTTTTTTGTTTTTTTTTTTAGCGTATGAATTTTAGTGCCGGGAGTGTCCGAGGACATATTCGGCTCGCCAGTATTTGTATCTGCTTCGAGAAGGACACCCAATGGGTGAGCTACAAGGACCGTTGGGGAGGAAAGTTGGTTGGAATGTAAGGACGAGGAGTTGGAAGGTAGTGGCTGTGGCCTATAGTTAGGGACCAACCCCGTCATTTGCCTGGAAGGAAGATGGGAAACCACAGAAAACCATCTTCAAGGTTGCCGGCAAGGGGGTTCGAACCTCCTCGCCTCCCGGATGTGAGCGACTTCCAGCAGTCATGCCATAACGACCACGGCTAACTCACCCGGTATAAATATTAGTTGTAGTATATTTAGTTACGTTTTTTAGCCTACTTTAGATTTTTGCAAAAAATGAAAGTAGACTTATGAGATCAACACAGGGCGAAAAAAGTGTGTCTGTCTGTGTGTGTGTATGTGTGTGTGTGAGTCTGTGTGTGTGTGTGTGTGTGTGTGTGTGTGTGTGTATGTGTGTGTGAGTCTGTGTGTGTGTGTGTGTATGTGTGTGTGAGTGTGAGTGTGTACTCTGAATGTCGGTCCCCCCCCCCCTATCAATTCGAATACGGTGAATGCGAATTGAACGAAATTTGGTACAAAGGTAGCACTAGCAAAGGACACCTCAGTGTCATGTTTTATATCGCCGCCATCTTGACGGAAACGTAATGGCAGCCACCCAAATATTCAAAGCTTAAATCAAATTACGACTCACCTAATCATCCGATCTCTACCAAATTTTGCAACAACATACTGTTACGTGCCACCCCCTAGTGGCACCTTTGTTAACTGGATTACGGTGGGGGTACAAAGCACAACACCAATTACTGCTTAAAGAAATAATTAACTTTATTGTGGCCAGAAAATTACACTAATCAGCAAATACAAGCAATTAGGAGCCTTACTCCAGTTTCCTCAAGTCTCTTCCTTGAGCGCTCTTGGCCCTTCCACTTGTCAACAGATCACAGAAGTTAATCCGTCCTAATGAGTACGGTGGCCTTGACAGAAACTACCTGCTCCTCTCCATTATGTTCACCGACCACAATTACTTACGATCACTTGCTGCAGGCTATTTCGCTGTCCACAAGCTGGAGAAACAATGTCACTGGATTTCGTAACTCGCACAGCACTTCGTCACCACACTTCTGTCGCACAAGATAATCGCTCGCACTAGCTCGAAAAACACAACAACAACAACTGCTAGACAGGTCGCACTTATATAGCAGGCCGGTGACTCAATAAATGCTTCTAGATCCATCCAGGGTTCACGGCTTCTCGAGGTTTCCATCGCTGGTCCAGTCACGAATATTCTGGACTATCCCTTTGTCTTAGTAGCCCTGTTGCATTAGGCGCGCGCAATACAGGAGGCAGGACACAGCCCAGCCCTGGGGCAGTTGTGACTCATGCGGCGAGTGATGACACAAACTCACAGCCGTAACACCACCCCCTTCCAAAAAAGGCTGATCGTCCCGATCAATCATTGGTCCGTCTGTGTCCCTTCGTAGGCTGCCAGGCGATCTCGATGCACGATCTTCATCTTCGCCCTCGGGCTCCGCTGGATCCTGTAGACGACATCGTTGATCCGTTTCACGACTCGGTACGGGCCCTCCCAGGACTTCTGCAGTTTGGGTGACAGGCCTTTCTTCCGTAATGGGTTGAAGAACCAGACCAGGTCGTCCTCGTGGAATCCGCCGGCATCCGTCTGCTGGTCGTATCGGGTCTTCATTCGGTCGGTCTCGATCCGTAGTTTCCTCCTCGTGAACGCGTGTACGTCCTCCAGTTGGTCGACCAGTTCTTGACAATACTGGCTTACCGGGATCGGATCATTCCCAGGTCGGCCGAAGGCATGATCGACAGGTAGACGGAGCTCTCTCCCAAACATGGCTCGGGCTGGTGTGCACCCAGTGGCTTCATGCACGGCGGCGCGGTAGGCCAGGAGAAATAGTGGAAGATGTTTGTCCCAATCCCTCTGGTGCTCGCTGACGACTATTCGGAGATGGTTCTCGATGGTGCGATTGAATCGCTCTACCATCCCGTCGGACTGAGGGTGTAGCGGCGTTGTCCTTGTCTTCCGGATTCCCAGCAGCTGGCATAGGTTCTGGAACACCTGCGACTCGAAGTTCCTCCCTTGGTCGGAGTGCAGCTCCAGGGGTACTCCGTACCGGCTGACGAATTCCTTCACCAGGGTTTCTGCAATCGTCGCGGCTTCTTGGTTAGGGAGCGCATACGCCTCCGGCCATTAGGTAAAGTAGTCGATGACGACTAATATGTAGCGGTTCCCTGCCTCACTTAACGGGAATGGCCCAGCAACATCGATGGCCACTCTCTCTATGGGGCCGCCCACGTTGTAGGTCTTCAGTGGACCCCGTCGTCTTCGTCCTGGGCCCTTGCTGGCTGCGCAATCGTGGCCCCTCGCGCAGTGGTTCACCACGTCTGTTCGGCATCCGATCCAGTAGAACCGCTCTCTCAGCTTCTCCAAGATCTTCTTTATCCCTAGGTGTCCACCAGATGATCCTCCATGAACTTCCTTCAGGACTTCCTCCGCCATAGCCTTTGGAACGACGACTTGTTCCCGAGATGTCTTCCCGTCGGTGCTCTCCCAGGCGCGGCAGATGAGGCCATCCCTTACAATCAGCGAGTCCCACTGTGCCCAGTAGGACTTAAACTTTGGGCTGCAGTCACTCACAATGTTCCACCCGGGTCTGGGGACACAGGCCCTCTTCCATTCAGCTATCAGTCCCAGGTCATCATCTTCTGCTTGTGCCCGCGTGAAAGATTCGCGGCTCCAGTTCCCCTGAAGTTCCACAGTAGTCCGTCGGCACTGTATCCCGGTGTACTCCTCCCTTCGGGCACAGAAGGTGCAGTCTTCGGGGCACGGTCTTCGTGACAGGGCGTCGGCGTTAGAATGCAGTTGGCCTTTCCTGTGCTGAATCTCAAAGTTGTACTGTTGAAGCCTCTCTAACTACCGCGCGAGTTGACCCTCGGGCTGCTTGAAGTTCAGGAGCCACCGCAGGGATGCATGGTCGGTCCTGATGAGAAATTCTTGCCCGTACAGGTACTTGTGGAAGTGTTCAATGGTCTTCACGATGGCGAGCAGCTCCTTCCTGGTGACGCAGTAGTTCCTTTCTGGCTTTGACAGGGCCTTTCTGAAGTAGGCCAATACTCTCTCCTCGCCGTCCACTACTTGCGACAGGATTCCCCCTATGCCAAAGTCGCTGGCATCGGTATCGACGATGAACCTTGTTCCAGGTCTGGGGTAGGCCAGAATAGGTGCGGTGCACACAGCCTGCTTGAGTTGTTCGAAGGCACTGTGGCATTCTGCTGTCCACGTGAAGAGTTGGTCCTTCTCAGTCAGTCGATGTAAAGGTTTGGCGATGTCGGCGAATCCTCTCACGAAGCGACGGTAATAAGTGCAGAGTCCCAGGAAGCTTCGTAGTTGGGACTTGTCCTTCGGAACTGGCCACTCCCTCACAGCTGCGGTCTTCTCTGGGTCGGTGCGCACCCCTTCCTCGGAGACGATATGCCCAAGGTACTGGACCCGCTTCTGGAAGAGCTGACACTTCTTGGGGCTCAACTTCAGCTGGGCAGCCCGTAGCTTCAACAAGATCTCCTTCAGGTTGCTGTAGTGCTCCTCGAAGCTCCTCCCCAGAACGATGACGTCGTCTAGGTATACCAGGCAGGTCTTCCAGTGTAGTCCCCTCAGAATGGACTCCATTAGCCTTTCGAAGGTTGCAGGGGCGTTGCACAGACCGAATGGCATGACGGTGAACTGCCAGAGCCCGCTGCCCACAGAGAACGCCGTTTTCTCGCGGTCCTTAGGGTGGACCTCCACCTGCCAGTAGCCACTCTTAAAATCCAAGGTGGAGAACCATCTTGATCCTGATATGGTGTCCAGCGTGTCGTCGATCCGGGGTAGAGGGTAGCTGTCCTTCTTCGTGACGTCGTTCACCCGCCTGTAGTCCACGCAGAACCTGGTGGAACCGTCCTTCTTCTTCACTAGCACGACCGGAGAACTCCAAGGACTATGTGATGGCTCGATCACCCCTTGCTCCTTCATCTCTTCTACCATCCGGTCGTCTTCGGCTTGCTTGGCGAGCGGGACACGTCGGAATGGGGCCCTAACCTGTGTGCTGTCCCCAACGTCGATTCTGTGCTGGACCAAGCTTGTCCTACCGAAGTCTTTGCTCCCCACGGAGAAGACATCCTGGAATTCGCGTAGCAGGTCCTGAAGTTGGCGTGATTGCTCCTCGTCTAAATGGTCCTGGGATCCTTGGTACAGCTTCTGTAGTTCTTCTGGCAGGGCGCGTCTTCTTCGGTTGTGCGTCTGCAGGTGTCCGTCCGTCGTGTCTGTGATGCGGGCAATCCAGGTAACGGGCTCGTAGACTCCTAGGTTGGTGTCCCGGTGAACCGTAATATCGTAGTCGTTCAGGTTGGACAGGCGGACGTACGGCCGAGACGTCGTGTTGATGAGAGTCTTGGCAACTAGCAATCCATTGGTCTGGATGTCCTCATATTTTGGCTCGATGACAGCCGCCACTCCCTCAGCTGTTCCGTCGACAATTACGGCAGCGCTGACTTCCGTCCTGGCGGGAACGATGACGTCGTGCGGCGACGGCCTCGTGCGCAGGTTGCAAAGCAAGTTCCTCACCTCCGAAATGCAGAGTGTTGGTACTCAGATCCAAGATGATGTTGTTCTGGTCCAGGAAGTCCAGTCCAATGATCACTTCATTTGATACGTCGGCCACAAGCACTGGATGCTTTATCGCCCGTCGACCAATGACGAACTCCAGTGATGCTTCGCCATGTACCGGTGCGGTCTCTCCGGTCGCGGTTATTAGCTGGAGGTTCCTTTGTGTGGGTTGAACTCTCCACTTCGGGATCACGGTGGGGCTGAAGATGGTCCTCGATGCTCCCGTGTCGATTAGCATGGGCCGGCTCTCTCCGTTGACGACTCCGTCGACCATCAGGCTGCTATTATCCCTCCGTAACTGCGTCACACGAACTTGGACTGCCGGGACTTGATGACTGCCACAAGTCAACCTTTGCCCCCATAGGCTGGCTGATACTTGCTTTCCTGGGCCGCGCGGTTTCCCTACGACTGACTGTCCCGACGGAAACCCTTGGCGGCGGCGATCACCGCAGTCCTTGCTCAGGTGGCCTCTCTTACGGCAGGTCCAGCAGGTTGGTAGCCCTCTTCCGGGCCGCCTCTCCGGATGTCCTTCGGCTACGTTTTTGCTGGTGGTACCGCGACTATCGAAGAAACGGCTTAGCGCCTCCATTAATTCGTCGGCCAGGGGTTTGGTCTCGTTGGTTTTTACTGGTTCGCCGACCTCCACTTGACGCACCCGCGCGTGCATTCTGGATGCCTGTTTTGCCGTCTCGAACTCGAGTGCGTGGCTCAGCGCATCTGTCAGGGTCTTATTGCGCGCGAGTCGCAGCGCCTGTTGAGTGTCCGAGTCCCGTAGCCCGTCGGTGAAAGTCTGCATCGCTATCTGCTCCAGAAAGTCGGCCGGCGCTGTTGGGTAGGCGAGCCTTACGAGGCGTGCGATGTCCATCTCGAACTCCTGCAGGGTTTCCGCGTTCTTTTGTACCCGGGTCCGGAGCTGCATCTGGTAGGCCTGCTGAAGATGGCTATCTCCATATCGGGACTCCATATGGGCGATCATTGAAGCGTAGTCCTGGGATCCAGTCGGGATGGCCTGAAGGACGTTAAGGGCGTCACCTCTCAGCGCTACAATGAGAGCTGTAGCCTTTTCAGTGTTGTTCCAGTTATTTATGGAAGAGGCCGCCTCGAACTGACGTAAGTAGGTGCTCCACGGGACCTTTCCGTCGAAGGTTGGGGGCGTCACTCTGCTATGTCCCGTTCCTGATATTCCCGGTGTAACGGTGGGCGGGCGTTGGCGCAGCTCGGCAACTTCCTCTTGTAAAGCGTTGAATTTCTCTTCCACCCCCGTCAGTGGGCGTTGGCGCAGCTCGGCAACTTCCTTTTGTAAGGCGTTGAATTTCTCCTCCACCCCCATCAGCGGGCGATGGCGCAGCTCGGCATCTTCCACTTGTAAGGCGTCGAACTTCTTTTCCACTGCCGTGACTTCCTCACGCAGACCCTGTTCTAATTTCCTTTGGCTTTCTTCTAATTTCGTCAGCAGACACTCTTCCAGATTTTTCTGGCCATCCAGAAATTTGGCGGTTAGGTCCTCTGCTAACTTATTCGGACCGTCTTCTAATTTAGAAGTTAGGTCCTCGGCTAAATTCTTCTGGCCGTCTTCTAGTTTGGCAGTTAGGTCCTCGGCTAACTTCTTCTGGCCATCTTCTAGTTTGGCAGTTAGGTCCTCGGCTAACTTCTTCTGGCCGTCCTCCATCTTCTTCTGGCCGTCCTCCATCTTCTTCAGGTCCTCCGCTAACTTATTTTGACCGTCTTCCATCTTCTTCTGGTCGTCTTCTAGCTTCTTCTGGCCGTCTTCTAATTTGGCAGATAGCTCCTTGGTTAAATTCTTCTGGCCGTCCTCCATCTTGGTTTCCATGCCATTGAACTTTTCTAGCAATGCTGCCAATTTCTCCTCCATTTTAGTTGTTTGTCTTGTAAAGGGCATGCACTCACAGGAAAATTAGAGAAAATGACCTGCTCGGGTTTTGAAACCAGGACCGTCAGGTGTTGTGCTTGAGTTCGTAATCCGGCTTCTGACACCAGTTGTTACGTGCCACCCCCTAGTGGCACCTTTGTTAACTGGATTACGGTGGGGGTACAAAGCACAACACCAATTACTGCTTAAAGAAATAATTAACTTTATTTTGGCCAGAAAATTACACTAATCAGCAAATACAAGCAATTAGGAGCTTTACTCCAGTTTCCTCAAGTCTCTTCCTTGAGCGCTCTTGGCCCTTCCACTTGTCAACAGATCACAGAAGTTAATCCGTCCTAATGAGTACGGTGGCCTTGACAGAAACTACCTGCTCCTCTCCATTATGTTCACCGACCACAATTACTCACGATCACTTGCAGCAGGCTATTTCGCTGTCCACAAGCTGGAGAAACAATGTCACTGGATTTCGTAACTCGCACAGCACTTCGTCACCACACTTCTGTCGCACAAGATAATCGCTCGCACTAGCTCGTAAAACACAACAACAACAACAGCTAGACAGGTCGCACTTATATAGCAGGCCGGTGACTCAATAAATGCTTCTAGATCCATCCAGGGCTCACGGCTTCTCGAGGTTTCCATCGCTGGTCCAGTCACGAATATTCTGTCTTATATTGTCTTAGTAGCCCTGTTGCATAAGGCGCGCGCAATACAGGAGGGAGGACACAGCCCAGCCCTGGGGCAGTTGTGACTCATGCGGCGAGTGATGACACAATTTTACAGCCGTAACAATACCTTTATGGGGGAGCATCCTTTGACCAAACTAATAGGTCATCAGCGTAATAGTTTGCGGATGGCGGCCATCTTTGTGTGAAAATCGATTCCCCCCCATTAATTCGAACACGGTGCAACCGAATGGAACGAAATTTGGTACAGAGGTAGTACTAACAAAAGGCACCTCAGTGTCATGTTTTATATCGCCGCCATCTTGACGGAAACGTAATGGCGGCCACACAAATGTTCAAAGCTTAAATCAAATTACGATTAACCTAATCATCTGATCTCTACCAAATTTTCAACAACATACCTTTATAGAGGAAGCATCCTTTGACCAAATGACTAGGTCATTAGCTTAATAGTTTGCGGATGGCGGCCATCTTTGTGTGAAATTCAATTCCCCCTATTAATTCAAACACGGTGAAACCGAATGGAACGAAATTTGGTACAGAGGTAGCACTAGCAAAGGGCATCTCAGTGTCATGTTTTATATCGCCGCCATATTGACAGAAACGTAATGGCGGCCACACAAATGTTCAAAGCTTAAGTTAAATTACGACTAACATAACCATCCGATCTCTACCAAACTTTGCAACAACATTCCTTTATGGAGGGAGCATTCTTTGACCACTCTAATAGGTTATTAGCCTAATAGTTTGCGGATGGCGGCCATCTTTATGTCAAAATTGATTCCCCCTATTAATTCCAACACAGTGGAAACGAATGAAGGAAATTTGGTACAGAGGTAGCACTAGCAAAGGGCACCTCAGTGTCATGTTATATATCGCCGCCATCTTGACATAAACGTAATGGCGGCCACACAAATGTTCAAAGCTTAAGTTAAATTACAACTAACATAACCATCTGATCTCTACCAAACTTTGCAACAACATTCCTTTATGGAGGGAGCATCCTTTGACCTATCTAATAGGTCATTCGCCTAATAGTTTGCGGATGGCGGCCATTTTTGTGTCAAAATCGATTCCCCCTATTAATTCAAACACGGTGAAACCGAATGGAACGAAATTTGGTACAGAGATAGCACTAGCAAAGGGCATCTCAGAGTCATGATTTATATCGCCGCCATATTGACAGAAACGTAATGGTGGCCACACAAATATCTAAAGCTTAAATCAAATTACGACTAACATAACCATCCGATCTCTACCAAACTTTGCAACAACATACCTTTATGGAGGGAGCATCCTGTGATCAATCTAATAGGTCATTCGCCTAATAGTTTGCGGATGGCGGCCATCTTTATGTCAAAATTGATTCCCCCTATTAATTCGAACACGGAGGAACCGAATGAACGAAATTTGGTACAGAGGTAGCACTAGCAAAGGGCACCTCAGTGTCATGTTTTATATCGCCGCCATCTTGACTGAAACGTAATGGCGGCCACACGAATGTTCAAAGCTTAAATCAAATTACGATTAACCTAATCATCCGATCTCTACCAAATTTTTCAACTACGTACCTTTATGGAGGGAGCATCCTTTGACCAATCTAGTAGGTCATTCGCCTAATAGTTTGCGGATGGCGGCCATCTTTGTGTCAAAATCGATTCCCCCTATTAATTCAAACACGGTGAAACCGAATGGAACGAAATTTGGTACAGAGATAGCACTAGCAAAGGGCATCTCAGAGTCATGATTTATATCGCTGCCATATTGACAGAAACGTAATGGTGGCCACACAAATATCTAAAGCTTAAATCAAATTACGACTAACATAACCATCCGATCTCTACCAACCTTTGCAACAACATACCTTTATGGAGGGAGCATCCTTTGACCAATCTAATAGGCCATTAGCCTAATAGTTTGCGGATGGCAGCCATCTTTATGTCAAAATTGATTCCCCTATTAATTCGAACACGGTGGAACCGATTGAACGAAATTTGGTACAGAGATAGCACTAGCAAAGGGCATCTCAGAGTCATGATTTATATCGCCGCCATATTGACAGAAACGTAATGGTGGCCACACAAATATCTAAAGCTTAAATCAAATTACGACTAACATAACCATCCGATCTCTACCAAACTTTGCAACAACATACCTTTATGGAGGGAGCATCCTTTGACCAATCTAATAGGCCATTAGCCTAATAGTTTGCGGATGGCAGCCATCTTTATGTCAAAATTGATTCCCCTATCAATTCGAACACGGTGAAACCGAATGGAACGAAATTTGGTACAGAGGTAGCACTAGCAAAGGGCACCTCAGTGTCATGTTTTATATCACCGCTATGTTGACGGAAACGTAATCGCGGCCACCCAAATTTTAAAAGCTAATATGTAATTACGACCAACCTAATAATCTAGTCTCTACCAAATTTTGCAACACCATATCTTTATGTGGGAAACATATTCAGACCAAACTGAAAGAACATCAGCCCAATAGTTTGCAGATGGTGGCCAAGTATGTGTGCAAATCGATTCCCCCTATCAATTCAAACACGGTGAAACCGAATTGAACGAAATTTGGTACAGAGGTAGCACTAGCTAGGGCACCTCATATTCATGTTTAATATCCCTATAGCACGTTGTATTTCAACAAGCTACTACAACCAACATTCACTCATACTCGTTGAAAAGGACAAAGAGTTATAACTATACCCATGCATTTAGGAGAAAGTAGGCTATATGTTCTTTACTGAACATCTTGTTTAATATATATATACGTAATTTTTTTCGGGTTGGAGTGATAAATGATTGTTAATTACCGACGAATTTAATTAGGCACACTAATGTGTTGACCGACTAAAAATTGATTCTTTGAATAGACAATCTACTACTGTACTGTATAACAAGTGGGTCAGCTGGGCTGCTAAAGTAAATACCTCTTGTAGTTTGTCTCCGCTGAATCGTTCTAGGTAGGCAACAGTGATACTTCATGGTGATTGGATAGCACTTGACGCCCAGTCTATTTATCTAACTAACCACCCGTTCCGCCACTTAGGAGCTCACCAGCCCGTTCACCTGAGTCATGGCCGGAATTCTGTTGAAATGCGTCAATAATGCCTGTGGGCTTACAAAGGTACAAACAGTAGAGCTTCCACTGCAAGAATCATGACTCCTGGCCGTGGTAAGTGATTTTTGAAAGGCGACAAAAAACACGGCACGCATGTCATACGTTGTTGGCATGTTAAAGAATCCATTTGAATTCAGTAGGCCGTGTTCATAATGGCAAAATTAATCTCGGGATTTTCCGCTAACACAAAATGTCCTACTTTCTCTACTAGAAGACCCTATAGTGTCAAAGAGCTTAGACATCTAACCTCCTTGACTTTCAAAGCGATCCAAGAGTAGTAAGTGTTTGTTAGACTCTAAATATTGCATCATCATGACCAGAAATTGCGTAATCCTGATGACGTCATGGGATGACGTCATGGGTCCTTAGAGCGAGCACGTGGTCCAGGAGCGAGCATGTGCAGTGCACGTGTTAGCGTGGGAAGAGGTTGACCCTTTGGCTTGTTTGTGCGATGGTGATAAAAAGTTAATGGGTGTTGACGTCATGGAGGATGTTTATTAGGATGCTGTCATCTGACACCCATGCGAGTGTGAGCACCAAAACAAAAGGTTATTCGCGGGTAGTGGGGTAGTGTATGTTCTCTTGCAAGTCGCGTGTGTGCTTGAATACGTATGGCTATGTTGGGAAATGTTTGGTGGCGGGCGAGGACTAGGGTTGAGTGAGGGTTCGTTTAAATGCTATTTTTCCCGCTCTATTTGATGGTGAGGTAATTTTTTAAAATGGGTGGAATTTGGAAACGCAATTTGAGGTAAACGTGCTTTTTTGACAATTTGGCGAATTTAATGAGCTTGTAAGGCTAGAACGATGCATATAGGGTGTCGTAGGACTTGTGGTGAACCACCCCTTGCTATGGACGGGAGTATATCCACCCCAAAATAAATCTACCCTTACCCGGAGGTTAAGTAGTGGTTATTTTTGTATGCATGCGCACTTGAGGGCTTTTGTAAGAGAGCGGAATTTTTAAAAGATTCTTTATAGATGAGGCTTTTTAAAAAATTTATTAAAAAAACAAAAAACTAATAGGTCATTCGATTTTTAGTATCTCGCTAACCAATAATGCGATGTAAACATATGGGGTGTCATAGGACTCGTAGTGAATTCTCCTTTTGTATGAATGAGGTATGTCAACCCCCAAAATAAAAACTACCCTTACCTGGGGTGAAAGAGCAATTTTTGTATGTATGCACACCGGTGGGTTTTGTCAAAAGGGTCTAACTACACATTTGTTAATATTTTCTGAACCCAGGATGGGATTTTCCCATAGGCAGTATCCTAGCACTTGGGGTGACACCTCGTTTTTGAAAGTATCATTCATTTATTTTCTTGTCAAAAGGGCCTAACTACACTTTTGTTAATATCTCGTGAACCAATCATGCTAGGGACTTGTATGAGGGGTCCTAGCACTTGGGGCGACGTCCCCCTTTATGGGGTGAAACTACCCCCCCAAAATTGAAAACTCAATATCTTGGAAACTATGAACCCTAAAATTAGGCGTTATAGCTTTAAAAATAGGTGATGACATAGGCTTTTACCTGGATTGGTCATTTCACCCCTAAAACAGTAAATAGTCATGTTATGGGGAAAAAACGTGTTAAACACCTAAAAATGATAAATGAAACTAAGATCTTTTGTTTTTGATGAAAAATAGCAGGGGGGGTGAAAACTACCCCCAAATTGAAAAATCGATACCTTGGAAACTAAGAACCGTAAAATTATGTGTAATAGCTTAAAAAATTCGTTGTGACATAGGCTTTTACCCGGATAGATGATGTCACCCCTAAAACAGTAAATAGTGATTTTACAGTGGGGAAAAAGGTCTTAAACGGGTAAAAATGATAATTGAACCTAAGATCTTTTGTTTTTGATGAAAAATAGCAGGGGGGTGAAAACTACCCCCAAATTGAAAAATCGATACCTTGGAAACTAAGAACCGTAAAATTATGTGTAATAGCTTAAAAAATTCGTTGTGACATAGGCTTTTACCCGGATAGATGATGTCACCCCTAAAACAGTAAATAGTGATTTTACAGTGGGGAAAAAGGTCTTAAACGGGTAAAAATGATAATTGAACCTAAGATCTTTTGTTTTTGATGAAAAATAGCAGGGGGGTGAAAACTACCCCCAAATTGAAAAATCGATACCTTGGAAACTAAGAACCGTAAAATTATGTGTAATAGCTTAAAAAATTCGTTGTGACATAGGCTTTTACCCGGATAGATGATGTCACCCCTAAAACAGTAAATAGTGATTTTACAGTGGGGAAAAAGGTCTTAAACGGGTAAAAATGATAATTGAACCTAAGATCTTTTGTTTTTGATGAAAAATAGCAGGGGGGTGAAAACTACCCCAAAATTGAAAAATCGATACCTTGGAAACTAAGAACCGTAAAATTATGTGTAATAGCTTAAAAAATTCGTTGTGACATAGGCTTTTACCCGGATAGATGATGTCACCCCTAAAACAGTAAATAGTGATTTTACAGTGGGGAAAAAGGTTTTAAACGGGTAAAAATGATAATTGAACCTAAGATCTTTTGTTTTTGATGAAAAATAGCAGGGGGGTGAAAACTACCCCAAAATTGAAAAATCGATACCTTGGAAACTAAGAACCGTAAAATTATGTGTAATAGCTTAAAAAATTCGTTGTGACATAGGCTTTTACCCGGATAGATGATGTCACCCCTAAAACAGTAAATAGTGATTTTACAGTGGGGAAAAAGGTTTTAAACGGGTAAAAATGATAATTGAACCTAAGATCTTTTGTTTTTGATGAAAAATAGCAGGGGGGTGAAAACTACCCCAAAATTGAAAAATCGATACCTTGGAAACTAAGAACCGTAAAATTATGTGTAATAGCTTAAAAAATTCGTTGTGACATAGGCTTTTACCCGGATAGATGATGTCACCCCTAAAACAGTAAATAGTGATTTTACAGTGGGGAAAAAGGTCTTAAACGGGTAAAAATGATAATTGAACCTAAGATCTTTTGTTTTTGATGAAAAATAGCAGGGGGGTGAAAACTACCCCGTATATGAAAGGAGTGTAGACTTATTGATGTTGCAGATTGGAAACAGTGAAAGTTATCACTTTTGTTTAATTAGAAATCTTGCTCGCCTTGTGCGTTCAAGCATCACTAGCACTCAGAGAAGGATTTATATATGTAGACGTTGTTTGTCATATTATCTTCTTGAGGATGAGTTAAATGTTCACTTTGCAGACTGTAAACAGTTTCCTGTTGCAAAAAGCATAATGCCGACTGATGAACAAAGATTTGTTAATTTTACAGAATTCCGAGTTAAAGATACAGTTCCATTTATAATATATGCAGACACTGAATGCGTTTTGTCTCCAATTTCCTCCTGTTTTCCAAATAGTGACATTCATAACTCTACTTTAACACATAAACATATTCCTTACAGCATTTCTTTATACCTTCATTGTAATTTCGATAGTGAATTGTGCAGTTTCAAGCTCTTTAGGGGAAATAATTGCATTGAATTGTTTGTAAAGGAACTTTATAGTATTGTGGATAAACTTCAAACATATTACTTATCGGTTAAGCCAATGTTAAAGATGACCGAAAATGAAGAAAGATTATTTTTGTCAAGTAAAATGTGTCACATTTGCGAGAAACCGATTGCAGTTAATGAACTCAAAGTACGCGATCATTGTCACTTAACTGGAAAATATAGAGGAAGCGCACACAATAGTTGTAATTTAAATTACAAAGTAACAAAGGTTTTGCCTATAGCATTTCATAATCTAACCGCCTATGATGGACATTTTATAATTAAAGAAATTTGCGAGAAACGTGATGGAGAGGTGTTACATAATCCTGGTCATATAAAATTGTTAGCGATGAATATGGAACGTTACAAAGGGTTTACAAAGTATGTACGGGCTAAGAATGGATTCATTCAGTTAAGATTTTTCGATACATATAATTTCTTGTCCTGTTCACTAGATCAATGTTCATCTTCGTTAAGCGAAGATTCAAAGCAAATAACACAACGTTATTTTAATGATGATGCACAGTTTCGACTTACTGCGAGAAAAGGTGTGTTTCCCTATGAATACGTCACGAGTATGGATGTTCTTAACGAAACTAAATTACCTGAAATATCCAAGTTTTATAGCAGCCTTAATGATCAAACAATATCGAATGAAGAGTATGAGTTTGCTCAATCGGTGTGGGAAACGTTTTCCTGTCAAACATTAGGAGAATACGCAGATTTGTATTTAAAAGTTGACACACTTCTTTTGGCGGATGTCTTTGAAAATTTTAGATCGAATGGCATGGAAACTTATGGCATTGATGCAGCTCATTTTTACACTGCTCCATCTATGTCTTGGTGTGCTATGAAAAAGATAACCAACGTTCAACTTGAATTGCTTCAAGATATTGATATGTTACACTTTTTTGAACGATCTATTCGAGGAGGAAATGTTCAGTGTATAACACGACATGCGATTGCTAATAATAAGTATATGAAAACTTATGATGAGAAAAAGCAAGAGTCCTACATAATGTACTTTGACGTTAATAATTTGTATGGATATGCGATGATGGAATATCTTCCAACGGGTGGCTTTAAATGGATTGCAAATGTTGAAGGCTTTGATGTTTTAACTATTGATGATACTTCAGAAATTGGATATATTTTGGAAGTAGATTTGACTTATCCTCAAGAGTTACATGACAAACATTCAGATTACCCTCTATGTCCAGAAAAGTTGACAAAGCTAATGGCTACCCTAGATAATAAAGAACGTTATGTTTTGCATTATAGATTGTTAAAGCAATGTATTCAACTAGGAATGAAATTAGATCGTATTCACAGAATAATTGAATTCAATCAGAGCCAATGGCTAAAACCATATATTGATGTGAACACAGAGAAACGAAAACAAGCCAAAAATGATTTTGAAAAGAATTTTTATAAATTGATGAATAATGCAATTTTTGGTCGTTCACTGATGAATGTGAGGAAGTTAAGGGACATCAAATGGGTCACCAAATGGCATGGAGCTCGTGGTGGTAGGTCTTTAATAGCTAAGGCTAATTTTAAACATAGAATTATATTCGATGAACAATGTATGGTCATCGAGATGAGTAGACTAAAGATTTTTCACAATCAACCAGTATATGTTGGTGCATCTATATTAGATTTGTCTAAATGTAAAATGAATGACTTTCATTACAATGTTATTTTAGCAAATCCTGAATCAAATGTGAGGTTGTTATACACAGACACCGATAGTTTTATGTATATATTCTATTATGATATTTATGAGTTCATGAAACAACATTCAAATTTGTTTGATACTGGAAACTATGAAACAAACAATCCTTTTGGCATTGTGAGACAAAATAAAGGTGAAATTGGTTTAATGAAAGATGAAAATGCTGGAAGGATTGTTGAAGAATTTGTGGGGTTACGACCCAAAATGTATGCAATAAAATTGTGTGATGAAATGAATAGCTTGTGTAAGGCTAAAGGCATTAAGAAGAGTGTGAGTAAAAGTAAGAATATTGATGAGTATCGAAAGTGTCTTTATAACAGAGAAAAAGTCAACAAAGTTCAAGTTTGTATAATTTCAAAATCTCATTCTGTATTTACTGTTCGGCAAAATAAGTTGGCAATTTCATCAAACGAAGATAAAAGACACATAACTGAAAACGGAATTGATACTTTACCGTTTGGTCATTTTTCTCTGAAAAATGATTAGAAACAAATTGAGATTAAAGCAGTTCATCTCACTTACTTTATTTCTTTCACACACACACTTTTATGCTGGTAATAATACTAATTTTTGTGTGTTCCTTTGCTTATGAAATCCTAGACTAGGAGTTCCACATTCGACATGATAGCGGAGTTTCATCTCCCATAAACTCGTCTCTGAGGTGGGTGCCAGAAAAGGCATCCAGCTGTAAAAACCACACCCTCACATAGACTTTCATAACTTCTTACGTTGAGGTTCATAACACTACGTTGATTGATTTATCGGTTTCCTTTTCACAATTCCTGTCTATACATTCCTCTTGAAGGTTGCAAGATGCTTGCAAGGTTCCTAAAATGCAATTAAATTTAATAAATACCTTAAGATGGTTTGATTTGTTTAATGATATGGTGTTAATAGTATTTTTAGGTTTTGACTGGCTTTGCATTAAGAATTGACTAACCAAACATGAGTTACCTATCAGGGAAACATTTTGGCCACTATGTTGGCTATTGACCAGTGAGTTTAGCTGTTTATCATTTTTTTAAATCATAAACAACAGAGGGTTAAACGTATAGATAAACCGTGTGACCATGTTTGTTAAACAAGACATTATACCAGAGACAATTAGAATACTTATGTAGAGTTTACCAAAAATAATGTTGTGTAACAGTAAATGCTAGTCAACAGTTATACACTTCTAAAAAAAATCATCATACAATACCTGAGAGCTCTTCTAAAATTATTGATGTGTAACATGATTCCACTAACTTGCTATGTATTTTTTGGCTTGGGGGTGATTTTCAAGAAATGCAAATGGAACTGAAATGCAATACAAACAATGAGCGTGCCTGGTGGCTGAGATTGATACCACGACGTACTGTCGGTTATGTAGCTATGTGGAATGTATATCAAATATGGTTTACTTCAAGGTCTGGAGATCCCTACAATTCCTACAATAAATGATCTTGAAATGGTCATCCTATGGTGTGAAAATATTTATTATGTATATATATATTTACTGAAAACAATTATGATTTATTAAATGTTTATATGTTTACAGTATTGTTATTTAATGTAAGCACTTGAGGCACTACCGACCAATGGGAAGCAAAAAGTGGGAGCATATATGGGATGAAATGTGGGAGCAAAGCAAATATAAAAAGTGGGAGCAAATATGCTAACAAATATGTCAACAAATATGCCGGCAAAAGTATATACACAATTCAAGATAGTTGAAAGTAAAGTATATACACAATTCAAGTTAGCATATTTGCTCCCACTTTTTATATTTGCTTTGCTCCCACATTTCATCCCATATATGCTCCCACTTTTTGCTTCCCATTGGTCGGTAGTGCCTCAAGTGCTTACATTAAATAACAATACTGTAAACATATAAACATTTAATAAATCATAATTGTTTTCAGTAAATATATATATATACCTAATAAATATTTTCACACCATAGGATGACCATTTCAAGATCATTTATTGTAGGAATTGTAGGGATCTCCAGACCTTGAAGTAAACCATATTTGATATACATTCCACATAGCTACATAACCGACAGTACGTCGTGGTATCAATCTCAGCCACCAGGCACGCTCATTGTTTGTATTGCATTTCAGTTCCATTTGCATTTCTTGAAAATCACCCCCAAGCCAAAAAATACATAGCAAGTTAGTGGAATCATGTTACACATCAATAATTTTAGAAGAGCTCTCAGGTATTGTATGATGATTTTTTTTAGAAGTGTATAACTGTTGACTAGCATTTACTGTTACACAACATTATTTTTGGTAAACTCTACATAAGTATTCTAATTGTCTCTGGTATAATGTCTTGTTTAACAAACATGGTCACACGGTTTATCTATACGTTTAACCCTCTGTTGTTTATGATTTAAAAAAATGATAAACAGCTAAACTCACTGGTCAATAGCCAACATAGTGGCCAAAATGTTTCCCTGATAGGTAACTCATGTTTGGTTAGTCAATTCTTAATGCAAAGCCAGTCAAAACCTAAAAATACTATTAACACCATATCATTAAACAAATCAAACCATCTTAAGGTATTTATTAAATTTAATTGCATTTTAGGAACCTTGCAAGCATCTTGCAACCTTCAAGAGGAATGTATAGACAGGAATTGTGAAAAGGAAACCGATAAATCAATCAACGTAGTGTTATGAACCTCAACGTAAGAAGTTATGAAAGTCTATGTGAGGGTGTGGTTTTTACAGCTGGATGCCTTTTCTGGCACCCACCTCAGAGACGAGTTTATGGGAGATGAAACTCCGCTATCATGTCGAATGTGGAACTCCTAGTCTAGGATTTCATAAGCAAAGGAACACACAAAAATTAGTATTATTACCAGCATAAAAGTGTGTGTGTGAAAGAAATAAAGTAAGTGAGATGAACTGCTTTAATCTCAATTTGTTTCTAATCATTTTTCAGAGAAAAATGACCAAACGGTAAAGTATCAATTCCGTTTTCAGTTATGTGTCTTTTATCTTCGTTTGATGAAATTGCCAACTTATTTTGCCGAACAGTAAATACAGAATGAGATTTTGAAATTATACAAACTTGAACTTTGTTGACTTTTTCTCTGTTATAAAGACACTTTCGATACTCATCAATATTCTTACTTTTACTCACACTCTTCTTAATGCCTTTAGCCTTACACAAGCTATTCATTTCATCACACAATTTTATTGCATACATTTTGGGTCGTAACCCCACAAATTCTTCAACAATCCTTCCAGCATTTTCATCTTTCATTAAACCAATTTCACCTTTATTTTGTCTCACAATGCCAAAAGGATTGTTTGTTTCATAGTTTCCAGTATCAAACAAATTTGAATGTTGTTTCATGAACTCATAAATATCATAATAGAATATATACATAAAACTATCGGTGTCTGTGTATAACAACCTCACATTTGATTCAGGATTTGCTAAAATAACATTGTAATGAAAGTCATTCATTTTACATTTAGACAAATCTAATATAGATGCACCAACATATACTGGTTGATTGTGAAAAATCTTTAGTCTACTCATCTCGATGACCATACATTGTTCATCGAATATAATTCTATGTTTAAAATTAGCCTTAGCTATTAAAGACCTACCACCACGAGCTCCATGCCATTTGGTGACCCATTTGATGTCCCTTAACTTCCTCACATTCATCAGTGAACGACCAAAAATTGCATTATTCATCAATTTATAAAAATTCTTTTCAAAATCATTTTTGGCTTGTTTTCGTTTCTCTGTGTTCACATCAATATATGGTTTTAGCCATTGGCTCTGATTGAATTCAATTATTCTGTGAATACGATCTAATTTCATTCCTAGTTGAATACATTGCTTTAACAATCTATAATGCAAAACATAACGTTCTTTATTATCTAGGGTAGCCATTAGCTTTGTCAACTTTTCTGGACATAGAGGGTAATCTGAATGTTTGTCATGTAACTCTTGAGGATAAGTCAAATCTACTTCCAAAATATATCCAATTTCTGAAGTATCATCAATAGTTAAAACATCAAAGCCTTCAACATTTGCAATCCATTTAAAGCCACCCGTTGGAAGATATTCCATCATCGCATATCCATACAAATTATTAACGTCAAAGTACATTATGTAGGACTCTTGCTTTTTCTCATCATAAGTTTTCATATACTTATTATTAGCAATCGCATGTCGTGTTATACACTGAACATTTCCTCCTCGAATAGATCGTTCAAAAAAGTGTAACATATCAATATCTTGAAGCAATTCAAGTTGAACGTTGGTTATCTTTTTCATAGCACACCAAGACATAGATGGAGCAGTGTAAAAATGAGCTGCATCAATGCCATAAGTTTCCATGCCATTCGATCTAAAATTTTCAAAGACATCCGCCAAAAGAAGTGTGTCAACTTTTAAATACAAATCTGCGTATTCTCCTAATGTTTGACAGGAAAACGTTTCCCACACCGATTGAGCAAACTCATACTCTTCATTCGATATTGTTTGATCATTAAGGCTGCTATAAAACTTGGATATTTCAGGTAATTTAGTTTCGTTAAGAACATCCATACTCGTGACATATTCATAGGGAAACACACCTTTTCTCGCAGTAAGTCGAAACTGTGCATCATCATTAAAATAACGTTGTGTTATTTGCTTTGAATCTTCGCTTAACGAAGATGAACATTGATCTAGTGAACAGGACAAGAAATTATATGTATCGAAAAATCTTAACTGAATGAATCCATTCTTAGCCCGTACATACTTTGTAAACCCTTTGTAACGTTCCATATTCATCGCTAACAATTTTATATGACCAGGATTATGTAACACCTCTCCATCACGTTTCTCGCAAATTTCTTTAATTATAAAATGTCCATCATAGGCGGTTAGATTATGAAATGCTATAGGCAAAACCTTTGTTACTTTGTAATTTAAATTACAACTATTGTGTGCGCTTCCTCTATATTTTCCAGTTAAGTGACAATGATCGCGTACTTTGAGTTCATTAACTGCAATCGGTTTCTCGCAAATGTGACACATTTTACTTGACAAAAATAATCTTTCTTCATTTTCGGTCATCTTTAACATTGGCTTAACCGATAAGTAATATGTTTGAAGTTTATCCACAATACTATAAAGTTCCTTTACAAACAATTCAATGCAATTATTTCCCCTAAAGAGCTTGAAACTGCACAATTCACTATCGAAATTACAATGAAGGTATAAAGAAATGCTGTAAGGAATATGTTTATGTGTTAAAGTAGAGTTATGAATGTCACTATTTGGAAAACAGGAGGAAATTGGAGACAAAACGCATTCAGTGTCTGCATATATTATAAATGGAACTGTATCTTTAACTCGGAATTCTGTAAAATTAACAAATCTTTGTTCATCAGTCGGCATTATGCTTTTTGCAACAGGAAACTGTTTACAGTCTGCAAAGTGAACATTTAACTCATCCTCAAGAAGATAATATGACAAACAACGTCTACATATATAAATCCTTCTCTGAGTGCTAGTGATGCTTGAACGCACAAGGCGAGCAAGATTTCTAATTAAACAAAAGTGATAACTTTCACTGTTTCCAATCTGCAACATCAATAAGTCTACACTCCTTTCATATACGGGGTAGTTTTCACCCCCCTGCTATTTTTCATCAAAAATAAAAGATCTTAGGTTCAATTATCATTTTTACCCGTTTAAGACCTTTTTCCCCACTGTAAAATCACTATTTACTGTTTTAGGGGTGACATCATCTATCCGGGTAAAAGCCTATGTCACAACGAATTTTTTAAGCTATTACACATAATTTTACGGTTCTTAGTTTCCAAGGTATCGATTTTTCAATTTTGGGGTAGTTTTCACCCCCCTGCTATTTTTCATCAAAAACAAAAGATCTTAGGTTCAATTATCATTTTTACCCGTTTAAAACCTTTTTCCCCACTGTAAAATCACTATTTACTGTTTTAGGGGTGACATCATCTATCCGGGTAAAAGCCTATGTCACAACGAATTTTTTAAGCTATTACACATAATTTTACGGTTCTTAGTTTCCAAGGTATCGATTTTTCAATTTTGGGGTAGTTTTCACCCCCCTGCTATTTTTCATCAAAAACAAAAGATCTTAGGTTCAATTATCATTTTTACCCGTTTAAAACCTTTTTCCCCACTGTAAAATCACTATTTACTGTTTTAGGGGTGACATCATCTATCCGGGTAAAAGCCTATGTCACAACGAATTTTTTAAGCTATTACACATAATTTTACGGTTCTTAGTTTCCAAGGTATCGATTTTTCAATTTTGGGGTAGTTTTCACCCCCCTGCTATTTTTCATCAAAAACAAAAGATCTTAGGTTCAATTATCATTTTTACCCGTTTAAGACCTTTTTCCCCACTGTAAAATCACTATTTACTGTTTTAGGGGTGACATCATCTATCCGGGTAAAAGCCTATGTCACAACGAATTTTTTAAGCTATTACACATAATTTTACGGTTCTTAGTTTCCAAGGTATCGATTTTTCAATTTGGGGGTAGTTTTCACCCCCCTGCTATTTTTCATCAAAAACAAAAGATCTTAGGTTCAATTATCATTTTTACCCGTTTAAGACCTTTTTCCCCACTGTAAAATCACTATTTACTGTTTTAGGGGTGACATCATCTATCCGGGTAAAAGCCTATGTCACAACGAATTTTTTAAGCTATTACACATAATTTTACGGTTCTTAGTTTCCAAGGTATCGATTTTTCAATTTGGGGGTAGTTTTCACCCCCCTGCTATTTTTCATCAAAAACAAAAGATCTTAGGTTCAATTATCATTTTTACCCGTTTAAGACCTTTTTCCCCACTGTAAAATCACTATTTACTGTTTTAGGGGTGACATCATCTATCCGGGTAAAAGCCTATGTCACAACGAATTTTTTAAGCTATTACACATAATTTTACGGTTCTTAGTTTCCAAGGTATCGATTTTTCAATTTGGGGGTAGTTTTCACCCCCCCTGCTATTTTTCATCAAAAACAAAAGATCTTAGTTTCATTTATCATTTTTAGGTGTTTAACACGTTTTTTCCCCATAACATGACTATTTACTGTTTTAGGGGTGAAATGACCAATCCAGGTAAAAGCCTATGTCATCACCTATTTTTAAAGCTATAACGCCTAATTTTAGGGTTCATAGTTTCCAAGATATTGAGTTTTCAATTTTGGGGGGGTAGTTTCACCCCATAAAGGGGGACGTCGCCCCAAGTGCTAGGACCCCTCATACAAGTCCCTAGCATGATTGGTTCACGAGATATTAACAAAAGTGTAGTTAGGCCCTTTTGACAAGAAAATAAATGAATGATACTTTCAAAAACGAGGTGTCACCCCAAGTGCTAGGATACTGCCTATGGGAAAATCCCATCCTGGGTTCAGAAAATATTAACAAATGTGTAGTTAGACCCTTTTGACAAAAGCCACCGGTGTGCATACATACAAAAATTGCTCTTTCACCCCAGGTAAGGGTAGTTTTTATTTTGGGGGTTGACATACCTCATTCATACAAAAGGAGAATTCACTACGAGTCCTATGACACCCCATATGTTTACATCGCATTATTGGTTAGCGAGATACTAAAAATCGAATGACCTATTAGTTTTTTGTTTTTTTAATAAAATTTTTAAAAAGCCTCATCTATAAAGAATCTTTTAAAAATTCCGCTCTCTTACAAAAGCCCTCAAGTGCGCATGCATACAAAAATAACCACTACTTAACCTCCGGGTAAGGGTAGATTTATTTTGGGGTGGATATACTCCCGTCCATAGCAAGGGGTGGTTCACCACAAGTCCTACGACACCCTATATGCATCGTTCTAGCCTTACAAGCTCATTAAATTCGCCAAATTGTCAAAAAAGCACGTTTACCTCAAATTGCGTTTCCAAATTCCACCCATTTTAAAAAATTACCTCACCATCAAATAGAGCGGGAAAAATAGCATTTAAACGAACCCTCACTCAACCCTAGTCCTCGCCCGCCACCAAACATTTCCCAACATAGCCATACGTATTCAAGCACACACGCGACTTGCAAGAGAACATACACTACCCCACTACCCGCGAATAACCTTTTGTTTTGGTGCTCACACTCGCATGGGTGTCAGATGACAGTTAGCATCCTAATAAACATCCTCCATGACGTCAACACCCATTAACTTTTTATCACCATCGCACAAACAAGCCAAAGGGTCAACCTCTTCCCACGCTAACACGTGCACTGCACATGCTCGCTCCTGGACCACGTGCTCGCTCTAAGGACCCATGACGTCATCCCATGACGTCATCAGGATTACGCAATTTCTGGTCATGATGATGCAATATTTAGAGTCTAACAAACACTTACTACTTCCAAGGAACAACAAAATTCAACATGCAAGCTGCCCTCTGAGCGCAAATAACAAAAAAAAACAACGATTGCACCCGGCACCCGAGGGTATACGATATTTTTTTTAAATTTATTTATCATTCGCTAATCGGCCAACTAGGGCCCACGGTAAGTTCCACTATATATTCTGGCGTTTCTTCAATATACGATTGATCCAGTAGGTTTTCATTAACTTGCTGTGTCGAGCACGGCGCTCATCCGACCACTTCGCACCGGTTGTCCATTTCTCATCTCGAAAAGTCCCGAAAGCCACGATGCTTTTTAGGAAAAGGTCTCGTTTGTGCGCGTCACCAGGTCGTAGGCCGATTTCTTGGAGGTCTTTCTTGACGTTAACGTACCAGGGAACTGTTGTTTTTGGTTTTGAGTCGAAACTGTTAAATATACGTTTTGTCCATCTCGAGTCGTCCATCCGGCGCAAGTAACCGTAGAAGCGAGCTCTGCATTTGCGCATTGTGACCGTGGTCTTCTCTATCTTAGAATAGATTTCATGCCTGGAGTTTCTTACGTAGGTCCCATTTTTAGCCTATTTTCAATTTTGAAAAATTAGGCTTATGAGATCACCTTTTGTCCGTGTGTGTGTGCGCGTGTGTGTGTGTGTGATTCGTGTGTGTGTGTCCCCCCCCCCTAATAAAATCTAAACGGCTGGAGCGATTTCAATGAAACTCGGAAAGTTCATAGCACTATTCTCGGCGACCTCGACCGTGCCCTTCAAATTTTGTTACGACTCACCAATCCAACATGGCGGCTGTGCGAAATATTTCACCAGCATTCAATATCTCCGAAACTATTACCGATATTACCCTGACATTTTCTATGGTGATAGAGGGAACTGCTATAAGTTTACTTATGTGACTTTTGAAAACCTGATAACTACAAAACCAACATGGAGGCCAAGCGAATTTGCGACTTTTAAATAGACGTTTCTCGTGATTTTACCAACCAAACGCAATGAAACTTGGTACAGTATATGTTTATATACATTGTAATGCACCGACATCTAACTTCGTTCAATTGTTTACATAATCACAAGATGGCGGATGTGCGAAATATTTCACCTGCATTCTATATCTCTGAAACTATTAGCGGTATCTTCCTAAAATTTTGTACGGAGATAAAGGACACTACTGGAAGTCCATCTATAAGACTTTCAAAAACCGGTTTACTACAAAACGAACATGGCGGCCAAGCGACTTTGAAAATTTTAAATAGACCTTTCTCGCGATTTAATGTTCCAAGCGCACTGAAACCCGGTACAGGAAATATTTATACACATTGTAATCCACTGGTATCTAATTTAGTTCAATTGTTTGCATAACCTCAAGATGACGGCAGTGCGAATTTTAAAATTAAGTTTTTATTTCTTGTGATGTAGTCATGCGATCGAAGTGAAAGTTTGAATAATGAACCTACGCAATAATTTTCTTTTAATGATACATGCCTCTATGGCCTATACATTTAACAATCCAACATGGCGACCATCCGAAATATTTAGACGATATCTACGAATCTATTTTAGCAATCAAACTGCATTTTTTAATGTTCATAGGGGCTATGAACTTAAGTTCACCTATAGGATTTTAAATAACCTGGTGATCACAAATCCAACATGGCGGTGACGCGAATTATAAATATTCACATGGACGTTTCTCGCAATTTAACTATCCGAGTGCAGTGAAACTTGGTACAGTAAATCCTTATACGAATGTTAATCCACTGGCATCTAATTTATTTCAATTGTTTCCATAACCTCAAGATGGCAGCTGTGAAAAATTTTAAAATCTCCTTGTTTTTTCTTGTGTCCTAATTTTGCGATTGAAGTTTGAATACTACACGTTCACAATAATCTGCATGTAACAGTACATAACTCTAGGACCTACATATATAAAATCCAACATGGCGACCATCCGAAATATTTAGTCGGTTATTAATATCTACGAATCTATTACAGCAAACAGAAATTGTGTATGTTGATAGTGGCAATTAACATAAGTAGGATATATGAAAATAGGCTGTATAGTTCTTCACGGAACTACTTGTTGTAGTTTGGACCAAGTATGTTGTGGGGATTCTTTCTCTCTTTTTGCACTATACGATATTATTATTATTTAGAGGATATGACATCGTGGCCCTTAGCCCCGTGCAAACCATTAAGTCATCATCACAGGGTGCCATTACCATTTACCGTTGTGGAGGTCACGGACAGAAATACTGCTATATTGAGTTGGTTTGTAGTTTTACGTGATCGTTAATCACGCGATCATGAACCTCAAGACCTTCATCTTTTCGTAGAAACTGAACAACAGAACGTGATATTTCATTTCTATAATCTCACATACAGTAAGCGAGAATCAAACCCGGACCGGGTGAGAGACAAGTACAGAGGTGTGCAAATTACTACAATCAAATGAAGAACTTAAATTAGTCACAAGTTTGTATTCAAAAAAATTAGAATCTTTTGTAACCCTACATTGTAATGATTTCTCCCTTATCGACCTACACCTTTTCCCATAGGCAGACTTACAGAATTGGGGATTCCGAGGGATACCTGAGCTGGACCCGTGGTTCAAATCCTGGTCATTCCATGTGCGATTTGTGCTGGACAAAGCGGAGGCAGACAGGTTTTCTTCGGGTACTCCGGTTTTCACTGACACAATTTCATTCCAGCAACACTCTCCACTATCATTTCATTTCATCTGTCATTCATTTAGTCATTGCCCCAGGGGAGTGTGACAGACTTTGGCAGCCGGTACAGTTCATATCATTGCCGCTAGATGGGGGATTCATTCATTCCATTCCCAGACCCAGTCGGTCGACTGGAAGCAGGCTGTGGATTTTCAGTTCACGAATCTTTGAATAGTTCTACAGTGGAACATCATTAAAGTTACTCCAAAACCCTCAGCTCGAAATTCAGACGAATAGTAAGTTAGAGTAAAACAATCATAACAAAACGTGTGGCATTTTTGCAGTAGAAAAGCTCCTCTGTTAGTGGAAATACAGTACTAAACAATCATTTTACTTTGAATTTCCTAAAAGAAATTAAACATTGGAAATAATTTAACCGGCTTGCAAACATAGTTAGTGCATTGAGCCGTGAAAAGTATAAATGTTATTTTGGTAAACTGACGTCGAGTCTATTAATTTTTACACCCCTGTACCTTGACCTCAGCATCATAGCTCCCCCAAACATATTAAGTTATACTGAAACGTAAACTTGCTTGACCAATTATATCCATTATATAGCTTAGGGGCTATTAGGACGAGTGGAAATTTTAAGTATCAACGCGATCTTTGGAGACAATTGTTTGTCTTTTTTTTTTTTTCAGAATTCTTATTTATTGGTAAACAAATGACCTACAGTATGTATCATTAGTTTTACATCTCTGAATGAAATAAAATATTAGTCACTTTTCATAAAACGTTCACTTAAAGAGTTCACCAGAAGTTCTCCATTCATGTTCTGAACCGCTTTAATCATTTCTTGCATGTCCATATTCCTCATTAGTGTCTTATAACCTGAAGTTATAAATAGGAATGCTCCCTCACAGAGATCAGACCCTTCGTTGCTCTTCATACCCATATCATTGAGCTATTTATGAAGCCAGCTCTGATGGCGTCACTGTAGATCGAAGGAGCTTTCTTCTTCAGCTGTTCTATGTTCACATTTCCGTCGTCGTCCATCGCGTTAAAAGCTTGCATCATGCACGAAATAAAGCATTTGGTGTTGTTTTCCATATTTTTGCATCTAACAACTGGATCAAATCTTTCCTAGTTGTATTGGTTTGTGAGAGGCAGTTTTCAGTGTTCGTAACGAACATCCCATCACCAGTACCGTTTCAAAATTTGGCTGACACAGCCGACAATCAAAACTGAAACAGATGCGTTGAAAACTTCTGTCCATTTTTGCTTTGAGCCATTGACAAGGTTTGTAATGAAAGACAGAATGAGTCAACAAGATGTTCAGTAAAGAACATATAGCCTACTTTCTCCTAAACGTATGAGTATAGTAACGTTATAACTCGTTGTTTTTATCGAAGAGTATAATAGAATCATTTCTTGGTTGAAGACCTTAAAAACTATTTACCTCCACCAAACACCACAACCTCGAAAACAAATGCTACCATCATTGAAGAAAGAAAGAAAGAAAGATAAGAAGTATCTAAAGAATGTTATGGATCTGGAGACATAATCGACCGGACTGGCTGCGTGGCTCAGCGGTAACGTTCTCACTTGCTGGGCCCTATGTTGCAGGTTTGTATCCCGACGCAGTCAGCTGGCATTTGAGGGTGCACAAATGCGAGGGAGCCGTGTTAGTAGATTTACTGGCACGTTAAAGATCCCCTTCGGGGCAAAATTCCGGCACCCCGGCGTCTCTAAAAGTAGCAGTAGTTAAAAGGGACGTTAAACCAATATTATTATTATTATTATTATTATTATTATTATTGTCGCCTCCGTAGCGTAGCGGTCAGCATGGTTAGCTGCCGCCCCGGAGGTCCTGGGATCGCTTCCCGGCTCTGCCATGAAATTTGAAAAGTGGTACGAGGACTGGAACGGGTCTACTCAGCCTCGGGTGGCCCAAATGAGTAGAGGGGGTTCTATTCCCCCTCAGCCACCCTCGAAGTGGTTTTCCGTGGTTTCCCACTTCACCTTCGGGCAAATGCCGGGATGGTACCGTCTTCAAGGCCACGGCCGCCTCCTTCCCTCTTCCTTGTCTATCCATCCTAACCATCCCTTACCTTCCCTCATGAGGCCCCTGTTCGCTTTGCAGGTGAGGCCGCCTGGGCGAGGTGCCAATCCCACCTCACCAGTTGTATCCCCTCCGATTAGATGTTCCCAGCTCTAGGACACTGCCCGTAGAGGCGGTAGTGGTGAGATCCCTCGCTGAGACCGTGGGTTCCACCAACCTGGAGGGTCAACGACTAAAAACAAAAAACAAAACAAAATTATTATTATTATTATTATTATTACATAATCGGCCTGACGCGGGCAACATCAAACTTTGAGTTGAGGCATGTCTTTACACGTCTGGCTGTGCATGGCTTTCACAACCCTAATTGAATTAACAAATCTTTCCATGATCCTACAGAGATGTGTGTATACCAACTATGTGGATATTTTCGATTGCTATTTGGCCGCAATAAAAGTATTAATTAATATCCTGAACTAGCACCAACGGCTAGAGTTCAGATACTATGTGAAATCGTTTTGTTCTTTGCTTCAATTAACATTTTCAAATCACGCACAATAGGCTGTTACAAACCCTTTAAAATAAAAAGTAAAAATGTATCGTAGTATCATCTTGTCATTCTTCAAATTCGATGCGCATTGAATGCCAATGGTATACTAATAAATGGAGTCCCATGTAGACCGGTCGTGACATCTAATGGAGAAGTATCGAACAAGATAATCCTAACAGGGGAGTTCATTCTAGCGGCCATAAACATAAACTTTTCAATAAAATCTGTAAGTTAATCTGTTGGCCGGCGTGCAATTCGCCATGATAATTAACTTTTTTCTTCCTAGATGTCTCGTGCAAATCTGCTGGCGAATTTTGTTTTAATTATATATTTTCCATCGTACTATGCACAATATAACGATTAATTTTAAAACGTCTGAGTCATTACAAAACAATAAATATAAAGAAATTCAGGCAAAAAACTAACTCTGATGGGGTTTGAACCATAGCCATAAGATTAATAGGCTAACGCGTTACCACGGAGCTAAACGTGCGAACGGACATTGACCTACATCAAATAAGTTACATAGAACGTATTAGCAATTAATGATTTACACTAACGATTTCATCAGTGGATTATATTATTTATATATGAAGCATTTCATACAAAGTTTATTTATTTTGTATCAGTACGCTATATTGCATGCAATACTCAAATTAGTGAAATATATGTCAGGCACAAGATATCCGCTGCCATCTTGCCTTGTACTGAGACGGCTCAGTTTTTTTAAATCACTTCTGCACTATAGTATTACAAAATAAACTTTTAATTTCGAACGTGCCTCTTTCTTTAGAACAGTTAAAACGATTTTCGGCTCGATAATCGGAACTGGTGGGTCCCATGATATGGATTATAATGTTTGCATAATTCGCACGGCCACCATTCTGAAATGGTACGGCGGATGACCTTGTAGTTTGGTCACAAGACGCGTCCTATATGAAGGTATGTTGTTACCAAATTTGGTATAGATCGGATGATTTGGTTAGTCGTTATTTGATTTTACGTTTTGAACGTTTGAGTGGCCATCATTCAGTTTTGGTAAAGATGGCGGCGATATAAAACATGACACTGAGGTGCCATTTGCTAGTTCTACCTCTGTACCAAATTTCGTTCGATTCGGTTTCACCGTGTTTGAATTGATAGGTGGGGGACAGACATTCAGAGTACACACACTCACACACATACAGACTCACACACACACAGACACACAATTTTTCGCCCTGTGTAGATCTCATAAGTCTACTTTCATTTTTTGCAAAAATCGAAAGTAGGCTAAAAATGGCATGTAGCCAGGCCAATAGGCCCCAGCCCAGGGGAGCACCACCCTGAGTGGCGCATAATGATTCTAAGCCTGCTGATAGGTCCAAATTTAAATGCATATAACTTCTACACTATCAATTGGATTTCAACCAAATTTCGTATGTACTATGTGTACATAAACAGACATGACTGAGCGTATTCTTAAAAGCCACTAGGGCTGCCAACTGTTAATAAATGCTCTCTCTCTATTTTCTTATCCAAATACCAACATATCAGAAAGTATGCAAGCCGACAGCTTTAAAATAAGCACACATATAGTACCTGACATATATTAATTTGGAGTAACTTATGAACATCAGTGCTACCAACATGATTCTAAGCCTGCTGATAGGACCAATTTTTAAATGCATGTAACTTCTATACTATCAATTGAATTTCAACCAAATTTCGTGTGTGCTATGTGTACCATAACAGATATGACTATGCTTATTCATAAGAGCAACCAGGGCTGCCAACTGATAATAAATGCTGTCTCTATTTTTTACCCTAATATTAGTATATCAGAAAGTTTGTAAGCCATCAGCATTAAAATGTGCACACGTATAGTACCTGACATTCTAGATTACTTTGGAGAAACTAATATACGTAAGTGATGCCAACATGACTCTCAGCCTGCTGATGGGTCCAACTTTCAAATACATGTGGCTTCTATACTAACAAATGGATTTCATCCAAAACTGGCACAACAAGAGATTATTTTTGACCAACACATGCATGACATTGTTGCCAACATGATTTTACGCATGTAACGTCCATGCTATCCATTGGACTTCAACCAAATTTTGTATTCTGTACCTTAAGAGATGGAACTAACAATATATTCAGTCACCAGTGCTGCCAACTTTAGTGCTCTATTAGGCTACATTATACCAGGTATATTTCGAACCAATTAGAAATTTCGATATTACCAACTTATTTTCGTCATTATTCTAGATAGGTCTATGTATATTAGCATGAATCTTAAATTTTAAGAAAAGTAGGCGCTTTAGTTCGTCACGGAACTTCTTGGTTTTATTTTTTGTGTGTGTTTTTTTGTTTCTTTTTTGTTTTTGTTTTTGTTTTTGTCAGAAAATTTCCATAAAATGTTTTAGACTACAATACACGTCTAGGTCCAACAAATGTTTTGCAACAGCAGATTTTTTCGACTTCAGCTTTAGAACAGGAATGTCTTATGATTTATTTGGAGAAAAATTAAATCTTGAATATTAATAGTCTATCAGTTTAATTTTAATAATATACTATGCATAGTTGCAGGTTGTATGGTGTAGTGTATATGTACCCATATCTGAATATCTGTAAGTGTATAACGAGTCTTAAATGGCTTAATAGTACATTACGCAACGAGCCTATAATGGCCATAATTAAGACACGAGTATTTTTTATAAAAACGAGCGTATGCGAGTTTTATAATTTCCATACGAGTGTCTTAATTACCATTATAGGCGAGTTGCATACGACTGTTTATGTTCGACGATAATTATAACTTTATTATATATTTTAACATAAATATTCATAAATATCTGTTCAGTCACTAGAATGTTGTGATCGGGTGCTGCGGTGGGTGGTATATCTCTGTTTTCCAAACTCTCTGGACAACCGACGCATGCGCTCTGTGTGCTTCAATGCCATATGTTCAGATTGTGCTCCAGTATTCAGTAAAACTGTCACCGAAGTCGTTTCAAAACCACGCGCTGTGTAGAAATTGATTTTGGGGATATTAAGGTATAGTGCAATTTCTTGTCTCAGTTTATTTACGCGAACATATGGACGGTGAAATATCTGTAATTTATATAGACATGTTAAAGCCTCCGTGGCTTAGGCGGCAGCACGCCGGCCTCTCACCGCTGGGTCCGTGGTTCAAATCCCGGTCACTCCATGTGAGATCTGTGCTGGACAAAACGGAGGCAGACAGGTTTTTCTCCGGGTACTCCGGTTTTCCCTGTCAAAATTTCATTCCAGAAACACTCTCCACTATCATTTCATTTCATCTGTCATTCATTTAATCATTGCCCCAGAGGAGTGCGTCAGGCCTCGGCAGCCGGCACAGTTCATATCCTCGCCGCTAGATGGGGGCTTCATTCAATCCATTCCTGACCCGGTCGGAGACTGGAAGCAGGCTGTGGATTTTCATTTCATATAGACATGTTGGATTTTGAGCGCATGCGCGAAGGTATCCTTATCTAATTGGTTACACAACGGTTTCATGAGCTCTGATTGGTGGGAGAAACTGTTTCATAATGAACAAGTAGTTCCGTGACGAAGTAAAGGGCCTACTTTTCTTAAAATTTAAGATTCTTGCCAATCTATATAGACCTATCTAGAATAATGACGAAATTAAGTTGGTAATATCGAAATTTCTAATTAGTTCGAAATATACCTGGTATAATGTAGCCTAATAGAGCAGTACAGTTGGCAGCCCTGGTGACTGAATATAGGCTATTGTTAGTTGCATCTCTTTAGGTACAGAATACAAAATTTGGTTGAAGTCCAATGGATAGCATGCACGTTACATGCAGTTAGACCTTGGATTTATCAGCGCGCGTAAAATCACGTTGGCAACAATGTCATGCATGTGTTGGTCAGAAATAATATGAAATATTATGATCTCGTGTTATGCCAATTTTGGATGAAATACATTTGTTAGTATAGAAGTAACATGTATTTTAAAATTGGACATATCGGCAGGCTTAGAATCATGTTGGCAGCACTGACGCAGGCCTATATTAGTTACACCTAATTAATCTAGAATGCCAGGTAATATACGTGTGAAAAGTTTAGAGCTATTGGCTTGCATACTTTCTGATATATTGATATTAGGGTAACAAAAATAGAGACACTATTTATTAACAGTTGGCAGCCCTGGTTATTCTTAAGAATCGGCATAGTCATATCTGTTATGGTACACATAGCACACACGAAATTAGGTTGAAATCCAAATGATAGTATAGAAGTTACATGTATTTTAAGTTGGACCTCTCAGCAGGCTTAGAATCATGTTGGTAGCACTGACGTATATAAGATACTCCAAATTAATATAGAATGTCAGGTACTATACGTGTGCATAGTTTAACGCTGTCGTCTTGCATACTTTCTGATATATTGGTATTTGGATAAAATAAATTGAGAGCATTTATTAACAGTTTGCAGCCCTGGTGGCTCTTAAGAATACACTCAGTCATATCTGTTTATGTACACATAGCACATACGAAATTTGGTTGAAATCCAATTGATAGTGTAGAAGTTATATGCATTTAAAATTTGTAACTATCAGCAGGCTTATAATCATTTTGGCAACATTGCCATGTATGGGCTCCTGGAAATTAAACTGCAATATTAGTATCTATACGTGTGCCAATTTTGAAATAGGTCCCATTCATATCTTCCAAGATATCCAACATGGAGCTCAAATTTCAATTGCGATTTTTCAGCAGTTGGTAGCACTGACATCATTTTCAAATATGGCCGTGAGATATTCAGGTATAGATCTTTACTCCTACAAATTTTGTTTCGATTGCTGCAGCCGTTTACGAGTTGATAGGGGGCGACACACACACAGCCAGCCAGACAGACAGACACACATTTTCCCGATCTCATAAGTCTACTTTTTCTTCATTTTTGCAAAATGTGAAAAGTAGGCTAAAAATAGTGTTATAATGAGCCTCATTATGATACAGTTTTCTGACACATAATAGTTAGGGTCGAACATAATAGTACATTATGCAACGAGCCTATAATGGCTATAATTAAGACACGAGTATTTTTATAAAACGAGCGTATGCGAGTTTTATAATTTCCATACGAGTGTCTTAGTTACCATTATAGGCGAGTTGCATACGACTGTTTATGTTCGACGATAATTGTAACTTTATTATATGTTTTAACATAAATATTCATAAATATCTGTTCAGTCACTAGAATGTTGTGATCGGGTGCTGCGGTGGGTAGTATATCTATTTTTCCAAACTCTCTGGACAACCGACGCATGCGCTCTGTGTGCTTCAATACCATAGGTTCAGATCAAGACTAACTACATGGCCTTGTTCAGATTGTGCACCAGTATTCAGTAAAACTGTCACTGAAGTCGTGTCAAAACCACGCGCTGTGTAGAAATTGGTTTTGGGGATATTAAGGTACAGTGCTATTTCTTGTCTCATATTCGCCAGTTTATTTACGCGAATATATGGATGGTGCGTATTCCATGTCGGTAATTTATTATCGTTGATGTTGTGCTTATGTCTGACATGTTGGATTTTGAGCGCATGCGCGAAGGTATCGTTACCTAATTGGTCAATGAACGAGCTCTGATTGGCTGGAGAAACTGTATCATAATGGAAAACAGTGTTGTAATGACCATCATTATGATACAGTTTTCCGACACATAATAGTGAGGGTCGAACATAAACTTATTTTAATATATCGTTGACCTATTTATTTATAGTTTTTAGCCTACTTTTCACATTTTGCAAAAATGAGGAAAAAGTAGACTTATGAGATCGGGCAAATGTGTGTCTGTCTGTCTGTCTGTCCTTCTGTCTGTCTGTCTGGCTGTGTGTGTGTGTCCCCCCTATCAACTCCTAAACGGCTGTAGCAATCGAAACAAAATTTGATAGGAGTAAAGATCTATACCTGAATATCTCACGGCCATTATTGAAAATTATGTCAGTGCTACCAACTGCTGAAAAACTGCAATTGAAATTTGAGCCCCATGTTGGATATCCTGGAAGGTATGAATGGGAGCTCTTAGGAAATTGGCACACCTATAGATAATAACATTGCAGTTTAATTTCCAGGAGGCCATACATGGCAGTGTTGCCAAAATGACCATAAGCCTGCTGATAGGTCCAAATTTTTAATGCATATAATTTCTACACTATCAATTGGATTTCAACCAAATTTCGTATGTGCTATGTGTACATAAACAGATATGACTGGGCGTATTCTTACGAGCCACCAGGGCTGCCAACTGTTAATAAATGAACTCATTTTTTAAAATCCAAATAACCTAGCGGACAGCTTTAAACTATGCACACGTATAGTACCTGACATTCTATATTAATTTGGAGTAACTTATTTACGTCAGTGCTACCAATATGATTCTAAGCCTGCTGAGAGGTCCAACTTGAAATACATGTAACTTCTATATTATCATTTGGATTTCAACCAAATTTCGTGTATGCTATGTGTACCATAACAGATATGACTATGCCGATTCTTAAGAGTAACCAGGGCTGCCAACTGTTAAAAGATGCTGTTTCTATTTTTGTTACCCTAATATCAATATCTCAGAAAGTATGCAAGCCAATACCTCTAAACTTTGCACACGTATAGTACCTGGCATTCTAGATTAATTTTGAGTAACTAATATAGGCCTACGCCAGTGCTGCCAACATGATTCTAAGCCTGCTGATAGGTCCAATTTTAAAATGCGTGCAACTTCTATATTAACTAATGGATTTCAATCAAAATTGACACAACAATAGATCATATTATTTCAGATTATTTCTGACCAATACATGTATGTCATTGTTGGCAACATGTTTTTACGCGCACTGTTAGATCCAATGTTTAACTGCATGTAACGTCCATGCTATCCATTGGACTTCAACCAAATTTTGTATTCTGTTCCTTAAGAGATGGAACTAAGAATATATTCAGTCACCAGGGCTGCCAAATGTAGCGCTCTATTAGGCTACTTTATGCCAGGTATCCAGTATTTCGAACTAATTAGAAATTTCGATATTACCAACTTAATTGCGTCATTATTCTATATAGATCCATATAGATTAATCATTGGCATGAATCTTAAATTTTAAGAAAAGTAGGCTCTTTAGTTCGTCACGGAACTTCTTGTTATATACACATTTCGAAACGGTCGATTCTCTCATTATTTTAATTTACTTAATTGATTTTACTAGAATAAAATTACCTTCACAAAGACGTTTGTGAGGTCTAATTTCTCCCTCCTTCACGATGGTATGAAGAGGGGGCGGCAAAAACCCACGGGCCTAGCAGCACATAAAATATAAATCCGGCTCTGCTTATAGCCTCCATAGATAATGGTATAAGATAGGAAGCCATGTCGAAACAAATAGTTACTCCATGGCTAAAGCCCTCCGCGGATATCCGTGCGGATAAAGTTTGCATGACTTTGCTCATAGCGGATAAGCTACGGATAATGTTTAGAGTATATTTGCGGATAGTTTTTAGAATACAAAGTTAACTGGATTTATAGCTTATTTTCAATTTTGAAAAAATAGGCTTATGAGATCACCTTTTGTCCGTGTGTGTGTGCGTGTGTGTGTGTGTGTGTGATTCGTGTGTGTGTGTCCCCCTAATAAAATCTAAACGGCAGGAGCGATTTCAATGAAACTCGGAATATTCATAGCACTATTCCCGGCGACCTCGACCGTGCCCTTCAAGTTTTGTTACGACTCACCAATCCAACATGGCGGCTGTGTGAATTATTTCACCAGCATTCAATATCTCCGAAACTATTACCGATATTACCCTGACATTTTCTAATGTGATAGAGGGAACTACTAGAAGTTCACTTATGTGACTTTTGAAAACCTGGTAACTACAAAACCAACATGGAGGCCAAGCGAATTTGCGACTTTTAAATAGACGTTTCTCGCGATTTGACCAACCAAACGCAATGAAACTTGGTACAGTATATGTTTATATACATTGTAATGCACCGACATCTAACTTCGTTCAATTGTTCACATAATAACAAGATGGCGGATGTGCGAAATATTTCACCGGCATTCTATATCTCTGAAACTATTAGCGGTATCTCCCTAAAATTTTGTACGGGGATAAAGGGCACTACTGGAAGTCCATCTATAAGACTTTCAAAAACCGGTTAACTACAAAACGAACATGGCGGCCAAGCGAATTTGAAAATTTTAAATAGACCTTTCTCGCGATTTAATGTTCCAAGCGCACTGAAACCTGGTACAGGAAATATTTATACACATTGTAATCCACTGGTATCTAATTTAGTTCAATTGTTTACATAACCTCAAGACGGCGGCAGTGCGAATTTTAAAATTAAGTTTTTATTTCTTGTGATGTAGTCATGCGATCGAAGTGAAAGTTTGAATAATGAACCTACGCAATAATTTTCCTTTAATGGTACATGACTCTATGGCCTATACATGTAACAATCCAACATGGCGACCATCCGAATTATTTAGACGGCTCTGTAACTACGAATGTATTTTAGCAATCAAATTGCATTTTTTAATGTTCATAGGGGCTATGAACTAAAGTTCACCTATAGGACTTTAAATAACCTGGTGATCACAAATCCAACATGGCGGTGACGCGAAATATAAATATTCACATGGACGTTTCTCGCAATTTAACCATCCGCGTTCAGTGGAACTTGGTACCGTAAATCCTTATACGAATGTTAATCCACTGGCATCTAATTTATTTCAATTGTTTCCATAACCTCAAGATGGCAGCTGTGCAAAATTTTTCTTGTGTCCTAATTATGCGATTGAAGTTTGAATACTACACGTTCACAATAATCTGCATGTAACAGTACATAACTCTAGGACCTACATATATAAAATCCAACATGGCGACCATCCGAAATATTTAGTCGGTTCTCAATATCTACGAATCTATTACAGCAATCAAACAGAAATTGTGTATGTTGATAGAGGCAATTAACATAAGTAGGGTATATGAAAATAGGCTGTATAGTTCTTCACGGAACTACTTGTTCTTATTAATTTTAGTTTTTGCTAAGATGTGCGTCTTTCACGTTCCTTGTTATTTCCCTATTTGCTTTCACTTGGATCGTATGGAAATAATAGAGAAGTGAGAGAATCCAATCATGGAAATATCCTCAATTAGTGTTGACTTTTGTCGAAAAAAAAATAGTCCTTTATACCTGCGTGGGTATATCCGACGACTAAGTAGCCAGCCGGTGTTTTACATGGCGGTACTCAGTCGGACAAAACTCAGTCTTGCGATTCACACATAGCCCAGCCCACGGGAACGAATTTCTCTTCAAATGTCTAAAATATGTGTTGCTTTAATACTTAATATTATTGTAATGTCAGACAATTTTGATACGGTAACAAATGTGCGGATACGGATAAAAGTCGTGCGGTTGCGGGGCGGATGCGGATAACAGTCGTGCGGTCGCGGGGCGGTTGCGGATAAGGGTCGTGCGGTCGCGGGGCGGTTGCGGATAAGAGTCGTGCGGTCGCGGGGCGGTTGCGGATAACAGTCGTGCGGTCGCGGGGCGGTTGCGGATAAGGGTCGTGCGGTCGCGGGGCGGTTGCGGATAAGAGTCGTGCGGTCGCGGGGCGGTTGCGGATAAGGGTCGTGTGGTAGCGGGGCGGATGCGGATAAGAGTCGTGCGGTTGCGGGGCGGATGCGGATAAGAGTCGTGCGGTTGCGGGGTGGTTGCGGATAAGAGTCTTGTGGTTGCGGGGCGGTTGCGGATAAGAGTCTTGTGGTTGCGGGGTGGTTGCGGATAAGGGTCGTGTGGTAGCGGGGCGGTTGCGGATAAGGGTCGTGTGGTAGCGGGGCGGATGCGGATAAGAGTCGTGCGGTTGCGGGGCGGTTGCGGATAAGGGTCGTGCGGTTGCGGGGTGGTTGCGGATAAGGGTCGTGTGGTAGCGGGGCGGTTGCGGATAAGGGTCGTGCGGTTGCGGGGCGGTTGCGGATAAGAGTCGTGCGGTTGCGGGGTGGTTGCGGATAAGAGTCTTGTGGTTGCGGGGCGGTTGCGGATAAGAGTCTTGTGGTAGCGGGGCGGATGTGGATAAGGGTCGTGCGGTTGCGGGGCGGTTGCGGATAAGAGTCTTGTGGTAGCGGGGCGGATGTGGATAAGAGTCTTGTGGTTGCGGGGTGGATGCGGATAACAGTCGTGCGGTTGCGGGGCGGTTGCGGATAAGAGTCGTGCGGTTGCGGGGCGGTTGCGGATAAGAGTTTTGTGGTTGCGGGGCGGATGTGGATAAGAATCGTGCGGATGCGGGGCGGTTGCGGATAAGAGTCTTGTGGTAGCGGGGCGGATGTGGATAAGAGTCGTGCGGATGCGGGGCGGATGCGGATAAGGTTTTGTTTATCCGCGCAGGGCTCTATCCATGGCCTCCCGAGACCAAGAGGAAGTTGGTAATGAGACTATAGAGGGCAGTCATGATCTACTTTGGAATAGAGGTGATGGTTGATATTCGTTTGTTTGATGTTGTGGCTTGATTTGCCGCAATATTAATCAGCTGTAGGCTGGGTTTTAAACAGTGCGTCGTCACATGCGGATGCAGTCACATGTATTCAAGTGGGATCTTCGGTCGTGAGTTACGAATGTTCAAAGATTACATTTAGTTGTTCAAGGCTTCCAGCCTTCAGACCAGATTTGAATGTATTGCTAACCCTGACCTCTGGGGGCGATAACCAAGAATGGTAGCCACTACACCACGAGTTATAAATAAATAATATCGTATAACCTCGTGTGCCGGGTGCAAGCTTTATTATTTGACAGCCAGAGGGCAGCTTGCATGTCGAATTTTGTTGTTCCTTGGAACGCTATGAAAGTCAAGGATGCTAGATATCTAAGCTCCTTGACACTAGAGCGCTTTCTGGTAGAGAATGGAGGAACTTTTGTGTTGGCGGAAGATCTCGAGATTAATTTTGCCATTATGAACACGGCCTAATGATTTTCAAATGGGTTCTTTAACATGCCACCAATCTATGACATGCATGTCGTGATTTTTGTCGCCTTTCAAAAACTACTTACCATGGCCAGGAGCGAACCTGCAAGCTTGGGGTTGGTAGACTGACACGATAACCACTAACCCACCGTGGCCAGCTACTATGAGCTAATTCAAGATAGTTCTCTGGCCGACTCTGCTGTAGGGAGAATTTCAGCCACCTCTAATTCTTACTGTAGCCTATGAAAGCCGAGCAGAGAAACCAATAATCATATCCATTACCAATAGATACGTTCATTAGTGAAGAGTCTGTTATATCAGCCAACCAATCATAACGTGAGCTATTGGGTACACAGATTCGTACTTATGACAGCTCAAAGGTAATCATACTTCCAGCTCGTTAGCTACAAATTACTCCCACAAAATAAGTATCATGGAGTAGTAATTTCACAACTCCGCAAATAACATCAAAATTAATTATTGCGTAATTACTATTGGTTAATCAAGAGAAGACTAGATCGTAATCAGGTAATTTGCCAATAATAAAACTGCTTGTCGAGCAACGGGCAGAAACTCAATTGGATCCTGTAATAGATTCAAACTCAATAAGTTATCAAAATGGAATTGATAATTATCTGGGTTTTACACTCAGTGAATTTAGAAAGGATGGTTGGTTGGTCCTCAGTTTAGGGGCTGCGACAACGCGGTCATGTAGCCCCATGGACTTTGGGTGTGTGTAGAATCTGTCAGATAACCGGTATTAATTGTGATGGCTGTATTAGTGTGAGTTACCTGCAATTCAAGTAGGGACGATCAATTTCAAGTAGTTCCTACTTTTGCTACCAAATGCTACCGTCAACAACATCTAGCTGCAAACATGGCTACTTGATTCCACCACACTTAGAACCTGGCGGCAAACGTTGGAACTTAATAGCGTTAATCAAATTTAACCTACAAATTTTAGTTCCACACAAGTGTAGTTAGTGGTAGGTTCTTTAACATGCCATAAAGCTATGACATGCGACCGCCGGCTTTACTTCCCCTCCGAAGGAAGGCATACTGAGGGATTTCAACACTCTTAAAATATCCGACGACTTCGGCAGGGTTTGAACCCGTGACCATGGGCTACCAACTACTCCACCGAAGCCGCCAATTTAGAAAGGAAAACCTACTATCACGTCATAATAGATTTTTACAAAAGACAAATTGGCAATCCTTTCTCCTGTCCCCCTCCTGGTGTAGCGGTAAGCATTCTTGGCTGTCACCCTGGAGGTGCGAGTTCGATTCCTGGCTCTACCAAGAAATTTTACCCTAGTCTGAGGGCTAGAACTGGGTACACTCAGCCTCGAGATGCAGAATTGAGAGAAGGTGGCTTTGATTCCCTACTCAACCATCCTAAAAGTAGTTTTCTGTGGTTTCCCACTTCTACCCCAAGAAATTCTGGATGGTTCATAAAATTAGGCCAAGGCGGCCAGCTTCCTAAACCTCACCAGAATTACAAATATACACACCACAATAGCAATAGTTATCAGGCAACTTCTACACTCACCCAAGTACACGGGGTAAATTACCACGAGGTCAAGCCCTTCAAATGAAAAAAAAACAATTTCTTCCTGATATTCATAAAGCATCTGATATATTTTATTGTTGTTGTTGTTGTTGTTGGTGGTGGTGGTGGTGGTGTTGGTAGTAGTGTTGGTGGTGGTAGTGGTGGTGGTAGTATTAGGTCCCACTTCAAGGTGTAGTGACTAGCATTCTTGGCTATCACAGGGGAGGGAGTACTAGCCAGGTATTTCTTGAAGAAACCGTAGCGAACGTTCGTAATTTTGTGTTAATTACATTCGTGCATGCGTATGCTTTACGTATATTCCCCATGCTTCAAGATATTGGGCAGCTTGCTGGGCCCAAGTTTGCAGGTTCGTATCCTGACGCAGTCAGCTGGCATTTGAGGGTGCGCAAATGCGAGGGAGCCGTGTCAGTAGATTTACTAGCACGTAAAAGATCCCCTTCGGGACAAAATTCCGACATCCCGGCATCTCTAAAAGCCAGAGTAGTTAAAATGGACGTAAAACCAATAACATTATTATTATTATTATTATTATTATTATTATTATTATTATTATTATTATTATTATTATTATTATTTGTATTTGGCAGATATGGTGCACAAGTTCATGGAAAAGATGTTTGTAGTTTTACGATACTGTTAATCTCGTGGTCATGAGCTACGGGACCTCTCTTTTCATATGGAATCCGAACCACAGGACGTGATATTATTTCACTTCGAAAATCTCACATGAATTAACCAGTCCCCCACTACGCCCCTCCACAAGTTCATGGCAATCGGGTAACAAACTATTATAGTAAAACTTCGTTTAACCGTCACTCTTTAAACCGTCTGTTTCTGTTAACCGTCATTGCTGTAATAGCATAATAATACTGCAATAACAAAGTGCTTTAAGGTGCAGTGACACCTGAGAGTGTGTCAGTTGAGGATATGGTCGATTTGTGCAATAATTTACAAATCAGTACAAATTTGACGTCAGAAGAAGTATCAGAGTGGTTAGAGTGTGACCGAGTGGGCGGGGGGTTTCAAATTTTGAGTGATGACGAAATTGTTGCCAGCGTAAGTGCTACCGAAGAAGAAGAAGAAGAAGAAGAAGAAGAAGAAGAAGAAGAAGAAGAAGAAGAAGGGGCTGATGATGACAAGTGTTCAAACCATGACGAAGAACAAACTATTAGCCACTCAGAGGCTGAAACAATGCTGTCCAAGTGTATAGAATGGTTTGAAAGTCAAGAAGAGGTGAATACAACGCAGACACTATTGCTCCGAAAAATACGAAATATTGCCGCTGTGAAAGCTCGAGCATCAAAGAGACAGAAGAAAATGACTGACTATTTTCAAGCTACATGAACTATTTCACCTGTAAGTTTATATTTTATTTCGCCACATTTGTAGCTACTGTTCGGATGTTTTTATCATGTAATAAATAGTTTTATTTGCTATTACAATCGTGTTTAATTTGTTTTTGCACCGAAATATATTACATTACCGTGAGAGTGATATCTGGCTATAATATAATTGATTGAGGTCATGTTTTGGAGGAATAATACAGTGTTTCTGTTATCCGTCTATCCGCTCAACCGTCACGACCACGGTGCCGACGATGACGGTTAATCGAGTTTTTACTGTACTTACTAGTAGAACCGAGTCTGACCGATATGGAATAAGGTATCACTACATATCCTCTGTAGTGGCTCCCTACTTTAAGCTGCCTTATAATCCTCCACCCCTCGGAGGATATTTTAAAGAAATGTTCTAGGAGATCCAATAAACTATTGAAAAAATTACGAGCCTTACAGTAGTTGTATATCATGTGTAACATGAGACATGTTATCCTACTATGTGTATGCCGGGAGCACAAATCCCTTGTTAACAGTGAACTCTGTTGGTCATTGAAATAACTACTTGAAAAACTCTAGTGGATTCGCGAGGTACGTCGTGGTACCAATGATTATTGTAGGAATATATTTAATGGGGCCTACAAACCTTGAAGTAAACCGTATGCGATATACATTCCACATAGAGATGTATGTTGGCAGACAGTACCTTGAATGCTTACATTAAATAAGAATACAGGAAAAGTATGAAGATTCAATAATTCATAACTGTTTTCAGCAAATATGATATAGTGAATAGTATCACACCAAAGAATGACAACTTGAAGATGATTTATTGTAGGAATATCTTTAATGGGGCCTCCAACCCTTGAAGTAAACCGTATGCGATGTACATTCTACATAGCCACATGGCCGACAGTACGTCGTGGTACCAATCGCCGCCACCGTGCGCGCTCATTGTTTCCGTCCCATTTCCGTTCCTTCACCAAGATCACTCCCACAAAAATATCCAGCGACCGAGTGGAAAGATGTTACACATCAAAAACAGAGCTGTCTGTGATAGGTTACTTGGAAGGAGATTTTACTCTTCATTTATATGCTCATATCATTCGACAGCATGCAGTATGTTTACCGGGTTTAGCCTCATGGCTCTGTTACCAGACCAAACATGGAAGAGATAATAAAATAATATGTTTTCAATTTAAAAACACCCCCCAACACAGTGACGTTGTATATGTCTGCTCAGCGGTGAAAGGCAATACACTACTAAACCAATAAAATAGGCCTACTAATTGCCTCCCGCTGCCAAAGACAGGCACCAAAATATGTGTAACCAGAAGGGTACCACACTTAAAGGACCGTCCATTTGTTGTTAGCCTACTTTCGATTTTTGCAAAAAATGAAAGTAGACTTATGAGATCTACACAGGGCCAAAAATTGTGTGTCTGCCTGTGTGTGTGTGTGTGAGTGTGTGTACTCTGAATGTCTGTCCCCCCCCCCCATCAATTCGAACACGGTGAAACCGAATTGAACGAAATTTGGTACAGAGGTAGCACTAGCAAAGGGCACCTCAGTGTCATGTTTTATATCGCCGCCATCTTGACGGAAACGTAATGGCGGCCACCCAAATGTTCAAAGCTTAAATCAAATTACTACCAACCTAATCATCTGATCTCTACCAAATTTTGCAACATTATACCTTAATGAACTGTATGGAGAATCTTTTGACCAAACTACAACATCATCAGCCGAATAATTTGCGGATGGCGACCATGTATGTGTGCAAATCGATTCCCCCAATCTATTCAAACACGGTGAACCCGAATTGAACGAAATATGGTACGACCGACCTAATCATTTGATCTCTACCAAATTTTGCAACAACATACCTTTTTGTGGTAAGCATCTTTTGACTGGACTACAAGGTCATCAGCCCAATAGTTTGCAGATAGCGGCCATGTATGTGTGCAAATCGATTCCTCATATCAATTCAAACACGGTGACTCCGAATTGAATGAAATTTTGTACAGAGGGAGCACTAGCAAAGGGCACCTCATATTCATGTTTAATATCCGTATAACACGTTGCATTTCAACAAGCTACTACAACCAACATTCAATTATACTCCTTGAAAAGGACAAAGAGTTATAACAATACCCGTGCATTTAGGAGAAAGTAGGTTATATGTTCTTTACTGAACATCTTGTTGTCACTGTTTCATTTGAGAAGCTTGGACATCGTGATCATTTCATCCCGTCTACTTGTATCTGTGTCTGTGATTTTGTCTGATAGTCTGTGATATTGTAATGACTGTATACGTGTGTGTATCTGTAATTCAGGTGAGAATTGGGAAGAAGTCGGCCATTGCCTTAAGTGAGAAACCATTCCGGAATCTGCCTGTAATAGAAGTAGTAATCAATGGAAAATTACTTCCGATGTATCCCGTTTCAGGCCTCAAACTAGAGTTTAATTCCTTGGTAGAGCCGAGAATCAAAATGGGTCCTTCGAGGTGATCGTTCGCCCTTTTAAAAAACACTAGTGAACAGAATTGATTTTCTTAAGATGATGTAACATCATTTTTACACTAATAATTCTTGGTCTGAGGGCTGGAACAGGGTACACTTAACTACGTGAGGCAAAACTGAGAAGTGGCAGGTTTTATTTTCCCCTCAGCCATCTTGGAAGTGGTTTTCCGTGGTTTCCCCACTTCTACTCCAGGCAAATGCAAGGATGGTTCCTAAATTAAGGCCACGGCCACTACCTACCCAATCCTCACCCGTATTACAAATGAATGCACTATTTTATAGATACCAGAGTAACAGAGATTATTAGACAAATTCTAATCACATCCAAGTACACGGGGCCAAGTCCCTCAAATGAAACAACAATAACATCAAGAACGCAATTGAAATATTTCGGGATCGTAGTCACTTAATAATAATAATAAAAATGTTGCTATATGGAACAGAAACTTGGGCGTTAAACAGACTGCAAGCAAACAAATTATTAGTAACAGAGATGGATTATTGTAGGAGGGCGGCAAGAAAATCAAGATTGGATAAAATTAGAAATACGAGAATCAGAGAAAGTATGCAGGTTAAAAAAATGTACTAGAAGTGGTTGAAGAAAGAAGATTACAATAGTTTGGACATGTGAGAAGGATGCAGAATAGTAGAATTCCAAATTAAATGTTACATTGGCACGCTGAAGGCAAACGGACACGGGGTGAACCAAGAGAACAATGGATGGATGGTGTAAAGAGAAGCATGGCTACCAGAGGCTAACCGAGGAAGATGCTGAAGACCAAAATTTATGGAGGAGCAGAGTAGAATTTTCCTAGTAAAGAATAATAATAATAATAATAATAATATCAATAGACTAATAATAATGTCCATTTAAACTACTGAGCTCTAATAGACGCCAAGGTATTTGCATTTGATCCTATAAGGGGATATTTAACCCTCCGTCTGACGCAACCTAAATAATAACACCGTCGGGCGCTACTAATTTGTCAGATTAACCATTGAAATATATGTTTATTCACATTTTATCACCTAGGAACAGTTTGCTAGTAGAATTTGGCTTACCATTTAACTGTTATAGAAGAAAGGAAAATATCCAGTTGAAGTTATATTCTCAATAAAATCAATAAACTAATTATATGTAATGAAAAGACTGCACTCAAGCTTCTCTATTGAGATTTAAACAAACAGGCTGGCTGCGTGGCTCAGCGGTAACGTTCTCGCATGCTGGGCCCAAGGTTGCAGGTTCGTATCCTGGCGCAGTCAGCTGGCATTTGAGGGTGCGCAAATGCGAGGGAGGTTGGTTGGTTGGTTCTTAAGTTTAGGGGCTGCGACAAAGCGGTCATGTAGCCCCGTGTACTTTGGGTGTGTGTAGAATCTGTCTGATAACCGGTGTTAATTGTGATGACTGTATTAGTGTGTGTTATCTGTTTTTTTTTATTTATGTACAGACTGCAACTTAGAATTTTTCAAATAGTTCCTACTTTTGCCGCCAAGCACCACCGTCAACAACTACTAGGCCAAGTTCAGAACTTAGCTACTAGACGCCACCGCAGTCGGCTCTAGGCAACGAACGTAGAAACCTAAGAGCGTTGTTTACATTCTTAACCTATCCAATTTGGCTTCACACAGGTGTAATTAGTGGAAGGTTCTTTAACATGCCATAAATCTATGACATGGGACCGCCGGCTCTACTTCCTCTCCAAAGGAAGGCATACTGAGGGATTTTTAACGCTCTTTAAAAAAAATCCGACGGCTTCGGCCGGGTTTGAACCCGCTATCTTGGGCATAGACGCTCAGCATGCGAGGGAGCCGTGTAAGTAGATTTACTGGCACGTAAAAGATCCCCTTCGGAGCAACATTCTGACACCCCGGCGTCCCTAAAATCCAGAGTAGTTAAAAGGGACGTAAAACCAATAACATTATTATTATTGAGATTTAAACAAGCTACAGATTGAATTATCTAAAGGAATATTTTCATCGATATTAGAAAAAGAAATAGATACTCATGTGTAAACAAAAACATAACTTACTAATACTTCCGTAATCTGGCGCACTTAATGGATCGGCTCACCACGGAGTAGCGAAGGGCACTCAAACAAGGACGAGTTCACCCTCACGCAACTGGCAGGAAGAGCGGAAGCTATTGTGACGCGCGCACCGTTCATCGAAAAACCCAAGCCTGGGAGGGAAAAAGGATTTCCCTCTTAATATTACAGATTAGGTGCACCCGACGGAGGGTTAACTTACCAGTACTTCTTCTGGCCACATTTAAGTACACTTATATGCCTGCTGACTGTTTCGGGATTCGATATCTGAGCCACACAGATGGTCTGGTTGGTGAAGTCTGTCACGCGTCTTTGGAGCGATCAGAAATTAATTAATTTGAATCTCCCTCAGGGAACTAGTGTTCCCTAGAGGGCGTACCTCCCAGCTGATGTACAGGGGGATACCTCTGAGACAGTGACTCGCGGTTCAACGTCTATGCAAGGGGGGGGGGGGTGACTTGACATACAGAAACATACGATACCGCAGGTCCTAGGGTCTCATGACGTGTCAACACACAACAAATCAATCAATAAACAGGTGCAAGTAGCAAAGGCAAGGCTTCAGATTTCGATTGAGCAAACTCAGTTTATAATGAATATCAAGTCAGAACCCAGTGAACTTACGATGAACGGTGGACAAATAACACAGGTAAAGACATTCAAATACCTGGCTGAAGGGATGGAGCTCAACATTCGTGAAAAAGAAGTTTTCGTGTGACGAATTAACAAAATTGAAATGGCTTACCATTTAACCAAATACATTTACAAAAAAAGATCAATGCCCTTAACGGCCAAACTGCTCGGAGGGTTTATATGCATCAGAATGCCTGAATAAGAAAGGCCTGGCAAAACAGCTCGAAGCCAAAGAGAGCAAGATTTTGAGAAAGATCTTGGGCCCGGTCAAGGAACATGGAGAGTATACAAGACGACACAACGATGAACTTTATCTACAGGTGAAGAAAATAACGGACACCATACAAAAAAGAAGACTCTCGTTTTATGGCCATTTAACACAAATGAGCTCCTGAAGATTGTCCAATCGAATCTGTGCCTACTTTGTGGGAAAGTAAACCAAAGAGATCTGGTTTACAGAGGTGGAGAAAGACCTACTAGATCTGGGGATATCACATGAGGATATCTTGGAACGTGACTCGTTGAACAAGAAACTTGGGGAAATACCGAGTTTTTAGCCTAAATATTGAAAAGACCGCAAGAAGTGGACCGAAGAACGAAAAGAAGCTCACCGGAACGAGAGAAGGCAGTTGAAATAACGCGGTCCATAGAAGACCGAAATAATTATTAAAAGAAAAGAAAAAAATATTTTCGTCTTGGCGATGGACCACGCTTGACGGTCTCTACAGTATTGTTTGCCTTCTCTGCCTTGACTTTCTGCCAGTATCTTCTCATCCTTTCTCCTACTTCCCTCTTCTGTTTTTCTATGAAGGTTCTTTTCTTTGTCACTGACTCCTCTCCGGGAAACCTCTGTACTCTTTAATTAGTCATCTAAATTTCTCCCTATCTCCTATGTTGTCTTCTTGTACCCATATCTTGGCTAGGTCTGTTCCCACTTCTCGAAACCATTTGAGCTCTGTCTTTCTCTTCCTGAAAAATTCGAAAATTATTTTTGTCAGTCTGTTACCATCCATTCTCAGGAGGTAATCTCCTCTTCTTCATCAGTTCAACCACACCCTTAGTTTCCCGGTAAAATTATTTGCTTGGCCTCAGTCTTCTCTCTCCACCTTTTATCTTTGGGCCCAGGATGTTCCAAAGCATCTTAATAATGACTTCTGGGACCTCTTAGAAACAAAAATCGCTCGGATACCTGTGAACCATGTAAAAATCCTTCTCGGAGACTTCAACGCACAAATAGGGACAGAAAGAAAATACTTAGGCGGCAGCACGCCGACCTCTCACCGCTGGGCCCGTGGTTCAAATCCCGGTCACCCCATGTGAGATCTGTGCTGGACAGAACGGAGGCAGACAGGTTTTTCTCCGGGTACTCCGGTTTTCCCTGTCAAAATTTCATTCCAGCAACACTCTCCACTATCATTTCATTTCATCTGTCATTCATTTATTCATTGCCCCAGAGGAGTGCGTCAGGCCTCGGCAGCCGGCACAGTTCATATCCTCGCCGCTAGATGGGGGCTTCATTCATTCCATTCCTGACCCGGTCGGAGACTGGAAGCAGGCTGTGGATTTTCATTTTCAGTAGGAGACTATCCAGCACACAGGAGGACAAACAAGAATGGCGAACGGCTCCTTGGACTCTGCAAAATCTTCCAGTTGAATCTCATGTCGACTCATTTTCGGAAACTTCCAAGAAAAGCAAAGACATGGGTATCTCCAAATCCCAACCTAGGAGAATTCCAATTAGACCATGTAGCAATACCAAGGACAAATACTAGGGAGGTGATGAATGTTAAAGTGATTAGAAATGGTAAATTTGACTCTGATCACTATCTCTCCAAAGTTAAAATACGTTTTCTTCCACCAAAACAAAAGAAGGATCCGCCTAAGTTGAAAAAATACAACACCAATCGAATGAACATCAATGGAGATATTATAAATAACTTCAGAGAAGAAATCCGCTCTTCTAGAACAAAGACCTGGCAACATCTTTGTACAAAGATCAATGAAGTCGCTAAGAAAACATTCGGACTGGCAAAGAGGAAACGTACAATCTGGTGGAATGAAGAATGTGAGAAAGCACATGGAGAAAATGGAAATGTTCAGGAGATACGGAACATTTGGAGCAATTCAGAACCCAAAGGAAAGAAACATCAGGGGTATTCCGCAGGACCAAACGATCGTTTGAGAATGCAAAGTTACAAAACCTCCAGGACGACTTCACTAAGAATAACACCAGAGATTTTTTCCAAACCTTCAAGGACAAGCTTAGAGGATACCAAATTCCAAGTATAAGTTTCAAAAACGAAGAAGGAAAAATTGGACTGAACAATCAAGAAAACTGCAATATATTAGCCAGATACTTTGAGAAACTCCTCAACAGCCCGCCTCCAACCAACAAACTAGAATTTCAGACTCATCCTATAAATTCAGAAGATGATATGCCACCAACAAAAGAAGAAATAAAGGAAGCCCTGAAAAGTCTCAAGAACAACAAAGCATGCGGGGAAGACTCCATATCAGCAGAAATGTTGAAGTGGGCAGAACCGGAAATCCTAGACGATCTGCACCATATCTTCCAACAAATATGGGAGACGGAAAAGCTACCTGACGAATGGAAAACAGCGCTGATCCACCCACTCCATAAGAAAGGGAACAAACAAGATGTTAACAATACAGAAGCGTGTCGCTACTCCCAGTCACTTACAAAATCCTCTCAAGGATACTTCTGAATAGAATAGAAGGAATCCTAGATAAGCAACTTGGAGAATACCAAGGTGGGTTCCGGAAAGGCCTCTCCTGTGCCGAACAAATCCTAAATTTAAATCGATAATTCGCTACAGAGCGCTGAACGGCAAAAGTATAGTGGTTTCATTCATTGACTTCAAAAAAGCCTTCGACTAGGTGGACAGAGGGACCCTAGATAAGATCATTAGAATTTGGAGTCAAAACCAAAGTGGCCAATATTATCAGAGAAACCTTAACAGCCACAACTTCTAAGGTGAAGTTCATGGGAGAATTGTCTCAGTCATTTGAAATCAAGACAGGTGTGCGACCGGGTGATGGCTTATCACCATTACTGTTCAACTGTGTCCTCGAGAGGATTGTGAGAATTTGGAATTCCGAACTTGAAAATCAAGAGATAGCCCCGATCTGCCTAGGACGAAAACGGGAGGAATCAAAGTCAATTGCTTAGTTTTCGCTGATGATTTTGCGATACTTTCAGAAAACCTAGAAGAAGCGGCCATACAGATCAACCTCTTAGAAAAGATCGCTAGCAAGGAAGGACTTAGGATCTCGAAAGAGAAGACCAAGTTCATGATGAATGACAAACATGGACCACAATTCCTTGAAACAGAGATTGGACGGATTCAGAGGGTGAAAAAGTGCAAATACCTCGGTGAAACCATACAAGAGAACGGTCTAGAGAAAGCTGCTGTAGAAGATCGTATCTCAAAATGGAAAGAGCTTATGGGCTAACTAAAAACATCTACAACAAGAAATGCATCTCATGGAATGCCAAACTAAAACATTACAACACGGTAAAAAAAAAACAGAATGCCTGTATGCCAGCGAATGCCTCTCGATGAATTACAAGTTGGAGAAGCTAGAGATCCTAGAAAGAAGAATACTACGGAAAATCATGGGCCGAGTCCAGACTGAAACCGGCTGGAAACTTCGGAGCAACAATGAAGTCTATAAAAATGTGGAGAGAATCTCAGAGACCATGAAGAAGAGGAGGTTATCGTTTCTCGGACACTTGTACAGAATGGACAAAACTAGACTAACCAAACAGTTATTCGACTACCTGTGGAACAAGAAGACAACAACGACATGGATTAAGGAAGTTTGAAAAGATCTCGAAAATTCCAACATCCAGGAAGCTCAGATGTCAAACAGGGAAACATTTCGGTACATAATTTAAAATTTGGAAGGGTTTCACGTCACAAGAACCACAAAGAAGGGAAGAGCCTGGACGGATGAGCAGAAGAAACAGCATAGCGCCCATATGAAGGAGTACTGGAGGAAGAGGAAACTTCAGGCAAAGAAAAAATGAAATTGTAGCGTGATCCGAAGTGGTCAATTCGCAAATAAAAAATAAAATAATAATGTTATTGTTTTTATGTCCCGTTTAACTACGGCGGTGCCAAAATTGTTCCCCAAATGGGATATTTAACGTGCCAGTAAATCTACTTGGGAACAGCAGGCGAAAACGGTACCTCTGAGACAAAACCGGGAATCGAACCCAGGCCTCCATGGTGACAACGAGGCAGATTTTTCCCATAATAATTAGGCTATTTTGAGCTATTTATAAATTGACCAACACACATTTTTTGGCCACAATTTGTTTGAGTTGGTATTATTTTAAGCAGTTTACAACAGTGTTACACAGTTGCACGCAGTTCTGTCTAGTCCCCCTACTTGCTCTCAGTGGCTACAGTGGAGAGTTGACAACGCTGTGCCTCGAGCTGAGAAAGCCCTGGCTCCACGTAGTTTCAAAGCGAGCCGGTTGTTAATGTGGAAATAACACAGTATTCCTTAGCGGTAAGATTGTCTCTACTACTAAGCGCAGATACCTCTTGCATACAAAATGTCCAGCTGTCCTGCTCAATGACAAAAAATGAAAATCCGCAGCCTGTTTCCAGTCATTGACCGGGTCAGGAATGGATGAAGCCCCCATCTAGCGTCGAGGATATGAACTGTGCCTCTGGGGCAATGATTAAATGAATGACAGATGAAATGAAATGATAGTGGAGAGTGTTGCTGGAATGAATTGTTGACAGGGAAAACCGGAGTAACCGGAGAAAAACCTGTCTGCCTCCGTTTTGTCCAGCACAGATCTCACATGGAGTGACCGGGATTTGAACCACGGACCCAGCGCACAGTGGTCCGGATCCGTAAAAAGCGGTCCGGGTTTGATTCTCGCTTACTGTATGTGTGATTATAGAAATGAAATATCACGTTCTGTTGTTCAATTTCTACGAAAATATGAGGGTCTTGAGGTTCATCATCGCGAGATTAACGATCACGTAAAACTTCAAACCAACTCAATATAGCAGTATTTCTGTCCGTGACCTCCACAACGGTAAATGGTAATGGCACCCTGTGATGATGACTTAATGTTTTGCATGGGGCTAAGGGCCACGATGTCATATCCTATAAATAATAATAATAATATCGTATAGTGCAAAAAGAGAGAAAGAATCTCCACAACATACTTGGTCCAAACTACAACAAGTAGTTCCGTGAAGAACGATACAGCCTATTTTCATATATCCTGCTCATATTAATTGTCTCTATCAACATACAAAATTTCAGTTTAATTTGTGTAACAGATTCGTAGATATTGAGAACCGACTAAATATTTCATATGGTCGCCAGGATGGATTATTTTGTACAATTACATTAAGATTATTGTGTACGTGTGGTATTCAAACTTCAATCGCATGATTAGAACACAAGAAGTAAAAACGAGATTTTAAAATTACGCACACCAGCCATCTTGTGATTATGCAAACAATTGAAATAAATTACATGCCAGTGGATCAACATTTGTATAAGCATTTAACGTGCAACGCTTCACTGCACTCGGATAGTTAATTCGCGAGAAACGTCCATTTAAATATTTATATTTCGCGTCGCCGCCATGTTGGATTTGTGCTCACCTGGTTACTGAAAGTCCTATAGGTGAACATATGTTCATAGTCTCTATGAACATAAAAAAAAAACAGTTTGGTTGCTGTAAAAGATTCATAGATATTGAGAACTGTCGAAATATTTCGGAAGCTCGCCATTTAGGATTGTTATATGTATAGGCCATAGAGTTATGTACCATTCAAGGACAATTATTGCCTAGCTTCATTATTCAAACTTTCACTTCGATCGCATGATTACGACACAAGAAATAAAAACTTAATTTTAAAATTTCGCACAGCCGCCATCTTGAGGTTATGTAAACAATTGAATTAAATTAGATGGCAGTGCATTACAATCTGCAAAATCATTTACTGTACCACATTTCACTACGCTCAGAGAGTTAATCACGAGAAAAGTCTATTAAAATATTTCAAATTCGCTTGGTCGCCATTTTCGTTTGGTACTTTACAGGTTTATGAAATATACATAGGTAAACTTGCATCAGTACCCTTTATCACCGTACAAAATTGCATAATGATATCTGTAATAGTTTCGGAGATATAGAATGTCAGTGAAATATTTCGCACAGCCGCCATTTTGAGGTTATGTAAACAATTGAACTAAATTAGACTCCAGTGCATTACAATGTGTATAAACATTTGCTGTACCAAGTTTCATTAGGTTTGGATAGTTAAATCGCGAGAAATGTCAATTTAAATGTCTCAATTTCGCTTGACCGCCATGTTGGTTTTGTAGTCACTAGGTTTTTGAAAGTCTCATATGTGAACTTCTAGTAGTGCCCTTTATCACCGTACACAATTTCAGGGCGATATCGGTAATAGTTTCGGAGATATTGATTGCTAGTGAAATATTTCGCACAGCCACCATGTTGGATTGGTGAGACGTAACAAAATTTGAAAGGCACGGTCGGGGTCGCCGGGAATAGTGCTATGAACTTACCGAGTTTCATTGAAATCCCTCGAGCCATTTAGATTTTATTAGGGGGACACACACACACACACCTCACACACACACACACACACACACACACGGACAAAAGGTGATCTCATCAGCCTATTTTTTTCAAAATTGAAAATAGGCTAAAAAATGAAAATCCACAGCCTGTTTCAGTAGGGGGGTGATGCCGATTCTAACTCACCCGGCGTTGCTCGGGCGGCGTCCATGTTAAATAATTAATATTTGGTGAACCCATGGTCGGATGTTGACAAATGAGGTGTCGTTGGACTCGAGCTGACGTCCTCTTTCCTATGGACCACTCGTTATATTTTTGATTTTTTTTTGAAAATTTTTGTTTTCGAAAGTTGGTGATAGTTTGAAAACCAAAAATGATAGAACGTTGTGCCATAGCTCAAACGAATGGTCTTTATGACCTTTATTTTCTATAATAAAACTTTTTTACTTTTTATGTTTTTTTGAAAACACTCGAATTTTGAAAATCCTATATTTTGGAAACTAGGAACTCTACAAAAAAAATTGTTTGACGTAAATCAATGGTCCCTACCCCCTCTACCCCCAAAATAAATTTCAAGTATCTAGGATGAAAGCCTGTAGTAGTGCGATGAGGGGGGAGCTGCTTACAAAAGCAAGTTGTGAGCCCCTGCGACCTTGGAATGGAAGGAGCCATGCTAGGAGGGCGTGCTTGGATTCGTTTTTTTCGTCTCGTCGTGCTCTTTACGGAAATGTAGCTGTCGAAAAGGTGAAATGCTGGAAACACGGTCTTTTTGGGGTAAAAACGTGATTTTAAACTTTTTGCTATATCTCGCGAACCAATCATGCTAGAGGCGTGTACGACAGGTCCAAGGACTCGGGGTGACGTCCTCTTTGCTATGAACCACTCGTTATAATTTTTTTAAAGTTGGAAACTCGATTTTGGGGTAAACATGTGTTTTTTGTGATTTTTGCCGATATCTCACGAACTAATAACGCTAGAGACATGTACGAGGTGTCCTAGGACTCGGGCTAACGCCCCCTTTCAAATGTGGTAGATTTTTTTTCCAAAAAAATAATTCACAAAGGGCCTAACGCCATACAAGTTGAAAAAACCCTGGTTTTTTTCTTTACCTGTTTATAACGTCCATGAAGCGTGGTGGTTGAGAGAGACGATATGGCTGGGTGTGTGTGTCAATGAACCTGTCGCTAACCACAAGGACCATGCTTAATAGAACAATCGCTATTTCGGCGGGTCGGTGTATGACAGAGCGAGCGTGCGTTTTTCTGATATTTTACCTTTAACGTGTAAACGGTGATGAGAACTTGGTTCTATGTTGGTCGAAGCGAGTAGAGAAAACAAACTTACAGGAGGTGAATGTCATTTGAGCTTATTGGAAGACGTTGATCTGACTTGACAACAGGTGCAATGGAAAATGACAATGACGCTTGAAAATGGAATAATCTGACCATCGTGGTGGCAGGGAAGAGCGAAATGCGTGCACACACGTGTGAGATGACATGTACGCTAAACAAGTTACATCCTGTTTTGCTTCGTACGTGACAAAATGCAAGTCCATGTGAAATTTGATCTTCCACAGGTGTTCGCTTGGGTGTTATCTGTCCACGTGCGCGATAACTGTTAACAAGTTACATCCTGTCTTGCTTCGTACGTGACAAAATGCAAGTTGACGTGAAATTTGATCTGCCACAGGTGTTCACCTTGGACGTTAGCTGTCCACGTGCCTGATAACAGAATGTTCAAAGCGTGGGAATCGCTGAATCAGTAAAAAGTATGATGCAACTTGTGGGAATGATGTCACAACCAATAGATAGGCAAGAGCTGCGAACAGCAGTGGTGGGAGGTGGAGGGGGGAGAGGGGGAGGGGTAATGTAAGAGAGAACACAGGTGGAAAGAGAAAGAAATATGTGGAGCTGAGGACTGTACACATAGATCTATAGGTGGTGTACAACATGTGTGAATAAATAAATTAAAAATTGCACAGGTTCACACAACGTGTAATTTATTGATCCAAGAATTAAACGTAGAGTTAAACCCTAACCATTTGACGTAGAGTTTATTTCCTTTTTGTTTCAACACTTTTTCCACAAGATAATGCTGAGGAAATGCTGTTTTCTGAAGTTCATGGAGATAAAGTCTACCTTTTATGGGTTGATGGTTGAGGTCCTCGAGTAAATAGGTGACTGGAGTGTCCAAGTTGACTCGACGAATTCGAAATAGTTCAGTCCCCCACTGAGGCGTGTAGCCCTTATTGAAGGCAGACTTAAATTTGCTCACACGAACAAAATCCCCAATGTTCAGTCGGTGACGTTTAGGATCGGCTGCTTTTATGGGGTTAAACAGTTTATCCAATCGCTGAATATTTTTAGCCACGAGGCGTGGCTTGGTCCCAATCGTTCTATGTTTGGTGTCATTGTAACGTGACACTAGCTCAGGTAACATGTCCAACCAGCGATAACTGCCCTGAGCGGTAAACGCTTTCCACATATGGGTTTTCAATGTTCGGTTGAACCGCTCGACCACACTGGCTTTGAGATTGCTGTACGTGGTGTAATGGTGAATATCCTTAGATTTGAGAAAACTGGAGAAGTCCTTGTTGAAAAATTCTTTCCCCTGGTCGGTTTGTAGCAGCTGAGGTTGACGTTTGGAGTGTTGAATAATATGTTGAAAGGCCTTGGCAACTAGTGGACCAGACTTGCGACGCACAGGTTCAACAAAGGCCATTTTGGAATAGACATCAATGACGGTCAACATATAGCGTACACCGTCGTTAACGCCAGCATAGGGTATCATTTCAACCAAATCAGCCTGCCAAAGTTCATCCACACCTCGTGAAATCACCTTGAGTCGCGGATGGTAATGCCTAGCTGGGCGATGCAACTCGTGAGCAATACCCATTTTAATGGGTGAGAGCTTAAACAATAATTTTGGCATTTCGAAGTTCTTGTTCAATTTCTTGAATTTCCCAATCGTGACCGGTATGGCCAGCTTGACGTGAAGCATGCAACAACTGTAGCCGCTGGACGAGCTTATTGGGATTGTGCCAGTAGGTAACATCCACAAGGGGTTTTAATGGTTTAAATGTCAATCCCGAAGCGGACGCTTTACGACGAGTACTTTGACTGGTGGGAAACATTTTTGCAATGATGGTTTTATATTTTTGAGATATATTGGCATTCACTTGTTGAGCAGGATCATACTGTCTTTTGTGAGCATGGGTATCCAATAAAATGGATTTATATTTGTCAAGGTCCTCTGACGTATAATCATGGGGAGAGGGGGTCCGAGAAAAGAGCAGCTTTAACAGTCCTGGCGTTAATTTATAGTTGATGTTTTTAATGACAGCTTTAGTATGAGCAAATTTAATGGATGAATCGCCAATTTTAAAAATATCATCCTCATAGCGAACACCATACGTGGTATCTGTGTTTCCAATAAATAGATCGGTGAAATAGGGTTCCAATGTTGATCCATAATATTTTATTAAAATGGTTTTCAGTTGAGCTTTATGTTGAGGGGTGGCCAAGAGTTGTGAAAACGGAGACGCTCTGGAAGGGCAAGGTGTTTCGACCCTGGCCAAGGATTTCTTTTTTCTCAAAAACTCTGCAAGGGGTGCGGCCTTTTTTTGAGGCGTAAACACTTGTCCCTCCTCATCCTCAACCTCGCTAACACTAGTCAAATCTTCCACTTCCTCTTCCTCAGGGTCCTCGTGCAGCGTCTGCGTGGCTTGTGAAACGGTGGGTAGCGTTTCAGATGGCTTGAAAGAGGGTTTCAACATGGCTTTTAGCGGAGGTGCTAAATGTTGTTGAATAAACAAAGCATGATTGGCACGTGATTGTTTCAATTGACGAAACTTTTGGCGAATAGTATTTTTTGCTCTAATAATATGCTTTTTCAATTGACTCTCTGCTAACGCCATGGTGTCTTGACAAATGACTTGCCGGGGAATGAGACAGGGCCTTAAATAGCAATAAAATGATCAAACCCTGAGCGATACCGTCCTTGGTTGAGTTCACTTTGTTTGTCAATTACTAAACAGGCATGACGTTGAGTGTTCCAGCACTTAGCACACAATTCAGTAAACATTTGAAAGGTCATATCCGGATTCACATGTTCATTATAAATGTGACGACTGTTCCTCTCGTCCTGACGAAATAAAACAATGACATTGGCATTGTCACGAATCAACTGTTTGGACATTTTAGAATACGTTTGTCCAAGATAGAAGCAATCGATATGTTTGTGACGACCCATGCTGAAATAGCTTTGAATGATACCTTGACGTTCAGTGGATACATCATCGAAAATCATGAGTGAATCAGGCTTTACCTCATCCGGTGAAATCACATTTTCTTGCATGGAAAATGTAAAATAACCCATATTCTCTTTTTGTAATCCAGACATGACTTGATCCAGAAACACGTAGAGGGGTTGGTAGAGAGATTTTGCAAAAATATAAATATTTTGAAAACGCAGACCATTGGGCGCTGTGATGAGCGTTAGCAAAAGATTTGTCTTTCCACAGCCGGAAGGCCCCACAATGATGCAGCGAATGGAAGATGGAAACAGTGAACCATGGCGTTGTTCACGTGATATGGGACAGAGATGGGAAACCATGTCCCCCACGGGGAATGACTCTTGCTGCTTAATAATCTTCATGTCAACTAAGGCTTAGACAGGCTAGCCGGCTGTCTATATACAGGACACCGAACCATGTTATAGAAACAGTAGACTGGTACTACAGGTTGACGATGGATGTCTTTGGACGTGCGTTGATGGCCAAAGCTAGGCCTGTCCCCATACATGATCCTAAACAGGAAACAGATCCTGCTAATAAACACTATGTGGATAGGTCAGTAGTGCCACGCACAAAACAGGGAGATTATGACTTTAAGGGAAAGCGGTTAACCCATGTAAAACATCCTCAAGTGTCTACAGACGTTACTACGAAAAAGTATGTGGATAACAAAGTGTATGAGTTTTATGACAAAGTGCCCCAGCTTACGGTGAATGGCTATAGCGCTAATCACCATCGGATTATTCACGTGGAAGACCCACAAGACGAAGACGATGTTTGTACCAAGCGTTACATGACCTATGAAATGAAAAGGCTTTATAAATTTATCCCATCTGTATTTTTAGTGTATCTGACAAATGAAAAACCTGTGAATGACAGAAACCATTTACCGCTAGTCCATGTTCAGCACTTGACCTATGTACTTGCTTCGGGTTTAAGCCACTATCGATTACACTATGATGGAACCATTCACATCAAATATGCCATACCTGATGAGAACCATTTACAAATAAAGATAAATGGTCATAGGATGTTGGTCCATAAGCATGAAATGGTCAATTCTGGTGACGAATTATCCTTTCACCTCATGTTGACATGGGATGAAAAGCAAACGGGAAAAACCATAAACGATTTCCCACTTTATGTGGAATTGGAATATACAGCCATGAAATAACCACCTGACGTTAGTTGTGATTTAAACTTTCTTGTGAAAGGTTGTTGGTCATTATCATCATGGTGAAACAAAGGTATGCAGTGAGAAAGACTAAAAAAAGGACTTTGTCCTTGGCAAAGCCAGAGTTTTCAACATTCGTGGACAAGCCCTTGCGAAAGAAAAAAAAAGAAAAAATAATGTATTGACCATAAGGAAAGCCATTCGAGCAGCACAGAGACATGTTATTCCAAAACGTCGGCGACAGGTTTCAAACCAAGGGCGAGTGATTCCCGTCCCCAAACGAGCGGGATTTTTACCTGCATTATTAGCCGGTTTGGCTGCTCTGGGTTCACTTTTGGGCGGTGCCAGTGCAGTGGCGAAAACCATTAAAGCCGCGCAGCAGGGCAAGCAACAACTCAAAGAAAGTCAGCGACACAATGAAACGATGGAAGCGATTGCCATGGGGGCTAGAAATGCCAATTTAAAGCCAGCCTTTTATCAACAAGGATTTGGGATTTCACCATTTGGAAATATTAAAAAAAAAAAAAATTACCTCAACCATAGCGAGACATGCCCTGACGCATCAACAAGTGGAAAGCTATGCTAAACAACTAAAGCTTTCTCATTTTCGAGGTGTGTTTATGGGAAACCAATTACCCCCACGACCCTGGAAACAGGAATGTGCTGTTGTCAATTTGGATGATCACCGAGGACCAGGAACGCATTATGTAGCTTATGTCAAAGAGGGATCCATGGTATGGTACTTTGACAGTTTTGGGAATTTGCCCCCGCCCATGGAACTAGTGACCTATTTTGGAAACAGGATCAAGATATATTATAATGTGAAACGTGAGCAAACGTTTAACAGCCAACAGTGTGGACGTTTGTGTTTAATTTTTTTATATAAGACGCTGCATAAGCTAAAACGCCACCAGTATGTCGGCAGAAAGTAAAACGTTTACACTGCATGGACGTGGACCTGAAGTCAGCCTAGACTTTTACCCGCCTATCGAATTGAGTGAAAACCCCTATGGTTTAGGACTTGTTTCTCTTGAAACGTACAATCGAATATACAACATACGTGAAAATGTGAACAACAAGTTTTACTATGATGATTCTGTGCTCACCTTGAACTCTGGTGGATACACGATCGATGATATTTATGAACACATTTATGTGGTGTTGATCAATCAATATGGTTTAAAGTCATTTCTCGACGGAACGCACAAGTTTGAACTTGTAGGCAATACCAACACTCATCGCTGCAGTATTTTCTCTACCTTCAACATTGACTTTAAAACACACCCCGATTCCATTGATCCATTACTAGGATTTAAACCACGTGTGTTGGAGCCCAACAAAAAACATGAATCAGACCATGAAGTGAAATTCATTGAGGACCATCATGTGTCGGTGACGTGTAATATTATTAGCCAAGTGTACACCAATCAGGAACCATCGCATTCGCTTTATGACTTTATTGTGACATCGCCCAATGGCTATATTATTCGTGAAAACCCTCCAGTGGTGCTTTTTCATTCTGTGGCTGTCGATAGTATTAGTAATATAACATTAAGACTGATCAATAGAGATCAACAACTCATTGATCTAGATTCTACCACACCAGTGACTTACAAGTTGGTGCTAAAGCCACTATGAAGTTTGTGTACACACATCAAAAAAAGTTTTGCATCACCTCGGTTCCAAGAGTTCCGGAACCTTTAAATACAAAGGGAATAGAGATCAACACAAACAACATTTCAGCTCGTTTTATTGCTCATGAGACCCACACATTGCATGTTGTACCATCACACAGCTAGACTTTCAGCATTTGTGGTCCAGATTGCAGTACACACCACTACCTCTAATACCCAGTAGCACGTCCTCTTGCATTGATGCATGCCTGTATTCGCCGTGGCATACTATCCACAAGTTCATCAAGACACTGTTGGTCCAAATTGTCCCACTCCTCAACGACAATTCGGCGTAAATCTCTCAGAGTGGTTGGTGGGTCAAGACGTCCATAAACAGCCCTTTTCAACATATCCCAGGCATGTTCGATAGGGTTCATGTCTGGCGAACATGCTGGCCACTGTAGTCGAGCGATGTCGTTATCTTGAAGGAACGCATTCACAAGATGTGCACGATGAGGTCGAGAATTGTCGTCCATGAAGACAAATGCCTCTCCAATATTCTGCCGATATGGGTGCACTATGGGTCGGAGGATGTCATTCAGGTATCGTAAAGCCGTTTCGGAGCCTTCCATGACCACCAGTGGCGTACGTCGGCCCCACATAATGCCACCCCAAAACATCAGGGAACCACCACCTTGCTGCACTCGCTGGACAGTGTGTCTAAGACGTTCAGCCTGACCAGGGTGCCTCCAAACACGTCTCCGACGATTGTCTGGTTGAAGGCATATGCGACACTCATCGGTGAAGAGAACGTGATGCCAATTCTGTGGGGTCCATTCAGCATGTTGTTGGGCCCATCTGTACCGCGCTGCATGGTGTCGGGGTTGCAAAGCTGGACCTCGCCATGGACGTCGGGAGTGAAGTTGCGCATCATGCAGCCTATTGCGCACAGTTTGAGTTGAAACACGACGTCCTGTGGCTGAACGAAACGCATTATTCAACATGGTGGCATTGCTGTCAGGGTTCCTCCGAGCGGCAATCCGTAAGTAGCGGTCATCCACTACAGTAGTAGCCCTTGGGCGGCCTGAGCGAGGCCTGTCATCGACAGTTCCTGTATCTCTGTACCTCCTCCATGTCCGAACAACATCGCTTTGGTTCACTCTGAGACGCCTGGAAACTTCCCTTGTTGAGAGCCCTTCTTGACACAAAGTAACAATGCGGACGCGATCGAACTGCGGTATTGACCTTCTAGGCATGGTAGAACTACAGACAACATGAGCAGCGTACCTTCGTCCTGGTGGAATGACTGGAACTGATCGGCTGTCGTACCCCCTCCGTCTAATAGGCCCTGCTCATGCATGGTTGTTTACATCTTTGAGCAGTTTTAGTGACATCTATGAACAGTCAAAGGGACTGTATCTTTGATACAATATACACAGTCAACGTCTATATGCCGGAGATCTGGGAACCGAGGTGATGCAAAACTTTTTTTGATGTGTGTATAAAGCAACAACACCGTCTAGGAATAGTGTTAGTTGTTTGCCACGTGAATACATGTTAACATCTCAAGGCAAGCAGATTTTACAGCATTTGGGTTACCACGTCAACCCTCATAATGAATTCTATCCTAGAGATAGCGAACCGCATCGAGGAGCAACCAGGAGTGGTAAGAATTGATCTCCATTCCTATCAAGTTCAAACACCTGGACTCAATAACAATGATGAAATTCAATTTGTTATCAACAACCAAGATATTTACACTCTACCGCATGAAAGTGTTATTCAGATTGAAGGTCGGCTCACCAAAGCCGATGGCTCTACACCCACCACATCCAAGTTGGCCAACCATGGTTTGGCCTTTCTATTTTCTGAAGTGCGGTATGTCATTAACGATATCGTGGTGGATAGCACTCGAAATGTGGGCATTTCCAGTGTCATGAAACTATACCCCTCTAATAGTGAGGAAGAAGGTAAAACACTTTGCATGGCAGGTTGGTGTCCTGACTCGACCAATGATTGGATGGTACACACTGATGGAACCTTTACTGGATATTTACCTCTTAAACTGATTCTAGGCTTTGCCGAAGATCACCAACGCATTGTGGTCAACGCAAGGCAAGTGCTTTACCTAGTGAGAGACAGGAGTGATAATAATGCACTCAAGGGAGCCGACGATGCCCCCATCGATTCAAAAATTCAACTACAACGCTTGCTATGGAAAGTCCCCCATGTGACCCTTGAAGATAGCAAAAAACTGGACATACTCAAAATGGTAAAGAGAGATATGCCTCTACCCATGGAATTTAGAAGCTGGGCACTCCATGAGTATCCGCTATTGCCCACCACCAACACACACAGTTGGTCTGTAAAAACAGCTCGCTATACAGAGAGACCTCTCTACCTGATCGTGGGTTTTCAAACGAATCGCAAGTATCAACAAACCAAAGATGCCACGCAATTTGATCACCTGCAATTGAGAAATACACGTCTTTTCCTCAACGGAGCCGTGTTTCCCTATGAAGGACTGGATTTGGATTTTTCAAAAAATAAGTTTGGCCCCCTGTACGACTTGTTTTCTAAATTTCGATGGTCGTATTATCAAAAAAGAGAACGGCCCCATGCTACTACCCCAAGCGTTTAAGGCAAGAGCACCACTGATTGTTTTTGACTGTTCTTACCTGGAAGAGTCTGTCAAGCCATCCAATATCGACATTCGACTAGATTTTGAAACGCATGACAATGTACCAGCCAATACGACGGCCTACTGTTTGATTATTCATCACAAACAAGTCAACTATTATCCACTGTCCAACCAAGTGACGAGTGTATAAATAACAGCTCAACCCACGTCAAGCCGCTCAGTCATGTCTTGCTTTAAAGCCTCAAGAGACGTTACATCCATGAATTTAAACTCTGAGGAACAACGTTTCAAAACTTTTGCCACATGGCCAGTGCCTTTCATAAACCCTCAAGCCTTAGCGGCCGCTGGATTCTACTATTTAAAAACAAGAGATGAAGTGAAATGTGCCTTTTGTCCCATCATCATAGACCAATGGCAGGGGGGCGATGAACCCATGCAGGAAAAACAGCGCTGGTCACCCACCTGCCCCTACCTGTGCAGAATGAAAGTGGGAAATATACCCTGTCATTCAAGCTATCCCTCACTTGTGTCTCTGGGTGATGAAAAAACAAGTTACGATACGTGTGGACCGTATGGTATCCATGGTGCTTCGGTGAGCAGCTCACCATCAAAAACGCCTAGTTTAGAGACATTGGGACATCATCGGTGTTATGGACGTTACAAACACAAGATACTATATTGTTGTATCAGTTGCTATCGTCCATATCCCAAAATGAGAAAAGCCTGTAAAACGTGTTATGATAATAAATTATGTAATTCTTAAATTCTAATTTTTGCATGTCCCCCTGTCCTACCCTAACCTTCTTTTTTGAAACTAGCATGGCAGGTAAGTCCATGCCATGATCACACCTGATCGTCCGTCAGTCGTCAGTTGAACTTGGTCCAGGCAAGCGTCAACATGTTGCGCACACTCATTGTGGATTGCCAAGGGTTTAAAATTGGTGACAACAAATTTATATTTAAACAAGTGGCCATGATCGATTGTACCACGTTTTGGATATCACAAGCTACGCATTTGTTATTTAAACCACCCCATGCTTTGGATTTGTTGTGTGAAAAAGACCGTAAACAAACCCAGTGGATTGAAAATCATAGGCAACTAGACTGGAATCAGGGAACCATTTCCTATAAATATTTGGATGTGGTTATGAAAGCACACTTGTCCTCGGCCAATGTGGTATTTGTGAAAGGCAATGAAAAACGTCAATGGTTGCAACCATTTTTGGCGTCTTACTGCCAATGTATCGACCTCATGGACTTGGGCTGCCCCTCCCTGCAAACCCTCATGGATACTTGTTCCTGTGGCAACATTACCCATACAGCCCTATCGCATGCGTGGCATCTCTTTCATTGGTTAAGCACTCATGCCTGCTGGGAGTTGTTGAACAAAATTATAACTCAAGATTTACCTGCGAATGATGTCAGTGAGATTTCTACAAGCGACGTGTAAACATCTACAGCACGTGATACCATGGAGAAAGGCAATGCTACGGACAAAGCCATCGGCAAGTTTTTTGTATGCAAAAAGAAACTAGACAGTTTTACCAAAGAGGAACTCTTGGCGCTCCCAAAGTCGTTCATTTATTATGTGGCCGCCAACGCGGTCAAAGAAATCTGGCAACATGTACCAAAATCATGGACTCAAGACCCTGTGTTGAGTGAATTGCAACCCTGTACGGATTACGATCACCATAAGCAAGTGGCCTTGGCAAAAATACCGTCTATGCGTCAGTGTGCGACTTGCCAGCTAGTGAAACTGTATCACGGTCATAAAAGTCCGTGTAAAGACTTTGTTGAATCATTCCACGAGTGTCATGGCGAGAAAAAGCAACAACAACAACAACAAACACAAACATCGTCCACAGAGGAGGAGGAAGACCAAACCTTTTTACCATCGATGGAAAAGGATATGCCAGACCTGTACTGGCAATGGCGTCATTGACAAAGTGATTCAATACCTACCTTTCGAAATCCATCTTCCAGGTTATCGTTTTTGCGGCCCTGGAACTCGTCTCGAAAAACGTTTACAACGTGGTGATGTACCCATTAATCTTTTGGATCAAGCATGCAAGGAACATGACCTTTCTTATCGCCATAGTCATCCTGGTTTAAGACATGTGGCAGATAAATTGTTATTGAAGAAAGCTAAACAACGTTTCACATCCAGTGATGCCTCAGTGGGTGAAAGGATGGCAGCCCTGATTGTCATGAGTGCTATGAAAGGAAAGTTGATGATGCATGGACATAAACATTGAGGAGTGAGGAATTGGGATTTGTTTGTATTCTATTTTTCTTTTGTCAATTCACTATGACTGTGAAATAAAAACAAAGGTTTGACAGAGCACGATGTTTTGTGTTTTTATTATTTATAAAAAACCATGATGTTGATGGCTGATTTCTCATTTTCACATTTCACACATTGCCATTTTGCTAATTTGCAATTTACAGTTTTTGAAAACGTTCGTTTTGAAGATATGGATTTTTCCATTTTGCTGATGACACTTTTTAAACAATGACCGTTTGAAGTTTTTGAATTTTCATATTTCACATATGGCCATTTCCAGTTTTTTTTAATGTCCGTTTTAAGTTTTGCGTTTTTGGTGATATGGAAACATGGATTTTCCATTTTGCTGTTTTCACATTTTTCCATTTAGTGCATGTCGAAAGTTGAGATTTGACAATGATGTTGATGCGAGTGCTTGACCTTGATAATACTGCAATTTGCTGATGCGTGTTTGGAGAAACGTCGAAGTCTACGACTACTGCAGGTAAGACTGTTTTTACAAAAATAATGTCTTTTGACTGCCACATTTCAATGAAAAAAAAATGAAACTATTGAAAACAAAATGAGTATATAAGCGACCATTTTCCCCCTCTCCACCCACCCTCCCTCACCGTGTTTGCTCTGGTCAACCATACACATCAGCTTTCTCTCTCCACTCATACATTCACACCTGTCTTTGGGAACAAACACAACCACTTTATTTATTCCCAAAAGCACATTCTCGACATGCACACTCATCCCAAATGAACATTTTTTTAGTTTATCATTTACATTACGAAAAATAATTAAATACTAGTTATTAAAGTTACTAAAAAATACTATTACTCATTAAATATTTACAAAAAACTCCAACTTTGTACAGCTTTAAAAGAATCAAAGTATTTACCAGTCAATTAAAAAAATAATAAGGTTGCATAGAACTTTTTTAAAGAGCAAAAGGTCCATGTGGATTGCCACTATTTACAAAATCTACTATTTACAATGACAGAAACCAATATTTACAAAATACGAAATCTACAAGTTATATAAAGCTATGTCCCATAAACGATTAAACAGTGAAATCACACCTCCTCCTCCTTGCGATCATAACCCCATGGTAGGCTAGTGAGCAGGTCATCAGCCCACACACGCTTGTTATCCATGGAGGCGAGGGTGTGTTTTCTCTGTTCCACAAGATACAAATGATGGTTGCTGGATTGTATCCTGCACTGTGTATGAGACATAGCTTTGCCAGTGCGTAAAACCGCTAAATAGTCATCAATACGTAGCGATTTTACCACAGCCCTACCTACACCTTTTGCTCTTTTGGCTTCCTTACAGTCGAGTGTGCGATAAGCATACATTTTCGAAGCCAAACCTACGAATTCCGTCATAATGGAATCACCGCATTCATCTTTTAAAACACCCATTTCCTTCTTGTTTTTTATGGGCAGCTGAAACACATTGTCAGTGCTATAGCAAGAGGTGTCGAACCAGTCACTATGTTGCCTCATGACGTCATAGGGGTTGCAGTGGCGAATGTGGTAAATGAATGAGTCCGTGTCCATATACAAAAGAGAGACGTCCTCAAAATGGCGTTTCGCAAACTCATAGTGGAATCGATACATGACCGATTTAGAAAAGTCTAAAATGACTTGACCCAAGTAAATGGGTTTATCCATGGTCACGCTGGTCTTACTCATTTCAATAGTAGCCAAATCCTCATCGATAATTTTGATCGATTTGAAATTTGGCTTGGCAATGTACCGCCGGGCACCCCACTGCCCCTCCCAGACATTCACCAATTTAATGTCACGGTATTTGCGGACATTCTCCATAGACTTGCCATAGATACAGTTGTTCATTAATTTAAAAAAATTGATTTCAAACTGCTGTGTTGCCATTTGTCGGTGCTCTGTGTTGAGTCGCATGTATGACTCAAGCCATGCTTTTTGAGCAAAAGAAATACCCCTGTGGATTTTCTTCAACACCAAGCCTTGGGCGAGGCATTGCACTAACATTTGGATATGTAGCACATACCGATTTTTGTTGTAAAGTGTGCCCATGAGTTTTTCAATTTTCACTTTACTGTCAGGGGGAACCATTTGCTCAAGGCAGAATGGGAAATCGGCATGTTCATCATACAAGGATGAGGGATATTCAATATCCACTTCTAGCACATATCCACGGCCTGTTTCTTGGCTAGCCTTGATCACATCAAATTCTGACACTTGTTTGTCTGTCAGCCAAGCGAACTTCCCATAGGGCAAAGGCTGACTCATGGCGTAACCGTACAAATTATTCACGTCATAGTACATTAAGTACGATTCTTGTTTGTCTGGTGAATAATCAGGCATGTAGACATTGTTCGCTTTGGCATGGCGTTGGTTAAGCGACACAAAGCCGCCACGAATGCCCTTTTCAAAAAATAGAACCATGTCAACATCAGTGAGTAAATCCAATTCCACTTGAGTGTATTTCAAAGCGGCATCGAACGAGAGCCCAGGACTCGTATAATAGTGAGCCGGGTCAAGACCGTAAATGTGTTGACACAAGTTACGGAATTTTTCAAACACATCAGTGAGCAGCAATACATCCAGTTTTAGGTAATGTAAAGCATATTCACTTAGCGTGTTCATGCCAAACACTCGCCAAACTTGACATGCATGTGCATAGTCTTCATCGGAAACGGTACTGCGTGTTAATTTCGAGTAAAATTTCTCTTGTGGTGGGAGTTTTCTTTGCTTTAACACGTCCCAGCTGTTGCAGAAATCATACGGGAATATACCTTTCCGAATGCACAATTGAAATTGCTCAGGATCATTAAAATGCATTCTAGTATTTTTTAATTCCTCCTCATTCAAGCCATTCACAAGGCTGTCTAGCGAGGATGCCATAAACTTAAAGGAATCCAAAAATCGAATGCTAAAGTTGCTCAACCTCCATGTCAGGGCTGTAAAACGCTCATGGTTTTGGGGAATAATGGTAAACGAGCCCTTGTTGACATGACCCAATTCACGAATCAAAAACTGAATGTCATAATTCGCCAGATTGTGGAAAAAGACACTAATGAAACGAGGAGCTGGAAAGTTCAAGTTGCATTTACTATGCGCAGCTCCACGAAACTCCCCCGTAAAGTGCGAGTGATCACGAACGGTGTCTTCAGCACTGATCAGTGGCTTTTCGCAAATATGGCATGTCGTGGCATGCTCATACTGCTGCTGCTGTTCTGGAGATAGGCTCATGGGTACTGGGTGGTCCAGTAATTCCTGTACATCATGAGCCAACTTGACAAGTTCATCCAAGAACCATTTGGCACAATCTGGCCCCTGACGGTATTTGTAAACGGATTGCGTGGGGTCATAGGCACACACCACATTAAATCCTATGGCAAAAGGTTCATGTTTTTGAATGGGTGTGGTTGAGCTTATGGTGGGATCTGGTTCACATCCCGCCATGGGTGTAGTGAGAGCTTCGAAATCTGCATATACCACATAGGGAACAGTGTCACGCTTGTGAATGTCCTTAAACTTTAACACAGCCTTGTCCCCTTGTGGCAATATCAGTCTCACCGCTTCCTGAGAAACACAATCTACCCTATGACGTTCTAAGAGCATGGGGGTTGTAAAATATTGCAAGCAACGATCACAAATATGTGTTTTATGTCCATGCTTAGACGTTTGACTGCTTAGCAATCTACTTAAGCTTTTAATCAGGCAATAGTGATTCACCTCTCCTACAGATAAATATAAAAGATGAATGTGGTGTCGTTTCGGTTCTTTTGTGGCATAAAGAGGACCCACAATCTCATCACCATCAAGGCCATACACCATGAACGAAAAGTCCTGGTTATCTTGTTCAATCCTATGGATCTCGGTTAAGTCCATAGGGAACGATACTCGAGTTAAATTTAAAGTTTGTTTCAATTCAACAAACTTGGCCTTGTACATTCCTGGTCGACAACCATTATGTTGTGCTGGCTGCAAATACGCAGCCACAGACCACAGAAAGCAATCATTGTCACGATTCTTTATATTGACCACAGCCTTTTCCGAAGCTATTGCTGGTGGTGTTTTAATATAGCTAGACCCAGCATTCAACGGGTTGAATTGACAAATGTTGATTTGCAAATGATGAATTTTGTCTAAGGCTAGACCACTCGGTCCTTGTTGCAGTTTATCAAATTTTGATAGCAAGGCATTCACCACGTGGGTTTCATACCACTGTTCCAAATTATGGGCTATGAATAGCTCTTGCATTTTACTGCAAATATAAAATGTCTCTTTATGCTCCACGTCCTTCTTTTTATATATGAAATCGCACACCAGTTCTGTATTCACCTTTAAAGCCGTATGCAACCTTTGCACTGTACAAATTTCAATTTTAAAAATTTCAAAACAAGATTGTAAAAATTCTTTGGGAATCAAACTTTTTCTAACATTCACTACGCGGCCAGAGCACACACGCGATTTGAAACAACTGTTTAGAGGTTCCCAAGTTAGGCTATCGGTAGCAGTAGCAAATGACATTATTTTAGAAAGAACACCCTCACCTGAGTTTTCACCTGTAGACTGCTTGACAATGGTTCCACTCTAAAGCCACTTGGTTTTCAACTGTATTTGCTATAGCAGTGAACCCTTTTTTTTTTCAAATATCTAAAAGGAAATAAAATAAACCACCATAAGTATATCCATTCCATATAGTTTATGCCTTTCATTAACAAAACAAAATCAAACAGGTTATATTATATAATAAAACAAATCTCACCTTAACGTGTAATGCTTTGCTATATTTCCGTCTCGTGGGCTAGTGTGGAAATGGTTTCCTTCTCTAGCTGTCTGTCTTTCTCTTTCTTTAATATCGTTCTCACACACACTCATACAACAGGTAGGCTATACACGTTATCTGCAAACAAATAAATAAATAAAATCATTAATTACCTAATCAATAAATAATTGTATGTATTTATATAAAATCAATAAATATATAATTGAATAAATATATACCTACCCCACAACAAGGTTAAGTATTTTCCACCAACAGCAAAACTGTTAAACAAGACCAGGGGTTTCATGCAACGCAGTGTGTTCAAAGGTAGTCACCTAAGTGAGCGTGGAAATGATAACGACATGTCTTTATATATGTTACGGTGCATGTATAATCTTTTTTTTCCACGCTTTGAACATTCTGTTATCAGGCACGTGGACAGCTAACGTCCAAGGTGAACACCTGTGGCAGATCAAATTTCACGTCAACTTGCATTTTGTCACGTACGAAGCAAGGCAGGATGTAACTTGTTAAAAGTTATCGCGCACGTGGACAGATAACACCCAAGCGAACACCTGTGGAAGATCAAATTTCACATGGACTTGCATTTTGTCACGTACGAAGCAAAACAGGATGTAAATTGTTTAGCGTACATGTCATCTCACACGTGTGTGCACGCATTTCGCTCTTCCCTGCCACCACGATGGTCAGATTATTTCATTTTCAAGCGTCATTGTCATTTTCCATTGCACCTGTTGTCGAGTCAGATCAACGTCTTCCAATAAGCTCAAATGACATTCACCTCCTGTAAGTTTGTTTTCTCTACTCGCTTCGACCAACATAGAACCAAGTTCTCATCACCGTTTACACGTTAAAGGTAAAATATCAGAAAAACGCACGCTCGCTCTGTCATACACCGACCCGCCGAAATAGCGATTGTTCTATTAAGCATGGTCCTTGTGGTTAGCGACAGGTTCATTGACACACACACCCAGCCATATCGTCTCTCTCAACCACCACGCTTCATGGACGTTATAAACAGGTAAAGAAAAAAACCAGGGTTTTTTCAACTTGTATGGCGTTAGGCCCTTTGTGAATTATTTTTTTGGAAAAAAAATCTACCACATTTGAAAGGGGGCGTTAGCCCGAGTCCTAGGACACCTCGTACATGTCTCTAGCGTTATTAGTTCGTGAGATATCGGCAAAAATCACAAAAAACACATGTTTACCCCAAAATCGAGTTTCCAACTTTAAAAAAATTATAACGAGTGGTTCATAGCAAAGAGGACGTCACCCCGAGTCCTTGGACCTGTCGTACACGCCTCTAGCATGATTGGTTCGCGAGATATAGCAAAAAGTTTAAAATCACGTTTTTACCCCAAAAAGACCGTGTTTCCAGCATTTCACCTTTTCGACAGCTACATTTCCGTAAAGAGCACGACGAGACGAAAAAAACGAATCCAAGCACGCCCTCCTAGCATGGCTCCTTCCATTCCAAGGTCGCAGGGGCTCACAACTTGCTTTTGTAAGCAGCTCCCCCCTCATCACACTACTACAGGCTTTCATCCTAGATACTTGAAATTTATTTTGGGGGTAGAGGGGGTAGGGACCATTGATTTACGTCAAACAATTTTTTTTGTAGAGTTCCTAGTTTCCAAAATATAGGATTTTCAAAATTCGAGTGTTTTCAAAAAAACATAAAAAGTAAAAAAGTTTTATTATAGAAAATAAAGGTCATAAAGACCATTCGTTTGAGCTATAGCACAACGTTCTATCATTTTTGGTTTTCAAACTATCACCAACTTTCGAAAACAAAAATTTTCAAAAAAAAATCAAAAATATAACGAGTGGTCCATAGGAAAGAGGACGTCAGCTCGAGTCCAACGACACCTCATTTGTCAACATCCGACCATGGGTTCACCAAATATTAATTATTTAACATGGACGCCGCCCGAGCAACGCCGGGTGAGTTAGAATCGGCATCACCCCCCTACTTGTTTCTAGTCATTGACCGGGTCAGGAATGGAATGAATGAAGCCCCCATCTAGCGGCGAGGATATGAACTGTGCCGGCTGCCGAGGCCTGACGCACTTCTCTGGGGCAATGATTAAATGAATGACAGATGAAATGAAATGATAGTGGAGAGTGTTGCTGGAATGAATTGTTGACAGGGAAAACCGGAGTACCCGGAGAAAAACCTGTCTGCCTCCGTTTTGTCCAGCACAGATCTCACATGGAGTGACCGGGATTTGAACCACGGACCCAGCGGTGAGAGGCCGGCGTGCTGCCGCCTAAGCCACGGTGGCTTAATTCCTGCTCAATATAACCGATTTTTAGCCTACTTTCGATTTTTGCAAAAAATGAAAGTAGACATGAGATCAACACAGGCGAAAAAAGTGTGTCTGTCTGTGTGTGTGTATGTGTGTGTGTGAGTCTGTGTGTGTGTGTGTGTATGTGTGTGTGTGAGTCTGTGTGTGTGTGTGTGTGTGTGTGTGTGTCTGTGTGTGTGTGTGTGAGTGTGTGTACTCTGAATGTCTGTCCCCCCTATCAATTCGAACACGGTGAATGCGAATTGAACGAAATTTGGTACAAAGGTAGCACTAGCAAAGGACACCTCAGTGTCATGTTTTATATCGCCGCCATCTTTACTAAAACTGAATGGCGGCCACTCAAACGTTCAAAACGTAAAATCAAATAACGATTAACCAAATCATCCGATCTCTACCAAATTTGGTAACAACGTACCTTCGTATAGGATGCGTCTTGTGACCAAACTACAAGGTCGTCCGCCATACCATTTCAGGATGGCGGCCGTGCGAATTATGCAAACTTTATAATCCATATCATGGGACCCACCAGTTCCGATTATCGAGCCGAGAATCGTTTTAACTGTTCTAAAGGAAGAGGCACGTTCGAAATTAAAAGTTTATTTTGTAATACTATAGTGCAGACGTGATTTTAAAAAGCTGAGCTGATTCAGTAATAAGACAAGATGGCAGCGGATATCTTGTGCCTGACTTATATTTCACTAATTTGATTATTGCATGCAATATAGCGTACTGATACAAAATAAATAAACTTGGTATGTAATGCTTTATATATAAATAATATACTCCAGTGATGAAATCGTTTAGTATAAATCATTATTTGCTAACAAGTTCTATGTAAGTCATTTTATATAGAACGATATTCGTTGACACAATTAGCTCAGTGGTTAGTTGGTCACTAGTCGTGGCCGAGTGCGGTACGTGTGTGCGCGCTGTGTGACCGCATTGGAAGAGTTTACGGTTCCTAATACTGGTGCTTCCTTAGTTCCACGTGTGTACTGACCTTCCGTGTGTCATTCGGACAATACGTTTTCAAGTAGTGTTCCAGATAGGACAACAAAACCAGAAACCCAGAAAACCCCGCTGAAAATCATGTCCGGGTACCAGAGAAAAAACACCGTACGCTGCCAATGGGACAAGCAGAGTTCTCGCCCCTCACCAGGAGAAATTCACCGCTGGATTGGCGATACCCTCCGGTTGACTGTCGACCAAGTAGTAGCCATCCAGTTAAATGCGCACGAAAAAAAAATGTACATCAAGGTAATCAGCATATCTATTTATCAGAAATTGTTAAATACTTTTGCAGATCCTATTAAATTTCAGTATGACTCAGGCGAAATGACAAATGTTAAGCTCTCCACAGCGGATTCCAATTTTACCACAGTGCGTATATTTAATGTCCCACTCGAAGTACCCCCTGAAATTTTCAAATCCGTCCTGTCGAAATATGGCACTGTGAGTGACGTCAGGAAAGAACAATGGTCTTCTGCTTATCAGTTCCCGGTGTATAATGGAATACGTGCCGTCACTATGGAAATCAAGCAAGATATCCCCTCCACTGAGACTTTTGGTGGCCATTCTGGCTATATAACGTATAATGGACAGAAACAGACCTGTTTAATTTGCAATGCTACCACACATCTACGTATTAACTGCCCAAAGAAAATGATTCCCCTCGGTATAACTCCTACACAACAACAACGTGTCCAATACTCGGATGTTGTGATGCAGCAAACGTCATATGAAAACATGCTTATTGATCAGTCAGCTGGGACAACACCAGGAGTGACCTCGGATACATCTGACGCAGAACTGGTACCTTGCCCTGACCAGAGCTGCGAGCCACAGAGTGCCCCTGTGCTATCGGCAACCTGTATCGCAGCCTTAGAACCAACTATGCCGTCACTACAGGCTGCCACAGAAATTTTGTCTTCACTGCCCCCACCCTCGCTGTTCCCTACCGACTCACTTAAGAATGTTGATCGGGGATCCGAGAACGTCTCTAAGAAGATTAAAACAAATGCCTCGATTGCCGTACCAGCCCCGAAGAATCAAACTGGCTCTACAAACGTTCCCGCAGCTGTGAAAAAGAAACAAAATCTTCATTCTACGTCATCTAGGGACCCACGAACGCTCTCAACCGCTGACAGCCGGCCTATGAATGGCAGTCAAAAGGAACTATCTCAACCTAATTTGACATAGTGCACCAGTATATTTCTCACCTGTGTCTTTTTTTCTTTTTTCTTTTTTCTCGAGTCCAACTTCCAGTATGTCTAGCACAACTTTTATACTTCTCTTAATGGCGCAATTTCTCACTGTGGCCACTGTGAATATCAATGTAATAGAATGCCCTCTGAAATTTCAACTGTTGGAGAGATTCCTTCGAGATGCAGACATTGACATTGCCTTCATTCAAGAAGTTGCTCTACCCTGTTTGCCCATATCTGCCTTCTACAAACAATACATCAATACCGGTAATACTAATAGAGGGACCGGATTCCTCATAAGACATGATATCCCACTCGAAGGTGTGCTATGTCATCCATCAGGACGCATAATATCTGGACACATAAACAATACCACCCTGATAAATGTATATGCCCCATCCGGGTCCAATAAACGTGTGGAACGGAAAATGTTCTTTCAACAGAGTATACTGCCTCATCTGCACGACGTTAAGGAAAAACTTATTCTTGCAGGGGATTTCAATTGTATTCAACGCCCAGAGGATTCCACTAGTCCATACAAAGGTGACAACCCGGCTCTCAGGACCCTTCTTACCTCCCTACACCTCATTGATGCTGTGGATAGTTTAAGGGTGCCCCTGCCCCATTACACCTGTATAAGTCACAACTCCTCATCACGACTTGACCGCATCTACTTTTCACAAGAACTTATCCAGCCTAGACGATATGAAGTGATACCTGCCAGTTTCACTAACCATCATGCTGTCGTATGTACAATCTCTTACCCCCATCCCATATTTCACATAGGAAGAGGTTATTGGAAGCTGAATTGCTCGCTGTTACTGGAGGAGGAATGCCAAGATATTTTCAGACAACACTGGACTCGATGGGTCCAACAAAAATGCAAATTTCGCGACTGCACACACTGGTGGGATATTTTAGTTAAACCAGGGATCCGCCGCGTCTTTAAGAACATATCTTACCAACGAGGTCGGGAAAGACGGGATACAGTTGAATTTTACTATCGAGTTCTTCGCCAGCTCCAGCAAAGATCTTATGCTGGGGAGCGTATATATGACCAGATCCGGGAAGTTAAAACCAAGCTCCTGTCTCTACAGCAACGAACGCTCGCTCATATAAACGTGGCTTTAAAAGATCGAACAGTGCTCCCGGACGAAAGTGCAAGTGTATACCATATCGCCAAAGGACAACGTGAGCGGCAACGTAAATATATCCACCGCCTCCGCACCAGTACTGGAAGTGTCGTCACCTCCCCTGACGCTATACGTCGTGAAATATCATTATTTTATCAACGGTTCTACGCTAAGGCTCCCATTGATCCACAGCAGGTGACCCTATTGCTGTCATCTTGCAGTACCAAACTATCTCCGGACAACAAAACTCTGCTCAGCGCGGATATTACGGATGAAGAGATTCACTCTGTGGTTAAACAACTCCCAAACAACCGCTCACCTGGCATTGATGGACTGCCATATGAAATGTATAAACACTTCTGGCCTCTCATTGGCAAAGAATTTTGTCATGTCCTGCGTACCATTCTCCAACGTCGTGCTCATTGTCAATCACATCACGAGGGTACCATAGTCCTCATACCAAAAACATCCTCTCCCATGGCAGTTGGTGACTTCCGACCAGTTACTCTGCTCTGCAGTGACTATAAAGTCCTTACCAAAGTACTTGCATGCCGATTGAAGACTGTTCTACCTGATATCATTGGTGATGAACAATGTTGCAGTATTCCTGGATGAACTCTGTTAACAAACTTAGCGATACTACGGGACCTACACCTAAAAGCCGAAATGCTCCCCACTGAGCCAATGAGTTTTCTCACCTTAGATCTTGATAAAGCTTTCGACCGCATCAGTCATGAATACTTGTACATGGTCTTGCAACACTTCGAATTTCCTGAAATCCTTATTGACTACATTCGTATGATAAATTGTAATGCTACGTCTAGAGTGCTCGTCAACGGTTTTCTTTCCCCTCTGATTCCAATACAACGATCAGTTAGGCAAGGATGTCCCCTTTCTATGCTACTTTTTGTCATTGGCCTTGAACCGTTCATTCGGACTACCCAGGTGAAGCTACAGGGTTACAATCTGTCCACACATGTTTTTGGAATGTGCGCCTATGCTGATGACGTATCAATATTGATCCGCAATAAAGAAGACATCTCCCACATCGATAGCGTCCTTCAGCTCTACCATATCGCCTCTGGAGCACAATCGAACCCCCAGGAAACTGCTTTGCTTCCGCTCAATACTAACTCAGTGATTACCCCACAGCCCTGGTTCCGGATAGTAAATGAGGTGAAAATTCTTGTCATTACCTGGAAGCAATCGCTTCTGGACACAGTGCAAGCAAACTGGACTAAGGTCATTGCCAAAGTTAGGGGAGTCCTGATCCAATTTGGTCAAAGAAACCTCAATATAGTGCAACGGGTCATGGTCCTCAACGTGTTTGCGCTCTCTAAAATATGGTATGTAGCACATTTTTTCCCACTTCCCAAAATGTTTGAGAGCCAATTGGCAAAATATACAGGTTGGTTTATATGGCAAGGATTTTTGTTCCGAGTACAACGGGAACAGTTGTATCTCCCATCCCGGCAAGGCGGGCTAGGGCTAACAGCTCATGGCATGAAATGCCGTGCACTCCTCTGCAAGAACGATATCACCATTCTTTCCCAACATGACACTTTTACGAAAGCGCTATACAAAGATATTCGAAACACAGCCCGTGGTCGTGATAGAGCTTTGCCGAAGATATTTAGGGACCATCAACAGCACCTTCTGGAAACTGTTCGCCAAATGCCTTCAGGGATTGTTCCAACGACGAAAGGTATCTATAACATGTTGCGGCAAGTGGTACACTCCAAACCGCGAATAGAGGCCACCACCCTCTACGTCCATTGGCCCACTGTTTGGAAAAATTTTGGGGCTATGACCATTTCTTCTGCTGTACACTCCCAGGTTTTTATCTTCCTCAACGATCTCATCCCAACCGCTCTACGGCGATATACCATCCATCTTGAAGCTTACCCATGGTGTACTATATGTGGTCAAACTGATACGGCGATACACCGCTTCACATCATGCACGCGAGTTGCCTCCACGTGGCTGTGGTGTAAGGGAAAAGTATGTCAACTATTAAATGTGCCCACGGATGACCTTGATGACAGGAAGTTGGTTCGTTTGTCGGTTACCGCCTTCCCCCAAATTAAACAGACTGCCATTGTGTGGATAATGGGCCAATATGTACACTTCGTGATGGACAATGATCAACATTTCTCTTTCCTGGATCTCAGGTATCACCTGCAAAAAGAGCGTTGGAAGCTTAGTGAAAGTGGACAATTGTACGATAAATATGGACACTATCTGGATTTCTTGTGATGTATTAGTATGGTATTTATCATATCTGAAAATTCTGTAATTCTGTAAAGAGCTAATAAAAAAATAAAAAAGTGGTAGAGCGTTAGCCTATCGCTCAATTGCCTATGGTTCAAAGAATAGGGAGAAAACCGTGGATCACTCAGGATATACTAGAATTGATGGATAAAAGGCGGAAACACAAGAATGTAAGAGATGAAAAGGGGAAAGCAGAATACAGATGTCTGAGAAATGAGGTTAACAAGAAGTGCAAGGAAGCGAAAGAAGAATGGTTGAAAGAGAAATGTGTAGGTATAGAAAATTGTCTGAAATTAGGAAAAGTAGACACAGCTTATCGAAGGATTAAGAATACTTTTGGGGAAAAGAAGACTAAGTGCTGTAATATTAAGGACACAAATGGAAAGCCTCTAACAGATAGGGAAGAATAGGTTGAGAGATGGAAAGATTACATCGAGAGTTTGTATAAGGGAAAGGAGATTGAGAATCATGTAATGGAAAGAGAGGAGGAAATTGATGAGGATGCGAAAGGAGATTTAATATTGAGATCAGAATTTGATAGAGCTTTGGAAGACTTAAGCAGGAACAAAGCACCAGGCATAGATGATATACCGATTGAGTTGCTACGCTGCATAGGAGATGAAGGTCTGATCAGGTTATTTCACTTGGTGTGTAGGATTTATGAGACAGGTGAGGTACCCCCTGATTTCAAGAAGAATGTAATCATCCCTATACCAAAGAAAGTGGGAGCTGACAGATGTGAAGATTACCGTACAATCAGCTTGATTACTCATGCTTCAAAGATCCTGTCTAGAATAATTTACAAGAGGATTGAAAGCCAGATAGAAAGGGAGTTGGGTGAAGACCAGTTTGGTTTCAGGAGAAATGTAGGAACAAGGGAAGCTGTACTAAGCCTTAGGCTGATTTTGGAAGGTAGAATAAGGAAAGATAAGAGAACGTTCATGGCTTTTGTAGACTTAGAAAAGGCTTTTGATAATGTTGATTGGACTAAATTGTTTGACATTTTGAAATCGATTGGAATAAAGTACAGGGATAGGAGGGTGATATACAATCTGTACAGAAACCAGACAGCAGTCATTCGAGTTGAAGGACATGAGAGAGAAGCTGGTATTCAGAAAGGTGTAAGGCAAGGCTGCAACTTATCACCCATACTTTTCAATCTTTACATTGAACAAGCAATGAAGGAAATTAGAGAAAAATTTAAAGTGGGAGTGAAGATTCAAGGAGAAATAATTTCAACTCTGAGATTTGCTGATGACATCGTCATCTTGGCCGACAAGCCTGAGGATTTGAATAAGTTTTTGAATGGTATGGACTCCGTCTTACGGAAAGAATTCCTGATGAAAATTAATAAATGTAAAACAAAAATACTGGAATGCAGCCGAAATAAATCAGAAACCTCTATGGAGATCAAATTGGCAGGTGAAAAGCTGATGGAAGTAGGAGACTTCTGTTACTTAGGAAGCAGAATAACCAGTGATGGACGAAGCAAAGAGGATATAAAAAGTAGGTTGGCTCAGGCAAAGAAAGCATTTCTACAAAAAAGGAATCTGCTGACATCGAATATAGATTTAGGTATTAGGAAGTCATTTTTGAAAGCCTTTGTCTGGAGCGTGGCGCTCTATGGAAGTGAAACTTGGACTATTGGTGCAGCAGAAAAGAGGAGAATTGAAGCATTTGAAATGTGGTGTTACAGGAGAATGATGAAGATCAGATGGGTAGATAGGGTTACAAACAAAGAGGTATTAAGACGAGTGGGAGAGGAGAGATGTTTCTGGCGACTGTTAATGAAGAGAAGAGATAGGTTGGTAGGACACATACTAAGACACCCAGGAATAGCAAGCTTAGTTATGGAAGGAAGGGTCGAGGACAAAAACTGTAGGGGTAGACCAAGGTTAGAATATGTTAAACAGATTGCCTCGGATGTAGGGCGTCGGAGCTATGTAGAGATGAAACGATTAGCTCAGGACAGGGAGGCATGGAGCGCTGCATCAAACCAGTCAAAAGACTGAAGACTCAAACACACAACAACAAACCCGATCAGAGCTAGGTTTTTTGCTTGAAATGTTATATGTTTATTGTTTTGTAATGACTCAGATGTTTTAAAATTAAGCGTTATATTGTGCATATTATGGTGTAAAATATATATTTAATTAAAACATAATTCGCCAGCAGATTTACTCGAGACATCTAGCTGCCAAAAAGGTAACTTATTAACTTCCAGATTTTATTGAAAAGTTTCTTCTTCTGGCCGCTAGAATGCACTCGCTCTGTTAGGATTATATTCTTCGATATTTCACCACTAGATGTCACGACTAGTCTACGTGGGGCTCCATTGATTACTATACCATTGGCATTCTATGCGCATCGAATTTGAAGAATGACAAGATGATACTACGATACATTTTTACTTTTTATTTTAAAGGGTTTGTAACAGCCTATTTTGCGTTACTTGAAAATGTTATTTGAATTAAAGAACAAAACGATTTCACATAGTAACTGAATTTAGTTCAGGTTATTAATTACTACTTTTATTTCAGGCAAATAGCAATCGAAAATATCCACATAGTTTGTATACACACGTCTCTGTAGGGTCATGGAAAGATTTGTTAATTCAATTAGGGTTGTGAAAGCCATGCACAACCAGACGTGTAAAGACATGCCTCAACTCAAAGTTGGATGTTGCCCACGGCAGGTCGTATATGTAATAATAATAATAATAATAATGTTATTGGTTTTACATCCCTTTTAACTACTGCTGCTTTTAGAGACACCGGGGTGCCGGAATTTTGGCCCGAAGGGGATCTTTAACGTGCCAGTAAATGTACTGACACGGCTCCCTCGCATTTGTGAACCCTCAAATGCCAGCTGACTGCGCCAGGATACGAACCTGCAACCTAGGGCCCAGCAAGCGAGAACGTTACCGCTGAGCCACGCAGACAGTCCGGTCGATTATGTCTCCAGATCCATAACATTCTTGATATACTTCTTATCTTTCTTTCTTCAATGATGGTAGCAGTTTTTATCTAGGTTGTGGCGTTTGGTAGAGGTAAATCGTTTCTAAGGTCTTCAACAAAGAATAGTTCTATTATACTCTTTGATAATAACAACGAGTTATAACTATACTCATACATTTAGGAGAAAGTAGGCCATATGTTCTTTACTGAACATCTTGTTATTTATCCTATTGTTTTTTAGTGCCGGGAGTGTCCGAGAACATGTTTGGCTCGCCAGATGCTGTAGCTGCTTCAAGCGGACACCTCTAGGGTAAGCTACAAATTCCGTTCAATTTCAAGTAGTTCCAACTTTCGCCTCCAGATGTCAATGATACCTAGTGGTGAATGTTGGAACTTTGATAGAGCGTTCCAACGAAATCTAACCTACAATTTAGCTTTACACAAGTTCAGTTAGTGGAAGGATCTTTTACATGCCATAAATATATGACATGGGACCGCCGCGCCGGCTTTACTTCCCCTCCGAAGGAAGACACACTGAAGGATTATACCGCTCTTAAAAATTCCGACGACTTCGGCCGGGTTTGAACCCGCTATCTTGGGCACAGCAGTTCAGCATGCTACCAACTACGCCACCGAAGCCGCTACGTAACCTATTGACTGGCATGACGTGAAACCCATTTGTCACCCTAACAGCAACATTAACGCGATTATGAGCAGTGGATACCGGACGTGTAGCTCATAAAGGGGCGGCACGGACCAATTAATTATTGTGATGAAAGCCGGGGCAGCGCTTTGAAGAACTTATTGGATTTTTTAATGAATGACCAGAGGCCAAATACGTGACGTAACTCAGAACTGAATGACCCAGAAGCTTCAAGTTGGTCCATACATTTTAATGATTGTATTAGGATAGAATTGAAGCGAAATAAAAACAAATTTTGTTAAGTTGGCTGAATTTAGTGGCAATAGATTGTTAAAAGATACTTTTCAAAGCTTGCTATTTAATTAATATATTAAATCAAAATAGCGGAAGTGCTCTTAAACAGAACTGAAATTCCTGCTCGTTCATTATTGGATTGCTCATAACCAGAGCACTGCGCGGATAAACAAAACGTTATCCGCACGACTGTTATCCGCATCCGCCCCACATACACACAACTATTATCCACAACCGCCCCGCATCCGTACGACTGATATCCGCATCCGCCCCACATACACACAACTATTATCCACAACCGCCCCGCATCCGTACGACTGATATCTGCATCCGCCCCACATACACACAACTATTATCCACAACCGCCCCGCATCCGTACGACTGATATCCGCATCCGCCCCACATACACACAACTATTATCCACAACCGCCCCGCATTCGTACGACTGATATCCGCATCCGCCCCACATACACACAACTATTATCCACATTCGCCCCGCATCCGTACGACTGATATCCGCTTCCGCCCCACATACACACAACTATTATCCACATCCGCCCCGCATCCGTACGACTGATATCCGCATCCGCCCCACATACACACAACTATTATCCACAACCGCCCCGCATCCGTACGACTGATATCCGCATCCGCCCCACATACACACAACTATTATCCACAACCGCCCCGCATCCGTACGACATATCCGCATCCGCCCCACATACACACAACAATTATCCACAACCGCCCCGCATCCGTACGACTGATATCCGCATCCGCCCCTCATACACACAACTATTATCCACAACCGCCCCGCATCCGTACGACTTTCTACCGCATTCGCAAGTTTGTTATCCAAATCTACTGGCATTACAATGGTATCAATTAGATAAAGCATAAATCACTAAAGCAACACATTGAGACATTTGAGGAAAACGTCGTTCCCTTAGGCTATGCATGTCATTTGCTATGTTTAAAATGAATGTTACACAGCCAGAATTGCAACCCTTTCCTGTTCGGAGTGTTAGCCTAATTATGCTTAATGACATAACTTGAATGAGATTAGGTTAAATCATCAACTTACATTTGTTATGAAAAAAGCATAATGGAAGAATTGGATATGTCATAAACATCCGGGTCATAATATTAAACAAGTTCGGAATGTATTCTAAAAACTATCCGAAAATATCCTTTAAACATTATCCACACTGCCATGCAAATTATTTCCGCATGGCGAAAAATTTTGCGGATATCCGCGGGTCATAACCTTAAATGCTTTATTCAATGTATGGCACAGTTTGCTTAGGACAGGGGTCTACAAACATTTTATCCTAAGGGCCACACTGACTCCTGACCTAGCTAGCTCATCATACCAACACACTGTAGTTTTGAATAACGCACAAATTTTGGTTTCTGGTCTAGCCAGGGTGCGCGGTGTGGACTCCAATACATTTGCTCGTGCCTTTTTTTTTTCGTTTTGGGCACAACTTGTCTCTGCAAAAAAAAAAACATTAATAGACCTAGTGCATTATGCAACGAGCCTCTAATGGCAATAATTAAGAAACGAGGATGTTTATAAAACGAGCGAAGCGAGTTTTATAATTTCCATACGAATGTCTTAATTACCATTATAGGCGAGTTGCATACAACTGTTTATGTTCGACGATAATTATTACTATTTCATGTTCGAACATAGATGTTCATAAATATCTGTCGAGATTTCGCCAGTTTTATGTACTGAACAGAGCGCATGGGACGCAGAGAATACCTTGTATTTGACCATGGCCTCCTCGATTACCCCACTATGACACTAATTAATATTGTAGTTTTCAGTCGGTCAACACAAAAATCATTCCAATTACTGGAATATGTGAAAAATAACTGAAATAAATTACGGCCGTCAACTTGAAGCTATTTGGCTGGTGACATTGTAGGCTGGGTGGCAGGCACTTCCCACACAAAGGTACATTTTTCCAAAATTTGGTAGAGATCGGACAGTTAGTTTAGTCGTAATTTGATTTACGCTTTGAATATTTGGGTTGCCACCATATTGTTTCAATTAAGATGGCGGTGATATAAACATGACACAGAGGTGTCCTTTACTAGTGCTACCTCTGTAGCAAATTTGGTTCAATTCGGTATCGTCATGTTTGAATAGATAGGGAGGACAGACATATACACATACACACGGACAGACAACTTTCGGTCCTTGTAGATCTCATAAGTCTATTTTAATCTTCTGCAAAAAAAAATCGAAAGTATGCTAAAATATGTTTATTTCCCACAGCCACCATCTTCAATTCTAGGAAATAATTGAATTGCATTGAATTGAATTGTATTATACGAGTACACTGATATATTTGGTTGGTTCCTCAGTTTAGGGGCTGCGACAACGCGGTCTTGTAGCCCCGTGTACTTTGGGTGTGTGTAGAATCTGTCTGATACCGGTGTTAATTGTGATGACTGTATTAGTGTGTGTTATCTGTTTTCAATTCAAGTAAGGACTGTAGACACTCAATTTTCAAGTAGTTCCTTCTTTTGCTACCAAACGCCACCGTCAACGACAACTAGTCCTTAACTTGGTTACTAGATGCCACCGTAGTCAGCTCCTGATGAGTTGGCGACGAACATTGGACACTGAGAGCGTTAGTCAAATCTAACCTATAATTTAGCTTCACACAAGTGTAATTAGTGGAAGGTTCTTTTACATGCAATACATCTTATTACATGGGACAGCCGGCTTTACTTCCCCTCCGAAGGAAGGCATACTGAGGGATTTTTAACACTCATAAAAAATCCGATGACTACTGCCGGATTTGAACCCGCGACCTTGGGCATAGAAGCTCAGCATGCTACCAACTACGCCACCGAACTGATACACTGTAGATTCACTATGAATTTGGCCCCAAAAGAGCCAATTCAAATGTTGACATTCGCGTGACGCCATATTGATTTTAGCCTATTTTCAGTTATGAAAAAATAGGCTTATGAGATCACCTTTTGTCCGTGTGTCTGTCTGTGTGTGCGTGCGTGTGTGTGTGTGTGTGTGTGTGAGAGAGAGAGAGAGAGAGAGAGTGAATTTTTGTGGGCCCCCCTAATAACTTCTAAACTATTGGAACTATTTCAAAGAAAGTCGGTAAGTTCATAGCACTATTCCGGGCGACCCCGACCGTGCCCTTCAAATTTTGTTACGTCTCAACAATCCAACATGGCGGCTGTGCGAAATGTTTCACCAGCATTCAATATCTCAGAAACTATTACCGATATTACCCCGGAATTTCGTACCGTGATAAAGGAAACTACTAGAAGTTCACCTATGTGACTTTTGAAAACCTGGTAACTACAAAACCAACATGGCGGCCAAGCGAATTTGCGACTTTTAAATAGACGTTTCTCGCGATTTAACCAACCAAATGCAATGAAACTTGGTACAGTATATGTTTATACACTTAGTAATGCATCGACATCTACTTTCGTTCAATTGTTTACATAACCTCGAGATGGCGGCTGTGTGAAATATTTGACCGGCATTCTATATCTCTGAAACTATTACCGGTATCACCATGAAATTTTGTATGGAGATAAACGGCACTACTGGAAGTTCATCTGTGAGACTTTCAAATACCGGTTAACTATAAAACGAACATGGCGGCCAAGCGAATTCGAAAGTTTTAAATAGACTATTCTCGCGAGTTATTGATCCATACGCAATGAAACTTCGTACAGCAAATGTTTATATACATTGTAATGCATAGGTATCTAATTTAGTTCAATTGTTTACGTAACCTCAAGACGGCGGCTGTGCGATTTTCGAAAATTAAGTTTTTATTTCTTGTATTCTAAACATGCGATCGAAATCAAAATGTGCATAATAAACGTACACAATAATCATCATCTAATAGTAAGTAACTCTGTGGCCTACATATATTAAAATCCAACATGGCGACCATCCGAAATATTTAGACGGTTCTCAATATCTATTAATATACTACAGCAATCAAACTGATGTTTTGTAAGTGTATACAGGCTATAAGCATAAGTTCACCTATGGGACGTTCAATAACCTGGCGAGCACAAATCCAACATGGCAGCGACGCGAATTTTAAATATTCAAATGGACGTTTCTTGCATTTTAACCATCCGAGCGCAGTGAAACTTGATACGGTATATGCTTACACAAATTGTAATCGACTGGTATCTAATTCATTTAAATTATTTTCATAATTACAAGATGGCGGCTGAGCGAAATTTTAAAATCCCGCTTTTATTTCTTGTGTCCTAATCATACGATTGAAGTTTGAATAAAACACCTACACAATAATCTTCATGTAATAGTTCATAAATCTAAGGCCTATAATATAATAATCCAACATGGTGACCATCCAAAATATTTACTGTTCTCAATATCTACGAATCAATTACAGCAATCAAACTGACAATTTGACGTTGATAGAGGCAATTAATATTAGTAGGATATATGAAAATAGGCCATTTAGTTCTTCATGGAACTACTTGTTTCATTCCTGTTCCTGGAAGTCATGTTTCATAGTCCTCTATCCTCATACAAAATTCTAGGTTGATTGCTGTTATAGTAGCCTATTAGATTGTAATTTATTGACCGATTTCATAGATGCCCTCCTTTAACAAGATGAATTTAAACCGGTAATGATTAATTTCCCTCATTTGTTCTCATGTCACAGCGATGCCCCGGTCTTCAATGCGCCGAGCTGTCATTGCGCACAAAAGACCTTCCCTCTATTAAACGCCGGGTCCCTTCAGTTCTTTCAGTAGTTAATTAAATTATGAAAGGCAGACTGGGGAAGAATTCAAAAGAGAATTAATTCCTTTTGGGTATTTATTGCTTCTTTATCAGCTCTCTAATTACTTTGAACTTTAGTGATTGATATACGGAGCTTGTAGCTTACGAGCCAATTCACTATGGATTACAAGTCACATCGCTGTGACAGTTAATCCCTTAGGACTTACATGCGGTTCCTGCAGAGAAGGTAGAGTGTCACTGGTACCAAACAAAAAATTGTAAGATCTGATATAATACGTGATAATCCGCTTCCTCAGCTGTTACGAGCTATAATCGTATTGAATTTATTTATTATTCCTCTTTCTTCTTTTTCCGTTAGGGTCTTCTGAGGACCACGAACCAATTTCAATGTTTAGTCCTTTGTTGTTGTTTCTTCCTCCTCCAGTGCTCCTTCATCTTTTCGTTGTGTGTCTTCTTCCTCTCTTCCGACCATTTTGAGCCTGTTTTCTTATATTGCCTTCCTTGGAGTCCTTCCATTCCCAATACCATTTCTTTGAAAATTTCTCTCTCTAGTGCATCTTCTTCTCTTACATCTTTTTTTTTTCTAAATCTTTCTTTACTTCTTGAAACCAGGCTGTTGTCGATTTCTTTTTCCAAAGATATTTAAAAATCTGCTTGGTTAATCTGCTATCATTTTATTTATTATTATTATTATTATTATTATTATATCATATTTGCCCTTATGCATAGTGTTTGAACTTAAATATGTCATGATGACACAATTTTCACCTCTCTCCCTTCTTCCTCTTCTCTTCCTAAAATCTCTTCATCCTTTGACTGTGCTTGTGTTTCCCTGGTTCTGTCCACAATGTTCTTGTCTTCATATTTTCATTTACTTTAAATTTGGTATTCTTAATTTTGTTTCTGAATTCTCCTCCGTCTCCAATCAGTTGCCTGTCGATCCCCACCTGCCTTAAGTCTTCCTCTATTTCATGATACCAATTAGTTTTCCTGCTTGAGGTGTTTACTACACCAAAGATCTTCTTTGTAAGTCTGTTGTTGTTGTTCATTCTCTGTATGTGCCCATAAAAAGTAAGTCTGCATTTTCTGATCATATCAGTGAGTCTGACTGTGTACTCGTATAGCTCTTTGGTAGGCCTTTGCATCCACATGCCATCTCTGTGTATTGCTCCAAATATTTTTCTGAGAATTTTGCATTCTATTTTTTTCAGTTTCTATGATGCCTGTTGCTCCAATTGTAATCGTTTCTGACGCATATCATGCTTCTGGCAGTACGACTGTCTAAGTTTTGCCTGTCTTGATACGCTTTTCTTATATATCACCATGTGAGTTGGTATGCTTTCTGAAGTTTTACTATTCGTTCTATGTTAGGCTTACAGTCTTTGAAAACAAGATATATAGAAAAATTGTCGGCCCCATTTTTGACCAGGAAACACAAAGATGGGTTCTCAGATCAAATCATGAGCTGTACAAGTTAGCCAATCAACCCAGGGTAGTAGACGTCATGAAAGCGAAACGGCTGCAATGGGCAGGGCATGTTATCAGAATGGACGCTGCCAGAATAGTTCGCCAGGTGTATGAGAAGAAGATCGAAGGCTCGAGACCCCCTGGAAGACCTAGGAGTAGATGGCAAGATGAGGTGGCTTCTGACTGCAGACAAATGGGTATGACTGGATGGGAAAATACTGCGCTGGATAGGAGGAAATGGAGGCAGATAGTGAGAGCGGCACGGGATAGTCTCGTCCCAGAGAAGCCAACGGAGTGAGTGAGTGAGTGAGTCTATGTTAGGCTATTTATTTTTAGCCTACTTTCGATTTTTGCAAAAAATGAAAGTAGACTTATGAGATCAACACAGGGCGAAAAAAAGTGTGTCTGTCTGTGTGTGTGTATGTGTGTGAGTCTGTGTGTGTGTGTGTGTGTGTGTGTGTGAGTGTGTGGACTCTGAATGTGTGTCCCCCCCTATCAATTCGAACACGGTAAACGCGAATTGAACGAAATTTGGTACAAAGGTAGCACTAGCAAAGGACACCTCAGTGTCATGTTTTATATCGCCGCCATCTTGACTGAAACGTAATGGCGGCCACACAAATGTTCAAAGCTTATATCAAATTACGACTAACCTAATCATCCGATCTCTACCAAATTTTGCAACAACATACCTTTATGGGGGGAGCATCCTTTGACTATACTAATAGGTCATCAGCCTAATAGTTTGCGGATGGCGGCCATCTTTGTGTGAAAAACTATTCCCCCTATTAATTTGAACACGGTGAAACCGAATGGAACGAAATTTGGTACAGAGGTAGTACTAGCAGAGGGCTCCTCAGTGTCATATTTTATATCGCCGCATCCTGACGGAAACGTAATGGCGGCCACACAAATGTTCAAAGCTTAAATCAAATTACGACTAACCTAATCTTCCGCTCACTACCAAATGTTGCAACAACATACCTTTATGGAGGAAGCATTCTTTGACCAAATTAATAGGTCATTAGCCTAATAGTTTGCGGATGGCGGCCATCTTTGTGTGAAAATCGATTCCCCCTACTAATTAGAACACGGTGAAACCGAATGGAACGAAATTTGGTACAGAGGTAGTACTAGCAGAGGGCTCCTCAGTGTCATATTTTATATCGCCGCCATCTTGACGGAAACGTAATGGCGGCCACACAAATGTTCAAAGCTTGAATCAAATTACGACTAACCTAATCATCCGATCTCTACCAAATTTTGCAACAACATACCCTTATGGAGGAAGCATCCTTTGACCATATTAATAGGTTATTAGAGTTATAGTTTGCGGATGGCGGCCATCTTTGTGTCAAAATCGATTCCCCCTATTCATTCGAACACGGTGAAACCGAATGGAACGAAATTTGGTACAGAGGTAGCAGTAGCAAAGGGCACCTCAGTGTCATGTTTTATATCGCCGCCATCTTGACGGAAACGTAATGGCGGCCACACAAATGTTCAAAGCTTAAATCAAATTACGATTAACCTAATCATCCGATCTCTACCAAATTTTGCAACAACATACCTTTATGGAGGGAGCATCCTTTGACCAAAATAATAGGTCATTAGCCTAATATTTTGCGGATGGCGGCCGTCTTTGTTTGAAAATCGCTTCCCCCTATCAATTCGAACACGGTGAAACCGAATGGAACGAAATTTGGTACAGAGGTAGCACTAGCAAAGGGCACCTCAGTGTCATGTTTTATATCACCGCCATCTTGACGGAAACGTAATCGCGGCCACCCAAATGTTAAAAGCTAAAATGTAAATACGACCAACCTAATAATCTAGTCTCTACCAAATTTTGCAACAACATATCTTTATGTGGAAAGCATATCCTGACCAAACTGCAAGATCATCTGCCCAATAGTTTGCAGATGGTGGCCAAGTATGTGTAAATCCATTCCCCATATCAATTCAAACACGGTGAAACCGAATTGAATGAATTTTTTTTTACAGAGGTAGCACTAGCAAAGGGCTCCTCATATTCATGTTTAATATCCCTATAGCACGTTGTATTTCAAGAAGCTACTACAACCAACATTCAATTATACTCCTTGAAAAGGACAAAGTGTTATAACAATACCCATGCATTTAGGAGAAAGTAGGCTATATGTTCTTTACTGAACATCTTGTTTATTTAATAATACACACGCGATTCAAAATGAAATGTCAACAAATCGAGCATGATTATGAATGTAATACATTATTGAAGCTAAAACAGAAAAATGAATGTTATAACGTTAGTCATTTCAAAATTGTTGTAGACTGTGTGAATATAATAATATATGTATTGCAGCTAAATAGCCATACACAAAGAAAAGAAATAATACATTTATATACACTGTACTCGCGCGCTTGGGCCTTGGTTTGCATATTCTTTAATTGTTTTTGTTCTTTTGGTGCAGAGTTCTAGGTGGTAACGTTCACACATGTATCCACATAGTTCGCACTTACATGTCTCTGTCGGTTCATGGTATGAGGTGTTGTTACAAATTAGATGGTGGAAACCATGTACTGCCAGTCTTGTGAACACGTGCCTCATCTCGAAGCTGGATGTTGTCCACGTCCGGTCTATCATAGCTCCAGTTCCAAAGAATTCTGGTGGGGTGTCTTCTCTCTTTTTGTTGAGTGTTGCTAGGAGATTTTCTGATGCTCTGATGTTGGGCAGGTTCAGGTGTGTTCTGAAGTCTTCAATGAGGAAGGATTCTCGTGCTAGAAGGTAGACGAGTCTTGATCTTGTTGTCTTGGATACTCCGATCGCTCTCTTTATGTATAGAGCTTTTATTCTTTCTAGAGAGGCTATGTTCTTCTCTGTGAGGTACGGCCAAATGATTTCCATCCCATATGTTAGAATAGGCATGATTTTTGCTCTAAATAGTGCCATCGCCGTCTCTAGGCTGAGTGATCTAATGTAGTTGATTTCGTGCATCGCCCGTATTGCCTGTGTTGTTTTTTCTATTACATGCTTTGTAAAGCATTTGGCGCTTGTTTGCAGAGTAATGCCAAGGTACTTGAAATCGTTTACTATGGCTACTTTCTGCCTCTTTATGAAGATTTCTGTCATTGCTGGGATCTTTCCTCCTTGCCTAAATACCATCATTTTTATCCTACTTTTCACATTTTGCAAAAATGAGGAAAAATTAGACTTATGAGATCGGGCAAATGTGTGTCTGTCTGTCTGTCTGTATGTCTGTCTGTCTGTCCTTCTGTCTGTCTGGCTGGCTGTGTGTGTCCCCCCCCCCCCCTATCAACTCCTAAATGGCTGCAGCAATCGAAACAAAATTTGGTAGGAGTAAAGATCTATACCTGAATATCTCACGGCCATATTTGAAAATGATGTCAGTGCTACCAACTGCTGAAACATCGCAAATGAAATTTGAGCTCCATGTTGGATATCATGGAAGGTATGAATAGGAGCTATTTCAAAATTGGCACACGTATAGATAATAATATTGCAGTTTAATTTCCAGGAGACCATACATCGCAGTGTTGCCAAAATGAATATACGCCTTCTGATAGGTCCAAATTTTAAATGCATATAACTTCTACACTATCAATTAAATTTCAACCAAATTTCGTATGTGCTGTGTGTACATAAACAGACATGACTGAACGTATTATTAAGATCCACCAGGGCTGCCAACTGTTAATAAATGCTCTCAATTTATTTTATCCAAATACCAATATATCAGAAAGTATGCCAGCCGACAGCTTTAAACTATGCACACGTATAGTACCTGACATTCTATATTAATTTGGAGAAACTTATATACGTCAGTGCTACCAACATGATTCGAAGCCTGCTGAGAGGTCCAACTTTAAATACATGTAACTTCCATACTATCATTTGGATTTCAACCAAATTTCGTGTGTGCTATGTGTACCATAACAGATATGTATATGCCGATTCTTAAGAGTAACCAGGGCTGCCAACTGTTAGTAAATACTGTCTATATTTTTGTTACCCTAATATCAATATATCAGAAAGTATGCAAGGCAATAGCTCTAAACTTTGCACACGTATAGTACCTGGCATTCTAGATTAATTTGGAGTAACTAATATACGTCAGTGCTGCCAACATGATTCTAAGCCTGCTGAGAGATCCAATTTTAAAATGCATGTAACTTCTATACTAACTAATGGATTTTATTCAAAATTGACACAAGAATAGATCATATTATTTCAGAATATTTCTGACCAATACATGTATGTCATTGTAGCCAACATGATTTTACGCGCGCTGTTAGATCCAATGTTTAACTGCATGTAACGTCCATGCTATCCATTGGAATTCAACCAAATTTTGTATTCTGTACCTTAAGAGATGGAACTAAGAATATATTCAGTCACCAGGGCTGCCAACTGTAGTTCTCTATTAGGCTACAGTATGCCAGGTATACAGTATTTCGAACTAATTAGAAATTTTGATATTACCTACTTAATTTCGTTATTATTCTAGATAGATCCATATAGATTAATCATTGGCATAGATCTTAAATTTTAAGAAAAGTAGGCTCTTTAGTTCGTTACGGAACTTCTTGTTATTTTTGATGTATTAATTTCGAATGTGTGTTTGTAGCACCATTCCTCCATTTCTTTTATCACGTTTTGTAGTTTTCTGATGTCCTTTGATCCGATCACTATATCATCAGCGTAGGCGTACGATACTACGTCATCCTTATGGGTTATTCTCATTATTTCTTCTGCTGCCAGGATGAAAAGTAACGGGCTCATTGGGTCACCCTGTAATACTCCGTTCGTTTGAAGTATCGGTTCTGAATGTGATATGTTGTCAGAGATTCTTATTTTGTTCCATTGTAGTATCGTTTTTTTGGTTTCAGTCCACACATGGTTCCTGTTTAGGGTTTCTTCCAGCTTCTGTGCCACAAGTTCCCGGTTTATGAGGTCGAATGCTTTTGTGAAGTCTATAAACACTACGTAGAACTTTTCTCTTCTTTCAAGGGCTTCCCTGATGTTATTGAGTAGTAAGTGTATAGCGGTTACAGCTGATCTTCCTTTCCGGAATCCGAATTGATTTTCTGGTAGATACTCGTCTATTTCTTCTCTGACTCTCCCCACGATTGTTTTTGTGAATATCTTGAACGGAATATTCTCCAGAGCGATGCCTCTGTATGTGTTTGTATCATATGGATCGCCATTGCCTTTATAAAGTACTTTTATAGTTGAATGTCTCCATCTCTCCGGTATTGAGGCCGTCTCAATGCATTTATTGTATAATTTTGTCCACGTAGGTAGTAGGAGGTGACCAGTGTCTTTTATGTACTCACTGTAAATGTTGTCTGGTCCTGCGGCTTTGCTTTTCTCTGTGCTTGAGATGATGTTTTGGACTTCATTAGCTGTCAGCGGAGTCCATTCTGTTGGCGCTAGTGTATAGGTACTTAGATTATTTTCTGGGGTGTTCGTTATTCCTTCCTTGTTGAGTATATTGTTAAAGTGTGTCATCCATTTTTCCATGTTTATATAATGTGTCTGCGCTTGCTTCCTAGGACGTAGAGCGATATATGGGTCTTTCTATGCCTCTTCTACGATTCTTTTACCTTCTTCCTCCCAGTATACCCTTTTCTTCTCCCGCGTGAGCGTTTTATAGAGACTTCTTTTTCTGTTGTATACCTGATAGAGTGTAAGGTTCTTCTCGTTTGTTTTTAGTTCATGCAGGGCCTTCAATACTTCTTTTCTTAGCAGGTAACATTCCTGATCGAACCATTGTTTCGCCTTTCGTTCCTTTCTTGGGGTTGCGGCTTGTATTAGCAGTTCTTCAAGTGTTTGCGCCGCTTCTTCTAGTCTTGATTCTTCAGTAAGCGTTTCTATTTTTCTTATCTGGTCGGCTCGTCCTTCTATTTTCCAACGTCAATTTTTCTTGATAATAGGCATTTTGTTTGTTTTTTGGGTGCTCGCCAATCGCCATGAATTTTTATTTTCATGGGGATATGTTTTCTTATTGGTGTGTGATTTGCTGACCAGATTGGGGTTATTTCTCCTTTTATTTGTCCTTTTATGAGTGCCACATCTATGACGCTTTTTCCATTGTGGGATATATAGGTTGGTATGTTGCTGTTATTTAATAGGAGAAGGCCATCTTCTTGTAGTTTTTCCATTACTACTTTTGTTTTGTAATTGTGTACATCCAGTCTACAGTTTAAGTCCCCTGCTACGATTAGGGGGCTGTCTTGCTTACTCTGAGTGATAAGTTGTCCTAATTCGTCTATTATCTCCAAGGCCGTTGTGTGTGGTTGAAAGTAAGCGGCTATAATTGTGATGTGTTTTGTTTCTATTAGTAGAGAGTGATCCAGTTGTGTTATCATTTTTGTTGGGGTCAGCCAAGGCTTTAAGAGAACGGTTATTCCTCCTATTGGTCTTCCCTTTTCTCCTTGTTTCGCTTGTAGATGTATGCAATAATATTCTGCATGTTGCCAATGGCCTGTGAGGAACGTTTCTGTTAATATTATTATGTCATATCCTTTTAGGCAGTCCGTTGGTGACATGCTTAATGCGTTTTTTAAGCCTTCAATGTTCCATAACATTATTTGTAGGTTTCTTCTATTCTCTTCTCCTCTATAGCTTGTGTTGCTCCAAAGTCCGTTCTGTGTTTTATTCGAGTGGCATCCCTGTGTTCCTCCGAAAAAACTTAAAACGACTGACGGTGATGTTTGATGGCCAGAAGTCTGAATTATTTACTGTTTCAAGATATTTAAATGGGATTCCAACTTTGAAGCATTTCATTTTATACTTCGTTGATAATTCTTCGCAGATTAGGTTTCCTTTAATTTCCTTGTTGGTAAGGAATTTCGTTATGTCCTCTGTTGTTGTTTCCTGTTGTGCTCTCCCTATGAAGAACCAGGCCATCTTTTCTGCAGCTTGTAAGTTTTTGTCTTCAGCTCCTGTTCCAGTTATGGGAGCTTGTGATCGCGCTGGTTGTCTCCTTCTTCTGCCGATTACATCTGTCCACTTCTCCTCGGCTGTTTTGTCTGTTGGTGTTTCCTGTTTTTGGCCTTGTGGTGATTCATGTGTTATCGCTGGGAAGTTGTCTTCCTCTATGTTGTAATCCTCATTTCTTCCTATAGGTGTTGGGGTGGGGCGTGTTCCTCTTCGCATGTTGGACATCTGCGCATTCCTTTCGTAGCGGTATGGTATTTCAGGGGTTGTTTTACAAATATCTAGCTGAGGTGTCAGATTCTGTTGATTTGTACATCTGATCTCCTCTCGTATCATCTTTTTGATATTTTGCGACATGTTTTCCATTATTGATTGTATTTGCTGGGTCATCCTTTTTGTGATTTTGTCTTCAAGCGATCTGTATGTATCTACGCTTTGATTGTTATTTGTTTCCACAGCCTGGAACGGTATATGCAGGATCCTGTTAGTCTTCTGATTTGTGTCGGTAGGTGACACAGCATGCTGGATGCTGTTTGTGTCCTGACTGCTGTTGGTAGGTTTCTCTCCTTGCTGGTTCTGGTCGTTGCCGGTAGATGGAACACTTGATTGGTTCTGTTCGTTGTGTGCCGGCGGCGCTACTCGTACCAGGGGGTGTCAACCAGATAGGGATTATTTGGTACCATCGGTGTAGTAGCGCGGCCAGATGTAAGGAGCGGATTAAGCGCTGTATATCGTCTTGCCAACATATGCATGATACACGTTTTAATTGAATTGCAAATATATCCCTATATTTAGTCAATAAATATACACATAATTCCTAATTGACATTTCCTTGCAATTATCTTGCTCACCGACGATAATTACGTCACTTATCATTAAATAAACGTTATTTCTACTGGGTTGGCGGCATTGACCAACATGGACGCTCTGTTTATGTCGTGTTTGGTGTAAACAATATTGCCCGTATATTAATATTTTATAATAAGCTAATGTTGTGTTCTTTCTCATCCTTCTTTCATCAAATCGTCTTCTTGGTAATGAGAAGTGAACAGTTCTTCTTCTGCTACGCCAAGTAAGTACGCTTATTTTAAGATTTTAAGTGAAAACTTGTTTCTGTAGTGCCTGTGAAAAATATATCGTACCGGTAACCTAGTTTTGAATTGATATTAGACGCAGTGTACAGGTGATATTCTACTTGACATATTAATTAACTTTCACTATTATTTATTCCACAGGTAGGCCTACCAAATTCTGTGAACAAACAAATCGTAAATTGCTGTTCTCGAAATAGCAGATGAATGTGGCAATTTGGCCTACTCTCCTGAGAAATGATCAGGTAAGAGTCTATGTTACCGTAATGTTTTCAACTTGATACATCTTGCAGAGATGCATACAGTATCATGAGCCTATTGCATATGTGTACTCAAGTTCTTGAGGAGATCAGTTCTTGCACATGTTAGTTACTGGTGCAGTGGCAGTGGCAAGTATTCAGTTGGTCGAATGTGTAGTAATGCCATTACTGATGTAGAACTGTAATTACAGGTTCTAAAATCTTAACTCACATGGTCCTATGGGTGGCTGTGTGCTCTTGTTCTGTGGAGCAAAGTCCAACATTAAAATTTATTTCAGAGGTCTACATTTTGGTCCAAATATACAAATGAACTAAGCACCAAATGGTGAATGCATTTGTACTCTGAATTTGAAGCATATTAAGTTCATCAGAATGGTTTCATTTTATGCGTATGTTATTTTAGAATAGGCCTAGGCTATGTTTATTTTTCTTCCCATCATTCCATAATTATTTTTAGAAAATTCAGCAGCTACAGCACTGTATTCATGCGTTGCAAAACTATTTCTCCTCTGGCAGAGGATTAAGAATAGAATTAGAAACGATGAGACATCTTTCAGAAGGGTGATACCTGCAGAAGCAGTAACAAAACCACTCACCAGACACATCAAAAATCTAGAAGATATGCTGGAGTTACCCTTAATTGTTGTGTAATAGAAACACACGTGGATTAGTTACATTAATCGCAGAATTAAAATTTTAGTTATTTTCTGAAAGGTGAGAGAGGCAATCTTCATCAATCATAGATGTCTATTACATTAATAAATAAGCTTCTGTGTCCAACTAAAATAAATCCTCATCAGTTTTGATGTGGTGTTAACTCATAAAACAGTGTAAAGAAGATTGGTTAATATGTTTATGTTCGACACTGGCGAAATGTAAATATTATGTCAGAAAACTGTATAATGAGGCTCATTATAGTACAAGTTTTCATTATGATACAGTTTCTCCCACCAATCAGAGCTCAAGAAACAGTTGTGTGACCAATTAGGTGAGGATAGCATCGTACCTGCGCTCACTTCCATGGCCCCCTATTTTAAATTTCACTGCGTGGCGAGTGTCATAGTGAGGTATTCCAGGAGGCCATGGTCAAATACAAGGTATTCTCTGCATCCCATGCGCTCTGTTCAGTATATAAAACTGGTGAAATCTCGACAGATATTTATGAATATGGCTCTCCTGTAGTATACGTTGCCCGTTTCGAAAGTGCGTTATTTTACTTAGTAGCGCTCGGAAAATGGTTTGTTATTACTCTGCCACGTTATTAAAGCCATTTGCCATTAACAAACACCGCGTAAACACTTCCAAAAAAGGAAATTGTCAACATTAACTTTCAAGTAATAAACTTATCAAAAAGCACGTCGCCATGTTTGATTACGTAATGCTGCCAACTTACTGATTGTACTACTAGGCAAAATCATTGACCTGGTTAAAGATTATTGATGCGTGACATCCCCACTGTGCGTGACAAAAACCAGGGGTGTTATCTATTAGCCTAACGCGGCCCGTAGGGCCGCGCTACCTAACCTTTATTGGCCTAGACGAAAACCATTGGGCTGGATGAAAATATTGTTCTGGAAACAATAATGTTGGCACTCGGAAAAAATACAGTAACACTCTCTAGCGATGAAATATTCAACTGCTGTATATTAGTAACATTGGCCATTTCTATAGAAAATTTTTCGGATTTTAATGGCGCCGGGCAACGTATACTACACGAGTTCCATGAATATTTATGTTCGAATATAAAATAGTTATAATTATCGTCGAACATAAACAGTCGTATGCAACTCGTCTATAATTGTAATTAAGACACTCGTATGGAAATTATAAAACGTGTGTCTTAATTATTGTAATTATAGGCTCGTTGCATAATGTACTATTAAGTTACAAGGTGCACATATAATAAGCCACTACAACAGAGATCTGAGAGAAATCACATGAAATTTTATTAACAAATAGGTGCAGGCTAGAACTATTACCACTGTGTTGTATTGTTTCTTCCAGTATCACAGTAAACAATTTGTTTTAAAGGACTCTTCACCTTGTATTATGTTATATCGTGGGATAGATAGATACAAGATAAATATAATTCATTTATTATATGCCAATGTAATGGTTGACATACCTATAGGTAGTATTTTATTCCTACACGTTACTTACAATATTTTTCAACACGTAGGATGCTAATGTCTAAGCCAGTCACAGCTCGTGCTCAGTAGCGGCTGGTGTAGAAAATTAGTTGTGTGTAGAGATGGGCAGCAGTCGACTGAAAACAGTCGAATTAGTCGATAGTTAAAACAACTGCTTTTAAAAAACAGTCCAATGAATTCAACGACTACTCACCGTATCATAAATAAGTCGTTTGCAAACGACTGATCTCAAAACAATCGTTGGAAATCATTGGAATGAAACAAGTCGTTGGCAAACGACTAATTCCAAGCGAATGGAATCATTCGAATTGAAGTAGTCGTTGTAAACGACTGATCCCAAAGCAATCGTTGGAAATCATTGGAATGAAACAAGTCGTTGGCAAACGACTAATTCCAAGCGAATGGAATCATTCGAATTTAAGTAGTCGTTCTAATCAAACGACTTCTTCAGGATAACTTCATGCTACAATTCATTGTGCTGTATGTTTATTGTAGAGCTTTAATTAATAAGTTAAATATACCTGTAGGTGCCTATAGTTTTATACAGTTCGTTGATTCTTTCAATGAAATAGCCTAAATCCAGTTGTCCAAGTTATTGGAAATGTTAAGCATTCATTATTTAGGTTATGCTTGAACTCCCGGTTTTCTGGCCTATCATCCCAGGCAAGCCTCCCAGTCAGATGGATCATTTGGCTGTAATTTTGAATTAGAGTAAGGTTGTAGTATGCGTGGTCAGATTCAGACAATAGCCTACTCCATGAAGGGGTCATGGCTACGCCTTCTATGTTTGTTTAATGAATAGAGTAACTGAAATGAGGGATGTATACTGATTTTAAGATTTGTGGAATGAGTTTATGAATTTTTAATAGAATTTAATGAAGTCTTCAGTAAAGTTGAAGGAGACATGATCGTGTTTAGACAATAGCCTACTCCATGAAGGGGTCATGACTATGCTTTCTATGTCTGTTTAAGGTGTAGTGTGGCTGAAATGAGGGAGGTTTACTGATTTTGGTGTTTGTGGAGTAGTCTTTTCGTTTATAATTTAGGTTTTGTGAAGCTCGTTGCGGAGTTGTTTTATGGATTTTATTGCTCTGCAAATGAAGTGTATTAGGGGGTTCTGGGTTTGGTTTAGCTGTAGTTTACAGGGTTATGGCTGAGAGTTGTTGTAGCAGGCCTAACAACTGTGTCAGAGCAGTGGCGTGCTGTGTGGGAGGGGGGGGGGGTTAGTGGCAAAGACATGAGGGCAGGGATGGAAGAGTTTATGTGTTTCCTCACAGTTGGCGCACTTAGGCTTATCTCGAGGTACCGTACAGATAGAGTGGTGATGTAAATCTCCAGCGGGCACTGTGAGGACAGCTTGACGGCTGTAGGTGCCTATAGTTTTATACAGTTTCTTGTTCGTAGATTCTTTCAATGAAATAGCCTACGTCCAGTTGTCCAAATATATATGTATGTCATTTCATTGGAACTCCTTAACACAGTCTATACACTTTTAATGAGAATTGGGTGCATTCTTGAATTATTACACAACTTGAACATGGGCTTACCAATTATGGCTTAGAGTTCTATTTATTTTATGATTGAATTTCATTCATTTATTCTACCGCGTGATAAATGAATTACAAGAAAATTATTATGAAATTCTCCCCATAGCGTGATGGTAATGATTGATGCAAACATAGAATAGATTTTCCAGGAAAATTAAATCAGAAAATATTTTATATTGGGATCCAATATTAATAGCATTTTAGCAAGTCGGAGGGTTTGTACGCTCAAATTGATTCTGGTTGTCAATTGGTTTGTAGAGATGGGCATCAGCAGTCGACTGTCAAAAGTTAAAACCATCGACTTGTTTGACTGCTTTTAGAAAACAGTCGAATGAATTCAACGACTACTCACCGTAACATAAACAAGTCGTTTGCAAACGACTGAACTGATCCCAATTGTTTTAACATGCTCTGAGCGCTGGCATAGTTTTACGTTCTGGTCATAAATTGTTTGTATTCACATGGTTGCCAACATCTCCACTGAAAGTTCGCTCTCGTTACTGTTCTAAAGTGCTCTATTGTCGTGTCTCGTGTGTATTTATTCTAGGCTGTCGTGAAACAAGTAGGGTAGTCGTATTCATTCATTCCTATTCATGAGCTTAAATGGCACTCTGTCAAACGCATACATGTGCCAGAATCCAACACAACACAAAATAACATAATGACTTGATTTTGTCTGCTGTTAATTCATTTTATGGGCTTGGGACATCTTGGTCATCAGCCCCATGCAGTTGGGTGTGGGTAGAATTGCTCCGATAATGTGATGACTGTAGTAGTGTGTGTAGCTTTATAAGGGACAGGCTTGGGGAGGTGCCCCAGGAGTTGAAATAAGGTACTCCCGGATTTCCATCAGGAAAGGAATAAAATAAAATAATGTTGAGGCCCACAGGAGAGATCTGCAGAATATCTTGGCTGAGTGGACAGGGAATTTGTAACTGTTCCTGTTGGTATTTCAATTTCATTTTAGTACATATTATTAAAAATTCTTAAAAATAAATGTCCCTAACTATGGCTGCCACCTTTCCAGTCCTCATCTGAATTACAGAAAGTATAGCCTACACACTACTACAGATACCACAATAACAGAGATTATCATATAAATCCTATACACTTCCAAATATATGGGACTAAATGAATATGTTATCAAAAGCCCTAAAATTAATATCAAAAACACAATGATTCTACAATAAGAGATTCTTTTAAAATATAGTTATAGTAGGTGCAAACATACACATAACAGCAAATTCAAGTTCTCCATTTCAAGCATTACACATTTATTAAGTTAACTGTTTCAACATACAAACTTGCATGTGTTGTAGGAATTTGCGGTTCATCGGTGTCAGCCATGGCGTCAAGGAGGTAATAGGTCCATTATCATGTGCTGTAGCCTACCGTTATACCTTGGCAAGAAAGAAGAACATGCCTCAACACATACTTTTAAAAGGACCAGATTTGATTACTGTATTTTTGCCAAGTTTGATTTTGTCTCTCTCTGTTATTTTTTCTTCGTTGACAAACTTTTTAAATAAAACGATGATTTCTAGCAGTATTGAGTGTGTTTCTTGTTTTTCATTGAAAGTCCTATTTCTCATTTCCCCTTCACAGCATGTCATAGAATTTACTGTATTAGTGTGCCATGAAATTTGTTTATGTACATGTACTTACTGTATTTCACCCTTCAAAATTTGTGGACTGGATATATTTTAAAGGGAATATCAAATGAACTACTGTATATACATTTTGTGATATCCAATTATTTTTCTGAAACTAATGAATTTGGCATTAATTACACTAACAATTTTAGTGTGATGAGGGTCAGGTTACACCACCTATTTCCTTAGTATTCTCTCTTAAAATTTTCCTGTTATTGCGAACAGCATCAAGCATTTTAAGATATGAATATTCTCCCTTCCCAGTACTTTTACTTTCTAGTTTAATCTCGGAACTAATCGGTTATAATTGGGCCTACAGTGGTTAATTGGAAGGGACCATTTTTTTTAAATTGAGTAATAATATGCTGCAGACCTTATAGTAGCCTAATTCTTGTCAATGCAATATGCTCCAATTGCAACTGAAAGAAATGTAAACATGTAAATTATTGATGAGGTCATGTCCTAAATGCTGTGATTGCTCATTTCAGAGTTCCGGAATTCACAATTTCCCACTTTGGTATTATTAAAAAAAACTGTTATTGCTATTTTGAATGTGATTTATCTCGTGTAGATCATATTATTATCTCCACACTTAAAAACGTGTGCTATAAGTATTGGGAAGATTGTGATTTTCGGAACATTGAAGTGGGCAGAGCAGTTAGGACGAGAATATTTAGCGGAACGAGGGGAAGGGGTGGGGTAGGCTACCCGCACGGCCGTGCTCAACTAGTACCGCGGTCATACACCAGACAGCGCTGAAGTCTTAGGTGCCAAGAATTAGCATGGCTGTCGGCTATCTGTAGTAGCAGGTAATCTGTGACTCGTACCGTAGTGACGTTGTTTTCTTTCTGCGAGTTGTCGGTAGGTGGCACTCTTTGCTGGTTCTGTTCAGTGTTGCTAAATGTCGCTAGTTGTTTCACAGGAGAGCTCTCTACTCCATTAGTTGTGGCATCTATTTGGTTAACCAAATATGAATATATGAATAGAGAGATGAGTTCTGCAAAATATAAGGCGAGAAACTTTGTCCAGAAATTTAAATATCAACAGTTCTGGTTCTCCAGCAGTACGAGAGAAATAGTTCTGAGGACTCTTTCCATCTCTCTAGTACAATTCAGTCTTCAATTTCAGGGTCAAAATTATACAGTTGCTAGAGGACTATAAACTAAGTATTTGGAGCTTAGAATCCAATAGTCTGAAGAGCATAATTCATCATCATCATCTTCATTTCCCCCTTTCCATCTGACACAGGGTGGGGGCAAATATGGTTCCTCTCCACTATTATCTTCACCTTCCGACACGGTGTTCCAATCCAGGTTCCGTTTCCTAATGCTATTGGTTAGGATCCGTCGATGATAGACCTCCCCTTTCGGATAGAACTAGAGGTGAAGCCTCTAGCTTAATATACAAGTGAACTTTACTATGTGGAGAAAAATGGGACATCAAAAAATAAAATAGCTAATAGAAACAGTTTGCCAATAACAATGATCTTTATTTATAATTTGCATAAAGATCAACAATAACAACAACCTTATAAACAGACAATAGAAACACTGTAGGCACCAGCCAACAACACTTGAAAAACAATGCATAGCCTATAAATTCTAATGAAGTATAAATTAACAAAAGATAAAGATTAGTTAACCATTTTATGGTCTAAGGTTGCTAGGTAGCATAATCCTAGCATGATTTACAAAATTAAGGCTGCTTGCAAATGCAGGGCCAAAGTCATAGGAGAATACCTGCATAGCTCCAGATGAGCTTCAAAGAGTGACTAGAAAATAGAAATATGCTTGGTTGGCATGCTTTGGTTTGAATGAAACAGTCAATCAGTAAGATCGACAAGCACCAAGGGATTAACTTACATCCCGCAAGTCGTTTCAGACAAGAGCATTTGTTGAAATGAGTTATAACGAACATGCAAGAAAATAAAATGCAATTGTTTTAACATACCGTAGTTTTCACTTTAAAAGGGCAAATTACTTGCGGCCACATTAAACAAATAGGTTAGGTTGAACACTGCAGATACACTTTGCAATTTGGAGGTTAGAGATAGCACTTAACTTGATTAGGGCAGTTCTTTGAGAGATTTCCGGGAACACTTGTGGATCACTTTCAAAATGTTGTAGATTGTTTAGCACTGGAGATCAATTCCACCTTGAGTAGATGCTGTCAAAATCGATGATTGCAGTAGGCCAAATATCGACACGTTGTCGATTGAGAAGAACTCGCTAGCGATGACGAATGAGTTGTACTAGCGATTCAAGGCAATGTGCCAGTACTTCAGTAGAGAAGTAATTTTGTAGAGTTTGTGCAGAGACGATCTTCATGACCCTTATCTTTAGAATTTCTTGGAGTAAGTTGTCATGTTTGAGGAAAGCAACAGGTGCCGAGTCGTTCCTTGACTGGCATGGCCCAATTTCTGCACGTAGTTTTTCGAAGTTTCACGTAGTTGCTGAAGACAGCCAAGACAAGTGAATGGCGAAGAAAATGCGATTGATGTAGGCAGCGTTCAGGTTTTATACCGGCGATCACGCGGGATGCGTGATGCGGACAGGTGGCGTCGGCCAATCCGAGAGCGTGGAAAACTCTCGAAAACTGCTGAGGCCAATCAGAGCAAGGGGCCAACTGAAAATGAACCTCGGTACCAACATTAGTTCCGGAAATCATTTACAGTGTCATGGAACACGTGCTAGCAAGAACAGATTGAAGAAAAATGGAATGACATGACAGGTGAGAGGTTATGTTATAATAAAAAAAAAGTGAACTTTGTAAATTTCACTGAAAAGTGAACATACTGCCAGAGGGCAACAGAGAACAAAAACAAAACAAAAATAACGAGAGAGAAGAGCTAGAGTGGCAGAGGGCAAATGACTGAAATAGGACGAACACAGTGTCCTGATGAAGTTTTAAGTTTGACCACTTGAACTCTAGCATCTCTGCCATAATAGCATTTTATAACACGACCAGTTTTCCATACAAGAGGAGGACGTGGGTCTTTGAGAAGAACCAAATCACCCTCCTGAAGGTTTGGCCGAGAGAGCTGCCACTTGTTCCTCCTTTGGAGCGAGTGAAAATACTCAAGTCTCCATCTCTTCCAAAATTGAGCCTTAAGGGATTCTATCTTTCTCCACAAGATAGGCAAAGACAGATCAAGTTTACGATCAAGCAACGGAGGAGACGCAGCTAAGGAACTGCCCACCAGAAAATGACCTGGAGTCAAAGGAAGGAAATCACAAGGATCGTTGGAAAGAGGAGAAAGAGGTCGTGAGTTGACAATTCCCTCAATGAGTATAATTAAAGAATTGAATTCTTCGTAAGTTACAATACTAGAGCCAAGAGTTTTCTTTAAATGATTTTTTGTGAGTTTCACACAAGATTCCCATCGTCCGCCATGATGGGGAGCATAAGGAGGGATGAAATGCCATTTGAATTGGTTTAAGTGCGAGTAATTGGAGATTTGTTCTTTCGCACGAGGGGAACAAAGGGCTTTATACCATTGCTGCGAAGCTCCAACAAAGGTTTTGGCATTATCAGAGAAGACTTCTGAGGGAATGCCCCTTCGTGAAATGAATCTAGAGAAAGCGGAAAGAAAATATGAGGTGGAGGCACTAGTTACGAGCTCAAGATGAATAGAGCCAGTGACCATACAGACAAATAGAGAAACGATAGTTTTCCAAGGATTTTCCTTTTAGCACTAGGGTGATTTTGTTGATACACCAACGGACCGGCGTAATCAATGCCGGTGAAGGAAAAAGGCCTGCAGGGAGATGAACGAAATGGGGGAAGGTCAGCCATGAGTTGCTGATTAGGTTTAGGCTTAGCTTTGAAACAAGTAATACATTTATGTGTAACAGAAGTGACTTCGTGTAAACCATTAATAGGCCAGTATTTTTCCCGTATCAAGCATAGAAGGGTTCTAGAACCAACATGTAAGTTTTGATAATGAACCTGACGAATGATTATCCGAGTGACATGATGTTTAGACGGAAGGATAATAGGGTGCTTTTTTCATCAGAGAAGTCAGAAAGAGAAAGTCTGCCGCCCACTCTTAACAAACCATCGTCATCTAGAAAAGGGCATAAGGCTAAAAGCCTGCTATGTTTCTTGAGAGTTTTACCTTTAGCCAATATGTTTATTTCGACTGAGAACGCCTCTCTCTGGGTGAGCCAAAGAACTTTGATGGTGGCAATTTGCAGTTCAACAGCCGAAAGAAAAGGCTGAGGGAATAGAGGTTGATCTAGTACTAAAAATTTCCATCTGAGCACATAAGCAGTGATGCGCACTAGTTTTTGAAAAGATGAGTAACGTTCCAACAGGGAAGGAATGTTGGCTGTTACAAAGGCAGAAGCCTTTTTGCTGATTTCAGGAATATCCTCTAGCGGGAAATTAGAGTTGGAAGGTCGGTTTTGAATTCTTTCAGAAAGCCATGAAGGGCCGTGCCAATACAAACAGGATTGAGATAGTGACTTAGGTGAACAACCACGAGAGATGAGGTCGGCGGGGTTGTCTTTGCTAGAAACATGGTTCCATTGTTCTGGTTTAGAAACAGTTTGAATTTTCTCAACTCTGTTAGCTACAAAAGTTTGCAAATTAGAAGGAGGTTTAGAAATCCATGCCAAAGCAATAGAGGAATCTGTCCAAAAATATGTGTGCGAGAACGTACAGTTGAGTGTTTGTTTGAGTTTGTTAGCTAATTCGGCAGCAAGTAGTGCGGCACAGAGTTCAAGACGAGGTAATGAAACGGGTTTTAAAGGCGCAACCTTAGATTTAGCACATATCAAATTGGAAAATAAGGGGGAGCGGCTTACAATGTAAGCATAACATCCGTATGCTTTGGTCGAACTGTCAGCAAAAAGGTGCAAATCCAGGACAGAGCAAGAGAACGGAACTAGCACTCTAGGAATGTCTATTAATGAGTGATCACAAAGACTGTGCCGAAAGCCAAGCCACTTTTGTAAAAGCGAAGGAGGAATGGGATCATTCCAATCCGAGTTTAATGACCATAGCTCTTGCATAATGATTTTAGCTAGAACAATTACGGGTGCAATGAACTGAAGCGGGTCATATATCTTAGCTATTTCTGATAGCACTTGTCTTTTGGTTTGTGGAGGTGAGGAAGATAAATTTACTTCGTAAAAGAATGAGTCAGCTTTAGGATACCAGTGTATTCCCAAAACTTTAGTAGCATCCTCCAATTGACAAAGCTCTACTGGAGTATCAACAGGATAATGTGGCAAGAGATTGGTTAGAAGTTCCTCAGAATTTGAGTTCCAACGATGAAGTAAGAATCCTCCTTTGCTAAGTAAAGATTTTAAACTTTGAGAGAGTTCGATAGCCTCAGATACATTCTTGAAAGAAAAAAGAAAGTCATCAACGTAGAAGGAATTTTTCAACAAAATAGGAGTTTCAGAAGGAAACAAGTGACCATCTTGGTCGGCAAGATGTTTCAAAGTACGAATGGCAAGAAAAGCCGATGGTTTGAGCCCATACGTTAGGGTTTTTAATTTAAAGATCTTGATGGTTTTAGTAGGAGCATCACGCCAGAGAATTCGTTGAAGATTTTGTTGTTCGGAATTAATCAGAATTTGTCTATACATTTGTTGTATGTCGGCTATGATTCCAATTGGAAATAGACGAAAATTTAAAAGAATAGACGGGAGATCAGACTGAATGGCAGGTCCAGCTAGGAGAGTGTCATTTAAGGAAATGCCATTGGCATCAGGGGCAGAACCATTAAAAACAACTCTTATCTTTTCATTGGTGGAGGGATTCTTCCAAACGGGATGGTGATTTAAATACACTGAATCTAAAGAAGGGTTGAAATCTTGAACAGTCTCCATACGGTTAGAAGCTTCATAATCCTCCATGAATTCAAGGTACTGCTTGCGAGTGGAAGGATCTTGCTTGAGTTGATTCTCAACTGCAAATAAAGCTTTAAGAGCTTTCGGATAGGAATCACATAAAGAAGGAGGAGAAGAAATGCGTGGCATTGTGACAATGAATCTGCCATCTGGGTTACGAACAGTGGTTTCTAAAAAATGTTGTTCACAAAATTCATCTTCTGATGAAAGAGAAGGAACAGATTCAATGGACTCGATTTGCCAAAATTTTTCCAGACGCTGATGAAGATCTGCATTAGTGAAATGGCATTGAGAGGAACCTTGAACAGTTTGAAGAGGAATATAACCTGTGATAAGCCAGCCAAATTTAGTATGGTCGGCGTAGATAACAGATGAAATATTAACCCTTGACGGAAGAAGATTTTTCCAAAATGTGTTAGCGCCAAAAAGAATGTCAACGTGAGAGCTTTTATAGAATTGAGGGTCAGCCAGTTTTAGATCAGAGGGAAATTTCCATTCGTCAACGGAAAAAGAGCGACTGGGAGTAGGACTGCCAATACTCGGAATGGACAGACAGTTTAGATGAAAGTTAGTACCATATTGGATTGAAATTTTCACCTGCAGCTTGACATAATTTAAGGAAGTAGACTTGCTGTTGTTGATACCAGATATTTCAATATTGGTGGAGAGTGGTTTGAGACCTAACCTTTCAACTAATGATGAGGTTATGAAGTCGTGAGTTGCTGCATTGTCGAGCAAGGCTCGTACTAAGTGCCAATTGCCAGAAGAATCTCGAACTTGGACCTGAATCGTAGATAACAAAACTTGAGCACTACGCCATGAGGGGGTTGTTTGATTGTAAGATTGGGCAACGGTTTTTACAGTAGAAAGAGAAGAGCAAGGTGGAGAAGCATCACTGGTGAGGCTCAGCGCAGGTTGGGTACTAGTATTTGAAACTGTCCCAGGAATAGACCGTGGCTTTTCGAAGCGGTGTAAGGTAGAATGATGTCTTAGCTTGCAATGCATGCAAACTCCTTTCGAAGGGCAATCCGCTAAGACATGCCTTGAAGAGAGGCAGTTAAAACAACATTTGTTTTGCGACACAGCTTTTGTACGATCGTCAACTGAAAGGCCTTTGAAGGTATTGCAGAAATATAAAGGGTGAGGATTATTGCAAAGAATACATGAGGTGTTATTACCTTGTATAGAGAAAACATGAGAATATGAAGACTTTTCCGAGAAATGCTTTGTGGGTTTACTTTTACTGACATCAGTGGAACCTTCAGCTTTATTGATTAAAGCAGAAAGAATTTGACAACGTTTCTTTATGAAAGAGATCAAAACTTTAAATGTGGGTTCAGGTTTGTCCACTAAATCGGATTCCCATGCTTTACGAGTATTAAGGTCAAATTTGGAGGTAGTGAGATGTATAAGAAAAAGATCCCAATGTTCAACAGGTTGTTTAAGATGTTCTAGGGCTCTTACATGAAGTTTAACGGTGTCTCCCAGACTTCTAAGGGATGATAAATTATCAGGGCGTGAAGCTGGTAAATTAAACAAGGCTTTCATATGGCGTTGAATCCTAAGTTTGGCATTGCCATATCGCTGTTGGATGAGGTCAATAGCTACCGAGTAATTTTTGGTTGTGAGAGGTAAAGCTTCAATTAACTTTAAAGGAGGACCCTGAAGAATAGACTTTAAATAATAAAATTTTTGAATCTCAGGGAATGATCTAATATCATGTATTAGAGAAGAAAAAGTTCAAAAAAGGAATCCCACTGTTTTCCTCCCCTGAAAAGGTAGGAAGTTGGATTTTAGGAAGAAACGGTTTGCTAACTTCGGTGTTTCGATGGGTTGCTAATTGCTTAATTAAATCCTTAGCTTCGCCATACATATTGTAATACAGTTCTTCAACAGAACTACGATCCTGTTCTTGATCAGGTTCGATTGTTTCAATTTCGGTTTGCAACACATCATAATCTTGAAAATGTTGCTGATAAACATTAAAGCGTTGAACTAGAACGTCATAATTGTGATCATCAAAAGATTTGGAAGCCAAAAAATGCTGAAGAGGAAGTTTGTTTTTACAAGCAGTTCATTTGGCTACAAGCTCCTTAGGAAGAGACATGGCGGAACTTTGAGTACTTTCACTCACCGATCTGTTAGACTGCCGAGCGTCTGAAGTGGTAGTAGTAGTATTGGTACTGGTAGAGGTGGTAACAAGGGACATCTCCGCTCACCCCAACACAGCTTTCATAGCGATAGCTGAAAAATACAATTAGCATTAATAACAGAAGTGGAAAGCTGCAATAGCTTATCGAATTGCTTGGCAACCTGTTTCATACGATAAACAATTTTAAAGGTTATTTAAAGGTCCCGGGTTTCGGCACCAAACATGGTTAGGATCCGTCGATGATAGACCTCCCCTTTCGGATAGAACTAGAGGTGAAGCCTCTAGCTTAATATACAAGTGAACTTTACTATGTGGAGAAAAATGGGACATCAAAAAATAAAATAGCTAATAGAAACAGTTTGCCAATAACAATGATCTTTATTTATAATTTGCATAAAGATCAACAATAACAACAACCTTATAAACAGACAATAGAAACACTGTAGGCACCAGCCAACAACACTTGAAAAACAATGCATAGCCTATAAATTCTAATGAAGTATAAATTAACAAAAGATAAAGATTAGTTAACCATTTTATGGTCTAAGGTTGCTAGGTAGCATAATCCTAGCATGATTTACAAAATTAAGGCTGCTTGCAAATGCAGGGCCAAAGTCATAGGAGAATACCTGCATAGCTCCAGATGAGCTTCAAAGAGTGACTAGAAAATAGAAATATGCTTGGTTGGCATGCTTTGGTTTGAATGAAACAGTCAATCAGTAAGATCGACAAGCACCAAGGGATTAACTTACATCCCGCAAGTCGTTTCAGACAAGAGCATTTGTTGAAATGAGTTATAACGAACATGCAAGAAAATAAAATGCAATTGTTTTAACATACCGTAGTTTTCACTTTAAAAGGGCAAATTACTTGCGGCCACATTAAACAAATAGGTTAGGTTGAACACTGCAGATACACTTTGCAATTTGGAGGTTAGAGATAGCACTTAACTTGATTAGGGCAGTTCTTTGAGAGATTTCCGGGAACACTTTTGGATCACTTTCAAAATGTTATAGATTGTTTAGCACTGGAGATAAATTCCACCTTGAGTAGATGCTGTCAAAATCGATGATTGCAGTAGGCCAAATATCGACACGTTGTCGATTGAGAAGAACTCGCTAGCGATGACGAATGAGTTGTACTAGCGATTCAAGGCAATGTGCCAGTACTTCAGTAGAGAAGTAATTTTGTAGAGCTTGTGCAGAGACGATCTTCATGACCCTTATCTTTAGAATTTCTTGGAGTAAGTTGTCATGTTTGAGGAAAGCAACAGGTGCCGAGTCGTTCCTTGACTGGCATGGCCCAATTTCTGCACGTAGTTTTTCGAAGTTTCACGTAGTTGGTGAAGACAGCCGAGACAAGTGAATGGCAATGAAATGGCGAAGAAAATGCGATTGATGTAGGCAGCGTTCAGGTTTTATACCGGCGATCACGCGGGATGCGTGATGCGGACAGGTGGCGTCGGCCAATCCGAGAGCGTGGAAAATTCTCGAAAACTTCTGAGGCCAATCAGAGCAAGGGGCCAACTGAAAATGAACCTCGTGACCAACATTAGTTCCGGAAATCATTTACAGTGTCATGGAACACGTGCTAGCAAGAACAGATTGAAGAAAAATGGAATGACATGACAGGTGAGAGGTTATGTTATAATAAAAAAAAGTGAACTTTGTAAATTTCACTGAAAAGTGAACACTATATTTCACCGAGTCCATCCAACGCATTCATGGTCTTCCTCGTCCTCTCTTCCCTGTCATCCGTCGTTCCAGTGCTCGTCTTGGTAGCCTTACTTCATTCATCCGTTTGACATGTCCAAACCATCTCAATCTGTTTTGTTTCAATTTGTCATTTAGTTTCTGTACTCCCAGTTCATTCCGTATATCTTCATAATGAATTAATTGCTGTTATTTGATAAACAATCTAAAATCCATAGCTACGACTTAGCAAAACCATGCAGCTCAGGGCAACAACGCACAGCACATAGCAATTACATAGAACTCAGAGCAAAACCGTATACCTCTTAGTAAGAACATACAGCTCAGATCACAAACGTGTACCTCCTAGTAAGAACATGCAGCTCAGAGCATAAACGTATACCTCCTAGTAAGAACATAAGCTCAGAGCACAAACGTATATCTCCTAGTAAGAACATACAGCTCAGAGCACAAACGTATACCTCTTACAAGGGGAGGATACGATGTATGGGTCACCGATTCGAACCATATTTAGTACACGTGTAGGGCATGACTAGGCGTATACCAGGTGCAAGTAGTAAGGTGCGCTTCTCAGCCAATTCCGAGAAATTAATTCTTAATTATTCGTAATTGCTGTAGCGCGTTCATGTGCGCTGTACGTTAACATTAATCCTAGGAGCGCATGGTTCAGCTGTAAGAGCCCTGCTTCGTAAGCGTGGGAACACTGGATCGAATCCCACCGGTGAGCCTTTTCTTTTTGTAAACATAGGCAATTCGTACAACAGTAGGTGTCGTGAATAATATTCATTTTGCAGTCAATTGTAATAACGTGTTCTGTGAGCGGGAAAAGGGATTCTGAAATCATCGTATGGGGGTGAACGTTTGTGACATTACAATATGTACAGTCGGGGCATTGCAAATACATCGGTATTATACATGGTCAGGTGTACTCTATTATATGTATACGTTTATACACTGAAGGCCCAGTCTGTTCCGCTCATTGCACGTCAGTGAACCATCAGACCACTCCGTACCCCGCAAATAGTGTATCATGCTATGGGTATTGGTTGTGTTACCGTTTTTACTATTTATGAACACACAAATCTTTCTATTGTTTACCCACTCATAATACATAACAATTCCAAGACTCTCTTTTTTTATTCTTCACTGCCTACTTGATATTTATACTCTCGCACTGCCTTTTTGTTACTCTGTTCTCGCACTGCCTTCTTGATACTCTGCTGCTACAGTTGGAAAGTGTTCGGACCTGGCGAGGTCCCCTGCACACAAACTAACGATAACGGTGGGCAGGAGGATAAAGGGTTCACCCAGGAAACGTTGAATGCCGCATGCGTTCCTTGGCTCTTGAGGTAGCAACATCATAAGAGTGGGAATAATTGTGCAATGTCGGATATTATACGTTATAGCGATGTGCCGGTGCCTACGAAGGCTGATGGAAGTGTACCGCATTCCAATTCCGCGACGAGTGAAGAGGCGAAAATACAGTTAAAAACGGCGCTAGCATATTGCGAGCAGCTCCTTCTCAAAAATAATAAAATCGCGACGGAACCGTATGCAGTGATGAAAGAAGAACACAAGAAAATTGGGGAAAATTGTACAGCACAATAATGGAAACACTGGCAGAAATATCATCGTTATAGAGAACGGTCTTATTATGTATGAAGAACCCGACCAAAAAGGTATTTTCAAAGAAGTCGACGATTCTGCATTACCATTAGACGACGAGTACCATCCAGAGGAAAGAAGGTTGAAAATTGATACGGATAACATCAATCTCCTGTACGATTTATTCCCACTCCCCTTTCCCACTCACATAACACGTTATTACAATTGACTGCAAAATGAACATTAATCACGACCCTACAGTTGAATGAATTGCCTATATTTCCAAAAAAAAAAAAAAAGGAAAGGCTCACCGGTGGGATTCGATCCAGTGTTCCCACGCTTACGAAGCAGGGCTTTTACCGCTCTTTGGCTTCATGTTAACGTACAGCGCACATGAACGCGCTACAGCAATTACGAATAATTAATAATTAATTTCTCGGAATCGGCTGAGAAGCGCACCTTACTACTTGCATCTGGTATACGCCTAGTCATGCCCTACATGTGTACTAAAAATGGTTCGAATCGGTGACCCATACATCGTATCCTCCCCTTGTTAGTAAGAACATGCAGCTCAGAGCACAAACGTATAACTCCTAGTAAGAACATACCGCTCAGAGCACAAACGTATACCTCTTAGTAAGAGCATACAGCTCAGAGCACAAACGTATACCTCTTAGTAAGAACATACAGCTCAGAGCACAAACGTATACCTCCTACTAAGAATATACAGCTCAGAGCAGCAAGACAAACCTTGCAGTACCAAAATAGCAACAAAATTCATACAGTTCATTGCAACCTTGTTCATATGACGCCTGAACTAGGCTTAGCATTCGTTTCCTATCTCAAAATACAATAAAAAGATGGTATATTGGCATTCACGGCCGGTGAATTAAAACTCAGCGATTCCTCTAGGTTTGTGCCGTGTTTTGTGTGGGGTTTCGCCTAGGACACCAAGCTGGCTCATCGGCGGGCTCTTGGTGTCCCCGTCCGGACCCCCGCAGGAGTAACGAACTGCGCGCTACCTCCCTTTATATAGAGTGCAACTGCACTACTTGACTGCGAGAACCAAATGCTCAAGCAGCCTCAACCTACCTATGAAGGCTTCCAAAAAGATAGTATATTGGCTTTCACAGCCAAACTCATACAGTTCATTGCAACCTTGTTCATTGCTTCCTGTGGGGTCCGGGCGGGAACACCAAGAGCCCGCCGATGAGCCAGCTTGGTGTCCTAGGCGAAACACCACACAAAACACGGCACAAACCTAGAAGAATTGCAGAGTTTCAAAATACACTGTTTAGATTCCTCTGCCACGTGTATGATTTTGACCCCGAAAGTATAGCGATGAAGGACAGATGTCCCCGCTGTTCCTCCCATCAAAACAACAACAACCACTACTATTACTAAGGACAGAGATGGTTTCGTGCTGAAGAGGTGGTAAGAGCTCTTGGAGTGGACACCAATCAGAGCAATATTAGTCTGTCCACCTTCGGATGACATTCAGTAATGGGTTAACTGAGAGATGTGTTTCAAATCACATTGCTGACGTCAAGGATTTCCTACCCGCATAACCTAATCTGCTATTTGACTCTCTGAGGACATCCAAGTCTGAGAGGAACTTACTCCTTTGACAACTTGGTAATGCTGTTAATTAATTCGTCTCGTCACCGCACAAACTTCCGGCAGTGTGTTCCTCGAGACATGGTCTGTATTTCTCATGGCTAAGTACATACACAAGTTGCTCTTCGTTTGGAAGAAATATCAACAAACATATAACCCAAAATATTTAGTGCTGGATCTAGCGCTCTTAACGAGAATCATACATCTAAAGGAGCCAAAACAATAGTGATTTTAACACCACTAGAGTGCCTGTGCGATAAAACTCTCGTGTATATAGACCAACCAGCCGCCTTTAGTGTTATGCGGGCTGGGCGTGACACAGCTCTACCATAAGCTATCGTCTTGTTTATTTCTTTAAACGCACATTTTAAACAAATAAATATATTTCCGCAGACATTTCTAGAAATGCAAGATTTTTCCTGTACTATTGAGATGATTTGGAAGATTTTAGCACAAACCCTAGCTTCTAACTTCCTCTTGTTTAAGAGCTTGAGGTTTTTGAAACATGCACCTTAGCGTTTTATATGATGATGATTTTTAGCCTACTTTCGATTTTTGCAAAAAATGAAAGTAGACTTATGAGATCAACACAGGGCGAAAAAAGTGTGTCTGTCTGTGTGTGTGTATGTGTGTGTGTGAGTCTGTGTGTGTGTGTGTATGTGTGTGTGTGAGTCTGTGTGTGTGTGTGTGTGTGTGTCTGTGTGTGTGTGTGTGAGTGTGTGTACTCTGAATGTCTGTCCCCCCCTATCAATTCGAACACGGTGAATGCGAATTGAACGAAATTTGGTACAAAGGTAGCACTAGCAAAGGACACCTCAGTGTCATGTTTTATATCGCCGCCATCTTGACGGAAACGTAATGGCGGCCACACAAATGTTCAAAGCTTAAATCAAATTACGACTAACCTAATCATCCGATCTCTACCAAATTTTGCAACAACATACCTTTATGGGGGGAGCATCCTTTGACCAAACTAATAGGTCATCAGCGTAATAGTTTGCGGATGGCGGCCATCTTTGTGTGAAAATCGATTCCCCCTATTAATTCGAACACGGTGCAAGCGAATGGAACGAAATTTGGTACAGAGGTAGCACTAGCAAAGGGCACCTCAGGGTCATGTTTTATATCGCCGCCATCTTGACTGAAACGTAATGGCGGTCACACGAATGTTCAAAACTTAAAACAAATTACGATTAACCTAATCATCCGATCTCTACCAAATTTTGCAACTAGATACCTTTATAGAGGGAGTATCCTTTGACTTATCTAATAGGACATCAGCGTAATAGTTTGCGGATGGTGGCCATCTTTGTGTGAAAATCAATTCCCCCTATTAATTCGAACACGGTGCAAGCGAATGGAACGAAATTTGGTACAAAGGTAGTACTAACAAAAGGCACCTCAGTGTCATGTTTTATATCGCCGCCATCTTGGCGGAAACGTAATGGCGGCCACACAAATGTTCAATGCTTAAATCAAATTACGACTAACCTAATCATCCGATCTCTACCAAATTTTGCAACAACATACCTTTATGGGGGGAGCATCCTTTGACCAAACTAATAGGTCATCAGCGTAATATTTTGCGGATGGCGGCCATCTTTGTGTGAAAATCGATTCCCCCTATTAATTCGAACACGGTGCAAGCGAATGGAACGAAATTTGGTACAGAGGTAGCACTAGCAAAGGGCACCTCAGGGTCATGTTTTATATCGCCGCCATCTTGACTGAAACGTAATGGCGGCCACACGAATGTTCAAAGCTTAAATCAAATTACGATTAACCTAATCATCTGATCTCTACCAAATTTTGCAACTACATACCTTTATGGAGGTAGCATCCTTTGACCAATCTAATAGGTCATTCGCCTAATAGTTTGCGGATGGCGGCCATCTTTATGTCAAAATTGATTCCCCTATTAATTCGAACACGGTGGAACCGAATGGAACGAAATTTGGTACAGAGGTAGTACTAACAAAAGGCACCTCGGTGTTATGTTTTATATCGCCGCCATATTGACAGAAACGTAATGGCGGCCACACAAATCTTCAAAGCTTACGTTAAATTACGACTAACATAACCATCCGATCTCTACCAAACTTTGCAACAACATACCTTTATGGAGGGAGCATCCTTTGACCAATCTAATGGGTTATTAGCCTAATAGTTTGCGGATGGCGGCCATCTTTATGACAAAATTGATTCCCCCTATTAATTCGAACACGGTGGAACCGAATGGAACGAAATTTCGTACAGAGGTAGCACTAGCAAAGGGCACCTCAGGGTCATGTTTTATTTCGCCGCCATATTGACTGAAACGTAATGGCGGCCACACGAATGTTCAAAGCTTAAATCAAATTACGATTAACCTAATCATCCGATCTCTACCAAATTTTGCAACTACGTACCTTTATGGAGGTAGCATCCTTTGACCAATCTAATAGGTCATTCGCCTAATAGTTTGCGGATGGCGGCCATCTTGTGTCAGAATCGATTCCCCCTATTAATTCAAACACGGTGAAACCGAATGGAACGAAATTTGGTACAGAGATAGCACTATCAAAGGGCAACTCAGTGTCATGTTTTATATCACCGCTATCTTGACGGAAACTTAATCGCGGCCACCCAAATGTTAAAAGCTAAATGTAATTACGACCAACCTAATAATCTAGTCCCCACCAAATTTTGCAACACCATATCTTTATGTGGGAAACATATTCTGACCAAACTGCAAGAACATCAGCCCAATAGTTTGCAGATGGTGGCCAAGTATGTGTGCAAATGGATTCCTCCTATCAATTCAAACACGGTGAAACCGAATTGAACGAAATTTGGTACAGAGGTAGCACTAGCAAAGGGCACCTCATATTCATGTTTAATATCCCTATAGCACGTTGTATTTCAACAAGCTACTACAACCAACATTCAATCATACTATTTGAAAAGGACAAAGTTATAACAATACCCATGCATTTAGGAGAAAGTAGGCTATATGTTCTTTACTGAACATCTTGTTTTTCGTGTGGTCTCCTGAGAGGCCGAATGCAGGTATTTCTAGTCGACGCCCGTGGGCGACCTGCACGTCGGGATGAAAGATGGAATGGATGAAGATGAATGAAATTGGGCAATGATGTGGATGGAAGCGGCCGTGGCCTATCAGAAGGTACCGTCCCAGCATTTGCCTGGTGTTGAAAATGGGAAACCACGGAAAACCATTTCAAGGACGGCCGACGGTGGGGCTCGAACCCACGCGTCAGTAGAGGAGCAAGGAGGGTTCTGCTTCAAATACCGTTATTTATGCAAATGAGGGGGGCGTGGCAAGGTCAATGACCTTGAGGTAGGTCATGATCAATGACCTTGAGGTAGGTCATTGACCCCAAGGTCGCCTGGACCCCGGAAGGTAAACAAACCTTGGAGGGTCCAGGAACCGGTTTGAGGGGGTGTGGGTGGAGGGGAGGGGTGGGGGAGGGGGGCGGGGGAGGGAAGGGTGGGGTGGGGGACGAGGGGGGAAGGATGGAAGAGGATCTGCACGAGACCCTCCTCGACCCAGTCTCTTTGTTGGACTGAGCGCCTTCTCTGTTATGGTCTCGTGCTATATAGCTTTGCTCTGTACTTGATGAGATCCGAGTGTTGCCGAAGGTTTCCGAATCTTTGTCGGTGAATGAATCGTCAGATTTGAACGGTCAACTGGCGTGTGTGTGACGTCATAGCAGATTACGGGATGTGGGGTAGGTCATGGTTGGAAGTGTTCTTAATGGGAAAACATGAATGGAGATGGATGGTGGTGGTTGTTGAAACCTGACGTGGTAGGTTGGTTAGGTGTTAATGGGTGTGAGAGACAAACAAAATGGGGTTGAAAGCGCTCAATGGTAAACACACATCAATGGTATCTGGAGTAGTGAATGGGATTGAGAGAGAGGGGGAATGAACTGGCTGTTGAATGTGCTCAATGGTAAACAAACATCAATGAATCTGGAGTAGTATTTCCTGTAAATGGTAGGGTGGGTGAGGATACAAAACGCATGGCATGTTGGGTCGGCCAGCTCGACATGAAATAAAAACAAGAAGGCGTACACCAGATCTGATTTATTAATCCATGAATTATATGTGGCATTAAAACCTAGCCACTTAACAAAAAGTTTATTGCCACGTTTTTGTACAATTTTTTCAACAAGATAATGCTTGGGATATTGCGTCCTTTGCAGTTCCTCCATGTAGAATCCTCCTTGGATTGGCTGCTTGTTGAGGTCATCAAGTAAATAAACAACTGGATTAGAAAGTTTTACCTTGCGAATACGAAATATCTCTGTGCTCCAGTTTGGTGTGTATCCTTTGGCGAAGATTGTTTTATGTTTACTGATGCGCACATAATCACCAATACGTAATCGATGACGTCGCGGATCTGCCGTTTTGATTTTGTGATGAATGCGATCCAATTGCGCAATGTTCTTGGTTACAAGGCGTGGTTTCATTCTGATAGTTCTATGTTTAGTGTTGTTGTAACGTGTCACCAGGTCGCGTACAAGTTCAAGCCAGCGATAGGATCCTCTTGCTGTAAATTGTTCCCACATGCGCGTCTTGAGTGTGCGGTTGAAACGTTCTACAACACTTGCCTTTAGATTGCTAAAAGTGTTTAGTGATGGATGTCAAGTGATTTGAGATAAGCGGAAAAAGTCTTGTTGAAAAATTCTTTGCCTTGATCTGTTTGAAGCAAACGAGGTTGTCGTCTTGACCGCTGAATGATGGTCTTGAATGCAGCGGTGACTAGTTGTGCAGATTTATTCCGAACAGGTTCAACAAAGGCCATTTTGGAATAAACGTCGATGACGGTGAGCAGATAGTTGACCCCGTTGTTAGCTTTGGCATAGGGAATCATTTCAACCAGATCAGCTTGCCAAAGATCGTCAACGCCCCGTGTGATGACATGACGACGATGGTAGAGACGACGAGCTGGTCTATGCAACTCGCGAGCAATGGCAGCCTTAACAGGCGAGGGTGTATGAACACGTTGACTCATTAGACAATAATGCCAGCATGACGAAGCTCCTCTTCTATTTCTAAAACTTCCGCCTCGTGTCCGGTATGACCAGCCTGTTCTGATGCACGCAACAGTTGCAGACGTTTAACCAACTTATTTGGATTGTTCCAATAGGCGAAATCGATGAAAGGTTTCAAAGTATTAAATGTGATACCGGACGCTGAATTTGCACGGCGAACACTTGCATAGGTGGGAAACAATTTTGATATGATGGTTTTATATTTGAAGCTCTTATTAGCATTTACTGCTTCAGAATGTTTATAATTACGTCTAAAACCATTTGTAGCCATCAAGATGTTTTTATACTTTTCAAGATCTTCTTTATCATAGTCCTCGGTAGAAGGTGTACGTGAAAATAAAAGTTCTAAAAGACCTGGCGTCAATTTGTAACGAACTGTTTTAACAATCAAAACATTGTCACTTATCTTGATTGCTGAATCGCCAATTCGAAATCTATTGTTTTCATAGCGAACACCATAGGTAGTATCAGTTTTCTTAGTAAAAAGATCTTCAAGGAAGGGAGTAACCAACGCACCATAATTTTGTAGTAAAATGGATTTTAACCGCACATATTGTTCGGGCGTATTCAATATTTCTTTAAGAGTAGGCTGCTTTTCTTTGGGTCTAGTGGGTGTTTCAGCAATTATTGATGTTTTCAAAAACTGGGGCAGCGGTGATTCTTTGGAGCTAGAAGACGGAAGCAATGGAGAAAAAACATCGTCAGGTTCTTCATCATTTTCTTCCTCCTCTTCAATTGTTTGTGTTTCTTTTGAGCGTGTACTAGGCTTTGATGTTCCTTTCAACACAGCTTCCAGAGGTGATTTCAAATGTTTTTCGACAAACAGTTCACTGTCGGCATGTGCACGTTTTAGATAGCGAAACTTTTGTCGAATGCTATTTCGTGCACGGATTATGTGCTTTTTTTAATTTACTCCCTGTTGTCGCCATGACATCTGAACAAATGATGTTCAGAAAAGCAATGCAGCTACTTAAATACGAATGAAATGATCAAATCCCATGCGGTAGCGTCCATTGTTGATGTTGCTCTGCTTATCAATAACAAGACAACTGTGGTGATGAACGTTCCAACACATGGCACACAACTGTGTAAAGGCTTGAAAGGTCATGTCTGGGTTCACGTGATCATCGTAGACGTGATGCATGTTGCGCTCATCCTGTCGGAAGAGAACAATCACGTTGGCATTGTCACGAATTAACTGTTTTGGTATTCGCGAATAGGTTTGAGCGAGATAAAAACAATCAATATATTTATGACGTCCCATGCTAAAGTAAGCCTGAATAATACCCTGTCGTTCTGTGGCCACATCATCAAAAATCATAAGCGAATGGGGGCGAACATTGTCTGGAGAAATGACATCTTCGTGCGCTGCGAATGTGAAGTAGCCCATGTTGCGCAGACCTGACATGACCTGTTCCAAGAACACATACAGCGGTTGATACAGCGATTTGGCAAAAATATAGATATTTTGAAAGCGCACTCCGTTTAAGGAGGTGATGAGGGTAAGCAGAAGATTGGTTTTTCCACATCCTGACGGGCCGGCGATGAGACAGCGAATGGAGGATGGGAAGAGTGATCCATGACGTTGTTCGGACGATGTTGAGAAGAGGTTTGAAACCAAGTCTCCCACCGGAAGTGAATGTTGTTGCTTAATAATCTGCATATCAACTAAATGTGAAAGGGGAAGAGCTGGTCTCTATATACATGAGGCAAGCGGGTGTTTCAGTTCCAGTGTAACCATGGACGCCTTTGGAAGAACTCTTAAAACAAATGAACGATTTGCTTTGACAAACGATCCAAAACATGATACAGATCCGGCAACTAAACGATATGTTGATGCTAATGTATTGCCACGCACAACAGATGGCAATTACAACTTTAATGGAAAGCGATTGACCAATATAACAGAACCCGTATTACCCTCGGACGCATGTTCAAAAAAGTATGTAGATTATTACCGCTTACGACGTATCAAAGGAGATTATGAGGCTCAGAATAAACGTATTACGGGCGTTGCAGATCCTGTGAACGATCAAGATGTGTGCACCAAAGCCTATATGTTAACCAATGCTGTGGTGTTAACAGAAGCAAAGGACTATGACGTACACCAACGTCGAATCACTCAGCTGGCTCTTCCAACAAACAACACGGACGCTGCTCGAAAGGACTATGTAGATAACAAGGTGAAACAGGTGCTCAGTATTGTGCCCACCCTAACTGTAAAGGGCTATACAGCAAATAATGCACGCCTTGTGCATGTGGCCGATCCTGAAGATGATCAAGATGTTTGTACAAAACGGTTTTTAAACTCTGAAATGGAAAAGGTGTGGGAAATTAAGGAGAACGCTCTACAGATGAAGCGAAGACGAATAGCCGAAGTTGCTGATCCTGTGCAACCTCACGACGTGACGACCAAACGATTTTTGGAACAACGGTTATCGCTTTTTATTAAATCAATACCCTCTATATTTCTGCTTCACATTGTAAACCAACAACCGGTAAAAGATCCCAATAACCTTGCCTACATACTACGTTCGGGGTATGACAATTACCGTTTAATGTATGATGGTGCCATTCGTGTAATTGAGTATGCACCAGATTTGAAACATTTAGAGGTACGATTAAACGGTAGTGTTCAACCACTTATTGATCAACCGGTGAAAGCCGGAGACAAATTATTCTTTCACTTGAAACTCTCGTCTGAAGAAAAAGAGGCGGGGAAAACGATGAACGATTTTCCTCTGTATATAGAACTTGAATATACAGCCACCATTGAATAAATAACTACAGGTTCCCTTCCTGAGGAGCGTTAGTTGTGTTCTATACTTTGCGGTGTGAGGTTGTCTTGTTCTTTGGTCGCGATGGTGAAACAGAGATATGTGGTGAAGAAGAGGAAGAAGTTGTCCAGAAAGGGGGGTTTTAAAGCTATTCTTCATGCGGCACGTCAAGCTTCGCGCGGAGAAACAAATAGTGAGTTGGCTATTAAGAAAGCACTCCGAGCAGCACGATTGCATGCGAATCCCAAAAGTAAACTACGTTTTAGAAAACGTGCCCGAGTTATTCCTGTGCTGAAACGTGGTGGATTTTTGCCTGCACTGTTTGCTGGACTAGGAGCCCTGGGTTCACTTCTTGGAGGAGCAAGTGCGGTAGCACGAACGGTGAAAGCTGTTGAGGAGGCGAAGCAACAGTTGAAGGAAAGTGAAAGGCATAATAAAACTATGGAGGCCATAGCACTGCGCGGCAAAGGTGTGAACATGAAGCTAGCACCCTACAAGAAAGGACTCGGCATTTACATGTCGCCAAAAAACGGTTAATCGATGCACTGCCACGAAGAGCCATGACGCATGAGGAAGTTATAAGATATGCAAAACAGCTTAAGATCTCCCACTTTCGAGGCGTGTTTATGCGCAACCAACTACCGTCTCGACCACGGAGCCATGAAAGTGCAGTTGTCAATTTGGATGACAGTCATGGACCGGGAACGCATTATGTGGCCTACATAAAGCATGGGCGAACCGTGTGGTACTTTGACAGTTTTGGAAATCTTCCTCCTCCGACAGAGCTTGTTCGCTATTTTGGAAGCAGTGCAACAATACACTATAATGTGAAACGAGTGCAAAATTTTAACACGCAACAGTGCGGTCGTCTATGTTTGACTTTTCTATATAAGACCGAGCACGGCGGGTGACGTGGTCATTATGACAACAGAAAGTAGAACGTTTACAGTGCACGGACAAGGTGCGGAAGTAACTGTTGACTTTTATCCTCCTATTGAATTGGGACGACGACCCTACGTGCTGGGACTTGTTTCGTTTGAAGGCTATAATAGAATCTGCAACATAATTGAAGACGTCAATGATAAGTTCTACTACGATGACTATGTGTTAACTCTACCGTCTGGCAGCTACACCGTAGATGATATTCACGATCACATCTACACAACTCTCACCAAAGAATTTAGTCTAAAAGCATTTATGGACGGGACACGCAAGTTTGAACTCATAGCCAACAACGTGACACATCGCTGCAGTATTCTTTCTTCTTTTAGGATTGATTTTAAATCTCAACCAGATTCGATTGGGTCATTGTTAGGCTATTCACCACAAGTGTTAGTACCAAACGTGATACACAAGTCTGACCAACCGGTGAAAATAATTGAAGATCATCACGTATCTGTCACGTGTAATATTATTACAGACGTCTACACCAATCAAGATCCCTCGCATTCGCTTTATGATTTTATTGTTACTTCACCTGGTGGTTATATCATCCGCGAAAACCCGTCGGTGGTGCTCTATCATCCTGTGAGTGTGACCAACATCAGGAATATTACCTTAAGATTGGTGAATAGAAACCAACGTCTCATCCGGTTAGACCCTCATACACCTGTGACCTACAAACTGTATTTGAAGCCAGCATGAAACAAGTGTATAAAGCGGCAACGCTGTCAAGAGCAGGTGTTAGTTGTGCTCAACGCGTGTACAGGTTAACACGTGTCAACAAGCAGATCCTACAACAACTCGGTTACATCTTACGTCATGAATTCGATTCTAGACGTGACAAACCCTGTCGAAGTTCAGGAGGGTATTGTAAGAATTGAACACCATTCCTACCAACCGTATACTCAGGGACTAAATAATAATGATGAGATTCGAATTACTATTAACCAACAAGATATCTACACGCTTCCACATGAAAGTTACATCCAGATTGAAGGGCAACTCACCAAATTGGATGGTACCATTCCAACAACGTCAAAGTTGGCCAACAATGCTTTGGCCTTTTTGTTTTCTGAGGTTCGCTACGTGATCAACGGTATTGAAGTGGATACTACTCGAAATGTTGGCATAACAAGTGTCATGAAACTTTATCCCTCGTACGGAAGCGAAGAGAGTAAAGCTTTTTGTATGGCTGGTTGGTGTCCCAACTCAACCAACGACTGGATGATTAACGATGATGGTACATTTACTGGACATTTACCTCTAAAATTAATACTAGGCTTTGCAGAGGATCATAAGCGCATTGTTGTGAACGCAAGACAGGATCTGATTCTTGTACGAGACAGGAGTGATTATAATGCGCTAAAGGGAGCTGATACAGCGCCAATAGATACAAAAATTCTACTGCAACGAATTCTATGGAAAGTACCGCACGTTACTCTATCAGATCAGAAAAAATTGAGTCTGCTCAAGATTGTGGAGAAGGATACAGCTTTACCCATTCAATTTAGAAGCTGGGAGCTGCATGAATACCCGGTATTACCACTCTCCGATACACATACTTGGTCTATAAAAACCTCACGGTATACAGAGCGGCCACTCTACGTCCTGGTTGGATTTCAAACAGATCGCAAATATCAACAGAATAAAGATGCATCAAAATTTGACCACATCCAATTACGAAATATACGACTCTTTTTGAACGGAGTTACCTTTCCCTATGAGGGAATGGATTTAAACTTTAACAAGAACAAATATGGTAAGCTCTATGACATGTTTGTAAACTTTCAGTCTTCCTATTATCAGAAAGAGGCATGTCCGCTATTATCACCACAAGACTTCAAGTCCAAGGCGCCTCTGGTGGTGATGGACTGTTCGTATTTGGAGGAGTCGATGAAGGAAACAACAATTGATATCAGACTAGAATTTGAAACATCGACAGTTATTCCAGAAAAAACAACAGCCTATTGCCTTATTGTTCACGAGGCGCAAGTGTTTTATCAACCGCTGTCCAATATGGTGACCAGAGTATAAATAGCATGTCTTCCTCCATTGCCCTTCACAGTCATGGAAAGCTACGATGAAGTCACAACCCCCTCTGCGAGGTGGGTCTGCAAATGTGAAAGTGATTCACCAGGTTCAGATGAAGATTCAAGGTTTACCATTTATCGCGCCCTAGTGAGTGAAGCTATAACTGCCTATCACAAGAATCATACTGTGCTTAGAATGCCGCCGCATCTGGTTCACTATTTACCAGATGGATTCATGTCTACGTTTGGTATTCATGACAGGGGCTACAACAACAAGCCCATCGCTAATCAAACAAATAATGTGGACGATGGCGTTGCCAAAGCTTCATCTTGTCATGTTGGAGAGCGGGTAGATTGTATGGACTGCAAATGCGATCGTTGCTCAACAAGTCGAGACGCTGATGTAGCAATTGAGATTTATCGCACCCTGGTGAGTTTAGCAATACGCGCCTACCATAAAGCACAATTTCTTCGTGAAATGCCGCAGCATCTGATTGCCTATTTACCAGCTGGATTTCTGACCGCGGACGGTGCACACGACATTGACCTTAATTGGGATAAGCTACCATTACACCTCCGTATGTCGGCGGATGTTGCAGCCTGCCGTCCTTGTCGTAGACACTTTATGCATCGAGGAGATTCTCACTGTGATTGGGATGGTCCAAATCCTATGATAAAAAATTGTAAGCGATGTACTGATAACTTTATGAATAAAATTGTGTAATTGATTTTTGTGTGTATATTATTTTCCCGCTCCTATCCAATCAGTTAGTTGTTAAGAAGCAGCGGTGGTGGAAGGTGTGATATCCGTCGCCATGCCGAAAACATTGATTGTCGACGTGCAGGGTTTCAAGGTGAACGGAAACAAGTTTGTATTTAAAGAAGTTGGAATTATTGACTGCACAACCATGTGGGCACCAAGAGTAACCAGTTTTGTCTTTGAACCACCGTTTCCATTGCATTTGCAGTCAGACGAGGACAGAAGACAAACAGAGTGGTTGCAACGCAATTTGGGACTAGTCTGGAAAGAAGGCGACATTCCTTACCAGCATCTATCACTTGTTCTGAAAGCTCACTTGTTTGGTGCTGACCTTGTATCTGTAAAGGGAAGTGAAAAAAAGGAATGGTTGCGTCAGTATGTTAATTCAACATGTCAACTTGTTGACCTTCATGATCTGGGATGTCCTGCACTGTACAACCTGTCCGTGCCTGATGAACCTCTACAAAATAAAACACTTCAAAATGTTTGGAAGCTTTTTGATTGGCTAGCTCACAGAGCATGTCAAAACTTGCATGTTGAGTGCAAAGCGTTGTAACGTCAGCTTCAGTGTGAGACATACCAGTGATCAGTGTGGACGTGTAGTAATATGGCAGCAATTGAAGGTTTGGACTCAAACCCCACAGAGCGAGCTATTGTCAAGTTTTTTGCCTGTAAAAAAAAGCTTGGCAGTTTCACAGATGAGGAATTGAACGCTTTGCCCAAGGCGTTCCTTTTTTATGTTGCTTCAAACGCGGTGAAAAATATTTGGCACAGTGTACCTAGTGAATGGAGCAGAGATCCTGGTCTGCGTGAACTACAACCATGCACTGACTTTAGTCATCACCAGCAAGTGTCTATTACTAAAATGCCCTCCATTAAACAGTGTGGAACGTGTCAGCTCATCAAATTGTACCACGGTCATACAAATATACCGTCCTGTAAAGACTTTGCTTCATCATTCCATGGTTGCGATGAAGAAGAGGAAGAAGAGACAGCAGCGGCAGTATCGCCAGCACCAAAAAGTAAGACAACGCTTGAAAAAGATATATCGGACCTTTGCTGGTCATGGTCTAGTTAACAAGGCCATTGATGTACTTCCCATTGAACTGCATATTCCCGGCTATCAATTTTGTGGACCTGGAACTAAACTAAGCCAACGTCTAGCACAAGGGAACTCTGGAATCAACATATTGGATGCAGCGTGTAGAGATCATGACATTGCTTACAACAACAAGAATATAGAAGTACGTCGAGTTGCAGACCGCATTCTTCTAAGAAAGGCCATGCAGCGTGTGATGTCATCTACTGCTTCTATTGGTGAGAAGATTGCAGCCTTGATTGTAGCAGGAGCGATGAAGTCAAAGCTATTGATTGGTGGTGGATTAGTGAGGAAAAGGACAAAGTAATAAACATGAATCAAATATTGTGAAGTATTTATTTGAGAGTCAGTCCACCAGTTCATAGTATACACAAAAATATGGTTTAGTTTTCTTCTTGTAAAAAACATACAATTTTAATAAAAAGAATTGAAAATGAAAGTGTGTTCTTTTTTTACAAGGTGTGGAAATGTCCATAAGGCAAGCTATTTACACCATCCCATAGACGTTTATTGTCATATGTTGTCAGCGATGTTTTATTTTGATTTACTGTAAAAATATTATGGTTCTTTGAAAGAATGCGTGTTTGCTGGTATAAGCGAGAGGTGTTTGCGTAGAGTACACATCGATATTCCTCAACATTGAGGAATTGTGTGACGCTACGAAGAACACCCTTCGCTTTGCATTGACCTTTATTCTTTTGTGTTGAAAATGCGTACATTTTCGGCGCCAAAGCCACAAATTCTGTCATAACATCACCGGCGCACTCATCCTTAAATAGACCTATTTTTTTTTTATTCATGGGAATTATGCCAAACATATTGTTAACCTCATAGTTTGAGGTATCAAAGTAATTTGGATGTTCTCTCATCACTGAGTAAACATCTATCTTATTGGTTTGATAAATAAGACTGTCTGTATCCATATACAGTAATTTTACATCTCCAAACTTTTGTTTGGCAAACTCATAATGAAATTGATACATTACAAATTTTGAAAAGTCAAGTATTACCATTCCCAAGTAAATTGGTTTGTTATACATGATTTCTGTCTTTGACAATTCAATGGTTACTAAATCAGTTTCAATAACTCGTACAGAATGGAAATTAGGCATAGCTATATATTTTCGTGCGCCATATCGACCGTCCCAGTGGTTTACCAAATGAATAGTTCTATGCTTTCGAATATTTTCCATTGATTTACCGTAGCACGCATTATTCATTAATTTATAAAAATTTGATTCAAATGTGGTCTTGGCGTGCTGTCGATGATGAGTATTCAATTGCATGTACGGTTGTAACCATGGTTTTTGGTCAAAGCAAATAATGCGGTGAATGGATTGCAGTTTCAAACCATGTTTCAAACATTGCATTAAATTTTCAATGTGTATGACGTACCGATTTTTTGAATTTAACGTTGCCAGCAACTTTTTATTGTTGGAACGTGAACTGGGAGGTTGTAATTTTTCAACACAAAATGGTAGATCAGAATGATCATTGTGTATCTCACAGGGATATAATAAGTCGACCTCTAGAACGTAGCCACGCGTGTCATTGCTCAACACATCTTTTAAATTAAAATTTGAAACTTCACCTGAAGTCAGCCATCGAAAATTTTGATATGGAAGAGGTTTTTCCATAGCATATCCGTATAAATTGTTACAATCTAGGTAGGTGAGGTATGTTGTAGGTTGGTTTGGTTTGTATGTATCCATATATGGATTATTTGCTTTGGCGTGCTTTTGCACAAGCGAAACAAGACCACCACGTATTCCGCGTTCAAAAAAGAGTAACATGTCGATGTCTGTTAATAGTTCCAGTTCTATGTCAGTCACCTTCAACATACAGTCCCAACTATATCCGGCAAGGGTGTAGTAATGGGCTGGATCTAGATTGTAGATTTCAAGACACAGTTTGCGAAAGTGTTCAAACACGTCTGTCAAAAGTAGTGTATCAATTTTGAGGTATAAATCAGCATACTCGCCCAAAGTTGATATCTTGAACACGTTCCATACTTTTTGAGCGTGTAAATAGTCTTCTTCAGAAATATGACTTTTTGTTAAGTCATTGTAAAATTTGTCCTTTGAAGGGAGTGCAGTTTCCTGTAAACATGCCCAATTGTTTACATAATTATAGGGAAACACCCCTTTTCGAATGCATAATTCAAATTGTTTGGCATCAGTAAAGTGTTGACGTACAAAATGCAAATTGTTTGGGTGAAGCCCTTGAACAAGCGCATCCAATGATGATGCGAGGAATCTATACGAATCTAAAAATCGTATACTGATTCCATTTCGCCATTTCGAAAACGAAATAAAATTTTCATGATTTTGTGGAATTAAATTAAACTTTTGGTTTTCAAGGTTAGCAAATTACTTAATAATTAAATGGCTGTCATACCGAGACATGTTGTGTAAGAAACAAGAAATATAGCGTGCTCTTTTATACGCCAAATTACATACACTATGAGCTGCTCCTCTAAATTTTCCAGTGTACCGATTATGGTCTCTCACTGGCGTGTCACAAGGTGCTATTGGTTTTTGACAAATGTGACAAGTGGTTGCTGTTGCAAAAACCGCCTCGTCTGCGTCCGACATTTGAAGCGGAATTGGATTTTGCAGGATATTGTACACCCGATCTGCCAAGGCGTCCAATTCATTTAAAAACCAAGCAGCAGCATCTGCATCGCGATAAGATTTGAAGTATGAAAGTGAAGGGTCGTATGAACAAATCACGTTTAGAGCACAACTGAATGGCACATGTTGCTGTACTTGTTGAGTGTACGGACGTGTCGGATCTGGTTTACATGTGTCAATGGGTGTGGTTAAACATTCAAAATCTGCATATACTGTAAATGGAAGCGGTTCTTGACGAGACACATTTTGAAATTTCATACTGGCTTTATCCTTTTCTGGAAATATAATTTTTACCGCTGGTTGTGTGATGCAATCAATAGTATGTGCTGTCAACTTTTGATTGCTAGTAAAATATTGCAAACAGCGATCACATATATGTACCCTATTTTATTTTTTTGTAACTTGTGAACGAACTAGTCTAGAAAGATCTTTGATATAACAATAATGGTTGCACAATTCCCCTTCAATGTACAGTAAATTAAAATGCTTTTCTTTTTTTCCCTTTGTCACATACAATGGACCAATAACTTTGTCCCCTTCAACTCCGTATACATTAATGGAGTAAAGCGGATTTTTAGATTCAAAACGAGAAATGGCGTTGAGGTCCATTGGGAATTCTATGTCTGCTAAATTTCGACTGATCATTAATTCCATAAATTTCTGGTGATATTTTCCCATTCTGTGAACATTTTCAGTTGCAGGACTTAACCCAGCAGCCAAGGACCACACAAAGCAAAAAACGTCATTATTATCCACATTGATGACTGCATGATGTTTTTCCAACTGTTTAGGTAAGTTAACATGAGCTGAACCACTGTTCATGGGATCAAAGGTGCATACATTAATTTTAAAATGGTTGATAGCTTCCAGCGATTTGCCACTTTCCAATTCTTGAAACTCGGCAAAGCGCGTCATGAGCTTATCGACAATGTTTTTACTATACCAACTGTGTATATTATCAGTGCGGTACAATTCACACATTTTCGTATGTAAATAAATCGGTTTGGTTATTTCCTCACCTTGTTTTAAAATAACAAAATCACATAATAACTCAGCGTTAATCTTTAACGCTACATGTTCTCTTAAACAGTCTTGCATTTTATTTTGAAAAATGTTGTAGCTAGCGTTTAAAAATTCATTTGGGTCTAAAAATTTAGCATCATTATTAATTTTAAAGCTACATAACTTATTATTAAAACAACTATCCACGTTCTGCCAACTAAGTTCTGGTGCTGACATCATGACACTTACAGTAATTACATTTACTACAAAAACAGCAAATCACTGAACAGTTTGCAGAGAATGAAAACAAACAAAGTTTATTGTCTCTGCAAATTCTGTTTTAACATTAACAAATTTTAAATTTTATTTGATTCTTCAATAAATTCTACCAAACATCTTTTATTTTCTAGTCCCAAATATTTAAGGTAGATGGTTCCTTTGTTGAGGTCATTTACAGCTTCGTCGTTGAGTTCCATGAACCTCGCAGGTAAGAAGACAGCGAAATCTTCTAGTTCACAAACTATTCTTCCCCCATATTTCGTTTTTACCCTGCGAACAGCTGTCACCAAATAGGGTTCGTTAACTGGCAGGTCCTGTAAACGTTTAGTCTCCAGACCGGTTGCTCTGCCAATGAGATTCGCAACTGTTATAGCAGACATATTGGTTCTGAAAGGTAATTATAAAGTGTTTAGGTAAACTATTAAAAAGGTTCAGGTACCCTCCACCTTTATTTATTAGCACATTAACTCAAACCCTGATCTATAGACTAAACCATCAAATGTGTATACAAAACTTATTTGCTAAGACGAGGAGTCTCCTAACAGCGCTTAGTTCCAATAATCCGTTGGATACAGCGAGATAAGGTAATATCTCTTTTGACTGACGTCAAACCTGGTAATGACTGTTAGTTGCAATAATAGTTTTATATATCCACTTGAGTAGTGTGTCCCGCATCCCCATCCAAACCTCTAGACTAAACCATCAAATGTGTATACAAAACTTATTTGCTAAGACGAGGAGTCTCGTAACAGTGCTTAGTCCCAGTAATCAGTCGGATAGAGCGAGATAAGGTAATATCTCTTTTGACTGACGTCAAGCCTGGTAATGACTGTTAGTTGCAATAATAGTTTCATATATCCACTTGAGTAGTGTGTCCCGCATCCCCATCCAAACCTCTAGACTAAACCATCAAATGTGTATACAAAACTTATTTGCTAAGACGAGGAGTCTCGTAACAGTGCTAAGTCCCAGTAATCAGTTGGATAGAGCGAGATAAGGTAATACCTCTTTTAACTGACGTCAAGCCTGGTAATGACTGTTAGTTGCAATAATAGTTTTATATACCCATTTGATATTATTATCCACTTGATAAATATTTAAGGTCAACTGTATAACCATCAACAGTTAGAGAAACTAAAAGTACTGTGTTCAATATTACCTGATAGAAGATCTTTGCAGCAAAGCGATGTGTATACTACCAACTCGTGGACTTCTCTGGCTAACAACAATAATGTCACGGCTTATATACCCTTACAATCAGAGGCAACACCCGGTTTGTCCGCTTTCTCAGTAACTGGATGACCTCCATATTTAGTATAAATGAACCTGCTACTTTACAAAGAATTGTCACTCACTGCTACTGCTATGTCTGATGAGGAGAATACCCGTGCTGAGGAAGAAGAATCCATCAATTGGGATTCGTCTTTGGACATTTTCATGTAAGTAATATTCATTTTTTTAAATTGATACCAGGCTAAAAAAAAAAAATCAAAGCCTAGAACGCTAACCAATTAACCATGGGACCGGAATATATTTTTAATTAAGACAACACAAACACCCAGTCCCCAAGCCAGGGGAATTAATCACCAGAAAATACAATCCCCACAGACCTCCCAAAAATCTAACCCAGGACCCTCCAGTTCAAAGCCTAACAGCAGCCAAGAACAGTATAGTTGAGCCACACAGCTATACACATAGTTGTATCTTGTCTCGCAATAAGCAGTCAAGTTAATTATTACACTATTGTTTAAATGCAATGTCAAGCTTGGCTAACACTATTGCTGTTAATGTTAATAGCGTTTGTCAAATTGTGGTCAAGTAGCTTTGAACACTTAGATAGGTGTTAAGGTTTTATAAACTTAGCCGGGTGTAGCCTTTGTGTAATAACTTGTACTAGTCGAGAATGCAAATTGTATGCAAGTAGTACTTTCTTCAACACTTGTTCATATAAATTAATTAACTATAATAACAGCAGCTCCACTCGCTAAAGTGCAGCGTTAGGTCATAGGGCTCAAGTCGCCCACGGGTGTTAACTAGAAAGACATGCACTTGGCCTCTCCAGAGGTCGCACAATCATTATTCATTACCTACCATTAGTTTTCATTACTCATTAACTCGTCCTGCAAAGCTTTTAATTTAATTTCATAGCTAGTTTTTTTGTCGTGTGACCTCCTCAGAGGCCGAGTGCAGGTCTTTCTATTCGACGCCCGTGGGCGACCTGCGCGTCGGGATGGAATGGATGAAGATGAATGAAACTGGGCAACGATGTGGAAGGAATCGACCGTGGTCTATCAGAAGGTACCGTCCCAGCATTTGCCTGGTGTTGAAAATGGGAAACCACGGAAAACCATTTCAAGGACGGCTGACGGTGGGGCTCGAACCCACGCGTCTACCGAGTCAGCAGAGAGCTTGGACTCATGACCTAAGTGCAGCGTTAGGTCATAGGGCTCAAGTCGCCCACGGGTGTTAACTAGAAAGACATGCACTTGGCCTCTCCAGAGGTCGCACAATCATTATTCATTACCTACCATTAGTTTTCATTACTCATTAACTCGTCCTGCAAAGCTTTTAATTTAATTTCATAGCTAGTTTTTTTGTCGTGTGACCTCCTCAGAGGCCGAGTGCAGGTCTTTCTATTCGACGTCCGTGGGCGACCTGCGCGTCGGGATGGAATGGATGAAGATGAATGAAACTGGACAACGATGTGGAAGGAATCGACCGTGGTCTATCAGAAGGTACCGTCCCAGCATTTGCCTGGTGTTGAAAATGGGAAACCACGGAAAACCATTTCAAGGACGGCTGGCGGTGGGGCTCGAACCCACGCGTCCACCGAGTCAGCAGAGAGCTTGGACTCATGACCTAAGTGCAGCGTTAGGTCATAGGGCTCAAGTCGCCCACGGGTGTTAACTAGAAAGACATGCACTTGGCCTCTCCAGAGGTCGCACAATCATTATTCATTACCTACCATTAGTTTTCATTACTCATTAACTCGTCCTGTAAAGCTTTTAATTTAATTTCATAGCTAGTTTTTTTGTCGTGTGACCTCCTCAGAGGCCGAGTGCAGGTCTTTCTATTCGACGTCCGTGGGCGACCTGCGCGTCGGGATGGAATGGATGAAGATGAATGAAACTGGACAACGATGTGGAAGGAATCGACCGTGGTCTATCAGAAGGTACCGTCCCAGCATTTGCCTGGTGTTGAAAATGGGAAACCACGGAAAACCATTTCAAGGACGGCTGACGGTGGGGCTCGAACCCACGCGTCTACCGAGTCAGCAGAGAGCTTGGACTCATGACCTAAGTGCAGCGTTAGGTCATAGGGCTCAAGTCGCCCACGGGTGTTAACTAGAAAGACATGCACTTGGCCTCTCCAGAGGTCGCACAATCATTATTCATTACCTACCATTAGTTTTCATTACTCATTAACTTGTCCTGCAAAGCTTTTAATTTAATTTCATAGCTAGTTTTTTTGTCGTGTGACCTCCTCAGAGGCCGAGTGCAGGTCTTTCTATTCGACGTCCGTGGGCGACCTGCGCGTCGGGATGGAATGGATGAAGATGAATGAAACTGGACAACGATGTGGAAGGAATCGACCGTGGTCTATCAGAAGGTACCGTCCCAGCATTTGCCTGGTGTTGAAAATGGGAAACCACGGAAAACCATTTCAAGGACGGCTGACGGTGGGGCTCGAACCCACGCGTCTACCGAGTGAGCAGAGAGCTTGGACTCATGACCTAATGCTGCCTACAGCCTTGTTGGAACAAAACAACTTTCTTTTTCACCCATTACGACTTAAGAAACATGACTAATTTATTGTAATTTAATGCAAATTGTATTACCGGTTAGAGAGCTGTTAAATTTATTGCCGGTGTCAAATATAATGGCTTTCATTATATTGCCAAGACATACTGCTTTAACAAAAATAAAAGTTAATAGCCTACATCATCAATCTTGATACCAGTCTAATGTCAAAAGGGCTTTTAATATCTTAGAGTTGTAACAGTATAATTACTCATATATTACAATTGTGTTGCGCTGTTATGTAAATCAGCAGTAGTATACCAGCTTTTCACCACCGATCTGCGGTTTAAATCTCACTCACTTCATGAGAGATCTGTGTAGGGCATCCGCAAAGGTTGAATTGTTGTTGTTTGAGTCTTCAGTCTTTTGACTGGTTTGATGCAGCTCTCCATGTCTCCCTGTCCTGAGCTAATCGTTTCATCTCTACATAGCTCCAACACCCTACATCGGAGGCAATCTGTTTAACATATTCTAACCTTGGTCTACCCCTACAGTTTTTGTCCTCAACCCTTCCTTCCATAACTAAGCTTGCTATTCCTGGGTGTCTTAGTATGTGTCCTACCAACCTATCTCTTCTCTTCATTAGCAGTCGCCAGAAACATCTCTCCTCTCCCACTCGTCTTAATACCTCTTTGTTTGTAACCCTATCTACCCATCTGATCTTCATCATTCTCCTGTAACACCACATTTCAAATGCTTTTATTCTCCTCTTTTCTGCTGCACCAATATTCCAAGTTTCACTTCCATAGAGCGCCACGCTCCAGACAAAGGATTTCAAAAACGACTTCCTAATACCTAAATCTATATTCGATGTCAGCTGATTCCTTTTTTTGTAGAAATGCTTTCTTTGCCTGAGCCAACCTACTTTTAATATCCTCTTTGCTTCGTCCATCACTGGTTATTCTGCTTCCTAAGTAACAGAAGTCTCCTACTTCCTTCAGCTTTTCACCTGTCAATTTGATCTCCATAGAGGTTTCTGATTTATTTCGGTTGCATTCCAGTATTTATGTTTTACATTTATTTATTTTCATCATGAATTCTTTCCGTAAGACGGAGTCCATACCATTCAAAACTCATTCAAATCCTCAGGCTTGTCGGCCAAGATGACAATGCCATCAGCAAATCTCAGAGTTGAAATTATTTCTCCTTGAACCTTCACTCCCACTTTAAATTTTTCTCTAATTTCCTTCATTGCTTGTTCAATGTAAAGATTGAAAAGTATGGGTGATAAGTTGCAGCCTTGCCTTACACCTTTCTGAATACCAGCTTCTCTCTCATGTCCTTCAACTCGAATGACTGCTGTCTGGTTTCTGTACAGATTGTATATCACCCTCCTATCCCTGTACTTTATTCCAATTGATTTCAAAATGTCAAACAATTTAGTCCAATCAACTTTATCAAAAGCATTTTCTAAATCTACAAAAACCATGAACGTTCTCTTATCTTTCCTTATTCTACCTTCTAAAATCAGCCTAAGACTTAGTACAGCTTCCCTTGTTCCTACATTTCTCCTGAAACCAAACTGATCTTCACCCAACTCCGTTTCTATCTGGCTTTCAATCCTCTTGTAAATCATTCTGGACAGGATCTTTGAAGCATGAGTAATCAAGAAGGTTGAATTAAGGATAACAAAATTAACAGTATTATTCTCTTCTTGCAAAACATTTTTTAAACTCAGCTTCCAAAAGCTTACATATAGCAGAACGCAGGTTTTACAACTACAGAGGTGACAGCCGAGTTCAGCATTGCTTCCACTTACTTGTGTCAAGCTCCTCTCTGTCTTCTTTCCTGTCAACCTCGCTTGGACAACTCTTGTTCTCTTCCAACTCCAACAGTATTAGAGTATCCAAGGCCCTTGCCACATCTTTTCTGATTCCCTCCTTCTGCAAGAGACCAGTCTTCTTTTCCCATTATTTCCTACATTCTGCCTGTCATTTAATCATTGATGCAGAGAAGTGCAAGGAGTATGCCTCCATAACTTAGGAGGTTTTCTTCTGTGTACTTTGGTTCACCCTGACACAAACATCAAGACAGTTTATATCCTCGCCGCTAGATTGGGTATTCTAATGACATTGATAGACATTTTTTCTATTTTATAGTTTTTCAAATGACCGCGTCATGGCGGAATTTTTCGTGCAAATGATGATGATGATGGAGGAGGTGGAGGAGGAAAATGAAGGAGGCAGTGACACCGAAGAGGAGGCGGAAGAAGAAGCTGTCAAAAAAAATAATTAAAACAAGTAAATGTAAGAAAACAATATTAATAAAAAATATTCTTGTTTTGATTGATTTATTTGTCTATCATTCCCACTTTTATTTTTTTATATGAAGCTGAGCGAGCCAACATGTCAGGTGTCAATCTCAGAAATTCACTCCTGTGACATCACACATAGGTTGACCGTTCAAATCAGATTATTCATTCTAACACCCATCCATGTCCATTAACCATCTAGCACACATTCTATATCCTCAGCTCCATAACACATAAATTCAAATCTCCCAAGTCAGCATAAATGAAAATCCTTCGGCTGCACTAGGTCTCTGTGATTATGCCTCCATGGCTTAGGGAGAAGCATGCCAACCTCTCACCGCTGGGTCTGTGTTTCAAATCCCAGTTACTCCATGTAAAATCTGTGCTGGACAAAACAGAAGCAGACTGGTTTTTCTCCGGGTACTCTAGTTTTCCTGACTAACTTTCATTCCACCAACACTCTCCACCATCATTTAATTTTATCAGTCATTTATTCAATCGCTGACTCAGAGGAGTGCGATAGGCTTCGACAGTCGGCACAGTTCATATCTTCACAACTAGATGGAATATTCCAATGTCATCAATAGACATTACACCATCTTGTTTTTATTTCATGTCGAGCTGGCTGAACCGACATGCCATGCGTTTTGTATCCCCCACCCATTAACAATTTGTTTACCGTTAAGTATTAGAAAAAAACAATCCCATCCATGACCTACACTACATTCTGCCTGTGACGCCACAACCTCCATTCACTGTTCCATCTTCATTCACGTTTGTTTACCCGCCAACCTAGCACGTCAGGGTTCAACAACCACCATCCATCTCCATTCATGTTTCCCATTAAAACAATCTCATCCATGACCTGCGCTACATTCCGTAATCTGCTGTGACGTCGCAACCTCCATTCACGGTGCCATCTTCATTCACGTTTATTTACCCGCAAACCTAGCACGCCAGGGTTCAACAACCACCATCCACCACCATTCATGTTTTCCATTCAAAACACTCCCGTCCATGACCTACCCCACATCCCGCAATATGCTGTGACGTCACACACACACACACACACTAGTTGACCGTTCAAATCTGACGATTCATTAACCGACAAAGATTCGGAAACCTTCGGCAACACTCGGATCTCATCAAGTACAAAGCAAAGCTATATAGCACCAGACCATAACAGAGAAGGCGCTCAGTCCAACAAAGAGACTGGGTCGAGGAGGGTCTCGTGCAGATCCTCTTCCATCCTTCTCCCCTCGTCCCACACCCCACCCTTCCCTCCCCCGCCCCCCTCCCCCACCCCTCCCCTCCACCCACACCCCCTCAAACCGGTTCCTGGACCCTCCAAGGTTTGTTTACCTTCCGGGGTCCAGGCGACCTTGGGGTCAATGACCTACCTCAAGGTCATTGATCATGACCTACCTCAAGGTCATTGACCTTGCCACGCCCCCCTCATTTGCATAAATAACGGTATTTGAAGCAGAACCCTCCTTGCTCCTCTACTCGCGTCTACCGAGTCAGCAGAGAGCTTGGCCCCATGACCTAATGCTGTGCTTTAGCCAGCGTAGCCACTGCTCTCGGTATGATGATGATGATGATGATGATGATGATGATGATGATGATGAAAACTGTGCCTGGCATAGATATCGTACAACAATGTATATACATTTCCTAGGAAACACACATCTTGCTATTAAAATCAAAAGTTTTAAATTTTCGAAATTCAAATCATGAATATTTTAATCCATTTTATTCAAAATTTGGGTCTTACTGTGTCCTGGCCTTCACCGGTTCTCTCATATCTCCCATTTTTAATGAACATTTTGTACTTTTCTTTTTTTACATGGGTGTTAAGCCTTCAGCTACAAAATGTAACTCACTCAACCTTTCTGGCTATAACTATTCTTTCTATAAAATGTTAAAAATAATATTTTGAATTCGTTCATAATACAAATGAAATAATAACGCTTAATTAATTAATAATGTGGAAATAAAAATAAAACGCTAATCAATCAAATTCATGAAAAATATATTGAATTATAGTAGACGTTTCGACCCTTCAATGGAGTTTTCTTCAATGTATTTCTAAGGCAAAATACCTAGTATATTCCAATTCAAGCTTCGAGTAAATATAACTAAACTATAAATAAATAAATAAATGGATAACCTTACAAAACATTAAATTTCAAAATGAATTGAAACATTATAATTCTGAATTTTGTTAAAGATGTCAGAAGCTAATGAATATTCTCACAGGAAGAACTACGTGAAGTCAGATATCAAAATTAAAATTATTTTAAAATTTTCATATCTGACTGCCCGTAGCTTTTTGTGAGAACAGTCATTAGCTTTTTGGCATCTTAAACAGAATTCAGAATTATATTTCAATTCATTTTTAAATTCAATATTTATTTATTTATTTATTTATTTATCTATTTATTTATTTGTGTATGTATTTACTTATTTAGTTATTTATTTTTTATTTATTTATCTATTTATTTATTTTATTTATTTATTTATCTATTTATTTATTTATCTATTTATTTATTTACATATTTATTTATTTATTTATTTATTTATTTATTTATTTATTTATTTATTTATTTATTTATTTATTTATTTTCGCTCTAAGTTTGAATTAGAATAGATTTTGCTTTGATATATTCAGAAGAAGACTCCATTGCAGGGTCGATGTATGTACTTTAATTCAATATAATATTCAATTAATATTATTGATTGGCGTATTATTGTTAGCTCCATGGGTCACGCCAGTTTATCGCCCAAAACTGACCAAAACAAGATTAAGAACCACTGACCAAATGTAATGAATAATTAACTGTATTATACTCAATTATCTTGTGCCACTGAGTGTCAAATGAGAGTGTTGTGGTAAGCATTGATAGCAATGACAATGACAAATAAAGACATAATCCATGTTGTACTGGTGCCAATCATGTGGTACGGTCATGCTTCTTTGAAGGGCCTGATAGCAGAACAACATACCTGGAGATACTTCATAATTGGTTCATAGCGCAGCTAATAGCCGAAGATGTTTTTGTTGTTTTTGCTTATTTTAGGGGCTGTGATATCGCGGTCTAATAGCCCCGTGTATTTGTGTGTGTGGGTGTGTGGAATTTGTGTGATAATCTGTGTTATTGTGATGGCTATATTCAGGGCCGGTCTTAGGGGTTTCAGCGCCCTGTGCGAAATTCGATTTTGCGCCCCTCTGTGCGAGCCGGGTTGCCTAACTTTGGCAAAAATTATGAGGAATCATGAAAATGTAAAGTAGAAAATGCAGGCAAAGGCAAGGCACCGAGTTATCGGATGAAATTAAATAAAATGAACCTAAAGTACATTTACCCATTTACTATATTGCGTTGTAGTAAGGGGATAGTCAAAGTAACATACAAAATATCGGCTGTACGCTCGCATGATACAAAAATTCTGGACTCTATTATCTAATAGGTGATGCGTAGCAAATTACAATAACTATTTTTTAGCCCATTTTCATGTTATGAAAAAATATGAGATCACCTTTTGTCCGTGTGTTTGTGTGTGCGTGTGTGTGTGTGTGATGGTGTGTGTGTCCCCCCTAATAACTTCTAAACAGCTGGAGCGATTTCAATGAAACTCAGTAAGATCATAGCACCATTTTGGCCGACTCCGACTGTGCCCTTCAAATTTTATTGTGTCTCACCAATCCAACATGGCGGCTGTGCAAAATATTTCACCAGCATTCAGTATCTCCGAAACTATTACCGATATCACCCTGAAATTGTGTACGGTGGTAAAGGGCACTACTAGACGATCACCTATGAGATTTTCAAAAACTTGGTAACTACAAAACCAACATGGCGGTCAAGCGAATTTGAGACTTTAAGTAGACTTTCCTCGCGATTTAACCATCCAAACTTAATGTAACATGGTACAGCAAATGTTTATACACATTGTAATGCAGTGGTGTCTAAGTTAGTTCAATTGTTTACATAACCTCAAAATGGCGGCTGTGCCAAATATTTCACTGGCATTCTATATCTCCGAAACATTTACAGATATCACCCTAAAATTTTGTACGGTGATAAAGGGCACTAGTACAAGTTAATCTATGTAACTTTCATAAAAATGTAATGTACAAAACGAACATAGCGGCCAAGCGAATTTGAAACATTTTAATAGACTTTTCTCGAGATGTAACTCTTTGAGCGCAGTGAAATGTGGTAGAGTAAATGATTATACATATTGTAATGTACTGGCATCTAATTTAATTCAATTGTTTACATAACCTCAAGATGGCGGCTGTGCGAAATTTTAAAATTAAGTTTTATTTCTTTTGTCGTAATCATGCGATCGAAGTGAAAGTTTGAACAATGGAGCTACGCAATAATTTTCCTTTAATGATACATAACTCTATGACCTATACATATATCAATCCAAAATGGCGAGCATCCGATATATTTAGACAGCTTTCAATATCTACGAATCTTTTACAGCAATCGAACTGATTTTTTATGTTCATAGAAGCTATGATCATAAGTTCACCTATAGGACTTTCAGTCACCTGGTGATCACAAATCCAACATGGAGGCGACGCGAATTATAAATATTTAAATGGACGTTTCTCGCGATTTAACCATCCGAGTGCAGTGAAACTTTGCACGTTAAATGCTTATACAAATGTTAATCCACTGGCATTTAATTTATTTCAATTGTTTTCATAACCACAAGATGGCAGCTGTGCGATATTTTAAAATCTCGTTTTTACTACTTGTGTTCTAATCATGCCATTGAAGTTAGAATACCACACGTACACAATAATCTTCATGTAATAGTACATAAATCAAAATAGAACCTGGCGACCATCTGAAATATTTAGACGGTTCTCAATATCTACGAATGTATCACAACCTTCAAACTGAAATTTTGTACGAAGATAGAGGCAATTAACATGAGTAGGATATATGAAAATAGGCTGTATAGTTCTTCACGGAACTACTTGTTTCAGTTGTGATGCAAAATGTCAACATAACAAAATCACTGGAAAAATACACTTACAGGAATCAAGCTTTACTAATTCAAACAACTACGACACACAGGGAAAAAACACTAAAACCCAAACCCTTATGAGTAGGGAGCTTTCCGTGCTTTGACTGAAGCAAGCTGTCTTACTAACTGGGCTAAATCGAGTGAACGCGCAACATCGTTCTCTATTGAAATTAAAGCAAGTTTTGACAGTCACTCTTGGCCCATTGTATCACGCAGGTAGATTTTAATCAACTTCAATTTTGAAAATCTACGTTCACCCAAAGCGGCAGTTACTGGCAAGGTTAAGAGGATTCGCAAAGCTACATCAACGTTTGGAAAAACGTCAATCATATTCGTGCTCTAAATGAACTGTAACCCAGCACGAGGTGTTTTTTTTGTTTGTTTTTTTTTTTGTTTGATGGTAGGCATGGGCTCAAATGTTGCAGCTCAGAACATAGATCCATCCCACTTATATCAGACTCATTATTTCCACTAGAAAGCTGCTTTTGGAAGTTCAAGCAACGATCCTTGAGTGTACTACTATCTTTAATAGACACAGACAGTGCCTTTAGATCGTACAAAAATCCCCATGTATCGGGATGCTCTTTAAAGAAAAAGAATATCTTCCTTACAGACTTTAAAGCTACTGTTAGGAGTTTGTCAAAGAAACTTAAGAGTCGTTGTAGCTTCACTTGATTGCGCTTAACCTTAGCCTGAGCTTCAGCCTCTGTCAGCTCCAGCTCCGACTCTGACTCAGAACTCTCTCAGTGCCTGACTCGATGACTCGGTCCGTGTCATCTTCCTCAATCAACCGTTTAGGGGGTCTAGTCTTCCTTTTCAGTCTACCTTCTTCGACCTCACGAGACACAGACGCGATGATTTCTTTAGCCGAAGTTATAGCGCTTTCATAGCGTTCTTGGGAATATTTTGCAAGGTACGCGATACAACCTTCCGCGAAAGAAGACGCCTTTTGTATATCAATTGCTTCTGCTTGCATGGCTTTGCTAACTACCGTATGTTTACTTGAAACAAAATGTCGTGCCATACTACAACAGCAACGACAAATACGAATGTCACAATTTTTTTGCCAAGTATTCAGCTTCATTGCGTAGCCCCGAATCAAAAGCAGGATTCTCCTTAATGGCCTTTATGGCTGCCTCTACCCCATTTGTATCGTATCTAAGAGGCCTCACTGCATCTATGCGAAACTCCCAGCGAGTGCCGCTCAAATATTTTAGAGTCAAATTACAAATGTAAGCTAACAAAATAGACCACCGGCCAGGAGATGACGAAAATAAAACATACAGTATATGCTTTGAATAATGCCAAATAGAGTAATGCAGTAAGGGTAGCATTCGGCTGAATCAGATAACACTAGATTTAAGGAATGGCCACCACATGGAACATATTTTGCGCGCGGGAACTGTTTTACAATGCGAGCTTGAACTCCTTTATGTTTACCTTTCATATTCGTGCCGTTGTCAAAGCCTTGACCTCTAAGGTGTTCTAGCTTTAACCCCATTTCTGTCAAAGTATTAATGATCAGATCGGCACATTATTGGACTGATCAGTAGGATTTGTTTGGGAAGATCTCCCGTCTATTAACGTTGAAGGTCGGACGAATTTTTTTTAAACTTCAGCTGCCTTCTTGGCTTCTTCTGCATGCTGCAACCTTCGTTTTGTGTTTGCAGCTCCACTAGCTTTACCGGAAGAGGCCATTGTTGTAGGGTTTCTCGTTCTTCGTCCCGACTTTACACCATCTGCACCACGCACTCGAATGAACGACAATTAGCAAGGACCATAACAATGCCGCGTATTGTGCTAATATGTCCTGCCATCTACGAGCGGGTCGACGCAGACTTCGCCCAACCACTCGAGCTGTTTTTTACGATTTCATTCTCTTTGACTATGTCCCCAGCTCGTGCCACACCCGCACTCTTTTCTCCAACCTCACTTTCCTCTCTACCTGCCTTCCTCGCTTTCTTTCTCTCTCCTTCGCCTTGCTACAGCTCTGCTACAACAGCGAACCGAACCGAAATATCACGGAAATGCCCGAGCGCTGCCGAAGGTCGATTTGGTTGGTCCCGGGCCCGGGAGTCGAGCCGGGTTACGTTTCCACGAAAGTGAAAAGGCAAGGCAAGGGAGAGAAAGATATAGTGTTTGCTAATCACTATTTCACAGAGTTTAACTTCAGTCTGTCACGGACTAAGGTGCGCGTAGGGTTTACAGTCGTGAGAGATAACACCGGTTGAACTATTTTTAAAAACTGATTCCCTTATTTTTTTTGACGAACTCGCATTTACCTATCTTGCCATTTGTTGAATAGGAAATACATCGAAATTTGCCTATCTTTGGGGGACGTCTTCGGCGCCCCCTAAACCGTTGGCGCCCTGTGCGACCGCACATGTCGTACACCCCTAAGACCGGCCCTGGCTATATTAGTAAAAATAATGTTATTGGTTTTGCGTCCCTTTTAACAACTGTGGATTTTAGCGAAGCCGCACGCCGGGCTGCCAGAATTTTGCCCCGAAGGGGATCAGTAGCGTGCCAGTAAATCAACTGCGTCGGTATTTCATGCTGCAACCTTGGGCACAGCAGGCGAGAACGTTACCCCTGAGCCTCGCAGCCAGACTGCTATACTAGTGGGTGAGTTTGAGTCTTCAGTCTTTTAACTGGTTTACATGGCCATACGCCACAGTTCAGAGACTAAAGTCAAGAAAAGCATTTCTACGAACATCTGAGGAACTAACTGGATCACCTACTACAGCGAGAGTCTGGCTTTGGAAAGCCAAGGTCCCCGTCATCCCAGGACGCGAGATTGCATTTTCTAGTTCACTTTTAGCATTAGAGAGCGATACGGCTTCTTGATTGGCTGTTCCGACGAAACACGACTGCAGCAAGGGCTGTGATTAGTCAGGGCAGTTATTGAGTGGAACCTATCAGCGATGTCGTTCCAGGTTTGAACAAAATATGTAGAACTCCCACTGTTTTAACTTCGTATTTTCTTGGTAGCTTCATAAATTGTAATGCGCCTAACAATAGTTGCATGATCATTGTTCCTAGGCCATAAGTGTTTCCGCATCTTAAGTCAAGAAGTGCGGAGAATGGCAAGCTAATTTTTCAGCTCCGTGGTTGCCATTCATGCCATTCAGGTCGTCGGAAATAAAATATTTTGAGCCACCTCGCATGTGCATACAATTCTTGATCGAGAGTGGATGACTAGCTACTTCCGCGTTTGTACACAGTAAATGAGTTAATCGATGAAAAACATTCTGGTAATGATTCTTCTTGACTTAAGAAGATACGGAAACACTTATGGCCTAGGAACAATGATCATGCAGCTATTGCTTGCCGCATTACAACGTATACGGGTACCTAGAAAATACGAAGTTAAAACAGCGGGAGTTCTACATATGTTTTTCAAACCTGGAACGACATAACTGATAGGCTCCACCCTATAACATCGCTGACTAATCACAGGCCTTGGTGCAGTGTTGTTTTGTGAAAATAGCCAATTAGGAAGCCGTGTCCTTCTCCGATGCTAAAAGTGAACTAGAAATTGCAATCTCGCTCCTAGGACAAATGACAGTTGCAGAACGTTTGCCACCTGGCGGTCATGAAGACAGGTCTGTTTGGAAGTCCTTGAACAGATTGAGGATAGGAGTGGGCAGATCCAAAGTCAACCTAGTAAGATGCGGCTATATCGATGCCAGCTACATCACATGTGACTGTAGTGAAGAACAAACTATGCAACATACGCTCCAGTGTCCATTGTGCCCATCTCCCAGCACCGAAGATGATCTGTTTTATGCAACACAAAATGCACTTGATGTTGCTACGTTCTGGTCGAGATTGATGTGAAGTGCTTTTCAATTTATTTGTGTTATGTTACGTAGTTAACCATGCATAATTGAACTGTGTAAATGGTATTTCTAATACGATAATAATAATAATAATAATAATAATAATAATAATAATAATGACTGGTTAGATACAACGCTCCATACCTCCCTGTCTTGAGCTAATCGTTTCATCTCTACATAGCTATCATGTCCTATAAACGAGACAATCTGTTTAACATATTCTAACCTTGGTCCACCCCTACAGTTCTTGTCCTCGACCCTTTCCTCCATTACTACTGTAAGTTCGCTATTCCTGGGTGTGTTAGTATGTATGTGTCCTGTCAATACGAGTATATCTCTTTTCTTCATTGCCAGTCGACAGAAACATCTCTTCTCTGCCACTCTTCTTAATGCATCTTAATGTATTACTCTATCTACTCTTCATCATTCTCCTGTAACGCCACATTTCAAATATTTCTATTCTCCTCTTTTCTGCTGCGCTAACAGTCCAAGTTTCACTTCCATAGAGCGCCACGCTCCAGGCAAAGGCTTTCAAAAAAGTATTCTTAATACCTAAATCTATATTTGCCTGCAGTAGTGGGAAAACCACGGAAAATCACTTCCAGGATGGCTGAGATGTGAACCAGTTTTGCCTCACGAGGCTGAATGAACCCCGTTCCAGCCTTCAACACCAAAGTTTAATTTCCGGGGCGACAGACAAGAACGCTAGCCGCTACACCACGGGGTGATTACAGAAGATGTTATGGTTCAGGTATGATTGCAACAGAATGGTGCGCCACCCCAATTCAATTTAACTTTCCTCAAAGACTGCTTCCCAGGAGATGATAATAATACTATGTGTGAACATGGTGCAAGTATACCTGTAGAGGGTTTCCAAGTCTAGACTCTAAAATGTGGTGTATGTTACTGTGTTCAGGATAATCTTCAACTATTAAAGACCGTGGATTCAGTTCTCGCCACGCATAATCTAGTAGCCATATAAGCGCTGTTCGGTCTATGAGAATGTCCCGGCACCTTTAATACTTCCAATTCAATTTAACTTTCCTAGAAGACTGCTTCCCAGGTATATTGAAGAAAAAGATACATCGTACATCCTGATCCAATAGCATTGTTCCCCTTATTAATCCCTTATCTAACTTGGCTACATTGTTATGTTGTGTCTTGTTTCCGACGGGGCGTGTTTTCTAGTAGAGTGAAGAGGAGTGAACTCTCCATGAAAGTGTGTTCGTTTAAATTATTGGGGTTGTTTTTTTTTGGCTAGGTGTATCTCGATTGCTTCATTTATGTCATTCATTCATTTTCATTCATTCGTTTATTTTCAATTGGGGGTGTGTTCCCCGGGGGCAAATTAGATATACATAACAAATAACTGTACATAACAATTCACTAACAATTAATCTGTAGTATTTACACAAATAGTCAGTCTTTTCTTAAACACACCTATATGTTTGGGAAAATGCTCTAAGACTGCGGCAGGTAGAGTGTTCCAATTATCAATGGCACGGTTTACGAAAGAATATTTACCATAATTTGTTCGCTGTGGTCGGCCCTTAACTTTGAAAGGATGATCGCTCCTACCCATGTAAGTGGGCTTTCCCAATCGTTTGCTAAGTTCACCCCATGCTGGTTGATTTGTATACGTGTTGTACATAGCGCAGAGTCTAGATTTCATCCTCCTAGCCTCAAGTGATTCCCACCCAAGTTTCTTTAACATACGGCTCACACTGCTCCTGGGATTAAAGTCACTGAGCACAAATCTAGCGGCCATTCTTTGCACCATTTCCAACTCATTTATGAGCCCTACTTGATATGGATCCCAAACCGCCGAGGCGTATTCCAGAATAGGTCTTACAAGTGACAAATATCCTAATTCTTTAGCAGAGGTACTACTTCCTTTTAATACCCTCATTACAAAGTGCAGGGATTTGTAAGCTTTAGAAACTACACATCCTATATGACTACTCCATTTCATATCATTTCTTACGTGAACGCCCAAATATTTGCCAGAATCTTCTTCTACAAGTATTTCCGAGCCAATGTTATATTGAAAATCTTGCCTTCGCACTTTCCCTATTTTTATTAGACTACATTTTCTTGTGTTTATTTTCATTTTATTTTCAATCGCCCACTTATAGACCAGGTTCAGGTCATCTTGAAGTACTGCATTGTCTTGTGACTCATGTATCTTTCGATATATTACACAATCATCCGCAAACAATCGACAGTCACTGCGAATCCCATTTGGTAAGTCATTTATAAACGCCAAAAATGACAAGGTTCCGATTACGCTGCCCTGAGGGATACCCTACGTTACGGTAATTTCATCCGAGAATCGGCCTTCAATTTTCACTTTCCTGGAACGACCCGTCAAAAATTCTTGGATCCATAAAATTACTCTTCTATCAATCTTCGTCGAAGCTAATTTATGGAGTAGCATGTCATGCGGCACGGCATCAAATGCCTTCGCAAAATCTATAACTACGGCGTCGACTGAAACTCCATCGTCTAACGATTCGCTAATATCTTGAAAAAGTGATAGCATCTGACTCTCGCATGAGTAACCTTTCCGAAATCCACGTTGTCTATCATTAAACTATTATAATGTTTCCCACTGTTCCCTCAAGTAGTCGCAAATGAGATGCTCCATCTGTTTACCAACGATGGATGTAAGACTAACCGGCCAGTAGTTGCCCAATTCAAGTCTGCTCCCTCCCTTAAATATTGGGACTACCGTAGCTCTTTTCCAGTCATCCGGGATTTGCGCATTGTTTATGGACACATTAAACATCACCTCTAAGTATCGTGCCACGGCCCTACCTCCTAGTTTAAGTACTTCACTAACAATATTATCAGGACCCTTCGATATATTGTAACGTATTTTTTGTATTAGCTTTACAATTGCTGACTGGTTTATTTGGAGAAGTGGAGCCCCTGATTCACCGTTAAGGTCCAACACACAGCTATAGGATTTATTGAACACACTACATTAAAAGACATTTAATACATTAACAATGGCCTGATTCTCAGTAATTAATTTACCGTCACCGGACATTATCATAGACAAATTATTTGAATTTCCCTTTCTTCTCCTAACATAACTGTATTTTTTTTCCACCCATCGCCTCCCGAACCAAGTAAATCTTGCATATAATTGTCATGAGCAGCCCTCTTTTTTAAGACGAGCTCTCTTGATAAGGACTTAAATTTCAACATATACTTGTCACTATCATGTCTTTTATTGTATAATTTCCTAATTTTCCGTTTAAGACTCCTGATTTCCCGTGTGTAATACTCAGGATCTGGGTTTTGTTTCCGTAATTTAAATGGAACAAATTTATCAATAGCGCTATTTAAAATTTTCAAAAAGTTAGTCCACAGGATATTAATGTGATTTCCTTCCGATGCCCATCCTATAAATAGCTCATTCAAATACCCCTGAAATTTGCCCTGATCCGCCCTGCGATACTGGCATATGATCTTATTTGCTACATCAGAGTCTAATTTTGTAATGTCACCGTATCTAATATTTAATTCAACCCCAGAATGGTCACTAATTCCTGGTACTTTCAGACAGTTAATATACAGCTCTACAGGCCTTACGAGATAAACATCTAAGGTATTATTGCCTCTAGTTGGAAAGTCAACTACTTGGGAAAATCCCCCCTCTCTTAAGAATTTGTTTGCAGCGCTCTGAGCTTGACCACAGTTAGTTGACTCACCAGACCAGTCTACTTTGGGGAGGTTTAAATCTCCGGCAATTATTATGCTCTTTTTTCATAGCATTACCCGTACAAGTTTTATCATACAGTGTGTCGAGAAGCGAAAAGTTATCTTTCGGTACTCTATACGCCCCTATCACCTGAAGAGGGAATTTATTCCCTTTATCCGAAATTTGTACACATAACATTTCATGGTCCGTATCAGCCCACTTTAAGAAACTAGCTATATTTTTGCGCACACAAATAAATAGCCCACCACCTCGCTTCCCCCGATCCCTTCTGTACATTTCGTAGGTCCCTTGAATTATTTCATTACTATTTATATCCTCATATAACCAAGATTCAGTAGCAATGACAATGTCCGGAGAATACGTCTCTACAAGATTCCAAAATTCAATTAATTTATTTCCTAAACTCTGACAATTAACCTGCAGTAATCTTAGAGTCTTACCTCCGCAGCAAATATCCCGAAGTAGCTCCTTCAGTTCCCGTCGGCTGGCAACCTCTGGACCTGCTCCTCCTCACAATGGCCGGCACGAACCGATGACCCTGTCAGGTAGGCTCCCCAGGTTGAAAGCGCCCCGTCGATTTAAATGCAGCCCGTCTCGGGCGAAGTCACGGCCACCAATCCAGCAGTCAGCATCTACGTTCACTAATCCCAGTTGTGCACAAACCCAGTCCATGCGGTCATTTACAGTCTTAACTCGCCTTAACGGAACATCTCCCCGCCGAACAATGCCACTCATTATAATTTTTGCATTTCTAAACTTGCTTTCAGTTTTTCTGCCTAGTTCGTAGAGCTCCCCCATGATGTAATCAGCTGTAGCCCTCTTCTTCAAATCGTTCGTCCCAACATGGGGCAACAACACTTTAACTTTGTCACAGTCCTCTACATTTGCTTCTTCCACTTGTTGGGCAAGCTGGTCAATTTTAATCCCCGGATAACACCGCACTTTCGCACCTGATTTCCTCGAGATATTCGCACTCCATCGTATCATAGAATCACCCATTATGATAACGTCATCCTCAGTTTGCTCCTGCTCGCCCTCTTCCACACTGATCCCAGTAGAAAGCCGTTCAGTCACATCCTTCACCGTTTCCTCTGATTCACGAAGCTTTGTTCTAAGTTCCTGTATTATGTGATCCCTTGCTTTGATGTGCACCCTCAAACAATCCAGCGTATCACATACTTTACAAAACCAATTCGCGACATCACAATCCTCCTTCTTGACCTTAATACAGCCGAAGTGAAACCATTTCTCACATAGTCCACACTGAACACAGTTCTTCATTGTTTTACTGCACGTCGAACACTTTAATGCTGCCACTGAATCATTTGCCTGATTCACATTTGGAGTAACAGGGCCTGGATTCACTTCCACTCCACCAATAACTAACAACTCAACTATCACTAGGGCTATAAACCACAAGTTACTAGGTCCCATTCGCACACACAAACACCGGAAATCCCGACTACCCTTCGCATACCACAGTCCGATCCTCGCGCGATAACACTCCAGAGAACAACCCATTTCAGCACACCTGAGAGCTCGGGAAAATCACGACCTTTCACTTTGACTGCCTGTTATATATGACAGCCAGTTATATATCAGGAGCTCTGTCTTTCGGTTCTTGATTAATTATTTTTTAGTCGGTTTCAATGTTAGTGATGTGCAGATGCATTCCGGTTGTGTTATTCATTGCAAATGCTATTTTATGCCTTGCTTTTTGAACAGATTAGTGATGTTATATGTGTTCGCGTTCACATAATTGAAACGCGCGAATCTTTAGCCCATTTTCAATTTTGAAAGAATAGGCTTATGAGATCATTTTTGTCCGTGTGTCTGTGTGTGCGTGTGTGTATATGTGATGGTGTGTGTGTGTGTGTCCCCTAATAACTTCTAAACGGCTGGAGCGATTTCAATGAAACTCGGTAATTTCATAGCACTATTCCGGACGACCCCGACCGTGCCCTTCAAATGTTGTTACGTCACACATATCCAACATGGCGGTTGTGCGAAATATTTCACCAGCATTCAATATCTCCGAACCTATTACCGATATCACCCTGGAATTTTGCACGGCGATAAAGGGAACTACTAGAAGTTCAACTATGTGACTTCTGAAAACCTGGTAACTACAAAACCAACATGGCGGCCAAGCGAAGTTGCGACTTTAAAATAGACGTTTCTCGCGATTTAACCAACCAAACGCAATACAACATGGTACAGTATATGTTTATACACTTTGTAATGCACCAACATCTAACTTCGTTCAATTGTTTACATAACCACAAGATGGCGGATGTGGGAAATATTTCACCGGCATTCTATATCTCTGAAACTATTAGCGGTATCACCCTGGAATTTTGTACGGAGATAAAGGGCATTACTGGAAGTTCATCTATAAGACTTTTAAAAACCAGTTAACTACAAAACGAACATGGCGGCCAAGCGAATTTGAAAGTTTTAAATATACCTTTCTCGAGATTTAATGTTCCAAACGCAATGAAACTTGGCACAGGGAATGTTTATACGCATTGTAATGCACTGGTATCTAATTTAGTTCAATTGTTTACATAACCTCAAGATGGCGGCTGTGCGAATTTTAAAATTACGTTTTTATTTCTTGTGTCGTAGTCATGCGATCGAAGTGAGAGTTTGAATAATGAACCCACGCAATAATTTTCCTTTAATGGTACACGACTCTATGGCCTATACATTTAACAATCCAACATGGCGACCATCCGAAATATTTAGACGGCTCTGAATATCTACGAATCTATTATAGCAATCAAACTGTATTTTATGTTCATAGGGGCTATGAACATAAGTTCACCTATAGGACTTTCAATAACCTGGTGATCACAAATCCAACATGGCGGCGACACGAAATATAAATATTCACATGGATGTTTCTCGCAATTCAACCATCCGAGTGCAGTGATACTTGGTACAGTAAATCCTTATACAAATGTTAATCCACTGGCATCTAATTTATTTCAATTGTTTCCATAACCACAAGATGGCATCTGTGCGAAATTTTAAAATCTCGGTTTTACTTCTTGTGTCCTAATCATGCGATTGAAGTTTAAATGTTACACGTACACAATAATCTTCATGTAACATTAACAACTCTAGGACCTACATATATAAAAATTCAACATGGCGACCATCCGAAATATTTAGACGGTTCTCAATATCTACGAATCTATTGCAGCAATCAACCTGAAATTTTGTATGTTGATAGTGGCAATTAACATAAGTAGGATATATGAAAATAGGCTGTATAGTTCTTCACGGAACTACTTGTTTCTCATTATTGTCCGGCTTTTGAATCGCTTTATCTTTATGTTTATGTCTGGCTACAATTTGATCTATTTTTCTGGACAGAAAATTGTTTTCCTTTGCTATTTCCTTCATTGTTCTGATTTCCTTATTATAATTGTATTTTGACATGGGCATGTTTAGAGCCCTGTGCACCATTGAATTGAACCCCGCTAATTTATGCGTAATGGGGTGATTGGACTGATTGTCGATTGCATGCGAAGTTTGTGTGCCTTTTCGGAATATGGAATTTGAAAGCTCGATCTTTACGTTCGATGGTTATGTCGAGATAATTTATTTTCCGATCGGTTTCGGATTCCTTAGTGAATTTGATTGAGTGGTGTAAGCTATTAATGGTTTGGTGAATAGTTTCTTCGCTTGTTAATTCAGTGTCGTAGATGCAAATTACATCATCCACGTATTTTTCCACATTACTATTCCCTTAGTAGAGGTCTTTTATAGGAACGCATTTTCTAGTGCGTTAATGAAGATGTCGGCGATTAGCCCGCTTAGTGGTGACCCCATGGCTAGGCCCTTTGTTTGGGTGTATATTTTATTATCGAATTGAAACACGTTTTGGCTGAGTACGACCTCAGTAATCTCACGACCTCTTCAGTTTCTTTTGTCAAGTTGTTGGATTTTAAGTTGTTTTCGATAATATTGATTGCTTCATTAATTGGAATGTTGGTGTACAGTATATCGAAAGATACTAGCCGGAAGCTAGGTTTGCTTTGTAGCATGTTTTATGGAGTTACTAATTCCATTGTGTTCTTTACTGAATTGTTTTTGTCATTGGACAGGTGGTGTTTTAAGATTTTTAGTAATTCTTTACTGATTTTGTAATTTGGCGCTTTCCTACAGTTGACTATTGGACTCATTGGGCACTCATTTTTGTATATGTTTGGTAGTCCCCTCAATGGTGGTATATTCGTGTACATGTTTATTAATTTTGATTTTTCGACTTTGGTCAATATGTATTCTGTTTCTTTTAACGCGCTCTTTTTTATTTGGAATTTGTTGGTGGGGTCTTTTCCTAGTTCCTTGATTTCTTTGATATTCAGAAATTCGTCTGTTTTATCGATGTATTCTATTCCGTTTAGAATTACTGTGGTATTCCCCTTATCTGCTTTCCTGACGACTAAGTCATGTTCTTTTATTTTTTGTTTCAATGACTTGACAAGTCATCCTCGAAGTGGATTTCCGTGGTTTCCCACTTGGTCTACGGGCAAATGCTGGGATGTACCTACCGCCAGGCCACGGCCGCGCACTTCCCTCTTCCTTGTCTATCCCTCCCATTCTTCCCATCCCGTCCCATCCCTCATGAGGCACCCTGTTCGCTTTGCAGGCGAGGTCGCCTGGGCGAGGCGTTAGTCCCGCCTCCCCAGTTGTATTCCCCGACTCAATGTCAAGCTCCAGGACACTGCCCGTAGAGGCAGTAGAGGTGGAATCTCTCACTGAGTCCGTGGGAAAAACCTACCTGGAGGGTAAACCGACTACGAAACAAAACGAAGCGAAGTGAAGCCTGTAAGGAAATGAGCTGGCGTGAAGAAAACGATAAGTCAGAAATCCATTCAGGGTAATGAATGAAGTGTATTAAACAATTCGTTAATAGTACATTATGCAACGAGCCTATAATGGCTATAATTAAGACACGAGTATTTTTTATAAAACGAGCGTATGCGAGTTTTATAATTTCCATACGAGTGTCTTAATTACTATTATAGGCGAGTTGCATACGACTGTTTATGTTCGACGATAATTATAATTTTATTATATGTTTTAACATAAATATTCATAAATATCTGTTGAGAGTCAGCCACAAGAATTTTGTTTTCGGAGAGCGAGCGCGAGACATCTCTCTGTCTTTCAAGATCTTTGACGCATGCGCTCTGTGTCCTTGCAATGACATATGCAAGCCATATGTTTACATCTGCCGTCCCTCAGTAATATTGTCACCGGAGTCGTTTGAATGCGCTGTGTAGAAATTAGTATTGGTGATTTTAAGGTACAGTGCTATTTCTTGTTTCATATTCGCCAGTTTATTTACGCGAACATATGGACGGTGCGTATTCCATGTCGATAATTTATTATAGTTCGATGTTGTGTTTATGCCCGACATGTTGGGTTTTGAGCGCGTGCGCGAAGGTATCGTTACCTAATTGGTCAATGAACGAGCTCTGATTGGCTGGAGAAACTGTATCATAATGAAAATAAGTGTTATAATGACCATCATTATGACACCGTTTTCTGACACATAATAGTGAGGGTCGAACATAAAAATAATATAAGAATACATACAAGTGATTATAACTTACATAGTTTGGAATATTTACAGTAATTATCCTCTTGCTCCAATGAAAATTAGTTTTTCATTTTACATAATAGAATTCAAGTGCATGCTCTAATATTATTTATTTTATTTATTATATTATGTTGTTCTAATTTGTATACACGGGCATAATATCGATACGTAATTCACGAATCCACATAAAACAAACTAACCTTATATAACGAGCTTCAAACAGTGAATCGTAATATAAACACCAACTAAACATACTAGACTGAGTGTAGGCCTAGTTAGATAATATTTGCAAATAAATTTAAACCTAAACCCTGTGATCAGGGTCTGATGATGACCACTTGAAGGTCGAAACGCGTAATCCTAGAATTGCCCCCATTTGATAGTGAAAATTAATTAATAAGTTACGTGTATTTTTTCAGGAGTGATATTTACTTGTATGTCTACCCCTTATTATTCCCGTTTCCAAAGAGGACGGGGATGAGATGCGATTAAATGCTATGTGGCGGATGGTTTTTACGGCTGGATGCCCTTACTGATGTCAGTCTCATGAGAGATGAAATGAATAAAGATGAATGAAACTAGGCAAGTATGTTGATGAAAACGACCGTGGCCTGTCAGAAGGTTCCGTCCCAGAATTCGTCTTGAATTGAAAATGGGGAAACCACGCAAAGCCATTTCAAGGACGGCCGACGGTGGGGCTCGAACCCACGTCTACCGATTCCCATGGCTTAGCTACCGCTGTCGGTCCAGGAGTGGTATTTACTTAATATTCATATATCATATTCATTTTACCACACCCAGTCTTTGGGCGTATTTGTGTTGATCGACTGAAGAGTTGCTACTGACAGTTTTTGTGTGGTATCTGTAGTAGTATGAGTATATTTGTAATTGAGACTAGGATTAGGAAGGAGGTGGTCGTGGCCTTAGTTTTAGTTACCATCTCGAGATTTGCTTGGAGTAGAAGTGGGAAAACGATGATAATAATAATAGTAATATCGTATGGCCTCGGTGCTGGGTGCAAGCTTGCATGTCGAATTTTGTTGTTCCTTGAACCACTATGAAAGTCAAGGAGGTTAGATATCTAAGCTTACACCCGGCACCCGAATCCATACGATATCATGATTATTACTATCCATACTCTGATTACTTCCCACATTTTGGGAACCCCCTATTAGTGCAGGAATATTAGACAGAATTTGGGCAAAGTGAGGAAAATTAGTTTATCAAGCAAGAAATTGGTGGAGAGGTTCCTTGAATAGCCTGGATCAAAATACTAAATGTCCCAAAAAATCCCTCATGGGGAACATGCCGCCATCTTGGAAAAAATGGCCGCCATAATGGATTTCGTATCCAGCATCGCATTCAACGTCATAACTCGGTATCTAAGGGTGATAGGGACATGCGGTTTGGTCAGGATAACTTACCAGAATGCAGGCTATCATTTTGACACTACTTTACCTAGATAACAATCGAATTAGTTATTATAAATCACTTAAACAAACTCTCATAGGGTAGCGTTAAAAGCAATGTTGTTGTTCAATGTCGATTTTTCACCTTTTACAGTCATGGGATTTAAAAAAGTACCGAAATAAATGTTGTCTGCACATCAAAACGCACAAAAATATGTAATCAGCACTTTCGTACACCAAAAATTACGGGTGTGAGAAGTTGTCAAACATGCGCATGCAACTCAAGGAGGGGGGCATGAAATAGCATGAAAAACTACCTGCGTGCAATGATACTGCATTTCAATACGAGTAATTACTCTCATACTATGAACACCGCTATTACGCGCTCGATCTTCTGTAATTGACTGGTTGTTTTTAGCCTACTTTCGATTTTTGCAAAAAATGAAAGTAGACTTATGAGATCAACACAGGGCGAAAAATTGAGCGTCTGTCTGAGTGTCTGTGTGTCTGTGTGTGAGTGTGTGAGTGAATGTGTGTACTCTGAATGTCTGTCGTAATGGCGGCCACCCAAATGTTCAAAGCTTAAATCAAATTATGACTAACCTAATCATCCGATCTCTACCGAATTTTGCAACAACATCTATTTATATGGCGAGCGTCTTTTGACCAAACTACAAGGTCATCAGCCCAATAGTGAAACCGAATTGAACGAAATTTTGTACAGAGGTAGCAATAGCAACGGGAACCTCATTGTCATGTTTTATATCGCCGCCATCTTGACTAAAACGTAATTTTGGCCACCCAAATGTTAAAAGCTTAAATCACATTACGACCAACCTAATCATCTGATCTCTAACAATTCTTGCAACATTATACCTTTATGTATGAAGAATTTTTCGACCAAACTACAAGGTCATCAGCCCAATAATTTGTGGATGGCGGCCATGTATGTGTGAAAATTGATTACCCATATCTATTCAAACACGGTGAAACCGAATTGAACGAAATTTGGTACAGAGGTAGCACTAGCAAAGGGCACCTCAGTGTCATGTTTTATATTGCCGCCATATTGACGGAAACGTAATGGCGGCCACCCAAATGTTAAGAGCTTAATTCAAATAACGACCAACCTAATCATCTGATCTATACTTAATTTTGCAATTACATACCTATATGTGGTAAGCATCTTTTGACCAAGCGGTAAGGTCATCAGCCCAATAGTTTGCCGATAGCGGCCAAGTATGTGTGCAAATCGATTCCCTCTATCAATTCAAACACGGTGAAACCGAATTGATCGAAATTTGGTACAGAGGTAGCATTTGCAAAAGGCAACTCAGTGTCATGTTTTATATCGTCGCCATCTTGACGGAAACGTAATGGCGGCCACCCAAATGTTAAAAGCTTAAATCAAATTACGACCAATCTAATCATCTGATCTCTACCGAATTTTGCAGCAACATGCCTTCATGTGAGGAGCTTTGTTTGACCAAGCTACAAGGTCATCAGTCCAATGGGTTGCAGATAGCGGCCTTGTATGTGTACATATCGATTCACCATATCAATTCAAACACGGTGAAACCAAATTGAATGAAATTTTCTACAGAGGTAGCACTAGCAAAGGGCACCTCATATCCATGTTTAATAGCCTTATAATACGTTGTATTTTAACAAGCTACTACAACCAACATTAAATTATACTCCTTGAAAAGGACATAGAGTTATAACAATACCCATGCATTTAGGAGAAAGTAGGCTATATGTTCTTTACTGAACATCTTGTTTGTTTCTTTGTTTCTTTTTCTTTTACGCCCGACGGCATGCACTAATGGAACTTGTCATTCTGATAATCACCACCATGGATACTAATGCACGTCGCTAAATTACTAGGATATGGGACGCAATTTAACTTTATTCTCAGCTTCTTGTAGCAAAGTCTTCAGATCGTAATGACAATATGTCCAATAATACTTTATTTCTATGCTGTAATTGTTGCCAATAATTGTAACTCTTCGGTCGGTCAACATTAATTTGCCCAATGACTGGGCTGGGTACAATGCATAAAATATTTGAAAAATAATTAATCAACACTCCTGGAAAAAAAAATCGTGGATTATTGTTGGTTGGTTCCTCAGTTTAGGGGCTGCGACAACGCCGTCATGTAGCCCCGTGTAATTTGGGTGTGTGTAGAATCTGTCTGATAAACGGTGTTAATTATGATGGCTGTATTAGTGTGTGTTACCTGTTTTTAATTCAAGTAACAACTGCAGACATTCGATTTTAAAGTAGTTCCAACTTTTGCTACCAAACGCCTCCGTCAAGTACCAACTATTTCTGAACTTGGATACTAGATGCCACCGCAGTTGGCTCCTGGAACCTAAGAGCGTTTGTCAATTCTAACCTATAATTTAGCTTCACACAAGTGTAATTAGTGGAAGGTTCTTTATCATGCCATAAATAAATGGCATGGGACCGCCGCGCCGGCTTTACTTCCCTTCCGAAGGAAGGCATACTGAGGGATTTTAAACGCTCTTAAAAAATCCGAAGACTTTGGGCGGGTTTGAACCCACGACCTTGGGCATGTTGTATGTTATATATTCTGGAACTATTCTCGTTTCTATTGCAGGCCATTTAAGACATCTGCCACAGCATAGGCAATGACCCATATATGCTTGCAATGGAATAGGATCCTACAACACAGCCTAATTTCAGACCTTGGTTTGTTGAGAAATAACACATGGTGCATCCTCCTTCCCAAATTATTCCTTCCCGTTTCCATTCATTGCCTCATTTTCTTTACGAGTATAGATTTATTTTATTTAGCAGAGCGAAAAGTGGTGACCTTTCTAAAAATATGCTTTCATTCAGATTCGCTGGGTTATTTTTCTTGGCTAGATATGTTTCCATGCTCTCGCCATTAAAGAATAAAAGACGGACAATCAAAATATAATTTGAAGCCCATTGTGGATAATCATTGAGATAATCATTCTAAGTAATTCATTCATCCCGGAGAGGATGTCAAAGTATTATTAAATACAATTGAGAAATAATTAAATCAATAATGTTGATAACAATAATCCAATTGATTAAACTGAAGGGAATTTAAGAAAGGTATTTGTAGAATTAATTGTACTAATATGATCGGATTAAAGTAGGATTCCGTGCTGTCACTCGCATGTAAAATGCCTCATTAAAAATCGTATAGAATGAGAGCATACTAGGAGTGAGTACAGTCATGCTAAGAGAAATTAATTACCAATTCTGAGAATAGAAGTTGATATAATTATGTAATTAGAGGAGGATTAAGCCCGAATCCTGTAAATTATACTTTGTAATTTTGTGAGAGATTTTCTGGAGGGTGAAAGTCTGAGAACATGAGTTTTCAGGACAGTTATTTTCATTATAAATTTGAGTGTTTTAACTGTTTGCATTCTCTTGTGGATCCTTCAGATCAGTGTAAATTGTAATTATTATATTAAGTAAAGTTTATTCTAGAAAATTATGTGTCTTTGTAGTCTTTGCCCCATTTAATTGTTAATGGTAATTAATACATTTATTTTTTCCAGGAGTGTATTTATATATTATGTATCTTGTACCCACCCATTCATTGGACACAATCGTGTTCACCGCCTGAAAAGCTACAAAAAGTCAATTTGTATAGGCAATACTAAAAATAATGGCTTCAAATCTCTACATTTCTCTGTAGCTAGACATCCCATGCCCTTATCCAAAATATCATATGGCTGCAAACTCTAGGATATGAACGTAATACGACTGAGTACTCAATAGCTGAAGTCCAATAACAAGAATCTGTCTCATGTGGGTACAGAATGGCATGAATGTGGTGCTCAAAAAAGGTTGTGCGCCTGGTATAAATGGTTTAAAAGCGATCTCCAGGAAGAAACAAACAACAGGCGTCACATTGGACAATTTAAAGCTAGAAGCATTTATATATGGCTTATAGCTAAAGCCCTGCGCGGATGCGAATATCCACAACATTTTTCGCCATGCGGATATACAACACTTTGCAGAGCTGTGCGGATAGCGGGTAAGCTGCGGATATAATATTTGGAGTGAATTCGCGGATAGTTTTTGGAATAAAATCTGAACTTGTTTAATAGCATTCTAGGACACGGATGTTTATGAAATATCGTAATTTTCCGTTATGTTTTTCCATTACAAATTAAAGATGATGATTTACGCTAATCCCATTCAAATTTTGTCATTAAGCATAATTAACACTCCGAAATGCAAAGGGTTGCAATCCTGGCTGTGTAACATTCATTTTAAACATTACACATGACCTTCTGATCAAATGTCTGAAAGATAAAATATTAAAGTAACACATTGAAAATATTATTGTAATGTCAGTAGAATCGGATAACAAACGTGTGGATAAAAGTCGTGCGAATGTGGGACGGATGCGGATAACAACCGTGTGGGTGTGGGGTGGATGTGGGTAACAACCGTGTGGGTGCGGGGTGGATGTGGGTAACAACCGTGAGGGTGCGGGGCGGTAGTGGATAACAACCGTGTGGGTGCGGGGTGGATGTGAGTAACAACTGTGAGGGTGCGGGGTGGATGTGGATAACAACCGTGTGGGTGCGGGGCGGATGTGGATAACAACCGTGCGGGTGCGGGGTGGATGTGAGTAACAATCGTGTGGGTGCGGGGTGGATGTGGGTAACAATCGTGCGGGTGCGGGGTGGATGTAGGTAACAACCGTGTGGGTGCGGGGTGGATGTGGGTAACAATCGTGCGGGTGCGGGGTGGATGTAGGTAACAACCGTGTGGGTGCGGGGTGGATGTAGGTAACAACCGTGTGGGTGCGGGGTGGATGTGGGTAACAATCGTGCGGGTGCGGGATGGATGTGGATAACAACCGTGTGGGTGCGGGGCGGTAGTGGATAACAACCGTGCGGGTGTGGGGTGGATGTGGATAACAACCGTGTGGGTGCGGGGTGGATGTGAATAACAACCATGTGGGTGCGGGGCGGTAGTGGATAACAACCGTGTGGGTGCGGGGTGGATGTGGGTAACAACAGTATGGGTGCGGGGTGGATGTGGATAACAACCATGTGGGTGCGGGGCGGTAGTGGATAACAACCGTGTGGGTGCGGGGTGGATGTGGGTAACAACCGTGCGGGTGCGGGGTGGTTGTGGATAACAGCCGAGTGGATGTGGGGTGGATGTGGGTAACAACCGTGTGGGTGCAGGGTGGATGTGGGTAACAATCGTGTGGGTGCGGGGTGGATGTAGGTAACAACCGTGTGGGTGCGGGGTGGATGTAGGTAACAACCGTGTGGGTGCGGGGTGGATGTGGGTAACAATCGTGCGGGTGCGGGATGGATGTGGATAACAACCGTGTGGGTGCGGGGCGGTAGTGGATAACAACCGTGCGGGTGTGGGGTGGATGTGGATAACAACCGTGTGGGTGCGGGGTGGATGTTAATAACAACCATGTGGGTGCGGGGCGGTAGTGGATAACAACCGTGTGGGTGTGGGGTGGATGTGGGTAACAACAGTGTGGGTGCGGGGTGGATGTGGATAACAACCATGTGGGTGCGGGGCGGTAGTGGATAACAACCGTGTGGGTGCGGGATGAATGTGGGTAACAACCGTGCGGGTGCGGGGTGGTTGTGGATAACAGCCGAGTGGATGTGGGGTGGATGTGGATAACAACCGTGTGGATGTGGGGTGGATGTGGATAACAACCGTGTGGGTGCGGGGAAGGATGTGGGTAACAACCGTGCGGGTGCGGGGTGGATGTGGATAACAGCCGAGTGGATGTGGGGTGGATGTGGATAACAACCGTGTGGGTGCGGGGTGGATGTGGATAACAACCGTGTGAGTGCGGGGTTGATGTGAATAACAACCATGTGGGTGCGGGGCGGTAGTGGATTACAACCGTGTGGGTGCGGGGTGGATGTGGGTAACAACCGTGCGGGTGCGGGGTGGATGTGGATAACAGCCGAGTGGATGTGGGGTGGATGTGGATAACAACCGTGTGGGTGTGGGGTGGATGTGGGTAACAACCGTGTGGGTGTGGGGTGGATGTGGATAACAACCGTGTTGGCGCGGGGCGGAGGTGGATAACAACCGTGTGGGGGCGGGGTGGATGTGGATAACAACCGTGTGGGTGCGGGGCGGTAGTGGATAACAACCGTGTGGGTGCGGGGTGGATGTGGGTAACAACCGTGTGGGTGCGAGGCGGTAGTGGATAACAACCGTGCGGGTGCGGGGTGGACGTGGATAACAACCGTGCGGGTGCGGGGTGGATGTGGTTAACAACCGTGTGGGTGCGGGGTGGATGTGGATAACAACCGTGTGGGTGCGGGGTGGATGTGGATAACAACCGTGTGGGTGTGGGGTGGATGCGGATAACAACCGTGTGGGTGCGGGGTGGATGCGGATAACAACCTGTGTGTGCGGGGTGGATGTGGATAACAACCGTGTGGGTGTGGGGTGGATGTAAATAACAACCGTATGGGTGCGGGGTGGATGTGGGTAACAACCGTGTGGGTGTGGGGTGGATGCGGATAACAACCGTGTGGGTGTGGGGTGGATGTGGGTAACAACCGTGTGGGTGTGGGGTGGATGTGGGTAACAACCGTGCGGGTGCGGGGTGGATGTGGGTAACAACCGTGTGGGTGCGGGGTGGATGTGGGTAACAACCGTGTGGGTGCGGGGTGGATGTGGGTAACAACCGTGTGAGTGTGGGGTGGATGTGGGTAACAACCGTGCAGGTGCGGGGTGGATGTGGGTAACAACCGTGTCGGTGTGGGTTGGATGTGGGTATCAACCGTGTGGGTGTGGGGTGGATGTGGATAACAACCGTGTGGGTGCGGGTTGGATGCGGATAACAACCATATGGGTGCGGGGTGAATGTGGATAACAACCGTGTGGGTGCGGGGTGGATGTGGATAACAACCGTGTGGGTGTGGGGTGGATGAGGGTAACAACCGTGCGGGTGCGGGCTGGATGTGGGTAACAACCGTGTGGGTGTGGGGTGGATGTGGGTAACAACCGTGTGGTTGCGGGGTGGATGTGGGTAACGACCGTGCGGGTGCGGGGTGGATGTGGGTAAAAACCGTGTGGGTGTGATGTGGATGTGGGTAACAACCGTGTGGGTGTGGGGTGGATGTGGGTAACAACCGTGCAGGTGCCGGGTGGATGTGGGTAACAACCGTGTGGGTGTGGGTTGGATGTGGGTATCAACCGTGTGGGAGTGGGGTGGATGTGGGTAACAACCGTGTGGGTGCGGGGCGGTAGTGGGTAACAACCGTGCGGGTGCGGGGTGGATGTGGGTAACAACCGTGTGGGTGTGGGGTGGATGTGGGTAACAACCGTGTGGGTGCGGGGTGGATGTGGATAACAACCGTGTGGGTGTGGGGTGGATGTGGATAACAACCGTGTGGGTGTGGGGTGGATGCGGATAACAACCATGTGAGTGCGGGGTGGATGTGGATAACAACCGTGCGGGTGCGGGGTGGATTTGGGTAACAACCGTGTGGGTGCGCGGTGCATGTAGGTAACAACCGTGTGGGTGCGGGGTGGATGTGGGTAACAACCGTGCGGGTGGGGGTGGATGTGGGTAACAATTGTGTGGGTGTGGGGTGGATGTGGATAACAACCGTGTGGGTGTGGGTAGGATGTGGGTAACAACCGTGTGAGTGCGGGGTGGAGATGGATAACAACCGTGTGGGTGTGGGGTGAATGTGGATAACAACCGTGTGGGTGCGGGGTGGATGTGGATAACAACCGTGTGGTTGTGGGGTGGATGTGGATAACAACCGTTTGGGTGCGGGGTGGATGTGATTAACAACCGTGTGGGTGCGGGGTGCATGTAGGTAACAACCGTGTGGGTGCGGGGTGGATGTGGATAACAACCGTGTGGGTGCGGGGCGGATGTGGGTAACAAACGTGTGGGTGCGGGGCGGATGTGGAAAACAACCATGTGGGTGTGGGCCGGATGTGGATAACAACCGTGTGGGTGTGGGCCGGATGTGGATAACAACCGTGCGGGTGAGGGGTAGATGTGGATAAGAACCGTGTGGGTGTGGGGTGAATGTGGATAACAACCGTGGGGGTGCGGGGTGGATGTGGGTAACAACCGTGTGGTTGTGGGGTGGATGTGGATAACAACCGCGTGGGTGCGGGGTGGATGTGGATAATAACCGTGTGGGTGCGGGGCGGATGTGGATAACAACCGTGTGGGTGCGGGGTGGATGTGGATAACAACCGTGTGGGTGCGGGGCGGATGTGAGTAACAACCGTGTGGGTGCGGGGAGGATGTGGGTAACAACCGTGTGGGTGCGGAGCGGATGTGGAAAACAACCGTGTGGGTGTGGGCCGGATGTGGATAACAACCGTGCGGGTGCGGGGTGGATGTGGATAACAACCGTGTGGGTGCGGGGCGGTAGTGGGTAACTACCGTGTGGGTGTGGGGTGGATGTGGGTAACAACCGTGTGGGTGCGGGGTGGATGTGGATAACAACCGTGTGGGTGCGGGGAGGATGTGGATAACAACCGTGTGGGTGTGGGTGTGGGGTGGATGCGGATAACAACCGTGTGGGTGCGGGGTGGATGTGGATAACAACCTTGCGGGTGCGGGGTGGATGAAGGTAACAACCGTGTGGGTGCGGGGTGGATGTAGGTAACAACCGTGTGGGTGCGGCGTGGATGTGGGTAACAACCGTGCGGGTGTGGTGTGAATGTGGGTAACAACCGTGTGGGTGTGGGGTGGATGTGGATAACGACCGTGTGGGTGTGGGGTGGATGTGGGTAACAACCTTGTGAGTGCGGGGTGGATGCGGATAACAACCGTGCGGATGTGGGCCGGATGCAGATAACAACCGTGTGGGAGCGGGGCGGATGTTGATAACAACCTTGCGGGTGCGGGGTGGATGCGGATAACAACCGTGCGGGTGTGGGGTGGATGTTGATAACAACCTAGTGGATGTGGGGCGGATGTGGATAACAACCGTGCGGGTGTGGGATGGATGTGGGTAACAACCGTGCGGGTGCGGGGTGGATGTGGATAACAACCGTGCGGGTGTGGGATGGATGTGGATAACAACAGTGCGGGTGCGGGGTGGATGTGGATAACAACCGTGCGGGTGTGGGATGGATGTGGATAACAACCGGGCGGGTGTGGGGTGGATGTGGATAACAACCGTGTGGGTGCGGGGCGGTAGTGGATAACAACCGTGTGGGTGTGGGGTGGATGTGGATAACAACCGTGTGGGTGCGGGGTGGATGTGAATAACAACCATGTGGGTGCGGGGTGGATGTGGGTAACAACCGTGTGGGTGTGGGTTGGACGTGGGTATCAACCGTGTGGGAGTGGGGTGGATGTGGGTAACAACCGTGTGGGTGCGGGGCGGTAGTGGGTAACAACCGTGCGTTTGCGGGGTGGATGTGGGTAACAACCGTGTGGGTGTGGGTTGGATGTGGGTAACAACCGTGTGGGTGCGGGGTGGATGTGGATAACAACCGTGTGGGTGTGGGGTCGATGTGGATAACAACCGTGTGGGTGTGGGGTGGATGCGGATAACAACCATGTGAGTGCGGGGTGGATGTGGATAACAACCGTGCGGGTGCGGTGTGGATTTGGGTAACAACCGTGTGGGTGCGCGGTGCATGTAGGTAACAACCGTGTGGGTGCGGGGTGGATGTGGGTAACAACCGTGCGGGTGGGGGTGGATGTGGGTAACAAGTGTGGGTGTGGGGTGGATGTGGATACCAACCGTGTGGGTGTGGGGTGGATGCGGATAACAACCGTGTGGGTGCGAGGTGGATGTGGATAACAACCGTGTGGGTGTGGGGTGGATGTGGGTAACAACCGTGTGGGTGTGGGGTGGATGTGGATAACAACCGTGTTGGCGCGGGGCGGAGGTGGATAACAACCGTGTGGGTGTGGGGTGGTTGCGGATAACAACCGTGTGGGTGCGGGGTGGATGTGGATAAGAACCGTATGTGTGTGGGGTGAATGTGGATAACAACCGTGTGGGTGCGGGGTGGATGTGGGTAACAACCGTGTGGTTGTGGGGTGGATGTGGATAACAACCGTGCGGGTGTGGGGTGGATGTTGATAACTACCTAGTGGATGTGGGGCGGATGTGGATATCAACCGTGCGGGTGTGGGGTGGGTGTGGATAACAACCTAGTGGATGTGGGGCGGATGTGGATATCAACCGTGCGGGTGTGGGGTGGGTGTGGATAACAACCGAGTGGATGCGAGGTGGATGCGGATAACGTTTTGTTTATCCGCGCAGGGCTCACAGTAGTGGAAAGAGGTTCACCATCCTAGGTAGTATCAGGGAACAAGCATGATCTTTAATTTCTAAACGAGTACTATACTGACAACAATATTTATTATACGACAAAGGTATGCGTCATAATATATAATACACTGAAGAAAATGGAAATCGCAACACCCAGAAGGAATGGTGCTACATTGCTGCAATGGAACATGCAGGACGAGTGCACGATTTTAAATAGAAATCGATTTTTAGCCTATTTTCAATTTTGAAAAATTAGGCTTATGAGATCACCTTTTGTCCGTGTGTGTGTGCGTGTGTGTGTGTGTGTGTGTGTGGTGTGTGTGTGTCCCCCCCCTAATAAAATCTAAACGGCTGGAGCGATTTCAATGAAACTCGGTAAGTTCATAGCACTACTCCCGGCGACCTCGACCGTGCCCTTCAAATTTTGTTACGTCTCACCAATCCAACATGGCGGCTTTGCGAAATATTTCACTAGCATTCAATATCTCTGAAACTATTACCGATATCGCCCTGAAATTGTGTGCGGTGATAAAGGGTACTACTAGAAGTTCACCTATGAGGCTTTCAAAAAACGGTTGACTACAAAACCAACATGGCGGCCAAGCGAATTTGAGACATTTTAATATACTTTTCTCGCGATTTAACTATCCAAATGTAATGAAACTTGGTACAGCAGATGTTTATACAGATTGTAATGCACTGGAGTCTAATTTAGTTCAATTGCTTACATAACCTCAAAATGGCGGCTGTGCGAAATATTTCACTGACATTCTATATCTCCGAAACTGTTACAGATATCATCCTGCAATTTTGTACGGAGATAAAGAGTACTGATACAAGTTTACCTATGTATATTTCATAAACCTGTAAAGTACAAAACGAACATGGCGACCAAGCGAAATTAAAATATGTTAATAGACTTTTCTCGTGATTTAACTCTCTGAGCGCAGTGTAATGTGGTACAGTAAATGATTTTGCAGATTGTAATGCACTGCCATATAATTTAAATCAATTGTTTACATAACCTCAAGATGGCGGCTGTGCGAAATTTAAAATTAAATTTTAATTTCTTGTGTCGTAATCATGCGATCGAAATGAAAGTTTGAATATTGAACCTAGGCAATAATTGTCCTTGAATGGTACATAACTCTATGGCCTATACATATAACAATCCTAAATGGCGAGCGTCCGAAATATTTAGACGGTTCTCAATATCTATGAATCTTTTACAGCAACCATACTGAATTTTTTTATGTTCATAGAGACTATGAACATATGTTCACCTATAGGACTTTCAGTAACCTGGTGAGCACAAATCCAACATGGCGGCGGCGCGAAGTATAAATATTTAAATGGACGTTTCTCGCGAATTAACTATCCGAGTACCGTGAAAGGGTGCACGTTAAATGCTTATACAAATGTTGATCCACTGGCATCTAATTTATTTCAATTGTTTGCATAATCACAAGATGGCTGCTGTGCGTAATTTTAAAATCTCGTTTTTACTTCTTGTGTTCTGATCATGCTATTGAAGTTTGAATACCACACGTACACAATAATCTTAATGTAATAGTACAAAAATAAAAATCCAACCTGGCGACCATCTGAAATATTTAGACTGTTCTCAATATCTACGAATATGTTACAGCAATTAAACTGAAATTCTGTATGTTGATAGAGGCAATTAACATGAGCAGGATATATGAAAATAGGCTGTATAGTTCTTCACAGAACTACTTGTTATTCCAGCTATCGCTTAAATTTGTTTCTTTAGCCTCTAATATGTTCCATTTTTCTTTAGCCTCTAAAATGTTCCATTTTTATTTAGCCTTTAATGTGTTCCATTCTTGTTTCTTTAGCATTAATGTGTTCCATTCTTGTTTCTTTAGCCTTTAATATGTTCCATTTTCGTTTCTTTAGCCATTAATGGGTTCCATTCTTGTTTCATTAGCCTTTAATATGTTCCATTTTTGTTTCTTTAGCCTTTAATATGTACCATTCTTGTTTCTTTAGCATTAATGTGCTCCATTCTTGTTTCTTTAGCCTTTAATATGTTCCATTTTTGTTTATTTAGCCTTTAATATGTTCCATTTTTGATTCTTTAGCCTTTAATATGTACCATTCTTGTTTCTTTAGCATTAATGTGCTCCATTCTTGTTTCTTTAGCCTTTAATATGTTCCATTTTTGTTTATTTAGCCTTTAATATGTTCCATTGTTGTTTCTTTAGCCTTTAATATGTTCCATTTTTGTTTCTTTGGCCTTAATGTGTTCCATTCTTGTTTCTTTAGCTTTTTATACATGTTCCATTTTTGTTTCTTTAGTCTTTTATGTGTTCCATTCTTGTTCCTTTTTGCCTTTAATATGTTCCATTCTTGTTTCTTTAGTCTTTAATGTGTTCCAATCTTGTTTCTTTAGCTTTATATATATGTTGCATTTTTGTTTCTTTAGTCTTTTATGTGTTCCATTCTTGTTCCTTTTTGCCTTTAATGTGTTCCATTCTTGTTCCTTTTTGCCTTTAATGTGTTCCATTTTTGTTTCTTTAACCTTTAATGTGTTCCATTCTTGTTTATTTAGCCTTTAATGTGTTCCATTCTTGTTTCTTTAGCCTTTTATGTGTTCCATTCTTGTTCCCTTTTGCCTATAATGTGTTACATTTTTGTTTCTTTAACCTTTAATGTGTTCCATTCTTGTTTATTTAGCCTTTAATGTGTTCCATTCTTGTTTATTTAGCCTTTAATGTGTTCCATTCTTGTTTATTTAGTCTTTAATGTGTTCCATTCTCGTTTCTTTAGCCTTTAATATGTTCCATTTTTTAAGAACGTTAAAAATCCCCCAGCGTGCCATCCTCCGGAGGGGAAGTTAGCCGGCGGTCCCATGTCATAGATTTATGGCACGTTAAAGAACCTTCCACTAATTACACCTGTGTGAAGCTAAATTATATATAGGTTAAACATTTGACTAACGTTCTTAGTTCCTACGTTCGACGTCAAGAGCCGACTGCGTTGGCATCTGATAACTAAGTTCTGAACTAGTTGGTCGTTGACGGTGGCGTTTGGCGGCAAAAGTAGGAACTACTTGAAAAAATTAAATGCCTGCAGTCCTTACTTGAATTAAAACAGATACACACACTAATACAGTCATCACAATTAACACCGGTTATCAGACAGATTCTACACACACCCAAAGTACACGGCGCTACATGACCGCGTTGTCGCAACCCCTAAACTGAGGAACCAACCAACCAACCAACCAATGTAATGAAAATGTATCAACCTTCATACGATAAAATAGTTAAGTTACTGAAAAGGCATTATCATTCACTGATACCAACATTACAATTAATGATTTTTTGAAAACAAGTTATTAAGCTAACGGTTCATTTATGACTTAACTTTTAAAGTTAAAGGGTTGAAACTTAATACAATTGGAGAAGATTTCATTGCTTGCAAACCAAATTAGAATCATGATTTTAGTGCTTCAAAAGTTTTACTTGTAAATTTTTCTTTGATAAGTTTGGTTGGTTGGTTCCTTAGTTTAGGGGCTGCGACAACGCGGTAATGTAGCCCCGTGTACTTTGGGTGTGTGTAGAATCTGTCTGATAACCGGTGTTAATTGTGATGACTATATTAGTGTGTGTATCTGTTTTTTAATTCAAGTAGAGACTGCAACTTTGAATTTTCAAATAGTTCCTACTTTTGCCGCCAAACGCCACCGTCAACGACTACTAGGCCTAGTTCAGAACTAGCTACTAGACGCCACCGCAGTCGGCTCTTGGCAACGAACGTAGCAACCTAAGAGCGTTGTTTACATTCTTAACCTATCCAATTTAGTTTCACACAGGTGTAATTAGTGGAAAGATCTTTAACATGCCATAAATCTATGACATGGGACCGCCGGCTTTACTTCCCCTCCGAAGGAAGGCATACTGAGGGATTTTTAACGCTCTTAAAAAATCCGACGGCTTCGGCCGGGTTTGAACCCGCTATCTTGGGCATAGAAGCTTAGCATGCTACCAACTACGCCACCGAAGCCGCTATTTTTTGATAAGTTTACAATGTTTTGAAACATTGCATTTTTTTATCAAGTTACATAAATACTGCAGACATTGCTCTAGGTTAAATTAATGCATATATGCACCTAAAGATATTCTAAAAATTCACATAGATCGACGCAGTTATTTCTGAGATATGTAGGCCTACCACATTTGCATAAAAATACAAGTTGTAATAAATGGCTGTCAAAGAAATGTCTGCAACGGTTGATGAATAAAGACCCGGTAGATGTTTACCAATTTGATGTAGACAGTTTAGAAAGACGAAGAAAAATAGATGCTATGAAATTCCTTTTCAAAATTATAAACAATTCAATTGATGATTCCGAATTCCTTTCTCTCTTAAATTTCCATGTACCACGCATCAATTCTAGGAACAATATCACATTTGAAATTAAAAGAACCAGGACATCTGCCCACAAAAATTCACCGCTGAACAGACTATGTAATATTTTCAACAATGTTGCTCAAAGAAATAATGCCATAGATTTTAATACTTCCTTGACAGTATTTTTGATGGAATTCCTAACCACTCTCCAGAAATAATGTCACAAACCTTGCAAATTGTAAATCATGAATTCTTACCACTGTGTCATTCTATACCTGGCCAACCTTGTATTACACATGTATTATTTGTACTATTCTGTTTTAATTGTACACCTAGTTATTTTAATTAGTTTTATTTAGTTACTGTTAGTTTAAGTTAGTATACATCTTAAGATAACACACGGTGTAATTTCAATTAATGTTTTATGAATATTATTACTGATTAGTTTAAGTTAGTATAAGTCTTAAAATAACATACTGTGTAATCTTAATGCCACTGTAATTGGGATGAAAATCCTGTTGTGCGCAAATAAATAAATAAATAAATAAATAATAAATATTGCCCAACTTCAAAAACCCTTATCTCGGAAGCAGATTAACATGTTTGCTCCACACAAACTTCCTAGGATATTTCACTATCAGTGACCATTCCTCCATGTAGGACGTGAGGATCATCCAACAGTCAGCTCACAGCTGTAACTGTTTAAACAAATATTTTGTAAAATATTCTTTGGGGCTACCTTGCGCGCCCTCTCGATAAGCTCTGTCTCACTGTTACTGTCAGTACTTGTAACTAGTTCTACATTTCACCCCTAGATGGGTGAAGTGTGACCTTCACCGCCCGGAGTAGAAAACTGAGGAAGTATGCTTTGCCAAGGCCGACTACAATATTGTAGTGTAGTCCTTGGTGTAGTCGGTCTTGGCCTTGCATCCTGAAAGCACGTGTGTATAGCTTTAGAAATGTATGGGAGCCCTTGAGGGGAAAGAGGCAGACTTGGTCTGTTTAATGGCGCTCTGAGGAAGTCGACTGAGATTTTCAAGTCTCGCTATTGGTTGATTTTGAACCAACACTACGGGCGTATTGGTTACGATTTCAGGCGGATAAATGGATAGTCTGTTTTCAGGTCTGCGCACACCGGCGCGGGATGCGGGAACGGGAGCGGGAGCGGGAATGTCGCGAACATTTGCGCACTTGGCGGGATATGCATCCACTCAGACAGCCGCGTCACAATCCCGCACAGATGGCGGGATTGCTGCGTTACTGCAGGAGTACGTAGCTTGCTGCGTTTTCCCGCGTCCCGCATCCATTTAGCAATGGCGACGGAACTGTAAATAGAGTTTCAGGAAATATCCTGCCTTATATCAATAACATGAGTAATGAAGATTAAGAAATATAAGGAATAAAGATAAGCTCAGGGACGAAATAGGAAAGGAACTGCAAGTACCTGGTTAGCATCAATTTAAATAATATCACTCTTTGTTTCTGTGTTCATTTGTCACGTGGTGATTAGCCTAAAGAAAACCGAACTGAACGACCCTAAAACTAAATATAAACTGCACTATCGCATCGTATCGCAGATAGCTTGGCAAACCTCTCTCACGAGGTTTGCCAAGTTGTGAATCCAACACGAAAACTGTGGCCAATTGTCGAGAAAGAATCCCCAGTAGCCAAAAATCTAATAGCAATAGCAAGGCGAGATAGCTTCCCGATAATTGGTATATATTTTCCTTATGTTGCACTTCATCAGACGAATTCATTTCGGAACTGTTTCCCGCGCTGGTCAGAATACAAAGACGATTTCGCAGCGACTGCGGATAACTTGTCAATCCCGCTCCCGTTCCCGTTCCCGCATCCCGCGCCGGTGTGCGCAGACCTTTCAGCGTGTCCCGCTGGTAACTATGGAACGGCGAATTGCCCGCATAGCCCTTCGCCTCTCCCCCAATACACCCTTGCAAGGACCTGTACTGCCAAATGGCATTACCCCCGGTTACGAGCTACATCCACCTTCTTCAGCTACGCTACCTGAAGCGTGCTAGAACGCAGAATCCAATCATATGGCAACTCATTAAAAATATTAATTAATTGTTTTTATCTTCTTTAACATTTTAATGTTCTAAAAATTAAGGATATAAACGAATTATAATTTTAAGATCTTCAATAATATTCTGGCCTATGAAGGGTTAATTGAAGATATTAACACAGGTTTTGATGGAAATGATCAATTTCCTATTGTTTTGTTTTATTTTTAAGAATCGATTGATTGTAATGTTGGTAACAGTGAATGATATTGCCTTTTCAATAACTATCTTATCTTGTCAGCATATTGAATTATCAGAGGAAGTTTATTTGGGGCAAAATTCGTCACCTATTTCGTATATAAGAGCTTTTGAAGTTTGTCAACTTTGGCAAACATCTATAACTTGTTTATCAATCCATCTGCTAACATTTTCAACTTTTATTTTCACGCAAAAGGTACATTATCTCCGAAATGACTGCATCAATCGACTTGAAATATTCACAGTACCTCTACATGTACACTAAGAAAGGATTTTTAGCCTATTTTCAATTTTGAAAAAATAGGCCTATGAGATCACCTTTTGTCCGTGTGTGTGTGCGTGTGTGTGTGTGTGTGTGTGTGAGAGGTGTGTGTGTGTGTGTCCCACTAATAAGTTCTAAACGGCTGGAGCGATTTCAGTGAAACTCGGTAAGTTCATAGCACTATTCCCGGCGACCTCGACCGTGCCCTTCAAATTTTGTTACGTCTCACCAATCCAACATGGCGGATGTGCGAAATATTTCACTAGCATTCAATATCTCCGAAACTATTACCAATATCGCCCTGAAATTGTGTACGGTGATAAAGGGCACTACTAGAAGTTCCCCTGTGAGACTTTCAAAAACCTGGAGATCACAAAACCAACATGGCGGCCAAGCGAAGTTGAGACTTTTAAATAGACTTTTCTCGCGATTTAACTATCGAAACGTAATGAAACTTGGTACAGCAAATGTTTATACACATTGCAATGCACTGGAGTCTAATTTAGTTCAATTGTTTACATAACCTCAAAATGGCGGCTGTGCGAAATATTTCACTGACATTCTATATCTCCGAAACTATTACAGATATCACCCTGCAATTTTGTACGGTGATAAAGGGTACTGATACAAGTTTACCTATGTATAATTCATAAACCTGTAAAGTACAAAACGAACATGGCGACCAAGCGAATTTGAAATATTTTAATAGACTTTTCTCGTGAGTTAACTCTCTGAGCGCAGTGAAATGTAGTACAGTAAATGATATTGCAGATTGTAATGTACTACCATCTGATTTAATTCAATTGTTTACATAACCTCAAGATGGCGGCTGTGCGAAATTTTTAAATTAAGTTTTTATTCTTGTGTAGTAATCATGCGATCGAAGTGAAAGTTTGAATAATGAACCTAGGCAATAAGTGTCCTTGAATGGTACATAACTCTATGGCCTATACATATAACAATCCTAAATGGCGAGCTTCCGAAATATTTAGAAGGTTCTCAATATCTATGAATCTTTTACAGCAACCAAACTGAATTTTTTATCTTCATAGAGACTATGAACATATGTTCACCTATAGGACTTTCAGTAACCTGGTGAGCACGAATCCAACATGGCGGCGACGCGAAGTATAAATATTTAAATGGACGTTTCTCGCGAATTAACTATCCGAGTGCCGTGAAACGTTGCACGTTAAATGCTTACACAAATGTTGATCCACTGGCATCTAATTTATTTCAATTGTTTGCATAATCACAAGATGGCTGCTGTGCGTAATTTTAAAATATCGTTTTTACTTCTTGTGTTCTAATCATGCGATTGAAGTTTGAATACCACACGTACACAATAATCTTAATATAATAGTACAAAAATAAAAATCCAACCTGGCGACCATCTGAAATATTTAGACGGTTCTCAATATCTACGAATCTGTTACAGCAATTAAACTGAAATTTTGTATGTTGATAGAGGCAATTAAAATGAGCAGGATATATGAAAATAGGCTGTATAGTTCTTCACGGAACTACTTGTTGGATATTTAGGTTCTGAAGGGGTGTTAAGGGGGTAGACCTGCATTTCCTTGAATAGCAATATCTCCCGATTGGTTTCATTGGGGGAAGTGATACTAGGCATATAAACTCATCATTGTCGATGTCCAATAATCCGACGTAGAAAAATAAATAAATAAATAAATAAATAATTAAAATAAATAGATGTTCAACCGTTTTTTCATAAATCCAATTTAAGGGGCCTATGGGGAGGGGTGAAATTCTGGAAGAAAAACGTCCACTAAGGAAGGATCTTTGGATGTTCACTCTCATCGACCAACCAAAACTATTAAAGTTAGAAGAATGATATTTTGGGGATATGTTTGTGGTATGTCGAAAACGTCTACTAAGGAGGGATTTTTGGATATTCAGGTACTAAAGGGGCGTTAACGGGGTTAAACCTGCATTTCATTGAATAACAATATGACACGACTATGACGCGAGCGAAGCGAGACTAAAAATGAGATGGTGTGTGTCTGTGTATTACTCAATCACGCAAGTACCACTGGTCCGATTTACATAAATTTTACATGGAAGTAGCTGATTTACCTGGTTAACATATAGGCTACTTTTTATTTCAATACTTTGCACCATTTAAAGATGGCGACCATTTTAGTGACGTCACTACATCCTTTGGTTTCAAACCTTCATATTTCCATTTCAAATAAAAAGAGAACGCTAAGAAATAGCAAACTTTTGATGGCATATACGAGGTTTAAAATTACATTTTCTATCCGAAAGGTATCTCCAACGGTTAGCGAGTAAAACCTAAATTTGTGCTATAAAACACGGTCAACGCCGAGCGGTGTAGTTGGACAAAATGTTCCATCCTTAATCTCCCTCTGCGCAGCACCTCGTCTATCCCCTGTGTTAACTGTCACCTTCACATTTTAATTTATTTATGACGCGTAGCGAAGCACGGGTACTTCAGCTAGTACATAATAAAACTCAACATCACCTCACCATCTTCATCAAACAGCTATTATTTCTTTTCTTTCTCTTTTCTTTTCCTTCTTTTCTCATCTCTCTCCTTCTTATCTACAGCACCACTCCACTTCTCATCTCCACTAACGCCTTCCATCACCTCCATCTCAACAAACAAAATCATCCATTTCTAACATCACATTCATTTCAAAATCATTAAAACATCAATTACCAAATCTCATCACCCACACTCCCCCTCAAACACACCTTCTCATCCCATCACATACAATCTTCAAGTACCATCACATACTGTACATACGATCAACTCATCGCAAACACTATTCTTTCTCTCACCCCCGCTTCTCATTTCCACAAGCACCATTAATTACTCCCATTCATAATCGTCCACTTATAAAAAATAAAAAATAAATAAATAAATAAATATAAAATCCTCTTAATCTCTCCAACTCTCGCACCACACAACCCCCTCTAACTTCCAAACCTATCAAATCATGGAAATTTCCAAATTTCTTACAAAACAAAATTAAAAAATTAAAGTTTAAAATCTCCCAATTTCAAAACTCTAACGCCACCAGCTACAATAGTACAATGCAAAAACGAGCAATTTTTCTCGCAACACCAAAAATGTCAAACCTTTAATCTTAGCCAAGAGGTCATACCGTTTATCTTTCTCCGACTTACGCAATTCACCACCACCCTTCTCCTATAACTCTCAACCTTCCAATTAATCCCCTTCTCTGGCCCAAGAGATGGTGCGGCCATCTATAGGGGCCCGCCCACCCTCGTTGAGTGGGATGAAATGACCCTTTCTAATCTTATCTTCAGCGTGTGCACATCTTTGAAGTGGTATTCGATTGTATTGTGTAATAGTGCTGTGCGACTGAATATTTAGACCGAGTCTGATATCTCAATTTGACCCAGCTAAAATAATTACCTTAAGTTAAGCCTGTCATATTACGTCCCACACATTATAAAAAGGACTCGCCACTGTTCAATATGCTGAGGACCCAAAGCATTAGAAAAGAGAAGATTGAATTTTTCAACTGAAACCTAAGTTAGCGCCAGAGGACTTGTGAACTTAGAAACCTTCGTGACAATTCCCTAAGAATCAGTCAAAACATCAGTCACCAGAAACATTTATTGAATTTAAGTGTAAAATCGTTTTAGAGGATCAAGATTAAAAAGAAACTCAAAATGATTAATGATACGTTGCTTTACAAAAAATATAATAAGGACATCCCCAAAAATATTTCTGACCGTGAACTCGATTTGCAAGATTCTCGCCTTCAAGATTCCTATATTAAAGAATTCCGAGGATTGTTTAGCTAGTTAGAGTTGTTGATCTATTTTATTGGGGTAAAACATATCTTGTGTATTTCTCGCTGTTTAGCGGAATCACTTTTGTTGAGATTTACGAATGTAGTTGTAATTGTTTTTTATTAACTTAGGGGCTTTGCAACATTGTGGTCATATTCCCTTGTACTTGGGTGAGTGCATAATTTATCTGATAACCTCTGTCACTGTGATAGCTGTGCTAGGGTGTGTATTTGTTCCTGCAAACATAGCGCAGTAAATGATTCACAGTTTGTGAAGATCCACAATAGCACAAATATTCATCTGTAGTATTCATTCTAAAGCGTTCAAAGTAGCACTTAAACTTTCCATGGCCGATGAGAAAATAAGTGAGGATGAATTTCAGTAGTAATCATTTGTAATCAAACCGGATAAGTACCTAATTCGAAAAGAATACCGTAGTTCCTTTGTGACGGACAAGGTGATCTGAAGGTGTTATTCCCTGCGATGCAGTATTCTAACGCCCTGCTTAGATATTATAATCTCGACGCATAACACAATAGTACTCAAACACAAACCAATTATCAGCACAACAAACCCTGTATTGCCTTTTATAATGTTGAATAAATCAGTGGAAACCGCTCCACCACATATAGGTTTGGTAGATCTACTTTTCAATAGTTCTTCATAAACACTGTCCTGAAACCATTTCCAAATTATACCAGACTCTACGAAATGGAACAAATTACTGTTTATTTGCATAAGATATGGGGAGCCAAACTTTACCATGTATGATCTCATAAATAAATAGGGTTTTTCTTGAATGACATGCATCAGGTATTCACCATTAGGTATCTTCTTCATTTGTGTAGCAATGAATGACGACAAGAAAATGCCGGTAATGTTTTTCGCACAAATTATTTGTCGAATAGTATCAGATATATCACTGAAATGTTCAAACTTCTTCTCCAATCGGAGACGTAACATGCCCTGCAACGAGTTAAAAGTATCACGATAATATTCTTGGGATATACCTATTGGTAAATTAGTCATTGATATTTCTTCAAGACTATCAATATCCGAATAGGAGATTGGTTGTGTGAAGAAGTTGTATAGCTGCCCTTGGAATAATGTTATTATTACCAGGCTGGTCAACATACTCGGGAGTAATAGCATCCGAAGTGGGATTTCCTTCACCTGAGCAAGTCTTGTTGACGCAGCTGTCAGAAACACACCACCTATGTCAGCAAATGAGTAACAGAGCAACTCACCCTCACAGTTGTACATTCTGCGCATGAGGAAGAACACGAAGGATGTTAGAATGTACACCACCAAGAACACTATCCAAACGTCTGACTCGAAACTGCGGTATATAACAAATATTCCCCGTACTACTTCTGATTTAGGTACTACCACTACCCTGTGGCCAAAAATAAAGACAGGTGACGTGAATTCAACTGTCCATTCTCTATAACTTACTACGTCCCTTGCGTTGGCAGCAATGTCTGCATTGCCGTACAAGACATCGCCTAGAGAACCAGTTGCTGTACCATTATCGAGAAACATACCAAATTTAGATTTACCAGGATTAATCATAGCATAGGAAAAATTCATTCTCTTCGACATTTCCTCAATTGCTTCGCCTTCTCTCCCATAATATCTATTAGTATTCCCATGCAAATCCATGGCCGTCCTAGCAGTTGGGAATATAGATATCCGGATCCGATATTGATTCATATTTTCCATTTTCCTAGTAAAATGTTTAAAGTTATTATGTATAAAATGCTTTAGTGACACATTGAAATAAGGACCTCGCAGACTAATATTTACAGGTACGAAAGGATTATAGATTTTTCCAATGTTATCATTGAAGCATTCTTGTCCTGAAGTTACAGGGAAAAGGGCTGTATTTAGAATTGATTTCTTCTCCCATAACCATCGAAGAAAGGAATATTGTAAATGCAAATACTCTTGAGGTTCCAACGTTTCGTACAGCAATAGAAAGGCGAACATTGATCTACAATGTAATCTATTAGTACTACTTATAAATAAAGATTCGAAAGCTCTACATTCTGCTCCAATCAGAATGAATGCTTGATTCTCCGATCGGAGATCATAACTCAAGAGTGGTACCTCTGTTGTGTTCCATCTTACAACCATCACTGAGGATCTATTGCTTTGAATGCAAGTTAAAATCATATTGATAAATTGATCTGCAGGAGATGTGCCATCGGAGATCAGAGTAAGTGGTCTATTAAGTGAAAATATTTGGCAATCCCCCTTACATTTGGTTGCCTTAGAATTAAAAATTGCGGGTCGGATAGAACACCAGGAAATGCCCAAGCCTAAAATTACAATAATAGCACATAATGAAGTTAGGGGCATGGCAGTATGCAATTCATGTTTCAAAATCCTGATTTTAAAAAACTCTGTTTCAAACAGACATATTCCAATCGTTCTAGAAATATCTTCTAATTACTCAATAACCTCTTCAGTAGACTTTATATGCTCTCAAATATAATATGTAAGAGACATTCATAAGATATATCCCCGTACAAATATCTTCTACAAATATCTTCCAACTGCTCAACAACCTCCAATTCGACTTGAAATGTTTTATAATACATGTCGGAAACATCATAAGATGTGCTCGATTTTTCTCTGGAGTAGTTAGTTATTTATAGTTAGTTATTGTTGTTTTCAGGGGATGAACAGTGAGGTCATCAGCTCCTCTCTCTGGAGAAGAACATGGAACTGCGAAGTGGCGTAGAGAGATGTACATGCGGATCAGCTTCCCTTGTCGTACGTCATTCTTCATATGTTTGGTTTTCTCCTGGAAAGGATAAATTACCAAGTAAAATTACAGTAAAAGAAAATTATCTTCACATGAGTGAATAATAATAATGATCATAGTATCTCGGAACTCAAAATTTAAAGATCTACTGTACATATCAAATACATTTTAACAACCCAGTTTTATTGATCCATTTAAGATTGAAATATTACACAAATGAACATACCGTTTACTACATCTTTCAAGGAGGATAGGAGTTAACCTCAAAAACGTACACAAAATAATACTGTATTAACAAATGCCCAAGAGCTTTAAATAACAAGTAGTTCCGTGAAGAACTATACAGCCTATTTTCATATATCCTGCTCACGTTAATTGCCTCTATCAACATACAAAATTTCAGTTCAATTGCTGTAACAGATTCGTAGATATTGAGAACCGTCTAAATATTTCAGATGGTCGCCAGGTTGGATTTTTATTTTTGTACTATTATATTAAGATTATTGTGTACGTGTGGTATTCAAACTTCAATCGCATGATTAGAACACAAGAAGTAAAAACGAGATTTTAAAATTACGCACAGCAGCCATCTTGTGATTATGCAAACAATTGAAATAAATTAGATGCCAGTGGATCAACATTTGTGTAAGCATTTAACGTGCAACGTTTCACGGCACTCGGATAGTTAATTCGCGAGAAACGTCCCTTTAAATATTTATACTTCGCGTCGCCGCCATGTTGGATTCGTGCTCACCAGGTTACTGCAAGTTCTATAGGTGAACATATGTTCACAGTCTCTATGAACATAAAAAATTCAGTTTGGTTGCTGTAAAAGATTCATAGATATTGAAAACCGTCTAAATATTTCGGAAGCTCGCCATTTAGGATTGTTATATGTATAGGCCATAGAGTTATATACCATTCAAGGACACTTATTGCCTAGGTTCATTATTCAAACTTTCACTTCGATCGCATGATTACGACACAAGAAATAAAAACTTAATTTTAAAATTTCGCACAGCCGCCATCTTGAGGTTATGTAAACAATTGAATTAAATTAGATGGCAGTACATTACAATCTGCAAAATCATTTACTGTACCACATTTCACAGCGCTCAGAGAGTTAACTCACGAGAAAAGTCTATTAAAATATTTCAAATTTGCTTGGTCGCCATGTTCGTTTTGTACTTTACAGGTTTATGAATTATACATAGGTAAACTTGTATCAGTACCCTTTATCACCGTACAAAATTGCAGGGTGATATCTGTAATAGTTTCGGAGATATAGAATGTCAGTGAAATATTTCGCATAGCCGCCATTTGAGGTTATGTAAACAATTGAACTAAATTAGACTCCAGTGCATTGCAATGTGTATAATCATTCGCTGTACCAAGTTTCATTACGTTTCGATGGTTAAATCACGAGAAAAATCTATTAAAAGTCTCAACTTCGCTTGGCCGCCATGTTGGTTTTGTAGTAACCAGGTTTTTTGAAAGTCTCATAGGTGAACTTCTAGTAGTACCCTTTATCACCGTACACAATTTCAGGGCGATATCGGTAATAGTTTCGGAGATATTGAATGCTAGTGAAATATTTCGCACAGCCGCCATGTTGGATTGGTGAGACGTAACAAAATTTGAAGGGCACGGTCGAGGTCGCCGGGAATAGTGCTATGACCTTACCGAGTTTCACTGAAATCGCTCCAGCCGTTTAGATTTTATTAGGGACACACACACACACACACACACCTCACACATACACACACACAAGAGGTGATCTCATAAGCCTATTTTTTCAAAATTGAAAATAGGCTAAAAATGACTGCAGTTATTAAGATGATCAATATTTTTTACTACAACCAATGTATTTCAGTCAATGGTGGGCAAACCAGTGTGTCACAAGGTCTAACCAATATTATCAATTTACAAGGCACAGGATATACGATTTGAATATTTTTGAAGATGTTTTCCATATTGATAACCGGATGCAATTTATTTTAGAAATAATTCAAGTAATTGTAATTTTGTATAACTGACTGCACGTAGTTCTTTATAATATTCATTAGCATTTGACATTTGTAACAGAATTCATATTGGCGGCTTCTGTGGCGTAGTTGGTAGCATGCTGAGCTTCTATACCTAAGGCCACGGGTTCAACCCCGGTCAAAGTCGTCGAATTATTTAAGAGCGTTAATAATTCCTCATTATGCCTTCCTTCGGAGGGGAAGAATCGCCGGCGGTCCCATGTCATAGATTTATGGCATGTAAAAGAACCTTCCACTAATTACACTTGTGTGAAGCTAAATTATAGGTAAGATTTGACTAACACTCTTAGGTTCCAACGTTCGTCGCCAGGAGCCGACTGCGATGCCATCTAATAACCATGTTCACAACTAGTTGTCGTTGCGAGTGGCGTTTAGTAGAGAAAGTGGGAACTACCTGAAAATTGAATGTCTGCAGTCCTTACTTGAATTAATAAAAAAGATACGAGCCTGACAGTAGTCGCATATGATGTGTAACATCTGACATGTTATCCTACCTTGAAGTTGTTACCGTTTTTATTATCCTTGACATTCATCAACACACAAAAAATCTTTTTATTTTTTACACTATCATAATACATAACAATTCCAAGACTCTCTCTTTTTCTTCACTGCCTACTTGATATTTCTACTCTCGCACTGCCTTCTTGATACTCTGCTGTTACATCACTCTCCTTCCAGTAACTAAGTTACGTTAACAGAGACTGACTTTTTTTTCTTCACTGCCTACTTGATATTTCTATTCTCGCACTGCCTTCTTGATACTCTGCTGTTACAAAAAATCCGTATGTGACAAACATTCCCCATGGTACCATAGCGATCCAACTGGCTGTGCGTCTTATACACTTAGACCGTTCAACTTCCGTCCCATTTTTTCAAATTCACTCCCACAAAAATATCCAGCAACCGAGTGGAAAGATGTTACACATCAAAAACAGATGACAATTAACACCGGTTATCAGACAGATTCTGCACACACCCAAAGTACACGGGGCTACGTGACCACGTTGTTGCAGCCCCTAAACTGAGGAACCAACCAAGAATTCAAAATAATAATGTTTCAATTCGTTTTTTAAATTTTATGTTTTGCAAGGATAATGATATTTATTTATTTATTTATTTATTTATTTATTTATTTATTTATTTATTTATTTATTTATTTATTTATTTATTTATTTATTTATTTATTTATTTATTTGAACATAAATATAGCTTTAAAATACGTTTACTCTAAGTTTTAATTAGAATAGATTTTGCCTTAGATATAAGCTGAAGAAAGGTCTATCGAAGGGTTGTAACATGTAGGCTGCTTTAAGTGAATATGTGTTTCATGGATATTGATAGGCGTATTACCGGGTGAGTTAGCCGTAGTTGTTACGGCGCGGCTGCAGACAGCCGCTCACATCCGGGAGGCGGGGAGGTTCGAATCCCCCCGCCGGCAACCTTGAAGATGGTCTTCTGTGGTTTCCCATCTTCCTTCCAGGAAAATGCCGGGGTTGGTCCCTAACTATAGGCCACAGCCACTACCTTCCAATTCCTCGTCCTTACATTGACACTTTCCTCCCCAGACAACACTCCACACGCGACGGTACTTGTAGCTCACCCCATGGGTGTCCGTCTAGAAGCAGCTACAAACTCTGGCGAGCCGAGCATGTCCTCGTACACTCCCGGCACTAAAATCCATACGCTAAAAAAAATGCGGAAAATAGCTCTTTATATGCGCTTTCTTGATCTAAAATAGATCTTGCCAGCCGTATTACACTATTATCCATTTGAAACATCAACTGCATTTCCCGGCCCCGTGGCGAATTGCTAAACGTGCTATGCTCTGGACCGAAGGCTCTCGGGTTCGATTCCTGGTCGAGTCATTGGGGATTTCAGTCTCCTGGGATTAATTCCTCTGACTCGCGGCTGGATGTATGTGACTTCTTCATCATCACTTGATTCTCATGAGGGCGCGCAGGTCGCCCACGGGCGTCAACTAGAATGACCTGCACTCGGCCTCTTAGGAGGCCACACAACATTTTATTAAAATTATTATTATTTTCGTTGATTCCCCTTAAGGAGAGCGTTAAAACACAATCAATTTTCATGTTTTCTCTGCCCCTTTCTTCTTTCTTCCCAAAAACATATCATATATTCATTATGCTTCCTCTTTCTCTCTTCTGCCCACTTATTTCCTGATTATTTTTAGCCTATTTTCAATTTTGAAAAAATAGGCTTATGAGATCACCTTTTGTCCGTGTGTGTGTGCGTGTGTGTGTGTGTGATTCGTGTGTGTGTCCCCCCCCCCCTAATAAAATCTAAACGGCAGGAACGATTTCATTGAAACTCGGAAAATTCATAGCACTATTCCCGGCGACCTCGACCGTCCCCTTCAAATTTTGTTACGACTCACCAATCCAACATGGCGGCTGTGTGAATTATTTCACCAGCATTCAATATCTCCGAAACTATTACCGATATTACCCCGACATTTTCTATGGTGATAGAGGGAACTACTATAAGTTCACTTATGTGACTTTTAAAAACCTGGTAACTACAAAACCAACATGGCGGCCAAGCGAAGTTGCGACTTTTAAATAGACGTTTCTCGTGATTTGACCAACCAAACGCAATAAAACTTGGTACAGTATATGTTTATATACATTGTAATGCACCGACATCTAACTACGTTCAATTGTTTACATAATCACAAGATGGCGGATGTGCGAAATATTTCACCGGCATTCTATATCTCTGAAACTAGTAGCGGTATCTCCCTAAAATTTTGTACGGAGATAAAGGGCACTACTGGAAGTCCATCTATAAGACTTTCAAAAACCGGTTAACTACAAAACGAACATGGCGGCCAAGCGAATTTGAAAATTTTAAATAGACCTTTCTCGCGATTTAATGTTCCAAGCGCACTGAAACCTGGTACAGGAAATATTTATACACATTGTAATCCACTGGTATCTAATTTAGTTCAATTGTTTACATAACCTCAAGATGGCGGCAGTGCGAATTTTAAAATTAAGTTTTTATTTCTTGTGATGTAGTCATGTGATCGAAGTGAAAGTTTGAATAATGAACCTACGCAATAATTTTCCTTTAATGGTACATGACTCTATGGCCTATACATTTAACAATCCAACATGGCGACCATCCGAAATATTTAGACGATACTGGATATCTACGAATCTATTTTAGCAATCAAACTGCATTTTTTAATGTTCATAGGGGCTATGAACTTAAGTTCACCTATAAGACTTTAAATAACCTGGTGATCACAAATCCAACATGGCGGCGACGCGAATTATAAATATTCACATGGACATTTCTCGCAATTTAACCATCCGAGTGCAGTGAAACTTGGAACAGTAAATCCTTATAGTCAACCCCTGGCACTATCCAGCCCATGACGGGCTAAGGCCGACCAAGCGACCGCTGCCCAGCCATTTGGCCTGCAGATATTGGGGTGACGCGTGATCAGCGCGTCGGGTCCCCTCGGCCGTTAATCTTGGTATTCGTGATCGGGGCGCTGTCTCACTGTCAGACAGCTACTCAATTGTCCTCACGAGGCTGAGTGCACCCCGTTCCAACCCTCACGTCAGTTTTAAAATCCCTGACGGAGCCGGGGATCGAACCCGGGGCCTCCGGGCGAGAGGCAGGCACACTACCCCAACACCACGGGGCCGGCAGTAAATCCTTATACGAATGTTAATCCACTGGCATCTAATTTATTTCAATTGTTTCCATAACCTCAAGATGGCAGCTGTGAAAAATTTTAAAATCCCCTTGTTTTTTCTTGTGTCCTAATTATGCGATTGAAGTTTGAATACTACACGTTCACAATAATCTGCATGTAACAGTACATAACTCTAGGACCTACATAAATAAAATCCAACATGGCGACCATCCGAAATATTTAGTCGGTTCTTAATATCTTCGAATATATTACAGCAATCAAACAGAAATTGTGTATGTTGATAGTGGCAATTAACATAAGTAGGATATATGAAAATAGGCTGTATAGTTCTTCACGGAACTACTTGTTTTTTTTTGTTTTTTTGTTTTTTTTGTTTTTTTTTTTGTTTTTTTTTTCTTTTCTTTTGGACGTTTGCTTAAATTTCTGTTGTCTGAAGTTTTCTCTGTATGTTTTCCGGTCTGCCATGTCTTCTGTAGAGATGTTTAGGATCTTGAGGTCTTCCTCGGTTTCCTTTACCCAATTGGTTTTCAGTATACTGTACTATTCATAACTATATTAAAAATCTTTTTGGTCAGTCTGTCTTCGTTCATCCTATAAAATGTTGCCCTTCTTTTCATGATGTTGTTTATAATCGTCTCTGTCTGTTTGTACAGTTCTATTGTCGGTCTCTTTATCCATATTCCCTCTTTCTGAACTGGCCCGTAGATCTTTCTCAGTCTCTTTCTCTTGTTTTTCTAGTTCCTTGATTTTTGTTCTTCCCTTCATTGCTGTTGTTTCTGAAGCTTGTAAGGCTTCTGTTAGGACTACTGTATTACAGTGTCGTAGTTTTGTATTGATGGAGATACAGTTTTTTTTTATTTTTTGTACATTTCAGGTCAGGACGTTTGGACTATGTACCTATCGTGCGCCTGCACAATCTCCGGCGAACTACTTATGCAGAGCCGGCCATGTTACATCCCAATGATGACTGAGATCTTGTGTAATGGGCGTTATTGATAATTTACTTCATCCCGCCTTCCAATTGTTTACCCTGTCATGACTGTATTTTGTATCGCCGACTGTTTTTCTTACCGCCTGCCTCGTGTTGCGCATTGCCACGCCCACATGTTTACATTCCAGAATGCAGCTATGAGCTGATTGTCAGTCGCCTTATTGTTAATCTGTTAACGTATTCTTTCCTTGCATTATGTGTCTACCCTTTTTGTTATTATTTTGTTCTAATCACCCCTTTTCTTTTATCTTAATTTAAATTCCTAAGTGTAATTAATTTAGTAATTTTCCGCCCTCATACAGATTACGTGCCTCTTTCCTGCTTGTGTTGTTGGAGAAGTGAATTCGGTTCCGCCGTTATGCACATTCCGTAGTATTTATCTGTGTCTTATTTCTTTATGTGATTTATTATACACATTTTGTAAATTCTCGCGAGAGGTACGTAGGTCTTCTAAACCTTATTTCCACTATGTTACTTATCTTTAATTTAACCTTCGTCAGATAGGAAATATGTAATTATGTATCGCTGTCTTCGGGACGAAATGGGGAGACTGTGTGTGTGTTTTTGCTGGGGAGGACGGCCACCTTCCTTGTGATACCCGTGCTTTCTTGTCTGCATCGTACCATTGTTCAAGCTATATTTTATTCTTTATATTTATTTTTTCACTTACGTAAATTCACCCCTTTTATTGGTCAGCACCCTACATTTCATTTAGTTCATTTTTATCTATTTGATGCTTCACGTATATCTTAAATTTTATGCATTTCTAACTCTTTCATTTTGTGTACCCTCTTGATAAATTTTGAACGTCTTCCGGTTCCAGGTTCCTGGACGTTCCAAATTTATTGAAGGAGTGTAGGGGAGCCTGAACCATTTTCTTGGTTCATTTAACGTAGGCCTAACCTATATTTATATTTATTTACACTGTTTACGCCCATATTGGAGCACCAAAAATCAAACGTATATACAAAGTCTTCAAATACTAGGTTCAGTTCTTCATACTTGATAATTTTTTCTCTATATTTATATATTATATTTATATGTACTTGTATTTAAATTTTCTCGATCTGACATTTAAATTTACCACCCACCATGTAGGTTGGAGCGTGTCTTAAATTCACTTTCCTTTATTTCATTACTATTGGTACTTCTGCCTATCAATTCTCTGATTCGTTATTTCATTCCTGGTTGTCGAGATTGCGCCAAACTCGGTGTCGAACTTGGCATATCTCCGTCATCTGAGTGCGTGACTAGACGTGCAATATGTAAAGTCCTCTTTTTAACGTAGTAGGCATTCTGCCAATCCACATGTGTTAGCTTCTGATTTGTTCTGTGTTATTTGTGGACTGAGGCAGATACCGTAATGAAATTTACCTTCATTTTCATTGTGTTTGAGCGTCGTATTTGTGCATCGTAATATTTCGTGCTTCAGAATCCACGTCACATCTTGGTGAGTTGCAGAAATGTTTAAATGTTTATTTTTTCTTAACTTCTGTCCCTCCCTTTCTCTTGAGTTTGTTACGCTAGTTGTAACCTTGCCTACTGTCGACCAAAATATTATGTGTACTCGAGTTTGAAGGTTGTTTGTGACGTAACCAATAGACATACATAAAATCCAATAACATCATCATTTTCATCGTTCTATTTTACGTGAGTTCGTGTAGGTTTGGAATTTTTAGTTTATATTTTAATATTTTTTTATCGCAGTTGGAACACAAAAAGTGCCCGTTATTAAGTGTGTTTCAACCATGCGTCACATTTAAGAATTATTATCTCACAAACCCGTCATCAGATCGAATCCAAATATTAACACAATATATATTGGAATGTTGTATAACTGGTTTATTAATTTCAAAATTTTGCGTGTCCAAGAAACAAAGTTGTTATCATTTGTGTAAGGTAACGTTTTCTCGGCTTGGGGTGGTTGGAATATGTAGTTCTTGGTCGCGTTGTAATCCTTATACATCAAAAAGTTATGTGGTATGACTTTAAAATACGTAAATTAATTCACTTATTTTATATCGGTTTATGTTTGAACGGGGAAATATGACCTCGCTTCGCTCGGCAGTGATGGGCTCCATCTCAGCAACGCTGTACAGCTTACCCCGGAGCGGCTGGCTGGTGAATCATGCCTTATTTCCACGAACAAATACAAACCGATATAAAATAAGTGAATTAATTTACGTATTTCACAGTCATACAGCATAACTTCTTGATGCATAAGGATTACAACGAGACCAAGAGCTATATTTTCCAACCACCCCGAGCCGAGAAAAAGTTACCTTACAAAAATGATAACAACTTTGTTTCTTGGACAAACAAAATTTTGAAATTAATAAACCAGTTATACAACATTCCAATGTATATTGTGTTAAAATAAGCATTCGATCTGATGACGGGGTTTTGAGATAATAATTCTTAAATGTGACGCATGGTTGAAACACGCTTAAAAACGGGCTCATTTTGTGTTCCAACTGCGATAAAAATATTTAAATATAAATTTTAAAATCCAAACCTACATGAACTAACGTAAAATAGAACGATGAAAATGATGATGTTATTGGATTTTATGTAGGTCTATTGGTTACTTCATAAACAACGTTCAAATTCGAGTGCACATAATACTTTGGTCGACAGTAGTGACGTTGTTCGTTTTTGTCTGGGTCTCGGTATTTTTATGTCGTAAGGTCAGGGCTGAGATGGTTTGGACATGTGCTGAGCGCAGAAGGCGACACAATGACAAAAGCAGCTTACACCCTGGATGTGGCTGGAAAGAGTCCCAGAGGGCGACCAAGGCAACGGTGGGCCGATACACTGCACAATGATCTAAAGGCTGTCAATCTTCACCCAGACATGGCCCATGACCGAGGGAAATGGAGACTACGATCCCACATAGCGGACCCTGACACAAGGTGGGACAAACGCTAAAGAAAAGAAGAAGAAGAAGGTCAGGGCTTGATTGAATAGTGTGATTCCTTTCACTTTCAATCATGCATTCCTAGACGCTCATATAAGTATGTGACGTTTGGTTTTCTCCGTGTTTTTGGTGTTCCATTATGGCCATTTCAGACAATTTTGTGTTCTCCACGTTCGTACTGCGTCGGAATCGAACCGGCAATTCCACATTCCTGTTGGGACAAGCAAAACGATCTTAGGTCCTTGTTGCATCACGTGGCATCCTCAAGGTTATTGCGATTTTATATATATCCCGTATATTTGTCTTTACGTAGCCTATTTATGTAATTCAATTTAATGCGATATGGCTCCGAGCTATTTCTTCTTTAGTTTCTGTATTTTATTGTTTGCGTATTTGTCGCTACTTTTGCCTTATTGCGGTATGTGCCTCTCCCTCCACAACGACACGTAATTTACCGTAACGTCATGTTTGTTCCTTAGAGTACTTTACATAGAACGTCTAGTCTATACATATCCCATCATTTAGCTATTGATATGGCTATATATCAGCCCACATTCAATTGCAGTACTCCGGTACTTAATTATATCACTCAATATCTACGTATTTTTGTATGTTGTTTCGAACGCAGCAGTATCCTAAGGTAATTAGCCATTCAGCATGTACACGTTCCTCTCCATATTGATTTAATATATTTTACTGAATACATATTCTCGGCCTGTTTCATACAGTATTTACTTCTGGTGTAGCCTTCCCTCACGGTTTCGTTATAGACCGAGGGATGGCGTGAGTTGTCTTGGGAATTCGGCAGTGCTTATTTCATCGCGAAATACGCCGTCCGAGACTCTGGGATGTCTGTTTTCTCATCTTCATGGTCTAGCACGTAATCTTCCGCTGCGTATAACATCTTATGCTCTGCGAGAAGATTGATGCTGTTCATCATCCAATGTAGGGTAAATATTCCCGTATCTCTCTCTCTGTACAAAATCTATATGATGCAAGTAGTTTCGTGTAGGTTTATATGTCATCTGTAAATATATGCGGAACGCAGACTTCTGGGGATGCTAAGTAAAGTCCTATATAAATAATTCATGCTTTTGAGCTAATGCCGTGTGTATTTTTAATTTAAACCATACGTTTCGGAGAAACCTTGCCTCCTTTTTCAATTCAAATAAACAATGTGGCCAAAGAAGGTATATCAATGAAATCACAAACAAGTAGTTCCGTGAAGAACTATACAGCCTATTTTCATATATCCTGCTCATGTTAATTGCTTCTATCAACATACAAAATTTCAGTTCAATTGCTGTAACAGATTCGTAGATATTGAGAACCGTCTAAATATTTCATACTAGCAGAAGTACCCGTTCTTCGAACGGTATTCGGTGTTAACACCAGACATTATAATAATAATGTTATTGGTGTTATGTCCCTTTTAAGTACTGTTGCTTTTAGAGACGCACCAGACATTATCGATTGAGCTACTGTTGCAATGGTTAGCGGCTTGTAATTCCTTCATAAGTTTATCAGAACGAAGTTAGTTTTCTGGGAATATCACACACACTGTTAATTTAAGGGCCTTATAATGTGGTTTTCGGAGACTCTTTATAGACTCGCGAATTTTTTGTCTCACATTGAGATGTGCAACATATGCTTTGGTCATCCTTCCAGGATAATGTTTATATTTCGCCTATTTTAGCATGTATTTTGAGAAGTTTTTCCCTATATCCACCCTTCTAGTGTATGAAAAGTACGGTGAAGAGTTTTATAAATGATTGGTGTATTGACTCGTGTTTACCATACCTAATTTTACGATGCACCAAGCATCCGAACATGAGTTATAGGCGTACATAAGGATACACAGAAAGACAGACAGACAATTCTATTGTCTACAACATATTACCCAGAAATCCAAATATGGGTATATCTACCACACAGTATCAAAGAAAATCATCCTTACGATGAACCCGTATGTCGACAAAAAAAAAGAAAAGAAAAAAGATTAGTTGAAATGTGCTCTCAAACTAAATTCACCTAACGTGTACTTCCTGACATGAAATAGAATTGAAAGCCTTGTAGATGAAACGCAATACACGTCACATAAAAACTGACCCTCTACGTTGTGTTGGGTCCCCATACACAGGAAGAACTCTATCATAAATTATAAAAGCTTTTGGTGCATGAAAATTCAGGTTCTTTAGTCCCAAATGTCCCAAATTCCTAAAAGCCGCAAAAAATGCTGATTCAATTCAGGAATTTTTGAAAATGATGTTGTTGTTTGGAGATATAATAGACCTTCTGTACTATATGTCGCACGTGAAAATTGCATGAAAAAATCCTAGGTTACCCCTTGACCCCCTTAATTGTATTGATGAATTATACAGTCTACGTTGGTTCCGTGATAACCTTATATTTGCAAACTTTCACAGAAATGTAATAAATGTAATAAATTGCTTCTTACTGAAATAGATGGAAAGTTGGATGCCACCCCTTGAGATAATGTTGTCATAGTTACCGAATTGCATTCCTTCATTAGTTTGTTAAATTAAATTTAATTAGTTTTCTGGGAATGTTTCAGAACCTGTTGGTTTTAGAGCCTTATAATGTAGTTTTCGAGGACCCTCGAGTTTTATTTCTGGCACCGAGGGACTTTGTCTCGTCGTTGTATGCCATAATATAATACTACTAATAATAATATAATATCGGGGTAGGAATATAATAGACCTGCCAAACCACACCCGCAGGTGTAAATCGCGTGAAAAAATCTAGAATACCCCTTGACCCCCTTAAGCGCATTTTACGTATTGATGAAATGTCCAGCTTAATTTGGTTCCATAACAACCATCTAGCCGTTTGCAAACTTTCACACTAATGTAATTAATGGAATTGCATTGCGTCTTACAGCAATAGATGAACCTCTGAGAATCTGTTGCCATGGTTATCGGCTTGCATTCGTTCATTAGTTTATTAAATTAAATTAGTTTTCTGGGAATATCTCAAAAACGGTTGGACGTAGGACCTTAAAATGTGTTTTTAGGGCCCCCGAGTTTTATCTTTCACATTGAGGGGCTGAAAATGAGCTTTGTCTCGTCCTTCTACTCCTATTTCAGCATGTATTTTAAGGGGGTATGCCCCCTTTTATGATAGGTACAGAGAAGAGTTACATCAATGATTAGTGTCGTGCCTCTGATGGATATCTGAACCTAATTTTACGTTGATACACCCAGCCGTTCTCGATTTATAAGGGAACAAAGTTGTCCACAGACAAACAGACAGACAGACCAAAACATTATTTTCGCTCGCATCTATCATAAAACAGTCTGAAACGTGTAAATAACTCAAATTTCCGTAGAAATTCAGGAAAAAAAACGGAAAAATTTTCTATTTATATATGTAGAGATTTAATATTGAGATCAGAATTTGAAAGAGCTTTGGAAGACTTAAGCAGGAACAAAGCACCAGGCATAGATGATATACCGATTGAGTTGCTACGCTGCGTAGGAGATGAAGGTCTGATCAGGTTATTTCACTTGGTGTGTAGGATTTATGAGACAGGTGAGGTACCCCTTGATTTCAAGAAGAATGTAATCATCCCTATACCAAAAAAAGTGGGAGCTGACAGGTGTGAAGATTACCGTACAATCAGCTTGATTACTCATGCTTCAAAGATCCTGTCTAGAATAATTTACAAGAGGATTGAAAGCCAGATAGAAAGGGAGTTGGGTGAAGACCAGTTTGGTTTCAGGAGAAATGTAGGAACAAGGGAAGCTGTACTAAGTCTTAGGCTGATTTTGGAAGGTAGAATAAGGAAAGATAAGAGAACGTTCATGGCATTTGTAGACTTAGAAAAGGCTTTTGATAACGTTGATTGGACTAAATTGTTTGACATTTTGAAATCTATTGGAATCAAGTACAGGGATAGGAGGGTGATCTACAATCTATACAGAAACCAGACAGCGGTCATTCGAGCTGAAGGACATGAGAGAGAAGCTGATATTCAGAAAGGTGTTAGACAAAGCTGCAACTTATCACCCATACTTTTCAATCTTTACATTGAACAAGCAATGAAGGAAATTAGAGAAAAATTTAAAGTGGGAGTGAAGATTCAAGGAGAAATAATTTCAACTCTGAGATTTGCTGATGACATCATCATCTTGGCCGACAAGCCTGAGGATTTGAATGAGTTTTTGAATGGTATGGACTCCGTCTTACGGAAAGAATACATGATGAAAATTAATAATTGTAAAACAAAAATACTAGAATGCAGCCGAAATAAATCAGAAACCTCTATGGACATCAAATTGGCAGGTGAAAAGCTGAAGGAAGTAGGAGACTTCTGTTACTTAGGAAGCAAAATAACCAGTGATGGACGAAGCAAAGAGGATATAAAAAGTAGGTTGGCTCAGGCAAGGAAAGCATTTCTACAAAAAAGGAATCTGTTGACATCGAATATAGATTTAGGTATTAGGAAGTCATTTTTGAAAGCCTTTGTCTGGAGCGTGGCGCTCTATGGAAGTGAAACTTGGACTATTGGTGCAGCAGAAAAGAGGAGAATTGAAGCATTTGAAATGTGGTGTTACAGGAGAATGATGAAGATCAGATGGGTAGATAGGGTTACAAACGAAGAGATATTAAGACGAGTGGGAGAGGAGAGATGTTTCTGGCGACTTCTAATGAAGAGAAGAGATAGGTTAGTAGGACACATACTTAGACACGCAGGAATAGCAAGGTTAGTTATGGAAAGAAGGGTCGAGGACAAGAACTGTAGGGGTAGACCAAGGTTAGAATATGTTAAACAGATTGCCTTGGATGTAGGGTGTGGTGGCTATGTAGAGATGAAACGATTATCTCAGGACAGGGAGGCATGGAGAGCTGCATCAAACCAGTCAAAAGACTGAAGACTCAAACAACAACAACATGTAGAGATATACTGCACCGCTCGGTGTTGACCGTGTTTTATTGCACAAATTTAGGTTTTACTCGCTAACCGTTGGAGATACACGAAAAGTAATAAGGACCTTTTGGATAGAAAATTGAATGCTAAAGCTCATTTATGAGATCAAAAGGTTGCTATTTCTTAGCGTTCTCTTTTCATTTGAAATGGAAATATGAAATTTTGAAACCAAAGGGTGTAGTGACGTCATAAATGTGGGTTTTACTCGCTAACCGTTGGAGATAAACGAAAAGTGAAGCTCGTATATACCGTCAAAAGTTTGCTATATCTTAGCATTCTCTTTTTATTTGATAAGGAAATATGAAGTTTTGATTGAAGTGTGTAGTGACGTCACTAAAATGGTCGCCATTTTCTAATAGTGCAAAATATCGAAATAAAATGTATCCTATATGTAAACCTGGTAAATCAGCTACATCCATGCAAAATTTCATTTAAATCGGACCAGTGGTTCTTGCGTTATTGAGTAGCACACAGACAGACAGAAAGACAGACACACACCATCTCATTTTTATATATTAGTATAGCAGAAGTACCCGTCCTTCGAACGGTGTTATATATTAACACCAGACATTATCAATTGAGCTACTGTTGCAATGGTTAGTGGTTTTTCATTCCTTCATAACTTTATCAGAACGAAGTTAGTTTTCTGGGAATATCACACACACTGTTAATTTAAGGGCATTAAAATGTGGTTTTCGGAGACCCCTTATAGACTCGCGTATTTTGTGTCTCACATTGAGAAGCGCAACATATGCTTTGATCGTCCTTCTAGGATAATTTTTATATTTCGCCTATTTTAGCATGTATTTTGAGAAGTTTTTCCCTATATCCACCCTTCTACTGTATGAAAAGTACGGTGAGGAGTTTTATAAATGATTGGTGTATTGACTCATGTTTACCATACCTAATTTTACGATGCACCACGCCTACGAACACGATCTATAGGCGTACATAGAGATACACAGAAAGACAGACAGACAATTCTATTGTCTACAACATATCACCCAGATATCCAAATATGGGTATATCTACCATACAGTATCAAACACAATCATCCTTACGATGAACCCGTATGTCGACAAAAAAAAAGATTAGTTAAAATTTGCTCTCAAACTAAATTCACCTAACGTGTACGTCTTGACGTGAAATAGAATTAAAAGCCTTGTAGACGAAACGCAAAGAATACACCTCACATAAAAAATGACCCTCTACGTTGTGTTAGGTCCCCATACACAGGAAGACCTCTTTCATAAATTATAAAGGCTCGTGGTGCGTGAAAATTCAGGTTCTTTAGTCTCAAATGGCCCAAATTCCTAAAAGCCGCAAAAAATGCTGATTCAAGTCAGGAATTTTTGAAAATAATGTTGCTGTTTGGAGATATAAAGGAAGATTGTAGTTTTACGTGACCATTAATCGCGAGATCATAAGCCACGGGACCTCCATTTTACGTGGAATCTGAACCACAGGGCATGGCATTTCACTTTGAAAATGTTTGGAGATATAATAGACCTTCTGTACTATATGTCGCACGTGAAAATTGAATGAAAAAAATCTAGGTTACCCCTTGACCCCCTTAATTGCATTGATGAATTATACAGTCTACGTTGGTTCCGTGATAACCGCATAGCCATTTGCAATCTTTCACAGAAATGTAATAAATGGAGTGACATTATTTCTTACAGAAATAGATGGAAAGTTGGATGCCACCCCTTGAGATAATGTTGTCAAGGTTAGCGATTTCCATTCCTTCATTAGTTTGTTAAATTAAATTAAATTAGTTTTCTGCGAATATTTCAGATACTTTTGGTTTTAGGGCCTTATAATGTAGTTTTCGAGGACCCTTTAGGGCCCCCAAATTTTGTTTCTGGCACCGAGGGGCTTTGTCTCCTCGTTGTACGCCATAATATAATAATAATAATAAAATATAGGGATAGGATTATAATAGACCTGCCGTACCACACCCGGAGGTGTAAATCGCGTGAAAAAATTCTAGTGTACCCCTTGACCCCCTTAAGCGCATTATACGTATTGATGAATTTTACAGCTTAATTTGGTTCCGTGATAACCTTCTAGCCGTTTGCAAACTTTCACACCAATGTAATTAATGGAATTGCATTGCGTCTTACAGCAATAGATGGACCTCTGAGAATCTGTTGCTATGGTTACCGGCTTGAATTCGTTCATTAGTTTATTAAATGAAATTAGTTTTCTGGGAATATCTCAAAAACGGTTGGTTTTAGGGCCTTAAAATGTGGACTTCGGGGACCCTTTAGGGCCCCCGAGTTTTGTCTCTCACATCGAGGGGCTAAAAATGATCTTTGTCTCGTCCTTCTACTCCTATTTCAGCATGCATTTTAAGGGGGTAGGCCCCCTTTTATGAGAGGTACGGAGAAGGGTTACATCAATGATTAGTGTCGTGCCTCTGATGGATATCTGTACCAAATTTTACGTTGATACACCCAGCCGTTCTCGAGTTATAAGGGAACAAAGTTGTCCACAGACAATCAAACAGACAGACAGACCAAAACATTATTTTCGCGAGCATCTATCATAAAACAGTCTGAAACGTGTAAATAACTCAAATTTCCGTAGAAATTCAGAAAAAAAAAACAGACAAATTTTCTATTTTATATATGTAGAGATATACTGCACCGCTCGGTGTTGACCGTGTTTTATTGCACAAATTTAGGTTTACTCGCTAACCGTCGGAGATACACGAAAAGTGATAAGAACCTTTTGGATAGAAAATTAAATGCTAAAGCTCGTGTATACCATCAAAAGTTTGCTATTTCTTAGCGTTCTCTTTTTATTTGAAATGGAAATATGAAATTTTGAAACCAAAGTGTGTAGTGACGTCACAAAAGTAGGTTTTACTCGCTAACCGTTGGAGATACACGAAAAATGATAAGGACCTTTCGGATAGGAAATTAAATTTCAAAGCCCGTATGTGTCATCAAAAGTTTGCTATTTCCTACCGTTCTCTTTTTATTTGATATGGAAATATGAAATTTTGAAACCAAAGGGTGTAGTGACGTCACTAAAATGGTCGCAATTTCTTAATAGTGCAAAATATCGAAATTAAAGGTATCCTATATGTAAACCTGGTATTTCAGCTACATCCATGCAAAATTTCATTTAAATCGGACCAGTGGTTCTTGCGTTATTAGGTAACAGACAGACAGACAGACAGACAGAAAGACAGACACACACCATCTCATTTTTATATATTAGTATGATGATGGTCGCCAGGATGGATTTTTATTTTTGTACTATTACATTAAGACTATTGTGTACGTGTGGTATTCAAACTGCAATCGCATGATTAGAACACAAGAAGTATAAACGAGATTCTAAAATTACGCACAGCAGCCATCTTGTGATTATGCAAACAATTGTAATAAATTAGATGCCAGTGGATCAATATTTGTATAAGCATTTAACGTGCAACGTTTCATGGCACTCGGATAGTTAATTTGCGAGAAACGTCCATTTAAATATTTATACTTCGCGTCGCCGCCATGTTGGATTTGTGCTCACCAGGTTACTGAAAGTCCTATAGGAGAACATATGTTCATAGTCTCTATGAACATTTAAAAAATCAGTTTGGTTGCTGTAAAAAATCCATAGATATTGAGAACCGTCTAAATATTTCTGAAGCTCGCCATTTAGGATTGTTATATGTATAGGCCATAGAGTTATGTACGATTCAAGGACAATTACTGCCTAGGTTCATTATTCAAACTTTCACTTCGATCGCATGATTACGACACAAGAATTAAAAACTTAATTTTAAAATTTCGCACAGCCGCCATCTTGAGGTTATGTAAACAATTGAGTTAAATTAGATGGCAGTACATTACAATCTGCAAAATCATTTACTCTACCACATTTCACAGCGCTCAGAGAGTTAAATCACGAGAACATTCTATTAAAATATTTCAAATTCGCTTGGTCGCCATGTTCGTTTTGTACTTTACAGGTTTATGAAATATACATAGGTAAACTTGTATCAGTACCCTTTATCACCGTACAAAATTGCAGGGTGATATCTGTAATAGTTTCGGAGATATAGAACGTCAGTGAAATATTTCGCACAGCCGCCATTTTGAGGTTATGTAAACAATTGAACTAAATTAGACTTCAGTGCATTACAATGTGTATAAACATTTGCTGTACCAAGTTTCATTACGTTTGGTTTGTTAAATCGCGAGAAAAGTCTATTTAAAAGTCTCAAATTCGCTTGGCCGCCATGTTGGTTTTGTAGTCACCAGGTTTTTGAAAGTCTCATAGGTGAACTTCTAGTAGTACCCTTTATCACCGTACACAATTCCAGGGCGATATCGGTAATAGTTTCGGAGATATTGAATGCTAGTGAAATACTTCGCACAGCCGCCATGTTGGATTGGTGAGACGTATCAAAATTTTAAGGGCACGGTTGAGGTCGCCGGGAATAGTGCTATGAACTTACTGAGTTTGATTGAAATCGCTCCAGCCGTTTAGATTTTATTATGGGGGGGGGCACACACACACACCTCACACACACACACACACACACACACACGGACAAAAGGTGATCTCATAGGCCTATTTTTTCAAAATTGAAAATAGGCTAAAAATATAGATAAATTCCTCTGTTCGTCACCAGAGCAGATGCCAGAAATTACTGTTTGGACCATGGTGGAATGGCGGACAGATTAGTAAGTAACGAGAAGGTAAAGGGGGCGGTGTGAAAATATAGAAACTCCTCGAAGAATGAGGAGGGGGGGGGGGGGAGGTTAGATGGATATAAGGAAACATAAACAATAGGGAAGTGTATCTGAACGATACCTAACGTCATACAGTCAACGGTGAAAAAACAGATGGAAAGTCCTCCAGTGACGAACAAAGGAGATCAAATCCAGGCTCTGAGCCCTAGAGGGAAAATGTACAATTTTAAATATGTGAAGAACAGAGAGACTGAGAGGAACTATCTCCCTAGATCCTTAATAACTGATAGCCAAGTGTCACTTAGCTGATATCCAGAGTCACTGTTAAAATTATTGGGATTTTTACGAATTTCAACTGCCTCCCTTATAATTCTAGACCAGTTGTGATTAACAAGGGCAAGCGCATGAGCATCCTTGAAACATACATCGTGCCCTGAAGACAGGGCATGTTCAGCTATAGCTGATTTGTCAGGTTGGTTTAGATGGATGTTCCTTTGGTGCTCCTTGATGCGAGTTGCAATGGACCGTTTTGTTTGTCCAATGTAGACTTTTCCGCAAGTACATGGGACTTCATACACCCCAGGTTGTAGTATTGGGGACAATTTATCTTTGTTTAATGCTAAACGTTGGCCAATTTTCATCATAGTGCCGAAAACTGTTTTTATCTTGTTCTTGCGGAGAAACTTAGCAACGCGGTCAGTGGTGTTGTGAATATAAGGGAGGTAAGCAGTTCCTCTCACGTCGGAGCTCTGAGAAGGTTGTCTATCCCTCCTTCTGGGATGTAGGGACCTATATATAGTGGATTCATTATAGCCATTACCCTTAAACATGGTTCGTAAGGCATGTAACTCTTCCTGAAGAGTTGATGCCTCAAAAATACGTTACGCTCTTTTGGCTAGAGTTGTTATAATTCCTTGTTTTTGTGCTGGGTGGTGGTGGAAGTCCGCATGTAAATAACGGTTAGTGTGAGTTGGCTTACGGTAGACGCTGTGCCCCATGGAGCCGTCCACTTTCCTCCTCACAAGAACATCCAAAAAAGGTAAGCATCCTCCTGACTCTAGCTCCATTGTGAAGTGGATTGAAGGATGCAGCTGATTTAGGTGGTTAGATATATCTTCGGCGTCTTTCAAACCTGTGATTTGGTGGAGGTATGTGGATGATACGTTCGTGGTGTGGGAGGAGGGTTCTGAGAAACTGAACCACTTTCTGAACCACCTAAATCAGCTGCATCCTTCAATCCACTTCACAATGGAGCTAGAGTCAGGAGGATGCTTACCTTTTTTGGATGTTCTTGTGAGGAGGAAAGCGGATGGCTCCATGGGGCACAGCGTCTACCGTAAGCCAACTCACACTAACCGTTATTTACATGCGGACTCCCACCACCACCCAGCACAAAAACAAGGAATTATAACAACTCTAGCCAAAAGAGCGGAACGTATTTGTGAGGTATCAACTCTTCAGGAAGAGTTACATGCCTTACAAACCATGTTTAAGGGTAATGGCTATAATGATTCCACTATATATAGGTCCCTACATCCCAGAAGGAGGGATAGACAACCTTCTCAGAGCTCCGACGTGAGGGGAACTGCTTACCTCCCTTATATTCACAACACTACTGACCACGTTGCAAAGATTCTCCGCAAGCACAAGATAAAAACAGTTTTCGGCACTATGACGAAAATTGGTCAACGTTTAGCATTAAACAAAGATAAATTGTCCCCAATACTACATCCTGGGGTGTATAAAGTCCCATGTACTTGCGGAAAAGTCTACATTGGACAAACAAAACGGTCCATTGCAACTCGCATCAAAGAGCATCAAAGGAACATCGGTCTAAACCAACCTGACAAATCAGCTATAGCTGAACATGCCCTGTCTTCAGGGCACGATGTATGTTTCAAGGATGCTCATGCGCTTGCCCTTGTTAAGCACAACTGGTCTAGAATTATAAGGGAGGCAGTTGAAATTCGTAAAAATCCCAATAATTTTAACAGAGACACTGGATATCAGCTAAGTGACACTTGGCTACCAGTTATTAAGGATCTAGGGAGATAGTTCCTCTCAGTCTCTCTGTTCTTCACATATTTAAAATTGTACATTTTCCCTCTAGGGCTCAGAGCCTGGATTTGATCTCCTTTGTTCGTCACTGGAGGAGTTTCTATCTGTTTTTTCACCGTTGACTGTATGACGTTAGGTATCGTTCAGATACACTTCCCTTTTGTTTATGTTTCCTTATACCATCTAACCCTCCCCCCCCCCCCTCCTCATTCTTCGAGGAGTTTCTATATTTTCACACCGCCCCCTTTACCTTCTCGTTACTTACTACTCTGTCCGCCGTTCCACCATGGTCCAAACAGTAATTTCTGGCAACTGCTCTCTGGTGACGAACAGAGGAATTTATCTATATTTTTTGTAATCTCATTGATATACTTTATTTGGCCACATTGTTTATTTCCATTGAAAATGGAGGCAAGGTTTCTCCGAAACGTATGGTTTAAATTAAAAATACACACGGCATTAACCCAAAAGCATGAATTATTTATATAATATTCCGGGCCGTGAATGCCTTAATATGCAAAGTAAAGTCCTGTTTCCTGTATAATCTCTCCCAGGTATTTGAAACATGTAGACATATGAGATCTACCTACACAGGGCCAAAAATTGTGTGTTTGTATGTGTGTGTACTCTGAAATGTATGCCCCCCCCCCCCCCCGTATCAATTCGAACACGGTGAAACCGAATTGAACGAAATTAGGTACTGAACCCTTTATCTACAGGCTGTATAAAGGATTCTAATAAATTATTCATCATCATTTGATACATTTCTACAGACAGCAGATATGAGAGCCAGACGGAGTTGGGAAATGTTGAGAAATCAGTGACAGAGAGAACACAATGGTTTAAGCTCCTGTGGTATTTTAGAAAGTAGCATAAAATTCATGACACATAGGACAGGTGCAACTTTTAGCGCGAAGACGGCTTGGGTACGCACAATATGACTTGTTGCTATGAGTGTTGGCGCCAAGAAGAAAATTGAATGCCACGATGTAATTGGTCAATCTTCATGTTAACCACTCCCTGTGGCAGAAATACACGTAAGAGCGCGCGAAGATCTACAAGAGTCGGAACCAATAATATCAAGACGCCCTGTTTAAGCGGCAACTCGGCGTTGTAACGCATCCTGGTGAATTAACGCGGGAGTTATCTACGGATTAATTCCACGATCGATTCGAGCTAGCTACAGCATAATCGTAACCTCCACATTGCTACGAACTCAATGATACCGATCGCATGCTAGTCTGATAATTATTATGGAATATTTTTTCATAAATCTCCTTCCAAGCATACTCTAGCCAGTTTCATTTATAAATGGTCCAGGAAGCTTCGTGAGATGACTTTTATTTGAGCATTTGAGGACGTAAGGCCTTTATTCAGGTGTCTGAGGACACGAGGCATATGCTGCATAATTTTTCATGTTTGTGAATATGGAACATTTTTGTCAAGTTATAAGTGTAACTTCAGTGATTTATTTGTAGTCCCAGTACTACCAGATAGGGGAGTTCATCGAATATAATTCAAGAATAGACGGTCAAGGAATTTAGTACTTGATCGGTGAATTTAATAGGAAATATATCGTGTGTGTATCTGACAAACATTATTTTAATTCAGCACGAGATGACGTCTAGGAACGAGGCCGGATCTTGGAACCAGCAAGACATTTGCCAGAAGATGTCGATGGAGAGCTAAGCATTTTAAAGGAGTGATGGCTGCAGATGTTTTCCTGACGCTGTTCTATAGGAATGAGTACAAATGAATTTATTTATTATTAAATCAGCTATGGTTTTATGGGACGTATTTTTGTAGATATTTGTTTGCTTGTTTGGTAATGTAGATTCTTAGTTCTTGTTTACTGACACATTAAGTATGGGACAAGCTGAGCACTTTGTATTGTGTAAATATTGTGATTTTGTTTGGTTCAACTATACGGGGCTAATTCGCTTGCGTAAATCGCGGTCAAGCATTTTAAATTCGGAAGTATGCCTTATAACAAAAATGGAACTGAATTAATTTGAGATTAAAAATAGAATTTGGAGGGTAAAGATTATTTGTGAGCAGAATTTATGACGGATCAGGATTATTTTGATAGTTGCTTTTCTAGCAGGTCTGTACGGGATGGCACTTTGCACCCGAGTTTTGTTGTTTAATTGTTTAATGTGTCTATGGACGCAATGCAGGTTGATCTGTTTTGAGCCGACCCAGATGGTATGTTTATGAGTCAGTCAGTCCAAGTTTTATGGTGTATAGTGTGATTTTATGATGTGTTCGCGGGAATATATCATTGAGATTATTCTGACTTGCTGCATAACAGCCCAGTTCATAATCTTGCGAGGCTGAGCTAGTGGTATATATTTGTGTTCTTGCCATCCAAGGGGATGAGTGAGATATGTCGTTTCGCGTTTCCAGATGGATAACGGGATCAGTGTAATTAGCACCAAGCTTGAAGGACTGAGAGTGAGTAGAGGCAGCGATGACTCATAACTAGGGGCGCGCTCAAATCAGATAACGCGACGTGGTCATTAGTGGTAGGCTAGGTTCCTGTATTTTTTCAGTATAAGATGTTATTTAAATTCTCAAAACCCTGATCGGTTATAAAGAGGTTTGATTGATTAAATGGTTGCTGTCCATGTTTTAAGGTATATTCCGAAGCTTCTGTTTGTCTGGCGTTTTATAAAAATGTAAATATAATTTTTCAGCCGTTAGGCTTGTATTTTGTTGTTGTTGCTTGATTTCTTGTGTGTTTATTTTACGCGTTCAATGACCCCGTGTGGCATTAGGATGTGCGAGGCTGTGTTCCCATTTATGTGATGCGAGTTTTGTTGGCCTATTTTCGGCATGCTCTTTACGTTTGAGTGCTTTGGCACTGGCTAGAATCTCAGGGAGGTTCTTCATCTTTTTGTATTATTAGATCTTGCATGTGTCAGTAGTAATTATACTGCTCAAAAAAATTAAAGCACCACTTTTTTCAAAGGCCACCAAATTTTGAAAAGTTGACCTACAAGCTCGAAATCTCAGTATGACGTTTGTCCTGACGCCTACCAAGCATATGCTTCAGCACAACTCCCCAACTTGAGTAGTTTCGGGGTAGCACCCCGAAAACCAGCCCATTTTCGAAAACCGCAAATTGAAGTTTGCGAAAAACGCTGCAGGACTTGTCGCAGGTTGCCAAAGCAGTCGAAAATGAATGAGTCTTGCTCTTAAAGGTTCCATAAACACGTAGAAATCGTTACATTTGACGTTTGGGCATTTTCAACCCCCTTCATCATCCCCTAAACATGGACTACCATTGGGGGCGTCTGAGAAGGTACCGGGTGTGTTTAACCACCTGAAAACCTGTACACCGTCCTCAGTTGCTGATTGCAGTAAGTTCTTAAGGCCTCCGGCAATGTCCACACCCCCTAACACCCTCAACTGGCAAGGGACCAAACCACCCCTTCTCGATTCACCCCTAAGGAAGGTTTTAATCGAGATGTTTATCAGTGCTGCTAATGGGGGGTCTTCCCCTAACGTTTCAAAAAAGGAACTGTGCCTTTGTCACCACCCCTTCCCCTGCAACCCCCGTTTGTATGATTTTTCGAATCAGGCCCTTTTTAAGGGCTGAAACGACGTCTTAATCGCTGAAAGGGCTGTAAAGGTCCTTAGAAGTAGTGGTGACACGAAATCAACCCCTTCCGATCGATGATTGACATTCCGTCCCCCAAATTCGAAATTTTTGCACCCCCAACCCTCCCTGTCTGAACGCGTAATGCGTCATGGCAGAGTTTTCAGAGTTGGATGAAAATGAAGCTTATGGCCTGCAATGGAGCCCAAAACAGCAGGCCGGATAGAAATTCATCGGTAGGTTGGGAAACGGGACCATAATTTTTCAAAAAAGTGTACAGCCTACATTAAGTACGCCCATGCATAGTTACAAAGTTTGGCAATGGGAGAAAATTGACGTGATGTGGGTTGCCTATGCATTGGTGTACTTACTAGAGGCTGTTAACTTTTTTGAAAACTTTTTGGTCCCGTTTCTCACCCTACCGATGAATTTCCATCCAACCTGCTGTTTTGGGCTCCATTTCAGGCCATAAGCTTCATTTTGATCCAACTCTGAAAACTCTGCCATGACGCGTTACGCGTCCAGACAGGGAGGGTTGAGGGTGCAAAAATGTCAACTTTGGGGGATGGAATGTCAATCAAACATCGGAAGGGGTTGATTTCGTGTCACCACTACTTCTAAGGACCTTTACAGCCCTTTCAGCGATTAAGACCTCATTTCAGCCCTTAAAAAGGGCCTGATTCGAAAAATCATACAAACGGGGGTTGCAGGGGAAGGGGTGGCGACACAGGCGCAGGTCCTCTTTTGAAACGTTAGGGGAAGACCCCCCCATTAGCAGCACGGATAAAAATCTCGATTTAAACCTTCCTTAGGGGTGAATCAAGACGGGGTGGTTTGGTCCCTTGCCAGTTGAGGGTGTTAGGAGGGGTGAACATTGCCGGAGGCCTTAAGAACTTACGGCAATCAGCAACTGAGGACGGTGTGCAGGTTTTCAGGTGGTTAAACACATCCGGTACCTTCTCAGGCGCCCCCAATGGTAGTCCATGTTTAGGGGATGATGAAAGGGGTTGAAAATGCCCAAACGTCAAATGTAACGATTTCAACGTGTTCGTGGAACCTTAAGAGCAAGACTCATTCATTTTTGACAGCTTTGGCAACCTGCGACAAGTCCTACAGCGTTTTTCGCAAACTTCAATTTACGGTTTTCAAAAATGGGCTGGTTTTGGGAGCGCTATCCCGAAACTACACAAGTTGGGAAGTTGTGCTGAAGCATGTGCTTGGTAGGCGTCGGGGCAAACGTCATACTGAAATTTCGACCTTGTGCAGTCAACTTTCCAAATTTGGTGGCCATTGAAAAAAGTGGTGCTTTAATTTTTTTGAGCAGTATATATTGTGTTCATTAAGGGTGGGTCCCATAGCCGTAGTGTGATTTAAAAGATGCAACTCCATGAGCAATATGACTGTTTCAGTTGTAAACGGACTCGCATCAGTACTCATTTCCTTATTAAAATAGCAGTACACCACGCATTATATAACTTCTTGACCAGGAAAAATGGACTTGCATCCATATGTTGTGACGAGCGAGTTCTTACCGCTCAATTTTACGTAATGATTAATCATTTTGAGTGAAGCTGTATTCACATTGTTTTGTTGTGTGGAGCGAGTCTTACCGCTCAGTAATATATTTATTTCTTAAGGGGGTGAAAGTCAGGGAGGATTTCCTTTTTATTATTATTTTTACTATGCACATAATTTTCAGTCATTAAATATCTTTTATTCTACTTCTTATTCATTTTATTCCTAGTATAGCCTCTGTTATGGACCTTTCTATTCGTTAGAGCATGTTGTTTTATGCGAACTTTGCTGTGAAAAGCAACCAGGACTGAGCACGACCCCGTAGAAAGAATCTTGATAAAACAATGCTTTATTGAAGGGTTCAGTACAGAGGTAGAACTAGCAATGGGCACCTCAGTGTCATGTTTTATATCGACGCCATCTTGACGGAAACGTAACAGCAGCCACCCAAGTGTTCAAAGCATAAATCAAATTACGACTAACCAAATCATCCGATCTATACCAAATTTTGCAACAACATACAGTATATTCATATGGCGAGCGTCTTTTGACTAAACTACAAGGTTATCAGCCCAATAGTTTGCAGATGGCGGCCATGTATGTGTGCAAATCGATTCTCCCTATCAATTCAAACACGGTTAAATCGAATTGAACGAAATTTGGTACAGAGGTAGCACTAGCAAAGGACACCTCAGTGTCATGTATTATATCGCCGCCATCTTGACGAAAACGTAATGACGGCAACCCAAATGTTAAAAGCTTAAATTAAATTACGACCGACCAAATAATCTGATATTTACCAAATTTTGCAACAACATACCTTTCTGTAGGAAGCATATTTTCACCAAATTACAAGATCATCAGCCCAATAGTTTCCAGATGGTGGCCATGTATGTGTGCAAATCGATTCCCCCTATCAATTCAAACACGGAGAAACCGAATTGAACGAAATTTGGTACAGAGGTAGCACTAGCAAAGAGCACCTCAGTGTCATGTTTTATATCGCCGCCATCTTGACGGAAACGTAATGGCAGCCACCCAAATGTTTAAAGCTTTAATCAAATTACGACTAAAGTAACCATCCGATCTCTACCAAATGTTACAACAACATACAGTATATTCCTATGGCGAGCGTCTTTTGACTAAACAACAAGGTCATCAGGCTAATAGTTTGCAGATGGGGGCCATGTATGTGTGCAAATAGATTCCCCCTATCAATTCAGAAAGGATGAAAACGAATTGAACGAAATTTGGTACAGAGGTAGCACTAGCTAGGGGCACTCCAGTGTCATGTTTTATATCACCGCCATCTTGATGGAAACGTAATGGCTACCACCCAAATGTTAAAAGCTTGAATCAAATTACGACCAACCTGATGATCTGATCTTTACCAAATTTTGTAACATGATACCTTCATGTATAAAGAATCTGTTGACCAAACTACTAGGTCATCAGCTCAATAATTCGCGGATGGCAGCATTTTATAGGTGCAAATCGATTCCCCCTATATTTTCAAACACGGTGAAACCGAATTGAACTAAATTTGGTACAGAAGTAGCACTAGCAAAGGGCACCTCATATTCATGTTTAATATCCATATAGTATGTTGTATTTCAACAGACTACTACCACCAACATTCAATTATACTCCTTGAAAAGGACAAAGAGTTATAACCATACCCATGCATTTAGGACAAAGCAGGCTAAATGTTCTTTACTGAACATCTTGTTTCGTATGAGAAGTGTAGCCTTGTTTTGGCTGAGATTTCATGCACCGTCTCTAGAGCTTATTTGGCTTCCATTATATTATTATTTTGTTATAATGGCTAGGCTATATCATCGGCAAAGGGCAGACATTTAAAATTGACTGTTCTTTCCTGGTGTTCCGTCATTTATAGCTTGTTTTCATTTATGAAATGAAAAAATAGACTTATGAGATCAACTTTTGTCCTTGTGTCTGCTTGTGTGTGTGTGTGTGTGTGTGTGTGTGTGTGTGTGTGTGTGTGTGTGTGTGTGTGTGCCCCGCCTAATAACTTCTAAACGTCTGGAGCGATTTCAATGAAACTCGGGAGGTTCATAGCACTATTCCGGACGAAAAATTTTGTGCGAAATATTTCACCACCATTCAATATCCCCGAACCTATTACCGATATCACCCTGGAATTTTGTACGGCGATAAAGGGAACTACTAGAAGTTCACCTATGTGACTTTTGAAAACCTGGTAACTACAAAACCAACATGGCGGCCAAGCGAAGTTGCGAATTTAAACAGACGTTTCTCGCGATTTAACCTATCAAACGCAATGAAACTTGGTACAGTATATGTTTATACACATTGCAATGCACCGACATATAACTTTGTTCAATTATTTACATAACCTCAAGATGGCGGCTGTGCGAAGTATTTCACCGGCATTCTATATCTCTGAACCTATTACCGGTATCACCATGAAAATTTGTACGGAGATAAAGGGCACTACTAGAAGTTCATCTATGAGACTTTCAGAAACCGGTTAACTACAAAACGAACATGGCGGCCAAGCGAAGTTGAAAGTTTTAAATAGACTTTTCTCGCGATTCAATTATCCAAACGCAATGAAACTTGGTACAGCAAATGTATATACACATTGTAATGTATTGATATCTAATTTAGTTCAATTATTTATATAACCTCAAGATGGCGGCTGTGCGAATTTCAAAAATTAATTATTGCAATGAAAATACACCTTGATGGAGAACCATTGCATGTGATAAGTGTGTATGCACCACAGGTGGGATGTAGCCAAGAGGAGAAGGACTGTTTCTGGACAGAGGTGGATGAATTACTTCGGGGAATACCAAAGAACGAGAGGTTGTTTGTAGGTGGTGACCTCAATGGACACGTGGAAGAAAATAACGTAGGAAATGAAAGGATACAGGGAAAATATTGAACCTGTCAGACGAGTTGTTTGGGTTGCCACTAACCGAGATGACTCCGCAGGCGACTCACCGTCAAGACACATAAGCCAAAAAGGGACTGGATGTACTTCCTATAGGTCAATGCGCACGAAGAAGCAGCATCCCGGGGCGATCGGACAGACACGGAGAATACGGTGAAAGGACCCAAGCAGTACACCGCAGAAACACTTAGATTATAAAATAATAACATCCAGACTTATGTAAACTCAGGTGAAATTTATTAAAGAATTAACAAACACTTAGCCTAGTTCGGAGGGGTTATTTCGGGCTAATCCCGCAAGCTAAATAAAAAATATCAAAGTATTGAAAATCCTAAACTGATTGTAAGTGGAAAAGCACCCGCGAAAGATCTAATTACAAGAAAAGCAAAAGCGGCAAGCTAGGGCAGTGGCACGTAAAGTACCCCCCTACACTGATGAAACGGGTTACTTGTGAAAGAAGTTAAATTAACAGCATTAATCAATAAAGAATATATGGTGGTACCTCTCCCTTATTTATTTTTAAATATGTTAAAATCTAGCTAAATCCTGACAATTACAAGAAAGTATACGGTGACTGACTACCGTAGCAAACAAACAATTAAAGCAAAAGCTATGTGACAACCAGTTTTAAAAAATATCAAAAACACTCTTACTAACTAAGGGGTATATCAGGTAAACATACAAATTCACATAAATAAATCAATAAATAAAACACAGCGTTAAAAAAACTTCTTATTCAACAGCCTGCGTACGCGCAAGAACACTCTTTGTATTCTTGGGTCATCTAGTGTTTGATTAGGTCGGCAAATTCATGATCAACATCATGACTTACATTACATCGGGGTCGAGTGCCACTAGTTGAGAACTAATGATCCGCAGTGACTCTGTCGTCTAAAGAATGTGTAAGGAAAAGTCTACATGACATTTCCCGGTGGAAATGTGATTAATCCAGAGAGTAGGCCAGTTCGCATAAAATTGCAAGTCACAGAAATCTTACTATCATTATGGTCGTCATAATTAACATAATTAGTTCTTGATTATTAGAAGCATTATTATTATTGTCGTAGGTATAATAGAATACTGGCTTATTCTCAATGGACACCTAAGCTTAACTAAAGTGAAGTCTACAAAGATCATCACCTAACATCAACATCGGCTCATACCTGGCCGGCACAATAACAACACGAGTTACTAGACTCGGTTTTCACAATAACACTGAAGGGACCTGAAGTTCTCCTAAACAGTCCTTCAGGTAAAATCCTGGAAAAATGGTCGCAGATTAAATCTGTACGACAGAGCGGCAAAAGCGTTCTACAAACGTAGAAGCTTACAAAAAGTGTCACAAAAATACCTAATATTACAGACAATAGCTTCTCATCTCATAATAGCACACTCCTAGTGCTCAACAATGCGCTTTCTAAAGCGTTAAAAAGTTACATTTCACGTCCAGTGACGTAATCAAACATGTGATTGCATTAAATATTTCACATGCCTTGGTCTGGGGATCGATCAATACATTCCACACACAAAATGTGTACACGCGCATGCGCGTACAGTCTATCAGTCAAACAGTTGGTCTCGCATCGAGTGCGCGGATCCAAACATGGTTCACATTCAACCTTGGCGTGTCATAGCACGCTATAACCTTATCGCGTCTGGCGATTCTACACTCCACAGGCGTTTAAAACATTTAAGAGAAGTCTTTAGTGTATAACGCTGGTTTCTAAAATATACAAGGTAGCAACCAATGGTGCGTGGCTATGTTACCACGTGAAAATATCATTTAAAGTTATAGGCAATGTTAAAAAATTGCAAAGATCATATCTTACAGATATCCCACTCGGAATAGTTGGTTTGGGAATTCGTGGAAGATACTCCACTCCTACAATATATACACTTGGGCATTCAGATAAATTTAACGTGTCTCAACACTTGACACAAACAAAATAGTTTAACAGGCGACAATCCTACTAACTGCCAGGATGTCTAAAATGATACGGGACAACCTGGGGTTCGATGCTTGGCTGTGCATCGTTATTGAAGTTCCCAAATAAGTTCAAACTTGAACTAATGTGGCTTCAAAGCATACAATAAAGCATAAATTAAACTTGTACAAAAGGCATGACTTCTGTCGGTCATGAACCGATACAGCCCATGGTATAGCCAAAAATAAATTGTACAGGGGCGTGAATTGGAGAATCGCTGACAGGGGTTCACAAAATAAATGAGTGACAATGAGGTGGCTGTCCATCACTCAAAGTCTAATCTGGCCCGTGTTAAGGGCTGGCCAAAGCAAGTTCAAATAACTTGTGGTCCTTCCTATCGCTGTAATTAGGACATAACGTCCTGCGATCACCATCACAACGCGCCAAGAAAAAGAAATAGATTATACTATCTTCAGCCCTACCTGACTGGATGTCACGAGTTAGGTTAAACTACTCTACATCATTACTCCACCACAGCTTAACCCGAACAATGAGATAAAGTACAAACTCACATAGTATTCACCATTTTGGCATATCCACACATATCATGGTATAAGAGAGACTTGGATGGTTGGTCAAGGTTCCATGTAATAGCTTGGGCATCAAACCTATACCATCCCATTTCCTCATCTTACACGTGGCTTGTCGAGCAAAGATCTCGATCTCATGAACAAATGTTGGGTTGAAGGTCTCCTGGGTTCCCATTCCCAGAGAATAGATGAATAATCCTCCTGCCAGGGTGAAGTCGTCTCCTCGTAGAATATTTCTCACATTATAGGTAATCACTCCATACTACCGACTGTGGTCAGCAGAGAGAGCATGATGTACGCGTGGTCAACGTGGTTATACATTTCACTGATCTCACACGTGATTTCCACAGAATTTAATCTTAGCACAGTTTTGTATGATAAAACACTGGCTTTATTTGCAGACTCTTAACAAATTGGCCTTTGCACAGTCTGCTTCACTGAATCTACTCGACACTCAATGTCGGCTATCACAGATTCGAAATATGGTGTTACAAATGTAAAAATAATCACCCAAAATGCGTGAAAAATCGCGCGTCTGGCACGTGCATGTAGATCATTTGTCACTGATTACAATTCAGATAATTGATTCGCATTAACACTGCGGCTTGTTATAGATGTTCACAGATATTATCAGTACACCTCGTGTGAGACGAATTTTGGTTATCGCCTCGTGGACGAAATGTTACCTGGCTTTCATAGAAAGTTGTAGCGAAGCACTGCACACATTTGTGCTCAAAAATACTGTTCACTTGTCGAAAGCACTTAATAAAATATTCTTCACCACTAGGTGGACTTCTAAGACTTTCTTCGTCTCACAGGACGGACAATTCACAAGCACGTCTACCATGGACGGCTGTACAACAGAATAATCACGTCAGCCTTGGTCGGCTGCGGAACAGAAAAAAAGCAGTGTGCTACGGAGTCTCTGCCTCGTGCAGGTCAAAAGTGGAGTCGTTGACGGTCCATTTCCTGCCGCCAATCTGCGGTGTTAATACCTTTTAAATCACATTTAAAAAATCGGTAAACATCGCAACGTTTCCTTTAAGCAGATCTACATAATGGAATGTTCTGAGACTTTTAAGTTGCAAAAATGTGTTAGTTGATGCTCAGAATTATTTATACAGGTGAGTGTCCAAATTCAAAACATCTCCTATATTTCCTGCATGCTTTGCGCTGCTACAGGGAGCGTTCGGTTGCAATGGCATGACATGTTCTTTATTATTTCCATTAAATATCACCGAGCCATGAGCTCTCTCGGGCTCAATATGGAGTTGGACAGAGGAACAATGAAGGTGAAACCATTACATACTTTGCTGCAGCAACAGACATGGCGATAGTAAACACCTATTTCCAAAAACCTTCAAATCAGCGCTTGACATACAAAAGTAGTGGTAGATATTTACAAATCGAGTACATCCTGTACAGAAGAGAGATGTTAAAAGAAGTGAGCGACTGCAAAGTGCTAGCTGGAGAAGTAGTGGCAACCCAACATAGACCAATAATTTTCACAGTTAGTTGGCAGATCACCAAACCTTAACGAAGAAGAACTATACATAAAACAAAATGGTGGAAGCTTAAACAACCTGACTTGCGGAAGAAATTTGTGGATGAGGTCACAGAGAATCTCCGATCGACGGTTGTAACTGAAAAACATGGATGGGATCATGTAGCTGGTGTTATGCGAGACGCAGGTGTTAAGGTCCTGGGACAGACTACCGGAAAATGTAAACTTGACAAAGAGACCTGGTGGTGGAGTGAAGAGGTGCAGAAATGCATCAACGACAAGAGGGAGGCAAAGAAGAAGTGGGATAAGGAAGGAGAAAATGCCAGAGAGGAGTACAATTTAGCAAAGAAGGAAGCAAAGAGAGCTGTGGGCAAAGCTAAAGCAGAGGCAAATGTTGATTTATATGTAGACCTTAAGACCGAAGAAGGCCAAAAGAGAATCTTTAGAATTGCACGAGAGAGGAAGAAGAGCATCCAAGATGTATATCAGACAAGGGCTATTAAAACAGAAGATGGTAGATTGCTTTGGAATGACCCTGAAATTTTAGAAAGATGGAGGGAATATTTTGATAAACTACTGAATTACGAACATCAGACAGCAATGGGAGAAGAAGGTGAGGCATCTATGGGAATGGTGCAAAATATCACCAAAGATTAGGTGGAGAAGGCACTACACATAATGAAGAATGGTAAGGTTGTAGGACCAGATAATATACCGGTGGAAGCTTGGAAGGCTCTGGGAAATGAAGGCGTGATTTGGCTCACAGGTCTATTCAACAGCATACTAGAGGATGAAGAAATGCCGGATAAATGGAGAAGGAGTGTGCTGATTCCAATATATAAAAGAAAAGGGGATATTCAATCTTGTAATAATTACAGAGGAATCAAACTGATGAGCCAAACCACGAAATTATGGGAGAGAGCGACTGAGACAGGAAGTGGTGATTAGCAAGGAGCAGTTTGGTTTCGTGCATGGCAGAGGAACAACAGATGCCATATTTGCCCTGAGACAAATAGTGGAGAAGTACATCGAAGGCAACAAGAGCTTGTCGATGGTCTCCATTGATCTGGAAAAAGCGTACGACAGTTTACCAAGACCGGAAGTATGGAGGAGCCTACGACAAAAACTTGTGCCCGAAAAGTATATACGCCTGATCCAAAACTTGTACAAGGACAGCAGAACCATGTACAAGGATGTATATCTGGAAATACAGAATCCTTTCCTGTGAATGTTGGAATACATCAAGGTTCCGTCCTCAGTCCATTACTTGTTGTACTCGTCATGGATGTGTTGACAGAGGGAGTCAGGAAGGAAGCTCCATGGTCCATGATGTTCGCTGATGATGTGGTCCTGTGTGCAGAGACGTAGGAACGTGCAGAGGAATGGTTGGAGGAATGGAGAGAAGCACTAGAAAGCCGAGGAATGAAGATAAGATGTAAGACAGAGTTCCTGAGCTTGAGGGAGCTGAAACAGGTTTTAAATTGGCTGGAGTAGAGATCCCAACAGCAAGTTCATTCAGATATCTTGGTACAGTTATCCAACAAGATGGTGGACTGGAGGAGGAAATAAAGAGCAGGATACGGTCGGGATGGTTCAACTGGAGGAAATCATCAAGTGTACTGTGCGACAAGAAGGTACCAGAAACATTAACAGGGAAGGTACACAAGGCCGTGGTGAGACCAGCAATCATATACGGGGCAGAAACCTGGCAGATAACAAGGAGATGGGCGAAAAAACAGGACGTGGCAGAAATACGAATGCTGAGATGGGAAAGTGGACATACAAGGTTGGACAAAGTGAGAAATGAAGTGATTAGGAGACGAATTAGCGTGGTGCAAGTATCTGAGAAAGTCAGAGAAGCTGGCCTCAGATGGTATGGCCGTGTTAAGAGAAGAGATCAAGATTATGTGGGTAATAGGATGATGGAAATGCTTCCACCAGGAAAACGGAGTCGAGGACGACCAAAAAGGCGATGGATGGACAGCATTCAAGAAAGCATGAAACAGCGGGGGGCTTGTGAAGGAAATGGTCCGGGATAGAACAACGTGGAGGAGGAATATCCGTATCACCGACCCCACATAAGTGGGATTAATCATGCTGGAGAAGAGGAGGAAGAAGAAGTGCAAGCGCTGGATTTGATATCTCTGTTTTGCAAGTTCTCTGACCGACCGACGCATGCCCTCTGTCTGCTTGGCAATGTCATATGATTACAGGCTGCCTAACACCGATGAGCAGGAGCATTCAGTCAAACTATCACCGAAGTGGTTTGAAAGCAATGCGCCGTGTAGAAATAGGAGTTGGGGATATTAAGGTACAGTGCTATTTCTTGTCTCATATTCGCCAGTTTATTTACGCGAACATATGGACGGTGCACTTTCCATGTCGGTAATTTATGTAGAAGGATGCTGTGTTCATGTCCGACATTTGGATATTGAGCGCATGCGCGAAGGTATCCTTACCTAATTGGTCTACGAACGAGCTCTCATTGGCTGGAGAAACTGTATCATAATGGAAAACAGTATTATAATGACCATCGTTATGATACAGTTTTCTGACGTATAATAAGTTATTCACATTTCGACAACGTCAAACATAAATCATAAATACAAACATAATCAAGTAAAAAACGATGAACCTGCTTGGATTCGATCCAGGGACTTCTAGGTAAAGAGCTAAAGATGCTATTATTACGCTATACACGCCCAGAACTAACAGTAGGTTAACAACTGGTTTAGTATAACTGTATTTCTTCTTAAGTATTCAATCCATGGATTGGTCTGCGTCAGTTCTCCAGTCGGCTCTATTAATAGCTTTCCTCTTCATCTCTTCATAGTTTCTGCATCCTACATCAGACATGATTTGCTGTACATATTGTAGGCGTGGTCTTCCTCGACATCTTTTGCCTTCAACCATTCCCTCCAATACCGTTTTCAGCAGGCTATCGTGTCTCAAAATATGTCCTATCAGTCTAGTCCTCCTCCTCTTTATGCTTTCCCATAAGGTATAATTTTCCTCCACCTTTTTTAAATACTTCAGCATTCGTTATTTTTTCTGTCCAGCTAATTTTTAGCATTCTTCTATAACACCATTGTTCAAAAGAATTTATCCTCCTGTTTTCTTATTTTCCAATTGTCCACGTTTCGCAACCATAAAGGGCAATACTCCAAACATACGCTTTTAATAATCGTTTTCTGGTTTTAAGATTAATGGAATTTGTAGTGAATAAACGATTCTTTTTGTGAAATGCTAATTTGGCTTGTAAAATTCTACATTTGATTTCTTTCTTGCTTCTTCCATCTTTGGTAATTTTGCTTCCGAGATATTTAAATTCTTGAACATTTTCTAGCGTTTTGTTGCCCACCACTAATTTCATACTTGAGACTGCCTTTTTATCGCAGACCATAACTTTCGTCTTTGTCTTATTTATTTTCATCTTGTATTCATTACCCATGATTTCCTCATTTTTACTATTATTTGTTTGAGATGCTGTTCACTATCTCCAACTATGGCAATGTCATCTGCAAATCTAATCATATTTATTTGTTCACCTTGTATCCTTATTCCTAAATTCAAATCCTCTCGACCCTCATTCAATGCATCCTGGATGTAGGCATTAAAAGGCATGGGAGACAAAGCACAGCCTTGTCTAACTCCTTTGCCTATTTTTGATTCATCTTGTTCATTTCCAATTTTAATTACTGCAATTTCATTTTTGTATAAATTCCATATTATTCTTCTATCCCTTTATGGGACTCCTATGTTTTTAAGAATTTTAGGAGTATCAGAGGCATAACTGTATAGCATATTTTATCTTGGAAAGAACGATATCATTAGCGTTTTCTGCCGTTTTTATAAATCATTTGATACTAAATTTGTATTATTATATTCAGTACATTCCTTAAAGGACATCAATCTACTGAAGTATGGACTACTTAGCAAAAATAATCGCCATTTCGACCCAAAGGGGCAGCACGGCCCAGCACGATACGATACGATCAGCCTGAACTATTAGTAACCACTACGGAATATTATTATATTATAAAACGGGAAACTACAGCCGTATGCTATTCCCGAGGATATGCACCTCTCTATGCATAATTACATGTGATGATGGCCTCCTCCCTTGTAAAATTTCAATCCGGAGGTAAACTAGTCCCCCGTTCGGATCTCCGGGTGGGGACTACTCGAGAGGGGGTTAACATCACAGAAGTGACAAAGAGGAAATCTGACATTCTACGGATCGGAGCGTGGAATGTTAGAAGTCTGCTAGGAAGTGGAAGGTTAGAAAACTTAGAAAGGGAAATGGATAGGTTGAGGTTGGATTTGGTTGGGATTAGTGAAATGCGCTGGCAGGAAGAACAGGACTTTTGGTCAGGAGACTATAGGGTCATTAGCACTAAATCAAACAATGGCCAAGCAGGGGTTGGCCTCATATTGAGTAGGAAACTTGGACAGCGGGTGGAATATTATGATCAATATAGTGAACGGATTATTGTAGCAAAAATCAATACAAAACCTACCTGCACTACAGAGGTACAAGTCTATATGCCTACCAGTCAAGCTGATGATGAGGATGTTGAAAAGGTCTACGAAGAAATAGACGAAATTCTGAGGTATATCAAGGGTGATGAAAATGTTATAGTAATGGGAGATTGGAATGCTGTGGTAGGAAAAGGGAGAGAAGGGAAGATAGTAGGAGATTTCGGATTAGGTGAAAGGAATGATCGAGGAAGCAGGCTGGTAGAATTCTGCACCGAGCATGAATTGATCATAGCTAACACCTTATTCAATAACCACAATAGAAGAATATACACATGGATGAGACCAGGAGATACAGGGCGTTACCAAATCGACTTCATTATGGTCAAGCAGAGGTTTCGAAACCAGATTTTGGATTGTAAAACATATCCTGGTGCTGACATAAACTCTGATCACAATCTGGTTGTAATGAAATGCAGATTAAAGTTGAAGAAACTGAAGAAAAGTCAAAAGCCAAAAAGGTGGGCAATAGACAGACTGAAAGAGAAGGATGTAAACGAAAGATTCAAGAAGAGTATAAAGGAAGGACTAATGAAAAACCCTAAACAAACTTCAATTGAAGACGAATGGGCACTTTTGAAGAATGAAATAACAAAATCCGCAGAAGAAAACATTGGTAGGAAAGAAAGAATAGGTAGAAAACCGTGGATCACTCAAGATATACTAGAATTGATGGATGAAAGGCGGAAACACAAGAATCTAAGAGATGAAAAGGGGAAAGCAGAATACAGACGTCTGAGAAATGAGGTTAACAAGAAGTGCAAGGAAGCGAAAGAAGAATGGTTGAAAGAGAAATGTGCAGGTATAGAAAATTGTCTGAAATTAGGAAAAGTAGACACAGCTTATCGAAGGATTAAGAATACTTTTGGGGAAAAGAAGACTAAGTGCTGTAATATTAAGGACACAAATGGAAAGCCTCTAACAGATAGGGAAGAAAAGGTTGAGAGATGGAAAGCTTACATAGAGAGTTTGTATAAGGGAAAGGAGATTGAGAATCATGTAATGGAAAGGGAGGAGGAAATTGATGAGGATGCGAAAGGAGATTTAATATTGAGATCAGAATTTGATAGAGCTTTGGAAGACTTAAGCAGGAACAAAGCACCAGGCATAGATGATATACCGATTTAGTTGCTACGCTGCATAGGAGATGAAGGTCTGATCAGGTTATTTCACTTGGTGTGTAGGATTTATGAGACAAGTGAGGTACCCCCTGATTTCAAGAAGAATGTAATCATCCCTATACCAAAGAAAGTGGGAGCTGACAGATGTGAAGATTACCGTACAATCAGCTTGATTACTCATGCTTCAAAGATCCTGTCTAGAATAATTTACAAGAGGATTGAAAGCCAGATAGAAACGGAGTTGGGTGAAGACCAGTTTGGTTTCAGGAGAAATGTAGGAACAAGGGAAGCTGTACTAAGTCTTAGGCTGATTTTAGAAGGTAGAATAAGGAAAGATAAGAGAACGTTCATGGCTTTTGTAGACTTAGAAAAGGCTTTTGATAACGTTGATTGGACTAAATTGTTTGACATTTTGAAATCAATTGGAATAAAGTACAGGGATAGGAGGGTGATATACAATCTATACAGAAACCAGACAGCAGTCATTCGAGTTGAAGGACATGAGAGAGAAGCTGGTATTCAGAAAGGTGTAAGGCAAGGCTGCAACTTATCACCCATACTTTTCAATCTTCACATTGAACAAGCAATGAAGGAAATTAGAGAAAAATTTAAAGTGGGAGTGAAGATTCAAGGAGAAATAATTTCAACTCTGAGATTTGCTGATGACATCGTCATCTTGGCCGACAAGCCTGAGGATTTGAATGAGTTTTTGAATGGTATGGACTCCGTCTTACGGAAAGAATTCATGATGAAAATAAATAAATGTAAAACAAAAATACTGGAATGCAGCCGAAATAAATCAGAAACCTCTATGGAGATCAAATTGGCAGGTGAAAAGCTGAAGGAAGTAGGAGACTTCTGATACTTAGGAAGCAGAATAACCAGTGATGGACGAAGCAAAGAGGATATTAAAAGTAGGTTGGCTCAGGCAAAGAAAGCATTTCTACAAAAAAGGAATCTGCTGACATCGAATATTGATTTAGGTATTAGGAAGTCATTTTTGAAAGCCTTTGTCTGGAGCATGGCGCTCTATGGAATGAAACTTGGACTATTGGTGCAGCAGAAAAGAGGAGAATTGAAGCATTTGAAATGTGGTGTTACAGGAGAATGATGAAGATCAGATGGGTAGATAGGGTTACAAACAAAGAGGTATTAAGACGAGTGGGAGAGGAGAGATGTTTCTGGCGACTGCTAATGAAGAGAAGAGATAGGTTGGTAGGACACATACTAAGACACCCAGGAATAGCAAGCTTAGTTATGGAAGGAAGGGTCGAGGACAAAAACTGTAGGGGTAGACCAAGGTTAGAATATGTTAAACAGATTGCCTCCGATGTAGGGTGTCGGAGCTATGTAGAGATGAAACGATTAGCTCAGGACAGGGAGGCATGGAGAGCTGCATCAAACCAGTCAAAAGACTGATGACTCAAACAACAACAACAATATCCTACAGGTCACCTCCTTGAGGACATTTTAAACCATCCTTTGTACGATAAGCGGATTTAGTGAGAGAGGGCCTTGTTGAATCGTAAGATACGCTTGACCATGTTGCTATTAGAAGACAGTCTATAACGGAGATACTCAATGTGAAAGTTGCTAAGAGTGCACGTTTAGATTCAGACCACTATTTATCTCTCATTAAATTCAAAATTAGACCAGTATAAAAAAAGAAAAATCATTATCAATCCAAAAAGTTTGATACTCAAAAATTATCTACAGAAAATAATTTCAAAACACTTTTGGAAAGCAGAACACCTAAAACATGGGAACAACTTCAATGAGACTTAGTACAGATAGCAGAAGAAACCTTTCTCCTTAAAAGAAAACGAAAACATGCCTGGTGGACTGCTGAGTGTGATGAACTAATTTTTAAAAGACAACGAACTTGGAACATCTGGAATGCAAATAAAAATGAGCATACCCTGAACAGCCTTATAAAAGCCCGAAAACATGCATCTAAGGGACTCAAAAGGATAAAAGTGCAACGTATGAAAGATCAATTAACATTAATAAAATCGGACTTCAGACAGCACAATACAAAGGACTTCTACAAGACTTTCAGAAGTAGTTTAAGGAAGTATACTCCACCTAGCTTACCTTTCACAGATCCAAAGACACAGAAAACTGCATATAATAACGCTGAAAATTGCAGAATACTTGTGGAATATTTTGAAGAACTCCTCAACTGCGATCCACCAAAAGAGACATTTAATTTTGATAATTCCTCCAGACTCGAAACCACCACCAACAAATGAAATCAAAGAAATTATAAACGAAAAAAATAACAACGCATCTGGAGAAGATAGTATAGATGCTGAATTATGGAAATACTCGAGTGACAACATGATACTATGTTTAACGGAAATCATAAATAACATATGGAAAACACACATTTTACTATCAGAATGGACATCTGCCTTGATACATCCATTACATAAGAAAGAGAAGAAAACAGATCCTAACATTTACAGGGGAATCTCCCTCCTGCTAGTGAGATATAAGATCTTATCCAAAGCACTTTTAAAAAAGACCAGAAAAGATACCACAATTAGGAGAGTATCAGGCAGGATTTATGAAGGGACGATCGTGTACGGAGCAAATACTATATTTAAAGAACATGAGGAAAATAAGGAACTTGAAATATGAACTTACTTTTGAGGATTTTTAAAAGCCTATGACTCCATTGACAGAAAGGCACTTATTAACATTCTGAAGGGATTTGAACTTGATAACAAGATAACTGAAATAATTCAAGCAACATTAACGAACACAACTTCCGAAGTTAAATTTAGAGGGTAACTTTCAAAATCTTTCAAAATAAAGTCAGGTGTGAGACAAGGAGATGGTCTGTCACCTCAGCTTTTCAATTGTGCATTGGAAAAGGTCATTCGGGAGTGGAGGAAAGCCATCAATACTAAAGGCGTTCAACTAGAAAGACATCCAAATAAAATCACTGTAGATTGTTTAGCTTTTGCGGATGACATTGCATTACTTACTGATTCACTGAATACTGCCCAAGAACAAATCAGAGAGTTGCAAAAACAGGCAGCCAAAGTCGGACTAGAAATATAATTTGAAAAAACTAAGTTCATGACAAACATCATCGATACTCCGAAAAGTATCACAATTCATGACAGTTCAGTGTGTAGAACAAATTCCTATAAATACCCAGGAGAGTGAATAATGAAAGGACAGCTATAGAAACGCGCCTTCAGTGGCGTAGTCGGTAGCATGCTAAGCTTCTATGCCTAAGATCGCGGGTTCAAACCCGGCCGAAGCCGTCGGATTTTTAAGAGCGATTAAATCCTTCAGTATGCCTCCTTCGGAGGGTAAGTAAAGCAAGCCGTCCCATGTCATAGATTTGTGGCATGTAAAAGAACCTTTCACTAATTAAACTTGTGTGAAGCTAAATTGTAGGTTAGATTTCGTTGAAACGCTCTATCAAAGTTCCAACGTTCACAGCTAGGTATCAGTGACATTATTATTATTATTATTATTATTATTATTATTATTATTATTATTATTAGGGGGAGCCTCCATAGCTTAGGTGGCAGCACGCCGGCCTCAAACCGCTGGGTCCGTGGGTCAAATCCCGGTCACTCCATGTGAGATTTGTGCTGCACCAAGCGGAGGCAGACAGGTTTTTCTACGGGTACTCCGGTTTTCCCTGTCACAAATTTAATTCCAGCAACACTCTCCACATTGGAACTACTTGAAATTGAACGGTACTGTAGCTCACCCCATGGGTGTCTGCATTGAAGCAGCTATAGCCTCTGGTGAGCCGAACATACCCTCGGACACTCCCGGTACTAAAAGCCATACGCTAAATAAGTAAATAAATAACTTTGTTGTCGTTTAGAGGAACTGGGCTAGTGTATGCTATACACAGCGATCATGAAGTTACATAGTTGATGATGTGAGTATTCGCAGCTGTTTCTTCCATTAAATAGGCATAGTTTAGTCCAGGGCGCTGACTAAAGGTTCTGTCAAGCAGGAAGCGGGCTGCCCGCGCGGACGAAACGACCGCAGCCCGTCGCGGAGTGAAGTGGTCAAACTCAATGCGAGCAAATCAAGGCGAACCAGTATGAAAGCGATCGCCATCAAGTGCATATCACAGTGTTTTCTGTTAATTCAACATGTCCAGCAGTTCCTCGGACGAAGAAGAATTGCTTCTTCTGTTCGCTTTGAGTGAAGCGAGACCAAAATGAAAATGGGTGCATGATACTAATGAAGAAAGACAGGAGTTAGGCGAGTATCACAAACTATGGTGGGAGTTGAGGTCATTTCCAGACCGAAATCTCCTTCCAGGCTTCTCCTTTCTTCACTACATCCTTGTAGTCAGGGTGACGCAAATCATACAGGAATACGCACTCGCGCACAAGGTCAATTAACCTCTCTGTTTCGTCGGCCATGCTTCCAGCCCGCGCGGTCTTTGTGGAAAATCACAACTGCTCACTTGCCCGCCGCGAACAAGATTGGGCCGCCGCGGTAGACCGCCTCCTGTTTAACTAGAATGATGCAATATTATTAATACAAAGTTCGCAGCGGTCGGGCGGGTTGATTCGCGCGGGCAGCCCGCTTCCTGTTTGGCCGAGCCTTAAATTATCACGAAAGCTGTTATTAACCGCAAAGAGTGGCGATACAGTGAGTTTGCTTGGTGTTATCATACTATTCTGTGAACGAACACCACGCAGACTCTTGTTTCATCTTGAATGATAATCATTGCATATTGAGTGGTTTTATATTCATCATATTACTTTGTATTAACTGTATAGTGTTTGCCCTCTTTGTCATATTTATTGAATTGAATACAGGTGATAAAGGTAACACAGCTTCGGTGTGTAATTTATTAATTTACTAGCAACCCGTCCCGACTTCGCCCGGTATCTTTAACTGTTTACACAGCGTAAGCTTAAAAGGCACACGAACGGCAGGTACCAGACGCAAATCAGAAAAGCCGAGGTGAACAGCGAAACTCCAAACACATGTACTCTTCTCTGAAGTCTTAACTCGACATGACTCGACACTTTGATACTGGCCGAAGCTGAGGTGATAGACTCACTCACTAACTCGTAAACTCGCCCCGAAGCTAGTAATTTACATTTCCACTGAATGGAGATTGTTGGAAGAAATAAAAACGTAAAAAAACTTAGGCCTATAGTGGGCGGTGTATTTAAGATAGAGATATGCTGTCTCGGACTTTTTATAGAACTTTTCATGCTGAACAATTCTTATAGTCTACTCATAGTAGCCTATATGATATTTTTAACGGTTTACATAGCGTAATCATAAAAGGCACATGGACGGCATGTGTTTCTTCGACTCGGTTCACTTGGCAACACAGCTCAGCTGTTGCAAGCTCCCGCCATATCCTTTACGTAGTGATAGAGGGTAGTGGTCCTAATAAAACGATCATTTCTATGAAATCTACATATGATTCCTAATTGACAATATTTTGTTTGGAAACCGCTCTTACTGTAGTTGCTGTGAAGTACAAACATTCTCTCTGGAAATTTGGGAAAATACTTGTTACCCCACTCGGTGAACAAACTCAAACGTTGAAGGATGACTCGTTCATTAGGGTCCACACCAATGGAGAGTTGATGACCATTAGCATCGCAGCACCAATCGATTATGTATTTCACTTCCGGTTCACTTCATTTCGCTTCAGTGCAAACTAATGAAACCTATGGATTGAAGTGGTCTTTCCTTTCGGCTCATAATTACAAACAGATAATTGTGAGCAGCAGAACGTGGTGATCTTTCCATTACGCAAAATTGGTGATTTGCCGTTTAATACTAATAATACTGAAGATAAGGAAGGAAACGTTTAATTTTACGTGACCATTAATCATGCGATCATGAACCACATAGAATCCAAACCACAGGACATGGCATTTCACTTCGAAAATCTCACAAGCATCGACCGAGAATCAAACCTGGTCCACCCTGGTGAGAGGCCAGCAGCTCGATCGCTGCGCCACCACGCTCCTACTAATAATGAAAATCCACAGCCTGCTTCCAGTCGGCCGACCGGGTCAGGGAATGAAATGAATGAAGCCCCCCATCTAGCGGCGAGGATATGAACTGTGCTGGCTGCCGAGGCACTAGAGACACATCGCACAATGTTCTTCTTTTCCATTATTTTCCTTATGGCTGGTAACGCCTCCCAGCCGTGTGTGCATGTGCCGTACAAAAGAACACGTTAGGTTGATTTTCCTTTGGAGGGGCATAAAGAAAAATAAACCGTAAATATTGAAACACTACATGCAATAGCAATTAAAACTAGTCTTACCATTTCATATGAAAAAACTAAATATATTGAATACAGACATAATAAGGAAAAGTATTTACCGACACAATATGGTCAGATTCAAAGAGTTGATAAATTTAAGTATTTGGGTGAATGGATCCAGTCAAGTGGACTTGATAACACAGCGTGCAAGGAGAGATTGAAGAGGATGGAATTTGCCTATAAGCTTACTCATACCCATTACAACAAACGATCGATATCGTTCCAAGCAAAAATTAAACACTATGCAACTAACATTAAACCAGAGGTATTATGTGGTTCTGAATGCTTAACATTGAATAAAAAGGAAACCAAGTTGAACTAGAGAAAAAAGAAATAAAAATACTTCGAAAAATATTGGATTCCTAAAAGAATAAAGACAATTGGTGGTTGACGAGGAGAAATGAAGACCTTTACCGTCATATACAAGAAATTACAGTTTGAATTAAAAAGCGAAGACTAAAATTTTGTGGACATCTTTACAGGATGAACAGTAATCGGCTCTCGAAGAAACTTTTTGATTACATCTCTAAATTTAAGGGGGAAAAAACACTACAGGATGGCTGGAGGAGATACGATGGGAACTGCAACAACTGAAGATCAAGGGTGCTATCATCTCGGACAGAGGGGAATTTCGGCGACACATGTTACACGTTTTAAAGTCCAACGACGGCCTACGACGGTGATGTCAGTGGAACAACGACAAACGATTAGCCGCCGAATTGAAAGTTCTGGGAAGAAAAGGAAAGGAAAAATAATGTTCCACTGTCTTAATTTCTAAGCGGTCTATAATTGGCCAAATTCTGTATATATACATAGCCTATATATATATATATATATATATATATATATTATATGTGGGAAGCTGAAAATAATGAACGCTTTTGGGTTTCCCGCCAGCTTCGACACTGCCCGGTGGCGCCTCGTAGAGGAGTCAAGTGGAAGTCGCGAGAAACTAAGACGATCAGTGACAGTTTTTGTGTCGAGTCATGTCATGTCAAGTTCTGTTAAATCTCATCTTATGTAATCTTACGTTTAAATGCAGTTTTTATACTTAAAACTACTTCAAGACGTGTTCGGTTTATTCGCTTGCCAAAATCCCTTCCCACATATATACCCTACTCTATGATCCGTGGAGAAGGCAACTCGCCTAGAAGAAGGTCACTTTGATAACAAACCGGGTGACCTTAGATGGCAGCCCAATCACTGAGCTCGGGCTCGGAAGGCTGATAACCTACCAGTCTTAAATTAAGGCAAAAGAAAATATCGGACGGATCAAATATGGTTGACGACAATGGATTGATTAAGGGAATGATTGGTTTGTAATAGTGTATACCGTATTTGAAGTGTTTGTTATGTTTCTTTGTTTGCTGTCATGGGCCTTAATGGCCTGTTATGTACAATAAATGATGATGATGATGATGATGATGATGATGGTGATGATATACCCTACTGTAGGAGTGCATAACTACACGAAAATATACAAGGTCCATTATCTTTGTCACAAAATCCAAAAATGTTATGTTATTACCACAATACTGTTCTGCAGGCAGGGTTGTCATCTGCACATCATTAAACCGACAGGAACTTTATGTGTGCAACATTTACCTTGACTCTAAACGAGACATCACTTGGACCTGAATGTCATTCAGGAAATATGCGACGTTCTGAGAGGGAAACCACTAATTATTACTGGTGATATTAATGGCAAGCATGGCTCCAGGGGTTGCCTTATTGAGGATGCCCGAGGGAAACTCTTCTATGATCTCTGCAGTGTCTGCAATTTAAGTCTACTCAATAATGGCAACAAGCCGACATATGCGTAGTAACTCTCAAAGGTTTGTAGATATACTGTAACTGCATGCTACTCCACACTCTTTCCGTTTTAATAAGCAGTTTTTAACTTTTATTCTTGTAATTTTTCAAATTAATCTCATAATTTATAGTGTAATTAATTTTTTTAAAATTTTGTAACAAACTACAACCCTAATGTACTTTGTGTAATAGGGTTCCATTTACTGTAATGGATATTCAATAATAATAATATCTTTGTGCGCCCCGGTAATCGCGGCAAACTATGGCGTTATTTGGCGGACTTCGCAATACCCCGCACCGCTGACTCATATCGTTAGTACACACATGTTTTGTCATTCATATGGACGTGTATCTGCAAAGCTTAGACGTTAGTGTTGCACGTTTAGTGAGTATTGTAATTACTGTGATTGTTGGTCATGCCTAGACACCAATTCACATTACGCGAACGCGTGTATATCCATAATTCGTATGGAAAGCAGAAAGTCTTGTTCTGAAAAGAGCCCAAAATTTCGAATCAAGTTACTGCTTAATGCCAGTGCAACTAGGAGGCTCGCTAAGCGATTCAAGAAAACAGGCTCCGTATAATAATAATAAGAAAGTTAGCCGACAACGTTGTGTTCTTACAGATCAAAAATTAGATGGGAATGTTGTCAATTCTTTCATCAGAAGATGTCAGGTGTGTGTTACAAGAGAGGGAGGATATTTTCAGCATCGACTAGGAGCACTGTAAGTACACATTATTGAACATGTTTGGTGAAAGTGTAAAAAGTGCGCGCCACGACCGACTGAACCGTGTATGCGCACCCGCGCTCAGCGCCAGTCAACGCCGGCTTAGCTTGCAGTGTTTACCGGGGCGCACAAAGAAAATGACCTTGTACAATCTACAGTACAACCGAGGGTTGAGCCGTCAGGAGGTTCTCTTACGCCAAGGACATGGATTGGAGACTGATGGCCTGAATTTTACGTTTTGCTGTTGGAGCTTTGCGAATTTGGGTAGGAAACGGCCGTGGCCGTGAGAAACTACTGCAAACCACTTTCAGGATGGCTGAGGTAGGAATCGAACCCACTTCTACTCATTTTTGCCTCACTAGGTTTAGTGTACCCCGTTCCAGCCCTCAAACCGGAATTAAATTTCATAGCAGAGCCGGGAATCCACGGTGACAGCCAATAATGCTAACCACTACGCAACGAAGCGGACTGCTCGAGAGAGATAGATATATAGAGATATGGCGAGTTTCTGAGCGGCCACTATATACCTGGCAGCGTCAACTAGAGGAGAAGTCCGCCTCCGTGGCTAAATGGTTAGCGCGCTAGGCTTTGGCCCAAAGTGCCCCGGGTTCGATTCCCGGCCGGGTCATCAGGGATTGTAATCTCCTGGGTTTAATTCCAATGGCTCTGGGACTGGTGTGTGTGACGTCTTCATTATCACTTCATCCTCATTACGACGCACAGGTCGCCCGCGGGCGTCAACTAGAAAGACCTGCACTCGGCCTCTACGGAGGCCCCACGATCTTCATCAACTGGAGGAGAAAGCACGGAGCCGAGCGCTGAGCAGTCCGAGGGTACTTTTACTCCAAGGGCGTGGGTTGGAGACCAATGGCCTAAATTTTACTTGAAACGGTTAGTACGGCAATCGCATTTCCCTGAAGCAGAAGTGGGAAACCATAAAAAAATCTCCTCTATTATGACTGTAATTGGGATTTTAACTCACCTCCTGTCCGGCCCCATGGCGAATTGGTTAACTCGCTAGGCTTTGGCCCAAAGGGTCTCGGGTTCGAATCGCGGCCGGGCCATCGGGGATTTTCACCTCCTGGAGTTGACTCCTCTGGCCCAGGACTTGGTGTATGTGACGTCTTCATCATCACTTCATCATCTTCGTACGCGCAGGTCGCCCTCGTGCGTTCACTAGAAAGACCTGCACTCGGCCTCCCAGGAGGCTACATGACAAAAAGAACTCACCTTCTTTTCATTTCACTTCATTAGACGTGCAAGGCAACATCGCGAAAGTGAACCTTCCTTCTTGGCAAAGCCAGGAATCGTACTTGGGCGAAAATTCTCCTGAGTTCCAAATGGATTACACTCGTGAATGGATTTAAGTCTTTCTTCTGGAATATCAAAACTAATCAAAATTAATGTCCTTTGTATGCCTGTGTCACAACGCAAACACCTCAATGCTCAGAAGTGACTGAGCACAAAACACATGCCATAATAAGCTCTCCAGCAAAATACCTGTAAACAATTTTATCAAATTCCCTCACATAGGTGTGATTATCCCAGTGATTACTGAGACCTGAAGGGATGTGAAAGAGAAAATGCCTTAAGTGACTCTTAAACTTTCGCAGCTGCACATAAGGTACTAAGCAATTTCCACACAGAAAAGTATCTTCCTACATTGTTAACGAATATAGAAGAAAATTCCAACATTATTTTTTTAACTAGATAAGATGGAATTATGAATTCTCGGTCACTTGAGTTATCGAGCGTTAAATCTAATTATCAGTCAGTCATGTCACAACGCCAGTAAATATATGAGAGCAACCACTTTAGTTAGGCGTATTACTAAGCGGTGGGTAATTCCACGAAATACACGCCATTGTGAACCACGCGTCTGTCTATTATCTACTGCCATGCCATTTATCGTAATAATAGACTTTTATGTGCTCAGTGTTCGAATTTAATATTGTATACAGAATGTTATGGAAAAGGGTTCCAATACAGTCGATCTTTTATAAGTCAAGCTTCCATATCAAGGAATAATTTTAATTTCCCGTGGAAGTTCTCCACAATGTATAGGCTACCCTATATCACTAGTGGACCCGGCAGACGTTGTCCTGTCCAAGTATATAGAGCGGGTTCAGCAAACATAGGCCTATTTGAAATTTTGATGAACTATAGTGTTGTATATAACTTACTAACTGCCATTGACTTTTTTAAGAAAAAACTAAAATCATTTCCATGGAAGCCTACGTCCAATACCAATAATTCGACATCACTGCCACCTATGGTACAAAAACATAACTATGAATTATTCTCAGATTCGTGAACTTTCCAGAAGAAACCACTGCCAAGGGAACGGGCTTGGGAGAATTAGTGGGGAAAGAAGACCCTGTTGAGTTGAGACTTTAGTTTTCACTAATAAGGCTAGCGGTTTCCATGACTACAGTTATTGTTTGTTGGCTGTATCACGTGGTGCTAGAAGTGTGTTGATCCTACATTTTGGTCGCTACGCCTCCTACCTGGTCCAATTGTGAATCTAAACCAGACATTGATCCACTCAATTATACATAAAAAACTTCGTCAAAATCGGTCCAGCCGTTTAGGAAGAGTTCAGTGACATAAACACGTGTCGAAGAATTATATATATAAAGATATTAATTCTATAATTCGAAGTCTCAGAATGCCTTACCGGTAGATGTTTCCCACCATGCAAAAATACATTTTTTTAATGATATGAAGGAAGATGTTGTTTTCGTTAAAGATAGCTTTGAAGTCATTTTTCAGTGTTGCCTTATTAACAATTAATATTGTAGTCTGCAGTCGGCCAACACAAAAATAATTCCAATTACTGGAATATGTGAAAAATGACTGAAATAAATTGCATGTGATTAAGATTTATGTAGATTGTTAAAGACTATTGTAGAAGCAGAAGAAGAAGAGGAAGAAGAAGGGATGATATGTTTCGCTCATCAAGCGAGCATCATCAGATCCAAATATGCAAGACAGATAGCTGTACAAACCACTACCAAACCTACAGTGACACCCACAAATAGTCTGGTTGGTTGGTTCTTAAGTTTAGGGGCTGCGACAACGCGGTCATATAGCCCCGTGTACTTTGGGTGTGTGTAGAATCTGTCTGCTAACCGGTGTTAATTGTGATAACTGTATTAGTGTGTGTTATCTGTTTTTTAATTTAAGTACTACAACTTAGAATTTTTCAAATAGTTCCTACTTTTGCCACCAGGCGCCACCATCAACGACTACTAGGCCAAGTTCAGAACTTAGCTACTAGACGCCACCGCAGTCGGCTTCTGGCAACGAACGTAGAAACCTAAGAGCGTTGTTTACATTCCTAACCTATCCAATTTAGCTTCACACAGGTGCAATTAGTGGAAGGTTCTTTAATATGCCATAAATCTATGACATGGGACCGCCGGCTTTACTTCCCCTCCAAAGGAAGGCATACTGAGGGATTTTAACGCTCTTAAAAAATCCGACGGCTTTGGCCGGGTTTAAACCCGCTATCTTGGGCATAGGATCTCAGCATGCTACCGACTACGCCACCGAAGCCTCTTTACAAACAGTCTCTGCCCATTAAAAACGAAATACAAGAAATCCCATCAGAAAACTTAGTAAGTGTGGATATTATTACTGATATATAGGCTATTAAGGCATTAAGCAAAACTTAGAAATGACGATCCCATTCAACAGAAACAGTTTTCCTCTCACCAACTAATGTATGAAGGTGTATCTACTATTGCTGTGAGCAGTAAGCCCTAAACCTACAGAAGAATTGTAAACTACAGTAATATAAGGTAATGAACTACAAGTACTCTGTTCGTCTGTTGTGATGATTAAAAGCTATAACTACAACATAATAAAATGTTTAATAATACTCTGAGTTCTTTGGATTATGAGTGGCTTCATAGAAAAATGTATCCCTTGAAATGTTACCAAAATATTTTTGTGTTGACCGACTGAAAACTACAATATTAATAAGTTTATGTTCGACCCTGACTATTATGTTAGAAAACCGTATCATAATGATGGTCATTATAACACTATTTTTCATTATGAAACAGTTTCTCCCACCAATCACAGCTCAAGAAACAGTTGTTTGACCAATTAGATAAGGTTAGCATCGCACCTGCATGGAGTTCCAAGGCCTTCTAAACTGCGTTGCCTAGTGTCATAGTGGGGTAATCGAGAAGGCCATGGTCAAATACAAGGCATTCTCTGCGTCCCATGCGCTCTGTTCAGCACATAAAACTGGCGAAATCTCGACAGATATTTATGAATATTTATCTTCGAACATAAAATAGTTATAATAATTATCGTCGAATATAAACAGTCGTATGCAACTCGCCTATAATAGTAATTAAGACACTCGTATGAAAATTATAAAACTCGCATACGCTCGTTTTATAAATATACTCGTGTCTTAATTATAGCCATTATAGACTCGTTGCATAATGTACTATTTCGTTAATGTTAATTTCGTAATCATAAACCACGGAACCTCTTTTTTTTTTTAGAAAGATAGATAGATAGATTTATTTTGTCTGGCAAGATTAACCAGATTATACAAATGATAAGTAATGAACAATACAAATACAACTTAAATCTAGCAATATTACAATGTTTATACAATATAAAATACGTATAAACAGGATTAGCTTGGAGGTGTAGGCGGCAAATTGTTTCATTACTAGGGTAAATAACTAAGATACTTAGAAGTACGTTTAAAATTACAGGAAGGTAAGGAAATACTGAATAAAATGTAGACTAATGATGATGATTAATCGGTACTGAAGGAGGTTATTTAGGTATCTAAATAGAGAGTAAATGAGAAAGTAAGAATTGGAAAGTTTGAATATATGTAATACGATGTAGGAATATAAGCATAAGTGTTGAGTTCAACTTTCATTTACTTAGTGATTATGTACTGCTGTCAACGCTGCTCGAAGCTGGACGGGGTTGCTCCTCTGACAGAGCGAGGCAGTTTGTTCCACAGTCGTGCAGTAGCAACAACGAAGGAGTTGGTATAGCGTACTGTGCGGTGTATGGGTATCAGCAAGAGAGTGACGTTTTTTGACCGTGTTCCAAGACTATGCTCGTATGAGAGGCGGTGAAACTGAGAATGCAGGTAAGCTGGAGTGGAAGTTGAGAGTATTTGTTGAAGGAGGGATAAGTAATGGAGGTCGCGGCGTTGATTTAGACGTAACCAGTTAAGTTGCTCATAAGCGGGGGTGACATGGTCATAATACCGTAAATTAAATATGTAGCGTACACAGGCATTTTGTGCATGTTGGAGTTTGTTTTTAAGAGTAACAGTGAGTTCTTTGTATACTACATCGCAGTAATCAAAATGAGGCACTATTAGGGAGGAAACAAGTCGTTCCTTTAATACCCTAGAGAAAATAGTCCAGAATCTTCTAAGTGAATTCAATGCGGAAAATGCTTTTCTGGAAACATTGCAGACGTGCTGCGTCCAGGAAAGATGCTCATATATAATAACGCCTAGATCTTTAACTGACTCTCGGAATTCGATTAGGGAATCGCACAAGCCTAATTTTGGTAAATTGGGTTCATTTTTTAGTTTTAGGAGGATTTTCGGGTGGGAGATTATGATTGAGTTTTAGCCTCATTGAGTCGTAGTCCATGTAAGTGAGTCCAGTTACAGATTTCAGTTAAGTCTTCATTAAAGGTGCCGATTGCTTCCGATAGTTTTTCTGGTGCTTAATGCAGGTAGAGTTGTACATCATCAGCATATAGGTGGTGTTTGCATTTAGTGATTGATGACGTGATGTCGTTTATATATATTGAAAACAGGAGCGATCCAAGGACTGATCCCTGAGGGACTCCTCTCTCAACTGGACGCCATGAAGACATTTGATGTGAGTTAATTTTAACACATTGTTGACGTCCACGTAGATAAGAGTCCATCCATTGGATACTGTTCATGGAGAGATGAATTTTAAATAGACAAGAGAGTAATATGTCATGGTCAACAGAATCGAATGCTTTACTGAAATCAAGCAGTGTTAGGATTGTAACTAGCCCACTATCCATAGCCTTTCTTATGTCATCCGTGACCTTGAGTAGTGCAGTAGTAGTACTATGATTTTTGCGGAAACCGGATTGGTGTTCATCAAGGATATTGTGCTCTAGCAAATAGGAGGAGAGTTGTTCGTGGACGATAAATTCCAGTGATTTGGAGAGGGATGATAGTATACTGACTGGGCGATAATCGCTTACATGTTTAGCCTGTGTATTTTTTGGGATTGGGATGACGAAGGCCGCTTTCCAAAGCGATGGGTATACGAAAAATTGCAAGTGATATCTCTGATGAAAAACCTCACAAGACATTTTTTCTTTTAAATTTTCATTAATGTACTCTCTGCATGCTCCGCTATATCTAGGTAGTCATAGTACTTCATGCTCTTAACTAATTTCATACAATTGTGTAATTATAACATACGGTGCAGTTTTTACTACATCTTCATGTTCTTTCATTGCTGTAAAGTCCAAAGAGTTCACAAATTTTGAAAATGGTTGAAGATATTTTCTAATTAAAAAGACTTATGAATCGGCCAGTATCCTTCTATGGAAACATTTTTTAATTTTAAAAAAATCTCTCGCTATTCACTTTACTACACTGAAATATTATATGATCCACTGTTTGAGGTCATTCGTTACAGGAACACTCAGGCCTGCATACAATTTTAAGTCTGTGTAGATAGGAGTTGATATTACCATGTCCTGATATTATGTTGTCAAATTTGGTGTGAGGTTAATTTTTCTTGTTAATCTGCTTTCTGCTGTATGGAAGAATTCCTTTGTGATAGTTCCTTTTGAAGATTCTTCCCATTTCTGTTGCCATTCATTAGTAGATTCTCTCTTGAGTTCAGTTTTTACTGTTGAGAGAGGTAATTTGTCGTAAGAGATTTGATTTAATTTTGGTGCTTCCTTTGCTAGTTTATCTGCCAACTTGTGGCCTTGTAAACCTGTATGTGCTTTAATCCACTTAAAGTGTATACTCCAATTATGTGTGATTAAAGTTGCCATATATTTTTAATCTGAATTAAGTGATTGTGATTTTTGCTATCCGCTAGGGAGTCAATAGTTATTTTACTATCCGTGTGTACAGTGGCTATTTTTTCTACGTTGTCCTCAATCCTCGTCATTCCTAAATATTCCAGAGCTTTTATTATGGCCAATGCTTGACACGGTGGGTGAGTGGTCAACGTGTCGGTCTACTAACCCCAAGCTTGCAGGTTCGCTCCTGGCCGTGGTAAGTGATTTTTTTGAAAGGCGGCAAAATTTACGACACCATGTCATACGATGTTGGCATGTCAAAGAACCCATTTGAATTCAGTAGGCCGTGTTCATAATGGCAAATTTTATCTCAGGAGTTTCCGCCAACACAAAGTTCCTCTTACCTCTACTAGAAAGCACTATAGTGGTCAAGAAGCTTAGATAGCTAACCTCCTTGACTTTCATAGTGCTTCAAGGAACAACGAAATTCCACATGCAAGCTACCCTTTGGGTGTCAAATAACAAAGCTTGCACCCGGCACCCGACGTCGTACGATATTATTAATTTTATTATTATTATTATTATTATTATTATTATTATTATTATTATTATTATTATTATGGCCAATTTTCCGCCTGATTGTTTGAACAGGACATTAACCAGGAATCGAACATGGTTTGCTTTAGTGTGCGACATGCAACTGGACCCTACACCACCATCCCGCAACATGAGGCAAAAGTCGGCTGTAAATGCAAAATACAACCTTTTATACTCGTCTTTAGACTTGTCTTCAGTCTTATCCATTTAATTTCCGAGCGTCAGTTCAATTCATTCAGATATTCTGTGTCTCTAAGTTTGTTAAACACTTGAATTTTCACAGGAAGCCATTTCCTCCCCAGTGCACTTCTCTAAAATTAATTTTTCAGGCTAACCAAATTTACTTCCATTGTTCATTTACTCTATTTATCTTTCATCCTACCTTTTTTTCTAAAGTGCTTTTTCCTCTGTGTTTATTATTCTTTCTTTATATATACTAGGCTCTTGTAAATGACATGCCCCTTCATTCTTCCATTTCGAGTATCTCTTCACATCTTTCTCGGTCCATTTTCTGTCATCATTGAGAGAATACTTTTTTTTTTTATCTACGAAGGATATTAAAAGTTATATTTACTTTACTAATACACGAAGTTCGGAATTTTTGTGGGACTGAGTGGAGGGTAAACAGACAGCAAAGTTTGTATGTCAATGAGTTGGAATTCATTAAATTGACCAATGGCTATTCAGTATCTTTCAGCGTAATTAAAAATGTTATCGAAATAGTTACAGATTAACCAGATATCACTTGGATTAGTGCTGATAACCTCGATGACTTTTTCCCTGAAACAATTAATCAATCCATCGATTAGAGCATGTGTTTGTTGTACAGTTAAATAATTTGGGACATCATAGTTAGGCCTAACGTTCCGTGTACTTTGGTCGGTTGGTTGCTAAGTTTAGGTGCTGCGACAACGCGGTCATGTAGCCCCGTGTACTTTGGGTGGGTGTAGAATCTGTCTGATAGCCGGTGTTAATTGTGATGACTGTATTAGTGTGTGCTATCTGTTTTGAATTCAAGTAAGGCCTGCAGATATTGCTTTTTTTTTTCAAGTAGTTCCTACTTTTGCCACCAAACGCCACCATCAACGACTACTAGTTCAGAACTTGGTTACCAGATGCCATCGCAGTCGGCTCCTGGCGACGAACGTCGGAACTTAAGAGCGTTTGTCAAATGTTTAACCTATAACTTAGTTTCACACAGGTGTAATTAGTGGAAGGTTCTTTAACATGTCATATATATATATATATATATATATATGACTTCCCCTCCGAAGGAAGGCATACTGAGGGATTTTAACGCTCTTAAAAACATCCGACAACTTCGGCCGGGTTTGAACCCGCGATCTTGGGCATAGAAGCTCATCATGCTACCAATCCGTGTACTTTTCATGAGATACATGCTTTTATGAAAGGTACGCATGTCATACGATGTTGACATGTTAAAGAACCCATTTTAATTCAGTAGGCTGCGTTCATAATGGCAAAATTAATCTCGGGATTTTCCGCCAACACAAAGTTCCTCCATTCTCTACTAGAAAGCGCTATAGTGTCAAGGAGCTTAGATATTTAACTTCCTTGACTTTCATAGCGCTTCAAGGAGGGATAAAATTCGACATGCCTGTTGCGCTCTGGGTGTCAATTAACGAAGCTTGCACCCGGCACCCGAGGCCATACGATATTATTATTATTATTATTATTATTATTATTATTATTATTATTATTATTATCAGATTATTTAAACAATTCACTAAAACCCACACCGAAACTAGTTATCTGAGCAGCCTGTAGACATTCCAGAACTTCAGATAAGTATCAACACTAGTTCTTTGAACACATGAGTTGTAGACAACAGTACATTATGCAACAAGCCTATAAGGGCAATGATGAAGACACATGTATGTTTATAAAACGAGCGAAGCGAGTTTTATAATTTCCATACGGGTATCTTAATTACCATGATAGGCGAGTTGCATACGACTGTTTATGTTCGACGATAATTATAACTCTATTATATGTTCTAACATGAATATTCACAAAAAAAAAAAAAAAAAAAAAAAAAAAAAAAAAAAACTCAAATAGTCGCTAATTTTGTCTTCCTTAAAAGTGTCATGGATGACTTTGCCGTAGGCTGCATTTGTTTGGAAGTTGTAAGCCAAAACCTGAAGAAAGTCTGAAAATTTCGAGGTATTTCGAGCACCACGAAGTTAGGTCTTTCGAAGTTGCAACCTTGGTTTTACACTATTGGTATCTATCCTAACAACATATTAAAAAATCAGAACCTTGAAATTTGTTTGCGACCTAACGCGATTTTTGTGTCTACGGCAGGGCCATCCACCCAGCGCTCCCCGAGTGCTAGTGCTCCGGCCGCGCTCTAAGCCAGTGCTCCGAGCGCTTTGGTGGAAGGAGCATGGCTGGTTGAGCAAGCGGTCTCCCCGCCGCGCCGAAGAGAGCAATGTTTGGCTCAACGTACATTTGTGAGCGTTTCTTTTCGGTTCTTAAGCTTACCAAAAGTAAACGTCGTGCAACGATGAGCGATAGAAACTTGCGCAATTGTTTACGAATAGCTGTGTCCAGCAATATTGTATCCAATTTGGAGAAGATTGTTTCCTCCAAATTTAAAAGCTTGTAAAAACGACAGAACTAAAGTCACTCAAGATCTGTACTACCTGTTCATATGGTAAAATGTTGTTGAAATGTCCTCTCTAATATGTTCACATTTCAGTTTGGAATAAATCACAATATTATTTACTTAACACTTGCGTTCGATTCCTGCACATTCCATACATCGGAGTGCCATTCCATTTGTAAATGCGGTATATTTATATGGCAAAACAATCAATATATCAACAATCCAACAAAAGCCGTCGGCCGCACGACTGTAGGCTACTGTACGTACGTATCTAGTCATGGCTTCCTTTAAGAAGGCCTTGGCCACACCGAATTGCAACACCGCTTCGCTGACGTCATATGTCCGGGTCCGGCCGTGCGCCTAGGGAAGAGAAGGCATTGCTGTCTTAATTTGAAATCGGGTTATTGGAAAGAAGTTCACTAATACTGTATGTATAGAAGGGGGAAGGTGCGAATACTGTAGATGTACTGTAGATTCTGATGTAAGTTATTTATTAATTAGTCAATAAAACGATAAAAATGATAAAATTACTTCACATACATTTAACTTATATTAAAACATGTCAAGAATCAAATAAATACTTCACATAAGTGTTAACGATTTTCTTTTCTTACTTTCACTTGAAGTAGGCCTACTCGATGCGTCTGTCATCATTTTGGAGTACATTTTCAGAATAATGTTCGATGCAATTACAATTATTAGCTTAACAGTATCACCATTTTCTCTGCTTCGTTTGAATTCCTTTCTGTTTCCATTTTTGACCACATACACTTCTGTGTATTCTAAATCACCTTGATGAAAGTGCTTAATACACACAACTGACCTTTCGGATGGTTCCCAGTTTTCTCGCGGCATAGCTCGAAGCCACAATTTTCGTGTTTCCTCGTATTTTGGGAACATGTAACATTGCACATACCCTTCACTCTTAGTACTGTCATAATTGGACTTACACCCAGGAGCTACACATCTGTCCGGCATCTAAAGGCAACAGGAAAGACAGAATTGTTATATTTACATTGATACCGGTACGTTGCTGGAAAGCAAATTAGCGGTATCCTAGAAAGCCATTAGTGGAGACTGAGAAAATCGAAATGAGTATACTTTGTCTATAATAATAATAATAATAGGCCTATCGACCGGGATAGCTACTCACGTAGTGCCGCAAGGCCCTGTGACCTGACTATCATTGGAATCGGAAGAGCAGTGGGTTCGAATCCCATCGTCAACCGTTCTTGAAATGGTTTTCCGTGGATTCAAATTTTAATCTCCAGGCAAATGCCAGCCACTGACGCTTCCGTCCAATTCTTTTCTCAGTTTCAGTCATTGTATCTCTCATTAACTATTCTGGTGAGGCCGGCATCAGGAAGGGCACCCAGCCGTAAAAACCATTCGCCACATTTAAAAAAAAAAATCTTAGTTCAACGCCAACCCCGTAGAAACGGCAATAATGTGGGTTGGAAATAATAATAATAATAATAATAATAATAATAATAATAATAATAATAATAATAATAATAATGATAAAGCACCATTAGACTTCTGAGACATGTCTTCCCTCTGCTAATAAATTACAGTATCTTACCGAAGTAGTTCGGCAGACTGCCTCTACGTCATTCATGTCTGTCATTTCCAGCAGGCATTCTTATTCTGACATCATACGAAACAGAAATAGACGAAGGTGACTTCCTCATGCAATAAATCGCTATCTCTGTTTTAGTAACTAATTAGTACGCCCATATCAGTGATTTATGTGTATCTGTTTAACTTCCACTGCTTAAATGCCAACGCAGACATGAGAAAAATAACTATCGTAGGTCATGGTCGATCGAAAGTAGGCCTACTAGTTATTGACGAGAACAAAGACTGCGCTAGTATCAACGTACGATTGTTGTTTCAACACATTTAAATTTTAACAAGTGTATGAAGCTTAAAAATCAAAATGCATGAAGCTTCGGAACAATACAGAAAAGCAACCACGTGCGATAGAATTCGAGAGCTTACTATCATCTAATATTTTAGAATAACGACGTTGTGTTAGGAGCTGTACTTACGTTTCCCAGATGATTAGCCTTCGCTCTCGGGTCTACCTTAAACGCAATTGAAAGAACTGCGAGTGATAAAAGAATATATCCAATTTTATGTGGACTAGCACGTTCAGCACCATTCATCACCATGCTTTCTGCTTGCCACACATAGACGAGAGTGCGGCGTTGCCGCTCCGCTATGAACAAGGCCTGCTTATAGGCAGCCATGATCTAGTCCGTGTGTCTCAGGTCTCCTCGCTGCCACAGTGTAGTGGTGGTAGGGGAAGGAGCGCTAGTCTGACTGACCAGTGCTCCCCGAGCGCGGCCGCACTCTCAGAGCGCAATGACTGGATGGCCCTGATCTACGGTGACTGGCCGATTATTAATTTTCATAATATTAGTTTACATTACAATAATTCTACTGTAGTTTTAGGAGTTGTGTGCAATAGTAGCTACACCTTCATAGATTAGTTGGTGGAGGTAGACTGTTTTGTTGATGGGATAGTCATTTCTAAGTTTTGCAACATTAAAATAAATAGGTTTTTCCGCTGATTAATATTTACCTGTAATAATATCCACACTTACTAAGTTTTTCTGACAGGTTTTCTTGTATTTTGTTTTTTGAAGGACAGAGACTGTCTGTGGCTGTCTCTGTATGTTTGGTAGTGTTTTGTTGAGCTATTTGTTTTGCATATTTGGATCTGATGACGCTCGCTTGACGAGCGAAACATGTCATCCCTTAGTTTCATTCTTCTTCAATAGTCCGTAACAATATACATAAATAGGGGCATGGTGGAGCAGCGGTCTAGCTGTTGGCCTCTCACCAAGGTGGACTGGGTTCGATTCCCGGCTCCGCCAAGGAATTTAGAAAATGGCGTCAGGGCTGGAACGAGATGCACTCAGCCTCGTGAGTACAATTGAGGAGTAGCTGTCTGACAGTGAGACAGCGCACCGATCACGAAAACCAAGATTAACGGCCGAGGGGACCCGATCCGCTGATCACGCGTCACCCCAATATCTGCAGGCCAACGAGCTGGGAAGCGGTCGCTTGGTAGGTCTAGGCACTTCATAGGCTGCAGTGCCATGGGTTATTATTATGATTAATACTAACAAGGGAAGTATCAGGTAAGACAAGTTGAAACCTATCTTGAAACTTTGTGAACGCAATCGTTGTACTGTAAGAGGACAATGTGAGGAAAATCAGCCAACAGATTGTACTGCGAGGCTCCGAAATCATGTGGCGAATCTCTCATAAAAATCAATGGGAAGTAGCGAGAACAGTACATATTGGAATGGACAGCCCTGACAGCCCAGACACTCAAGGCCGGTGGAAAGGAGCTGCACGCTCCAGTCAGCATATACGCCTCACCTAGCTACTACTCCGAGTGCCACAGGGATGTCCAGCTCCTCCATCCGCCATGCCTGCGTACCAGGATGTCAGGTACGATTTCGGAGCCTTGCAGTTCAATCTGGCAGCTGATTTTCCGCACATTGTCCTCTTATAGCACAACGATTGCGTGCACAAAGTTTCAAGATAGGTTTCGACCAGTCTTACCTGATACTTCCCTTGTGAGCACGTAATCTTTACGTCCCGGTACGGGGAGAAACGCACGAAACACAATGTTAATGTGTCGGACAACCAACACATTCAACGAACAGTTGGTTGGTTGGTTTGTTTGTTTGTTTGTTTGTTAATATTAATAATATCGTATGGCCTCGGGTGCCGGATGCAAGCTTTGTTATTTTACACCCAGAGGGCAGCTTGCAGGTCGAATTTTGTTGTTCCTTGAAGCACTATGGGAGTCAAGGATGTTAGATATCTAAGCTCCTTAAAAGAAATTAGGAACTTTGTTTTGGCGGAAAATCTCGAGATTAATTTTGCCATTATGAACACGGCCTACTGAATTCAAATGGGTTATTTAACATGCCAACATCGTATGACATGCGTATCGTGATTTTTGCCGCCATTCAAAAATTACTTACCACGGCCAGGAGCGAACCTGCAAGCTTGGGGGGTTAATAATCCGACACGATAACCACTCACCCACCGTGGCAAGCAGTTTGTTTGTTAAGGGAGGGAGTTTGATGGCGCAGCGGTCAAGCTGTTTGCCTCTCACATAGGTAGACCGGGTTCGATTCCCGGTCAATACATGTGAGATTATCCAAGTGAATTGCCTTTTCCTGAGGTTCAGATTCCACTCAAAGAGGAGGTCCCATGGCTCATGATCGCAAGATTAACGGTCATGTAAAACTACAATGTCCCTTCATTTCCTTGTTTGTTTGTTTACATTACCTGCTAGTGCTAGCGATCCCAACTTGACTCGGTCAGACACGACGCGACGGAGAGCTGTCGCAGCGCTGGCAGTTAGCCCAGCCAAGAAAGGCAGAAGCCAGCCTGCCGGCGTGCGGCGCAACTTAGCATGCCGAGCATACAAAGGCTGGACGCTCCTGAGGTATTGGATGCAGTCAAAGATTGGTTCCAGCAGCAGCCTACCCTAATAATGGTATATCTGCCTCAACGCTATGGGTGACTTTTGAACAAATGTAAGCAATAAGTGTAATATAATAGTACATTATTCAACGAGCCTCTAACGGCAATAATCAAGAGTGTCTTAATTACCATTATAGGCGAGTTGCATACGACTGTTTATGTTCGACGATAATTATAATTATTTTATGTTCGAACATAAATAGTCATATATATCTGTCGAGATTTCGCCAGTTTTATTTACTGAACAGAGCGCATGGGACTCAGAGAATACCATGGCCTCCTGGAATACCCCACTACGACACTAGAAGCCACGCAGTGAAATTTAAAATAAAAGGCCGTGGAAGTCAGCGCAGGTGCGATGCTATCCTTACCTAATTGGTCACACTACTGTTTCTTGAGCTCTGATTGGTAGGAGAAACTGATTCATAATGAAAAATAGTGTTATGATACCGTTTTCTGACATATAATATTTACATTTCGACACCGTCGAACATAAATACCATTCTTTAATTTTGCTTACGTGTCGGCTTTCCTTTCTTCCTATCCCAATGCCCAGGAACCTTGAACATCCCTCTTGCATTCGCAGCGAGATCATTTCCACTCCACATCGAAGAAATAAGCCAACCAGGAACGAGCAGCTTGGCCTAGATCACGTGACAGCGTAGAGGCAAGCTGGATCGGTCACGCTAAGAAGGACGTCTATCTTGCTAGCAACACACTCCGTCCGCGTGAACGTCTGGCCATCAGTACCATACAGAAACGACATAATTTGGCAGTATTGAAATTCATTCACATATTTGTGTTTCAGACACTAGTGAAGATCAGCAAATCTCACTTGCACACGAGTTAGTTTCTGACGTCAGTCACTTATTCTGAGCACAGCAGATGGTGACCACTAACTGTCGAGACCCGATTCCTTCGCGTGACTCCACTCATTCGTGTGAATGTAATCGTTTATATTCTATGAAACAGTGACTCGTAGTCAGTTCGTTTATGTAATTTACTTCTGTGCGTGAATGCCACTAGATCTGATATCTCTTCACTGCTGTGTTAAGGGCCATAATTAGGGGAAGGGGGAGCAAGATGAGGACGCTAAGATAAAAGTAGTTCAGGTGCGATATACTTGTTGATAATATAATCATGCATAGTTCCATTTTGTTGCCTCACTATCTGTCCTACATATTGTGTTGCAAACAAAAATATTGGAATGCACTATAAAGAAATCAGAAACCCATATGGATGTCGAATTGGCAGGTGAACAGCTAAAGGAAGTAGGTGACTTCTGTTACTTAAGAAGCAAAATAACCAGTGATGGACGAAGCACATTGGATATAAAAAGTAGGTTAGCACAGGCAAAGAAAGCCTTTCTACAGAAAAGGAATCTGTTGACATCGAATATTGTTGATTTAGGTATTAGGAAGTCACTTTTGAAAGCCTTTGTCTGGAGCGTGGCGCCCTATGGAAGTGAAACTTGGACTATTGGTGCAGTAGAAAAGAAGAGAATTGAAGCGTTTGAACTGTGGTGTTACAGGAGAATGATGAAGATCAGATGGGTACATAGGGTTACGAATGAAGAGGTATTAAGACGAGTGGGGGAGGAAAGAGGTTTCTGGCAACTGCTAATGAAGAGAAGAGATAGGTTGGTAGGACACATACTAAGGCACGCAGGAATAGCAACCTTAGTTATAGAAGGAAGGGTCCAGGGAAGCATGGAGACCTGCATCAAACCAGTCGAAGGACTGAAGACTCAAACACACAGTTCCATTTTGTTGTGTCACTATCTGTCCTACATGTTGTGTTGTTTGAGTATTCAGTCTTCTGACTGGTTTGATGCAGTTATCCATGCCTCCCTGTCCTGACCTAATCATTTCATCTCTACATAGCTACCACACCCTACATCCGAGGCAATATTCTAACCTTGGTCTACCCCTACAGTTCTTGTCCTCGATCCTTTCTTCCATAACTAAGCTTTCTATTCCTGGGTGACTTAGAATACGTCCTACCAACCTATCTCTTCTCTTCATTAGCTGTCGTCAGAAATATTTCTCCTCTCCCACTCATCTTAATACCTCTTCGTTTGTAACCCTATCTACCCATCTGATCTTGATTTCGTTTAAACTTATAAAAATAGAAAATTTCCTTCAAATTTGAACTATCGTTGTGGTAGCTACAAACTTTATTAGGTAAAACTATTTTTTCTTTCATTGGGGAGCGTGTTGGCGCAGTGGCTTAGCTGCTCGTCTTTCACCCGGACGACCTGGGTTCGAATCCCGGTGACAGCGGGGTGGAATTTTCACCTGAAAAATCACGTGGTGTCAGGAAGGGCATCCGACCTTAAATCCCCGGCCAAAACCAAAATGAGCCTGGTTGGCTCCGGTGACCCCAATTAATTGGGAAAAGCCGAAGAAAGATGATGATGATTTTTTCTTTCATTAGACTCTAAATTAGTGTTGAAAGTTACTAGCTTTGGCACGAATCAACGAATTGACTACCAATAAGAGAAAAAAAAACAGTATTGATGACATTCAAACGAGGTGGGTAGCGCCCTGAGTCTGAGATTATTGCGTACAAGGGAGAAGAGCTGGTTGCAGTAAACATACTTTTAAGTAGGCATAACATTTCAACCTCATGGAACAACTTTCACTTTACATGTAAAAGAGAGGTTATCGACAGATATTCTGGCAATTAATGATATTCAACACCTGCAAAAATTATCCCTGAGAACTGCACTAGAGCTATTCCAAGGCAACCAATAATTACCTACGGACTTCATCTGATTTGGGCACATCTTACAAAATCAAATTTGAAAGTCATCGAAAAGCATAAGGCTACGTTTATGAAAAGGGTGTTGTGCGTCTCTAAATATTGACACCATCTTGAATGGTACTGCGCCCGAATTCACCAATCAGTACCTATATCCGCTGCACTGTAAAGGATAGCAGACACGTAATTACCCAGCTCACAAACTTACCATTGTCTGCTAAGTAAAAATTGGGAATTCCAGGAACACACAGGGTAGATCTATGAAAAAAAAATAGTACTACCAGCGTAGGTACAAATTTCTACTATCATTTACATTTGAGCAAATCGAGAAACTCCAATCTCGAGGGGTGATAAGGTCTGTCTATAGTGAGCGCCTGTATCTTACCTAGCAGTACTATTTTCGGCGATGACGAAAATGAAAACGATGTCAGCTAAGATAAAAATTGACTGATTCGCTAAGGAGCGCCAGCCGTTTATTGTGCTAAGAAAAATACAGCCATAAACTGCCTGCCTGTCTATCAATAGTGTCACCCTGACACTGCAATAAATAAACTCAAAATAAACTAAAACGTGGTACTGATATAACAAGAAAAATTATGAAACGGCGTAATTTTAAACATTACCCTATATTATACATTCCGTTTCATCTTTGAACCGTAGTTCCACAACTAAATATGTAAAATAAAAATTTACCCAGTATAACTATATTCTTATATCCAATAATTCGTGGTTCGCACAAATATACACTTAATTGTGTTGAAGTGATTAAATTGTCTATAATACAAATGAGTCTTTACCACTCAACTTCCGTAACAAACTCCGTAACTCTAACGGTTGAAAGTATAAATACTAGTCTGAATCAATTGAACATAGGTGACAAACATTTAAGTTAAGCACTGTTCTTACTTTGTCTTCTCCCATTTGATCATTAAATCTCGAAAAATTCCTGAAATTCTTTGCTCGGTTTACATTTCTTTGATAAACGTGAATACTCGAAGTGCATCGCATTTGACCTTCATTACACACTTCTCTTCCAAAATTATACAACAATCACATTATTTCTTAAACACCCTGTACAGAACTTTCCTTGAATACACTTAAACAATGTCACATTCGCTGTGATCAAAACTTGAAAAAAAAAAACGAGACTCCTCAGTCTCCTCTCGTAAAAATACGTAACTCATTTACGTCTACTATTCCTTTCTTGCACGGCATTTCAAATCTAAACTCCCATTTCGATGCATTTTCTTACTCCATGCAAAGAAAATTAGTAACTTTATTAGATATCCACGTCCATTGTGAATATTGTTCAAGAAACAAACTTTAACAATCTCCTCTATCCTTATACAAACTCTCATCGTGCCTATAACTTCACTTCTGTAATTACCTTCTGTATAGTTACTTTTATATCACCCTGTGATTTAACTTTCTTAACTCCTTTTCACGTATTTAAATTCAGTTTTACATTATTGCAACTTTCAAAGATTATCAGCAAGAATTCATATTTAACAAATGATATAAGTGTCTCTTCCTTTCATGAAAATATTTGTTTAACAAATTTATCTAGGCTTTTTAATGCTCAAAATGTTTTATTGGACATATATATATATATATATATATATATAAAGTTCTTGAAATACCTTTGTTACTAGGAAATAAGGTTTATCACGTTACAGCATAGATCTACATATCTATCTCTTTCATTACAGTGAATTTTGTATTTATTGGTTTAATTGTATTTGAATTATCTTTTATCAGATTTTGTGTCGTGTAACAATTCAGTTTGTTCACAATTGGTTGAAATAAATTTCTGACACTCGAATCAACATTATGAGTTGTCGAAATATTTGACACTTCGTGACATAACTTTTTGAATATACGGTACTTAAATTGTTCAATATACGTTCCATCGCTGCGCATAAAACAGATTTATTTAATTTAACGCAAATATCTGTAATTCTAAACGGTTTTACATTGAAATGATTTTAACGTTAACAACTGCGCTGCGCACATAAAATTTCGTCCAAGTGACGGAAATTTTCAATGAACAAAAATGACTCCTACGAAAATACGAAAAATACTAGATCAAAATCTACTAAATTTTAAATACAATGACAAAAATTATACGGTTGGTCAATTAGGATAAACACAGAACATGACTACAATTCTACCAAATATAAATCAATCTCTTCTCTACCTTGAGTTGAAGACAGTCTCAGAAGTACCATGTCTCGTCTGGCAAGCCAAACGTGTGTGAGAGCGCATCGCTTACAGCTATGCAGACCGGTTGTGACGGGGCCAGCTGGACACCTCTCCCAGTGGAACAAGGTCGGAGACATAGCCGGGTTAGCGACCTCGCCGTGAAACAGCATGTCTCGTCGGCACTCCCTCGCTCGTCCCCCGCACGTTGCCTGGATCTTCTTGCGATACCCCATCACTGCGCCGACATTGCTTCTTAAGGTTGAAATTCGTTTGGTTCATAAAAGTCTTTGAGAGTATACTGGATGTATATGAACTCGTGTTAAAAAGTAGAGATTTGTTCTGTGATTTTGCGCATCGCGTAGATGTTCCGCTGCGCCTTCCATGTTGTGGAATTCTGGATTCAACTCTTCATTTTTGTAGCTTCTACTTCCCTATGATGTGCACCTTAGCACGTGGTCATACTCATTTTAATGCTGACACTTTTATAACTTCCCCGTTGCCAATTCACGAACTGCATTCTGTATAATGTCCATGTATGAATTAAATTGCAGAAATGATGAAGCTCTTCTGTAGAAGTGAGACGTTTGCATCTGTCTGCATGCGATATATTATAGCTTTGTTTTTGAAATACAGTAATATCAAGCTATGTTTCAAGATCACTGGCCTATATGCTGTGCTGGTCTGCGTTAGAATGTTCCTTGCTCTGCAAGTCACAGCCTTCTGTGCTCCACACTCGTCTTCTCCACTTTCATAAAGCGTAGCACTATGCTGAAGAACTACTAGTTTCTCCGCTCACGGTCTTTACTCGTCGCGATCTGAATTTGGAAAGAACTCCTCGCTCTTGCCCTCTGCGTACGGCAAGTTCCTCGCTCTGCCTCCCCTCTTGCGGTGTGACGTAACTCCATCAACTTCTCCTCCCTCAGTGTGTCCTTAACCTTGATCCCTTCTCCTCCTGCGTGACGTTTCTCTCACTCCTCGTGGCGTGACGTACTCTTACAATGTAGGCCTCCCTACATTCAGATAATAAATATATAACCATATTTAAATCGTTCCTTCTTGCCTTCCGTAATTGTTTAATTATTAATGATGCATAGTTTTTCATTATTTCAACTCAGGTTTTCCATATCTCACGAATTTTGAGGAATAAAAGATTTTAATTCGTTCTTTTACTTTTCCTGGGTCCCAGTTCATATCCAGACGGGATCTTTGGTATTGTCCTTAAATAAATTCGGGCGCAGTACAGTTTATGAATTGTGCAGAGAACCCATATTCTTGGAAGACCTACGCATATTCTTGTCACTGCCATCTACGCCGTCATATCAGGAACTACTACAAGAGCATCATCAGAAGAAAGCCGAGATTTGGAGTGATTTTTACTCTGCTAACGCTATGATATGCAGAGAATGTTCAGTTGCACACTACTGTATGAATTGCGTCATCTTCTTACCAGATATGCGATACGTGGTTTTCACAATAGAGTCTGCCGCACAATACAGTTTCACACACCTAACATAAACTGTGTTTGTTCTCTCTGCGGGAAAACATGTGAACATTACCACCTCGATACATGTGAAGAGGAATAGTCCTTAAAAGAAATTTGTAATGACTAGCTGGTTAGTTATAGTTCTCCTTTTCTTTACCTTGGCCATTGCCTGTAATAAATATTATTATTATTATTTAATCGAATAGCACTATTACAGAGCACGTAAAATCAATACTTTAAATCTGCTACATGTCTTTTTTCTCTCTGCCGACATTCGCTTCATCTCTCTGATCTCTGCTTCCGGAGCTGTTTAATGTTACGTGGCCGCTTTCGTTGTCTTTCTTGTTCGTCCCTGAAGATCACTTTTTGAACTTTGTCCAGAAATAAATTCCTATTATACTGTATATAGGCTATCTGTAATGTCAATGTCGGCTTCCTTAAGATCCTTTAATGTCTGTGTAACCCACGCTGGTTGAACTTTGAGTTTTTAAATTTTATTAAAAATTTGTTTTGTTACCCTGTCATTATTCATTCTATTTAAATGACCAATAAATGGCGTTCGTCTTTTGCGCATGGTGTGAATTATGTTCTCCACATTGGTGTATATTTCCCTGTTAGGTCGTGGTCTGTTATAGTCTGTTTCTGTTATCCTTGGGCCAAGGATGTATCGAACTAATCTCCTTTCCATGAGCTTGATTTTGTTTATGCCACCTGTCCACATTAAGTAATAAATATATTATTAGAATTCGTGTTCAGTTGTGTTAATTGCTTATACCTTATCTCGGAGTGGCTCTCAGATGGTCACATGAACGCTAGCTCTTTTAGCTACCTCTACTGACAGGAATAATGCAAGCTGACCTCTTCTGGGCTTGTTTAGATGGTATCTGGAAATCAGCAGGAACTGTCAGCTACTTGTATATGGGAACATTTCCGCATTTATATCAACAAACTCAAGTCACGTCATCTTACCATTAGTGGGGAGAATGGCTGTGAATACCGGTTCTTACCCCAGCCTTAGGCTCCATTATTCACTTTTGTTGCTTTTGTTGCACTTAGAGGTTAATGTTATTGCTGTTCTTAGGGGCGGAACATGCATTTAGAGATTAGGGACGTCTTAGGTCATTATCCATGTGCACTTGTGTAAGTATGTGTGTTATTTAGTCAGTCCAAAGGCTGGTTGGTTCTTCAAACCCCTCCCAAAGGTCGGGTGGTAGAAACCCTACTGAAGCGCACTAGCCATGGTGACGAGTGAGGTAGTTTGTCATTGTTTTCTTCTCTATAAGTAGCACTTTTCATGGTTTATATCGGTACTAGCTGTGCCTTGAATGGCATAACTCAGCACCACCTATATCCCTTGTTAATATTTGAAAGAAAAATAGCACAGTAGCGCCACCTGGTGAAATAGACATGTACAATAAAGAAGAGAACAAAAGACGAGTCAGTGCAAAGTCGGTGAGTGTTCGCGTGACATGTGACAAGCATCTCAAAATATGATTTGTATTTTGTATTGTATTTCTCACTTGATAAATAAAGATTTACATTAAAACTAACAGGTTATGGGCCCAGGCTACGTGTAAATGGTATTATCTTGTGAGTGGATCCGAAGCTGAGCGCCTGTGGAACACGTGCTGTATTTTTTGTGAGTAAGGATAACCTCAAAATGGCAGCCGGCCTTGACTACAAAGTTCAAGTGGATAAACTTGAAGGACCTGAAGACTGGGCAAAGTGGAAATGGCATGTGTTGAAGGTTTTGCGGTCGTATGAACTGGAAAATATTGTTGATGGTTCGAAAAAGTGTCCTGTGTTGCCGGCAGATGCAACTGCGCAACAAAAAGCGGCATATAAGCAGTGGTTGAAAGAAGACGCGAAAGCGGCCAGTTTGCTAGCAGGTGCGCTAGGAAAATCTGTTGCCGAGCTCGTGTTGACGTGCACCAATGCCATTGAAATTTGGACAAAATTGAGCGCACGTTTCGAACGAAGCAGTACGCAGCGACTGAACATGTTGATCGAGTCATTCTTCCGAGTGACACGTGACGACAAGGAGGACATCAGCACCCATGTCGCGAAGTTACAGAAGCTTTATCAGGATCTGAACGACGAACTACAAAAGCACAACGAAAACACGTTGTCTGAAAGGATTTTGAACGGTCGGATTTTTTCCACGTTGGGAAAAGAATATGATAATTTCAAGGATGTGTGGGACACGATTCCGACGGAAAATTAAACTGTGAACTTGTTGATTGAAAAATTGTGCACAATTGAACTGCGTGACCAAGGAAACGTGGAATCGACTGCGTTTGTGGTACGTAGTGCTCCCAAGAAGCATTCCCAGTATGGCAGTGGCAAAGGCAGCGCTGATGACAAGTCGAAGAAAAATGTTCGAGTAAAGCAGAAGTTTCCATGTTTCAAATGTAAGGAATTGGGCCATTGGGCAAGGGAATGTCCAGTGAAGAAGAAAGAGGGTGACACTAGAAACAAAAATAAGGAGAACAATGCTTCGTTTCTGACACATGCGATGAGTGCGTTAGACGGCGACTTTGTTCAAGCCGACGAGTGGTACTGCGACAGTGGCGCCACAAATCACATCACCGCGAACAAAAAGTATTTTACAACATACGTCAAGTTTGCTGCTCCAGAGAAGATTTTGCTAGGAAAACGAGGTGTGAGCATGCTAGCTCACGGCAAAGGAACTGTAAACATTCAAGTTCGGCTGAACAACGCTTGGTTGAGTGCTGAGATGACTGAAGTTTTGTATGTTCCCGATGCAATGGCTCATCTGTTTTCTGTGAAAGCTGCTGCAAGGAAAGGTTTTTGTGCAAGACTTGATGAACTAACTGTTAGAATTGAAGACAAGGTTACTGGAAAGGCGATGATGGCTGGACGTGTGAATCATGGTCTGTATGTACTTGACATGCGCGTCGTGAAACCGGTGCAACCCATTCAAGTGAATTTAGCTACATCGTCGGACAAACTGCAGATCTACCATGAACGATTTGGTCATCAACACAAAGCGCATGTCAAGAATGTACTGAAGCAGATGAAAATCAATGTAGACATGTGTAAAGAGGATTTCTGCGATGGATGTGCACTGGGAAAAATGCATCGACTGTCATTCAAGACACGAATGAATCGACCAACAGCCACCGGTGAACAAATCCACGCCGATGAGAATGGACCAATGTCTACTGAATCTCTTGGAAAGGCACGCTACTACGTATGTTTCAAGGATGATTTCAGCAAGTTTCGACGAGTTTTCTTTTTAAAGCACAAAAGTGAAGTGTACACCTTTCTGGAACAGTTCCTGAATAAAGCCAAAACAAATGGACACGCCGTGAAGCTGTTCAGGTGTGATGGAGGAAAATAATTTGATAACAAGAAGGTTTCTGAACTACTCGCAAGCAGAGGCATAGAACACAGCATTACTACGCCGTACACACCACAACAAAACGGAGTTGCGGAACGTGAAAATCGGACGATTGTGGAGTGCGCAAAATCTATGCTGAATCCCAGCAAGTTAACGAAACAACTTTGGGCTGAAGCCTGCAACACTGCGGTGTACCTCCTGAATCGCACTGGGAAGTCATCCATTGAAAACAAATCTCCCTATGAATTGTGGTATGGACGACCAGTGGGAAGTCTCAGTCATCTGAAAATCTTCGGAACAGAATGCTACGTGCATATCGACAAGAATTTTCGCTCAAAGTTCGACGACAAAGCTGTTTTTGGACATCTGGTTGGGTACGTGAACGACAGGGATGGATTTAGAGTCTGGATTCCAACTCAGAGAAAGGTTGTTCTAAGCCATGATGTGAAATTCAAACCTGAAGTTGTCTGCAATCTGCGCGCCAACGCCGGAAAGGTTGAAGTGACGCTTGAAGAACGTGTGGAGAGGAATCAGTCTAATTCATCGTCTGATGTAGGCCTACAGAGGAGGTCAGAGTCAGATGAGAACTTATCGGCATCCAGTTCCGGAGGAAGCGAAGATGAGGAAGAAGGAGAGACTGAAGAAAGAAGGAAAAGCAAACGTGAAAGTAAGAAGCCATCGTGGATGATCAGTGGAAATTACATGTACATGGCTGGACCATCTATCGTTGAAAAGAATCCTGACTCATACTCTGAAGCGCTGCAGTCTAGTGATAAAAATCAGTGGCTGAAAGCAATTAATGAAGAATTGGAGTCTTTAAAGGAAAATGATACCTGGAAATTGGTTGAGCGTCCAAATGGTGCACGGGTCCTGAAAAATCGGTGGGTTCTTCGACAGAAGACAACGGACAGTGGAGAAGTTCGCTTCAAGGCACGATTGGTAGCCAAAGGCTATGCGCAACAGCAAGGAATCGATTATAAAGAAACATTCAGCCGTGTTGCACGGTATGATACCATTCGAGCTCTGTTGGCAGTAGCTGTTGAAAAGGAGATGAAACTTGGTCAATTTGATGTCAAGACGGCCTTCTTGAACGGCGAGCTTGAAGAAGATGTGTTCATGGAACAGCCAGAAGGTCATCAGGACAGTACTGGCCGAGTGTGTCATCTAAAGAGAAGCTTATATGGTTTAAAACAGGCTCCACGCTGCTGGAAAAAGCGTTTCAAGAAATTCATGGTGAAAGCTCGATTCAAAAACAGCAAAGCTCATCCTTGTCTCTTTTACAGCAACAAAAATGGAAAGTGGTTGGCTGTTGTAATCTTTGTGGATGATGGTCTGGTAATTGGCAACGAAGAAGACATCGAGCAGTTCATGGAAAAACTTCAGCAGGAATTTCACACGACCAGAGGATCTCTCAACAATTTCCTGGGCATGAAGATACAAGAAAACCATGATGGATCAATTGCAATCAGTCAAGAGGATTACACGAGGAAAATCCTAGAAAAAATTGGGATGGCCGAGTCAAATGGAGTGTCTACCCCAGTTGGACGCGAAGAAAGTGAAGACGGAGAAAAGGTTTCGGCCAGGGTTCCTTATCGTGAGGCGGTGGGATCCTTGATATACCTGACTACAGCTACACGTCCAGATATCGCATTCGCGGTCAACAAAGCTGCTCGAGCCATGGAGAATCCTACAGTTCAAGACTGGAGTCAAGTGAAACGGATAATTCGATATTTAAAGAGCACAGTGAACCATGGAATCGTCTATAGGAAAGAGGACGTTTTGAAGGTCTACAGTGATGCTGACTACGCCGGTGACAAGAGGACGAGACGTTCAACGACGGGTGTCATTTCGACCTACAATCATGGAGCCGTATCGTGGAGAAGTCAGTTACAGAAGTCTGTGTCAACATTGACAACTGAAGCTGAAATTGTGTCTGCAAGTGAAGGAGCAAAGGAGTTGATTTGGCTGAAAAGACTGTTTTCTGAATTGCTGGGAACTGCTGACAAACCTCCTACGCTTTACATCGACAATGCTGGTGCAGTTAAATTGGCTAAAAATCCGGAGTACCATCGAAAATCCAAGCATATTGAGGTACGTCATTTCTATGTGAGGGAAAGATTTTTGGACGGAGACCTTGAGCTGGAGCACATCGACGGGACCAATCAATTAGCTGATCTTCTAACTAAACCTCTGGAGAGGGTCAGATTCGAGATGCTGCGTGAGAGGATTGGCGTGCAGAAGATTACATCTTAGAGGCTGAAAAGTGTTCAATAGTTCATCTTGTTTATTTTTTTATTTGTATTTGATTTTTCTTTGGAGGAAGTGTTAATATTTGAAAGAAAAATAGCACAGTAGCGCCACCTGGTGAAATAGACATGTACAATAAAGAAGAGAACAAAAGACGAGTCAGTGCAAAGTCTGTGCGTGTTCGCGTGACATGTGACAAGCATCTCAAAAGATGATTTGTATTTTGTATTGTATTTCTCACGTGATAAATAAAGATTTACATTAAAACTAACATCCCTGAAGCTTCCATATAATCACAACCATAAAGAAGACTGAGACCTCGGAGCCAAGTCACATTTTATCACGCCTGTGTCAATAGACAATTGCAAAAACAAGATGTTCAGTAAAGAACATATAGCCTACTTTCTCCTAAATGCGTGGGTATTGTTATAACTCTTTGTCCTTTTCAAGGAGTATAATTGAATTTTGGTTGTAGTAGCTTGTTGAAATACAACGTGCTATACTGATATTAAACATGAATATGAGGTGCCCTTTGATAGTGCTACCTCTGTAGAAAAAAACATTCAATTTGGTTTCACCTTGTTTGAATTGATATGGGGAATCGATTTGCACACATACATGACCACTATCTGCAAACTATTGGGCTGATGACCTCGTACTTTGGTCAAGAGATTCTTCATACATAAAGGTATAATATTGCAAAATTTGGTAGAGATCAGATTGGTCGTAATTTGATTTAAGCTTTTAACATTTGGGTGGCCGCCATTACGTTTTCGTCAAGATGGTGGCGATGACACTGCAGTGTCCTTTGCTAGTGCTACCTCTGTACCAAATTTCGATCAATTCGGTTTCATCGTGTTTGAAAATATAGGGGGAATCGATTTGCACACATACATGGCCGGTATCCAAAAAATAATGGGCAGATGACCTTGTAGTTTGGTCAAAATATTCTTTATACACAAGGCTATAATGCTGCATCATTTGGTAGAGATCAGATGATTAGGTTGGGCGTAATTTGATTCAAGCTTTTAACATTTGGGTGGCCGCCATTACGTTCTCGTCACGATGGCGGCAATACAAAACATGTTATTGGAGTGCCCTTTGCTAGTGCTACCTCTGTACCAAATTTTGTTCAATTCGGTTTCACCGTGTTTGATTAGATAGGGGGAATCGATTTGCACACATACATGGCCGCCATCCGCAAACTATTGGACTGATGACCTTGAACATTGGTCAAAGAACGCTTCACACGTAAAGGTATGTTGTTGCAAAATTTGGTAGAGATCAGATAATTAGGTTGGTCGTAATTTGATTTAAGCTTTGAACATTTGGGTGGCCGCCATTACGTTTTCGTCAAGATGGCGGCGATATAAAACATGACACTGAGGTGCCCTTTGCTAGTTCTACCTCTGTACCAAATTTCGTTCAATTCGGTTTCACGGTGTTCGAATTGATAGGGGGGGGGGGGACGGATATTCAGAGTACACACACTCACACACTCATACACAGACACACACACAGACAGACACACAATTTTTGGCCCTGTGTAGATCTCATAAGTCTACTTTCATTTTTTGTAAAAATCGAAAGTAGGCCAATACTTCTTTCATCCAGAGCTTGTTGCAGGCTTACTTGTGTAAGTATGGTAGCCATTTGTGTGTGCAGCCTAATAACTTGTTCTATTGTGGAAACTACGTTTGTAATAAGAATGAAAAGAAGAAGAACTATCGGACCCATGAGAAACCATCCACCAGACTTTTTTATTTGTTTAAACGCATTTTTAAATAGATTGTCGATATTTATGAAATCAGACTGTTATTCGTCACTGCTGCGGGTGTGAAAATTATTAGACTCGATGGTAGTATTGCCCCATCTCATTTTTAGCCTACTTTCGATTTTTGCAAAAAATGAAAGTAGACTTATGAGATCAACACAGGGCGAAAAAAGTGTGTCTGTCTGTGTGTGTGTGTATGTGTGTGAGTCTGTGTGTGTGAGTGTGTGATTGTGTGTACTCTGAATGACTGTGTCCGTCCCCCCCCCCTATCAATTCGAACACTGTGAACGCGAATCGAACGAAATTTGGTACAAAGGTAGTACTAGCAAAGGGCACCTCAGTGTCATGTTTTATATCGCCGCCATTTTGACGGAAACGTAATGGCGGCCACACAAATGTTCAAAGCTTAAATCAAATTACGAATAAACTAATCATCCGATCTCTACCAAATTCTGCAACAACATACCTTTATGGAGGGAGCATCCTCTGACCAAACTAATAGGTCATTGGCCTAATAGTTTGTGGATGGCGGCCATCTTTGTGTTAACATCGATTCCTCCTATTAATTCAAACACGGTGAAACCGAATGGAACGAAATTTGGTACAGAGGTAGCACTAGCTAAGGGCACCTCAGTGTCATGTTTTATATCGCCGCCATCTTGACAGGAACGTAATGGCGGCCACACAAATGTTCAAAGCTTAAATCAAATTACGACTAACATAATCATCCGATCTCTACCAAATTCTGCAACAACATACCTTTATGGAGGGAGCATCCTTTGACCAATCTAATAGGTTATTAGCTTAATAGTTTGCGGATGGCGGCCATCTTTGTGTCAAAATTGATTCCCCCTATTAATTCGAACACGGTGAAACCGAATGGAACGAAATTTGGTACAGAGGTAGCACTAGCAAAGAGCACCTCAGTGTTATGTTTTATATCACCGCCATCTTGACGGAAACGTAATCGCGGCCACACAAATGTTAAAAGCTAAAATGTAATTACGACCAACCTAATAATCTAGTCTCTACCAAATTTTTCAACATCATATCTTTATGTGGGAAGCATATTCTGACCAAACTGCAAGATCATCAGCCCAATAGTTTGCAGATGGTGGCCAGTATGTCTGCAAATCGATTCCCCCTATCAATTCAAACACGGTGAGACCGAATTGAACGAAATTTGGTACAGAGGTAGAACTAGCAAAGGGCACCTCCGTGTCATGTTTTATATCGCCACCATCTTGACGGAAACGGAATGACGGCCACACAAATGTTAAAAGCTTAAATAAAATTACGATCATCCTAATAATTTGATCTCTACCAGATTTTGCAACAACATGCCTTTTTGTGGAAAGCAGCTTATGACTGACTACAAGGTCATCAGCCCAATAGTTTGCAAATAGCGGCCATGTATGTGTGCAAATCCATTCCCCATATCAATTCAAACACGGTGAAACCGAATTGAATGAAATTTTTAACAGAGGTAGCACTAGCAAAGGGCACCTCACATTCATGTTTAATATCCCTATAGCACGTTGTATTTCAACAAGCTACTACAACCAACATTCGATTATACTCCTTGAAAAGGACAAAGAGTTATAACAATACCCATGCATTTAGGAGAAAGTAGGCTAAATGTTCTTAATTGAACATCTTGTTTCTCTTTATGACTCAATGCAGTAAAGATGATTGCGGGGCTTTCTTTATTATGTCTTAATTACAATTTCTCTTAGAAACTGACAGTAAAATGATTTCTTTAGAATTTCCATTGATTGTCACTGGTGCTGTTTGCTTTTCTTTACGTTATTCTAGTTTTCTTGCAAATTTAGTGCACAAGGATTGGAAGTCTTTTGTTACTGATGTCCGCTCTTAAACTATTCAAAGATTCGTGGACAAAGGATTGAAATCACCTGACTTAGAGCGTACATTCCAAAATCAATGGAAGAAGAGAAAACTGGCCCAGCTCAGGAGTCCCTCAGAATCTCCAATTTTAAAAACTTTCTCCACGCAATTCCTTATGGGAATAGTTGTGAGTCCTTAGGTCAGAAAACAACATTAAGCAGGATAATAAAATAAAAAGATTTTGAATGAAAAATTGTGACTGATTTCAATCCATTAATTTAGTCTAATAATTTGCACACTCCCGTATTTCTTTTGAATGCTCATTTGCAACGATCGGTTATTTGTGGGCACCCCATGTGTATAGATCACCCACCCGGCTTTACTGTTATGCGGGTTCGAAGCGACACTTTATTTGTATAAACGCATTTTATAAACAAGTAAGTATATTTCCGTTGCAACATTCGTCCTGTAATATTGAGACGATTTAGAAGATTTTGGTACAAACCGCGCTTCTAACCCCCTCTGGTTTAAGAGCTTGAGTTTTATGAATCATCCAGAGTCTGTCCTAAAAGTAGTCGGACCGGATTTTTCCCACGCAGACGGACAAACTGCCCACGGCTTCTCCGACTGGGGTTGGTGGAGACGGGTGTAAGGAACAGCGTGCTGCGCCATCAAATATTGTGTTAGGCTCGGCAAAACCGGGAAAGAGAATCACGATATGATCAAGACGGCTAACGGTGATAACGCCATAAGCAGATTGTGTGTTTTTGACTGACACAAGCTGTCTTGGGAGGGGAGAGAGGAAGTTGAAGACGACGCACATTCAGGAAGACCTTCGAGCACCACAACGGATGAAAATGTGGCAAGAGTGAAGAATTATTTTACGTGGAGGTCCTTCAACGGCTGAGAAAACGCATCGTCCGTGTCCGCCCAGCGATCGCCAACTCCTGGCGGCTCCATCACGACAATGCGCCACGCCACACAGCCTTCCACGTGCTGGCGTACCTGGGCCAACGCTACATCGCAACCCTGCCTCAGCCACCCTACAGTCCCGACATTGCCCCAGCAGACTTTTTCCTCTTCCCCTACCTCAAAACCACCCTAAAAGGACATCGTCGCGGCTCCTTGTAAGCGTTGCAACAGACCGTGACGAGGGAGCTCGACAGCATTCCTGTTGCCGCCTTCCAGAAAGCGTACAAGGGTTGGAAATCCCGCTGACAGCGCTGTGTGGATGCAGAAGGGTCCTACTTTGAAGAATATTGAGCGTATGTATCATTTCTGTCAATATTTGTTTTTTAATTGACTCAGTCTCACTACTTTCAGAACCAACCCTGTACACCATAGCAATTTATATTTATGATGATAAAAGGTCCGACAGATGTGGCGGCAGAAATTTGTTACTGTATTGCCTCTTTCACTAAGATCATACCGAAGTCGCTGTGGGCGAACCTCGATAAACTGGGGCTCCAGCATAATCTGTTCATCAGTATGGTGAAAGCAGTCATTTTAGTGACCTGCTCCATAGTTTGTCCCTCAACCTAGACTACCAATATAAAGAACCCCACTCCACCTTAAAACAATTTCCGCTAAAATGGAGTAGACTATTATTAACCGAGGAGATTAACCGTATGTGTCACAGAAGCAGTATAAGGAATTTGGTATGGCATCACTCCACACACACATCCTACAGCCAGGTGCAAAAGATGTACGGTATACGTGTAATAGAGGTGACAACTCATTTTGCATTCAGACAGTCATTTCGGAAGAACTCCGCATAGATGTGTTAATTGCGAAGAGGCATTCTAAACTGTAGGCTAACATCCAAAAGGGGAAGAAGTGACCACCTGATACAGAAGTGACAAGTCTCCTACCGGAAACCAATCCGAGAAGAAGTAAGTGCGCCAACGCTAGGAAACGGGAACACTTGGACCAAATTACTCACGTGATGAGTAAAAACTGATCACTGTCATGCAATTCAGGAGGCCATAGCTCTTATGACATTTGTAAGCCTGTTTTATTATTATTATTATTATTATTATTATTATTATTATTATTATTATTATTTGCGACAAAAGTTTGGTGCTTTTCAGTCGGTCAACACGAATGTACCCAAAATAGTTGGGTTATACCCTAATCCTGAACAAACTTACATGAGATTAATAAATACACTAGGATGTAATTTTTCTTTCAGGATTAGGGCATAACCCACTCTTTTGGGTACATTCGTGTTGACCGACTGAAAAGCACCAAACTTTTGTTTACTAAGGCAACACTGAAAAATGGCTTCAAACCCCATAATTATTTGCGAATTGAACACTTAGGATCACCTTACAATTTCACTATTTATGCTTTGTGAGTAATCTCCTCTGCCTCCAGTACTCCATACGTTCGCTGTGCTGCTGCCGTTGGTTTTCCGTCCAAGCTCTTGCGGTCTTTGTAGCACTTATCTCTTCTTGAAACCCTTCCAGATCGTGTATACTGTTTCGAGACGTATTCCTTTCTAACATTTGGGCCTCCGGGGTGTTAGATCTTTCAAGGTCTTTCCGAGTTTCTGTAATCCATGATGGTCTTCTTGTTCCAGCAGTAGTCAAATAACTTTTTGGTTAATTTGGATTTGTCCATTCTGTACACGTGTCCAAGAAATATTAGCCCCACTCCTTTATTAGCCATCTACCACACAGATACTAATCTCCCTTAATCTCCGACCTCATGCAAACAGGAAGAATACCTAGCAGCGTAGTTACTTGATTGTATCTTTCCATGTAACCAGTAGAAGAGATTAACACTTATTGAAAAATAAAATCCACAGCCTGCTTCCAGTCGACCGACCAGGTCAGGGAATGGAATGAATGAAGCCCCCATCTAGCGGCGAGGATATGAACTGTGCTGGCTGCCGAAGACTGTCGCACTCCCCTGGGGGCAATGATTAAATGAATGACAGATGAAATTAAGGGAAAAAAAGGAAGGAAGCTTGTAGTATAACGTGACCGTTAATCTTTAGATCATGAGCCACGGGACCTCCTTTTTACGTGGAATCCGAACCACAGGACATGGCATTTCACTTCGAAAATCTCACATGCATTGACCGGGAATCGAACACGGACCGCCTTGGTGAGAGGCATACAGCTAGACCGCTGAGCCACCACACCCCTACAGATGAAATTAAATGATAGTGGAGAGTGTTGCTGGAATGAAATTGTTACAGGGAAAACCTGAGTACCCGGAGAATAACCTGCCTGCCTCCACTTTGTCCAGCACAAATCTCACATGGAGTGACCGAGATTTGAACCACGGACCCAGCGGTGAGAGGTCAGCGTGCTGCCGCCTAAGCCATGGAGACTTCAGATTAACACCTATTATTATTATCGATATGTTTACCATGTCATTGGGTATAATAAAAAATAAAATAATAAAACAGCCAGGAAAGGAGAATACTACGGAAAATCATGGGCCCAATCCAGACTGAAACCGGATGGAAACAACGAAGTCTACAAGAATGTAGAAAAAATCTCTGAGACTATGAGACTACTCCGGTTTTCCCTGTCACAATTTCATTCCAGCCACACTCTCCACTATCATTTAATTTCATCTGTCATTTATTTATTCATTGTCCCAGGGGAGTGCGACAAGCTTCGTCGGCAGGCACAGTTCATATCCTTGCCACTAGATGGGGGCTTCATTCATTCCATTCCCTGACCCGGTCGGTCGATTGGAAGCAGGCTGTGGATTTTCATTTTTCAATGACTGTTAATCAGCATGAGGTCGGAGGTTAAGGAAGATTAGTATCTGTGTGGTAAATAGCTAATAAAGCGGGGTGAGGTGGGGGGCACTCCGTGAAAAATGTTTAGTCTCAGAAATATCAGCACTTTCGCCCACCAGCACACCTTGTATATTAAAATCGGGAAACCTCGACCAATGAAGGTACTGTACCCGTAATTACCTACCATTACCTGCTGCATCCCACGAAGACTGCCGGATCGTAGAACCTGAAAATCCCCGGCTAGAAAAAAACAGGTCCTACTCACAAGTGAATGGGATAATAGGGCACAAATACACCTAACAAAGGAGTATTTCGAAAGACCATGGCCATGAAATTCCAACGAAAGAAGCACCTCGGAGGCGTGGAATACCCCGAAATACCCAGCGATGGCCTTCCGAATACAGCCTTGCACCACCTCTTTAAAGCATCACGCCATCAAATTTTTAACTAAAAGAAATTTATTCAAAAAAGTGAACAAGAAACAAGAAAATTCCAGCATTCAATAGAATGCGCCCAAGAGGGAAAAAACACCCCTCCAATAGGGTAATGTTATCAGAAAATCAACCAGGAATCACCTCGTGTCCAACTTGACACGTTAAGAAAAACAATCTATACAACATCTAATGTCATGAACGAACCTAAATAGAATTATTTTAGGTTGTCACTCACCCTAATACAATTTATTTCATTCGCAAATGTACACTATATCTGACACATCAAAATTGTCAAATTATTCAAAGATTTAGCTATTTACATAATTTAGAATTCATATTAATGCATCCCGTATGCATTTTCATTTTATTAACCATGTGTTAATAATCTACAAGTTAATCTTCTCACGAATAACTTGGTTTTATCAGTGATTTGATTTATCATTTGACTTGACTTATTGCAACCTAACAATTCATTTTAATTCCATTATATTACTTCAAATTTATCGTAAGCATATTTAAATCCAACGAGCTATAAAGATAACTGAAAGTTTAATTGTCCATTCCATGTGAATTATTTTAGAATAATCAATTAATTAATAATGTTGGCATTTATATTAACTTGATCAAAGATAATCCATCCAACTGAAATAATTCTGGTGCAGTTTAAATGCTTCGAGTGATTGTAGCAGTGAGGTATCAAACATCTGTGATCAAACAGCTGATCTTACATCCTATCACAAGGATTAATTAAACCATTAATCGACGACGTAGATTTTCATAAAAATCTATAATAATTGGCTCTCACAAGTTCAATTCCAACAACATATTTTCTAATGAACAATTTCATCTCTGTTACTCAAAATACTAATTTTAGCACTACCCACTGGTATGCTGAACCATAATGTACACCTAAAAATGGTGACCTATTCTATACTTCAAGATCTTCTTCCGTGCAGGATGCTGGGCACAGTCGACACTCAGTCATATGCTGAACAGTCTGGTCTTCTCCACAATCACATTGAATATCATCCTGGTCAATATAACCCCATCTTGCCATATTAACCCTTGATCTGTCTATTCTAGAGCGCAGTCAATTCAGGGTCTCCCAAGTCGTCCATTCCTCGTCATAGCCAGGAGGTAGAGTTTCAGAAACATTTTCCCAACCAGGGGGAAGGTTGGTCGCAGCCCTCCACATTTGCAACGTAGCTTTTTCAGCAGTGGTTCTAAGTTCATTTGATGTTCTAAGGAAACACTTCCTCGACTTCAGTCGTTGCTGCGGCTGTTCGTGTCCATATAGAGGATGAGTTCTTTCATGCTCCACTGTCTTTCGTTCCTTGTTCACAGCTATTACTCTTCGAACAGGGGGTGGTGCTATTCCTGCGAGGAGATAAAGCCATTCGGCTGGAGTTGATTTCAAGCAACCTGTTATAATTCTGCAGGTATCTTTGAGAGCTACATCCACCTGTTTGGCATGTGTTGAATTGTACCAAACAGGAGAAGCATACTCTGCTGCAGAATAGCATAGTGCCATTGCAGAAGTTCGGAAGGTTTCAGGTTGACTACCCCACTGTGATCCAGCCAGTTTGCGTAGGAGATTTTTTCTGGAAGAAAATTCGACTTGGAGTTCATGCAGTGCTTCTTGAAAGTAAGTGATCTGTCAAGTGTCACTCCTAGATATTTTGGAGTTTCACAGTGTTCCAGTTCAACCCCTGACCATACGATCTTTAACTTGCGAGTAGCTTCCCTATTTCTCAAATTAAAAGCACACACTTGTGTCTTTGAGGGGTTTGGCTTAAGCTGGTTTGTGTTGTAGAATCTGGAAAGATCTTTAAGGGCATTCGTGAAGGTGTTCTCCACTGATTCAAAATCTGCACTCTGAATGGCTAGAGAAAGGTCATCAGCATACAGGAAGCTTCTGCTGTTCGGGGCTATAGGTTAGAATTCAGTTACTTCGTTGAAATATATTCAAAATTATATAAAAATATCCTGACTATATTAAAGTCTTGCCTTACAATATTTCATTACATATCATGTTCTATTATTTATATAGACTTTCTTAAAGTCCAATCTAGGAAATTGCGTATAAAAGATATTTGCTGCTCGTCAAAATACATGCATCTTCAATCGAATAAGAAATCGATAGTAATAATCTCCATATTAATAAATCTCAAATTACAAAATGCACACAAATACGTGGCTTATTCAAATTGAAAATTGATCAATCAAAACAGAATCCAACACTCATTCAGATGGACTCAACATGTTGAACAATGCCCCCTACGCCATGAATCTTATTTAACACAATTAAGTTAATTCTAATTGATTCGCATGTGAGATTTTCGAAGTGAAATGCCATGTCCTGTGGTTCGGATTCCACGTAAAAAGGAGGTCCCGTGGCTCATGATCTCAAGATTTACGGTCACGTTAAACTACAAGCTTCCTTCCTTTCCTTCCTTCTAATTGATTCATTAGGACACACTGTGAACATATTTTGCCTCTCAAAATAAAGTGAAGTCCCTATAAGAATAACTGAACAAAATCCTAATAAGACCTGACTTCAGAAACCCACTGTGTCGAAACGACCTAAGGAAAGTTCCTTAATGGAGTGCTCATTCAGATACTTAATTCTGTCAATGTTAACGCACAGTGAGTGTCTAAAAACCCACTCTAATAAGCTATATAAATTTTATAGTTCGGTCAAAAATTACCAACACGTGTGAACACACACAAAAATAGTTCCAAAACCGCTTGGAAATGTGGATATCTTCTCCTATAATTTTACTTCTCGACAAGTATGCAAGATATTACTACTAAATTAAGCCAAAATAATTGACATAAATTTAAACAAATGGATGCATTTATTTAGTATAGAGTAAACCAAAATCCGGGTATGCAGAAAGTCAGAAACGACAAGATGTCGAACCTAGTCCCCTGTCCAACCATGCTACAAAAAAAACAAATTATAGCAATTATGGTTACTTTACAATACCGCTAAGCCACTACTAAATAAACTGAATTTCTTCTACCTTCAGTCACGTTCCGATGCGATGTCAGAAGGATATAGTAGTGTGCCATGGTAAATATCTTCTATCTCCTCCAAGACACGATCTCCATTCTCCAACGATCTCGGGCCTCGAACCAGGAACTTGAACATCACCAAGTCCCTTCCGCGTCAGCTCGACCATACGCCTCTGCCGAGCGATGGCATTTCGACAAACGATAACGAACACGCGTCTTCCGGTTGAAGTATAACAGTACATCGCAGTGAGCAAGCGTTTGCGTGTAACCAATAGTAATACTCATCTCTCTAAGAGTTGCGTAAAACAAATTCACAATGTCAAGTTGTCTGTAACAGAAAATCGTGTTCCCAGACCCCATGTTGCGTGATGGTTAACTTATGAGAAGTCTCCACTATACTGCGAACGTAGTGCTTGCGTCAATGGATTAACCAGACATGACTATATACATATAAATATCATTGTATATTCTCCCTGACGCCTGATCGTCCAACATAATGCACGAGAAACGTACTGTTTCTCTTTCAAACGAACTGTGCCATAATACAGCCTGTTCTAGAGTTAATTTCAACAGGTGTATTGCGAGTCAAAGTTCCTGCACGCACTGATAATGCATAATGGCTTCCAGTCGCACTGCTTCCTTTCATCAAGTATCACACCGCGTGTTAAGAAAGCGTGAAATGACTTTCCTCATTCTTAGGAGCCTCGCTCACGCTGTGAAAGTGTTCGTACACCATTTTCACGTATTTAAAACGCACAGTCTATCCGTTGAATTCATTGTCCTGAATATTAACATCCCGTGTGACGCACTTCTCGGTCCACGATATCACTCCGGAATACGCTCCCGTTATCCAGAGATAGTTCCGATTCGAATTCATATAATATGTCTGCTTCACTCCTGCCTCACGGCGCACGTCAACCCTTACCAAGGCTTATAAACTACAGAGGTTGCCTCAATTTTCACTCACCAATCAGCACTCACAAGGCGGATGACGTCACAAGATACCAAATGCGCCATGTGGGGAACGTAACGAAACTGTCAACATCAGCTGTTGAGTACGCAAAGAACTGTTTATTCTCATGAAATTATTGGTAAATGGGTGATAAAATAACTGAATGTAGCCTACTTACTTATGTTGTGATCTTCTTGAATTTCTTAGAAATTCGCCTAGACTCGGTAGTAGTATCGTGGGTGTTAGTGACTTCCAATAACCACTTCTTATGCAAGATAGAATTGGAATGTATCAATCTGATGAAGAAAATTGTTATCACAGCTACCTCAACCCCACCAGACGGTACGTCAGGAACTTCTCTCGACACAAAATCTGTCGTTCTTAGAACGTTCTTGCCTCGTTGAAATCCGTATTTTCCGTGAAATGTGACGAATTTTGCTGAAATGTGCCGGAACTGGTTTAGCCAAGTTTCTGAGGGATCGGTCATACCATCGTATGACAAGTGTTTAATCCAGGTTGGTAATGCATAATCGTGTTGAGTTTGCATTCCGTAGGTTAAGTTCCCAAGTTGTGGAATTTTATCTTGGAACTTGTGGGCTACATAACCTGCAACATAAGCCTTGCCATCTTCCTCACTTTGTTCCATGATATTGGCAATGAAGGACTCTGGTTGCACATTGCTCCCTAAGGTTGGTTCTGGAAGCACGTTACATGATTCCGACACTATGCCAGCTTTGTTTAGTGCTTTAGCAACTACATATTCATCTGAATATGGATCAGCAGTGTTTAATAATAATGTTATTGGTTTTACGTACCTTTTAACTACCCTGGCTTTTAGCCGGGGTGCCGGAATTTTGCCCCGAAGAGGATCTTTAACGTGCCAGTAAATGTACTGACACGGCTCCCTCGCATTTGCGCACCCTCAAATGCAGGCTGACTGCGCCAGGTTTCTAACCTGCAACCTTGGGCTCAGCAAGCGAGAACGTTACCCCTGAGCCACGCAGCCAGACTCAGCAGTGTTTGTTTGCTTTTGAACAACTCCTGGATTTTTTTCCTAAATTAATCATCCTCAGTCTGTAAATGCAGTCAAGGGGAGAATGATGATCGTGTAAGCCACCACGGGTTCGCAATTGTGAAAAGAGGTTTTCCAGTACATCTCGATTTAGCCTATGTGTGAGAATGTACTTTGTATTATGCCTACCGTCCATATCTTGGTACAGAAGTCGAAGGGATTTTATTGAAAAGATGACTGCTTTCTGGAATATTTGCAAAGATTTTTACCAATGCAAAGAGAATTACTCACGAAATATTCCATCTTGTCCAAAATCAAAATACCATGCATGGGCGTATATAAGGGGTGGGGGGCTGAGGGGGCTGCAAATCCCCCCGAAAAAGTCAACTTGGGTACATCATACAATGTATTTCACAGTAGTCTACTTTTAAGAAATAATTATCAATTTGGAAAAGAAAATGAGTGTTTACCTTTCTGCTTAATAAATTGAAAAGTAGCCCATTTAGATATTTTCCATTCATACTCCATAGGCTATAATAGAAAATTCATTAAGTACTCACAATTTTCCACGATAGTCACCCCCCCCCCCCCTCGAAAAAAATTGTATATACGCCCCTGATACCATGTACGAAATATGTCAAAAATATTAACAGCTTTAAAATCATCCTAGCAGGTCATCAAAACTTAAGAGTAAGTCAGCTAGGCTCACTTACCATTTGGTTTTAGATTCCTTGGAAATCTTGGCTTTATATTAAGCAATTCGGCCCTGTAGTCTAATTCGAAGTCTTCACTCTTAAAGTGGAGGGAACATATCCTACTTGTTTGAGGGTTGCAATGATCTTTTCGCTTACAGGCAGCAATCCACTGATTGCGAAGACATGCGTCTTTAGGCATCGTGAAAAACGACACGACATTTCCAACTTTATAATAACTGTGACAAAGTGCCACAGCACATCTTTGGCCTGGCATGATTATAAACAAAAGGGCTTAACACACGTGTTTAAACCACTGCAATCCATAAAATATGTGTAGGAAAGTTGACTTTCCTTGCATATCTCGCACCTCGCGCGCTACGAGGAAACGTGTGACGTCACGTCCTTTCCCTTCCCTCCGCGATCCCCTCGCCTAAGAGCTCCATATTGAGGCAACCTCTGTAGTTTACTAGCCTTGAACCCTTACCACCTCTCCGAGGTATCCTAGTTCGGCGTTTCCTTCCGGTAGAGTGCGTTATAATCATATCTCTCATAATACAGGCCTTTTATACTGCATTAAATACATGTTTACACTTTCTAGCATTCTGACATGGTATTTAGCCTCAAACATACTGCGTGTAATATTCTATTGAGCCATAATGTTCACTTCATTTCCTTAAATCAGATGTCGAGATTTTCTTGACGTCACGAAGATCACATGTTGCAAGTCGTGACTCCATTTCTTTTCAACGACTTACTTCGAGCAGTCTCGCGCATCCTCGGTTACCTTCGGCTTCCTTCCCAGGCATGTCATTGACATAGCAGTATCCACCATAATGTTCCTGCGCGGAATACCATTAAAAACTCGTCAACTAGTGGCGCGCGAGCTATGAAATAAATGGTTGTACCAGCTAGAGATATTCGCTCTCAGTTACGGCGGCAAGTACTGGTATTTTAAGGGAATCGGTGGCTAGTTGATCCAACGCCCAATAAACTGAGAGTGATCAAGGATTCTAATCGCGTGTGGCGGAGCTCTTTCCGGTCATGGAGGGAGTCCGTCATTTTATGTAGATTAAGGATAGGTCATGCAATATCTACCCACTCGTACCTAATGGTATTGGAAGATCCCACTTTGTACCTATGGAGTCGTATTCACCGTGGCCCACATTTTAACCGAGTGTGTGAATCTTGCTCATCTACGAAGAAACCTTGGTCTACAGAATGCACTATTATAGTTCATTAACCGATGAAGTGAGAGTAAATTAGGCCAAGAGAAAAGGGGCAAGGTGCGTGTAAGGGGCAGATGACCTTGTAGTTCCGCCCCTTAAAACAGCAATAAGTAACTAAGGTGCGTGTAGACCGTCACACTTTCAATGTGTATCATGAACATTTTGGCCTGACCCCGAAATACACTGGTCAAATAAAGTTTTGCATATTGCAAGCTTATGTGTTTGTTGACCAAATAGAACACACGAGCTTTATCCGACAACTGTTTTATTTATTTACGTAGCGTTTGGCATTACACATGCAACACAATAATAATAATAATAATAATAATAATAATAACTAGTGGGCCCGTGAATGTAGGTTTATGGGGTAGTAGGGAAGAATGTGGGAGAACGAAGTTTTAAATGTTGAAGAAATCTATTTATTGTTGTCACAGCACCTCTTTGTAGACAATATTCGATGTTACAACGAATTCATCGGTTATTGTTTGCTCGGGAGTTTCTTCTACAGCAAGTTTTACATTTGCAAAGGATTGAACCCTAGAGAAAGTCTTGGCGAGACCACACCGGAGCCATCTGCTGAGAGACTCCTCAGCTAGCAGTACGCCGCGCTCCCGCCAGATGGCTGCCGCCGCGCTGCCCTATGCTCTAGTGGCAGGCTCGCTAGGTTACGGTGCTCCTATTGTAAATGTACATTTTTTAAGGTATTTATTTAATTGTGAGGCATTTAAAGAGGATGTGAGTGCGTTTCGGGCACACATGGGGTTATGCGGAACCTGTAGGTACCCCATATGTGTAGGTTGGTGTTAACAGGACCTTATTTTCGGTACAAAACCGGAATGGGACCTTAGCAGAATAATATAGGGAGCATAACAAGTGCATATAAGCACAGATATCAACGTTATTACAACCTTATGTCCAGTCTATTTCCCCAGTCCAGGCTCAATGTTGTAGCACTGAAAAAGTCGTTAGGGTCGCCTAAGTACGCTCTTAGTTTGCAATCTTTGACAATATGCCGGATGGTCTGGTTCGATGTACCGCAATCACAGCAGGGGTTTGGCCACTTCCCCCATTTGTGCAGGTTGTATGCACTAACTCCATGTCTAATAAGAGTGTACGGTAAAAACAAACAAACATATTATCTTAGAGTTAACACATGAGCCAATGTGCAAAAGCGAAATGTCGTCATACAGCAATGAAAACACATCATGCAATATTAAACACTTTTTGACCAGTGTATATCCATGTTTAAACAAATTGCAATCACACACAATACTGAAACATAGGGCCCGGCCCCGTGGTGTTGGGGTAGCGCGCCTGCCTCTCACCCGGAGGCCCCGGCTCCGTCAGGGATTTTAAAACTGACATGAGGGTTGGAACGGGGTGCACTCGGCCTCGTGAGGACAATTTAGTAGCTGTCTGACAGTGAGGCGGCGCCCTGATCACGAAAACCAAGATTAACGGCTGAAGGGACCCGATGAGCTGATCACGCGTCAACCCAATATCTGCAGGCCAATTGGCTGGGCAGCGGTCGCTTGGTCGGCCTAGGCACTTCATGGACTGTATAGTACCAGGGATTGACTTTTTTTTTTTTACTGAAACATAGGTTATCAGAGAAATTTAGCAGACGCCCGAAGTAGATAAGTTATGTATTCCACAAGGGATCGGGCACCAGACCCCATTTTAACTAGGAATTATTATTATTATTATTATTATTATTATTATTATTATTATTATTATTACTAATGGATGCAGCAGCTCGCTGTATTACAGTACCAAATGTTGGTTCCAATATGTGTATTGGTAGTCAATAATGGATGAGTCAAGAGATATATAATTCTCAACAACATGTTAATCATGAAACCAGAGTCTAGCATGACTCATACAGTTTTGACATTGCACACGAGACCATCCCAACAAAGTCCCTTCCCGACCCTACAAACTTGGCCATGACGTACGGTAGCCTATGTCTCCCACTCCCCTGGTAAAATAGCCGGTAAGAATGCAATGTATCCTACTTCTGAAGTACTAGTCAATTATAGCGTTGTAACCTTTCTCTCAGGGTTTGACACGTGACTGCCCAAAATAATTTAAAACTCTGTACTCAGAGGTAAAGACGCTCTTCTAAACGCAGCATTTAAACAGGTTGACTTGCGGGCGTCACGTCTTGTAAATATTAATCGTCGACAAGCAATAAATACTTTAATAAAACCAACCAAGTTCTTCAATCATAGAAATCAGAAACCACGCATCCAGAAGAAAGAACTTCGAGACTTAAGGCTGTGCGGTCAAAAATTGAAATTTTATTTTTATTTTTATTTTTACTCTTAATCTCTAATGTAGGTCTTTGTGAGATATTATATGCGTTTTGAAGAAAATAACGACGGCTCGTTTGCTGAGGACATGGCTTCAAAGTGGCTATTTTGAGCGTCAAAGGTACAATCTCCACGACGAAACTAATAATCGGAAGACACCGAAATTTATGTACAACAACCCCTGTAGTAGTACCTGCAATAGGAACAATTCTTATTACGAAATTCAAATTTTGTATTAACCTCTTCAGATTTGAATACCATTTTTAGTGAGAAAAAATTGTTATATTAACTTCAAAGTTTTATTAATTTGATGTGGCTCTTATTCTGAGCAGTAGAAAAGTTCGATAAAGAAAATTGGTTCAGCGATATACCCGTGGTGATTGTACCTTTCAGACTCTACAAAACGCAGGTTGAATCAGTCACACACACATACACACACGCGCGCACACACACAGCGGTAAGACAAGGTCTTGGGCAAGAGCGCGCTCGGGCACCTGCCTTACGCTCTCCTTCAACACTTTTGCTATCGCAGCTTCCGCCTCCCTCCCGCCCTGACTCATCATGCCAGTCCACACGACCACAGACTAGAGCAGAGTTTACCAACCTTTTGAAGTTCACGGCACCCTTGGGAATAACATTAAACACTAGGGGCATCCTTCCTTGAATTAAAAAAAAAAAAATGTTTCATATGTAAATTTATTGAAATATTTTATAATAAGTAACGTACACCATAACATAATACAGTCAACTTTACTACAGTCAGTGAGTAAAAATACATCAAAATTTTGTTCGATAAATCGTTAATGTGAAACTTTGATTCATGTTTAGAGCACAGATACTTGATATCGGGCCTTGCAGTTGACAATGAAACACGCAACTCATCCTCAAGGTTATTCAGTCTATTTCTTGCTTTGGATTTTATTGTCACCAGAGCAGAGAAGGCTTGCTCGCATAGATAGGATTTTGGAAGGGGCGAAAGTGTGTTAATTGCTTTCTTCATTAGGTTAGGATACTACTCTCTCCGCTGAAGCCCAAAAGTAGCCACCGACGCCTCACTCTTGGTGGACTTACCTTTGAGTGTGGAATCGGCACAAAGATCAATAAATTCATCTCGTTCGCAACCAGTGAAATCTATTTCCTCGCACTATCTATGAAATCAAATGGTGAGACAACCCAGTTGACATTCATAGTGGAAATAGATGGAAAGTATGTATCTATTGCTTCTTGCAATCTTGATAAGTGATCACAAATGCGGTCTTTCAGCTACCCAGATCGTTATCTACTGCCAGATGAAGAAAGTTTGAAAGATCTCCTTTCTGAACTGCAGACGTCCAAGAACTAAGTTTTCTTTTAAAATCTTTCATTTTATTGGTTGAGGAAATTATTGTTTCCTGTCTACCCTGCATTGAAACATTCAGTTAATTCAGTTTATGAAAAATATCTGCCAGATACGACAGTTCCAAGCACCAAGAATCAGTTAGTAACAGCTCATAAAATGTATCTTGATTTTCATCCTTAAAAAGAGTTTTCACCTGTTCTCTAAGTTCAAGAAACTGCTTCAATACACGACCCCGCGACAACTACCTTACTCTGTATGAAGTAACAAAGAGGTATGAGGTGCATCCGTTGCGAGACATAACTGTTTAAAAATCCTGCACATTAAAGGTCGAGACTTGATGTAGTTCACCATTTTCACAACTTCGTTAAACACTGCAGCAAAATCTTGAGCTCTTGCAGTAAAAACCTTCAAATTTCCCAGACATAGATTGTTCACCATCTGTACATATACCACAACAGTCTTTCCATGCCGGCCGAAGTCGTCGGATTTTTTAAGAGAGTTAAAAATCCCTCAGTATGCCTTCCTTCGGAGGGGAAGTAAATCCGGCGGTCCCATGTCATAGATTTATGGCATGTTAAAGAACCTTCCACTAATTACACCTGTGTGAAGCTAAATTATATATAGGTTAAACATTTGACTAACGTTCTTAGGTTCCTACGTTCGTCGTCAAGAGCCGACTGCGGTGGCGTCTGGTAGCTACGTTCTGAACTAGTAGTCATTGACGGTGGCGTTTGGCAGCAAAAGTCGGAACTATTTGAAAAATTCAAAAGACTGCAGTCCTTACTTGAATTAAAAACAGATAACACGCACTAATACAGTCATCACAATTAACACCGGTTATCAGACAGATTCTACACACACCAAAGTACACGGGGCTACATGACCGCGTTGTCGCAGCCCCTAAACTTAAGAACCAACCAGTCTTTCCATGAAAGATCTTGGACATTGAGAAAGGAATTAATAGAAACAAAAATATCATGGCCTGAGGTTGTAGTCTCCAGCGGTCTACAGAACAGAAACGGCTCATTAATATCTTTATCATCAATATATCTGGTAAAACCAAGGAGTTGCAGTTTGTCACCACTATCGATACTCTCATCTACTTGCAAAGCAAATGCTCTATCAGTTTTTATTTTCCCCACGACTTGTTCGTTGATATTGCAAACATTTCAGATATCCTGCGACTGATTGTGTTGTTGGAAAGAGGAAATTTCGAAATTTGATTAGCTGCTCCTTCACCAAGTATTGTTGAAACTATAATTTTCCATGCAGGACCTATGATTTCCTCTCCAAGAGTATGAGGTGTGTGTGTGATTTTTTTCCCTATCAGTTCTGCTACTTTAAACGAGGCTTCAAGAGCAGTATCACTTATGGTCATTCTCTTTACCATTCGCACAGCTGGTTTTTTTCTCCCCTTCTAGTACACGTGAAAAATACATCACACTCTTCCCTGACCCACTAGGATGCTTAATTGTGAGATGCCACTTCAGTTTGCTAGGTACCATGGCCTCGTGTTTCGCCACAAACTAAACACACAGGGATAGGGTTTTCCTCGTTCTTATTCAACGTAAATCCATACACAACGTAACTGTCCTGGTATGTTCTTTTCTTTCGTTTGTCTTCTTTATGTTGAATTCGACGGTTCGGGAGTAGGAGCCGACTGCTCACTTTCACTCTCCAGGCGTTTACGTTTAACAATGAACTTGTCCATAGCTAAACACTGCTACTGTAATCAACGCCAAGAAAACATGTTAAAGTGGCGTAGGAACGGGTACACTTTTATATATTTATATATATGTAAGTGACTGATGTGAAACAGCTTTTGTCAAAGCATTTCGGCCCTGAGTGGCACAACAGAGAGGATCTAGGCTTCTACCGAGACTTGCTACTATGTGGCGAAGACATAGCTCGACAAAATGTATCTGAAGTAGAAGAAGAAGAAGAAGAAGAAGAAGAAGAAGAAGACCCCATGGAATGACGTTGCTGTGCAGTCCAATGGACTCTATTTCGCCTAGTTTGAAAAGCTGTGAGCATATTGTGAATGGAAATTTAAGGTTGAAAGGTTACTTTTATTGTATACTGGGTAGTTTCTTAGAGAACTTTAAAATATAGCAATAATTTCACTTTCACATAGAAACCATAATTACTGACTTAATGAAACTAATCCAAAACTACTTAAGTCCTAGATCCTGTATCAAAACTGCTTAAGTGCAATACATTTTCTATTATTACGTAAAACTGCTTTTACTGTATTTTTAAAACATACATAAAATGAAAACTAATCGTATTTTGTAACTATTATACAAACTGTTTCTATTTAAACGCGCACGGATAACTCAAGACAGTTTTTTGCCCTTTCTCACAAATTTCATGAAATTGACTTAGGTAGTTCTGGAATTGGACGACTCACATACATATCTTTATAACCTCTGTTATTTATTTTATTTGTTATTTAATTTCCAATGAATTTGTTATTATTAAGTCCTTTTTTTTGTGTTAAATTTTATTGTTTGCTTTCTTACTGTCAATACTTTATATTGTTATACAGTCAGTATAAAATGGTGTACTTCGTACCTGTATCAGATTATTACTAAAAAAAGATGTTTCAATATAGAACAATATGATATGTAAATGATTTTTCAAAATCTGAAATAATAAAATTTGTTTTCATGAGAATATTTGCTCATAATAAAATATGTGTGTGTTTCGTTTACAGAATGTTAAAAATTATTTATGAGTTACTTTATAAAATTCTGTAAGTTATATTCGCAGAATAAATCATGTTTAAGATCAATAGAACTTTATAGGCCAGGCGACAGGTCGAAAAACAAAAGCCTCAATAAGGAAATAATTAGTGGAAAGCTGGAAATTGCTTTAATTGCTTTATTTTGACCCAGATATTACTCTCCCAAGTTTTTCCCCTCAAGCGAAGTCGGCGTTGGCCCTTCTGGCCCTAAGAAGGTACCATTTTTCCTTTTTTTTTTTTTTTTTTTGCTAATATCTCCCAAACCATCAACTTTATCAACAAAATGCCTAGTATAAAAATAATCTAGAGTACATTTTCTACAAAAATGCTCTCTACCTTTTGTCTCTAATGTGAACTGTTACGATGCTACAACCATTCAAATTGGAGCCCTTTTAGATTCTTGCGGAAAAGCTATGGAGATGATATGCCATATCAAAGTTTCTACATATTATAAAATATTTGCCAGCATTCCAGGTGCACAAGCTGTTAACTTGTTACAAGTATAACAGATTTTCAATGTAAACAGCTGTGGCCTCAATTTCTCCGTCATCGCTTACATCGTCTGTATCGGTACATTTCACCGACGTCACAGGGCGCTCAAGATTAACATCGATGTCTCCGTCACAATCATCCATATCATCTTCCTCGGCAGCATTTGTACATGACCGTCCCATACAATTCATGCAGATTCTGGAGCATCGGAGGCCCGTTTTCCTGCAACCACAAGCTGCGTTACATCCTTCCGAACATTTGCTGGACACGGTGTTTAGAAGCGTTTGTGGCACCGGATCCCTCGTAGGTATGGGAGCCAAACCACATTGAGAATTTTTCCAGCCCCAATCCAGTGGATTTGTATCATTTCCATACCATGTTTGGATTTGATGATATGTTCTTAAAGAGTGCTCACGTGCCGCTGATTCGGTGGGAGGTAAGCTTGCGAGATTAAATCGATGTTTGCTTAGAGATTTTTCAAACAGTTGGAACCGCAGCTCATTCAGGGTATTTCCCGTGGTTTTGTTGTCATAAAGCCCAGCCAAAACCAACTGGCCCGCTTTGTCAATTTCATCGGGGTTTGCGTTCACGTCTCGGAAAACCCTAACAGCTGTCTGCAGTTCCTCATTACTCTTCAGCAGTGTTACGAATTTCATTTTGCACTGCCTGTGAAACGAAGACGTTATATCGCACCCACTAAACGCATGCAAAAAGAGGAAGTTTTCTTGCACACATGTTGGGAGATTGAAACTTGTTGTGCAAAATAGTTGTTGTTTGGTTGAACCTTGGCCGGGTTTCATAAAATACATTTTCGTGGAGGGTGGCACACAAGCCGCCAAGATGACCAGGATATCTATATCTTCAGCCACTATAATGACTGAATTGTCGGGCCGAGATAACTCGAGTGGGGTGGTAACGATGAGCACATCGGTATCTTCTGGAGCTTGTCTGGTTTCGATTCCTTCGCTTTCGAATTTGACGCGCAACAAGTCGATCAATCTTCGTTTGTTTGTGACATTAGACAAAAAGTTTGCTTGTGGCATAGGTGCCGTCATGGACTCATAAAAAAAAAAAACATTAGCAGCTCCATGCTTGTGCGATCGTCGAAGACGTTCAACGGACTTGGTACTGCGAGCTGCTGGGTCGTCAGGATGAAAATCCACAGCCTGCTTCCAGTCTCCGACCGGGTCAGGAATGGAATGAATGAAGCCCCCATCTAGCGGCGAGGATATGAACTGTGCCGGCTGCCGAGGCCTGACGCACTCCTCTGGGGCAATGATTAAATGAATGACAGATGAAATGAAATGATAGTGGAGAGTGTTGCTGGAATTAAATTTTTGACAGGGAAAACCGGAGTACCCGGAGAAAAACCTGCCTGCCTCCGTTTTGTCCAGCACAGATCTCACATGGAGTGACCGGGATTTGAACCACGGACCCAGTGGTGAGAGGCCGGCGTGCTGCCGCCTAAGCTACGGAGGCTTCGGGTCGTCAGGATACCCATCGAAAATAATGACACTGTTTTTAAAGTATCTTTTAACGTAACTCGCATATTTGAAACTAATGTCGACAAAAGTATCGGTTTGGTGCCAAATTACACGGTGCAGAAGATATCCTCCGTCGAGAACATGATGTAGCTCCTCAAATATGGGCTCATCGGTAACAGGATCGAATAATTTATAGAACACAGACTTTTGCGTCTACGCATTCCCGCTTTATCAAAGTTCGCAACCGGATACGGAGCTAGTTCAAACAGGAAATATTGTTTCAATTCTGCATCGGATTTCTTTGCAAGGCAAATGCATTGGAAAAGCACAAGAGGATCAACAGGAATATCCGTGTTGCGGATTTTTAGCCTATTTTCAATTTTGAAAAAATAGGCTTATGAAATCACCTTTTGTCCGTGTGTGTGTGCGTGTGTGTGTGTGTGAGGTGTGTGTGTGTGTGTGTCGCTAATAAAATCTAAACGGCTGGAGCGATTTCAATGAAACTCGGTAAGTTCATGGCGCTATTCCCGGCGACCTCGACCGTGCCCTTCAAATTTTGTTACGTCTCACCAATCCAACATGGCGGCTGTGCGAAATATTTCACTAGCATTCGATATCTCCGAAACTATTACCGATATCGCCCTGAAATTGTGTACGGTGATAAAGGGCACTACTAGAAGTTCGCCTATGAGACTTTCAAAAACCTGGTGACTACAAAACCAACATGGCGGCCAAGCGAAGTTGAGACTTTTAAATAGACTTTTCTCGCGATTTAACTACCCAAACGTAATGAAACTGGGTACAGCAATTGTTTATACACATTGTAAAGCACTGGAGTCTAATTTAGTTCAATTGTTTACATAACCTCAAAATGGCGGCTGTGCGAAATATTTCACTGACATTCTATATCTCCGAAACTATTACAGATATCACCCTGCAATCTTGTACGGTGATAAAGGGTACTGATACAAGTTTACCTATGTATATTTCATAAACCTGTAAAGTACAAAACGAACATGGCGAACAAGCGAATTTGAAATATTTTAATAGACTTTTCTCGTGATTTAACTCTCTGAGCGCAGTGAAATGTGGTACAGTAAATGATTTTGCAGATTGTAATGCACTGCCATCTAATTTAATTCAATTGTTTACATAACCTCAAGATGGCGGCTGTGCGAAATTTTAAAATTATGTTTTTATTTCTTGTGTCGTTATCATGCGATTGAAGTGAAAGTTTGAATAATGAACCTAGGCAATAATTGTCCTTGAATGGTACATAACTCTATGGCCTATACATATAACAATCCTAAACGGCGAGCTTCCGAAATATTTAGACGGTTCTCAATATCTATGAATCTTTTACAGCAAACAAACAGATTTTTTTTATGTTCATAGAGACTATGAACATATGTTTACCTATAGGACTTTGAGTAACCTGGTGAGCACAAATCCAACATGGCGGCGATGCGAAGTATAAATATTTAAATGGACGTTTCTCGCGAATTAACTATCCGAGTGCCGTGAAACGTTTCACGTTAAATGCTTATTCAAATGTAGATCCACTGTCATCTAATTTATTTCAATTGTTTGCATAATCACAAGATGGCTGCTGTGCGTAATTTTAAAATCTCGTTTTTACTTCTTGTGTTCTAATCATGCGATTGAAGTTTGAATACCACACGACCACAATAATCTTAATGTAATAGTACAAAAATAAAAATCCAACCTGGCGACCATCTGAAATATTTAGACGGTTCTCAATATCTACGAATCTGTTACAGCAATTAAACTGAAATTTTGTATGTTGATAGAGGCAATTAACATGAGCAGGATATATGAAAATAGGCTGTATAGTTCTTCACGGAACTACTTGTTATTTTCGAATTTACCGCGCGGAGAGGCATCACGCCATTTTTTCTAAGGAACTTCACATCGTGAAAATTGTTGCCGGTTATGCCTTTTTGTGCTGCTATTCCAATTTCATAGGCCATATGACAAGTGATTTGTCCATCCCCGACAACTCCTGTGCTTAACGAAACAACGTGTTGTCCACGAGGAAAGGGCTCTTGAGTTGATAACCATCCAACAAATTTTTTCAAGTCCGCATCATCCCGCGAGATCCGCGCACACCGTGCATCCACATGCTGTTCTGTAGTCGAAAACTCAATATTGCAAAATGATACTAATGGTAGGTATTTTGCCACAGCTGTTTACATTGAAAATCTGTTATACTTGTAACAAGTTAACAGCTTGTGCATCTGGAATGCTGACAAATATTAAAACATGTAGAAACGTTGATATGGCATATCATTTCCATAGCTTTTCCGCATGAATCAAAAAGGGCTCCACTTTGAATGGTCGTAGCATCGTAACGGTTCACATTAGAGACAAAAGGTAGGGAAAATTGTTGTAGGAAATTTACTCTAGATTATTTTTTATAATAGGTATTTTGTTGATAAAGTTGAAGATTTGGGAGATATTTGCAAAGAAATTGAAAAATGGTACCTTCTTAGGGCCAGAAGGGCCAACACCGACTTCGCTCGAGGAAGAAACTTGGGAGAGTAATATCTGGGTCCAAATAAAGCGATTAAAGCAATTTCCAGCTTTCCACTAATTATTTCCTTATTGAACTACCTTTCGACTGGCCTATTATGCGAGTTGTAATCTTCAATATATATCAAAATAATGTACATATTACAATTTGCCTTACGTCGCACCGACACAGATACTGTAGGACTTATGGCGACGATGGGATAGGAAAGACTAGCAGTGGGAAGGAAGCGACTTTGGCCTTTATTAACATTGTGGTGTTTGAAGCCATATTTTCAGTGTTGCCTTAGTAAACAAGAGTTTAGTGCTTTTCAGTCGGTCAACACGAATGTACCCATTAATCTCGTGTAATTTATTTCAGGATTAGGGCATAACCCATCTCTTTTGGGTACATTCGTGTTGACCGACTGAAAAGCACTAAACTCTTGGCCTTTATTAAGGTACAGCGCCCATTTGCCTGGTGTGAAAATGAGAAACCAGGGACAACCATCACCCGGGCTACCGACAGGGGTGTTCGAACCCACTATTTCCGGAATGAAAGCTCACAGCTGCACAACCCTAACCACAACCTCACTCCGTGAATCATATCATACTATATCAAAATATAATCATAATAGGCCTATATCATAATATATTCTTTTTTATTGGGCTGGACGGAGGGAGAATACCTACACACAACGCACAAAACCTCCCATTAATATTACTCTTCATAAATTCGTCATCACACTGTACGTTTACAGTGGTCGTAGTTTCCGATAATCGAGAATGAGAGCTTCAAAATGAGACCAAGTTGCCTGCTGTACGTTTATCCTGGGCTGAGAAAATGTTACGTCAGAAAAAGTATAAGAACTTTTTATCGGGTAGTTGAAAAAAATTGAAACTTGAGATTTGCACTACCAATACTTGTGCCTATCACATATAAAAATTGCATTACCCTCAGCAAGCTTGCCACGGTGGGTGAGTGGTTATAGTGTCGGACTACCAACCCCAAGATTGCAGGTTCGCCCCTGGCCATGGTAAGTGATTTTTGAAGGCGACAAAAATCACGATACTCATGTCATACGATGTTGGCATGTTAAAGAACCCATTTGAATTCAGTAGGCCGTGTTCAATGGAAAAATTAATCTCAGGATTTTCCGCCAACACAAAGTTCCTCCATTCTCTACTTGAAAGCGCTGTAGTGTCAAGGAGATTAGATATCTAACCTCCTTGACTTTCATAGCGTTCAAAGGAACGACGAAATTCGACATGCAAGCTACCCTCTGGGTGTCAATTAACAAAGCTTGCACCAGGCACCCGAGGCCATACGATATTATTATTATTATTATTATTATTACCCTCAGCCAAGTAGTTTTCCATGTATATAGTTTTAAGTGAGCGGTTCCTAGAAAAGACGTCAAAAACACGGACAATTTTTCATACAACCACAAATAAATAATTAATAAACTTGAAAATAATTGGCTTATATAGTCTAACGCAGAATTAAACAAGGAAAATATTGGTATAACTCGTTTTTCAATAGGTCTGTTGGTTTGGTTGTAATTAAGGCCTAAACTCGAGTATCCATAATAAAAATCCAATAGTAGTCCACAAATTGGCAATACGGCTCGGAAAGCAAGTCTGGTTTGTTTTTCAGATGCAAAACAACGCTATCAGTGAGAGAGAGAGAGAAGACATTGAGTGACGAGGAGAAGCGGTGGGAGTAGGGGCGGAAGGAGGTGATAATTGAAGGGTGACACGTCACTAACACAAATGCAGTGGCTGCTATCGGTAATACAGTAGTGCTGCCATCTCTTGCCATGCGATTGACGGCGGTGGCGATCGCACAGCCTTAACAGCAGTAACAACAACCTCTAAGAGTTTACACTGAAGAGAACTGTTAAGCCGACAAACTTAACTCATGCAGCTGATGCCCGAGATGTTCCAAGTCCCTAAATTTAATTAACAACAAGAAAAATTTATTTCTCGTCGTTCGTGAACACTTTTAGATCAAACCCTTCATACACAGTATTATCCAGTTTATTTATTAGTGCGTGATGGAGTTTGTGGAATAAATTATCCGGTAAGCAAAGATCACAGAATACCTTCAGCTGACGGTGTGTACATTAATCCTAATTCTATAGCAAATTGTGAGCATTACATAGAAGTATTGCCGTAAAATCCTGTTCACTTTGTCTTCAAGCTCTAATTTTCATTCTAGAAATACGTATGGAGAAAATTAGAATGGCTTATGTAACCGCCTCTAGGTCATTTGTAAGGTCCGTCCTCAATGCTGCTCCCCTCTAGCTTGTGGCCAAATTAAAACCCAGTATTATCATTAGACCAACCACATTCATAGCCAGGGTACTTCTGTTGTCCACAACACTGCACCCTCCAAGTTGTCACCAAGTGAATGTCTGGTATTAGCATTAGACCAACCACAATCATAGCCAGGGTACTTCTGTTGTCCACAACACTGCACCCTCGATGTTGTCACCAAGTGAATGTCTGGTATTAGCATTAAACCAACCACAATCATAGCCAGGGTACTTCTGTTGTCCACAACACTGCACCCTCCATGTTGTCACCAAGTGAAAGTCCAGTATTATCATTAGACCAACCACAATCATAGCCAGGGTACTTCTGTTGTCCACAACACTGCACCCTCCAAGTTATCACCAAATGAAAGTCCAGTATTATCATTAGACCAACCACAATCATAGCCAGGGTACTTCTGTTGTCCACAACACTGCACCCTCCAAGTTAACACCAAGTGAAAGTCCAGTATTATCATTAGACCAACCACAATCATAGCCAGGGTACTTCTGTTGTCCACAACAATGCACCCTCCAAGTTGTCACCAAGTGAATGTCCGGTATTATCATTAGACCAACCACAATCATAGCCAGGGTACTTCTGTTGTCCACAACAATGCACCCTCTATGTTGTCACCAAGTGAATGTCTGGTATTAGCATTAGACCAACCACAATCATAGCCAGGGTACTTCTGTTGTTCACAACACTGCACTCTCCAAGTTGTCACCAAGTGAATGTCTGGTATTAGCATTAGACCAACCACAATCATAGCCAGGGTACTTCTGTTGTCCACAACACTGCACCCTCCAAGTTGTCACCAAGTGAATGTCTGGTATTATCATTAGACCAACCGCAATCATAGCCAGGGTACTTCTGTTGTCCACAACATTGCACCCTCCAAGTTGTCACCAAGTGAATGTCTGGTATTAGCATTAGACCAACCACAATCATAGCCAGGGTACTTCTGTTGTCCACAACACTGCACCCTCTATGTTGTCACCAAGTGAATGTCTGGTATTAGCATTAGACCAACCACAATCATAGCCAGGGTACTTCTGTTGTCCACAACACTGCACCCTCCATGTTGTCACCAAGTGAATGTCTGGTATTAGCATTAGACCAACCACAATCATAGCCAGGGTACTTCTGTTGTTCACAACACTGCACTCTCCAAGTTGTCACCAAGTGAATGTCTGGTATTAGCATTAGACCAACCACAATCATAGCCAGGGTACTTCTGTTGTCCACAACACTGCACCCTCCAAGTTGTCACCAAGTGAATGTCTGGTAATATCATTAGACCAACCACAACCATAGACAGTTTACTTATGATACACCAGTTCCATTGTGAAAACTACGAGTGAGATGTATACGCCGAACACTAGGATAATAAACACTCCCTCTAAATGACTTATGGAGAGGCTTACCTTTTCATCAGTTTTATGGGTAGGTCTGTTACTATTTTCTATTTCTTCCAACCACAATTTAAGGAGAATTCCAGCTTCTTTAACTGAGTTCAAAACATCATTAAATCTCCTGGTATAAGGGCTTTGCTTTCTCAGATACATTGCAACATAATTAATTACTTGACCATCATTTAACGTAACAAAGTCTTTCTTGTTTTGGTTATACTCTAGATTGTTAACTTTAAATTGGAATAAATGCGTAACCATAAACAATGCATAATTGTCGTTTTCAAGAGCTCTCAGAATACAACTTGAATAATGTTCATGTTCCTCCAGTCTCTCATGAATCTCTTTTGATAAAGGATCGTCACTTGCATTCAATAGTTTGAGTAAAAATGCGGTAGAACATAAGTTATAATTCAAGTTTATCAACTCTTCAATGGTAGTTACTTGGTTCTCTTGGCCTGGGTTTGTAAGAACGCCCACAAGTTTGGACTGAAACGCTGAATTAATTAAAAAACTGTAAAGTATCCACAGAGCAAGCACAAATCTTAATCTTGATGATACTGGTAAACCTTTCACAGATATCCCCAATAATACTGACCAGTTATTAAGTCCTGAAGTAAAAATAATATCTTTATCAGTAAGTTCAACACTCCTTTGTTGAAAGAAATGCATTACTGCTGAGTGCAAAGCAAATGACAGAGCAACCAGCATCCATGTCTCTAAACTGAAGATGAAGATGAGTGATTTCCAGTGTGGTATATCTTTTGCTTGAGGAACAAACCAAACCCAGCTATCCTTAGTATATCCAGTGGCAAAATCCATCAAAGATATTCGTTCTTCTGCTATGCGCAAGCCGGAAAAACCAATATCAGCCCTTTTGTTAATTACATCGCCCAGAATCCCCACCCAAGTCCCATTGTTCAATCGGGATCCCCATGGATTTGTGGTCGGTAGATCTTTGTAAATAATTTGATAGCCAGATGACTCAGCAACTATATTTAGCAGCTTAATCTCCATACCTCCATCGTAACTGAGTCTGGGAATATTCTGACTAGTATTGTAAATTATCGGTCCAACATATGGCTCTCCTACCGTGGTAGAAACAGTAATTTTGCATTTACTTTCTTTATATGGCACTTTATCAGGAAATATATTTGCACTGATTGCATAACGTCCATTATCCATGATTAGGTCTATAATTTCGATGTTCTTTATTTTTTCTCCACAATCCCCCAAACGGCTGAAAGGGAACCACGTGTATATTTGGATTGCTGAACTGGATTCCGTTTGCATGTTTGTGGTCAGAACTGCGATATTTATTATATGTAATTTCCAAACTTCCCCCAGAACATATCGCACTATTCTTCGTAGTTCTGCGGCAGTCATATAATTCATAATAGCTACGACAAATTTTGTACGAGAGTTCAAAACCTGATATTGTGCCATTGCTTTGATGTATTCTAGAATCTCATCAACTTGAGAAAGTTTATTTATAATAATTACAACCCCATTTGGTATATTGCATAGATTTACCTCTTGTTCGTTAATCTTCTTCTTCAAAACGTGAGTAGTTAAAGTCCTTTGTTGTAATAAATGAAGTCGATGAAATAATAAATGTGTGTGGAATTCATCATTTGAGGCAGAAAAGATGAGGGAGAGATAGCTGCTATCATTCACCAAGTATTGGTCACAAATGACCACGATACCTTCAATGAAGGAATTATCTTTGTTTCCTGTGAATAAATTATGTATTTCTGAGGTTATTCCATATGCAGATGCACTTGTTAGTAATGCCAAAACTACTGAGATGATGAGATTCATGTCTCAGCCGTAGGAACTCCAACATCTATGCAATGGGTACCTGAAACGAAAGACCGTAATATTCAAATAAAAGTAAAATGCACTGATAATATTTTTATCACATTTTCAAGTAATCTCTTCAACACAACCGTCAATCTCATTGCTACATATGGGATTTCTCTCATCTGGGACAAATTAACCCTTAGGAATATGGAGAGAATTGATAATGTCAAAACTAGTTTTTTGAAAAGAGCACTAGGAGCAGGGAAGTACGTCCCAAATAGGATGATATACGCTTTCCAGAGAAGTTTCTTCATGAAGGACTTAAGGATTCAGCTACAGCTACCATCTACAGATGCATACAATACAGTGATAGCCAGACGAAAAAGGAAGAAAGAAAAAATCTTGAAGAATTTTTCGGAACTGATGCTATGATAAACAGAAATTGGACAAAAACGAAACAAACGCAGAGGCATGGCACTATTAGGTTTGCCATACATTGTTTTCACCATAAGTTATGTTGTTGTTTGAGTCTTCAGTCTTTTGACTGGTTTGATGCAGCTCTCCATGTCTCCCTGTCCTGAGCTAATCGTTTCATCTCTACATAGCTACCACACCCTACATTCGAGGCAATCTGTTTAACATATTCTAACCTTGGTCTACCCCTACAGTTCTTGCCCTCGACCCTTCCTTCCATAACTAAGCTTGCTATTCCTGGGTGTCTTAGTATGTGTCCTACCAACCTATCTCTTCTCTTCATTAGCAGTCGCCAGAAACATCTCTCCTCTCCCACTCGTCTTAATACCTCTTTGTTTGTAACCCTATCTACCCATCTGATCTTCATCATTCTCCTGTAGCACCACATTTCAAATGCTTCAATTCTCCTCTTTTCTGCTGCACCAATAGTCCAAGTTTCACTTCCATAGAGCGCCACGCTCCAGACAAAGGCTTTCAAAAATGACTTCCTAATACCTAAATCTATATTCGATGTCAGCAGATTCCTTTTTTGTAGAAATGCTTTTCTTGCCTGAGCCAACCTATACAACCAAAAAATTCCAGCACGGAAATAATCAAATTAACCATCTGGAATATGGAGAGAGTTGACAATGTCAAAACAAGATTTTTGAAAAGAGCACAAATAGCAGGGAAGTACGCCTCAAATAGGATGATATACGTCCTTTCCAGAGAAAGTTTCTACCTGTTGGACATAAATTGGACAGAAGCAAACCAAACGCAAAGGCTTGCCATACATGGTTTTCACCATAAGTTATGTACAACCATAATATTCCACCACAGAAATAATCATAATGATAATGTTAATAATGTTATATGTTTTACGTCCCTTTTAACTACACTGGCTTTTAGAGACGCCGGGGTGCCGGAATTTTGCCCCGAAGGGGATCTTTAACGTGCCAGTAAATCTACGGACACGGCTCCCTCGCATTTGCACACCCTCAAATGCCAGCTGACTGCGCCAGGATACGAACCTGCAACCTTGGGACCAGCAAGCAAGAAATAATCAATGTATCTGTGTATTGTGTGACCAGAAAAAAATGTGAATATTATCTCTTTATGTGGTGTTAGAAAAGAACAAAATGACTCAGTGACTAATGCAAAGACAATGTGTCTGTTAGGTAGTCAGCCCGAAGGCTGGTTGGATCCTCAAAAGCACCGCCGTTACGTTATGTGAGTAGATACCCACAAAAACCCAAGGCAGTGCTATATTGAGGCGTTCTAGGCAAGATGAGGAGTGAGGTAGTTTGCCATTGCTTTCCTCAGCAAAGACAATAGTAGAGAATAATCATGTCATATTTATGTTTCATCTATGCAGATGATACAACAGTGGCTGCTCGTGGAAAGACGTTTGATGAGGTTGAAGGAAAGCTGACATCATCATTGGATACGCTTAGCCTTTACTATGAGCCAATCTTCTGAAGCCCAATCCCAACAAGACCCAAGTTTGCGCATTTCACTTACGGAATAAAGAAGCTCGGTGCGAATTGAATGTCACATGGCAAGGCAAATGACTTCAGCATTGTACTGTGCCCGTTTAGACCGGAGTCCGCACGACCACATATGCATTTTACCAAGAATCAGTCAGCATGAGAGTCAAAATATCCCGGGGCGCCAGATGGGTTAAAGCTAATCGCAAAAACGACATCAAATAAAAAAATGCTTTACTGATTTTTGGCTCAATGCAACAATAAGGATAGAAGAAGATTCAACTGGGCATAACACACCATGTAAAATTATCTCATTTTATTCTGAATTTAAAATTGACTGCAAAATAAGATGCTCAAGCAGCATCATTCATGTGTGGCGACCCACATTACTATTTACACAATGTACAGAAATTTTCCAACACATTGGACAATTATCTTTGGAGACACAAGTCTGATTATCAGTCCTGTAGACTGTGTTCCAAAATTATATCCATTATTTATGATTAAATCCAGTTCAAATTTAATTGTCTTTACTGGAAATACTGTAGTTCACTGGTTGAATTTTTACATAATATTAACACTCGTAGAATAATTGTTCATAGAATTTTTAACTTTCACTTATTTTTCCAGTTTCAAAAAAATATTGTCAAAAAATATTATCTCTGAATCAACACAAATTATGTACACATATTAATAACAACATCTGAAAAGTATCTGACCATTGAGCATAGCATTGAAGAACTGTGCGAAGCACAACAAAATTAATTGTTCTTCTGACATTAAACGTTTCGAGAAGTGACTCGATTATGAACTTCAAGTTCCTAACAAAATATATGATTTCTGAATCATCAACTTGATCAATAAATTGTTGGACCATTCGATTATTCGATTCTCCACTTGGAATCATTATTAAGAAAAATATTTATATTTGTGGCCATTTTAGTAACTTTCACAACTTGCAATTCTTCGACAGAATGCGGAAATAAGAATTGTAGCTTCATAATAAATTCATTTAGTTCATGGCACTAGGATTGAAAATATCCTTCAAATTATTCGTGGTTATAGAATTATTTTTAATTGGCAGTGGCCCATTCTATTATTTTTATAAGAATACAATATTCTAACAACAACGGCAAAGGTCTTCCTCTGAAGAAGAATAAAATACTATCATGACAAATCCGGGTTCTAGCAAAATCAAAGTCTTAATGGAATCCGTAAACAAGGTTGAAATAAGAACTGATGGTTTTTAAGAAATAACCTTTGGGTCATTCATACGACGCAATGTGTAGTTACAATACTCCTTCTTTAACACTGAGTCATCGAACCTGCTATTTGATTGATGCTCAAATAAAAACCTCCTCATTCCTGCGACTTAAACATGCGCACCGGGGAATGGCATTTCAACTACTCCACACACATAAATTTTCTTCCCAAAATTTATACAATAAATCAAGTCTCTGCTTGTTATCAACACTGGAAGATTTATAAACTTACAAGTTTATTTTATTTTACCATTCAGTTCAACCCGTGAAGTTACCATACTTATGATAATCTCTATTTCACTTTCGAATGTGTATCTACGTAATGATTTTATATAAATACAAAAATATCCTAATTGATACAAATATCATTTGCTTCCCGTTTCATGCCTCTCCGTGTTATCTGAAAAATATACTTTGCTCATTGCAAATATTAACTGTTCAACCAGAACTGTAATGTTGGTCGAATGCGGGCTTGCGCTAACCACTCTCCTTCGGAAAATCACCTGTTCCAAACTAGAAATGATTAAACTACTTCATAAGCTCTCTCTCAATGAATATGATTATTAGAAAATGTAAGATCCAAGAATTATTTAGAAAAGTTATGAAAATCATTATTATTATTATTATTATTAGTGGATTATTATTATTATTATTAGTTATATTGTTGTAAATGTGTTTAATTATTATTTCATTATGTGAGAATCCACATGTTCGATTCTTCGAATATGGATAAAATATCCATTTCTCAACAAAAATAATTATTAACTTTTACAGTTGCATCGGCTGATTACCGTGATTATCAAAAAATATGAAACATTCAAATAAATACTCGTTACGCTCGGTTTTCGATCCTAAACTGTTCTGAGTGCTGAAAATACTCAGAATAACTCTAATATGTCTTGCGTAAATCATTGCAAGATTTAAATACGAAGAAAAACAAATGTGTTGGTCATCTGCAGAAAATGAGTTTGTTCCAATTAGCTAGGCATAATATAAAGTCAAAATGTGGCTTACATTTCTCGTTGGTCTTGAAGCGTAGTGAACCTGGTCAGTACCAGATTTATCCAGATACATGCCCTATCGGACACGCACGTCTAATCCTTGTATCGGCCGCCATTATACAGTATATCCACAATCTGTCTAACACGACATAGTGGAAATATTTCTTGAAGTTTGAAGTAACTGCTGATCCATTTTAATATTGGCTTCAATCAAATCCATAGCATTTCGCTTAAATGGGGTCAGATCTAAATGATCTATTCTCAAATATGTCAGTTGTAACATAACTCACGGTAATCTTTTCAGTACAAGAAAACACTGACAGTCTAAATCAATCAACGGCTGTTCTGAAGATCGTTCCCTGGGCATGGCTTATCACCATCTATCATGCGCGAAGCAACATATAGTTTCCCTTCGTCGGCTAATGAACAACACCGTGATAGACTGGCCTTCAATATACTGAAAGATCGGAGTGGTTATCAAGTTACAATTTATGAAACTGACTAATTGGACTAAAATATCCAAGTATTGAATTATTATTACTGGACTGTGACAAAGTACTTTCTAGACAAAGTCTAGCATATGTCCATATAGAAATAAAGTATTTCACCAGTGTCCGTAGAAAAATAACAATCACCTTAGTGATTCTCTCTGCCGGAAACTTACTATGTTCCACATGTATCGCAGCACTTTTGTAACTATCACAATTTAAAGATATCTTCTGCGTAGATCCGGTAACCATGTGCCTTGGCTCAACGTGGCAGACCCTGTCATGCAAGAGCTTGGTTCGAAGTGAGCTGATGTTGCTTGGGCCGGCCGGCTTTTATTAAAAACGGTCAGGTCCACGCTGAATCACGCTGAAATATGGAAATCCTCATATCTCTGGTATCCCTGGTCCGATTCACTTGATACTAAGTACATTCTCTTTCATTTGGCCGTGCCAGTAATCTGATCCAAGTCTCAAGTCTCTACTCCATGGCTAACTATTTAATCAACAAATAGTCTCGACCTCTGCTACTACTCGCTACGTCACTTGACATGCTCTTGGCTGCATAAAATTTCCATTCCCTTCTAGAAGTAATGGAGCGCGATATTCAAATATCTCAACTTTCAAAAGCGGCTGTAGCCTTTCCCTTGATATCTAGGTGTCTGAATCTTGGAATACCCATTCCTAGAGTTGGGCACAGTACAACACCTGTATATCTGGGTGTTACTCTTGACCGTTCACTGTCCTTCAAGAAAACTCGAGGTGGTGGCTGTGAGCTTCCTGAAAATATTGTTCCTTGCACTGACATTCAGCCTGGTGTTATGGCAATGTTTCTCCTGAGAACTTCTGCTCTTGCTTCGTGTGTATCAGCTGGTGAGTACGCCTCACATGTGTGGAGTGCATCTGCGCACACTAAGAAGGTTGACACCGCAGTCAATGAGACTGTCCGAGTCTTGTCAGGATGCATGAAGCCAACTCCAGTCGACAAACTCGACCCAATTGTTGGAATAGCTCCTCCCACTGTCAGAACCGTTGCTGCCGATGCGGAGAGAGCGAAGCAGATCGATGATCCCCGTCACCCACTGCATGATTATCAAGCTGTAGTTTGTCGTCTGAAATCCAGAAAGAGTTTCATCGCTAGAACTCAACCACTGGAGGGAACACCGGAGTCAACCCGCATCACCAGATGGAAGAGTAAGCTGTCGCTAGATATCCCTGCAAAGGAAGAGCTAGCCCCAGGAAACGATGTGCCCTACCCTGTTTGGAGATCCCTCAATCGTCTTAGGGTGGGCGTCCCCCATTGCAAGACCAATATGCAAAAAATGGGGCATCCTTCCAGCTGACGGAGACGTGTCCTGCGAGTGCGGAGCAACACAAGATCCGACCCACTTGCTCATATGCCCTCAACTGGAACAACCTTGCACAACTTAGGACTTGATCGAGGCCAATAATAAGGCTATCGGAGTTGCTCGCTCTGGAAATGTTGACCGGACACGGAAACGAATGAATAAATGAATGTTATGTTTATTATGTTTATTTTAAGATTTTGTAACTAATGGCTTTTCAGCCACTTGAGAGATCACTTGTTTGCGTGTGCGAGAGGAGGGGCTTCCCTCCACACAGCCTTGCTGCGGTTCCTATGGCAACCTTCTTACTACTAGGTGCTGGAAAACATCGGCTCGCTCCGTATACTCAGTAGACAATCTCCGAATGACTTTATAATAATAATAATGTTATTGGTTTTACGTCCCATTTAACTACTATGACTTTAAGAGACGCCGCGGTGCCAGAATTTTGCCCTTAAGGGGATCTTTAACGTGCCAGTAAATCTACTGACATGGCTTCCTCGCATTTGCGCACCCTCAAATGTCAGATGACTGTGCCAGGATTCGATGCTGCAACTTTGGGAACAGCAAGCGAGAACGTTACCGCTGAGCCACGCAGCCAGCCTCCGTATGACTTCATTGGTGTTCTTATCTCCACTATTATTTCCTTATTAAGTTGTAATTATTATATTTTGTTCCATGCACTTAGAATGTTATGGTGAAAACCTTTCTGGAAGGGGCTAAGTCACAGTCAGACTGAGAAGCGCTGAGTTCTCAGCGGCCACATTCCTAAACCTAGCACTCGAGTCAAGGAGTAAAAAATCAGCAATTTTTCTAGGTTATTGCTGCGTCTTTAGCTTTTAGCTCGATATCTGGTAGCGAAAGTTGGAACTACTTGAAATTGAATGGAACTTGTAGCTTTCCCCATGGGTGTCCGCTTAAAGCTTCTACAGCCTCTGGCGAGCCAAACATGTCCTCGGACACTCCCGGCACTAAAAGCCATACGCAAAATAAATAAATAAATAAATAAATAAATAAATAAATAAATAAATAAGCTCTCGCAGTAAAGAAGCACAGGTGCGCTTCTTAAGAAGGGAGGTAGCGGGCAGTTCGCTACTCCTGTGGGGTCCTGGCACGGACACCAAGAGCCCGCTGATGAGCCTATCTTGGTGTTGCTAAGCGAAACCCCACACAAGACACGGCATAAACCTAGAAAAATTGCTGACTCTTGTATGCCCTGTGTTTGGAATCTCCCCAAACTACAAGAATTTACATTACTCTTTGAAGTCAAGGTATAAGTTTTCTTGAACGTAGCTTATCGTGACTTACTTGGTTTTCAATACGAACGATTGAATCATAAAACGCTACCAGGGATATAAATACGTCAATGTCTTAAAACTGAACTTATCTCGATCAACTACTGATGTACTACTCAGTACTACCATTCATCACTACCAAATTTGATGGTTTATGAATGCAGCAGAAGGCATTGTGATCCATTAATCTTAACGTCCATGCTGCTTACTCAAGGAAGCTGCTAATAGCACCACAATATTTGACCTGCCGTCACTTGCATCACTCAAATGATCGAGTGAATTAACTCTGATCGTTTTTATCCATACGGCTGCTTTATGTGGGAATTTACTCTGCGGCCATTTATGGAACGAAGTAGCATTCCTTACCCGTCGCTGATGATTGATGATTTTGACTTTGGAACAGCTGGGTCATCTGACCCTAATTACCCGTCGTTGGCTGGTACATAGAGTAAAGGAAGTGAGGACAACTTCTAGATGATTTTCCAGTCAACGAAGAATAGAAACAAACGTCATATGACAGAACAAGTAGTTCCGTGAAGAACTAAGCAGCCTATTTTCATATATCCTACTTATTTTAATTGCCTCTATCAACATACAAATTGTCAGTTTGATTGCTGTATTAGATTCCCAGATATTGAGAACCGTCTAAATATTTCGGATGATCACCATGTTGGATTTTTATATATAGGCCTTAGAGTTGTGTACTATTACATAAAGATTATTGTGTAGGTGTATTATTCAAACTTCAATTGCATGATTAGGGCACAAGAAATAAAAACTCAATTTTAAAATGCCGCACAGCCGCCATCTTGAGGTTATGTAGACAATTGAATTAAATTAGATGTCACTGCATTGCAATTTGTAGTCATTTGCTGTATAAAGTTTCACTGCGTTCGGATGAATAAATCGCAAGAAAAGTCTATTTAAATGTTTCAATTTTGCTTGGCCGCCATATTCGTTTTGTATGTAACAGGTTTTTGAAAGTCATATAGATGGACTTCTAGTAGTGCCCTTCATCACCATTCTAAATTTTAGGGTGATATGAGTATTAGTTTCGGAGATATAGAATGCCGGTGAAATATTTCACACAGCCGCCATGTTGGATTGGTGAGACGTAATAAAATTTGAAGGGTACGGTCGGGGTTGGCCAGAATTACAGAGTTTCATTTAAATCGCTCCAGCCGTTTAGAAGTTATTAGGGGGGCGACACATATATGGTCGCACACACACACACACGAACAAATGGTGATTTCATAAGCCTATTTTTTTCCTCATAAATGAAAATAGGCTAAAAATAAGAATTAAAAAATCAAATACATGTAAAATAAATACGGTACTAATTAATAAATTAAATAAATGGAAGAAGAGAGTAATTTAATATTTTTTATGTTCGACCCTGACTGTTATATGTCTGAAAACTGTATCATTATGATGGTCATTATAACACTATTTTTTATTATGAAACAGTTTCTCCCACCAATCACAGCTCAAGAAACAGTTGTTTGACCAATTAGATAAGGATACCTTCGCGCATGCGCTCAAAATCCAACATGTCTGTATAAATTACCGAAAGTGCACCGTCCATATGTTCGCGTAAATAAACTGGTGAATATGAGACAAGAAATAGCACTGTACCTTAATATCTACAAATCCAATTTCCACACAGCGCGTTGTTTTCAAACGCATTCGGTGACATTTTTACTGAATACTGGCGCTCAATCTGCACATATGGCATTGAAGCACACAGAGCGCATGCGTCGGTCGATCAGAGAGCTTGGAAATCAGAGATATCCTATACTCAGCGCAGCACCCGATCACACAATTCTAGTGACAATCTCAACAGATATTTATGAATATTTATGTTAAAACATATAATAAAGTTATAATTATCGTCGAACATAAACAGTCGTATGCAACTCGCCTATAATGGTAATTAAGACACTCGTATGGAAATTATAAAACTCGCATACGCTCGTTTTATAAAGATACTCGTGTCTTAATTATAGCCATTATAGGCTCGTTGCATAATGTACTATTATGTTCGACCCTGACTATTATATGTCAGAAAACTGTACTATAATGAGACTCATTATAACACTATTTTTCATTATGAAATAGTTTCTCCCACCAATCAGAGCTCAAGAAACAGTTGTTTGACCAATTAGATAATCAGATGCGCTGAGTTCCACGCCCTTCTAATTTAAATTTGACTTCCTGCTCTAGTGTCATAGTAGGGTCATCAAGGCATAAGCAAATACAAGGCATCCTTTGCATCTCATGAGCTCTGTTCAGTACATAAAACTGGCGAAATCTCGACCGATATTTATGAATATTTATGTTCGAACATAAAATAGTTATAATTATCGTCAAACATGAACAGTCGTATGCAACTCACCTATAATGGTAATTAAGACACTCGTATGGAAATTATAAAACCAGCTTCGCTCGTTTTATAAACATACTCGTGTCTTAATTATTGCCATTATAGGCTTGTTGTATAATGCACTATTGTGTTGAGTATAAATTTCAAGTAATAAAACTCCGCGGCGTAGCTGTGCGTGTTATATGCCAGGCACCACAACCACAATGAGAAAGCTGTAGCAAGTCCGGAGATCGGAGGTTCACATCCGAGCCCTGAGAGCCGCTATCCGGTGAAAGATTTCCCCCAGTTTTTTCCCAGGAGAGTACCTTATTTTATGACCCGGGACATCTACCCCATCTGTTCTTTTAGTTGTAACTACACATTATCTGGAACACTTTATTGAGATTCAAAGATTTCTAACCAACTTTTATTCACAAACAAATATGTTAACAACAATTCACAGAATAGTAAAACCAAAGAGTTTTGTACATAGGAACGAAACGTTACCAACCTTAACATTTACAATTTTCTCAACATACTCCCACCTAATTTACAATTTTCTCAAAATTGGAAATTATCAAAGTTTCAAACAGGTGTACAATGTATGTCAACTGAATTCCTTCTCCTCTGTAACATGAAATCAAAGATCTAGTCTTTTAGGAGGGGCCACTTTTCTTCCTGCTCTTGTCCTCAATTCTTCAGGGGATTTGGACACATCCTTGTCATCATCGTCCATGAAGTGGGTTTTTTCTTGGTAACTCTCGGTGCAGGACTGGACCTCCAAGGGGTAGACTCTCTGTATAGGACGTACAACAGTACCACTGCTAGTCTTTAGTTGAACCACCCGGACTCTTCTATCTCGCCCTGGAATGAGCTGCTCAATTCTTGCCAAAGGCCAATCTATTCTCTTCCGATTGTCCGATCCTATTATAACCACCTCTCCAATTATAGGTTTTCTAGTTTCGCGCCGCTTGGTCCAGGTTAACTGCCCCAGATATTCTGATCGGAAGCGTCTTCTTAGCTCTTCTCTCAGTCTTTGCAGATACCGAATTTTCCGAGTGATGCTTGCTGACTCAATGCAGTCCAGGTCAGGAACTCCTGTCTCTCGTACTTCTTGCAGTAGCATGGATGGGGTCAATGGAATAGGATCTCTATTATCTTCTGCCGTATAAGTCAATGGTCTTGCATTAATCACTGCTTCACAGTCAATAAGTATGGTCTGAAGCTCATCCCAAGACAATGAAGCCTTCCCCAATGTCTTCCGTAAAATTTGCTTCACCAGGCTCACCAATCGTTCCCAGAAGCCTCCCCACCACGACGCCGTAGGCGGATTGAACCTCCAAATTATGCGTTCTCCAGTGCTGTAGGTAACGATTTTCTCCCAGTCTAACCTTTCAAGAGCATTACACGTTCCTCGAAAATTTGTTCCATTATCACAGATGATCACATTAGGTCGACCACGCCGTGCGATAAAACGCCTCAGTGCTCTTATGAATGCTTCAGTTGAACTAGTTCCAGATGTACAGCTCGGTAGCAAGCACAAGTGAATAGAGCAACCCATGTCTTCGATGAATCACGAATATACAAGGGTCCTGCCAAATCTATTCCAATGACTTCGAATATGGCCGCATCGTTAACTCGAAGATCTGGCAAAGGAGGAGACTGAGTGTCTAAGTTTTTTGCTTGAAAACGTCGGCAAACAACACATCTCTTGACTGTTCCCTTCGCCAACTGGCGTCCTTTAAGGATCCAGAATCTCTCGCGTAACAAACCTAGGAGAGTTGCTGGACCGGGGTGATTGTTTTTACAATGCACTTCTTCTGCATACCTCTTGACCAACGGATGTTCGGAAGGTAGCACGGCTGGTAGTTTGAACGGACCCTTATCCACACGTTCGACTATCCGTGTCTTGAGTCTAATTATGCCCTTTTGATCTTGGAATACTTCAAGGCTCTTAAGTCTCTGATCGTCTGGGAATTCGAAGGACTCTTTTTGAATGAACAAAACAATTTTGTCTTCGGCTGTAGCCACCTCATTTGTCGATAACGGACCACTTCTTTTAACTTCATTTCGTCGACAGTTGTTGAGAAATCTGTAGATCCATCCCACCATCCGCACAATTTGTTCATATTTACTGAACCGGTGATACAGCCATGTCGTATTATGAGTGATGGCAATAAGGTTATGTTCGTTTACCACTTCATAGCGTATAGAAGATTCAGGCCAGTTTTCTTCTCCTTCAACAAGCCACTTAGGCCCTTCCCACCATTTGGATTCGATTAGTTGTGCGACAGTACATCCTCTTCAGGGTAGGTCTGCGGGGTTCAAATCCCCTGGTATGTGTCTCCAGCTTCGTGCATCAGTGAGCTCCCTTATCTCCTTCACTCGGTTCCTAACAAATACTGTCTTGTCTCCGTTGCCAAGAATCCAGGCTAGTACAGTACTTGAGTCGGTCCAACAATAAACAGCTACTTCTTTCCAACCTAGACTTTCTTGAACTGATTTCAGCAGACGCGCTCCAATAAGAGTTCCTAATAATTCCACTTGAGGGATGGTCAGGGGCTTAAGCGGTGTTACTCTTGCTTTAGCTACTGCTAACCGAAGATGTGCCTCTCCCTGATAACTGCTCCTGATAAAGACAACAGCTGCATATGCGTTTTGACTTCCATCACAAAATACGTGTAGTGAGATGTCCTCCTCATTACCAAGGTGACGTATCGCCTCAATTTCTCTTAAGTGAGGCAAGTCCTTTAGCCACTTCTCCAACCGCCGTCGAGTATCTTTGTCGATAGGCTCGTCCCATCCCAACTTTCTGGTCCATAACTCTTGAATTAACAGTTTCAGCCTAATCGTTACTGGAATGGTTAGTCCAATCGGATCGAAAATGCGGTGGATTATTGAAAGAATAGTCCTCTTCGTCAAATCTCCTATTTCACACGATCTCTCCCACCAATCCATATTGATCTTCAGAGTATCGTCTTGGCGATTCCACCTAATGCCAAGCAGTGAAGACTCCTGAGAAGATCCGTCTCCGGTTGACTCCCATCCCCGAAGGTCGAACCCGGCCCTCGCCATGATAGTCCTTGAAAGGTAAACGAATTCCTCAACTTCTTCTGCTCGATCGAGGCTTGTCACCAGATTGTCAACATAAAAATTGTTCTTCAATGATGATGCAATTTTAGCCTCCTTTGGATCAGTTGATTCCATATATTTTTCCAGGTGGTAGCCAATTACTGCTCCAAGAAGAAACGGGCTACTGGTAACACCGAACACCACTCTGGCATGACGAAGGACTTGTAGGTCTTTCTCACTATTATTACCATACCACAGGAACTTCAGGTAGTCTCTCTCCTCTGGGTGTACACTTATCTGTAAAAATGCCTTCTTGATATCAGCTGTGATGCCTATCTTTCGTTGCCGAAACCTCAAGAGTAGTTCGGGTATGATTTCAATAAGGTTAGGTCCTTCTTCAAGGCAGTCGTTCAGTGATGGCAAACCTCTCTCCTTCGCCGATGCGTCGAACACGGGACGCACTTTCGTAGTTGTACTATTTTCCTTCAGCACTGGACGGTGAGGAAGATAGTGTCCAGTAGATAGATCCCTCGCCATTTCCACAATGCCTTCTTTCACCCAATCTCGTAAAATAGTGTCATATTCTTCATAGAGACCAGGCTTTGCCTTTAATTTTCGGGTCATTCGAATCAATCTGCCTTCTGCAATCCCTCGATTGGTTGGAAGGTCTGGAGCATCTCTCCCCCATGGAAGACGTACCTCGTATCTGCCATCTACAAAAGCAACCGTATTTTTGAAATACCCCAGTGCTGACATCCTCTTCTCCTCCTTTGTGGTGTTCTCTACAGGATCGGTTATCCCAATGGTCTCCATTTTCCACAGATCAGATACGGGTAGCTGAGTAATACTGAGTGCAGTGACTGCATTCGCAATACTTGCATGCTTCGCTAGCTCCTTTTTTCCCACGGTGTCTACTACCTTCTTCTTCCCCGTTACCGTCCATCCTAAACAGGTTTCAATGGCTACCAGTCCAGAAGGTAGAGTCTTAATTTTACCTGTCCACAACTTTCCCGCAATGTCAGAACCTATCAAGATGTCAATAGGAGCTACAGAATCTCTGCACATAGGAATGTGTTCTCTTAGTAATTCTTCCCTCACTTCTTTCCTGACTTCTACTGATGGAATCGTAGCTGTAATTGTCCTTTGGTCTAACGCTACGAAATTGCATGCAAAGTCGTTATTCAAGCTGAGTAAGTGCACCTTGTAACATCGGTGCTTAACTACCCCTGTTGGCTTACCACCAAAAAGAGAGTGGATAATGCTCTCTTCCCCAATCGGAGAGTAGTTCATTTCTTCAGCCAAACTACTAGAAATATACGAACGTTGGGATCCACTGTCTATCAGTAACCTGGCCTTCCTGATTTTGTCACCATTCTTAACGTAAACTAACAGAGTCTGGAGATAGACCTCCGTTTGAGAGCTAACTGACAAATTGCTGTCAATAGATGAAGTATTAAACAAGGAAACCTCTTCTCTTTTGATCTCAGAATTCTTCCCCTCAACACAACCTTTCTCTTCTGCTTGATACTTCTGAACAGCTGGACATAATAATGGTACATGTCGTCCACGACAAATAACACATCGTGCTCGACACTGCTGTGCAGAATGGCCTGCTTTGGTACAAGAAAAACAGCGCTTATCTTTATACAGAACATCTTTTCGGTTTTCAAGGGACATTTTTTGTGCATGGAGACATTCTGTGGAACAATGATTCACCCCTTTACAAAATGCACACTTCTGAGTGTCAGATTCAATGCTCAGACTGGCAAGATCGATCGCAGAAGCAAAATTAACTTTGTCCATATCATGCGATTTTCCTGGACTCTTAGCCTGGTTGTAGGAAAGGGACTGATTATTTGCCATTGCAACTCTCTCCTCCCCTTCTACTTCTCTCTTCAAAAACAACATTAAATTATCCATCTGTTCCTTCAGTGTCCTATTGGGTTCATTGGAACGTTGCCACACCTTCAGTATGTCTGCGGGCAGACACGATTCTATTAGCGGAAACAATAATGCGGCATAATTATTCGAGAACACATTTAATGACTCTAGTGCCCGTAATTGAGTTTCTAGTTTGTCATACAAAATGCTGATATTGACCGTCTTCCTTTCCATAACTAAACTCAGTAGTTCCCGTACATAATACTCGATAAGGAGATCATTACGTCCAAATCTGTCCTTAAGTGTTTGAATGGCCTTTCCGTAATTTTCGCCTGGGGGAGGGAAACTCACAACAACCGCGCGTGCTCGAGAGTTCTCTTTCGTGGCTTGAATCAAGTACTGAAATTTTTCCTCCTTACTTAACGACTGACACTCGTCAATTTGTGAGAACTGTGACCAGAATGAGATCCAACCGGCTATTTCCCCGTCATACTTATTCAATTCTAATTTCGGTAGGCGAAGAGATATTTCGTTTCCCGAACGATCGCCAACACAACTAGATGAAGTATGAGCAGCGCTATTCCTTGTTATCAGATCAGAGGCCTTACCTTTAATGCTGTGGTAACGTAAGGTATACTCCTCTGCTTTCTCCATTTCCGCCATCAGTACTTCTTCGATCTCCTCTTCCTTTGTTTCAGCACAGATGTTTTCACAAATCTGACTGTCCAGCTCCGATAACTCGTGTCTTCTTTCTTCGAGCACTAATAAACGCGCACTTATTAATTGTAAATCTGCATCTCTCTGCGTCAGTAGTTCGTCTAAAGCACTGCAAGCTTTCGTGAACAATGTGCGGATAACCGCTCTCCTCTTAGTTATTTGTGTACCCGCCATAATTACGGGCTACGGATGTAAACAACAGGATACGGTATACTGGATTATACAGGCACAGTTATACTCGCTACTATCAAATTGTAATTCAACAAAGTTTATACACGCTTGTTAAAGTCCTGTCAACTAGCTTCGCTCGTTTTATAAACATACTCGTGTCTTAATTATTGCCATTATAGGCTTGTTGTATAATGCACTATTGTGTTGAGTATAAATTTCAAGTAATAAAACTCCGCGGCGTAGCTGTGCGTGTTATATGCCAGGCACCACAACCACAATGAGAAAGCTGTAGCAAGTCCGGAGATCGGAGGTTCACATCCGAGCCCTGAGAGCCGCTATCCGGTGAAAGATTTCCCCCAGTTTTTTCCCAGGAGAGTACCTTATTTTATGACCCGGGACATCTACCCAATCCCTGTCCTACACACTACTACAGTCATCACAGAACAACTTGTTGTATGACACACCAATAAAGGGAGCTGATGACTATGATATCCCAAGTCCCTAAAGTGAATCAACAATAACATCAAGTAACAAAGCCATGGATGGAGAAGTATTGAGCAAACAGGCAATTAAAATGGCTCGTTAATTAGGTCTATCATGTGTAGAAAGTGTATTGGAAAGCAAGTGAAGCGTTGGACAGTCCATCACACACGGCAATAGCTTCATTGTCCTAGTGCAGTTATCATTGCGGTCATTCAATCAACAGTGAACTAACGGTAGGTTCAGGTGGCACTTGGAGCTGGATCAGACACCAGCACCTGTGTAGTATACAGGGTGTCACAAAAATATGCGGCACGAAATGCAGGACACAATCCTCACACTTAGACAAAGAAGTTATGTTATATGAACACGGGTCCGGAAACGCTTCGTTTCCATGTAACACCTCATTGTCTCCAACTCATTATGCATGGGAACGCACAAGAACGGAACGTACCAGCATACCACATGCAACTCTTTCTCACAGGAGATGTTCAATATGCCCTCGGTGCGCATTGATGCATGAATCAACCCGCCGTCGAGCCGAGCAAAAAAGAGCAGACATTTGGTGTGAATTTTTCAGTTCTGATGTGATGACGAATAGGCACTGGACTCAGACTAATTACGAGTTGAGGCAAGTTGTCACCAGGTTTGCATGTCATGGTTTCCATTATGCGGTCTGCCCCAATAAGAAATTTCATGAACCTTGTGATTCGTGTGTGTGTGAACTGTGTGATGTTAGGTGTGGCAGATACCACTTGCAGTTTTGCAAAAATAGATCAAAATCATTGTGTGATTAAGCTAAAAAAATCTAATGCACATTGTGCGCTATTCTTTTAATAAATAATTCACTCCACTAGTAGCGATTTAGACTGTCCTCCATCTTTAGCCTATTTTCATTTATGAAAAAAAAAATGTGTGTGTGTGTGTGCACGCGTGTTGTGTGTGTTGGTCCCCTCCTAATAAAATCCAAACGGCGGGAGCGATTTCAATGAAACTCGGTAAGGACATAGAGCTATTGTGTTCGACCCCGACAGTCCCCTTCAAATTTTATTACGTCTCACCCATCCAACATGGCGCCTGTGCGAAATATTTCACCGGCTCCAAAACTATTACTGATATTACCCAAATTTCGTTCTGTGATGAAGGGCACTACTAAACTTTTATCTATGTAACTTTCAAAAACCTGTTAAGTACAAAACGAACATGGTGGCTAAGCGAAGTTGAACCATTTAAGTAGAATTTAACCGCGATTTAACCATCCGAACGCAGTGAAACAGGGTACAAGAAATTTTTATACACATTGTAATGCACTGAAATCTAATTTAGTTCAATTGTTTACATAACTTCAAGATGGCGTCTGTGCGAAATTTTAAGATTAAGTTTTTTTATTTCTTGTGTCCTAATCATGCGATCGAAATCAACGTTTGAATAATGAACCTACGCCATAATCGTCATCTAATAGTACATAACTCTGAGGAACCAACCAACCAACATATATAAAAAAATCCTCTCGGCACGCCGGAAGGCGGAGGTAGATTTCACCGGGAAAACTAGGGGATAGGCTATAATAGGCAAAATATGCAGGTTTTCGTAGGAGGATCAGACCTCATTTATTGCGAGAAAGTATTTTACAATTGGAGGTTAGTTAACATTTTTTTCGTCTTTCTATGCATATTATAAACATTTTACTGTCTTATGGGGATGGTAACCTTCTTGTCATTTGGGGTTCATTTTTATACTTGTGATCACACTGTCCTTATGCAAGGTTTGGAACTAATGTGTAACTATCTAACAGTCTGTTACTTCTTCACGCAAAATTTTATCTCCCGCAGAGATGTTGGTTGGTTCCTCAGTTTAGGGGCTGCGACAAGGTGATCATGTAACCCCGTGTACATTGGGTGTGTGTAGAATCTGTCTGATAAACGGTGTTATTTGTGATGACTGTATTAGTCTGTAATTCAGGTAAGGTCTGCAGACAGTCAATTTTAAGTAGTAGTACCTAATTTTGTACCAAATACTAACGTCAACGACACCTAGCTGTGAACTTGGCTTCTAGATGCCACCGCAACCAGCAACTTGCAACGAACGTTGTAACTTCCCCTCCGAAGGAAAGCATGCTGTCGGATTTTTAGCGCTCTTAGAAAATCCGGCGACTTTGGCCGGCTTTGAACCAGCGACCTTGGGCATAGAAGTCCAGCATGCTACCAGTTAGCCGCTTCCCTCATAGTCAGATGGAACAAGAAGTTCCGTGACGAACTAAAGAGCCTACTTTTCTTAAAATTAAGAATCATGCCATAGATTAATCTACAGTATATGAGCCTATCTAGAATAATGACGAAATTAAGTGGGTAATATCGAAATGTCTTAATTAGTTCGAAATAAGGTATACTAGGCATAATGTAGCCGAATAGAGCAATACAGTTGGCAGCTCTGGTGACTGAATATATTCTTACTTTCATCTCCTAAGGTACAGAATACAAAATGTGGTTGAAGTCAAAAGGACGTTACATGGATTTAGACATTGGATCTATTAGTACCCGTAAAAGCATGTTGGCAACAATGTCATGCGAGTGCTGGTCAGAAATAATCTGAAATATTATATCTTTTTGTGCCAATTTTGGATGAAATCCATTTGTTGGTATAGAAGTTACATGTATTTAAAAATTGGTCCTATCAGCAGGCTTAGAATCATGTTGGTAGAACTGACATATATAAGTTACTCCAAATTAATGTAAAATGTCAGGTAATTTACGTGTGCATAGTTTAAAGCTGTCGGCTTGCATACTTTCTGATATATTTGGATACAAAATCGAGAGCAATTATTAACAGTTGGCAGCCCTGGTAGCTCTTAAGAATACACTCAGTCATATCTGTTTATGTACACATATTACATACAAAATTTGGTTGAAATCCAATTGATAGTGTAGAAGTTAAATGCATTTAAAAATTGGACTTATCAGAAGTCTTAAAATTATTTTGGCAACGCTGTCATGTATGGCCACCTGGAAATTAAACTGAAATAGCATTATCTACATGTGTGCCAATTTTAGAATAGCTCCCATGTATACCTTCCAGGATATCCAACATGGAGCTCAAATTTCTAGTGTGTTTTTTTTAGCAGTTGGTAGCACTGGCATCTTTTTCAAATATGGGCCTGAGATATTCCGGTATACATCTTTACTCATACTAAATTTGGTTTCGATTGCTGCAGCCGTTTAGGAGTTGATATGGCGGGACACACACAGACAGAAGGACAGACAGACAGAAGGACAGACACATTTTCCCGGATATATTTCATAAGTCTACTTTTTCCTCATTTTTGAAAAGTGTGAAAAGTAGGCTAAAAATGAATGTGATCTCGTCAATGGCGTTGTCTTGGCAACCTCTGATAGATCATCCCTCATCAATTTAAAAGCGTTGTTATGGTAACCTCTGATGGCAGTTGACATTTTTTTTAAATTCCGAAATCATTTTTCTCATCCCTTGGCGTAATGGTGAGTCATATCAAAAATTCTTTCAGACAAACGTTTTAGGTAATAATTAGGGAAATATTTTCCATTTTGTACGGTTTTGATATTGTGCCTATTAAGAGAGATATGATTAATGTTTCCCGAAAAACCCACTTTTTTCCTCCCCTTTGGTCAATGGTTGGTGCTATCAAAAAACTTATTTGACATAAATTTTTGGCACTTATCCGATACATATTATGAACTGTGAATGGATTCAATATTTCACGTATTAAGAGAGTTATAGCGAAATTTCACTTTTTCGAAAAAAGCCCCCCATTTTCACCCCCTTCGACCGATTTTGCCCATTAACGAACTCGACCGACATTTTATAGGGATACATATTATGTAAAAAAATCAAAGTGATTGGTGCAAAATTACGGCAGTTATCGTGTCCACAAGAAACTGATATATATATAGATAGATAGATACATATATACATAAATTATATATAAACTTTTGAACTGACGGTGGTTTTGGGGTCTGGGGGATGTGAAACGCGAAGATATGTCGAAATTTTCCGGAAGTCGAAACATGGTACCCATTGCAATAGTTAGCTTTCTAATGAAATCTACCTAAAATTCAACATGGCAACCTTCCAAAATATTTAGACAGTTCTCCATATCTACTAATCTATTACAGCAATCAAACTGAAATTTTGTAAGTTGATAAAGGCTAACATGACTTCGCCTATGGGACTTTCCATAACCAGGTGGGCACAAATCCAACATCCTCTCCCTTTCCTGACCTTTCCTCCATTAGACACAAGTTAGCGGTCACCTGAACGATCGACCTGTCACCATCCCCTGTTGTATCTGCTGATAAAGTGTGTCCAGCTCCAACCAGACACTTTCCTTCTGGCTGTGGATGAATGATTCCTCGCAGAGACCGTGGATGAAGCCAAACTTGGAGGATAACCAATTTCAAAAGAAATGGCTAAAATACGTGAAATTGGGTAAAGACTTCCAGCTTTAAATCCCTGACCAAAACCCCCAAAACACACAGAAGGATGGGCATGAAAGAGCTGTATATTAAACCCCTGAAACTACATACGAAGTTACTTTTACGAGGCACGCCAATGAGAAGGCCTGAAATGTTTGTCTAGCCACTGTAAATATTTGAAGCCATTCTTCCAGTGTTGCCTGTACAAACTGTCATTTGTAGCTCTTCAGTCGCTCAACAGTTTGTATAGGCAACACTGTAAGAATATAATAATAATAATATCGTATGGCCTCGGGTGCCGGGTGCAAGCTTTGTTATTTGGCGCCCAGAGGGCAGCTTGCATGTCGAATTTTGTTGTTCCTTGGAGCGCTTTGAAAGTCAAGGCGGTTAGATATCTGAGCTCCTGGACACTATATCGGTTTCTAGTAGAGAAATGAGGAACTTTTGTGATGGCGGAAAATCCCGGAATTAATTTTGCCACTATCAACACAGCCTACTGAATTCAAATGGGTTCCTTAACATGCCAACAATGTGGCATACGCGTCGTGATTTTTGTCGACCGGGAGCGAACCTGCGAACTTGGGGTTGGTAGTCCGACACGAAACCACTCACGCACCGTGGCAAGCACTGAATGACTTCAAATCGTGACATTTCTAATGCCAGTCAGGCAAACCGCGAAGCTAAAAGATTCAAATCAGGGAAATCACTGAGAATAAATATCATGAAAAATTTAGGTTCGTGTTGACCGATTGAAGAGCTACAAATGACAGTTTACCGTATATAGGCAGGTAAATACCTTCTTTGAACCGCTATAACCTATCCATTGTATCACCAATTTGAAACATTCTGTAAGACCACCTCGTGGTTTAGTTAGTTAGTTAATGTTGTTCTAACTCTATCTTTTTTTCCTTTTATGTGTTTCTACATTTTAATTATTATAATTATAAATAATGTTATGTTTTATTTCTCTAATTTTGATGTTTATGCCTATATATTTATTAGCCTATTTTCAATTTTGAAAAAATAGCCTTATGAGTTCACCTTTTGTCAGTGTGTGTGTGTGTGTGTGTGGGTATCCCCCTAATAACTTCTAAACGGCTTGAGCAATTTCAATGAAAGTCGGTAAGTTCATAGCACTCTTCCGGACGACCGTGCCCTTCCAATTTTGTTACGTCTCACCAATCCAACATGGCGGCTGTGCGAAATATTTCACCAGCATTCAATATCTCCGAAACTATTCCCGATATCACCCTGGAATTTTGTACGATGATAAAGGGAACTACTAGAGGTTCACATATGTGACTTTTGAAAAACTGGTAACTACAAAACCAACATGGTGGCCACGCGAATTTGCGACTTTTAAATAGACGTTTCTCGCGATTTAACCAACCAAACGCAATAAAACTTGGTACAGTATATGTTTATACACATTGTAATGCACCGACATCTAACTTCGTTCAATTGTTTACATAACCACAAGATGGCAGATGTGCGAAATATTTCACCGGTATTCTATATCTCTGAAACTATTAGCGGTATCACCCTGAAATTTTGTACGGAGATAAACAGCACTACTGGGCATTCATCTATAAGACTTTCAAAAGCCGGTTAACTACAAAACGAACATGGCGGCCAAGCGAATTTGAAAATTTGAATAGGCCTTTCTCGCGATTTAATGTTCCAAACGCAATGAAATCTGGTACAGGAAATGTTTATACACATTGTAATGCACTGGTATCTAATTTAGTTCAATTGTTTACATAACCTCAAGATGGCGGCTGTGCGAATTTTAAAATTAAGTTTTTATTTCCTGTGTCGTAATCATGCGATCGATGTGAAAGTTTGAATAATGAACCTACGCAATAATTTTCCTTTAATGGTACATGACTCTATGGCCTATACATTTAACAATCCAACATGGCGACCATCCGAAATATTTAGACGGCTCTGAATATCTACGAATCTATTATAGCAATCAAACTGAATTTTTTATGTTCATAGGGGCTATGAACATAAGTTCACCTATAGGACTTTAAATAACCTGGTGATCACAAATCCAACATGGCGGCGACGCGAATTATAAATATTCAAATGGACGTTACTCGCAATTTAACCATCTGAGTGCTGTGAAACTTGGTATAGTAAATCCTTATACGAATGTTAATCCACTGGCATCTAATTTATTTCAATTGTTTCCATAACCACAAGATGGCAGCTGTGCGATTTTTAAAAATCTCCTTGTTACTGCATGTGTCCTAATCATGCGATTGAAGTTTGAATGCTACACGTACACAATAATCTTCATGTAACAGTACATAACTCTAGGACCTACATATATAAAATCCAACATGGCGACCATCCGAAATATTTAGTCGGTTCTCAATATCTACGAATCTATTACAGCAATCAACTGAAATTTTGTATGTTGATAGTGGCAGTTAACATAAGTAGGATATATGAAAATTGGCTGTATAGTTCTTCACGGAACTACTTGTTATTTTTAATGTTCAATTTATGTTCATATAGATTTTTTATATTTTACTGAATGAATTAATTAATTAAATAATTTCGAATTGATTTTTATAATTATTTTGATAGTTACATGTTTATTATTTTATTTTTTATAATTATGTTGTTATTGTAATTTAATTTTTGATATGTAACATTTTTCCACGTTTTGAAAAATGGGACGGAAGTGGATCGGACAGAAGTGGGTAAGACGCACTGCCAGCTTTTGCAGCCAGGAGGGATGAGGTCCAGCCGGCAGTGGTAAGAGGAAACAATGAGATTGGTAACATGACGCATTGTCGGCCATGTGAAATATAATTCACATACGGATTACTTCAAGGTTTGGAGGTGTCATTACGATATTTCTTCAGTAAATCATCTTCAAGTTGACGTTATTTGGTGAAAAAATATTCATTATATCATATTTGCTGAAAACAATTATGATTTATTAAGAGTCTGTTTTTCAATCTCTGGATAAAAGTGATGGGCATCCACTCTCCGAGTAACCTTGCTCAACACTTTCTTACTGAACGGTAAACGGTCATGCGAACTCTGGTGTCAACTGATTGAAACACAAACCACATGTTAAAAGTCTTCGTATCAGTATTTAAATGATGATATGTTTTAATATGAAACATTGTAACTAGTCGGCAAAGCTGGTATTATGTTTCTGCAAAAGGGCTATTGTTTAGCCTTTTGTGGGGCTGAAACAGGGTAATGGGACGGGGGGGGGGGCGTGTGAGTGCGAAGCGTTGCGGATAATTAGGGGGAGTACAAAGTGTGTTTGGGACCGTGGGTCGAGGATGGGATGTCGGAAGGTGTCGGGGGAAACAGACGAATCTTCTACGCGATGGGGGGGGGGGGGGTTGTGATTCAGGGACTGCGCCCCAGGGTGAAGGTATTACCGGGCAGGCTAAGTGAGAGCTGCGTCGGGCGAGACTAAGGATTTGCTGATGTCGCGTATCGCGGTCGGTGTGCGTGCGTGCTTGGAAGACAAGACCGACACTGGTAAACAAACTAATACTGCTGGTGTAGCAATCCTGTGGTAGTGCGGTGACGGGGTGAGGTGTGAGAAGGGGATCAGGCAGTAAGCAGGGCGATAATGACAATAAATAATAATCGGGCAATGGTAGTGAAATGTACTAATTTACTAGTGGCTTGATAAAAAAGTATGCGTGCTTCCCTTAATGTAGGGGCAGCTCAATGAATCAGTGTTACAAAGTACAGAGTAAATGGGTGTGGCAAATGGGTAGGATGTTAGTTGTTTGTGGAACCCTGAGAGGTACACACTCACCTGAGGTACGATGACGACGATGATGAACTCGGGCAGCGAGACGGGATGCAACAGACCCCTTCTTCATGTTTTGGAGGCCTATTTAAGTGCTTCAATACTGCTGACTGTTGTAAGCTTGCTACACAGTTGTTGAGAGGAGTAGTTCCTGTATAATTGTTTATAGGTGAAGCAAGCGCTTGGCTAAGAGCTGTGGCCTGGCTCTACCGGCTTGAGGTAGAAAGAAGTGTGTTGCTATTGATTTTGATTACAGCTTTAGGGGTGGCTTCGAGGGTGAAGTAGTGTAGGGTGTTGGACAGATAGGCGTAATTGGCGTAGAAACTAGGGGTGTAATTGTAGATAATTATGGATGGATGTCTGGGGTGTAAATTTAGTTGTAGAGCCGTGGGCATATGCGAATATACCTCTTAAGAGCGCTATGTGCCCTTAAAGGCATAACACTATTTAGATATTAACCCACATTGCGGTAATGCAGTGATCAATGCAGGGAGGTGAGAAGAGTAATGGAGTGGCCCCTCACCGCAGCTAACCTGTGGAGAAAGTGGGCCCGCTTCGCAGGGTTGGAAAGCTCAAGATGCCACGCCCACTTGGCACCACCGTGCGCTACTGAATGTGGGAGAATGCTGTTAAAACTAACAGTGTTTTCTTCCTATTATTTCTCTCTTGGGCGGGCTGCGTGGCTCAGCGGTAACGTTATCGCCTGCTGTGACCAAGGTTGCGGGATCGAATCCTGAGAAGAGTAATGGAGTGGCCCTTAGCCCGGTCAAGCACAAGGCACCTAATTATAATATGTTACACTGTACACAAAATAATATAAAACTGTACATTTCATCAAATTAAAGCCGCTCACAGACCACAAATTGACAAGAACAAGCACTGCAATCACAGTCCAACTGTGAGCATTACTGTCCTTTGAACTGCATAACTTTGGTGAAATGTAGTCTAATTCTTGTTCCTGGATCTTTTCATTCTGCATTCTGAATAAGTGTCTTAGTCGAATGTTGAAATACAGTTGACATATTAGCCTAATTCAGATAGAGGCTTCTACAGAATGTTCAATACAATGTTCATTCAACTCAGTGAAGACAGATTCATGCAAAAAGTCTTTTAGCACTTGCGACGACATGAAGTCTAGCGTATTTCCCGTCACTCTATTAGCGGAATTTTGCACTTCCCTTATAGTTTTCTCAGCTCGCCTGCACACACTAATTACGCCTTTCGATGGGAAAACCAAGCCTCCTCTATTCTTAATCCTTATCAGGTGACAGTTAACACTCGAATTTCAACTTCTCTCAAACCACTAATGCATTGCTCACATGCTATTTTACGCTCAATCTAAAGCACAACAAAACCAGCGACATGTATCACAACCTCAGAAGAAAATTCTCTGATATCACTCCCGGAAAGTTCCTCGAGATAATGATGATTCGATTCATTGTCATTTTCCATGCCAAATTCTTCGGTGTCAAAGCATGGAGTCAAAAAATGTATCCCCTCGACCGGGTTCTTCTTCACAGTGAAAGTCAAAATAGAGATGTCCTCTAGGGCTAGGCAATTCAATCCTCTCGGTGTATGGAGTTGTTTGTGAATAAGTATTGTGAATAAGCCCTCATTTTCCTAATTATCAATTTCAATTTTTCTTCTTTCTTTTGACACTGTGCATGTTGAAAGTTTTCTCCGTTTTCCTCGTCCGGGGATTGAACACCCTGAATAAACAAACGGGAATATTATTAGTTAAAATGGGGACTACCGAACTATGATACGAGTATATTGTGTTCAAAGCTCTTCCTGTAATAAAATACGAAATGTTCTCACCTTTTGCACCTGAACAGTATTATGGGCACTGGTAGCCCCATCCAATACGATATTACTTGGCTCGAGAGTGACAGCATCCCTGGATCGTGGTTCCTTCCTTTTCTGCAAACCATTATTATTTAGAATGTCATCCAAACGGAACAATAAAACATAAAGCAGTACCTTAATTTAAGTCGTCAAGTGATAATTACCTTAGGAGCTGAAGGCTGTAAGTAGCTAGGATAGCCAGGGAATACGTTCGGGAAGGCATTCTCTCTCAGTCTCGGCCCAGATAAGTATGTATTATTCACTTGGTCAGGGCTAAAGTGCTCAATACAAATGACACTATGAACACCAGGTGTCCAGTTCTTCCTCTTAACTGCCTTCGTCGACAGAGCCCGACGGTCTGGGTTCTGAGGGAACCTACACCAATCCACATTTCAACACAATGACGTTTTCTCCATGAAAAAATAAACATGCGTGTCTACGTTTAATAGCTTAAGAGAAGAATAACTTACTGATGAAAGGCAATGCCGGGTTTTCTGTTCCCGTCACTTTTATTGTTGCACCCATACACAACAACAAAAAACCATAATAAACAACAGTTACATTAGGCAACTTGTCGCAGGTAACTAACTAACTGGGTGAATACAAACTTACGACTAGCAACTAGCACGCACTGCTTCCCAGCTAGCCGTGGTGCCAAACAATATGGCTGCCGCTTCCAAGGGGTGGTCCCGCTTGGCCTGGCTAAGGGCCACTCCATTACTCTTCTCACCTCCCTGGATCAATGTAATATATTATAGTCTACCGATGTTTTTATACGGGAATTGGGCTAGCCTTTTATGGACCACTATAGGAAATCCCTTTATTGTCAAGTAGGCGTATTCATAACTAATTTAAAACTCAATTCCACGCAGGAACATTATCGAAAAAAAAGCAAAATATTAATGGAGCATAAAAAACTTCCATATTATCACCGGCACGTGAAAATAAGTAACTGTCTTGTTCTCTAAATTTCTGTGGTTGTAATGGCTGCGTGGATAGCATCTTGGTCTGCGAATCATGAGATCTCAGGTTCGAACCACAGTTCCGGCAATTATTTTTGCTACCGGATTCTCGATTTAAACGATATCTATCATAACAATATGCGTCATTCTAACAGAATCTACATGAAATTACGATGTATATAATTTTAATTACAATAGATTGCACCAAGCAGGAGTTGGGAACTTTGATTGTATTGAACATTATTTCTAGTAGTCTATAGATAGGCTAGAGACTACGGTTTCATTCCTCCTCTTAATTTACAATATAATATGTGATGTTTGTTCAAACAAGTGTGACAGTAGCATTTCTCCAATTCAATCTATACATTCATCATAATACCAGTATGAAAACGGAGCGTAAATTAACATTTTAAGAATGGCCAAGCTATGTAGTATACGAGTAGGATAACATGTCATATGTTACGCATCATATGCGACTACTATGATGCTCGTATCCTTTTTATGATTTTTAGCCTATTTTCAATTTTGAAAAAATAGGCTTATGAGATCACCTTTTGTCCGTGTGTGTGTGCGTGTGCGTGTGTGTGTGTGTGTGATTCGTGTGTGTGTGTGTCCCCCCCCCCCCCCACTAATAAAATCTAAACGGCAGGAGCGATTTCAATGAAACTCGGAAAGTTCATAGCACTATTCCCGGCGACCTCGACCGTGCCCTTCAAATGTTGTTACGACTCACCAATCCAACATGGCGGCTGTGCGAAATATTTCACCAGCATTCAATATCTCCGAAACTATTACCGATATTACCCTGACATTTTCTATGGTAATAGAGGGAACTACTATAAGTTCACTTATGTGACTTTTGAAAACCTGGTAACTACAAAACGAACATGGCGGCCAAGCGAATTTGCGACTTTTAAATAGACGTTTCTCGCGATTTGACCAACCAAACGCAATGAAACTTGGTACAGTATATGTTTATATACATTTTAATGCACCGACATCTAACTTCGTTCAATTGTTTACATAATCACAAGATGGCGGATGTGCGAAATATTTCACCGGCATTCTATATCTCTGAAACTATTAGCGGTATCTCCCTAAAATTTTGTACTGAGATAAAGGGCACTACTGGAAGTCCATCTATAAGATTTTCAAAAACCGGTTAACTACAAAACGAACATGGCGGCCAAGCGAATTTGAAAATTTTAAATAGACCTTTCTCGCGATTTAATGTTCCAAGCGCACTGCAACCTGGTACAGGAAATATTTATACACATTGTAATCCACTGGTATCTAATTTAGTTCAATTGTTTACATAACCTCAAGATGGCGGCAGTGCGAAATTTAAAATTAAGTTTTTATTTCTTGTGATGTAGTCATGTGATCGAAGTGAAAGTTTGAATAATGAACCTACGCAATAATTTTCCTTTAATGGTACATGACTCTATGGCCTATACATTTAACAATCCAACATGGCGACCATCCGAAATATTTAGACGATACTGAATATCTACGAATCTATTTTAGCAATCAAACTGCATTTTTTAATGTTCATAGGGGCTATGAACTTAAGTTCACCTATTGGACTTTAAATAACCTGGTGATCACAAATCCAACATGGCGGCGACGCGAATTATAAATATTCACATGGACGTTTCTCACAATTTAACCATCCGAGTGCAGTGAAACTTGGCACAGTAAATCCTTATACGAATGTTAATCCACTGGCATCTAATTTATTTCAATTGTTTCCATAACCTCAAGATGGCAGCTGTGAAAAAAATTTAAATCTCCTTGTTTTTTCTTGCGTCCTAATTATGCAATTGAAGTTTGAATTCTACACGTTCACAATAATCTGCGTGTAACATTACATAACTCTAGGACCTACATATATAAAATCCAACATGGCGACCACCCGAAATATTTAGTCGGTTCTCAATATCTACGAATCTATTACAGCAATCAAACAGAAATTGTGTATTTTGATAGTGGCAATTAACATAAGTAGGATATATGAAAATAGGCTGTATAGTTCTTCACGGAACTACTAGTTATTTCTATATTTATACTTTATTTTTACACTTTAAATGTTTTTTTTTTTGTTTGTTTGTTGTTTTTTTTAGTCGTTTACCCTCCAGGTTGGTGGAACCCACGGACTCAGCGAGGGAACTCACCACTACCGCCTCTACGGGCAGTGTCCTAGAGCTGGGAACATCGAATCGGAGGGGATACAACTGGCGAGGTGTGATTGGCACCTCGCCCAGGCGGACTCACCTGCAAAGCGAACAGGGGCCTCATGAGGGAAGGTAAGGGATGGTTAGGATGGAGAGGCAAGGAAGAGGGAAGGAGGCAGCCGGGGCCTTGAAGAAGGTACCATCCCGGCATTTGCCCGAAGACGAAGTGGGAAACCACGGAAAACCACTTCGAGGATGGCTGAGGGGGAATCAAAACCCCTCTACTCATTTGGGCCACCCGAGGCTGAGTAGACCCCGTTCCAGTCCTCGTACCACTTTTAAAATTTCGTGGCAGAGCCGGGAATCGAACCCAGGACCTCCGGGGCGGCAGCTAACCATGCTGACCGCTACGCTACGGAGGCGACAATACTGTTACGGCTGTGAGTTTGTGTCATCGCTCGCCGCTTGAGTCACAACTGCCCCAGGGGCTGGGCTGTGACTTGCCTCCTGTATTGCGCGCGCCTTATGCAACAGGGCTACTATATAAGAGTGACCCGTGAAGCAGTTGTTGTTGTGTTTTACGAGCTAGTGTGAGCGTTTATTCTGAGCGACAGAAGTGTGGTGACTTGCGAAACCCCTAGTGTAGCGGCGAAGTGAGGAACATACAGGGGACTGCCGTGTTCTGAGTAAGTGTGCTTTCACTGAGTGTCAGATATTGTGGTGTCGAAATTAAGTGACATTGTTTCTCCCAGCTGGTGAACAGCGCGCAGCAAGTGCTCGTAAGTACTGTAGTAGGCGCACATTAGAAAGAAGTTGCATGTAGTTCTGTCAAGGCCACTAGGCTCATTAGCGGCAGGATTAAATTCTGTGATCTGTTGACAAGTGGAAGGGCCAAGAGCGCTCAAGGAAGAGACTTGAGGAAACTGGAATAAGGCTCCTAATTGCTTGTATTTGCTGATTAGTGTAATTTTCTGGCCGCAATAAAGTTAATTACTTCTTTAAGCAGTAATTGGTCTTGTGCTTCCTACCCACCGTAATCCAGTTAACAAAAGTGCCACTAGGGGGGTGGCACGTAACAACTGGTGTCAGAAGCCGGATTACGAACTCAAGCACAACACCTGACGGTCCTGGTTTCAAAACCCGAGCAGGTCATTTTCTCTAATTTTCCTGTGAGTGCATGCCCTTTACAAGCCAAACAACTAAAATGGAGGCGCAACTGGCAGCATTGATAGAAAAGTTAAATGGCATAGAAGACGGCCAGAAGAATTTAACCAAGGACCTAACTGCCAAAATGGAAGACGGCCTGAAGAAGATGGAGGACGGCCAGAAGAAGATGGAGGACGGCCAGAAGAAGTTAGCCGAGGACCTAACTGCCAAACTAGAAGACGGCCAGAAGAAGCTAGCGGAGGACCTGAAGAGGATAGAGGACGGCCAGAAGAAGATGGAAGACGGTCAGAGTAAGTTGACACAGGACCTGAAGAAATTAGAACTGGGTCTGCGTGAGGAAGTCACGGCAGTAGAAAAGAAGTTCGACGCCTTACAAGTGGAAGTTGCCGAGCTGCGCCAACGCCCACTGATGGGGGTGGAGGAGAAATTCAACGCCTTACAAGTGGAAGTTGCCGAGCTGTGCCAACGCCCGCTGATGGGGGTGGAGGAGAAATTCAACGCCTTACAAAAGGAAGTTGCCGAATTGCGCCAACGCCCACTGACGGGGGTGAAAGAGGAATTCAACGCTCTACGAGAGGAAGTTGCCGAGCTGCGCCAACGCCCGCCCACCGTTACACCGGGAATATCAGGAACGGGACAGAGCAGAGTGACGCCCCCAACCTTCGACGGAAAGGTCCCGTGGAGCACCTATTTACGTCAGTTCGAGGCAGCCTGTTCCATAAACAACTGGAACAGCACGGAAAAGGCTACAGCTCTCATTGTAGCGCTGAGAGGGGACGCCCTTAACGTCCTTCAGGCCATCCCGACCGGATCCCAGGACTACGCTTCACTGATCGCACATATGGAGTCCAGATATGGGGATAGCCATCTTCAGCAGGCCTACCAGATGCAGCTCCGGACCCGGGTACAAAAGAACGCGGAAACCCTGCAGGAGTTCGAGATGGACATCGCACGCCTCGTAAGGCTAGCCTACCCAACAGCGCCGGCCGACTTTCTGGAGCAGATTGCGACGCAAACCTTCACCGACGGACTACGGGACTCGGACACTCAACAGGCGCTGCGACTCGCGCGCAATAAGACCCTGGCAGATGCGCTGAGCCACGCACTTGAGTTTGAGACGGCGAAACAGGCATCTAGAATGCACGCGCGGGTGCGTCAAGTGGACGTTGACGAACCAGCAAAACCCAACGAGACCAAGCCCCTGGCCGACGAATTGATGGAGGCGCTAAGCCGTTTCTTCGATAGTCGCGGCACTACCAGCAACGACACAGCCGGAAGACAACCGGAGAGGCGGCCCGGAAGAGGACTACCGACCTGCTGGACCTGCGGTAAGAAAGGCCACCTGAGCAAGGACTGCGGTGATCGCCGCCGCCGAGGGTATCCGACGGGAAGTCAGTCGTCTGAAAACCGCGCGGCCCAGGGAAACGAGTATTAGCCAGCCTTGGGGGGCAAAGGTTGGCTTGTGACAGTCGTCAAGCCCCGGCAGTCCAAGTCCGTGTGACGAAGTTACGGAGGGACAATAGCAGCCTGATGGTCGACGGAGTTATCAACGGAGTGAGCTGGCCCATGCTAATCGACACGGGAGCATCGAGGACCATCGTCAGCCCCACCGTGATCCCGAAGTGGAGAGTGCAACCCACACAAAGGAACCTCCAGCTATTAACCGCGACCGGAGAGACCGCACCGGTACATGGCGAAGCATCACTGGAGTTCGTCATTGGTCGACGGGCGATAAAGCATCCAGTACTTGTGGCTGACGTATCAAATGAAGTGATCATCGGACTGGACTTCCTGGACCAGAACAACATCATCTTGGATCTGAGTACCAACACTCTGCACTTCGGAAGTGAGGAACTTGCTTTGCAACCAGCACACGAGGCCGTCGCCGCACGACGAGTAAGGCTGAGAGAGGACGTCATCGTTCCCGCCAGGACGGAAGTCAGCGCTGCCGTAATTGTCGACGGAACTGCTGAGGGTGTGGCGGCTGTCATCGAGCCAATATATGAGGACATCCAGACAAAAGGATTGCTAGTTGCCAAGACTCTCATCAACACGACGTCTCGGCCGTACGTCCGCCTGTCCAACCTGAACGACTACGACATTACGGTTCACCGGGACACCAACCTAGGAGTCTGCGAGCCCGTTACCTGGATTGCCCGCATCACAGATACGACGGACGGACACCTGCAGACGGACAACCGAAGAAGACGCGCCCTGCCAGAAGAACTACAGAAGCTGTACCAAGGATCCCAGGACCATCTAGACGAAGAGCAATCACGCCAACTTCAGGACCTGCTACGCGAATTCCAGGATGTCTTCTCCGTGGGGAGCAAAGACTTCGGCAGGACAAGCTTGGTCCAGCACAGAATCGACGTTGGGGACAGCGCACCGATTAGGGCCCCATTCCGACGTGTCCCGCTCGCCAAGCAAGCCGAAGTCGACCGGATGGTAGAAGAGATGAAGGAGCAAGGGGTGATCGAGCCATCACATAGTCCTTGGAGTTCTCCGGTCGTGCTAGTGAAGAAGAAGGACGGTTCCACCAGGTTCTGCGTGGACTACAGGCGGGTGAACGACGTCACGAAAAAGGACAGCTACCCTCTACCCCGGATCGACGACACGCTGGACACCATATCAGGATCAAGATGGTTCTCCACCTTGGATTTGAAGAGTGGCTACTGGCAGGTGGAGGTCCACCCTAAGGACCGCGAGAAAACGGCGTTCTCTGTGGTCAGCGGGCTCTGGCAGTTCACCGTCATGCCATTCGGTCTGTGCAACGCCCCTGCAAACTTCGAAAGGCTAATGGAGTCCATTCTGAGGGGACTACACTGGAAGACCTGCCTGGTATACCTAGACGACGTCATCGTTCTGGGGAGGAGCTTCGAGGAGCACTACAGCAACCTGAAGGAGATCTTGTTGAAGCTACGGGCTGCCCAGCTGAAGTTGAGCCCCAAGAAGTGTCAGCTCTTCCAGAAGCGGGTCCAGTACCTTGGGCATATCGTCTCCGAGGAAGGGGTGCGCACCGACCCAGAGAAGACCGCAGCTGTGAGGGAGTGGCCAGTTCCGAAGGACAAGTCGCAACTACGAAGCTTCCTGGGACTCTGTACTTATTATCGTCGCTTCGTGAGAGGATTCGCCGACATCGCCAAACCTTTACATCGACTGACTGAGAAGGACCAACTCTTCACGTGGACAGCAGAATGCCACAGTGCCTTCGAACAACTCAAGCAGGCTCTGTGCACCGCGCCTATTCTGGCCTATCCCAGACCTGGAACAAGGTTCATCGTCGATACCGATGCCAGCGACTTTGGCATAGGGGGGATCCTGTCGCAAGTAGTGGACGGCGAGGAGAAAGTAGTGGCCTACTTCAGCAAGGCCTTGTCAAAGCCAGAAAGGAACTACTGCGTCACCAGGAAGGAGCTGCTCGCCATCGTGAAGACCATTGAACACTTCCACAAGTACCTGTACGGGCAAGAATTTCTCATCAGGACCGACCATGCATCCCTGCGGTGGCTCCTGAACTTCAAGCAGCCCGAGGGTCAACTCGCGCGGTGGTTAGAGAGACTTCAACAGTACAACTTTGAGATTCAGCACAGGAAAGGCCAACTGCATTCTAACGCCGACGCCCTGTCACGAAGACCGTGCCCCGAAGACTGCACCTTCTGTGCCCGAAGGGAGGAGAACACCGGGATACTGTGCCGACGGACTACTGTGGAACTTCAAGGGAACTGGAGCCGCGAATCTTTCACGCAGGCACAAGCAGAGGATGATGACCTGGGACTGATAGCCGAATGGAAGAGGGCCTGTGTCCCCAGACCCGGGTGGAACATTGTGAGTGACTGCAGCCCAAAGTTTAAGTCCTACTGGGCACAGTGGGACTCGCTGATTGTAAGGGATGGCCTCATCTGCCGCACCTGGGAGAGCACCGACGGGAAGACATCTCGGGAACAAGTCGTCGTTCCAAAGGCTATGACGGAGGAAGTCCTGAAGGAAGTTCATGGAGGATCATCTGGTGGACACCTAGGGATAAGGAAGACCCTGGAGAAGCTGAGAGAGCGGTTCTACTGGATCGGATGCCGAACAGACGTGGAGAACCACTGCGCGAGGTGCCACGATTGCGCAGCCAGCAAGGGCCCAGGACGAAGACGACGGGGTCCACTGAAGACCTACAACGTGGGCGGCCCCATGGAGAGAGTGGCCATCGATGTTGCTGGGCCATTCCCGTTAAGCGAGGCAGGGAACCGCTACCTATTAGTCGTCAGCGACTACTTTACCAAATGGCCGGAGGCGTATGCGCTCCCTAACCAAGATGCCGCGACGATTGCAGAGACCCTGGTGAAAGAATTCGTCAGCCGGTACGGAGTACCCCTGGAGCTGCACTCCGACCAAGGGAGGAACTTCGAGTCGCAGGTGTTCCAGAACCTATGCCAGCTGCTGGGAATCCGGAAGACAAGGACAACGCCACTACACCCTCAGTCCGACGGGATGGTAGAGCGATTCAATCGCACCATCGAGAACCATCTTCGAATAGTCGTCAGCGAGCACCAGAGGGATTGGGACAAACATCTTCCACTATTTCTCCTGGCCTACCGCGCCGCCGTGCATGAAGCCACCGGGTGCACACCAGCCCGGGCCATGTTTGGGAGGGAGCTCCGTCTACCTGTCGATCTTGCCTTTGGCCGGCCTGGGAATGATCCGATCCCGGTAAGCCAGTATTGTCAAGAACTGGTCGACCAACTGGAGGACGTGCACGCGTTCGCGAGGAGGAAACTGCGGATCGAGACCGACAGAATGAAGACCCGATACGACCAGCAGACGGATGCCGGCGGATTCCACGAGGACGACCTGGTCTGGCTCTTCAACCCATTACGGAAGAAAGGCCTGTCACCCAAACTGCAGAAGTCCTGGGAGGGCCCGTACCGAGTCGTGAAACGGATCAACGATGTCGTCTACAGGATCCAGCGGAGCCCGAGGGCGAAGATGAAGATCGTGCATCGAGATCGCCTGGCAGCCTACGGAGGGACACAGACGGACCAATGATTGATCGGGACGATCAGCCTTTTTAGGAAGGGGGTGGTGTTACGGCTGTGAGTTTGTGTCATCGCTCGCCGCTTGAGTCACAACTGCCCCAGGGGCTGGGCTGTGGCTTGCCTCCTGTATTGCGCGCGCCTTATGCAACAGGGCTACTACAGACAAAGGGATAGTCCAGAAGATTCGTGACTGGACCAGCGGTGGAAACCTCGAGAAGCCGTGGACTCTGGATGGATCTAGAACCATTTATTGAGTCACCGGCCTGCTATATAAGAGTGACCCGTGAAGCAGTTGTTGTTGTGTTTTACGAGCTAGTGTGAGCGTTTATTCTGAGCGACAGAAGTGTGGTGACTTGCGAAACCCCTAGTGTAGCGGCGAAGTGAGGAACATACAGGGGACTGCCGTGTTCTGAGTAAGTGTGCTTTCACTGAGTGTCAGATATTGTGGTGTCGAAATTAAGTGACATTGTTTCTCCCAGCTGGTGAACAGCGCGCAGCAAGTGCTCGTAAGTACTGTAGTAGGCGCACATTAGAAAGAAGTTGCATGTAGTTCTGTCAAGGCCACTAGGCTCATTAGCGGCAGGATTAAATTCTGTGATCTGTTGACAAGTGGAAGGGCCAAGAGCGCTCAAGGAAGAGACTTGAGGAAACTGGAATAAGGCTCCTAATTGCTTGTATTTGCTGATTAGTGTAATTTTCTGGCCGCAATAAAGTTAATTACTTCTTTAAGCAGTAATTGGTGTTGTGCTTCCTACCCACCGTAATCCAGTTAACAAAAGTGCCACTAGGGGGGTGGCACGTAACAATACTTTAAATGTTAATGTTTTTATTTTGAATTTTTTACAAACGTTATCCAACACAATACGTCAAGTAGATCCGTATATAATATTTGATTTTTGATGTGTAACATTTTTCCACTCGGTTGCTGGATATTTTAGTGGCAGTGATTTTGAAAAATGGGACGGAAGTGGATCGGACGGAAGTGTGTAAGACGCACTGCCGGGTGGATCGTATCCCTCCTGGACATTCATCATCACTCAAAAATCTTTTTTATTTACGCACTAATAATACATAACAATTCCAAGACTCTCTTTTTTTTCTTCACTGCCTACTTGATATTTCTACTCTCGCACTGCCTTCTTGATACTCTGCTGCTAATCATATCAATATGACTCATTTTAACAGAATCCATATGAAATTACGTGTTGGTCTGTGAATCAAGAAGTCCGGGAACTGGGCACGCCTTTCATGATCTACTGCTGTGCACATTGCATTTCAGCGTCAGCTTCGCCAGTTTCGTTGCGTGATTTATAGCCTATCGGCCCGAAGGCCTTGAGTGCTTTAACCAATAATTTCGACCGACTACAATTGAATGAGGGGGGTTTGGGTGATTACCGTGAGTCAAGCTGGCCAGAATGTGACCTGGTGTACTGAGACATTAAAAATACAGAAGTTGCATTTACTCGCAGTTGGCCTATTTATAAGGAATTTAAGGTTATGAGCGGTGTCGCGTCATCTAATAAAATGAGTTCCGTATTATAAACTACAATATCTGTAAAACACTCCCTTTTACAATAGATTAATAATTGTGCCAATAATAGTATAAAATACCGGTGTATCAACAATTTCACGTGAGGTTTCTTCTATGTCAGATGTTAAACATCATATGCGACTACTGTAAGGCTCGTAAAGTTTTTTACAAATACTAGCACTTTGGCATGAAAATTCTCCAAAATGTCGCTGAAAGATTCAACTATCAGCATAAACTGTCCTTATGACAGGTGGTTAATATTGAGACCACTATCCCATAAAGGGTTGAGGGGCGGAACTACGAGGTCATCTTAACACAGATTAAAGTATACAAATTTGGAATGGATTTTAAAATTTAGAGGTGGTTTACTGGCTAGCATTCTTGGCTGTCCCCCCGTAAGGAGTCCAGGTTTGATTCCCGGCTATGCCAAAAAAAAAACTGGTGTGATGACTAGACTGGGGTACACTCAGCCTCGTGTGGCAAAACTGAGAAGAGGAGGGTTGGATTCCTACATCAGCCATCCTGGAAGTGTTTTTCCGTGGTTTCCCCACTTCTCCAGGCAAATGCTGGTATGGTTCCTAACTTGAGGCCACGACCACCTCCTTCCCAATCCTATCCCCAGTTTACAAATACACACACTAGTACAGCCAGGGCCGTGGTGGCGCAGCGGTCAAGCTGTTGGCTTCTCGCCACGGCGGGCCGGATTCGATTCCCGATCAATGTATGTGAGATTTTCAAAGTGAAATGCCATGTCCTGTGGTTCGGATTCCACGTAAAAAGGAGTTCCCGTGGCTCATGATTGCGAGATTAACGGTCACGTGAAACTACAAACTACTAGTTACAGCCATTACAATAACACAGGTTGTCACACAAATTCCACACACACACACACACACCCATGTACATCGGACTATACGACCACAATGTCACAGCCTATAAAAAACAAATATATGATCTGTTGTTGGTGGTTGGTTCTATTAGATGCGGAACTTCACGAACATCTGCCACCAAATTATCAGTCGTAATTATCTAGTAAAGATAAGCTGTCTTTAGTGTTGATCATCCTTGAAATTTATAATTGTTAGCATTTCTAATTGATTTATGGTGAGTTATGACTTCCAATTAATTACCTAGCGTACTGATGGTTAAGAAGGCAAGGTCAGACAACAGATTAGGACAGATGACAGTGCCCTGATCTAGGCAGCGACGCTCATGCTAGTGAATGGCACGATGATAGGGACACTGCTGTGCTTACTGTTCGTCTCACAGGTGAGCCAGATCATTTTTACCTCCCGGGGACATACAGTGAAACCTCTATTAAGAGACCAGTGACGGTTCCATGGAAAACTGGTCTTTTAGAGGGATGGTCTCTTAATAGGGTTAGCCATTAAAAATAAGTTTATACTGCATTATTAATAAAGTATAGCTGGAACACATACTTGATTACAATTTATCTGCATTGGTTCACATTTGGTACAAATTAATTACAATTAGTTATTTTCTGAGCTCTGTCATTTTAAAAAATCACAAATTGATCTCTGTTTCAGATTAGCACATCCTTTTTTTTTTTTAACAATTTCACTTTCTAGAATATCTCTGAGTTCGAAAGTCTATTAATTTGTTCTGGGTTCGAACAACCTTCTGGAAGAGCCGTTTCTTGTATGTTTTATACGTTACATAACACTTTTTCTAATGACATTGTATGCTGATGCAGTTCTGTGCCAACAGAACCATTGTTTACATCATCGCCCTCATCACCTTCTCCAATGGGAAGGCAGTCGTGAAGTGGTCTTTTTAAAGAGGTCAGACTGAGAAAATGCCTGGTCTTTGGTCGGGGAGAGGGGTGGTCCTTAAATAGAGGTAACAAATACATTGACCTTATGAGGTTTTAAATCGGTTCCAAGAAAAATCGGTCTTTAAGAGGGGTGGTATTTTAATGAGGGTGGTCTTTTAGAGAGGTTTCACTGTGCATCAGTTAGTTAGTTAGTTAGTTAGTTAGTTAGTTAGTTACAGAGGTGTGCAAATTATTAGAATCAAATAACTTGTTACTTACATACCTACTTACTTAGTTGGCCTAGTTAGTTACAGAGGTGTGCAAATTATTAGAATCAAATAACTTGTTACTTACATACCTACTTACTTAGTTGGCCTAGTTAGTTACAGAGGTGTGCAAATTATTAGAATCAAATAACTTGTTACTTACCTACTTACTTACTTAGTTGGCCTAGTTAGTTACAGAAGTGTGCAAATTATTAGAATCAAATAACTTGTTACTTACTTACATACTTACTTACTTAGTTGGCCTAGTTAGTCACAGAGGTGTGCAAATTATTAGAATCAAATAACTTGTTACTTACTTACCTACTTACTTAGTTGGCCTAGTTAGTTACAGAGGTGTGCAAATTATTAGAATCAAATAACTTGTTACTTACCGTACTTACTAAGTTGGCCACACGAACCGAAGTCGGGTCATTGCCTCACTCTTTTGCCTCTTCCATTGCTTTCTGTCTCCGTTGGCTCCCAGGCCCTCCAGGTCTTTCCTGACTCCATCCTGCCATCTCAACTTTGGTCTACAGAGGGGTCTTTGTGGATTTCCTTCTAGCACTCCTTTTACCATCCCTTCTTCCCTTCTCAGTACATGTTCCAGCCATTATATTCTTCTGCTTCTTATTAGTGCTATCACATCCGGTTCGTTATACTGTGCGTGAATTTATGTGTTCTTTCTTCTTCTGAAGTTTTCCTGCTCTAATACCAATCCGAAGATTTTTATTTACACTTTGTTTTCAAAGGTCAATATTCTCCTCTCCATCTTCTTGCTCAGTGCCCATCTCTCGGCCCCATATATCAATACTGGTCGTACAATTATCTTATAAGCACGGACTTTTGATGTCTTTGATAACAGTTTACTGCTGATTAGTTTATTTATTGCAAACATGCACCTCTCTGCAGATTTTATACGGTTCATTATCTCTTCCTCCATATTGTTATTCCAATTTACGATGATCCCTAGATACTTTAAGGATCCAGTCTTCTTAAACAGCAAGCTTCCTATCTCTAGTGCCCCCATCGCTTCTTCTTTATTCTCCCTTGTAACTACCATGCATTCCGTTTTCTCTTGATTGATCCTCAGACCCACTTATTGTGCCTCCTCTATTAACACTTTGGCTGTTCTTTATAGTTCCTCTTCATTCTCTGTTATGACCACAATACCGTCGACAAATGCAAAATCTAAATCAGTCACAATTTTTTATTCAAAATCATTTTATAGACCAACTTTTATTATCTCTTATTATCATCTTTAGTAATGTTTTCTCTCCCGAGGAATTATACATTTTTCCACAAGGAATTGCGACTGGAAACTTTGAGAATTAGGGATCCAGAGGGATACCTGAGCTGGGTCCGTTTTCTTTTTCTAATTGACTTCGGAATGTACCCTGTAAGTCAGGTAATTTCAATCCATAGTTCATGAATCTTTTGAATAGTTCAAGAGTCGAGCATCAGTAAAATGACTTCAAATCCCTCTGCTCTAAATTCATACGAAAAGTAGAGTGAAGAAATGAAAACAAAATGTGCGGCATTCCGCAGTAGCAAAGCTTTAGTGAATTAAGCGTAAAAAGTATAAATGCAATTTTGGAAAACTAGTAATTTGCATATCCCTGCAGATATTGTTGTTTTAAACGGTGGAACAGTGAGGTCATCTGCCCATGGAACTTATATTACTTCCAATTATTTGTGGCAACCGAATTTACTTCATCTTTCCGCCGATCTTTCTACTAGGTAAATGGCTGACCGTGTGGCTCAGTGGTAGCGTTCTCGCCTGCTGAGCCCAAGACAGCGTGATTGAATCCCGGTGCAGTCAGCTGGCATTTGAGGGTGGTTAAACGTGAGGGAGCCGTGTCATTAGATTTACTGGCACGTTATGTATTCCCTTCGGGGGTAAAATTCCGGTACAGCGGTGTCTCTAAAAGCCGCAGTAAGGTCGTAAAACTCATAATAATAGTATTATAGTAATACTGTTTCTTGGTCAGCGACTTCGCCGGCGTAGTTGGTAGCATGCTGAGCTCCTATGTCCAAGATCGCGGGTTCAAACCTGGCCGAAGTCGTCAGATTTTTTAAGAGCGTTAAAAATCCCTCAGTATTGGCATTACACTTCGAAAATCTCACATACATTGACCAGGAATCGAACCCGTTCCACTTTGGTGAGATGCAAACAGCTTTACCGCTGTGCAACCATGACCCCCCCCCCCCCCTCCCAAGGTGATCTTTCAGTTTGTGCCTCTGACGATTCCCATAGGAAGGTTTGTATTTCCAAAATTTGGTAGTGATCCGATGGTCAGCCAAGTCGGTACTTGATTTAGGCTTTGTACACACAGGTGGTAGCCATTTTGTTATCGTTCAGATGATGATGAAAATCTACTCCATGCGGCTTCGGTGGCGTAGATGGTAGCATGTAGAGCTTCTGTGGCCAAGGTCGCGGGTTCAAACCCGCCCGAAAACGTCGGATTTTTAAGAGCGTCAAAATCACTCAGTACGCCCTTCTTCGGAGGGGAAGTAAAGCTGGCGGGCCCGTGTGATAGATTCATGGCATGTAAAAGAACCTTCCACTAATAAAACATGTGTGAAGCAAATTTTGTAGGTTAGGTTTGATTAATGCTCTTAAGTCCCAACATTCGTCACCAGACGCTGGTTGCGATGGCATCAAGTAGTAGCCAAGTTTACAGCTAGGTGTCGTGGACGGTAGCATTTGGTAGCGAATGTAGGAACAACTTGAAATTATCGTCTGCGGTCCTTAATTGAATTAAAAACAGATACCACACACTAATACAGCCGTCACAATTAACACTGGTTATCAGACAGATTCTACACACACCCAAAGTACACGGGGCTACATGACCACGTTGTCGCAGCCCCTAAACTGAGGAACCGACCAGGGTACGATAAACCCCTATCTTCATATAATTCCGAAATATTTTGCTCATCCCTTGGCGTAAGATTGGATCAGATCGAAAATTCTTTCTGACAAAAGTTTTAGGTAATTTTTAGAGGACTATTGACCATTTTAAACGGCTTTGATATTGTGCTTATTAAGGGAGAAATGATTTTTTCTCTCAAAACTCCATTTTTCCCCACCTTTTAGTCAATGGTTAGAGCTAGCAATATATTTACTGAGATATGTTTTAGGCCCTTATCCGAGAATAGTAATAACTTTGAATAGATTCGGTTGCTCACATACTAAGAAAGTTATAGTGATATTTCACTTTTTTGAAAAGGCATCCCATTTCAACACCCTGGGTGCGATTTTTCCCTTTAACGAACTTGACCGAGAATTTAAAATGGTTATATTTTATGTTTAAAGTTTAACGTGTGTGGTACTGTACCCGTAATTACCTACCATTACCTGCTGCATCCCACGAAGACTGCCGGATCGTAGAACCTGAAAATTCCCAGCTAGAAAAAAAACCCAGGTCCTACTCACAAGTGAATGGGATAATAGGGCACAAATACACCTAACAAGGTAGTATTATGAAAGACCATGTCCACAAAAGCAAAAGTAGCTAAGAGAACATGAAATTCCAAAAAGAAGCACCTTGGAAGCGTGGAATACCCCGAAATATCTAGCGATGGTCTTCCTAATACCCACCTTCCACCACCTCTGTAAAGCATCACGCCATCAAGATTTTTAACTTTTTTTAAAATTATTCATAAAAATAAACATGAAACAAGAAAATCCTTGCATTCAATAGAATGCCCAAAAAACACCCCTCCAACAGGGTAATGCTATCGGAAAATCAACAAGGAATCGTCTCGTGTCCAACTTGGCACGTCAAAAAATATCTATACAACATCTAATATCTTGTACAATCCTAAATAAAAATATTTTAGGTGTCTCACACCCTACACATTTTATAGTTAATTCGCAAATGTTTAATATATACAACATATCAAAATTATAAAAATTATTCCAAGATATACTTATTTACATAAACAATAATTCATATTAATGCATCTCCGATGCATTCTTGTTTTATTAACCCTATGTTAATATTTTATAAGTTACTAGCTGTACCCGGCATGCGTTGCAATGCCAATCAAAGAAAGAGTTGGGGTTTTGACTTTGTTAGTTGCACTGCTTTTCGATTCCCAATATTTTCTTCTTTTTCAGTTAACCATCCCTAAACTATTATTTAAAAAAAATACTATCTCAGAAACATTCACGGGAGCGTGATCAACAACTCACGAAAGTTACATCGCAATGAAATGAATGGTATATGAACGCATACGGGACTGCTGAAACGATTAGAGCGCCGTCACCCATTTGTTGAATATACTCGTACGCTATCTATTGTAAAATGGATTTGTATGTCTACCCCTTATTATTCCCGTTTTCCAACGGGGTCGGGGATGAGATGCGATGGAAGTCTTTGTGGCGATGGTTTTTTACGGCCGGATGCCCTTCCTGAAGCCAACCTCATGAGAGGGGTTAATGAGAGATGAAATGAATGATGGTGAATGAAATTGGGCAAGGATGTGGAAGGAAGCGGCCGTGGCCTGTCAGAAGGTACCGTCCCAGCATTTGCCTGGTGTTGAAAATGGGAAACCACGGAAAAACATTTCAAGGACGGCCGACGGTGGCTCGAACCCACGCGTCTACAGAGTCAGCAGAGAGCTTGGCCCCATGACCTAATGCTGCGCTTTAGCCAGCGTAGCCACTACTGTCGGTTTTATTGTAAAATGGATTTACTAACTCGAAAACCTTTCCTGGCGTGTACACAACAACTTATCAAAGTTTCATCGCAATCGGATGAATGGCATATGAACGCATACGGGATTTTGTTTAAACGATTCACGCCGTCACTCATTTGTTGAATCTTCTTGTGCGCCACCCATTGAAAAACGGACTTACTAATTCATGAACCTTCGCAGGACTGAACTCAGCTCTCCAAAGTTTTATCACACTCGGATGAATGTTATATGATCGCATACGGGTCTTTATTGAAACGATTCACGCGCTGTCGCTTATTAGTTAAATCTACCCGTTTGCTACCAATTGTAGAATGGATTTACTAAATCAGAAACCTTCCATGGAGTGTACACAACAACTCACCAAAGTTTCATCTCTATCGGACGATTGTATATGAACGCATACGGGTCTTGGTCGAAACACTTCGCGAGTCGTCGCTCACTTGTTGAATCCATTCGTGCGCTACCTATTGTAACATGGATTTGCTAAGCTAGAAATCTTCCCTGAAGTGTACACAACATCTCACCCACGTTTCATCGCTATCAGACAAATGGTATTATACCCGGATCGTTCACACGTCCGTGACATTGTTGACATTATTATTTTGGAAAGAATGGTTATTAATTGAAGAGATTGAGGGAATGGATGGTTTGAATAGCGCGCGGAGGAGACTCAAGAGTGCTGAGGGAAGCATGCATCGCAGGAGCGAGTGACGCGAGTTTGTCACGTAGAGCCCGCATACGTCACGAGAATTTTTTTCTGGAATTACCTTTATGAGAAGAGATGGACGCTAGGAAATTAGCACACTTTACTGGCAATTACAAGAGAAGGAATTTGAGCTATCAAGTGTTAAAATCGGTCCAGTAGAAGCTGAGATACGAGATGGAAGTTTCTGGAACAATTGCTCGCTGGACTATATAAAGGGCACGATTCTCAAGATAGTTACATCATTACAACGGAGCATTTGCTCATGTGCGGAACTACGTAACGTGAAGTGACAGTATACACGCCGATATTCTGACGGTCGAAGGACTTAGTCGCTGTACCAGTGGTCAGCAAAACTTAGTTTTTGTTCGAGTGAACAAACTTAACTTTTGGCAGCGAATGGACTTAGAATATCCACTGACTTTCAGGTCACATATTCTACAGTCAGGTGATGGTAGTGTCGAAACCATTCACAGAAGTTAGCCTACAGAACGATGTATTTCTTGTGGTGACTATACATCAGGCACTTCGAATTTCATCAGGAGAAGTATTTATTTCATCAGTTCGTTTATGCAGCTAATAGGTGTTCCTATCTTAGCGTGCAAACGAAACCGCATTATTTGAATATGAGATTTATTCTCAAATCTACAAGAGTACTGTACCATTCTATGACTAAGCAACTTTTCGTCATGTTACACGGTACAGGTGATAACGGGAGTTATTGAGAACGAGTGACTGCAAATATCAACATGCGCCGTTAAACTACTCGTAGGATTGGTAGGACATGGAGACAAACGAGGTATATGAATACAGCAGATGGCCATGGGAAGACACTGTTGGAATAGTGTCCACCGCAGGACACGCTCTTCCTACGCATCAAGAATGAAGTAAGACAACTATTAATGTACTATTCACTAACCTGTAGTATTAGAGAATTCCATATTTTTGAACAGTCACGATCAGAAATCAACACACATTTTTCACCGTAGCTAGATTTTTGATTGTATTTGTCTGGATGACAAATGGAACTGCTGTCTGACAATTTATTTTTGGATCTACGATTTGACAGTACAGGCATTAGTTCATGTTCCGACATGAAATATTTCGATTGTTCCAAGGGATAGGATTATTTTTCTTTAATTCTTATTATGAGAGCAGAAGTAATTGCGACTTGGATTATTTAAATAATTTGATTTATTTAATAATAATAATAATAATAATAATAATAATAATCAAGTGGGAAGTGAAAAAGTTAATAATATTATAAATAATAACGATGCTATTTAAAGTTATAAATAATTAGGGAGTGATAATACCGAACATTAGGAACTAAATTATATTAATTGTTAATTGTTTATTGTGATTAAATAATTAGTGCATTAAATAAAAATAATAGAACATGTCAATAATAATCATTTATGTTCGACCCTAACTATTATGTGTCAGAAAACTGTATCATAATGAGGCTCATTATAACACTATTTTTAGCCTATTTTCAATTTTGAAAAAATAGGCTTATGAGATCACCTTTTGTCCGTGTGTGTGTGCGTGTGGGTGTGTGTGTGATTCATGTGTGTGTGTCCCCCTAATAAAATCTAAACGGCTGGAGCGATTTCAATGAAACTCGGTATGTTCATAGCACTATTCCCGGCGACCTCGACCGTGCCCTTCAAATTTTGTTACGTATCACCAATGCAAAATGGCGGCTGTGCGAAATATTTCACTAGCATTCAATATCTCCGAAACTATTACCGATATCGCCCTGAAATTGTGTACGGTGATAAAGGGTACTACTAGAAGTTCACCTATGAGACTTTCAAAAACCTGGTGACTACAAAACCAACATGGCGGTCAAGCGAAGTTGAGACTTTTAAATAGTTTTTTCTCGCGATTTAACTATCCACACGTAATGAAACTTGGTACAGCAAATATTTATACACATTGTAATGCACTGGAGTCTAATTTAGTTCAATTGTTTACATAACTTCAAAATGGCGGCTGTGCGAAATATTTCACTGACATTCTATATCTCCGAAACTATTACAGATATCACCCTGCAATTTAGTACGGTGATAAAGGGTACTGATACAAGTTTACCTATGTATATTTCATAAACTTGTAAAGTAGAAAACGAACATGGCGACCAAGCGAAGTTGAGACTTTTAAATAGACTTTTCTCACGATTTAACCATCCAAACGTAATGAAACTAGGTACAGCAAGTGTTTATACACATAGTAATGCACTGGTGTCTAATTTAGTTCAATTGTTTACATAACCTCAAAATGGCGGCTGTGCGAAATATTTCACTGACATTCTATATCTCCGAAACTATTACAGATATCACCCTGCAATTTAGTACGGTGATAAAGGGTACTGATACAAGTTTATCTATGTATACTTCATAAACTTGTAAAGTAAAAAACGAACATGGCGACCAAGCGAATTTGAAATATTTTAATAGACTTTTCTCGTGATTTAACTCTCTGAGCGCAGTGAAATGTGGTACAGTAAATGATTTTGCAGATTGTAATGCACTGCCATCTAATTTAAATCAATTGTTTACATAACCTCAATATGGCGGCTGTGCGAAATTTTTAAATTAAGTTTTGATTTCTTGTGTCGTAATCATGCGATCGAAGTGAAAGTTTGAATAATGAACCTAGGCAATAAGTGTCCTTGAATGGTACATAATTCTATGGCCTATACATATAACAATCCTAAATGGCGAGCTTCCGAAATATTTAGACGGTTCTCAATATCTATGAATCTTTTACAGCAACCAAACTGAATTTTTTTATGTTCATAGAGACTATGAACATATGTTCACCTATAGGACTTTCATTAACCTGCTGAGCACAAATCCAACATGGCGGCGACGCGAAGTATAAATATTTAAATGGACGATTCTCGCGAATTAACTATCCGAGTGCTGTGAAACGTTGCACGTTAAATGCCTATACAAATGTTGATCCACTGGCATCTAATTTATTTCAATTGTTTGCATAATCACAAGATGGCTGCTGTGCGTAATTTTAAAATCTCGTTTTTACTTCTTGTGTTCTAATCATGCGATTGAAGTTTGAATACCACACGTACACAATAATCTTAATGTAATAGTACAAAAATAAAAATCCAACCTGGCGACAATCTGAAATATTTAGACAGTTCTCAATATCTACGAATCTGTTACAGCAATTAAACTGAAATTTTGTATGTTGTTAGAAGAAATTAACATGAGCAGGATATATGAAAATAGGCTGTATAGTTCTTCACGGAACTACTTGTTCATTATGAAACAGTTTCTCCCACCAATCAGAGCTCAAGAAACAGTTGTGTGACCAATTAGAAAAGGATACCTTCGCGCATGCGCTCAACATCCAACATGTCTATATAAATTACCGAAATTGCACCGTCCATATGTTCGCGTAAATAAACTGAGACAAGAAATGGCACTGTACCTTAATATCCCCAAAATCAATTTCTAGACAGCGCTGGTTTTGAAACGACTTCGGTGACAGTTTTACTGAATACTGGAGCACAATCTGAACATATGGCATTGAAGCACACAGAGAGCATGCGTCGGTTGTCCAGAGAGCTTGGAAAGCAGAGATATACTACCCACCGCAGCACCCGATCACAACATTCTAGTGACTGAACAGATTCATGTATTTATGAATATTTATGTCAAAACACATAATAAGTTTTAATTATCGTCGAACATAAACAGTCGTATGCAACTCGCCTATAATGGTAATTAAGACACTCGTATGGAAATTATAAAACTCGCGTACGCTCGTTTTATAAAAATACTCGTGTCCTAATTATGGCCATTATAGGCTCGTTGCATAATGTACTATTACAGATGAGATTTAAATATTTCTTTATTAAAGAAATAGGGCGATAATAATCATTTATGACATTGATGATGCCTAAATATTTTTTGTAATAATAATAATAATAATTTGTGGATGAATTTAATTAATTGGAAGGACTTAAATTAATAACTTTGTTTATTTTTGAATAAAAGTTTGGAAGTTTAAATAAATTTAAATGAGTTTATGGATGATGAGAATGAAGTAGTAAGATTTTGAGCTCAGAATTAATTTTTCCAAAAGCACTTAAAATATATATATATATATATATATACATATATATATATATATATTCAGATGAAAAGAAAGGAAACGGAAGGTATTTAATGTATCAAATCAGGGAGAATTCATGTAAATGGGAGGCAAGGAGAGATTGACCAGAATTTATTTTATTGGTAAAATAACACTGAAGAACACAGTCTAGTAATTGACAGAATATTACAAGAAAAAAATATATATATGAAAAGAAAAATGATGTTGTGTGCAGAATATTTTGGTGATGATTTTAGTGAGCGTTTGGCGACACTTAAAGTTGTGGAGACCTTGGGGGTCATCCAAGAGGGCTTTTGTTCCCGTAGTTGTGGGCACACAAGGATGTGCGTATGTTTTTGAAAGAGCATGTGGGCTAAATTGTAAAAGAAGGGTTAGGCAATGTGGACCGCCCCATATTCTTGTCAGATTTCACTATTCTGTCAATCCAAATATTAAATAATATTTTTTTTTTCTGGATCAACTCGACGTTCCGATGGTATGCCTAAATAAATGATTGAAGAACTTGAATTTAGATTTGTTGAACCTGACCGAGAAAAAAAAAATAAGATGAAAAGTGCAAATGAATTAAAATAAATAATTAATGAATTTTTATTTTTGGAATAATAATAATAATAATAATAATAACAGTGGAAATGAGCAAATAAAATATTCATCATGTGAGAGGTTGAGAAAACTTGTTATAAATAAAGTGAAGGGAAATTTTGAAATGTATTAATTAATAATAATAACAAATATTTTTGATAAAAAAATTGAGATTATATGAAAATTTTGGTGATAGAAAATTTTGATGATATAAAAATTTTGGTGAAGAGTTAATGATTTAATCCGCTGATGGTGGATGGCAACAATTTATATTGTTTACAACAATTTTTTGTAATTTTAATAACATATGAAAATAATTTAAGATTTTTTGTGACATTTAAACAAATGAAAGTGAGAAAAGAAGAAAGTTAATTTTTCAAAATATTATGAAAAGTTTTTTTGAACATTTTTTTTTTTTATTGAAAATCTTTATGAACAATTATTAACATTCGACTTTATGTCAGTCGAGTATTGATATTGTTATGAAACAAGGAATCAGTGATATGATAATTTTTCCAAATAAGTCTAATTTTGGAATAACACCGAATGAAACAAGTGACTATTTTTTTTGGGGGGGGGGGGGGGAAATGTTTTGCTACGAATATTTGAACAATCAAATGCAATCTTTCGAAAAGTGAACTACAAACATGTAAATATTAGGGATCACTCAGAACTCTTTATTGAACAGTAATTACCAGTGTAAATATTTTTTTTTGATTTTTTTTTAATATCAGAATGGACTAATTAATTTTCTGATTATCATATCTGCGACATTCTAGTAATAATTTTACTGACTGTTGATTTCTCATGTGTGATTTGTTTTATCTTTGTTGATGTTTTTGCCATTCAAATCATATTTTTATCTATAAATAAATTGAGATTTTTAAGGAATGTGCTAATTCAAAACAATTTCTCACCTTACCTTACTTGTGAATTACCGAGATCAGGGATGCCAGATTAGACCCTAGTATTCACCTAGATAGACCCTGAGATATATTTTCTCGTGCTAATCTGATGTCGGTATTTTACAAAATGTGGTCGTTGGATCTCGGTCCAAACGGGCACAGTATATGAACGCATACGGGACTTTGTTGAAACAATTCGCGCGTCGTCGCTCATTTGTTGAATCTACTCGTGCGCTACCTATTGTTAAGTGGATTTACTAAGCCAAAAACCTTCCCTGAGTGTATACAACATCTCATCCAAGTTTCATCGCATTGGGGTGAATGGTATATGAACGCATGTGGGACTTTGTTGAAATAAACGCACGCCATTTTGTTGAAGTTACTCGCCTGCCATCTATTGTTAATTGGATCTACTATGCCTATAACTTTTCCAGGCGTATGCACAACAACTCACCGAAATTTGATTGCAATCGGATGAATTGTATATGAACGCATCACCAACACTCATTTGTTTAAACTACTGGTGCGCTATCTATTGTTAATTGGATTAACTATGCCTATAACCATCCCGGAAGTGTGCCAAACAACCCACCAAAATTTGGTCGCAATCGGATGAATTGTAGGCTATATGAACGCATCGCCAACACTCATTTTTTTAAATACTCGCGCGCTGTCCATTGTAAATTGGATTGACTATGCCTATAATGATTTCGGAAGTGTTCACAACAACTCATCAAAGTTTCATAGCAATCGGACGAATGGTATATGAACGCATACGGGACTTTCTTGAAACGCTTCGCGCGACTTCGCTCATTTGTTGAATCTACTTGTGCGCTACCTATTGAAAAATGGATTTACTAGGCCTAAAACTTTCCCTGGAGTGTACACAACAACTCACCCAAGTTTAGTCGCTATCGGACGAATGGCATATGAACGCATACGGGACTATATTGAAACACTTCGCGCGTCGTCACTCATTTGTTTAATCTACTTGTGCGATACCTATTGTTAATTGGATTTACTAACCCAGAAACCTTCCCTGAAGTGTACACAACATCTCAGCCAAGTTTCATCACTATCAGACGAATAGTGTATGAACGCATACGGGACTATGTTGAAACGCTTCGCGCGTCGTCGCTCATTTGTTGAATCTACTCGTGCGCTACCAATTATAACATGGATTTACTAAGCCAGAAACCTTGCCTGTAGTGTACACAACCTCTCACCCAAGTTTCAACGCAATGGGATGAATGGTATATGAACACATGTGGGACTTTCTTGAAACAAACAAACGCCATTTTGTTGAAGCTAGTCGCGCGCCATCTATTGTAAATTGGATTTACTACGCCTATTACTTTTCCGGGACTATGCACAACAACTCACCAAAATTTGATCGCAATCGGACGAATTGTATATGAACGCATCGCCATTACGCATTTGTTTCAACTACTCGCGCGCTATCTATTGTGAAATGGATTAACTATGCCTATGATCATCCCGGATGTGTTTACAACAACTCACCAAAATTTGATCGCAATCGGATGAATGGTTTATGAACGCATAAAAGACGAACACACAGACATTCCTTTATATATATATATATATATAAAAGATAAGATTTATCTCATAATTAACCTGGTTTTATCATTGACTTGACTTATTACTTGACTTGGCTTGTTGCAACCTAACAATTCGATTAGTCTTTTCATAATTAGTTTAAATTTATCATAAGCATATATAAACCCAACGAGCAATAAAGCTAATTGAAAGTTTTAATTGTCCATCCCATGTGAATTATTTTAGAACAATCAATAAATTAATAATGTTGGCATTTATATTAACTTTATCAAAGATAATCTATCCATCTGTAATGATTCTAGTGCAGTATTATCATCAGAGTGATTGTAGCAGTGAGGTATTAAAACATCTGTGATCAAACAGCTGATCTCACATCCTATCTCAAGGATTAATTAAATAATTATTCGACGACGTAGATTTTCATAAAAATCAGTAATAATTGGCTCTCACAAGCTCAATTCCAACAATATATTTTCTATTTAACAGTATCATCTCTGTTAATCACAATAATAATTCTAGCACTACTCACTGGTGTGCTGAACGATAAGGTACACCTAAATGTGGTGACATCCTATCATATACCTTAATCAAAGGTTTGTATCACTCATCAGTGATCACGAAAATACAGAATAAATTGTTTAACCTCATATTATACTGCACAAAACTAACATTCACTCTCCATAGTTAAATCTGAATTTTAAAAAACTGCGTGGAATTATGTTCAAAAAGGTATAAAAATATCCTGACTATATCAAAGTCTTGCCTTACAATATTTCATTACAAATTATGTCCTATTACTATTTTATATAGACTTTTTAAAGTCTAATCTGGGAAATTGCGTATAAAAGATATTTGCTGTCGTCAAAATATCTCCAATCAAACGAGAAATCGATGATAATAATAATAATAATGTCATTAAATCTCAAATTACAAAATGCACACAAAACACGTGGCTTACTCAAAGTTAAAATTGATCAATTCAAAAATAGAATTCAACACTCATTCAGATGGACTCAACATGTTTAACAATGCCCCCTACGCCATGAATCTTAGTTAACACAATTAAGTTAAAGTCTAATTGATGCATTAGGACACACTGTGAACATATTTCGCCTCTCAGAAATAGAGTGCTGCTGAGCGATGGTATTTCGACAAACGATTACGAACACGCATCTTTCGGTTGAAGTATAACAGTTCATGGCAGCGAGCAAGCATTCGCTTGTAACCATGTGTAATACTCATCTCTCTTAGAGGTGCGTAAAACATTTTTACAATATCAAGTTGTCTGGAACAGGAAGTCGTGTTCCCAGACCACATGTTGCGTTATGGTCACCTTGTGAGAAATCTCCGCTACACTGCGAATATAGTGCTTGCGTCAGAGGTTCAGCCAAACATGACTGTACACATATAAATGTCATTGCATATTCCCCCTGATGTCTGATCGTCCAACATAATGCACGGGAAATATACTGCTTCTTTCTCAAAAGAACTGTGCATGAATTATAGCCTGTTCTAATGTCACACTCAACCAGTGGCGAAGCGTGATACTTTTTGTAGGGTAGGCTGAAGTTGAATGAATTCCGAAAGTAACAAATGTGCTCAACTCCTCAAAATTCACAGCTTTAGTCTACTGGAAAGGCTGTGTCCCCACCCCCAGTGTCCCTTAACTCATCAGTGGTCGGGCGTTTTTTACCTTAATGGGGCACACACAGTTACTCATACCATGTATGGAAAAATTTTAAATAGAACAATTATCTTAACTAAATTGTATTCTTCACTTACACAGGCATAATAGAGCAGATGTGTTATTTCAAATAATTAAATCTAACTCGACAAGGAGCATCAGCAAATTAATACATTATCACTCACCATTAATTTTTTTGTAGGTAAGTCCGATCCTTCTGTCCTTTTTCTGGGCGTAGACGTCGATAACTCGAGAAATGAATTCTTGACGTTTGGAAGCAGATAACAGTTCTCTTCTCTATAGCCAAAATTGCCAAATTTGATAGTCTATCGTTCGTCACTGTGTTGCGGAAGTGCGTTTTAACACGTTACAATGTACTCATGCTTCTTTCGCATGAAGCAGTGGTCGCCGGAACTGAAAGTACCAAGGAAAATAGCTTCACGCACTCGGGGAGCATAATTTTTAATCCATTATGTATAATAAATCCCTAGGCGATAGGTGTTTATCCTCACTGCTATAAACGAACATAAGTTCTCCTGTCAGTTTTTCATGATCGAAGAATGGATACACTTTAAACAATTTTTCGAGAATAAATGCCGGGAAATTATTTGGCCTACTGTAATACAAAAAAAAATCCTGATCTACCAATTCCGTAAAATCTAGCTTCTGAATTTCCTGGAATCTGGTTTCCATATTCACTACTATAGTGTCAACTATTTCAAACACAAGTCACTTCAATTTCTGTGATCCTGCTTCATTTAGAGTAGTTTTAAGTTCACCTGCTGAATTTAGGAGAGAGTTAGCTTTCTCTATGCAGGCAAGAAATACTTCTTCACATCTTAGTTTATCAACCGCCTTAGTGCAATGTTCAATTTCGTACTTGCAACGTCTTATATCTACGGTTTTGCTTTGCATGATGTCAAACAATGCACCCGTATGCTGAAAAATCAAATTATAAAGCTGCAGCAAAAAAAGAAACGTCTGATCATTCAATATATTGCCAAGTCCAATTGCCTGATGTAAGATATTATCATCCCATCCATCATTGTCTATAATATCATGAAATGCGGCTTTTAGTTCCGCATAGTGAAGGATAATTGTTGTTAGAGCGCACGAATGAACGTTCCATCTTGTTTCACATGAGCTTGGCAATTTGAAACCCCTTGCTCTAAGAAGATCGCTTCTTTTACTAGAACGGCTAAAGAAAGTATGGAACCTGCGATGTTTGCTACAAAAACTTGCGTAATTGTTTTACAAGCATAAAGCAGAACCAAATTTAATTGATGCGCGTAGCAATGGATGAAGATGGCATGAGGATATTCTTGTTTTACAATACAGTGAACACCAGCCATTTTACGTGCCATTGCACTGCATCCATCGTACGTTTGGGATATTAATTTCGCTTTCGAGATCTTCCAGGTTTTGAGGACGTCAAGCAAAACAGCGGCTATACCTTGAGCACTTCGGTCTTTTGAAAGGTCATAAAATCCTACGAATCTCTCTTCAATTTCTCCCGGTGCGTTATTGGCATAACGGAAAATAACGCTCATTTGACTTGTAGTTGAGACATCCGTGGTTTCATCAGCCTGTATGGAAATAAACGGACTATTTTCAAGTTCACTAAAAATCTGTTCTTTAACTACTTCCGTAATGCATTCGAGTAGATCGTTTTGTGTGTCAGAGGAAGTGCCTTTATATACCCCATCGGATAATAAATGAGCTTTCATTCTTCCTCTGCCAAGAAATCCAATAATTCTAAATAATTGTCTTTGTTTAAAGACGTCTCAGATTCAGCGTGACCTCTGAGAACTAAATCTTGCCGCGCCAGGAAACAGAGAGTGGAAATCAGTCTTTTCATTATATTCCTATTTCGGTCGACTTTTTCATTGTGTTTCAAAGCTGCAAGACGCATCGCCTCAGAAAGGGCATGGCCAATTCTAGCGGTACCTAAATGATTATATTTAACAGCTGCTGTGATGTGTGAAATTAAACACTCATGTTTTTTGCCTTAGAAAGAAAATTTTTAAGACTTTCCTCACCAACCCCTCTTTTGCCCCATTCTAAATTGTCTTTAGCAAAAAGCACACAATAAAAACAAAATAATCTACTTCGGGTAGCACTACCACTCAACAATGGTTTCGACTCGTACCATTGTCTCTGAAACCGTCTTACAAACTTTCCATCGGTTTTCTGAAATGAAAAGCTTGGCGTGGGCTTCCGATCATTCACCTGGATTTTTTCCTCCAAAGAGAATTGAGAAAAAATGTTGGATTTTCAATAAGAAAATTCAATGGATCTTGAGATGTATTGAACGCATCCATTGAAACGCACGTGTCGTGTAGATTAGCGTACTGATGCCTACTATGTGTTTTCAACTACACTGTAACACACTCACCACACAGTAGGATACAAATATATTAATAGAAACACACTTCACTGCACTTACATTCCACACTGGCAATAGGCTGCACAGTTTCGTATCATTCACCGTGTAGCCAGGACTGCCAACATGTCGAAAGAGCACATTTAAAAAAATATCAATCTGCAAGTTAAGTTATGTATTTTAAAGTAACACATAATGAGATTTATCTTAAATTCATTTTTTGCGTATGTCTGGGTCCTGTTCAGATTTATGTCCATGTTCAATAATTTTACATGTCAGAAAATTATGCTATCTTGCATTTAATATCATTGACAAGCCTGTAACCATTATCATTCATTATACTGTGCTGTCTTAGTTCTGCCAAACACCCCTAGATTGCAGCAGTTACTTACAACCAGCGTTGTGGGGTTTCTATCTCCAGGTCCTTGGGCAAGCCTTAACGCACAAGTTTACAAGATACACCCCCTCTTCACCCCGCCCCCCAAGTAGTTGCTACTGCGTCTGCGCGCTTCAGGCTGAGTTGAGGTGAATAGCTATTGGTTGATTTGGTTGTGAGCAGACACAGCGCTAGACAGCGCGAGTTCAAATATATAATATTTGAAATATCAATCGAAAAACACCAATAATAGCGGAAGAAAACGAATTTAAGTTTTTTACGGATAGGCTGAGCCTCAGCGCCCTAATGGGCGCCTCGCCCCTGCACTCAACAGGTGTATAACGAGAATGATCCCGCATAGACTGATAATTCGCAATGGCTTCCTGCCACACTCGCTTCACTGCGCCTAGTATCAAACCGCGTGCTAAGAAAACGTGAAATGCTTCTGCTCATATAAATAGGAGCTTCGCTTGCGATGTGAAAATACTCGTACACCATATTCACATACTTAAAATACACAGTCTATTCGTTAAGTTAATTGTTCTGAATACTTACGGTCCGTGTTAAATACTTCTCGGTACACGATATCACTTCAAAGACGCTCCCGTAATCCATAGATAGTTCCGACTCGAATTCACATAATGATCTCTCTACTCCCCTCCTGCCTCACTGCGCACGTCAACTCTTACCCCCTCCCCGGGGTATCCTAGTTCGACGTTTCTCTCCGATAGAGCGCAATATAATCATTTCTCTATAATACAGGCTTTTTAATAATGCTATAAATACATGTATAAACTTTCGAGCATTCTTACATGATATTTAGCCTCAATCTTACTGCGTAAAATACTCCATTTAGCCATAATGTTCAATTCATTTCCTGAATGCAGGTGTCGAGGTTTTCTTGACGTCACGAAGATCACAGTCCACTAAGTCTTGACTCCATTTCTTTCTAGCGACTTGCTTCCAGCAATTTCGCGCATTCTCGGTTACCTTCGGCTTCCTTCCCAAGCATGCCATAGACGTAGCGGTAGCCACCATATTTTCCTACACGGAATACCGTTCGAAACTCATCAACTAGTGGCGCGCGAGCTATGAAATAATGGTACAGTAAAAAATGACGGTAGGCCTACTTATCGTGCCCACAAAAAAGTGATATACTCGTATATCATTTACTGTATACAGGGTCTTTCATATAAAGTATGAACGGCGTGTGGCGGATTTGTTATCCATTGCTGCAGTGGCCTTGGCCGAGCTTGTGACTTGCCACGGCCCCCTGATGTAGTATTGAAAGCGCGCGCATAGTATATACGTGACTTTGCAATTATAGGTGTTCAGTCACCGGTCTGAACCTCAGATGCTAACATGGTGAGACAGTTATCATTACAACATCGTATTTTTGTATGTAAAACTTATTTTAAATACGAGTCGGCTCGGAGGGTACGTGATGCATTTGTTCAACAATTCCCTGTTAAAGAGCACTAGCACAGATTCACGTAATTGAAAATAAATTTGACACTACTGGCTCAGTGCTCAATCAAAGTCATAAAATAACAGATCAGAAACGTTACAGTGGCAGAACACACTCGCGTCAGCCAAAATGTGGTTACCAGGTGCAATGCCTGCATAACCAAGGAAGGACGACACTTCCAACATCTTTTATAAAGTAATATTTCATATAGGATTGTACACACGCTTAAAGCAGGGGGGCATAGCGCGCCACAAGCTCGGCCAAGGCCACCGCAGCAGCGGATAACAAAACCGCCGCTTGCCGTTCTTACTTTATATGAAAGGCCCTGTATATAAATTATATATAAACTTTTGAACTGACTGTGGTTTTGGGGTCTGGGGGATCTGAAACGCGAAGAAATGTGGAAATTTTCCGGAAGTCGTAACATGTTACCCATCGCAATAGTTAGCTTTCTAATGAAATCTACCTTAAATACACTGATTATTTCGATATTGCATTTCTAGTATTTTGGATCCAATGGAAGTGTGATCAACCTCAGTGAAGAAGACATAAAGGAAACACGGAAATGGTGGACTGAATTCAAGAAACTGAACACGACACCTGTGGCCCTGTCTTCTCTGTAAGTAATTAATATTTTAATATGCATATGTTTTGGGCTGGGGATCTATCTGGAATTAGCGGGGATAAATTTCCGACACATAGTTGCCATGCACTTAGTTCCCAGTCGTTGAAACGTACGTGCTACTTATGTTTTGGATATGCAACACCATATCTTATTTTAGTACAGGGTCATTATCGACAGTATGTGCTCCCCGATAAACACTGCAAGCTAAAACTCAGCAATTCTTCTAGGTTTGTGCCGTGTCTTGTGTGGGGTTTCGCCTAGGACACCAAGCTAGGCTCATCGGCGGGCTCTTGGTGTCCCATCTTTTTGGAAGCCTTCATAGGGAGGTTACGGCTGCTTGAGCTTTTGGTTCTCGCAGTCAAGGAGTGCAGTTGCACTCTATATAAAGGGAGGTATCGCGCAGTTCGATACTCCTGTGGGGGTCCGGGCAGGGACACCAAGAGCCCGCCGATGAGCCTAGCTTGATGTCCTAGGCGAAACCCCACACAAGACACGGCACAAACCTAGAAGAATTGCTGAGTTTTAATTCACCGGCCGTGAAAGCCAATACACCATCTTTTTGGAAGCCTTCATAGGGAGGTTACGGCTGCTTGAGCTTTTGGTTCTCGCAGTCAAGGAGTGCAGTTGCACTCTATATAAAGGGAGGTATCGCGCAGTTCGATACTCCTGTGGGGGTCCGGGCAGGGACACCAAGAGCCCGCCGATGAGCCTAGCTTGGTGTCCTAGGCGAAACCCCACACAAGACACGGCACAAACCTAGAAGAATTGCTGAGTTTTAATTCACCGGCCGTGAAAGCCAATACACCATCTTTTTGGAAGCCTTCATAGGGAGGTTACGGCTGCTTGAGCTTTTGGTTCTCGCAGTCAAGGAGTGCAGTTGCACTCTATATAAAGGGAGGTATCGCGCAGTTCGATACTCCTGTGGGGGTCCGGGCAGGGACACCAAGAGCCCGCCGATGAGCCTAGCTTGGTGTCCTAGGCGAAACCCCACACAAGACACGGCACAAACCTAGAAGAATTGCTGAGTTTTAATTCACCGGTCGTGAAAGCCAATACACCATCTTTTTGGAAGCCTTCATAGGGAGGTTACGGCTGCTTGAGCTTTTGGTTCTCGCAGTCAAGGAGTGCAGTTGCACTCTATATAAAGGGAGGTATCGCGCAGTTCGATACTCCTGTGGGAGTCCGGGCAGGGACACCAAGAGCCCGCCGATGAGCCTAGCTTGGTGTCCTAGGCGAAACCCCACACAAGACACGGCACAAACCTAGAAGAATTGCTGAGTTTTAATTCACCGGCCGTGAAAGCCAATACACCATCTTTTTGGAAGCCTTCATAGGGAGGTTACGGCTGCTTGAGCTTTGGTTCTCGCAGTCAAGGAGTGCAGTTGCACTCTATATAAAGGGAGGTATCGCGCAGTTCGATACTCCTGTGGGGGTCCGGGCAGGGACACCAAGAGCCCGCCGATGAGCCTAGCTTGGTGTCCTAGGCGAAACCCCACACAAGACACGGCACAAACCTAGAAGAATTGCTGAGTTTTAATTCACCGGCCGTGAAAGCCAATACACCATCTTTTACGGCAAGCTAAGCTTGCTGTGACTGGTGCAGCCGGTGGTTGGCGCGCTTCGCTGACTCATATCGTTACCGGTAGTTCACACGTGTTTTGTCATTCATATGGACGTGTATCTGCAATGCTTATACGATAGTATTGCACGTTTAGTGAGTATTGTGATTACTGTGATTGCGCGAACGTGAGTATATCCATAATTCGTATATGAAAAACAGAAAGTCTTGTTCTGAAACAAGACGAAAATTTCGAATCAAGTTTCCAGGAAGACCTGTGCGTAATGCCAGTACAATTAGGAGGCTCGCTAAACGATTCAATTAAACAGGTTCCGTAAATAATAAAAGAGTTGACAGACATTCTTTCATCAGGAGATGTCAGGTGTGTGTTACAAGTGCGGGAGGACATTTTCAGCATCGCCCATGAGCACTATAAGTACACATTATTGAACATGTTTGGTAAAGGTGTAAAAGTGCGCGCCATCACCAGCTGAACCGGGTACGCGCGCCCGCGATCTGCACCAGTCAAAGCCGGCTTAGCTTGTCGTGTTTATCTGGGCACTCGTAGATAATGACGCTGTAGTGTTAGTAGTAGTAGTGAGTGAGTGAGTGAATTCCACGTCCCATCTCCAGCCCTGGGGTCTCCATAAACTGGAGACCCCAGTTTATATAAATTTATTAATCACAAATGTACATACATATAAGAAGAATAAATCAAAATAATCATACAATACATGTGTGAATAAATGAAGATACGTATAATTTCAAATTTAAATACATTGAAATACATTGAAAGTTTCATATTTAAATATCTATTCCTCACAAAGCCAACCTATGGATCATCTGTGGGAGCTGCTTTAAGTACATACTGTACAGCCCGGGGGCAGTACCCCCTAAGACCCACCCCTCCATCTTACATCAAAACCACCCTCATAGGCATACCATAAGCCTCATGTACTTCAAACACAAGCAGGCCCGGCATACTGCTGACAGCCACACTTACATAATACAAACAAAAACTCAGTAACTGGAGCGGCAGCAATGAGGAAACGCTGATCAGGCAGTGGGGGAAGGCCTTAAAGGCTAGGCCCAGAAGAGCCCCATTATCTGTTCTTGGCCAGCAGCCCTGCCCCGGCGAGGTCCGTTCCAGCTCTTCACCAGGTGAGATCTAGCCGTGTGCTCAGATTCCTTATCTTTGTAAACACCTACCCTGAACATGTGTGCACTTTACAACTTGTACTTCATTTTATATCTGTCTTACTCCCAAAAGGGACATCACATCACAGCTACTGGCCAATAAACACTTGGTCAGTAAACACACACGTTTATTACTCCTTTCACCCCGTTTTTACATCCTTACACCCAACCTGACCTTGATCATAATTGCCCCTGACCGTGCAGACCAGGAACTGCATCATCAGGAGTCCTATTGTACTCGAGCAAGCGGCCTGACTGCAGAGTGTCAAGTCACCGACTCCGCACGCCCGCTGAATCGCTCACTCTACTTAATTGGCAGGCTAGATTAGCAGCCCACACCTAGACATCCATCCCCTAGCAGGTAAACGCATCCTGTAGGGACGCCCCCAATGGATTAAGTACTCACACCAACACACTACACTGGTAGTCTTCCCCCAATCACGGAAAACTACCCTCATTCGGAAACAGCCCTTAAAATTAACACATCAACACTACCCTGTTTATCCCACACCCAACAGAGGGATACAACATATTTGGTGGAGCCGCGGCTAACACGCAAAATAAGGGTAAGGGACTCAAACAACGAGCCCTCGTGGTAGAGCGATCCATTCCGCAAGTAGCCAAGCGAGACTATTTTTTTCTCCCAGAATACGCTCCACATTTTTTTCTTTTTTCTCTTCCCCCTTTATTACACGGGGACTTGTATTATTACACCCCCCCCCCCACCCCCCACCCCCCACCCCCACCCCCATAGTGCATGGTCGGTGGAAACTAAATGACCACGTTTAAAACCACACTACGGGACTTTGCGCACCATTTGTCGGCTAAGACAACTCCACTACTACCGAAGTTGAGAATTAAAAACGCTGACTTAATAACTGAACACACTGCACCACGCTTCCTTAAGGAACTCGAATTAAAGGCATTAGGAATCCGCGCTCAATACCCTGTAGCGGCAGCACAAGTCACACATTTTACACGATCCCAGGCCCAGACCAGTGCGCAGGGACAAGAGTCACCAGTATCTAGCGCTAGTGAGGCAGATTGCTTACCAACACTCCACCCCCTATTATTACAGCAACTGCAAATCACAGAGCAAAAGACTGATAATCTGCTCGCGCGCATCACACAGTTATTGGATACAGACGCTGTTAAGGCAGACAATCACACGACAGAGGCGGTCCTGGATATACATACTATTCTAGAGACAGTCAGACAGGATCTAGACAGGACAGTGGAAGTAGTGAAGTCCACACAGTACGACATTACACCATCGATCAGTGACGACATATCAGGCGACGAGCCCCCTGGCAACGTAACACACGTGTCATACACAGGGAGTGAGGATAATTCCCCTCAAAGCAACCCAAACCCAAACACCTCAGCACACGATAGAAGTGCGGACAACGTAAACGGACTAGAATCCTTACACAGCCAAGGAGAGGTAAACGAGCAGGATATGAATAGGCACACGGAATATCCAATGATACATCCAACAAAGTTCACGGGGGAGGGCCAGGATCCGGAGGAATACCTCAAGGCCTTCAATAGAACGGCTCGGATCAATGGCTGGAGCGAAGAAGTCAGGAAACGGCTCCTACGTGCATACCTAACAAAGTCGGCCATGACATGGTACGAGCTCCATGAGGACAATCTAGAAAACGCCACATGGGACGAAATCACTTTGTTGCTGAAAAGTGAATTCCATCTCACACCAGACGATGAGGACCTGTATGACCAAATTAGACAGAGCTCACAGGGGCCTACAGTGAGCGCACAGACGTATGTAAACGCGAAACTGCTGATGTGCGACAAATATAACGCAGCCATGCCGCATAAGCAAAAAGTTAAGTTGCTAATGAAGGGCCTTAGGCCATCCATCGTGGACAAACTATGTATCATGAACAACCCTACGGTCCAGCATATGCTCAACAATATAAAAACAATAGAGGCCGGGAGAAAGATCACGGAAAGAGCTACGGAGAAAGCCGTGAATCAGCATTTTCATCCAGAAAAGGACGACACCAGTCAAAAGATGGATGAGTTAGTGGACAGGATGGAGAAGCTAACAATAGCTGCCATCCAAGCAGGCGGGGGACCACTCAGGAGTGAACACACTGACACGGAAGAACTATACTATCCCTAGAGGGAAAGGGGATACACGGAGAGGAGACACTACGAGCGGGAGAAAACATACTACCCTCCACAGCGGCCGACAACACCATATACGCAGGACAGGCCACATTACCCTCCACGATATTCACCGGTCTCATACACAAATGTTGAGCCAACATACCCCTCACGGCGACCGTCATCCCCATACACACCGGATTATTACCCTTCAGAGTACGACCACAGTATCCCCCGGCGAAGCAGCCCGCCACCGAGTAGACAGGGCTATGCTTCCCCACAATATAGGGGAAATGGGGACTATCGGGAAAACCCACCCCCAAGCAGGCAAGGCTATGCACCCCACATTATAGGGGAAATGGGGACTATCAGAAAACCCACGCCCAAGCAGGCAAGGCTATGCATCCCCACAATACCGGGGAATACCGGGAGAACCCACCCCCAGGCAGACAGGGATATGCACCCCCGCAGTACAGGGGAAAGGGGAATCGCCGGGAAAACCCGCCCCCGCAGCAACAGACGTACACCCCACCCTGTCGGAGGCAAGAACACAGACCACAGGTCAGAAACCGCAGAACACCAATCCCACAGAAAGGACGGGAGGCCCATGACACGTACACGAAGGGACCGGAACACTATCCGCTCCCCGACGGACACCCGAGGGAGTTAAGGGACGAGGCACCCCACTGGACAGACAGGAGGGCAATGCTTCCCACACCCGGTTATCCACCGCAAGCGGGGAGTTGGCGCAGCCACCCCGAGGGGGGGCAGACATACAGCACGGGGAGACGCATCCTACGTTTCAAAAAAAACGCCTAGACGGGGAGGTTCGGCCAGCTAAAAAAGCAGCGGAGGTTCCTCCCCTAACACAACACCAGAGAGGCCCCTCACCTAAACAGACTCGCAAAAGTAGGGGGAAGAAGCAGCCAACTAAAACAAGAGCTGACGATCCGCCCCCGGACCGTTTCCAAACACACCCCGTAAAAGGGGACGGCAATTGTCTGTTCAGGGCCATTAGCTTTATAGTCCACCATGCCGAAGATCACCACAGGGAGTACAGGCGGGAAACGGTTAAACACATCCTGGCCAACTGGGAAGAGTACCGGGATTTCGTGGCGGACGAACAGGAAAGCCCATTCCAGACCGGGGCAGACTACGAACGATACATAGGTAGGGATGGTACCTATGCCGGCGCCGTAGAAGTGACCGCTCTCGGCAAGGTACTTAAGCTGAACATACATGTATACACTGACGTACACTCGCCGCCACTATTCACAACCACGGGATTCGACCGGGCCCTGCACATACTATTTACGGGGAACCCTAGGGAGGGACACTATACGCCCCTCATAATCACGCGCGAACAAGACGCAGACAATCAGCCCACAACACAACCGGACATGAAAATATCACCAGCAGGGAAACAGGGGGAAAAAGGCAAATCCACACCCTCCAGACGGGAAACCATACCCCCTACGCCACAACACGGGGCGGGAAGTGACCCCACACAGGCGCAGGACGCGAACACACTTGGCATAGGGGAGCCAGCAACAGGAATCGAACTCGCGACCGCCTGGAACAAAAAACGGGGTCACAAGTGCAAATGAAGGGTTAGGTTTGCAGACACACCCTCACAGGAAGAGGAGAGGAACAACACACCCACACAGAAACTGGGAAGTGTGAACACATTAACCGCTCACAAGAATCCCTGTATTTTGACAGCGCGGGCAATGAAGAGAGCAGGCAGTGTACTGACTGGGCACATTTCGCTGACCGAGATAAAGAACTTGAGCCAGGAAATAAGCCGCGAAGCCAAGCGTGCCAAGTACAATGAGCGGCCAGCTCCATGCTTCTTCAGCACAAATGTAAAGCAGGGCATCAACAGTGGCGCACACAGGGACAAGGACACTAAGGTAGTAACAACAACATACACCCTCCACAATACATCTTTACAGGGGGAAGGACTCAAATTAGCAGCACTGACAGTACACGCCAGCATAAATGGCCACAGGGTGCAAGCCTTCGTTGACACTGGTGCAGCGGTAAGCTGCGTCAACAGAAAACACGTCACCGAAGGGCAGATACACGGTGTCACGGGTGACATCCGGCTGGTAGCGGCCAATGCTCAGACGCTAGAAAACTCGGGGGTGGCAAATATACACATCAGGCTAGACCATTTTGCGACAACAACCCCATGTTCGTGATAGAACATCTTTCTGCGTCAGCAATAATTGGCATGGATTTCCTCGCCAAGTACGAAGCTAGCATAAATTTTGCTAGCGGCAAGATGCTTTTAATGCATAACCAGAGGCTCACTACACATCCCATGGTATACACCAGGAACACAGATGGGATTCGAGCGGAGCGAGAAATCCACGAGCACCAGGCCTCCACACTGAACACAATCGACAAACACACAGGCACACACACAGATAAGACGCTCAATCACACTCACAGCCAAGATCTGACACCGGAACAAGATAGGAGGCTCACGGAGCTCCTGGAGGACAATAGGGATATCTTTGCCCATTCGCTGAAAGATCTTGCGGTGACAGACCTTATCGAGCATCAGGTCACACTCACCAGTGACCGGCCAGTCCACCAGCCCCCCCTTCAGGGTGAGTCAGAAGGAAAGGCACGCTATCGACACTCAGATTAAAGAGATGCTCGAAGCGGGAGTAATAGAGCCAGTGATCTCGAATTACAGTGCTCCGGTCTTGCTGACCAAGAAGCGAGATGGCTCCCACAGGTTTTGTACAGATTACCGTAGGCTCAACAAGTTAATAGAAAATGACAGTTATCCACTACCACGGGCCGACACCTATTTGGATGCTCTCGGTGGGTCCAGCTGGTTTAGCTCGATGGATTGTTATAGTGGCTTCTATCCAATCCCCGTTTATGAGCCGGACAGGCACAAGCTGGCGTTCGTTACAGAAAACGGCCTCTATCCCTACACAAAGTTACCAATGGGCCTCCGTAACGCCAGCCAGACCTTCCAAAAGCTAGTGGATAAGGCATTTTCAGGGCTAAAATGGCGGTGGGTGCTCGTCTACGTGGACGACATAACAGTCTTCTCCCAAACCTTTGTCGAGCATCTCGTACACTTGGAGGAGGCTTTCGCAAGGATAAGAGAGGCCAAATTAAGGCTTAAACCTGCGAAGTGTCAATTTGCCAGACAGCAGATTAACATACTGGGCCATATTGTTAACAGAGAAGGCATTATTCCCGACCCAGCGAAGACGGACGCAATAACGGGCATCCCGATGCCTACAAATCTGAAACAATTGCGTAGCTTCAATGGTCTGGCTTCCTATTACAGGAAGTACATCTATAGGTTCGCACACATCGCCCACCCCCTAACCGAACTCATACGTGAAAAGACGCCCTTCCACATTAAACAAGAACATATAGATGCCTTCAACACGCTTAAGCAAATATTGACCACCCCACCATTACTGCAACACTTCCATAGTAATAGGCCCACATTTTTACACGTGGACGCAAGCCAGTATGGACTGGGAGCTGCCCTATTACAGAAAGATACGGAGGAGCGCAAACGGCCAGTGGCATATGCCAGCAGAGAATTAACGGCCGTCGAAATCAGATACTCTGTCACAGAGCGTGAAATGCTGGCATTTTCATGGGGAGTGAACTATTTCCGGGTATACCTCTATGGTATCCAGTTCACGGTAATGACTGACCACGCGAGCCTCCTTTTTTGGGACAAATTCAAAAACCCAAATTCGCGACTCAATAGGTTTATATTCCGTCTTTACGAATATCACTTCGTGGTCAAGCATAAGAAGGGCGCTACACACCTAGATGCAGATGGGTTGTCTAGGCTGCCGGTAGCCGATCACCCAGATGACAGTAAGGACCACGAATGTGACGACATGCCGACTTTTGCCCTGACGTTGGTTAACATAAAGCAGGAGCAAGAGCGTGATCCATACTTGATGCACCGGTAGAATCCCCCCCTTACCCTTTAAATAAACCAAGATAATAATAATAATATTAGCATATCAAAATACAATTCATCAACATGATATTACCATATCAAAAAAAAATTATAACACAGAAAAAGGCCTAATTAAATTACTCGCTAGGTCAGTTGAATTCACAGCTAAAAAACCTAGGGAGAGAATATTCCTAGTTTCATAGCATTGTGGAATACTCTGATCTAATTTGGAATTAGGGAAAAGGTGGGATGTAACCGAGGTCAAGACCAGCTTGTTGAATGGAAGGCTGGATGCGTACCTCAGTAGGCCGTATTAATATGACCCTGCCAAAAGATGAAGGAAAGGGGAATAATCTTCCTAGTGACTTCATGCAATAAATAACGTGACAAATCGAAATAAGCTAACATGTATTGAACAGTAAGATCAAACAAATTACAAGATAGACCTTCCACCACTAAAATTAACTATCTGACAAATATGATCTAATTGGCAACTCCAGCTATCTGATATGACATCTAGCGGTAAAAATGAGAAACTTACCAAGTAGGGTACATTTGTCACGTGGTGACTGTTTGTGTATGGTTTCTTGTATTGGTAAGCAGATCGTGGTAAATTCTTCGTGTTTATTCATAAGTAATAAGTTTTACTCGTTGATAAGAGTGCAAAATGAGTAAAAGCAAAGTATATTGCTCAGTTTACGGCTGTAAGTCGATGTATAAGAGGGCTGCGGATATACGTTTTCATCACTTTCCAAGAGATGCAAATAGCAATAGCCGAAAGGTGACGATACCAAATAAATGCGGGCAACAAAAGCGGGTTGGACCATTCACCACTACACTCACTGACGACAGGACGGGTTGTTCACTTACGCCGAACCAAGCCGCACCTAGACAGCCAAGCACAGTCTCGCCGAGCCAAGCCGTACCAAGACAGCCAATCCTACGCCAGCCGAAGACAGCCAAGCTTCATCAGTCAGGTATCCTTCCCCGCACCCTAGTTCATTTCCAATAACCCTACCAACCGCCATCACGTCGTTCTGAAATATCCGAGCTATTCCACTACGAGTCATATAGGCCTAATTTGACTTCGCAGGAATCAAGCAATTCCTATCTACCCCGAGTTTTAATACAAGTTAAACTCATCCCTTCGCCCTACCAAGCAGCAAATAATTTCTAGGGTCTACGGTACAGTGAGCAAACTCAAATATAGCTTTTAAACGTAAGAGCGCAATGACTCGAACTGCACAAAAACAAATACCAGCAGACAACCGATGCTTGATAATATGCAATTGACTCATAAGATCCAGTGGAACACACAAATTAGATCATGTGTATCGCACAGTTATACATATATACAATTGAAAATAACACTGTCATTATTTTAGGGACCACATTTACTGATTATAACCGAAAAATAAAAAGTGTTCCATATCAAACGCGTGTTATTGAGTATATTTTACCCTACTTATCCAGACCGACCGCACCGCCCCAAGTGTTAGTTTGAGTTGCCAATTAAACACCAATGAATGACTTAACCTAAACAAACCATACACTTGCCCGCTTGGCAAGATTACACACATCTACATTTGTGATAGAAATGCATTTGATTAGAACGATTCCCCTGACGACAAAACTAAAGGAATAACAACATGAAGTTAGAATCTGTGCCACTTCCAAAACAATGTTACATAAGCAACTTAAAAGCCGTTTAATACGACTAAGCCGGTCCGAAAGCCTGCTTTTGACTTACAGTCTTCAGCAGCCTTTCTGACCAAAGTTAAAACCTTTTTCCCTCCCTGAATCTAATGCAAGCTAAACGCATCTGGGTATCCAAAAACTTAGCAAAATATACTTATTAACTAACAATCGTAATTCTAGAAATATCAGTCCAGAAACGCCATTCGACACATGGCATGTAAAATTGACAGTATTGAAAGGCAGTCCGGTATGAGTTAATCAAAACGTCAGTTACCCCAAAAACAAATGTACTTTGATACTTCCTGCTTCCTGAACCCGCCTCGAGGAACAAGTCCCGAGGGACAAGTCCCCCGGGGAGTCGTTTCTCAACACGTCAAGCATGAACCAGTCTCAGTCGAGAAGTCCCTCTTACACACTTGGTAACGCGTTCAGTCGGAGAGAAAACAACCCCCTCTCCTGACCTCAGATACAGGTCGTGCCAACATAACATGGGGGTGCAGACCACCATGACAACGACAGAGTCCTTGAGAAATGTTGGTACCACAAGTGGTGCCATGACCCAAATCTTGAAGAGTTTACTCAGAAGTGCTACGACGAAATGTTCCAAACTAAATCCACTAAAGGGGCTTAAAGGGGTTTCTAGGAACCTGTGCGCAGCAGTTCGCTTCACAACAGCACTTCACAACAGCAGCGTAGAAATGTCAATCTTCCAGGGTATTAACGTCAGCTCTTTCTCAGGCAACAAATGTAGGTTCAAGAGTTTGGGGAACCAATTAGCTGGTAGCAGGAGTGCCTGTGAAATATATCAGCTCGAGACTGTTGCGAAATATTTTCAGTAGTGTAACTAAATCTTGAATGTTTCATATTCTTCATGTAACGATTTTAAAAGTCGTTACACTTGAAACAGATTCTAATGGCACTAGAAAACTTGGAAAAGGTAGATTCCAAGACAGCACGGCTGTCTAGGCGATTTTTCCTAGACAAAGACGGGGTACTGAAATTTAAACCCACGGCCATGCACGATAATGCACCTATAGCGGTTCCGGACTCATTGAAAGAGAGTATTATGACCGGACACCATAATAGCCCAATGGCAGAGGCACATTTGGGTACACATAAAACATACCATAGAATCCGGGACAAGTATTACTGGGTAAACATGAAGGGCGACATAGACACCTTCGTAAAGACATGTCACACTTGCCAGCGATTTAAAACAAGACCTGGCAAACCTCATGGACTACTCAACCCTATTCCAGTAGGAGAACTATTCCACAGAATCGGGATAGATGTTAAAGGCCCCATCTCCACATCTGAAAAGGGTAATAAATACATACTTGTGGCCACAGAGTATCTTACCCGGTACATGATTACAAAGGCTGTTCCCAGAGCAGACACGAACAGCATAGTTGAATTTTTATTTGACATAGTCACGCGATATGGCCTATTCCTATCCCTATTATCCGATAGAGGGACTATTTTCACCTCGAGAGTGCTCAACAGTTTCTGGAGATACTAAGGATAAGGGCATACACAACCACGAGTTTTTTCCCACAGACCAACGGGCTCACAGAAAGCATGAACAAAATTATCGGGACAGCGCTAGCTAAGTTCACGGGGGACACAGGGACAGACTGGGATAATTATCTGCAGCCCATCACATTCAGTTACAATACTTCAATATCCACGGCTACAAAACACTCTCCACACTTCCTGTTGCACGGCTATACACCCAGAAGCCCCATCGACAACATATGCATCCCACAGGACACTCTCAATGACAACGCGGTCCGGTTAGAGTATTTGCAGATAGCTCGCATAAACGCCAGAAAAAACATAATAGCGGCACAGAAGAAACAAAAAAAACGGTACGATCGTCAACGGAAGACCGTGGAATACACACCCGGGCAATTGGTTACGGTTTCCAATTCCGCCCGTAAGAAGAACGTGCCCGAGTTCCTCCTACCACGTTGGACAGGCCCCTTCAAAGTCTGCAGGAAGGTATCTGACCTGAACTATATAGTGCACGTGCGGCATGGACACAAACTCATTAAGGACACTATACACGCCCGCCGAATGAAGGCGTACTACACTCGGAAAACAACACCCTCACGTAAGGGCGGGAACACTGCAAAAAGGAAAGGAAATGATACCGCTGGCAGACGAGAAAAGAAAGCCAAGAGATAGCCTTCGAACCCCGAGGACCTCACCAGGATACGATCCTGACACAGACATCTAGCTGCCACTCATATAACCAGAGGCCAGGACACACAAGCACAAAAAAGATTGAGCCACACAATCATGAACACAGGAAGGTTCTTTTACATACGTGGAATACATGTATGAGCCCATAAACTACACAGGTCTGGCACAGATAGCATCACCACGATGGTAGGGCAAAAACATAAGGCGCGGTCATCATGAAGAAAAGTAGGGCCTCGTGAAAACATATTTTGGAAACACTCATACCATTCGTGACAAGGTCGCAGCATAAATACTGTACACTTCAATTGTTAACTGTCGGACAGGACATACGGTCCCGGCAGCGCGTTATCACATGAAGTAACCCGACACGTTTTGCATGCTCACCGCGAGCACGTGACACACTCGTCGGCTGAAGGCACTCACAGACAGCCCGGCATCACAATCGACAGAATATCATTCACTAGAGGATTCAAAACCACACTACGCCCACAAATTAAATCCAGGGTCAACCAAAATTCGTACAGACAACATACATGGGACCTACATACAGGGGCGTAGGCCCGTTCTAAGGTACTCGCTAGAATAGCCTACTTAGGGCATTAGCGACCCCGGGACTGCCAATAGGGGACGTACCGGGAACGCCAGGCCTTTACGGTGACCACAAAATACTTTTTTTGGACCATAGCGCCCGAAATCTAAGTACGGGGGACGCCTCGGGCACAGACAAACGCTCACACAAAGTAGGTAACACCACATCTCTACGGCCAAAAATCATGGCAATGTAGATTACCCCAGACATAAAATAGTAGAGCAAGACACAATGGGAAAGGAATCACGGAAACAAATTCCCAAACAAACTTGTGAGCGAAGAAAGATGATGGCCTTTCTAGAATGCAAACACATGTCAACATACGGACAGTGGCGGAAGTCACGTTTTGTTAGCCATCCTACATATCGTTGATGACTTTCCGTACACAAGGACACCAAACAAATACACAAAAAAACACTTCGCTGCAAATAAGCGAATTCCAGCGCGTTGCCACACACTGTTGCCGGAAGGAATTCTTGCAGCACCAAGACGTGACAGTGACATACAGACATGATGATACTGACATAAAAACAATAACAATAACGATATACAGTAACACGGATGTTGATACAGGAAGTGAGAGCGGCATTACAATAGGCTCCGCATCCAATATTACACAAATATTGTGGGCCGGATTGATCTCGGTTGACAGACTACTATACGCCTATCACTAGCGACACTAGGAACATATATACAAAGGTGATAGCACACAGTACATGGCACCTGACAATTAGCCACGCGACATGAGATAAGCCTTCTCCGATAACACCACACGCGCCGGCAGACGTCAGCGGTGGGCGACTTCACACACACAAGCGCGCCAATTACAGCCACGGCCGCTTCCTTCCCACACGCGCCCAACAATCAGGGGTGGCTACAGACAGATTCCATGAGGGAACAACCCCCCCCCCCCTAATAATTTATTTTCTTGTTTTTTTTCTCTAAAATTCATTACAGGCAATCATGCTATGCCGATTTATACTCACAGTCACATGCTACCCTACCCCACGTTATGAACAGGAGACCAGATTTGGCCGTGACGACACAGCGTCACCACACTTAAACATCCTAAGGGCAGCCAGAGGGCGGTGCCCACAGACACAAACATTTTCACACAAGGTAGGTGTCACAGACCCACGGGCACTCCACAGACTAGTATTTTAGGAGACAATAGGTGCTTTACGGCATCTCAACTTAGCCAGCGTACATCCCAAAGAGCGTGTAGAAAACACATAGCGACCAAGAGAGGATGACACACTACAATAGGAGTAGAGGTGGATAAGGCCATCAGGATGGCCATGGTACCAACTACGGGCTACCGTCCCCATACCCTTCTTCCTACATACCCTATTACCTACAACACTATCCAACACAGACATACAGATACATAAAAACACCTACACTACATTGCAAAGTATACATCGGGGTTGATAGACTTCATGCTTCTCATAAATTAAGGTTTGCTACACCTTGGCCCCAAACGCCTACACCTGAGTATTAGAGGTGATTCGGAAACTAATAACAAGCGGCAATGCACATCTCTATGTAGAGAGATGGGGCCATACTGATACTAACAAATATTTTATTAAATAATCCCGCATGCAAGGGACATAAACTTATCGTATCCTAGCACAAGCCTTATCCTCAAATGAGCGCAGACACGCCTCATATCCATCCCACTGCACGAGGTATCCTATCCACACACCAGGGATGGTATTATTATTACACCCGCATGACATTTTCAAATTTTTGCACACCTGGGAAAAACCCACCCCGTCCACTCACAGTAAATACCTCCTAATTGCATCATCGGCTCCCGGCCACCATAAACATGGAGTCCAACGATGCACGACCCCTCCCACCACGCTTTAACCCCATTCAGCAAATAACACCCCCCGGATCCTAATAACAAGGGACCAAACGCCCTACAAACCTACTAATACCTCTAGAAAAGTACCAAGGCATCGCCGCTGGAAATCCGACACGGCAATGATAGGCCTAAAGTAGTCACTGCATTTCGAAGAATCTACAACCCCAGAACACTAGGAATTTTTCATAATTACATAGTACATAGAAACATATTTACAACTCACACTTATTTTTTAAAGGAATCTGACATCACACTAGATGGTGATGAGAAGGTAAATGGAGAGCAGAATCGCCACACAAGGACAGAGCTGGAGAAGGCGGTGATGAGGCCTCACCCAGTTTAATAACAGATAGACGTAGGGTCGAAGCACCGATGACTCAGTGCGGGCAAGCTTCAGAATCCTGGGAAACCTAACCTGTTCCCTGGGACGAAGAAACTTACACCCATTATGCACTGCGGTCGTCGAGGCCAGACCTGCAGGGGAGACTTTTTGACGGCTAGTAGGAGGATTAGCCAGCTCCATACTAGACTCAGGAGACGAACCTAGAGACGACAAACTAGGACTAGACTTTTAGTTAGCTTGTAATATAAGTAGCGTTCCTAAGGCGGGGAACGAGTCTTCCATTCGAGGAAGTGAAGCAGTGCCTCAGTATTCAACGGGACCAATCCTAGGCACGCCAAGTCCTTATCCCGGACAATGAGGTGAAGATGATTTACAAATGATAACCAATGAATAATAAACAATGCGTATGGAATGAATGTGGTCATTCGGTCCCGTGCCCACATAAATGGATGACACCGAGTCTCCAGAGCTTAAATGGTAAAGCAACGGGCGGCCAGAGATATTAAATGGGTATGCAACGGGCTGCCAAAAAGGGGTTTCGTGGGCAACCCAGTAATAAACATTAATAAACACCAAATGGCGATTAATGCCAATGTAAGCATGCATAATACCAAAGGAAAGGATATCCGCGCGAGGAGTTTGCTCCTTAGCAACGCAATCGCACAGGCCTATATTAGTTATTAAGAGGGGGAAGTCGACAGTTAGTATTAAGGGAAGGGAATCTAAAAGGGCCTTCGGGCCTGGTGGTTTTAGAAACAACCGGTGCTTCTAAAATACACACGGGTGGTGCCCTGAGGAGGTAAAACTGTCTCAGGCGATCGTTCCGATCAAAATTCTAGTATGTAAGGCAGTTGCATTTGAAACGCAACTTAGACTTAAGCAAATTTAATAAGCACTGTTGTAAAACAGTAGCTACAGTACATTTCGGCACTAGACTAAGGACCATTTCGGCTTGTATTTTTCTTCTCATAGCATTAATTAGTAATAATATAGATTAAGTACACTTTAGACACATATAATGATAGTTCGGCACCTGGCAACTAAAACCGTTACCAGGGTAAGACCGACAACACATTGCGAAAACACGCATATGCGACGCGAACGCGACATATGGCGTTCGGCACCTTATAGGGTAAGACCGAACAACATTCAACGGCACATGTAATGTGAACGCGACACAGAGCGTTCGGCACCTGGCGGCTAGATGTTGCCAGGATAAGTCCGATAAAGCGATAAAGTAACGATAAGAAAACATAACAGGGCGGAGGCACTAAAGCCGTCCGACCCATCAGCGAGGTATACGGTACAGCCACTGGAGCTGACCGACCTCGATAATACACGAGACGCCGAAGAAGTCTCAAGGGCGGTAGCACCGCAACCCGAGCCTTAAACGGCGCTGCGCGATAGGTGCGCAATATATATATATTTGGCCAAGGGTATTGCTAACATCTTTTCATATTTCAGCAAAGAGCTCCAACACTGCATCAAGGAATGGCACGCAAAAATGATCATGGTATAAGGTAAGATGGACCACCAATCAAACATCCTTAACAAATGGTAATAGCCTTCATAAGAAGGTATAGAGTAATGTAAGATAAGAGGGCGCCAGACAAAAAACAAGACGGACGACATGAGTGTATTGACAGACTATAATACCTGTATTTTTTATTCCAGAAAGTATACACGCCGACTCAAGAGGCGATATGAAGATTACGCTAATGACTACATGTTTTTTTTTTACTTCTCCAGTTTACAGACGGCGGCACCAGATACATGACACTGGTGACGATCATTTCGCTGCCATACAGCAGAAACGTTTTTTTGGGCCATGCTATCATTATGTACCATCTTTACGCGCTAATTTGTAATAATTCTAACAAAATCCAACACACTCACCACCATTCTTTTACAGCTACACTCCAGAACACAGAAATCTGAACAGCAGGGTTGATACCTGTGGGGTATCAGGCTTACTGACAGATCAACAAAACACAAAAGCGTCAAAGAAGTGACGCAACATACGCCAATGAGGGCGCAACCAATTTATGGCGGTGACTCTCACTGTCAAGTGTGAAGGCATTCGCCCACAGAGAATGATTCACAGGATAGGGGTATATATCAGCGGCACGACCACTAAACTGCACCGGGAAACGGCCGGACAGGATTAGCCGTGAGACGGCAGAAGAATACAGGGGTAGCGTGCACGCAAGGTACAGTAGATACGGCCGTCTAGGTATAAGATAATTAAGATAGATATAAGTGAATAATGTAAAACAAAATAGTATAATACTGATAAGACCTCATACAAAATTGGTTATCAATGATGCCACACATTGTAAATACACATATTTTTATTTATCACACACATGTACACATTGACTTTCCTTTCTACCCTTCTAAATTAAATTTTGTAAAAATGTCTTACTTCACCTCGAGCAATAAAAGCATATTATATCAAACCATTAATCACACCTTAAGACATTTATTTCTTCTTCCTCTCTACACTATCTCTTTATTTTTATTGTTACATTTTACACCTCATGCTGAAGGTATTTTTTTCATCTGGCTGCAAAGCAGCATCACAGCAACCACAGATGTTTTTTTCACTTCTGCAAAACCATAAACGAATAATTTCCCAAACCATGTATTGTAAACTATATATTTTTACGTATTTTTATTTCCAATGTCAAGTTTTATAATGGTTAATTTTATGTGAATAATGAACTATGTATATACCCAAAACCCACCCCCTCTGAGGACACGCTAAACTCACACCACCACCAGGACAACACGACATCGACACACCCACACGACACCGACACCGAAGAGGGACAAGAAGAAGATGAAGAAGAATCATTACAACGACACGCCTACTCTATTTCCCGTTCGCGAGGACGCGAACAAAGGACGAGGGGGTCTTGTACAGCCCGGGGGCAGTAACCCCTAAGACCCACCCCTCCATCTTTCATCAAAACCACCCTCATAGGCATACCATAAGCCCCATGTACTTCTTCAAACACAAGCAGGCCCGGCATACTGCTGACAGCCACGCTTACATAATACAAACAAAAACACAGTAACTGGAGCGGCAGCAATGAGGAAACGCTGACCAGGCAGTGGGGGAAGGCCTTAAAGGCTAGGCCCAGAAGAGCCCCATTATCTGTTCTTGGCCAGCAGCCCTGCCCCGGCGAGGTCCGTTCCAGCTCTTCACCAGGTGAGATCTAGCCGTGTGCTCAGATTCCTTATCTTTGTAAACACCTACCCTGAACATTTGTGCACTTTACAACTTGTACTTCATTTTATATCTGTCTTACTCCCAAAAGGGACATCACATCACAGCTACTGGCCAATAAACACTTGGTCAGTAAACACACACGTTTATTACTACTTGCACCCCATTTTTACATCCTTACACCCAACCTGACCTTAGTCATAATTGCCCCTGACCGTGGAGACCAGGAACTGCATCGTCAGGAGTCCTATTGTACTCGAGCAAGCGGCCTGACTGCAGAGTGTCAAGTCACCGACTCCGCACGCCCGCTGAATCGCTCACTCTACTTAATTGGCAGGCTAGATTAGCAGCCCACACCTAGACATCCATCCCCTAGCAGGTAAACGCATCCTGTAGGGACGCCCCCAATAGATTAAGTACTCACACCAACACACTACACTGGTAGTCTTCCCCCAATCACGGGAAACTACCCTCATTCGGAAACAGCCCTTAAAATTATCGCATCTCCACTACCCTGTTTATCCCACCCCCAACAGAGGGATAAAACAATACATTATCCTCTTCAAACACATATGTGCACCTTCACTTTTTAATAATTTTATCAGCAGCAGTTGGTATTATGTATTTTAACGTGCATTCCTACCCCATTTCCACAGGGACTGGGACAAATTGAGATGAGTTTTCTATGTGGCGAATTGATTTTACGACCCTATGCCCTCTTCTATTCCTAGCTCATCAGAAGAATTAATTACAGGGGAAATAAATGATCATAAGTGTACAGGTAAAGACGTTGGAAGGAAACAGCCGTGGCCTAGTATAAATCACAGTTTCTTTTTCTCTTGCAATTGAAAACGGTAAACTGTAGAATACCATTTCAAGGACATTCAACCCGATAAAACGCTGCTCCAGCGCATCACCGCACTCGGTAATTGTTGCCGGCAAATTTAATATTTCACTAATAATGTGTCCTTTGACTTCAAATATGTGCTATTTGTGACGTTATTTAATACGAAATACTTGAAAAGTTACAATGTAACTATACATATTCCTGTGACCCATCTCCAGCCGTGGGACTTCCAAAAGCTGGTGGGAGGGATCACTGTAAGGTTATTCATTTACCAACTAATTAAAGAATTTAAAATTAACATACATTTTATATATAACATATAATGCGTTGTTCTGAGATCCATCAGTCGAAACAGGCTATTAAATTCTTTCTTGTAATATTTCTGGAATTGGTCTTTGGCTTTAGTTTTTGGTTTCTTGCTTTTTAAAGACAGAGGTAATTCATTAAAAATTGTTGGTATTACTACCCTTAGTTCCTTCTTACCATATGAATTTATCCATCTGGGAAAATTATATATTCCACTGTCTACTTATCTAGTTAGTTATCCATGTTGTATTTGATTTTTATACCTCTTGGCATAGTAATATATAGCCTAGTTATTACATTTGTTCTATACAGGTCTTCCACAGAGAGTAAGATCGCATTCTTGGTTAGCTTGTCCTTAATTAACTTAATAAATCTCTCCTGGATATCGCCTATTATTTTTAATTGACTCTTGCTGGTAGTAGTAGTAGTTGTAATAGTAGTCTAGTTAGTTAGTTATTGTTGTTTTAAGGGGCAGAACTACGAGGTCATCTGCCCCTTAATAGTAGTCTGATTCTGTACTTATGTTTCATGTACTAAAAATGTGAGCTGTGTTACCAAAGAAATTACGCTTAATCACATTTTATATGGGCTAAATGCATCTGAAAACTACCTTAACAATAATTTCAAAATATAATACCAGGTAAATCTGCTACCCCTAATAATAATGTGTTATGCAGCCCAACGAACGTATGCTATCAGGAAGGTCGATATTTCTCTGCAGCATCCCGTATGGTACTAATACACTGCAAGCATATTCCGCAAGCGATGCATTGTTCTTTCCCTTCAGTTCCTATATACACTTCAAATGCATTGTTTAATCTCTTCAGTTCCCATACACACTTCGAAAGCTTTGTTCTTTCCCTTCAGTTCCTATGTACACTTCAAATGCATAGTACTTCCTTTCAGTTCCTATGCACACTTCAAATGCATTGTATATTGAATCAGTTCCCATACACACTTCGAATGCTTTGTTCTTTCCCTTCAGTTCCTATGTACACTTCGAATGCATTGTTCTTTCCTTTGAGTTCCTATGCACACTGCAAATGCATTGTTTATGCCCTTCATTTCCTATGTACACTTCGAATGCATTGTTCTTTCCTTTCAGTTCATATGCACACTTCAAATGCATTGTTTATTCCCTTCAGTTCCCATACACACTTCGAATGCTTTGTTCTTTCCCTTCAGTTCCTATGTACACTTCCAATACATTGCCCTTTCCTTTCAGTACCTATGTACACTTCAAATGCATTGTTCTTTCCTTTCAGTTCCTATGTACTCTTCGAATGCATTTTTCTTTCAGTTCCTATGTACACTTCGAATGCATTGTTCTTTCCTTTCAGTTCCTATACACACTTCGAATACATTGTTCTTATTGTTAGCAACTACCCGGCGCCTCCACCATTTTGTTAGGTAATTTGAATGGTGCCTAACCACCGTTGATGTTAATGTGAAGGGACGTAAAGAAGGATTTCAGAGGTCATACTCACCATGTTTACCTGAGCAGCCTTAGCCCGCTAAGCCACTGTTAACGGGGCGGCAGACGTGCATCCCTGCAATCTGGATGCTCCTGCTCAACAGCATGCATAATGCGACTTAACTAAACTACAAGCTAAGGGGGAAGGACCCTACAACTAAGTGAAATAAAAAGAACTCCACTGACTATGTACTGAAGGTTTAATGTACTTAGAGGATTGGGGAAGAGAAATAAAATAAAGGGGGAGAAGAAGGAGTTAACAGACACAACTCACCCTACCAAATAAGAGTCTTCATGAAGTGGCGTTGGGACGCGGCCAGGGCAGCGCTCTACCGATCCTTACGAAGCACTGATAGAGAGAGGTGACCAAAGAGAGGGCAGGCGCTTGCTGTCTTCTCGTATTTATAAGCTAATTATGCGGTGTCACTCTAATCAGCGGAATCGTGGAGTGTAACGTCCATGGTGACCTCCTTAACCTGCTGGTTGGCACCTTCGGGGCTATGACCCGCTGTGCACGTTGCAGCTAAGTCCCCATGCAGTTCCGTAGCTTCTTCTATGAACTTTTAATAACTTATGCGTGGGTGTAGGCACAATCCTTGTATGAGGGTTGGGGCTCCAATATTATTGTTTCCCTACAGTTCCTGTATACACTTTATATGCATTGTTCTTTCCCTTCAGTTCCTATTTACACTTTAAATACATTGTTCTTTCTCTTCAGTTCCTATGTACACTTTCAATGCATTGTTCTTCCCTGGTGATCATCCATCAAAGAGTAGAGAATTTATGTTTTTACTTCTCTGCTATTTTCTCTAATAGCATCGATATGTTCTCATATTTACATTAATCATCTGATTGTAAACAGATAATACATAAAGTTCCCAAAATACACTTTAGACGAGATGTCCTTAAATATTTGTCCGCCTCCTTGCGTAGTGGCTAGCATTGTGTCATCGCGGAAGCTCGGGGATGATTACCGACTCTGCCAAGAAATAATTATAGTCTGATGTACAGGGTACACTCAGCCTCGTGAGCCTAAACTGAGAAGAGATGGGTTCGATTCCTACCTCAGTCTCCTAGAGGGGGTTTTCCGTAGTTTCCTCACATTTACTCCAGGAAGATGCTGGGAAGGAATCTAACTTAAGGCCACGGCCGCTTCTTACCCAAATCCTACCTCTTAAAACAACAATCACCTCCACTAGAAGTGTGTGTTTGCTGTTAAATAATATGTATCAGTACTCAGGGAACGTAAAACACGTAGCTACCTTAGTTTTAAATGACGAAAAAGAAGCAATAATAATAGTGAAATGTAAAACAATATTGCCAACTGAATCCAACAAACCTAACTCGACCACTGCCTGCAAGCTTGTATCATACTTAACCAGCAATAATACGCGCAAGAAGAGCTTGCCACAGAATCCTGCGCAGATCTTCGGCAATGTTCGGGTGGGCTCGGTAGTGGCAGAACACGCTCCTCCCACTTCGCTTCAGTAGCTCGCCGGAGGCTTGGCATGCTAAACTGTGACTGGGGTGCAAGAGAGATCTCAGCGCGTGTATGTAATGCCTTACACAGTAGTTATTACCTGAGCCAGGACACAGTAACCTATACCCTAATTAGACCATATTGTTTGCTGCTTCCTTGCACTCTACACTTGAATTACAGCTGTAGACTGCATCAAGCACCGAGCCCGCAGGGTTGAAGAATGCAGTGAGCAGGGAACCCGGCAATCAGCATTCGGGGGACACACAGGAGCCCTGCAATGAGCGTTAAACTACGCCAATTTATATTGGTCTCGGCGCGTCATTGAGTTTCGGCAAGCTCTTCTTACGGGTATTCTAACACTTTTTTCTTTTTTACAGAATTGCAAAACTACTTCCTGCCGATGCTAAGCTGCAGACTATATTCCGGGACGAAATAATAGCTATGGTAGGGAATGAGTCCAACAGTACAGTGCTGGACGGATCGCGCCTTATTGTCATGTGGATGGAAAAGATTGTCAACGATTTAGACAACGACAAGGAACTCCAAAGAGACATCACTGATATGAGACATCAAAAAGATACGATCGTCCAAACCGACAAAGTAAGTACAGTAGGTCTATTAACCCGCGAGGACTGGCGCAAGGGTATTTTTGACCCGAGGCTTAAATAATGCTCTATAAATCCGTTTTGGTCAGCCCTTATTTCCTATCGCTTACAGTACCTTCCTTCCTAGCCTTGAACTTCACCTTGCAAAAGTAACATGTCCATTACCTTGTGAACGCTCAAGTTATTTCTATATTATTTACGGTTGGGTCAGATTTACCCATGGCGCCAGTCCTCGCGTGACAATTATCGGCTTACGTTAGTGGGGACAATCTGTTAAAAATAAGGAGGAATATCCACCTATTTTGGTGCAGCACAATAACATAGCCCACGTTCTTGTTGAACCATGTTTAGGATCTAGGGACACCTTGGTCATCAGCTCCTTTGTTCAAAAAAAATAATGCTTGCCTTGCCACCATTATCGAAGCCAAATATACTGTTACGAAAATTATTGTAATTTTTCTGCATGTAATATTTGAAAAATATAAATAAACCTCATTTTATATTGGGAATAGTTCATACTCATTTTATATTGGGAATAGTTCATAGGAAGAAACCGGGTGAAAAATTACTTTAAAATCCGTAAGACTACGACATGAGTGACACACTATGGGACAAAATGACCCGGCGCCAGTCCTCGTGTTATATTTTTAGCCTACTTTTCACATTTTGTAAAAATGAGGAAAAATTAGACTTATGAGATCGGGCAAATGTGTGTCTGTCTGTCTGGCTGGCTGGCTGGCTGGCTGTGTGTGTGTGTGTCCCTCCCCCCCTATCAACTCCTAAACGGCTGGAGAAATCGAAACAAAATTTGGTAGGAGTAAAGATCTATACCTGAATATCTCACGGCTATATTTGAAAATGATGTCAGTGCTACCAACTGCTGAAAAATCGCAATTGAAATTTGAGCTTCATGTAGGATATCTTGGAAGGTATAAATGGGAGCTATTTCAAAATTGGCACACATATAGATCATAATATTGCAGTTTAATTTCCAGGCCATACATGGCGGTGTTGCCAAATTGATTATAAGCCTGCTGATAGGTCCAATTTTTAAATGCATATAACTTCTACGATATCGATTGGAATTCAACCAAATTTCGTATGTGCTATGTGTACATAAACAGATATGACTGAGCGTATTCTTAAGAGCCTCCAGCGCTGCCAATTGTTAATAAATGCTCTCAATTGTTGTTATCCAAATACCCTTATATCAGAAAGTATGCAAATAGATTTCATTCAAAATTGACACAACAATAGATCATATTATTTCAGATTATTTCTGACCAATGCATGTATATCATTGTTGCCAACATGATTTTACGCGCGCTGTTAGGTCCAATGTTTAACTGCATGTAACGTCCATGCTATCCATTGGACTTCAACCAAATTTTGTATTCTGAACCTTAAGAGATGGAAATAAGAATATATTCAGTCACCAGGGCTGCCAACTGTAGTTCTCTATTAGGCTAAATTATGCCAGTTATACAGTATTTCGAACTAATTAGAAATTTCGATATTACCAACTTAATTTCGTCATTATTCTAGATAGATCCATATACATTAATCATTGGCATGAATCTTAAATTTTAAGAAAAGTAGGCTCTTTAGTTCGTCACGGAACTTCTTGTTTCACGCCAGTTCTCAATGGTTAAATTATGTTTTATTCAATGAAAGCAAACAGCATGCAGTACTAATACAGAAACCGGCTATTGAAGTCTTGTAGGTGTGGTATCGGGTACCGGTCTGGAACAGTAACGGCGTTGAGGGCCCTGTAATATCCACATGGTCGTCATGAACCATTTGCTTTTAGGACAAGGTGAAGCGGGCTGGCCCAAGGGCTCTTGGACGGTCTGCAGATTCCCAAATCGATCATTTCTTGGAACTCCCTCTTGGCCTGAACAAGTTTATCAGGCGGCAGTCGTCTTGCTTTTACTGAAACTGGATGTCCTACTGTGGTGATACTATGAAAGCCTACATTTCAAGCATTACACGATATGGCTCACCCAGGTATTAATGCATCTATCAAGCTCGTCCAACAACGCTATGTATGGCCATCTCTCAAACAAGATGACAAGCTTTGGACAAAAACTTGTGTTGCTTGCCAACGATCCAAGCTCACAAGGCACACTGACAGCCCTATTGGAACTTACGAACCAGTGGACCAACGCTTTTCCCACATCAACCTGGACATCGTTGGACCACTCCCTCCGTCCGAAGGACACTCATACCTTCTCACAATCATTAACCGCTTTTCTAGTTGGCCTGAAGCTACGCCCCTGAAGGACATTACGGCTTATGCCCAATTGCAATCGTGGATAGCCCGCTTCGGTGTACCATCCACCATAACTACTGATCGAGGCAGACAGTTCGACTGTTCACTCTTCAGTAGTTTAATGAAACTTCTCGGCATCCACCACATTAAAACAACAGCCTACCATCCTGCTGCTAATGGGAAAATTCAACGTTGGCACCATCAACTGAAAGCTGCACTCCGGACACAACTCTTCAGCAACTGGATGCCTCAACTCCCAACAGTACTCCTTGGAATGCGATCCCTAGTTATTCCTCACTTGGACTCGACTCCAGCCACACTCCTTTATGGAGAACCTGTGAGATTACCAGCAGACTTCATTGAAGAAACACCTGTGACAGATGTACCTTCATTCACTCTGAAGCTCAAGGAGCATATCAAATTCCTACGCCCAGTTCACCTAGGTCATCATTCAGCAAAAAAGACATTCGTCCATCCCGAGCTCGCAATGTGTTCTCATGTATTCATCCGCCACGATACAGTTCGCAAACCCTTACAGCCTACCTATGATGGACCCTTCAAAGTGCTTTCTCGAACCAATAATCATTTCGTGATTGAAATGCCTACAAGTGATCAGACCATATCATTTGACAGACTTAAGTCTGCCTTCCTCTTAAGTGAACTGTACCCATCCCAAACTACCAAACAGCAAACCACTCATCACCATCAAGATGATGGACCAATTCTTCCTATCTTGTATATCTTGGGCACAGAAACAATCCTTCAGTAAACTTGAGTACTTGTTCTGGGGATCAAGTAAGTGAACACTTTCTAAAGATGTGTGAGTTGCTGGAGTTGCAAGGATTGATAAGTTAGTTGTGCCATCAATGAGACTTTTATGCTTGATATCGACTAACAGTCCATAATTGTTCAGAAATTCAGCTCCATGGAGAGGCTGTTGGACATCAGCAACTGTGAATGGCCACTTTTCTCAGACCTAAGTTAATTTGTACTAAGCACTCACCGTACGTCTTGATTGGTGTCCCGTTAGCAGCGTAGAGAAGTCGTTTACATGTACGTTTTTTATCTACAGCTGAGGGGGCAACCACGGATATATCTGCCCCTGTGTCGATTAGGAATTTCTTACCAGAGGAGTGGACGGTAATGAACAAGCGGCGAGAAGTTACTAGGCCCACATCGCTTTGAGCCGTCTCTAGCGAGGGGCCTGAGCATTTCCCGAAGCAGAAGAGGCTGTATTATATGAGCATGGGTTGACACACTTACTTGCCTTGTCCTGGTATGTGAAATGGTACCAACATAATGAACCATCTGGTCGATATGGTTTGCGATAGGTTGAGTGCGATCTGGAGCGAGTACGAGTTGGAGTTCGACTTCTGGAGTCGAGAACACTATTAATCGATATTGTAAGTTGTTCGATTTGCGCTTCAAGTCGAGAAATTATATCGGCAGAGTTTACTACTTGTTTGGGATGAATAGAAGATATATTATTTTGCATGGAGCTTGAATAATCCAAGATCCAATTTGCCATTGTTCCTAGGTTGTCCTAGGTATCATTAGAAGATGCCAGTATTGTTCTTAAGTTCATCGGTAGCCGTTGCATGAAAATAATGCACATAAAGTCGTCTTTAACCTGTGATCCAGCGAGAGCACGCATTTTCCTAAGCAACTGACTGGGTTTCTTGTCTCCAAGGTCGAGCTCAGTTAGAAGTTAACTTCCGCCCTTCCGATTCCTCAAATTCGGCTATTAACCGCGTCTTGAGATTCGAAAAAGGAGTACTTGATAGTGGGCGATTTAGTAAATCGCTTGAAAGTTCAGCAACATCCGGTTCTTGCGATCCTATAATATGAAGGGAATTTTGTTAGCTCAGCTGTGATCCCGGCGGTATCAAACTGCGCTTCGATTTGCATAAACCAAATCTTAACATTTTTGCGCCATATCGGCGATATTTTCACAGACACTCGCATTATTTGTGCACTACCGGTACTGTTCTCGGACATACCTGATGGCGTCGCGTCGGGTTGTGTATTTTTATCCGAGTGAAGCATGGTCAATGTCGTTGTTTTATCACACGATAATTTAACACTCACTCTCTGTATGCACTGTTCTGTCGGGGTCACCACTGTGGATGCTTAACGAAATAATTAATTTATCTTGGCATCCAACATGCTTATTAACGCTACATATACATGAAATCATACAAGTACAGTCACATGGTTCGCCATTAATGAAGGAAGCACAAAGATACTCCCATGATGCAACACAAGGATATATACATTTTTGCAAGGAGTAAACACTTTTCACTTCACTCTTTGGTCAACAGTCACCAGTCGCCACAACACAATAAAGTGAGTTGAGGAATAGATGCCATGCATGTGTGTTTATTATATTGTGATGTAGCTTGCCACGGTGGGTGAGTGGTCAACGTGTCGGTCTACTAACCCCAAGCTTGCAGGTTCGCTCCTGGCCGTGGTAAGTGATTTTTTTTTAAAGGACTTGCGTCTCGCGACAGACTTGGCTGGATAAGCTGATTGGTTGAATGGTGTGACGTCATCAAAACTCGACGTTACTTCCTTAACCTATCCATTCCAGCTTCTCGTACAGTACAAGAACAAGAGTTGTCCAGCCAAGTCTGTCACGAGACGCAAGTTTTTCATCAACAAAAGCTTAGCACACTGATGAAATGAAATGAACAGTATTATTCTTAATAAAATTATAGATTAAAGCAGCGCTCAGTTTTCCTTCGTCGCTCTAGTGGGCTGTTAGTGGCAATACAACAGAATCTTTCTGTTCATTATCTTACCAAAACTACGTTAACGTTTAGGCATTCAACCACTCGTAAGTATGCAAACTTTTATAGCTTCGAGAAGGGGGGAGAGGGGGACTTCTGTAATGAGATTTCAAAATTTTGAACAAATTTAAACAAATATAATTTTGTAAACGTCGTTAAAACTTGACTGGGATAACAATCACCTGTGTTACAAAAGTGAGGTTAAGGTTATGTCTCGATCCTGGTCAGAACGACCAATCAGCTTGTCCAGCCAAGTCTGTCGCGAGACGCAAGTTTGAAAGGCGGCAAAGATTACGACACCATGTCATACGATGTTGGCATGTCAAAGAACCTATTTCAATTCAGTAGGCCGTGTTCATAATGGCAAAATTAATCTCAGTAGTTTCCGCCAACACAAAGTTCCTCATTTCTCTACTAGAAAACGCTATAGTGTTCAAGGAGCTTAGATATCTAACCTCCTTGACTTTCATAGTGCTTCAAGCAACAACGAAATTCGACATGCAAGCCACCCTTTGGGTGTCAAATAACAAAGCTTGCACCCGGCAACCGAAGATATACAATATTATTATTATTATATTGTGATGTGTCTCCTTAATGGCACAAGAAAGTGGGTTCAGGAATAGATACTGCGCCATTTTAACGTGGGTTTGTTATCTTGTGAGTTCAGAAATAGGTACTGCGCCATTCATATGGGTTTATTATCTTGTGATGTGTTAAAGGCACAACGAAGTGAGTTCAGGATTACATACTGCGCCATTAAAGTGGGTTTATTATCTTGTGATGTGCCATTTGCATGGCACAACGAAGTGAGTTTAGAAATAGATGCTGCGCCATTAATATGGGTTTATCTCGCATGCTAAAGCATTGCGTTCCATGACATGCAACTCTACAATTCAACTAGGTTTCCATTTCACTTGAGTTGCATTAGAGGCGAGGTCTATTAGTTGCCAAGTGCATAACGTAGCTTTCTCTTACATATAGGAGTAAGACGTCACGTGAGCAGCGACGAGTAAAAAACAATTAGCAAATTTAGTAGATAGTTTCATAATTATCTGCATAAACACTTCATCCTTATTCTGTTTTCTGTAAAATATTTCACTATTGTAGAGAAATATTTTCCCCTCATTCGAGACATCACTGACAACTCTAAGGAAAATTTTGGGATCACTTTCGTTACGTTGAAGTTAATGTACACTAGAATATTCGATAAGCAACGTCAGATTGATTCACTTATCGATTAAACAGGCTTCACAGCCAGTTTCAGCGTGTTAGCTTCTTCAGGTGATCGATTAGTGTATTTAAAATATGGATTCACATATAATTCTCATCTTTATATCATTATTTTTCTGTTCCAGAAATTCAACGTACAACTCGTGAAGTTACTGAAGAGAGATCTGGGATCCAAGTTCGACTCGGTTGGACAGAAAGCGGTTGATAGAACCGTTTTAGCTATTATAGACGCGGTTAAAAACCCGTCTTAACCCTGTACTCTAGCTTGAGAATGTATATCCGCAAAATGTTATGGTACACCAATTTACGCGCGTAAACAATTTGCTCTCATAACTATACTTTATTTTGCTAGACTGTATGATATTATCATTAATAATGATTATTATAATAAACTTATATAACTTATTGTAACTGTAACAGTCTCTCATTCCCCCCTTTCTCTTCTGATTACCCAAGATGTGATAATAATAATAATATCAGCGTATCAAGATAAATAATCACATGACATTACCACACCAAAAATTAATAATGAAAAACACATGAAAGGGCTAATTTAATTACTCACTAGGTCAGCTGAGTTCACAGCAAATAAAGCCTAGGAGTGAATGTTCCAAATTTTCGTGGTATTCAAGAACATCCCCGATTTGAATTAGGAGAAAAGATCAGGCGGGACGAAGCATGTGTCAAGACCAGCTTGTTGCGTGGAAAACTGGGCGTACCCAGAAAGGGCGATAATTCTAATCTTGCCACACATGGTGAAGGGAAGAGAAACAATCTTCCTACTGACTGCCGTCAATAAAAAACAACATCTCAATAACAAAATATAATGAAAATCAAAAGATACAATTAAATCATGATTAAATTACAACTAAAACCCTAAACCGCTTAACTTAGGCTTATGTTTAAAGGTAATGCAAGTTACGGATAATACTGTGAATAAAATAAAGTCAGACATTGCCCAGTTGGCAAAATTACTTTTCCCCATCATACGATTAATAGAATTACAGAATTGAGGGTAGTTTCATCCGCAAGGATACAAGGAAAATAAACAACATGAAATTTAGGCCTGGTGCCGTTTCACAAACAAATTGCATAAAGCAACAAACGCGTTCCTTAGTGAACGAAAGCGTCTGAGAAACTTCAGAGTCCAGCACTGACTGTCTTCTGAAGCCTATCTGACCAAAGTTAAATCCACGAGGTTCCCATCCAGCTAACCGGAAATAGGGCAATAATAACCCACCCTGCAGTAATTACATATAAAGGTACCACCAAATCATACAAACCCTTCCAAAATATTACATGCTAATATACTAAAATAAAATGTCAGTATGGTCCACCGTCACATGGTCTTAACGACATAGCAAAATGACACAGTTTAATGTTCCACCGAACGGTTGCCCCTTCTAACAAATTGAGTTCATACCACCTGGTGTATTTCAGCCCTCCGGAGGAGCTGGCTTCAGTTCCCCCGGAGGCGATCGCCTTTAAGTCCTTCCGCCACCAACCTTCCTCTCGTACTGTCTTCCCTGTCACAGATCGCACGCCTGTATTCCAGAGTCCCCCCACCACTTGACTCCAGTAATACCACACGCGACTAGTGGCCCAACCCGCTAACACAAGGGCCAGAGCCCGAGGTTTGAGTTGGTATCATTGAATCTCACCCCAACACAGGTTACTGCGTAGAAACGTTCTAGGACTTGAGGCGTTACACAATGTTCCTGTAAGATTGTTCTCAGAATAAGAGCTTGACGAATGAAGCTGACAGTAAATGTTCGCTTTTCCAATGTTTGCAGACACAAAGCTCGATTTATCTCCCTTTACAAGTGTCTATCAACGATAAGCCTATAAGTGACAGGACACACAAAGGCACAAATCCTGGCAGAAAGGCTTGGCGAATGAAGCTGACAGGAAATGTTCACCTTTCAAAAGTTCACGGATCAAAGCTTGACTTATCCCTCTTTTCCATTTACGATAAACCTTTAGGTGACAGCACACACAAGGGCACAAATCCTGGCAGAAAGGGCTAGGCGATCCCATTTCACCAGTAGCCAGGCGCCAGCTTGGTGAATGGAATTCTCAGAAGAGCCCTGGTGTATGCTCTCATGATAATCCGGCCAGACCTGGAGCTCCTGCTGCGTCTCGAAGATAAGATGAACATGTACCGATTTGCAAAATTGGTACAGTAACTAATACTCAATGACAAGTTAAGTTTAGAGGGGAAATTCTGGCCCATTCATAGTTAAAACTGGCTTAAGACATGGTGATTATTTATCACCTTTGCTATTTAATTGTGCATTAGAATAGTAATGAGAGGATGGTACGCAGAGAATCCTAAACACATAAAAATTGGAAGTTCTACGCAAAAAAATAGTTTAAACCATTTGGGATTTACAGATGACCTTGCATTATTAACCAACATTCTTTAGGAAACGGAGCATCAAATCAAATATTTGCAAGAAATTACGCAAAAAATAGGTCTTACAATCTTTTGAAGAAACTGAAATCATGTTAACTGACCCACCACTCGAAAATTTAATTATTATTGATGAACATGAAATTTAAATTATGGATAAATTTAAATATTTAGGTGAAATGATCACTTTTAATGTAAGAGAAAAACGAACCTGGCAGAACAGAATAAATGAATTGAGCAAAGCAAATTATATTACAAAAAAAAACACATACAACAAATACCAACTTATCGATTGCAGCAAAATTAAGACATTATAAAATAGTTACACTGCCAGAGGTGACTTATGCCATTGAAACTATTTTCTAAACTACTAATACAGCTAAAATAGGTAAAATACTTAAAACAGAAAAACAGAATACAGTTCTCCCTCTGTAATCCGGCTTCTCAGCTCTCCGGCACTCCCAGTAATCCGGCGTTTTGTATTCGAGTACGAGCTCAACACTTGATTTGATAATGCGTCCCCAATACTGTACTATGTTTCCCACGCAGCGACAAGACTAGTGTCTGAGTAAACAATGCATTGGCGCCAAGAGCGATGACTCACGCACGCCCCCCCTCAGGTTGTACTGTAATAGTGTTGTGTTGAAGATGGCATCCGTGCAGAAAGGACGTAAACATAAAACTCTATCTTTGTTAGATAAACATGAAATCCTAAAGCGGCTTGAAAAGGGCGAAACGTTAACTAGTGTTGCTAACGAATACGGTGTTGGTCGAGCTACAGTTCATGACATAAGAAAAAACAGTGATAAAATAAAGTCATTTTTAAGACGAATGAAAATGTAAAAAGTAAGCGACAGACATTGAAAACTGGTGAAAATCCTAAAGTTGACGATAGCCTCAGGTATGCTTGGTTTTTACAAGAACGTCGTAAGCATATTTCCAGCCGTCTACTTCCAAGGAATAACGTGAGTTATATGATGCATTTTCATACTTTTTACTTTGTATAGTACAATGTAATTAAAACTGACTTTCAAATGATATCTGCGTTTTTCTCGATATTTTCCAGTAATACGGCGTTTTCGGTAATTCGGCAGTGCTCTGGTCCGATATCTGCCGGATTACCGAGAGAGCACTGTAATTAGAACATGCCTAAGTAAACAACATCAAGTTAATGACCATTGGAGAATAGCTTCACATAAAAGAGTCTGTAAGGAAATTGAACCAGTATTGAGCACAATTAGAAAGAAACGCATCACACTTTTTGGACATCGTCTTCGAACACCAGACTTAGTGCAGGGTCATTATCTATGTGCACCCCAATAAACACCGCAAGCTAAGCCGGCTTTGACTGGTGCAGATCGCTGGTGCGCGTACATGGTTCAGCGGGTGGTGGTGCGCACTTATACACTTTTACCAAACATGTTCAATAATGTGTACTTACAATGCTCACAGCTGTTGCAGAAAATGTCCTCCCTCTCTTGTAACATACACCTGACGTCTTCTGATGAAAGAATGAACAAAGATCTCATCTAATTTTTGTTGTCTGTTAACGTTTTTATTATTTACGGAGCCAGTTTTCTTGAATCGTTTAGCGAGCCTCCAAATTTTACTGGCATTAGGCATAGGTCTTCCTGAAAACATGATTCGAAATGTTTGTCTTGTTTCAGATAACTCGCTAAACTATATGAGTCAGTGGGGTGGAGTATTGCGAGGTCCGCACCTGGCCAGCCAAATGACGCAATAGTTTGCCGCGGTCCACTCAGCCAGCTGGCCAGGTGAGCAGCGAGTGGACCTCGCAGTACTCCGTTCCGCTGACTCGTATCGTTAGTTCACACGTGTTTTGTCATTCATATGTACGTATGTCTGCAAAGCTTAGACGTTAGCGTTGCACGTTTGGTGAGCATTGTGATTACAGTGAACAGAACTTAAACAGAACATAAGAGATGAAATCGAAGCCATCACTGCTGTGGAACTTCAGAATGTTGTCCATTCTTTCATCAGAATATGTCAGGTGTATGTTACAAGAGAGGGAGGACATATTCAGCGTCGGCTATGAGCACTGTAAATAATAAAATTCATGTCAGGTCAAGGTGCAGCTTATGATTAAATAGATGTGTTACAATAAGATGGATATTTAAACAGATATTATTTAAAAAAAAAAAGTCAACCCCTGGCACTATACAGCCCATGACGGGCTAAGGCCGACCAAGCGACCGCTGCCCAGCCATTTGGCCTGCAGATATTGGGGTGAAGCGTGATCAGCGCGTCGGGCCCCTTGGCCGTTAATCTTGGTATTCGTGATCGGGGCGCTGTCTCACTGTCAGACAGCTACTCAATTGTCCTCACGAGGCTGAGTGCACCCCGTTCCAACCCTCACGTCAGTTTTAAAATCCCTGACAGAGGGATACTATTTTGAAATAGATAAATTGAAGGTGGATTTGAAAGTAGTGTTGTTATATTATGGTACACATTGTTGAACATGCTTGGTAAAAATGTAAAAGTGCGCGCCACCACCAGCTGAACCGTGTACGCGTGTCCGCGATCTGCGCCAGTCAAAGCCAGCTTAGCTTGCCGTGTTTATCGGGGCGCACACAGATAATGACCCTGTAGAAGAACAATAGAAACATTATGGATGAAACGAATTACAAAAATTAAGGATGATATCAAAGAACTCCAAATAACATTAGATGATCTCAGGAATTGAACAGATAAAATTAAGATTCTACACGACCCACATGTGAGACTCCTAACCAAAATTCATAAACGGGCATAAGGAATGGTGTTCTCCACTGAAGAAATTGTGTTGACATCTGAGAGGATGGAGAAATATCGGAAGCATAGAAAGGAAAAATTGTCTTCGTATTGATAGTAGTGGGTCTACTGCATGTTGGCCATAAAATATGAAATAAATAAATTACCCCTAATAGTATTACCGTGTTATTATTATTATTATTTATTTATTTATTTGTTTATTTATTTATTCGTTAATTCCCCATAAGGAGAGCGTTACAATACAATCAATTTTCATGTTTCATTCTGGCCCTTTCTTCTCTTTTCCCAAAATCCTCTCATATAAACACTATGCTTCCTCTTTCTCTCCTCCGTCCACTTCTTTCCCGGTTGTCTCTCTTTGGGAGTTTGCTCAAACTTCTGTTGTTTAAGTTTTTCTCTGTATGTGCTCCTCTCTGTCATGTCTTCTGTAGAGATGTTTAGTTTCTTGAGGTCTTCCACGGTTTCCTTTACCCAATTGGTTTTTAGTGTGCTATTCGTAACTACACTCATCGGCATAAAAAGCGAAACACAACGAATATCAGACAAAAATCAACATTTGACCGTTTCATACCTGGTATAAATTGAATGCTGTGACTTTGCAGCGATATGGAAATGTGCCGTGATTTAATTAGCTCATTTCAGAAGTTTCAGGCGCATTAAAATCGATAAACATTGTTGATCATGATAATCACAACGCCAATGTCACCGTTTCCCGCCTTTGGACAACAATAACTACAAACGGCTGTCTTAAGGTTTATTGCTGTGAATTCTCGTGTTAAGTATTGTTGTGATTATTACGGTTTGTCTACAACATTCGCAAACACACAGTGCAACAGGTCGGAGGGCAGTACGATGAATTTCAGGTTTCGACATTTCCAAATTTGTATACCGTAGGCCTATGTGCAATGTTGTGATTGTCATGGTCGTTAATGTTTAGCAATTATTAATTATTGTACTAATTAGGGTAATTAACTTATGATACATTGCGATATTGTAATGCCATAGTATTTGATTAATACGAGGTTTGAAACGTCGAACATTGAGTTTAGTCTGAAATTCCTAGTGTCTCGCTTTCTTTGCCGGTGAGTGTATATTCAAAATGTTCTTGGTCAGTCTGTTTTGGTCATCCTATGTATATGTCCATAAAATACTATTAAATTATTACTGTTATTATTATTATTATTATTATTATTATTATTATATACTCGTTATTGTCATACAAATTACTATCAACATGTGATAATATCATAATTCACCATAAAATTTAAAAATAATCAAAATAAAAACATAAAACACGAACAAAGTATGGGAGGCACATTTAACGACCACAACCATACAGACATGCACTCAAATATTCTGGAAAGATACTTCTAGCATTCATTCAATCATTATTCATTCATTCATTTATTCATTCGTTCCCAACTGTTCAAGGAACATTAAAAGATGTATTTATATAAATTAAGAACTATACAAACGGAAAACTGGAGACACAGAAAAATACAGTATACGCTACGATATACAAAATAGGCAAACACATAAATTGAATTATTATTATTATTGTGTTTTGCTATTTCCTTCCCCTGTGGTTCATTTCCTTTATACCTTGTTTGTTCCAATTTTGCTTCTCGTTTGTAAGTTAGATGTGAGTCAGTAGTTAATAGTCCATATATCTGCCGTATATCGATGACCTCGCTATTCCACCCCTTAAAAACAACAATCATCATGACCAGCATCGTATCTCTGCACAAAATGGCGCAAACAAGTTCATTTCACAACAATATGTTTGACTCTGATTAAGAAGTAAGACTTGAAAGTTCTATCAGTGGGTGCATTTTATTTGTGTTGATATTATTTTGTGTAACATAATTGAGCTGCGTGACCTGGTTACTTATCGATAACGAACTCCCTACTCCCTCATAATCTCGCTGAAACACCCCACATCCACATCCAAGTTCTGTACCAGGCCCACGCCACTTCATAGGGAGCTCCCTATTGGCCTGAAATCTGGCCTACACCTATGCACCAACATATGAAAAATAACCCGGGCACCACTGCTAGTCTTCTTATTGGCAACTCCAGCTATCTGATATGACATCTAGCGGTAAAAATTAGAAACTTACCAAGTAGGGTACATTTGTCACGTGGTGACTGACTGTATATGGTTCCTTGTATTGGTAAGCAGATCGTGGTAAATTCTTCGTGTCTTTATACATAAGTAATAAGTTTTACTCGTTGATAGTGCAAAATGAGTGAAAGCAAAGTATATTGCTCAGTTCACGGCTGTAAGTCGATGTATAAGAGGGCTACGGATATAAGTTTTCATCACTTTCCAAAAGATGCAAATAGCAATAGCCGAAAGGTGACGATACCAAATAAATACGGTCAACAGGAGCGGGTTGGGCCACTCACCACTACACATACTGACGATGATGATGATGATGATAATTGTTGTTTTAAGGGGCCTAACATCGAGGTTATCGTCCCCCACATACTGACGACAGGACGGGTTGTTCACTGTTACGGCGAGCCAAGCCGCACCTAGGCAGCCAAGTACAGTCTCGCCGAGCCAAGGCGTACCAAGACAGCCAAGCCTACACCAGCCGAGGACAGCCAAGCTTCATCACTCAAGTATCCTTCCCCGCTCCCTAGTTCATTTCCAATAACCCTACCAACCACCATCACGTCGCTCTGCGATATCCGAGCAATTCCACTACGAGTCATATAGGCCTAATTTGACTTCGCAGGGTAAATATCTACTCTGCAAGAACCTGCTACCAGTCCGATATTCAACACCAAACCTACCTGCTAACCATCCAACAAATCAAGCAATGCCTGTCTTCCCCGAGTTTTAATACAAGTTAAACTCATCCCTTCGCCCTACCAAGCAGCAAATAATTTCTAGAGTCTATGGTACAGTGAGCAAACTCAAATATCCGGTAGCTTTTATACGTAACAGTGCCATGACTCGAACTGCTCAAAAACAAATACCAGCAGACACCGATGCTTGATAATATGCAATTGACACATAAAATCCAGTGGAACACACAAATTAGATTACGTGTATCGCACAGTTATACATATACACAATTAAAAATAACACTGTCATTATTTCAGGGTCCACAATTGCTGATTATAACCGAAAAATAAAAAGTGTTCCGTATCAAACGCGTGTTATTGAGTATTTTTACCCTACTTATCCAGACCGACCGCAGCGCCCCAAGTGTTAGTTTGAGTTGCCAATAGAAAGGAGGATGGTCCGAACTCGTCGGCCCAAGTTACCATGGTTATATGATCCTTGGCCAAGACATATCTTGATTTGTTTACTGTGTGAGCTTGGATATTGATTTGTGTAAACAACAATGCTGTATTTATATACCGTATAATATTTATAATATGCCACACATTCGGATATTTCAAGCACTAGGTTGAGATTCTTATTCCGACAGTACCAACATGGAAATATGTACCATTTTAAAGAAGGTGCCTCTGTGTACTATGAATTCTCTAAGTGCTATATGAATGACTACAGTATGTTAAAAGAAATATACTGTTATCTCTGTAATGTTAATTGCTGTGACTGAATAAAGAAAAAGAAAATGTGTATATCATTATATTATCATGTTCCTTTGATCATTTCTTTAATTTTGTGAAGATGGTGGGGATTATGGTAGTCACCAGGGGCGTAGCTACAATGGGGCAAGCGGGGCACCGCCCCGGGGCCCCCGAGGTTAGGGGGGCCCCAAGTCATAAAAGAAAAATTATAAATAAATAATAATAATAAATAAATAAAAGTAGTACTAGAAAAAATATTTGAGAATTCCATTTAGTTCAGGGGCCACAATTGTACGGAACTACATGTCTAAACTTGTGTTTAGAAACTAGTCACGTTCAGTGCAATCTGTATGTAAGATATATCCATCCATTTGTGTGGTATTCTATGAGTAGCCTATTTTTTGATAGCCGGGCGCCCGATCCAGGTGCCGGACAGACAATGCATTGTTCCCCATTCAGCGCATGGCCATGACTCATCGTTCCATCCCTTCCCCCTCCACTGGGACATCACACCACAGCAATGCACAGTAGCAGAGTAGTAGCAGTAGTGTAGTTGGTACTGAACCCTTTATCCTCTGATGGATAAATGATTCGATGTTTTATTTCTACAATTAATTAATATTTCCACCAGCGTCATGAAATAGCCAGACGAAGATGAGGAAACTTCAAGCATTTGTTGGAGACAGCGGGGACATACCTGCAGCAGTTTGACAAAAGGCTAAATACTTAAGGATTGTGGAAAGAAAGAGCCTAGCAATGTTTCATAAGGACAGGTGGTGGCTACCTCAAAATAGAAGGGACGCGTGGTGAGACACGCTTATGGCATGTTCATTGTACTATTCGCGCCTAGAAAAAATATAATGCAGTAACGTGAGTGGCTGATGGTACTACTGGACACTCCTACGAGGCCGAGGTCTGATAAAAACCGCGAACATATCGAAAAAGTGGAACCAATGGGAGATGAATGCTTACGAACGCGCCAAGTCTAGCTTGGGCAAGCAGTATCTAGCATTAACGCGGGAGATCGGCTAGACAACATCTCTACGATCGATTCTAGAATTAATGGGCATATGCTTGACCTGCGCAATTTTACGAGTTCAGTGATATTTGTTTTATTCCTGTGCCACTATTATTTTGAGAAATGTTTATATAATTTCCCCCCCCCCCCCATCGATACCTAGGGCCAGTTCATTTATAAGTGGCGTGAAGAGCCAAGAAACATGATTACATTTTGTGCGTCTGAGGACGTAGGTTATATTACATTTTGTGCGTCTGAGGACGTAGGTTATATTACATTTTGTGCGTCTGAGGACGTAGGTTATTACTACATTGTGTGTGTCGGAAGACACAGGTTATTATTATATTTTGCGCGTCTGAGGACGTAGGCACTTGTACTTTGCGTGTCATGAGGACACAGATTTTTATTAATATGAATGTGTTGTAAATTCAGTGTGATAGATAGTCACAGTACTATTTTGTAGGGACAGTATCATCGACAATTCGCCAACAGACTGTTCTGGGGAAATAAGTACCTAAAACGGTGAATTTAGTAGTCAGATATCGAGTGTGTAATAATCTATAACTTTTTGCATCAGCACGAGAGATGACATCGCTTGTCCTGGAAGAAGTTTGGAACTGTCAACACTCCGTCGAGATGTTTGAGATGAGCTAAGCAGCATTAAGTAGGGAGATGGCAGCAGATGTTCGCTGACGGTGACTGGCCGAGGATGAGTACAGAATAATATTCTTATTATCTGACAAGTTAACTTATGGTGTATGGGACATATTTTGTTTGTAAATATCTTGCTTGTGTTGATTAACGTAGTGTATTTAGTTTTGGTCTGACACACCTTTTGCATGGAAACAGCTCGTACAATTTTTCATAGTCGTAAGTTCTTGTTTGTTTGTTTTAACTAACGTGGCTATGTGGACAACCGTGTTTGCATATGTTTACGCAATGCATTTAAGAAACGTCTCTCGGAGAGATATTGTGTTTCAGAAGTAGGACTGAATTAATATAATCATACAGTAGATTGGAGGGTAAATTAATCTTTGTAATGTTTATTATTGATCAGATTCAGTGAGTTTATTGCCGTTGGAGCAATGTGAGTTGTGGCGAAGAGCAGTCAGCTCTATCGTAGGTTTTAATTTTCTTAAATAGATTGTGAGCATCCGATTCAACCGACCTGTGTGAAATGTGTTATGTCATTCCCAGCAGTGTGTGTGTGTGTATTTTATTGGTCATTACAAGCGGGAATTTCAGCGTAGACTGATTTCTGTCAGCTTGGTGCTGAGTCCATATGGTTACCTTGCGAGGACATATGTGGCTATATCGATTAATGTCTTACCACATTGTTATGTGGTTGAGATTTGTTGCTGTTGATTCTACGAGATAACGGGACAGTTGGTCAAGTTATTTTTACACACTGGAGTTGGACGATGACAAGAGTTGTGGTAGGGGGAAGCTGTTTTCACGAGGCGGGCTGAAAGGATTGCATCGAGGTCATTAGTGGAGTGCTTGTTGGCTCCGTAATATTACTTGAAATACAGAATAAGAACTGATCAATGATAAAAATTGTTTAAATAAATGGGAGTTGCCTACGAATCACTATAATCTCCGAAGCGTTAGCTTAACGTGCATTTTTGTTCATATAAGGTAATCTCAGCCGGTGAGGCTTTTGTTGTTGTTGGTTCCATTCCATGTTTATGTTCCATATTAGTGACCCGTGCAGTCACGTGCGATGCTGTCTTTTCCTTGCTTGTGTATTGAGCAATTGGCCGTGTTGGCAGCTCATTTGTCAGATGCGTCATCGCACTGAAGGAGGGTCTTGAGGGAGATTCCTGTAAATATTAGATTTTAGACTGTGTGTCAGCATTGATTTTAAGGGTTTTTATTAGTGTTGTGTCCCATATCCGCAAACGTTACGAGATGATTGTTCGTAAGCATCGTGGCTGTTACCCGATGTAAACGAACAGTCATCCTAGTACTCAGTCCTCGTAGTTAGTCATTACGCGTACATAAAATCCCAATGCAAGTTAGTGGAACTTGGATCCACATATTTTTATGAGGGGGAGATCCGTCTGACTCCTCAACGTTGATAGATATTTCTGTCATGGGAAGATTCAGGGAGGAATATTATTATTGTTGTTGTCTATATTCATTTTTTTGCACTAATAGTCATTAAATTATGTTATTATTTTACGTCTTGTCACTTCCTTTCTTAATTATAGTTTTAATCCTATGACCCTTCTCTCAGTAGAGCATGTTGTTTGGCGAACGTAAACATCACACTATGAACTGAGCGCGACCCCTTGATCAAGATTCTTGCATATAAACACTGCAATACTAAAGGGTTCAGTACGTCGCCACAGCGGTTATGTTTCTACGGACGACCATCATTGGTTACACAGCCTTTTTGTCCCGTTAACCAACCAATAATCAGTTAGTTGGCTTAGTTCAACAGTTAGTTGAATCTGTTTCTACAAATAAAACACTGCAATCAACTATAAACCACTACACTAAATCTTATTGCTCAATATTATTCACTATGTATATTTTTCAGATGTTGACGCTCATCAACAGTCTGAAGTACATAAAATCGATGCTCCGACCACTCATAGTGGTCTTTCATGCCTTGATCAGCCAGTCGATAATAACAAGGACGCAGTAAGCTCGACTGAAACTGGACACGCTGAAAATTATGTTTTGCAAGACAAAATTGAATTTCCCAGTCCCGTCAATAATCAAGAAATAATAATAATATCGTATGGCCTCGGTGCCGGGTGCAATCTTTGTTAATTGACACCCAGAGGGTAGCTTACATGTCGAATTTCGTCGTTCCTTTGAACGCTATGAAAGTCAAGGAGGTTAGATATCTAAGCTCCTTGACACTACAGCGCTTTCTAGTAGAGAATGGAGGAACTTTGTGTTGGCGGAAAATCCCGAGATTAATTTTGCCATTGAACACGGCCTACTGAATTCAAATGGGTTCTTTAACATGCCAACAACGTATGACATCCATGTCGTGATTTTTGTCGTCTTTCAAAAATCACTTACCACGGCCAGGGGCGAACCTGCAAGCTTGGGGTTGGTAATCCGACACGTTAACCACTCACCCACCGTGGCAAGCAATCAAGAAATGGAAAGGTTAATCATAGCAACAGGACCTTGTCAAGCTTGTGGTCCCTTTCCAAAACAGCCTGATGGACGAGAAAGTAAAAGATCATTTTCAACTAATTACTACAGTTTTATAACAGGTTCTGGGATGAAATGTAACAGACTCTGGCTTTGCTATTCGCAAAGGTTAGCCCGTGTCTACTGTCAACCATGTTGGCTGTTCCCTCAACATTCAAAGAACACATTCGGTAGTACGGGACTAAACGACTGGAAATATATTTCTGATAGAATTAAAACTCATGAACAATCGGATGACCACATATTTTCTTGTGTTATATTTGAGAAATGGAGGAATGATGAAACAATGAGTGATGCTTTAGAAAAACAGTTAAAAGAAGAGAAAATTTACTGGAGGAACGTTCTAGAAAGAATAGTTAATGTTTCATTAATTTTGGCCACCTGTAACCTTGCTTTCTTCGGAAGAAGTAGTAAAATGGAAGATCCAAATAAAGGAAATTTCTTGTATATAATAGAAATTCTGTCTGACTATGACCCTGTACTAAAAACCCTTTTGCAAAAGCCAGCAGAAAGTGTAAATTATTTAAACCCTAGCATTCAAAATGAAGTTATTTCTTTGATGGCAAATGGAGTACTGAAAGAAATCAAATATGAAATACAGAGCTCTCCTTCTTTCTCTGATATTATGGATACAACTCAGGATATAAGAAAAGTTGATCAGTTAAGTCAAGTTTTCAAGTACGTCAAAGTGGTAAATGATGAAAAAAATATACCCAAAGAAATAAAGATTTGCGAGACGTTTACTTCTTGTACAAAAGTTGAAGATCAAAGTGCATTTGGTTTGGCAAGTAAAATAGTGGAATCTTTTAAAGATAAAGGTCATGAATTGAAAACATGTCGTGGCCAAGGTTATGACGGCGCAATCGTAATGAGTGGAGTATACAATAAAGTTCAGATGACCTCTTAGTTAGTGCAGAAAAAGATTCAAGAAGTTCGCCACTTGCATAATTTGTACATTGTGCAAGTCACAATTTAAATCTGGTGTTGAAAGACGCTGTAGAAGCCAATCGTGAAATATCACAGTCTTTTGAGGATGTACAAAATGTCTACAACAATTTTTGGACACAGTATCAAACACTGGCTGGGGCTGCAAGATGCATCTGAAAATGCAAACATAACGTTAAAAACACTCAACCCAACAAGATGGTCGGGAAGGTACGAAGCAGTTCTTTCTTTAAAGGAGAGGTTTGGCGATGTATTAAGAGAGCTATCCAACCCTATTTTGAAAGTAATAAGGCAAAAGAAAGGAAAGATGCAATAAAATTAAAAAATAAAATTGGAAGTTTTGAATTTGTACTTCAGTTAGTTGTACAAACAACGATTTTGCAGCAACTGAGCATCGTATCTAAATGTCTCCAAACTTAAAATATGGATATTGTTTCAGCTTTCGATCTATTAGGTAATGCTCTCTTAGGTGTTAAAGAACTAAGATATTCATTTGAGGACCTTGTAAAAGAAGCTTCAACTATGGGCTCCAAGTGTGGAATAGGCTACCTTGTGAGTTTTCTGAGAAAAGACTAAAGAAAGTTAAAAAGCATTTTGATGAACTGAGTGTAGACCACCGATTTCTCAATCCTGAAACTAGATTTCGGGTATCTGTGTTTTACCCCATGATTGATACAATTATGGCTCAGTTAAACAGCAGATTTGAAGGCATGAAGTCAGTTATTAATGCCTACAAAGTTGTTCAGCCTTATTTCTTGAACAATGCTTCAGATGACGACTGATTAAAGAGGAAAAAGGTTACGCCGAGACTTTTTCTGATGATGTGTCACCAACATTTCCTGCACAAATTTCCAGCGTGCGTGCATCTTTTTCCTTTAAAATCAAGAAAATGTCGACTGTCAAGCAACTGATAGACCTCCTCTACATTGAAAATAACATTCTAGTTGCAAGCTATCCTGACGTGTGTACTGCTTGTTTTATGATCTTGACTGTACCTATCAAAGTGGCTATAGCAGAAAGACCTTTTTCCAAGCTGAAAATTATCAAGTCCTACCTAAGAAGCACAATGAGCCAAGAACTTTTAAGTAGGTGGCCCTTTTATCGATTGAAAATCAAAGAGCTCGAAAACTTAACTTCTCACATGTAATTAACATATCTGCAGATGCAAAGAGTAGGAAAAAGGTTTTGTGTAAATTAGGTTAGTTGATAAGTTTATTTGTTTTAAATAGTTTGTTTAATAATAACTCAACATTTTTATTTGTAAACAATGAGTAAAAATTTAAAGACTTATTTTATTTCAAGTTATTTGTATAATACATTTATAATTTTGAGCTTTCGACCAGGAGTGTATTTTATTTCTTAAGCCTAGTACTTCATAGACGATCCTATTTGTTCACTTTGGTTTTCTACTCTAGCTTCATTATTGTCAGTAATAAAAGAACAAATATGTGTACCGGTACTTATAATATATATTAACATGCAGTTTTCTTCTCTTTCTAATTGATATTTGTGTAGACGTAGTTTTCTTATTACGATATCACAATTTCACAAATTGAAAAGCTATAGCTAGTATATATCATTATTTAGGACATTTTATGGAGCTAACAACCAAAGTATACATTAAATATTTCTAGAAGAAGGGAAGTCGCAAGGGGGTAATTCGAGAAGTGCTTACAGTCACTTTGATAAGCTCTTATCTTCAAACATTATTAATATTAAAGGCCTGCAGTTAGGTCAGGTTTTCAAAAGATAGTGACGAGGCCCCATTTGAACTTCTTGCCCCGGGGCCCCCTCAGGTCTAGCTACGCCACTGGTAGTCACAAAGTGAGGTTATGGGATAATTGTAGCTGAGAAGTGAGGTTATGGAAGTCCCATAATTAGGTTAGTAGTGAACTTCGTGGCTATATACGGGGATCGAGGTATTCAAATAAGCAATATTAAAGCCTCCTAAAACTAAATTAAAACACTGGGGTTATGAGAAGATTCGTGGTGATAAATCTTGTTACCACTCTTGCACTCGGGAGACGTAAGTTATGACCTCGAGTTCGCAGCCCCTAAAGTAAGCAACAACAACAATAACTAATATATCCAAATGGTGGCAGTGTGAAGAGTGAAAGTTTGTTTGTGTCAAGAATTTGAAGTGAATACCGAACTCGTCTAAACAAGGTAAAGGAAAACCAATTGTGAGAACAAGCTGAAAGGGCGTGGAAAATATTACAGAAAACTGTAATAAAGCCCGTATCACACGACACTCGCTAGCATGGAAGCTGCTACCAGTACGGGTATACACGTTGGTATAGCCGTGTCTAGCACCGTGTGATTTCTACCTTCTATGCTAGATTCTGCCTTCTATGACAGCCTTCATGGCAACTCAGTAACTGGTCCGGTGCTATTTTCGCAGGAAGATTGTATGGAGGGTTCAGTACCTGAGCCAATCAGAATGCCTTTGCAGAGATCCTAGCGGTAGCATCTCCAAGTAATCTTGGTTAATCGTTTTCTCGAAGGCAACGTATTTCTACACAAGATGTCACGACCTTGGGCAAATGAGGTTCCTTCTTCGCTTATTGAAATGTACGAAAGTAATCCATGCCTTTATAACACTAAACTGCCGGTGTATCATAACAAAATTATGCGCCAAGATGCCCTGGAAAAAATAGCACAAGAAATCGGGTAGAAATAGTGCTAATCATTACTACAAAAATTGTTCAGTTATGTCTGTTAATAATTTCAAAACACAATATTATTAAAAGGTAGGATTTTTAGGCTCCTTTGATTTTTTATTTTTACATGGAAGGATGACGGCATTAACAAGAATAAACCGGGTATTTTTTTTTTTAGTTTAACATTTCCTACAAAATGTATATCTATGGATAAAATATAGAGATTTTTCTAACCCAATACATTACTGTACAACACTTCGTCTTTAAATTTTATTGTTTTATGCCAGATATTTGTAATATCTCCATTAATTTACCTATTTGGAAACTAGTTAAAGAAAGAAGCTGCCTTTAAACCACAGACGTTTTACCCAAATCACTTTGTTGGTATTATAATGCTACCGATGCTGTATAGGCTATAATGTGGCAGTTTAAACCGGTCAATATGCACAGTGCTTAAAAAGTTACCGTAACTCGGTCTGCAGCATGACGAGAACTCCACGGCCACTGTCACGTCTTTCAAGCCACTCACTCCTCCAAATCGTACGTAGTTTTCTCTTCTTCCTGCTTCTGGTTGTCTGCATATTGCCAATTATTAGTGCAGCGGCACCGAGAATCAATCTCCTACGTTTCTCCATATTTGAACAGATGTTTCTGCAATGGAACCTTCCATGTGCTCAGGTACATTTATTTAACGTGTGATACATTTCAGCCACACAAGGAGGCATGCCGGCGAGCATGGAAGGAAACTTATGCCAGGTGATGGCAGCTGTCGTAGCAGCTTCCATGCTAGCGAGTGTCGTGTGATACGGGCTTAAGAATCTGCCAACTAGGTGTGTTCAGTGTGGTAGTAAGTGTAATTTGTTCCCTAGTCATATTCATTTCAAGTTATGGGCAGAGATAGGAGAAAGAGCACTAAGAGCATGGAGAAAGACGGCTCACACCGCTGCACAAGAAGGCAAGGAAAGGTTCCGAGATCCAGGGCGGCCTAGTGGATAGGTAGGTGGGTTACATGAACATCGTCAACGTTGTCTCAATAGAACTTGCTGATGTCGTTGATAAACATATTACGTGAGTCAGCCTTCATGGACTCGATAATGGACCAACTGGTTGATAAAGTCAACGAGAAATTGAAGGATAGTACAAGATCGACTACAATCAAGACCAACTACAATCCTCAGTCCTTAATGTAGAAAAAACATGGCGTCGATGGTTGCCCTACCAATTAGCTAAGATCATGTCATCGGGCTTGTTGGGTAAATTATTATTTTTACTCACCTAAGAGCATAAAAGATATCACAAGACGAGACTAGGTTCCGAAGAAATATGCATCAATCATTTAGACTTACCTGAATTAATTTATCTCTATAGTGCTGGCCTCGAATAATAGGTTTCTTCGTCTTCACCCAAGGGGCAGCTACAATAGTCTCACTGTTTCTGTGGTTGAATGAGAAGCCTCTTGGCGAGTTATCACGATTTGTATTTAAGTTCAGTAATTATAGATTAATATTATTAGCAAACAAGAAGTTCCGTGACGAACTAAAGAGCCTACTTTTCTTAAAATTTAAGATTCATGCCAATGATTAATCTAAATGCATCTATCTAGAATAATGACGAAATTAAGTTGGTAATACCGAAATTTCTAATTAGTTCGAAATACTGTATACCTGGCATAATGTAGCCTAATAGAGAACTACAGTTGGCAGCCCTGGTGACTGATTATATTCTTAGTTCCATCTCTTAAGGTACAGAATACAAAATTTGGTTGAAATCCAATGGATAGCATGGACGTTCCATGCAGTTAAACATTGCATCTAACAGCGCGCGTAAAATCATGTTGGCATCAATGACATACATGTATTGGTCAGAAATAATCTGAAATAATATGATCTATTGTTGTGTCAATTTAGAATGAAATCCATTAGTTAGTAGAGAAGTTACATGCATTTTAAAATTGGACCTATCAACAGGCTTAGAATCATGTTGGCAGCACTGGCGTAGGCCTATATTAGTTACTCCAAATTAATCTAGAATGCCAGGTACTATACGTGCGCAAAGTTTAGAGCTATTGGCTTGCATACTTTCTGATATATTGATATTAGGTAACAAAAATAGAGACAGTATTTATTAACAGTTGGCAGCCCTGGTTGCTCCTAAATATACGCATAGTCATATCTGTTATGGTACACATAACACACACGAAATTTGGTTGAAATCCAAATGTTAGTATAGAAGTTACGTGTATTTAAAGTTGGACCTCTCAGCAGGCTTAGAATCATGTTGGTAGCACTGACGTATATAAGTTACTCCAAATTAGTATAGAATGTCAGGTACTATGCGTGTGCATAGTTTAAAGCTGTCTGCTTGCATACTTTCTGATATATTGGTATTTGGATAAAAACAATAGGGAGTGCATTTATTAACAGTTGGCAGCCCTGGTGGTTCTTAAGAATATGCTCATTCATATCTGTGTATGTACACATAGTACATACGAAATATGGTTGAATTCCAGTTGATAGTGTAGAAGTTATATGCATTTAAATATTGGACCTATCACCAAGCTTATAATCATTTTGGCAAAACTGCCATGTATGGCCTCCTGGAAATTAAACTGCAATATTATTATCTACACGTGTGCCAATTTTGAAATAGCTCCCATTCATACCTTCCAAGATATCCAACATGGAGCTCAAATTTAAATTGCGATTTTTCAGCAGTTGGTAGCACTGACATCATTTTCAAATATGGCCGTGAGATATTCAGGTATAGATCTTTACTCCTACCAAATTTTGTTTCGATTTCTCCAGCCGTTTAGGAGTTGATAGGGGGGGGGGGACACACAGCCAGACCGACAGACAGACAGGCAGACAGACAGACAGACACACATTTGCCCGATCTCATAAGTCTACTTTTTCCTCATTTTTGCAAACTGTGAAAAGTAGGCTAAAAATCAAACAGATTCTGAAGTAGGAGAAAAGAAAGTGCCCGGTTACTGAAGTGCTGTCCCAGCACATGCAGAGTATTTGTGTACACAATCGGAATGAGAATAGTTGCCTGAAATAATCGAACCAACGCCCAGAAATACAGTACAGTTCAATTAAGACCTCTCGTGGAATTGTCTAATCACACTGAATTAGTTGATTGAAATATGCAAAGAAGTTGTCGTGTGGATATCAGAATACACTTATGGAGAATACTAAACACAGGGGACACTATAATATGTTACCATCTAACCTATTAGACATTCGCTATTACCGTTTGGAATAGTTGTACGCTGTAAATAGTTGATTTAGTAAAGTACGGTACTATAGGTTGGAAAGCACCATCTCCCTCTTACGGAATTATCGCGGCACACCATCTCGCAATATAAGTACATAATTGGCAAGGTACTCACAACACTTTATTACACACATCTTAATAAAAGATAACTTGCAAGCTGTAAGAATCACAAAAAGTATGAATAATGACGGAACACAATGAGTTCACTGTTTGGCACAGGGGGAACATCTTCCTTCTATATATATAAAAATCAATGTAACGTGATAGTTTGTCTGTGGGTATGTATGTCTCCTATGCGTTCATATACCATTCATCCGATTGCGATGAAACTTGGGTGAGATGTTGAGTCCACTCCAAGGAAGGTTTCTGACTTAGTAAATCCATTTTACAATAGGTAGCGCACGCGTAGATTCAACAAATGAGTGACGATGCGCGAAGCGTTTCAAACAAGTCCCGTATGTGTTCATATACCATTCGTCCGATAGCGATGAAACTTGGGTGTGATGTTGTATACACTTACGTGAAGGTTTCAAAATTAGTGAATACATTTCACAGTAGATAGCGCACGAGTAGATTCAACAAATGAGCGACGACACGCAAAGTGTTTCAAAAAAGTCCCGTATGCATTCATATACCATTCGTCCGATAGCTATGAAACTTGCGTAAAATGTTGTGTACACTTCAGGGAAATTTTCTGGCTTAGTAAATCCACTTTACAATAGGCAGCGCACGAGAAGATTCACCAAATGAGCTACGACGCGCGAAGCATTTCAACAAAGTCACGTATGCGTTCATATACCATTCGTCCGATAGCGATGAAACTAGGCTGAGATGTGTGCACTCCAGGGAAGGTTTCTGGCTTAGTAAATCCCTTTAAAAATAGGAAGAGCAGGAGCAGAATCAACAAATGAGCGACGACGCGCGAAGTTTTTCAACAAAGTCCCATATAAGGTCATATACCATTCATCCGATAGCGATGGAACTTGGGTGAGCTGTTGTGTACTGAACCCTTATTGATCTTCGATAAATAAGTATTCATATTTATTATTATTATTACTATGGCCCAGGCAGCACATAAGGAAGTCGACTTGGATATTAGGGAGGCCAGCATTTCGTAACGGTTGCAACAGAAGCTGAGTTGGTAGCTATTCCTGGGGACGGCCAGAATTAGTCGAGTTCAAGGCCAAATTGTGCAACTACTGTACCAAAATTGGAGACATAAAGGAAGAATCACGAGGTCCTCTCAACGAACATACGATTGAATCAGCCAATCGCAAGAGACCAAGCCGTGACCACGAGGTGGACGGCGTCAGTAGTAAAAAGCCCGCGGAAGTGTGTATCTAAGGAACCGCCGAACGGATTCATCTCCGCTCGAGTAATTTGAGACGTTGGATTTATTTGGAGAAGAATGACACTAGCCCCATCTTTGTGAGACAAAAACTCTGGAAGTTTTTATCCGACTCCGCCCCACTCCACCGCCCTTGTCAGTTTCTCATAAATAGTTTGGCCTGACGCCAATCTGAGTAATTATCTTGTGGAGCCTTCAGAGGCACACTCCACGCCAGTTTGAAGTGTGATTTTGACGCTCGAATTTATCTATTCTTGTGGAGCCTTCAGAGGCATACTCCACGCCAGTTTAAAATGTGATTTTTACGCTCTAAAATCAGTGAAGCTAATTTTATTTTCTGAGCTCTGGGAAGCTAAAGTCGCAGCGTTTGCAGTATCGAATTTTAAAAGTTATAATACATTCTGTTCTAAAATCAACTAAGTTGTGTGATCTAAAGATTTCACGCCAGCGCGTGATAAACTGTAACGTTCTTTTAAAGACGACGAGTTCAACTTTAAGGGGGAAGTATCGTATCACCCTCATTAGCGCTTACCAGAACCGAAGTCCATAAGACGGGACGGAAATACCGGACGAGATAGCGACTGCGAGTGCAGCCAGGATTTTGAACTTGTTAACGAGCCAGTGGCGCGGACTCGAGATGTATATTTTATGTATAAATTATGTGTATTGTATGTGTGTTTTTATAGTGCGTATGTGCGATATAATTAGGGCCAGTCTTCGCTATTAATCGCAGTAGGACAATTGTGGGTGAACTGAGTAGCCTGCAAGCGATTATAGATAGGCAAATATTTAACATTGAACTTTTCTGCCAAGGAGTCGAGACCAAGATGATCAGCACGTGGTTTGAAGTTGGGATGAGCTTCAAGAAATCAACGCGGACGACTACTATGGAGTGCTAAATTGTCCATAGGGCAATGGGTTGAGAAGGATGTCCTTAGTCCTACATGCAGAAGCGGTGATGTACTAAAATTGGATTATTTCAATTATGTAGTTAGATTTGGCCGGGGAACTTTGTAAATAGTCATGTTTTTCTTTTTTTATAGCTGTTTTTCTTGTACCGACACTATATGTTTAAATGTCCGTTGGCGCGTGGCCAAAGTGTTTGTTGATATTTTTGTTATTTTTCTTGAGTCATGTGTAATGTACGCGGCGTGCGTGCGTGATTTTTATCCTTGCAATTGCGGAACCCGTTACATTCGATAAATGGTGCTTTATTAACGTTAATATTTTGAAATAGGAATGGGAGGAAATGATTGTAAAACATTTTGCTGAACAGGTTATTATTCATGTTAGGGTAGCCGAGTGCACCAACTTAAAAGTAATGGTAGAACACCTTCGTTCTAATTTTGATAGATTTTTCTTGAGTCCTTTTCAGGTGACTAGTCACGGCATAGAACGATGGCGCCAGCATGTGGATATTATTTGTGTCTTTTATTTCAGGGTCTGTCACAACCCATACGTGTGATGCAGTGTGTGTTGATGTGTCTAGTGTGTGTTGATTCTACGTGAGGAGGGGGTAGTTGTCCTACCGCCCTTATATATTTTTGCTGCTGTTGTATTTTAGATGGAAAGACAGAGTGATCTTGGGAGACTGCTGATTCTTGTCCATATGTTTTTTCTGACACACACACGTATTATTGTGCTTTGGGGCGCATTTCTTCGAGGTTCGACCCCATGTTCTGGGAGGTCGAGGTTATTGACACGTGGGTTGACAGACATGCAGAGTTCCACAAACCGCCCGTTTTGCCTGTGACTTATTTTTGATAGGCAGTCCTTTGTGTCCGACTGAACCCTGTAAGCTTTCATGCAGCAAACCTGTTCATTGTGATGGCTAATTTTTAAGCCATAATTAATTGGGGAGTTCGCCATGTGTGTAACGGATTGTTGTACCTTGTATGGATAAGAATATTGTGATTAACGTAAATGTTGGCTGTTTGCCTATTGCTTTGTTGATGACTCGATTTCATGTAATTTGTTTGTCACACCCGTGTGGTGTAGTGGTAGAGTATTTGTTAATTTTGACAGCGGTCATTTGAGTATTTTTCTATTGGTCACGTGTTAATGTACTTGTGTTGATTTGTATGAGAAGTCCTAAGCTTTTAGGCAGTAAATGTTGCTACGGCAATTCAAGTCCAATTTCACACGGAAATTTTGTGTTTGTTTATAGTAGATTTAGGAAGTGTCGGTTTAATTTAAGTATTGTGGTTGTGTTCCCTCGTGTCGGTCTAGCTCTAGGAAATGCGGATTCGTTGTTTGAAGGGTCACTCTGGATGATAACGAATCACGCATTCAAAGTACACATCGTGGTGCATGTAGAACGGCGTACGCACTTATATGGTCACTTTTGGTATTGTTTTAGTTAAGGACACTTGGTCCAGGTAATTAATCTCTCCAGAGATATCGCCTAAGTTTTGGCATTTTATTAAGCGGGAGTCAGTTGGGAGTTTTTTTTTTGTTGTTAATTGTTTATGTAAATATGGTGATTTGTTATTAAATTCAGTTGTTTTAACCCTGGCTTCACTCTTTCCTGCATGTTATTTTGTTATATGTTACCCTGCAAGTTAATGAAGCGCCCTGACAGCAACTTACGAATATGACCTGTTACGCCCCGAATCTGAGTCTCATATGCTTCTTTGCAAGGGTTCAGTACACTCCAGGGAAGGTTTCTGGCTTAGTACATCCATTTTACAATAGGTAGCGCAGCAGTAGATTCGACAAATGAGCGATGACACGCGAAGCGTTTCAACAAAGTCCCGTATAAGGTCATATACTATTCGTCTGACAGTGATAAATGTTTGGTGAATTGTTGTGTACACTCCAGGAAAGGTTTCTGGCTTAGTTAATCCATTTTACAATACGAAGCGCACGTTTAGATTCAACAAATGAGTGACTACGCGCGAAGCGTTTCGACAACGTCCCGTATACGTTCACATACCATTCATCCGATTGCGATGAAAATTGGGTGAGATGTTGTGTACACTCCAGGGAAGGTTTCTGGCTGAGTACATCCATATTACAATAAGTAGCGCAAGAGTAGAATCAACAAATGAGCGACGACACGCGAAACGTTTCAACCATGTCCCGTATGCATTCATATACCATTCGTCCGATAGCTATGAAACTTGGGTGAGATGTTGTGTACACTTCATGGAAGGTTTCTGGCTTAGTAAATCCACTATACAACAGGCAGCGCATAAGTAGATTCAACAAATGAGGGACGACGCGCGAAGCGTTTCAACAAAGTCCCGTATAAGGTCATATACCATTCTGCCGTTAGCGGTGAAACTTGGGTGAAATATGGTGGACACTCCAAGGAAGGTTTCTGGCTTAGTAAATACATTTCACAGTAGGTAGCACACGAGTAGATTCGACAAATTAACGACGACACGCGGAGCGTTTCAATACACTCCCCTATGTCTTCCGATAGCGATGAAACTTGGGTGAGATGTTGTGGACACTTACGTGACGGTTTCTAACTTAGTAAATACATTTTACAGTAGGTGGCGCACGAGTAGATTCAACAAATGAGTGACGGGGCACGAATCGTTTAAACAAAATCCGGTATGCGTTCATATACTATTCATCCGATTGCGATGAAACATTGATCAGTTATTGTGTACACGCCAGGGAAGGGTTTCGACTTAGTAAATCCATTTCACAATAAGTAGCGCAAGAGTAGATGCAACAAATGGGTGCCGACGCGCGAAGCGTTTCAACAAAATCCCCTATTGGGTTCATATAACCTTCTTCGATTGCGATGAAACCTTGATGAGTTATTGTGTACACGCCAGGAAAGGGCTTCGACTTAGTAATACATTTCTCAATAGGTAGCGCACGAGTAGATTCGACAGATGAGTGACAGCGCACGAATCGTTTAAACAAAACCCCGTATACGTGCATATACCATTCATCCAATTGCGATGAAACATTGATGAGTTATTGTGTACACGCCAGGGAAGGGTTTCGACTTAATAAATCCATTTCACAATTGGTAGCACACGAGTATATGCAACAAATGGGTGACCACGCGCGAAGCGTTTCAACAAAATCCCCCATGCGTTCATATAACCTTCTTCGATTGTGATGAAACCTTGATGAGTTATTGTGTACACGCCAGGGTAGGGTTTCGACTTAGCAAATTCATTTCTCAATAGGTAGCGTACGAGTAGAATCAACTAATGAGTGACAGCGCACGAATCGTTCAAACAAAATCCCGTATACGTTCATATACCATTCATCCGATTGCGATGTAACTTTTGAAAGTTGTTGTGCACGCTCCCACGATTGATTCTAAATTAGAAAATCCATTTTACGATAGCATAGGGGCAGTTAACGGAAATTGAAAAACATGTTGTGTATCCAAAAGCACTTCAAAAAACAGAATTTCAACGCCAACACTTTCTTTGATTGGCATTGCAACGCATGCCGGGTACAGCTTGTAACCAATAAAACAGAAGTTCACTGTATTATTTGACGTGTATACAAGGCAGTGTAGAACATCTGCCTGACTGGTAAGGATTTACGGAGGCGCATATTCCTGAGCGTTCAAGATAACGTCAACGGTTTGGTCTAGCCGTAGATGCTCATTGCGTTTCCCCTTAACGTACTTAAGTTCGACACTTCCGAAGTGTACTAAGCTATTATTATATTGTCATTAACTAGCAAATCATTGCGGTGTATATTCTTGAGACACTTCTATCATGCTTTAGTCTTAAGGTACGGTTGGCTACAGCGATGATCGCTCGGCGCACAAACTCACAAAAGCGGTTTCCCTAGCCGGCGATCATCGTCCTTCGTCCACTGCCTCATACAACAGGATCACTTTCACTTCTCAACAGCTCAGTAGCCTACTATTTGCTTATACTGGTTCGTGGGGTAAATAATAATCAGCTGATTATAGTCTGAAATAATATAACGTTGCCAGAATGACCTTAAGCAGAATTACATCAGCGTCAATATTGCTTCTTTTAGAGGAGGAACAAGAGATGATGATCGAATTAAGTATATGAGCATGGAGCAAAAGAGACTCAAACTAATAGTGGTGAGCGATGTTTGTAAAGGGTAGTCCCCCTTGAGCTACACATTCTGTACCCAATAAATAAATAACATGTACAAAACTAGGCGTACCGTACAGAAGGATGTTTTAATGCACTGATTCATAGACATCTGCTTAATGACCAAATAAAATTTAAGAAATACTTAAGGCCAGTGGCGTAACTACGGGAGGGGGGGGGGTGATCAATTCCCCCCCCCCCCCCCCCCCCCCCCCCCCGAGCCAACTAATGAAACTATTAAACTTATGAAGTATTTAACTTTGAATAACCTTTGGATTGATGACATCTATGAACAAGGGCTATGAAATCATCATACCGTGTGTTATATGATAACCTGTGTTACCGTGTGTCGGTCCTAAATACCATGTGTTAAAATACATATAACCACGTTGCTGTAACAAGCAACATAATTTATTAAAATATCATCAGTTTATTTTGAGAAATTACAAAATACTGTCTGTATGGAAGCCATGATACTGTTTCCCAAAGAGATGAGACCTTTATCGTTACCGGTATTCTTTTGTTCACAAAATGGCCAGCGATCATCGCTGCCGAAATGCAAGCGCAGATCGCTGTAGGGAAACCAGTCCCATTTGTTTACATGCGTTCGTAAAGCAACGAAGATCGCCAGCGATGTTCGCCCGGCGATCATCGCCGTAGCCAAACCATACCTTTAAAGTACGTCCAGCGATGCGTCTGCTCACATCGAGCTGTAACCAACAAAAGATCACAATTCTTTGGGCTGCAAATGCCTCCAAAGTTCCTCTTAGCGCCATTTTGCAAATCCGCGGGGACTAAACGCGGGTACTTGTATAAAGCATTGTACAATGTACTACGTATTTCTACTGACTTCTAAAGTGCTGATAAATGCATTCCTTCCAATTATGAATCTTTCCATGTTCCAAAATGTCATATATGAGTCCTCGGTGTAATTATATAATGATATTAAGTAGGTCTTAATAAGCTTTCATTATTCTAAACCATCTGTAATTGGTCAGTTGACAATGTCCAATCAGATAATTTATATCAATTCAAGGCTATCATTTCGCGGGAATGTCTTGTATCCATGCGAGATTGATCTTGCTCGCGCGTCACATAATGCACTACAATCACGTGACAATACTCGGCTTCACAGTAGAAACTGGTTCTGTGCGCTTTGCCAGCGTCTAACTTTCAATGCAATTTACTTAACATTGGCAACTAAAATATGCCAAAAATCACTGATAATAATTCAAAATCGGGTGTTGTACCTAATGTGGGAATACGGCTGCTTCCTATTCAAATCCTGGAAGTGGTTTTCCGCGGTTTCCCCAATTCTACTCCAGGCAAATGCCAGGATGGTTCCTAACTCAGGCCATGGCCGTCTCCTTCCCATTCCAAACCCCAATTTTCAAGCACACTAGTTCAGCCATAACAATAACACAGGTTATCACACAAATTCCACACACAAATACATGGGGCTAAAGCGGCTTCGGTGGCGTAGTTGGTAACATGCTGAGCCTCTATGCCCGGGCGAAGTCGTAGGATTTTTTAAGAGAAATCCCTCAGTATGCCTTCCTTCGGAGGGGAAGTAAAGTCCGGCGGTCTAATGCCATAGATTTATGGCATGTTAAAGAACCTTCCACTAATTACACCTGTGTGAAGCTAAATTATATAGGATACACATTTGACAAACGCTCTTAGGTTCCTACGTTCGTCGCCAGGAACCAACTTCGGTGGCATCTGGTAACCAAGTTCTGAACTAGTAGTCGTTGACGGTGGCGTTTGGCGGCAAAAGTAGGAACTACTTGAAAAAATTCAATGTCTGCAGTCCTTACTTGAATTGAAAACAGATAACACCACTAATACAGCCATCACAATTAACACCGGTTATCAGACAGATTCTGCACACACCCTAAGTTATTGGGGCTATATGACCGGGTTGTCGCAGGCCCTAAACTGAGGAACCAACCAACCAACATGGGGCTATAAGATCACGATGTAGCCCCTAATATAAGCAACAACAACAATGTCTATTTGCATTCTTGTAGCTCCATTTAGAAGTATTTGCATTTTTAAAATATATATGTGTCTTATCTTTGCTTTATTTGTGCCTGTCCCCCCAGGGGCTCACATCTAATGGGACGTTGGTTGGCGACCACGGGACCCCATCTGAGTCTGGCATTGCTTCCACTTACTTGTGCTAGGCTCCTCTCCGTCTTCTTTCCCGTCGACCTCTCTTGGTTAACTCTTGTTCTCTTCCGACCCTGATGGTATTAGGGTAACCGAGGCCTAGGGAGACATTCATTTTTCTGCCTTAATTGACCCTTGTCTCATCTTTCCTGATACCCTCATTCTTCGAGGGGTTAACCTTCCTTTTCTTTTCAGGTTACCTTCTGCCTTCTGCACAAGGCCCTCAAGGAGGCAGGATGTATGTAGCCCCACCACTTCTGGTGCACCCTGGATAGTGTTACACCCTCAAGGGCTCACGACTGGTGAGTTTGGGAGTTGGTGACCCCGAGGGATTCGTGAGCTGGGTCCGCTTTGCCCCCTTCTCCCTCTGACTTTGGGGCCAGGTCTCTCCTCTTTCCCTTTCCTATCTCCCTTTCATGGCTCTCCTTCCTTCCAAGTCCCTCAATCCTCATTCTTCAAGGGTTCAGGGCATTTCTTTTCTTCCTGTTCTTTATTTGCCTTATCCTTAATTGTATTTGTTTACCATTCCTTCTTCTAATATGTAAGTTTTTTAGTTAGTTCCTATTAGTTAGGCCTATAGTTTTCATTTCCATCTCATCTTTCACTATCACCCAAACCATTAGGGGCCGATAACCTAGATGTTAGGCCTCTTAAAACAACATTATCAACATAATTTTAATCAATTATGCGAATGTTTGTCTTCGAATTTGCCGCTATTTCGATGGCGCCATGCCTGCCAGTGTCAGCAACTGTTCCCCTACGAATGCCACCATCTTTGTTTGTTTTGATGTTACGGTCTCAGATATTGTAGTTGGTCTTGTAGAGTATTGACTTCAATACTGAAGTTAACGATTACCTAAGAGCATAGGTTAATAAGCGTGGGATTAACATCTGTAGATTGGAAATGCACTGCGCTTCTAGCCCGAAATATTATCAAAGTGCAGCACTCGGATCGCCAGACGTATGCCAAAGCGGTTCTTCACGACTTAACACATCCACCGACGACCTAGCCACGTAATGCTACCCCACTGCACTCTCTCAAACGCACCCTGCGCTTCATAGATCAACTTCCTCCAGCGTTACGACATGCAGGCCGAGCCATTACCACACGTCAGCTCTACTCCGTGGCCAGGAGTCTACCAGCTCCCTTTCCCACATTCAAACCAAATACCCGCACCGGCTCTGGCCGCAAATATGGACAAACGTGCACGATAAATGGATTCCTTTACAGTGGCGGGAAACACTCTAATACTACGTGAATGAAGTTATACCCACCAAAGAAAAAATGTTTCGTCACAACCGAACTCTGACCCCCTCATGTGACATTTGTAATTCTCTAGATACGCTTGAACATCGTATCGCTGCTTGTACTGGACCATCCAGTCTGTGGGAATGGACATGCCAGACTATCACGCGAATCTCCGGACTGCCCCTCACCAGTGCCAATAAGAAAACCCTTCTATCAATGGAATACACCTGTCGTACCAGGCCTCTGCGCGCCGCGGTCATATGGCTTTTGGCAGCACTGATCCACTACGTGTTGGAGAAACGTTCTACCCCTCAGCACCTGAACCTGCCAGCCTACATCCAGTTCCTATGGCGAGAACGTTGGAAGTACATCTCTAACAAGACTCTTGAACCTGCTTTCTCTAAGTGTCTATATACTTTTTAAACTCCCACAGTGATTTTTCTTTTCGGTGTTTAATGTCTTTTACTTCCTGTTCTTGTGCATGTGCCATAGGCACCTCAGTGCAGTGTCATTTATTTTTGTGTTGGTAATTTTAAGCCTATGTAAAAAAAAAAAAAAAAAAAAAAAAAAAAACGCGACGGGTAATGCTAGTATTATTTAATGTAACAGCAACTAGTGAATAGTGTAGAAAACCTCGTAAAGAGAACATAAAATGAATGTTAAGACAACTATAATGTTTTTAGCTTCTCTTCCAGGGAAATGGCCAAGTTTCCAGAGTTATTATTATGACATATTGAAATTAAAGAGCTCATATAGGGTGGAAAAAAAAACGATTACCTAAGAGCATAGGTTAATATGCGTCACAAAACCATTATTAAGGAGCTCCAGCAGCAAATAGACACCATGAAGATGGAAACACATGATGATGTAGATCACCTAAATCAGTATCTGAGAGGAAACAACGTGGAAATCAATGGCTGGTTGGTTGGTTGGTTGGTTGGTTGGTTGGTTGGTTGGTTGGTTGGTTGGTTGGTTGGTTGATTCCGCAGTTTAGGGGCTGCGACAACGCGGTCATGTAGCCCCGTGTACTTTGGGTGTGTGTAGAATCTGTCTGATAACCGGTGTTAATTGTGATGGCTGTATTAGTGTGTGTATATGTTGCTTTTATTTTAATTCAAGTAAGGACTGCAACTTTGAATTTTTCAAATAGTTCCTACTTTTGTCGCCAAACGCCATCGTCAACGACTACTAGACCTAGTTCAGAACTTAGCTACTAGACGCCACCGCAGTCGGCTCTTGGCAACGAACGTAGAAACCTAAGAGCGTTGTTTACAATCCTAACCTACTGTATACAATTTAGCTTCACACAGGTGTAATTAGTGGAAGGTTCTTTAACATGCCATAAATCTATAACATGGGACCGCCACACAGTGGGCCAGAATCTCTAAAACGTGGCCAAAAAGGAAAAAAACAAATTTCTATAAGGGAATTTTGGACTATCAGGTTGGCTAAAGTAATGTTGCAACTATTGAATACCGGTTGTGCGGACGAGCAGAAGTTAATTTCGTCCGTTATATTTCAGGTCAATCGCGGCAATTCATTGATAGCGGTGCGTGCAGCCGGCCAGGCTACAAAATAGTATTTCCGTTAAAGATAAATATTTGTGTTCTGTGTAAGTGAAGTAATATTTTCAGTATGGAAGATGTTCCAGGAGGTATGTAGTAATTAAAAATCATGTATATCATTATTAAATCATTAATTATACATGTTTTCTTTTAATTAACTTAATAACGGAAAATGCACAAGCAAATTTTAAAATGTGCGTAAAAGCTAGAGATAACTTACGAATTCCACGACATTCCGCTTTCTTTTGCACTGTGTCCGCAAGTATATATTATTACCTTTGTAAATTAATCTTCAAATCCACCTACTAGTAGCCTACCAACTCCGGCTTTGAGCCACGTTTTAAGCGATACTTACAACATGTCATAATTGAGACATGTTGAAAAATGACAATAAAATGAATAAATTATGAGCTACATTTGTACAATTTAAATTATAATCGATGCTTAGAGGCATTGTAAAGAATATAATAAGTAGAAAAAAGTCTGAAACACCACTCGACGTTTCTTTGAAAACACTCCAACATAACTGGAGTTTCCGAAAAACTAATCCACCGTTTTCACATTATTTTGCAGACGATTTCGAGCGGACGTGAAATCGACGTTGAAAAGTTTTGAACTTAGCCTACGTCATATCAACTGCCAGACACTACGTCAAAGAATACCCCTGGTACAACATGCCAACAGCAGCACATAGATGGTTGATCCACGAACCAGAAATTATTTCTTCGGCCATTGGTCAACTGTCTGAGGATGCTCAAGAATCAACCAATAAGTTGATAAAGCAATATCGCTTGAGTTTTTCTCGAACGTTTTCCAGAGTTTAGATTATGGAAGACGTGCTCAGGAGATCGTTGGCAACCACACACCCCAATAATTCGTTTCTACGCAAATCATCACCAACGAAACAGAAGAGTTTGTCGCCAGTAGCCGTTGCCCTCTTAGTTCCTGTGGCGGAAGATTATGAAGATTCCGATGCAGATACATACATACATACATGCATATTTATTGACGGCTTCCACCATTTTCTTTTATACAAGATAAAAGGCATTAAGAGTAATACAAAGTACGGTACCCTACTATTACAATCAACTATATTCACACAGATTGTCTAATGGAGAGGAAAACAGATATTTTCTCAGGGGTCTTTCATCGGTATTGAACAAGTCTATGCTGACCCCATTTGAGATTCGCATCATTCTGTCAATGGGACTATTTAGACCATAATTAGTCGGATGCCAGTTTGTTTCAAAGACATGATGCTTGCGCATCGAACGGGGTGTCACATAGATATTGATTTCATTTAGTAATTCTGGGCAGTTTATGTGAGAGTTTACAATTTTGTTCATATTAAGAATATAAAAATTATCACGACGGGATTTAAGAGTTGGCAGCTTCAATTGCATCATTACTTCAGTGTAGTTATGATTCGTTATTGGGTGTAGAAAACGATACGCATAAATTCGTAGGAATTTGTGTTGTACTTTCTCTAAACTCTCAATTTGTGTTTTATTGAGAGGGCTCCAAATCGGTGTGCAATATTCAATTAAGGGTCTGACAAGGGTCAAGTACAGTAGGAAATATATATTTGAGTCACAAAATTCCTTGGACTAACGAGTTATGCAACCTAATCTCTGTAAAGCCTTTTTTTAATATTTACCATATGCTCATTAAAATTAAGCGTGTCTGAGAATTTTACTCCCAGGTCACAAATACTTCTAACAGCATGAAGTGGAGTAGACGATAGAAAGTGGTAAGAGAATTCAATATTCTGTTTCTTCTTTGAGAATCTAACTAGTTTACATTTAGTTTCATTGAGCAGTAACCCATTTAAAGAACAATACTCCTCTAGACGCCAAAGTTCTTCCTGAAGAAGTATACAGTCCTGTAGAGATTGAACTTTCATAAAGAATTTTGTATCATCGGCTAACAGGAGGATTTTGGAAAACTGTATTGATATCATTAATAAAGATTAGAAATAACAAAGGAGAAAGATGGGCATCTTGCGGAACGCCAGAAGAGACAGCTATTGCCTGAGATAAGAAATTGAGTATTTTGACAATCTGAGTTCTGCCTTCTAAATATGAGGACAGCCATGATAATAGAGGGTTTTGTATACCATAAGATTGTAATTTTGAAAGAAGAATTTTATGGTCGAGAGAGTCGAAGGCTTTGGCTAGATCAGTGTAGATGCAGTCCACTTGATTGTGCTCTTCTACTGCTTTCAGTAAGTACTCCAAATAAACTAGGAGATTTGTACATGTTGAACGACCTGGCATAAAGCCATGCTGTTGTTCAATTATGTAGGAGGAAAATTGGGGTGTAATTTTGTCAGTAATTATAGATTCAAATAATTTGGGTATAAAGGATAATTTACAAACAGCTCTATAATTTTTAACATTGGATTTGTCACCACATTTCAAGACAGGAGTTACATAGCTACTCTTCCATCTATCAGGAAATTTACCAGTTCCAAGAGAGAGGTTAAATAAGATGAATAATGGTTCTGTTATAATGAATCGACAAGATTTTAATAGAATTGGTGGGAGACCATCAGGACCAAATGATTTGTTATTTGAGAGTTTCTCTAATTTGTTATAAATATCACTCTTTTCAACCTGGCAGGTGGAGACGTTAATAGAGAAAGGAGTTTCAAATTTTTGGGTGTTAACGATTGGTGCCTTATAGACTGAGGAGAAATGTTTAGCAAAAAGATTGACAATACCTGGTCCATCACTTGCATTCACATTGTCAAGATAAACTGTACCAGGAATACCTTTATCATTCATTTTTGTTTTGATAAAAGCCCAAAAGCTTTTTGGGTCGCTGTATAGATTAGATCTAATTTTGTTTAAATATTCAGCATAACATAGTTTAGACAAGTGTTTACATTTGGCTCTAAGCTCTGAGAAAGCATAATAATCATGAGTGCTGCCCGACTTTTTGTATAAAGCATGGGTCGCTTTCTTCTGTAAGACACTGGCTCTTAGTTCACTGTTAAACCACTTTGGGAAACATGGGTCCTTATAATAAGCAAGAGGAATAAATCTATCAATGCCTTCATATAGAATAGAGTAAAAAATGCTTACAGCAGAATTTATGATGAGGAAACATTCTTTGAAGATGATGGTGATGATGACGATTCAGTTGAAGAAGCAGAAGAAGAAGAAAAAGATGATGAAAGATGAAAATAAGAAGAAAACGACAACTTCTGATTATAGTTACAAACAATTTACTAAATGAATAATTGTAATTTAATTAAAATTATTTTTTGTAATATTTTACACCATCTTCTATCCTCTATTTTGGTCATTTTGTCGATTTTTTTCATTTTTGAGCGTATATTTTTAACCATTAACTACAACAACCCCTAAATATCGACTTTTACATAAATAAAAAGACTTTCATCAATTTTTGTCCACCATCTTGGATCCACCATTTTGCTTTTTGTTTCATATTTGAACTCATAATCTTCATTAACAACCACGATAATTCCCAAAAAATTATTTAAATATAAATAAAATGACTTTTATCTATATTTCCCCGCCATCTTGGATCCGCCATTTTGACTTTTTGATATATTATTAATCAGCAACTTCGATAACGGAACCTCTACATACTAACTTTCGTACAAATTGAACAACTCTTCATATTTTGGCCAAGTTTTCAAGATTCTGGCCCACTGTGCGCGCCGGCTTTACTTCCCCTCCGTAGGAAGGCATACTGAGGGATTTGTAACGCTCTTAAAAAATCCGACGGCTTCGCCGGGTTTTAACCCGCTATCTTGGACATAGAAACTCAGCATGCTACCAACTACGCCACCGAAGCTGCCCGGAAATCAATGGTGTGCCTGAATTATCAAATTACATTTACAGTGTTAGTTATTGTTGTTTTAAGGGATGGAACAGCGAGGTCGTCTGCACCTAAATTTGCAGTATAGTGACCAAGATGGGAGAACTGATTGATTGTGAGGTTCTTAAATGTGAGTTAGACATTGCTCATAGAATTCCATCAAGTAATAAGACATTACCATGACCAATCGTTGCTAAATATATTAACAGATGGAAGAAGCAGGACTTCATGGCAGCTAAGAAAAGGTTCGCCAACTGTTGTTTGTCACTATGGAGTGTTAATGCAATTCAGAGCCAGGGCAAGTTTTTTCTTACTGCTAATCTCTTACCACTGAGCTGGTTGGCCAGAAGGGTAGCTGCGGCATTCTTCCGCGGCTTGTGTGGAACGGAAACATTAGAATAAGTCACACTTTCTCGGCGCTGTGTTGCCGATTTACCTCGTTAAAACTTTAAACGTCCCACAGATTTTTAACGGTTCGTTTTGGGCCATAAGTGTCCTATCTCAAGTTGCTTCAGATACCGGCCGGAACCTCTGGTTTCAGTTTGTCGACGTAATTTTGCGACACTCTGTATTTGCCTTAGAAGGAGTGGGGACCTGGTGTCCCATAGGTTCTCCTTATGTCCCTTGTTTAAAGGTTATTTAGCAATGATTTGGAAATATTGTTGTTTTTATTTTAGATTTATAAAAGTATTTTTTGCGCCCATGCTAAATTTATACTTTTTAGCATCGGGTGCATGAATATTGTGCATTAATTGGATGTGTGAACCAAGTGGGTTTGCGATTAGTAGCTCCGATTTATTGAGATAAAATCTCAATTGAGGACATTTGTCTTTCTAGGGGACTAGTTTTCTTTACAGCAATTTGTCTAGCAGCAGCAACGGTTATTATTTTTGGGTGCGAATTCGAAGGCCAAGTAAAAACGGTGCCTGATAGTTGGTTTAAGGCTGAACTTGTAATACCATGGTTCATCAGGTGCTGTGGGTTGATAAAGATGCCTCCGATTTGCAAAGTTTTCTGTGGTCGGTCAATTTTTGGAAGTATCTCAGCCTAGAAAAATAGCAGAGTTACAAAGTCAAATATTTCTAGTGCATTAATTAACAGCGCTGCACTCTGTCTGGTATCGACGGTCTCAGTTGCAGTGTCTCCCAATTTTTCTTGAGCATGAATCACTCCAGCTAACTGAGATGATAAGGCTTTCATGGCTTCTGCTTTAGAACTCCATCTTTTATCTGAGTGGCCCTTGACCAATAAGCTGATATGTTCCTTGAGGACACTTCACCTGTGAGTCGAACTAGAGAAAAATGCATACACTTGTTGAACTGTTCCAAAAAATTGTACTTGATTCCAAGAGTTGGATTGAGAGATTTCAATCGTCTGCTTTAAGACAGTTACCATCAGGATCATCGTGTTTAGCCAATTTATTAACTACTGGAATATTTGATTCATTAATATCAAGGCTTAAGTTGATACTGTCAAATTCACATTCTTTCTGAGTTTCATTGTTTTCAGGGTTCAGTGATAGCCTACTTTTATAAAGGCTGTCATAAACGATTTCGAACTATCAAGTGCTTTGGTACGTTTCTGTTTCAGTTGTCTATTTTGAGCCCCACTTGCCTTGTGTCGTTTCATAATGGAAACTGAAATACAATGAAACAAATTACCAATTACTATTATCAATATGATTCTTGGTGTTGATCAATAATGTTTCTAGGATAAAATTGCTTCAGCCAATAGCAAACGAAATAGAGAGGAAACACTGTAATCATTTTTCAGTTTTAAATTGTTTTAGAGAATTTCACCTAATATTTTTTGCTAGTGCTAATTGCACTTACCTGTTTTCTAGATGTGCATGAACAGGAATTACTCGTACTTTTCAACTAAACGTGTAAACACGCTGTATATCACAATTCATTGATACACAACGATTGCGAAATAAACGCAACTCAACTCCACAAATGAATAAAGTAAACTAAGGATTAAGGTTAAGGAATACATTTCATAACTAGCAAACTAGCAATCGTCAATTCTGTTGTGAATTGATGCCCCCACCCCGCGCCGGCCGCCACCGTCATCAACCACGCATCCCCTCTCCATCAGCCCTCTGATTCCGGCTCAGGCGCTCTGTTCGTCCGTACATCGTAAACCACGAACTATTTCGTATTGTCTATAAATAGTTTAAAACAGAAGCCTCCGTGGCTTAGGCGGCAGCACGCCGGCCTCTCACCGCTGGGTCCGTGGTTCAAATCCCGGTCACTCCATGTGAGATCTGTGCTGGACAAAACGGAGGCAGACAGGTTTTTCTCCGTGTACTCTGGTTTTCCCTGTCAAAATTTCATTCCAGCAACACTCTCCACTACCATTTCATTTCATCTGTCATTCACTTAATCATTGCTCCAGAGGAGTGCGTCAGGCCTCGGCAGCCGGCACAGTTCATATCCTCGCCGCTAGATAGGGGCTTCATTCACTCCATTCCTGACCCGGTCGGAGACTGGAAGCAGGCTGTGGATTTTCATTTTCATTATAAATAGTTTAAAACAAAACATTTATTTCATTTCTAAATAATGTACCTGCAGTATTTAACAAAGTAATAAAGAAAATTTGACCAATAAAACCGTATATTTTTCCTGAAAAAAGAATTCTTTAACTAAAAAAATATGTTTTTCTATTTGGGATTTTGCCCCCCTCCACCCCACCTCTAACTTCACGGCGCCCGGGGTGGCTGCCCCGTTCGCACCACCTTTGGTACGCCACTGCCTGGGTGTAACGTTAGACAGATCCTTAACGTACCGATGCCATCTCCAGAAACTTGCAGCTATAGCCGTAACAACTTGCTGGGTAGATTAGCTGGAACTACATGGGGTGCAGATGCGAATACGCTTCGTATAACTGCTCTAGCACTTCTATATTTGACTGCCGAGTACTGCTCTGCTGTATGGTTGAATAGCTCCCACACTCGACTAGTAGATGTCCAGCTACGTCACTCAATGAGATCTGATCTGGTACATTACACCTCACTCCTCTCCAATGGTTACCGGTTCTGAGCAACATTGAACCTCCTTACATCAGACGGAAGAGAGTAGGCCTATAGTGTGGTCGAGGATTCTGATGAACAGCTCTCTTCCCATCCATCAGGACACAGACGAAAATGCCGTAACGAGACTGAAGTCCCGGAAACCTACTTGGAGGACAGCCAAGGAATTAACTGTCATGCTTTTCAGACCTAAAGCTGGGTTTTCCTAGCTCCGCATTTCGTGCGGAGCGCACTACGCAATGCGCAGTCCGCAGTACGATGCCTACTCAACAACACGGAATCAGACGGCATCGTTTTCCTACACCCCTTCCGAGGCGCGCAGTACCAACACCACCTAGAGAGAAAGCCTTGCGATACGATTTATGACGTCATAGCCTTCCGGCCGTCAGCGAGCGCGCTACCCAGCGCAGCTGCTATGAACAACCTGTGAGGAAACGCGACTGAGTGTTTATGTATCAAATTACGTTCTACAGACGCGAATAAATAAATAACGTAACCATAAATTAAACATATGGTCAGAAGTTGATGCGATCGATACATTACTCTAGCTAATAAATCGACGTTTTCGATCATAATCGATAAGTATGCATCTCGAACCTTGCGAGTGTGAACTTGACCGAAAACACTGATGTCTCAATAAATGCTTTATATAGAAGAATTCAATAAAAAACTTGACAAATATTCACCCCATTTTAACGTGAGATGTAGACTACACAACGAGAAGAAAAGACACAACAACAAGTAACCAATTAATCTGTAACAGTTAAAACAGAAATTAATATCTACAGTATAGTCAATCATATCAGTCCAAAGGTCTAGGTTTGATTTACATCTCTGCCGAGAAATGTAATTCTAGTTAGTTATTGTTGATTATTGTTGTTTTAAGGGGCGCAATTACGAGGTCATCTGCCCCTAAAAATACAATTCTGATTTGATTGTGAAACGAAATTCACTCAGCCTCATGAGTTAAAACTGAACTGAGAAGAAGTGGGTTCGATTTCTCCTTTCTCCTCCAGGTAAATGCTGGGATTGTTCCTAGCAGAAGACCATGGTCACCTCCTTTCCAAGGGCAGATGACCTCGTAGTTCCTCCCCTTAAAACTACAATACCGTACCTAACCTTCCCAATTCTAGCATCACAATACATACATACAAACAAATTCTACCCATATCCAAGTACACATGGCTGATGACAATGATGTCATAACTCACTTACAAAACAACAACAACAACAACAACAACTAGCCACATAAAGTTTTCATGCATGATATGAAAACAGGTAGTAATGGCATGCCTATGACAGAAAAGGTTACCTACTGAAATGGAACAGAGCAGCAATCATGAGACATGAGAACATTTACAAAAGAGGAAACTTTTTGTTGTTGATGATTCATATAGGGGCATAGCTTACCCGACAATACATAAAACATGCTAATTACCAGTGATCTTAGCACTTTGTTCTCAACAGAATACAGTGAGTCATCTGCAAAAACATGTTGTTCTCATATTTTCTATGTTACACAAACTGTGCTGTTTTGTAAAAAATAATAATAACTAAAAGATGACCATACCTATCCTTCACTAGTTAAATAAATATCCATATCCAAGTACACATGGCTGATGCCAGTGATGTCCTAACCCATTCACAAACAAACAAGTAGCCACAGAAAGTTTTCATCCGTGATAAGAAAACAGGCTAGCAATTGAATGCCTATGACAGAAAAGGTTACCTACTGAAATGGAACAAAGCAGCAGTCATGACACATGAGAACATTTACCAAAGAGGAAACTTGTTGTTGATTCATAAAAGGGCATGATAATGTAATAATTTACAAACAAACACTTGATATAGAGTAATCCTACAGTAACAGTTTTCATATGGCAATATTTACAATATCAGGCATGGCATAAGCTTATCCGACAATACATAAAACATGCTAATCACCAGTGATCTTAGCACTTTGTTCTCAACAGAATACAGTGAGTCATCTGCAAAAACATGTTGTTCTCATATTTTCTATGTTACACAAACTGTGCTGTTTTGTAAAAAAAAAACTAAGAGATGACCATATCTATCCTTCACTAGTTAAATAAATATAGCCTTTTCAAAAGATCCTTTCCACTTTTCAATACAAAATTGTTGTATTCCCTATTTTATTGGTAGCACTGAATGAAAGTAGAACGAGCAATAACATTCTCTATAGTATATGAATTAGCCAAAATACCTCATCAAACGATGAGAAATAAATCAGGGAATGATGTTTTAATAGATGTTTCCTCCTCCGCTGTCTGTGACTCACCCAGCCATCCCAAATAGGATCACGACTTATGTAGGCAGAATTCCAGCTGTGGCCACGATTGTCCACATCAATCATCATCAAACCGGTATTGCCAACCTCGCCCTTACGGTACAATGCTGCACCAACACCCTTCGATTTGTCCAATCCAATGGTTTTTGACGCGTCCAAATCAATGGTTTTGTCAACCGTGCCCCGCTGGCTGCGCTCGGCCAAAGCCGCTCCTACACCGACCATTCTAACCTTCGTTTTGTGGTATCCAATGGTTTTTGACAATGGTTACATCCTAACGTGTCCAGATCAATCGTTTTGTGTCACCCGTGCCCCGCCAGCTGCGCGCAGCCAAAGTCGCACCTGCACACGACCATTCTAACCTTCGTTTTGTCCAATCCAATGTTTTTTGGCAATGGTTACAGCCTAACGCGCCCAGATCAATGAGTTTTGACAATGGTTACAGCTTAATGCATCCCGATGATTTCTATGATCAACAGTGATTTTGTATCTCACATGTTGGGAACAATGTATGCACCCCGGTGCGTGCAGCTAGAGTGAGCCGTGATGACAGTCGAACGAGATGCAAGCGCTGTAGAAACATGGCAGCCGTTTTTAAAATAGCAATAAATAAAAACACATATTTATGAACTTTATCACATATATGACGTTCAGTAGTGACAATTCAAATTGAAATCAACGGTAGCGATGAATGAAGATAGAACGCGCGATAAAATTCTGTACAATACATGAATTAGCCAAAATACTGAACCCTTCAGAATAGCAGTGTTTATGTGCAAGAATCTTGATCAAGGGGTCGCGCTCAGTTCATAGTGTGATGTTTACGTCCGCCAAACAACATGCTCTACTGAGGCAAGGGTCATAGGATTAAAACTATAATTAAGAAAGTAAGGAGACAAGACGTAAAATAATAACATGATTTAATGACTAATTGTGCATAAAACGAAAATAAACAACAATAATAAACAATATCCTCCCTGAATTTTCCCATGACAGGAACATCTATCAATGTTGAGGAGTCTGACGGATCTCCCCCTTTATAAAAATGTGGATCCATGTTCCACTACCTTGCATTTGAATTTTATGTACGCGTGATGACTATCTACGAGAAATGAGTACTTGGATGACTGTTCGTTTACAACGGGTTAACAGCCACGGTGCTCACGAACAATCATCGCGTAAATCAACGTTTATGGATATGGGCATGACATTAATAAAAACCCTTAAAATCTAATGCTGACACCCATACTACAAATCTACTATTTACAGGAATCTCCCTGAGACCCTCATTAGTGCGATGACGCACTTAACAAGCTGAGCTGCCAACCTGGCCAATTGCTCAATAAACACACAAGGAAAGACAGCATTGCACGTGACTTCACGGGTCACTGATATGGAAAATAAACATGGAATAAAACCAACAACAACAAAAGCCTGGCCGGCTAAGATTACTTTATATGAACAAAACTGCATGTTAAGGTAACGCTTCGGAGATTATCGTGATTCGTAGGCAACTCCCATTTATTTAAACAAATTTTTACCATTGATCAGTTCTTATTCTGTATTTCAAGTAATTACGGAGTCAATAAGCGCTCCTCACTAATGACCTCGCTTGCAACGTTCAGACCGCCTTGTGAAACATCTCCCCCTTCTTCAATACTCGTCATGTCCCAACTCCAGTGTATATAAATAACTGACCAGCTGTGCCGTTATCTCAAGGAACCAACAGCAACAAAATCTCAACCCCCTCAACATATGGTCAGACAATAATCAAAATATCCACAATTGCCCTCGCAAGGTTACAATATGGATCTGGCACCAAGCTGACAGAAATCAGTCTAAGCTGAAAATCCCGCTTGTAATGACCACAAAATACACATAATCACACACATCTGGGAATGACATGACGATTTTCACACAGGTCCGCTGAATAGATGCTCACAAACTATTAAAACAATATTTAAAACCTACGATAGAGCTGATTGCTCTTCGTCACAAATTACATTGCTCCAAAGGCAATAATCTCACTGAATCTGATCAATAATAAACCTTAAACAATTTAATTACCCTCCAATCTACTGTATCATTATATTAACTCAGTCCTACTTCTGAAACACAACATATCTCCGAGAGACGTTTTTAACCGCATTGCGTAACATATGCAAACACGGCCGTTCACATAGCTACGTTAGTTAAAACAACAAACAAAAACAAGAACCTTCGACTAATAACATATGCGAGCTGTTTCCATGCAAAAGGTGTGTCAGACCAAAACTAAAATACTACGTTAATCAAACAAGCAAAGTATTTACAAAGATATGTCCCATAAACCATAAGTTAATTTATCAAATAATAAAGAATATTATATTGTACTCATCTCTCGTTCAGTCACCCGTCAAAGAGCATCAGCTGCCATCTCCCAATTGAATGGTTCTTATCTCATCTCAGCCATCTGGACGGAGTGTTGAGAATTCCAAACTTCTTCTATGGTAATCGATGTCATCTCTCGTGCTGATTCAGAAAGTTAGATTATTATACACTTGATATCTGACTACTAAATTCGCCGTTCCAGGTACTACTTTCCCCGTAACAGTTTGTTGGCGAATTATCGACGATACTGCCCCTACAAAATATAGTACTGTGACTATCTATCACTGAATTTAACACATTTACAATAACTTCTATGTCCTCATGACACGCAAAAGTATAACAGCCTACGTCCTTAGACGCACAAAATAAAGTCACAAACTTGTGTCTTCGACACACAAATGTAATACGTTCCGTCCTCAGACGAACACAAGTAAAAAGTCTACGTCCGTCGACGCACAGAGTAATAGTCGTTGTCTTGGCTTTTCACGCCACTTATAAATGAACTGGCCCTAGGTCTTGATTGGGGGGAAAATTATACAAAAATTTCTCGAAATAATGGTGGTACAGGAATGAAATAAATATCACTGAACTCGTAACATTGCACAGGTCAAGAATATGCCCATTAATCCTAGAATCGATCGTAGAGATTATGTCTAGGGGATTTCCCGCGTGAATGCTAGTCACCGCGTACCCAAGCTGGTCTTGCCGCGCTCGTAGGCATTCATTTCTCATTGGTTCCACATTTTCTGTAACTTGGCGGTTTTTAGCGGATCTTGGCGTCGTAGGAGTGTCTATTATCTTCATCAGCCACTCACGTTACTGCATCATATTTCTTCTAGGCGCGAATATTACAATGAACATACCAGAACCATGTCTCACTGCGCGTCGCTTCTATTTTTGAGGTGGCCAACACCTGTCCTTCTGACACATCGCTAGGCTACTTCCTTTCACAGCTAAAGTATTTAGCCTTTTGTCAAACTGCTTCAGGTATGTCCCCGCTGTCTCCAACAAATGCTTGAAATTTCCTCATCTCCGTCTGGCTACTTTCATGATGCTGGTGGAAATATTTATAAATTGAAGAAATAAAACATAGAATCATTTATCCAACAGAGGATAAAGGGTTCACAACTCTCCCACTCACAAAATTTCGTACTTAGGAATAAAGTCGACAATTTTAAAAGACTTCCGTAGGCCAATTTGTTTTATTTCAGAATCACCCCTTTTCTATTACTTGGTCTAGCCGCTCTTGTCTTGAATGGCATTTACTCGTTTTCATTTCCTGCTTGTATCTCCCCTCTCAGTCTGCTTGCATGACCCGCTGATGCCTGAGGCAACACTCTACTCGTCTCGTTAATGTTTGTCAACACCAACTCTACTTCCTCCTTCACGTGCCGTACTCAACTGCTCCCCGTCCACTTGGTTGAAATTGGACGTCCATATATTTAAACTGCATCATTATTTCGGCGCTCTCATGGATCGCTTCTTCGATACTTTTTTAAGTTGGCTGCATTGTAAACTGACATTGTTCCTGTGCTTAACTCTTTCACTCTGTAAGCATTATTTCCAAGGTTTCTTACGATAGAATAGGGTCCTATGAACTTTTCGCAGAATTTACTGAAGATCTTCTTCTCTGGGTCCGATGTAGCGGGTCGTTTCACCAAAACGAGCTGGTTGATTTCAAGATCACTGTGAAACCTCTTATTTCTTACTCGCCGTAATCTGCGGTCTGCTTGTTTTCTCATGTAGGCTCTCGTTCTCTCAATTCGCAGGTCAGGTGCTATCATGGGATCTTGTGGACAGTTAATGATGCTTTTCCACGTTCTCACTGGATACTCGTTCTTGTGTAGGACCATAGGGATTTGTCCTGTTGACTCGTGCCTGGTAGAATTCATGCATGTCTCTATGTCCTTAATTTTATCCACCCATCTGTGATGTTCATTGGGAATGAAGATTCTCAAGTATGATGTCACACATTTTATTGCTCTCTCACTTGGATTAGCTTGGGCATGTCGGATACTGCTTAAAACGTGTTTTATACCCATGTCCTCCATACCTTTCTTGAATTCGGCGCTTGTGAAATAACTGCCATGATCTGACAATATAAATTCTGGTTTTCCAAGGATTGGAATAACTCTATTTCGAATACGACTGAGTACTTGCTTCGATGTAGTTTTCTGAATAGGGCATAGTACTACGAACTTAGAAAATACATCAATGCACACTAGCAAGTGACGGCAACCTCGCCTTCCTTTCGGAATTGGACCGAAACAGTCCAGGGCCAGTAGCTCGCATGGTTTCTGAGGTAGCAATGGTCTATGATACTGCCTCATTAAATAATTATTGGGCTTTGTCCTCTGGCACGGATCACAAGTTGTAATGACGTCACATATAGTTGTTCTCATACGTGGCCATGTAAATGTCTCTCCTATTGTCGCTTCGCACTTGTCTACGCCCACGTGACCGTAACTTTCGTGCGTATGCCATGTCAGTCCTCGCTGTAATGATGCAGGTACTAATATGCGTAACTTGGTGTGGTCATTATCTACCCATTTGTGCAGCAAATTGTTGACATAAACATATCTTCCTTCTTTGGCTTTTGCTTCTCGAAATGCAGGTGTTCCTGTAGGTAGCTGCTTTTTGAAGTATCGAATTAATAGCATCATCCATGGTTCCGCTTCCTGTTCTCGCTGTATTTCACGTAACTCCTCCAAGAATTCCCGGTCCTTCGGTGTTAACTCCAAGTGTTGTACCGTCGCTGTTTCTTCATTATCAGGCTCTGGGTTCCTGCTGAGTGCATCCGGAATCACGTTCATCTTTCCTGGGCAATGTTCAATCTCAATGCTAAACTGCTGAATATATATAGACCAACGTGTCACACGTTCGCTTGCCATCGACGTCTTAAACAAGAATGTTAGTGCCTTGTGATCAGTCCTGACAACAATGGGGTAACCATAGATTATTCGTTTCCATTGTTGAAGTGCATGAAGGATGGCCAACAATTCTAGCTCGGTTACAGTATAATTGCGCTCGTGCTTACGCAATTTTCGGCTGACAAATGCCAAATATGTTTTATGTTGCAGGTTAGCTGGATCTTCTTGGTAGAGCATAGCACCTATACCAATTAGTGAAGCATCCGCTTGGATTATAAATTTGTGCTTGAAATCTGGATATCCTAATTTAATGCAGTTTTCCAATAGCTGTTTTGTTGCTTGGAATGCCTTCTCACACTCCGCATTCCATAACCATTTATTATTTTTCTTTAACATTTCCTGCATGGGAGCTACAGTCTCCGTATAACCTGGACAGTTTTCTTTAAAGAATCCCGTTACGCCTAAGAAAGCCCGAATGTGCTTGACTCTCGTTGGTGTAGGGAAATTCTTTATCGCTTCGATCTTAGCTGGATTTGGCTTCACTCCCTCCTTGTCAATGACGTGACCCAAATATAAGATCTCGCTCTTGAAGAAATGCGATTTCTTCAGATTTACTTTGAAATTCGATGCATTCAGGTTGCCCAATACTTTATCTAAATTCTCCATGTGAGTTTCAATGTTGTCGGATGCCAGCAGAATGTCGTCAATGTAGCGTACCGTCATCTCCTTAACTTCCTCGGTTAGATTCCGGTCCAGGGCTCGGATTAAAGCACAGCCCGCTGTTTTGTCTCCAAAGGGCATTCGGACGAAGCAAAACGTCTGGTTATCGAATAAGAAGCCAGTTAGAAGCTGTGACTTCTCATCCAATTCAAGATGGTGGAAACTGGACGTCAAATCGACTGATGAATAAATGCTCTTGTTTTTAAAGCCTTTTAGTACGTCTCTGATAATTGGCGCTCTGTCATATTGAGGAAAAATGAGTCTCATGTTGAGATTTCTGGCATCTAAACAAAGTCTAATAGATCCATTTGGTTTTGTGACTGCCAAAACCACATTTAGATAAGGTGTAGGTGTCTTCCTTATCACTCCAGCTTGTAACATCTCATCTATAATGACCTTAACTTGACCACGATATTTTTCAGGAATTGGGTACAACCTGCTTTTGAAAGGTGACCAGTCCTCGACTTACATAGAATATTTGAAATTTAATATTTTCCCAGATACTGTATCAAATACTGCTTTGTGCTTCCTTAAAATCTCTTCCAACTGTTTTCTGTGTTCACCTCCAAGTTGAATGTCATTGAGCCGCTCCTGTAATAACTCTTCAAATTGTGCATCACTGTTATCTCCTTCTGTTAATAAAGACCATATCTCCTGGGATTCAATCTCCTCATCTAGTTCCACAACAGCCCCTTCTACGATGTTATCTTCTGCCTTTCGTATCTCCTCTTCCGTCTCTTCTGATATTGCTTCCAATGCCCAAGAATTTACATCTCATCCGGTAGTGATTTCATCCATATGCAATCCCACGTTCTTCAGCTGATCATACTCTCTAAAACTGACTGTATTCTTGTGCAAATCTATCACTGCTTGATAGTCACAAATAAAATTTGCACCAAGAATTATATTGAAATTCATCTTTGCCATGATAATGAATGTTTGCCCAAAAGTGTGTTCCAATATGTTCAGCTCTAAATATGCCTGACGTTTACAAGTGACGGTGCGTTCAGGAATAACACCCCTCACTTTGAGTTGTGGTACAGGAATTACAGGAATATTCTGACTCCGTCCCAACTCTCGAACCTAGGCCTCCGATACCAGACTGATCTGTGACCCCGTATCCAATAAACATCTTATCTTAATTCCACCAATCCTCGCGTAAATAATGGGTAATTGCCTAATTTCATCGTTCCGTGGTTTCACCGTCTCCTCCAGGCAGTCTTCTGGCAAAGCAATCCATTCTTGTATATTCGCTACTATCCATCCATCTTCAACTTCCGACTGTTGCGTTTGTAGACTGTCTTCTTTATCCAAATTTAGCATTTTTTAGCTCCATTTCGACTCCCCTCATCATTCTGTCGCTTATGCCCTTGATATTCCTCTTGTCTCAGTAGACTTCCAGCTTCCTCAGTATGTGTGTCTGGATTCTTCATGTTCCCAATGGCCTTTTCCCATCTTCCAAGCTCTCCACCTTGGCTAGCGTGTAACTCCTCTAGGTAATTTTGCGATTGAGCGTGCCTATCATCCCAGTCATTTCGATAATTACGTGGCTCTCCTTGATTTTGATCTCGCCTTCCTTTCCATCTTTGATTGGCATTGTAATCACCGTATCTTCCATAAGGCCTGTCATTCCTTCGATTTTCACGCCATTGCTGATATTCTCTCTGTTGATATCTATTGTTGCCTTGGTATGATCTATTGTTATAGTTATTTTCGTTACGCTGGTATGGTCTGTTTTCTCCTTCCTCCTGGTTTCGCCTAGGTGTGGAGGTGCTTGTATTAGTACCCTGCGTTTTAGTGTTTGCCTGTTTAGGTTTTATGACCTCTGTCGTATTGACTAATTCCAGCTGTCTTCCTCCTCTATAATGATTCTGAGATGTAGTCTCATCTATCTGGCGTAATATCTGCTCTGCATGTAAGGCCGTACTAACGTTCGCTGCGACTAGTACTTGCTGCACGTTGACTGGTAATTGCCTCGCTATTGTCATCACCAGATCTGCTTCATTTAAAGGGTAATCAAGGTCGCGAAATTTTAGCATTTGCATGTTAAAGAAATCTGAGTATTTCGTTTGCTGGGTAGTTTGGTATTTTCTAGAGTAAAGCTCCATCCTTAGACTCTGTTGTATTGCTGGCGGCCAGTACTTGCGCAGAAACGCTAATCTAAAATCTGACATGGTTCCAAATGTATATTTGAAGCTTAAAAACCATGTAAGGACATTTCCTGATAAAAATCTCTCCATCATCCTCAATCTACGTGCTTCAGGTACCCCAGTGTCATTGTAATGGTCTTCAATCTCTTTGATAAAAGCTTTAGGCGTCACCCCTGAATTTTCCGTGTACTTCTGCGGTTTGTAATCGTTTGAGCGAATTACCTGAATAAGTTGTGTGGGCTGATGACCGTCTTGTGGTGTTGAACTCCTTTCTATATTCTTATGAAACCCTTCCGTGTTTGTTGTTAATGGGCTCTCCGCCTGAGTCTGACTTCCTGCTATGCTAGTACCCTCCGGGCTATTTGAGTCGTCCTGCTTGTCTTTCAATGTTCCTGTTCTAAATATCGATGATTGCTCTAATGACCTGAGTTCGGCTTTAATGATCCTGTCCGTCTGTTCTTTAAGCTTGCTCTTCATTTCTTGCTCTAATGCTTGAATACGAGTGTGATTTTCGCCTACTGTCTTAAGAATGGTGGATCTTTCCTCTTTAGAATCGATATTCATGTTTTTCCAATCTTTCCTTATCTACTCTTTAATCGTGCTTACTTTCTCTTCAATCTGGCTTTTAGTGTCGTTTAAGGTACTCTTTAATTGCTCCTGATCCGCTTCTAGGCTTTTCCATTGTTCCGCTGATTTTATTTCGAGACGGTCCATATCTTTAATTATTCCGGATATGTTTTCATCTACTGCTGATAATTGTTGTTGAATGACCCTGCCGCTTTTCTCCATCTCCTTAAATCGTCCTTCCAACTTATCCTGAGCTATCTTGACCTCGCTTGTATTCATAGTACATGCTATTTCAATTTGCTCTAATTTAGCTAACACCGTTTCATCCAGAATGCTAAGTTTTTGATCAAAAATACTTTCCATTTTCTTAATCTGATCTAATTGCTTTTCATTATTTTTACTCACATCTAGGGCCAGTAATACCATCTGTTGATTAGTGTGATCTTTCATCTCTGCGGTTAACGAAGCTAATTGGTTCGAGTTTTTAATATTCTGCGCCTCTAACTGCGATTTGATAGTGTCATTAATTTCACTTTTTAATAACCTAGCTTGTTCCGCCTGATATTCATTCTGTTCAATCCTACTGTTATTTAAATGTGTCCGCAATGATTCACTTTGTTCGGATAATTTGTTTATAGACTCACTTTGTTCTAGCCTACTATTGTTTAATTGTGTCCGCAATGATTCACTTTGTTCAGACAATTTGTTTATAGCTTCATTTTGTTCTAGCCTATTAGTGTTTAATTGTTCAGATAATTTCGTGTTTAGCGATTCACTTTGTTCAGCTAATTTAGCGTTTAATGATTCACTTTGTTCTGCCAATTTAGTGTCCAACAATTTCTGTGTTCTCCTAGCCGCACTCTCAATGATTTCTTGAATGTGTTCCACCGTTGCCATGTTATACAATTTATATGAGACGTTAGGGAAATGGCATAAAGCAATGCCCTTTGACACATACATACAATCCAATGCACATTTAATTTCTTTACCCTACTCAGTTCATTTATTTTTACATTTAATCCCACTAGTCGATTGCATCTCTGAGTAGTTCTAGTTTTACTCAATTTAATTTTAAACCCAAGCATATATTTAGTCATTAAATTGTTATCCTGATCTGATATTAACACTGACTAATTAACAGAGTATTAATTGTCATTTTAGGCTACAGCCTCCTAATATTTTCATGAGTTTGACTTTCTAAACAAATCTAGTTTTAACTTTAATCATTGGGCGCCCGGTATCACATATATTACCTTTTACTTTAATTCAATAGACAAAAACGTGACCCGTATTTTACTTTGCAAACTCCTGATTTTAATTTATATTTCACACATTTGGCGGTATCCACTTCGCCTCAATTACTTTTAATAAAATATCACTTTCCGGCGATTAAATACTGTCATATCTACCTGCACTTGCAGCATGTCAGTTTTACTCAAATACGCCAATATTGATATGTGTAATTTCTCCGCCGCTACACCACAGTGAATGGCCCCACGCTTGGCCGCGCCAGTTTAATAGCAGTGTTTATGTGCAAGAATCTTGATCAAGGGGTCGCGCTCAGTTCATAGTGTGATGTTTGCGTCCGCCAAACAACATGCTCTACTGAGGCAAGGGTCATAGGATTAAAACTATAATTAAGAAAGTAAGCAGACAAGACGTAAAATAATAACATGATTTAATGACTAATTGTGCATAAAATGAAAATAAACAACAATAAACAATATCCTCCCTGAATTTTCCCATGACAGGAACATCTATCAATGTTGAGGAGTCAGACGGATCTCCCCCTTTATAAAAATGTGGATCCATGTTCCACTACCTTGCATTTGAATTTTATGTACGCGTGATGACTATCTACGAGAAATGAGTACTTGGATGACTGTTCGTTTACAACGGGTTAACAGCCACGGTGCTCACGAACAATCATCGCGTAAATCAACGTTTATGGATATGGGCATGACATTAATAAAAACCCTTAAAATCTAATGCTGACACCCATACTACAAATCTACTATTTACAGGAATCTCCCTGAGACCCTCATTAGTGCGATGACGCACTTAACAAGCTGAGCTGCCAACCTGGCCAATTACTCAATAAACACACAAGGAAAGACAGCATTGCACGTGACTTCACGGGTCACTGATATGGAAAATAAACATGGAATAAAACCAACAACAACAAAAGCCTGGCCGGCTAAGATTACTTTATATGAACAAAACTGCATGTTAAGGTAACGCTTCGGAGATTATCGTGATTCGTAGGCAACTCCCATTTATTTAAACAATTTTTACCATTGATCAGTTCTTATTCTGTATTTCAAGTAATTACGGAGTCAATAAGCGCTCCTCACTAATGACCTCGCTTGCAACGTTCAGACCGCCTTGTGAAACATCTCCCCCTTCTTCAATACTCGTCATGTCCCAACTCCAGTGTATATAAATAACTGACCAGCTGTGCCGTTATCTCAAGGAACCAACAGCAACAAAATCTCAACCCCCTCAACATATGGTCAGACAATAATCAAAATATCCACAAAATTGCCCTCGCAAGGTAACAATATGGATCTGGCACCAAGCTGACAGAAATCAGTCTAAGCTGAAAATCCCGCTTGTAATGACCACAAAATACACATAATCACACACATCTGGGAATGACATGACGATTTTCACACAGGTCCGCTGAATAGATGCTCACAAACTATTAAAACAATATTTAAAACCTACGATAGAGCTGATTGCTCTTCGTCACAAATTACATTGCTCCAAAGGCAATAATCTCACTGAATCTGATCAATAATAAACCTTAAACAATTTAATTACCCTCCAATCTACTGTATCATTATATTAACTCAGTCCTACTTCTGAAACACAACATATCTCCGAGAGACGTTTTTAACCGCATTGCGTAACATATGCAAACACGGCCGTTCACATAGCTACGTTAGTTAAAACAACAAACAAAAACAAGAACCTTCGACTAATAACATATGCGAGCTGTTTCCATGCAAAAGGAGTGTCAGACCAAAACTAAAATACTACGTTAATCAAACAAGCAAAGTATTTACAAAGATATGTCCCATAAACCATAAGTTAATTTATCAAATAATAAAGAATATTATATTGTACTCATCTCTCGTTCAGTCACCCGTCAAAGAGCATCAGCTGCCATCTCCCAATTGAATGGTTCTTATCTCATCTCAGCCATCTGGACGGAGTGTTGAGAATTCCAAACTTCTTCTATGGTAATCGATGTCATCTCTCGTGCTGATTCAGAAAGTTAGATTATTATACACTTGATATCTGACTACTAAATTCGCCGTTCCAGGTACTACTTTCCCCGTAACAGCTTGTTGGCGAATTATCGACGATACTGCCCCTACAAAATATAGTACTGTGACTATCTATCACTGAATTTAACACATTTACAATAACTTCTATGTCCTCATGACACGCAAAAGTATAACAGCCTACGTCCTTAGACGCACAAAATAAAGTCACAAACTTGTGTCTTCGACACACAAATGTAATACGTTCCGTCCTCAGACGAACACAAGTAAAAAGTCTACGTCCGTCGACGCACAGAGTAATAGTCGTTGTCTTGGCTTTTCACGCCACTTATAAATGAACTGGCCCTAAGTCTTGATGGGGGGGGGGGGAAATTATACAAAAATTTCTCGAAATAATGGTGGTACAGGAATGAAATAAATATCACTGAACTCGTAACATTGCACAGGTCAAGAATATGCCCATTAATCCTAGAATCGATCGTAGAGATTTTGTCTAGGCGATTTCCCGCGTGAATGCTAGTCACCGCGTACCCAAGCTGGTCTTGCCGCGCTCGTAGGCATTCATTTCTCAATGGTTCCACATTTTCTGTAACTTGGCGGTTTTTAGCGGATCTTGGCGTCGTAGGAGTGTCTATTATCTTCATCAGCCACTCACGTTACTGCATCATATTTCTTCTAGGCGCGAATATTACAATGAACATACCAGAACCATGTCTCACTGCGCGTCGCTTCTATTTTTGAGGTGGCCAACACCTGTCCTTCTGACACATCGCTAGGCTATTTCCTTTCACAGCTAAAATATTTAGCCTTTTGTCAAACTGCTTCAGGTATGTCCCCGCTGTCTCCAACAAATGCTTGAAATTTCCTCATCTCCGTCTGGCTACTTTCATGATGCTGGTGGAAATATTTATTAATTGAAGAAATAAAACATAGAATCATTTATCCAACAGAGGATAAAGGGTTCAATACCTTTTGAAACGATGAGAACTAAATCAAGGAGCGATGTTTTAATAGATATTTCCTCCTCTGCTGTCTGTGACCCACCCAGCCATCCCAAATAGGATCACGACTTATATAGCCAAAAATACAGCTGTCAGCGCTATTGTTCAAATCAATCGTCATCAAAACAGTACGATGACAGTTCAGCCGCTAGTGCACACCACTTAGTTCATTACATCGTGTACCGAATTGAATCGTTTATTCACCATGGATTGTGGAAATTGCCTCATAACGATCTGTAATTTGAATCGGCGATTCTATGATCAACTGTAGTATTTTTTTTTCGCACAACTGTGGTTTTGAAAATGTTTACAGCCTAACGCACCGAGCGTTTTGTGTCAACCGTGTCCCACTAGCTGCGCGCGGCCAAGGTCGCACCTTCACCCGACCATTCTAACCTTCGTTTTGTCTAATCCAATGTTTTTTGACAATTGTTACTGCCTAACGCATCGCGATCAATGGTTTTTGACAATGGTTACAGCATAGCACGTCCCGATGAATGTTTTTTTTTTAATCAACAGTGTGTGCTGCTAGAGTATGCCTTGTTGACAGTTCAACGAGATGCAAGCTCTGTCAGAACATAGCAACCGTTAATAAAAAGAGCAATAAATATAAACACGTATTTATGTACTTTAGCACTTAACTTATATGAGGTGCAGTATTGACCAGGTTTCGTAATTTCAATGTTGATGCAAGTGTATAAGCCGCATTCTACTTTCATTTAGAATTAATATTATATTATTTACAGGGTGGATACATTTTTAGGCATTTGCATCTTCAACAGTCCTTATGCGAACAGTTCCTAAAAATACTCTCTAGCACATATGTTACATTAGATTAAAACTTTTAAAATAGGCCTACGTTAACATTCATCCAATGAAACTAGATGTAAAGAAACTTGCAAGACTTCATTCAGTCCATTGTTAAAAATCTGAACAAATAAAAATTTGTTCCAGTGAAACATTCTTCAGATTGTGTTCCATTTTATCTGTGAAATTGAAACAAAAGCCCTCTTAGAAATTGTATGTTAAAATTGCATGAAATATCCCATTTAAAGCGTACACTTACCCTCTCCATTCTAACCTTCGCTTTACAACCAACATTCTCCAAAACACTCTGCTGGTTGTAGAGCTATTTACCACTTTCTGGACTGGACGTTTAATGTGACTGTACACAGAGGTTATTAGTTGCATTTTAAACTGACATCTCCACTATAGGACAACTTCTTGCAATCAGTTCAACGTTTGGTATGCTAACACTACATGCCTCAATAATTTCAAGAAATGGTCACCTATTGAAAATGCCAATTCATTGTTCATCCTATACTTCAGTGGCGGCCGGTAATAAGGTTGCAGTGATACGCAATGACCAACCAGATTAATTCAATAAAAACAATTAATACCGTAATAATATTTATAGTAATAAAAGCTGTACGTTTACTTTTATACGCATAGGAATTCATAATTCTGTTCTTTAATAATTCAGGAAATCTTATAGTAAGTTACTGTGAACTGTCTGAGAAAGCAAAGCGCGTCAACCGTTTAGGAGTGCTCGTTACCAGGCCCGAGCACCGACCAGATCTCTATAGTGAAGGGTATGGCAGAGATGCTAGACCGAGTAGGTCCTATCCCAATAGTTAACTCGGCTGATCGTTGCTTGCTGATTGCAACAAGGGAGCCGAGGAGCGGACGGAGACATCTGAGATGCTCCGTCAACTGCCGATACCATGTCTTGCAGGTTTTCATGTAGCCTAACTATTTAATCTTGTGATCCAGTGGCAATGTGATGTTCTCTGAACTGCGGCATTCGTGATGAATGAGGTACATCCGTTTTACCGCACAATTGAATACAGTTTTCTTTGATATCAAGCAGTCTTTTATCCCCCCCCCCCCCGCCCTTAATGAAAAAGGACAACACCCATAACAATTATCCACCAGCCGCCACTGCTATACTTACAGATTAGTAATTAGCCATGTAAAGAAGTGGATCAAGTAACACAATATTAATTGAACCAGAGGGTCATTATCATGGTGCGCCCTGGAAATCGCTCCGCTGACTCATATCGTTAGATCACACGTGTCTTATCATTTATATGGATGTGTATCTGCAAAGCTTAGAAGTTAGTGTTGCACGTTTAGTGAGTATTGTGATTACTGTGATTGTTGGTCATGCCTAGACACCAATTGACACAGCGCGAACGTGTGTATATCCATAATTCGTATATGAAAAGCAGAAAGTCTTGTTCTTAAACAAGATTAAAATGTCGAATCAAGTTTCCAAGAAGACCTGTGCGTAATGCCAGTACAATTAGGAGGCTCGCCAAACTATTCAAGAAAACAGGCACGGTAAATAATAAACATTTTAACAGACAACGTTGTGTTCTTACAGAACGGGGACACCAAGAGCCAGCTGATGAGCCAGCTTGATGTCCTAGGCGAAACCCCACACAAGACACGGCACAAACCTATCAGAATTGCTGAGATTGTTGTCCATTCTTTCATCAGAAGATGTCAGGTGTGTGTTACAAGAGAGGGAGGGCATTTTCAGCATCGACTATGAGCACTGTACATATTATTGAACATGGTTGGTAAAAGTGTTCAAGCGTGCACCAACCACCGACTGAACATTGTACGCGTGCCCGGGATCAGCGCCAGTCAACGCCGGCTTAGCTTGCCGTGTTTACCGGGGCGCACAATGATAACGACACTGTACATACAATGAAAGAATATTGTAAAATTCTTAATTTCTACTGAACGGACATGAACAGTTATTGGACAAGCTTCCTCCTCTTATGCTGAGCCAAAGTTTTGGGTGAAAACCTGTCGTTAACATTGTGTACAAAATTATTAATCAAGATATTACTGGCAGTGCCCAGTACAGTCTTTTCAATTAATGCCCTGGCATGCTTTGGGCAGCTGTGCCCCATAAACAGTACAGTGGGCAGACATCTTTGTGTTACATTCACCAAAACACTCTGCTGGTTGCAGTGATGCAAAAATTCTGTCTTGTAGCTATTGAGTAGCTTACTCATAACAACAAAAGTAAATGCAGCACAGTTGACTACATCTGCATGGGGATAGCATAGTCCTCCTCGGTTATTGGCATTTATTAGGCTGGCGTGATCACTCTGGCCTGCCTCATCGCAAAGAAAGACTTTGCAATAATTGCAATCATATCGCTTTAAAAAAACATATGAGCAATAACCACTGATATAGTGTAAGAGAGGCCAATACTCATCTTGTAGGACTTCTATATCACTATCACCAGCAACACAAGCATCAAAAGCACGTATGTCACATGACTTGTCTTCTTCAAAATACTCGCTCACTGCAGCATTGAGGTCCAGGATGCTCTGAAGGCGCAATTTATTCTCCACCTCAAACACTTGCCTCAGGGAAATATTGTACTGGCTCCCTGCCAGTTGGCGATATTTTCCAAATAGAGCTTCTAGGTTATCTGTCTATATTTTGCCTGGTAGGAAGAAACTATGGCCTTTCTCAGAGAGACAAAATTGTGCCATTTCAATCATGCACTTGGTAGAAAGGATAATTGCCGCATGTGTTTCCTTGCTCAGCTTTCCAGGCGAGTCAATTGTTTTCCACCTATCTAGCCATGACACGATTTCCTGGAGGCACTCGATATGAGAAGAGTTGGTCGTTATTGGTTCCTGAAGAGGATTCCTAAGGCGTTTTCCTTTCCATAGGGTCTTAACGTTCATGATGTCCCACCATCTGCAAATCAACTCAATAAACTGTGCAGTACTGTCCCAGGAGGGCAAGTTCTTCTTCGGCCCAATCTCCCTTATTGCCACAGCTAGAGGTTTATTAAAAATTTGCAGAGCTAGTGGAACATTCTGTCGTTCCAAATTGGTAGGGTACAGAGATTTCAGAGTCAAGGTAAATCCATATTTCAGGAGATTGTTCTTCTCTAACACATGCAACTCCTTCAGTGAACCAAATGATGCAATCTGTAGTCTGTCATGCTCTGTCAAATCTGGAAAATGCAACTCTTGGTGCTTTGCATTCAGCCAGTTATTTCTAATACATTTGAGAATGTGCACAGTGTCAATTGCAAAGAAAAGCTTTCTGTGTGCATCTTTGGGGTGACTATAAATGTAATTTAATTCGGGTGGATCGCTCAGGAGAGATACAGCTTTCCTATTAATAGCACTGTTGTCTGAAATCAGTGCTAGAACTTCAAATCCGACTTCTTCCAGTCCAAGAATGACTTTCTTCATCATATTGAATAATGCCTCACCTCGAATGTTCACAACGGGCATGATGTGAGCAACATCCTTGTATGAAGAAAGCAAGCTGTGGACCATAAACACATAAGCACTTGTTACACACTCATCGCTATTTACAGCACTACCTACAACCCTACCCTTTTGTAGTCTAACTGGGGTTTAATGTGAACCTCATCCATCGAAAGGAGGACTAGTTGATCTTCTTCTGATAAGAGTGAAAATTTATTTCTCATATACAAAAGAAAATTATCACTTTGCTCCTGTATAGGATTCGTCAAAAGCTTGGAACACACTAATTTCAAGGTACGGGGTGCAGGAAGAGTGACATTTCCTGAACCTCTTATAAATCTATAACAGTGAGGAGAAATAGAATGAACCAGCGATGAGAATACAAGCAATTCCCAGGAATAGTTTTTCACTTTACGCTTTGTTAGCAAGTGAACTTGCTCTTTTAAGAAGTCTAATGTATCCTTCTTCTCAGGGAACTTACTCTCCAAGTTCTTAAATAAATTGTCCATAACAGATGCAGTATCCTCAACACTTTGATGTTCATATGCATCAGGATCAGCATACACGGAATGGGCATTCCTTATAAGTTCTTCAATTTCTAGCACTGTACCTAACTGTCTTGGTAAAGACATGTTATTACAACGTTTCACTTCTGTATTCGATACATACAAGGAGACACTCAAACCTTCTGTTATCTTAATGCAGCAACGCAAGTGTGGACTAGGATTTTCCTTCATTAAAATAAAATATATACAAGATTCCTCTCTAATAGAATTCCACTCAGGATGAAGACTCACACTGTTTAACTTCACCTTCAGTTCCTGAAAGTTTCTAAATGAAACTGCTTCCAGATTCTCCGCAAATGTCTGCATACTTTCAGCGAGAGCCTTCGATAAACTTTCATTATCAATCCTACGCCTCCTATCATCTGGATCTTCTCGGCAGACAGTTGCAGTGTCAGTTAAATACTCTGGGCAGTTGGGGAACTGAGACGGGACTGCTCCTAGGAATTTAATTCGAACATTAACTTACGATACAATCATTTTATCACCTTGCATTACATTAATTAGAGCCTCCGTGGCTTAGGCGGCAGCACGCTGGCCTCTCACCGCTGGTTCCGTGGTTCAAATCCCGGTCACTCCATGTGAGATCTGTGCTGGACAAAACGGAGGCAGACAGGTTTTTCTCCGGGTACTCCGGTTTTCCCTGTCGAAATTTCATTCCAGCAACACTCTCCCCTATCATTTCATTTCATCTGTCATTCATTTAATCATTGCCCCAGAGGAGTGCGTCAGGCCTCGGCAGCCGGCACAGTTCATTTCCTCGCCGCTCGATGGGGGCTTCATTCATTCCATTCCTGACCCGGTCGGAGACTGGAAGCAGGCTGTGGATTTTCATTTTTCATTACATTAATTACTCTATTTATTCTAAATTCAATTTCCAACCTGATTCACACACACCTCTTCCCCCACCCCAATAAGAAATGTAGCCTAATGAATTAGATTACAGCAATAGAAAAAAAATTGATTAATCAGGGCCTGCTACAGGTTATCGGTCTCTAACGTCATGCAGTTAGATTGCAATTTATAATAGAGAAAAGATTCGCACAATGTGCAAAGAAAACATATTAGTTCACAGCATCGAGACAGAATTTAGTCAGCGACACTAGTCTTTTCCCGCAAAACATTGCGTGGTACCTCTCACAGCTTCTTCCGCACAATTTGCATACACGCTGTAATTCTTGTGGTTCATGATAGTTGGCTCTGCTGCATATCCGGTGGTGAAACCCGTGAACAGCGAAACGCGTCATTAAGTGTCTTAGTTCATATCCTGGCTTTTTCCAATCACTGCTTAACATTGCGTCTGTAGTGTAAAACTCCAGCCATATGTCTTCCCTTTTTCTTTGAAGGTCTATAAGCAAGCACTGATACGCATGTGTAGAGGGTAGATGTAGTAGCAGGCGGAGATCTTCTATGAAGAAATTTTCCTTAGCCAGCACATATACCAGGCGCGAACGGGTGTACTTTGATACACCCAACGTCTTTTTTAGGAATTTTGCTTTTACTTTTTCTAAGTCCGTTAGATTACTTTTGGTAAGGTGTTCCCAAATTAACTCCATGCCGTATGTTATGATGGGCGTAATTTTCAATTTAAATATTTCCATTGCTGTTACCAGCGAGATCTGTGGAAGAGTTTTTAGACTTATCATGGCTAAGGTCGCAGCTGTTATTCTTTCTTTGACATGTATCGTAAAGACATTTCCATATGTCTGTAATGTGATTCCTAAGTATTTAAAGTATGGAACAGTTGTTAATGGTTCATTTCTGTATGTGATCTTGTCATTGGTTGCTGATTTGCCTCCTTTCCTGAATGTCATTAAAACGGTTTTCTTTTCGTTAATTTGCAGTTCATTTTTGGTGGCCCACCTTTCCAGCTGGTCAAAGGCTTCTTGAAGTTTTGTTATCTCGGGTGACATAAGAACCATGTCATCAGCATATGCCAGTATTTTGATGTCTGCTTTGATGCATTTGATGATATCTGATGTTGCTATATTGAACAATAGTGGGCTAAGTGGATCTCCCTGCAACACGCCATTTTTCTGTTCTAGTGGCCTGGATCGATCAACACTATCATCTATTTGTACCAAGTTACGGCCAAGTATATCTCTAATAATTCTCGTGATGTAATTTTCCCCTATGTATCCTTCCAGTTTTTCTATTATCATGGATCTATTTAAAAGGTCAAATGCCTTGGTGTAATCCACGAAAATCACATGAAGCTTTCCTCTCCGGTATTTCAAAACTTCCTCGATTTCGTCCTTAAGGTATTTCACTGCGTGTAAAGTCGATTTGCCCTTGGTGAACCCGAATTGCTCTTCAGGGATGAATTTCTCTATCAGTTGGTATAGTCGGTTATTCAGAAGACTCGTTAGGATTTTGAAGGCTGTACATTCTAATGCTATGCCCCTGTATGCATTTGGATCTTCCATATCTCCTTTGCCTTTGTATAACAGCTTCAGCGTGGCATGTCGCCAGTTATTTGGAATTGTTCCTTGTTTTAGGCATTCATTAAAAATGTCTGTCCATAGGTCTAAAAAGTATGGGGCCGTGCTTTTGATATGCTCATAGTAAATCCCATCTGGCCCACATGCCTTGTTTTTCTGAGTGTTCCTTATTACTTTATCTAATTCTGCTGGCGTGAAAGGTTCAATGTGCATTTCCGTATCTTTTATTGTTTGAGGTCGTGTTCCACGTGCCTGAAGTACTTTTTTAAAATGTTCTTCCCATATAGTCATTGGTATATCTTTTGGGAAATGCGGTTGGATTGTGTAAAGTGCCTTATACCATTTCTCTGTTGCTTCTTCTATCATTTTTTGTTCTTCTTTTGAATTCTTCTTTTGTCCTTTTCACGTTTTCCTTATATTGTTTCCTAGCATCTGAATATTGTTGTAAATTAAAATCATCGGGTAGTTTTACTGCTCTATGTAGTGCTATTAAGGCCTCTTTTTCGCTTGGATGCATTTCCTGTTGAACCATTGATTTTTCGTTCGTTTTGGTCGAGGGATGGGGATTGAGTTATCTTTGATGAGTTTTTCCAAGTTAGCTATTGCTGAGTCCAAATTCCCCGTCTTTATTTCCTGCTGTATATAATGTGTGTTGATGTGAGCAATAGCATCTGTATCTATTTTTCTGCTGAATTTCGGTTTTTCCTCCTGGACAGTCGTTAGTTGTATGTTTGGTAGAATTATAGTAGTATCCACAGGCAGATGTTTTCTCGCAACTACATTCGTGATGATAGTTTGTTGAACTATACTGACGTTACTAAAGACTAGATCTATTGTACTTGTACCATTCACTCCAATATAAGTTTTAACGTTGCGGTTATTTATTAACCTTAGTCCTTCCCCATTTATATAATTCATGACTACTTTTGATTTTGTCTGTTCTGTATCAATTCTGCAGTTCAGATCACCAGCTAGTACTACTGTGTCTGCGTTTGATAACATATAGAAGGCGGTTGCTAGTTCCTCTATTATTTCCTCTTCTTTATAATATGGTTGGAAATACGCACCGATAATTTTGCATGATATCGTTTCCACGACTAGAATATTATCTGTTCTTTGTATTAATTTAAAGGGAGCTAGTTTGGGTTTTAGAAGAATAGTTATACCGCCTATTGGTCTTCCTCTGTCGCCTTGTTTTGCAAAAGAGTGTACGGAATAAAAATTTTCGTAACTCCAGTCTGAGGTAAGGAAAGTTTCAGTTAATATCACTGCATCATATGTCTGTAGTAGGTCTGCTGGGATGAGTTGGATAGCATTTCTTATTCCTTCTGAATTCCATAATAATATTCTCAATGATTCTTCCGGACGATTCGTTTGGCGTTCTTGTATTATTCTAAATTTAATTAAAGGTAGTTTCTTGGGTCTCTCTCCATTCTCGAAAGAAACGAAAACGTCTCACTAAAATTATTTTGGCCAGAACTGTGGGACTGAGATTGTTTCTAAATATTGTAATGGGATGCCTACTTTGAAGGACTTGCCTTCCCCACTCGTTGCTAATTCTTCACACTCTATGTGACCTTTTATACCATTTCTCTCCAAGAAATTTTTAACATGTTCCGCACTTGTTTCCTTTTTCGCTTTCCCTACATAAAGCCAAGCTGATTTTCCCATGGCCTGCAGTTCACAATCCTGTCGGCTGGTGCCTATCAGGGGTTGATCTCTTGTCATTGGTATGAACCTTTTCCGATCTATTTTTTGAATGCACTCCACACCCTCTTCTATTTCTTCCTCATCTTCTGACCTTATCATTTCCAGAGTTGCCATTGTCTTACTTGGACGTTTGATGTGTCTCTTTTTGTACACAACTTTGGTGAAGCCTGCTTTCTCCTCATCTTTTTCTACTGCCGAATCACCATCCCTAGCCTCTTCTATGTTCGCCACAAATTCTTCTCTCCTATTCAGAGTTTCCTCCGTATTAGAACTCGCAGTCATCACTTGTCTTTTGAAGGATACTGTTCTTCTTGTATCTTCCATGTTGCTGGAATTTTCATCTGTGAGGGGACTTGACCTTGTGCTACTGCCTACGTTTTTCGCTTTCCGAGATTGCTCTTGTAGTTTATTTATCATTTCAGCTAACTCCTGTAACTGCCTATTCATATCATCCCTTATGCGATCAATTTCATGTTTAATTGTCTCTCCTGCTTTATGGGATTGGAAGTCTTGCTCGCATTGGTAGCATAACCATAATAATTTGGATTTCTTTTTCTTTGTCGCCTTAAGCGCATTGTATTGTCCTTGTTGTAGTTCCGTGCAAGCCATATGATGCCATCTTTGACATGCTCCATCACACTCTACTCCACAATCAGAGTCTTTAACTTTTTTCTCACAGATGGGGCAGATGTCCACATCTTTGAGGTCAACTGTTTGGGACATGAGCTGTGTGCCCACGTCTGGCATGTTTGTAATCTAATAGGCTGTGACAATATGGCGGCTCTTCTCTGTGTCAACGTTTTGGATTATAATTACACTCGTATTTATCCTATTGTGGCTGGTTCGTGATGAAAACACTCTATGAATTACCGTTTTGTTTAGGTATATCCTCTTGACGATTTTGATCTTCTTTCTTGTCTTCTACTACTACTTCCTACTTGATTTTACTGACACTGAAATTCTCCTGCTTTCTTGCTTTTCAATTGTTATCCGCTTGCAATTTAAACCCCAATATAAATGTGAATACTATCCTTATTAACACCCACTTATACCTCCCACTTGAAATTGATAGCCCCATAAAACAAATAAACCTAACCTACAACATTAGCCTGTAGCACATAATTTAGGTTAGAAAATTCTGACTTCTACATCTAAATGAATTTTCGTGAACAGAAGAGCTAGCCTATGCTAAAATTTAGGGGTAGGACTATCTGCTTACTAACCTTTAATCAGTCTCGGTTTATACAACGGAGCAGGAACTAGCTTTCCATTCTTTTCATCATACATACTAGTGGTCCATTGAATTTCATGTGGCTTGAAATGGATGCCACAGACCTACAAGAAAAGAGACTTGGTTACAAAGTTCCTTCCTCCCATTACACTAAACGTGTGATAATTGGAGCATAAGTATTGATTTAACACGTACCATGGAATATTTCGTAGGAATAAAATCCTTGCGGTGAATGGCTCGTATCCATTTCGACTTTTCACCTTCATCATTAGGAAAAGAGAAAACGTTTACTTTCGGTCCATTGGCGTAATTGCCTTTACAATTTGGAACGCTGCACTTATTAGGCATAACTTTACACTGCACTGATAACCATTAAGTATAACTGGGTAGGAAATCTGAGCAAATCAGTAACTGGGACTGTAAACACGACACACAACACGCGGAAAACACACCATAACCTGCAAACTAGAATGTTATGTCTCAATGTCCACGGCCGGTCTTCCGTGACGTCACTCGCTTGTCAACTTCATATCGCAAGGCTTTCTCTCTAGGTGGTGTTGGCAGTACGCTCTGCGCAACTGGACGACTCCTTTGAGAGAAGTCAAGTGCGGACCACGCCAGGGGGTTGACAGATCATACGGAGCGCGTGGGTTTCGATAAAGCTCCACTATAGATGTTCTGCCAACCAATGAAGAATTAATTTCAGTACTATGTTTCCGTAGTTGGCACTCACCCAACGCTCACACCAAACCGACTGGCGGAAGCGGGAATAGTCTGTTTTGATTGATTTTCCTCGTGGTGTTGTTGGTTGTTTTGATTTGTTCGGTATTTTGATTATTTATTTGAATTGAATTGAGAGTCAATCATGCCACTGCAAGGAAGGAAAAATTGCCAAGCACCGGGATGTAAGAATTATAATGATAGTAAGAACAATACGGCAATTTTCATCTTCCTGGTGTTGACCATGTGCAAAACTAGTGGGCAATATGGACTACTCTCGAATAAAAATATATAGAGAATAAATGTGTGCATTTCATCTCTAGTTTGGTTTCTTACCCATTCTCCTTTGCATTGCAATAAAATTTGTGGTTTAGGGCTACGGGGAGGGGTGGGTGGCAGCCGGCATGGTAGGCAAAAAGTGAGGTTATGGCAATATAGTGTGTTCATTTGGACAGTTTTCTTTATATTGATCGAATATCCCAACAATTCTGTAGAGTAGGAGAGCAATGTTCAATTAGCCTAAAGGTGAATTAAGTTCTAGGACGGCATAACTGTGTCCTTCGTGACAAATCTATTGCCAACATTGGTATATATCAAAATGTATTATTTTCCTATCTGGACGTATATTTCAGCGCCTAGCGAAAGGCGCAGTTATGTTTGTGTTATTTTCATCAATAATCAATAACTCATCGCAGAACATACTGTTCAATTACGGGTAATAAAGGCTACATTCATACAGCTTTTTACTTTTTATGTTGCCAGACTTGGTATAGCGGTACATAGCCTCAGGCGGTGCTCTCTCTCTCGGAAATTCTATACCGGTAACCAAAAGTGACGAATCTCATATACTTACATGATCCTTGGACCACGCTACGCAACAGACGAGTATTTGGGCAGTTTTCTCGTGTGTATTGTTGATAGTTTTCTATTTTGTAGTGATACAATGGCCAAGTTTACGGCCGGTGAGGTTGAACAGCTTATCGAGCTAGTCAGTGGTCGTCCAATATTGTGGAATATGGCCGATACGTTTAAACACTCCTTCTTGCTCTCTAGATGTGTACATGGAACCGACAGATTTCCGCACTTTATTAAAAACGACCAACAATGAAGTAAATTTCATCTTCGATCTCTTCTTCCTCTTCTAATAACATCAATAAAACGCTATTTCTTTTTTTGCTCAGAGGACTTCTCAAACAAATGAAAACTTGAAATAGACGCAGCGCATTGCTGAGCTAGGAAAACACTACCGCGCAGCGCATTGGGATGTGCGGAGAGAGGTCCGCAGTGCGCTCCACACAAAATGCGGAGCTAGGAAAATCCAGCTTAAGGAGGCATGGAAACAAGAATGGTCTCAATCACACTCGTCTGGCATTTCTATCAGGGATCCAACAATAAAACTGTCTGGGTTCAATCTCCCTCGCTCCACCTGGATCAAACTTAACAGGATACGCTGCGGTGTTGGAAGATGTGCTTCTGTTCTCCGCCAGTGGGGTTGGCTGAAGTCTCCTGCTTGTGACTGTGGTTCTGAAGTGCAAACCATCATGCACATTGTGAAGGACTGCCCTTTGCGAGCGTTCTCTGAATCATTCGAAGACCTCCATCGTTTAACCCCTGACGCAATCACTTGGTTGGAGAGAATGGACAAACGTCTGTGAGAGGCTACCACATTGCCGAAGCCTTGTTCACTTTTCTTTGTTTTCCTATATATGTATTTTAATAATAATCGTTTTAATGCAGCCAATGGCCAATGAAAAAGTAAAAAATACAATGCAGGAACTGTCAGTCGCTACAAAATTGCGTCAGGGAAGTCAATCTTCTTTTACAGTATGCCGCATGATATCGGTCACAGGACTCGCTACACAATTCACATATGCATGTAGCTGCATTTGGAGTGTGAAAGTCTTTTCTTCCGCATATCCTGAAGTGAAATCCATGGACTGCGAAACGCGTCACAGTGTGTCGTAAATCGTAGTCTGCTCTCTTCCAGTCAGACGATAACATCGCTTCTGTCCCATAGAAGTCCAACCATATTTCTTTCTTTTTTAAATGAAATTCCGCAAGAAGTTCCTGATAGGCAGCGCTAGATAGAAGCTGTATTTGTAGTCTGATTTGCTCAATACATAATGGCTCTGCTGACAGCTGATACATTAGCCGGGACATCATACGCTAATAATAATAATAATAATAATAATACTGATAATAACCGTGTATGTTTGAATTTATGTGTTCTGCTCTGTGATTGGTTGTTGAATATTGGCCTTTATTTTGGAGTGGGTTTGAGTTTTGGGGTGTTTTTTGTTGGATTTGCGGCTGGAAGCGACATCTATAATCTGTATAAATAAGATGTATTCTTTGTTTTGTTTATTTCTTCTTTCTCCATGATCATGTATTTTTTAAGTATTATTTTCTTCTTCTCCGGTCAAAAATATATAAATTAACTAAGGCTTGTTGTAAGGCTCCGTATTATAAAGTTAATTCCCACTACCGTACTTCATAATCCTATGCACTTTCAACTCGGTTGATTCTTTCAAAGACCGTCGCGCCAGCTGGTGGTAAAATTTGCGGTGAACTTTCTTATTGCATTGTTACGTTTGCCCTCAGCAAAGATAATAAGAAAGAAGGAAAAAACACGGTGCAAGTTCTCAGTTTCCGCATATCTTAACTGTTGAGCTTGATATCTGACTAACAGCTATCGTTTTGTCAATTCATGACGTATATAAAGACTCATTCCTGCCTTATAGAATTGCTGTTACATACAGACAACTCAAAAATACCCTAACCATAGCGGTAATAACCTGTGTCCCTCGATCTCTTGACCGCTTTGGAACACAAGCATTATGAAACAATGAGATAAAACGATGAAATTTATGTCTAAGAGACCAATCTCCTCAGTCATAGATAAACCAAACTATTGAAAATATGGTAGCTGCTTGTGCGGCATATAATTGTCATGAAAGAAGTAGGAAAGGAGACCAAGTATCATTTCACAGGTAAAACAGAATACAGATATTTCTTGATGACGCTTTAAATGGACTGAGATAGATATGTAATTTTAAGGAAAGTTTTGTACTGGTGTACGGTAGTTAGGAATGGTGAACGATGACGCAAATATGGCACACTCTGAAATGGCTCATTTGTATTTATTCTGCATGTTACGGCAGCAACTATTAAATTACTACTTGAAATAATACTTAAATTTCCTTGCAAAATATAAGTCTCTGAAGCAAAGTCCTGACCTTTTGTGATGTTATAGAATAAAAACTAACCAATTTCATTACTATTTCTAGCTTCCCGAAGGATGAATCGCTACGAGAAAAGTGGATTAAAGCTATACGGAGGAAAAACTATAATCCTAGTAAATACGCAAAACTCTGCTCCAAACATTTTACCGTAGCTTGCTTTGAAATATGCCCCTGGGGACGACTGAAGAGATTAAAAGAAGGGGCAGTCCCAACCATATTTGATTTTGAATCGCCTCCTAAGAATACGAAATCAAAGAAATCTTTGAACGAAAACAACATATTAACCGAAGAAAGAAGTGAAACCGAGCCAAGGTAAATAAACGTAATACAGCTCTAGAATTCAATTCTTGAAAAATTTATGTCGATAATTACCATATAGGCTATGCCCCCAGATAAAGCGTATTTATTGCTATAAATGCTATAATATTCACAATGTAGTATTGCAATACTGAATGCGGGGGAACTGGTGGCAACGATTTTTATGGGGATAGGTGGAGACAATCAATTTGCCTATGGAGTCAATTTAACAAGTTCATTAGGACAGATGATCTAGATAGATTGATTTATTTTCAAATGGACATAGTTCCCGGTGGCAAAATATGTACACAAAGATAATGAAAGGCAGTTTTTTTGCAGAAAAAAGTAATAATAAAAAATGTTTAAATTATCAGAATCCTAATATTCCTATCGACTCTATCGGTGCCTGTCCTATATACAGTACATATAAAATATCAATATCCCCATGCCCTTAGGGCCAATCCTAACCCTCAAAATTTAATTTTCGACGTCCCTAAAAGTTAGAAGACTCATAAAAATATAGGGACAGATGACCTCGCAGTTCCGCCCCTTAAAACTCCAATAACACTGCCTTCGTAATGTAACAGGCCGTACTGCAGGAAGCGCGCGAAGGCAATCAGCTGATCGATTAAGGCGAATGTTACGAGTTGTATTTGTGAGTGTAATGCGAAGTTATTGGACGCTTTTTGCGAATAATTGGGGTTCTTGAGAGTCAGTCATTTATTTTTAAGATTGTTAAATGCCTTTTTTTTTTCTTCTAAATTATCGTATTTTATGACATCAAGATGCACATAAATAACTGTAATTGAAATAGTGAGGCTAACGCTATGCCGTTTAGGTTAGGTATGCTATCTCCACGTGGAGAGTTGAGTTAATTCAGAGGATATATTGCTCCTTGTTGTATGTAATAATTGAATATTTACTGTATAGCACTGTTTTGTGTAAATGCCATGTGTTGTGTGTAGAAGTGTGTGTGAAAACAAGCTTGTGTCACTATGCCTAGAAGTTGTTGTGTGCCAGGATGCAAATCCAACTGCACCATTATTTTCATTTCCTTCCGACGAGGAAAAGTTAATCTATGGAAGAGGAAAATACCAAGGGAAAATTGATCAGCTACTAGGAATCGGGAGTATGCATCATTCATTTTCCTGAAGATCAACTTGTGAGAGAAATCAGCGCAACCCATGCTGATGGAGAGTCCTGCATTTGTCTTTGTAGTGGGGCGTGGTGGCTCAGCGGTCTAGCTGTATGCCTCTCACCAAGGCGGTCCGGGTTCGATCCCGGTCAATGCATGTGAGATTTTCGAAGTGAAATGCCATGTCCTGTGGTTCGGATTCCACGTGAAAAGGAGGTCCCGTGGCTCATAATCCACAGATTAACGGTCACGTTTAACTATAAGCTTCCTTCCTTTTTTGTCTTTGTTGTTGTTGTTGTTGTTCAGAGTTATAGTAGTGAGTTTTATGTGATGTTATTTTTATATTCTGATGACCCAAAATCTGTGTTTAATCATCTGGTACTAGAAGCAATGCAACTCAGTTCCTCTGCAATTGTATGTGAATGTGGTAAACATTAGCATATCTTGCTGGCCGGTGTGTTACCATTTGGGCGAACGTATTCCTAAATAACTATAGTAAAAATCAAACAAATGTTTGTGTGGAAGAAAGTGGTTCAAAACGATCATGGAAGGATAATGCCGGAAGTTCCAAGGAGAAAACCAGGAAAGTGCCGTATTTATGGACATCTAAATGTATGGAGGTAATGCCTTGTACCATTATATATTTTATTTTTTTGTACGTTCGTTGTTTCCATGCTTTTATCAATGCATAATAAGATTTGTTAGGTGGGCTCACAAGTAAGACAATCGTTATGCTTTGACTGTTTTTTATCACGCTTTAAACCTACTTCTCATGAAATTATTTCGGCCTTATTTACTATATCTTGAAAGATCACAGTTTTATGGTTTTCATTCGTTATATTAATGCAACATTCGTCAATATTTCTTAACTAAAATACAAATTGTATCGCATAACTACGATGTTTGCTTGCATTGCGCGGGTCTAACGGAGCTAGCTGACCGCCTCTTAGGGTGACATCACTGGAGCTACAGTACGGCCTGTACATTACGAAGGCAGTGCCAATAACTAACTCATAAAAATATCTGTATAAATACTCCATCTCCCTTAAATAAACAATCACCAACAATTTAATAAGTTCGTTACCGGCCGCGGTGGCCGAGAGCGCTGACGTGCTACCTCGTGCCTCGCTGGCATCGGGAGAGCGTGGGCCGTCCTGAAAATGGTTTTCGTGGTTTCCCATTTTCACCACCAGGCAAATGCCGGGACGGTTCCTTCCAATACCCCTTCCCTGACCCGTCCTGAAAAGAAAAGTACATGGCCATTGGCTGCATTAATAAAATTATTATTTAATAAGTTCGTTCATAGCAATATCTCATTAATATCGTTGTTACTGTTCATTTTATGGCCTTTTAAAATCTTGGTCATCAGCCCCTAGATGTGTGTTGAACGTGTCTGATCACTATGGATTGATTTTGTTGAAATGTCACCTTTCACAGTAAAACAATGCCCAGTAGTACCGATATAGAAATACGTTATCCCTTATGAAGTAAGGGGATAATACATTTTTATTTTTTTATTTTTTTGACAAATTGGGAAATTTCAGGGCATTGTTTACTAATATGATGAATTTTTAGTTAATGTTAATGCATTCTACGCATTGTATGTGCATGTCCCCGGCCAACTAATTTCTTTTCTACAGGGTTCCGCATGGAGGAGTGATGAGTTTATATGTGGGGAACATTTTTAATAGCTGAATACGAAGCTCATCAGAGGATCTAATGAAATGAATAAAGAGGAATTGTACAGCGCAAAGAGTTGAAAGGAAGTGACCTAATTACACAGGGAATAGGCTATAACAGGAAATTAAATTCTCAATAAATCTGATGTATACGAAGAACGTACCTTCATCGAGAGTGCAATAGGTCCAGATACTTTTAAGTTATATTTTCATTCCTTTTAGAGAACTTTGCATGATTAGGGACACTTTATTGAACATTTTAAGATGCCCACATTTTAACCGTGTGTATGCATTTTGCTGACTGGGAAGAAACCTCCAACCGCAAAATAAGCTCAATTTCATATCAGCTATGACCCTCCGTGGCTTGGGCGGCAGCACGCCTGCCTCTCACCGCTGGGTCCGTGGCTCAAATCCCGGTCACTCCATGTGAGATTTGTGCTGGAGAAAGTGGAGGCAGACAGGTTTTTCTCCAGGTACTCCGGTTTTCCCTGTCACAATTTCCTTCCAACAACACTCTCCACTATAATTCCATTTCATCTGTCATTCATTTAATCATTGCCCCAGGGGAGTGCGACAGGCTTCGGTAGCCGCTAGATGGGGGCTTCATTCATTCAATTCCCTGACCCGATCGGTCGACTGGAAGCAGGCTGTGGATTTTTTTTCATATCAGCCGATGACGTGCTGGCTTCTGATCGCGTTATCCACTTATGGGAAAGAGTGGGTGAGTGATAGCCATTAAATTCAAAGTATAATATTTGTAACTCAAAGAACGTAATAAAAATCCCTCATAGCACTCCTGAAGGTGGAGGTAGATTACACCGAACAAAGAAAACAATTTCGAATTCACTAAATTGACCAAATGTTGCATATTTATTGATCGCAGCCAATGTCCATACAAGAAAAGAATATTAAAAGCACGCACATTGTGATTATGTCTTAGTCACACAAGGTCTTTTTTTCTTTCTTTTTACCATACTGTACTGCATGTGATACTTGTATCTGTCACATCTCTCACTACGTAATTCACACACACATGAGTCGCAGGGATCGTGATATTTCTTATTAGAACAGATTGAATGATGGAAGCCAAGCGACGTAAACTTCGTAAATACAATCAGGCATCAGGTCAAAATTTAATCGTGTCGAATCCCTGATCGCCATCGCGTCAGTATCATAAAACTCGTACAAAATTTAATTCTTTTTCTGTTCTCGTTTATTCACTGATTTTTGAAAGGCAGTCGTGAATGACAAAAAGCATAGTATGTCTTATGCCAATTGTTGTATACCCGGGGCGTGCTGGCGCAGCAGTCAAGCTGTTGGTCTCTCACCACGGCAGACCGGGTTCGATTCCTGGTCAATGCATGTGTGATCTTCAAAGTGAAATGCCATGCCCTGTGGTTCGGATGCCATGTAAAAAGGACGTCCCGTGACTTATGATCTCACGATTAACGGTCACGTAAAACTACAATCTTCCTTCCTTCAGTTGTATACCTACAAAAGTTCCACTTGTTTCCCATCTTCTTATACAATAATTTCGAAAATATTATGCTGATTCCTTGACATAAGGGTGGGTCATATCAAAACTTCTTTCAGACAAAAGATTTAGACAATTCTTAGAGAGCTGTTGACCATTTCAAACGGATTTGATATTGTGCCTATTAAGTGAGGTACGATTTTCTTTCCTCTCAAAACTCCCATTTTCCCCACCCCTTTGGTCAATGGTTGGTGCTTGGTGTATTCTTTGAATACACGGTACCTGAGATATAATTTTTATTGCTCTTTGCATGTTCATTTCTTCCTTCCTCTTTGTCAACCACCAACAGTGATCATCTGTTTTCTCCTTGTTGGGCATATCTCTTATGTCTTCATAAGTATGTTTCAGATATATAACTTCTGTGACCCACCTAGCGTCATCTAGTAGCGAACCTCTGAAGCTACTCAATTCCTCATCGTGCAAGAGGACTTACATATCCATCTGGCCACCAGATCTCGTTACTATCGTCAGCTATTTTCTCCTTGAGCAAGAGGACTACGTCTACTGTTTCACTCACCATGCTGCGCTAATATCGCCTACTATCAATTCTTAGAAGACCATCCATCAAGAAGAAAATTTATTTTTTATAAGTTGGTTATGCTGATATGTATACCTTTTGTTTCCTACCCCCACTCTCTCCCCTTCCTAGGACCTTCCGTGCTTCTTTGAGCAAGTCTCACTTCTTAGTCTGCAGTTGACTCGTTCAGTCAAAGCTCCGCTCGAGCTTGCCTCCTCAAACCAAGAGGCTCACACTCTTCTACGCCATGTTGGCATAGTAGTAGGAAACTTCAACTTCAACATGAAATCAAGATAAGTACTATTTTAAAGGTTTTAACCTCATCTTCATAATTTTATCTACATGCTTTTATAGATTATTTTATAGACAGCGTGAGATTACTTATGGGGCGGTAATCATTCTTCGTGGGATTTGCCATGTTGAGCTTTTGCTTGTATAAGCCAACCTTACTAAAAGAGAGCTTTTCTTAAGCTATTTAAACGAGAAATTCTCTCGCTACGTGGGATATTATTTAGTACCCGCTGTCTATAAATATAAAGCTATTTCCTCCGTTGGATTTTCTCAACCCCATTTTCTGCTAAGGTTGTTCTGGAACCTTCGAGATCTTGTTCTCTATCTGCGAGTCTTGCCGTCAAGTATTGTTCACGCACTTGTGAAAATGCTAGTTAAAATGAGGAATCTTCCTCACAAATTTTCGCAATAGCTAACTTTCCTCCACCGCTGGAACCTCTGGAACATTCTATGGCGCATTTAATTGTAAATCACAACTTTTTCAAGAAATAGACTCTCACCTATATAGTGCAATCAGTTATTTCCATAATTGCAATAACTTTCTTTTTCATGAACTTTAGTGTTTCTATAGTGAACTTTGCATCTATCTTCATAGACTATAGTGATAAACAGTGCTTGTTCCACGTTTCTACCGCGTCGCGATCGTCCGGTTATATTAAATACGGCCATGAACATTGATCCTATATCCCAATGATCTTTCCTCAACCTTCTACTAACCATCATTATTAATAAAATTGTAACTTTCTATAAGGTGTCACCCACAAGGTGCCCTTCCCTCTTTGCTAGTTTAACATTAATTAAATTCTGCTTAATTGCTTGTGTGATACAAGTTTTAGATTTACGTTGTTTCTTTCCCATAATCAGGGAAAACAATTCTTTAAACTCTTGAGCGAGTCATGTTCAGGTTTCACGAAATGGAAACTGTCCCATTTGGCGAGTGATTCCTGCTCAAACTTGGGAAGTCCAGAACTTTCCCTTTCACTTTCTTCAGGTTTCACAATAAGTGACCTGCCCTCTTTGTGTAATTCTCCTATATTAACTCTGTATAAATATAAGAAGTTGTAGGAACTTCTATCTTATTTTCACGTTGTTGTTATCGTCATTTTCAAAGTTGTTATTTTCTCTAGAACATTCTCTCAAGAATTTCTTAAGGTACACTTTTTGTACTCTAATTCACGTTCAAGCTTTAATTATTTCATTGTTTATTGGTTTAACTCTTATTTTAGAAACATGTAAGGTTTGAAACCTTGTAAATTGTCAATTGCCTGGAGCAACCGTTTAATGTTGAGAGGTCTGCGACCCTATTTGTTAAAAAGTTCAAATGAACTATGTTTATTAAAATTATATTGCATAATTGTTAATTTCCTCAAACTTCTTCTAATTGTAAATAAATTAAATATTTGTTTTTGGATTCATCATTTCTCTGATACTACAGTTAGGCAGGATCCTGGCTTTCCTAGCCCTTCCTAGGTTTATGCCCTCGTTCATGCTTAATAAAGCTTTTACTATCTGTCTGGCCAGACCATCACCCTTCCCTATAGTACTTTTATTCGTGCTTGGGAGGAAAGACACTAAAGCCTCTCTCTGGCAAACTGCCCAAGTCTTAGCTGCAGTTCCCGTTGGCCTCGACCAAGCTCGTACCTATTTTAGATATCAGGAGGTTAAGTTTCTGTGGCAATCGCCTTTAAGTGTGTTTAAAGTGAAACTTATTATTTTTGTGGGACTCTCCTCCTATTTTTCTATCCTTCTTTTCCAATCCCAAATCTACTTCCTTCTCTTAATCATCTTCCCTTGGTGGGTGGGTTATTCCCTAGCCTATAAACTACCCAGTGCTATCAAAAAACTTTACTGAGATAAGCTTTTGGCTCTTATCTGAACTTTGAATGAATTCGATTTTTCACACATTAAGAAAGTTATAGCCATATTTCCCTTTTTCGAGAAAAAAAAGACCCCCCCCCCCCCCCCATTTCCACCCCCTTGGTCTGATTTTGCCCATTAACGAACTCGACCGAGATTTTAAATGTTTATATGTTATGTATAAACAAGCTGTATCCGGCATGCGTTGCATTGCCAATCAATGACAGCGTTGGCGTTGTAATTTTGTTTCTTACAGTGATTTTGAATACGCAATATTTTATTCAATTTACGTTAACTACCTCTAAACCATTGTAAAATGGATTTACTATTTTAGAAACATTCGCGGGAGCGTGCACAACAACTCACCAAAGTTTCATTGCAATCGGATGAATGCACACGGGGTTTTGTTTAAACGATTCATGCGCTGTCACTCATTTGTTGAATCTACTCGTGCGTTACCTATTGTAAAAAGGATTTACTAATCCAGAAACCTTTCCTGGAGTGTATACAACAATTCACCAAAGTTTCATCGCAATCGGATGAATGGTATATGAACGCATACAGGACTTTGTTGAAACGATTCGCTCACCATCGCTCATTTGTTGAATCTACTCGTGCGCTACCTATTGTAATATGGATTTACTAAGCCAGAAACTATCCTTGGAGTGTACTCAACATCTCACCCAAGTTTCATCGCAATCGGATGAATGGTATATGAACGCATAGGAGACATAAACACAGACAAACTATCACGTAACATTGATTTTTATATCGAGAGATTTTGAAGTGATTGGTGCCAAATGACGGTAGTTATCGTGTCCACAACAAAGTGATACATATATATGTTAATGTTCGACGATGTCGAAATGTAAATATTGTATGTCAGAAAACTGTACTATAATGAGGCTCATTATAGTACAAGTTTCCATTATGGGACAGTTTCTCCCACCAATCAGAGCTCAAGAAACAGTTGTTTGACCAATTAGGTAAGGATATCATCGCACCTGCGCTGAGTTCCAAGGCCTTCTAATTTAAATTTCACTGCGTGGCCTATTGTCATAGTGGGGTAATCGAGGAGGCCATGGTCAAATACAAGGTATTCTCTGCGTCCCATGCGTTCTGTTCAGTACATAAAACTGGCGAAATCTCGACAGATATTTATGAATATTTATGTTCGAACATAAAATAGTTATAATAATTATCGTCGAACAAAAACAGTCGTAAGCAACTCGCCTATAATGGTAATTAGGACACTCGTATGGAAATTATAAAACTCGCATGCGCTCGTTTTATAAACATACTCGTGTCTTAATTATTGCCATTATAGGCTCGTTGCATAATGTACTAATAAATTATTTATAAAACCTTTCAACTGACGGAGTTCTTAGGGTGAACTTCGGTGTGTGTAGAATTTGTCTTATAACCTGTGTTCTACTCCAAGGTAAATGCCGAGGTGGTTCCTAATTGAATGCCTTCTTCCCAATCCTCACCTGAATTACACATACATACATTACTACAGATACCACAATAACAATTTCTACATACACTACTACAGATACCACAATAACAATTTCTACCTACACACACACCCAAATACACGGGGCTAAATGACCACGATGCCCAGCCCCTCAAATGAAGCAAAAACTACTAATTAAGCTTTTGTCACGATTCATGGATTCAACTCTTTATATATAAAAATGAATGTTTCTTGATTGTTTGTATGTTTGTCCCGTATGCGTTCATATACCATTCATCCTATTGCGATGAAACTTTGGTGAGTTGTTGTGCACACTCCCGCAAAGGTTTCTGAATTAGTAAATCCATTATACAATAGGTGGTGCACAAGTAGTTTTAACAAATGAATGTTGGCACGTGAATCGTTTCAACAAATGAACTTTGGAGTTAGCTACTCCTGTGGGGGTCCAGGCGGGGACACCAAGAGCCCACTGATGAGCCAGCTTGGTGTCCTAGGCGAAACCCCACACAAAACACGGCACAAACCTAGAACAATCGCTGAGTTTTGGTGTGCACACCCACGAATGTTTCTGAATTAGTAACTCCATATTACAATAGGTGGTGCACAAATAAGTGTTGGCGCACACGTTATTTTAACAAAGTCCCATGTGCGTTCATATACCATTCATCCGATTGCGATGAAACTTTGGTGAGTTGTTGTGCACACTCCCGCAAAGGTTTCTGAATTAGTAAATCCATTATACAATATGTGGTGCACAAATAGTTTTAACAAATCAATGTTGGCGTGCGAATCGTTTCAACAGATGAACTTTGGTGAGTTGTTGTGCACACGTCCGCGAAGGTTTCTGAATTGGTAAATCCATTTTACAATGGGTGGCTCATGAGTCGTTTCAAAAAATGAGTGTATTTCATACTGTTTAGCGGCAGATTATGCCAATGTCAGCATTGAATTGAAACAAATACATAATGTGACATTTTTGTTTGTGTGTGACGTAATTTGCTTTCCTTTACTGAATTGTCCATTTATGCCTCTTAGAGATTAGTTGATTTACAAACAGTTCATTATTATTTACTCTGCCTGTACTTTTGTCACATTGCACCCCCAACCTTGAGGCGTGAGAAAAGTCTTCTCAAGGAATATAAAAATATATGCAATAACCCTCATCTTCCTGTGCATGCCGACTTTCCTGCCGTCCACAGAAACAGACTTCGCTCCCGTCATCCACCGTTGAAGACTGCACGAACACTTGAGAGCAACTTAAACTTGCTGGATCGTTGGAAACCAATGTGGAATTCATCCACTCCTCCAGAGCAGCTTAGCATGCCGTGTATTACAACCAAACCACCAGGATTTGAACTGAATCGGAAAAGTTGGTCTTCCTTAAATAGAGTTGATTGGTTGGTTCCTCAGTTTAGGGGCTATGGATCGCTGATGGCAGCTCTCCGCTGCACGAGAAAGTACGCCAGGTTGAGCGCGCGGTCCGCCATGTTGGCGTACCCATTCTCGAGCTCTTTTTATTTTAAATCGTAATTAATGGTGCTTGGGAGCAAATAAAAATATAGAGATATGTTCACTCATAGCATAAGGGCATTGGGATCACTGACACGTCATTCCGAGGCCAGTAAATCTCTGGAATATCAATAAAAATGAATGTATAATAACGGCTGACAAATATCAACTTAGGTGCTCAGTACACGCAATTAGCGATCAGTAACAGAGTAACGAGTAAAAAACAATTTCTGGAAACATTCTTGCAAACTGTATGATTTGATATATGCCACGAAATTATGCATTCTTCAAATCATGTACCTATAAACGTAGCTCACTATACAGGCCTGGATTCGACATATCGTAATCGGTGCTTGGTAATGAATTCCTGTTTCCATGAAATAACCAACACTTCCCCCAAGTAATCCCAGCACTCTACATCAAATACTACAGTTTTTAATCACGCTAGCAGCACAATAAACTTAATAGTAACGGAAAGTAGATCAAAGCCAAAAATGCACTTGAAGCCAAACCAATTTCACTCCTCAGCTCCACATAAAACTTAACACAACTAAAACCTACTCAAAATATATTCTCCCCACCGTTTTACAACTATTAAGTGAACTATTTGCACCCAGAACCGAAAACCCCTGAAATGGGATCAAATTTAAACACGCAATAGCCTAGCCCGATCGCATCTGCTTCAGCATCACCGCATATGTATACTTAACTTCACAATAACTTCAAAATTACGGCTAAGTGACCTATCTGCCTGAGAAGTAAAGGTGTTACCGGCTTGCCTGGGATGATGGGTCACCAAACCGGTACTTAAAACTAACATTTTACGCTTTAAATAACCAAATTCAGCCCATTTTACAACTACAAGAAACACAAAATATTTACTGCCAGTATACATACCAGTATAAATACATGTATAATATCAAACTACCAGTAACCAATCACAGAGCCGAATTCGCAATATTGCACCATGCGCTCGCTGCCATCTTGCTATACCTGTCATCGTCTATTCGGCTTACTGCTGCCTTATTAGCTACCAGCCATCCATGTACAGAGATCAGTGGGGCTGCGACAACGCGGTCATGTAGCCCCGTGCACTTTGGGTGTGTACAATCTGTCTGATAACCGGTGTTAATTGTGATGACTGTATTAGTGTGTGTATCTGTTTTCAATTCAAGTAAGGACAGCAGACTTTGAATTTCAAGTAGTTCCTACTTTTGCCGCCAAACGCCACCATCAACGACTACTAGTTCAGAACTTGGTTACCAGACGCCACTGCAGTCGGCTCCCGGCGACGAACGTCGGAACCTGAGAGAGTTTGTCAAATGTTTAACCTAACCTAATTTAGCTTCACACAGGTGTAATTAGTGGAAGGTTCTTTAACATAACCGACGGCTTTACTTCTCCTCCGAAGGAAGGCATACCGAGGGATTTCTAACGCTCTTAAAAAATCCGAAGACTTCGGCCGCGTTTGAACTGTGGCAGATGTGCAGATTTGATGCATAAATGGGACAACGTTCAATCTCCAAAATGTGATTGCGGTGCAGAAAGACAAACAGTTCAACATATCCAATCTTGTCCAATGTCGGCCTTCCCCGGAGATCCTTCTGAGTTCATGTTTGCGACTGATCGAGTTGTTGACTATCTAGGGGCATTGAAAGTTTCATTATGACCTATTTCTGTATAGTGTATTGTAAATATTGTAATCTTGTATCTGATATTATCTTGTTATACATGTTTATTGTTCCATGATGTGATGATAGCCAAATGCTAAATAAATAAATAATATTACCGTACTCTCATTTCATATTTCTTAACTCTTTCTTTTTTCTTTCTTTCATTCATTCTTTCATTCCTTCTTTCATTCTTTCTTTCATTCTTTCATTCCTTCATTCTTTCATTCCTTCATTGTTTCTTTCTTTCATTCTTTCATTCTTTCTTTCATTCCTTTATTCTTTCTTTCTTTCCTTCTTTATTTCATTCCTTTATTCTTTCTTTCCTTCCTTCTTTATTTCATTCCTTTATTCTTTCTTTCTTTCATTCCTTCTTTCCTTCTTTCTTTCATTCTTTCATTCCTTCTTTCCTTCTTTCTTTCATTCCTTCACTCTTTCATTCCTTCATTCCTTCTTTCTTTCATTCTTTCATTCCTTCATCCTTTCATTCTTTCATTCTTTCATTCCTTCATTATTTTATTCTTTCTTTCATTCCTTCATTCTTTCATTCCTTCATTCTTTCTTTCATTCTTTCATTCCTTCATTCTTTCTTTCATTCTTTCATTCATTCATTCATTCTTTCCTTCTTTCTTTCATTCTTTCATTCCTTCTTTCTTTCATGCCTTCATCCTTTCATTCCTTCATTCTTTCATTCCTTCATTCTTTTATTCCTTCATTCCTTCATTCTTTAATTCATTCATACTTTCATTCCTTCAGTCTTTCATTCTTTTATTCTTTCTTTCATTCTTTCTTTCTTTCTTTCTTTCATTCTTTCATTCCTTCATTCTTTGATTCTTTCATATTTTCATTCTTTCTTTCTTTCATTCATTTCTTTATTTCTTTCTTTCTTTCTTTCTTTCTTTCTTTCTTTCATTTCTATCTTTCTTTCTTTCTTTCATTTCTATCTTTCTTTCATTCTTTCATTCCTTCACTCCTACGTTCCTTCACTCCTACATTCCTTCATTCTTTCTTTCATTATTTCATTCTTTCATTCCTTCATTCATTTCTTTCATTCCTTCATTCTTTCATTCCTTCATTCGTTCATTCTTTCTTTCTTTCATTCTTTCATTTCTTTCTTTCATTCTTTCCTTCTTTCATTCCTTCATTCTTACATTCTTTCATTCTTTCATTCCTTCTTTCATTCATTCTTTCCTTCCTTTCTTTCTTTCTTTCTTTCCTTTTCTTTTCCTTTCTTTTCTTTCTTTGATTGGCATTGCAATGCATGCTGGGTACTTCTAGTAATTTAGTAACTGAGCTCTCTGCTTTTGTTTCAGCTTAAAGGGTAATAAAGAGAATCTACAAATGGAACTACAGAAATCAGCGGAAACACATGGCAATAACAGTATCGTCTACATAAGCAGTCATTGTGATAAAACTAATTCTCAAGTTCTCTCTGAGGAAATAAACTCTTCAGGAAATGTTGATTACAGCATTTTAAAGAATGAGTTGAATATAAAGAATCTTAGTTCAGAATGCTCCTCTCTTCCTAGAATGGTAGGTTGTATTGAATCTATGACAGAAACAAGAATTCCAGGCAATAAACCTGAACAGAACCTATGTACACTGACAAACTCTCACAAAACACCAATAAAAGAGCAACACTTCATGTCAGAGAATGGAAATACTAACATTCCCCAACTAGTTCCCTCAGGGGAAAGTGTGCTGAAGTCATTTGCAATAAGTTCAAATAAAAAGAAGAAGGCAGATCCTGAGAATCTTCCCCATCAAGAGTCAATTTTGATTATTACTCCTGCAAGTGATAATGAAACTAGAATTCATTCAGAAAATAATAATAAATGTGAAATATCCTGCAAAGACAAACTGACTGGCACAGGGATGAATGTTATTCGGTCTTCCTCAATGAGAAAAGAACCAGTCAATGACACTTATAATGAAAACTCTTCAGTTTTGTCTGAAACTGTTGATAACAATAGCTCAATGGGTCATGATACTCAGTTGAAAAGCCCTGTTAAAGCTGGTGAGAGTGTTCTTAAAGCTTCGGTGATGAAAGGGATTCAGAAAAGGAAGATTACAAATGAAGAGCTTTCTTCAGATGAATCGATTTCATGTCCAACAGTAAATGATAATGCTGGCAACCAAAAACCCCATTCCTGTAGTAAATGTGAAAAGCCAGTAGAATGGGATTCTGCCGATGAGAGCTGCGAGAGTATATCCTCAACGCCTGCATCAAAGAGTAGTTTCAAGAGAGAGTCCTACGTAGGAGATTTTAACCCTGATAACTTACCTCAAGCAGCTGCCAAGTGCCTCAACATTGCCAAAGATAAGTTGGATAAGAAAAACAAGCAGATAAAGCATCTGCTGCAAAGAGAACGCCGACTCAACAAGAAGGTTCAGAACTTACAGGGCGAGGTCGGCCAACTGCAAGAGAACTTCAGGACTACTGATGATGCTCTCACCATTATCTTAGTAAGTTACTGTCTCTCAAAAGAATTTCACAACCCAAGGGAATACCAAGGCCTCTTCCCCCTTCAATTATATTTTACAAAGGGCCCCATAAGGTCAGTTGTTGTTTTGATTCATTTAAGGGTTTTGCAACATCTTGGTTTTGTAGTCTTGCATACTTTTGTATGTGTGAAATCTGCCTGATAATCTGTATCATTAGAGACTCCATGGCTTAGGCAGCAGCATGCCGGCCTCTCACCGCTGGGTCCATGGTTCAAATCCCAGTCACTCCATGTGAGATCTGTGCTGGACAAAACGGAGGCAGATAGGTTTTTCTCCGGGTACTCTGATTTCCCCTGTCAAAATTTCATTCCAGCAACACTCTCCACTATCATTTCATTTCATCTGTCATTCATTTAAACATTGCCTCAGAGGAGTGCGACGGGCTTCAGCAGCCGGCACAGTTCATATCCTTGCCGCTAGAAGGGGGCTTCATTCATTCCATCCCTGACTCGGTCGGTCGACAGGAAGCAGGTTGTGGATTTTCATTTTCAATCTGTGTCATTGTGATGGCAGTACAGTACTTGTGTGTATTTGTGATTGAATCTAGAATTTGAGTAGGAGCAGCCATGACCTTCATTTAGGTACCATCCCAGCATTCACCTGGAGTATAGTTTGGAAACTATGAGAAACCACTTCTAGGATAGGAATTAAACCTACCTCTTCTCACGAGGCTGACTGAACCCTGTTCCAGCCCTCAGAGATGGGAATCGAACATGGGCCTTCACGGTTACAGGCAAGAATGCAAGCCACTGCACCACGAGATGTACACTTGAAGTTATTTTATAGACGAGCTTTCCATACCCGTTGTTGAGGATTTGTCGTGGGGTGGTAACAAAAGGAGAGAATACCCCCTTAACCTCAACACTCGTAAGACTGGTGACGAATTAGCTGTAGCTAGACTGACAGACTTAGTGAGCCTTGTTTGGCCAGCACTCTTGTGATTTCATAATTTCCAGTCTATACATTGTCCTGCTTAGAATTAGGTACTGACAGGGCCGCCTTGAGGGAGGGGCAATGGGACCAAATGCACATGGGTCCGTTATTGGTGCACATTAGTTTCAGTTTATTGTAGCTACTTTTCTATTACCGGTATGTATAATGTTGTCTATCAGAGGCTTTGCAGAATAAGGATGACGATTTGTCTACTACTCTACAGAAGTTATCTGATGTTACCATCTTTTAACTGTCAAGCGAAATGAGGCAGAAAATCACTTGAGAAGCATCTAATGACAATGCAAAAGTATTGGCAGAAACCATTCATTTGGTAAAAGAAGTTCCTCGATTCTGAAAATAACAAAAAAGAAGTTTTAATGTACCACCTTATTCTACCCCAGAAGAGTATTCTCTCTCTTAAGTTAACAGCCCTGGGGCTGGTTTGCAGCAACTTGCCAATCTTCTCTATTCTCCGCCGTCCTCTTCAATTCGTGATATGATTTTGTGTTCGTGTCTGTCATTATCTGTGTGATGTATGCAAGTGGTGATCTTCCTCTTTTGTTTTTCCCTTCTAACATCCCTTCGATGACTCTTGCTAGCAGGCTACTATGTCTGAGAATATGTCCCAACATATTCGCTTGTCTTGTTTTTAGACTCTCCATGAAGCTTCTACTTTCTCCTGCTCTTCTGAATACCTCTTCATTTGTCACAAGTTGTATCCAACTGATCTTAAGCATTCTTCTCCAGCACCAAGCCTCAAAAGAAATCAACTTCTTCTCTTCTGACTTCCCTATTGTCCAGGTCTCACCATGCAAAGCCACACTCACACATACGTCTTCAACATTCTTTCCCTTATTTTTAGGTCTATACTTCTGGATGTGAAGAGATTCTTCTTTCTATAAAAGGCGTTCTTTGCCTGAATTATTCTACTCGGAATTTCTCGTTTGCTGGTTCCATCATACGTTATCAAGGTTCTATATAAGTCTGTGAGTTAGGAATAATCTACTACAATTTAGTGTTGAATCTGCTAACTAATGCGGAATTTTAAAATTCACCTTTGTTTCATTCTTCTTCTTCTTCTTCTATATGCACTGCCCAGTCTCCCGGACATTGGCGATCAATATGGATAGTGTTCGTTTTTCCTCAGCAACACGGTATAGCTGTTCAATCGTTTTTGTTCCAGTCCAGTCTTGAGGATTCCACAGACAAGACGTCCTTTTCCTGCCCTCTCTTCGATGCCAGTCAATTTTTTCCCTTTAACATTCCAGTGGTCGCACGGAAAAAAAAGTCATGCCTGTGTTCGTGCGGATCACAATTGTGATCCATACTTTCTGTGTGGTTTGAGGTTATTCTATGGTATTTATTCAATGAATATGATTATACATTAGGAAAAGAAATTTATTTCTGAACAGTATAATACAGTTATGCTATGGCACCAGACCTTATGGTGGTCCTAAGAGGCGCTACAAGGACCAATTTAAGCAGACTCTGAAATTGACAGGTCTTGATTCACAAACCTGGGACATGCTGGCTGAAGACCGCTCAACTTGGCGCCGTACCATCTCAGATACTGTAAAAACGTTTTAAAGGGATCGACGCACACATGAAGAGGCCAAGCGTCAAGCTAGGAAACTTCGAGTGGCCCAACACACATCTTCCTCCAGCAATACTATGTGACATATGTGGACGCTTGTTCCATGCCAGGATTGGACTCCTTAGTCACCGTAAACACATCCACAAACTGAACTGAAGGAAGAAGATTTATACTCTGATTCGAGTTAAAGCCGATGATGATGAATACAGGGCACCAGGAAATGTTCTCCACAGCGCCCACGTGCTGCTGTGAGAGGTAGCATCGTCAGTTTAGATGGCAGCATGGTGTCCTTCACAGGGTGAAGGCCCACATGTGTGGGCTGTGGGCTGTCTAAATCGTCAGTGTTTATAGGTAGTTAGGTTATTGGAAGAGTGCAACAGTATGTTATGAACGGCTGTGGTGAGTACAACATTTACTGTTTGTTTGCTTTGATTCAAGCGACAGCCATGCTGCCAACGTAACTGGTGGCGCTATCTCTCACAGCAGCAAGTAGGCACTGCGGAGAACATTCCCTGGCGCCCTGTATAACTATACATGCATTTACATGAAATACCTGAATAGTTACCGGACATTTTGATTTGTCTAATATTTGCCCAATACACTCCCTCCATAATTGTTTTTGAGGTACAGTCTATTATACAGTATATCTATATTGATCTACAGTAGTCTGAAGTGTTTATTCATAAACAGACTATGCAGAAAAAGATGTGATCACTATATTGCATCAAATATAAAATTATAAAGGTGCAATAAATTCAGAGGAAATGTTACGCTTTACTCGTAGTCTGTGTTCAGGGAAGTCGGTTCATTCAGTCATAGATTTATATTCTCATAGTCATCCATTGTGCACTTATATACCAATAATTAATATAAACTCATAAAACGGAGTAGATATGCACAGGAAATGAGCAGGGCCGGATTTACCCAAAGTTACGCTATAGGCACCTCTCCATCGAGCGCCCTTCCTCACTTGAGCCCCCCCCATTTTTATGATAAGGCATAGCCACTCGCATGAAGTAAGGTTCGTAAAAAAGGAATAAACAGATTATGGCTGACAGCATAAGTTTATGCTTGAATTTTTACGCAGGGAAAACATAGTCAATTCAATTTAAAAAAAACAGCTTGGAGTAAAACTACATGAAACAGTTCAACTTTTATGCTATCAAAACACTTTATGGATACCCTTTCCAGAAATAATATCTAGCCTTAATTCATACAACAAAAATGAAGAGTAGCTTCAAAAATAAAAATATAATTTACTGCTGTAACTGAATGAACTGCGGTAGCACGAAATATATTTAAAAAAATTGTAGAACACTCACTACCGGTATTTTTAAAACGCATGAAGAGCAGTGGTACAAACGACATTTTAAATTGAACAAAGCGCCTCTAAAATACAAATAAGGCCAACTGCTTTTCTTCCTGCAATATCTTTTAGAGAAATTAAAGTGTAGATTAAAAACATGAAGGAAGACATAACGGGGCCTGCCTCGAGCACAACGAGAACTACTTCAAAAGTTTCCTTCTTGCCTTCTTTTCGGCAAATTCATAAATTATGGCACCGCCGTTCAAGTTTATCGTCATATCCTTTTCAATCGCTAGGAGTGCAATAGAGTTTAATCTTTCTACTTTAGTGACTGACCGCAAATAGTTCTTGACGCGATTCAGTACCGAAAGTGATCTTTCTCCAGAACAATTGGTCACTGGAATGGTGAGAATTATCCATAAAGCAATGTTTACGTTTGGGTACATATCGTGTAAATCTTTTTCATGAAGGAAAGTACTGAGCTCAGAGGCTGACTCACCTTTAAAATCTGCTATTTTTAAATGTTCCTTTAAATGCAAGCACTCGTCAGCCAGTGCACTTTCTAAGTCATCCACATACTTTTCTGAGAGATCGTCAGCGAATTTTTTTTATCATTGGTCCATCTAGGTCTAACAGGTTTTCCAGAAAATAAACTCTCTTATGGAGGACTTTGTAAGCGTCACTTCGCCTCTTAAGCTCAGCACTTAGTACATCCAGAATTACATAAAATACATTGACGCGAAAATTTTCTGAGCCCTCTGACGGTACATATTCTCCTTGCTTTGTCTCATCATTCCTAGTCTTTCGTTCCGGTCTTCTCTTTAAGTCGTAGGAATATTGAGCAATACCGCTTAATTCTTTGGCTCCTTTCTCATAGTCATCGAAATTATCACTTAAACTTTGCACAAATTCCGCTAACGAAGCGTAACATTCTACCACAGTGCTCAAATTAGTGCTAACATTTTGGAGCTACTGGCTGGACAGTATTAAATCTTTTGAGAATGGTACTCCAAAAAACAACTAGGAAAGCAGTTTATAATTGTAGGATATTGCCTAAGATGCCTTTGGCTTCACTTCGAGTGTTTGCCTTTTGATTTCTGTCTTCGTGAATACTCTCAAGAGCTGCCACGACGCCACACCAGCCTTCCCTCAGAGCTTGACAAGCGTCATATCGTGCCGACCACCGAGTCACTGACGGGCTTTTTAGTACGCGCGCAATAAAGTTCTTTAAAATTTCCATCGGTAGGTCGAAGCAGTAAAAAAGTTGTGCAGTTCTTGAGCTGTTAAAAAATACCTTACAGATTCTGAACAAGATTCAGCGGCATGAGTTCCAACCAAATTTAGTGAATGGGGTGAGCATGGGGCATAGAGAGCTAAGGGATTCAAGGCCGCTATTCGAGCTTGCAACCCGGAATATTCGCCGGACATATTACTTGCGTTATCGTAAGATTGGCCTCGAATGTCCTCCACTTTCAAATCCAGATCTTCCAACTTAGCCTTTGCTGCATCAAAAAGCTGCTCTGACTAGTGCCCGATGCTCGCCATAAAACCTAGAAACCTTTCTATGGTTCACCATTGGCCGTAACGTTTTGTTTGTCAGCTGAGGCATATTTAATTTTTTTTTGCTTTCTCCCCCTAAGGTGTCATTCGAATTACATGTAGGTCTAGAATTGTCATTCCCTTTTTCATCAATTTTGGCTTGTTGGAGCTGAAAAGGAAAATCCCGTATTAATTAGAGCACTTCAAAGATAGTAAATTTAAAAAGAACAACTTTTAATATACTCTGCAGGCACGGTACGGTTTCGAGGCCAGTCTGAGTTTTTACGTATGTCACTTTGTGCAACAGTGTATCAAGCAATCGCCTATTGGGAAAGTCCTACTTTGCGTAAAGTAATTCGTAAACGGTAGCGTACCTCAAGTTGCTGAACTCCATCGCAGTCAATGTCGTGAACCGCAGAGCAAGAATTGTTATTGTTATCCGAATTTGTCGTTGGAGGTGTAGGTTTCACACGCGCACTCAACATCTCATTTATTTTCCGACATTTTGATAGTGTAACCTCGGCTTTGCGGACACGGCTTTGGTAACCAGACAACTTTTTGCTGCCCATAGTTTAAAACATTTACTTGCAGATCACAACAAAACAACACAACGCCAGCTCGAACTCGCACAAGGGGGGTGGGGCGCGGGGTACTTCGATGCTACTACAATGCAAGCAAAGCCAGCTACAGCAACAACAGCGCGTGTAGCACAGCTCCGCTTGCCTGCCTCCCCTCCCCTCTCACACTTGTCGGGACGAAAAGGCGTCGAGCGGCATAACGAAGAGCGAAGTGGAAGGACATGCGACAAAGACTCGATATTATTTCCAAATGTCTCTGCTCATTTCTCAATATTTATTTTAGCATATATACTGCTATAATCCTAACTTAGCACATTTAAAGCCGTAGCAATGAGGGCGCCTGACGGCGGTGCCCTTCGGGGCGCCTCCAGTACAGATCATTGCCGGTTGCCTAACCGAAGGGGCGCCTTGTGGCGCCCCTTGGACTGCGGCGCCCCTAGGCACGTGCCTATTTTGCCTTACGGTAAATCCGGTACTGGAAATGAGATTAGATACTGTAATAATAGAAAGAATGAAGTCAAGAAAAAGTACGCCAGTGGTCGCATGGATCAGAGTTGTGGTCCACAAGAATAAATTGGTTCATAACGTGACAGCCACCAGTAAAATGTACCTGGCTACTTCATGTTAGAGAGAGGACGGGGCGCGAGGAAGGTACACAGATGCTCAAAGTCAACAGCCATACCAATAGGCTGGAGCGACAGAAACTAAACGGCTGGATCACTATTGCGTCTGCTCGACCACTGGAGTGTTAAAATAAGATGTAATATTGCGTACTTTGCACCTTGTAACACATGACCCAGGTATTTAATTTTCCTACATTTGATGGTAATCATCAGCTCCCACTTCGAATTTGCTCTCCGCAGTACCTGCTCATTAGAGATGTGATCTATCCAAGGGAAATTCAGCATCGTTCTATGAAACCACATTTCCAAAGCTTCAAGCTTCTTAATGGACGACGATTTTAATGTCCAAGCTTCTACCCCATAAAGCAAGGTGGACCAAACATAACATCTCACAATAAGCTGTCTTAGTTTTAAATTTAAGGCATCATTACCCAATAAAGCCCTTTTTTTTTTTTTTTTAACTTGACCTCGCTATTTCTATCATCATCATCATCTTGCACAGTTTCCAGCCACCGGCCGGGTCTGTTTGGAACACAAGCCTCTCCAACATCTTCTGTCTTCCCACCATCTCTCAGCCTCCACCCTTGTCCTGTCTTCTCCTCTCTTCTTCACGCTTTCTTCCACCCCCTTCAGACACCTGTCTCTCGGCCTCTTTCCTTTCCACTTCGTCTTGTCTATCCTCCTGGGTATCCTCTTCTCCTCCATTCGTTTTACATGTCCACACCATCTAAGTCTAGATTTCTCTATACCATCCTGTAAGGGTTCCTCCTTCATTAATTCTCTGGTCCTGTCATTTCTTATTCTGTCCATCCTTGTAGCTCCAATACTGTTTCTCAAGAACTATTTCTCACTGGCCTCTATTTTGCTCTTCTCCCTTCCTTTCATAACCCAGGTCTCCGAGGCATACATCAGGATATAAGGACACTCTCAAAACTTGACTGTTCCACAAAAATACATGCCTGAAAGAGTCTCGAGTTACCGAGTAGTTTAATGAAGATGAACTTAATAATGTGTGTACAAATCAAGTAAAGCAACTCATAAAACAGAAAATGTGATATATTAGCAAAGATTAAAGGTGTGTTTTAGGTGATCTTTTATTATAGAAAGCTTTTCAGTCAGTCCATAAATTGTGCCCAATTACATAAGGTGGGAAAACAAGTATTTATACACCCTTGTTAATATTTGAAAGAAAAAGAGCACAGTAGCGCCACCTGGTGAAATAGACATGTACAATAAAGAAGAGAACAAAAGACGAGTCAGTGCAAAGTCTGTGCGTGTTCGCGTGACATGTGACAAGCATCTCAAAAGATGATTTGTATTTTGTATTGTATTTCTCACTTGATAAATACAGATTTACATTAAAACTAACAGGTTATGGGCCCAGGCCACGTGTAAATGGTATTATCTCGTGAGTGGATCCGAAGCTGAGCGCCTGTGGAACAAGTGCTGTATTTTTATTTTTTTTTGTGAGTAAGGATAACCTCAAAATGGCAACCGGCAGTGACTACAAAGTTCAAGTGGATAAACTTGAAGGATCTGAAGACTGGGCAAAGTGGAAATGGCATGTGTTGATGGTTTTGCGGTCGTATGAACTGGAAAATATTGTTGATGGTTCGAAAAAGTGTCCTGTGTTGCCGGCAGATGCAACTGCGCATCTTTTTTTTTCGTCGTGTAGCCTCCTCATAAAGAGGCATATAAGCAGTGGTTGTGTTAGAATTGAAGACAAGGTTACTGGAAAGGCGATGATGGCTGGATGTGTGAGTCATGGTCTGTATGTACTTGACATGCACGTCGTGAAACCGGCGCAACCCATTCAAGTGAATTTAGCTACATCGTCGGACAAACTGCAGATCTACCATGAACGATTTGGTCATCAACACAAAGCGCATGTCAAGAATGTACTGAAGCAGATGAACATCAATGTAGACATGTGTAAAGAGGATTTCTGCGATGGATGTGCACTGGGAAAAATGCATCGACTGTCATTCAAGACACGAATGAATCGACCAACAGCCACCGGTGAACAAATCCACGCCGATGTGAATGGACCAATGTCTACTGAATCTCTTGGAAAGGCACGCAACTACGTATGTTTCAAGGATGATTTCAGCAAGTTTCGACGAGTTTTCTTTTTAAAGCACAAAAGTGAAGTGTACACCGTTCTGGAACAGTTCCTGAATGAAGCCAAAACAAATGGACACGTCGTGAAGCTGTTCAGGTGTGATGGAGGAAAAGAATTTGATAACAAGAAGGTTTCTGAACTACTCGCAAGCAGAGGCATAGAACACAGCATTACTACGCCGTAGACACCACAACAAAATGGAGTTGCGGAACGTGAAAATCGGACTATTGTGGAGTGCGCAAAATCTATGCTGAATCCCAGCAAGTTAACGAAACAACTTTGGGCTGAAGCCTGCAACACTGCGGTGTACCTCCTGAATCGCACTGGGAAGTCATCCATTGAAAACAAATCTCCCTATGAATTGTGGTATGGACGACCAGTGGGAAGTCTCAGTCATCTGAAGATCTTCGGAACAGAATGCTACGTGCATATCGACAAGAATTTTCGCTCAAAGTTCGACGACAAAGCTGTTTTTGGACATCTGGTTGGGTACGTGAACGACAGGGATGGATTTAGAGTCTGGATTCCAACTCTGGGAAAGGTTGTTCTAAGCCATGATGTGAAATTCAAACCTGAAGTTGTCTGCAATCTGCGCGCCAATGCCGGAAAGGTTGAAGTCACGCTTGAAGAACGTGTGGAGAGGAATCAGTCTAATTCATCGTCTGATGTAGGCCTACAGAGGAGGTCAGAGTCAGATGAGAACTTATCGGCATCCAGTTCCGGAGGAAGCGAAGATGAGGAAGAAGGAGAGACTGAAGAAAGAAGGAAAAGCAAACGTGAAAGTAAGAAGCCATCGTGGATGATCAGTGGAAATTACATGTACATGGCTGGACCATCTATCGTTGAAAAGAATCCTGACTCATACTCTGAAGCGCTGCAGTCTAGTGATAAAAATCAGTGGCTGAAAGCAATTAATGAAGAATTGGAGTCCTTAAAGGAAAATGATACCTGGAAATTGGTTGAACGTCCAAATGGTGCACGGGTCCTGAAAAATCGGTGGGTTCTTCGACAGAAGACAACGGACAGTGGAGAAGTTCGCTTCAAGGCACGATTGGTAGCCAAAGGCTATGTGCAACAGCAAGGAATCGATTATGAAGAAACATTCAGCCCTGTTGCACGGTATGACACCATTCGAGCTCTGTTGGCAGTAGCTGTTGAAAAGGAGATGAAACTTGGTCAATTTGATGTCAAGACGGCCTTCTTGAACGGCGAGCTTGAAGAAGATGTGTTCATGGAACAACCAGAAGGTCATCAGGACGGTACTGGCCGAGTGTGTCATCTAAAAAGAAGCTTATATGGTTTAAAACAGGCTCCACACTGCTGGAACAAGCGTTTCAAGAAATTCATGGAGAAAGCTCGATTCAAAAACAGCAAAGCTCATCCTTGTCTCTTTTACAGCAACAAAAATGGAAAGTGGTTGGCTGTTGTAATCTTTGTGGATGATGGTCTGGTAATTGGCAACGAAGAAGACATCGAGCAGTTCATGGAAAAACTTCAGCAGGAATTTCACACGACCAGAGGATCTCTCAACAATTTCCTGGGCATGAAGATACAACAAAACCATGATGGATCAATTGCAATCAGTCAAGAGGATTATACGAGGAAAATCCTAGAAAAATTTGGGATGGCCGAGTCAAATGGAGTGTCTACCCCAGTTGGACGCGAAGAAAGTGAAGACGGAGAAAAGGTTTCGGCCAGGGTTCCTTATCGTGAGGCGGTGGGATCCTTGATATACCTGACTACAGCTACACGTCCAGATATCGCATTCGCGGTCAACAAAGCTGCTCGAGCCATGGAGAATCCTACAGTTCAAGACTGGAGTCAAGTGAAACGGATATTTCGATATTTAAAGAGCACAGTGAACCATGGAATCGTCTATAGGAAAGAGGACGTTTTGAAGGTCTACAGTGATGCTGACTACGCCGGTGACAAGAGGACGAGACGTTCAACGACGGGTGTCATTTCGACCTACAATCATGGAGCTGTATCGTGGAGAAGTCAGTTACAGAAGTCTGTGTCAACATCGACAACTGAAGCTGAAATTGTGTCTGCAAGTGAAGGAGCAAAGGAGTTGATTTGGCTGAAAAGACTATTTTCGGAATTACTGGGAACTGCTGACAAACCTCCTACGCTTTACATCGTCAATGCTGGTGCAGTTAAATTGGCTAAAAATCTGGAGTACCATCGAAAATCCAAGCATATTGAGGTACGTCATTTCTATGTGAGGGAAAGATTTTTGGACGGAGACCTTGAGCTGGAGCACATCGACGGGACCAATCAATTAGCTGATCTTCTAACTAAACCTCTGGATAGGGTCAGATTCGAGATGCTGCGTGAGAGGATTGGCGTGCAGAAGATGACATCTTAGAGGCTGAAAAGTGTTCAATAGTTCATCTTGTTTATTTTTTTATTTGTATTTGATTTTTCTTTGGAGGAAGTGTTAATATTTGAAAGAAAAAGAGCACAGTAGCGCCACCTGGTGAAATAGACATGTACAATAAAGAAGAGAACAAAAGACGAGTCAGTGCAAAGTCTGTGCGTGTTCGCGTGACATGTGACAAGCATCTCAAAAGATGATTTGTATTTTGTATTGTATTTCTCACTTGATAAATAAAGATTTACATTAAAACTAACAACCCTAACCTGAAAAATATATTAGGCTACATAGGATTTTTATCACAAAATATCACCTTTGTAACCTATGTACAAAAAGGAGGGGTATGTCTTAAGTGCTGTGCACACCATCTGTTATTGTTTCTTGAAACCTTGCTTGGTTTAATTAGTTTGTGTCTTGAGCCAGCAATACCCTAACCCGGGGGCATATATACAATTTATTTTCAAGGGGGGGCTGACTATCATGGTAAATTGTGAGTATTCTCAGGAGATTGTTACCGCAAAATACCCAGAAATATCAAACAATATCTTAGAGCATATAACTTTGTGTAATATTTAGAAAAGAGTTAATTGTAAAATTCTAAGTTTATATAGCCTACAATTAGTGGTAATACAAAAAAAAAGGTTTTGTTTTTTACAAATTGATAACTTATTTCTCAAAAGTACCATACTGTGGAATTCTCAGTTTTGTCTCAAAAGGCTGAGTGAACCCCGTTCCAGCCCTCAGACCAGAATTAAAATTTCTTGGCAGAGCCGGGAATCGAATTCGACCTCCGGGCGGCAGTCAAGAATGCTAGCCACTACACCATGAGGTAGTCTAATTTCAATCTTAATAGGCTATTGTTTATAACTTAGCCAATAAGTTAAGAGTAGGGTACAACCAAATTTCCAATTATTTTATGCCTTTACCAAAGCAGCACTTTCTTAATTCTTATTGGCTCTTTTCAGGGGGGGCTGGAGCCCCCACAACTCCCCTCTTATATATGCCCCTGCCTCCCCTGGCTCATGATCACATAATTAACGGTCACGTAAAACTAAAAGCTTCCTTCCTTCCTTTTACGCCCCTGCCCTAACCTGGGATGATGTGTGCTAATGGTTCAGGACGATTTTATAATAAATATTTCATGTAATATTTCAGTCAGGTTAGGGTGTTTAAATCCGTGTTTTCCCACCTAATGTAAAGGAAGATTGTAGTTTTACATGACCGTAAATCTTGTGATTATGAGCCACGGCACCTCCTTTTTACGTGGAATCCGAACCACAGGACATGGCATTTCACTTTGAAAATCTCACATGCATTAACCGGGAATCGAACCCAGTCCACCTGGGTGAGAGGCCAACAGCTTGACCGCTGCACCACCACGCCCCTCCTCCTAATGTAATTGGGCACAATTTGTGTTGACCGACTGGAAAGCTAATAGAACTACTGGCGTCTTAATACTTCGATTGTCTGATAACCTGTGTTTCTACAGTGACTGTAGTGTGTGTGTAACTGTTGTTATTATGATAAGGGATTGGGGTAGATGCCCCTGGACTTGAAATAAGAAACCATTGTTATAATAATATCGTATGGCCTCGGATGCCGGGTGCAAGCTTTGTTATTTGACACCCAGGGGCAGCATGCATGTTGAAATTTGTTGTTCCTTGAAGTACTATGAAAGTCAAGGAGGTTAGATATCTAAGCTCCTTGACACTATAGCGCTTTCTATTAGAGAAATGAGGAACTTTGTGTTGGCGGAAAATCCTGAGATTAATCTTGCCATTATGAACATGGCCTACTGAATTCAAATGGGTTCTTTAACATGCCGACATCATATGACATGGGTATCATAATTGTTGCCGCCTTTTGAAAAATCACTTACCACGGCCAGGAGCGAACCTGCAAGCTTGGGATTAATAATCCGACACGATAACCACTCACCTACCATAGTGATACATACCTGGAGTGAATGTGGAATAATTAAGGGAAAACCCACACTCTCAGGCTGGCCCTGTAAGCATCAGGATTCGTACCTCTGTCCTCCGAACTTGCTGCAGCCTCCCATCATAGGTCCTGGAGTGCCACTTAATGCACATGGCTTGATGACTTTCCATCAATGTCTGCACCAATTTTCATATAAATAAAATTTGCTCTCTGTTGCAGCTGGAAAGAGAGCAGATATTAAAACAATTTGGGTCTCAGAAGAAGAAGTCTCGTTCCCACATGGACTACCCTTTCCCAACTCTGTCAAACTTCAGATCCGACATCACCTCCAGAACACAGGCTGGTCTAGACGTGTATGAAGATGAAGTTAACCAGGCCGTTCATATCCCTTGGGAGTCGCTCCGGTTGGAAGAGGATCTCGACGTGGAACTACCGTCAGACAGTGAGGTGTTTCACCAAGCCCAGACCTTGAAAGTACAGTCTAAACACATCCTCAATCACAACGAGAACGAAACCAAGGTCCTTATGGCACTCTTCTCCCTTTGGCCACATCTCACTACAGAATTACAAAAATTTGCATATAACCACATGCAAATACTGTCTGAAGTTATTACAGAAAGTCTCAATGATGACCTTGATCTTATGGATACAGAAACATCATAATGGCTATTCATATTTCTTTTAAACAGCATGAAATGAAGTGTGGTTACTCTAATATTTCTCCCATAATTATAATTAACACATTTTCTCATGTATAGCAAATAGAAATATAGAATTAATTTAGCATAGTTTTCACAGTAGTGTAATTCTGTAGTGCCAGAAAAAAGTGACATAAGTAAATATGTGGGAAAGGATTTTGGCAAGCGAATAAACCGAACACATCTTTAAGTAATTTTGAGTATAAAAACTGTATTTACACATAAGATTACAACAGATGAGATTGCACAGAACTTAGCGTGACTTCATTCAACACAAACCTGTGTCTGATCATCTTTCTTTCTCGCAACTTCCACTTGACTCCTGTACGCGGCGCCACCAGGCAGTGTCGAGGCTGGCGGGAAACCCAAAAAACGTTCATTAAGTATCTTCCGATTCCCACAATCGGCCATCCTGCAGATCATCCGCCTCGGATGATGAGAAGTCTTCAGCCCAGGGTTTGAGGAACTCAGCACAAGTAGTTGTTTGGTTGGGGCCTAAGTAATTCCCTTCACGACAGAGGTCATAAGTGTCATTCAGCTTGACTCGGGAGATTCTGTAAGGCCCAAGGTACTTTTTCCTCAATTTAAGGCCTGGTCCAAACTGGGTCCTCTTGATGGTGACAATATCACCAACTTGGTACTGGAGAGCAGGCCATCGACGTCGATCAAACAACACCCTGTTTTCTTGATGAACTTTCTGGATTTGTGCTCTCGCTTCTTCATGGTGTTCATCTCTCCTGGTCTCAAACTCGTCTACCATCTCTTCATTGATCAACTCAACTATTCTCAGGTCACTTTCACAGCGCATTTTGGCTCCTGTCAAAAGTTCGAACGGCGTCTGCTTGATACTGCGGTTGTAAGTGGAATTCATGGCTCTTCGATCAGATTCGACGTGTTTGTACCAATCTCCGGGGTTTTCGATGGACAACTTGGCCAGCACGGAGATGATCGTGGAGTTCATCCTTTCTATCTGGCCATTGGTACAAGGGAGTCTGATCGTGATAAGCGAGTGGGTGATGTTGTTGGCAGTGCAGTACTCTTCGAATTCATGTGAAATATACGTGGTTCCACGGTCGGTGACGATCTGCGCAGGATTACCAAATATTCCTTTTTGCACATTCAGTTTCTCCATAGTTTCTTTCGTGATCGTCGTTTTAGTGGGATACAACCACACAAACTTTGTGAAGCTATCCGTTACTGCGAGAATATGCTTGTATCCTTTTTTCATTGAATCCAAGGGCTCAAGATGGTCAGCATGATAAGTGTGAAATGGTGTGCTTTCTTTAAATAAGGGATGCAAGAGTCCTTGTTTCATCGAGATGCTCATCTCAATGCTGGTACTCTTCGCCTCTTCCGATGCCTTTCCTATGTCCATCTCCTTGGCTGCTACCACGTCGATTCGGTACAAGTACGCTTCTGATATGTCCTTGGACATCTTGACACCGGTTTTGCTGATGGTAGTTACGGTTTGATCCAGCAAGTCATTACCCATGATAGCTGGCAACTTTAGTACATCTCCAGACACCACATAGAAATCAGTCAAGTAAGTGTCGTCGTCAACCTGGACGTCAGTTGGAAAATATCCTAGGGTACACACCTCACTATCTCCGAAACCCTTGAGTAGTAGGGCGGTACTCAGGATCGCCTATCTCTGTGTAAATGTCATCACGGATCAGATTGATTGGGCAGCCCGTGTCAACTAATGCGTTGATCTTCTGTCCCTGGAGCAACAATTCCTTCATCTTCATATTCGACTTGGTTCCCAAAGCGACATTCACTGTCTTCTTCTCTGCATTCTGCTCAGGATTTGGGCACTTTGAAGCTATGTGTCCGAAGCTGCTGCAATTGAAGCACTTTGGACCCTGACTCTTGTGTGGACATCCGCTGGACTCGTGACTGTTCTTCTGACCACAATTGTAACATCTCTTTACAGACGAGGTCTGCTTCTGCCTGTTGTCTTCTCTTGGTGTATGTTTGTTTGTCGTCTTCTCATTTTTTGTTAACTTCTGGGAGTTTCGTGCGTAAGCTCTCTCACAGATCTTCAACTTGTCCTTGAATTCCTTAATGTCCCTTGCTCCATACAGAATCATCTTGGATCCAGTGTCATCCTCGATGCCATCAATGATGTATTGTATCAACGATTTATCATCGATTGCTGACCTGCTGGCTATTTCTCGCATCACCAGGAAATATTCCTGAAGTGTTTCAACTTTTGTTTTTCGACGGTTGGTTAGCAGTCGATGAATCTCTGCTGCACTGGTATCATCTCGGAATTCTTTCTTCAGGGCTTTCTTCAACTTGTGCCAGGATGTGATGCCATGTTCACTCTGCACAAACAACTTAGCCAGGCCTGTCAGCGACTTTTTTGCAAAAACATATTTTTGCATATCTTCCGAGCCCATCAACGTTGCTGTTTCCTCAAAGTCCTCAATCCAACGTCGCACCGGATAGTTCTCGCTGCCGTCATAGTTCTGACAGAGCCCTCTACATCTCGGAAAGTCAACGCAAACTTGTGTGCGACTCCCCGGTTTGCAGTGTGCCGCGAGTCCACCACGTCCTGGTCGACTTCCCCTTCACTTGAGCTTTCTTCTCCAGTCTTCGATTTGTGTTTGGTCTTTTTTTATGTTTTTATGGTTAGGCCTACCTCCTATTGCTTTGAAGAGTTTCTGGTCTTCGGACGAGCTGGATGAATCCGATGATGATCCTGATGTGCTCGAGGTTGAATGTTTCATGGATTTCATCCCAGCCATTTTCTCCTTTAACTCACGTAATTCTTCCGCCAGTGCTTCGTTTGCCTCTTTCATCTTGCTCATTACATCTTTTGTTTTACCAGTCACTTCTTCTTCTTCTTCCTCATCATCTTCTTCTTCTTCATCATCTTCTTCGTCTTTAGGCATCCCCAGCCACGAAAGGTCCATTAAGTTGTCACAGACGCGTTGTACAAGCACGGCTTTCTCTCCCGTATATTCAATGTTTAACACTGTACAAATGGCAATTAGGTCAGCCTCGGTGAATTCACTCTCGATGAACTTCAATTTCTCCAGGTGTTCTGGTGAGTCACATTCAAACTCGAATCCTGAGAATTCTCTTAAGCGCTGCCTGTTCTTTCGATCACGTGGCAGTTTTTCAAAAATGAGGTTATGTAACATCTTAATCACGGCCGTAGGCGCCGTCTTAATGTTATTATTCACTTTTTCAATATCTTGTTAAACACGCCACTTTGTCCGCCATTTTTCTTTGTCTTTTGGCACTCGCACTAATCACTTTTCTTTTCGTCATCTTAGGGTTCAGGATCCTCGAAATCGTCTTTTGTAGCCTGCTTGAACCACCACGTCATTGGAAGTTAACAGCTGCTCGTCTTGTAATTTATATTCCACGGACCCACGTCGTCGTCGTAAATCTTGCCAGAAAAATGTCGTCAATTCACGCCTTGTCGTCCTCCGTCTTTGGTTTTATCACTGTAGGCCTAGCCAAAATTGCCGTTCCCTACTCGAAATCCTTCGCATCCCGGACGAGCCCCCAAATGTGGGAAAGGATTTTGGCAAGCGAATAAACCGAACACATCTTTAAGTAATTTTAAGTATAAAAACTGTATTTACACATAAGATTACAACAGATGAGATTGCACAGAACTTAGCGTGACTTCACTCAACACAAAACTGTGTCTGATCATCTTTCTTTCTCGCAACTTCCACTTGACTCCTGTACGCGGCGCCACCAGGCAGTGTCGAGGCTGGCGGGAAACCCAAAAACGTTCATTAAGTATCTTCCGATTCCCACAATTTCCTTCACTTTTGGGTAGATTTCATGAGAAAGCTACCTGTTGTAATGAGTACCGTACCATGTTACGACTTCTGAAAAATTTTGATTTATATTCACATTTCACATCGCCCAGACCCCAAAACCACCATCAGTTCAAAAGTTAATTATATAATGTATACATATACAGTGTACTATATCTGCTTCGGTAAATCATTTTGAACAGGAACATCGCAGACTGGCAGAAATAAAGCGACTCGAACGCAAGCTTCGTCAAAACCGTCCACGCTCTCCTCCATCTATAAGTTGCTTAGTATGTGGCCGCATGTTCCATGCAAGAATCGGCCTGTTTAGTCACCAGAAATTCATTCATAAAATGCCCTGATTTTGGAAGTGTATTGTCAGAAAATTGTATACTCGGAAACGAGCTGCAGCCTACGACGACATAATTTACTATATATCACTTTCTTGTGGACACTATATCTACCGTAATTTTACACCAATCACTTTCAAAGTTACATAAAACATAGCCAGTGCATGGGTACCACCATAAAATATGTAAAAACATCCTACCACGCCCTAAATGAACTCTGCGTGTGCTCGTTATGTGACCAGTTCTGTGACATATATCACATCACACGATGTAAAAATAACCAGAAATCATTGCGATTATGGCAAGAACTAAACTAGTGTAAATCTATGTTATGCACATTCGTGCACTTTTCTGTTAATTTTCCTCTTCACCTTTCTCTTTACATCATTCCCACTCCTATGTGGGGTCGATGTTTTTGACAGCTCTCCTGCATTTAACCCGGTCATACACATCCTCTTCTGATACCTGTCTTTCTCTGAGGTCCTCCTGTACACAATCCATCCATCTTCGTTTAGGTCTGCCTCTCATTCTCACTCCCTGTACTGCAGAATCACTTCTCTCATGGGCACTCATTCATAATTAATTTAACTTTTACATCATGTTTTCAAGTATTTACAACATGAGTTTACTAAGGCAACTCTGAAAATATGGCTTCAAACACCACAATATTTACAACATTTTGAAGATCCTTTCCATAGGGACCACCTGAATAAAGAAATAATGGGCATCATCTAAAGCAGGGTATCGTTGCTGTGTGGCAGCAGGGGTATTGCCACCGAGTAGGCTTGGGTATGTTTGTGCCCCCCTAGAATAAAGCTTTGCTCACCTAGTGGCCGCCAGACATTATTTGGAAATGTGATGAAAACTATTCACAAGACACTAATATCATGCTAGGAGATGGCAGTTGGGTCTTCCCGCTCACTGCGTAACGCGCATTCCAAAAACAATCAGTTGATCAATACTTGCTTCACTCACTCAGCACATTCCTTTTTTCACTGACTGCGTGTCGTCTGCTGCAATAATAACCATTGGCATGCGGGGAGCCGATATATTTAAGTTTGGAATAGGCGGACCGCGCATGCGTACTGCACCCCATCCCAGCGTGTCAACTGCCATCTCCTGCCGCGATAACAGTACAAGTTAATCCATTTTGTTTGATTGTGACGTTCTCAGCCTGGAATACTGTACATTTTGCATTGTTTGGGGCTATTCTTCAATTCATTAAATATACCGCATCCTTTACATTGTACCAGCACTCAGTTCTAATACTTATTAACCCACGGCATAGCCATGTACTTTAAATTGCTCACTACGAGCATGCTGAAGAACTGCAGTAAGTCCAGAGATCGGAAGTTTGAATCCCAGGGCTGACAGTGGCCATCCTGAGTGTGGAATTTCCATAGATTGTCCCCACTCCCTCCAGGCAAATGCTAGGATAGTACCTTATTTCAAGTCTTGGGGCATCTACCATATCCCCGACGTCAATAATTGCAGTTACACTACAGGCACTACAGAAACCCAGGTTATCAGACAAATTGAACACACACCAAAGTACATGGGGCGGCTTCGGTGGCATAGTCGGTAGCATGCTGAGATCCTATGCCCAAGATAGCGGGTTCAAACCCGGCCGAAGCCGTCTGATTTTTTAAGAGCGTTAACAATCCCTCAGTATGCCTTCCTTCGGAGGGGAAGTAAAGCCGACGGTCCCATGTCATAGATTTATGGCATGTTAAAGAACCTTCCACTAATTGCACCTGTGTGAAGCTAAATTGGATAGGTTAAGAATGTAAACAACGGTCTTAGGTTTCTACGTTCGTTGCCAAAGAGCCGACTGCGGTGGCGTCTAGTAGCTAAGTTCTGAACTTGGCCTAGTAGTTGTTGATGGTGGTGCTTGGTGGCAAAAGTGGGAACTATTTGAAAAATTCTAAGTTTCAGTACTAAAAAAAAAAAAAAAAAAAAAACAGATAACACACACTAATACAGTCATCACAATTAACACCGGTTATCAGACAGATTCTTCTACACACACACAAAGTACACAGGGCTACATGACCGCGTTGTCGCAGCCCCTAAACTTAAGAACCTACCAACCAAAGTACATGGGGCTGGTAACCATGATGTCCCAAGCCCCTAAAATGAATTAACAACAACATGAAACTTATTCTCAACTGAGCCATTGTAATTGAATACCCAGAACAACAGTAATATTAATGTCTGTGTAATTATGCAACGAGCTGCATGGACTCCTTCCTCACTTTTTGAGATCGAGCATGTACAAGAGCTGTTTTTTAAGAAACGGCCGTTTTTTTTTTAATTAACTGAACATTTTATTTTGAAACCACATTTATTTTTAGGTTTTACATACATTCCTCTATTTTTCTACATAGTTACCTTGTTTATTTAGGCACTTGTCATACCTTAAAACTAAGTTCTGAAATCCCTGTGCAAAAAAGTTTGCCGCCTGCTCTGACAACCAAGAATTCATGGCTGTTTTAACTTCCTGAACTTTATGTTTTCAGACACATTTTTATACAGTACATACCTAGACACTTGAGGAAAATCCATTGATAGAGTGGTTATTGTGAATCTTCTGTCCTCGTGAATTTTCGTGTCAATCGCAATCACCAAGTCATCTGTGATCACAGATGGTCGACCTGAGCATTCATCGTCAAGAACATTTTCACTCAACATGTCATCCCCTTCTTGACAAAAATCACGACATGGATGTAATACGTTGTTAGCATGTTAAAGAACCCATTTGAATTCAGTAGGCCGTGTTCAATGGCAAAATTAATCTCGGGAATTTCCGCCAACACAAAGTTCCTCCATTCTCTGCTAGGAAGTGCTGTAGTGTCAAGGAGCTTACATATCTAACCTCCTTGACTTTCATAGCATTCAAAGGAACAATGAAATTCGATATGCAAGCTGCCCTCTAGGTGTCAATTAACAAAGCTTGCACCCAGCACCTGAGGCCATACGATATTATTATTATTATTATCCCCTTCTTGGGCATAACGAGTGAAAAAGTGAGGGAACTGGCCAATCTCTTTTGTTTGTGGTCTTCTGTGAAGAGTCTGGGTACCCATCGAGAGCACAATTTCGCGTATCCATTTTCGCACTTTACCTTCTGTCATTGCATTATAACCATACACCTCACAAAGCTAACGACGAATGTCTGCAGCCGACATATTTCTTGCACTCAATAAACGTTTCACAGATCGTACCTCGCACGCGGCGGGCGAATCAATAATCTTGAACATTGTAAAGATGTGCATTTCAGCATACAGGTTAATTTATTGATTATTCTATGGTCCGCATACAGGTTAGCTGGGAGGTCTGTCGAATGAATGTTCTCGAATGAGAAACATGTTGTTATGGTCCGTTGAGCTGAGAATTATTCAACAAAAATTATGTTAAATGGTCCGGCTAAGCTCAAACAATTTACAGCGTTTCGTCCCAGTGTACCATTGGGCTCGTCAGTTGGTATGGTACACCTCACCAAGACGCTGTTTAGTGCTCGCTGAGTAGACCAATGCAAGACACCCAATACACATTATAAAATGTAGTATCTACGTCACGAGCAATGCCAAAGCACTACGGAAGTATAGACTTCCTTCCAAAGCAAATACAAACCTTACCTTGGCAATCGATATGTCGAATGAATGTTCTCGAATGAGAAACATGTTGCTATGGTGTGTTGAGGTGAGAATTATTCAACAAAAATTAGGTTAAATGGTCCGGCTAAGCGCAAACAATTTATAGCGTTTTGCCCCAGAATACCATTGGGCTCTTCAGTTGGTATGGTACACTGGGGCGAAACGCTGTAAATTGTTTGAGCTTAGCCGGACCATTTAACATAATTCTTGTTGAATAGCCGGGAGGTAGCGCACACTAACTACGGGCCTTACTTAAAAAACAGCCTTCGTACTAGCATCATCATCATCCAGTTTAAGGCCGGGTCGGGGCATTTATAGTACGGTACTCCACCACCTTCTCCTGTCCCTCCACTCTTCTTCCACTCCATATTCCGTCTACTTATGCTAGTCTTAATCAAGTCGACCCATCGTTCTCGAGGTCTTCCTCTTGCTCTCTCTCCTTCTCAGGCGCGGATTCAAGGAGGGGTTCACGGGGGTCATGACCCCCCCTCCCCCAAACGGAGACCAAATTTTTTTGCAAACTCAAAAAACGAAAACACAATAACCAGACAAATAAAACTTAACGAATTTTAACTGAAAAACAGTTCTTTTTTTCATTTTATTCAATACTGAAAATATCTTTATTGCAATTATTATGTTCGGTTACAACTGTACATATTTGCAACTTTATACTTGTTATCTAAAAAAGATTATTTATAGAACAAAATCAACTCGTCTATTTTGTTTAACAAACCTTGTGATTACCGAATCGATGTCTATAGTGATGTCACGATGAATGTGCAGCAATGCACGGATAGGAATTTGGGGCTTTTTTCGCACCAAAAAATTTTGCCGACGTCCAAACTGCAAGCTTGGTTGGCAATTTAAGCTGTGACTTTCTCTCTTTGTCGGTACCAACTCGACTTGCCGAAACTGTAGATTATTTGGAAAATTTTCCATTTTGAGTTCCGTATTGACTTTACAACTATCAAATGGGGTTGTTTGTTCTCCGCCCAATCAATACCTTTCAATACTATAATTTTCACAGTTTATTGTTACTTGGACATGTTTTGGGCCATACCTGGGCCCTTCTTCAGCCTTGAATAGTTTCCAAAAAATCCATTAAAAGACTTGCATTTAAAATAGACAACACTCTTAAAATACTTAAAGGTATAAATACATAAAAACAACATTAAAATACTCATTTGGAGAGAGAATGAAAAAATAAAGATAAAACATTTCTTCATCAAACATATTCTTGAAGTTTGCTATTTTTGGTTGTTTAATAGCGGTAAGTAACCATTTTGCTGAACAAAAAACTAATATGTCTGTAAGTTATGCTGATTTAGTCCTTTTAGTGACCCAATTATGCTGGATATTCTAGGGCTTAACATGTTTTGGCCTTTGCAAAACTAAGAATTCTTCTTGGTTTATGTAGTGCTTGAGCGGAGATGCCACTGTTCAGATTGCTGTCCCTTTTGACACAACTGCAAAGATAATAATCTAAACTATAGCATTGGCAGATTCCACTGTTTGAGGTTAAGATTATATAAAGATACAAGACTTTAAACTTACAGCGTAAATTGGCATAAATAGTTTAATCCTTGCTCCCACCCGGAAACAGGACTAGAGGAACGCCTTTCTTATGCGGGGGCTAGAAGGAGCGATAAGTCTTAACAGAAATACATTAAGAAAATTTTAAATTAAACTAAACTTGACGAGCAAATAGCTTGGACTTACCCATGTTGTGTTGAAGCTAACTGATTTCGAACTGATATGCTGTGTGTGAGACCTAGCGGCCAAGGTCGCGCATGTGACACGTCTACCGGCATACGGAGGGACGGGGGTAAAGGAGGGGAGGACGGGTTCATTGGCATCTTAATTATTCCGCGTGGTTATGCGCCTACTTTGATTGCCGAAACTGTAACGTACCTTGATACTTTTCTCGAAGCTCGATGTAAAAGTCGCAAAACACGCCGTTGCAATTTGTATGAATATTTTTGGTGCGGTAAACGCATCCAATTTCTATCCATGTAGCTTGCAAAAAAATTGATCTGGTTTTGTACGTTTGGTTATTTTGTGATTACTTTTTTAATGATACCGTTTTACTTAACAATTTCGATTCTCTGTCCGTCCCCCCTCCCCCAAAGCCAAACTCTAGATCCGCGCCTGCTCCTTCTTACCTATCCTTCACCATGTGTATTCACTTGACATGTCCAGTGGCGAAGCTGGAGGGGAATCTTTGAGCCTTAGAATACCCATTTCATTCTCGAGGAATATGCACAGTTAAATATTTCTATTTTTCATTGGCATAGGCAAATTAAATCTCTAGTTTTCGGTATTATTCTCTGTAGCCACGGTAGGATTGATGCCAGCTTCTCAGCTCGGGACTGAGCCGCCAGTGAGTCTCCTTTGAAACAGGCTCAAGTCTCTGTGGGTAAAGAAGGCAATTGCGCATGCGCCAAGCGGAAGGCCGATAGCTTGGTGGTTGGTTCTTAAGTTTATGGGCTGCGACAATGCGGTCATGTAGCCCCATGTACTTTGGGTGTGTGTAGAATCTATCTGATAACCGATGTTAATTGTGATGACTGTACAGTAGAACGTCGTTTATCCGGACGTCAAACAACCGGAATGTCAATTATCCGGATGAGCAAGAAAAGAAAAAAAAAGATTGAGCAGCCCGCGCTTATAACTGTTGTGATGCGGAAGTGCACGCTGCCTACAGTAGTGAGTCGGTTCTCGTTTAAATTATTGTCTCCTACGGTTTGTTTACTCTATAATGTTCCAACGTATGAGGCCTACAATATGTGAGTTAAGGGCAGATGAGCTCGTAGTTCCGCCCCTTAAAACAACAATAACTAACTAACAATATGTGAGTGTACTGTATTACGTTGTAAAGATGGCTTCTACGAGTGTTAATAAGGAAAAACGAAATCGCAATGTTTTATCGATTGAGAAGAAAGTGGAGATTATTAATAAACTGGATAAAGGTGAGAGTGTGCAGTGTCTAATAAAAACTTACAGTGTTGGAAAATCCACAATTTATGATTTGAGGAACCGAAAAGGTGAAATTCTGAATTATGCATCGAAGTTAGATAGTGAAGAAGGGTCTAAAAAGAGAATAATCAGGGTGAAAAATTGGAAGAAGCGGTGCACTTATGCCAGCCCCGTGGTGTTGGGGTAGCGTGCCTGCCTCTCACCCGGAGGCCCCGGGTTCGATCCCCGGCTCCATCAGGGATTTTAAAACTGACGTGAGGGTTGGAACGGGGTGCACTCAGCCTCGTGAGGACAATTGAGTAGCTGTCTGACAGTGAGACAGCGCCCCGATCACGAATACCAAGATTAACGGCCGAGGGGACCCGACGCGCTGATCTCGCGTCACCCCAATATCTGCAGGCCAATTGGTTGGGCAGCGGTCGCTCGGTCGGCCTTAGCCCGTCAAGGGCTGGATAGTGCCAGGGGTTGTTTTTTTTTTTTGGTGCACTTATGGTTTATTCAGACAAGAATTAAGGGAGATCCTATTTCTGGATCTGTGTTATGTGAGAAAGCGTTGCAGCTAAATGAGAAGCTTGGTGGTTATCACCATAATGAACTGTGCATGTTTTTTCCTATGAAATAAACGCATATTTGATTATCCGGAACACTTTCGGTCCCAATTAGTCCGGATAAACGACGTTCTACTGTATTAGTGTGTGTTATCTGTTTATTTTTTTTTTTTTTTATTTAAGTACTGCAACTTAGAATTTTTCAAATAGTTCCTACTTTTGCCGCCAAGCGCCACCGTCAACGACTACTAGGCCTAGTTCAGAACTTAGCTACTAGACGCCACCACAGTCGGCTCTTGGCAACGAACATAGAAACCTAAGAGCGTTGTTTACATTCTTAACCTATCCAATTTAGCTTCACACAGGTGCAATTAGTGGAAGGTTTTTTAACATGCCATAAATATATGACATGGGACCGCCGGCTTTACTTCCCTCCGAAGGAAGGCATACTGAGGGATTTTTAACGCTCTTAAAAAATCCGACGGCTTCGGCCGCGTTTGAACCCGCTATCTTGGGCATAGAAGCTCAGCATGCTCCCGACTACGCCACCGAAGCCGCCAGCCAATAGCTTAATGTGTCAGCAGAGAGCCTAGGCTCCAAGCAGTGCATTCGTGAGGCGGGTGGTTTTTCAGTGCTTGCATGTTCGTTTGTGAGTTTTAAAACATGATTCAAAGTAGTAATTGATATTTAGCTTGCCACGGTGGGTCAGTGGTCAACGTGTCGGTCTACTAACCCCAAGCTTGCAGGTTCACTCCTGGCCATGGTAAGTGATTTTTGAAAGGCGACAAAAATTACGACACCATGTCATACGATGATGGCATGTCAAAGAACCCATTTGAATTCAGTAGGCTGCGTTCATAGTGGCAAAATATACTCTGGAGTTTTCGCCAACACAAAGTTCCCCATTTCACTACTAGAAAGCGCTGTAGTGTTCAAGGATCTTAGATATCTAACCTCCTTGACTTTCATAGTGCTTCAAGGTACAAAGAAATATTGGGCTATTAAATAGTGTGTTAATGTAATATTGCAACTTGCCTATTCGCATCCGTGTGCGTTATTCTCGAAAAACTTTTCTAGCTCTTGGGGTGTGCTCTGCGTTGCTTTGCTAGAGGTTTTTCTAGTGAATTCCCTATGGGGTAGGCTGGGGGGGTATATAATTACTGTGAGAAAAATTATTCTCTAGCTTGTCCTTCTCAAAAAAAAATCTCGCTTCTTGCATGGCTTAAGAGGTTTTTACTGGCAATCTAACCACGGAGGCTCGTTTGTCGAGTCTCTTCAAAAACGTGGTACCCGATGCCTCTACCAATTGTTTGGCCTTTTGAGTGGCTTAAACGGGGGTAATAGGGGGTACGTGAGTGTATGGAGAGTTGCGGCTAACTAGGGGAGTGTAAAGGGGTATTTATGATCGTAGGGCTCTCCGCGAGGATGAGATGTCGGAGGTATCGGGGGGAAACGGGCGAAGCTCTAGGAGGAAACGATTATAATCTGAGGGATGCGCCTCAGGGATGTAGGTGCTATCGGACGGTCTGAGAGAGCTAAAGGCGTTGCAGATCGCGCGGTATTACGAGCAGTGTGCGCCTCTAAGGACTGATTCTTACCTTTCCTGTTTCTACTGCTTCGAGTGAACGAAGTATGAGTGCATTGAAGAGAGTTAAGACATTTTTAAGAAACTCCATGTCAGATTCTAGACTGAGCAATTTGAGTACACTGGCTATTGAGAACAGTTAGGTGAACTATCCTCCAGGGATGACATCTTCAAAGAACGCATCATTGATATCTTTGCTGAGCGGAAAACATGACGACTGGGCTTTATCTATAAAAGACTATAAGGTATGAACCCACTTGCATGAATGTAGCTTCGCCTCTGGACATGTCCAAACCATTTTAACAGTGTTTATCTACCAATAATGTGTTGAAAGATTGGATAGAGGCTTATCTGAGTTGTGCAACGTCTACAAGCTGCTCTTGACAGCCACTGTTCTGATATAGAGAAAATCTGTGGGTGGAACAACTCACAAATCATCGATCTCAAGATTAACTTTTATAATTTGAGGAGCTTTAATAAAAGCAGAGTGATATTGAAAAGTTGCAATATCAAGATTACATGACCACTATAAATGCTTCTTTAGGAATCTGTTTAGAGCATTGGAAAATTGCTGGCTGCTTTAGAGCATTCTCACATTTCATTTTAACTGCTCTTAACTATCTCTCCCATGAACACACATTTTTCACATTCATGACATCATCACCACATGTAATAATCAAACAATTTCCTAGTTCCGCCTAGTCAATACTAGGAAATCGTTTGATTATTATAGTAAGTCAATACGGAAAAATGGGTGACTCTATGAGTCAAAAAGATCACCTCATGTCCCAATCAACTTCCGATGAATATCCTATGCAAGGGAAGAAAATTGATACTGTAATTACATGTTGATCACAGAACATAAACATCGCCATTTTAAGTATCAGAAGCATGTCTTGCTCTTGTGACTGCTGGTAAGTTTATGTGCACCGCATTGTCCTGCTATCTCTGTCATGCATTCACTAAGAGTGCTTCGTCCTGTGAGCCAAGACAGCACATTGCTATTTGCTCCCAATCTTGAGAATAAAAAATATATAACCTTAGAACTTGAATGCCCCTTATAAATGCAGTCACATTAAAAAATGAATTATGCTAACTTTTAATCTCTGACCCCCCTGAATATTATTTGCCACCCTGCATGTCCCCCTAATTAAAATATCCTGGTGATGCTGTTGTGTGATGCGGAATTGTCGATTGTCAAACTGGTACAGCTACCGGTAACCAAAATCTGTGTTGAAATTGGAGGGATGCTTTCTGACTTCAATAGCTTCTCAGATGATTCTTGAGAAAATCATGTTTGACATGGGCTATCGATAATGTTTCTTCGAACATGATATCATGCCCTTACATACAGAGATGCAATTGAGATCAGAAAGTATCCCAGCAACTGCACCACAGAGTGTGGTGACAACCTGAGCCCATCATTACCAGTTGTTGGACCAGCTTTAGAGTGTCTGCTGTCGCAGAGCAACAACTCCCTTGACAATGCGTATTATTTCTTTATTCAAGAGTTTCTTTTGGAAAATGTCTTCAGAAAATAAATAAATAAATAAATAAGCATTAGGAGCTTAGTGTGGAATAAAGATGTCCCACAAAAAAAGCAAGGAAGTGTTATACAGATGCTACTATATCCCGATACTGACCTATGCATCAGAAATGTGGATAATGAAGAAAAGAGACATAAGCAGAATACAGGCAAGTGAAATGAAGTTCCTATGAAGTAGGATCGGAGTAACAAGAAGAGACAGGGTGAGGAATGAAAAGGTCAGGAAAATCGTGAAAGAGGAGCCCTGCAGGGTAGGATTGAGACATCAAGACTGAGGTGGTATGGACACTTAAAGAGAATGGAAGAGAAGAAGATTCCCAAGAGGATACATGAGATGCAGATGCAGAAGAAATGACCAAGGGGAAGACCAAGAGATAGATGGCTGAAAGGAGTGGAGGAATGTGTCAAGAAGAGAGGCGAGGACTGGACTAGAGTGACAGCGGAGAGGTGGTGGGAAGAAAGGACTAAGTGGCGAGGCTTATGTTCCAAACAGACCCAGCCTGGGGATGGAAACTGAACAAGATGATGATGAAATAAAAAAATGATTTAAAATTTTACATTCACACAAAAGGTTAAATTAACCATTTTTATATCACCTCATTTTGACTTATTTAACAAAGGACTTCACACAACTTATTCTCATAATTGTTTTTGATGTGTAACATCTTTTCACTCGGTAGCTGGACATTTTTGTGGGAGTGATTTTGGAAAAAGGACGGAAGTGCATGGGACGGAAACAATGAGCGCGCTTGATGGCAGAGATCGGTACAACGGCGTACTGTAGGCCATGTGGTTATGGCGAATGTATATCGCATACAGTTTAGTTCAAGGTTTGGAGACCCCATTTAAGATATTCCTACTATAAATCATCTTCAAGTTGTCGTTCTTTGGTGTGAAAATATTCATTTTACCATATTTGCTGAAAACAATTACGATTTATTAAATCTTCATACTTTTGCTTTATTCTTATTTAATGTAAGCACTCGATGTACTGTCAGTCATGTGGCTATGTGGAATCTATATCGCATCAACAAACACTCCAAACAACGTAGGAATTCAGGATATTAACGCCGACTACTAACAATAATTGAAACTTCGTTGGTCTAAACATATCACTGGGAGAAACACATTTAATATACCTTCCGCACACCTAATTTTTAATCGCGCCTATACTTGGCAGTGCGCTCTATCGGCTAAACGAGGCCATTTTCAATAACATCTCTGGCATGGGTTCACTAACTGGCCGTTATAGAGCGCAGCTCGCATCAAGTAGGCAGTGGATTGCTTCCGCCACGACAAATAACAATTATGATCCATTTCGGTCAGGATTTGGCAATGGAGTTTTACAAGTAGGCTAGTTATTTCAATGACCAACAGAGTTCACTGTCAACAAGAGATTTGCACTCCCGGGACACACATAGCAGGATAACATATCACATGTTGCACATCATGCGACTAATGTAAGGCTCGTATATTTTTTTTTTTTTTTTTTTTCACATTGTTATGCCCATCTAAGGAGAATGAGAGAACTCATTTAGCAAATGATGTTGATCTTCTCTCAAAATATCATCTGGGCACTGAAGGGTTTCTTCCCTTCTTCAGTCCATGGTTTCCTGATACAGGTACTGATTTTCTCCACAAAATGATAGTTGTTGAACTGTTCTGAATTTGGATCTGTCTTGTATGATTTCCTCTATGATGCCAACTTCCTCTATTTCCTTAAGCCAGTTGGTCTTGACTCTCAATGGGAGAGCAAGGTTGGCAATCCTCTTCGTCAGCCTGTCATCGGTCATGCGAAGATTGTGCCCATAGAACTTTAATCGCCTTTTCCTGAATGTGTCGGTGATCCTTTCAGAGTGATGATATAGCTCCTGAGACTTCCGTTTCATCCAGATTCCCTCTACGCAGACTGGACCAAAGATTTTCCTCAATATTTTCCTCTCTTGCTTCTCTATGTCTTTAATAAGAGATCTGCCTCCAATGAGCAAGGATTCCGAGGCGTATAATGCTTCAGGTTTGATTACTGTGTTATAATGTCTTAATTCAGCATTCCGGAATATTGATATTTTGTTATATCTGTTCCAGATAATTCTATAGGCCTTCTGTAATTTTGAAATTCTCTCTTTTATTTGCTTCACGGTTCAATCTGTACGGCAGAATTACTTCTCCTAACTTTCAAGCCTAGCAGCGTCATCATTGAGCACATTCTCCATGACACTGATGTCCTTGTGCCTTATAGCCAAAGCTATATCATCAGCATAACAAAACTTTCTGGACTGAGTATCTGGTAGATCAGAGAGATACAGATTGAAGAGAAGGAGAGCCAGCACTGAACCTTGTGGGAGCCCGTTGTTCAGCTTTCTTTGTTTGCTCATTCTTTTTCCTAGAATGACTTGGAAAAGTCTGTTACTGAGCATATTACCAATAAGTTGCATGGTAGTTTTGCAAGGTATTACTCGAGACAGTTTATAGAGTAACCCCTCTCTCCATACTGTATTATAAGCAGCAGACAGATCGAGAAACACAACATAAGTTTTCAGCTGGAGTTGAAAACCAGACTCGATATGCGATGTAAGAGCAAGGACTTGATCACAACAACTGCGATTAGGTTTAAAGCCAGCCTGTTCCACAGAAATGTGTTCTAAGATAGTCGGACTGATCCTGTTATAAATCAGTCTTTCAAGAAGTTTGTAGCAACAGCTCAGCAATGCTATAGGCCTGTAGCTTTGGGGAGCATCTTTTGGCTTACCAGGTTTCAAAACAGCTATAATTTTAGTTTTCTTGAACTGATTCCACTTAAACAACAGAATGGCTGATAGTGCAGTTCATATATTGCTTCAAGGTTCTGTGCTGAGAAATAATAAACACCCTAAATATTTAGGTGTCACTCTGCATTGCACATTATCTTTTAAAAAACATCTTGAAAATACAGCCGCCACAATTAGAAGCCGGAATAATATCCTGCAGAAGCTTTGTGGAACTACTTGGGGAGCTCCTGCTACAACTCTGAGGTGTTCTGCATTAGGTCTTGTCTTCTCTGCTGCGGAATATTGTGCTCCAGTTTGGCTGAACAGCCCCCATGTAAAGATAATTGATACCCAACTCAATAACACCATGAGACTGATCAGTGGCCTTATTAGATCTAAGCCCAGTTATTGGCTTCCTGTCCTCAGCAACATCATGCCTCCTGATCTACGCAGGAAAGCTGCCCTGATCCGAGAGTATAAGAAAATGATGATTAATCCAGCTCCTCCTATTCACTGCGACATCACTGATCTGAACAGAAACCGACTGAAATCTAGACATCCACCCATCAAATATGCTAGAGATCTCACAGGCAACAATTTTAAGCCGAATATTGAATGGAGCACCAACATCAACCTTGAAGCTTGGAGTGATTTAATTGGAGATAGCGCTGCACTCGGTTTTGACCTGCCAAGAGGAACGTGGACTACCCTCAATAGGATCCGGACTAACCATGGGGTTTGTGCTGAATCACTCTTCAAATGGGGTAAAATTCCTTCTCCCCAATGTGACTGCGGTGCTCCTTCACAGTCAGTTCACCACATTGTTCACGAATGCCATAGAAGAGCATATCAGGGTAATCGGTCTGACTTCCTGTTGGCAAAACCTACAGTATTGCAATGGATACAGAATTTAGATTTATAGATATAAGCCTGCCTTGTCATGTGTCCCTGTAAATATGTATATATCAATGTTTATGTGTGTATATATTTATCTTGCATGCTTGTTGTCTGTATGTCATACGATAAATAAATAACTTCTCCTAAATACTTGAATAATTGTGTTATTATTATTGTTATTATATTTCTCAGATTACAATGGTTTTTAGATTGGAGGTATGGACCAGTGATCAAGGACAATCATGATGGCTTGGATGTTCGTGAAACAAACCACAATGTGGCACAAGTCCAGTATCACAGACTTTTGTATGCTCCCAATATTGTTTATATGTGTCCCAGTGAGGCCATATGTTGCATGAACATTTTGGGAATGATTCCTGCTGCAGACATTACAATGGGACATGACAGCTTGTTCAAGGAGACTGTGATATCAGTAATCAGAGGTGTTTTCTCGTTCATATCCAGAAAAACTATATCTGGGTGGCTAGCCTGTATGTGTCTGTTTATTTCCTTGTCCCAATATATTTTGCAGGTTTCAGAATGAATTACATTTGTAGGCTATTGTTATTATATTATTACGGTATTATTATTATTATTATGTGCGAGTGGACCTAGATTGACCACACAGTACTTTTATGATTCGCCTTTCTGATCTTCCATATAGCCCTCATTCTCTCTCCGTGGGCCATCTTCCTTTCCTCAGACCACTTGATTCCTGGTCTCTTTGGAGCTTCATTCTTTGGTGTTACTATCCATCCATTTACCCTGCATCAGAATAGGTTCCTATCAAAGACTTCCACTGTTCTTACTTGGGCCTTCTCTAAATCCTGTTTGACTTGCTGAATCCACAGTAGCCTATATTCTATATTCTTCAGTGGGTAGGTGTGTAAGCCTAGACGGTGGAAGTCTTTGAACATGACCATAAAACTTCAATCTTCGTTTTTCCGCCGCAAGATTAACTAATTTCTCAGTTGCTTTACGAGATTTCAACCTGTATCCGTATTCTGTGCCGGCCCCGTGGTGTTGGGGTAGCGTGCCTGCCTCTCACCTGGAGGCCCCGGGTTCGATCCCCAGCTCCGTCAGGGATTTTAAAACTGACATGAGGGTTGGAACGGGGTGCACTCAGCCTCGTGAGGACAATTGAGTAGCTGTCTGACAGTGAGACAGCGCCCCGATCACGAATACCAAGATTAACGGCCGAGGGGACCCGACGCGCTGATCTCGCGTCACCCCAATATCTGCAGGCCAAATGGATGGGCAGCGGTCGCTTGGTCGGCCTTAGCCCGTCATGGGCTGGATAGTGCCAGGGGTTGACTTTTGTTGACTATCCGTATTCTGTTCTCTCTGGGCCAAGAATTTTCCTCAAGATCTTTCGTTCTTCCTTTAGGATATTTTCCAAGTCATCCTTCCTGTTAAGTATTAGAGTTTCACTTGCATACAGAGCTTCCGGTTTGATCACCTTGTTGTGGTGTCTGATCTTTGTATGTGTTTTGTTTTAGGCGCCCACCAATCTGTGTTCCGTTATTATATTAATGGCCACTGTTTAAAACTAGGACAAACACTATAACCCCACATTTCATAAACCGTATTCATGTTATCTCTACTTAGTATAAAACAAAGTCCCTGATTCTTGGATGTCACGGGTAATCTTGAGAACCACCGGATGGATTGTGATGCGGTTTTCACCATTCTGTAAAGGATATCTTGAGGAAGGTTTCTGTAGAAAATAATTTATTTATGATCAAAGGAAGCCAAGCAGTAACAATGTCAGTGAAAAAGTCGAAAATAAACCTGCCGTCCGTGCGCTTTTTAAACTTACGCTGGGCAAACTGTTAAAAATATCAATATACTATGATTGTAAGAATTGTTCAGCATTAAAAGTTCTACAAAAAAAGTCCGTGACAGCATATCTCTATCTTCAATACATCGCCCACTATAAGTGTTTTAACGTTTTCATTTCTTCCAACAATCTCCATTCAATTACTGAGGCGACAGTTTACAAGCTAGCCAGAGGCGAGCGTATCACCCCAGTTACAGCCTAGCTAGCGGGCGAGCCCATTACCCCAGATACAACCAGCAGCGAACTGTCGATCGTGTTGAGTTAATACTTCAGAGAAGAGTGGTTGTGTTTGCAGTTTTCCTGGAAGTGCAACTCGGCTTTTCTTCATTTCACCTGTGAACTTTTCGTTCCGCAAAATACACAGTCAAGTTAAGATTGGACGGAAGGGGGATTTGTATTTCATTCACTGCGCCATTCTTAAATTACGTCTAACAAGAATTCGTTGCACATGCATGTCCATGATAATATAATTAATAGTTCAGTCAGTGATTTTAACCCATCATGCCAATAAGTAAAATGGATATAGTTCATAGTTCATTGATATCGAAAGAAAAAGCGCTTATCACGAAATGTATTCATAACTGTTCCCGGGCGAAGCTGGGGCGGGTTGCTAGTTCTATTTATAAGCTAAACTGGTAATGGCATAGCTGCAAAATACTTCTATAGTGAGAGCCTTCTTTACAGAACGGAACTTCGCATATGCCGTGTGATGGCAAGCACACTTTGGCCGTCAAGCAAGGCACTGGTGTTAGCAGCAGCGTAGCGTTCAACTAGTTCAACACATTTACACTTTTTAACATATTTAAATAATCATCATTACTGACATGAATTTCAGAGTAGTTGCTGGAAATGGTGTCCTTCATTTTCTAAACACACATTGTATTAACGTAGAAAGTTTTGGCACACTCGCTGTAATTCATCCTCAGTGATATTATGTATCAGAACTGTTATTTCATTCTCATGAGCCTCCAGAGTACGGTACGTGGATTGTTTCTGGTATACATTTTGTTTGTGATTCCCCCACAAGTAAAAATCACTCAGCGCTGAAACTTACGAACACATTTACTGGAAGACTTGAGAAGATAAGTTTCCACTAGGAAAATTCGATGTTTTGTTCCATACCTAACCATGTTTATGGGATACAAGAGAGCCTACAGTACTTCACCACAAGTCATAATTAAGAGTATTATTCTCCATATTAGGTCCGTATTGAATATTCTACTATCTTTCCTTGTACTGTTTCCGTCTTTTCAATGCTGTTTATTAATATAAGGTGCGTTCAAACAGTAACGAGAAACCAGTACCTGTATGTTAGAAGTATTGGCCCTGGCTGTTGAGGCACTTGTCCCACTGTGATACGAGGCGGTGAATGGCTGTCTCATAAAATTCCCTGGGCTGCGATGTGAACCAGTTTCACACGTACCGCTGGACATCGGCGTCCCAGGTGAATCGTTGGCCTCGCAGAGCCCTTTTCAGGGGACCAAACATGGCATAATCACAGGGAGAGAGGTCTGGACTGTATGAAGGGTGGCCGAGAACCTCCCATTTGAATTTCTGCAGGAGTGCCGCGACTGTGTTGGCCGTCTGAGGTCGTGAATTGTCGTGGAGCGACCACGGCGGCTATGGCGTTCACTATCACTCGGCGGTCCTGGGTAAAGAGTGCATCAACCAACTGGACGTTGTCATCGGTAATGCAGGGGAATGCCCCACACTGGGCATCATCGGCTAACGACACCCGTCCTTCCCTGAAGTGTTTGTGCCACGCCTGACCCTTGCAAGGGACATGCAGTGTTCACCGTACACTTGTGACATTCGGCGATGAATGTCCGTTCCCCCTACTCCTTCTGCTGTCACAAACCGAACAACACCTCTTTGCTCTTCGGTTGATGCCTCCATGTCACTGTTTGCAATGCGACTGGCAGTGTTGGACGATTGATGCATGCTGCTCGCTTTGTATCGTCACGTGATGTGCACGCGTGCCCTCTAGCGATGGGCTGTGACCTTCCATGCTCTGGTTGGACCCACACCTCGTTACACACGCCACGATTAGCCGATGTAGTCACCGGTTTTTGCATTCCAGCCTCTGGCTCATTACTGTTTGAACGCACCTTATATTTTATTTTAAACTTGGGACATGTTTCGAACCGTCACTCCGTTTTTCCTCAGCCATAAACAATCAAATAAAACTTACAAAGAAGAATTCTACAATTACCAAAATACAGTTTCCATCTTATCAAAAATAAAAAGGACTAATCGTGAATTTAACAGCTTTTAAATATAACAAAAAGAGGCGCCTCAGGACAGGGCCGGCGAAAGCTAGAAGGGCTCAGCCACTCGTTTGAAATTAGGCTGAAGCCGCTGCTGCCGGTAAGGGGAGGGGGACGTTGGCCGTGTGACGTCATAGGGTTGTAAGCCGAGCTTGCCCACTTGGCTTTTCCCATAGAATAACCTGTTGTTTGTTTGATTCAGTGTCACAGAGAAGTTCATTGTGTGTGTTGTGCATGCGCGTTGTCCATCGTCAGTGTTTAAGCAGGTTATTGTCTAATAATTCCTTATAGTTTTCGAGCTTTAATTATATACGTAAACGATTTAGTATTTTAGAATCGCAATGAAACATGAGCTGTGCTATTTTTAATTGTGGAAATACCTACTGCAACACCAAGGACTGTGAGGTAGGCGTCATTTACCACCGATTCGCAAATGATAGTGATATTTCAAAGCAATGGGTTACCAAGTGCCACAGGAAAGACAGTGTTAACGTAAAAAATGCACGTATTTGTAGTAAGCATTTCTTGCCAACTGATTATCAAGATGATATGAAGAACCGCCTTTTAGGACTTCCATTGAAAAGAGTACTAAATAAATCTGCAGTCCCTTCTCAAAATCTGCCCAATGATAGTACACTAAGTCAAACCTCTGTACTTAGGGCAGACAGGAGCAGAAACAGAGCCGTTAGAGCTTCAGCTATAGTAAGGTTGGCACAGTTAAGTCCTAAAAAAAACAGGCTATTTGTACTGAGGAAATTGACAATTCCAGAGAATGCGAAACTGAGAAAAATGAAGAACCACCGAGCTTAATCCGTTGTACAGACTGTGAACGTAAATCCGGGGTTATTGAATCATTACAAAATGAAATAGTGGGCTTGAAATCGCAGCTAAAATGTCTAAAACGGAAAAATAGAATTTTAGTTGACAGTAAGTTAAGAAAGTCTAATTGCTACAAACGGTTTAACAACACGGTCAAACGTCTACGAAGTGAAATATGCGATGTAAAGGAGCATAAAAACAAAGCAGTTCTAACCAAGTGGGCCAAGCAAACTATGACTCCCACGCAGATAAAGGCTATAGAAACTATCAAGCAAGTACGGTGGACAAGTGACGACATATCTCGTTGTGTGATGATAAGGGCTCTGTCTCCAAATTCTTATGATTTCTGGAGGGAAAAATTGAAATTTCCTCTCCCATCAGCCACAACCTTGAGAAGATGGTGCGCAAAGTTCACATGCTTTCCAGGTATTCTAAGGAATGTACTATGCCTAATTAAAAAAAGGTTTGATGAACTATCCGATTTTGACAAGCTGTGTGTAATTAATTTTGATGAAATGCATATTGATAGTAGTGTTGTATATGACTCAGCCATGGACAAAATACTTGGTCCCTCATCTAAAGTGCAAGTAGTATTAGTAAGAGGTCTAATATCGAGCTGGAAACAACCTATTTACTTTGAGTTTGACACTGCTATCGATAAACCATTACTCATGACAATAATACAAGCCATAGAGTCCTCTGGATTGTTAGTTACCTCCATAGTGTCAGATATGGGAGGGAGCAATTATCTATCTTTGTGGTCATCTTTGCAGATTTCTGAGAATAAAACATCTTTTGCCCACCCAAATGATTCAGAGAGACAAGTTTTTGTTTTTGCCGATATGCCTCATTATTTTAAACTGCTTCTCAACCACTTTCTTGACAGTGGTCTTATCTTGGGAAATGGCACTGAATTGGATTCATCCATTTTAAGAGATGTTTTAGAGAAGGACTGTGGTGAAATAAAGTTGTGCCATAAGTTGAATCCAGCTTATCTGACTGTGAAAGGTAATGACAGACAAAAAGTTGGACCTGAAAAAGCAGTTTTTTTTTTTTTTTTTTTTTTCAAGAACAACAGCAAAAGCAATCGCATCACTGATTGGAAACTTCCAAGCTGCAAACTTTTTTGAACTTATGGATAATTTTTACGACATTATGAATTCAAGAAGTCAACATGCTGATCCAGCGCATCCTCTTAAAGTTGCCTTTGGTGTACCTGAGCATGCAGAAGAACAAAATCTTATACTAAACCAAGTTGAATATGTAGTATCGCGAATGAGAGTGAAAGGGAAAACTAAAATGCTTCCATTCCAGAAAGGCATGTTAGTATCAATAAAATCTTTAAGAGACATGTTTGAATAGCTTCAGGCAGACTATGGCATTAAATATATAATTACTACTCGTCTTACTCAAGATGCTCTTGAAAGTTTGTTTAGCCAGCTTCGTGGGCTAGGACGATTTCATGACCACCCTTGTCCTTCTGATGTTATATCACGTCTCAGAACACTTATGATATCAAACAAAATGCGCATGCCTTCAAGGAAGACGAACATCACGCCAACTGAGGAGACATGTAAAGAAATTCCAGCATATTTGACCTCGGACTTACTCCAAATGGCTTTTACACCAGAGGAAATAGGATCCATGCAATCAAGTAATACAGGGAACAATGCAGACGTCAACTTCTTGGCGGAAGATATAACAGTGCCAGGTAATTATTAATCATACTCATTCATATTACGCGAATTTATTGTAATATATTTCAAACGTCACAAAACAGTTTTTAAAACATTTTACATAATTTGTACATTCATAGTTTCATCAAAAATATATTGAATTGGTTTTTAATATTTTAAATTGTGATATTAAAGTATTTATAAAGCAATGTAATTATTTATGATATATTTTTATGTATAAAAACATATTTGTGTATTGGTTTTATTACAGAAGATCACGATGTCGAGAGCGAAATTACATGGGTTGAGAACGAAGGAGTTAAGTTCATCGCTGGCTACGTTGCTTTCCGTGTTCGGGATATTGACCCTAGCCTTGGAAGAATTACAAAATTCGCTCCAAATCCGGAAGGGGGGCAGCCATCTTGGATATGAACTCTATCATACGGCTGCCTTACTGAACCAAGTGACCAGTAGTCTTGTGTAGTTCGCGAACGAACTAGTTCGGAAGAGCGGGTCCCTCAGACGAACTACCGAACTAGTTCCCAGATCGCTCGCTTGTTAGTTCGTTCGCTCATTTCCCGCTGACCGACTTGTAAGAGCGCGAGACCGCGGGTCCGCCGTAGCTCGTCAGCTCGTCACATCACCACTCATTGCACAATCGCATGCGCTTTGTTTTGTTGTCAGCTCAGTTGATTGAGTTTATCTATTGATAGTGGCAAGATTGTCAAGTTTTGGCGCGGCGATTGTTCAATGTTGGTTTATTATAACAACAGTATAACACACTAATAATAGTTCGCGGCTGGAAGCGATCAGTTTAGTTCGCAGCTCCTTAGCGAACTAACACGCTAATAGTAGTAACTACCTTATATTTGTAATGTAATACAGTGGCGGTTCATAAATATAAGTTACTGATATTTAACTGATGTAGATGTGGGGATAATTCCACAGTTTTATTTAACTTAGTCATTTTGGATTATTTGAAAATATGTCCAATTATTTAGAAAATCGGCGAACTGGATTAACATTACCATTTGAATGAACTAGTTGATATTTATTTTTCTCGATACATGGTGATACAACTACTTTTACCTGTTTTTAAGAAATGAACATTATGACGATGCTTCACAAAGAAAAGCGAACTTCTATGGACAAAAACTCTGAACTAAAAAACCCTATTCCTCCCATTCATGCCATAAAGATAATGTACCCAACGGTTTCAGAGCAGCCAAATAATGAATATCACGAAGCAAGTAAGAAATGAAAATTCCGGCGGGCGGGGATACGTCTTATCATCACCTAGTGACAAGTAGGAAATGGAATCGGATGGTGACGCGCCGATACACGCGAAAAATGATGATGGTAATTGTTGTTTTAAGGGGCCTAACGTCTAGGTTATCGGCCCCACGCGAGAGAAAAAAATAAAGAGAATAATAAGTGTATGCTTCTACGAACACATCGTCCATACTGTTATTCTTTTAGGTACGGTACCGGTATTTCACTAATGATAAACAGTGGCGGATCCAGGCCTTGCGGGGCCCTGGGCGATATGATAAGGTGGGGCCCACAACAATAGGAAAGAATAAAAATCAAATCAAATGGAGACAGGGAAGGTGTGGTCCCAAGAGAGAAAAGAACAACACCGGAGACGAATGCGGAAACACTGGGCGGTAGTTAAAGCTCGGAAGAAGAGACAGTTGAACTGACGTGGTCCCTAGTTGGCCGAATCGAAGAAAGAAGAAGAAGAAAATAAAGAATAGTTACAATATTTTGAATACACTACAGTACATTTTTTTAATAATATGAAAGAAACCTTTAAGTCCCATTGAAGAAGATTATGTAAACTATGAAATATTAAAATATTACTTTGCGACTTTTTTCCCGGCTGAAGTCTTCTATCATTTCACTGAAATCTAAACTTGCTACACGGGCACGGGAGGTCATAGCTGCACTGATAAAATAATATGAATTATAAATTAGTTCGAAAGTTTGAAAAGTACAAAAAATGAATCAATTAAATTTAAAACAATCCATGGCGCGGGGCCTCCCGGACCGCGGGGCCCTGGGCGGTCGCCCTCCTCGCCCTCCCCTAGATCCGCCCCTGATGATAAACAAATGACGACTTTTGGCTTTATAAACAATAGAAAGAGAAGTTTTCTCAGAAGGAAAGACATGGACCCTAATTAAAAGAATGGCCAACAATAGAGTGAGATGGAAGAAGTTTGTAGCTACCCTATGTTCCTAAAAGGAATAAAAGGAAATAAGGAAGGAATAAGGAATTTCACTAATGTTTCAATACTCATATTTTTGTATTTTTTTATCTTCGAATATCAAAATGTAAAACACATTAGTACACACGCAAATTGTCGCTATCTAATACACGAACTGCACAGTAACTGTTACAGTAGCCTACAGTATTGCTTGAAACGAGAGCAATTTGAATGAGCAATCACTGGTGACGAGTCATCAGTGGTGACAGACTGCTATAACAAACAAAGAGCGCGTGCAGTGTCAGCAGCACGGCGAGCGAACGATCTGTCTTACAGGGAATTCGAGATGGGACCTAACGAACTAAAAGAGCGAACTAGTTCGCTAAGGAGCTGCGAACTAAACTGATCGCTCCCAGCCGCGAACTATTATGCGCAAGCCTAGTGACCAGTGGTTTAGTTTAGTGAAAGAATTTGAAAAGGTGTTTTTAGAAATACATGGTCCTCTATTCGGGTTTAATCGGCAACCGGGAATAGTGAAAATGTTAAAAAGTAGGCTGCATTCGCTCTTCCCGAGTGTATGTAAAGAAGCCATTAACATGAATGCAAGACTCAGAACATTTATTAGAATTAGAGAAGTTAATAGAAACAAATTTAGTGAGAGAAAACAGATGAAAAAAGCTATCAAATGGGTAAGATCCAAGAAGTAAGCATATCTGTAACTGATTTGTTGTGATTTCGCTCATTTTACCTTGTCTAGGTGCATTAGCCTTTAATTAAAGCATTATTTATTGATTGTTGAAAGTGTATAATACCGTATCAAAGAGGGTGCCAAGAGGAATAGAATAGTATCATGGGGGTCATTAAGTACTGAATACATGCTGCCGGCTAATGCAAAGCAGTGGTGGTTGTATGGCAGTGTTGGCGCGAGTGACAACCCTGTGACGTCACAGTGCTGAACTGGCTGGCAGCACGTATCGAGGGGAAGTGGCGGAGCCCTTACTAGCTCATTCTCGCCGGCCCTGCCTCAGGGCACAGCAGATCAATAGACATGAACCGATGGACGAAAGTTTTTAACATGATTTTAAGTTTATAATTTAATATTAAACAAGACAATTTTAACAACATTAATGTTAGCAATTAAGTTAGTGTCAATTTTATATTATATTTAAGTCTAATGGACTATGTGTATTTTTATAAGTGTTTTATCCATGATTTATTTGATTGTTTATGGCTGAGGAAGAACGGAGTGACCGTTTGAAACATGTCCCAAGTTTAAAATAAAATATTAATGGTTGGTTCCTTAGTGAAATGAAAATGACTCCTTCATTCTAGTCCATTTGTAACTCAACTGATTTATTTCTAAGACGTGCCAACATAACATAAAGTAAAATGCAGTACCAACATTACAATTTACACATATCATATATTGTGCCCAATCGGTCACGGCAGACTGGCATCGAACTCGGGTCTTATCAGAGAAGACCAGACCCATGATTCTGCCTAGAGTCGAACCATTGATCTCTGAGGGGGAACAGCTACAGGGAACCCGAAGAGCAATGAGATGTATAATGACATATAATAATATAGCATGATTTCACGGACAGAATGTGAATATCATAGCTGTTTAAGGGAATAATTGTTGGAAAATGCAGTTATATGTACGTTTTCAAAGTAGAGAAACGTGAAAGCAGGCCAGCTTGACATTTTACTAATTGCAGCCAGCGAATGGGAGGAGATTCATGGCGCCGGAGGGACTTTTTCCGTCTGGTCCGCCAAGACAGCTCGAAATTAATGACTCGGGTATTCACCGCTGGACAACGCTTGAGATTGTAGTGGGGATGATTGCCCACGGAAATTAATTGATTGCAGCCAATTGGAGCATCGAAATGGAGTGAAATGTACACCCAGGTGAATATATTCTGGGAGAGATAATTTAGGACTGGTCTTACACTTAAATTAAAGCCTATATCTCTAAATAAGCCTATTAACACCGAGCTTACGCTCGAGAGGAGTGATTTGGTGACCAGCCAGAGGGGAATCACCATGGTGGCGTCATGACACGATGGAAAAAGGCAATTAATTGTAATTAATTGGCCGAAGCGATCGCTTGCACGCAAGTGATTATGGGACTCCCACATCTAGATAAACAAGGTGTATACGTCATTTTGAATGGAAATACATTATTTCAAGAAAGGAGTCGCTCTCGTGTGTTCTGTGGACTACATTTCACGAGAAACCTTTATATAGGGGAAGCAGTGCAGACCAAGCCAGTTCGTCTTTAGTTGTTCTTTAGTTGTCTTCAGTTCGTCTTGAGTTCATCGTCAGTTCATCTGCAATCTACACGTAAAACTAAACGCTGCCAATAGTGCGTGAAATGTTAGAATATCGACGCTCGAGTGTATACGAAGAACAATGTAAGCACATCATATAGCTTCTTAATAGTAATCAAGAATCGCGTAAGATTTAATCTACAGCAGATATTTATCCATTATTATATGCAAGTGTAGTTTGCTACAGCGTAGCAATAATTTAGGATGGTTTTGGACACTGAGCACCAGGAGGTATTGTCATACTTATAAATGACGCAGTATCGTCAGGATCATTACATTTATGGGAGCCGAGAGGCATCACAAGTAAGCATGACGGAGAAAATGAACAGTATTGAAGGGAACGAGAATCGAACGCACGCACACGCTATATAGACTTTCACGGAGACCAGCGGTTGTCGTAGCTTCATCGCATCTCTGAGGTCAGGCGTTAGGAGGAGTCCGACTAAGGATCAACCTATGAAATAGTGCAAAAAGTGTATATAAGTTTTATTTTAGTGATTTCAAAAGTGTTTATGTGTATTGTGAATAATATGTGTCGTGTTAAAGTGAGAAAAGCCACTGATAAAAGTATGATTATCGTGTGTAAAAAATGTGATACCTTGTGGTATGTGAAATATAACATGATGGCTTAAATCAAGCGTCATGGCAGGCCCGGAGCTGGCATGCTGGAATAATCCAGCGAGAATGAAAAGTGAGTACAAATTTACAATGTTATTCTAACTAAATAGTTCACCATACAACGAAACATCACTTTAAGACTAAGATGTAACAGTCACTTATGTACGAGTTTTTCACCACTCGTACTTTTGGTAGAATATGGCTTGGAAGGTGATTTGTTTATGGCCATTCAGGCCGAAAATAGTGATGAACGTAACGGTAACGTTAAATGATAATAATAATAATAATAATAATAATAATAATAATCTGGGGTCGGTAACAGTAAAGTAAAGTAATAGGCATTTCTGGCCTAAATAACGTTCAAAGTGTGTCATGTCTATTATAAAGATACTGTATTTTGGTAAACAGTAGGAAAGTAACGTGAAATATAGCGAGATACGAGAGTTTTTCAGTGTCAATGATGTGTTGAATGAATATTTGATATGGTCAATTCTTAGGATTGTATTTGAGAACCATTAAAGTAATGTAAGCCAGTAAATTTATACTTGTTTTTGGAGCTATTTGAAGCTTTGGCTTAAGTATTTGCAGAGAGGACGCGAGTGCCTCAATAATTGAGTCATCTATGAGAAGTATTGTTTGAAGCCGCATAGAGCGTGCCAGTTAACGTAGAATCAAGTGATTTACGTCAATAATAGTGCGGGGACCATTCTAGCATAGCTTGCACGTTAGGTGAAAGGTTGGCTAATCTACGAGTTAGTATCGCCGTAGTGCATACTTTTATTATTCGCAGCGAACTGGATCAGACCCTGTCTGTATCCATCGCTTGCAGGAATAATTGCTACGAGGGATGCTCTTCGAGACCCCGTGAGCACATGTATAAAATGATCTGCCCTGAGAGGAGAATCATGTTCGTCGTATAGGAAACACGGATTTACTTATTATTATATATTTTAGGCAGCTGCTGATGAAGAATCTTGTATTCTCTTTATGATACGCGCCCAAAGCCACTTGTAATCACCACAGAACGGCAAGGCCATTACAGGACCCATCCCCAGCCATGAATGTTAATTAAGGAGCCGAGTTGAGCCCATTACACTATAAATATAGGTGTTAAATAATTAGAATGACTCAATTACTTGAGACAATACTCTGGGTCACTCCACTGTACTGCAATTGTAAACAAAGATGACCTTGCTAGCAGATGAGAGGGGTGTGGAAGTAGTCCACTGAGACAAGCGGCCATCTTGCGCGGCCAGCTGGAATTAATTTTATTGCCTGCTAGAGAGAGGGGAGGTCGGTCGGCCAGTCCCTTTAATTTTAAAAGCATAGTGGGACACTGAAGAATCTCGATATTTCGAAATGTAATTAAGATATGATTGTTATGATGATGCCAATTGATTTAAATGATGTGTTTCAACACACATACATTGTCGGATCATTGAAATCAGGTAATATTTGGCCCAGTTATTCTCTGAGGAGGAACACTGAACCAAGTACTTGTTAGGCATCTTTTTAAAGTGCAATTTTGCCCAGTTCACACTAATTTATGCAGACGGGTAGCTGATTTCTATGACATGATACGTTTGTAACGATAATAATTTCGACCAGACCCAGAAAATCGTTGTATGGTGAAACTATAAACATTTCTATCCATGTGTATTTTGGAAGGGAAAACGTACCACTTTTTAGCGTTTCATATTGATGGGAAGGAGGAAGATGATTCACACGACACAACAACATTTGTTAATTAAGGCATAAAATAATGGATTTATGTTAATGAAAGTAAATGCCGTGAGAAACGGATTAATGTTTTATTATTACAGAATTAATGTCATTTAAATGTGATATGTGACTTTTGTGTTGTGATACTCCAGTTATGTAAAATTGTGTCACATAAAGAACACTATGGAGACTCGTAGATGTCTGAAAGTATCAATGATAGGATGCTAGAAATATATTTGAGTGCAGTGTAGCACTAATTAAGAAGAGACTCACAAAATAACCCTGATTTTAATTGTGGGAATTAAATGTAAATTATCCTTTGTTTGTATTTTGTTGTATAGCCATGATTTTATATCAGTAAATGTTTTATTTAGGAATATGTTGTTTCTTTCATGTAGATTAGTTACCTGGTAGACTCTAATCCTGAGAATGTGGTCGTATGGTGGGCAGGAACGTCCCATACCTCGAAAGACCGTGAGTTAACTGGGATACGAACACATGTTCCACATGATGACAATTGGGTACAATATACACACATAACACTTACAATTTACACATATCATATATACACACATAATACCTATTACATTACAAGGCACTGCGACAACGCGGTCATGTAGTCCCGTGTACTTTGGTGTGTGTAGAATCTGTCTGATAACCGGTGTTAATTGTGATGACTGTATTAGTGTGTGTAATCTGTTTTCAATTCAAGTAAGGACTGCAGAAATTGATTTATTTCAAGTAGTTCCTACTTTTGCCGCCAAACGCTACCGTCAACGACTACTAGTTCAGAACTTGGTTACCAGATGCCACCGCATTCGGTTCCTGCCAACGAACGTCAGAACCTAAGAGCGTTTGTCAAATGTTTAACCTAATTTAGCTTCGCACAGGTGTAATTAGTGGAAGGTTCTTTGACATGCCACAAATCCATGACATCTATATTAATAAATAGTATTGAAAAGACGGAAACGGTACAAGGAAAGAAAGTCGTAATTGTCTCAACTAAAGTATATTGCCAGCTCCGTATCTAATAAATGCAATGACAAGAATCGGGCCTTCCCAACCCGCTTTTGTGCAATTAACAAATGCTAGTCAACTGGCGGTGATTAATCACTCTCCGCCCATCACACGGGCCAGCGAGGCCCCGTTCTATAAGGAAGGCTCTCACTGTAGAACACAAATAGCAGTAGGCTATCATTTTCGTGTGGATTTAATAGGAAAAATAACAAGCATATAAATGTTCTTACATCTCACCCTAAACAATATTCTTATGAGTTCAATCTATCTGGCGTCCATTGCAGATGTCTATCACCCTCATCTTGAAGTCAAGGTTCTTACAAACCAGGAAGCATCAGGTAAGACAGGTCGAAACCTATCTTGAAAATTTGTGTACGCAATCGTTGTACTGTAAGAGGACAACATGCGGAAAATCAGCTGCCAGATTGAACTACAAGACTCCAAAATATGGTGAATCTCTCATATAAATCAATGGGAGGTAGCGAGTACAGTACATGTTGGAATGGACAGCCCTGACCACCCAAGCACTCAAGGTCGTTGCATTGCTCTTAAGCGGGCCATACACGCTGAGATCTGTATTGAGAGATTGTCTCATGAGGCGGACTCTAGATACAGGTCTCTCGTCTCCGTGGCGCTACACATGCCGAGATTACACATTTAATTAACGTACTGTACAGCTGTTTATTAATCGCGCCTATAATGGGATGGGAGTGCGCTCTATCGGCAACGAGTAGAAATTTTCCAATTACACGTTATGCATGGGCTCTAACTGGGATTGTCAAGGCCGGTATAGAGCGCATCCAGTCGGCCGTGCTCTGTGATACACGCGATACTTCCCTACACACGTGTAAACTTGTTGATACTTGTATCGTGTTGCTTGTATCTATCTCAAGGTCTCTTGTCCAGAGCGAGAGACATGATAACCTGCTCCATTGCGTCATGATACCATGTGACAACGCTACACAGGACATAGCTGGTATCAGATACGCGTTTCATGAGACAGTCTCTCGATACAGATCTCAGCGTGTATGGCCCGCTTTAGTGTAAGTCTTATAGGTTTGTTCTTCAGAATCCTTTTTTCTTGTAATATTCAACTCTTCTATATCATTTTGAACTTACTATTATATTAATATAAATTGTTTAATGGTCTGCTAGTGAATACACAAAACTCATCTAGTTATTATTTATTGACATTTGTACCGGTACATGTTTCGGACTACTATGTCTCTCTTCAGCAACATACCGGTACACTCATTTCAGCTTGCATCACATGCAATTACAGGTATATAATATTGTCGTTGGATTCTACAGGAAAACTGAAGACTAAAATCAGGCTTTATAAAAAACAATATGCATTTCCAACTTGACAAGAGGCCTTTACAACAAGCGTTTTAATTAGGCCTACACAAAATAGTGACAGCAGACTCCCTCGGCAAATCCTGTATAGTGGACTCAACACTGGCAAGAGGCCATGTGGTGCTCCTTTAAAGAGATATAAAGACCAATTTAAGCAGACCATGAGAAGAGTAGGGATAAACCCAAATACTTGGCATACTCTTGCACTGGTTCGCCCTTGCTGGCGTGCTACCATCTCAGCTGCAGTTGCACAGTTTGAGCAGGAACGTCGAAGACAGGAACAGGAAATTCGCCAGAGGAAGAAGATAACATCAAACACTACCACATCCTCCACCTTCCATTGAATGCATGTTTTATGCAAGAATTGGTCTGATAAGCCATCAGCACCATCTTCATCATCTGGACTGAGGATTATGGAACTGCAGGCGAGAAACATAAACTCGGATACGAGTATCGGCCAACGACACAAAATACAGTACGGTAGTGTTTCTAGTTTGACTACACCAATAATGAATTTGTAAAACACTTTATTGTATTTTGAACTTTGATAACATGAGCATGAAAAAGGATTCACACATTTTATTGTTTAATTTCATTTATAAGAATTAATTGTAAATCTATCTATCTATCTATCTATCGTATGGCTTTTAGTGCCGGGAGTGTCCGAGGACATGTTCGGCTCGCGTGAGTCTGTAGCTGCTTCCAGCGGACACCCTTATTAGGGTTCAATTTCAAGTAGTTCCAACTTTCGCTACCAGATATTAATGATACCTAGTGGTGAACGATGGAACTTTGATAGAGCGTTCCGACGAAATCTAACCTAACAATTTAGCTTGGCACAAGTTTAGTCTGTGAAAGGATCTTTTACATGCCATAAATCTATGACATGGGACCGCCGGCTTTACTTCCCCTCTGAATGAAGGCAAACTGAAGGATTTTTAACGCTCTTAAAAAAAAAGACGACTTTGGCCGGGTTTGAACCCGCTATCTTGGGCACAGCTGTTCAGCATGCTACCTACTACGCCACCGAAGCAAGCTATAATGAGTGTATGTTGCTGAAGAAGGTACAGTAGCTCGAAACATGTACACAGGCTACTTGCATACAATGATATTTCTAATCCCTTATTATTCCCATTCATTGGGGATCGAGAATCATGCAAGATGCTTATCTCATCAGAGGAGTAGGAGTTAATGGGGAGATGAATTAAACTGAGTAAGGAGTTGGAAGGAAGCAGCCTATTAGAATTTATCATCCCATAATTTGCTTGCAGTTGAAAATAGGGTAAGTATGGAAAACCATTTCAACAATGATCAATAGTGTTGTTCAGAGGTACTAATCACCTAGTTCCAAGGCCCAGCATATTAACCCTTGGAAGTGAACCAATCAGTGGGCTATTTTTGTACATCATCAATGAAAAAATGAGCTCCAGTATCCCTAGACCCTTAATATATTCTATAATATGCAAATGCCCCCACCAAAAATGTACCATAATACAAAGATTACATTTTCATGCAAATCATTTCAACCATATTGGTGGGAATTGCAAAACCAGAAGTAATTTAAGTCACCATTGCCCTGATGTTATGCCATTGCCTGCATACCCCTGGAAAGCATAAAATCACCCTGAAAATTTCATGAGATCATCATCATGGTTTCCTTCCAGTGAACCAGGTACATTAGGATGTTTTTGAAGGATGTGCCTCCATCTGTTGTGGTCTTGGTATGCTTCTTCTCTGTCTTTAGCAGATTACTCCTTTCCCCTTTAGGTCTTCCTTAATCTGGTCTAGTGGCATCTTTCTGGGATGCCAAACTGATCTTCATCCCAGAACTTTCCTCTCCAATATTGACATGGAACTCGAGTAAGCTGTATTACATGACTTAACGACTGCAGTCTTGCATCTCTCAGCCTTTCTTAGTGTGGCCAGCTAACCTGGAGATCCTGGAGAAAACCTAGCCTAAACCTGGAATAAACCTTGACACTAGAAAATTTACCTGGAAATTGTACAATTCTCTTTTTGTACAAGTGACGAGCTTAAAATTTTCCACTTTGGTTAATCTCGACTTTTTTGTCTGCACAATCCATCATGTGTTTCGGTGAATGTGAGGATATGCAATCATATTCTGCTATTTGTGACTGTCACCAACATACACAAGATTATCATGTGTACAGAAGGAAAATTTCTGCTGTAGATGGTTAGTATATTGGCTTTCATGGCCAGTGAATTAAAACTCAGAAATGTTTCTAAGTTTATGCCACGTCTTGTGTGGGGTTTCGCCTAGGACACCAAACTGGCTCATCAGCGGGCTCTTGATGTCCGTGCCCAGTGATCCTAGGCGAAACCCCACACAAGACATGACATAAAGCTAGAAAAATTGCTGAGTTCTACTATAGATGTTATCAAAACTTCTGTAGCATAGTCTCCTACTGTACCAAAGGTTGCATGATCAAATTCCAGGTGAATGGTTTTGTATTCGAGGCTACTTTCTAAGGAAAACTTTCAACACCCCAGCATTTGTAAAACTGGGAGAGTTGAAGTGGATGTTCGGTCAATTATTTTTCTGTTGGTGCCATTGCATTTGCCATTTATAAAAATGTTGTCTGCAATTGTGATTTATGTCACTTTCATTATGCCAAGTTGCTCTTGAATATTTTTGATTGGGTTATTTTCAAAATTGATTACTGGTAGTTGAGTATGAATCGCCATTTGCACAGGCTTAAGAACACCCAAAATCAAAATTACCATTGACATACAAGGTGCAAAGAAGACTAAGTCCTTCAAGAATCCTGGAGAAAACATGGAAACAAGCCGGCCGCGTTGGCCGAGAGCGCTAACGCGCCACCTCGTGCCTCGCTGGCATCGGGAGAGCGTAGGATCGAATCCCACCTCGGCTGTCCTGAAAATGGTTTTCGTGGTTACCCATTTTCACGACCAGGCAAATGCAGGGACGGTTCCTTTCAATATGTCCACGGCCGATTTCCTTCCAATATCCCTTCCCTGACCCGTCCTGAAAAGAAAAGTACATGGCCATTGGCTGCTTTAATAAAATTAAAATTCTTTTCTGAATTAGCCACCGTACTTTCTTCCATGGACTGGGCCATCTGCTTATTCAAACCTGATCCTGTCCCTCTTTGTCTATACAGCTGATCTAAGGAACTAATTGTTTTTTTTTCCATTTATTTTACACCCACATTGGAGCACTATAATCAATCTATATACAGTCAAGTCTTAGGAATATTATAATAGGGCCATCATTACTTCCAACTTGATGTTTCAGTGCTAGGCTAGAGTTTCATTCGCTAAATCACGACATCGTGAACGAAATTCAATTTGACGTGCTAAATCGATTTGAATGGCTGCCTGTGATTGTCTAGTTGAAGTGATTTTCCTTCTGACCGCTAGATAACTCTAGGATAACACTGAAATGTTAAGTCGGATGTAATGATGGCTTTACTATAGTTACAAATTAGGCTTCTTCCCCTTCTCCCAGAACTGTTTCATTCTGTCTGACCTGGCGGCCCGTTCTTCGTCCGTTATGGTGTATTGTTTATGTATAGAAGTTTTTAGACTAAGTCTCACGTCTGTTACTCAGGATCCTCTTCTCTTCCCGGTGTTCAATTTGTGGCATTGTCAAGCCGAATTTATCTAGATCATCTAGGACTTCTTTGAACCAATGATTTTTGATTTTACTTTTCCAAAAGTATTGGAATAGCTGTTTGAGTATCCCGGTCTCTGGTAATCGTGATATGTGACAGGAAAAAGCAACTCTCCTTTTCCTCATTGTATCTATGATTGACTCAGTTTCCTGGTATACAATTTCATTAGGTGGGTGAATGGTTAACGTGTCGGATTACCAAACCCAAGATTGCAGGTTCATCCCTGGCCGTGGTAAGTGATTTTTGAAAGGCGACAAAAATCATGACATGGATGTCATATGTTGTTGGCATGTTAAAGAACCCATTTGATTTCAGTAGGTTGTGTTCAATGGCAAAATTAATCTCGGAATTTTCCGCCAACACAAACTTCCTCCATTCTCTACTAGAAAGCGCTGTAGTGTCAAGGAGCTTAGATATCTAACCTCCTTGACTTTCATAGCATTCAAAGGAACGACGAAATTCGACATGCAAGCTGCTCTCTGGGTGTCAATTAACAAAGCTTTCACCTGGCACCCAAGGCCATACGATAGTATTATTATTAGGTAGTAATCGCCATTGGCCATTTACTTGGTGACTTTTGTTTAAAATGGTTCTGAGGATTCGTCTATCTTCTGTAATTTATCTGTAGTTGATTTTGTGTTCACATTGAATAGGGTTTCATTTCGCTTTGACTAAATGTCATGATCAGCATGACATGTATTTTGAACATGGTTTGCTTAGCTCTTAGAGCCCTTACCTCAAACTAGACCCTGCACTTGATGGAAGAAACTGTATCCTTTTGTCACCCTGCTCAAGGACTTAAGCTTGGCACTTGAAATGTGTTCAGCTGTTTTAGAATGTCTACAATGTCCCGAGCCTATAAGTGAAAAACATCAACAGACTAATTAGAGGAGTAGATGACCTCGTTGTTCTCCCCTTACAACCATAACAATCAATCAATCCAATCAATCAAGAATAATTAGATTTGACATAATGTTAAACCTTACAGCTGTCATAAAACGAGAGAGGTGGAAGATGGTTGACAGACGTTGGATGCAAGATAGGTCGATTACTTGGAGCAGAAACTTCTTTCACATCTCACTTGAAATGTGTCTCACTCTATTGTTTGTTGCCCTCTCTCTTCTGTTGTGTGAAGAGGCTGAAATAGCTCGAGTATCCAAATATCATGTACAATGTGTGCCGTGTAAAATTCATCAAAACTTTTTGTATGACTCATGAGTAGGGACCAGATTATTAGGTTTTTGAAATTGACATTTTTGGTTTTCAAAAACATAAAATACTGTAGGTTTCTTTTTACGTTTTTAATAGGTAGAACAGGTTTTTATGTTTAAAGTGTAGCAAAAGTTGACATAAACTGCACAAAGCTTAAAATTAATGCCTAATTGTTAGTAGAAAATCTGATTGTAAATATTTTACATACCGTACTGATATGTCATCAAATTATCACCGAGAACTTCACACAATTAGGCAATATTTTACTCTCCTTAAATATGTTAATTATTCAAATTCAATACAACCAAGGTTATCAGAGGTGATTTTCACACTGTAGGCCGTTTAATTAACTTTGTTTATTTAGAATAAATGGAACTTGGAAACAATAAGAGATTTATTCCCACTTTCCTGATGGTAAATAACCAAACAATAAGATATAAGCTGAAAAATGCTGAAAATATTTGAATTTTCTGACAGGTAGGATTTCTCTCAATCAATTAGAGCTAGGGAGAAAAACTATCTTCAAGTTTACTTTTAAAAATAATGGACTAAAAATTCAAGTATACTACAATAAATGGAACAAAACTGTAATTAGGCAGTTTTTGGTATTCTCATATCATTTAGGTTCATTTAGGTACTACTGAATTCATGAAGAGGAAAGCAGACAAGAATGGAGAGCTGCTGCCAACCAGCTTTACAGCAATAACTAGAGAGAGTGTGATTTGGAAAAGTGTTCAAGTATTTTTGTATTTAGAAGTAAGGTAAAACATGGGTAAAAAACTAAAAATCTGGTCCCTGGTCATAAGGGACAGGCTCAACCACATTTGTCTCTCACTTGATGAACGTTTTAAGTCAGCATACTATTTAAATTGAAGTCCATGCATCACAGAATCCAGATGAGTCTTCCGCGGTCTTCCTCTTCCTTTCTTCCCCAAACTTTTTCCTTCCAGTATGGTGGTCAGGAACGCATTATGATGTAGGGTGTGGCCAACGAATTTTGCTTTCCTCTTTTCTATAATAGTGATCAATTTCCTTGTTTCGTCTACTTCCTTGAGGACCCATTCGTTAGTCTCTTTCTCCGTCCAGCTTATTTTCAGCATCCTTGTCCACATCCACATTTCCGCTGCTTCCTGGCGTTGTATGACCTGTTTCCTTAGAACCCAAGTATATAAATAATATATCTTCGAAAAGATAAGTTGAATGAATTCCGTTGTCAAGTATGATACTATCACTATAAGTTAGTTGTATAAGGCTACATAACAAACCATCATTTTCATCATCATTATTCCTTTTCGTTGTTATCAGCACCAACCATTGTAGTGTAAATATCAATATTTAATCAGTATGACTTAACTCTGTACATATTTCATATACAGGGTCTTTCATATAAAATAAGAGCGCCAAGCGGCGGCTTTGTTAACTGCTGCTGCGGTCACCTTGGCCGAGCTTTTGGTGCGCAAAGGCCCCCTGCTTTAAGCGTGTGTACAATCCTATATGATGCAGCGGCCTTGCTAGCGTGTGTACAATGCTGAAATCTTACTTTAGTTAGTTACTTAGTTAGTTATTGTTGATGGAACCAAAACCCCTACTTGTGCTAATTTTGTGAGTGATTTATTCGGAGACCGTTCAAGATTCTCGCCAATGTCATCTAGCTCATCCTCTGTTAAAACTATTCGTGTGCGGGCATGTTTTTTATTGAGCACCGAGCCAGTAGTGTCAAACTTATTTGCAATTATGTGAATCTGTGCTAGTGAAGGTGGCACTTCATCAGGAAATTGCTGAACAAATGCATCACGCACCCGCCGAGCCGACTCGTACTTAAGATAAGTTTTACATTTAAAAAATACAATGTTGCAATGATAAATGTCTCACCACTTGAGGTTTAGACTGGCGACTGAGCAACTGCACTCTTATTGCAACGTCAAGTTTGGTAATGTCAATCTGTTATTTTTATACAGTCCATCGGAACTTGAAGAAAGAAAAAAAAACAGCCATCGTATGTACTATGCGCGCGCTTTCAATACTATAGGGGTTTCGGTTTCATCAACAATAAGTAACTAACTAAAGTAAGATTTCAGCATTGTACACACGCTAGCAAGGCCGCTGCAACATATAGGATTGTACACATGCTTAAAGCAGGGGGCCTTGGCGCGCCAAACGCTCGGCCAAGGAGACCGCAGCAGCGGGTAACAAAGCCGCCACTTGGCGCTCTTATTTTATATGGAAGACCCTGTATAAACCACTCTTCAAAATAGATTGCAATTTAAGAGACTTAAGTGTATTATATTTTGTTAAACCTGTGAAGAACATTTAAAACCATTATCAGCAAGTTTTAATAAAATAATTTAAAATATCTCATTTATGTTTACCGCTATGTGTTTGTTTTTTTCAAACTCAACATTTAAAAAAATTTCTACAAATTGGTACATGATTTATAAATGTTGAGATCCCCCAGGGGCTCACAACTTGTGAGACGTGGGTTGGCGACCACAGGACCCCAGCTGAGTCCGGCATTGCTCCCACTTACTTGTCCCTGTCGGCCTCTCTTGGTCAACAATTGTTCTCTTCCAACCCAGACGGTAGTAGGGTATCCGAGGACTAGGGAGTCTTTCAATTTCACGCCTTAATTGGACATTGTCTACTTTTGGGTGTGGCGAACCCATCACACAAATATCCTAAATAAGATAGTTGTGAGTCGAGGCCTCGGATGCAAGTCCTTGATCCACGCCCTGGCCCAGATCACTGGAACCGGGAACTGAAGTAGAAGAAGGCTGTTGAGAAATTACTTCAGCCAGTGGGAAGGTGAGACATTCTCTGAAATGTAAGCAGTAACAAGGAGACAGCAAGAAAATGCTGAGCTTCCTATTCATCAGGATGTCATACGGCTCTCTACAAAGAGATTGAAATCCCGAAAGCCAGCATGCAAAACGGCTATTGATCTTTCGTCCACTGAGTTCAACCTCCGAAATGCCTGGAGAGATGAATGGCGAAACTCCTCACCTCGCGGCTTCTTCATATCAGTGACCCCACCACAAGACTTGCTGGTTTTAATCTTCCTCGGGCAGTTTGGTCAAGGCTCAACAGAATCCGATGTGGTACCGGTCGAACAGGTGCAGCCCTACACCAGTGGGGTTGGATAGATTCCCCCCGATGTGACTGTGGTTCTGAAATGCAAACTATCGAGCATATTGTGCAGGAGTGCCCTCTGCATTCATATCCCGGCGCCTTGGATGATCTCCACTCAGCAACTCCTGATGCAATTGCGTGGATTACAGACCTTCCTGTCCAAATTTGATGTGATGGTCCTAATGCTGTGAATAGTGTTTAAAATTGTAAATAGTGTATATACTGTAATTATTTTTCTGTCTTGTTAGCATCATACGCTAAATAAATAAATAAATAAGTAACAGGACAACAGAAGCACTAGTGAAAGCTCGTCAGCAAGCTGGAACAGATTGGCATGTAATATGCAAGAGTTATCCTAATCGGTTAAACTCCAAGTGAGAAATGGTCAACATAGAAGTCACTCAACTGACTGTGACCCTGGGTAGTAGGAAATCATCGAAAATCACTTTTAGGATGGCTGGAGTGAGAATCAAAACTATCACTTCATTGCTATTCTTACAAGACTGAGTATAAATTTCTTGACAGAGCCAGAAATCAAACCCAGCATTTAATTTAAAGATTATAACTCCCCTAATTTTTCAGGGAATATTGTAGGCATGCCCTTCAAAGAACGAGAATTTTAGATTTGAAAACTTAAAAAGAAAGAAGGAAATAAAATGCTCACAACCATCTCTCAAGACGATGAAGAGGAATGGAAGACAATAAGAGTAGACCAAGAGAGATCAGACAAAGAAAGACCAAACTTCTTCTTCTTAGCGTCCTCTCGTAGGAACGAGGTCCGCTGTTTGGATCAATGCACGCCATTTCTTGCGATCTAATGCTTCCCATGAGTTCAAGTTTCTTGATCGTAAATCTGCGTTAATACTGTAGTATCCAACCACCGCAATTTTGGTCTCCTACTCTGTCTCTGGCCATCGACCGTTAGATGGTTGGCAGAGCCGATGACTGAACTTTGTGGTGCATGGACAATGTGTCCATACTGACTGTGTCTCCGTTCCTGCATTTTCTTATTGATTGGAGCCACGCCAGCTGTATGTCGAATCGTTGTATTGGGAATATGGTCGAGCAGAAAAATGTCTAAAGATCTTCACAGCATCCGCATTTTCATGACATGAAGTGAGTGCTCAGCACTTCTAGGTGCTGGCCAACACTCAGTACCATATAATGCAACTGGTCTCACCATTGTGCGGTATATCTTTGATTTTAGGTGGATAGCCATCTTCTTATCACAAAGAACACCAGTGACATCTCTGAATCGTATCCAAGTCGCATTGATTCGTGCTCGTACATCTTCATTCACAGAGCCGTCGCTATGCAATCATGAACCTAGGTATCGGGACTGTATTTACCTTGGTAAGAGGAGCTCCATTAATACCTATAGTTCCAGGGGATGGTGGATGTTCAAACGAAGACCAAATCTTTGCAGACGATCATGCCATGTCTGCACTTGGGTTTCAAGATCCTTCCTGGAGTTTGCCGCAAGCATCACACCATCAGCGTATACCAATGTCCATGGGACGAACTTCTCCAGGTCTGGTATTATGGAATTCTTGATGATAACAAAGAGCCTGGACCCATTATTTTGGGCAGCCAGGCCCTGCCTGTCACAAGTCAGGACAAAGGGAGACTGATAGAGGCATAACACCTCTTAAAAAACCTTTGGCCAGCTGACCCGGCTGGTTGTACCATGTAAGGGTCCCTTGCCAGGGTTATGGTGAAGACCTCTACGGCAGCTACAGTGGAGAGGATATTCTTCGGTACAGTGTAGATGGTGGAAGGGGCCGCCTAGTGCTCGGGATTAATTGAGTACAAGGTATCATCCTCACTTGAGGGGCAGGTATCAGCTGTAGCATCTGATCTGGAGCGGGCGGCTACATATGGCGTCTGTACCCCATGTTAGAGGCGGCCGAATTATATGCTGGCAGTAGCGTTATAATGCCCGATGACAGGCGCGGGCGACGGCCTGTCGGTCTATCACCGTCACAACTCATGGATCAATGGCACATGTTGAATTATCGGAAAGAGATACCAAACTGACACAAATAAATTGAATAAATAGAGCAAATAAACAATGCACATTATATTCCATCTTATACACAGTATTAGGGCACTAAATTTACAACATAATTACAAGTGAAGTACAGTGTATACATGTTTAAATCTAGCCTACAGGACTTGCACTATTTGTGCATTGCACAGCGTAATAGCTTAAAGGCTGGTCCCGGCAGCAGCGGGCACCAGTATCGACTTGATGCACGGAGCAAATGATGCTTTAGATGGATCAAGATCGAAGACTCATGTGCGAAATCAATCATAGTCTGATTCTTCGGTCATGATACTGCGATGTGGAAAGGAAATTGAAAGACTACCACATTATTATATTTCCTGAACGTTGGAGGATGGAGAATAAATGATGGCACTTCCTGGAGTATAACGTTCCAGAGGTAAACTACTCCCCCGAAAATGGACTTACAGCAGACTGAAGGAAGAAGCTGAAGACCGGGAACATTGGCATCAGAAATTTTCTGTACGAAGACATGGACCTGCCACTAGGCAGAACACTGTATAATAATAATAGCTTAAAGCCTTCAATTGTTCTGCACATGTACATTAATCACCTTGTCCATTTAGGATGCATTATTTTAGAAAACACAAAATATGTATACTTGACCTTGTTCACAAAATATATACCGGTACATATCATTTCATCTTATTCAAACTAAACCCACAATCAGACCAAGAAAACCACAAGAATTCAAGAAAGAAAGATCTGTGTGTTAGGTAGTCAGCCCAGAGACTGGTTGGATCATCAAAAAGTACCAGCATAGTTAGGTCAGTAGATACCCACAAACCCTCAAAACAGCACTATAATGAGGCATACTAGGCAAGATGTGAAGTGAGGTAGTTTGCCATCGCTTTCCTCACTGAGTTAGAACAATAGTACTGACCCTATGAGTATTACCTTTCACAGTACACATAGACACTAGCTGTGCCCTGAGGCCATTACTCAGCACCACCCATAACTCAAAGCTTCCATATAACCACAGCCATGATTGAGGCTGAGACATCGGTGGAAAGCCACATTTTACTCTAGCCTGTGCCAATAGACAAATGCAAAAGTACTGCATTCATCAAGAGATGGTAAACAGAAAGAAGGATATTTGTCGAGGGACATAACTTCCACCCGAAATTAGTATCGACCAAATTTTCACAAAACAGTCTTTGCTTTATTTTATAATACCACTTTCAAAACGTGTACATCTTTCTCTGCTTAGCGGTTTCGGTGGCGTAGTTGGTAGCATGCTGAACTCCTTTGCCCAAGATCTCGGGTTCAAACCTGGCCAAAGTCGTCGGCCTTTTAAGAGCGTTAAAATCCTTCAGTATGCCTTCCTTCGGAGGGGAAGTAAAGCCGGCGGTCCCATGTCATAGATTTATGGCATGTAAAAGCACCTTCCACTAATTAAACTTGTGTGAAGCTAAATTGTCGGTTAGATTTCATTGAAACGCTCTATCAAAGTTCCAATGTTCACCACTAGGTATCAGTGACATCTGGTAGTGAAGGTTGGAAATACTTGAAATTGAATGGAACTTGTAGCTCACCCCATGGGTTTCCACATTGAAGCAGCTACAGCCTTTGGTGAGCCAAACATGTCCTCAGACACTCCCGGCACTAAAAGCCATACGTTCAATAAATAAATAAATAAATAAATAAATAAATAAATAAATAAATAATATCTTTATATGGTACTTTATTTTTGGAGCTTTTAAGTTTCAAGGATTTAACTATTACTACTCAAGTGTATTTTATTTATTTAATAAAAATAATAGGGTACCTAATCCTTGCCATTCAGCTCATAACTGTGGTTGACACATGACAATGGCACTCTCAGTAGTAGCATAGCCAAGATGGACCAATGGGGGAGGGTTTTTGTTTAAAAATAATGCATGGTGTGTATCATTATTTCATATACATGAATTGCAGCCAATGGCCATAGCAGGGTATTTTAATTGAACGCCCAAAGGCTCCCAATAAGTTTAATTTCGAGTGGTTCCATCTTTGGCTACCAGATGCCATTGTCACTGACACCTAGCAGAGAACATTGGAATGGAACGTTTCTAGCCAAATATAACTAATCTATGACATGGGCCCGCCGATTTTACTTCCCCTCCGAAGAAAGGCATATTGAAGGATTTTAACACTCTTAAAAATCCGACGACTTCGGCCGGGTTTGAATCCGCGATCTTAGGCATAGCAGTTCAGCATGCTACCAACTACGCCACCGAAGAACACTAATACAAGTGAATGGCGTTGCATTGGCACCCAGGCTTTGCAACATCGTAGTCATGTAGCCCCATAGTCTACACTTGGGTGTGTGTAAAAGTTGATAACCTGTGTCACTGTGATGTCTGTACCTATGTGCGCATTTATAATACAATACAATACAAAACTCTTTATTTCCAGAACCTGCATCATACAGAATTGGATACGTCACACAACATACTCACAGTTAAATTTACATATTTACAACTTTTTTTTACATAATTAAACAGTTACGTGTTTCTTTAAAATTCACTTAAAGAATACAACACTTTCTGGGCTAGGTATATCTTGAGAGACTTTCTGAACCCAGTTCCAGTCAAAGATTTTAAGTGGTTTGGAAGCTTATTATGGTATATAGCTCCTTTCTTGAAAGGATCCTTTTCTGCATATTGTTTATTTACCCTCTTTTGAAAATAGTCATTCTGCCCTCTGGTTTCATGATTGTGGACATTGTTGATTGTGACAACTTTATGTTGATTTTCCCTTACAAGCAAGATAACTTTGAAAATACACAATGAAAATATTGTTAAAATATTATGCTTCTTAAATGCAACTCTGCATGATTCTCTCGATTTCAATCCAAACAAGTATCGTATTACTAGTTTCTGCAGTTTAAATATTCTCTCCATATTCTTATTTGCTGCCCCACCCCATATCTCAATACCGTATGATATCTGTGAATGTATTAATCCATAGTAGACTGTTAATTAGTATTCGCTGCTGAAGTATATTGAAATTCTCTTTAAAACGAAGGAGTTTTTGTTAATTTTTTTACAGATTTCATTTATATGCTCTTCCCATGATAATTTATGATCTATTGTAATACCCAAAAAATTTGCTGAGGCTACCTGTTGAATATCGTCAGATCCACAGTAAAGATTTCGATCTAATTCTAAATTAGTTCCCTTATGCTTGTTAAATATTACAAAGTTGGTTTTTGAAGGGTTTACACTTAACATTATCTCATTAAAATACTGAGTGGCAAGATCAATACTATTTTGAGTTTCTTGTTTTATTACAGTTCCAGTTCAAAATTGAGGTATCGTCTGCATACGAAACAATCAAACTATTTTTTGACTGTGGTACATCATTTACATAGAGAATGAAAAGGAGGGGACCAAGGATTGAACCTTGAGGTATACCTTTTTTAACTAAACCAGGAGTGGATTGGAACTTGGATATATTTTCACCATTCTTAAAAGGAATTCATGGTGTCCACAGAATTTTCAATGTCAATTTTCCTGACTATTCCTGACCATTTTTCAACAAAATTCCTGACTTGCGAAGTCATCGTAACATCGGAAAAATGGTTTATTGAGCAAATATACAGTATATATAATTATCTCTCTTATTTGCAGCCTCCTCCATAGCTGCCCAACGCTCGCCTCTTTATTCATTTAAAATACAAAATAAAGTAAATTATAATGCAATAATACGTAAATCAAAGTACTTAATAACGTAAACTACAGTATAATTATGGGGTCGCCACATCCCTACGCCAACGCAAAAAAGCGTACAAAAAATAGGTTAAAGAGTTTTTTACTATGATTTACTGTAAAAATGGAAACTTACCATAATGTCCAGTGAGATATTGCTTTTTATCTTCAGAGATTAGTTGAACTAGTAACATCAAAATATGGCTGTAAAACACAAAATACTGTATGGTTAATATAAAATTTCCTGACTTTCTAATACTTTTAGCCATTTTTCCTGATTCATGCCTTTTTTCACACTTTTTCCTGACTTTTCCTGACCAAAAACAAAATTCCTGACTTTTCCTGACTATTCCTGCTTGTGGACACCATGGAATTTCTGTAAATTGCCATCTATTATTCAAATATGATCTTAACGGTTCTAATGCTACTCCCCTTATACCATAAGCCTCTACCTTATCCAATAATACTTGATGATGTACTGTATCAAATGCTTTTGTCAAATCTATGAAAACCCCAACAGCACATTTATTATCATCAAGAGAAGCAAGCAGAGTTTCATAAAATTCTGCCATGGCATTTATAGTTGATAAGCCCTTCCTGAAACCAAACTGATTCTTATTTATTAAATCATTCTTATCAATAAACTCAACTCAATTATTCTATGGTATAACACATACTCTAAAATTTTACAAAATGTGGAGATAAGGGTGATTGGTCTGTAGTTACCTAGTTGATGTCTGACACCCTTTTTTAAAATTGGTTTAACAACGGATAGCTTTAGTATATCTGGGAAGATGCCCTTTAAGAGACATATATTTATCAGTTCTGTAGGAATGTCTAGGATTGGACCATAGCACTGTTTCAACAACCCGGGTGAAATTTCATCCCAACCATGGCTATGTTTATTTTTTAATTTTCTGACTATCGTACTTATTTCATCTTTGGTAGTTGGTTTCAGGAAGATTGACTTATTACATGTGATTTGCTTTATACTGCTATTACCACATTTATTTCCTACAACATTATGATCATTACATTTTGCTCTATTACTGTTTACATTCACACTGTTCCTAACGGGTGGCTGAATGAAATAATCATTGAATGCTGTTACTGCTTGTAAAGGTGCATTAACAATATTGTTATTGATTTTTATCGAAATATTTTCCCATGTGTTGCTTTTATTAAGACCTGAAATATCTTTAGCTATTTGCCATACATATCTGGCAAAGTTGTTAGAATTTTTGATTCTATTTTCATATTCTTCTGCTTTAATTTTTCTTATTTCTTCATAATATTCTACTTTAATTTTTTTATAGTTATCTTTATAAAGCTTCAATCCTGTTTGCTTGTAGCTATTGAAAGCATCAATCATGTTTTGGCTTTTCCTATGGCACAGATCAGACAGTTTTGTTGTTTTAGTGCTCTGGTGATTCCTATTTATTCTTTTAACTAATGGGCAGGATAAATTAAGACACACTTTAAAAATAGAACAGAATTTTTTCCAGGCAGCATTTACATCCCTAATATTCCTCACTTCTCCCCAATCAACATTACCAAGTTCTTCTGTGAGTTTCATTACATTATTATTAGATACATTTCGAGTGTACTTCCTTGTAGACTGATTTAATTGAGATTCATGAGGATAAGCAATTTTTAATTCCTGGCCACGATGGTCTGATACAAAATTTTCCACAACAGTGCAATTACTTAATTCGTCTGGCTTGTTAGTAATAATGTAATCGATTAATGTTTCAGAATGTTTAGTTACCCTAGTTTGCTCTTTGACAAGATTGTCTTTGATGTAAGTGATGTAAGTGTTCAATGTGATAACAATTCTGTATTTCTTGAAGAGGTGTGTCTTAATTGTGAAGACAAATCATGTAGTGGCGAAAAACTTTTGAGATGTGAACGAAATCAACAGGGAAACAAGTACGAGTTGCCGCGAGCGGCGAATGAAGCTGAACTCCTCAAGTTAGAATTGGCCTCCAAAGAGGAAATAATCAAAATGCTTGTGGTTGATTTAAAAAATGCACAGTCACAAATATGTCTCCTTAAAGAACGACTACAAGCAGAAGAAGATAGGCCTACTCAGGCAGACTATTTAGAGGTTAGGTCTAAAACCAACGCACGCTTTCCAAGAAGTAGGCCTAACTTGGTGAAATCTGGGAATATTCCTAACGACTTTATCTCCCAGAATCCGTTTGAAATCCTCAGCCGTTCCGATTCCCAAGTAGAAGAAAGACAAGATACCGGTATTGAAAACGAGACATCCAGACGCGACAAACCTACCCATAACCCTAAGAAAAGGAGACGTCCCCGTGTACTTGTCATGGGTGACTCAATTCTGCGAAATGTAGGCCCAGTAGTTGATGATGCCGCAGTCTATTGCTATCCAGGAATAAGAACTGATCAATTAACTAGAAAGGTAAGGGCAAACGAGGTTCGAGAAGACCCTGAGGTGGTAATGATTCATGTAGGGACCAATTGCTTGAACAGTTCTCCAACACCAACTCACATTATGAATGACATGGACAAGCTCGTGGACGAAGTGAAGAGTGCCTTTCCGAGTTCGAAAGTGTGTGTTAGTGGTGTATTACAAAGACGTGACATAGACCCACGATACATTAATGCCGTGAATTCAACACTGGATTGGTTGTGTAGTGAAAAAAACATTATTTTTTTAGAAGGGAACTCTTGGTTTCAAGACAGGGACCTTGCTTATGATGGTCTCCACCTCAATAGAAGAGGAACAATGAAATTTGGAAAACTTTTAAACAGAGTTGCCAAGTTTTTACTCTCGGAAAACTAATTGCTAGAACGAGTGATGATATCTTATTGTTTAGAGAGAAGAAAGCGCTGACTACAAGTGGACACCTAGGTGAAGTACAGTGCAGTGAACACAAGTACAACTGTTTGGATGAATTCATGCAACAGGACTGTAATATAAGTGCATGCATAAACTCATTAGAATTAGGTGGAGAGGTTAGGTGTTTGTACATTAATAGCAGAAGTATTCGGAATAAGCTTGATGACATTGAAATTCTCTTGCAAATGATAGGCCAGATAGATGTATTGGTAGTTACAGAAACCTGGGTGAAAAGTAATGAGGCAGATTTTTATAACTTCAACAATTTCACAAGTGTGTTTGCTCATAGAGATGACAAAGTTGGTGGGGGTCTGGGTATTTATGTATCACAAAAATGGAAAGTGAATGTTAAAAGAAAGTGTGAAATGAATCATAGTTTGATGTGGATTGAGGTATTCAGAGATGATGTTAAAAGTAATAGGCCAACATATAAAAGCATTGATATTATTGCAGCATATAACCCCAATAGAAGCAATGCCATACCCTTCTTAAATTCATTTGAAAGTTTTCTTAGCCAGATAAACAATAAATTATGCATTTTCCTCGGAGATACCAACATTGATATCCTAGCTGATGATCAATTAAGAAGGAAATATCTAAATCTAATAGCATGCTATGGGTTTAAACAGTGCAACACTAAATATGCTACACGACTTTGTGACACTGCAGCTACCTTAATAGATCACGTGTCACTAAACAATTCAGAATTAAGTTATAAAATATCAAATGTCAGCAATGATATTAGTGATCACAGTATATTAATTCTTGATATTTCCAAGACCAATTATAGCACGTACACTCAGTCACATAACTCGACAAAATCAACAACACACGAGGACTCTTGGGATAGGCAACACACTCCTGAAACTAATATATCTATAAACGCTGATTCCCATAATGATGCAAACAGTACTGTTAACTCTCTATATAACTCTTTCATCAAACAATTGAATCTAAGGAACAGGCATAATCAAAGAAAAATAACAAACAAAACTAACAATAAAAGACAGACTACTAACTTACCATGGGTCACAGCTGAACTCCTTACACTTATAAAACAACGAGACAGTCTGCATGCAAAGCTCAAAAATCCCCTTCACAAAAATAATAATGATATGAACCAAGAATACTGTAGATGCAGGAATAGTGTAACAAACTTAAAAAGAAGACTAAAGTCAAATTACTACTCAGAAAAATTCAGAACATATGGAAACAATTCCAAAAAAACTTGGGAGACTATCAAAGAAATCATACACAACAAGAAACCAACAGTTGAGACATGCACTTCACTTGAAATAGACAACAAAATTATCACAGACAATCAAGAGCTATGCGAATCATTCAACTTGTTCTTCACAAACATTGCTGGAAGTCTAGCAAAAGCTATTCCTGAACAGAAGGAAATCCTCAGTAAGGACCACAAGCAGTCAAATTCCCTCTACTTATACCCAACAGATGAAGCAGAGGTCAAGTCCATCATCACAAATTTAAAGAATAAAAAGAGCTGTGGCTTAGATAGGATCAAGACAAATTTCATTAAAAACAATATGCAATCATTTATTAAAATCTTGGTTGAAATGATTAATGAGTCCTTAGTTACTGGCATGATACCAGATGACTTAAAAGTGGCCAAAGTAGTTCCTATATTTAAGGGTGGTGACAAAAGAAATCCAAATAATTATAGACCTGTTTCAATTTTATCGGTAGTTTCAAAAATTCTGGAAGAAGTGGTAAAAACAAGATTGCTTTCATTTCTGAACAAGAATACATTCTTTCATAATATGCAATATGGATTCAGGGAAAAATCTAGTACTGAGGCAGCAACTATTGACCTAATAACAATGCTACAAGAAACTATTGACAAAAATAATATGGCAGTTGGGTTATTTATTGATCTCACAAAAGCCTTTGATACAGTAGATCATAAAATACTGTTGTCAAAATTAGAAAATGCTGGTGTCCGAGGTATAGCTCTAAAATGGTTCCAAAGCTACCTTCTTGGAAGAAAGCAGCATGTAGCTTTGAATAAATGCATAAGTTCAGGAAAATATATAACTCATGGCGTTCCACAAGGATCTATACTTGGACCTACATTATTCTTAATGTATATAAATGATATTGTGGAATGTAATTTGAGAGGGCATATCAAATTGTATGCAGATGATACAAATATCTTCTACACTGGGAAAGACATAATTGAAATCATACAAAATATGCAACAAGATATAAATACTCTCTCACAATGGTTCCAGGCCAATAAATTAACAATGAACCTACAGAAGACCAATTACATGGTAATTTCAAAACAAAGCATGAAAGAAATCACACATGACAAAATATATATAAATAATATTGAAATAAAAGAGGTTAATCAGGCAAAGTATTTAGGTCTAATCATCGACAAACACCTGACCTGGATTGAACACGTTGAACGAATTGCTAAGAAACTCTCACCTGTAGTGGGGATCCTAAGGAAACTTCGGTATCTTATTCCCCTAAACCTTGTAAAACAAATCTACTATTCACTTGTACATAGCAAGCTCCAATATTTAAATGTTATTTGGGCTCACTGCAGGAAATCCACACTGAATGATTTAATGACTATTCAGAATAGGGCTATTAGAAACATATTTAACCTTCCTTACTGCACTCCAGTAAAAGATCTGTACATCAAAAGTAAAATTCTACCCCTCAGCATAAGTGCAGAACTCCGAGCAGCTATGCTAATATACAAGATTAAACACAACACAATACTCTATAGCTGTTACGAACAGAAACGTCACTTCGTACTTATTCGGGAAAATGAAAAGATATTTATTCACAAGAAAAAATGCACACACATTACAAATAACACTCAAAAGACTCCATCTTGGATGCACTGTTCCTTGTCCTTCTTTTCTCACAAAAGACAAAAATAACTGTTGCCAACTGTCTGTCACATCCTCCCACCGTTGAGGAAAGACATCCTCAACAAGACATCCTCAACTACTCCACATATCTTGCAGGAACGTTGACAGTTCTACCCGAACGTGTAGTCTTTGGGGGTTGAACACCAGTTCCAGTCGGCTCTCCTAAAGCAGTAGCCGTTTTCTTATTCAAGCCAGTCCTTAAAGGTGTGCTGTCTTCATCAGGTACTTCTAGTGGGTAGAGTCGCTGTATCGGTCTCAAGAGTTCTCCTTTTGATGTAACAACCCTTGCAAGTCTTGTATTACCATCAGTTCCAGGGAACAAGTCCACAATTTTTCCAAGGGGCCAATCTATCCTCTTAGTGCCATCTGATCCAACTAGGACAATGTCACCTCTCTTGAACAAAAGAGTTGGTTTACAACTCGGTTTACCGAGTGCCAAAAGTCCCAGATATTCCTGCTGGAATCTTTTTTTCAATGCCATTCTTAGGTTCAGAAGATGACGATTTCTTTGATTCAGGGTTATAGCATCCAATGCATCACATTCTGGAACTCCAGTTGTCTTAATTTCTTGTAGAAAGCAGGCAGGGGTGAGTGGACTTATATCTTCACATCCATCGGTCAGATATGTTAGCGGTCTTGCATTTATGGTGGCTTCTATACTGCAGAGAAGGGTAAGCATTTCTTGGTAAGTTAGACAGGCTTTACCCAAAACTCGTTTCAGAAGCTGTTTAATTAGACGTATTAACCTTTCCCAGAAGCCTCCCCACCAAGGAGCACTAGGGGGATTAAATCTCCAAGTAATACGTTCAACCGAATGGTGTTTGGAAATATTCTCCCAGTCAACACTTTGAAACGCGTTATCTGTACCCGTGAAATTTGTACCATTGTCTGAGTAAATCACAGAGGGGCGTCCTCTTCTTGCTACAAACCGCCGGAACGCTTGCACAAACGCCTCTGTGGAGAGAGAAGTAACCATTTCGAGATGAACAGCGCGATACACCGCACATGTGAAAACTACAATCCAAGCTTTACTTTCATCCCTCAGGAACACCGGACCTGCCAAGTCCACTCCTATCACTTCAAATACACAGGCTTCCCGTATGCGGTCCAGGGGCAGAGGGGCCTGAGCGATTTCGGTATGTTGTCCATCATGCCTCCGGCACTTGACACATTTTCTTATAATTTTTCTAACTGTCCTCCTTCCACCGATGATCCAGAAGCGTTGTCTCAGATGATTAAGAAGAAGTTGTACTCCAATGTGATTTTCTTTCACGTGCTCATCCATAATCAAGCGAGAGGTGATGACATGGTTCACCGGGAGAATCATTGGGAACCTGAATTGCTTCAAATCTTCTCGCAGTAGTAGTCTCGTTTTAACCCTGAGAACACCATCTTCCAGGAATGGATGTAGTGAAGATAGACGTTTATCAACTAATCCATGGAAGCTTTCTCGTTGAATTATAGAAATGAGTCTAATTTCAGCCCTTTCTAACTCTTCAACTTGCAGATTTTCTTGCGAGATCCTCTCACGTCGAAGACAATTCTTACAGAAACGAAGAATCCATGCGATTAGATGAACTATTCTGTGATAGCTGGAAAAATACCTGGCATACCAGAGGGGACCTTCATTGGTTGCAGTCATAGAATTCACAGGGTTTTTCTTCATTTCCTTTGCGATACTCTCTTCGTCATACACCACTTTTGTTTGAGGCCAACAATCTGGAGATTCGTACAACCAGGCAGGTCCCTCCCACCATCGAGAGGCTACTAATTGCGAAGCAGAACAGCCACGTGACGGTAAATCAGCTGGATTCAATGAACCAGGAACATGTCGCCAGCAGTTTAAATTGGTCAAATTCCTGATCTCATTCACACGATTGCGGACAAACACCGACCAGTTCTCAGTCCTGCAGATCCATGCTAGAACTGTGGACGAGTCAGACCAGAGAAAAAACTCATGAACTTCCAGTGAAATAGATTCCAACACACATTTAAGCAACCGTGCACCAATTGTAGCTGCCAGCAATTCCAATCTGGGGATTGTCACTTCCTTGAGGGGGGCCACACGAGATCTTGCATCACATAACTGTACACTCACTTGATTGTTGGAATCGCATCTTATGAAGACTACTGCTGCGTATGCAAGTTGGCTGGCATCACAGAAGACATGAATTTGCACATGGTCACTTCTTCCAAACCATCGAGGAATCTTGATTTCTACCAGGTGAGGTAGATCCTTTACCCAGGCCAGAAACTCGTCTCTGGACTTCTCATCAACTGCACTATCCCATCTTATATGAGTCTTCCAGGTTCTTTGAATCAACAGTTTAACACAAAGGGTGACAGGACATGTCACACCAACTGGATCAAAAATTCGATGTGCGAGTGACAGAATTGTCCTTTTCGTCACTTCTCCCACCTGAAGGCTATTCAACCAATGCAAATTTAAAGTAAGTGTATCCTCCTGTCGATCCCATAACAGTCCCAAAACAGATGAAAGGGTAGCAGACTGGTCATCATCCTGAGAGAACTGCCATCCCCTCAAATTAAAACTGCCTTCTGATAATACCCTACTAGCTTGATTGATAAACTCGCCCACCTCCGATTCCCTGTCAAGGCTAGTGACAACGTTGTCCACGTAGAAGCTCTGTAGAAGTCTCTCGATGAATAGGGGATTGAATTGCGGGTTTTCCAAGTACTTCTTCAGGTGATACTCCAAGACCGCCGCCAGGAGAAACGGACTACAAGTTAAGCCGAAAACCAGCCTGGCATGCTTGAAGATCTTGTAATTATTCCCAACGTCCTGCCACATCAGGAAGCAGATATAGTTTCGATCTTCTTTCCGTATGCTTATCTGAAGGAAGGCCTTCTCAATGTCTGCAATAATTCCTACTTTCCTCTCTCGGAATCTAAGAAGAATAGCAGGGATTAGCTCAATCAGGTTGGGGCCATCATACAAACAATCGTTCAAAGCAGGGGTTCCCGCTTCCTTCGCTGAGGCGTCAAATACAGGACGAACAGGTGTCGTTGAACTACTTTCCTTCACAACAGCTCGATGCGGTAGATAGTGTCTGAAGTTTTCATCCTCCTGAACCGGTTCAATAACACCACTCCTTTCCCACTCGTTGAAAATATTTTCATACGTCTCGCCTAGTCCAAAATTTTCCACTTTCTTCCTTGTGTTGACTAACCTCTTCTCAGCCATGACCCTGTTAGATACAAGAAATGATTTGTTTTCTTTCCAGGGTAAATGGACTTCATACCTAAATTCTCCATTAATAGACACGGTTTTCTGAAAGTGCTCCATTGTTGCAAAGTTTTCTTCAGTTTTAGTTTTCTTTACGGCAGGATCGCTGATACCTAGCACGTCCAGTTCCCACAGATTTTCAACTGAAGCATCTCTGATAAAGAGAGAAGTGACGAGGTTGGTCATGCTTGATTGATCTCCGGAAACTACTTTACCCATCACAGTCCACCCCAGCAGAGTCTCAATACATACAAGACCATTGCTTAGTGTACACGTATGTCCAGTCATTAACTTTCCAGCGACATCAGCGCCTATTAATAGTTCAATGGGACCTTCAGTATCATAATTCTGTATCCCTTTTGCTCTTAGTTCTTGCAACCATGGGCCCTTTAACATAGTATTGTACCCTGTAATTACTTGTTGCCCTAAGACTTCAAAATTGCAGGCATAAGGCTTTCCTAAACTCTCTATGTAGATCCTATAGCACATATGCTGTCTCTCTTCGGTGACTACCCCACCAAATAGTGAATGGCGTAGCATTTCTGTGCGATGACTACTGTAACCTAACTTCTGTGCCACTGATTCAAGCATATAAGATCTCTGACTGCCAGTATCCAGTAGAGCCCTTACCTCCATTGCAGAGGATTCTCCAATGACCTTCACCTTTAATGTTTGCAAAATAACACCTTGCACACCACTACGTTCTTCATTTGAAATCAAAGAGTGAGACTGAAGTTTCTCATTGGTAGCTTCAGAGGAATGTGTTGGGCCTAGACATATTAGGCTGTTATGTTTTTTGCTACAGGAATCACATTTTAACTGACTTCTGCACATCTTTGAAACATGTCCTTTCTTCAGACAGAGAAAACATGCTCTCTTATTCTTCACAATTGAGACTCTCTCCTTTAAAGCCATCTGCTTTGCCACGGAGCAGTTTGAACTAGCATGGGACATATCACAAAATATACAGTTTAGTTTAAGATTACAATCCACAAGTGCAGCTGCGGTAGGTGGCGATTCACTGTAAATGTCAATTTTCTTCGTACCTTTTGACTTGTCAGGATTCACATTGATGTTACCTTTACTTGGGATGGCCAGTTTGATCCTTTCCTCACTCTCTACTTCATTCTCCAGGAATTTCATCAAACCTTTAAGACGTTCACTAGGTTCACATTCCTTCCCACCGCCACTCCTCTGCCAGGCACGTAACACATCTATAGACAAGCATGATTCAATCATAGGAAATAACATTGCTGCATATTTCTCGGAAGTTACACCTAGGCTCTCCAAAGCACCAAGTTGAGTTTCGAGTCTGTCATATAATGATGAGATGTCAAGACTACTACAAGAATTCATCATTGTCAATAGTTCTCTAGTGTAGACTTCCACCAACAAAGAATCTTTGCCAAAACGTGATTTAAGTTTCTGTATTGCTTTAGGGTAATTTCCACTTGTGGCTGGAAAACTATCAACGATGTCGCGAGCTTTGGAGTTTGGCAATGTTGCTTGGATAAGATATTCGTATTTATCGGCATTATCTAACCCTTCATCTTCATCAATCTTTTGAAATTGATTCCAGAAACCTAACCAATCTCGTAGATTTCCACCAAATTTTCGGAATTCGATCTTTGGAAGGCGATATTTACTTTTTAGGTTATGAGTGTTACTGGTGCTTACTGTTGACTGGACTTCGTCTTCACGTTTTCTCTCCATTGCAAGAGCATCGGAAACAGCCGCTGCTAACATATGAAACTTGCGTTTATAGTCATCTACCCCGTCTACTTCTGTGATCAGGTCTTCTTCTGACACCGCATCTTCCATGAGGTGTTGGAAGATCTCCTGGTCCAGATTACTTATGAGGTTAGCCTTCTCTTCCACTAAGGCGTAATCTCCTCGGATAGCGACTATGTCCTTTATTTCTTTCTCCAACAAAACTTGAAGTGAAGCTACAATTTTCGTGAACGATGCACGGTATACACCACGTTTTCTGATCAAACTTCGAGTATCGCTCATTTTCCTTTCTATGTCCTGTCACGGTCGCCAGATGTTACGAACAGAAACGTCACTTCGTACTTATTCGGGAAAATGAAAAGATATTTATTCACAAGAAAAAATGCACACACATTACAAATAACACTCAAAAGACTCCATCTTGGATGCACTGTTCCTTGTCCTTCTTTTCTCACAAAAGACAAAAATAACTGTTGCCAACTGTCTGTCACAATAGCTCTCCCTACATCTTGAACTCAGACAATCATTCTTATGGAACTAGGCATGCGAAGGACGTAGCCTTATATATCATTCACTCTTCTAAATATGGTAGAAATAGTTTCAAGTTCTCTGCATCACAGTCATATAATAAACTTCCTGATGAAGTAAAAAGTGCACCAACTTTGTCGGTATTTAAGAGGAAAACTATGGAAGTATTGTGGGAAAAATTCGATGCATCTTAATACATCAAATAAGTTAAGTTATGTATAAGATTAAAAATCCTAAGTGCTTATCATTTTAAGGGACCTTGGTCTAAACAATCTTAGATATGTTATCAACCTTATAATAGGCCTATGTCCTTATTCATCAATTTGTGTTACCTTCAGAATTTTCTTCCTTGGTGTGTAAACACACATATTACTGTACAATTCCTCTGTACGAGCCTATGGCTCTTTGGAATTAATTGAATAAAAAAAAAAAAATGTCTCGAGGGACCTGTCGTGTGCAAACCAGTCTATATTGAAATCACCGACTACTATTATATTTCTATATTTTTTGGCTACTTTATTCAGAAGTAAATCAAACTGTCTTAGGAATATTTCCATATTTCCACTTGGGGCTCTTTATACTCCTGCTATAAATATTTCAAATCATCATTCAGCTGAATTAAAATACCTGCAACCTCAAAATCATGATCCCTTCCATAGCTATTAACCCACCCCAATCCCTGGTATCTAACATTTATTTTACAGTACAGACTCACACCCCACCTTTCATTTCTTCTCGACAGTAACTACTGGCTAGTATATAATTATCTAGATGCATGGTTTTTATTTCCTCCCTCTCACACCAATGTTCAGTGAACACAGCAACACTGTAGTTTTTTGAATTTATCAGGTTATTTAAATGATCTACTTTATTACTTATATGTTGAACATTCTGATGGTAGATACGCATATTATAATCAATATTGAACCCTTTTAATTTACTATTTGTGGTTTCTGAATACACCTGCTGAATCGGTTTTTCAGATCCAGCTTCTTCTAACAGTTTCCCTGGTTCTGATACCCAAGTGCCCACTGTAATGTAATGATGTCTACCTTTTCTTTTAACTTGAAAAAATCCACAGCCTGCTTCCAGTCTCCGACCGGGTCAGGAATGGAATGAATGAATCCCCCAGCTAGCGGCGAGGATATGAACTGTGATGGCTGCCGAAGCCTGTCACACTCCTCTGGGGCAATGATTAAATGAATGACAGATGAAATGAAATGATAGTGGAGAGTGCTGCTGGAATGAAATTTTGACAGGGAAAACCGGAGTACCCGGAGAAAAACCTGTCTGCCTCCGTTTTGTCCAGCACAGATCTCACATGGAGTGACCGGGATTTGAACCACGGACCCAGCGGTGAGAGGCCGGCGTGCTGCCGCCTAAGCCACGGAGACTCTCTTCTTTTAACTTCATGTTTATAATTTGGGTAGGAAGTGGCCATGGCCTTACGTTAGATACCATCAAGGCATTTGCCTTATGAGACTGAGTGCACCCCGATCCAGCCCTCAGACCAGAATTAAACTTCTTGGCAGAGCCCGGAATCGAACCCTGGCCTCCGCGGTGACAGCCAAGAATGCTAGCCACTATGCAATGAGGCGAACAAAAGTGTTACCAAGAAAGTGGAAAATCAATCTCTCTCACAGTACATTGGTACTGCTTGTAGTATACAGTATACCGTAGATGTTACAACAGACTGCCCTGCATGTACTAGCCAGCATCTTGGTGAGAAATCCCATACCAACTGACGTAGAATCATACCATGAATATGGGGCAGATGACCTCGCTGTTCCGCCCCCTTAAAACAATAACAATACAAACAATGCCATCAATATGGAAAGCAGATCCGAGTGGATTTCAGTGGCGACTGCTGGTTTTTATAATGTGTAGGACGTAATGTGATAGGTTTAACTTAAGATAATTATTATAGCAGGGCTAAATTGAGATATTAGACTCAGTCTAATATTAATTATTCAGTCGCACAGCACTATTACAAACACATTACTCAATACAATACAATCGAATAGCACTACAAAGATGTGCACACGCTGAAAACAGTCTATCCATTCTGACTGCGCGAAATCGTAACCTATAACCCCGTAGTGTTGGTTTAAATTCAACCAATATCGAGACTTGAGGATCTCAGTCGACGTCCTCAGAGCGCCATTAAACAGACCAAACCTGCCCGTTCCCCCTCAAGGGCTCCCATACATTTCTTAAGCCATAAACATGTGCTTTGAGGACGCAAGGCTTCCTTCCTCAGCTTTCTACTCTGGGAGGTGAAGGTCACACTTCACTCATCTAGGGGTTACAAGTACTGACAGTGACAGTGAGACAGAGCTTATCGAGAGGGCATGCAAGTTATTCTAGCCCCAAAGAATATTTTACAAAACAATCAATTTTAATTTCTTAAAACAGTTACAGATGAGAGCTGACTGTAGAATGATCCTCATGTCCAACATGGAGGAATCACCACGGGTGTATTTTGAGGGTAAGATTAAATTCAGGACTCCCTGCAGTCAAGGCTCTAAATCACATCATTCCCAATGAACGGAACTGAAAGCCATGCTTGTAACTGTTGCGGAGTGAATGTTGGGAACGGAAGTCCTGAACATTGACCTTTAGGACAGCGAGGCCGACATATAATGACAGTACCATGATTCTTTAATTGTAAGCTGGCTTCCAAATGATTTTCAACATAGGCCACACCAAGAGGAGTCAAACCACTAGCATTAATTATATTTACATTCGCTCCACTATGCACTAAGGTATCAATCATACTCCGCCTATTCCAGCGAGCTGCCAAATGTAAAGGAGTGCAACCCAATGAGTCTCTTCCATTCACTTCACACTTGCATTCCAATAAGCGTTGAAGGAGTGTCTCTCTTTGAAAGATTATAGCCAAGTGCACGACACTGTTTCCCTCATCATCAGAGAGAGTGCAATCAGCCCCTTTCTCTAGAAGATATTCAGAGATGGAATCATATCCTTTCGCAACTGCGAAGTGTAAAGGAGTTGAACTTAATCTTGCTTTACAGTTAATGTCTGCCCCTCGATCAAGGAGAGCCACAACTGCATCTAGTTTATTATCCCGAACTGCAATAGTGAGTGGAGTGGAACAGCTAATGTTTTTACTTTCGATGTTGCTTCCATTGTCGAGTAAAAAGTGTATCACTGGACTGTGACCGCCTTCAGCAGCAATGTGAAGCGGTGTCATACCACATCTGTCAGTGACATTGACATTAGCTCCTTTCTGAACAAGGTATCTTGTTATTTCCAAATAGCCAAATCCAGCTACTATGTGAAGCGGAGTCCAAGTGTATTCAGTCACAGAATTTATATCTGCACCATTCTCCACTAACAACTGGAACATTTGAACATTGCCTGTCTCTGAAGCCAGATGCAGTGTGGTCATGCAAGCTCGTGGGATAGCAGGAATGTTAACATTTGCTCCTCGTCGTAACAACACAGAGGCTAGGTTGACCTTGTTCTCTTGAACAGCCAAATGGAGGGGAGAGATGCCACATTGGCTCAATGCATTGATATCAGCTCCCATGTCCAACAAGAGATTTGTGGCATCAGTACTGGCACTGAACATGACACAATGTAATGGTGTGAAACCATTTCTACCAGCAACTGGCTTGTTCACGTCATATCCTCGCTTAGAAAATGCAGTAAGTATACAACAGTTGCCTTTTCCCGCAGCTAAATGAAAAGCATCGGCCAGCTTCGAGGTCACTTTATCCATGTCTGCTCCCCTATCCAATAACTGGTTGATCATGCTAACTCTTCTATCGCACATAAAAGCATACAAATAAGATTCAATTTCAGTGGACTGGATGATATGACCTTTTACGGCAGGAACCCATGTATTTTCAGAATTTTGTGGGATAGAATCATCATGTTGGGCCAATGTTTTATCAGAGACGAATGAAACATTAGCTTTGTTACCTGCATCTTCAACATAAATATTACCGGTGCTCAAGTTGATCATTTTTGGGGTGATCAAAATAATATATGCCCCACTATCTAGCAATACATTCAAAGTTTCTGATGTACTTTTATCAACAGCCTTAACTTTGAATGACTTATCCAGATGTTGTGGACAAACGAGAGCGTATTCCACCGCCAAATGCAGAGGGGTTGCACCATTGTAAGCTTCACTATTGATCTCCGCTCCCCTGTCCACGAGAAAATTGATCATATCCAGACTATGACCAAGCATGGCAGCATGAAGTGGAGTGTAACCTGTTTTAGGATCTTTATGATTTACATTAGCTCCATTTTCTATCATAACCAAAGCTTTGTTGACAAGACCGAGTTGTGCAGCTAAATAAAGTCCATCTTGTACATCATTATGATTATCTGTTAGTTTTTCAACTAAACGAGTTGCTACATTTTTATGACCCAGTTTTATGGCCCCAATAAGAGGAGTAGCTCCATTATTCATTTCCATATTAACACTTGCTCCCTTGTTTAATAGAAGATCAACTACCTCCACATTTCCACTAACCATAGCTGAATGAAGTGGTGAGGAGCCACTTCTTGTGACCTTATTGACATCTGCTCCTCGGTCAAGCAAAAGAGATACTACTTTGACATGACCTTTCTCAGCTGCCAAATGAAGAGGAGTGACACCTTCATATGATCCCATCTTAATGTCTGCTCCTGAATCTGAAAGGACATTCACAATATCAACACCTCCAACATATGCTGCTTTGTGTAAAGCACTCATACCTAGGACATCTCGATAATCAACATTGGAACCAGTGTCTATTAAGAATACTGCCATATCTAGATGGTTATTTAATGCTGCATAATGCAAAGGTGTACACCCCTTGGCATCACTTATTGTTACATCAGCATTCGCCTCTTCGACAAGATACTTAACCAAATCTAAATGTCCATACTTAACTGCAATATGTAGAACTGTGGAATTCTCCCGGTTGCTGTCAATAAAGGCAGCCCTATTTACATCAAATACTCCATTCAAGAAGATTTTCACCAAGTGAACACAATTGAATTTGACAATATCACCAAGGTTGTTGAGAATAAATGTTTCATTATCCATGTTGGACTTAACAACAATTAAATCCTTAGGGTTAAACCCTGACTGCAAAAATAATTCCACAATACGCCATGCTCCCACAGCCTCTCCGTAGCGTGCAGCATTCCACAGTAGGACATCATCTTCAATATTGAAATCACAGCCCCAGCGTAACATAGTACTGGTAAATCGTACATTTTTGTAACTTGCAGTCAAATGTAAACCAGTTCGACCACCTTTGTCCTTTGAGTTTGGTTCATAAGAAGGAAGAGAGACAGCAAACATTCTGTCATTTCCGCAGGGAATAGACTCGTGAAGTTGAGAACCTGATGCAAGTAGTAGATCAAAGAGATACCTAACAAATTCAAACTTGGTTTCAAAGAACAATTGAGCAATTGCTTTGCGATTCTCCTTGTAATTCTGAATAAACCAAAGAGCAGTAAGATACTCACAGTATGTGAAGTGTACAAAACATGGTCTCCCTCTAACCTCACCTTGAATAACACCAGTCTTTTCCAAGGACAGCTTATTGAGGAAGGCAGTGGCCTTCTCTGTAATGGTTTGGTCATGTAGGAGAGTTAACTCTTCAGCTGATAACTTAACTACAAGGGCACACATCATATGCTGATCAATGAAATATGTGTCCTCTCTCTCTTTGAGGCCAGTGTTTTTACTTCTTTTGAGATCCACAGGGAACTTCTTATAATAGATATCCCTCTTTATTGATATGAAACTTTCATACAGATGTGCCAAGCTGAGGAGTTCTGGAATTACACCGTAACTTCCAGTCTGCAAGAAGGAGTCCATCTGCGGTGAGTAAACCACAGCCAGCATCATCAAGTGAAGAGGAACAGCAGCAAAAGAGCGACCTTGAAAAGTGAAAGGAATGCTTTCTGTAAGCTCCAACACAATTTTAACAAATCCTTCTAACTTCTTTCTCCTATTATCTGCAGAAGAATCAGGCAGCTGAGATTTCCAAAATGACAGCAGGAAGTCAAATTGGTTTCCTTCAGTAAAGGGGTGAATTATGAATGTATTGCAAGACAGATATTCTTCGAGTTCTCTCTGTGAAATTGGACGAGAACTTGTGATTAGTTTACATATTTTTGTACTGTCCAAGAAAAGTTTTACCATCTTAAGTGTACTCTGTGTAAAGGCTGGACTAATTTCATCAAATGCATCAAGCAGAACAATCAAATTTCCTCTATGAAACAGAGCATTTTTCAACATCTCTTTTATTAAAGGAGCACACGACGCTGAGCTTTGTGATGTCACTACATTACACAGCGATGAATGTAGAGACTCCAAAGTCCAGGTATTAGCTTCATCAAGAACATTAGAGAGAGCATTAAGATAAATGTGAAGCACCCAAGATGAAGAATTCCTCCTCTTTTCCTTTTCTGCTAAATGTGTCAGCAACACTGATTTTCCCATGCCTGGTTCTCCAATCACTAACATGCACTTTTCACTGTTACTTAAAATAAAATCATCATCATGCATACACTCAGTATTCCCATCAAATTTGCAGTTTGAATAACTTTTCTTCACATATCGCAAGACAATATCTGACGATCCTTTTGACTTCAGCCACACAAAATTGTTATTATGTTTCTTAAACCAATGAACATTCTTTTCAGAGTGCTTCTCAATAATGTTACTGAATTTATCTTCATCAGACATGTAGCGCATTTCTACGTCAGGTATAATAAGGGAATCCAATGCAACATATAGTTGAGAGTCGTCCAGGACACCTAAATCATTCTCAGAGAAAGAATCAGAGTTACGAGTTAGTTTTTGAAGGTCTTCTTCAGTTATGGCACTCACAACTAGCACATTCTCTGTGCTCCTGTCCTTAAAAATATCTTGGTCAATAAACACAGAATGGCTCAAAGAACGAGGGATGTAGGAATCTACTTCATCATTTCCTTCACCGTTAATGTACATTGTCTCAGTGTCACACAGCACATCTGACAACAGCCTCCCACAAACCAGAGTTTTCAAATTCTTGTCTCCACTTATAAAATTCTCCAGAGTTATTTCATTGCCCTGGAAGAGTAACTTTTGACTGAAAATATGACATTGAGACACATCATCAAACTGTTCAATTGTCCAATCATCAGTATACTGATCACAAGGACATATACATTGTATCACTGTAGTGAAATGTTCCACCTTATTTCCGGAAACTAAAATCAGTTTAGGAGGATGATTTACTTGAGCAGCATTGAGTTCTCTGAGTAGTGTCACAGTTTTCTCTAAACAGTCTTCTGAGTCAATACAAATGACTTTGGAAAGCTTGTGCCTCCAAGCAGCCAATACTTCTTGCAATCTCAGAAGAGCATCACTCACACGTAGCATCAAGAAACCTCCCGAATAGTGCCTCTTTAACATCTCGTACAGCTTCAGACATCTTACAGAAGTGTCAATATCTTTGATCACCACACTTGTGAATCCTGCGGAGCAGCAAAGTCTCTCGTACATAACCTGAAGATGTTCTCCTGTGAAGTGAACATGTAGCTTATGTAAAGGAAACAGGACGGGAGCATTCAAGTCATCTAATTTCACCTGAACACTTTCGTACCAACATAATGAATGCTCTGTAATGAAGACATCATGATTTTGCCACCAATCCTGAAACTTTTCATTCAAAAGAGAGAAAATCTTTGTTATATCTTCCTCTGAAGTACCACACCGAAGAGCTATTTCTGACTTAATAATCATGTCGAGTTGTGCGACATTAGCTTGTCGATCACAGATAATGAATTTCTTGAGGAAAGTGTGGTACCTATCCAAGTTATCCACAATGGTTTGAAGCCCTGGGTATTTCTTTACTTTCTCTTGGTCAGGTTGCCAAATAGATTGATCCTTCTCACTAAATGAAAACACACAGCGGTCATCAGCACCTGTATTCAAAATAGTATTAATGAAACTATTCACTTCACTGAATGTAGCTGCTGACTTATGTGGAATAGCTGCATTAGTGAACAATACAAAGAAGCAATCATCGAGATCACTATTCAGGATAGGATTGTCAGCATTACCCTCTAACAATGCCTCTGTTATAGTACAATAAGACTCAAAATACTTCAACATACTAAAGTCATTCTTTTTAGTATTAGTGGTCAAAAGCATAGCTTCAGTTATTTTTGAATCCACTTTTTTCTTGTGTTTCAGTTGAACAAAGCATGTAATACATCTTGTATCCATTATTCCTTCTTCTGTGTAATGAATCTTGAACACCAGATCATCAAATGCTCCTGTGCCATCCATGTTTGAAGCCAGATGAAACTCAGAAGATGCAAAGAGAGCACGTAGGTAGATAAGTGCTGCCATCTTGTATTCACACTGCTCCCCAAGCATGTCTGCTCGGCTTTGTGTTTTAGGGTAGGTCTCTTCTGGTGGTGAGCTGTGAACAGAACAGATTGCAAGATTTATAAGACTATTATAGTGAGTATTTTGGTTGTTATTTTTTCTTTTTTTGCCCAGAGGTGATGCTCAGAATTCAAGGAAGGGAACCCAACTCTCTGTTATGTCCAATGCATCATATAGAAAATAAAATAAAATTCAACTAGTGGCATTCAGGAAAATATTTAAAATAATGCAAAATTGAGAAGTTGTTTGAGATCTACACAACTTGAAAAAGTTTACTGTCTAGCAGGTATTTCACCTCCGGATATTCGCCGTGAGTCTGCAGCCAGATTAGAAAAATCGAAGGTATTAAACCAGAGGACCCATAATTTTCATGGATATCTTCTGGCAGCTTCAAGGCTCAAATCAAGAAAAAGTTTTCTTCGTTCTACAGCAAGCCTACCTGAACCACCTTCAAAATTCAGAATAAATTCATGGCGTTCCAGATCGAACTGTACTATAGGATGGATGGTACCATCTGAAAGCTTGCCTTCAGGTCATGAGGAAAATTGGTCGACATGGAAGGCACTAAACAGTTAGCGGTCCGGTGTTGGCAGATCCAAAAATAACATGAAAAAGTGGGTTTTGCATGCAACTCAACACTATATGAATGCGGTGAGGAGCAAACCATGGATCATCTCCTCAGCTGCAAGTTATACCCGACGACATGCTCTCCTCAGAATCTATTACATGCCACCAAAGAAGCATGTGAATTGGCAAGATACTGGTCACCTTACATATAAATTTCATTTTTGGATGTTTAGCCAAAAGAAATGTTGTACTTATAGTACCAATTATTGGTGTATTGGTGTATATTTGTAAATATCACATTGGTATATGTTTTCTGATACAATTACATAAATAAATAAGTTGAAAAGACAATGGTGATGACAAAGATCACTTTCGAAAACAAAAGACACCTTCTGATCAGTATGTACATACATGTCAAAACAACAACATATGAAATAGTTGATCATGGCTTCCTTTAGAAGTGGTAGATATGTGGATATACTGTGTTATATAAATTGTTATAAACGCCTATCAATACACATTTATTTATTTTAATTGTATGGTCTGCATAAGACCACTTTAGTCAGGTTTATGGTTCAGGTTTTTCTTCTTTTCATCCACCCAATACTTCTTCATCCTCTCTGAGTGTAATTTCTTTCTTCCTCTGGAATCACTCTTCCTATCCTCTGTTGATCTTCATCTGTAGCATAGTATGTCTGTCTTTCAATATCTTTAGTGTGTCCGTCTTGTATTTTAAGTCTTCTATTGTAATATGTAACTCTCTCATGTCTTCCTTAAGTTCTGTGATCTACCTAATGTTGCTCTTACTCTTCCAAAGTTTTTCTATTATTCTCCTACTGATTCTATTTTCTGGTGACCTTATTAGATGCCCCAAGAAAGATATTTGCTTTGTTTTCATAGTGCTTGTCATTGGTTCTATTTCTTTATAGACTGTTTAATTGGAAGCTGGTCTCCAGACACCATTTACTTGATAGTTTTTATTTAAACAAGTTCTTACTATTCTCCTCACTATCTTGAGTAGGTCCTACTCGATCTATTGCAATGGTATATGTTGATTTGAATATTGTTTCTCATGCATAGGTAATGTGTGGCTGGGTGACTTTTTTGTAGTGTTTTAATTTGGTTGCTATTGAGAGACATGTTTTGTTTTATGTATTCTTGGTAACATGCCGTGCTCTAACCAGTCTGTTCTACTTTGCCATGTTGGTTTCTTGCCCAGGTTGTAAAATACACATTAAATGAACCAAAATTCAATTAATAACAAGTGTATATGTTTCACATGAATGTTGGATGCTTCTTCAGCACATTAATATTAAAACGAATCTTAGACTTAAATGTAAGAACATTGGATATTTTATTAAGATAACAGATAACAGTTAACACAATAAAGATCTCTGGATAGCTTTCCTGGATATCAAAAAGGCATCCGATGCTGTGAACAGGGATAAAGTCTGGACATTGTTGAGGAAGAGTGGTTTGAGTAATGATATATAGTAAAGCTGTCATTACTTCCGACTTGACGTTTCAGTGTTAAGCTAGAGTTTCGTTCGCTAAATCACAACATCGCGAACGATACTCAATTTGTCGTGATATATCGATTCGAATGGCTGCCTGTGATTGTCTAGTTAAAGTGATTTTCCTTCTGACTGCTAGATAACTCTAGGGTAACACTGAAACATCAAGTCGGAAGTAATGATGGCTTTAGTATAGTCAAGAAAATTGAGAACATTTACGATGGAATCAATAGTCGTGTTAAAACACCATTAGGACTGATAGAACCCTTCACAATAACTACAGGTCTAAGGCAAGGGGGAGTTCTGTCTCCACTCCCCTTCATTGCTGTGACGAATGACATCCAACAAAATGTACGTCAAACCATCAGGGATGGAAAAATGAAAGTCATACTCTTTGCGGATAACATGTGTGTGGGGTGATTCCAAAGGAGAATTACAAGAACAGATCAAACCATGGACAGATTGAGCAAATGAATATGGTCTTATGTTTAGTGTAAAAAAATACGGTAGTGATGTGCTAGTTATGCAGAGAAACTGCCAACCGGAAGGTTAGTATAAACGGGTTAAGAGTTCCGCCTGATCAATACTATTATTAAATATGAACACTGTGTGTTCATTAGTGGTACATGTTTCGAGGCCTAATTATTAGTTTTGGCTCCTTCAACAGCCGAAAAGAATGAATATGACACAAGATAATTGTTTAACGTAACACTAAAACGTCCCTTAAAACTAAATCTTATATGGTGCACCATAAAGATAGATTGAAAAATTTAATGCCTAAAGTAATACAAAATGATGTAAAAAATCTTATGAACTTGGAAAATTTCAATGGGGTTAGTTTTAATCTTCAGAAGTGCTCATCGATGAGACAATCTATGACAATGAATACACGCTTCACTGTGGTCTATAGATGCTAATGAAACACAAACGTATCGGTTCAGTATGGCAGCAACAGTTGAGAACACAATGACACATGTTGGAATCAGCAGTAATGATGGAAACACTTAATACTTCAATACTTCACCAGCATGTAGATTTATAAAAATAATTTAATATTTAAAGGGACAAGTAGTTGTCTTGAATCGTCGGTTTTTAAAGGGTCACTCCACCTGATATATATTATGTGTGCCATTGGTCGAGAAAGTTTACACAACAGTATTACCAATATCATAGAAACAGGGGTCTTCCAAGTATATGTAGTTGATGATGCGCATATCCCAAACCCCAAAATGAATAAACAACAATTTTAAACAAGTAAATCATCTGACCAACTCAATACACATCATTTTACTTACACATTTTCCAAAGGAACTCCAAATCCAGGGTGTCCCCTTCTAGCAGTGACTTCATCCTCCACTTCCATCTACAAACATACAAGCAACTTCACTTTACTGTAAACACTTTCAAAGAAAGTGATACAAAATTCAGTAAAACTACAATAAATACATTCCTATAATAATGTAACCCTAAAGAGTTTATGTAATACAGTCAGTTCTGGATTTAGTGAATTCAGTCGTAGTGAACATTCGGCTAGTGAACCCAATTCATTCCTATTACACAAAACGTTACACCTTCATTTAGGGCACATCTCTCCAACTTGCACCCATCAAATGAGGGCAACCAGTATAGGTTGGGTCCAGCTCCAAGCTGTCCCCATTACCTCGCAAGGCAGCAAAGGCTTCGTGTGATTCGTCTTTGGAGTGGCAGCCTGTGTCACCTCCCCACCAAATGTATCTTCTCTCTTGCAACAGGTAATAGCTCTGTTCTGAACTGTTCCCATTTAACAAGGCTTGGATTTATTGGTCTTTGGAGTGATAGCCCGTGTCACATCCACATTACAATATCTCTCTTTCACCAGGTTGTAGTTCGGCTCTGAGCTGTCCCCACTACCACACACATTCTCTCGAGGTGACGAAAGGCTTGGTTTGAGAGTGATCCCCCATGTCACTCCTCGACCACAGTACATCTCTCTTGCACCAGGTTGTAGTTCGGCTCTGAGCTGTCCCCACTACCACACACACTGTCTCTCAAGGTGACAAAAGGCTTGGCTTGAGAGTGATCCCCCATGTCACTTCTCGACCACAATACATCTCTCTTGAACCAGGCAGTAGCTTGGCTCTGAGCGGTCCCCACTACCTCACACTCTGACTCTCAAGGCGGCAAAAGGCTTGGTTTGAGAGTGATCCCCCATGTCACTTCTCGACCACAGTACATCTCTCTTGCACCAGGTAGTAGCTTGGCTCTGAGCTGTCCCCACTACCTCACACTCTGACTCTCAAGGCGGCAAAAGGCATGGTTTGAGAGTGATCCCCCATGTCACTTCTCGACCACAATACAGCTCTCTTGCACCAGGTAGAAGCTCAGCTCTGTGCTGTCCCCACCACCTCACACACTGTCTCTCAAGGTTTGAGAGTGACACCCCATGTCACTTCTCGACCACAATACATCTCTCTTGCACCAAGTAGTAGCTTGGCTCTGAGCTGTCCCCATCACCTCACACTCTGTCTCTCAAGATGGCAAAAGGTTTGGTTTGAGAGCGATCCTACATGTCACCTCTTGACCTGGACAAATCTTGTACCAGGTAGTAGCTCGGCTCTGAGCTGTCCCCACTACCTAGCACTCTGTCTCCCAAAGCGGCAAAAGGTTTAGTTTGAGAGTGATCCCCCATGCCACCTCTCGACCACAATACATCTCTCTTGCACCAGGTAGTAGCTCGGCTCTAAGCTGTCCCCAGTACCTCTCACTCTGTCTCTCAAGGTGACAAAAGGCTTGGTTTGAGAGTGATCCCCCATGTCACCTCTCGACCACAATACATCTCTCTTGCATCAGGTAGTAGCTCGGCTCTGAGCGCTGTCCCCAGTACCTCTCACTCTGTCTCTCAAGGTGACAAAAGGCTTGGTTTGAGAGTGATCCCCCATGTCACCTCTCGATCACAATACATCTCTCTTGCATCAGGTAGTAGCTCGGCTCTGAGCTGTCCCCAGTACCTCATACTCTGTCTCTCAAGGTGACAAAAGGCTTGGTTTGAGAGTGATCCCCCATGTCACCTCTCGACCACAATACATCTCTCTTGCACCAGGTAGTAGCTCGGCTCTGAGCTGTCCCCAGTACCTCTCACTCTGTCTCTCAAGGTGACAAAAGGCTTGGTTTGAGAGTGATCCTACATGTCACCTCTCGACCACAATACATCTCTCTTGCACCAGGTAGTAGCTTGGCTCTGAGCTGTCCCCACTACCTCTCATTCTGTCTCTCAAGGTGACAAAAGGCTTGGATTTAGAGTGATTCTGCATGTCACCTCTCGACCACAATACATCTCTCTTGCATCAGGTAGTAGCTCAGCTCTGAGCACTGTCCCCAGTACCTCTCACTCTGTCTCTCAAGGTGACAAAAGGCTTGGTTTGAGAGTGATCCTACATGTCACCTCTCGACCACAATACATCTCTCTTGCACCAGGTAGTAGCTTGGCTCTGAGCTGTCCCCACTACCTCTCATTCTGTCTCTCAAGGTGACAAAAGGCTTGGATTTAGAGTGATTCTGCATGTCACCTCTCGACCACAATACATCTCTCTTGCATCAGGTAGTAGCTCAGCTCTGAGCACTGTCCCCAGTACCTCTCACTCTGTCTCTCAAGGTGACAAAAGGCTTGGTTTGAGAGTGATTCTGCATGTCACCTCTCGACCACAATACATCTCTCTTGCACCAGGTAGTAGCTCGGCTCTGAGCTGTTCCCACCACCTCACACTCTGTCTCTCAAGGCGGTAAAAGGCTTGGTTTGAGAGTGATCCCCCATGTCACCTCTCGACCACAATACATCTCTCTTGCACCAGGTCATAGCTCGGCTCTGAGCTGTCCCCATCACCTCACACTCTATCTCTCAAGGTGGCAAAAGGCTTGGTTTGAGAGTGACACCCCATGTCACTTCTCGACCACAATACATCTCTCTTGCACCAGGTAGTAGCTCGGCTCTGAGCTATCCCCACTACCTAGCACTCTGTCTCCCAAGTCAGTTAAATGCTTGCTTTGATTGGCTGCCTGTGTCACCTCGACACCAAAATAAGAGTCTCTTGCACCAGGGGGTGTGATAGTATAGCAGTAAAGCTGTTAGCCTCTCAACATGCAGGAGCAGGTTTTATTTCTGGTTAATGCATGCGAGATTTTCAAATTGAAATGTTATGTTCAGTGGTTCAGTTTCCACATAAAAGAAAGCCATGAGGTTAATGCTCACATAAAGCTACACACTTCATTCCCTTCTCTTGCACTGTGGTAGCTCAGCTTATGGAGAGGCAAGATTTAGGGAAACAAAGCTAAATTACAGGTTAGATTTGACTAATGCTCTTCGGTTCCAACGTTCGTCGCCAGGAGCCGACTTCGGTGGCATCTAGTAACCAAGTTCAGAAATAGTTGTCGTTGACGGTGGCGTTTGGTAGCAAAAGTAGAAACTACTTGAAAATTGAATGTTTGCAGTCTTACTTGAATTAAAAACAGATAACACACACTATACAGCCTTCACAATTAACACCGGTAATCAGACAGATTCTACACACACCCAAAATACACGGGGCTACATGACCACGTTGTCGCAGCCCCTAAAGTGAGGAACCAACTTCTTTTAACAAATATATTCGAAAGTTCCAGATAAAAGCCTACATTAAGTAAAAAATACGATACTACATTTTAGTTTTAATTCAACAAACCCTAATTTGAGATTTATGGCATGTTAAAGAACCTTCCACTAATCACACCTGTGTGAAGCTAAGTTGTGTAGGTTAGGAATGTAAACAACGCTCTTAGGTTTCTACGTTCGTTGCCAAGAGCCGACTGCGGTGGCGTCTAGTAGCTAAGTTCTGAACTAGAAGTCGTTGACGGTGGCGTTTGGCGGCAAACGTAGGAACTATTTTAAAAATTCAAAGTTGCAGTCCTTAATTGATTTAAAAGACAGATACATACACTAATACAGCCATCGCACTTAACACCGGTTATCAGACAGATTCTACACACACCCAAAAAGTACACGGGTCTACATGATCGCGTTGTCGCAGCCCCTAAACTGAGGAACCAACCAACCAACCCCTAATCTGAACAATACCCAGTCAAAGCTGGCTTATCTTGCCGTGTTTAGTCGCGCGCACATAACTTATATAATGAATGAACCTGTATAAATAGGGCAGGGCCGTGGCGAGCGAAGTGGGCCCTAGGACTAGTATTTCCGGGTCCCTCCATCTTAGTTCCTCCTATAGGGTCCTGGACAAATCAAGTTTGCATTTAAAAGGTTAACTTGGATTTTTGATTCTGTAAGTGTGGATTTTTAATGTCGTCTTTGTTGTTTCTGACTCAGAAAAGAGTTTAAAGTCGAAAGCCTTTCAAAACCATCTGAAGTAAAAATCAAATTTCACAAAAGTTATCTAGAAATATCCGCCCTATGAAGGCTTGACAACTTTGAAAATTTCCTGTTTCTCTGGTAATACCAGTAGCCAATAAGCGTAATGGTTTACAGTCGCCACAGTAACATAGTCTAGCTATTTCATTATTAATTTTGTATGTTCACTTTGCAATGTTTTGTATTCCATTCTCTGAATTCAGTCACTTTCTTATCAGAAAGTGTAATATTTGTTTGGAAATTAAATTGAGTGATTTTGCCTACTCTGGGCTCTTCTACCTTGTCGTGACCCTGAGTAAGTCCGGGCCCCGGGCTGCAACCGCGCATGTCTTTCCCTCTCGTTAGGTCTGAAATGAGGGTACCGTACCTGGAATGTGAAAAACTTGGGAGGAAATCACCCACAGGATATCCGCTACCAGCACCAAGATTCGAGCCTCGGATCTCCGTACGCTCATATCCTAGCTACGTTGTTCGGTTTACTAATAGCCTATTCATTACAATATTTGACATGACAAAATCACAATATTGTGGTTAAATAACGCTAAAAATTTCCGCTGTTTATAAAGTCTCATTTTTCTAGGAATTTAGTGGGAGGGGTCGGCTTCAGACATATCAGCCCCATCCGCTGGATACGCCCCTGCCCTACAGTTGCTGACACTACTGTACTACGGTACGATATTATAGGTTTACAGTCGCCACAGAAACATAGGTTATCAGACAAACTCAACTACACGGACTGATAACCTCTAAAATGAATTAACAATAGGCTACTAAACCACCTCGTGGTGTAGCGGCCAGCATTCTTGGCAGTCACCCCAGAGGTCCAGGTTTGATTGCCGGCTCTACCAAAAGATACATTCAGGATTCAGCCTCGGTAGGCTGAGAAGAGAAGGGTTCGATCTCCACCTCAGTCATCCTGGTTTTCCTTGGTTTCCCCACTTCTACCCCAGGTAAATGCTGGGATGGTTCCAAACTTAGGGACACGTCCGCCTCCTTCCCATTCCTACCCCAATTTACAAATACACACATGAATAGCCTACAGTAATCACAATATCACAAGTTATTACACAAGTTCGACACTCACACACGCCCAAATACACGGGGTTATAAGACCGCGATGTCACAACCTCTAAAATAAGCAACTACAACAAACAATAAGCTACTAAATACTTCTCATATAAGTAGTAGACTAGTTTGCTCACGCAAGTGGTGATGTCTGGACACGCTCCTGGCACAAAAGCTTCTCACTCACCGTCCTAGTGCTGAACAGAAGGGGCCTTGTTGAAACTATGAAGCAATACCTGCAGCCGGTATTGGTAACAACAGCACACAGCAAACCAAGCAACAAACACCATGTCAAAGTACTGTATTATGAAGTGGCAGCAAGTTCCTTGTGTCCGTGCCATGCGGTAGTTCCCTATCATAGCTTCATTGGTCGCCACGCCTGACGTCTGACGTGATGAAGTGACGTCAGGCTCAGAGGAAGTCCCGCTTTTATCTCAGGACCGAGATACAGCTGTAAGTGAAAAATGACAAACGCCATTTGGATGTATCTGCTGTGGCAATGGTTGAGTGCGTTAGTAGTTGACTTGGCCGGGGTAGCGTGCCAGCCTCTCACTCAGAGGCCCCGGGTTCGATTCCCGGCTCCATCGGGGATTTTAGAAACTGACGTGAGGGCTGGAACGGGGTGCACTCAGCCTCGTGAGGACAATTGAGTAGCTGTCTGACAGTGAGGCAGCGCCTCGATCACGAAAACCAAGATTCACGTCCGAGGGCACCCGATGCGCTGATCACACAGCGTTCGCTTGGTAGGCCTAGGCCCTTCATGGGCTGTAGTGTCAGGGATTATTACAGTAGTTGATTTAGTTTTTCAGTTGGTTGGTTCCTTAGTTTAGGGGCTGCGACAACGCGGTCATGTAGCCCCGTGTACTCTGGGTGTGTGTACAATTTGATAATTGGCGTTATTTGTGATGGCTGTGTGGTAACTGTGATTCAGGTAGAAGGACTGCAGACGATCCATTTTTCAAGTAGTTCCTACACCTAGCTGCAGACTTGGCTACTAGATGCCATCGCAGTCAGCACCTGGTGACGAACGTTGGAACTAATATAGCGTTATCAAACTAACCAACAAATTTTAGCTTCCACAAGTGAAGTTAGTGGAAGGTTCTTTTTCATGCCAGAAATCTATGACATGGGACTACCAGCTTTTCTTCCTCTCCAAAGGAAGGCATAGAGGAATTTTAACGCTCTTAAAAAATCCTACTTCGGCCGGGTTTGAACCCGCGATCTTGGGCATAGAAGCTCAGCATGCTACAGTTTTTAGTTAATGTTTCAAGGTTGCATGGCGATGTTTCTAGTTCATTTGGATGTAGGCCTATAAACATGAAGATATTTTAGTGACATTTTAGGAGAGGAGAACCTTCTACACACTACTGAAATTAACCGAAATACCTTTTGTAAGGATGAATAATAATTTTGGAAATAATGTGGTAATAGATGTTTTCTATGCGCCGCTAATAACCCACCTACAACCCCCTTTTTATATCACGACATTGTAGAAACAAGTGTGACTGGATGAGCGAATGAGAGTGTGAAAGTAATTAGTAATATAAATGTCATAATATGTTTATTGTATTGCATTAATGTGGTTAAGTGTCAGAGAGGGCCAACAGCCCTAACTGCGCCACCAATAAAGGCAATAATAATAATAATAATAATTCCAGTTTTGTCCGCCATTGAATATCCACAGCCTGCGTCCAGTCGACCGACCGGGTCAGGGAATGGATGAATGAAGCCCCCCCATCTACCGGCGAGGAAATGAACTGTGCCGCCTGCCGAAGCCTGTCGCACTCCCCTGGGGCAATTATTAAATGAATGACAGTGGAGAGTGTTGCTGGAATGACATTTGTGACAGGAAAAACCGGAGTACCCGGAGAAAAACCTGTCTGCCCCCGCTTGGTCCAGCACAAATCTCACATTGAGTGATCGGGATTTGAGCCATGGACCCAGCGGTGAGAGGCCGGCATGTTGCCGCCTACTGTAAGCCACAGAGGCTCTGTGTTCGCCATTATCCGGGTGAATTATGGGACAAATAGAATATTGCCAATCCTGCACCGATAATAATTAGACTACAGTAGAGTCTCGCAAACACGGCCTAAAAATAAAATGTTCGCGAAAATGCCGGGTTATCGGGAAATGTGTTAAAAAGAAGAAATAAGCTGTTTGTTTTGGTTTAAAAGTAATGCAATGCAGTACATGTATTTGTTTTTAACAGAAACACAAATTTTAAAACGATTAAGCCACTACAATTACAGTACAGTACTTGAATATATAGTTCAGTACCCTACTACTGTACTGTATAAGAATCAAGGAAAACAATTACTGTAAATTATAGAAGAAAACTTAGATAAACTAGGCGTACGAATTTACACTGTACAGTAGGGTAAACCTTGGGTATTTCGTGACATTGATTATTTCGTGGCATTCTTTTATCTTTTCTTCATGAAGTAACCCACCGTACTAGCAGTGCCAAATTTCTCTCATAGATGGCATGACATGTCGTGTTTCTAAATTCACCACCCTAGGCATTGACCTTGAGTGCTGGTTGACTGAGTGAGTCTCTGTGCTTGTTGAGGGGATATCTGTAGTGCATTTATCACAGAGGAATCTGTGTGCTTATTTCACAACAGATAATTGGAGATATATAAAAGGTAAGAGTCTATGATTTCGTATAACAACCAATTGTACATTACTGGATTTTTTGACATATTTAGATATTTTTTACATTATTTGTTTACACAGTACCACCTTAGCTTTGCCGGCAGAATTTTTACGATTTTATAACTATTTTTTACCGCGCTCGGCACCGTTCCTATATGTTAGCCGTTACGTGTCCTTAAAATTAGAAAATTAGTCATTCAATAATCAAATAGAGATAGTAAATTAAAAAGACTTCATTTTGCATTATTTACTACAGTAAATTAACATATCACGAATTAACCAATGTATCACGAAATTACCATACCGTGTTTTCTTCTTTTCATCAAATGCCTCCTAAATATCATTTTTCTCGCTGCTGATCTGCTGTTACAGCATTTTCATGCGGTTGATCAGTCAATTTCGAGGTAGATATTTCAATAAATGTGTATTATAAGTTTTCGTTGCATTGCTTAAGATATTTATTTAACTATCACAAAAGTATCAAGGTGTCGTCACGATATTGCCAATGACATCACGAAATAACCAACATATTCCTTTCAAGACTCAACTGATTTTAAATCGAAGCCATGTGCATTTAATTACAACTTTATCCTTGATGCTTTGCGCACCAACATTGTAGCTTTATGAAAAGTAACTCATAAAATTTTGAAATTATTTTCTTATCCCTATAAATTAAATCATCCTAAAATTATCACGAAATTACCCAGGTTTACCCTATATGTACAAGACAATTCCTGTAGGCAAATAGTTTTTTCACTTAATGAAAATTACCATTTACTTTCTTTTTTTTTTGCAAAAAAAAAGTATTGTTCTTTTGCTTTTCGCTTTGAAACCTGTTTCTTGAAGCCTCTTCACGAAGACTGCGAAGAAACAGAATGTCCATAGCGGATGCACTTTGTTGTTCAAAGTACCGAAGAGTAGTTTCAGTGGCATTAAGTCCCTCGGTATGAGTGATTTTTGGTTCCACTACTCTGCAATCTTCAACTTCATCATGATCGTCGATTTCATCTCTTTTTGTGACAGCCGCTACAATATCTGCATCCAACAGAATGTCTTGCTGCGTGTCACGGAGAATGCGCAATGAAATAAATATAACGCTCTGCGCGAGATCCGTTTGTTTACTTCTTACTGCCAACAGTTCATATATTTACTGTACTGTACAACTAGCTGTATTTATCAGGTCGTCGTTACTCTTCTTGCTATGTACTGTAGGTCAACTTGTTTCGCGTCGTATTTACCTGTCGATAATTCCATTGACGGAGAAGACGAAAGAAAACATAATAACACTCTGTGCGGAAACACAAAAACAAACAAAAATCATGATTTTCTTTCTCCTGTCAAGATGGCCGAGAAAACCGGAGTGCCGGTTTACCGAGTGCCGAGTTTGCGAGACTCTACTGTAGTAGGTACCGTGGCCATGCGAGCCGCACTAGCTAATATACTAAGAGGAAGGAAGCTTTTAGTTTTACGTGACCGTTAATCATGCGGTCATGAGTCACGGGACCTCCTTTTCACGTGGAATCCGAGCCACAGGACATGGCATTTCACTTCGAAAATCTCACATGCATTGACCGGTAATCGAACCCGGTCCACCTTGGTAACAGGCCAACAGCTTGGCAGCTTCGCCACCATGCCCCTCAAAGCTAATACATTACAGTATACTGTACACCCCTGTTTTTTGCCATGCACTGTGGGAGAACTCACGTATCAATAATCTTTATCCAGACCAATACTTAAGCCTATTTACTGGTCGGCGCTACAGTCCCTGAAGAACCTTGGCCTCCTTTATCACCTGCCTCCATTCATCTCTCCGCCTTACTTCTCCAGTTCCTGATTCCCAGACTCCTAAGGTCGTCTTCCACGTCATCTAGCCACCGTTTCCTGGTTCTTCCTCTTCTCCTTCTTCCATCTGGTCTTTGTGTAAATACCTTTTTGACACCGCGATTCTGGCATTCTCTGTACGTGTCCTGCCCATCTTATCCTTCCATGCTTAATTTTCACCATAATATCTGCCTGTCCGAAGAGTTCCTGTAGTTCCATATTTGTCCTTATTCTCCAACCTTCCTCCTCTCTCACTGGCCCGTATATTTTCCTCAAGATCTTCCATTCCCATCTTCGCAGCCAGTCTTCTTCTCTTCTATTCAGAACCCAACCTTCCGATCCATACATAACCAAACCACACATGTCTTACTTAGTATTGTAATGTAAATTTTTACTTTAGTATTCCTACTAATATTTCTGGATTTAAACATGCTTTGCAGAGCGTAATATCATCTGTTTCCACTTTTTATTATTTCCTGTATTACCACTGATGTTCTGTTATCCTCCGTTATTATTGAGCCCAAATATTTAAATTCTTCTATCTACTCTTTGATATTCTTTCCCATTTAATTTAATATACGGCTCGCTTCTTGCCTCTCTGGAGTCTCCCATCTTCATATACTTAGTTTTACTTGTATTCACTACTAATTCTACCTTTCGTGCACCTTCTTCCAACAGGATATAGCTCTCTTCTAATGCTTTACTGTTGCTTGCGATTATAATGCTACATAATCCACATATGCTACCACCTGTACTTATCTGTTAAAAATGGTCCCTCCTGGATTGATTGGTAGTTGAAGTAATATTTTTTTCTAGAGCTATATTAAAGAGTAATGTAGAAATTACATCTCCTTGTCGCAAACCCCTTTCTACAATGAATTCTTCGGACATCTCTTGTTCTAATCTAACCTTACAGATTGTGGTTTCCATAGTAATTTCTGTCAGCTTGACCAATTTTAGCGGGATTCAGACCAATGGTTTTGCCAATTAATGCTGGGTTGGTTGGTTGGTTGGTTCCTCAGTTTAGGGGCTGCGACAACGCGGTCATGTAGCTCCGTGTACTTTGGGTGTGTGTAGAATCTGTCTGATAACCGGTGTTAATTGCATGGTTGTATTAGTGTGCGTTATCTATAATTCAGGTAAGTACTACAGATGATCAATTTCAAGTAGTTCCTACTTTTGCCACCAAATGCTACCGTCAACGACACCTAGCTGTGAACTTGGGTACTAGATGCCACCGCAGCCTGCACCTGGCGGCGAACTTTGGAACTAATAGAGCGTTATTCTAATCTAACCGACATATTAAAGCTTCACACAATTTTAGTTAGTGGAAGGGAAGGCATGCTGAGGAATTTTTAACGCTCTTAAAAATCCGACGACTTTGGCATAGATGCTCAGCAAGCTACCAACTACGCCACCGAGCCGCCCAATTAATGTTTATTCACAAAATTACACGGTTTATTTTGTATCCCACATGTTGGTAACAGTAATGTGATGTCAATGTGTGCGCCTCGGTAACAGTTGAAGAGACCACGTGCACCTGACGAATATGGCAATTATCGTTGATTGAGAAAGAAACGAAAACACCAAGCCTATTTGCGTAATTTAGCACATATTTCCATTGCAGTAGTGATAATGGACAGTAATTTCAATTGGTAATGACTGTCAGAATATGAAATATGGTATGAATATAATGAAAATCATCTGGACTATTATCCAAAAGCAAGTGTAGAATCCAGATTCTCCACTTCTTTAGTTTAACTGATATTTGTCTGTGTGCTTTATACAGGGAGATTCTTTTGTTGGAGCGGGGCCGGCGATCGGCTACAGGGCGCGCGCTCCTTCCGCCAGCCAACGAGCTCGGTCCGCGGATAGCGCGCAGATGGAAACCGTAACAAAGTAAATTAATTAATGGTAAATTCACCAGAAAATCATGATTAAAGAGCTTACCCTTTCACAGAAGATGCTGAAAATGTTCTCCTTCAGCTGACAGACAGGCGTTGTACCGTGTAAATAAATTAGCGTTTACACGTTGTAGGCTAATTCCCTTCTGTTGTGAGGGATATCTGCTGCCGTATATTGATCTCCAGCTCCACTAGAGTGTGGGTGATTGATATGTACACATTGTATTTTAAATTACCCCACAATTAAACATCAAACGGGCTTAGGTCCGTGCTTCAATTAATTACAGTAAACACGCAGGGGGGTAGGGGAGTAGCTACATAATGTAACGATGTAACTTCCAAAGTTACTGTCTGTATGCTGAAGGAGAACATTTTCAGCATCTTCTGTAAAAAGGTAAGTTATAACCTTTAACTGGTGACGTGGGGTCATCCAGATTCCCAAGAAATATAAAAAACATCTGTGCTTCTTTAATTAAATCTTGCAAGAAGCTGATGTTTATGTTACCTTCTCATCTGTGCGCTGACACTTCACACCCTCGTTGATGGAAGTTTAATGGCTTAATGACCTTAATGACCCTAGTTATCTCGACTGCGCGCTATCCGCGGCCCAAGCTCGTTGGCTGGCGGCAGGCAAGCGCGCCCGGCAGTCGGCCGCCGGCCCCGCTCCAGCAAAAGAATCTCACAGTAATACTGTATTGTATAATACATAATACTCTAGTTCAGCGTTTCCCAAACTGTGGTACGCGTACCACTGGTGGTACGCTTGTACTGCTGCAGTGGTACGCGGTGATGTTACGAAAAATATAAAAAATATTAGATACGTTACGAAAAATATAAAATTTAAAAATATAAAAACATTGATATGTTGCCGGAGGACTTAAAGGCCAAAGACAAGGAGCAGTTTTATGAATTGAATTGTGATTCAGAAATAAGGCAAACGTTTTCAAAAATGACTTGTGAACTTTTGGGTTGAGAGGCGTGCAGACTATGCAGACATAGCTGACAAAGCAGTTAGATTTTTACTGCCTTTCATTACTTCGTACTTGTGTGAGACTGCATTTTCTTCACTTGTTTACTTCAAGAATAAATACCGGAATAGGCTCCTTACAGCGGAAAACGTTCTTAAACCAGACAATCCTAAGTTGGCTTCTAATCTTCAAGCTCATCTTTCACATTGAAGTTGTTAGTTGAACTTTGTGTTTTATGTTTAATTATTACGAGTTCTTGTATTAATATTATTTGTACAGTGTCATTTCTGAATGTTTGAATTGCATATTTATTGTAATAAATAATAAAACAACTGGACACACTTTTTATTATTTGAAATTTAACTCCAACAGTCTAACTCTAACAAACACAATTTACAATCCGTATTTCGGTCTGCTACGTAACGGTGGTGGTGGTGGTGGTGGGGATTATAGTTAGTCTACTATATCTCCCAACCATTAGGTGGTACGCGAGAGATTCTCATCTCTTAAAGTGGTACACACACAAAAGAGTTTGGGAAACACTGCTAGTTGAAGAGCTTGTTATTTATTTTTAGCGTATGGCTTTTAGTGCCGGGAGTGTCCGAGGACATGTTCGGCTCGCCAGAGTTTGTAGCTGCTTCTATGCGGATACCCATGGGGTGAGCTACAAGTACCGTCACGTGAGGAGTGATGTCCAGGGAGGAAAGTGTGATTGTAAGGACGAGGAATTGGAAGGTAGCGGCTGTGGCCTATAGTTAGGGACCCCAGCATTTGCCTGGAAGGAAGATGGGAAACCACTGAAGACCATCTTCAAAGATGCTGGCGGGGGGGGGGGATTCGAACCTCCTCGCCTCCCGGATGTGAGCGACTGCCTGTAGCCACGCCGTAACGGCTACATCTAACTCATCCAGTTGTTAAATAAATGAATGATCATAGCTTGGCGGCTTCGGTGGCGTAGTTGGTAGCATGATGAGCTTCTATGCCCAAGGTCGCGGGTTCAAAGCCGGCCAAAATCGTCGGATTTTCTAAGAGCGTTAAAAATCCCTCAGTATGCCTTCCTTCGGAGGGGAAGTAAAGCCGGTGGTCCCATGTCAGAGATTTATGGCATGAAAAAGAACCTTCCACTAACTACACTTGTGTGAAGCCAACATTTGTAGGTTAGAATTGATAACGCTCTATTAGTTCAAGTTTACTTACAGATTGCTTTTCATCGTTCGAAGGTGGACAACTGAAATATCTGCTCCCGTGTCTATCAGGAAAAGCTCTGCTGATTCCTTGTCACTAACATACAGGCGACTCAGCTGAGGCCCCTAACTCTCTGTCGCCGTGGAGAGACGGGCAGTTAGTTTTCCGAATTATCTGTCTGGGCTTGCAGTGCCGTACTCATATTGCATGGCTGCAGACACTTATACGCACGTTCACCGAACTTCGAATGGAAATAACACACGTTTGGAGTAGCACGGGAATTACGGCTGTTGGACCTCCTGCCTGAATTTGATCTGTACCGCTGACGAGAGAACGAGACTGTAGTAGAGCTGGTGATAATCGATTTTCAATTAATCGATTAATAATCGATTAATTTGAAATTAATCGGAAACGATTAATCGAAGTTCCTTAAAACCGATTAATCGATTAACCGATTAACAGAATAATCGATTAATCGAATAATCGATTAACCGAAAAATCGATTAACTGATAGTAGACACGAGATAAGAAAATACGTTTTGAAAATGGTTTAAATGAGAAGTCATCGCTTAAGTTGAGTTAGGCTTATTTTCGGAATGATGTATAGACTCTATAAAAGTTAAATTTTGCGTAAAGATACGTGTCCTTCCTTGTTTATGTTAACAATAACCAAATAACAGTCAGTGACCGTGGAAAGACAAACATCAATAAAATTGGGAAGGGTTTCAGGAAAAGAAAACGAGGAGTTTTCAGCAATGCTTTTGAATTTTGTTCAATTTTTGTTGGAAAGGCTGTTTACAATTTAGGACAGGAACATTTTTGTTTTATTCTGGTTTAGCCTAATTTCCACAAAGACCTGTAGGTTGTAACTCTTCAGGCGGTCAACTTGAATTTGCCCAGAGACTGGGCGGAGTCCAATGTATAAACTATATGAATTATAAGTAAATAACACTCCTGGGAACATTGCACGTGTTAGTTATGATCGCTATTACAATCACTATCACTTTTACGTCGCCACACTGGAATGCTCCGAGTAGGTAAGAGATTTCACGAGCCCTTCATCCAGGAAAGCCACCAACAGCAAGGAGGTTCAGTCATGTTTTGGGGTGGAATCATGTTCGGTCGACGTACGCCACTAATTCCTATCCACGGTAACATGACTGGTCTGGTGTATAGACACAGCATCCTTGAACCTGTCGTTACAGGATTTGCTGCCACAATGGGTGAGGGCTTTACACTAGAGGACCATAATGCTCGTGCCCATCGAGCTAGGGTGGTCAATCAGTTCCTTCAGATGCATGTCATACAGAGAATGGAGCGGCCTGCCTATTCTGCGGACATGAACTGTAATGAACTTGCATGGAAAGAGCTCAAGAGGGCAATTTCGCACCGTCCCAATCCTCCAATAAACAAAGAGCAACTGATTGAAGCTGCTTTCCAAGAGTGGGGGAATCTGCCCCAAACCACGTTGTATCCGTTGGTGCTCAGTATGCCTCGTCATCTGCAAGCATGGATTAGAGCTCGTGGTGGCCATACATGGTATTGATATGCCCCAACATGAATAAGACGGTTGTGTGCTCTGTCCCACATTATCACTTTTGTTATTCGTCGTGTGTTTCTGTCTCTTTTGCAACGCAGATTGTGCGTGGTTTTTCTTAGTATGTACCCTATATTGTGTATAATATGATAACATACACATAGCAAAATAAACAAGTTACTGAATCACAATATGCGAGGCCTTTTTTGAGCATTGTATACGTTTAGTTTGTTTAATAAGGGTTTGTGAATTATTTATGAGTATTATGATCGTGTATACAAATAAGAATAACACAATATAATAAATAAAATAAACTTAGTGCATGCAATTGAATTCTATTATGCATAAGTTTACATATCTCAGCGGAGCCTTGGTCGTACAGTTGATACGCTTTAGCCTGCCTACTCCTGCCGGGCTCATTGTGATCATAACTAGTACGTGTAATTTTACAAGTAGTTTATTTACTTATTACTCATATTATTTTTACATTGCACCCCGCACAGTCAATGGACAAACTCATGTTGACCGACTGAAGAGTTACAACTAACAGTTTTTGTATAGGCAACACTGAAACAATGGCTTCAACAGTTCACAAACAAGATGCATTATTTAAAAATAAATGTGACAATATATTTCAACAGACGGTCTGTTTTGGTGCAAAAATACAAGCAAGTACTCATTTTCTGGGACGAGGCAGCTCCGCTTTGCAGTCACTATGTTCCCAGCGGGGAATATCAAGTATTTTGTCGCTAGTTTAGCGGGCCTTTGATATATTGTTTATTCATTCTCAACCTGTGAAAAAGGGTGAGTATGCAAGTCAGGCGGTGAATTCCCAAGATAGACGTCCAGTTCGTATTTTGCAATGATTGCAATATTTACGCTACATCTACAAGATTTCCTATTTTTACCGCGCTTTTTATAACTGCCCTACCATGAGATCATTGAGTTTTTATCGAACTTGCCTAAGTGTTGACTTTAGACATACCTTCGTTCGTAAGACGTCTTATTTGTATCTTTGGAGTCGAAATTTAATGTTTTTCGGACGGTCAAAGATTTTTTACATGAGATTAATAAATACAATTAGATGTCCAGTTTCGATCGTCAAGCGATCATCAGATCTTTACACTTCGGCTATTAATCTGTGTCGACAAGTTTGGGTTATGATATTTACAATACATACACTTTTTTAGTTGCAGTAGTAATTAATCTAGCACAAATAGTAAAGATATGTTATTTTTTGTTGAGATACTGATAGTTGTGATTGATCCTCAAGTTTGCTTGCTTAGTGCCATTATGTGATTGTTATTAAATGGTCAGGTTATTGTGTCAGCATAATCGTCCTCACGCTGTGCACCTAAACGGACCACACATCGCTCAAACTGCGAAGTGCACCATTTAATAACTATCAGTATCTCAACAAATAGCACATATCTTTAGTTTGGTAGTTTAATTGCTACTGCAAATAAATAAGTGTATATATTGTAATTATCATTCCATACCTCTCCATATAGCCTACAGTAGATTTAATAGCCTACGTGTAAATGATCTGATGATGATCACTTGACGATTGAAACTAGTCATCCAAGAGTATTTATTAACATCATGTAGTATTTTTTCAGGATTAGCGAACAAATTTTGATTTCTAAGGCAAGCCTGAAAAAGGGCTTCCAACACGGTAATCCTTGAAGTGAAGTTAAATGAAACCTCAAAGCAGGCGTTGAGCAGTGGCTAGCATTCTTAGCTGTCATCACAGAGGTTTGGGATCGATTCCCGGCTCTGCCAAGAAATTTAATTCTGGTGTGGGGGCTGGAACGTGTACACTCAGCCTCGTGAAGCAAAACTGATAGAGGAGGGTTTGATTTTTACCTCAGTCATCCTGGAAATGATTTTCCATGGTTTCTCATTACTACTCCAGGCAAATGCCGGGATGGTACCTAATTCAAGGCCACGGTCGGTTCCTACCCATATTCTACCTGAATTACAAATACACACACTGGTACAGACATCGCAGTGACACATGTTATCAGACATGTCTTAAACACACCCCAGTACGCGGGGATACGTGACCACGATGTTGCAAAGCCCCTAAGAGAATCAAAAACATCATCCAACTTGGGACTGCTCCGGCTAACCATGTCGAGTGATTGCATTAAGAAACCAAGTTGTGTCATAGTTGGTTGATTCTGTGAGAGCGTAGTTAAAAATGCGAAATACATTGATTAATCGGCAAAACAAATCAAAAACCGATTAATCGATTATTCGAATAACCGATTAATCGATTATTCGAATAATCGACTAATTGATTAATCGATTAATCATTATTTACGATAGTTAATCGATTATTCGGTTTCGATTAATCGATTAACCGAAATCTGAAATTAATCGATTAAAAGTAACAGCCCTAGACTGTAGTTGCTTCTTTAATTCTGACACTTGAATGGAAAGTTCAGATACCTGCTTCTTCAAGTCTTCCATGTCATCTCGTTGGGACTTGACAACATTTATAGGTGCTATCTGGAAGGATGGAGTTGGTTTCGGTTCCCAAATTTGACCGGCCATGGTGGCTAGCCTTGTCAGAACGTCACTGCTCACTGATAGTATAGTACGCATGTAGCGAGGCAGACGTTGTAACCATAATGTCTTAAGGAACTGTTCACCAACCTTATCATCGGCTAAGTTGCTAATTTCGCACAACAGCTGGGAGAGTTTGCGATCCCCAGCTCCAGTTCCGTAAACAGTTCCTGTGTTCTTTGAGTCTCACTATCTGCGAAAACTGAAATTAGCCATTCCTTAATTGCGTCATATTTTCCGGTATCGGGCGGCTTAATCAGGATATCAGTCACTTGGGTTAATATTTCCGCGTCGATTGATCTCACCACTGTGTCGTATTTTGTCTCATCTCGTGTTATGTTTCTCGTACGGAACTGAGCTTCAAGTTGTATATACCATTTGGAGTCTGGTTTCCAGAATGGTGGGACATTAACACTTAACGCGCGCTACCACAATTTTCTTGCCCGCTATTAGCTGTTTCTTTTTCTTGCGGCATCACGTCGGTGTCACCAATGTGGGTATCTATATGTAGGTATTCCACAATTAACGCAAGATTGCACTTGAAAACTCTGTTTTATTTCTTACAACAACTAGGCAGGAACCAGAACATGAAATATATGTGGGGATCGGAAGATGATGAACCGTTTGTGGGTTTCCCGCCATTCTCGGCACGGCCCAGTGGCGCCGCGTAGAAGAGCTGAGGGGAAGCTGTGAGAAAAAGAGGACGATCAGTGTGTCAGTTTTGTGTTGTGTCGAGTGAAGTCACGCTAATAAGTTCTGTGCAATCTCATCTGTTGTGATCTTATGTTTAAATCACTGCCTCCTGGAGGGATGCGATCCAGCTGGCAGTGGTTTAAATACAGTTTTTATACTTAAAATTACTACAAGACGTGTTCGGTTTATTCGCTTGCCAAAATCCCTTCCCACATATATATGAAAACAAAAGAAGGTAGTCTCTCTTCTTCCATGACCGCACATCTTTGGTCAGAAGATAGTTTACTTCCACTACACCTGCACTGCATTCCATAGCTTCATCCATTAAGAGGTGAAAAAGGTTTTCTTTTAGGACGTGGATCGCTGTGGTGCTGTCGGTGTGCGCGATTACTCGGAATTCTGGGGATTCTGCGAATTCCGATGGCAGTCAGAATTTCATCGCCCTAATGGAGACTCAAGTTGTGCCTTTGGATCCAAAGAATTTAATGTTTCAGTTAGATTAGAATCCATCCTCGCCCAGTTCAGAGGTGGCGGAGGTGATACAACGCCCACTATTGCATTTGTTGAAATATGTTTCCATGGATATTACATTCGCTGCTGATATATATCTACGGCTGACATTGGTAGCGTCAGATGAATTTTGCAAAACCTGCTGATTGGCTATAGAACTGAATGTTACATTGGTTTATTTTTAGTGAGAACGATTTTCATTATGCGCACATATTTATCAGTCCTTGCTCGCTGGTGTGTTATCCTCAGTTTTCTAGAGACCATCATAGTTGATGTTCTGACAGAGGGAACGTGGAAAATAGCCACGAGAGGGCAGTTTCCTTTTGCTGTTCTCCTCAAACAAGTCAGCTCAAATGGAAAGAAAGAAGAGAATATTACCACGGATTCTAATACTCGGAAAAATCAGTGTTTCATTGGTGCTTTGTTAACTGTGCAGTGGATTGTAACAAGATCAATACACATGCAGAACTACTCCGAGAAAGACAACGTGAGCAATCCATATTATGCATATGCGGGATTAGAAAACTCGCAGAATAGGAAAGTAGTTCGAATGGTAACTCATGACACACTAAAATTCGATGATTTTTACAGGATTGTGTTGTGTAAGACTGAGAAACCATTTAATTTTAATTCATATATTTCTTCGACTGTATTGTTAGATTCTAGTGTTTTTCCACAGAACAAATATGGCTATCCATGCACATTCATAGGTTGGCAAAATGATTTAAGCCAAAGCTGTCGCTTAGGTTACCTTCTCAATGGTGTACTTGCCCCAGACGTTTGTGACGATTGTCACTTGTGGGGTAAAGATGTGTTGTACTCAAAATCCACATTTCTCAGTCCTATATGTGATACCTTGAATGGACTGCTTATGTGTCAGAAAATTCTGGTAGGATTATATGATAAATTCTGGGTCGGCGAATCTAAATGTTTTAAGAATTCAATTAGGCACTATTATTTTGCATCACATTCTAATGAATGGATCCAAAATACAATGTGCGACTGCTGTGAAACGTTTAAAATCAAAAGTTTTGTTATTGAACGAAATATTGAAAAAAGTATTACTGTTCGAACTTTTTCGTTAGATTTATTAGTGTTCTTGTTCAGTACTACGTGTAACCTTATAGGCCTATACCACTTAATAACGTAGCGAATAGTGCAGTGTTATCTTAGTTGCTCCAGTTACTGTGGCGAAGAAAATGATGTGTTATATACAGTAATAGTAGATGTGCCCGTCTTTGATGGGTCAATTATGATACTTCCTTTCCCCCCAGGAGCTCATAATTTGTAGGACGTAGGTTGGGACCACAGGATCCCAGTCAAGTTTGCATTGCATCCACTTACCTGTGCCGGGCTGTTCTCTTTGATCTTTACTATCGACCTCGCTTGTTCGCTCGAGGCAGAGCGGGATTACCCATTAGGCCCAGGCCTAGGGCCCCCAATTATCTGGGGCCCCCCAAATTTTATTCCGAAGATTTAGAAAAAAAAAATATCCAGAACTGAGACAGTTTCAGCATTACCGTACTTTAAATTACAATGTCTTTTAAAAACTGAGTTCACTCATTCTGAACTTTACGAAATTCTTATTCGAGACAAGCTTGAGTCTGTGTTTACGAACGTTTTGCTTTTCGCATTTTCCTGACCCTCATGATAACGAATTGTTCTGCGGAGCGCTCGTTTTCAAAATTGAAACGGATCAAAAGTGCGCAAAGAAGGTTGGTTGGTTCCTCAGTTTAGGGGCTGCGACAATGCGGTCATGTAGCCCCGTGTACTTTGGGTGTGTGTAGAATCTGTCTGATAACCGGTGTTGTCACAAGAACGATTATACATGCTAAGTTTAATGTATATCGAGTCAGATGTTCTGCGGAAAATTGATTTTGATGGCATTGTAGAAGATTTCATTGACCGAAAAAAAAACAGAAAAAAAATTGATTACATTTTACAGAAGTGAAAAATAGTATGATTTGTTAAATTGTTCGTCAAATCATCTGAAATGTTTTCAAATAACAATGATCGATTCAATTGAAATGTATGTATATATGTATACCGGTATACGATTTAATAAAAAGTGTATTATTCATCTTGAGAAAAAAAACTCTTGTATATACTTTATTAAAAGTACAGGTACTAAAAATTAAAAATTATTTGAAAAAAAAATAAAGGGGCCCCTAAAATCTGAGGGTCTTTGGGCCTCATTTTACCTTAATCCGGCACTGGCTAGAAGTGAAATGCCATGTCCTGTGGTTCGGATTCCACGAAAAAAGAAGGTCCCGTGGCTCATGATCGCGAGATTAACGCTCACGTAAAACTTCTACAAGCTTTCTCGCTAGAGGTCACAAACGTTCGTCATCGGCTTCGGTGGCGTAGTTGGTAGCATGCTGAGCTTCTATTCCCAAAATCGCGGGTTCAGACCCGGCCGAAGTCGTCGGATTTTTTAAGAGCGTTAAAAATCCCTCAGTATGCCTTCCTTCGGAGGGGAAGTAAAGCCGGTGGTCCCATGTCATAGATTTATGGCATGTTAAATAACCTTCCACTAATTACACCTGTGTGAAGCTAAATTATAGGTTAAATTTTGAATAACAGCCATTCCATATGGACGGGTATGACATTTACACAATTATGCATTACATTTGTAATTGATTTTTTTATTATACAGAAGGGTAGTTCTTTGAATTATTGATATTTAGTTGACTTGGGTGTAAGGTCTGTAGGTACAGCTAAAATAAAATTTTCACACGTTTTTTTATTACATATAGTAAAACTTTTTGATCATGTGACGGGTGTGGCAATCTTGCGACAAGAGTTTCTAAGTTATTTCAGTTACTAGGAAAATTCGGTTAGATACATCATTTTATTGCCAAATAGGTATTTTATTTTCATTAAGCACACTTCTCTGAATATTTTAAGCATTTCAAGTTGTTCAAAATACCGGTATGTACAGTTTTAATTTTTTTAATAAAACAAAATATCACGGGCGTGATGATTTTTGTGACGGGTGTGACATAGTGTACCTATATATTTATAAAGTGCAATTAAGTGACCTTCAATGATTATAAAACAGCTGTCTTTACAATAACTTACGTTAAGGATGCTGCCAATATTTCATATTGTTACGAATGCTAGACAGCTTCGTCGCCCCGCGCGTGACTCAGGCCGCCCCAGGCTATCCTGACTCTGTGTTACCAGCGATTTGCGCAACAAGAAGTCAGGCAGAACAAAGAGACTGTCTCGAATATTCGTGGCCCTACTGGTGTTGGAATTCTCGAGAAGGTGTGAACCCTGGTCAACTCTGGAAACATCCATCGAGTCACCAGCCTCGCTATATAAAGCAACCTGGCCAGCGAGGGAGGAACAGTGTTCTTGAGCGAGTGCGACAGTAGTTGGTGACGGGACGTGCGAAATTACGAAACCCAAATGAGGCTGATTCTCTTGACAGCGAAGGAGTGTGAATCATACGGAGGGACTGTGTATTTGAAGAGTGTGTGTTTTCCAGTGCGACAGAGGTCATTGTGGTGAATTGCGAAACAGTGTGTAGTACGGTATTCATTAACAGTGAGTGACAGACTGAGTGCAGTTATTTCCAACCAGGACCCGGATCTACCTCATTAGCGAGAGGATTAACTGCAAGACCGAGTAAAAGGGTGAGTCGAGCTCCATAAATGAGGTAGCTTCTGTAAGACAGCTAATTGTTTCTATTGGCTTATTGTATGGTGTATATTTCTGACCTGTAATAAAGCTACCATTTCTTAAAAGGAACAATATTGTGTTGTGCTTCTACCCACCGTAATCCAGTTAACGAACTTGCCACTAGGGGCAACACGAAACAACTGGTGTCAGAAGACGGATTACGAACCCAAGCACAACACCTGAAGGTCTTGGTTTCAAAACTCGAGCAGGTCACTTTACCACAGTTCTCTAATTCTCCTGTGAGTGCATGCCCATTACAAGACAAACAACTAAAATGGATGCGCAATTACAACTACTGCTAGAAAAGTTAAGTGGCAAGATAGAAGCCAGAAGGACCTAACTTCCAAATTAGAGGATGGACAGAAGAAGATGGAAGACGGTCAGAATAAGTTAGCGGAGGACCTGAAGAAGATAGAGCACGACCAGAAGAAGATGGAAGACGGCCAGATTAAGTTAGCAGAGGACCTGAAGAAATTAGAACAGGGTCTGCGAGAGAAAGACAACACAGTTTGCCAGGATGTACGTAAGGAAGTCACGGCAGTGGAAAAGAAGTTCGACGCCTAACAAGCAGAAGTTGCCGAGCTACGCCGACGCCCGCTGACGGGGGTGGAAGAGAGATTCAACACTCTACAAAAGGAATTTGCGATCTGAGCCGACGCCCGTTGACAGGGATGGAAGAGAGATTCAATGCCCTGCAAGAGGAAGTTGCCGAGCTGCGCCGACGCCCGCCCCCAATTACACCGGGAACGTCAGGGACGGGACAGAGCAGAGTGACGCCCCCAACCTTCGACGGGAAGGTCCCGTGGAGCACTTATTTACGTCAGTTCAAGGCGGCCTGTTCCATAAACAACTGGGACAGCACGGAAAAGGCTACACCTCTAATTGTAGCGCTGAGAGGGGACGCCCTTAACGTCCTTCAGACCATCCCAACTGGATCCCAGGACTACGCTTCACTAATCGCCCATATGGAGTCCCGATATGGAGATAGCCATCTTCAGCGGCCCTACCAGATGCAGCTCCAGACCCGGGTAGAAAAGAACGCGGAAACCCTGCAGGAGTTCGATACGGACATCGCACGCCTCGTAAGGCTCTCATAACCAACAGCGCCGGCCGACTTTCTGGAACAGATTGCGACGCAGACCTTCACCGACGGGGTACGGGACTCGGATACTCACCAGGCGTTGCGACTCGCGCGCAATAAGACCCTGGCAGATGCGCTGAGCCAAGCACTTGAGTTCGAGACGGCAAAGCAGGCATCTAGAATGCACGCGCGGGTGCGTCAAGTGGACGTCGATGAACCAGCCAAAACCAGCGAGACCAGGCCCCTGGCCGATGAATTGATGGAAGCGCTAGGCCGTTTCTTCGATAGTCGCGGCACCACCAACAACGACACAACCGGAATAGGACTACCGATCTGCTGGACCTGCGGTAAGAAAGGCCACCTGAGCAAGGACTGCAGTGATCGCCGCCGCCGAGGGTACCCGTCGGGAAATCAGTCGCCTGAAAACCGCGCGACCCAGGGAATCGAGTACTAGCCAGCCTTGGGGGGCAAAGGTTGGCTTGTGACAGTTGTCAAGCCCCGGCAGTCCAAGTCCGTGTGACGAAGTTACGGAGAGACAATCAGCCTGATGGTCGACGGAGTACGTGGCGAAGCATCACTGGAGTTCGTCAATGGTCGACGGGCGGTGAAGCATCCAGTGCTCGTGGCTGATGTATCAAACGAAGTGATCATAGGACTGAACTTCCTGGACCAGAAGAACATCATCTTGGACCTATGTACCAACACTCTCCACTACGGAGGTGAAGAACTTGCTTTGGAACCAGCACACGAGGCCATCACCGCAAGACGAGTAAGGCTGAGAGAGGACGTCATCGTTCCCGCCAGGACGGAGGTCAGCGATGTCGTAATTGTCGACGGACCTGCTGAGGGAGTGGCGTCTGTCATCGAGCCAAAATATGAGGACATCCAGACAAAAGGTTCACCGGGACACCACCCTAGGAGTCTGCGAGCCCGGTACCTGGATTGCCCGCATCACAGACACGACGGAAGGACACCTGCAGATGGACAACCGAAGAAGACGCGCCCTGCCAAAGAACTACAGAAGCTGTACCAAGGATCCCAGGACCAGCTAGACGAGGAGCAATCACGCCAACTTCAGGACCTGCTACGTGAATTCCAGGACGTCTTCTCCGTGGGGAGCAATGACTTCGGCAGGACAAGCCTGGTCCAGCACAGAATCGACGTTGGGGACAGTGCACCGATTAGGGCTCCATTCCGACGTGTCCCGCTCGCCAAGCAAGCTGAAGTCGACCGGATGGTGGAAGAAATGATGGAGCAGAGGGTGATCGAGCCATCACATAGTGCTTGGAGCTCTCCGGTCGTGCTAGTGAAGAAGGACGGTTCCACCAGGTTCTGCGTGGATTACAGGTGGGTGAATATCGTCACGAAGAAGGACAGCTACCCTCTACCCCGGATCGACGACATCCTGGACACCATATCAGGGTCAAGATTTGGATTTGAAGTGTGGCTACTGCCAGGTGGAGATCCACCCTAAGGACCACGAGAAAACGGTGTTCTCTGTAGGCAGCGGGCTCTGGCAGTTCACCGTAATGCCATTCGGTCTGTGCAACGCCCCTGCGACCTTCGAAAGGCTAATGGAGTCCATTCTGAGGGGACTACACTGAAAGACCTGCCTGGTCTACCTAGACGACGTCATCGTTCTGGGAAGAAGCTTCGAGGAGCACTACAGCAACCTGAAGGGAGATCTTGATGAAGCTACGGGCTGCCCGGCTGAAGTTGAGCCCCAAGAAGTGTCAGCTCTTCCAGAAGCAAGTCCAGTACCTTGGGCATATCGTCTCCGAGGAAGGGGTGCGTACCGACCCAGAGAAGACCGCAGCTGTGAGGAGTGGCCAATTCCGAAGGACAAGTCCCAACTAAGTAGCTTCCTGGGATTCTGCACATATTACCGTCGCTTCGTGAGAGGATTCGCCGACATCGTCAAACCACCGCATCGACTGACTGAGAAGGACGAACTCTTCACGTGGATAGCAGAATGCCACAGTGCCTTCGAACAACTCAAGCAGGCTATGTGCACAGCACCTATTCTGGCCTACCCCAGACCTGGAACAAGGTTCGTCATCGATACCGATGCCAGCGACTTTGGTATAGGGGGAGTCCTGTCGCAAGTAGTGGATGGCGAGGAGAGAGTGGTGGCATATTTCAGCAAGGCCTTGTCAAAGCCAGAGAGGAACTACTGCGTCACCAGGAAGGAACTGCTCGCCATCGTGAAGACCATTGAACACTTCTACAAGTACCTGTACGGGCAAGAATTTCTCATCAGGACCGACCATGCATCCCTGCCGTGGCTCCTGAACTTCAAGCAGCCCGAGGGTCAACTCGCGCGGTGGTTAGAGAGGCTTCAACAGTGCAACTTTGAGATCCAGCACAGGAAAGGCCAATTGCATTCTAACGCCGACGCCCTGTCACGAAGACCGTGTCCCGAAGACTGCACCTTCTGTGCCAGAAGGGAGGAGAACATCAGGATACAGTGCCGAAGGACTACCGTGGAACTTCAAGGGAGCTAGAGCCGCGAATCTTTCACGCGGGCACAAGCAGAAGATGATCACCTGGGACTGATAGCCGAATTGAAGAGGGCCTGTGTTCCCAGACCCGGGTGGAACATTGTGAGGGACCGCAGCCCAAATTTCAAGTCCTACTGGGCGCAGTGGGACTCGCTGATTGTAAGGCATGGCCTCATCTGCCGCGCCTGGGAGAGCACCGACGGGAATACATCTCGGGAACAAGTCGTCGTTCCAAAGGCTATGACGGAGGAAGTCCTGAAGGAAGTCTATGGAGGATGATCTGGTGGACACCTAGAGATAAAGAAGACCCTGGAGAAGCTGAGAGAGCGGTTCTACTGGATCGGATGCCGAACAGACGTGGAGAACCACTGCGCAAGGTGCCACGATTGCGCAGCCAGCAAGGGCCCAGGACGAAGACGACGGGGCCCACTGAAGACCTACAGCGTGGGCGGCCCCATGGAGAGAGTGGCCATCGATGTTGCTGAGCCATTCCCGTTGAGCGAGGCAGGGAACCGTTACATATTGGTCGTCAGCGACTACTTCACCAAATGGCCAGAGGCGTATGCACTCCCTAACCAAGAAGCCACGACGATCGCAGAGACCCTGGTGAAGTAATTCGTCAGCCGGTACGGAGTACTCTTGGAGCTGCACTCCGACCAAGGGAGGAACTTCGAGTCGCAGGTGTTCCAGAACCTATGCCAGCTGCTGGGAATCCGGAAGACAAGGACGACGCCGCTACAGCGAACACCAGAGGGATTGGGACAGACACCTTCCACTATTTCTCCTGGCCTACCGCGCTGCCGTGCATGAAGCCACCGGGTGCACGCCACAACGAGCTAGAGAAAGGTATATAGAGTGGAAATGGCGCCGCCATATTTGAAGCAGGTTGAACTGGCAGCCGCCATGATATACCCTGTCAAGAGGGTGGGGTGCAGGGAGGGAGAGGCGTGACTAACGAAGCGTAATATAAGATTAGGCCTACGCAAGACCTGACAATTTAATTTGTACATTGAACGAAAACTAACACAATCATCTTACAAGACAATACGCTACGTTGCTTATGCACAGTACATTGCATGATTTCATTGTCCTTTAAAAAGAATATTTTTTTGTGTACAACTGACGCACCTGTTGCCCTCTCTCACGTTGAGCTGTATTTCTGCAGAAGTGGTGAAGCCTGCATTTATAATACTGTTTCACAATTCGCTCGATGAGTGAAGCATAGTGAGACTTTTCCCCAGGTTCAGTAGCTGTAAATAGATGGTCAGATTTCTGAAACAGATAACCCGGCAGCATAGCATAGACATCTGTCTGCAACTTCAGCTTGAGACTCATCGTGTTCTTTCGCAACATACTGTCATTATTCCTGATGACAATCTCAGCTATTTTACATAATTTCACTACATCATATGATGGATTCAAAAGGCCGTCTTTCACGTCTTTCTCTTTAATCAGTCCTTCTTTCTGAATATCTTGACCCGATAAAAACACTTCTAGGCATTCAATACAAGTTAATTTTTAGACACTTGGCGAACGACACTTCCTGCTATGTACTGAACAAAATTTTCTACATACATATCGTTCATATGCATACCCCGCCCAGGGGCTCACAACTTGTGGGACATGGATTGGCGACCGCGGGATCTCAGCTGAGACTGGCATTGTTTGCAAATCCACCCGTCAACCTTCCTTAGTCACCTCTTGTTCTCTTCAGGCACTAACGGTATCCGAGACCTGGAGAGTCTTTCAAATTCATGTCTTATTTGGCCCTTGTCTCATCTTTCCTGATAGGGTATCAGAACTGATCTTTTCATTGTATCTCCTGCCTTGTGCACAAGACCCTAATAGAGGCACGGCGTGAGCAGCCTCTTGAGAATTAGGCATCGTTACCAACGAGCTACCCCCAGGGGCTCACATCTAGTGGGACGTGGGTTGGCGACCACGGGGCTCCAGCTGAGTCCGGCATTGCTTCCACTTACTTGTGCCGGGCTCCTCTCCGTTTTCTTTCCTGTCGACCTCACTTGGTCAACTCTTGTTTTCTTCCGACCCCGACGGTATTAGGGTATCCGAGGACTAGGGAGTCTCTTCCTTTCCCGCCTTAATTGGCCCTTGTCTCATCTTTTCTGATACCCTCCTTCTGCGAGAGGTCAGCCTTCCTTTTCTTTTCCTGTTATCTCCTGCCTTCTACTCAAGGCCCTCAAGGAGGCAGGGTGTATGTAGCCCAACCACTTCTGGTGCACCCTGGATATTGCTACACCCTCAGGGGCTCACGGCTGGTGAGTTCGGGAGTTGGCGACCCCGAGGGATTCCTGAGCTGGGTCCGGTTTTCCACCTTTTATCCAATACCTCAGGGGCGTACCCTCTCCTCTTTCACTTTCCTATCTGCCTTTCATGGCTTTCCTTCCTTCCAAGTCCATCAATCCTTATTATTCGAGGGTTGAGGGCATTTCTTTTCCTCCTGTCCTTGATTTGCCTTATTCTCCTTTTATTTTCCGTTTCTTCTTCTAGTATATAGGCCAAAGTTAGTAGTTAGTTTTAGTTATAGTTTACATTTCATTTTCATCTTCACGATCACCCAAACCATTAGGGGCCGATAACTTAGATGTTAGGCCCCTTAAAACAACAATTATCATCATCATCATCATCATCATCATCACCAATGAGCTAGAGAAGGGTATATAGAGTGGAAATGTTAGTTCCTGCTTCTGCAAAGGGAATCTGAAATGTAAATATCACACAAACTTAAATTGCTGCATCACGCTTTCGTAAGAGTGTACCTCATTAATTTTTGAATTTGGATGACATTTCTTACCTGAAATACGACACTCCTGTTGTCTTATTACTTCTATTCGAACAATTGAATGACGAACACACTGACGGCATGGTCTATGTATTTTTAAATAAATTTCATTCAACGCATGTTCCTGCACAGCCCGAATAATCGCAACAAGCTCTTGTCAGACGACGTCTGAATCATGGCCGCCTTAACTCAGCTTGCCTCCGCCCAGAGCGCTGCTACGCGGCTTCTTGCCTCTCTATATACCTTTCTCTAGCTCGTTGGCACGCCAGCCCGGGCCATGTTTGGGAGGGAACTCCGTCTACCTGTTGACCTTGCCTTCGGCCGACCTGGGGACGATCAGGTCCCGGTATGCCAGTATTGTCAAGAACTGGTCGACCGACTGGAGGTCGTGCACGCGTTCGCAAGGAGGAGACTGCGGATCGAGACTGACCGAATGAAGACCCGATACGACCAGCAGACGGATGCCGGCGGATTCCACGAGGATGACCTGGTCTGCCTCTTCAAACCATTACGGAAGAAAGGCTTGTCACCGAAACTGCAGAAGTCCTGGGAGGGCCCGTACCGAGTCGTGAAACGGATCAACGATGTCGTCTACAGGAGCCCGAGGGCGAAGATGAAGATCGTGCATCGAGATCGCCTGGCAGCCTTCGGAGGGACACAGACGGACCAATGACTGAACGGGACGATCAGCCTTTTTAGGAAGGGGGTGGTGTTACGAATGCTAGACAGCTTCGTCGCCCCGCGCGTGACTCAGGCCGCCCCAGGCTATCCTGACTCTGTGTTACCAGCGATTTGCTCAACAAGACAGGCATTACAAAGAGACCGTCTCGAATATTCGTGGCCCTACTGGTGTTGGAATTCTCGAGAAGGTGTGAACCCTGGTCAACTCTGGAAACATCCATCGAGTCACCAGCCTCGCTATATAAAGCGACCTGGCCAGCGAGGGAAGAACATTGTTCTTGAGCGAGTGCGACAGTAGTTGGTGACGTGACGTGCGAAATTACGAAACCCAAATGAGGCTGATTCTCTTGACAGCGAAGGAGTGTTAATCATACGGAGGGACTGTGTATTTGAAGAGTGTGTTTTCCAGAGCGACAGAGGTCATTGTGGTGAATTGCGAAACAGTGTGTAGTACGGTATTCGGAAACAGTGAGTGACAGACTGCGTGCAGTTATTTCCAGCCTGGACTCGGGTCTACCTCATTAGCGAGAGGATTAACTGCAAGACCGAGTGAAAGGGTGAGTCGAGCTCCATAAATGAGGTAGCTTCTGTAAGACAGCTAATTGTTTCTATTGGCTTATTGTACGGTGTATATTTCTGACCTGCAATAAAGGTAACATTTCTTAAAAGGAACAATTGTGTTGTGCTTTTATCCACCGTAATCCAGTTAATGAACTTGCCACTAGGGGCAACACGTAACAATATCACAATGACAAACAAGATATAGTTTTCTAACTCCAGTACCGTATGAACACTGCACATACAACATGATGTAAGAGTAAAGGAAATGTTTGTAATTGTACACAAGGAATGAATGTGCTCACAAGAAATCTTTCATAAAGCTATGCATTTCTTTTAACACAACTTAAACTGAAACTGACTACGATTACTGATTGGTATAAGTTGGGAAACTTTCCTGACAACAGCACTAAAGTTCTCACATGAAATGTCATGTTTATCTGGCCAAACCCAATAAGTACCACTTGGATGCATGTATTGTAGCTTCAGCCTCCTGTCTCGACGGGCTGTTAACCGGTCATCTCTTGCTGATGTTACCCGTGGACGACATTGGCCTGGCCTGCTTTTGTCTGAAATCGCGTCCAGGTCCTAGAAATTACACTTTGGGACACTCCAATTTTGCTGCAGCCACCTCCCTCTGTGTCTGTCCCGCTTCCAACCTTCCTATAGCTCTCCACTGGAAGCTGGTCCCTTGGTTGACAGCAGAGATTGTAGCAGCCATTAAAGATCATCGACGTGCTTTCAAATGCTATTGAAGGTAAAACACCTTGGCCAAACTTATCACCTTCAAAAGGATGCGCGCTAAAGCCGAATATCTGATTCAGCAGAGTAAGAAAACGACATGGGGAAAGTATGTGTCGTCGCCAACTCAATCGTGGACTAGGCTTCGTCGGATCTCTGGACTTCCGACATAATTGACAATACCCGGTGTCTCATCAACGGAGTGATCATCATGGACCATCTTGCCACTGCCAACAGTAATGGATCGCACTTCTCTGATGTATCCTGCTCTGATGATCCAACAGGTGTGAATCTGAAGCGGGAGGCAGAGGCTCACCCCTTGTCCTTTGCTACAGCTGCTTCGGAGTTCTACAATACACCATCCTCTGAATGGGAACTGCGCAGTGCGCTTGCACTGTGCAGGGATACATCTCCTGGACAGGATGACAACCATACGGTAATTAAATGGTTAGAACATCTTTGCGATTCCAGGATAAAACAATTGTTGTTCCTCTTTTTTGGATTGAAGGGGAGTTTCCATCCCAATGGCGAGAGGGGATCGTGATACAGATTCCCAAAGCTGGAAATGATCCCAAGCTTGTCAGCTATAGACCCATTTGTCTCACAAATGGCCTATGTAAGCTGCTGGAGATTATGGTTAACCGTCAGCTGGTGTGGTTCTTGGAGGAGAGAGGCCTCTTGTCCGAGTGAGTACCATTGTAGTTTCCGCTCTCATTGGTCCACCACTTGGTGCCACTTGAGAGCGCCATGCGAGGCGTTTCTCTGAAAGGAGAACCTAGTCACGGTATTCTTTGATCTCGAAAAAGCCTACGACACCACATGGTGCTACGGAATCCTTTCCACCCTTCACGAGTGGGGACTAAGTGGAAATCTACCGATATTCACTGCAAATTTTATGTCCGTCCGACTCTTCCGTGTAAGAGACGGTAGGACATTATCGCAATATTTCACACAAGAGAAGGGTTCGGTGTTGAGTGTCACCTTGTTTGCGATTGCCATAAACGGCATTGTTGCCGATGGGCCCACGGTAGTTCTATCGCTGTATGTAGACGACATGGCTCTACATTACAGCTCTGGAAGTTGGTAATCGTGGAACGGCAATTGCAGCTAGCTATTAACCGAGTCAACAGGTGGTGGTAGGAACACTGAGTGATATGCTTTTGTTTATTTAAAAATTCAGCAGCCTCTAATAAGATCTAAGTGTATGGGGGCATTGTTTGAGTAGTAAGTAAAAAATGGCGTCACATGTAATGTAAGAGAAATAAGTTCTATTATTTTTATTTTGTTTATTAAATCATTCTATTGGTGGAGAGCCGAACATACGACATTTGGCGCCCACAACTTCTTCACAGTAGAATCCAGTCGTTTTCTGCCAGGATTAGGCTAATTAGGTGGAAGAGGGAGGTGCCTATCCTGCAGGGCAAGCTGAACTTCATATCGACCGTCACCATTCACTCTTCCGTCCCTTGGAAATGCTTGCCAACTGCAATTCAAGCTTAGTTTTCCTTAATACCAATCAACTGCATTTTCCAAAAATCTGAGATGTTTAAATCATTAGTTAACATGGATGTGACCATCATAGCAGTTGCAACTCTGGGTTGTTCACTGGGATAATTACCAAAAATGGTCCAACCTAACCTTGTGTCCTGAGGCCTTTAGTGTGTTTACTGCGGAGCTCGTTGCCGTCTATGAAGCTCTGTAGTTTGCAAAACAGGATGCACGAATCCACTTTCTCGTGTGTACCGACTCTTTGAGTTCGTTGCAGTCAATTGCTAAATGTTTCCCGCAACACCCCCTAGTGCAGCGTATCCACGACCTACTAGCCGTGTTCTGCCGCACTGACACTCGAATCATCTTTCTGTGGCTTCCAAGCCACATTAGGCCGGTCACCGTAGACACAAAAATCGCGTTAGGTCGCAAAAAATTGCAAGGTTCTGATTTTTTGGTATGTTGTTAGGATAGATACCAATAGTGTAAAACCAAGTTTGCAACCTCGAATGTTGTTTTAAGGGGCCTAACATCTAGGTTATCGGCCCCTAATGGTTTGGGTGACCGTGAAGATGAAAATGAAAGGTTTTATACCTAAAACTAACTACGAGTACTAACTTATATACTAGAAGAAGAAATGGAAAACAAAAGGAGAATAAGGCAAATAAAGGACACGAGGAAAAGAAAGGCCCTCAACCCTCGAAGAATGTGGATTGAGGGACTTGGAAGGAAGGAGAGCCATGAAAGGCAGATAGGAAAGTGAAAGAGGATAGGGTCCACCCCACAGGTAAGGACAAAAGGGGGAAACCGGACCAGCTCAGGAATCCCTCGGGGTCGCCAACTCCCGAACTCACCAGCGGTGAGCCCCTGAGGGTGTAGCATTATCTAGGGTGCACCAGAAGTGGTGGGGCTACGTACACCCTGCCTCCTTGAGGGCTTTGAGCAGAAGGCAGGAGATAACATGAAAAGAAAAAGAAGGCTGACCCCTCGCAGAAGGAGGGTATCAGAAAAGATGAGACAAGGGCCAATTAAGGAGGGAAATGAAGAGACTCCCTAGGCCTCGGATACCCTAATACCGTCGGGGTAGGAAGAGAACAAGAGTTGACCAAGTGAGGTCGACAGGAAAGAAGACGGAGAGGAGCCGGCACAAGTAAGTGGAAGCAATGCCGGACTCAGCTGGGGCCCCGTGGTCGCCAACCCTCGTCCCACTATATGTGAGCCCTTGAGGGGAAGGGAAGTGAGGAATGTATTCAGGAAATGAACTATTTTAATGAATAAACAAAGTGATGGCTATTCCTTAATTACCTAGAGGCTGTTAGATATTAGCCTTTAAAGATACGATTGCCACTAAACTTGGCTGTGCCAGCGTTTGTTGATATTACTCAACTGGAGCCTTGCAGGACGAGCAGGGGGACACAACGATGATGGACTGTATGTTCATAAGTATGGACTGCAGACAATAATTTCAAGTAGTTCTTACTTTTGCTACCAAATGCTACCATCCACGACACCTAACTTGCAGACTTTGGCTACTAGATGGCATCACAGTCAGCACTTGGCGGCGAACGTTGGAACTAATAGAGCGATATCAATTCTAACCTACAAATTTTGGCTTCACACAAGTGTAGTTAGTGGAAGGTTCTCTTTCATGCCATAAATCTCTGACATGCGACCGCCGGCTTTACTTCCCCTCCTAAGGAAGGCATACGGAGGGATTTTTAACACTCACAGAAAATCCGACGACTTTGGCTGGGTTTGAACCCGTGACCTTAGGCATAGAAGCTCAGCATGCTACCAACTACGCCACCGAAGCCGCCGAGCTATGTTCATTCATTTAACAACTGGGTGAGTTAGCTGTGGTCATTACGGCGTGGCTGCAGGCAGTCGCTCAGATCCGGGAGGCGAGGAGGTTCGAAGATGGTCTTCTGTGGTTTCCCAGCTTCCTTCCAGGCAAATGCCGGGGTTGGTAAAGACGGGCACGATTCATCGTTATGTTTGTATTCTGTTTGGTTGTGATTGTAAGGAATGGAGTGAAACTGGGATTGCGTGTATTAAGAATTTTCATCATAGAGCACGAAGGCATCACATTTCTAGGAAACATAATCTTAATTGGGAAAGATATAGTCTTCTAGGACAACACAGAGCTAAATAACACAACGACTGGAGTTTAAGATATCTACAAAAAAACTAAAAACTATAAGGTATAAACTTTAGAATACCCAGTTGCATGAATGTAGCTTCGACACTGGTAACTGAACTTGTCGAGCAAGCAGGCTGATAGCGTGACACAAGTAAACAAAGAATAGTTCCCACCCCTGCCACTGGCAATCATGTCTTGAAAGGCTAATACTCATCATCATCCAGGGTGTGTACTACTCTGGAAAACAGGGAATACTCAGGGTATTTTTAAATCCTGGAAAACTCAGGGAATTATCAGGGTATTTTAATGATACTCAGGGAATTTTAGTTTTACAAGATCCAACCTTGAATTATTGGAAATTAAGCATTTAAATTTTGTTGGGGGTAAAAGTATATTGTGGTGATGATTGTTATGGATGTATGTTAGTCATCATCATCTTGCACAGTTTCCAACCACTGGCCGGGTCTGTTTGGAACACAAGCCTCTCCAACGTCTTCTGTCTTCCCACCATCTCTCAGCCTCCACCCTTGTCCAGTCTTCTCCTGTCTTCTTCACGCTTTCTTCCACCCACTTCAGCCACCTGTCTCTCGGTCTTCCTCTCGGTCTCTTTCCTTCCCACTTCGTCTCGTGTATCCTCCTCTTCTCCTCCATTCGTTTTACATGTCCATACCGTCGAAGTCTAGATTTCTCTATACCATCCTGTAATGGTTCCTCCTTCATTAATTCTCTGGTCCTCTCATTTCTTATTCTGTCCCTCTTTGTAGCTCCAATACTGCTTCTCAAGAACCTCATCTCACTGGCCTGTATTTTGCTCTTCTCCCTTCCTTTCGTAACCCAGGTCTCCGAGGCATACGTCAGGATAGGGACATAGTACGTCCGATATATGATCTTTTTGCTGTTCTGAGGGACATCCTTGCTCCATAAGATGCTTCTCACACTCCTCCGGAATGCTTCTGCCTGTCTCCCCCGCTCATTTATTTCTCTATCGTATCTTCCATTATCTTGAATCAAGCTTCCCAGATACTTGAAACTCTCCACTTTCTTCAGCTGTTCCTCACCAATGTTTATTCCCGTTGTGATTCTTTCCTTCTTCCTTGTTGTGATCACCATCTCACTCTTATTTATGCTAAATTTCATCCCATATCCTTGTATTATTCCTTCCCACACGTCCAACTGTTCCTGTACCACTTCCTCCTTGTTTCCCCAAATCATCAAATCATTTGCAAACACCCTTGCTTTCATCTTTCCTTCCCCAATTACTTGTGCCACTCGGGTCATTATGTCATCCATCACCACAATGAAAAGTAACGGTGACAGTGCACTTCCTTGTTTCAGGCCGTTTCTGAGAGATGTATGTTCGTACTGACGTTAAATCAATAAGCTCTCATTTCTTGCAATTTAGAGCACACAAATTACATGTGTAGTCTGTGTATTTGTATATAATTGTGTAACTGTATGATTTTTGAGAGCATTATACTATTGACGGGCTACTTTCAATACTTACAAGTAGGCCTACAAAAGTTTTTCTGGATGAAACATTTAGAAATTGACAAAATATAGAAAATTATACGGTATATACCGGTACTTATACCAGGTGGCCCATTTACGCCGTGCAATCTACTTATAAGTGTCCCGCATGTACGGGTGATGAATGGGAGGTCTAATAACTGAGGGGTAATCTAGCATGCAAGCCGGTTACGTCAGATTGCCAAGAGATGACAACCATACGCTGCATGTTACTCAGTACTCCCGTCTAATGACCCCCATAGGGGTATGAAGCCTCGCTGGTGAGCGCAGACAGAAGACATCTACGGTATCTGGAAACACCAGTGCTTGCCGTCTACGAGCTTCAACGGCATTACGACCAGCTTCTCCATAGATTAGTGTAATGTCCGTGTACTCATCGATGCTGAATACACCAGCCATCGTCAATATGTTGCCTAGATGTTAGGCCCCTTAAAACAACAATTATCATCATCATCATCAATATGTTGCCAGCAGCTGTCATGTTGTTGTACCACTTGAGTCTATTACGCTCTCAAATGCGAGGCTCCAAAAAACAATGGGGTGCATTAGACGGGTAGTGCTGAGGAACATGCAGCTGGTGGCCGTCGGGTTGTTATTCCTTCGTATTGTGACGTAATCGGCCTGCATTCAGTGCGACCCCTGTCGAAATCAGTTCAAGACATCCCATACAGCATTAATGTATGCGGGACACCTAAAACTAGATTGCACGGGGCAAACGGGCCACCTGGTATAAGTTTTGCCTTTTGAACTTTGAGATGCTAACCTTTATTGTGCGAGCGCTTTTTGAAATGCTTTTTAAATACAAACTCTGTTTTGTTTATTTATTATGGCCGCTACTATTACTCAAGGGAATTTTCTGATTTATCCTGGAAAAATCAGGGAAATCTGTTAGTTGGTTTTGGTAGACATCCTGTCATCTTCATTTCCCCTTTTCCAGCTGACACTGGGTGGGGGCAAATATGGTTTCTCTCTACTTCGTTCTGTCGTTCCATCATTTCTCTTTCGACACAGTGTTCCAATCCAGGTTCCGTTTTCTAAAGCTCTACTTCACTGAGTCCATGCAATGCATTCTTGGGTCTTCCTCGCCCTCTCTTCCCTGTCATCCGTCGTTCCAGTGCTCGTCTTCGTAGCCTTACTTTATTCATCCGTTTCACATGTCCAAACCATTTCAATTTGTTTTGTTCCAGTTTGTCATTTAGTTTCTGTACTCCCAGTTCTTCCCGTATATCTTCATTTCTCATTCTGTCTCTCCTCGTTTTCTGGACCATACTTCTCAGGAATCTCATCTCAGCTGCCTGTACTCTGCTCTCATCCCTCTTAGTTATTGCCCAAGTTTCTGCTGCATATGTCATTATAGGAACATGATATGCTTTGTACTTGACTTCTTTAGCCTTAATTGGTATATCCTTGTTTCATACTAGTCCCCGTACCTGTATTCCCGAGTTGTATTCTTCTGCTAATTTCCAAATCTAGTCTTCCATCTTCAGTCAGTTGACTAATACTACTGTATATTAAACCATCTCTCTTTCTCCCCCCCCCCCCCCCCCCCCAATTCCAGATTTTCGAAAATATTGGGACCATTCTTCTAAAAATTACACTGTCAAGAGATCCCTTGTACTTTGTTTGTGGGGTTGGGCTCCAAGGTGTGCTATGCTATAACAACTGTTTTACAAAGAGCTGATTATCTTAAAGTTCCGCCCCTAAAAATAATATGCTGCGGATAATGTTTGGAGAAAATTTGCTGATAGTTTTTAAAATACAATCCGAACTTGTTTAGGCTTAATATCATTACTAGGAACCAGAAGTTTATTAAGACATATCATATTTTTCCATCATGTTCTTTTCATGGCAAATGTTAAGACGATGATTTAAGCTAATCTCATTCAAATTATGTCGTCGTCATCATTGGCTGCAGCTCGTTTCCGAGTATACAATTTTCTGACAATACATTTCCAAAATCAGGGCATTTTATGAGTGAATTTCTTCTGGTGACTAAACATGCGGCCATACTGGGCATCTTATAGTTGGAGGAGAGCGTGGACGGGTTTGACGAAGCTTGCGTTGGAGTCTCTTCATTTCTGCCAGTCTGCGACGTTCCTGTTCAAAATGATTCACTGAAGCAGATATGGTTTTCCTCCAAAGTACACGATCTTCAGCCAATGCCTCCCAAGTTAGAGGGTTAATTTCTGTCAACTTGAAGGTTTGTTTCAGCTGGTCTTTGAAGCGCCTTAAAGGTGCACTCTGTGGCCTTTAACCAGAGCAAAGTTCACCATAGAGGAATTGGCGTGGCAACCTGGTGTCATTCATGCGGCGGACATGTCCTGTCCATCTTATTCGATGACCAAAGATGATAGCTTCTACACTCTTGGTACATGCTTTATCGAGGACAGCAAGATTGGATACATAGTCATCCCACTTAATATTCATGATCGAACAGAGCTTTTGCTGGTGAAAACGCTCCAGTTTTCTGATGTCGCGACGATATAAGGTCCACGTTTCACATCCATAAAGTCAAGTTAAGATGACCACTGCCTGATATACCATGAGTTTTGTGCGAATTGTTAGATTTTTGTTTCTAAAGACACGGTATGATAATCAACCAAATGCCACATGAGCAGCTCGAAGCCTCCGAACAGGAAAGGGTTGCAATTCTGGCTGTAGAGCATTCATTTTAAAACATAGCAAATTACATACTAAGCCTAAGGGAACAACTTCTTTCTGAAATGTCTAAATACTGTACTGTACGTTGCTTTAGTAATTTATGCTTTATCCAATTAAAAATATTATGGTAATGCCAGTAGATTCAGATAACAAATGTGGGAATAAGGAAAGAAGTCGTGTGGATGCGGGGTGGATAACTTTTTATTTATCCGCGCAGGGCTCTATCTACAGGGTCTTTATATTTGCTTGGCTAGGACAATCTCGCTCACGCGCTCCGCCAGTGACAGCTCAATTACCAGCGCCCGCGCCCGCATATGTACGGCAAAATACGGTACTTAAAATCAGTATCATGCATTTTTACTCACCCTGTTTACAGTAGATGCCGAACATGTTCCCATCCGCTGCTAAACATAATCGGTATCTCCTTATGAAGTTTCTGGTTACTCCGGTTAATATAGCTTCAGTAATGAAATAACAACGTCTATTTTTATATATAATTTTCCGAAAAGAAAAATATGTATTGTCCGTTGAGCCATTAGATATTTAAACATAAAATGTGAAAAATGTTCCGGCATAACTCAACGAATTGCCAGCGTTTCGCCCCGGTGTACCATTGGGCTCTTCAGTTGGTAAAAGAACACCTCACCAAGACGCTGGCTAGCAAACACTAGGAAGGCCATTGCAAGACGTATTTGATACATGTGTATCCACGTCACGAGCAAAGCCAGTGCACTATGGGAGTCGAAGCTCCACTCCAAAGCAATTATAATCTTACCTAGTCGTTGAATATTTAATTTTCCCGAAAGAAAAATATGTATTGTCTGTTGAGCCATTATATATTTAAATACAAAATGTGCACTGGCTTTGCTCGTGACGTGGGTACACATGTATCAAATACGTCTTGCAATGGCCTTCCCAGTGTGTTCTAGCCAGCGTCTTGGTGAGGTGTACTTTTACCAACTGAAGAGCCCAATGGTACACCGAGGCGAAACGCTGGCAATTTGTTGAGTTATGCCGGGACATTTATCACATTTTGTGTTTTAAAAAAGTCTATTTTTATTGTTTACTGAACCAGTACGTCTGAATCTCTTAGAAAGTTGTTTTATTGTCCGATTTATAGGAATGGGTCTCCCTAGAAATTTCACTCGAAACTTTTGCCTTGTTCTAGTGCACGATTTTCCGCACTTTGTGTACGTATTGTGCAGATATTCGTTCACGTAACGAATATTACACATAAGGCATTACAGCACTATACACAGTCACAATAAAACACTATACAATACTGTTACGTGCCACCCCCCTAGTGGCACTTTTGTTAACTGGATTACGGTGGGTAGAAAACACAACACCAATCACTGCTTTAAAGAGAAGTTAGCTTTATTGCTTGCAGGAAGATACAGCACTCATCAGTAAATACAAGCAATTATTACCTTACTCCAGTTTCCTCAAGTCTCTTCCTTGAGCGCTCTTGGCCCTTTCACTTGTCAACAAACCACACAAGTTAAACCGTCTTAATGAGTACGGTGGCCTTGACAGAAACTACCGGCTCCTCTCCCTTGTGTACACCAACTCCAGTTACTTACGATAATCCGCTACCCGCTGTTTCGCTGTCCACAAGCTGGGGAAACAATGTCACTGGATTTCGTAACTCGCACGGCCCTTCGTCACCACACTTCTGTCGCACTCGCTCAAAACACACACCCACAGAAAAACTCGGTCCCCTCACTGTTGAAGCCGCTTATATAGCAGGCTGGTGACTCAATGAATTCTAGAATCGTCCAGGGCACACGGCTTCTCGACATTTCCTTCACTGGTTCAGTCACGAATATTCTGTATCATCCCTTTGTCCTAGTAGCCCTGTTGCATAAGGCGCACGCAATACATGAGGCAGGGCACAGCCCAGCCCTGGGGCAGTTGTGGCTCATGCGGCGAGCGATGACACAAACTCACAGCCGTAACAATACGATATACAGTACACAGTAGCTTTAAAAAACACCCAATTAGCTCGGAGCTCACACATCTACCGCAGCAAGAGCATGGGAATACGGCCGGAGACCGCGCGCACCAACCTGTAACAGCCGGCTAAGATCGAGCGGTATAGCCTTGCCAAGCAAAAATAAAGACCCTGTATAAGTGAGGTTGACTGTTCTTTTCTACTAAAAAATAAACCACGCCACATAACCGAGTTCTACTTTTATTCAACAAATTCAAGAACTGCACCATCCATACAAATACATCAAGATAAACTTGAGACAAAGATAGTGGAGGTTATCAAGAATGTTTTCACTAGCAATAATTTATATACATAAGTTACGGTACATTTATACATTCAGGTTTCATCACATACACATATGATTGCACATATGGTTTGTAAGATAATAAATAAATATACAATATTAATGATTCATGCTTATTCTGAGAATCAAAAAACACAATGATTTAAATTCAGTAGGCATACAGCTGCTTTTACACGATCAAATCTTCATAAAATCAATAATGCTTTTCAAGACTTTCCATTCCATTAGTTCATAAATTTTCTTGTCAAATTGCTTTCGAAACTTCTAAGATATTTTGGAGCCTAGGAAGAAATTAATATAGATGAGAAGTCATTGAATTAACCAATACGATTTGAGGATACAGTATTGTAGAAAACATACAATAACCTAGTCTAGAGAAGATATGTGCATGCTGATTAGGTTAGGTTATATGTATTGAATACATGTTTCCACATCTCGAATTAGGTGGGACAACTCTGTTATACAGGGTGTCATTTATGTACTCAAGTACCCTTAAGGGGTGTGTAGGGGATGGGTATAGGATCAATTTGAGATAGGGAACCTGAGGTCGTAACGGCCTCCTAACCCCAGCAGAAAACAGGTTTGTTTTAGGCCCTTCGCCCCTGTAAAGAAGGCAAGCGTGCCATGTGTTACTCTGAGGTCAGGCACTCTTTCGCTGTCAACGGTCTTGGCGCGACCACCGCTCAACGCCGTGTTAGCCGAGAGGATAGCGGCGAGGCACGATCGTCCCGGGTTAGTTTCTCCTGGGTTGCCTTGCCTTCATTTTTTTCCCCTTTCTTTTTTTTTAGAGGGGAAGGAGGGGGCATAGTCACAGTGCATGTTTATTCTGTGTTGGTTTTTTTAAACTATCATTGATTCTGTAAATTAATTGCCTTTTGATTATTATTATCAATGAGTTACGTGTGTTTCTGTAGTAGTTACAGACGACGGAACTATCGATTGGCAAGAGGAATGATGATGATGATTGTTGTTTTAAGGGGCCTAACATCTAGGTTATCGGCCCCTGACAAGAGGAATGCAGCTCTCGGCTAACGTAGTGTTGAGCGGTGGTCACGTCAATACCGTTAACAGCGAGAGAGTGCCTGACCTCAGAGTTAACACATGGCACACTTTCCTACTTTACAAGGGCGGAGGGCCTGAAACAAACCAGTTTTCTGGGGTTAGGAGGCCATTCCGACCCCAGGTTCCCTATCTCAAATTGATCCTATACCCATCCCCTACATGCCCCATAAGGGTACTCAAGTACATAAATGACACCTTATATAAAGAAAATGAACAGTTACAAGTCAAATTGCTATGGTATCTAAACTACCATTTCTTCATTTTGCATGCAAACAAAATTTTGCCAAGTCTTATAAATCTGACAATTCTTCACTTCAAGCAATGAATTGAAAAATTACGGTATTTGATCGTATAACAGAAGCTTCAATTACTCATCTGGCAAGTTGTCTCATAAAACTCCAATACACTCACAGAAAGAACTAGGCCTACTATTACATCGAGAACATTCTAAGGTTTAAAAATTAAGAACTTGTATAAACATATTTACAGTAGAAGTGTAGTAGTGTATGATAACTTTGTTTCACTTAAAAATGTTCAAAATAACCAAGATATTTTAAACATGAATGAACATGTTTAATTACCAGTCAACAGGCGCACAGCCCGAAATTCATTGTAGGGGAGGGGTCAGTGTTCCAAGCTAAAAATTAAAATAAACAAGGGTATTCAAATATAAGCCTACCGTTACTGGCGAAGATCCCAAACCGTCTTTACATACATGCTACAATATTTGATTTATTTTTACAAGGATTGTCTCATATTTTCACTACATTGTTGAATCAGTAGTCGAGTGACAATTTGATTCTGAGATTATGAGTTCAAAGCCATTGGTGATTTGAAGGGTAGAGAAACCTGCCACTTCATTTAGTACTTATCAGCTAGTTTAAGATCTCTAGTATCAAAACACAAAATCTTGAACACAGGTTGCCCAGATGAAGGGATCTTGGTTTACTGTTGAATGGCAGTAAAAACAGAATATCGAAATTGACACAGGTCACCTAGATGTTAGTTATTGAGGTTTAAAGGGGCGGAACTATGAGGTCATCTGCCCCTAGTCACCTACATGGCGTTACATCAAATGACATAAGCTAGGTATCCAAGGTTATATGATTGTCATTTTTTATTACAGTACTGACCTTATGTCCTGAGATGAGAAATGTAACACAAGAACTTCCATGATTCTCTACAAAGAAGAGAGAGATAAAAGAAAAATGGCTTATTACTAGCACTGCACTCTTAAACATTTAACACCACTGAATGTGTTCTTCTAACATACTATAAGGTGCGTTGAAAAAGTAACGAGCCGGAGGCTGTAATGCGCAAACCGGTGATGACATCGGCTAATCGTGGCGTGTGTAACGAGGTGTGGTTCCGACCAGAGCGTGGAAGGTCACAGCCCGTCGCTAGAGGGCACGCGTGCACGTCACGTGTTGATACAAAGCGAGCAGCAGCATGCATCAATCGTCCAACCAAGACCAAGACAGTAGCCCATTCGACATGCTTTCTGGTGTGGTTGAAGACTGTGGGGCACCCATAATGCATGCACTTTGCGCGAGTGCAGTCGCTCCTTCATGATGGTGTGCTCACTTCCGACGCTCAATCCGACCACGGCGGCTATGGCGTTCACTGTCACTCGGCGGTCCTGGGTAATGAGTGAATCAACCAGCTGGACGTTGTCATCGGTAATGCAGCGGGGTGCCCCAGACCGGGCATCATCGGCTAACGACACCCGTCCTTTCCTGAAGCGCTTGTGCCACGCCTTGACCCTTGCAAGGGACATGCAGTGTTCGCCGTACACTTGTGACATTTGGCGATGAATGTCCGTTCCCCCTACGCCTTTCGCTGTCAGAAACCGAACAACACCTCTTTGCTCTTCGTTTGACGCCTCCTTGTCACTGTTTGCAATGCGACTGGCAGCGCCACGATTAGCCGATGTCGTCACTGGTTTGCGCATTACAGCCTCCGGCTAGTTACTTTTTGAACGCACCTTATATTACAAGCCAATACACTATAAGAAGTAGTTTTGCAATTCTACCAAGATTCAAGATATTCTGCGGGAAAGGAATTAGCGGATCAAGCTGCAAAAGAGGCGGGGGTACCATCTATTCGCCCTCAGCTACACCGACAAGTACTGGCATTCTGAGAAACTCTGTGGCTGGCTGACCCAATGCCCAGTAAATTGAGAGCGATCAAGCCGTGTGGTGGAGCTCCTTTTGGTCACAGTCATTTTGTGCAGACTTAAGGATAGGTTATGCAAGATCCACCCACTTGTATAATAATGAGAAGGGAAGACCCCCCACATTGTACCTGTGGAGTCGTATTCACAGTGGCCCACATTTTAACAGAGTGTGTGGATCTTCAAGATCTTCAGAATATGCTTCATCTTATATTAGGCGATGATGTGGTGGCTGTTGAATGCGCCATCTGCTTTAGGGTCAGGGCCAGCAACTAAGATTTTCAAGTGTATTTTGACTGAAATGAACTTAATTTTTAATGTCTGATTTTTGTATTTTGTTTATTATTATTATTATTATTATTTTATTAATATTAGGCTCTTTTAGTTTTTGGCATCCACCTCTAAATTTTAATTAAACTAAGTTAAAATTGTATTTTTGAACTGTGTTAGAGGACCTTGATGTTCTTCCCCTTAAATACAAAAACAATCAGTATCATCTCTACAAGGCCTATATAAAGAAAGTTATATAGGCCTAACACTTTTGGAAATAATTTTTCAGGGGGGACCCCTCCCCATCAGGCTGTATCCCTGCCAGTAAATATAGTACACTACATTTATAGCACTAAAATGCTTAATATAATTAATTAAGTAATACTGTGAACAGAATATCGCTGCATGAAATCACGCAAATATTACAAATTATACATTTATATCTAACATGTAAATAAATCATCTTTCAAATAATTTTCATAGAAAATATCGAAGAGTATGAAAAGAAAAAGGTATCCAAAAAGTCACTAATAGACTATTGCCCCATCAGTCTTTTACTCCCTACTGTACAACTGAAAGTATGGCAAATGTATTTGTGACCTTTCGTAACTTGACAGGGTAAATGGGTTGTAGCATGGAAAATTCATACTTCAATTGTTCTTTTTGGGCACTATTCTGAACATCTGAAGTGGTTTAAACAAATTAGTTTACTTTCAGGCATTGATATGTATATTGCCTACCACCCTGTTGTGGCATTTTGATGTGTGAACTTTTTAACAATCAAAGCTTCATTGGTATTTAGTCAGCTCCAATGTTGAGGATGGGAGGAAGGCCCTGAGTGTTGAACAAGTGTTGTGTTTCAGAAAATGAAGGACCTTGCTCGTAACTTGCAAAGTTAATTGTGTTGCGAGTTGGAAGAGAATAAGAGTTGACTGAGGATGGTTAAACCGAAAAAGATGGGTAACCACGGTGTACCGTACTTTATCAAGTACCCCGAGACATTTTGACTTTTGTTTCATTAATAAATCAATGACAAGATATGGTGGAGAACAGACAGGATATACAAAATTTTAAGTTCACAAATAGAGACTTAATGAATACCCTTAGTTTCAGAGTCGCATTCAGACATTAACCCACATGATAAACATAATCCTGACCCACTTAAGCAACACAGGATTGTGAAGAGAGATGTACATATGATATTGAGAGGCACCAACAGATGGCTTGAAATCCATCAAATTGAAGTACGGTATCTTGAATTAAGTACTTTCACTACATAAGAAGTATTTCTGTCAGCGCTAAGATAAACATATATCTCTAATAGTGTCATTGCCATGTTTAAATAAAAGAGTTCATTAGTAATATCAAGATCCTACTGAATTACCATTGGCAGATGCAGGATTTCCTTCACTGAGGGGTGCACGAAAATTAAAACCATTATCAATAACAACTATAATCCAATACCTAGCCCACTATGCCACAGAGCCTCTTTCTCATAGTAGCAATGAAAGTGCGTACTAAAATTCATATCATGATTTCTTGTCATAGGATGGAAAGTGCATAGTCTCTACATTGCAACTATTGTTTTAAGGTGTTGTAACTTCCTGGTGCCGCCCCGGAGGTCCTGGGTTCGATTCCCAGCTCTGCCACAAAATTTGAAAAGTGGTATGAGGACTGGAACGGGGTCTGCTCAGCCTCAGGTGGTCCAAATGAGTAGAGGGGGTTCGATTCCCACCTCAGCCATCCTCAAAGTGGTTTTCCGTGGTTTCCCACTTCGTCTTCGGGCAAATGCCGGGATGGTCCCTCCTGTAAGGCCACGGCCACCTCCTTCCCTCTTCCTTGCCTATCCATCCTAACCTTCCACTCCGTTCCCCTCATAAGGCCCCTGCTCGCTTTGCAGGTGAGGCCGCCTGGGCGAGGTGCTAATCCCACCTCACCAGTTGTATCCACTCCGATTAGATGTTCCCAGCTCTAGGACACTGCCTGAAAGGGCGGTAGGGGAGAGTTCCCTCGCTGAAGCCGTGGGAGTCACCACCCTGGAGGATAAACTGGATTTTAAAAAAACTTCCTGGTTATTAGCTGGTTCTTATTTACAGCCTACTTGTAGTAGGCTACTAATATTATCCGAGAATAATGGGTTTGTTTCTCAGTTGAGGGATAAAAGTCCACAACACTCCAGGTTGTATGTCGAGAAAGCTCTATCGCATCATAGTTAGTGATAACGAAGCAAAGGTCTCCAATAGAGCTCTGGATTTACTGCCACATGACAAAGCTAAACAGAATGCTGATGGCTGTCCCTTGAGCAAGATACATAGGGGTTCTCCATAAATTGGTGAACAGGGAGGCAGGGTCTTACAAGATTGTGCCAAAAGTATATGATAATATGGTAGGGGTATGAAAATATGTATGTTCGTCAGTTTTTTTTGTTATTACCCAATTTCAAAACCCAAATGATTTTGTGATGTGTAACATCTTTGCACTTGGTTGCTGGATATTTTTGTGGGAGTGATTTTGTAAAACTGGGACTGAAGTGTGTACGACGCACTGCCAGCTGGATCGTATCCCTCCTGGACATTCATCAACACACAAAAATCATTTTATTTACACACTAATAATACATAACAATTCGAAGACTCTCTTTTTTTCTTCACTGTCTACTTGATATTTCTACTCTCGCACTGCCTTCTTGATACTCTGCTGCTAATCATAACTCATTTTAACAGAATCCATATGATATTACATGTTGGTCTGTGAATTAAGAGGTCCAGGAACTGGGCAAGCTTTTCATGATCTACTGCTGTGCACATTGTATTTACTCGCAAGTTGGCCTAATCATAACGAATTTATGGTTTTGAGCGGTGCCGCAGTTATTAATCTAGTTGATCCATATCATATTCTTTATTTAGGCTAGTGCTGGTGGAAGCTACAAATCATCTAATAAAATGAGTTCCATATCATAAACTACAATATCTGTAAAACATTCCCTTTTACAATAGATTAATATTTGTGCCAATAATATTATAAAATACCGGTGTATCAACAATTTCACGTGAGGTATCTTCTATGCCAGATGTTACACATCATATGCCACTACTGTAAGGCTCGTATATTTTTTTTTTTATACTTTCAATGTACATTTTGAATAAAAGAATTTTTTTTGTAAGTTGATTCGTCGAAGGAAAAATCATTCTGTATGGTATTCTCGAGATTTCAGAAATATATTTCCTGTTTCTGGTGCTGTAGCGAGGACCTGTAAAGTGGAATTTTTTCCAAGCACGGAGTTGCACAATACATTGAAAAAAGTGAGGTTAACTTATTTTGGACGTTCACTTGAGAGGCGATACTAAGAATTGTTACAATGTGTTAAATTTTATGACATTTTTTGCAATCATGTTTTATGGATGACCCCTAACTGCCTGAACCATCTTTTCTCATTCCTCCTTCAAATATTTTCCAAATTCCTCAATTTGTTCTTATTACCGACAACAATATGTCCCAATATTTTATTAGCTCCGAAGAGTAAATATGGCGTTAAGTTTATGAAACACATTAAAATATAGTTTTAAATCTGAGGGATAGCTCAGTGGGGAGTGTGCATTGTCTGTGCCTCTCCAAACCTCTGTATCGACAACTGAAAATTACAGTCGCATTCCCTCTAATTAAATTGCAAACAGCACTAATATATCTCTGCAGACTTGTAATCATTGGGTATAATATTAGATATCCATCAGAATTTGTTAAGATTTTTTTTTTTTTTTTAACTAATCACAAGATATTAGCTAGAGAAGAACTAGCCTTTGCCTCTGTTGATTACTAGGGGGCGGATTTCTATGACCTAAAAGTGTATGAAACATGTACGCATTTATGACCTAAAAACAAAAAAATATGACCTATAAAATTCAAAATATGACTTTAACCTCACACAATTTACAGAATAATATCACTCCATCCGTACTGAATATGTTTTCACCGAACTCGCGAACAAAACTTCGTAACTTCCCACAAATTGAGACTTTCGTTTTAGGCATATTGAAAAGAACTGAATGACTGAAGCTCCCTAATGAGTGACCAAGGTCATTCAGTGTGTTGAAGGTGGAAGAGGATAGGGCGAAGGAGAGAGATAAGAACGATGACAAATAACTGCGGAATTAGCCTCCTCTGCTTCCGTGGAAACAATAGCCCGGTTTCCAGGAATTGACCCAGCTAGCAAACAATAGCTCTTACCTGTTAGAAATATTCCATACAGTACTTTAGAATGGTTCTTCAGTAGTATATTCCAGTCCATCCTGAACAATAATTTCTAGAGCTTATTCTGATTTTTATAAAACGAAATTTAAATGAAAATTACCAAAATATAGCGTTTATAATGATATTTTGTTCAAAATATGCCATAAAACTTAAGAAAGTCTAAATATGCATTTATATGCCCAATAAAACCTGTTTAATTTTGAATATCATGCTTGGAAACGTGTTGAAAATACAAGACTATATGATATAATGTTAAGGGAAAAGATATAACTTGTCATAGAAATCCGCCCCCTATTGATTACTAATGCAGTCCTAGAAGTTTCTAAACAGCAATAACCAAAATTAGGTTAGGATCTTGAAATCACACAATTAAATCTCAATTAATTTACATTTATGTGAGAAGTAAGTGTCAATGAAACGTCAGACAGAATAAATCTTATTTGTATGAGGTATTGTATGGTATTAATATTTTAAACAGTAATAATTACCAAAGTACACTACAACAGTTATTGGTAGAGGAACTCTTGTAGTATCCGTTGCCCGCCGCCATTGAAATCCGAAAAATGTTGTATAGAAATGGCCAATGTTACTAATATACAGGAGTTGAATATTTTATCGCTAGAGGGTGTTACTGAAATTTTTCAGAGTGCCAACATTATTGTTTCCAGACCAATATTTTCATCCAGACCAATGGTTTTCGCCTAGACCAATAAAGGTTAGGGGCCACGTTAGGCTAATATAAATAACCCTGGTTTTTGTCAAGCACAGTGGGGGTAGTCCTGCATCAATAATCTTTATCCAGGCCAATGGTTTTGCCTAGTAGTACAATCAGTAAGTTGGCAGCAAACATGGCAGCGTGCTTTTTGATAAGTTTATTACTTGAAAGTTAATGTTGACGATTTCCTTATTTTGGAAGTGTTTACGCTGTGTTTGTTAATGGCAAATGTCTTTAATAACGTGGCAGAGTAATTACAAACCATTTTCACAGCGCTACTAAGTAAAATAACGCACTTTCGAAACGGGCAACGGATACTACACGAGAGCCTTGGTAGAATTTTTGAAGTAAATATTTGAAACACATGTACAGTATTGTATTTATAGTTTATCGCTTTAAACAGTGGCGAGTAGATTTTCCACATCATAACAGTACCCACAATGCAAAGCTTCTTAGCCAAATAATTTCTCCCCTGAATTTCTCTACAGAGATTACTTCCTGATGAACAAGAACCTGTTAATGTACAAGGGTATTTCAATAACAAGTTAAAGAGACCTCCTTGTGCTCATACTTTTCCAAATTTAATCGAGATCCTGCCCGGACAGAGTGGGTAGAAAAGAGGACTGTACTGATTGACTCCCACCAAACTGTCCCCTCTACTTGACCGCTCAGTCGTGATGGGCACAACAGGAAATTTTGTCTCTTCAATATAGCTAGTGATTAAGATTTCCTAATTTGTCTTTGCTTCCTATTTTAATTTGTTTGGTCTCGGTTCGAACGCGCGTGTAGTCTAGGTTCGAACGCGCGTGTAGTCTAGGTTCGAACGTGCGTGTAGTCTAGGTTCGAACGTGCGTGTGTGTAGTCTCGGTTCCATTGTGTGTGTAGTCTCAATTCAAATGTGTTTGGTTTAGATTTGAAGTTGAAAAGTTATACAGTATGTGTGAACATGAGATCGAGACACCTTTGTTGAGGGGATTCCTCTTAAAATTGTGGGTATTTTTGCCTTTTTCAAATAGATTTAAGATGACTAAAGATCAAATTTTATTGTTCTCAATTTCAAATTCTCCATAATAAATGTCTTATTTTGATTACATTTTTATTTGTGCCTGTCTCTAGTTGAAATTTTATGCATTTTTAAAATACATGCATGCAGTTCAGAGAGCCCCTACTGTGCTATTGAGATACCCTTGTATATCTACAGTACAGAGCCAAATAAAGATCTTATATACAAGTACATTTCCAGCATTCTTTACTGATTTCAAAACCAATGATTTCCTGAGTTATTCATAGCCATTTTAAGTACACACGACTTCTCTGAAGGCAACAAGTACTATCAACTGTGAATACAAGTACCAGTACAATTGCAGTACAACATGGGCAAAAACACCTTCTTAGCATGTAACAATATCTAACCTGACATATATTTAAAACCTCATACATTACTGTCTAATATTCTTGTCCTTAATACTCGTGTAACAGTACATTTGGCAAAAGCAACCTAAAACAACTCAATTCCAATGTGTGAGAACTTTGGATGCTTACACAATTGTTACAGAATTAACAGTTCAGAGTGAAGCTATGGTTTGTTTATGGAAATGATGCCAACAATCTTCATCATATTACTTACCTCAGGCTGTGACAGTGGCTGTGACCTCAATGAGTCAGAAGGGAGCAAATTGTGTGGGTTGTACACCTATAGCGATTTATCTTAGAATTTTAAAATAGTTCTGGGTTTAACATACCATTTAACTGTAATGATTTTGAAATCGACGAGGTGCCAAGATTTTGGCCAATCGAGGTTCTATATCGAGCAAAAAATCTAGGATTACCAACCAACTATGCCAGGATTCAATACCGCACCTTGAGCACTAAAGTCAAGAGCCTTATGAAGTACATTATGCAACCAGTTTAAAAAGTTAAGGAGTACATTGTATATTGCAAGGCACCTACATCTTGTATAGCTAATGGGTTAGAAAGAAGTTTTTGACTCATCTGAAATTTATTTTTAATTATTTAATTAAAAATTATGTTTTTTTGACATAGCACGGATAAGAACTATTGAACAGCTATACCGTGTTGCTGAGGATAGACGAACACTATCCATATTGATCGCCAATGTCTGGGAGACTGGACAGGGCATATAGTAGAACACGGATAAATGTAACATCATAATTTTGATGTACATAAATTAATTAATATAAGGTCAGTTTTTTCTTTTTTTTTTTTCTTTTTAAAGATCTTGCATTGATTTTTGTTCACTGCTTCGTAATTTGTATAATGGAAGTGGTAGAAGACCCTTCGCCATCTCTCTGAATCCACGCCTGGCTTGTAAACATGTAGAGCGGTGAATGACAATAACTACTGCAATGCTTTTGATTTATGATCATCACACAATGATTTAAATTTAAGACTGCAACAATGATTGTTGACCAATAGATAAATAAAAACAAGATAGCATTGAACTTGACATAGCAAAATGCTGCTAAGAGTTTTATATGCTGTGCTGCTTCTTCCTCTTCTAAAAGCTGCAATATACAGTAGTAGTAGTAGTAGTAGTAGTAGTAGTAGTAGTAGTAGTAGTAGTAGTAGTTAACTATGGAACTCTACTGCTGTAGGTTTCTCTGATAGCTTCTAATAATTTCAGTTTATATTCAGCTGCTTATTGTCTACAAGACCAGTTCAATACAAACGATATACCGTACAGCAGGAAATGAAGGATGGTCTTTTCTATTATTTTAAGAAGACGATAGTCAGGAGACTGCTTAATAATCATCTGCCTTTGAATGCTGACCAATATTCAATGAATGTTCGTTTGCAAGCCATAGCTGAAGAGTTCAACTTATTAGGCCTGCATAGGCCTTCTCAATTTTTAACAATCTTGATTGCCGTATCGAAAAGGGAATAGAGCTCTTGACCATGACAAGGGATCAATAAGCAGCCAATAACCTCCTGCTAAAAAGGGTGATCAATACTGTGTTGTGGTTGACATTGGTTGGAAATCATAGGAGAACCCCTCGCCATCCAAATGGTATGATCTTGCAACTCGGTGTGTTAGGAAACTATCTCCACAGTGAAATGATCTCACCTCTAGTCACACCAAGTAGCTTAAAATTGACAGCACTGAAGCTGGTATCACAGTGATTTCTTTAGCAAGAACATGCTGCTGATGATGGAAACAGTGAATTTTGAATGCTATTTGACATAATGACTATTGTCATCATTACTGTGATTCTGAGTTATGAATATCTTAGTTAATGCACTGTATGCTTAACTTGAGGTATGCAGATGACACCACTTTGGTTGCTGAAAGTAAGGAAGAGCTCAAGGATATCATTATGAAAGTTAAAGAACAGAGTGAAACCATACCGGTAGGCCTGTACTTGAATATTAACATGACAAAACTAATGACAACAGGTTAAACATCAAACATTATGATAGATAATAAGTCAATCACAGAGGTGAATAGTTTCTGTTTGTTGGGATCTAACATTAGTAGCAGTGGCTCATGCAGTCCAGAGATTCGCTGAAGACTTGCCCTAGGAAGAGCAGCTTTTAAAGGCCTGGATAAGATTTTCAAGTGTTCAGATGTATCTCTGCCTATTAAAATCAGAATGGTAAAGGTACTAGTCTTTCCCACAGCTAAATATGGTTTTGAGATCTGGACCATAAGGAAACGAGATAGGAAGTATATTGATGCTTTTGAGCTCTGGTGTTGGAGAAGGATACTGCATATCCCTTGGACAGCCAAGAAAACAAATGTATGGGTGATTCAAAAAATCAAACCAGATCTATCTCTTGAAGCAATGATAACAAGATTACAGCTTCATATATTGGACACATTACGAGACGTTCTGATTCGTTGGAAAAGAAAAGGTGGAAGGGTCTCGGAGACTAGGGCGGCCAGCATTGTAATGGATCGACTCCATCAAATCCAACATGAATATATCATTGAAGGATCTGAAGTAGGCTATATGAGTGAAGACCGAATCATATGGAGACAGTCCATCCATGCAGTCGCTGGGAGTCGACACCGACTTGATGGCAACTGATCATCATCATCATCATGGTTCAAAACGAGAGGTGTTGCCAACTTGATACTGCCCGATGCTCCAAGTGACAAACCCTTTTTATTGCAGAGAGAGCTTTGAAGCCATTCTTTCAATGTTGCCTCAATAATATTGCAGCTTTTCAGTTGGTCAATGCAATATAATCCCAATTACAGGGACATGCGAAACATAACTTGAAAATAATTACATTGTGATCAAAAAATCGATTGAAGAAAAGCTAATAAGGATGACGTGTTTTGCTTGTCGAGCAAGCATTATCCCCTTCTCTATCTTTAGCGTTATCCCGCCTAGTGGCAGGTTCCGCTATGTGGGATCATAGTCTCCATTTCCTTCGGTCTTGGGTCATGTCAGGATGAAGATTGACAGCCTTTAAGTCGTTGGGCAGTGTATCGGCCCACCGTTGCCTTGGTCGTCCTCTGGGCCTTTTCTCAGCCACATCTAGTGTGTAAGCTGCTTTTGCCATTGTGTCGCCCTCTGCACACAGCACATGTCCAAACCTTCTCAAATGGCTTTCCTGCATTTTTTTCTCGATGTGTGCAACACCAAGCGATTTCTGATGTCATCATTTGAAATATGATCCAGTCTAGTCTCCATGACACGTAGGCGACGTTCTGCTTCCTTAGTAGCTGGCCAGAACTCTGTGCCATATAGAGCGACAGGACGAATGACAGTCCGGCAGATCTTAGATTTGGTCATTCATCCTATGGTCACAGGTGACGCCAGTTGTCATTCGCCACTTCGTCCAGGCTGCGTGTATCCTTGCATTGACCTCATCAGTAAGTCACCCATCATCAGAGATAGTGGAGCCGAGATACTTAAATTTCGCTACACGAGGTAGATCTTCTCTGTCAATGATAATGGTCCCAAATTCCTGTGTATCAGACATCATGTATTCCGTCTTCATTTTGTCGAGTTGCAGACCATATTGCGCAAGTCCATTGTACCTCTCGTGTTTGACGTTGGAGATCAAGTTTTCTCTCAGCTGCCAACATGACATCATCTGCATAGAGAAGTGTCCATGGTAGCGGCTGGTGCAGGTCTGACATTACAGTGTCCATCACAAGAATGAAAAGCAGTGGTGATAAGGCGGAGTCTTGGTGGACACCTACAGTGATGCGAAAGTCATTTGACGGTCCTGCGGCAGCTAGGACATAGCTCCTTGGTTCTGCATAAAGCAGCTGCATCCACTTAAGGTGTTCTGGGATGCCGTGTTGACGGAGCGCTAACCAGATTAGGTCATGTGGTAACCGATCAAAAGCCTTCTCAAGGTGAGGAAAGCAAGATACAAAGACTTCTTCTCCTTCTCCTAGTGCCGTGCCCTCTCAGGACGTTGACGATCAGTAGCATGATCGTTTTTTGTCCATAGTTCTCCTGAACAGTTCGAGTCTTGTCACCCCAAACCACTGGCTTAAGTTGTCGACCCACGATATCTTTCTTCGCCCCGGACCACGTATTTTCCATCGAAGTATTAATTGAAGGAGTTGGTATTTACTGTTTTGCATCATATGACCAAAGTATTCTAGCTTTCTTCTCTTGATGGTATTGAGAATTTCAGTTTTTCTTGTTCATACACTGCAAAACTTCTACATTGGTAATTTTGGCTGTCCAAGGCATCTTCAGCATCCTTCGTTACGTCCACATTTCAAATGCTTGTAGCTTCTTGTACATGGTTTCAGTTAATGCAGCAAGCATCATCAGCATACCTGCCAACCTCTCAAACTGAAAAATCGGGAGATTTTGAAGACTATCTATGTCTAATCATATTTCTTCACATATTACCGAGGAACCGACAAAATCACTCAGATCGAAAAAGCACAATAGCCTAGCGGCACATTAATGCCCACAACATCTAAGTTATACACACAAATAATTTCACAGATACAATATTCCGCAACCTACAACTACCTCTCACCCACAGGCTATTATTAAAACCTCTAGGAACGCATGCTGAATTAACCATCGACTATTTCAAAAGAAGATATATTCAAATTGAACTAAGCGGGACGCGTAATTATGGAGAATTATCAATAAATTATCGATATGAAGCGAAACTGCGGTATCGAAACACACTACACGTAAAATCGATCTGTTCGATGGATAAATGGAGTTAGTTATTTCGCACCTTTAGTCTGAAATTACGCGTGGGATTTGAAAAAATCGGGAGAAATAATACGTTAAGCGGGAGGGTGGGAGAAATGGTGTAAATTCGGGAGTATCCCGCATAAATCAGCAGAGTTGGCTGGTATGCATCAGATATGAATCTATATATTTTAATTACGTGTAATTTGTTTGCTAGGTGTGTTTTCACATCTCCCAGTAAATTGGATTATTGTGTGTTGACCAACTGAGAAGTTGCAATATCAACTGTATTTCTTAGTTAAACTTTTAATAAATTGCTATGAGGAAGAGAAAGACAGAGCTCAAATGGTTTCGAGAAGTGAGAACGGACCTAGCCAAGATAGGGTACAAGAAGGTTACATAGCAGATAGGGAGAAATTTAGACGACTAAAAGGACCGTTCTTACTAACTCCGGTTAAATCTTTACTGGCACTTTTACGGCAAGTTTACTGGAACTTGATTCTTACAATACCAGGTTAGCGACAAACTGACAGTTAAATAAGTCTTAACCAGCAGTGAACTTTACTGGAGGATTCTCCTCCCGTAAACTGCTTTACTGCCAGATTTTCTACTATAATCTCAATGCCAGCTGATTACATACATCGTCAATATGCCTAGAATTATCCGTAATTTCATGAGTTTCATAAATGCTGATACTGTTCAAAGAAGGAGACGAAAAGTATATAAGAATCGAAGTGATTATTACGAGGAGTTAGATGATCATGACCTTTTTAGTCGATTCTGTTTGACGAAGCTTTTCCTCTTGAGGCCTTTATTTGTCTCATTTGGAGATAATTGTCCTTCCATATCTAATATTTCTCTTTATAATCGTAACGTAACAAACAGATTGCGCCAAGAACACAGATCAAGATCAAGGAATATAAAATATATATTTATTATTTACTCCCTGACGCAGATCCAGTCATGCCAACTATTGAGAGTTATCAAGAAATCTGCAAATCAAACCAGAAATATGTACGAACTGTTGGAAATTATGCGCAGATCCGCTAACCTACCGTAAACATTAACCGGAACATGGTAAGAAAGATCGAATGTTTACCGGGACCTAACTCCGACCGTAAACTCAACTGTCAGAGTTTACTGTCACTTTACTGGAGATTGTAACAACGGGCCTTTAAGAGTACAGAGGTTTCCAGGAAATGCGAGAGGAGCCACTGGCAGAGAAAAGAACCTTCACAGAACAACAGAAGAGGGAAGTAGGAGAAAGGATGAGAAGATACTGGCAGAGAGTCAAGGCAGAGAATAATGTAAAGACTGTCAAGCGTGGTCTATAGAAGGCCAAGACGATAATAAATAATAAATTCCTATGAGAATTGCTAAGAATAATCATCTAAATTAAAACACAATTCATCTTGTGCATGCTTTTCAAGTAACATGGCATTGCGACCCTGAGTCGAAACAATGTTTTGCCGCTCGTTTCTAGGTTACCTGGCATGCCAGGGCTTTTGTACTTCGTTTGGTAAGTGCTGGTCCCTTCCGGAAACTGAAAGAAACCACAAACAGGAGTGTTTTAGTTTCTCTTTGCTAACAAAACTGCTCCGTTTCCTTGACATGGAAAGTAGTCGGGGTGGAGCAATATGGCGGCGCACAGCCTGACCGAAGCTGTGATTCTGGCGTCTATTTCGGCTGATTTTGATGATAGTGTCCATAAAAGTGAGGACATTTTTGATAAATAATAATAATAATAATAATAATAATGTTATTGGTTTTACGTCCCTTTTAACTACCCTGGCTTTTAGAGACACCGGGGTGCCGGAATTTTTCCCCGAAGGGGATCTTTAACGTGCCAGTAAATGTACCGACACGGCTCCCTCGCATTTGCGCACCCTCAAATGCCAGCTGACTGCGCCAGGTTTCGAACCTGCAACCTTGGGCTCAGCAAGCGAGAACGTTACCCCTGAGCCACGCAGCCAGACAGGACATTTTTTAATCTGGCGATGAAAGTAATATATCCGTGAGTGATTCAAGTGACGATATTGATATCAGCGTCGCAAGAAATCATGGAGGAGGCGATAACATTATGAGAAGCAATCAGGGTTCCAGCCACACATTTGCTTTGAACACTTCCACACACTCAAGCCGATTTTCACCACATAGTAATAAAGATGCATTTTTCTATCACTTCCTCAAACAAAATTGCTTTCCAGTTTGATTAATGCAACATGGAAGAATTTCTAACAAAACATTCAATATTTTCAAACTTCTAAGGTCTAACTAAACAGTTCACAGTTAAGTACATTTTATTCTAAATTCAAGAACTCTTCAAGGGGTAATATGAGACAGCCAACTATTCCTAAGAAAGCTTCGTATAACTTTTCATATTTGTTTCTTTTGGCCTTAAGAAAAACTTGACTTATTAAAAACAACAATCGGACTGTATAGAGGTCTCATGACCAAAGTCTCCAAATTTTCATTCATAAAGAATCTACAGTACAGTCAACTACCCATTTAGTGTGCCTGTATTTAAGGATTTCTGGTCTTAAAGCTTCATGTAACACAAAGAGTACCTTTCCTTACCCCTATTTAATGTTGTCTTCTATTTGAGGTGCAAAATAGTTGGTCCCCAGGCAAGTGCTAAATGGACGTTTCACCGTATTTTAAAATTCCATAGAAAATAATAAAATATTTTCCAAAAGTTTGAGATACCATTCACTAAGTACACAGTATTAAGGCAATGTCAGAAGTGGACTTGTTCTGAAGCTACAGATATATGTAATTGTTTTACCTGAACTTTATTTTCTTAATATTTTATTTTTTATTTCAATAAATAACTTAAAAAAGAGGACTTCCATTCAGTTCAAAAGAACATAATGCAGAAATGCATTATGTTGATAAATCCACAAAACAGCTAGTATTCATTTCCAAATGCTGAATTATGTTGACAAATGAATTAAAGCTATGGTGTTCGTTATTTCTTCAAGCACAACTGAGTCTATCTTCCATTTCCTTTTCTTTCTCCAGTAGTCCAGAGCCCCAGATTTTTCTATTCCTTGTAAAAGGAATAAACAATACGAAGAAGCCTGATACTATAATCCACGCACCAGCTAAGTAGAAGGACAAATCCCAGTATCCCGTCACATCACGCACCCAACCTGCAAATAAAAAAGAAAAGAATTACGTTCTGTCGTCATTATAATGCAAAACTCTTCCATTGTGCTCTTTGGACAGTGAGATTCATGTGCAAATGACGAAGTCCCGCAGGGGTCATACGGGGGCAGATTGCGATTAGTCATGGCCAGATAACCAGCTTGTACCAGCGGGTCAGGGAGCCCCATCCCGGTTTTTCGCCACTTTAGAAATAAATTATTGACAGTTTTTGGCAGGTTTATCCAGTCTGGAAAACAGCGTGGAAACGAAGGTTAATGTATTGGTTCATCTTCGCAAATTTGTCATTTTTACAGACTTTTCAGGTTCTTGACCAGGATTTATATACTGTACATGGCAGCCCATAAGATGAAAGCAATGGTGTTTGCAGATGATTTGATGATTTGGGGAAACAAGGAGGAGGAGGAGGAGGAGGAGGTACAGGAACAGTTGGACGTGTGGGAAGAAATAATACAAGGGTATGGGATGAAATTTAGCATAAATAAGAGTGAGATGGTGATCAAAACAAGGAAGAAGGAAAGAACCACAACAGGAATAACAATTGGTGGGGAACAGATGAAGAAAGTGGAGAGTTTCAAGTATCTGGGAAGCCTGATACAAGATATTGGAAGAAACGATAGAGAAATAAATGAGCGGGGGAGACAGGCATAAGCATTCCGGAGGAGTGTGAGAAGCATGTTATGGATCAAGGATGTCCCTCAGAACAGCAAAAAGATCATATATCGGACGTACTATGTCCCTATCCTGACGTATGCCTCGGAGACCTGGGTTATGAAAGGAAGGGAGAAGAGCAAAATACAGGCCAGTGAGATGAGGTTCCTGAGAAGCAGTATTGGAGCTACAAAGAGGGACAGAATAAGAAATGAGAGGACCAGAGAATTAATGAAGGAGGAACATTTCAGGATGGTATAGAGAAATCTAGACGGTATGGACATGTAAAACGAATGGAGGAGAAGAGGATACCCAGGAGGATACACGAGACGAAGTGGGAAGGAAAGAGACCAAGAGGGAGATCGAGAGACAGGTGGCTGAAGGGGGTGGAAGAAAGCGTGAAGAAGAGAGGAGAAGACTGGACAAGGGTGGAGGCTGAGAGATGGTGGGAAGACAGAAGACATTGGAGAGGCTTGTGTTCCAAACAGACCCTGCCAGTGGCTGGAAACTGTGCAAGACGATGATGATGACATGGCAGCCCATAACAAAAGCGAGGGGGACAAGCAGAATTATTCAGGAAAGGTGAGATGGAGATATTGAACTGAGGAAGAGGTGTGCCTGGTGAAGGTTGTGCCAAGACGAGTCTTATTGACATTTATGGTAAGACCAAAGCGATCACATGCACTTTTGTAACAATTAACTGACTCTTGCAGCTCTTCTGGTGTAGGAGTTGGCGACGCAGCATCATCTGCATACAACATGTTAGTAACCTTAGTAACCTGAGTTTTCCTTAAGGAGCGGAAACGAGTTAGGTTGAAAAGCCCTCCATCAAAACGATACTTGACCTCCACACCTGGGATGTTTGTGGGTGAATCATAAAGCATTGCAGCCGAGTACAGCGCAAAAAGCGTTGGAGCCAGTACACATCCTTGTTTCAGTCCATGGGTAATGGGAAATTCATCGGACATCTTATTCTGATGGCAAACCTGACCTGTCATGCCATCATGGAGAGCTTTGATTAGATCTACAAAACGCTGAGGGCAACCAAACCGCTTCAGCACCGCCCACATGGCTGGTCTTGGAACTGAATCAAATGCCTTTTCCAAGTCATAAAAGACTAAGAAGAGTGGATTCTGTTGTTCTATACACTTTTCTTGTAGCTGTCTCACACAGAAAATCAAGTCAATTGTGCTTCTGGAAGCTCTAAATCCACATTGTGACTCTGGGAGGATTTTCTCAGAGATAACCTCGAGGCAGTTAAGTAGAATTCTTGCAAGAATCTTCCCAACAATAGATAGCAGTGATATACCACGGTAGTTGCCATAAACACTGCGATCACCCTTTTTAAAGATAGTGATGATAGTGGCATTCTTTAGGTCTCCAGGTACCGTTCTTGATTCCCATATTCTGAGGATAAGGGTGAAAATCCTTGTTTTGAGGGAATGACTTCCGGCTTGAATTAGTTCCAGAGGGATGTTGTCTGGACCAGGTGCCTTTCTGGGTTTCAATTGGGTGAGAGCTGCACTGAATTCATGATAAGTAGGAGGTACTGCCAACCACAGTTGTTCAGGTTATTGCGGTACAACACAAAGGAAGTCTTCAGCAGCTGCTGATGGACGATTTAGGAGATTGGAGAAGTGCTCCTTCCAGTGTTCCAAGATTTCTTGACTATCAGTAAAGGTAGTAGAATTATCAGCGCTTTTCTGTGTACCTGATGATGTGCGAGATGGTCCATAAAGTTCCTCAAGTCTCGAGCATCCGATAGTCTCTGCAGTTCCTGAGCCTTCTGTTGCCACCAAGTATTTTTAATCTGCCTTATCTGCATCTAACATTTACACTTGAGTTCCAGTAATTTATCTCTCTTTGTGTTGGAAGTTGGGTCTTGAAGATGGGGAAGATAGGCATTCTTTTTGGCATTGATGAGAGACAGAAGTTCTTCATTGTTGTCATCAAACCAGTCTTGCCTTTTCCGCACTATAAAACCAATGGTTTCCTCAACTGACTGTGTGATAATCTTCTGTAGTGTGGCCCATTCTTGCCGAATGTCATTCGTTACAGGGTTTTCTGATAACTGGGTGACGATCCTGTTTCCAAAATGTTTATAGATGGATTCATCCTGAAGTTTGGCTGTATTAAACTTCTTTCTTGGCAAATTTTTGATGTTCCTAGGTGGTTTAGGACTGATGGATATCCTGAGCTTACATATAAGAAGTTTATGATCTGTCCAACAATCGTCTATATTCCTTGCTGTTCTGGTAATAAGAGTGTCCTTCTTATCACATTGCCGGGTCATGATATAATCAAGAATGTGCCAATGTTTGGAACGAGGATGCATCCACGTGGTTTTGAAGCAGTTAGGTAGCCGGAACTGCGTGTTGGTAGTGAAAAGTTCGTGTTCTGCACAAAGACCAAGAAGCAACAGTCCATTGGGATTACATTTTCCAAGTCCCTGTTTGCCCATCACATTATTCCATAGCCTGTGATCTTTCCCAACTCTGGCATTGAAATCACTGAGGAGCAAGAGTTTATCTGCAGATGGTACCTTGGAGATGATTTCACTTAGCTGATTATAGAATTGAGCCTTTACTTCATCATCAGAATCTAAGGAAGGAGCATAGGCAGAGATGAGTGTCATAAAGGAACCTCCTGAGAGTGGTATACGAAGAGTCATGAGCCTTTCGCTGATTGTAATGGGCGTAAGTTGGTGATAATTTACCAGTTTAGTCTTCACAGCGAAGCCCACACCATGAATACGACATTCATCCTCCTCCTTTCCTTTCCAGAAGATGGTATATCCTGTTCCAGATTCAGTAATCTTGCCTTCAGCAGACAGCCTAGTTTCACTGAGAGCAGCAATGTCAACGTTGAGTTTTGATAACTCATGGGTTACAAGAGCTGACCTTCTCTCAGGTCTAATGTTATTGTCCATATCAAACAAAGTTCTGATGTCCCATGATCTAATAATCCATTTGTGATTCTTTACTGTTTTTGAGTTTCGACCGCATGAGGGATGACCTGCTGAGTGAGACTGCCCAGCCGGACCAAGATTGTGACTTCCGATGTTTAGCCCACCTTTTCTAGGGCCTTCCCCATGTGGGGTGGGCAGCGGTGATCCTAAATAGGCCTGCCCAAACACAGATGCAGGACCAAATTCCTGAGTAGTCACAAAGTCTCCGGAAGACGACCATCACACATTTGCTGCCAACGCACAGGTCCGAACTGGGGGCTTCCAGTTACACCCATAACCAGCCCCCACCGTCCATATCCCATCACCATTGGACTTGGAAAGTAAGTGACGTATGGAAGAAGTGCCACTGGCATGAATTTGTTTAGGGTGGATCTCAGCTTGCCAGGACGAGATCCACACACTATGATCTCCGAGCCCTATCCTGCGGCTCACAAAGAATGAGACATGCAGAACCGAACACACAGACTGCAACAAACTGCCGCATACTCAAGTACTACTGAGGTGCGCCTTTACAGCCAGTCCGTCTGACCTGACCTCTTCCGCCTCTATGACCGTTGGGAGCCATGAGAGTGATTGGCTCCTCCTCCGCTCATTTTGCCGATGGGCCAAAATCTGCTCATCATAATTATAGACAATAATTTGCCCTATTAAACCTGAGCAATAGGCTGCCCCTTTCACCAACCACACTGTGCCAGAGTTCACCTCTTCCACTGCAGGTACCGTTGAGGACTTCACCGTAACCCTGGCAAGGGACCCTAACAAGGTACTACCAGCCGGGCCAGCTGGACCAGGGTTTTTAAAGAGGTGTTACTCCTCTATCACTCCCTACTTTATTCTACTGAGTACCCCCTAATGATGCTCTACTGTAGTAGAGTAACACTGTACTATGTATTAAGTATATCTGCATAAAACGTGCATAAATAAAAAGTATCAGGTTGAGGGAGTCTGGAGGATTCTCCCAAATGAAACTGTCTATCTTGAGATTGATCCAGTCACCAGCACAATAAAGAAGAAAAGAATTTCATATTTTTTTTCACATCTTACGGCTTCCAGACAACATAATTGTATGCCAACTAGTGATGAGAAATCTAGGAAAGAAAACTGGAGGAAAATGGATCCAAGAAATCCAACAAGATCTCAAAGCAGTTGGACTCAAGATAACAGATGCCGGGGAGAAAAATAAAATTAATACCTTTCTTAAGGTGACAAATTTTCTTCAGAAATGACACATAGAAAGCCTATGGAGATTTCAGAGGAGTCGAGAAAATCCCGATCGGAAAGAATGAAAAAATACTGGAAAGAGCGCAGGAACTAAGCAGTACTACCTTCAAAGAAGAAGCGATTGTGGAATGACTCAAGTGGTCCAATGTGACCAATCAAGATTAATAATAATAATAAATATACCTGAAATATGTGACAAATAAGTAAAAATATTTATGTTCGACCCTGACTATTATGTGTTAGAAAACTGTATCATAATGATGGTCATTGTACCACTATTTTTCATTATGAAACAGTTTCTCCCACCAATCACAGCTCAAGAAACAGTTGTTTGACCAATTAGATAAGGTTAGCATTGCACCTGCGTGGAGTTCCAAGGCCTTCTAAACTGCGTTGCCTAGTGTCCTAGTGGGGTAATCGAGAAGGCCATGGTCAAACACAAGGCATTCTCTGCGTCCCATGCGCTCGCTCTGTTCAGTACATAAAACTGGCGAAATCTCGACAGATATTTAAGAATATTTATCTTCGAACATAAAATAGTTATGATAATTATAGTCGAAGATAAACAGTCGTATGCAACTCGCCTATAATGGTAATTAAGACACTCTTATGGAAATTATAAAACTCGCATACGCTCGTTTTATATATATACTCGTGTCTTAATTATAGCCATTATAGGCTCGTTGCATAATGTACTATTAATTATAATTTAGTTTATTAATGACAATATCATCATCTTGCACAGTTTCCTGCCCCTGGCCGGGTCTGTTTGGAACACAAGCCTCTCCAACGTCTTCTGTCTTCCCACCATCTCTCAGCCTCCACCCTTGTCCAGTCTTCTCCTTTCTTCTTCATGCTTTCTTCCACCCCTTTCAGCCACCTGTCTCTCTGTCTCTTTCCTTCCCACTTCGTCTCATGTATCCTCCTGGGTATCCTCTTCTCCTCCTTTCGTTTTACATGTCCATACCACCCAAGTCTAGATTTCTCTATACCATCCTGTAATGGTTCCTCCTTCATTAATTCTCTGGTCCTTTCATTTCTTATTCTGTCCATCTTTGTAGCTTCTCAAGAACCTCATCTCACTGGCCTGTATTTTGCTCTTCTCCCTTCCTTTCATAACCCAGGTCTCTGAGGCATACGTCAGGATAGGGACATAGTACGTCCGATATATGATCTTTTGGCTGTTCTGAGGGACATCCTTGCTCCATAACATACTTCTCACACTCCTCCGGAATGCTTCTGCCTGTCTTCCCCCACTCATTTATTTCTCTATCGTTTATTCCATTATCTTGTATCAGGCTTCCCAGATACTTGAAACTCTCCACATTCTTCAGCTGTTTCCCACCAATTGTTATTCCTGTTGTGGTTCTTTCCTTCTTCCTTGTTGTGATCACCATCTCACTCTTATTTATGTTAAATTTCATCCCATATCCTTGTATTATTCCTTCACACAAGTCCAACTGTTACTATACCTCCTCCTCCTTGTTTCCCCAAATCATCAAATCATCTGCAAACACCATTGCTTTCATTGACAATATAAACAGCAGTATTCACGAATGCAATTTATCCTATGCCTCACTGACTGCTGGAGAATTGCAACACACAACGAGATACATCTTCAGGTTGTCCATCACAAATGACCAATGATTATCGCGAAACATTTTTTTCTGAAGGTGCGAAACTGGGGCAATATGCTTCTTTCCCTCGAGGTGTGGTGTAACTTGAGATCGCTGTTCAGCATTGACTGCTTTCCCTCATGGTTGGGCAGAACGGAACACCTCCATCAGAAGTAAAATTATCCTTAGGTTTTGCAACATACTGCTGCAGACGATAACCTGTAGTTGCTTGTACTTAGGCATCGTAGAACTGTCTTACACTTCACAGTGCCAGAAATGAACTGCATGCGAGTGACACTGGTTCGAGGTAGATGGGGGGGGAGAGAGGGGGGGAGGAGGTCTAGCACGTGGTGCAATATGGCTACGTACAAGGAAATCCCCGGCTCCCACAGTGAGTGGGACAGGGCGACAAGGCAAGAAAAACACAGCAGCAAGCTAACATATGCTCTGCATGATGATTAAATAGCTCACAGGTTCTACCCCGTTGAAGTAACACAGAACAAAATTGCAATAAACTGTAAGATCTAGCATACTCATTTAAAAAAAGATAAATATTATGTCTTTTCATGTGCTAATATGTAAAAAGCAGGATTTATAGACAAAATGTTTAAAATATGTATTTACATAAAAAATATTTATATACCTCAAAATCCGAGCCCTACTAATAATAAAACGAATAATGTTAAAAAAGAAGTTTTACGCTAGTGGTTGTAAGGATTACAGTTGTGATCCACAACGATAGGTTGCTTTGTAACTCAACAACACTCGGCCTAGGTTAGTAGGCGAATGATCTGTCCAATAGGGAAGGGTGCATGAGGAAAGTACACAAAGATTCAAGCACGACTATTGTGATCCACGCGACCACTGGAGTGTTTCAAGTTAGGACAGGGGAGGTGGTACTTGAGACGAACAGGCTGGAAAAACTAAACCAACAAACCACCCTTATTCTATGTCGAAAGAATGTTCTCGAATGAGAAACATGTTATGGCCCTTTGAGCTAGAATATTCAACAAATTATGTAGAATGGTCCGGTTGAGCTCAAATATTTTTGAAGGAAGACTATACTTCCCGAGTGCTTTGGCATTGCTCGTGATGTCGATACTATATATTACGAGGTCTTGTTTTTTAAGTAAGGTCAGTTTTGTTTAAAGCCCGTAGTTAGTGCACACGCCACAACAAGCTTGCGCACTACCTCCCGGCATCCTTTGTGAACAAGCAGGCGTCAGTTGCAGCTATGTAGCTAACCTGTACGCTGAACTGCGCATTTTTACAGTGTTCAAGATTATTGATTCCCCCGCCGCATGTGAGGTACGATCTGTGATACGTTTTTTGAGTGCAAGAAACATGTCGGCTGCAGACATTCATCGTCAGCTTTGTGAGGTGTATGGTGATAATGCAATGACGAAAGGTAAAGTGCGAAAATGGGTATGCGAGTTCAAAAGTGGCCGTGAAAAAGTTCATGACGAACGCTCAGGTCTGCGATCACAGATGACTTGGTGACTGCAATTGACACGAAAATTCACCGAGGACCGAAGATTCATGATAACCACTCTATCAATGGATTTTCCTCAAGTGTGAATTCTTGGTTGTCAGAGCAGGCGGCAAACTTTTATGCAGAGGGATTTCAGAACTTAGTTTTAAGGTATGACAAGTGCCTAAATAAACAAGGCAACTATGTAGAAAAATAGAGGAAGGTATGTAAAACCTGTATGTAAATCCTGTTAACGACCAGGAAAAGGGAAAAACCAAGGAGTGGGATAACACTTGGGAGGTGGACAGCTGAAGAAGGTGGAAAGTCTCAAGTACTTGGGAAGTATAGTGGAGGAAAATGGGAGAAATGATAAAGAGATTACGGAACGTGGCAGACAAGCAGAAGCATTTCTGAGAAGCATTAGGAGCTTAGTGTGAAATAAAGATGTCCCACAAAAAAGCAAGGAAGTTTTATACAGAAGCTACTATATCCCGATAATGACCTATGCATCAGAAACGTGGATAATGAAGAAAAGAGACATAAGCAGAATACAGGCAAGTGAAATGAAGTTCCTACGAAGTAGGATCGGAGTAACAAGAAGAGACAGGGTGAGGAATGAAAAGGTCAGGGAAATAGTGAAAGAGGAGCCCTTGCAGGGTAGGATTGAGACATCAAGCCTGAGGTGGTATGGACACTTAAAGAGAATGGAAGAGAAGAAGATTCCCAAGAGGATACATGAGATGCAGATGCAGAAGAAACGACCAAGGGGAAGACCAAGAGATAGATGGCTGAAAGGAGTGGAGGAATGTGTCAAGATGAGAGGCGAGGACTGGACTAGAGTGACAGCGGAGAGGTGGTGGGAAGAAAGGACTAAGTGGCGAGGCTTATGTTCCAAACAGACCCAGGCTGGGGCTGGAAACTGTACAAGATGATGATGATGATGATGTAAAATGAAAATCCACAGCCTGCTTCCAGTCTCCGACCGGGTCAGGAATGGAATGAATGAAGCCCCCATCTAGCGGCGAGGATATGAACTGTGCCGGCTGCCGAGGCCTGACGCTCTCCTCTGGGGCAATGATTAAATGAATGACAGATGAACTGAAATGATAGCGGAGAGTGTTGCTGGAATGAAATTTTGACAGGGAAAACCGGAGTACCTGGAGAAAAACCTGTCTGCCTCCGTTTTGTCCAGCACAGATCTCACATGGAGTGACCGGGATTTGAACCACGGACCCAGCGGTGAGAGGCCGGCGTGCTGCCGCCTAAGCCACGGAGGCTTCCGATGATTATGTAAAACCTAAAAATAAATGTGGTTTCAAAATAAAATTTTTGGTTAATTTAAAATAAAATAAAACGGCCCTTACTTAAAAAGCAGCCCTCGTATAATGAGTATCAAGATGTCTTGCATTGGTCTGCTTAACCCTAGAACTGCGGACCGTCTTCCAGGAAGACGGTGTGTTGTTTAATCAAGTGCGACCGTCTCTCTGAAAGACGGTCTTGGAATTCAAATATAGTACTACTGTTAGCCTTCAGATGGCACTAATTTCAAGTTATGCTGGTTCCCGATGCTTTTATCTTTCGTAGTGTAAGTCTTTGGCAAACAAATGACAGTATGCAAGCTATTATTTGGCTGCAGAAGTGGAAGTACTTCCATGTTGATATTGAAGTTGCATTGAGCAAAATGGCCGCCAACTATGTAGACGATTCAGAAATTTAGCACTTGATTTTTGACGATTCGTGTTGTGATGGTCCCAATTTAAGACCAGAACGAAATAATTTTATATATTATTATTATTATTATTATTATTATTATTATTATTATTATTATCAATATTTTTTAAGTTTACATTTTACCTTTTATTAGTTATTATGTTAACTAATATATTTATATCTATTATTATGCGGTAATGTAGAATATTATGGCAATTGAAAGGATTTGGAGCGGTACACATTATATTTGAAATTAGTTTGACGCTTGACTGAATATGATTTCTGAAGAAAATTCGAACAAGAGAAAAAGAGGGTGTCCATAGAAGGCGGCTTCTTGGAAATGACATAAATAGACACTTATGTCTGTCACATCAAGTATTCTACCTATATACAAATCATACTAAGAAAAGATTCTAAGAAGACTTACCACTAACAATGCTGGGCCGATGAATGAATCCTTTGCAACTATATACAGAGGGTGGGCTAGACCTCCCGAGAAATACTACAAAGAAGTATTGTCATTGTTGATATATGAAAGGCGGGCTTATATCGCCTAGCGACTTCTGAAGAGGGGTCATACACGTGCTTTACCTGGGAACGTTATATATATATGACGGCCGCCCAAATGGAATGATTATTATTGAATTGCTGGAGGAGAAGGAAGGATGCTGAGTGGAGCAGAGAAACGTGTATCGAGATGGAGTCTATAACGCAGTTCTAAACTAGACAGTTGACTATTAAGTATGTGAATTTGATAAGACATTCTGTCTCATCAAACTGTGACATGGTTGTGTACGAGGCTATTGTCACAGGGATGATTTTTGGAATTTATTCCGTCATCCACATATAAATTAATTACTTTGAGGATGATCAGGGCCACCTGGAAGTCTCTACGCAACAATCCAACTACAAAGATCTTCAATGCGGTGAGCGATGTAAACAGTTATACTCCAGTCAAATCAGAAGGCTATCATGCTTATTAAATTCAATATATTCTATTCAATTAACTCAGTATACTCCAATTTCTAATCAAGAACCATAATACAAGTAAATTCAGTAGATTCTTTAATTTAAATTTATTATTATTATTTTCTTTAGTATTTTATATTTTTTTTTTACTTGTTGTTTATTATATATTAAATTCATTTTAAATTCAAATGCTTGACTGGTTTCCTTTAGTAGCTAGAAATTACTATAAGGCAACACCATACTCCTGAACTAATTATCGTAAGGTTAGATTACGTAAGTTTCACTACGGCTGGAGATAGGAATTTCGATGCTCTGCCTCTGTTTAACCGAGGTTTAATATATTATATTGATCATGATATATAAATGATCTGGCGCCCTGGCAATACATATGATACTACACATTATGTACTTTTTTAGTGAAGCTGACAACAATACAGATACACTATTAGATTAATACACAATCAAATGTTTCTTTTTGATCACCCTAAAGTGGGCGACTATTTAAATAATGAGCTTTGCATATTAACTTTTTTTAATTAACTTTATTCTTATTAACAGTAATCAAGTTTAAATATCTCTATAAACCATTACAATAACGCCCAACTAGCGGAGCGCTTTTCTTATTAATCATAGAACCCCATTAAGCTCACACACCAACCCATTACAAATGGCCCCCAACTATGTGGCACGGAAACCTAACGATATTTACGGAAGGAGTGAGTGTTAATTCAGTGCAAATTGTCAGTGATTTTGGGGGAAAGTGAAGTGAAGTAGTGTATTATTAGTGATTGATTTTGGGGGAAAGTGAAGTGAAGTAGTGTATTATTAGTGATTGATTTTGGGGGAAAGTGAGGTGAATTTTGGAACGGTAAACTTTATACGGTGTACTTCGAGATGGCGGATGAGGAACAAAGGAAATTGAGGAGTAGGGGTAAAGGCGAGAAAGCTAATTATACGAAAGTTGATAGTGATACTGAGGCTGAGAGCGTAGAGGATTATACCAAGATGTCGGAGGTAAATCTTGAGAGTATTCCTGAGAATAATCCCGAGGTTAACCCCGAGACGAATATAGAGGTACATCCTGAAATAAATCCTGAGACTAGTGGAGGGAAGGAGAAACAAAAGCCTTTGGATATTTCGGAAAACAAATTAGATGAGATCATGGGAATGTTTCGGGAGATAAGTAAGCAAAATCAGGAGATAAGTAAGCAAAATCAGGAGATGAGTAGGGAGATGAGAGAGGAGATAAGCAAGGCAATAGACAAGAAGCTAGAAGATAGCAATAAAAATAATCAGGAGATAAGTAAGCAAAATCAGGAGATAAGTAAGCAAAATCAGGAGATGAGTAGGGAGATGAGAGAGGAAATAAGTAAGCAAAATCAGGAGATAAGTAAGCAAAATCAGGAGATGAGTAGGGAGATGAGAGAGGAAATAAGTAAGCAAAATCAGGAGATGAGTAGGGAGATGAGAGAGGAAATAAGTAGGCAAAATCAGGAGATGAGTAGGGAGATAAGAGAAGCGATGTGTAAAGATAATAAAGAAATTAATCAGAAACTAGATAATATGGTCAAGGAGAATGAGGAATTAAATAGGAAGTATGGGACGCTGCAGGAGAGTATTCAGGGGGCAAAACAGGAGATCAGATGTGAAATTAAGGATGTGTTAGAAGAAAAGGCTAAAAATATTATAGAGGAAGTAGATCTGAAATTAGTAGAAGTGGAAGGGAAAATTCAGGAAAAGTTAGTCAATCAAAGAGAGAATCTTCAGAAAATAGTACAGATGGAAACTAGACAAGTAAGAACAGAATTGGGAGGAGAGATAAAGAAAGTGCAGTCAGAATTTCATAAGAAAGTAGAGGATAGTCACCTGACAAATGAAGAAAATTATCAGGAGATTCAGGAAAAACAGAAGATATTAAGAAATGAATTGATAGAAAAAGAGAATAATTTGAAAGAAAGAGTGGAAATGGTAGAAAAAGTGGCGGATAAAAAGATAGCAGAAATTGAGACTAAGTTAAGAAAGCAATTAAGGCAGGAGGGAATACAGGGTAGAGTTATTGTATCAGGAGGTGGAATGAAGGAAACTGAACTAGTTAAGTTCTCTAACGAGCAGGGATGTCCTATGGAATTCATAACTATAGTTGAAAATAAATTCAAGGAAAGGCTACTAGAAGGACAGATAGAGTGGAATATGGTAGTGGAGATATTAGATCAGGCTTTTGTGGGGGAAACAAAAAGCTGGTTTTCTGTCTATAAAAACACTTTAGTGGACTTTAATGATTTTAAAAATAAATTTTGTGAAAAATATTGGAATGATGAAATACAGGCCCAGAAAAGGGAAAGTATTATTTGTGGGATATATCCGCCTGAAAGTACTTGCAGTATGACTGAATATTTTCTGAATAAGGTTATCATCTGCAAATATCTAGATGGCATGACACAAGACAGCGATATAGTCAGGCAAATGATAAAGCATTTCCCATTCCGAATAAGAGAGGCTGCATGCATGCAACGCACTTCGACTATCACAGAGTTAGAAAGATTATTAGGGAGATTTGATGCTCTAGAGAATAGTGTTGGTGAAACACCGGCAGGACAGCAGAATAGTCGATATATGAATGAGAATAGGAATCAAAATAATAATGGCAGGCAACAACACCAGAATTTTCAAGGCAACAATAGGGGGCGTAATTTTGAAAATTCATATGCTCAAAATAACAGGGGGCTATTTCAAGGTAGAGATGGTTATCAGAATAACCGTGGCCAGTATCATGGCAATAGGAGAAACCATGATAATAACCACAATGGTAATCAGGATAATAATGCAGGTCCTAACAATGGGCAGCGTTATTACAATCAAAGAAATAATGCAGGAAATTCAGGGAGGCAGAGAGAAGAAAATCAAGGTAATGGCAGCAACCCTCGTCAGAACCACAACAAAAATAACGGGGAGACACAAAACCAAGATAATGGTACCGATACTTTAAATGTGAACCAGACTGTGACGTAAGGTCAAGTTGTCAGTCTGAGTCTTTTCCAGCTTACACCATTTTAAGCGAACCGTATGACCTAAATATCCGTAATGATTTATTAAGTGAATTTATGGATGTATCTAAAGAATCTACAGTTATTAATTTTAACTCAGTGTTAAAATTACAAGTGTTAGGGGCGTGTATCGATACACTTTTTGACAGTGGCTGTCAGGTTTCTTGCATCAGTGCAGCATTTTATAATAATAGGAAGGAAAATGGTATTAAAATTGAGGAAATTCCAATTAGAACTACTTTCGTGTTAACTGCGGTGGGCAAGAAATCTCACATAATTTCTAAACAAGTAATTGTAGAAATTTTAATAGGAGGTAAGATTGGAACTCATGTTTGTTTAGTGATTCCAAATCTTGTTTACTCACTGATTATGGGTTCGGACTGGATGTCGCAACATTCTGCACAGCTATGCTATAAAGAGGGTAATATTAAATTCAGATGGATGAATGAAAATATGATCATATCATTTAATAATTCGAGTAAGTTTTATGGTGGTTCCAAGAATATATGTACGCTTGAGGAGATATTAACGACTAAAGGAGTCGATATTTGCAGTAAGGTTAGTGGTGAGATTGTCGGGGTATCTATTGAAAAGGAACCTCATTTTTTACATTTTTTAGGCAGTATGATGACGAAGGATTCTCTAGAGGATACCTTGCGTAAAGCTGCATTACAGAGTGAGTTAGAGAGTAATCGAGTGGATGAACTATTGGAGGTGTTGATAGAGAATAAGTATATATTTGAGGACCGTATTGGATTAGCTAATTGCTACGAACATTCATTAAATGTAATTGATCGCAGTATTTTTGTAGGTCATCGCTACCCCGTGCCTTACAAATTCCAGGAAGCTGTGAGAAGGCAGATTGAAAGCATGTTGCGGGATAAAATTATAGAACCCTCGATTAGCCCATATATTAATTCATTAATTGTTATTCCCAAGTCTGACGGAAAAGTAAGACTTTGTTTAGATGCACGAAATTTGAACAACCATATATCTATGGATCAGCTTAGATCTCAATCAATTGAGGAATTAGTTCAGGGATTTCCAGGAAAACAATGGTTTACATGTGTTGACTTAAGTTCAAGTTTTTGGCAAGTTTCGCTAAAAAAGGAAGATAGGCCTTTAACCGCTTTTTCCTTTCAAAATCATCTGTATCAATTCTGTCGAGTAGCTTTTGGCCTGAAGAGTAGTTCTGCAGCACTGATTAGAGCTCTAGGGATCGCTTTAGGAAGCGATATGGACAAATTTGTAACTATATATATAGACGATTTGGTGATTAGTTCAGAAACATTCAGTGAGCACTTAATGCACCTGGATCGGGTTTTTAAGAAATTAGCGAGAGCTGGTTTCACTCTCAAACTCAGTAAGTCATTTTTTTGTCGTAAGGAAATTACTTTTCTTGGTCATACGGTGTCTGCGGAAGGTGTGAAGCCCGAGGAAAGCAGGGTAGGTAAGATTTTAGATGCTAAATCACCTAGGAATGTGAAAGAACTGAAAACATATCTGGGCATGTGCAATTATTTTCGTCGATGTATTATGAGGTATGCTTGTATGGTGGAACCATTCCGTGAGTTATTAAAATCAGGTAATAAATGGTGTTGGACAGAAATGCACGAGGGAGCATTTAAGGCTCTCAAAATTGGATTTGAGAAGGCCGTAGTGTTAAAGTACCCTTTAAAGGACAGACCATATGTGCTGATGACTGATGCATCCCACATTGGCATTTCCGGTGTACTATGCCAGAAAGATGAGGAGGGCAATTTGAGGATTGTGTCCCTGGCCTCACGTGGTCTTTCTGCCGCTGAAAAGCGCTACACTATAACGGAGTTGGAATTACTAGGCATTGTGTACAGCCTAAGTAAATTCAGAATGTATGTCCTTGGCGGGAAATTTGAAATCTTCACAGATCACCACGCCCTAGCATTTATTAACACATGTAAACTGAGTAGTAACCGCGTTAGCAGATGGATTCTTGCACTGCAGGAATATGATTTCGACATACATCATATTAAAGGTAAGGATAACATTTTGGCAGACATGTTATCTAGAGACGTCAATTTAAATCACAGTGAGTCAGTTGTTAAGGCGAACCAAGGGGTGTTGATATGCGCGTGCTTGGATCCTACCAATGAAGAATCTTTAAAGGTGTTAAGAAATCTGTTGGTAAGTCAGAGAGAAGATAAGATATTAAAAGAACCTTTATCATTGTTAGAAGGAAGTGATTTAGAGTGTGTGGAATCTGGGAGATTCATATACAAAATGTTGGACGGATTTCTAGCACGGAAATGTGGGGAAGAAAAATGGGCTATTTGTGTGCCTAAATCTTTAACGGAGGAACTTACTTGGTTTATCCATAAGGAACTAGGGCATTTTGGAGCTAATAAAGTGCTCTATGAACTCCAACAAAACTTCATTTGGTGTAGAATGGGGAGAGAAATTAGGACTATTCTTGCAAAGTGTGACCTCTGTCAGAAATCTAAATTTCCAAATAGATATTTAACGGGCGAAATGCAGGCCGTTCTCACAAGTAAACCCGGAGAGTTACTATGTGCGGACCTATTTGGGCCTATAGTGAAAGGTCAATTTGGCTATGAATACATTTTTGTAATAGTTGACTCATTCAGTAAATATGTCAAACTATATGCTTTAAGGAAGGCCACCGGGAAAGCTTGTAGCAAATTGATCATAGAGAAATATATACCTGAGTTCGGTCTTCCACTCAAAATATTAACTGATAGCGGCCCGCAATTCACATCTAAACACTGGAAAACCAAGATGCGTGAAGCCGGGATATCACATGTCCATTCATCAGTTCGCTATCCACAAGGGAATATTTGTGAAAGAAATATGAAGGAACTTGGTCGCTTGTTACGAGCTCTCGTGTATGACAAACACTCTTCTTGGGTATCGCAACTTAGCAGAGTTGAAACTTGGTTGAATGCTGTCCAACACGAAAGCACGAAAATGACGCCGCATGAAGTGCATTTTGGCAGTAAGCCACAAAATGAGTTAGCAAGAATATTGGGATTAACAGTGGGAAAAGAACCAGGATTGGATGTCATTATCCAGATGGCAAAAAAGAATTTAGGTAAAGCAGCTGAACGCAGAATTCGCCAACAAAAAGGTAAAAAGCTGGATCAATTTGAGGTCGGTGACAAAGTCTTGTTGCGTGTTCCAAGGCAATCCAGTATTCTTCAGAAAGTTATAATGAAGTTCTTCCTTATTTTTGAAGGCCCCTATACTGTGCAGAAGAGGATAGGTAAATGCGCATATGTCCTAGAAGACGCAGGAAAACGATTATATGGCACTTACAATGTGAGATCCTTAAGGAAATATGTGTCATGAGTAATAGAAGTGAAGTTGATGGTAAGTAAGGAAAGTCGCTGAATAATAAGTCAATGATTGTGGTCTGAACGAGTAGGTAATGGCGAGGGTTTGCATCAACCTATGATATTGGGTGTCTTGAAGAGCACAGAGGAAATATAAAGCGTATTTTGTCGGCTATAAGCTTGGGTATTTGAGTGTGATATATATACATATGTGGGGTAATTTAGCGCACTGCATTTGCACTGAACGATGTTGCCTTAGGTAATACAAGCTAATAAAGTTTCATTTTTTTTATAATATGCCTGTGTTACTAGATACATATAATTCCTGAGAGACTGGAGTAGATCTGGTGACTCGCATCACATACCAAGTGTTGTGAAGTGATAAAGTGAATTAATCAGTTGGCAGTCCCACCAACTAGCCATAGTGTATTCAGTTCGACACCAGGCTGAAAATTGAATTCTACGTCCTCAAGATATAAAGCAAAGGTGTATGCCACCCAAATATACATAAGTGCAACGATGACTTATGTCCAAAACAAGAATATAAAAGTGAAGGGTATTTTGATGTACATTGTTTACAGGTCGCTTGAATTATGTAAAGAAGAAAGAAAAAGACATTATGAACAGTGAAAGACTGAAATTTAAAATATATATAAATATATATTAAACTTGAAGGGTATATGTTTTGTATGTTGGTAATTGCTTTGAAGAGTATAATATTGTCGATGTTGGTAATTTCTTTGTAGGGTATAATATTTCATATTTGTACAAGTGTTGAAGAGAAGTATGGTGATATGATTGTTGACATATACCATAATTCTCTGGGGCGAATATGTGATGGTCCCAATTTAAGACCAGAACGAAATAATTTTATATATTATTATTATTATTATTATTATTATTATTATTATTATCAATATTTTTTAAGTTTACATTTTACCTTTTATTAGTTATTATGTTAACTAATATATTTATATCTATTATTATGCGGTAATGTAGAATATTATGGCAATTGAAAGGATTTGGAGCGGTACACATTATATTTGAAATTAGTTTGACGCTTGACTGAATATGATTTCTGAAGAAAATTCGAACAAGAGAAAAAGAGGGTGTCCATAGAAGGCGGCTTCTTGGAAATGACATAAATAGACACTTATGTCTGTCACATCAAGTATTCTACCTATATACAAATCATACTAAGAAAAGATTCTAAGAAGACTTACCACTAACAATGCTGGGCCGATGAATGAATCCTTTGCAACTATATACAGAGGGTGGGCTAGACCTCCCGAGAAATACTACAAAGAAGTATTGTCATTGTTGATATATGAAAGGCGGGCTTATATCGCCTAGCGACTTCTGAAGAGGGGTCATACACGTGCTTTACCTGGGAACGTTATATATATATGACGGCCGCCCAAATGGAATGATTATTATTGAATTGCTGGAGGAGAAGGAAGGATGCTGAGTGGAGCAGAGAAACGTGTATCGAGATGGAGTCTATAACGCAGTTCTAAACTAGACAGTTGACTATTAAGTATGTGAATTTGATAAGACATTCTGTCTCATCAAACTGTGACATGGTTGTGTACGAGGCTATTGTCACAGGGATGATTTTTGGAATTTATTCCGTCATCCACATATAAATTAATTACTTTGAGGATGATCAGGGCCACCTGGAAGTCTCTACGCAACAATCCAACTACAAAGATCTTCAATGCGGTGAGCGATGTAAACAGTTATACTCCAGTCAAATCAGAAGGCTATCATGCTTATTAAATTCAATATATTCTATTCAATTAACTCAGTATACTCCAATTTCTAATCAAGAACCATAATACAAGTAAATTCAGTAGATTCTTTAATTTAAATTTATTATTATTATTTTCTTTAGTATTTTATATTTTTTTTTTACTTGTTGTTTATTATATATTAAATTCATTTTAAATTCAAATGCTTGACTGGTTTCCTTTAGTAGCTAGAAATTACTATAAGGCAACACCATACTCCTGAACTAATTATCGTAAGGTTAGATTACGTAAGTTTCACTACGGCTGGAGATAGGAATTTCGATGCTCTGCCTCTGTTTAACCGAGGTTTAATATATTATATTGATCATGATATATAAATGATCTGGCGCCCTGGCAATACATATGATACTACACATTATGTACTTTTTTAGTGAAGCTGACAACAATACAGATACACTATTAGATTAATACACAATCAAATGTTTCTTTTTGATCACCCTAAAGTGGGCGACTATTTAAATAATGAGCTTTGCATATTAACTTTTTTTAATTAACTTTATTCTTATTAACAGTAATCAAGTTTAAATATCTCTATAAACCATTACAATAACGCCCAACTAGCGGAGCGCTTTTCTTATTAATCATAGAACCCCATTAAGCTCACACACCAACCCATTACAGTGTGATAGTATGGACGATGACAGTGATTATTGTGTGGATTCGTATGAAAATGAAGATGGTGAAAGCAGTGGCAGTGATACCGGCGAACGGGATGTCACGCAAATTATGGAAATCCCCATCAATGCAAGCGATGTTTATCATGTTCCGACAGACCCTGTACACATGCCTAATGTTAGCCGTGAAGTGGTAAGTGTGAACTAGACTGATATTCAACCCGAAGAAAGTGACTTTCCAGGTAAAAATGTACCGTTTATCGTTCATCATCCTGGGCCTGTGAACTTGCCTCCCCGTAATCGCGCGCCGATTATGTACTTCAAAATCGAGAAATGTCATATTTTTGTAAAAATAATTTTCTTTTTAGTAAATAACAGGAATTAATTGAAACTGGTTCTTGAATTAGTAACAAAAAACTATGAACTTTTCATTTATGATGTCTCTGATGAACATTTAACTCAGCAATATGGTTTTCTAGAGCAGAAAAGTCAATAATTTTTTATTTTTTTTATTTTTTATAAAATACTTTTTATGATTAATTCAAAGTGGCGAGTCTGAATGATTCACCTATATCAATATAATATAGAACAGTCTTTCAGCTTTATATTGGTGTATGATAAGTCATATTCATGAACACAGTATGCTTACAGATACCAAATTCCTTTAGTGTGTACTTTATGGGAATTTACTGCAGCATATGACAGAAAAACCTGCAGCAGTTCTAGGGTTAATGAGCACTATTCAACGTCTTGGTGAGATGTACCATACCAACTGACAAACCCAATGGTACACTGGGGCGAAACGCTTTAAATATTTGAGCTTAACCGGACCATTCTCCATAATTTGTTGGACCCTTATTCTAAACAAAGAATTGTCCAAACAGAACAGAATGTTCCATGGCACTGGACATACCTGCAAGAGGTGGCCCTGTGAGGTTGCCAATTCCTTGACACATCAAGATGAGCCCATAAGCAGTGGTAAAGCGGTCCAATGGTATGAGTTGCACCAGGATCACAGGTGTAAAAGAGAAATTTGATGCAAAGAAGAGTCCAAATACTGCACCACTAGTGAGAATAGCCGTAAAGTTGGAGATACAAATCGGCATAAAACACACGGCGATTCCACAGAAGAAAAGGCAGGCGGAATATGACTTGGTGACGTTCATCCATGGTTGATCACCTGCCCAGCCCAAACCAACCTGTACAAAAATAAAAACAGATTAGAATAACTCACTAAAAGTTCAAAATGTTGTAAATTTCGAGTATTTGAGTGTTCTAGTTAATAATAAAAAAAAAAGTGAGTGAAGAAATAAATAGACTGATTATTAATGGAAAAAGAGCCTATTTTGCCAATCTGAAACTCATTAAGTCGCAATTGTTGTCGCATAAAACAAAAAACAAAATTTATAAGACCTTGATCAGACCACTGTTAACTTATGACTCAGAAACATGCAACAAGTTGATTCAGGATTGCAATAAACTTAGGGTGTTTGAGAGGAAAATAATACGGAGAATTTATGGTGCTGTATCGGATCGAGGAGAATGGAGGATACAAACTAATAGATGTTTTTAAATATCCGTATTGATGTTAGAATTAAACGTTTAAATTATACGCCAAATCAATACATAAACAAATATATATTTTATATATTAGTACATGTTTCGACCCACCATGGGGTCATCCTCAGCCTAAAAAGAAAATCAATTAAGAATTGAAACTAAAATAGCATATGTGACTTAAATCTAAATTAAAATGAAAAATTAATGATAATAATTGTAATAAATAAAATATAGTAATAAAAATGTATATCCTTACAAATGTAGTATTAATTAAATAAATATAAGATTGGTCTTTTAACAATAATTTTAAAAAGTAGTTAGAAAATAAGAACTATTAACGGTGACTGTAAAAATGTTAAGCTTTAAAAAATTATCAAAATATACACAAAATAATTTAGAAAATCAATAAAATAATTCAGTTCGACACTTGAGTTAAATAAGTTGAATCCTCTTCAATATGGAGTTTATTAACGATTTTAAAAAGGTTTCAACCAGTATTACGATGACATAAAATAACCTTGTTGTATGGGATGGAGAAATTCGGAAATTCGTACAAGAATTTTAGTTGAAATGCCCAATATGGACATGTGGCAATTCTAATAAATGTCCAAAACGTTTAGAAGAAAAACCGGGATTCTTTTTAGGCTGAGGATGACCCCATGGTGGGTCATAACATGTACTAATAAATGAAAAAAATCCACAGCCTGCTTCCAGTCTCCGACCGGGTCAGGAATGGAATGAATGAAGCCCCCATCTAGCGGCGAGGAGTTGAACTGTGCCGGCTGCCGAGGCCTGACGCACTCCTCTGGGGCAATGATTAAATGAATGACAGATGAAATGAAATGATAGTGGAGAGTGTTGCTGGAATGAAATGTTGACAGGGAAAACCGGAGTACCCGGAGAAAAACCTGTCTGCCTCCGTTCTGTCCAGCACAGATCTCACATGGAGTGACCGGGATTTGAACCACGGACCCAGCGGTGAGAGGCCGGCGTGCTGCCGCCTAAGCCACGGAGGCTTCGTACTAATAAATAAAATATATATTTTTTTATGTATTGATTTGGCGTATAATTTAAACGTTTAACAAACTAATAGGGAAATGGATGAAATCCTCAAAAGCCAAGACATTGTTCGATACAAAAAATCACAACGACTACGTTGGCTGGGTCACATTGAAAGGATGGAAGACAAAAGAACACCAAAGGTTATATATAAAGCCAGAATGGAAAGAAGACGACGCCCTGGGAGACCAAGGAATCGATGGAAAGATGAAGTGGAGGTGGACTTGCATACAATGAACGTACGACCCTGGAGAACAGCTGTCCAAGATCAAGATCGATGGGAATCTCTGGTTGGCGAAGCCAAAGCTCACATCGGGCTGTAGTGCCAGATAAAGAAGGAAAAGAAAGAAGAATAACCATGTATTGGTAGGAAAGATATATACGGTAATAAAATTTGCTGTCAGCTATAGTTGATAAATTAGCAGAAATAAATATCTTCACTCCTGCAAAGGGTGGCTTTAGTGGCATAGTTGGTAGCATGCTGAGCTTCTATGCCCAAGATAGCGGGTTCAAACCCGGCCGAAGCCTTAGGATTTTTTGAGAGCGTTAAAAATCCCTCAGTATGCCTTCCTTCGGAGGGGAAGTAAAGCCGCGGTCCCATGTCATAGATTTATGGCATGTTAAAGAACCTTCCACTAATTACACCTGTGTGAAGTTAAATTGTATAGGTTAGGAATGTAAACAACGCTCTTATATTCCTACGTTCGTTGCCAAGAGCCGACTGCGGTGGCGTCCTAGTAGCTAAGTTCTGAACTAGGCCTAGTAGTCGTTGACGGTGGCGTTTGGAGGCAAAAGTAGGAATATTTGAAAAAATCAAAGTTGCAGTCCTTACTTGAATTAAAAATCAGATACACACACTAATACAGCCATCACAATTAACATCGGTTATCAGACAGATTCTACACACACACAAAGTACACGGGGCTACATGACCGCGTTGTCGCAGCCCCTAAACTATAGAACCAACCAACTCCTGCAAAGAGACTGCCACAAGTCAAAAATATCTGATTTTGAATTATACCTTCACTGGATAATGCCGTGCACACTCGAGAACAGAGCCTCTCTCACAAGTGAAATCTCACGCTTGCAAACCGAAGCGCAGAAGTTCTGTGCATCAGACCAGTGATTTGATTTGGGATAACTCGGCTAAGCTTGGCTTGGATGCTGTAGCACGCTGCAGAGCAACGAAGCATACATTTATAGCTTATTTATCAGTGAAATAGAGGGACAACCATATAATAATACTGCAACCTTCTCCGAAGAAAGCAAAGACTCCTGAAAGTCCATTTAAATTGAAGTGGAAACTTTCTTAATTTTTTAATCGTAATCTGCCATACAATAATTATGTGTACAAGAGAATAGTACTGTATATCGGAAGACACTACAACAGAGTACATTCAGAAAAATATGGTGAAATCATAGGGGATGCCAGGGTGTAAGAATTAAGGAACACTAACGTTCCTGACTTTCTTTTCCTCTGTTGGGCCACCAAATGTAACATTTCTGCCACTCTTGGGACACCAACTGCAATGATTCAAAGAATGGTCCACAACCTTTACTGAATGAATAATAATAATAATAATAGATAATAACAAGAAATCATTATTCCTAAATGCCCAAGTTTCCACATTACTGCACAGACATCTGAACGGAAGCCTTACATGCTGCAGAGTGCCTTATGATGCACAGAAAAGGTCTTATGGAGAAACTTGAAACCAAAGAAAGGAAGATCTTATGGAAAATCTTGGGTCCAGTCAAGAATAATGGTGATTACAGACGGAGGCATAACCATGAACTCTACACACGTTACCAAAATCACTGACGTGATGAGAAAGAGGAGGATTGTGTTCTATGGTCATTTAACAAGACTGAGCCCAATGTGATTGTCAAACAAAATCTTTATGTCCAGTGTTTCTCGAGATTACCAACGACATCCAAGAATCAGGGACTTTGTTTTATACTAAGTAGAGATAAGTTTTATTTAATTTTTTGTTTTTATTAATTTAAGATTTGTTTCATATTTAGATGTCCACCTCTAAATTATTAATTTCTATCCTAATTTGTGTCCTTTAATCTGTATAAAAATTGGTGGGGAACAGCTGAAGAAAGTGGAGAGTTTCAAGTAACTGGGAAGCCTGATAGAAGATAATGGAAGAAACGGTAGAGAAATAAATGAGCGGGGGAGACAGGCAGAAGCATTCCGGAGGAGTGTGAGAATAATGTTATGGAGCAAGGATGTCCCTCAGAACAGCAAAAAGATCATATATCGGATGTACTATGTCCCTATCCTTACGTATGCCTCGGAGACCTATGTTATGAAAGGAAGGGAGAAGAGCAAAATACAGGCCAGTGAGATGAGGTTCTTGAGAAGCAGTATTGAAGCTACAAAGATGGACAGAATAAGAAATGAGTGGACGAGAGAATTAATGAAGGAGGAACCATTACAGGATGGTATAGAGAAACCTAGACTTAGATGGTATTGACATGTAAAACGAATGGAGGAGAAGAGGATACCCAGGAGGATACACGAGACGAAGTGGGAAGGAAAGAGACCGAGTGGAAGACCGAGAGACAGGTGGCTGAAGGGGGTGGAAGAAAGTGTGAAGAAGAGAGAAGACTGGACAAGGGTGGAGGCTGAGAGATGGTGGGAAGACAGAAGACGTTGGAGAGGCTTGTGTTCCAAACAGACCCGGCCAGTGGCTGGAAACTGTGCAAGATGTTGATGAATCTGTATTAAGAGGGGCAGATTACTTCATAGTTCCACCCCTTCAAGCCTCAATAACTAACTAACCAACCACTGGGTAAGTATAAGGTAACTAGTGCAACATACCATTCCAATAGTGCTGGAGATCCCGATCACACTGAGCATGAGTGAGCTCTCAGACTCTGTATAACCTTTCAGGGTCATGTATTCAGCCAAGTAGAAGTAAGGCACGATAAACCAGGTGAACAGCAGGATGGTAGCAAGAGACATCAGCAGGAAGTGAAGTTCGAGAAACATGGAGAAGTCCAACATTTCTTTGAGCAGCTCCAGGAGGTCTGAATACCACTTCTAAAATCAACAGTGACAAAAAAAGAATTAGCAGCCATAGAGAATCATGGGGTATACAGATCCTCATCCTCTCCAACCAATCTAGCTTTTGAGTGCAACAGCCAATAGGAAGAGACTTGGCTAGAGCAGTATAATTTATTAATGATAAAGCACTCAAATTGTGCATAGTGATTATAAACAAACTGTCATTCACAAAACATCACAATGGATGATCCCCAATTTGCACAATATATTACATGGTATCTCCTACATTGTACACCGCATAATTTACATATGCTGGATTCATCAGTGTCATGAAAGTAGTCGGTATTGCACAGTTTGCCATCGAATTAACAAAGTGTCGCAAGTCTTGGTTAGTGTTCATCCATGTCCTAGTCATCATGGCCTAAGTTGTGTAAAACTCGAGCCAGATTTTGTCCCTCTTCTGTATTCTTTCCTGCATTTTTTTTCCAGGCGTCTGTGGATGGTAGCCCTCTCTTCATCCGAAGGTCCTTAATGAAGAAGGTCTCCCTGGCGAGTTCATATGCTAATCTAGATTTTGTTTATTTCGATATCCCCAGGGTAGCCTTCAGGAAGCGCGATTTGACTGCTTCAAGCATCCTCAAGTCTGCCAGGGATAATTTCTCCCAGATGATCTCAAGTCCATATGTGGCAATGGACGTTTATTTTCACATCAAATAATCTCATAGCAGTTCCCAATGAGAGCTTCGTGATTGTTTTAATGTCATATATGGCTTTGGTAGCGGCTATTGCTCGAGACTTTATGTGAACTCTATAGGCTCTTGCTGTTTGCATTGTCAATCCTCGATATTTAAATGTATTTACTGACTTGAGGGGAGTCGATCCTAGGTATATCCCGTCTCCTGAAGCCTCTCTACCTCCTTTCCGAAACACTATTTTCACTGTTTTCTCTGGGTTAATTTAAATCTTGTTGTCCTTTGCCCACCTGTCTAGATTGTCTATGGCATTTTGAAATTCAGAAATGGAACTCGAACCAATGACCATATTATCATCATCAGCTTCTAAAGGCTAAAAGCCTCGTCTTACGGTCTTCAGCAGTCCTCTTCATATTGACATACGAGTCACATTCCATTTCCTTGACAATGTTCTTGAGATACGATTGTCTTGGTCGTCCCCTTGGTTTCTTCCCCCAAAATTTTTCCTTCAAAATGACCTGGAGGAGAGTGTCATGTCTGAGTACGTGCTTTCCTTTTCTTGATGGTGTTCAACAGGCATCGATTCTCCTGAATTTGGTTCTGAACAAGCTCATTTCTCATTCTTTCCATCCAGCTTGTTCAGGTAATTCGTCTCCAAAACCACATTTCAGCTGCCTCAAGTTTTCATTCTTCTTGTTTCCGAAGTGTCCATGTTTCACAACCATAGGTTAACACACTCCAAACAAAAGTCTTGAGAAATGACTTCTTTATCTTCAAGTTGAGGTGCTCATTGAGCAGCAAATTATTCTTATTTGGAAAGGCTTTCTTCGCCAACACTATTCTTTTCTTAATTTCTGAGATACATCTGTTGCCATAATTAATTACACTTCCCAAATAGCAAAATTCCGTTACTTGTTCAATGGCACTGTCATTTAACATTATATTAGCTGAAATTGGTTGTTTCTTTTTATCAACCACCATTAATTTTGTCTTCCGAGAATTAACTCTTAGCCCGAATTTTCCTAAGGATTTCTGAAAAACTTAACATTCTATTCATTTCACATGCAGAGTTTGCTAAAAGTGCAATATCGTCTGCAAAGCGAATGCTATGAACCTGTATTCATTAAATTTTAATCCTTTTGTTTTCTCTTTTAATGTATTTACTGGAGCTTCTACATAGATATTAAAAAGATATGGTGATAGAGAACAACCCTGCCTTACACCTCTTCTTCTTATTATATTATCTGCATATAATAATATTGTAAGATTTGCTGTTCCTTGCCTAGCTGCTATCACCACATCATATGCCGCTGAGCATTATAAGAATGCTAGTTGTAAACCATTGCACATTGTTGGTGTTCTGCTGTTTTGTCTGAATGAAGAGGATTTGTCAGCCAAATATAAAGTGCATGTGATGAATAAACTCCTAACTGTTGTATTAACTGCTCCTGGAATTTAATAATACCTAAAACACATTCCCTCAGCAGCCTGTCTACAGTGAATAGGTATAGTTGCGATGGCCAATGCATTCCCATAATCTTCCCGCTGCAGTTACGCTCAAATGATTATAAGGGCTCGGTGTAGGCTTCTTTCTCTCGACACCAAACTTATGACCATTCCCTCGTAGTACAGCAGAAACTTAAAAGATCCATCTCCCGTTTAAGGCCCATTTACCCTCATAAAATCTTCCTCCTGCTGGCGGAAAAACATTTGTAAATGGTTGAAGATCAATTGCATGCTCCGTTTCTTTGACACCGGCCGAGGATGCGATGGCCATCACGACTATATTACATGTTGGAAGAGCGAGGGAGGGGTGTATTAATATTAACAAAAATAATATTAATAAGAGATATGGCCCTAACACAGAGCCCTGTGGTATGCCATGTTTTATCGTTGTGAGTTTTGAATAGTGAGATAGTTTCACTTTGCTAGAATTTTCATGTTGAATGTGGACACAATGAGTACGATTGGTTAAGTATGAATCTACCCATTTTGCTGGTATACCTCTTAGACCATAACTGCACAGTTTCTTTAGCAGCAACTTAGTATTTAGACAGTCGAACGCTTTTGATAGGTCTAGGAATATAGCTACAATTTCTTCATTTTTGTTAATGGCATCTATTATGGTACTTGTTACCTTGAAGGTCTTTTTGAAATCCATACTGAGCTTGTGGTAGCAGATGGTGTTTTGTTATGAATGTTTTGAGTCTATCTAGATAAATAATTTCAAATATTTTTGAAAACTCTGAAGGAATGGTAATTGGTTTAGTTAGATATGCCACTTGCTGAGCCTGATTTATGTATTGGTACAACTTAACATTTATTTAGATCTGATGGGAATTCTCCTTGAGAGAAAGAGCTATTTATTATGTGTGTTACAGATGCAAAGATGCAGTGTTTACATAATTTTAGTATACTGCTAGGTATACCATCCATTCCACTGAAGATTTATTTTTCAGGGAATCAATTACCCCTTCCACCTCACTTTCATTTGTTGGAAGTAAAAATAACGTATGCCTATTTAAGTCATTGGATCTATTACATTTTTAGGTCGATTTCTTTTTCCTATGTTAATTAATTTTTCCACTACCGGTACATTAATAAAATAGCAGTTAGACATTTCACAAATATCTACTGGATCACTTAGTTTTGTATTGACTTGCTTATGTTTTATGTTTGATTTATTGTTATTTAAATTTTTATTTCAGATGTTGTTAATTATTTTCCAGGAAGTTTTACTAATGTTGTCGGAGGATTTAATTTTGTGATAACTATATAATCTCTTACCTCCTCGTTTTCCCTTGCTATAGTAGTCATCGAGTTTCGATAAATATCGGGACACGAAGAAGCTCTCAGTCGATACCTGTGGATGTTGAGCATGGCACCTCTGTACATCACGGAGTTCCTGCAACAAGAAAAGAAAGAATGTATTATACAGAAAGTAGTGTTTCTCATCCTGATGAGTCCAATGGGGGTGGGTTATGAATTCTTTGAGTGGAGCCGAAAAGGCACATTGGTGAGCCTGCTTAATACAGTAGGTGTTTGATATTGAATTTTAATTGGTTGAGAAGAAATTTGTGATATGAATTCTTTAAATATATTAATGGTAATATGAAAATAATAAATAATAATGTGTAATTATAGATTTAAAATATTTTGTATAATTGTGAATTGATTATAAAGAGAATATTTTTCCTCCTGATGAGAACCGCATTGATGCGCTGCTTTTTCCATTTAATGGCGATTATCTTTGAAAGCTTTTGCTTTTGGCTGATGTCACTGGAAGTGACAGTTTTGTACAAGAAAAAGTCTCAGATTTACCCCTAGGACAGCGGATTTTTTAGAGCATTAAAATCCTTCAGTATACTTTCCTTTGGAGGAGAAGTATCGCCGAAGGGCCCATGTCATAGTTATAAGCAGGGCTAGATTTGCGACGGTACACACCGGTACGCCGTACCGAAACCTCTGATCGGGGGAAAAGACGAATATACAACATAATTTTTTGAACTGTGGACATTAGTTGTAAGTCAAGGTCAATTTGGTCTTTGACTGGACTGTACTTCTAGCGGTACGCAAGGTGCTAGCTGACTCAGCCTTCCCTGCAACAGTTCAGCTTTCACTTAGTCGTCAATGTCAGTGCAGTCAGAACATTCGATGGCCTGTCACTGTTTCACAGTTTTGTTCTGTTTAATTGTGTAGTGTTTTGGAATCAAAGTGCGTAAATTTCGCTAATTGTGTGTTGTACGTGTACGTGCCTTTACAATGCATAAAATAACTAATTATTTTAGTAAACCGAAGAAACCAAAACTAGACGAAGAAACTGAAAAATACACATCACTTCCAATAGAATAGATTGCTATTTTTCTCACTGATTAACTTTTAAAGGTGTTCAGAAAGGCATAAAAATATAGTCTTCAGAACTCAATATCAATATTCCATAAAGACCCCACCCCCTCCCACCACCACCACTAAATAGCCCACAGTACCGGAACCTCTTTTTTTTTACAAATCAAGCACTGGTTATAAGGCATGTAAAGTGTGTAGCAAAATTTGTAGGTTATATTTGGCTGGCTAGAAACGCTCTAACAAGTTCCAATGTTCGCCACTAGGTGTTAGTGACAGTAGCATCTGGTAGACAAAGTTGGAACTACTTGAAATTGAACTTGTTGGGAGCCCTCCGGCGTTCACTTAAAAATATCCTGTTAATGCCATTGGCTGCAATTCATATAAAATACCGTATACTGTATGGAAATACGGTTTTCTACTTTATTAATATCTTTGTTACCGGTATCTTTTCAAAAAAATATGAAACTTTTCAACATATAAATATATAGCCTACTGTGATTGCAGTTCAATTGGTCTGTATTGGCTTGAATTTTTTTTATTTATTTATTTATTTATTTATTTATTTAAAACACAACTTGTGGCTTGTCTAACCTAACAATAATTAAAAGTAGACTTAAAAAACTAGTAATTTTTGGACACTATTGTTGTGCTTCCTCAACTTTTTTTCTTTCATATTACGGGCACATGTTTTTCCAAAACTTCATGGATACACAAATACATTGTTAATAATAACAGAAGTAAAAAAAACACACACAGTATCATTATTACAAAAAAGGTCCATCTTGGAGCTATTTCAGTGTTTATTTAAAATTGCCCAAACATTCAGTTGACTATCACACAGAAATAGGGCTCCATTTGAGCCCCAAACATGTACTGTTCTAATAGGAAAAATAATATAAAAAAATTGTACTGACCAGGGCAGAAGAAAATTATGATTTATTAGTGGTGATAAATTAAGGTATGCATATACTAAAAGCTTATATAACCTCGTAACACGTATTTCCAATATTTTCATTCCATTATATCTCAACTATTTCAACTTATCTATGTTCACATCCACATCTCTTCTATTCCAAGGTGCTTTTATCAAGACTTTTTCATGCTTTTATAACACATTTTGTGACAGATCTGTTTTTTTTTATTATTATTTTTAAAATGGGAGCTTTTCGAACAAGAATATTTTTAGAATCCCCTGTTATGGCAAAATTTATATTAAGTGTACTATGTTCTTGCACTGAGGAAGGTCACAATGTGACAAACCAGTACGGTTTTAATGTACAACATACATTGACTTGTGGTTATATAAACTTTTATTATAATTACATCGTTAATAAGGAATCGGGCTATTGTGGTCATTTTTATGTCATTTTGTATGTATGAGGGAGTTTTTTTTTAGTAAGGGCCGTTTTTTTTAAGCTCGTAGTTAGTGTACACGCCGCAACAAGCGTGTGCGCTACCTCCCGGCATCCTTTGCGAACAAGCAGGCGTCAGTTGCAGCTGTGTAGCTAACCTACTGTGCATCTTTACGATGTTCAAGATTATTGATTCCCCCGCCGCGTGTGAGGTACGATCTGTGATAAGTTTTTTGAGTCCAAGAAACATGTCGGCTGCAGACATTCATCGTCAGCTTTGTGAGGTGTATGGTGATAATGCAATGACGGAAGGTAAAGTGCGAAAATGGGTACGCGAGTTCAAAAGTGCCCGTGGAAATGTTCAAATGATGAACGCTCAGGTCTGTGATCACAGATGACTTGGTGACTGCAATTGACACAACAATTAACGAGGACCGAAGATTCATGATAACCACTCTATCAATGGATTTTCCTCAAAAGTGAATTCTTGGTTGTCGGAGCAGGCGGCAAACTTTCATGCAGAGGGATTTCAGAACTTAGTTTTAAGGTACGACAAGTACCTAAATAAACAAGGCAACTATGTAGAAAAATAGAGGAAGGTATGTAAAACCTAAAAATAAATGTGGTTTCAAAATAAAATGTTCCGTTAATTTAAAAAAAAGGCCCTTACTTAAAAACAGCCCTAGTATATACGTTTTGGAAGAAAATCCACATTTTTGAACCAATTCCTCTGAAACTTTTACCACATCACACATGAAACCCTAAAATCATTTCTTTAAATCAAAAACTGTTTTTTCATTTTTCAATTCTCTGAATTTTTGTACATCAGAATTTAAAAATGACAATTTTTTCAAAATGCCCTAAAATTAATAAATGTTATTCAATCATAAAATGTATTTTACCGAGTTCTTTTAACTAACGCATATAATGTTTTGAACTAGAATCGTGCAGTTATCTGCAATAGATAAGAGTGTAGGAGTCATTTTTTTCATTAAAAAAAAAAACGATTTTATCATTGCTTAAAATAAACAAGGTGCCCAAAGTTTTCCAAGTATCCAAACATCTCTAGTTCACAGCATTCCTACATTCATGAGCTTTAATTTGATGTATCAATAATATTCCTATATTAATTTTTAGCCTACTTTTCGCATTTTGTAAAAATGAGGAAAAAGTAGACTTATGAGATCGATCCGGGAAAATGTGTGTCTGTCTGTCTGTCTGTCTGTCTGTCTGTCTGTCTGTCTGTCTGTCCTTTTGTGTGGTGTGTGTGTGTGTGTGTGTGTGTGTGTGTGTGTGTGTGTCCTATCAACTCCAAAACGGCTGTAGCAATCTAATCCAAATTTGGCATGAGTTAAGATCTCTATCTGAATATCTCAATGCCGTATTGAAATTGATGTCAGTGCTACCAACTGCTGAAAAATCGCAATTGAAATTTCAGCTCCATGCTGGATATCTTGGAAGGTATGCATGGGAGTCATACCAAAATTAGCACACATATAGATAATCATATTTCAGTTTAATTTCCAGGAGGCCATACATGACAGTGTTGCCAAAATGATTCTAAGCCTGCTGATAAGTCAAATTTTTAAATGCATATAACTTCTACACTATCAATTGTATTTCAACCAAATTTCGTATGTACTATGTGTAGATAGATAGATATTACTGGGCGTAATCTTAAGAGCCAGTAGGGCTGCCAACTGTTTATAAATTATCTCAATTTCTTTTATCCAAATATCAATATATCAGAAAGTATGCAAGCCTACAGCTTTAAACTATGCACACGTATAGTACTTGACATTCTATATTAATTTTGAGGAACTAATGGACCTCAGTACTACCAACATGATTCTAAGGCTGCTGATAGGACCAATTGTAAATGCATGTAACTTCTATACTATCAATTGGATTTCAACCAAATTTCGTATGTGATATGTGTACTATAACCGATATGCCTATGCCTATTCTTAAGAGCAACTAGGGCTGCCAACTGTTAATAAATGCTGTCTCTATTCTTTTACCCTAATATCAATATATCAGCAAGTATTCAAGCCAACAGCTCTAAACTTTGCACACGTCTAGTGCCTTACATTCTAGATTAATTTGGAGTAACTAATATACGTCAGTGCTCCCAACATGATTCTAAGCCTGCTGATTGGTCCAATTTTAAAATACATGTAACTTGTATACAAATAAATGAATTTCATCCAAAATTGGCACAACAATTGATCATAATAGTTCAGATTACTTCTGACCAACACATGCATGACATTATTACCAACATGATTTTACGCGCGCTGATAGGTCCAATGTCTAACTACATGCAACGTCCATGCTATCCATTGGACTTCAACCTAATTTTGTATTCTGCACCTTAAGAGATGGAACTAAGAATATATTCAGTCACCAGGGCTGCCAACTGTAGTGCTCTATTAAGCTACATTATGCCAGTTATATTTCAAACTAATAAGAAATTTCGATATTACCAACTCAATTTTGTCATTATTCTAATTAGGTCCATATAGATTAATCATTGGAATGAATCTTACATTTCGAGAAAAGTAGGCTCTTTAGTTCGTCACGGTACTTCTTGTTGATGTTTATTTTAAAGGCATAAAATGTCCAAAATTTTAATTCTGAGAATAACCTAAATAAAGTTACACATTTGTGATATGACCAAATAAACTAACCTAGACATATTAACAAGAAGTTCCGTGACGAACTAAAGAGCCTACTTTTCTTAAAATTAAGGTTCATGCCAATGATTAATCTACAGTATATGAACCTATCTAGAATAATGACGAAATTAAGTTGGTAATATCGAAATGTCTAATTAGTTCGAAATATACCAGGTATAATGCAGCCTAATAGAGCATTACTGGTGACTGAATATATTCTTAGTTCCATCTCTTAAGGTACAGAATAAAAAAATTGTTGAAGTCCAATGGACGTTACATGCAGTTAGACATTGGATCTATCAGCACGCGTATAAGCATGTTGGCAACAATGTCATGCGTGTGCTGGTCAGAAATGGCCTAATCTGAAATATTATGATATCTTGTTGTGCCAATTTTGGACGAAATCCATTTGTTAATATAGAAGTTACATCTATTTTAAAATTGGACCTATCAGTAGGCATAGAATCATGTTGGCAGCAGTGACTTATATTAATTATTCCAAATGAATCTAGAATGTCAGATGTTATACGTGTGCAAAGTATAGCGCTCCTGGCTTGCATACTTCCTGATATATTGATATTAGGTTAAAAAATATGGACAGCATTTATTAACAGTTGGCAGCCCTGATTGCTCTTAAGAATACTTATATAGTCATATCTGTTATGTTACACATAGCACATACGAAATTTGGTTGAAATCCAACTGATAGTATAGAAGTTACATGTATTTAAAAATTGGCCCTATCAGCAGGCTTAGAATCATGTTGGTAGAACTGAAGTATATAAGTTACTCCAAAATTAATCTAACATGTCAGGTACTATACGTGTGCATAGTTTAAAGCTGTCGGCTTTCATACTTTCTGATATATTAGTATTTGGATAAAAGAATAGAGAGAGGAATTATTAACAGTTGGCAGCCCTGGTGGCTCTTAAGAATACACTCAGTCATATTTGTTTATGTACACATATTACATACAAAATGGTTGAAATCCAATTCATAGTGTAGAAGTTATAGGTAAAGCCCTGCGCGGATGCGGATATCCGCGGATAAACCCGCGGATATCCGCAAATATTTTCGCCACGCGGATATAGTTTGCATTGCTGTGCGGATAGCGGATTCGCTGCGGATAATGTTTCGAGTAAATTTGCGGATAGTCTTTAGAATAGAATCTTACGTTAATATTACATATTTGATATGCCAATCTACAGCTTCATGCTTAAAAGAGGAATACTCCTATAGCCTATTGCGTACGAAATATTCAGGCACGTACTGCACTTTACACGAGAAGATTATTTTACTCATATGCTTTCAACTACATTTTATTAAGTACCGTATGTTTGTAGTAGATGGTCTTGACATCTCATCATCATCATCATCATCATCATCATCATCAATTCTCACTGCCATTATTACTATACGTGCGAGATATAATGCTGTCAATAAGCTTGTTAGTTCATCGTGGTGACATCATTAACGTTCCTCATGTCAGCTATTTCGCCATCTAAGCTATCCTGGAAGATCGGGATCCAGGTTTATCTGTAGATTTATTTCCAACTTGTCACTGAAGCACGTTGGCTGTGATATTGCAACATCAACTATGACATCATCTCTGCGAACATGGATGGGTCCAGAAGCAGAAGGATGATGACTGACTTGGAATTTCCGGCCAAATGTCAATCCCATTCTCCAAGCGTAAAGAGATGTTCACGTAGTGAATGTTACCGCGACCGTGAGCATGAACATCATTTCACCAACATGGATAAACTATATATTAAAATAAAACAAGGTGAATAATCAAGAGCGCGTGAAACAAAGCTCAAGTCAACGATATGGCAGACATTTGGTTACGTTTTCAATGGAAACGAAAAGGTGAATGATATAGTGATGTTTTACCTGTAAAAAGGTGTATTCATACTCAGGTCACAAATCAGGCACATCAAAATTACTGAGGAACAAGTGCGAAAGTAGCCAAAAAAGTATAGCCAATTTTTTGTATAAAGCGGAGGTCAAGGAAATAGAAGTGTCATCCAACTTGAAGACCCTTGGAATGCCAACTTGAAGTACCTTGCAATGAAAACAAATTGTCAGGAACGACTTTCTCCTCAAATGTCTAAATGTGTTGGTTTAACACGTTATGCTTGATCTAATAAATTAAACATAATATTGAAATATCAGCGGATTTGGATAAAAGTCATGCGGATGTGGGGCGGATGCGGATAACGTTTTGTTTATCCACGCAGGGCTCTACTTATAGGCATTTAAAAATTGGACCAATCAGAAGGCTTAACATAGTTTTGGCAACACTGTCATGTATGGCCTCCTGGAAATTAAACTGAAATAGTGTTATCTATATGTGTGCCAATTTTGGAATAGCTCCCATGCATACCTTCGAAGATATCCAACATGGAGCTCAAATTTCTAGTGCGTTTTTTCAGCAGTTGGTAGCACTGACATCATTTTCAAATATGGACGTGAGATATTGCGGTATACATCTTTACTCATACTAAATTTGGTTTCGATTTCTGCAGCCGTTTAGGAGTTGATAGGACACACACACACACACACACACACACACACACACACACACACACAGCCAGAAGGACAGACAGACAGACAGACAGACATTTTCCCGGATCGATCTCATAAGTCTACTTTTTCCTCATTTTTGCAAAATGTGAAAAGTAGGCTAAAAATGGTAATTCTTCGGAGTGATGAACATGGATCCTACACTTGCACTTGGCTCATATATGTCATTTTCCTGATTTTCATAGGTTATTCCGGGATATTTAGACACAAGCCACGCCCCCTAGACATGTGCACACGAGCCCCCTTAAAACATTTTTTTTACTTCTTACAGGTGGAATATTGACATGAAATACCGTATATGTTAATTTGAAGAAGACAAATAAGGCTTCCATTAACTATTTAAAAAAACGAAAATTGTGTTTTTTGGTGAAAAATTCCTTTTCAAATTTATATACATAGAGGAAAGTACCCAATCCCGGCCCCGGTTCTTAATGCGAGCCCCCAGGCCTACAGCTCTATACGGTGCTGCTACCCATTGTAAATGCACTGAAGTAGTAGGCCCTCATCCTAAGATGACCAGACCTCAGTCAAGTGCTAGTGTCGTCTCCAATTCTCGTTGATCAGTCGGCCATTGATGAAATCAGTTCCTTGCAAAGTTTTTGCACGTGCTCATTTTCAGTTGCCTTACTTCGTGATTTGATGGGTAAATTTCTTTACATCTACATTATTTTGAAGGGGACATTACAAGCTATTGGTGTAGGATAATGTAATACATTTTCGTTGACTCGTTAAAAAGTTCTTGATATTTGGAATATAAGCATGCCGGTGCTTAACCCGAGCCCCCTCCTAAGGTTCCTAATCCGGGCCCCCTATTTTTTGTCTTATAAAACTAAAATGTGTTTGATTTTGATATGAGTAAATCGGCTTGCAAATTGGGCACAGTTGCAGCCCTAATGGCGAAAAGTTAACTGTCAAGATCGTGGTCTTCTGCAGACGTGGTAAAAGCTATTGATTATCTCCGTAAAGAGAAGATGGGCTTAAAAATAACCAGTATAGTCTACAATGTGCCTATTTGTTCGAGGTGGCAGGATGTAGAAGAATAGAGCCATGAAGCCCCGTGTGTGTGTGTGTGTGTGTGTGTGTGTGTGTGTGTGTGTGTCGTGAGGGGAGGGAAAATCTCATAACCTGTGTGTACAGGCCGGACGTTTGTTTTAGACGAGTGAAACATCTTAATGGAAGCCTGGAGGAGAGTTACTACAGTACCCGTTTCGTTGTCACCTGCCCCATGAGGTCTGATGATTGACAAAGTTATCTTACACTACTGTTGAAGTACAGTCATTGGCAAATATAATGGCGTTCTGTTCGTTACTATGTAACGTGTACTTCCGCGTCACTCAATACTTAGACGTCGACTGTACTGTCTGCACCGTGGTGTCGTCACGTTCTCAAGTCTGGAATTCCATTACATCAGACCAGTAATGACAAATGTGAAGCGATAGGGCTAGACTGACTGTGTACAGGCTCACCCGCAAGCTTCAATGTCAAGGGCAATCGTCTAAATCAAACGTCCGGCTTGTATTTGTAATTGGGGTATTGGACTGATATAAAAGTGGGGAAAACTATAGAAACCAACTTCTAAGGATGGCTGAGATGGGAATTGAACTCACAAAGTTCTACCTCATTAGGCCGAATGTACTCCGTTCCAGCCCTCAGACCAGAATTAAATGTCATGGCAGAGCCGGGAATCGAACCCGGATCTCAGGGGTAACAGCCAAGAATGCTAGCCACTGCGCGACGAAGTGCTGTAGTCCTTAGAATTAAGGACAGAAGACCTAGATGTTTCACCCTTTGAAAACAACGATCAGCTTCAACCAACACTTTTTTTTTATGGGCTGAGACTTTTTTTTATATAGATTCCTTCCACTTTAATCTGTTGAGTCCCGATTTAATTGCCCAAAAAAAATGGTAGGATACCGGCATATCTAAGTACAGTACTTCGAGACATTATATCCGATGGTTGGTTCCTTAGTTTAGAGGGGCTGGGACAATGCGGTCATGTAGTCCCGTGTACTTTGGGTGTGAATAGAATCTGTCTGATAACCGGTGTATTAGTTTGTGTTATCAATCATATACTGTATATTATTTCAGTAGTATAGATCCCTCCTGCGGTGCTAACAAGTGACCGATCATGACAAATGAGCATTCAAATGAAAGAGAATAGACATTAGCAGTGAATTATTCCACTATAATTTCATAAATAGCTATAAATTCTTTAAATAATGACTTTAAAAAATTGTACGAAGTGTGCGATTTGCAAACACCGTTGGTGTAGGAAAATACGCTCCATAATTGCTGTCCACGGGCCGCTGTGACGCCTGTTTCATGTCATATTAACATTCTGAGGTCTTTCCTTTATCCTGAAATGTAAATAGTCTTCTATAATCATTTGGTTGGAATAAAAACATAACCTTTCTCCTTAAGTGTCTCATTATAAACCTATTGGGGAAAGTGTGGTTTATGAACATGCGAGATTTCGCACACGGGTCCGCTAGTCTATTTTAATTCAAGTAAGGACTGCAGACAATAATTTAAAGTAGTTCCTACTTTAGCAACCAAATGCTACCGTCCACGTCGCCTAGCTTGCGGATTTGGCTACTAGATGGCATCGCACCTGGCGATATTACTAGATGCCACCGCAGTCGGCTCCTGGCGGCGAACGTCGAAACTAATAGAGCGTTATCATTTCTAACCTACAAATTTTGGCTTCACACAGGTGTAATTAGTGGAAGGTTCTTTTTCATGCCATAAATCTATGAAATGGGACCGCCGGCTTTACTTCCCCTCCGAAGAAAGGCATACTGAGGTATTTTTTAACGTATCCGATTGTGCTACAAGACACTGTTGGTGAGTCAATGCGCTTGTATTGATCATCTTCCAGGTAATACGGTATATCTAGTTCCGATACCTAATATCCTCTAAGCTTCTTGTAGTTTTGATCAGTTGGAACCACCCGGAACCAGTTTTAAGCGCAAACGGCTTGAACTGGGCACGTGTAATCATATAACTGTAATAGGAAGAAAGAAATGACTCAGCTCTTGACGGAACTAGTCTTCCTTGAATGGCAGGCAGGCGACTGCATAGCAATACTCTATTGAAGACTAGCATTTACTACCCATCGTTGACGGGTAGAATATCATAAAAGACCGCTGGCAGTGCCCCTCTGGTATCGGGAGAACGTGGATTCGAATCTCATCTTGGTCGTCCTGAAAATGGTTTCTGCACTTTCACCACCAGGCTATAATGCTGGGACGGTTAGTGTACTTTGGGTGTGCGTAGAATCTGTCTGATAACCATTGTTAATTGTGGTGGTTGTATTAGTGTGTGTTTCTGTTTTCAATTCAAGTAAGGACTGCAGACATTGACATTTTTTCTCAAGTAGTTCCTACTTTTGCCGTCAAACGCCACCGTCAACGACTACTAGTTCAGAACTTAGCTACCAGACGTCACCGCAGTCGGCTCGTGACAACGAACGTAGGAACCTAAGAGCGTTGTTTACTTTCTTAACCTATACAATTTAGCTTCACACATGTGTAATTAGTGGAAGGTTCTTCAACATGCCAAAATCTATGACATGGGACCACCGGCTTTACTTCCCCTCCGAAGGAAGGCATACTAAGGGATTTTTAACGCTCTTAAAAATCCGACGACCTCGGCCGGGTTTGAACCCGCGATCTTGGCCATAGAAGCTCAGCATACTACCGACTACGCCACCGAAGCCACTCAAATTATAGGTTAAATTTGACTAACGCTCTTAGGTTCCAACGTTCGTCGCCAGGAGCCGACTGCGGTGGCATCTAGTAACCAAGTTCTGAACAAATGTAGTAGTCGTTGACCGTGGTGTTTGGCGGCAAAAGTAGGAACTACTCGAAAATTCAATGTCTGCAGTCCGTACTTGAATTAAAAATAGATATCACACACTAATACAGCCATCACAATTAACACCCGTTATCAGACAGATTTTACACACCCAAAGTACACGGGGCTACATGACCGCGTTGTCGCAGCCCCTAAACTGAGGAACCAACCAACCAACCTTCCCTCCAAAATCCTTTCCCTGCCCCGCCGTTAATTAGACCCAAATTAGCGGTCGCCTGGGCGATCTGCCTGTCACCATCCCCAGTTGTATTTGCTGACAAAGTGTGTTCAGCCCCCAGACACTATCCTTGAGACGGTAGAGGAATGATCCCACGCAGAGTCCGTGGGTGAAGCCGAGCTAGGAGGTTGGTTGGTTGGTTCCTTAGTTTAGGGGCTGCAAAAACGTGGTCATGTAGCCCCGTGTTCTTTAGGAGTGTGTAGAATCTGCCTGATAACCGGTGTTAATCGTATTAGTGTGTATTATCTGTTTTTAATTCAGCTAAGGACTGCAGACGATAATTTCAAGTAGTCCCTACTTTCGCAACCAAATGCTACCGTCCACGACACCTAGCTGTGAACTTCGCTACAACTAGATGCCATCGCAACCAGCGCCCGGTGACGAACGTTGGAACTTGAGAGCATTAATCAAAAGTAACCTACAAATTTTGGCTTCACACAAGTGTAGTTAGTGGAAGGTTTATTTTTATGCCATAAATCTATGACATTGGACCGCCGGCTTTACTTCCCCTCCGAAGGAAGTCATACTGAGAGATTTTAACGCTCTTAAAAATCCGACGACTATGGCCGGGTTTGAACCCGCGACCTTGGGCATAGAAGCTCAGCATGCTACCAACTACGCCGCCGAAGCCGCTACCATCAAGTTTATCTTCGGGCAATAGGTCCCACTCCTCTATGGCAGCGTCAGCATACAATTGATGACGCTAGTTTTTGAGCAGTGTATTTGAAAGCATTTATTTTCGTTCGAGGAAAGTATTTAGGGTTACCCTAACTTAACACTCTTACTGAATGAGCACAATGGCCAGCTGTTCAGTTAGCCAGAGGGGTGACAGTGAGAAGGGTGTAGCACTATATTTCCTCATCCCCTTCCAAAAATGCACCACTTGCCAGTTGCCCTACTGTTAGTAACAGAGTGTGAGTGTCGTCCTGGAAAGTGAATACTGTAATATTGTATTATGTTTACTTGTATTGCTGTTTTAAGTTAAACTTTAGCCGCCGATCGCGAGATTAACGACCACGTAAAAAAATAAATTAATAAAACACATTTTTAGCCCACTTTCGATTTTTGCAAAAAATGAAAGTAGACTTATGAGATCAACACAGGCCGAAAAAAGTGTGTCTGTCTCTGTGTGTGTGTGTGTGTGTCTGTGTGTGTGTGTGTGTGTGTGTGAGTCTGTGTGTGTGTGTCTGTGTGTGTGTGTGTGTGTGTGTACTCTGAATGTCTGTCCCCCCCTATCAATTCGAACACGGTGAATGCGAATTGAACGAAATTTGGTACAAAGGTAGCACTAGCAAAGGGCACCTCAGTGTCATGTTTTATATCGCCGCCATCTTGACTGAAACGTAATGGCGGCCACACGAATGTTCAAAGCTTAAATCAAATTACGATTAACCTAATCATCCGATCTCTACCAAATTTTGCAACTACATACCTTTATGGAGGGAGCATCCTTTGACCAATCTAATAGGTCATTCGCCTAATAGTTTGCGGATGGCGGCCATCTTTGTGTCAAAATCGATTCCCCCTATTAATTCAAACACGGTGAAACCGAATGGAACGAAATTTGCTACAGTGATAGCACTAGCAAAGGGCATCTCAGTGTCATGATTTATATCGCCGCCATCTTGACGGAAACGTAATGGCGGCCACACAAATGTTCAAAGCTTAAATCAAATTACGATTAGCCTAATCATCCGATCTCTAGCAAATTTAGCAACAACATACCTGTATGGAGGGAGCATCCTTTGACCAAACTAATAGGTCATCAGCCTAATATTTTGCGGATGGCGGCCATCTTTGTGTGAAAATCGATTCCCCTTATCAATTCGAACACGGTGAAACCGAATGGAACGAAATTTGGTACAGAGGTAGCACTAGCAAAGGGCACTTCAGTGTCATGTTTTATATCACCGCTATCTTGACGGAAACGTAATCGCGGCCACCCAAATGTTAAAATCTAAAATGTAATTACGACCAACCTAATAATCTAGTCTCTACCAAATTTTGCAACATCATATCTTTATGTGGGAAACATATTCAGACCAAACTGCAAGAACATCAGCCCAATAGTTTGCAGATGGTGGCCAAATATGTGTGCAAATCGATTCCCCCTATCAATTCAAACACGGTGAAACCGAATTGAACGAAATTTGGTACAGAGGTAGCACTAGCAAAGGGCACCTCATATTCATGTTTAATATCCCTATAGCACGTTGTATTTCAACAAGCTACTACAACCAACATTCAATTATACTCCTTGAAAAGGACAAAGTGTTATAACAATACCCATGCATTTAGGAGAAAGTAGGCTATATGTTCTTTACTGAACATCTTGTTTTTACTGTGTTATATCGTGAGAAATGAAAACTTATCTGTCAGTGTATTGTGACTTCAAGCTGCTCTGACAGCAACTGCTGGATATGTTGATGTGTATTCCCCGTGTACATGGGTGTGAGTAGATTTTGTCTAATATTCTGTGTCACTGTGATTATGTCTGAACTAGTGTGTGTAATTTTAAATGTGGAAGGATTTGGGTAGGAAGCGGCTATGGCCTTTAATTAGGTACTATCCCGATATTTACCTCGAGTAGAAGTGGGGAAACCATAAAAAAACACTTCCATGATGGCTGAGGTAGGAATCGAACCCACCTCTTTACAGTTTTACCTCACGAGGCTGAGTGTACCCTGTTCCAGCCCTCAGAACAGAATTAAGATGGGCTCCATCACGCGTCATAGCGCGCCTCGCTCGGAAGTGATGGGCTCCATATCAGCAACGCTGTACAGCATTTCCCGGAGCGGCTAGCTGGTGAACCATGACTTAATTCCCCGTACAAATACAAACCGATATAAAATAAGTGAATTAATTTACGTATTTCACAGTCATACAGCATAACCTTTTGATGTATAAGGATTAGAACGCAACCAAGAACTACATTTTCCAACCATCGCAGAATAAATGTGTGCATTTCATCTCTTGTTTGTTTTCTTACCTATTCTCCTTTGCATTGCAATACAATTTGTGGTTTAGGGCTACGGGGAGGGGTGGGTGGCAGCCGGCATGCTAGGCAAAAGTGAGGTTATGGCAATAGAGTGTGTGCATTTGGACAGTTTTCTTTATATTCATCGAATATCCCAACAATTCTGTAGAGTAGGAGAGCAAATTTTAATTAGCCTAAAGGTGAATTAAGCTCTAGAACGGCATAACTGTGTCCTTCGTGACAAATCTATTGCCAACATTGATATATATCAAAATGTATTATTTTCCTCTCTGGACGTATATTTCAGCGCATAGCGAAAGGCACAGTTATGTTTGTGTTATTTTCATCAATAATCAATAACTCATCGCAGAACATACTGTTCAATTACGTGTAATAAAGGCTACATTCATATGGCTTTTTACTTTTTATGTTGCCAGACTTGCCGGAGCAGTACACAGCCTCATGCATTGCTCTCTCTCGGAAATTCTATAACCAAAACTGACGAATCTCTTATAGTTACATGATCCTTGGTGCAAACTATGTATAAATGTGCAATGTAAACGTGATAAGGGAGTCTGTACAGCTTAACACCTTGAAAAATTACGATTTCAAATTACACTCATCAAAAAAAGTTTTGCATATTGCTGGCCAAGAGTCGCGGTGGTCTCAAACCCATTTGTCGTTCTTGCGGGTGTGTACAGGGTCTTTCATAAAGAACGGTAGCGGCGGCTTGGTTATTCGCTGCTGCAGTGGCCTCGGCCGAGCATGTGGCATGCCACGGCCCCCTGCTGTAGTATTGAAAGCGCGCGCATAGTATACAGGTGAACAAAAAATGCCGCACTTGGAGGTCGGCATGTGATTCCTCATCCAATTTCAAGACAAAGGTTTCAATAGCAAAATCGGAATGGGTGCGGTTTGAAAACACAAGAATGAAAATTAGAAGCTGGCAACACTGTCACATCCTGCAGTGCATCGGAATGTACAGAGAAAGATCTGGCACAGCGCCTGCGACCTGGTTTTGGCCACGCTGCATGCAGTTACAGCGTTGCCGGAGCCTCGTTTCTTAACACGCATTTCTGTTAAACCTATTGGTGAGACTAGGTTTTGCAACAAACTTTTGTCGTGAATTTCGACGAGGAACCGCATGCCGATCTCCAATTGCGGCATTTTTTTGTACACCCTGTATACTGTACTTTACCTTGCAATAAGCGGTCAGGTCTTCAGTCGCCAGTCTGAACCCCAGATGTTAATATGAGACAGTTATCATTACAACATTGTATTTTTGTATGTAGAACTTATTTTAAGTACGAGTCGGCTCGGCGGGTACATGATGCATTTATTCATCAATTTCCTGATGAAGCACAGATTCACGTAATTGTAAATAAGTTTGACACTACTGACTCAAGTGCTCAATAAAAAGCATAAAATTAAAACTCAGAAACACTACAGAGGCAGAACTCACTCGCGTCAGCCAGCAGATACAATGCCTGTATAACCCAGGGAGGATGACACTTCCAGCATCTTTTATAAGGTAATATTTTACATAGGATTGTACACACGCTTAAAGCAGGAGACCATGGCGCGCCACAAGCTCAGCCACGGCCACCGCAGCAGTGAATAACAAAACTGCCGCTTGCCGTTCTCATTTATATGAAATACCCTGTATATCGGCTGTGTACACTCGCCTGTGTCAATGAGGATTGATCTGTGAGGGTGTGGATATGACCCAGTGAACATATGCACGACCAATACATCCGAGACCGATATCAACAGGGAGGAGGTGGTGCAAGGTTTTGGGCTGGCATCATGCATCATGCCATCTTGTTCAAGTAGAACAATGTCTTAATGAGATCTGTGTTGAAGCCAGGCTGAAATGGCTCGGTCATCTCAAAAGAATGGACACACAAAGAACGGCTAGGGTGTGGTTTGAGAAAGAACTGAAATTCAAGAGACCAAGGAAGAGGTCGCCCGAGAAAGAGATCGATCGATCATGTCAGAAATCATCTTGCAGGGAGAGGTCTGGATTTGCAGCAGGTCGTGGAGGGGGAGACATTCTTGGAGAGAACGAAATGGAGAGCGCTCATTCACCGCACCCGGGAAACTGGAGCCGGTTCATGATGATGATGATCATGATCATGCATGGTCACCGAACCCCTTTTGTGTACATCCCAGGGCGTATGACAAGCATACGTTACAGGGATACTATCCTGGCACCTGTAGTGAAAAGCTATGCTGACAATTTCGGCCCAAATTTCACTGTCGTGGACGATAACGCTCGACCGCACAGAGCTGGCATTGTCATTGCCGTTCTTCAGGAGAATGGTATTCACAGAAAGGAATGGCTTGCCTATGTTCCAGATCTCAATTGTGTCGAGCAGGCGCGGACACTGCTTAATAAATAGGTCCGTCCTCACTTTGCTCCATGGCAATATGCAAAACTACTGTTGTTGTTGTTGTTGTTGTTTTTTGAGTCTTCAGTCTTTTGACTGGTTTGATGCAGCTCTCCATGCCTCCCTGTCCTGAGCTCGTAGTTCCACCCCTTAAAACCTCAATAACTAACTAACCCTACATCCGAGGCAATCTGTTTAACATATTCTAACCTTGGTCTACCCCTACAGTTCTGGACCTCGACCCTTCCTTCCATATCTAAGCTTGCTATTCCTGGGTGTCTTAGTATGTGTCCTACCAACCTATCTCTTCTCTTTATTAGCAGTCGCCAGAAACTTCTCTCCTCTCCCACTAGTCTTAATACCTCTTCGTTTGTAACCCTATCTACCCATCTGATCTTAATCATTCTCCTGTAACACCACATTTCAAACGCCTCTATTTTCTTCTTTTCTGCTGCACCAATACTCCAAGTTTCACTTCCATAGAGTGTCACGCTCCAGACAAAGGCCTTCAAAAATGACTTCCTAATACCTAAATCTATATTCGATGTCAACAGATTCCTTTTCTGTAGAAATGTTTTCCTTGCCTGAGCTAACCTACCTTTTATATCCTCTTTGCTTCGTCCATTACTGGTTATTTTGCTTCCCAAGTAACAGAAGTCTCCTACTTCCTTCAGTGTTTCACCTTCCAATTTGATGTCCATAGAGGTTTCTGATTTATTTATTTATTTTCATGTGTGTAGTTTCTAAAATATAACCCTATCTTCTAGTTAATTTTGGCGAAAGTGTTTTATAAAAATGTCTGCATTAGAATAGGAGTTGATTTTAAAAGCTAGGCATTGCACACGGTGTTTAAGGAGTTATAACTTCTTCGTTCATTTTCTCTAAATTATATTCTTCAAATCCGTTTCTCTTGTAACACCTGAAGTATAAAATGTACTACAATTATTTTTCTCTCACGTGTTCTTCGTGGTAGGATCTACAACATTGACCGAAATCGTGAGTCTTGGTTGGATGGTTATTTGTAAAATACAGCCAAAAATAAAAAATTAAAAAAATGTCGCACGTGGAGGTCGGCATGAGACACAAGTTTCAATAGCAAAATCGGATCGGGTGCTGTTTGAAAACACATATGAAAACGAGCAGCTGGCAACACTGTCACATCCTGTAGTGCTTCGGAATGTACAGAGAAAGCTCCGGCAGAGCGCCGAGTTCCTGCTTTTGGCCACGCTGCATGCAGTTACAGCGTTGCCAGAGCCTCGTTTCTTAACACGCATTTCTGTTAAACCTGTTGGCGAGACTAGGTTTTGCAACATAAACTTTTGTCGTGCATTTCGACGAGGAACCGCATGCCGACCTCCAAGTGCGGCAATTTTTGTTCACCCTGTATTTATATTACCACAAGAAAACGATGCAAATTTATGTTAATTTATCAGATGATTAAAAAAATTAAATTTTTGAGGGAGGTCAGGTATTGAAGCAACCTCAAACAAACAAGCAAAAAAAGGTTATTAAATGATTCACTTATCAGGGAAACTGAGAAATCCGACAACTTAACAGTCGCCATTTTGAATTTCATTTTTATAAAATGTTTAACTGTACTAGACCGTTTTGAAAATTGCACATGTAGCGGTACTCCATACATGAGGTAGTTTCTATGTAAAAACTTTCATTGGATTAAACGTATATAGTAGAATTGGAATTGGAATTTTTAAAATGTTAACATTTGAAGGTGCTACTGATAAAATGCTTGAGAGTCATTTGAAATGGTATGGCCATGTGTTACGCAGCAACAATTATTTAATCAGTTGCGAAAACTGCACTAGATTTGTGTCATGAAGGCCGTAGACCGCGAGAACGACCAAGGAAGCGCTGGCTCGACACCTAACGGAAGACATGCACACAGTGAATGTTCTACCTAGGCGCGCCAAAGACCGGCAGAAATGGAAGCGAAGGTGCAAGAAAGCAGACGCTGCAATGCGGGATATATGCTAGGAAGAAGAACTTTTGAAGGTGTTAAATTGTACTGACCCCCTTAAAAGGTTCATTGGGAATTCGGACAAAGAACAAGGGACTACATTAGCGTACCTATGAACACGTATTCCTTGGAGGTAGTGCGATGCCTGCGGTGTGGTTGCGCAGAACTGACGCTTGATCCTGGTGAGGGAGTCGGCCCTCGTCGGCTGTCTGCCATACAGGGACTTCGTCCGGACCGGCGATTTGACAATCTGCGCCGCTGGACCCTTTCCAGAAGAAAGCAGTGGGGCACCGGCAGGATCTGAAGATATGGTGATAGGCTCCTTCTCCGGAATTATTGGTGGTGGTGGCGACTTCTTGTTGGTGGCCTTGATGCGCATAGACATAGTCACCGGCACTCGGGTCTGGGCGTAGTCCGAGGGGATGGTGTTTAACTTCCCATTATCACTGAGACTTCGGCAAAGGAGGAGGCTGGGGTAGTTCTCGAGAATGACGTTGAAGAGTCGCTTGTTTGAACTAAGTGTTTCCAGAACCTCCAGAGGAACCTAAAGAATACAATACACAGGAATGAAGCCTTTAATCGAAGGTGTCAGGAGACTTAAATCAATAACCCCAACAGAATAAAACACAGTCAAAGAAGCCAATAAAATTAATCAGGTCCTTACTACCCAGCTTAGGGGAAAAGCCGTGCTCCATGCAAGTTGTTTTTGAAAATGTTTGGCCGAAAGACACGTCGTACAGTGAGATTCTTTTGCTGGAGCGGGGCCGGCGGCCGACTGCCAGGCGCGCGCGCCTTCCGCCAGCCAACCGACCTCGGTCCGCAGGGTTGCGAGAGGCGGAGGCGAGCTAACCAGGGCCATTAAAGTCATTAAGTCACTAAACGTTCATCAACGAGGGTGTGTAGTGTCACCGCACTGATAAGAAGGTAACATAAACAACAGCTGCAAGATTTAATTAAAGAACCACAGATGTTCATTTTTTTAAAATTTCTTGGGCATCTGGATGACCTCACGTCACCAGTTAAAGGTTAGAACTTATCTTTTCACAGGAGATACTAAAAATGTTCTCTTTCAGCTGACAGACAGTAACTTTGGAAGTTAAATCGTTACATTATGTAGCTACTCTTGTTCCCCCCTGCGTGTTTACTGTGATTAATCGAAGCACGGACCTAAGCCCGTTTGATGTTCAATGTGGATTAATTTAAAATACAAAGTGTACAGATGAATTACCCGTACTCTAGTAGAGCTGGAGAACAATATACGGCAGCAGATATCACATACAACAGAAGGAAATCACAAAGTGTAAACGCTAATTTATTTACACGGTACAACGCCTGTCAGTCAGCTGAAGGAGAACACTCTGAGCATCTCCTGTGGATAGGTATGTTCTTTAATCATGATTTACTGGAGAAATTTACCATTAATTAATGTACTTTGTTACGGTTTCCACCTGAGCGCAATCCGCAGTACGAGCTCTGTTGGCTGGCAGGAGGCGCGCGCACCGGCAGCAGGCCGCCGGCCCCGCTCCAGCAAAAGAATCTCTCTGTAGAAGAGACCAATGGAGCCTATGAGAGGTGAACTCGGCTTCTGAAACTACGCCATATTAAGGCAATTTATCTCTTCTACCCTCAGGAGAAACTGGATTAACCAAAAACCAGCTAAGTTTAAGCTCCCAAATTTTTTAATTTTATTGCATGACTAGGGAATGTGATATTAATCCATATTACTATACAGTACAGTCCCGCTATTCCGAACTAATGGGGAAATCTGCTAGTGTCAGCTCTACACTGTGTTGATCACCCCGTGAACAGGTTCAGTGAAAGTCGAAAGGGAAGGATAGCGACCTTCGACTACTCATAGCGCAGACAATCGACTGTGTTGTAAAAATAGACTCGTCACTCCACCCTACCTCTCCCTCTCGTCCCGCATTCCATACACACGACTCACTGCACTGCGCTCTGTCTAGTCTTTATCTATCAGATCAGTTCAGATCAGTGTTTACTTTAGCGAAGTTTGATGAACGGAGTGTGCTTATTGCAAATTTGTCGAACTGTATTCTCTAATAGCCTTTATTTAACTTCCTTTTATAGTATAACAATACGTGTACGTTTAAACACGAAAAAACCAGCGTCTTCTTTTTTACTTTTACCTTTTTTTACTGGAAAAAAAACACAGGAGAAATCTGTAAGTAAAAAGAAAAAAGCAAAAGAACAATCTGTATTTTTCTGAACTCTGTTCGGAATAGGCGGATTTTCGGAATAGTGGGGTTAGGAATGGTGGGACTACTGTATTATAAAAGTTCAGTGAGCGATCAAGGGAACTACTCGCGTGTGGCGGAGCTCTTTCCGGTCACGGAGGGAGTCCGTCATTTTGTGTAGGCTAAGATCCACCTACTCGTACCTAATACGAAGGGGAAGACACCCCCCCCCCCCCCCCCCCCACTTTGTACCTGTGGTGCCGTATTAACCGTGGCCCACATTTCAACCGAATGCCGCTAATCTACGACGGAACCTTGATCTGCAGAATGCACTCGATCTTATATTAGCCGATGACGTGGTGGTTGTTGATCTCGTCATCCGTTTTATAAGTGAGAGTGAGTTAGGGCCACAAATCTAAACTCTCAAGTGTGTATTTACTCAAAGAACTTTTTTTTCGTTTTCCGTATATTTTTGTTTATTATTATAATAACGTTATTAGTTTCTTTTTGTTTTATTATTTTCAAGCTTATATTTAGGTGTCCACCGCAACAGTTTAAATCTATCTAAATTTGTATAATTTTATCTGTATTTAGAGGGGCAGATGACCTCACTGTCCCGCCTCATAAGACAACAATAGCTAACTAAAATTTTGATTGATCATTGCAAATATTATGAATATAAGTAAACCCACTAACATACAGTAGATGAATGGTCTAAGCATACTCCACGGCTGGACTGGATAGATAAGTTTAAGGAGATCTGAGGTTCGAACCCCAGCACCGACATCAGCCATCCTGAGTGTAGAATACCCTCTGTTCCGAATCTCAGATTACCAGAGATTGGGGGCGAGAGTATTATTTAATGCAACAATCACTTGGTAGATGTTATTATCAGTTACAGTAATTCCCGAATAGCGTAATACAAAAATTCTGCTCAGTACGTTTAATAAATCACAACATCAATTTAAAAAATAAATCACAAAAACCTACAAATAATTTAAATGGTATTAAATATTTTAAACAACTATAGAAAACACTAATAATGCCTGATAATTATACACCGGTAGTAGCTTAATCTTATTCTATATTATCCTAATTGCTACAGAGAGACTATCTTAGATTTCAACAAAGTTTCTTCCCTATGAAACTAACGACGATGAGATGATCTTCCACCATCTATCATTGACTCCTCTCATGAGGATAGCGACGGGTAAGGCATCCAGTCGTTAAAAAAACACCCGCAACATATCATCCCTGACCCCGTATAAAAGGGAATAATAAGGATTGATGATATCTCTTAGTACCGTAGTTTCAACCCTACTATTTTATATTGGGGTTATAATTTTCAATCAATTAATAAGGAATTAAGTGAATTGTTGTCTCTCACAAATCCAACCCCTCGTCCTCGTCGTGGGAGATGGACAACGTAGTGAAGTAGGGGATTGCCTGTAGGGGTGAAGTACAGTGGGGACTTAGTGTGCCTCAAGACCGCTACGGTAGCTGTGACGGCCCTGCAAGAACCCTGAAGAAATTACGGCTAACAGGGTTCTGGTGATAAAACTGCTGCCTTGTAGTTTGGAGTTGGTTCTTCAAAGGCTAAGGGAAGGAACCCTGACAGAAAATCAGCCTGGTACCTCAGGCTTAAGGTCGCAGCTCCTCCAAGGCACTCTGAGGTAGTGGGTTAATCACTCGCTCCTTTTAAATAAACTGATCACGGAAACTGAAGCGAATTACAAAAACGGACGGATAACCTGATGACTTTTGGCATGAAGAGGAATACGAAAATCGGTTTCTGGAATGTGAGGACCTTGATGGAGAAAACCAGACTGATACAAGTGACACGGGAGATGAAGAAATATGGGATGGATATCCTAGGATTGAGTGAGGTGAGGTGGCCAGGATTCGGTGAAATACAGACAACAGATGGAATTACATTTCTCTATTCTGGGGGCGATTATGAAGAACACAGGGATGGAGTAGGGTTGCTGCTCAACAGAAATGCAAAGAGAAGCCTTATGGAGTGGAAGCCAATTTCTAGTAGGCTCATGATTGCTAGGTTCAAGATGAAGATCAGGAATGTGATCATCACTCAATGCTATGCGCCTACAGAACAATCGGAGCCGGAGAAGAAGGAAGAATTCTACCTAATGCTGCGAGATGTCACAAGACAAACAAGTAAGAAGGACATTCTCATTGTTATGGGAGATTTCAACGCGAAGGTAGGCTCAAACATTGAGGGGTTGGAGCAGATCATGGGTAAACACGGCCTTGGTGAGATGAATGACAATGGGGAGAAATTTACGGAATATTGCGCCAGGCAGGATTTGATGATGGGTGGCACGGTGTTTCCTCATAGGCGGTGCCACAAGGTCACTTGGATGTCTCCTGATCAAGTCACAGAAAATCAAATTGATCACATCGCGGTGAGCAGGAGGTTCAGAAGAAGCTTGGAAGATGTTAGGAACAAGAGAGGAGCGGACGTTGGTAGTGACCATCATCTTGTGGTTGCCAACTTCCGCATGAAGATCGTGGCAGTCCGCCGAAAGTTTAACACACGGCAAAACAAGTGTGATGTGGGCAAGCTAAAGAACCGGCAGAGATTGGACTAATTTAAATTGGAGCTCAGAAATAAATTCCAGGTGTTGAACTCGGAGACAGAAGGGTGTGGAAACTGCGTGTAGCGAGGTAAAGAATATCTTCGTGGAAACCAGTGAGAAGGAGCACGGGTACAAGAACTACCTGCGGAAAGAATGGATATCCGATGAGACCTGGGACAAGATAAATTATTGGAAGGAGAATAAGGCCAAGCTGCAAGACTAGGCAGCAGAAGGCTCACACCCAAGCAAAGTATTAAACAGCAAACATGGAGGTAAAGAAGAGTGTGCGGAAGGATCATAGGAGGTGGATTGATGAGCAGGCGGAGAAAGCAGAAGAAGCGGCAAGAAAGGGAGAAGTTAAGGAGCTCTATGGCATCACAAAGATGCTTTCGAAGAAAAGTTTTAATAAAACTACGCCTGTAAAGAGCAAGACGGGCGAGATCTCGTGAGAACAACAGCTGAGTAGATGGAGAGAACATTTTGCGGAGGTTCTTAATAGAGATAGAGAACATTTTGCGGAGGTTCTTAATAGAGATAGAGGACCAGAAAATGAGCAGCGAGGAGAAGATGAAGACGAAGCAGAAAGTGACCCAGACATCAGCCTTGACTCTCCAACTCGGGGCGAAATACGGACAGGGTTGAAGCAGATAAAGTGCGGGAAGGCACCAGGTCTGGATAATATCCCAGTGAAAGTACTGAAAGCAGACCTGGATATTACGATCAATCTGCTGCACCCGCTGTTGGAGAAGATCTGGAAGGAGGAGAAAATAGCAACCGTCTGGACTTCTTCCAGAAAGGGGTTGATAGTCAAGTTACCGAAGAAAGGGAACACCACAAACTGTAACAACTGGAGGGGTATCACCTTGCTGTCCATTCCAAGCAAAGTGCTGGCGAGAGTCATCCTGAATCGTATATAAGACTGCGGAGAAAAAAGGCTTCGGAAGGAACAGGCGGGATTTCGACAACATCGCAGCTGTGTGGATCTCATCAACACCCGCCGAATCATCCTGGAGCAGAGTGTGTAGTGGCGGAATACGCATTACCTCACATTTGCTGACTTCGAGGAAGCCTTAGACTCCGTAAATCAAAGAATCATGTGGAAGACCCTCAAGGAATATACAATTCTAACAAAGATCATCAGAATCATGGAAGAGATGCACGAAGGGTATGAGAGCCAGGTTCTTCACGAAGGCAAATTAACAGAAGAGATAATTGTCAGTTCCGGAGTGAGACAGGGGTGTGTCCTTTCTCCCACTCTGTTCCTGTTCGTCCTGGATAGTGTGATGAAGAATGTAATGGGAGGTCGGAAGAGGGGTATTCAATGGGGGTATAAATGACAGGCATGAAGATCTGGACTTCGCAGACGACATTTGTGTTAAGGCACAACGGTACCGGAACATAGAAGATCAGCTGGGGAGGTTGCAGAGAGAAGCAGAACGAGCAGGACTGATGATGATGATCGTGTGGCCTCCAGAGAGGCCGAGTGCAGGTCTTTCTAGTTGACGCCCGTGAGCGACTTGCGCGTCGTAATGAGGATGAAGTGATGATGAAGACGTGATACACACCCAGTCCCCGAGCCACGGGAATTAACCCCAGGAGATTAAAATCCCTGATGGCTCATCCGGGAATCGAACCCGGGGCTCTTTAGGCCGAAGCCTAGCGCGCTAACCATTTAGCCACGGAGCCGGACTAATGATCAACACCAACAAGACCAAAGAGACGAGGATAAATTCTAACGTCACGACTAGCTTGACAGTCAACGGAAAATAAATTGAGCGAGTTGAGCCCTTCCTCTACCTTGGGAGTATAGTGACAAATGATGGGGGAGCAGAGGAAGATGTTCGAAGCCGTATCAGGAAGGCAAATGGTGCGTTTGTCCAGCTCTACCCCATATGGAGAAATAGAAACATTTCCAGGAAGACCAAGCTCCGCCTTTTCAATAGCAACGTGAAGTCGATTCTTCTCTACGACTGTGAAACATGGAAAGTCACAAAACCGATCAACAACCAGCTACAGGTGTTCATTAACAGATGTCTGCGTCGCATCATGAATGTGAGGTGGCCGGACATAATCTCAAATGAAGATCTTTGAACCATCACCAATCAACAACCGATTAGCATCAGATCAAGGAGAGGAAATGGCTCTGGATTGGGCACACGCTAAGGAAGCCGGACGGAGCTATTGAGAGGGCGGCGCTAGACTGGAATCCTCAAGGCGCCAGGAAGCGAGGTCGACCTAAGACCTGGAAGAGGACGATCGAAAAAGGAATTGCAGAGGTGAGCAAGAAGTGGAGTCAAGTGAAGAGAATGGCCAGGAACCGTACTGCGTGGAGAAATTTCGCCAAGGCCCTATGCTCCGGAAGGAGCGACAGAAATTAAGTGAAGTGAAGTTAATTGTTCTTAACACAAAATTAGGAAACAATGTTACTAAAGACATGACGAATGGATTCTAAGAACTGTTTATAACACCAGGACTTTCTGAACAAATGATATAAGGGCTTGGTGAATTCCACATTACAATTATTCACATTAAATTTGAGTTCAAATCTTGTTCTTTCAAACATAGCACAGCCAAACAGTAAATGATCACAGTTCGTGAAGATCCACAAAAGTACAAATAATCATCTGTAGAATTAATTTTAAAGCGTTCATAGTAGCACTTCATCTTTCCATGGTCGAAGAGGAACTGTACTAATGATTTGCAATCAAGCCGGCGAAATATACTTGGAAAGAATAGTTCGATTGTGACATCCCTTCGGGCTTCAGATCTAGAGGTTATTCCTCTGACTTATTAGATAAGTTTTGCCTTGGGTTTTAACTTAGCAGGGGGTGGGGGTGATTTGTTGTAGGAAACCCTAATAAGAGTTAGACATACATAGAGTATCAGTGAGATTATTTTGCTGGAGCGGGGCCGGTGGCCGACTGCCGGGCGCGCGTGCCTTCCGCCAGCCAACCGAGCTCGGGCTGCAGGGTTGCGCGAGGCGGAGGCGAGTTAACCAGGGTCATTAAGTCAATAAACTTCCATCAACGAGGGTGTGTAGTGTCAGCGCACAGATAAGAAGGTAACATAAACAACAGCTGCAGGATTTAATTAAAGAAGCACATTTTTTTTTAATTTCTTGGGAATCTGGATGACCTCACGTCACCAGTTAAAGGTTAGAACTTATCTTTTCACGGAAGATACTAAACATGTTGTCCTTCAGCCGACAGACAGTAACTTCGAAAGTTACATTATGTAGCTACTCTTGCCCCCCCCCCCCCCCCCCTGCGTGTTTACTGTAATTAATCGAAGCACGGACCTAAGCCCGTTTGATGTTTAATTGTGGGTTAATTTAAAATAAGTGTACAGATGAATTGCCCGTACTCTAGTGGAGCTGGAGAACAATATACGGCAGCAGATATCCCTCACAACAGAAGGGAATCACAACGTGTAAACGCTAATTTATTTACACGGTACAACGTCTGTCTGTCAGCTGAAGGAAAGGAAAGGAAAGGAAGCTTGTAGTTTAACGTGACCGTTAATCTCGAGATCATGTGCCACGGGACCTCCTTTTTACGTGGAATCCGAACCACATGACATGGCATTTCACTTCGAAAATCTCACATGCATTCACTGGAAATCGAACCCGGACCGCCTTGGTGAGAGGCATACAGCTAGACCGCTGAGCCACCACGCCCCCTGTCAGCTGAAGGAAAACACTCTTGAGCATCTGTGGATAGGTAAGTTCTTTATTCATGACTTGCTGGTGAACTTACCATTAATTAATGTACTTTGTTACGGTATCCATCTGCGCGCAATCCGCGTTGCGAGCTCGGTTGGCTGGCGGAAGGCGCGCGCGACTAGCAGCCGGCCGCCGGTCCCGCTCCAGCAAAAGAATCACTTTGTACAACAACATTTGATTAAGAGAATATGGTATTAAAAGAGAGTACTCACCGTTTCACTCTGTCGAATGAAGGTGGGCAGATTGATGACAGAGCTGTACGCTGGAGTTTTGGTGCCCTCTGGCTTCTCCTCCTCTTCTACTAATGCTGCCGCCTTTTCCTCCTTGTTAACGTACGTAGCAAGAGTGGTGAGGATGTACTCTGGTGTCTGCCCGCTCTTCAACAACTTGCGTATCTCATCCACTCCAGGGAACTGGGACTCATTATCAGTAACACTTTTTCCAGAAATGGAACCACAAGATGAAGCGCCTTTCATCGACTTATTTCCTGTACTCAAACTTCCCCCTTTGTTTTGTTCAATTGTCCACCATTCCGGGTCTCGCATCAAAGCTCCACACACGCACATGTTAAGAAAAGTACCTGCCAGCAATAAGACAGTACCTCTCCAACCATACTCTTGAATAAAATACGTAGTCATTGGAGCGTACACGAAGGTACCAATACCAGTACCACACGCTCCGAGACCAGTCGCTAGAGTTCTCTTCTTGTCAAACCAATATGCTATAGACACAACAGCAGTAACGTAACACAATCCTAGGCCCAGGCCTGCAATAACACCAAATGTCAGAAATTGGAGTTCAATTGTATTCGAGAACGAGCTAAGTACGAAACCGAAACCCGAAATGACACCTCCGATGATCGTCATCCAACGGCAACCATAGCGATCTACGAGAGCACTTCCAATAGGACCGGATAACAATGGTACTGCCATAAAAAGGCTACCAATCCACGATGTCTTGCTGTTACTTTCTTCAAAATGCTCGAGAAATTCAACAAACAAAAGTCCAAACGAAAAACTTATACCATCTGCAACCATACTGATTACAAGCGACGCAAATACAACCACCCAGCCCCATCCACCATCAGGAACTTTTGGCTTCTTTTCTTCTTCGTCCTCATCATCATAGTCCTCAGAATAGCTGCTGCTACAGATGGAATCTTTCTCTGTTGTATCGATAATTACTTTCTTATCATATTCATCTACAAATTTAACTTCATACCCTGGATTGCTTGTGATTGTTGTAAGGGGTATGGCAACTGTTGTGTGTGCCGGAACTTTGCCATTCCTAAGCGGTGTTTTTTCATTGTCGTTGTCGTCATGTTCTACTTCATCTTCCTCTCTATCTTGCGTTTTATCTGAAAGGACTGACGGTGAAGAAGGCAAGAGCGGAGGTTCACAGCCAATACTGGAGAGTGCAGGAGAATAATCTCCTGATTCACTAACACTGGTTGTCCTTGGTGAATCACGTCCGATACCACTACTCGTCGCAGATCTTGCTGGCGATGCTGGGAAAAGAACTCTTGGTGTGGTCTTATCAGCCCCTGGACTGATACTAGGAGAGCCATTTGCCCAGCCTACTATGGGTGCTAACTCTCGACCCTGATCCTGTTTACTGCTCATTATTATTTTCCTAATACTAATTTGTACTTAAATAAATTCCTATGAATATAATAAAAACGCGACCGTACGTGGAGGTTACTATATTATAAATTTAATATCACAAGATTGCACAATATTATATATATTCGTTTGAACTTCTCTATGGTATGCACTTATATTTCTGGTAGACGCAGCCGAATTATTTTGAACACATTTTAGCATTTGTTTCCATGGATGACACAGTTCTGATGAAGACAATTTTTATTTCTTTTTTGCTTACGCGTAAGGGAGAGACACCTTTTGACACTGTATAACTTTCCTACACAATATTTGTAACGTAATTAATTTAAGTTCGTTAATTATTAGCCTAATCTAATGGAATTTCAGATACAGTTTTTGTCCATCTCCTAGGCCAACCTTGAAGATCTAATGGGAACTGATGGTGATATCGATGAAGATGTGTCAATGAAACTCTTCGTTTTAATTGCAATATACTTCTCGAGGTAATATTCTGTTTATGTGAGTGAATTATGCTTGAATGCTGGGCAAAACGGAATTTTTTCATCAATGACCGGCACCGTTTTTGCAAATTATAAGACGATGTTCCCTGAGATCTCTTCTCACGATCAAGGACGTAAGTACAGTAAGGCGAAGACAGCTGGCCTGGAGGATTCTCCAACAGGAGACTGGAGATGAACCAATGACTCGCACGCACCATGCGTTAACTACAGCTCCTGGAACAGAGAAAAGAGGAACATCATTATTTATATTCCACAACAGATATGACGAGATCTGAGTTGAATCTGTTTTATTTTTCTAAGGGCATCAGTCATCACAATAAACTTTGGTTGGTTGGTTCCTCAGTTTTAGGGGCTGCGACAACGCGGTCATGTAGCACCGTGTACTTTGGGTGTGTGTAGAATCTGTCTGATAACCGGTGTTATTTATGATGGCTGTAGTAGTGTGTGTATCTGTTTTTTAATTTAAGTACAGACTGCAACTTTGAATTTTTCAAATAGTTCCTACTTTTGCCGTCAAGCGCCACCGTCAACGACTACTAGGCCAAAGTCAGTACTTAGCTACTAGACGCCACCGCAGTCGGCTCTTTGCAACGAACGTAGAAACCTAAGAGCGTTGTTTACATTCTTAACCTATCCAATTTAGCTTCACACAGTTGTAATTAGTGGAAGGTTTTTTAACATGCCATAAATCTATGACATGGGACCGCCGGCTTTACTTCCCCTCCGAAGGAAGGCATACTGAAGGATTTTTAACGCTCTTAAAATATCCGACGGCATCGGCCGGGTTTGAACCCGCTATCTTGGGCATAGAAGCTCAGCATGCTACCGACTACGCCACCGAAGCCGCTCAAGTAAACTTTCAGATAATCCAGAAAATGCGATTTATTGGCAAATACAGTGACGGCCTTCTCTATAAAAAGGAATCTCGCCGAGGCCATGTGACTGGTAGTAAGCGTTGAGTCAGCGGCAGATGACTAGCATTTGCCGATTGCACAAGAGCGGGTCGGGAAGCACCAGATGCTGCCATATCATTCATTACATACAGAGCTGGCAAGATACCTTAGTTTTTTTATTTATTAATCAAAGCACAAACTACAGCTATGCTAGCCCTTCACGCTTGTACAAATAACAACCAAATAACAATTTTAAATAAAATATAAGATACAATTTAACAAATCACCAAACAAAACAAGTCCAGATCAAGAGCCGGTAGAATGTCCTTGCTCGTAGCCGTGTCGTCAGTGGCCAGGATGACAGATTCATAGGTTGGTTTTTTAGTTTTGGCACCTTAGTTATAACTGGATTAATAACTCAGATGGTTCCAAGTTTCACAGGCCCTCGATGTAGTCTCCACCGTTGCGTACAACGTGTTCCCAGCGATGCGGACGTCGTTGGAGCCCGTTGGCACTGCCCAATGTATTGATGGTACGAAGAGAGCGCTCGGCAGCCTGCTTAACGTCATTGTCATCTTCATCTTCGGGATGAGATCATAGTCGCAGGGACTGATGTCGGTAGAATATGGGGGCCTGAAAGAGGACCTCCCAGCCCCAGCGATCCAACAATGCCGACACAACGCCTGCTGTGTGTGCCCTAGCATTGTCATGCAGAACGATGGGCGGTGTAACCATGTGGTGGCGCCGTTTCCTTCTCAGAGCTCCTCGGAGATGGTCTTGCAGAAACGAACAATAGTACGCCGCATTAACGGTTTGCCCTCGGGGAACAGTATGGCAGCGCTTCCGTACCATTGAAGACGTTAAGCAGGCTGCCGAGAGCTCTCTTCCTACTATCAATAGATTGGGCAGTGCCGACGGGATCCAAGGACTTCCGCATCGCTGGGAACACGTTGTACGCAACGGTGGGGACTACATCGAGGGCCTGTGAAACTTGGAACCATCTAAGTTATTAATCCAGTTATAACTAAGGTGCCAAAACTAAAAAACCAACCTATGTAATTTAACACTTGTGGTGAAGTACTGTAGCCTATCTCGTATTCCGTGAACATAGTTAGGTATAGAACAAACCATCGAATTTTCCCAGTGGAAACTTTTCTCAAGAAGACGTTTTACAGTGTATGTGTTCGAACGTTTCAGCGCCATGCGAATTTTACTTGTGGGGGAACCTCAAACAAATGGTATACAAAAATAATCCGCCTACTGTGGAGGCTCTCGAGAACGAAATAACTGCACTGATACGGAATACCAGTAAGGATAAATTACTGCGAGTGTACCGAAACTTCGTTGGTTGGTTGGTTCCTCAGATTAGGGGTTGCGACAACGCAGTCACGCAGCCCTGTGTACTTAGGGTGTGTTTAGAATCTGTCTGATAACCGGTGTTCATTGTGATGGCTGTATTAGTGTGTGTTATCTGTTTTTAATTCAAGTAAGGACTGTAGGCATTGAATTTTCAAGTAGTTCCTACTTTTGCTGCCAAACGCCACCTTCAACGACTACTAGTTCAGAACTTATTTACTAGATGTCACCGCAGTCTACTCCTGGTGACGAACGTTGGAACCTAAGAGCGTTAGTCAAATCTAACCTATACTTTTGCATAACACAAGTTTAGTTAGATTTCTGGCATGTAAAAGAACCTTCCACTATGACATGGGACCGCCGGCTTTACTTACCCTCCGAAGGGAAGCATACTGAAGGATTTTTAACCATCTTTAAAAAATCCGATGACTTTGAACCCGCGACCTATCTAAGAGTTTATGAACAGTGAAGTTTAATACGTATATTAAATAAAAACAATACTTCTTTAAATCAGGGGCAGATGACCTCGTAGTTCCGCCCCTAAAAACAACAATAACTAACTAACTTCTTTAATTAAATCTTGTCTTGTAAGCTCGTAAGACCTTGTTGATTGTTGTACTTCCTCGTGATGACGCGACCGGACGTGCAAGGAGGACAGGTCTTCAACAAACAAGCAAGGTCTTCCGAGCATTATGCCATATAAGTGAACACTTAGCTTTCGGAAGTTTCAACCTAGTGAGATAAGGCTAAATGTATTCGTCTGCCGTATCTGATGTCTGGCTAATACTATAAATCGGTCAATTTATCAAGAAACTGTACACATATAATACAGATTAGAAACCCGCCCCAGATTCGCCCGGGAACAGTTATGAATGCATTACGTGATAAGCGCTTCTTTTTCGATGTCTATGATCTAGTGCATCCAAGTGTAAATCGGGTCAAAGGATAAATCGGGTCAATTTCAAACAATGGCTTCCACTACGACCTATATCCGTTTGACTTATCGGCATGATGGGTTAAAATGACTGACTGGACTATTACTTATATTATCATGGAGATGCACGTGCAACGAATTATTAACAGACGTAATTTAAGAATGGCGAGGTGCATGAAACACTAATCCCCCTTCCGTCCAATCTTAACTTGACTGTGCATTTTGCGGAACGAAAAGTTCACAGGCGAAATTAAGAAAAAACAAGTTGCACTTCCAGGAAAACTCCAAACACAACCACTCTTCTCTGAAGTCTTAACTCAACACGACTCGACAGTTTGCTGCTGGCTGTATCTGGGGTAATAGGCTCGCCCGCTAGCTAGGCTGTAACTGGGTTAATAGGCTCACCCCTAGCTAGCTCGTAAACTGTCGCCTCAGTAATTAAATGGAGATTGTTGGAAGAAATGAAAACGTAAAAACACTTATCGTGGGCGATGTATTGAAGATAGAGATATGCTCTCCCGGACTTCTTTGTAGAAATTTTCATGCTGAACAATTCTTACGTTCATAGTATATTGATATTTTTAACGGTTTGCCCTTTTTTTTTTTGTCGTGTAGCCTCCTGAGGGGCCGAGTGCAGGTCTTTCTAGTCGACGCCCGTGGGCGACCTGCGCGTCGGGATGAGAGATGGAATGGATGAAGATGAATGAAACTGGGCAAGGATGTGGAAGGAAGCGGCCGTGGCCTGTCAGAAGGTACTGTCCCAGCATTTGCCTGGTGTTGAAAATGGGAAACCACGGAAAACCATTTCAAGGACAGCCGACGGTGGGGCTCGAACCCACGCGTCTACCGAGTCAGCAGAGAGCCTTGCCCCTTGACCTAACGCAGCGCTTTAGCCCGCGTAGCCACTACTGTCGGTACGGTTTGCCCTGCGTAAGCTTGAAAAGCGCAAGGATGGCAGGTTTTTTTTTTCTTTCGAATTTTTCACTGAAATCTTTACTGCTTGACTTCCTTTGGTCAAAAATAAATTATTTCCTACAGAACCCTTTCTCGAGATCTCCTTTACATAATGGCGAAAACCGCATCAAAATCCATCCAGTGGTTCTCGAGATTGCCCGTGATATCCATGAATCGGGGACTTTGTTTTATACTAGTAGAGATATAACAGCAAACATAGGCTACCATGAAGGACTACTAGGTTATAAAAAAATCCACAGCCTGCTTCCAGTCTCCGACCGGGTCAGGAATGGAATGAATGAAGCCCCCATCTAGCGGCGAGGATATGACCTGTGCCGGCTACCGAGGCCTGACGCACTCCTCTGGGGCAATGATTCAATGAATGACAGATGAAATGAAATGATAGTGGAGAGTGTTGCTGGAATGAAATTTTGACAGGGAAAACCGGAGTACCCGGAGAAAAACCTGTCTGCCTCCGTTTTGTCCAGCACAGATCTCACATGGAGTGACCGAGATTTGAACCACGGACCCAGTGGTGAGAGGCCGGCGTGCTGCCGCCTAAGCCACGGAGGTTTGACTACTAGGCTATACATGTTCGAATGACAATTGACAAGGAGGCAAAGTTATTATCATTTCTTAGTTGCATGTAGGCCTATACAGGCTAGATAAGAAGGAGGGGCAAACGGGGCGGTAGCCCTGGGGTCCGTGCAGTGGCGTAATTAGGGTTTGCGCCTGGAGGGGGACGCGCCGAGTCAAAATTACATTGATCGCCGAGGGTTAGGACATTATGAGACATAATCAATGAAGGCATATTTACGATCCCGAAGTTTCAAAACCTCCTATCCATATTTCTTTCAAAGCCGGCGGCCCCATGTTATAGTGGAAGATTCTTTTGAAAAATGAAAATCCACAGCTGCTTCCAGTCTCCGACCGGGTCAGGAATGGAATGAATGAAGCCCCCATCTAGCGGCGAGGATATGAACTGTGCCGGCTGCCGAGGCCTGACGCACTTCTCTGGGGCAATGACTAAATGAATGTCAGATGAAATGAAATGATAGTGGAGAGTGTGGCTGGAATGAAATTTTGACAGGGAAAACCGGAGTACCCGGAGAAAAACCTGTCTGCCTCCGTTCTGTCCAGCACAGATCTCACATGGAGTGATCGGGATTTGAACCACGGACCCAGCGGTGAGAGTCCGGCGTGCTGCCGCCTAAGCCACGGAGGCTCTTTGGAAGATTCTTTTACATGCCATAAATCTAGACTAACTAAAATTGTGTGAATCTAAAAATTTGTAGGTTAGATTAGATTAACGCTCATAAATTTCCAACGTTCGTCGCCAGGTGCAGGGTGCGATGGCATCTAGGGGTCGTTGATGGTAGCATTTGATAGTAAAAGTAGGAGCTACTTGAAATTGATCGTCTGTAGACCTTACCTGAATTACAGATAACACACACTAATACAGCCATCACAATTATTTAACACCAGTTATCGGACAGATTGCACACACACCCAAAGTACACGGGGCTACATGGCCGCGTTGTCGCAGCCCCTAAACTGAGGAACCAACCAACCACCTGATCGTTTTATAGCTCATTAATATTTTTCTCTCCTATGGCTTGATAGCGTATCCCGTAGGGATTCACGTCTGGCTATTTAGGTTATCTGAGCTGGGTCCATTAATTCTTTTCTCCAGTGACTTCGGAGAGAGGGGGCGTGATGGTGTAGTGGTTAAGCTGCTCGTCTCCCGGTCAATGCATGCGAGATTTTCTAAGTGAAATATCACGTCCTTTGGTTCGGATTACACGTTAAAATGAAGGTCTCATGGCTCATGACCGCGAGATTAACGGTCCCGTAAAACGACAAGCTTCCTGTGTATTTTACTTCGGACGGATCCACTTCAACTCATGCTCTACGACAAGAGTGGCCTTCAATAAAAAGAGTTTGAAGTTCTAAATGCTAATGTATAATAATGAATATAGAATTCATTACTCAAAATGACTGGATTAAGATTCAGAATAAACAAAATTGCTTCTTTTCGTGTACCGGTACATTATGAAAACAAAAACCCTTATTTTTTCATTAATTTATTTATGATAATTGTTGTCTAAAGGGGCCTAACATCAAGGTTATCGGCCCCTATTGGTTAGGGTAGCAGTGAGAAAGATGCTGAAATGCAAACTACTGCTATACTAAAACTACTATTACTAACTATAGACTTTTAACTAACTTATTAGAAGAAATGAAAAAGGAGTAAGGGATAAGGGAAATGAAGGACAGGAGGAAAGAGAACTAGGAGAGAGTCTTCCCCAAAGTTAGTGGACAAAGGGAAAAAAGCCCGACCCAGCTCAGGAATCCCTCAGAGTCGCCAACAACCGAACTCTCCAGCCATGAGCCCTTGAGGGCGTAGTACCATCTTAGGTGCACCGTACGAGGTGGTGCTACTTACACCCTGCCTTCTTTATGGCTTTGAGCAGAAGGCAGGTGATATCATGAAGAGAAAGGAAGAGGTCCGACCCCTCGAAGAATGAGGGATCATGAAAGGTGAGACAAGGGACAATTAAGGCAGGAAAGTGAAATACTCCCTAGGCCTCGGATACCCTAATGCCGCCGGGGTCGGAAGAGAACAAGAGTTGACCAAGGGAGGTCGACAGGAAAGATGACAAGATATGAGTCCGGCACAAGCAAGTGGAAGCAATGCCTGACTCAACTGGGGTCCCGTGGTCGCCAACCCACATTCCACCAGTTGTAAGCCCCTGGGGAGGGGGGCAGTAAAACTATGGATTAAGAATTTGATAACCTTGCGAACAGTTTTACAGCCTTATATTAAAAACAGCAAGTCTTGAAAACTATACAAAGTAATGTTGATTCTCAATCATTTGCACGCCTCTGTATTTTAGGTTGTTTTCCGTCCAGACAAATGATCTTAGAAGTCCCAATATAGAACCAGAAATATGCTAGAAGCTTTAATTTCGGCGCTTCCCCATTCACCAACATATTCAGTTGTGTTTAGTTTTACGTCAGAAGACCATGAATATGCATGATAAATAGGTTTTATTTTCACTGGAACAACAACAGGATGTCTACCAAAACCAACTAACAGATTTCTCTGACAATTCCCTGATTTTTCCAAGATAAATCAGAAAATTCTCTCAGTAACAGCAGCGGCCCTAATAAATATATAAAACAGAGTTTGCACTTAAAGAGCATTTCAAAACTGCTTGAACAATAAAGAGTAGCATGACAAAGTTGAAAAGAAAAAAAAATAGGGGAGGGGGGTTGAGGGTGGAGGAGGGAAGGGGGAAAAAGAAAAATATATGTTTCTATATTTTGCCAATTTCTACATTTTCATCCAGAAAAACTATCGTACCGTACTTGCGAGTATTGAAAGTAGCTCATCAATAGTAATGCTCCCAAAAATCATACCCAGCAGTTAACAGGCACGTAGAACCAATAGTTACACATTAATATACAAACTAGCAGAAGTACCCGCTCTTCGAACGGTCTTCGGTATTAATAACCAGACGTTATCAATTGAGATACTGTTCCAATGGTTAGGGGCTTGTCATTCCTTCATAAGTTTATCAGAACAAAGTTAGTTTTCTGGGTATATCGCAGACACTGTTAATTTAAGGGCCGTAAAATGTGGATTTCGGAGACCCTTTATAGACTCCCTAGTTTTGTATCACACATTGAGAAGCGCAACATATGCTTTTGTCGTCCTTCTAGGAGAATTTTTAATTTTCGTCTATTTTAGCATGTACTGTATTTTGAAAAGTTGTTCCTTATACCCACCCTTCTATGAGAAGTACGTTGAAGAGTTTTCTAAATGATTGGTTACAATACCTAATTTTACAATGCTCAAAGCACCCGAACATGAATTATAGGCGTACAAAAACATAAATATACATCAACCACACAGTAACAAACAAAATCATCTTTACGATGAACCCGTTTGTCGACAAAAATATGATTACTTAAAATGTGCTCTCAAACTAAATTCACCTAACGTGTACTTCCTGACGTGAAAATAATATTGAAAACCTCATAGACGAATCGCAATATATGCCAAATTAAAACTGGCCCTCACCGTTGTGGAACCGAGTGAGTTAGCCGTGGTGGTTAGGGCATGACTGCTGGCAGTCGCTCACATCCGGGAGGCGAGGAGGTTCGAATCCCCCCCGCCGGCAACCTTGAAGATGGTCTTCTGTGGTTTCCCATCTTCCTTCCAGGCAAATGCCGGGGTTGGTCCCTAACATTAGGCCACAACCGCTACCTTCCAACTCCTCGACCTTCCATTCCTACTTTCCTCCCCAACGGTACTTGTAACTCACCCATTGGGTGTCAGTCTCGAAGCAGCTACAAAACTGGCGAGCCGAACATGTCCTCGGACACTCCCGGCACTAAAAGCCATACGCTAAAAAAACCGTTGTGGAAAGTCCCCATCCCCAGGAAGACCCCTTTAATAAATTATAAAGGCTCGTGGTGCATTAAATTCGGGATTTTAGCCTCCAATGGCCCAAATTCCCAAAAGCTGCAAAAAACACTATTCCAATTCAGGATTTTTTGAAAATAATGTTGCTGTTTGGAGATATAATAGACCTTCTGTGCAACATATCGCATATCGCACGTGTAAGTCACGTGTAAAAAGTCTAGGGTACCCCTTAACCCCCTTAATCGCATTGTTGAATTTTACAGTCTATGTTTGATTCGACGATAACCTTATAGCCATTTGCAAACTTTAACAGAAATTTAATAAATTGAGTGACATTACTTCTTACAGAAATAGATGAAAAGTAGGATGTCACCCCTTGTGATACTGTTATCATGGTTACCGGCTTGCATTACTTCATTAGTTTCTTCTTGTTCTTCTTCTTTCGGATGGGCCAGATAAGGACCACGACGTTCAACTTTTCAGCTTGGCGAGGGACTTTATGTTTGCCCAATATTCGCGCATTCTCCTCTCCTTTTTCCAGATGATGCCGGTTTTCTTACAGGGTGGTCTGTCCTGAAAACTTCTGTTTAAGTATCTTTCTGAGATGCGATCGGCTTCTAATATCACTTTTCATTATCTTCAGTTCTTGGATATCCTTAACTACTGTTAGCGACGGTGTCACACTCTTTCTCTTCCCCCAGTAGTTGAGAAGCCGGATTGTTAGTCTTGTTGGGTTCTTCCATGAGACATGTCCATAGAAAGCCAGACGTCTCTTCCTGGCCACATCTGTGATTTTCTCAGTATATCTATATAGCTCCTGATTTGGTCTTCTTCTGCACTAGTGATCTATTTATTAGTTTATAAAATAAAAGAGTGCCATATCCCCTCTAGGGACGTAGGCGACCTGAATAAGAGCCCTTGACTAAGTCAAGGGATTACTAACCAGGCATCCCGAGCCGGATTTTGCGTGTGGTAGGCTGGCCAGTTCCTTTCAACTCCTCCTCCTACCATAGCATCCGGCAAGTTCCCATTTTGCATCACGAGGCTGGGAGACCCCGTACCAGACCATACCAAGACTTAAATTCTTGGCAAAGCTGGGGATCGAACCCGGTACCTCGGGGGTGACAGCCAACAATGCTAGCCACTGCGCCACGAGGACTTCTGAGATTGTGTTGCCATGGTTACCGGCCTGCATTCTTTTAATAGCTTAATAAATGAAATTAGTTTTCTGGGTATATCTCAAAAACTATTGGTTTTAGGACCTTAAAATGTGGTTTTCGGGGCCCGTAGGGCTCCCGAGTTTTGTTTCTCACATTGAGACGCTGAAAATGAGCTTTGTCACGTTTTTCTACGCCCATTTCAGCATGCATTTTAAGGAGTTAGGCCCTCTTTTATGAGAGGTACGGAGAAGAGTTACATCAATGATTACTTTCGTGCCTCTGATGGACTTCTGTACCAAATTTTACGTTGATCCACTCAGCCGTTCTCGAGTGATGCGCGTGCAAAGTTGTACACAGACAAACATTTTGTTTTAGCGCGCAACCGTCATAAACCAGTCTGAAACGCGTTAATAACTCAAAATTCCGTGGAAATTCCGAAAAAACAGACAAACTTTCATTTTTATAGGCCTATATAGAGAGATTTTTATATATAGAGCGATACATGTAATTTGTGTGCTCTATCTTGCAAGAAATGACAGCTTACTGATTTAACGTCAGTACGAACATACATCTACAACAATCACCAGAATATACTCCCCCCCCCCCCCCCCATCAAAATTTAAATGCTTAATTTCCAATTATTCAAGGTTGGATCTTGTAAAACTAAAATTTCCTGAGTGTCATTAAAATACCCTGATAATTCCCTGAGTTTTCCAGGATTTAAAAATACCCGTATTCCCTGTTTTCCAGAGCAGTAAACACCCTCAATTCCTTACTAGAAGCCGGAAACTAGTACCTTTTCATACACACCTTCAATACGATGCTACCATCGTAGTCTAATATACAAGCTAGAACACCTTGTCCCATCTGAACGAGGAGCAGCTGACCTTGACATACATAATTTTGGCATGTGTGATAAATACAAATCGGCAAATAGCACAGCATTGTAGACATTATCATAAATTACACTACCCATCGACAAAAAAGGAAGCTTGTAGTTAAACGTGACCGTTAATCTTGAGATCATAAGCCACGGGACCTCCTTTTTACGTGGAATCCGAACCACAGGACATGGTATTTCAGTTCGAAAATCTCATATGCATTGACCGGGAATCGAACCCGGACCGCCTTGGTGAGAGGCATGCAGCTAGACCGCCGAGCCACCACGCCCCCCATCCATCGACAACAGAACGTTAGTCTTCGACATACTAAAAACCTCTGAAATTAAAAAATACATTAGCACTACACTCCTTAATAATATATTTATTACAGTCAATGGCCAAAGCAAAGAAAAATAAGAACTAGAACTACATAACTATTCACTACAAATTATCTTCAAGGACTTATTCCTCTTCATGCAAGTAGCAAGGTGATAACGATCACATGTTTTAACGCAGAGAGAACTATGTTAAGTGTGTGAAACTGTAATGTGCGGCAAACTCTATGGTGAAAACCAAGTACCGCATATCGGGTAACAAGATGATGCAATTCGTAGTTGGCAACTGCCCACTCTCTGTCTATCATAGCGTCAGTAGAGTAAAAATCGCTCCAAATCTCTGCTTTCTTCTGATGATGCTCTCGCAATAGTTCCTGATATGACGGCGTTGATGGCAGTGACAAGCATATGCGTAGGTCTTCCAAGAACATGGGTTCTCTGTACAATTCATATACCAGTCGAGACGGAGTCCATTTAGAGACGCATAACACCCTTTTAGGGGTAGATGACCTCGTAGTTCCGCCCCTAAAAACAACAATAACTAACTATCTAACTAACACCCTTTTCAGAAACGTAGCCTTAAGCTTTTCAACGACTTTCAAATTTGATTTTGTAAGATGTGTCCAAATCAGACGAAGGCCGTAGGTAATTATTGGTTGTACTTTCATCTGGAATAGCTCTAGTGCAGTTCTCAAGGATAATTTCCTACACTCCTAGAGAATTAGTAATACACAAAATTATTATCCGCCTTTAAAACAATTCCACATTAACTTTACCTAATCGTTGGCATCATTCATGAAATGAACAGAGAAAAAATACAGGCTGACTGTTATTACGGAACCAGCCTATAATACAACAGAAGTGCGTGTTATTAGAGTATTTGTTTAACTGTTAGTATAGAAAACACGGCCAACTCACCCTCAGTGGTCACCAAAAAAAAGCGGCATGCGATTGATCCTAAACCTCAGACAAGCATCTCTCGCCCAGCAGTGGGGGACGTTTTATGAGGGTTAGAAGCTTTAGGCGGAAGTTAGCCCGTAGGTTTATCTCCCCAAGACAATAGTTATACAGTCGCAGTACCTTTAAATACCTTTAAATCACGACGGGCATCTGTTGTGAAAAAAAAATAAGGAAGCCAACACCGTACCCTCATTAGTTGGGCGAGACTGAGCTGTAGGATTATGGGGATGAAAAGAACGCCACTTGGGTACAAGTTGGCCGTCACGACTTTACATTCCAGTGCTAAAAATAAGATATTTAATAATTGATTGCCGGTTAAATCGGCACAATCCTATGGCTATTCTTCACCGCGTGAAACTTTTTCTTTTGTACCAAGTTCCGAAAATAAACAAGTAGGCCTACATCAAGAACACTACACTTCTACATGTCTGTTACACTTGACAAACGAAGTGATATGACGTAAAAACTGTAATCTTCCTCTGACAACTTTCCTTGAATCTTTCAATGCACTTCCCGCAAACATCGCCGGATGAGTTGTGTCACTATATTACTCATAGTAAATGAAGGATATTCTTCTCGGATAGTTGCGAACACAGCCATTCAAGATGATACTTGGCATTCAGTGACTCTTTAAGTTTGCGAAAATAGCTAGTCATACTTCACGATTTAGTTCAAGGAGATAAAACATCCTCATACTGCTTCGCAGTCCTACAAGCACCCGATACGTATTTTCTAAGGACTGGCATTGCAATTTATTATAAACAGTTCACTCGATCGCAGGTCTGCTCTCAATAAAAAAAATGTATGTCACATTCTCCGCCAAGAAATTTTAATTCTGGTGTGAGGGCTGGAACGGGGTAAATTCAGCTCCGTGAGGCAAAGCTAAGAAGAGGAGGGTTCGATTCCCACCTCAGCTATCCTGGAAATTGGTTTTGTGTGGTTTCCCCCCGCTTCCCCACCCCCTCCCTTCTGTTTCAGGAAAATGCTGGAATGGTTCCTAACTTATGGACGCGGTCGCCTCCTTCCCTATCCTATCCCCAATTTACAAATGCACACACTAGTAAGCCGTCACAATAACATAGGCTGGCTATCTCTCAAATTCCACACACACGAACACACGGGGCTATATATCCACGATGTCGCAGCCCCTAAAATAGCAACAATGCAAACTTCCGGCAGAAGATAAGAACAAAAACCGTCACAGTAGTTAAAGGGGATCAGAGTTAACCCTACAATACTTAAAATTTACGTGTATGAATAATTTAACTGGTTCGAATTCCCTCTATATCTGTCCCCACCCTACCATCTTCCAGCAGTGCTGCTACTGGTCTGTGGTGGTGATGTCAATGCTTTTGTTATTAATGCCAATCAGTTCTAGAGGCATAATCATGGGGCTAAGAATTGCCTGGAAACTCTCTTTGAATTTAACAACATATTAGGTTCTCCATGGCAATAACAAAGAGGTGGGGAATTTGATGTAGATATGTCACATCACTACAGAGAGATTATAAAAACAACCTCATAAAAACCAAAGAAAGTATGAGAGGTGGAAGAGATTACGTACTGATATTTACGTCAAAGTATTTGTTGAATTTAAAATGGAACTTATAGCGTATTAAACTTTAAAGACCACAGAGAATTCAGTGTATATAAATAGTGTTACATACGAAATATATATTAATTTCAACCATTTAACTAATTGGTGCCTTAGCACAAAGTTCGTAATGTAAGTAAATTTAACGTATTATTAGTATTAAGCATCAATCGAATAATGTTAGTATTGTAGGGTTCTACGTTTACCGCAGAATTACTCGGAAACCAGATACAATTTTTGACAGGTTGTTCTGATTGAAATCTTAATACGGCAAGCACTCAATATATTTGTGCTGCTACAGTGTATTTTAAGTTAAACTACTGTATGTTAATGTATTTTCACGGATTTTTTTTAATAACTAAATTTTACTTAACTGATTTGCACATTATACGAGTAAGTTACAATTAGAAGACTCATGTAAACAATTACAACACTGAGGTGAATTAAACTATCGCTATCCCCAAATATTGGTTTGCTTTATAATCCATAGGTTTTGTTTTGGCTGTTATGAAGCAGCGTGGAATCTGACGTACAAGTTTATGCGAACGATCAGTGTTCGAAGCCAACAATTGCCACTTTATATCATCGACGGCTTTCGATTTTCTGTCAACGCACTATTGTGTGTCTATGAGGTCCATTTAGTGAATAGTGAAATTAATAATAAGCCAAAAGTAAGAACGCACAGCTTGATCACACTTCCAAAAAATTACTTAGCCTACGTAGGCTATAAAGGAGAATTACGTACAAGTCTTATATGAAGTTTAACGGTGTATTTGTCAGTACTTATGTAAAACTACGCTCAACAAGAATTACGTAGAACTGGGTTCTCGAAAAAAAAATCAGTTGTTAGACTGTTTTCTGAGATGTATCTGTAAATTGAGGATGAATGGTCACCATAATAACAAACCCGTTAATGGGTTGGATGGTCAGTCTAGGATCGTAGTGAAAAAAAAACACTGAGAAGCCGTTAATATCTTGAATTCAATGAAACTACACGAGCCAGAAAATCACTTTAGTAGAACGTATAATGGTTATCCTACGCCGTGAACAATTCTTTGTTCGATAGTGATTATTATCAAACTGCGACATCACAAATCTCGACAATGCTTCACAATTCCGCATCAGTGAGGGCCTACACAGTTCACGAATTCTGCCCCTCATGCAGTTTGCCTATATAGACCTATTACGAGTAGACATTTGCTGTTGGGATTTCTGACACTTGAATACAAAGTCTTTTATTCAGAATTTAGAATTGAGTAGTATTTTATCAGAAAATAAAGTAAGTAAATTGGAAACACTGCACTGAAAGTGAAATCAAAAACGAAAATATACAACTGGATTGTGTTTGTAGTTTATAGAGCTTTATAGCGGAAGTGTATTTTTCAATGTTGACTGCGAGACTGGAGGTAATTTTGAATTATATTTGACTGATTAATGAAAATTATATGGTGCTCGAATCGTTAAGTGATGATAATGACTAAGGCCCGGATAGTTATGTGTTTAAATACTTTTTATTTAATTAAATATTTTCTATTTATTTACATATTTTTACCGTTTTTATAAATAAATACATATTCTGGCGTGTTTATTGATAAGCACATATTTCCTATATTTGGTGGTATGTTGTACTTCTTGGATGACTGCTGCAACATTTGCAGCCCTTTGAAATTCCAGTAAGTTGCTTCTCTATTTGGTCAGTGCTCCATTGTCTCCAAACTGTAGTAGTATTTCAAGACAGGGATTTCCCGGTCATTAAGTACAGCAGGGGGGCTGGAGTTAACAGGCTCATTAAGCCTCCACTATCCTTACCTAGCCGGGAAATTGTACTTGAAATCACAGTGGTGTGCATAACTTGTGAGTATACTGACAGTGGCGTTCTCGTTTCAACGAATACGATGCGTCCCAAAAGTGCGAAATGTGTTACTTTGAATCGTTTAGTGCGGGAGTTCGGAGACGTTTTCAGTACTGAAGGACCTAATTTATTTTGCAACATTTGTGAGAAACCCATAGCGGCAGGCATGCATTCACAAGTTACGCAACATTTTGTGACAGCGAAACACGTGAAATGTGCATCTTTAAAAAAGTCCACACAACGTTGGCTTCTCGAAATCCAGGAAGTGAGATCTGGTCCAGCAAACTGCTAGTTCTCACAAGACATTTGCCACGCATTTCTTGCGGCTGATATCCCACTGAACAAACTGCAGAATCCAGTGCTACGTGGCACGTTAGAAAAGTACGTCAAACTTCCTCTCCCTGACGAATCAACACTGCGTAAGAACTATTTACCTAAACTTCACTCTGAGTGCACAGAATTCGTAGTGAAATTGGCGACAAAGCTGTGTGGATTACAATGGACGAGATGACCGACGATGCTGGCCGTTACGTAGCCAACATCATACTGTAGTTGGTGCGTTAAAATACGATCCATCACAGTTATTTTCACTGACAGCTGTTCATCTTGAGAAAACCAACAGTTACACAATAGCTAAAGCTTTCAATGATGCTATGGTGCTTCTGTGGTCTGATTGCCGGGGGCGACATTTAATTTACTTTTCACGTCAATCGAGCAAATTTACGCAATCAAGTATCAGTATAAGACAATACAATCAGTGCTATGACAGATTCTTAAGTGACCTTTTCTCCCATTGTTTAGAATGAAATTCGAAAACAGCACATAGACCCTATATGATTTCGTATCGCGTATCTGCAGTAAGTATTGTAGGATTCGGAAATTGAGGCAAGACCCGGTCTGTTAAACGGGAATATTTGTACTGTGGACTGGCTTATTGAAGCAGTTGTACGTTTCAACTATTTTTAGAGTAACTGAGGGGCATAAATACGATACAAATTTAAGAACATATTTTGGAAACTTAATCACATATTTTCCCACTCTTAAGCACATAAATACATACATATTTCTGGAAAGTTAAGCACATAATTATCCGGGCCCTAATAATGACAATAATATTAATAATCTCTCGCTACACTGAGCCGACTACGCTCTTTGGGTTTGATCGCCAATTAGCTTGGTCCTAAGCTTCCTCAAGGCGCATGATTCAGGTTTCCATGTCCACATTAATTGTAATAATAATAATAATAATAATAATAATAATTAGAACGTGGGTTTAACATCCCTTGAAAATGTCATGACTTTAGAGGCGATTTTACCCTCGATAGCGTATGTAGTGGCATACCGAAATTAGTAACTAACAATTGCATTTCAAGTACCCTAGGAAGTCACTGCAGACTGACAATTTAAACGTCAGTTTAGACAACCTCTAAATCAAAGATCAGTAAATGTCAATTTTATTAAACAAAGAATACTCCCGCTTAGTGAAACGCAACCGTGCGACAACAATCTAGTAAACAATGTTGACTACTGAACATACCATGGCAGGAAGTGGCGGAAGTCCGAGTTGGCTGACCTATTTTCTAACAACGAAAGTAAAACACGCACTACTATGTTGGCAGCGGGACACTACAGTATTACACGCAACAGCTGAACTTCCATTGTGCAGTGGAGTTACCTACCAGCCGAACCCAACACTCCCAACACCCCCCACCCTTACATTTCAAAGCCGCGGTTCGCGAGACATTTCCAGATTAAACCGCTTTGGCTTCTACATGAGCGAGTAGCCAGCCAGCCAGCCAGCCAGCCAGGCAGGCACGGCGAGTGGAACGAAGGTGAGTTGGGCGAACCATGAAAACAATAGAATATTAAAATCATCTCTGACGATACAGCTGTAATTAATTCGCAGTAAAACTATATGATTCCAAGACCACATCACCTCCAAGAGATAGCGTAAATGATAGCTATCAACTGAGTCGTCCAGTTGCAAACCTCGTTTAATCAACTCGTGAATAAGAATCATTTTCCTGAGAAACGTTTCTCTGGACTTTGTCTCGCTATCTTTTGTATTTGTTGTTCTCTACTTTTTTTCTTTTTGCTTTGTGTTTTTTGTTTTGTGTTAGCTTTTGCTTTTGAAATTTACCTTTTCTTTCTTAGTTTTGGTTTTGTGTATGTTTTCTCTACCACCAGGTGGTGTGGAAAAGTGTGTTTTTAAATTTTGCTTTTTGCTTTGTGTTCGTTGTTTTTTGTTTTCTGCTTTTGCTTTTGTTTTTGAATTTTTCTTTTTGATTCGTGTTTTTGTTTTATGTTTGTTTTCTGGAAAATCAAACGAAAACAAAACAAAATAAACAAAACAAAATAAAAAACAAAACAAAAAATTAAATAAAAACAATTTAAAACAAAATAAAACGAAATAAAATAAAACAAAGCAAAGTAATATGAAACAAAACAAAATAAAATAATTAAATAAATAATTTTACGACATGATCCTTATTCACAAGTGGATTAAACAAGTTTTGCATCTGGAAAGCTGGAAATTGCTTTAATCGCTTTATTTGGACCTAGATATTATTCTCCCAAGTCCCCCCCCCGAGCGAAGTCGGCGTTGGTCCTACTGGCCCTAAAAAGGTGCCATTTTTAGGATTTTTGCAAATATCTCCCTAACCATCGACTTTATCAACAAAATATCTATTAATTTAAAAAAAATCTAGAGTAAATTTCCTACAAAAATGTTCTGTATCTTTTGTCTCTGATGTGAACCGTTACGATGCTACGACCATTGAAAGTGGATCCCTTTTTTGATTCTTGCGGAAAAGCCATGGAAATGATATCCATATCAAAGTTTCTACATGTTATAAATATTTGTCAGCATACCATTAGTATTATTCTAACGTAGTATTGGCAAAAAAAAACACACTTTTCCACACCACCTGGCGGTAGAGTAAATTATAAGCATTAAATACACCCTTTAAAGGGTCCGTGGTTAAAACCCTGCGCGGATATCCGCAGTATTTTTCGCCATGCGGATATAGTTTGCATGCTTGTGCGGATAGCGGATACGCTGCGGATATTGTTTGGAGAAACTTTGCGGATAGTTTAGAGATTATAATCCGAACTTGTTTAATATCATTATTATGTTTATGACATATCATGTTTGACTGTTATATTTCTTTCCTTTTTCATTACAAATTTAAGATGATTTAAGGAAATCTCATTCAAATTATGTCATTAAGCGTAATTAACACTCCGAACAGGAAAGGGTTGCAATTCTGCCTGTATAACGTACATTTTAAACATAGCACATTACATACATAGCCTAGGGGAACGTTTTTTCCTCAAATGTCTAAATACGTTCCTTCAGTAATTTATGCTTTATCTAATTTAAAAATATTATTGTAATGCCAGTAGATTCGGATAACAAACTTGTGAATTCTGAAGAAAGTAGTGCGGATGCGGGGCGGGGCGGATAAAGTTTTGTTTATCCGCGCAGGGCTCTATCCATAGTCTCTCACATGGTCATTTATAATATCACTAGATTGTCCGTTCGTCTCTGTCGCTGTCCTTGATCTCGTAAACCGCTCAAATTCTGGACTTTGAATTTTACATGGGGGTTTCAGTTATCAAAATGCAATCTTGACAACATATTGCAACGAATTTCTACTTTGCCTTTGTCTAAATAATGACCATATAAGCCGTGTCGTTTATTTTATTTTTATTATTTTTTACAGCCTTTTTAGACGGAGTTTATTTTGGCGAAATAATTACCGTACTAATTTAGATAAACCTATATTAGTAAGGAGACAATTTTCTCATTCTCCAATTCTCCATTGCCAAATCCATTAATGAATGATGTATGATCTCCGGAGAGGCCTGGTACTGATCTTTCGAGTTGACGCCCGTGATCGGCCTGCAAATAATGATATTAATGATGGAAGAATGTCACTAACACCCAGTTTCCGAGCCCGAGGAATTCAACTAGACGAAGTTATATACCACAACCTGCTCGGGAATCGAACCCAAACTAAGCCACGGAACCGTACATAATATTATTATTATTATTAATAATAATAAATAATAATGATAATAATAATAATAATGCTTGTATTCAATGCACACAACACGACCGAATAGCTGAAACCTTGAGTGAACAATAACACAGGTTACCTAGACATTTTCACACAATTCCGAAACTACCTTCACGCCCTGAAAATTTAACAACGATATGAACAAGATTTAACCACAAATATAAAGTAAGTATAGCCTATGTGGGGGATTTGCTGGAAAACTAACCCTCACCCGCTTTCTGCGATTACGGGATATTATGTATTGACACTTCAGTCCCAAAGGTTCTGAAGTGGTTTTCAATTATTTCCCCACTTCTACCCCAGGCGAATGCTGAGATGGCTCTGAACTTAAGGACACGCCACCTCCTCCTAATGCTATCCTTAAACTCTCACACTACTACAGACTACTCAATAAAACTGGTAATCATATAAGCTCTACACACTCAAATCTTATATTGCCGGCTAAATGCCGGTCAGAGAAAGCAGGGTGGGCAACAAAAACGCTACAAAGATGTTCTGAAGACCAACTTGAAGAAATGTCAAATTGATACAAGTAACTGGGAGGCTGTCGCATCCAACCGATCAGAGTGGCGACGTAATGTCCACCAAGGCCACTTGTTCTTCGAACAAGAGAGAAGAAGGCTTCAGGCTGAAAAAAGAAATGCCTGAAAAGAGCGCATGAATCGCAGAATGATCAACCCCCAAGATCCATTGGCTGCTCAAGACCTTGTGTGCCAATATTGTGGAAGAGTCTGTGGTTCTCGGATCGGACTGTACAGTCACCAAAGAACTCACGCAATATGATTAGGCCTAATGTTGGTTTACTGCGAATATTTACATAAATGTTTCTTGGAAGACAATCATACTCGTATCACGAGTGATAGCCTAAATAGTAACACACTCAAGTACATCGGGGTGATGATCTCGATGTGCAAACCCCTGAACGAAACAACAACAACAACAACACTAACGGCATCACTGTATGAATGCCCATACAGCCTGTTTCGTTGAATACATCAACGAATCGATAACATCGTCAGCTGACTAACAGGATGCATGCGCACATGTAGGCACATCCAGTACAATGACATGACAACTATGTACTTGCGTAATGGCGAACAAATCGGCGCGGATTCAAGGGGGGAGGGGGGGGGGGAAGGTCATGCCCCCCCCCCAAAAGAGACCAAATTTTGCAAACTCAAAAAACGAAAACACAATAACCAGACAAATAAAACTTAACGAATCTAAACTGAAAAACAGTTTTTTTCATTTTATTCAATACTGAAAATATCTTTATTGCAATTATTATGTTCTGTTACAACTGTACATATTTACAACCTCATACCTGTTATATAAAACGATTATTTATATAACAAAATCAACTCTTCTATTTTGTTTAGCAAACCTTATGGTTACCGAATCGATGTTTATAGTGATGTCACGATGAATGTGCAGCAATGCACGGATAGGAATTTGGGGCTTTTTTCGCACCAACATTTTTTACCGACGTCCAAACTGCAAGCTTGGTTGGCAATTTAAGCTGTGACTTTCTCCCTTTGTCGGCACCAACTCGACTTGCCGAAACTGTAACGTACCTTGATACTATTCTCGAAGCTCGATGTAAAAGTCGCAAAACACGCCGTTGCAATTTGTACGAATATTTTTGGTGCGCTAAACGCATCAAATTTCTATCCCTGCAGCTTGCAAAAAAAAATGGTCTGGTTTTGTACGTTTGTTTATTTTGTGATTGCGCTTTTAGTGATACTATTTTTCTTAACAATTTCGATTCTCTGACCCCCTCCCCAATGCCAAAATCTAGATCCGCGCCTGGAACAAATCGTTCAATAAATGAGTTGGTACTTAGTTTTAGGGACTTGAGACATCTCACCCCCGTGTACTTGGACGTGTGCTTAATGTGTATGATAACCTGTGTTTCTGTAGTGACTGTAGTAGTGTAACTACTAGGATCGGAGATGGGGTAGGTGTCACAGGTTTTAAAATGAAGTACTATCCCAGTTTGTAATAGCAACCCAACCCGGCTTCGCCCGGTAAATTTAACGGTTTACCCAGCGTAAGCTTAAAAGGCGCACGGACGGCAGGTCCCAGACGCAATTCAGAAAAGCCGAGGTGAACAGCGAAACTCCAAACACATATACTCTTCTCTGAAGTCTTAAATTAACGCTCGCTAGCTCGTAAATTCGCTCCGAAGCTAGCAATTTAAATTTACACTGAATGGAGATTGTTAGAAGAAATTATAACGTAAAAGGTGAAAATCATTCAGTGCTGGTTTGGACTAAACGGCAGATGGTCCAAACTTGAATTCTTTGAAAAAGTCTATCGTAACGATGGCACATTGCGGTCGTGAATGATTTTCACCTCTTTTCGAGAATTGAAGGTATAGTTGGGTGACAACGCCTCGCCAAAAAGAAGAAAAATTCAGGAGACTGTCCAGACGTACCAACCTCAGTGGCAGCAGAATTTATTTGCCGAGGGCATTGGAAAGCTGGTGTAACGATACGACAAATGTTTCAATCGTTTTGGAGATTATGTTGAGATATAAGGATAAAACAAGCAAACATTTAGTAGTAAAATCAGTTTGGTATGTCAATCTGGCATTTTTATACAGTCCATCGGAAATTTAAAAAAAAAAAGAAGAGCCATGTACTCCAAAGGGGGAAAAAATCCCCCAGTCCGTCACTTCGAAGGGATAGAATAGTACGTCAGAAATGAGGAGATAAGATGATCCAAGTGACATGTGCCATGTAGGTGTTAAAACTCCTCTTATCAGTGCACAGGCCACAGATGCCACTTGTGACCAGGGCGCAGTGTATCTTTGGTGTGAAAACCGCCCTTGGTTAACTGTGACTTGTCCAAACTTACTTGACTATACCTCTCTTTCGGCTTGGACCAATAGCCAATTATAGTGCTCTATTTCGATAACTAAGCAACATGACGAGCTCTTATAACATCCTGTTTTACTGATCACAACACTTACCGGATTTCTGTTTTCGTTCACAAAGAATACCAACAAAAGATTAATACGTTTTAACAGGGATTTACAAATGTCTAAACGATATGGACTAAACCTTGAGGAACGAATTCAGAATGACATCGAATTGGCAGTTGAAAAGCTAAATTAAGTAGGAGACATCTGCTACTTCGGCAGCAAAATAAGCAGTGATGGGAGAAGCAAGGAGAATATAGAAAGCAGAATGGCACATGTAAGGAACGCTCTACTACAGAAAATGAATCACTTCACATCAACTATAGATTAAGATATTGGAAAGTCATTTTAAAAGCCTTTGTAGCGGCTTTGGTGGCGTAGTAGGTAGCATGCTGAGCTTCTATGCCCAAGATCGCGGGTTCAAATCCGGCCGAAGTCGTCGGATTTTTTAAGAGCGTTAAAAATCCCTCAGTATGCCTTCCTTCGGAGAGGAAGTAAAGCCGGCGGGCCCATGACATAGATTTATGGCATGTAAAAGAACCTTTCACTAACCACAATTGTGTGGAAATAAATTTGTAGGTTCGATTTGATTAGCGCTCTATGTTCCAACGTTCGTTGCCAGGTGCCGGTTGTGGTAGCATGTAGTAACCCAAATTCGCGGCTAGGTGTCGTTGACGGTAGCATTTGGTAGCAAAAGTAGGAAATACTTTAAATTGATCGTCTGCAGTCCTTACCTGAATTACAGATAACACACACTAATACAGTCAATTGATCGTCTGCAGTCCTTACCTGAATTACAGATAACACACACTAATACAGTCATCACAATTAACACCGGTTATCAGACAGATTCTACACACACCCAAAATACACGGGGCTACATGGCCGCGTTGTCGCAGCCCCTGAACTGAGGAACCAACCAACCTTAAAGCCTTTGTCTGGAGCTTGGTACTCTATGGAAGTGAAACATTGACTGTTGGTGCAACAGAAAGAAAGATATTAGAAGAAATTGAAATGTGGCGTTACAGGACAGGGAGGCATGGAGGTCTGCATCAAACTAATCTAAACACTGACGTTTCAAACACATTCATTCATTCAGTCATTTAGGTTGGCAATGCTGTTGTTGGCAATGAACAGCAGCATACTGTAGATCGCATGTCTCTGAATATATTAAAACATGGTAAGATGTTCATAATTGAAATATATCACGAGAACTTAAAGGATAGCATTTCACATTTATCTTATTTAAAACTGAATGTCTTGATGTACGTAGATATTTTGTTCTCGTTACAATTCTATACCAGTCCACCGATCTCAACCAAGCTTTCATAAATGCTCTACTTTTTATGATCCAGAATAAATACGTCAGTAGATGTCCTTTAACTTGATGAGTGGTATACAATATACAGTATGCATTTAAAAGAAAAAGAGCTTAGTTTCGGCACTGTGTGTATTTTAATTATGTAATTAAATGAAAAGGCAACACTTTTACATGTTATATAGCGTACGTAGGCCTACTTACAAGTGCTGTGCAATAGCAGTAGGCCTAAATGAAATTCATTGTTTGCTGAACATCTCGGTCAAAGTAAGCTCATCATCATCATCATCATCCCAATAATGTTCACGCTGCGCCTACACCACTCATTGGCTTCGTGGAGGGAAGGACAATAGCGCGCGTAGCAGGATCAGTATTTTGGGAACCGCAGTAAGTTTCTGTCTTAATTTTTTTTCTGAAAGCGATTCGGCTAGTCGGAGTTCGGATAATTGGAGTTCTACTGTATTTATATAGAATTCCATTCCATGTTGATTTATAAGTCGGGGCTCCCTCAACTCATATTTGTAAAAGGATTTCACAAGTAGAAAAGGTTTGGGAACCGCTGCTATCAAGGAACAGTTCCTCGAATTAGTCTGGGTTAGAGACCTACTGACGAGGTGTGAACTCGTGTTGCGCAGCGCCCACTAATTACATAACCATTACCAGCTGTAGTGTGAAATGCAAAATGGCAACCTCTTGCGAGCCATGACCTTGCCTTCTATGCGTGTTTAACAAACACACCATCACTGAGGTTCGCAACAAACTTCTCCACATGCCATGTATTCTTATTTTTAACATGTCCCCACCCCGTGCTTCTACTACTCATCGCCCGAGCCAAATGGCAATGCGCCTGTTGGAGCGCCGTCGTTGTGTTGACGCTTCTTTTGAATATCTGACCTTTATATCTTAGACAGAAGCTCAGCTCCTCTTGACTGTGAAATGTCAACCAGACAGATGATTAAAGGCGGGTGAATATAATAACGTGAGTGCAGTTTATTCTGGTCTTCATGATATTTAGAGCAAAGCGGAAGTAGGGCAAGTTAATGTCAGGTCACTGGATGTAACCCGACAGAGCAAGTGCCTGAAGAGATTCTATGGAAATGTGCTATATAAATAGAACATTTCCAATACTAATGAGTTGCGCAGATAAAGTCTCAGCAAATTAACATCAAACGGGGGCCTGCCTGCATACTAGGTGAATGGCCTATGTTGAAGGCTTTTAAAGAAACCAGACATTTCCACTGGAAGACCCAACAAACAACCGATTAACAGACTCGAAATATTCGAGCTGAAGGACATGAGAGAGAAGCTGGTATTCAGAAAGGTGTAAGGCAAGGCTGCAACTTATCACCCATACTTTTCAATCTTTACATTGAACAAGCATTGAAGGAAATTGGAGAAAAATTTAAAGTGGGAGTGAAGATTCAAGGAGAAATAATTTCAACTCTGAGATTTCCCGATGACATCGTCATCTTGGCTGACACGCCTGAGGATTTGATACAGTATTTGAATGGTATGGACTCCGTCTTGAGGAAACAATTCATGATGAAAATAAATAAATAAATAAATAAATAAATAAATGTAAAACAAAAATATTGGAATGCAGCCGATATAAATCAGAAACCTCAATGGACATCAAATTGGCAGGTGAAAAACTAAAGTAGGAGACTTCTGTTACTTAGGAAGCAAAATAACCAGTGATGCACGAAGCAAGGAGGATATAAAAAGTAGGTTGGCTCAGGCAAGGAAAGCATTTCTACAGAGAAGGAATCTGTTGACATCGAATATAGATTTAGGTATTAGGAAGTCATTTTTGAAAGCCTTTGTCTGGAGGGTGGCACTATGGAAGTGAAACTTGGACTATTGGTGCAGCAGAAAAGAGGAGAATTGAAGCGTTTGAAATGTAGTCTTACAGGAGAATGACGAAGATCAGATGGGTAGATAGGGTGGCAAACGAAGAGGTATTAAGACGAGTGGGAGAGGAGAGATGTTTCTGGCGACTGCTAATGAAGAGAAGAGATAGGTTGGTAGGACACATACTAAGACACCCAGGAATAGCAAGCTTAGTTATGGAAGGAAGGGTCGAGGACAAGAACTGTAGGGGTAGACCAAGGTTAGAATATGTTAAACAGATTGCCTCGGGTGTAGGGTGTGGTAGCTATGTAGAGATGAAACGATTAGCTCAGGAAAGGGAGGCATGGATAGCTGCATCAAACCAGTCAAAAGACTAAAGACTCAAACAAGAATATTTGTGAATAGATGCTTGAGGGATATCCTGAGGATATGGTCACCACAAGTTATCTCCAATGAAGAGCTATGAAGAAGAACACAGCAATCACCCATTTATATTGAGATGCGTCGTAGGAAATGGAAATGGATTGGGCATACATTACGACGAGATGGAGAAAACATAGCTCGACAAGCCCTGGAATGGAATCCACAAGGTAGTAGGCGAAGAGGCAGACCAAGGAACACCTGGAGGAGGAGTGTAATAACAGAAGGAATGGAGAAAGGAGGGATGACCTGGAACGAGATTAGGAGGATGGCGCAGAACAGAGTCCGATGGCGGAAATTCATTGAATCCCTATGCTCCTCTTAGGAGATGAAGGACACAAGTCAAACAAGTCAAGGCATTTTCACAAAAATATTATTCACTTCATGAAAACATGGCGTTTGGTGAAATGTATTATAAATCTTGGAACTTCATGAAGTGACAACTCTCGCCGTCACATGGTGTAGTTTACCGGAAAATAAAGTCCGTCACTTTGTTGTGGCAAAGTATGCAAATAAGATGAAAAGAAAGTTTAAACTAATTGAAGTTATGTTGCACATTTTGTCTCTTCTGAGCTATTCTCCACGTTTGTTATCCATGAAAGTGGGACTAGAGGAAGATTTGACATTCGAACTGTATTCTTATTCACTGGTACTTACATTTAAAAGTTGGTAACGTCCGAAAGTCCATGAAATGACTAAATGAATGATGCAAATAACTTATACAATCTGCCCGGTTACGTTCGTCACTTCGTGAAAAGACGTGTCAGATAGTGCATTTATTCGGTAAAATAACACATGGAACGACTTAGATTTTCAAGGAGATACGAATTTCCAAGGCTTGGAATCTATAGAAAATGGCAACTAAACTATTTTATCGTTAGGTGATGATGGCGATGAAATAATACTGCAGGGTTGAATAGACATGAACAGATTCGAGCTCGACTCCCCTTTCCCTTCTTAATTAGGCAACCTGTACTGACCTATCTGTTCTGCGGGTGGTCTCCACACGGCGCGGCGCACAGTGTGTCGAATCCCATATCTAGGTGGAAAAAATTCACTGTCGCAAATGAAAGCGAAAACTGGCTCATTCGATAGTGAACAAACCATATGGTGACCTTGGGTCTTCCTTTCGCTCTCTGGTGCGTAGGAGGGAGGTTAAAGGTTCTGAAACGTCTTCCTGGCAGTTATCAGTTCATTTGATAGGAGGTGTCGGAGTGAACCGAACGTTGTGATTCTAGTGAGTTCAACGATGTGTTGTCTTCTGCGGCTCATGGAATAGTGAAAAGAGGTATGTGTTCGCAATTTTATGCGTAATACAAGCTTTCTGCACTAAATAAATTATTTACTTCATGAGTGCCTCATAGTGCCACTTTACTTTAAACGTCATTCGATAGGAAATTTAATGTAGATTCAGGATCTGTAGTGGTTTGGTTGCGCACGAATGTGCATGATCGTTTATTTTCTTATTTTCAGTGACTATGTGGGCATTACCGCGAGAAGAATTTTTCAACGCGTGGCGGTCGGGTCGTAAATAGGGGCGAACAGACGTCATATTTCAATATGTTATGAACAAATTTGATCCTACAACTCTTACTGACACTCAGGTGCAGGAGCTAAGAAAGTAATTAATTTGTTATTCCATAATATTAACAAAAACGGGAGAGTGCAGGAAGAACAATGCCACGTACATAGGTAATCTACCTATGGAAGCTATTGAGTTATTTAATGACCCCCAAGGAACTTTGACATCAAATGATAAAGACCAGTATAGCAATGACTACGATGCTCTGGACTCTAAAGAAGAATCAGGTGACGAATGAGCATTAGACATTTTGTTATTATTAAGTGAAGTGAGATTAATGAGAAAATTACTTGAAGAATGGATGATTTCTTTTTATTTGCAATAGGAGAAATAGGCCTAATATTCAATATATGTTGTCTTCATTTCCATTCTTATCTAGAGAAATAATATTGTTTTTGTGTGTAAAGTGTGTTTACTAAAACTAAGTCATTAACAGGACTATAAAATGAAATGTTGTTATAAATAAATTGTTTATATGATTTTGACGAATATTTTTTTTATTTTTAGAAAATAAGTGCTTTTTTTGGTTGTTCTATGTTTAATAACAATTTAATATAAGTTTTTAATCTGGATGATTTTACATACAGTGACTTCGTCTATTCCCTCAAATAAGGTGTAACAAAAATACTTGACTAAAAGTCTCATTGTTATTCATATTTTATCCAGTTTTAAATAGTATTAAAACTCAGCTGGCCGTGAAAGCCAATATACCATCTTTTTGAATATTATGTTTACCACTGTCATAAACTATCATATACACATCTAAATCGTGATTTTTACTACCAAAAATGGATGATTCTTATGTTGCTTTCGGTCATTTTTTACACCTCACCTTACCCCCCACCCCTATATATTTACCCCCCGAAGATCGTACACTTTAGACGATGCCAGAAATGAATTCAGCGACCTCGAAAACGGTATATTGCCAACTTTTAATAGAATCCCAGCACTATTAACGAAGTTATTAATTTTTTCCACCTAGAATTGGCATTCGACACACTGTGCGGCGTGAGCGGCGTAGTCGGTAGCATGCTGAGCTTCTAAGCCCAAGATCGCGGGTTCAAATCCAGCCAAAGTCGTCGGATTTTTAAGAGCGTTAAAATCCCTCAGTATGCCTTCCTTCGGAGGGGAAGTAAAGCCTGTGTGAAGCTAAATTGTATAGGTTAAGAATGTAAACAACGCTCTTAGGTTCCTACGTTCGTTGCCAAGAGCCGACTGCGGTGGCGTCTGTTAGCTAAGTTCTGAACTAGTAGTCGTCGATGGTGGCGTTTGGCGGCAAAAGTAGGAACTACTTGAAATTCAATGTCTGCAGTCCTTACTTGAATAAAAAAAAAACCAGATATACACTAATACAGTCATTAAAATTAACACCGGTTATCATACAGATTCTTCCCACACCCAAAGTACACGGGGCTACATGACCGCGTTATCGCAGTCCCTAAACTTAAGAACCAACCAACCAACAGATCTACTGTACAGCATTGTAATCCCCGCACTCTGGTGGAGCTGGAGAATGCACGGCAGCAGATATCCCTCATTGGCAATGTACTTACACAGGGTATGCTTCTGGATGGGGATGAACTGAGTCAAAAATTACATTGAGGGGGGGGGGGGGGAGAGCAAATAATTACCCGTTTCAAAACCTCCCATATATATCTCGTGTTTTATTTTCATTAGCATTTAATACGCTACGGTATATTTGCACTTATCAATGTGCAATGCTCAAAAATTAACAATTTTGTTGATATTACAGTCCAGTTTCATTCGCGAAATCATCTGGCCCTTTCTGTTCCCTCACATTGTATAAATATTAACTACAGTTACCAACTAAAGTTTAACTTAAAAAAATTACTGTCAGTCTGAGACGTTATATCACTTCAAATGACGCATGCTACAAATGCTACACATGTTAGAAGGCTCAGGAGGGCTTCGAGAGAAGCCCCAGGACTCTTTCAACAGACTTCATTACCCATTAACTTAGGCTTCCCGCGCGGGCACCTCCTTAAGGGTCACCCTGTATTTGAGTCTGACATATTTTACAACTCTTTAAGGGTCACCCAATATTTGAATCTGATATCTTGCAAACCTCTTTAAGTGTCACCCTGTATTTGAATTGAATCTAACATACTGTACACCTCGTCAAGTGTCACCCTGTATTTTGCTCTGACATCCTGCTTCGCTCGAAGCCCCAGGTCGCTCGACGCCCCAGGACTCTTTCAACAGACTCCAATAACCATTAAATTAGGCTTCCCGCGTGGCTACATGACGTCACGCACTCGCCGTCCTTGACCCATTAACTTAGGCTTGCCGCGCGGCTGCATGACGTCACAGTCTCCGTAACGCAACCGTCTCCGTCTCGCATAACGTTAGACCCAAAGCATAATGAAGTCGACAAGATCATTTGAAATGATAAAACAGCAATAAAAGTAAACATAGTACAATATTACAGTATTCACTTTCCAAGACGACACTCGCACTCTGTTACTAACAGTAGGGCAAGTGGTGTATTTTTGGAAGGGGATGAGGAAATATAGTGCTACACCCATCTCACTGCCATCTCTCTGGCTAACTGAACAGCTGGCCATTTTGCTCATTCAGTAAGAGTGTTAAGTTAGAGTAACGCTAAAATCTTTCCTCGAAAGAAAATAAATGCTTTCTATTTTGTAAATACACTGCTCAACAAAAGTTTGGACTACCGTCATCAATTGTATGCTGACGCTGCCACAGACGAGTGGGACCTCTTACTCCAAGATAAACTTGATGGTCTCATTCGTGTGCGGGGTGGACTACTCAAGACTGATACTGATCATTATGAGATAGAGATTTTCAATGCTTTTATCATTTTACGCTGGGGTCTGGCGTTACGTTACGGTGACGGGACGAAATGTACCCAGATGCACTGAGGTGTGTGACGTCATAGTGCTGCTTGGTGCGTGTGTTCCCCGACAAACTCTACTTCGTTAGTATAAGACAACAATCCCCGATTCTTGTATGTCACGGGTAATCTCGAGAACCACCGGATGGATTTTGATGCGGTTTTCACCATTCTGTAAAGGATATCTCGAGGAAAGATTCTGTAGAAAATAATGTATGCATAATCAAAGGAAGCCAAGCAATAACGATTTCAGTGAAAAATTCGAAAACAAACTTGGCGTCCGTGCGCTTCTTAAGCTTACGCTGGGCAAACCGTTAAAACTATCAATATATTATGAGCGTAAGAATTGGTCAGCATGAAAAGTTCTACAAAAAAGTCCCCGAGAGCATATCTCTATCTTCAATACATCGCCCACTATAAGTGTTTTTAGACTGGATGGAAGGGGCACGTCCCCGCGCGCTCTGGTGAGCGTAACGGCATCCCGCGCGCTCTGGTGAGCGTAACGACATCATACAATCATTTGACTTCAATCATAGGATTGGTTTTATTCAAAATTAAATACACCAACAGATTCCATATACATGTATTAAAAAGTCTCCTCTTGTAGTCTAGTAGAAGCTGTAAAAAAATATTTTCCTATCAGATTCATTTAAAATTTGTTATTAAGATTATTGATTTAACATATGAAATAATTTCAGCGCCTTGCAAATCATTTCTACTGTATTAAGTCACAAAATATTGGAAAACTGCCATCGAGTCTGACAATTTGCACACCTCTCTATCAGCCCGATATCAAAATGAGCAATTTTGTCTTTGGATTTTGTGACTAAAATGTTATTCAGTGGGTATATACAGGCTGTCCGTCTTCAATGTATGAAAATCCACAGCCTGCTTCCGGTCTCCGACCGGGTCAGGAATGGAATGAATGAAGCCCCCATCTAGCGGCGAGGATATGAACTGTGCCGGCTGCCGAGGCCTGACGCACTCCTCCGGGGCAATGATTAAATGAGTGACCGATGAAATGAAATGATAGTGGAGAGTGTTTCTGGAATGAAATTTTGACAGGGAAAACCGGAGTACCCGGAGAAAACCCTGTCTGCCTCCGTTTTGTCCAGCACAGATCTCACATGGAGTGACCGGGATTTGAACCACGGACCCAGCGGTGAGAGGCCGGCGTGCTCCCGCCTAAGCCACGGAGGCTTCAATGTATAATGAAACCAAAATTAATATCTAGATAACCAACAGATATAAGTATTGGCGGTATGTATCTCCAAGTAGAGAAACTCAAAATGATTTGTCGAGTCTAATATACCTCGATATGCACACTAGTAGTAGCGCGATGGACGCCGAATCTGTATTCCACCTCTCTTCATGTGTTTCGCAGCGTTTGCGATAGCTGCTCGAATGCTAAGGAGACCGGAGTCACGCAGGAGGAAACACAAGATAAACGTCTTCCTGCGTCCTCGAAAGAGGCAGGCCAACAATGTTACATTAGAATCGGTCGGAGCTGAAAATAATTAAAGTCAGTTTACACTACTTTTCAGGAGACCGATAAAACATCATTGACAGAAAAAAACTTAACAAACACACTATATTAGTCATCTATGTTGTGAAGCAACTATTCAGGTTATATTTGTGTTAGTGGAATATCAATTTTAATTTAATAAACATATTTTTCTAATCAATTTTGCAAACGTGACTTAATGCCTTTCAGCTCCGTGGTCACTTTAGTGTGACATAAAGCCATCCAGAATGAATATTTCACAGGATATGTTATTTTAATATGGATTTGTACCGTATTTAGTTAGTTAGTTATTGTTGTTTTAAAGGGCGGAACTACGAGGTCATCTGCCCCTGTCCCTGTATTTGGGATTATAGTTTGTTGACCGACTGAAGAAATGCATAATCAGCTGACTAATTTATTAATAATATAAGTGCAGAAATGTTATCAATTGAACTTATCAATTTTATCAGTCTCCATGAATCTTTATGAAACAATTTAGTTAACGAATAATAAATAACATAACACTAATAATAATAATTTATTAATGCAGCCAATGGCCATGTACTTTTCTTTTCAGGACGGGTCATGGAAGGGATATTGGAAGGAAATCGGCCGTGGACCTATTGAAGGGAACCGTCCCGGCATTTGCCTGGTGGTGAAAATGGGAAACCACGAAACCCATTTTCAGGACTGCCAAGGTGGGAATCGAACCCACGCTCTCCCGATGCCAGCGAGGCACGAGATAGCGCGTTAGCGCTCTCGGCCATAACACTAATAATATCAGTTAGTTTTATGAAACACGCTCGGTGTTTCAACATGGTTAAACCATTGGTCAAATAGTTAACAAAAATGGAAAATACCCTTGTATTGTACTGATTTGGTCAGCGACAGGTGTTCCTGGAAAGAGTTTCAGATTATCTCTACAATGATACAAATAAACTCCAATGTGTTAACCTAATTACCGCCACATGTGCGCTCAATAGTGTCAATCCACCGACAAACGAGACTCAGATAAGATCCCAAGTAATGATCAAGGTAACATTGAGGATATCAGGAATCACTCGCATTGATCAATAACCTCAAGACCTTGAATCTAATACCGGTTTCGGTTACTCTAAACTAGTCACACGCGGAAATTACCTGTCAGTTATAGCCTTCCCCCTCTTTCCAGATTTCTCTTTCCTTCTGGCCATAAGGTGCTCTCTCCTCCACTTGTCTCTCCTTTCTCAACACATCGGCGCCGATCACGAGATGTCATATTGAGTCTGTTATTGCCCATCATCCTCTCATTCATATTTCCCACTCGAGCTTCCCAAGGATGCTAACATTTAAGGCTCGATCACACAGAAAGCGGTCTGTCGCGGCGGGAAGCGATATCTGTCCGAGGCGATCAGGCGGTTCAATAGTATTTCCCAAAGTTGCATCAACTCTGACACACAGAAAGCGGTCTGCCGTCACCCGCTAGTCTTGTCGCGACGACGAGCGATCCGGTTGTACAAATTTACGGATTGCCCGCCTGACCGCCGTGTCGCCTTCGATTGTTATGAGTAGGGCTCGGATTTTTAGGTAAATATTTTTTTATGTAAATATATATTTTAAGCATTTTTTCTATAAATATATAAATTTCTGCTTTTCACTTATTAGCGCATAAAAAGACATACTATTTACATTTTTTAAAATCAGTATGCTATATCTTTCAGTTTATTGCATTATTGTTAACGGGGAAGAACCGGGTGAGTTAGCCGTGGTGGTTACGGCATGACTGATGGCAGTCGCTCACATCCGGGAGGCGAGGAGGTTCGAATCCCCCCGCCGGCAACCTTGAAGATGGTCTTCTGTGGTTTCCCATCTTCCTTCCAGGCAAATGCCGGGGTTGGTCCCTAACTATAGGCCACAGCCGCTACCTTTCAACTCCTCGTCCTTACATCCCAACTTCCCTCCTTCCCTCCCCAACGGTACTTGTAGCTCACCCATTGGGTGTCCGTCTCGAAGCAGCTACAAAACTGGCGAGCCGAACATGTCCTCGGACACTCCCGGCACTAAAAGCCATACGCTAAAAAAAAAACGGGGAAGAACCTCTGAGCTATCTAATCTTCATAAAAGAGCGTATGTCAGCTTGCAATTGTTTTATTCTTAACTTGTCGCCCCGTGCCACTCACTGTGGAAGCCGGGGATTACCTTGACTATAGCCATATTGCACCACGTGCAAGACATAACCAGTGTCACTCACATGCAGTTCATTTCTGGCACTGAAGTGTAAGGCAGTTCTACGATGCCTAAAGTAAAAACAACTACAAGTTATCGTGTGTTGCAGAATTTAAGGATAATTTTACTTCTGATGGGGGTGTTATGTTCTGTCAACCATGTGGGAAAACAATCAAGGCTGAACATCGATCTCAAGTTACACTACTCCTCAAGGGCAAGAGACATATTGCCGCAGTTTCGCGCCTTAAGAAAAAGTGTTTCGCGATAATCGTCGGTTATTCGTGAGACAACCTGAAGATGCATCTCGATGTGTATTGTAATGCTTCAGCAGTCAGTGAGGCATATAATAAGTTGCATTCTTGAGTACTGCATATTGTTTATATGCCCATTAAATAACTAAATTATAATTAAATATTTTTACTTTTTTGTCACATATTTCAGGTATTTTAAACAAACAAAAAATAAATATTTCCCCAATTTTTAGCACCTAAAAATCCTAGTCCTAGTTATGAGTGACCAAACTGAAGTATTCATTGAAACTGTGCGTAAATACACAACTTATTTGTTCGACAGTTCACACGAGCATTATAAAAATGTTTTAAAGAAGGCTGAAGCATGGAATCGTGCAATTCCTCGAACAATTCTCGCGACATACGAAAACACTTGAAAACCCTATCTTCATGCGACTCCAGTTCGATACATAAGCGGTGGTATTCTCTTAATTGCACTCTCTTCTTATTGATATCATGCACACAACATTGTATTTTCTTCTTTGTGTTTTGCAAAGCAAATATGAGGAGTTGTTCTTCGTCCGAGCTCATGCTCAACAATAATATCAAACAATAATTAATATGAAAACACATATTCTCTAGAACAGTGGTTCTTAACCGGTGGTCCGCGACTGCCTCGGGAGTGGTCCGCGGGAGAAAAGGGTCCACCAGCACGTATATAAAAGTGGCCAATAAATGGGGATTTCGAAAACGATGTGCGTTGGACGAGAATCGTCCGAATGTTTTGAATTGAAATATCTTTAAAATAAGTGTTATTGAGCAATGGTTACAACTGATAAGGTGTATTGGGGGAGGGGGGGGCGAGGGGAAGGGGAGGGGGAGAGGAGGAGGGGTGCTCCGTACACGATTCAATTTCACCCTGAGTGGTCCGCAGACTCCTACGGGTTCAGAACCACTGCTCTAGAAGGAAGCGACCAGACTGGACCGCTCACACAAAGGTATCGCGTCCTTTGTGACGTCCCCATATCGCAGACCGCCGCGACAGACCGCTTTCTGTGTGGCCGAGCCTTTAATCTTAGAAGGATGCTGCCATTTAATCTTAGAATACTAATATTACGTACACAATACAGACTGCGACCGCGATCTGCGGTAATCGTGATTATTCAACTTCGAAGGTTACCTATCTACCAAATGTAGATCGTTATAGATAAGATAACTACCGGTCCCGAAATTAGACGAATGCATAATAGATTTCGTAAATTATTTCGTTCTGGGTTAGTACGTATCCCAAACATAAAAACAAGTCATGTCAACACATACCGTGATAGCCTTCCCTATAGAACGGAGCTTGGCCTGCGCCATGTGATGGACGAAGCGCGTTGAGTCAGCGCCAGTTGACTAGCATCTACCATTACAAAACAGCGCGTCAGGAATCCCTGCATGCGGTCATAGCTGGATCACTAACGCTCGGATGATTAGGAAAAGTCATATTTTCTTGGCCTCTATTTTCATGCCCGATAGGTTTCTGATGCAAATCAAGTGATTATCGTCACAATACAGTGAGTTTTATTTGTCATGTAAATGCATATTTCGAACATATTTTACCATTAGGTCATATATTGAGCTTTTTTTTTTGTAAGAACGTCATATTTCGGTAGTTTGACGGCAGCTGTAGATGTACAATCATCCTCAACTTACCGAACGGGAACTATTGTTTACAGAAATACACTGTAAATAACCACTTAAACTTGTATATTCAGAACATTAATATGAAAATAGGAATAGAGAATTTAGTTAACAATTTAATCTCGAAGGGATTCAGGAGGGGGGGGGGGTCAAGGGGGTCATGACCCCCCCCCCCCCGAACGGAGACCAAATTTTTTTACAAACTCAAAAAACGAAAAAACAATAACCAGACAAATAAAACGTAATGAATTTTAAGTGAAAAACAGTTTTTTTTTTCATTTTATTCAATACTGAAAATATCTTTATTACAATTATGTTCTGTTACAAGTGTACATACTTACAACTTCATACCTGTTATATAAAATCGATTATTTATATAACAAAATCAACCCGTCTATTTTGTTCAGCAAACCTTGTGATTACCGAATCGATGTTTAGCCTATAGTGATGTCACGATGAATGTGTAGCAATGCACGGATAGGAATTTGGGGCTTTTTTCGCACCAAAAAAAATTTCCGACGTCCAAACTGCAAGCTTGGTTGGCAATTTAAGCTGCGACTTTCTCCCTTTGTCGGTACCAACTCGACTTGCGGAAACTGTAACGTACCTTGATACTTTTCTCGAAGCTAGATGTAAAAGTCGCAAAACACGCCGTTGCAATTTGTACGAATATTTTTGGTGCGCTAAACTCATTAATTTCTATCCATGTAGCTTGCAAAAAAAATTGGTCTGGGTTTGTACGTTTGGTTGTTTTGTGATTGCGTTTTTAGTGATAAGCCTGAAGGGATTGTCGCTTGGATTTATAATTAAAAAACGGCCATATTTATATCAGTCATTTTCAAGTCATATTCCGTGATTTTTGAGGTCATATTTGCTTGCATATTCGGGCTATTTTTGGGTCTCAAACATCCGAGCCCTAATTATGATAATAACAGGGCATCTTTTCAGGGGGAACGTGGGGGTACGCGTACCCCCTAAACATTTCAAAACTTTTTAAGAAAAAATATGTGTATCTAGTCCCGCAAATATAACTTCAGACTTGAAGTTCATCGATCAGCTGGCGTTAACGCGCTGTTCACAACAGCTGGAGGAGATTTCGTGTAATCATAGATTTAAATCAATCTATTGAATCAGATTATTTTGGTCGGCAACTCGGCATTCAGCAGCATAATCGAAACAATAGGCCATATGTATTTCTGCTCGACAAAAGCTTTGTGTAATTGCTACCTAATTCGAAGAAATTTACTTGTTTAGGCAAAAATAAGTAACATATTCTAACAATCGTGAAAAGGAAGTTCTGTTCTTATAAGCACGCAGGCTAATGTTTGGAGGTGGGGTAGGTTGTTGGTTTGTGTGTGTGATTATTTTTGAAGCATGAAAAAAATAACCAACTATTTAGGTATCGAACAAGCTTAAAGTTAATGAATTAATGAGTTAATAAATTGACCCAATTCAAACTTTCATTTAATGTGTCAGCCCGTAAGTAATAACCGGACTCTGCAAATTGCCGAAAATTGCAATTTTGTCAACTGCAACTGAGAATACCCCTTAAATATTGTTTAAAAAAAAGGCACTGAATAATATTAACTAGCATTACCCGTCGTGGCTTCGCCCGCGAATATTCTAGTTGTAAAGAGTATACTTAGCAAAATCTCAATCATGAATGCTATGACTGATTTATCCTTGGTATGAATAATCAGACTTTATTAATTCAGCTACTGGTGCAGCGGTTAGGGGTTTGTCACTCCTTCATAGGTATATCAGAGCGAAGTTAGTTTTCTGGGAATATCACAGACACTGTTAATTCAAGGGCCTTTCAATGTGGTTTTCGGAGACCCTTTATAGTCGGGTGAAAAAGACCTTTCGTACCACACTCACACGTGAAAATTGCGTGAAAAAAATCTAGAGTGACCCTTGACCCCCTTAAGCGCATTATATTGTATGTATTGATGAATTTTACAGCTTAATTTGGTTCAGTGACAACCTTATAACCGTCTGGAAACTTTCACAGTAATGTAATAATTGGAATTGCATTGCGTCTTACAGAAATAGATGGACCTGTGAGATTCTGTTACCATGGTTACCGTGTTGCATTCTTTCATTATTTCATTGTAAATATACATGTTTTAAGGTATTTATTTAATTGTGAGGCATTTAAATAGTAAGTGAGTGCGTTTCGCTTACGTATTGGGTTATGCTGAACCTGTAGTTGGTGTTAATGGGACCTTATTTTCGGTACAAAACTGGAATGGGATCTTAGCAGAATAATGTAGGGAGGGATTGAAAGTATGGGTTTAGAGAAGGGAAATGTTTAACAAATCGAGCCAGAAAGCGTGTTATGCTGTACAAGACACAAGGATGGGAAGAAAGTGCGGGGGAGGGGAAGAGGGAGGTTTGAGGTGGGGTCAGTGACGTACAACGTAATTATCGCCCAGCGCATGCGCACAACACCTACCGTTACCTGATTTATTCGGTTCTCGGCAGACTTTACAGAACATGCTTAAGCTTATCTCGTTTAGCTGGATTACGAGAACACTGAAACCCAGTTAGAACCATATCCTTCCAATAACTTTTCTGAGTGATATTTTTTAACAGCCAACTCTTTCTATATCTCTACTTAGTATAAAACAAAGTCCGCGATTCTTGGATTTTACGGGCAATCTCGAGAACGACTGGATGGATTTTGATGCGGGTTTTACCATTCTGTAAAGGATATCTCGAGGAAGGTTTCTGTAGAATATAATTTATTTATGATCAAAGGAAGCCAAGCAGTAAAGATTTCAGTGAAAAAGTCGAAAAGAAACCTGGCGTGCAAATCGTTGAAGTATCAATATACTATGAGTGTAATAATTGTTCAGCATGAAAAATTCTACAAAAAAGATCCGCGAGAGCATATCTCTATCTTCAATACATCGCCCACTATAAGTGTTTTTACGTTTTGATTTGTTTCAACAATCTCCAGTCAATTTGGTTCGATTCCCGGTCAATGCATGTGAGATTTTCGATGTGAAATGCCATGTCCTGTGGTTCGGATTCCACGTAAAACGGAGGTCCCGTGGCTTATGATCGCGAGATTAACGGTCACGTTAAACTACTAGCTTCCTTTCCTTTCTCCATTCAATTACTGAGGCGACAGTTTACGAGCTAGCTAGGGGCGAGCCTATCACCCCAGTTACAACCTAGCTAGCGGACGAGCCTATTACCCCAGATACAGCCAGCAGCAAACTGTTGAGTTAAGACTTCAGAGAAGAGTGATTGTGTTTGGAGTTTCCCTGGAAGTTCAACTCGGCTTTTCTTCATTTCGCCTGTGAACGTTTCGTTCCGCAAAATACACAGTCAAGTTAAGATTGGACGGAAGGGGGATTTGTGTTTCATGCACATCGCCATTCTTAAATTACGTCTGGCAAGAATTCGTTGCACATGCATCTCCATGATAATATAATTAATAGTCCAGACAGTGATTTTAATCCATCACGCCGAGACGTAAAATGGATATAGGTCGTAGTTCATTGACATCGAAAAGAAAGCGCTTATCACGTGATGCATTCATAACTGTTCCCAGGCGAAGCTGGAGCGGGTTGCTAGTTAAGATATTTAGAGAATTCTGACTGAAAATATCATTTGTTTAAATAAAATGGTTCATAGTAGTAGAATAAGTCGAACATATAGGACTATAGGAGAGATCAGGCACTTACTGCCACCTCATGAAGCGAGGGGGCACCGCCCTCCTCTTGTAATGATTAAGAGTCTATTAGTAAAGGTTCTCATTTCTGTTGGAGTTTTCAGTCTTTTGACTGGTTTGATACAGCTCCCCACGCCTCGCTGTCCAGAGCTAATCGTTTTATCTCTACATAGCTACCACACCTTACATCTGAGGCAATCTGTTGAACATATTCTAACTTTGGTCTACCCCTACAGTTCTTGTCCTCAACCCTTCCTTCGATAAATAAGTTTGCTATTCCTGGGTGTTTAGTATGTGCCCTACCAATCTCTTCTCTTCATTAGCAGTAGCCAGAAACATCTCTCCTCGCCCACTCGTCTTAATACCTCTTCACTTGTTACTCTATCTACCCATATGATCTTCATCATTCTCCTGTAACACCACATTTCAAGTGGTTCTATTCTCCTTTCTGCTGCGCCAACAGCCCCAAGTTTCACTACCATAGAGCACCACGCTCCAGGCAAAGGCTTTCAAAAATGACTTCCTAATCCCTAAATCAATATTTGATGTCGGTTGGTTGGTTCCTCAGTTTAGGGGCTGCAACAACGTGGGTATGTAGTCCCGTGTACTTTGGGTGTGTGTAGAATCTGACTGCTAACCGGTGTTAACTGTGAAGGCTGTATTAGTGTGTGTTATCTCTAATTCAGGTAAGGACTGCAGACGATCAATTTCAAGTAGTTCCTACTTTTGCTATCAAATGCTACCGTCAATGATGCCTAGCCGGAACTTGTCTACTAGATGTCACCGTAACTGGCACCTTGTGACGAACGTTGGAACTTACAGAGCGTTAATCAAATCTAACCTACAAATTTAGCTTCACATAATTGTAGGTAGCAGAAGTTTCTTTAAAATGCCCGCCGGCTTCAAAGGAAGGCATACTGAGGGATGTTTAATGCTCTTGAAAAACACGGCGACTTCGGTCGGGTTTGAACCCGTGATTTTGGGCGTAGAAGCTCAGCATGCTACCAACTACGCCACCGAAGCCGCCTATATTTGATGTCAACAGAGTTATTTTCTGTAGGAATTATTTCTGAATATCGTCTATTCGTTTAAAAGATTAACTATTGTATATTGTTTCAATTGGGGGGCTTGGATATTGTGGCCATTTAGCCCCGTGTACGTGGGTGTAAATGTAGCCTATATATCAGGTTTTTAAAGTCTGATAACCTGTGCTATTATGGTGTCTGTCGCAATGTGTATATTTATAATTTGGGGGGGGAAAGGGGGGGGGGGGTGGTGAAGAAGGTGGCCGTAGCCTTAATTTAGGAACCATCCCGGCATTTGCCTGGCGTAGAAGTGGTGAAAACACGGAAAACCACTTCAAAGATGGTTGAGGTGGGAATGTAACCCACCTCTTCTCAGTCTTGGTTCACGAAGCTCAGTGTAACCCGTTCCAGCCCTCAGAACAGAATTCAATTTCTTAGGAGAACTGGGATTCGAAGCCAGATTTCCGGGGCGACAGTCAGGAGCTATTGCTATGAGGTGGGTTGTCTTTTTGGAGGAGGAAATCAGAACCCGATTTTTGGGAGGAATCGTTTTTCGCCGCCTATTATAGAGCCTCAATTATACCTTTGAGTCATAATTAGGGCTCGGATTTTTAGGTAAATAAATATTTTTCTATAAATACATAAATTCCTGCTTTTAACTTATTAGCACATAAAAAGACATACTATTTACATTTTTTTAAGATCAGTATGATAGATCTTTCAGTTTATTGCATTTTAGTTCTGTGTTACTTCAACGGGGAAGAGCCTGTGAGCTATCTAATCTTCATGCAGAGCGTATGTCAGCTTGCAACTGTGTTATTCTTAACTTGTCGCCCCGTGTCACTCACTGTGGAAGCCGGGGACTTCCTTGTCCACAGCTATATTGCACCACGTGCTAGACCACCCCCTCCCCAGCTACCTGCAACCAGTGTCACTCACATGCAGTTCATTTCTGGCACTGTGAAGTGTAAGACAGTTCTACAAGTTATCGTGTGTTGCAGAATTTAAAGATAATTTTACTTCTGATGGGGGCGTTCTGTTCTGCCAACCATGTGGGAAAGCAATCAAGGCTGAACAGCGATCTCAAGTTACACAACACCTCAAGGGCAAGAAACATATTGGCCCAATTTTGCGCCTTCAGAATAAGTGTTTCGCGATAATCGTTGGTCATTTGTGATGGACAACCTGAAGATGTATCTCCTTGTGTATTGTAATGCTTCAGCAGTCAGTGATACATAGAATAAATTGTATTCGTGAGTACTGCATATTGTTTAATAAACTAAATTATAATTAAATATTTCTACATTTTTGTCACATATTTAAGGTATTTTTAATACTTAAAAAATAAATATTTTCCCGATTTTTAGCACCTAAAAATCCTAGCCCTAGTCATCATAGAGCTACAGGTGATCAGATAAGTATCAGCTGAAGGGTCTGTCAACCGGCGAATCTCATATCCGGGAGTAGTCTTACATTCGGTAGTGGAGTACAGGACACAGAAGACCACACCTTGCCCAATACGAACTACAGTCCAGCCGATGAGTGTCTGGCTCTGACATTTGGCGATGGCGGAGGAAGAGGGGGTAAAGAGAACAATATAGCCAACTTACGGCTGTAATAATAATAATATCGTATGGCCTATGTGCTGGGTGCAAGCTTTGTTATTTGACACACAGAGGGTAGCTTGCATGTCAAATTTCGTTGTTTCTTGACGCACTATGAAAGTCAAGGAGGTTATATATCTAAGCTGCTTGAACACTATAGCGCTTTCTAGTAGAGAAATGAGGGACTTTGTGTTTGCGGAAACTCCCGAGATTAATTTTGCCATTATGAACACGGCCTACTGAATTCAAATGGGTTCTTTGACATGCCAACATCGTATGACATGGTGTCGTAATTTTTTCCGCCTTTCAAAAAAAAAAACTTACCACGGCCAGGAGCGAACCTGCAAGCTTGGGGGTTGGTAGACCAACACGTTGACCACTCACCCACCGTGGCAAGCTACTTACGGCAGTGTGAAGCTGTTAATAGAACCTTGAAAGTTGCCATCATTGTAATTCTCCTCTAGCGTCTTCACTATGTATCGTGAAAGTCCCACACCCCATTTGTAATTTATGCATCATTTTGTTATTCCGACATGTTGTGGTTACAAAACCTAAAGTACTACCCACAATGCGCTGTCGGCAGACGGTAGTGGGCAGACGGCAGACGGCAGTTGAAGTCAGACCCGTGCTCTCTTATGGCGTCATTCACAATGCGAAGTTGCTTGTCGGTAGTAGATAGTTGACAATCGACAGCGTGTAGTCGGCTGTCGCCAATTTTATCTTTGACAGCCAACTGCATATTTGAGAGCCAATGAGAAAAGATCACAAGATGGCGTCACTTTGTCGTCATCAGCTGTGTAGTTGACTAGTTGTATTCGCGGTATATTCTTCGCATAATTACAGTATATAACAAGAAGTTCAGTAAAGAACATATAGCCTACTTTCTCCTAAATGCATGGGTATTGTTATAACTCTTTGTCCTTTTCAAGGAGTATGATTGAATGTTGGTTGTAGTAGCTTGTTGAAATACAACGTGCTATACGGATATTAAACATGAATATGAGGTGCCCTTTGCTAGTTGTTACCTCTGTACCAAATTTCGTACCATTCGGTTTCACCGTGTTTCAATTGATAGGGGGAATCGATTTGCACACATACTTGGCCACCATCTGCAAACTATTGGGCTGATGTTCTTGCAGTTTGGTCAGAATATGTTTCCCACATAAAGATATGGTGTTGCAAAATTTGGTAGCGACTAGATTATTAGGTTGGTCGTAATTACATTTTAGCTTTTAACATTTGGGTGGCCGCGATTACGTTTCCGTCAAGATAGTGGTGATATAAAACATGACACTGAGGTGCCCTTTGCTAGTGCTACCTCTGTACCAAATTTCGTACCATTCGGTTTCACCGTGTTCGAATTGATAAGGAGAATCGATTTTCACACAAAGATGGCCGCCATCCGCAAAATATTAGGCTAATGACGTATTAGTTTGGTCAAAGGATGCTCCCTCCATAAAGGTATGTTGTTGCTAAATTTGCTAGAGATCGGATGATTAGGCTAATCGTAATTTGATTTAAGCTTTGAACATTTGTGTGGCCGCCATTACGTTTCCGTCAAGATGGCGGTGATATAAAACATGACACTGAGGTGCCCTTTGCTAGTGCTACCTCTGTACCAAATTTCGTTCATTCGGTTCCACCGTGTTTGAATTAATAGGGGGAATCGATTTTGACACAAAGATGGCCGCCATCCGCAAACTATTAGGCGAATGACCTATTAGATTGGTCAAAGGATGCTCCCTCCATAAAGGTATGTAGTTTCAAAATTTGGTAGAGATCGGATGATTAGGTTAATCGTAATTTGATTTAAGCTTGGAACATTCGTGTGGCCGCCATTACGTTTCCGTCAAGATGGCGGCGATATAAAACATGACACTGAGGTGCCCTTTGCTAGTGCTACCTCTGTACCAAATTTCGTTCCATTCGGTTCCACCGTGTTCGAATTAATAGGGGGAATCAATTTTGACATAAAGATGGCCGCCATCCGCAAACTATTAGGCTAATGACCTATTCATTTGGTCAAAGAATGCTTCCTCTATAAAGGTATGTTGTTGCAAAATTTGGTAGAGATCGGATGATTAGGTTAATCGTAATTTGATTTAAGCTTTGAACATTTGTGTGGCCGCCATTACGTTTCCGTCAAGATGGCGGCGATATAAAACATGACACTAAGGTGCCTTTTGTTAGTACTACCTCTGTACCAAATTTCGTTCCATTCGGTTGCACCGTGTTCGAATTAATAGGGGGAATCGATTTTCACACAAAGATGGCCGCCATCCGCAAACTATTACGCTGATGACCTATTAGTTTGGTCAAAGGATGCTCCCTCCATAAAGGTATGTTGTTGCTAAATTTGCTAGAGATCGGATGATTAGGCTAATCGTAATTTGATTTAAGCTTTGAACATTTGTGTGGCCGCCATTACGTTTCCGTCAAGATGGCGGTGATATAAAACATGACACTGAGGTGCCCTTTGCTAGTGCTACCTCTGTACCAAATTTCGTTCATTCGGTTCCACCGTGTTTGAATTAATAGGGGGAATCGATTTTGACACAAATATGGCCGCCATCCGCAAACTATTAGGCGAATGACCTATTAGATTGGTCAAAGGATGCTCCCTCCATAAAGGTATGTAGTTTCAAAATTTGGTAGAGATCGGATGATTAGGTTAATCGTAATTTGATTTAAGCTTGGAACATTCGTGTGGCCGCCATTACGTTTCCGTCAAGATGGCGGCGATATAAAACATGACACTGAGGTGCCCTTTGCTAGTGCTACCTCTGTACCAAATTTCGTTCCATTCGGTTCCACCGTGTTCGAATTAATAGGGGGAATCAATTTTGACATAAAGATGGCCGCCATCCGCAAACTATTAGGCTAATGACCTATTCATTTGGTCAAAGAATGCTTCCTCTATAAAGGTATGTTGTTGCAAAATTTGGTAGAGATCGGATGATTAGGTTAATCGTAATTTGATTTAAGCTTTGAACATTTGTGTGGCCGCCATTACGTTTCCGTCAAGATGGCGGCGATATAAAACATGACACTAAGGTGCCTTTTGTTAGTACTACCTCTGTACCAAATTTCGTTCCATTCGGTTGCACCGTGTTCGAATTAATAGGGGGAATCGATTTTCACACAAAGATGGCCGCCATCCGCAAACTATTACGCTGATGACCTATTAGTTTGGTCAAAGGATGCTCCCTCCATAAAGGTATGTTGTTGCTAAATTTGCTAGAGATCGGATGATTAGGCTAATCGTAATTTGATTTAAGCTTTGAACATTTGTGTGGCCGCCATTACGTTTCCGTCAAGATGGCGGTGATATAAAACATGACACTGAGGTGCCCTTTGCTAGTGCTACCTCTGTACCAAATTTCGTTCATTCGGTTCCACCGTGTTTGAATTAATAGGGGGAATCGATTTTGACACAAAGATGGCCGCCATCCGCAAACTATTAGGCGAATGACCTATTAGATTGGTCAAAGGATGCTCCCTCCATAAAGGTATGTAGTTTCAAAATTTGGTCGAGATCGGATGATTAGGTTAATCGTAATTTGATTTAAGCTTGGAACATTCGTGTGGCCGCCATTACGTTTCCGTCAAGATGGCGGCGATATAAAACATGACACTGAGGTGCCCTTTGCTAGTGCTACCTCTGTACCAAATTTCGTTCCATTCGGTTCCACCGTGTTCGAATTAATAGGGGGAATCAATTTTGACATAAAGATGGCCGCCATCCGCAAACTATTAGGCTAATGACCTATTCATTTGGTCAAAGAATGCTTCCTCTATAAAGGTATGTTGTTGCAAAATTTGGTAGAGATCGGATGATTAGGTTAATCGTAATTTGATTTAAGCTTTGAACATTTGTGTGGCCGCCATTACGTTTCCGTCAAGATGGCGGCGATATAAAACATGACACTGAGGTGTCCTTTGCTAGTGCTACCTTTGTACCAAATTTCGTTCAATTCGCATTGACACACACACACACACACACACACACACACACACACACACACACACACACACACACACACACACACACACACACACACACACACACACACACACACACACACACACACACACACACACACACACACACACACACACACACACACACACACACACACACACACACACACACACACACACACACACACACACACACACACACACACACACACACACACACACACACACACACACACACACACACACACACACACACACACACACACACACACACACACACACACACACACACACACACACACACACACACACACACACACACACACACACACACACACACACACACACACACACACACACACACACACACACACACACACACACACACACACACACACACACACACACACACACACACACACACACACACACACACTCTTTTTTCGCCCTGTGTTGATCTCATAAGCCTACTTTCATTTTTTGCAAAAATCGAGAGTAGGCTAAAAATATGATGACTGGGATAGAAGATATATTAATTGATCTTGTGAGGGAACGCCGTTGGATGTTTGACATGAGTGAGCCCAAGTATCTAAAAGGAAACTGTTCATTGATTATAATGTTTTCCTTTGTAGCAAATGTAATGCAGCGGAAGGTAACGCTGAATGAGAGCTCATCGTACGAAAACATTTTCTAAAGTAGGGCCTACCGGTAATGAAATTAGCCAAAATACATTTTGTAATGACGAAAAATAAATTAGGAAATGATGTAGTAATAGATTGAACGTGTTGGGAGCCCTCGGACGTTCAATCAAAACTGACCAGCTACACAAAAACAATTCTGTTCAATAAACAGTAGGCCTAATTCAGAGTTGGATTTGTTATTAATTATTTACAAGAGGGGATACTGGATGTTCGAGTATTTTTCCTCAATTTTAACAATGTCGTACCAGTTAGCAGCAATAAAAATAAACCGTACCGCTCAAAGTCATGCATCCTTGCAAATTTTACGTTAGGTTGTCGACAATGACAACCTTCTCAAGGAATAAATGAAAGTCAAGTTATTATTTACTCCTAGCATTTGAACGACTGCGCATTGTGGGTGGCTATGTTGTGAACTACCGACTTCTGACTTCATCTGCCGTCTACCGACAGCGCATTGTGGGTAGACCTTAAATTCTAAATCGCAGTGGAATTCTACCTATGTTGGCGAATTCGCTTACTACCATGTACCAATCAGCGGTATTCCCGGTAAGCCGGTCTTTAAAATTAGCTCGATGTTGCCATGACTCTCCTCTGTGATCCAGTTGCTCTTTGTGTTAGTGCAGGTTTCTTGTTTTATGTTCGACGATGTCGAAATGTAAATATTATACGTCAGAAAATTGTATCAATGAGGGTCATTATGGTACTATTCTTCATTATGAAACAGTTTCTCCAGCCAATCAGAGCTCATTCATTGACCAATTAGGTAATGATAGCTTCGCGCATGCGCTCAAAATCTAACATGTCGGACATGTATTACATGATTTGAAAGTTCAAATTGGATATCGGATCAACCATTGTAGTTACAATCCCAAACACGAAGACAAAATCAGCCCGAACCTTTACGGTAACAAGAAAATACTATGACATATGCAAGAAATTAATGAATCTACGTCCAGAAGTTAGCAACACAGCATCCTTCTACATAATTTACCGACATGGAAAGTGCACCGTCCCATATGTTCGCGTAAATAAACTGGTGAATATGAGACAAGGAATAGCACTGTAGAGGCGCGTGTATTCCATGGATGTAAGGTAAGCATTGCTTACCCAAGTAAAATAATGACGGGTACAATAATTATTTACTTTTGTTATAGTGATATTCCAGTCTCTGTATCCTGTATTGTTTTAATGGACCCATTCATACTTCGTTGTTCTTTGATGCCTACTTGCGGAGTCGCTTGCAACAGCACAATAGCGTGACATGCCCTCTTTTGGGATTTCTTGGTACTGCAGGGTGAGTGAAAGCGAAGGCAGGAAGCAATTCCTTAAGTTGCATACATTAGGCCGAAAACAAGGAGCGGTCAGTTTTCAAAGATAGTGTGTTTACTCGCTCATTATAGTTTGAAAAAGCGTGTCAGTGTTTGAGTAAAACAGCTTTTTATATGCTGTGTTAGAACGTGTGATTGTTTTACAGTGGTAGGCCGTCATTTTTATAGTTCAGCGATATAATGTTGTCTAATGCAATAAAAGGGAGTAGGGTATGCAGTAGACTTTTTTTTTACACTAGTAGGCGTGAGAAATCTGTAAAAATATGGCACCGGGACTTGGCTCTAGAGATGACAGCGTGTGATGTGCGGTAAATTTGAGAACAAAATATTAATTTTATTAGGAAGTCGTCCAACTCCTCAATTGAGTAGGTCTATTAACACGGAAGTGAAAGCTTGTATTCGGTATTTTAACTAAACGTATAACATTTATCATTGATTTCAATTGTGATAGATTTACTTTCTAAGTTCAAAACATCCCAAACTTCTACAACTGGATCTTCAATGATTTTGCGAAGAAAACCATTGCTTACCCTAAGTAAAATTCCACCACACGCCACTGTTGTAGACCTACCTTAATATCCCCAACTCCACTTTCTACACAGCGCATTGCTTTCAGCGACTTCGGTGACAATATTAGTGAATACTAGTTCCGAGCGGCACTAGACATCATGCAGGCTGTAAACAATAGCATTGCCAAGCAAAGTAAATGGTCTCCGTTTTCGAAATTCTTTGACCCACGCATGCGCTCTGTTCAGTCAGCAAACCACCCAGCGCGCTATGTTCACTAACTGAAGTTACTGAATCACACAGATATTTATGAATATTTATGTTAAAACATACAATAAAGTTATAATTATCGTTGAACATAAACAGTCGTATGCAACTCGCCTATAATGGTAATTAAGACACTCGTATGCAAATTATAAAACTCGCTACGCTCGTTTTATAAACATACTCGTGTCTTAATTATTGCCATTATAGGCTCGTTGCATAATGTACTATTATTGTCTTGTGTGTGCACAATTACTGGTTAACTGTGTGTAAGTATATTACTTTAGTAATATAGTCAGCGGTTCGTCAGAATTCATTTAAAACATGTGAAATATTTTATGTAGTCCACGTTGTTTTATATTTCGCGCTACAGAACCGGCAACGCTGCCTCCCTCCCTCCCACTTGAGAAATGTCAAGAGCCGGACACTCGACGGCTGGTCAGCTGTTTCTCTATTTCCAGTTATGACTCCGTGGTAATAATGTGACTTACACGAGATTATTTACGCGTAATTAAAATTGGAGCCATAGATTATTTGACGGCCCGCGAGGGCCCATTTATCCGGCTGGTTTAGTCTGGTTCATTAACCGACCAGTACAGTTCCGAGTGCTAAGATACTGGCACTACAGCTCTTGATTATTTATGAACAGCTCTTGGAAGCACCAGCGACTACTATACAGGCTGTATCCGTGATGTTACAAACTTTCAGGGATGATGGAGGAAGGCAAATGGATCAATGTGAGCTAAGGAATCTTAGTACGGAAACGATCGAGTCACAAGTCTGGTCTCCAATGTACGAGTCATATATAAGTCACATAGAAAGAAACTGTCACGCTTCCTATATTACAAGAAGTACACAATATCAGCCATCCGATGTAGAGTTCCTTACTCTAACCTGTTGTCAGAATTCCAAATGACTAAACTTTCAACACGCAGGATTATTGCTCAGAGACTACAGTTACATTAATTCAAAACTGTCATTTCAGTAAAGACTCAATGCATATATAAACGGTAAAAATTTCAAATGAATACCATGAAAACTTTCTGAGAAAATGTTCCTTATATATAGTATGATTTAACATTGTAAACATAGGACGTTCCTGACCCCCTTAAAGAATCAACAACAACGGATTGTTAGATCGTATTATATGCTTTCTCCAGCAAGTTCGTTTGGTAATTTCAAAAATTCGTTCTAAATAGTTTGGTTGGTTGGTTCTGAAGTTTAGGGGCTGCGACAACGCGGTCATGTAGCCCCGTGTACTTTGGGTGTGTGTAAAATCTGTCTGATAACCGGTGTTAATTGTGATGACTGTATTAGCGTGTGTTATCTGTTTTTTAATTTAAGTACAGACTGCAACTTGGAATTTTTCAAATAGTTCCTACTTTTGCCGCCAAGCGCCACCGTCAACGACTACTAGGTCAAGTTCAGAACTTAGCTACTAGACGCCACCGCAGTCTGCTCTTGGCAACGAACGTAGAAACCTAAGAGCGTTGTTTACATTCTTAGCCTATCCAATTTAGCTTCACACAGGTGTAATTAATGAAAGGTTCTTTAACACTAAATAGTTTGAAGTGGCACTCATGTGGGGGTTTATACAGGATGATAAAAACTAGCATACAATCGCATAGTATGCATTAAAACAAAACAAAAACTTCTAATAAACCTGGATTCTACAGCATATACTTTCTGAGATCTGAACACAAAAGGCGCAGATCACCAGAACTATAGCCTACTCGCCGATTGTTGAAGAGGAAAGTGAGAAACTCTACTATCAGTATCACCTCCTAAATTATTGAATACTGTTTCTTAACATCCTGTATAGGCTCTTGGAATGTTCGGGAATTAACACGAAACAAGAATAGAAATTGCTAGAATTCTTTACATATCTCGTGTTAATTCCTGAACATTTCGATATCCTTAAGTATGAAGCACGTATGACCTAACGTCCTAAAAAGCTATTCTACAACAGGCCGCGAAAACCTACACCAATAACAGCATTTAGTTTGGTCACCCGCTTCCTGCTACAACCGAAACCAGACATTAACACTATTTGGATTTGAATGTTACTGGACTCAAATGAAAGACGCAGCAATTCATTATTTATAGGTGTTCTTCTGTGTGTGTTTCAGGATAATCGCGACTTTCTCCTGACGCACACTATAGCCGACAAAGAAGATAATTTAATTTTACTTTCTGTTCGACATCATCAGGCAATTATAGGCTGGTTCTATGGTGGTGGTGGTGTTGGCTTTCACCAAATTTATAAGGTCAATCATCCTGCCCGAGGAGGAACACCTAATTTACACAGTATATAAAAATGGACCAGTTTTTGAGCTAACGCCAACTTTGGATAGTATATACTGCACTTGTATTTACAGTTAAGTAGTTAATAAAGAATGCTTTTCTAAACATAAAAATAAGAACACTAAGAAAGAAAATCACAGAATTTGGAAAACTAATTACAAGAATCAACTCAAATACCTTAATGGGGGAGGTACACCTATCAGGGCAAAAATAAAAAATATTTTTGATGTGTGACATCTTTCCACTAGGTTGCTGGATATTTTCGTGGGAGTGATTTTGAAAAATGAGACGGAAGTGGATCGGACGGAAGTGTGTATGAAGCACTGCCAGTTGGATCGCATCCCTCCTGGCTGCTTTAGCAGTCAAAAGGGATGCGATCCAGCTGGCAGTGGAACCATGTGGAATGTTTATCACATACGGATTACTTTGTAACAGCAGAGTATCAAGAAGGCAGTGCCAGAGTAGAAATATCAAGTAGGCAGTGAAGAAAAAAAGAGAGCCTTGGAATTATTATGTATTATGAGAGTGTCAATTATTTTGTGCTGATGAATGTCAAGGATAATAAAAAACGGTAACAACTTCAAGGTAGGATAACATGTCAGACGTTACACAACATATGCCACTACTGTAAGGCTCGTATCTTTTTTTAAATTAATTATTTGGATGACTAATCTTTTATCTTTCATTTGGTGAACCCTAAATGAAACTATCTTCAATACTTCCAGAGATATGCCCGTAAATGTAAGTTGCTGTCGCTTAAGTTGTCTCTTTTAATTCTATCCTAAGGTAAGTTTGAAGCTTGTTTCCCGAAAAATTTATTTTCCACAGCGTTTACGTGATAACTCCAATACTATTCAAGATATCTCAATGACATTTTGCATCATTGTGTATTGTACTAATATGAACATACACCTAAATATTTTGTGTATCAAGCATCTTCTCATTTAAGAGAATATTTTTACCCTCCTTCTTCTTCTTCTTCTTCTTCTTCTTCTTCTTCTTCTTCTTCTTCTTCTTCTTCTCCTTCTTCTCCTTCTTCTCCTTCTCCTTCTTCTCCTTCTCCTCCCGTTCATGCGGGGTCGACGTTTCTGACAAGTCGTTTCCATTTTCCTCGGTCCCAAATAGTGTTTTCTGTTAACTGCTTCTCCCGGAGATCATCATGCACGCAGTCCATCCATCTTCTTCTAGGCCTGCCTCTTTCCCTTTTGCCTTCCACCTCCAGATCAAGCACTCGCCTTCCTACATAACTCTCATCCCTGCGCTTAATGTGGCCATACCAGAGCAAGCGTCTTTCTTGCACTTTTTTGATATTTCAGTCACTTTTACGCTGCCTCGTATGAAGGTGTTTTTGATGTGATCGTTCCTTGTAACACCACACATCCATCTTAGCATCTTCATTTCAGCTACTTCCAGTCGCTTGCACTGTGACTGCACTGTTGGCAAAGTTTCTGCTCCGTATAGCATTGCAGGTCTCACTGCACATATATAGGCTTTACCCTTTACTTGGATATTCAGTCTCCTGTCACAGAGAATACCAGATAACCTTTTCCAGTTTAACCAGGCAGCCTGAATTCGGTGGGTAATTTTCAGATCTAGATATTTTTACCCTCCAAAAAATAAAAATAAATATACATTTAGAATAAGAATATGAAAAAAATCATGTATATGTGTATACATTATTTTGGTGAATGTTGCAGCCGTTAATGTTACCAACAGCTCAAAAGAATCATTCATGTAAATATCTTAAATTGTGGGGTAGTAATCATGTAAACGCTGTCATACTGTACCAAAAAAAAAAAAAATGAACGTTTCGTGGTATAACAATGCATGACTGCAAGCATATTATAAAACGTGTTTAGTGCATAATAATGAGTGAACTGCAACATATAGTTTTGTGAGATATTATTTTTGTTTAACTCAGTAGATATTGCCATGTGAAATGTGTACCTCCCCCTCATATGTTCCCGATTAACTTTGGTTTTCGTATTCAGTCTACCTTTAGCTTGGAATCAAAAGAAAAGAAACTGTGCAACATGTGTCTTTTTGCGAGAACAGCAATGGACGTCGCCATTGGGTTGGCACAACACCCCACCCCGATTACCAAAATTGTGATGTATTACATATACAATGCATTGCTACTCCACTAACGAATATTCTCCACTGACATTCTATGAACTATGTTTCAGTGATTTAATGCCACTTGAAAATTCATGTAAGTTTGAAATTGCGTATATGGGTGGGATTTTCAATTGCTTTTCAGATGAAAGCTTAATTCTTCTACTTTAAGAAAATGTATGGTTTTTCCATGTTTCATGCATCAATATGCTCGGAAAAATTATTTAAATGGACCAGGGCGCACGTGTCTAATCATAATGCAAAACTTCGCAAGTTTCTCTACTTAGTATAAAACAAACTCCCCGATTCTTGGATGTCATGGGCAATCTCGAGAACCACTGGATGGATTTTGATGCGGTTTTTACCATTATGTAAAGGATATCTTGAGGAAGGCTGCTGTAGAAAAATTATGACCAAAGGAAGCCAAGCAGCAACAATTTCAGTGAGAAGCAACGATTTCAGTGAGAAAGACGAAAACAGAACGGGCGTCCTCGCGCTTTTCAACCTTACGCTGGGCAAACCGTTAAAAATATCAATAAAATATATGAGTGTAATAATTGTTTAGCATGAAAAGTTCTACAAAATAGTCCGCGAGAGCGTATCTCTATCTTCAATACATCGCCCACTGTAAGTGTTTTTACGTTTTCATTTCTTCCAACAATCTCCATTCAATTACTGAGGCGACAGTCTACGAGCTAGCTAGGGACGAGCCTATAACCCCAGTTACCGCCTAGCTAGCGGTCGAGCCTTTTACCCCAGATACATCCAACAGCGAAGTGTCAGGTCGTGTTGTGTTAGACTTCAGAGAAGAGTGGTTGTGTTTGGAGTTTTCCTGGAAGTGCAACTCTGCTTTTCTTCATTTCGCCTGTGAACTTTTCTTTCCGCAAAATACACAGTCGAGTTAAGATTGGACGGAAGGGGGATATATGTGTCATGCACCTCGCCATTCTTAAATTACGTCTGACATGAATTCGTTGCACATGCATCTCAATGATAATATAATTCATAGTCCAGTCAGTAATTATAACACATCATGCCGAGACGTAAAACGGATACAGATTGTAGTTCACTGACAACGAAAAAAAGCGATTAACACCTAATGCATTCATAACTGTTTCCGGGCGAAGCCTGCGCGGGTTGCTAGTACTCAATAACTAAGGATTGTGTTTTCCTACAGGTTCAAGCATCAGGAAGTCAAGTTCTGTTTCACGTATCAACTTCACCAAGGTCTCATATTAAAGATAATTAAATTAGGATTGCCCTGTACTAATGATGAGAAAAAATGTCTCCCCATTCAAAAACTAAATATGAAGAAAGGTAAAACATATTTTTAAAATTTTGCATTTCTGGAAGGATGTTCCATTTCTTGGCATAATTGTGATAAACTAATACATTTAGTAGGGGACATCAAAAACACTAATGTTAATAATTATTTCAAATAAATTAATTGTGGGCGTTGTTAGGTGATCTCAAAAAATGCCAATATTTTACAAGAAATTTGGACACCTCTTAAATTATAAATTAACTATTCTGATGGCATAGCTGCCTTTATTTACATCCTAGTTACCCAATAAAAAAAATTCAACGAGACCTTTGTTTAGAATTACTGTATGGAAATTTTCTTAAAATGTATTTGAATAAACGATTCTGTCGGTGAAGTTCGAGACTTTACATTTTTTTCAGCGCCTAAATAGTATTTTTTCTATAGTTTTGATAACGACTCAGAACTTGAGCCTAAGGAATTCAATAGTCTATTGAAAAATAAATTAGGAAAATTTGGCAGTGAACATAGATATTTTACGTCACTTTGAGTTAATTAATGTGTTAATTTCATGTGTTTGTAATGAAGGTGCGTCAATAACAATAGAATGTTTATGGGTTTAGTAAATAATATCTCACCACCATTGTAAAAATAAGTGATCTGTTAATCTTTGCCACCCTTCCCGAATTATTTGCCACCTTTTGTGTCCGGCGACATTGCTACCGACCTCAAATATCAACTTTTGAAATTAGGAACTTTTGGTACCATCTATCGGCGTTCAACATAACTGCATGGATTGAGTACTGCACTGTACATCTGTGACTCGAGATGAACGAGTGAAAAACCCCACGGCGTAGCCGAGTGCTTGAATCCCTCAAGGGACGATAACCTCGATGTTAGGCCCCTTAAAACGATAACTATCATCATCATCATCATCATCATCATCATAAATCGCCCACCACGATCGCGAATGGGAGCTGCAGCAAGTGCAGAGATCAGAGCTTCGAATCCCAGCAGTGGCTGTCCTGAGCGTGATGTTTCCGCAGATTTATCCTTACTTTCTCCAGGCAAATGCCGGTATAATAGACCTACTTATTTCAAGTCGCGGGGAATCTACCCCATTCCTGACCCTAATGATTAAATCTACACATACTACACAGTCACCACAAAAGATTACGTGCCGAGTGCGACCGTGCCGGATGCGACCCAGTAAAATTCGTGGCTGTAGCGACCCAGCTAGTAGCTTACAGTGCCCGATGCGACCCATTGTTCGAGAGATGAATTGAAGAGCTTATTTCCAAAGTGACGTAAATCCATGAAATGCAAAACTTCAGAAATCGCGTTTTTGTTTCTTCGTATACCGTAATTAAATTCAGATAGGATTATTAATATACCGTAATGTAATTTCATTCATTACTTTTATGCACATCAAGCCTCCGTGGCTTAGGCGGCAGCACGCTTGCCTCTCACCGCTGGGTCCGTGGTTCAAATCCCGGTCACTCCATGTGAGATCTGTGCTGGACAAAACGGAGGCAGACAGGTTTTTCTCCGGGTACTCCGGCTTTCCCTGTCAAAAATTTCATTCCAGCAACACACTCCACTATCATTTCATTTCATCTGACATTCATTTAATCATTGCCCCAGAGGAGTGCGTCAGGCCTCGGTAGCCGGCACAGTCCATATCCTTGCCGCTAGATGGGGGCTTCATTCATTCCATTCCTGACCCGTTCGGAGACTGGAAGCAGGCTGTGGATTTTTCACTTTTATGCACATCCTGACACTGTGTTTTAAAAATCTATCATTGGAAATTGTGGTAATCATCTCCTGTAAGTTGGGGTTAGGAAGTTTTGGGAAAAAAAAAACCATATATTGACATACGCTTTGAGTGACATGATGAACATTTAAATGGTTTAAACACAACAAACACAAACTGATGCTCTACATATTCTTCTAAGTTAGCCATGGCCTTGATTTATCACGTGATATCACGTGATGTCCACAGAGTCATCGGATTGGTCAACATGGATATAAGACACATTGCAAATAAATACACGTTGGAGTTACGTCACTTTGCAAATAAACTTAGTTCTTAGATATCTGTTAATATGGGATATAGGCTACGACATATTGCGACTTAAAAACCTTTGCTATACATTGAGGGAACCTATAAACTTGCTTATGAAAGAGAAAACTGAAAAACCGTCAGTTTTGGATTTACGTCACTTTGGAAATAAGCTCTTCCATTTTTATGGCGCCTAACCTAACCTAACTTGAGCGGAATTTTAACAGAGACATGTGTTTGAAATCCCCAGATTCCACCGATACATCAGTGATTGGGTCGCTGGTGACACAATGGCAAATTGCTGGGTCACTTGCGGCACGACACCCCACAAAATCACATGTTATCAGACAAATTGAACACACACACTCAAGTGCACGGGGCTGCTGAACAAAGATGTCGCAAGCCCCCAAACGATTTAATAGCATGACTTCAAAACATAGTCTTTAACAACTTAGTATCTGTTCACCAAATTACTGCACGGTCGTCTCACACACTCGTCACATCCCGCAAGAAATCTGTTTGCTCGTAGTAGCCTGTCTCTTATTTTCCGCGTGCGGCGGCTTCGGTGGCGAGTTGGTAGCATGCTGAGCTTCTATGCCCAAGATAGCAGGCTCAAACCCAGCCGACGTCATCGGTTTTTCTTATTAAGAGCGTTAAAAATCCCTCAGTATGCCTTCCTTCTGAGGGAAAGTAAAGCCGTCGGGCCCATGTCATAGATTTATGGTATGTAAAAGAACCTTCCACTAACTACAATTGAGTGAAGCGAAATTTTTAGGTTAGATTTGATTAATGCTCTGTGAGTTCCAACGTTCGCCGCCAGGTGCTGGTTGTGGTGACATCTAGTAGCCAAGTCCACGGCTAGGTTTCGTTGACGGTAGCATTTGGTAGCAAAAGTAGGAACTACTTGAAATAGATCGTCTGCAGTCCTTACCTGAATTACAGATAACACACGAATACAGCCATCACAATTAACACACACATAAAGTAGTCTACTCGGGGCTACATGACCGCGTTGTCACAGCCCCTAAAACTGAGGAACCAACCAACCATCTCACACACTCGTTACATCCCACAAGCAAACTGTTTGCTCGTAGTACCACTTAATCCATACAACATTTCCTTTTATTTCCAACTGTCTTTCTTGCGAGAGCAGCACAGACACTTCCGAAATTAAGGAATCTAACCTGAACACGCTTTTGGTACCATCTATCGTCGTTCATCGTAACTACATGGAAATAGTGACTAGTTGAATGACCGAAAAACGAACGAACGGAAGAGCTGTAAACTGATCACTTCACAGATTTAGTTTATTTATTTTTTCGTAAAGGAACAAGACAGTAGCGTCGCCGAATATTTCACTTAAGGGGGGGGGGGGGGGGCAGAGATTTAAAGATCACTTGTCTATAAAATGGTGGATGCTACTATTTACCTAAACAATCCATTGTTACAGACAGAAACTTTAAATGCACACATTAATTTGCCAGCGCCTCATTCTGGGTGGGTTCGTGACATTACGATGGCAGTGGTTCGTGCCCAACGCCACCGAACAAGACTCCAGGAATTATTGAACAAATGAAACAACACTACTCGCCTGGAATAACACTGGACTATGCCCATAATGAAAGGCAGTCTTGAACTTGTAGCGATCCGAATGCATTGCAGGTTAGGTAGCGACTGTTCTTCCAAGGTTCCGCAAGGACTTGCCAAGGAGAAAATAAAGTTACAAGATGGCAATGTATGGCGTCTGCCAGTACTATTCTGCAGTCAACATTCCTATGCCAATAAGAATAAAGGGAATTGGCGATTTGCCATCGCGTTGTTTGTCTGCCACCACAGCAGCCGGCGCGGTGATGGCGTTGTGTAATCTAATCTCATCAGATTACATTCATTCAGTTGTTGGGATTATGTTGTGTGCATATCACTGCGCACAAGCGACGACCATGTTTAAATTCTAGCTCGTGCCTGCAATTGTTTACATTCTACATCAGTGATGGCCATACTGTCAGCATCTAGGCCATATGAAGAAGAAATAATCACTTCTTATCCGCACGTCCTTCATCCACGTCTGCATACGCGAATACCTACGAATATTGTAACGGCAGATAAACCAGTGCCATTTTTCTAGTAAGAATATGGAACACTGTTGCAGGTAATAATAATAATAATAATAACATACACTATAACAAAACGTGCTTTTCTATGAACACAAAAATTCGTCACTACAACAATGTCATCAAACCAGTACCGCTATATGCATCTGAATGCCTTATCCTATCCGAGAAATGTTTGCTCGCGAATTTAGAGAGGAAAGAAAGAAAAATTCTTCATATCATACTTGGCCCGGACTACAAAAATGGCATCTACATCAGAAAATCAAGGCAAGAAATATACTCTAAGATAGAGAAGATCACAGACACAATGCGAAAACGCAGAGTTTTCTTCTACAGTCATATACGACGGATGATAGACTCCCGATGGACGAAACGTATCTTTGACTCAAAACCAAAAACGACAATGCCATTGTACTTTAACGTCCAGAAATATCTTAAAGAAATGGGGATAGAAGATGCACAAGACCGAAATCTTTATAGAGCAGCCATCAAGACGTTTGGGACTTTCCGGGACGAAAAACGGACAACTGGTGCGAAATGGACAGAAGAACGTCGTGCTAAACACAGTGAATTCATGAAGACAATGCGGATCAAGCGAAGTATGAACAAATGCCAGGATGTAAAATGAGGCTTATCGTGGTCCCTAGTTGGCCGATTAGCGAAATTGAATGAATGAATGAATGAATAGCCTAATACCGTAACTTTGCTCCATTTCTCTTTGGTGGCAAAACGTTTGTTCCATGCGAAATGCAAATTCAAATCATGGAAATTTCTCCCTTTTCGAATGTAAATACTTTTAGAGGTTGAAGGAGTTATCGATGAATTGAGGAGCAAGTTTACACATGTGATACTTGAATTATAACTATAAATAAACTGGAGCAATGTATCCTCATAGTGGGAGGATACTTTACTCCAGTGAAAGAACTCTGTGGTTTCGTATAGAAACTGTTGGAATGGAGTAAAGTAGGACCACAGTTAGCAACATAATTCACCATTTGTGACCATTAATAAGTGGAAACTTATTTGAAAATAATTTGCACACACTTATTTCTGTAGGATAAAAGATTGCTTCGCTGCACATAGATTTTATTCGTCGAAAATACGAGTACAAAAACACGCCAATATTCCACGCCGTAAGTGAGTTACAAGGAAGTCAAGGAGAGCCTATAAAGGGACTTGTTGAGATGCTAACGACAGAAAATAATAATAAAACAAGATGTTCAGTAAAGAACATATAGCCTACTTTCTCCTAAATGTATGAGTATAGTTATAACTCGTTGTTATTATCAAAGAGTATAATAGAACTATTCTTTGTTGAAGACCTTAGAAACGATTTACCTCTACCAAACGCCACAACCTAGATAAAAACTGCTACCATCATTGAAGAAAGAAAGATAAGAAGTATATCAAGAATGTTATGGATCTGGAGACATAATCGACCGGACTGGCGGCGTGGCTCAGCGGTAACGTTCTCGCTTGCTGGGCCCTAGGTTGCAGGTTCGTATCCTGGCGCAGTCAGCTGGCATTTGAGGGTGCACAAATGCGAGGGAGCCGTGTCAGTACATTTACTGGCACGTTAAAGATCCCCTTCGGGCCAAAATTCCGGCACCCCGGTGTCTCTAAAATCAGCAGTAGTTAAAAGGGATGTAAAATCAATAACATTATTATTATTATTATTATTACGACCTGCCGTGGGCAACATCCAACTTTGAGTTGAGGCATGTCTTTACACGTCTGGTTGTGCATGGCTTTCACAACCCTAATTGAATTAACAAATCTTTCCATGACCCTACAGAGACGTGTGTATACAAACTATGTGGATATTTTCGATAATATAATCCTAACAGAGCGAGTGCATTCTAGCGGCCAGAAGAAGAAACTTTTCAATAAAATCTGGAAGTCACCTTTTTGGCAGCTAGATGTCTCGAGTAAATCTGCTGGCGAATTATGTTTTAATTAAATATATATTTTACACCATAATGTGCACAATATAACGCTTAATAACATTTTCAAGTAACGCAAAATAGGCTGTTACAAACCCTTTAAAATAAAAAGTTAAAATGTATCGTAGTATCATCTTGTCATTCTTCAAATTCGATGCGCATAGAATGATAATGGTATAGTAATCAATGGATCCCCACGTAGACTAGTCGTGACATCTATTGGTGAAATATCGAACAATATAATCCTAACAGAGCGAGTGCATTCTAGCGGCCAGAAGAAGAAACTTTTCAATAAAATCTGGAAGTTACCTTTTTGGCAGCTAGATGTCTCGAGTAAATCTGCTGGCGAATTATGTTTTAATTAAATATATATTTTACACCATAATGTGCACAATATAACGCTTAATAACATTTTCAAGTAACGCAAAATAGGCTGTTACAAACCCTTTAAAATAAAAAGTTAAAATGTATCGTAGTATCATCTTGTCATTCTTCAAATTCGATGCGCATAGAATGATAATGGTATAGTAATCAATGGATCCCCACGTAGACTAGTCGTGACATCTATTGGTGAAATATCGAACAATATAATCCTAACAGAGCGAGTGCATTCTAGCGGCCAGAAGAAGAAACTTTTCAATAAAATCTGGAAGTTACCTTTTTGGCAGCTAGATGTCCCGAGTAAATCTGCTGGCGAATTATGTTTTAATTAAATATATATTTTACACCATAATGTGCACAATATAACGCTTATTTTTAAAACATCTGAGTCACTACAAAACAATAAACATATAACATTTCAAGCAAAAAACCTAGCTCTGATCGGGTTTGAACCATAGGCATTTGAGCGATAGGCTAACGCTTTACCACTGAGCTAATTGTGTCAACGAATATCGTTCTATTTAAAATGACTTAGATAGAACTTGTTAGCAAATAATGATTTATACTAAACGATTTCATCACTGGAGTATATTATTTATATATAAAGCATTTCATACAAAGTTTATTTATTTTTTATCAGTACGCTATATTGCATGCAATACTCAAATTAGTGAAATATAAGTCCGGCACAAGATATCCGCTGCCATCTTGTCTTATTACTGAATCAGTTCAGCTTTTTAAAATCACGTCTGCACTATAGTATTACAAAATAAACTTTTAATTTCGAACGTGCCTCTTCCTTTAGAACAGTTTAAAACGATTCTCGGCTCGATAATCGGAACTGGTGGGTCCCATGATATGGATTATAAAGTTTGCATAATTCGCACGGCCGCCATCCTGAAATGGTATGGCGGACGACCTTGTAATTTGGTCACAAGACGCATCCTATACGAAGGTATGTTGTTACCAAATTTAGTAGAGATCGGATGATTTGGTTAGTCGTTATTTGATTTTACGTTTTGAACGTTTGAGTGGCCACCATTCAGTTTTAGTAAAGATGGCGGCGATATAAAACATGACACTGAGGTGTCCTTTGCTAGTGCTACCTTTGTACCAAATTTCGTTCAATTTGCATTCACCGTGTTCGAATTGATAGGGGGGGGGGGGGGACAGACATTCAGAGTACACACACTCACACACACACAGACACACACACACACACAGACTCACACACACACATACACACACACACACAGACTCACACACACACATACACACACACAGACAGACACACTTTTTTCGCCCTGTGTTGATCTCATAAGTCTACTTTCATTTTTTGCAAAAATCGAAAGTAGACTAAAAATAGCACTCTGTGGTTATTGAATCTGCCATCAGATGTGTCACTAAATCGTTTTCAGAACATTGTGAAAAGTATCCCCCCTAGAAACAAAGTACGGTCTTACGATGATAATAATAATAATAATAATAATAATAATAATAATAATAATAATAGTTAGTTATTTAGTTATAGAGGTTTTAAGGGGCGGAATTACGAGATCATCTGCCCCTAATAATAATAATAATAATAATAATAATAATAAGCATAATAATTAAGTGTACTGGAAAATAATAAATTTACCTTGTATTGGGATCGTACAGTTTTGACAGACGAGCCAGTCGTGCACAACATACCTGATATGGTTCTTGTTGACAAATGCATGAGGCACACGAGCTTCATAGATGTGGCAATCCCTAACAGTGGCAACAAAACAGGTTGAAAAGCTGTCAAAATACACAGAGCTTCCAGAACTGATAAGGAAGCAATGGCACAAGACAGGACAGTTATTACCATCTCCAGCACTGGCGTGATTCCGAACAACTTAAAGGAATCTCTCACAGTGCTGAAGTTAGACCTAGGCCTTTTTAAGCTGATGCAGATGACAGTCATACTTTCGACGTGTTGCATTGTGAGGCTGTTCTTGGGTAGTCAGGCCTGCTAAGGAGTGAGGGAAAAGTGTAAATCTACTACGGAATGCAGTCACCGAGAATTTGTTTTGAATGATGTATATCTGGGATTGGAAATGTTTTCTTTCCAGCAAATATGCTGAGAATGTGTAAGCGCATGTACAAAATAAATAAATAAATGAATGAATGAATGAATGAATGAATGAATGAATAAATAAATAAATAATAGCCTACTGATCACAATCTTTGAACACTAAGCATCTTAAAATGCCAACTGACTGCACTGTAAATTGATCCTAATAGTAGAGTCATCTGTATTTTAACCACTAAAAATTTATATTTTGACCACTAGACAGCTACATTTTGACCAATTCACAGCTATATTTAGACCACTAGACAGCTATATTTTGACCACTAGACAGCTATATTTTGACCACTAGACAGCTACATTTTGAGCAATACACAGCTACATTTTGAGCACTAGACAGCTACATTTTGACAACTAGACAGCTATATTTTGACCACCAGACAGGTATATTTTGACCAATTCACAGATATATTTTGACCACTAGAATGCTATATTTTGACCGATACACAGCTAGATTTTGACCACAAGACAGCTAGATTTTGACCACGAGACAGCTGCCCGGGATGGACTTCAACCTATTTCATGATGTCTTATTGTACCCATGATGGAGCTCACAAACCGAACATTTTACCCCAACGGAGGTGGAGTTTACTACTAGACAACGCAATATCCTACAACCCTGCATCTCTACTTCTCCTGACTTACAGTAGGAGCGAACTACGATTTCTAATCTTGGCGTAATAACACAATGTTAATCTTAGTCAAGCTACAAATACCCGTAGCTAGTAATTTCCTAGCACTGTTCAACACACGCGATCCCAAAAATAGTTGTTTGATGTCCTGACACACAGGGTCATGGTTATCGATTTTGTAATAGAACAGTGTTAGAGATCGCAGACTTTCATCTGACCCCAATAGCGAAGATGAGCTTTGGCTCCAACTCAAAAACGCAAAAGGTCACGCGAAGAAATACTATGTAGCATCCTGACATGAATTTTTGAGAGCATCTTTAATTAAATCGTTAATAGTTCTATTTTACAGTACATTTGTTAACTAGCTAAGAGTTGAGGAGGCGTAATTATTAATTAATTAGGGGCAGATGACCTCGCTGTTCCACCCTTTAAAACTAAAATAATAATAATAATAATAATCATAATTCATTCATTCATTCATTCATTTATATAAATAAATAATAATAACCCCTGGCACTTCAGCCCTTGAGGGCCTAGGCCTACCAAGCGACCGCTGCCCAGTCATTTGGCCAGCAGATATTGGGGTGACACGTGATCAGCGCATCGGGTCACCTCGGCTGTTAATCTTGGTTTTCGTGATCGGGGCGCTGCCTCACTGTCAGACAGCTACTCAATTGCCCTCACGAGGCTGAGTTCACCCCGTTCCAGCCCCCGCGTCAGTTTCTAAAATACCTGACGGAGACGGGAATCGAACCCGGGGCCTCCGAGTGAGAGGCAGGCGCACTACCCCAACACCACGGGGCCGGCTCATTCATTCATTTAATCAATCATATTCTCTAATCTTTGGCAGCCAACGACCTGACCATGTTGAAACACCGGATCCCATGAGAACTCCGCAGTTAAGCAGCATTGGGCGTGGTCGGAACTTGGATGGAATGCCGGTTCTGGGGGACGACGCGCTATTGGCTGGGAGAGGGCAAGGAGAAGCGGGAAGGACCTGGCCACCCTATCGCACGTAAACTCCGGCTCAGGATAGCCTCTTCGGAGGCACGGACTGCCTTCGGACAGAATACACCAGAAAAAAAAAGGTAATAAAGTGCAGGGTAATGATGCTTATGTTGTATCTGCAGAAATTGTTTAGTTCCAAAACGATGGTATATTGGCTATCACTGGCTTTCGCCATCTTTTTGGAAGCCTTCATAGGGAGGTTATGGCTGTTTGAGCTTTTAGTTCTCGCAGTAAAGTGGGGCAGGTGCGCTTCATAAAATGGGAGGTAGCGCGCAGTACGCTACTCCAGTGGGGGTCCGGGTGGGAACACCAAGAGCCCGCTGATGAGCCAGCTTGGTGCCCTAGGTGAAACCCCACACAAGACACGGCAGAAACTTAGAAACATTGCTGAGTTTTAATTCACTGCCGTGAAAGCCAATATACCATCTTTTTGGAAACCTTCATAGGGAGGTTATGGCTGCTTGAGCCTTTAGTTCTCGCAGTAAAGTGGCGAGGGAGCGCTTCATAAAATGGAGGTAGTGCGCAGTTCGCTACTCCAGTGGGGGTCCGGACAGGGACACCAAGAGCCCGCTGATGAGCCAGCTTGGTGTCCAAGGCGAAACCCCACACAAGACACGGAACAAACCTAGACAAATTACTGTGTTTAGTTCCACTTAACGTAACGCTTTCTCAGCAATCAACGCGTTTTATTTCGTTGTAGTATTTTTTTTATTTTTTTATTTTTACTTTTTTAGGGACTTGGCGACATCGTGTACTTGCGTATGTGTTGAAATTGTCTGAAACCTGTGTCACTATGATGTCTGTATTAGTGTGTGTATTTGTAATCGATGTACAGTAGGATTTGGGTAGGAAGCGGCCGTGGCCTAAAGTTAGGTAGCATCCTGACATTTGCCTGGAGTAGAAGTGGGGAAACCACGGAAAACCACCTCCAGGATGGCTGAGGTAGGAATCTAACCAACCTCTTCTCAGTTTGCGTCACGAGACTCAGTGTACCTCAGACCAGAATTAAATGTCTTGGCAGAGCCGGGAATCAAACCCGGGCCTCCACCATCATAGCAAAGAATGCAAGCCAATACGCAACGACCCCACAGGGGCTCACATCTAGTGGAACGTGGGTTGGCGACCACGGGACCCCAGCTGAGTTCGGCATTACTTCCACTTACTTGTGCCGGGCTCCTCTCCGTCTTCTTTCATGTCGACCTCTCTTGGTCAAATCTTGTTCTCTTCCAACCCCGACGGTATTCGGGTATCCGAGGCCTAGGGAGTCTTACACTTTCCCGCCTTAATTGGCCCTTGTCTCATCTTTCCAGATACCCTCCTTCTGCGAGGGGTCAGCCTTCTTTTTCTTTTTATGTTATCTCCTGCCTTCTGCTCAAGGGCCTCAAGGAGGCAAAAGTGTATGTAGTCCCACAACTTCTGGTGCACCCTGGATAGTGCTACACCCTCAAGGGCTCAGGCTGGTGAGTTTGGGAGTTGGTGACCCCGAGGGATTCCTGAGCTGGGAACGTTTTGTCCCCTTTTTTCTTCTGACCGTGGGGCGGGCCCTCTCCTCTTTCCCTTTCCTATCTGCCTTTCATGGCTCTCCTTGCTTCCAAGTCCCTCAATCCTCATTCTTAGAGGGTTGAGGGCATTTCTTTTCTTCCTGTCCTTTATTTGCCTTATACCGACAGCTGTTGCTACGCGGGCTAAAGCGCAGCGTTAGGTCATGGGGCCAAGCTCTCTGCTGAATCGGTAGACGCGTGGGTTCGAAGCCCCACCGTCGGCTGTCCTTGAAATGATTTTCCGTGGTTTCCCATTTTCAACACCAGGCAAATGCTGGGACGGTACCTTCTGATAGGCCACGGCCACTTCTCAGTTTCATTCATCTTCATCCATTCCATCCCTCATCCCGACGCGCAGGTCGCCCTCGGGCGTCGAACAGAAAGACCTGCACTCGGCCTCTGAGGAGGCCACACGAAAACAAAATTGCCTTATATTTTATTTGTTTACCAATTCTTCTTCTAGTATGTAAGTTTGTTGTTAGTATTAGCTACTGCAGTACTTTTGCATTTGTCAGGTGGCACAGGCTAGAGTAAAAGGTGGCTTTTCACCGATGTCTCAGTCTCTCTCATGGCTGTGATTATATGGAAGCTACTGAGGTATGGGTGGTGCTTAGTAATGGCATTCGGGGCACAGTCAGTGCCTGTGAATGCTGTGAAAGGTTCAACTCATAGGGTTAGGACTACTGTTCTGACTCAGTGAGGAAAGCAATGGCAAACTACCTCACTCCTCTTCTTGCCTAGAACGCCTCAAAATAGCGCTGCCTTGGGTTTTTGTGGGTATCTACTCACATAACGTAACGGCGGTACTTTTTGAGGATCCAACCAGCCTTCGGGCTGACTACCTAACAGATTAGCTACTGTTTCTATTCTCATCTCATTTCACTATCGCCCAAACCATTAGGGGCCGATAACCTAGATGTTAGGCCCCTTAAAACAACAATTATCTTCATCACCTTATATAGTTACACTACTACCGTCATCACAGAAATAGAGGAAAGTTCAACAAATACCCAACTACTCGGGGCTGATGACCAAGTAGTCCCAAGCCCATAAAATGGATTAACAACCGACTGTGTGCAATCGTGGGTGCTGTTAAAGATTTATTCTATATCATTCTCCACAGGAAAGCAATGAAAACAATGGTTATCGCGAACGTAAGAAGTCGAACCTATCCCTAAAAATACGTCTCTGTTATCCAAATAATGTCTAATGGCCCCAATCTTTGTCCTGAATACAGCGACGCTGGCTTATGACGTCCGAGTTATATTATGTCTGCGTCATTTAGTGGTGAAGTACGGTCGAGCCAAAGTATTGTATAAATAATCACTGGTCGTTGCATGAATACCTCATAGCCAGCTTTAACCAGACTCAACCCGATTCCTTTACGTAGGAGGCTAAAAGCATTCGTTCAGACCTATTTTGAAATCCCTTTACGGTATTCACTAGCACTATTTTTTAATATCCAACGAACTTCACAATAAGTAGGGCTATGAACTCCGTCTTGAGGAAAGAATTTATGATGAAAACCAATAAAATTAATGTAAAACATAAATATTGGAATGCAGCCGAAATAAATCAGAAACCCTATGGACATCAAATTGGTAGGTGAAAACCTAAAGGAAATAGACTTCTGTTACTAAGGAAGCAAAATAACCAGTGATGGACGAAGGAAAGGAGGATATAGAAAGTAGGTTGGCTCAGGCAAGGAAAGCATTTTTACAGAAAATGAATCTGTTGACATCGAATATAGATTTAGGTATTAGAAAGTAATTTTTAAAGCTGTTTTTGGAGCGTGGCGCTCTATGGAAGTGAAACTTGTGACTTGGTTCAGCAGAAACGAGGAGAATAGAAGCGTTTGAAATGTGGTGTTACAGGAGAATGATGAAGATCAGATGGGTTGATAGAGTAACAAATGAAGAGGTGTTAAGGTGAGCGGGAGAGGAGAGATGTTTCTGGTGACTGCTAATGAAGAGAAGATTGGTGGGACACATTCTAAGTCACCCAGGAATAGCACAGGAAGGGCTGAGGTTAAGAACTGTTGGGGTAGACCAAGGTTAGAATATGTTAAACAGATGTAGGATGTGGTAGCTATGTAAGTTGGTTGGTTGGTTCCTCAGTTTAGGGGCTGCGACAACGCAGTCATGTAAGCTTAGCTCCGTGTACTTTGGGTGTGTGTAGAGTCAGTCTGATAACCGTTGTTATTTCTAATGGTTGTATTAGTGTGTGTTATCTGTAATTCAGGTAAGGACTGCAGACGATACATTTCAAGTAGTTCCTACTTTTGCTACCAAATGCTACCGTTAACGACATCTAGCTGTGAACTTGGCTACTAGATGCCACCATAACCAGCCCCAACTTTGGCTAGCAGGTGTCACCAACAACTAGTGACGAACGTTTCAAACGAAATATAACCTACAAATTTGGCTACACGCTACCAATTGTAGCGATAGGATCCTTTTTCATGCCATACATTTATGGCATCGGCCTGCCGGCTTTAGTTCCCCTCCGAAGGAAGGCATACTGAAGGATTTTAACGCTCTTAAAAATCCGAAGACTTCGGCCGGGTTTCAACCCACGATCTTGGGCATAGCAGTTCATCATACTATCGACTACGCCACCGTAGTCGCTTGCACTTTAAAAGGTTTGCATAACAAGGTTCCTACCGCCCGCTCACTTATAAATACAGCTAGACTATAGTCCTTCTTCTGGACGTACTGAATTTATCACCGGACATCCGGCATGAAGAGGAGCACAAACACACAATAGCAAGATGGATATTCATTTCAGGGAGGTTGTCTGTTGTCTGGTCAGAAGCAGATGACCTCGATGTTACGCCCTATAACTGAAGCCCTGTGCGTATGCGGATCTAGTTTGCATGGCTCTGCGAATAGCGCATAAGCTGCGGATAATATTTGGAGTAAATTTGCAGATACCTTTTAGAATACAATGAACTTGTTGAATATCATTACTAGGACCCGGATGTTTATGACATATCATATTTTTTCCGTTATGTCTCTTTTCCATGACAAATTTAAGATGATTGTTTAAGCTAATCACATTCAAATTACGTCATTAAACATAATTAACAATCCAAACTGAAAAGGGTTGCGATTCAGGCTGTAGCCTAAAACTTTCATTTTAAACATAGCACTAGACAAAGCCTCGATGGCTTAGGTGGCAGCACGCCGGCCTCTCACCACTGGGTCCGTGGTTCATATTCCGGTCACTCCATGCGAGATCTGTGCTCGACAAAACGAAGGCAGACAGGTTTTTCTCCGGGTACTCCGGTATTCCCTGTCAAAATTTCATTCCAGCAACACTCCACTATCATTTCATGTCATTCATTTAATTATTGGCCCAGAGGAGTGAGACAGGCTTCGGCAACCGGCACAGTACATACATCCTCGCTGCTAGATGGGGGCTTCATTAATTCCATTCCTGACCCGGTCGGTCGACTGGAAGCAGGCTGTGGATTTTCACTTATACAAAGCCTAAAGGAACGGCTTCCTCCTCGAATGTGTGTGTCGCCTTATGCTTCATCTAATTTAAAAATAATAATGGCAGTAGATTCGGATAACAAACGTGCGTATGCGGAGCGGATGCGGGGCCGATGCGAATAACAGTCGTGCGGATGAGGGGGCCCGATGCGGTAACAGTCGTGCGGATGCGGGGGCCCGATGCGGTATCAGTCGTGGGGATGTGGGGGGCCGATGCGGTATCAGTCGTGGGGATGTGGGGGGCCGATGCGGTATCAGTCGTGGGGATGTGGGGGGCCGATGCGGTATCAGTCGTGCGGATGCGGGGCCGATGCGGGTATCAGTCGTGCGGATGCGCGGGGCCGATGCGGTATCAGTCGTGCGGATGCGGGGCCGATGCGGGTAACAGTCGTGCGGATGCGGGGCCGATGCGGGTAACAGTCGTGCGGATGCGGGGCCGATGCGGTATCAGTCGTGCGGATGCGGGGCCGATGCGGTAACAGTCGTGCGGATGCGGGGCCGATGCGGGTAACAGTCGTGCGGATGCGGGGCCGATGCGGTATCAGTCGTGCGGATGCGCGGGGCCGATGCGGTATCAGTCGTGCGGATGCGGGGCCGATGCGGGTAACAGTCGTGCGGATGCGGGGCCGATGCGGTATCAGTCGTGCGGATGCGGGGCCGATGCGGGTAACAGTCGTGCGGATGCGGGGCCGATGCGGTATCAGTCGTGCGGATGCGCGGGGCCGATGCGGTATCAGTCGTGCGGATGCGGGGCCGATGCGGTATCAGTCGTGCGGATGCGCGGGGCCGATGCGGTATCAGTCGTGCGGATGCGAGGCGGATGCCGATAACAGTCGTGCGGATGCGGGGCCGATGCGGGTAACAGTCGTGCGGATGCGGGGCCGATGCGGTATCAGTCGTGCGGATGCGGGGCCGATGCGGGTAACAGTCGTGCGGATGTGGGGCCGATGCGGTAACAGTCGTGCGGATGCGGGGCCGATGCGGGTAACAGTCGTGGGGATGCGCGGGGCCGATGCGGGTAACAGTGTGCGGATGTGGGGCCGATCTGGATAAAATTGTGCGGATGCGGGGCAGATCCGGATAAAAGTCGTGCGGATGCGGATAGCGTATTGTTTATCCGGGCAGGACTCTACCTATAATGCAACAATATCAACTATAACTCTTGGAGAATGCTGTATTTATTGCTAGCCCAAGGTTAAAGCAGAATGTGACCAGAGCTATTCACTGATATCCTGGACACATTTATGACTGTGATCACGGAAGCTACGCAGATATGGGTGTTACTGGTCAATTGCAATCCAGGCATTCCCAGTCCCACAGAAGGAGATTCCTGTTTAGCCATTCTAATTGTAAAATTGATTGTATGGAATTTTTCTGATAATCTGTTTTACTGTGATGGCTGTAGTAGTGTGTGTATTAGCAGTGGCGGATCCAGGCCTTGCGGGGCCCTGGGCGATATGACAAGGTGGGCCCACAACAATAGGAAAATATCAAATCAAATGGACAATATTTTTGTAATAATAATAAAATAATAAGGAAAGAAAGATCTTGAGGAAAATTCTGGGCCCAGATAAAAGTGAATAAGGGTATAGACTCAAATCACGCAAAGCCACGGAAAAACTATCCAACCTCGCCGCAGACATCAGGAAACGAAGACTGAAATTCTATAGACACGAACACAGACTCTTATCTTCAAGGTTAACTCACAAGATTTTAACATACTATGGAAAACTGAAGAACGTATCTTGGATACAAGATGTTAAAAATGACCTGGAAAAGGCCCGGATAGAAACGTCAGAAATACTAGACAGAAATGTCTACCGTCAGAAGATAAATAAATGGGTGGTACAGCCAGAGAATGAAGTCCCCAGAAAATCGGGGACTAAGTGGTCAGAAGAAAGGAAACAAGCGCACAGTGAAACAATGAAAGCAATATGGTCTGTTAGAAAGGCGAATCATAAATGTAATGCGTGATCCAATAGGGTCCATACGCACATAATGAAATGAAAATCCACAGCCTGCTTCCAGTCTCCGACCGGGTCAGGAATGGAATGAATGAATGAAGCCCCCCATCTAGCGGCGAGGATATGGTCTGTGCCGGCTGCCGAGGCCTGACGCACTCCTCTGGGGCAATGATTAAATGAATGACAGATGACATGAAATGATAGTGGAGAGTGTAGCTGGAATGAAATTTTGACAGGGAAAACCGGAGTACCCGGAGAAAAACCTGTCTGCCTTCGTTTTGTCCAGCACAGATCTCACATGGAGTGACCGGGATTTGAACCACGGACCCAGCGGTGAGAGGCCGGCGTGCTGCCGCCTAAGCCACGGAGGCTTCCCATACGCACATAATAAAAATAATAATAATAATAATAATAATAATAAAATAATAGTTACAACATTTTGAATACACTACAGTACATTTTTTTTATAATATGAAAGAAACCTTTAATTCCCCTTGAAGAAGATTGTGTAAACTATGAAATATTAAAATATTACTTTGCGACTCTATTCCCAGCTGAAGTCTTCTATTATTTCACTGAAATCTAAACTTGCTAAACGGTCACGAGAGGTCATAGCTGCATTGAAAAAAGAATATGAATTATAAATTAGTTTTTAAAAGTTTGAAAAGTATAATTAATTAATAAATTAAATTTATAACAATCCATGGCGCGGGGCCCTGGGCGGTCGCCCTCCTCGCCCTCCCCTAGATCCGTCCCTGTAGTATTAGTAATTCAGATGAGGATTGGAAAGGAGGTTGCTGTGGCCTTCAATTAGGAACTATCCCGGTATTTGCTTCGAGTAGAAGTGGGAAACCACGGAACACAACTTCCCAGTTTTACCTCGGGAGGCGCAGTGTATTCCGTTCCAGCTCTCAGACCAAAATTAAAATTCCTTGGCAGAGCCGGGATTCAAACTCGCACCTCCATACACACTGAAGTTCTTGGTGCTACATGACCATGATGTCGCAAAGTCTCTAAATCAATCAACAACAACAGAATGATTTAAGCTCATTTAACCTTAATACTAAGTTTCGTGATATCACTAGCCGTTGTAACGTTACGCCGCATGCAGGGTTAGCCAATGTATTTCTTAATTTAAATTCCCTACAACGACCCCTGTTAATAAATTTAAAAAAATACGGCTTCAGATTTTTATGGCGCTCAGATTCCTAATTTTCTTATCGTGGTTTGGATGTAGTGCCATGGCCTCTGGCAGAGATAGATGGAAACCTGGTGGCCAGGTCTTGAGCTACTGTTGCGGTGGGGAAAATGGAGTGGCATGGCCTCTTGCAGAGATACCTAGTTGGAAATTTGATGGTCACGTCTTGAGCTACTGTTGCCATGGAGATGACCGGCCTTGCCATTCCATCATCAGTTTAGTTAGTTATTGTTGTTTTAAGGGGCGGAACTACGAGGTCATCTGCCCCTCATCATCAGTTTATTTTCTGCCTATATTAGCCTTTGCTAAAGTGCCAAAAAGCCATAATGAAAAGAATGGGGAAGAGTATCGAAAATTCATATAGCGAGTTGTTCTTTCTGGGTTCTGAACTATGTGTATGGAAAATTTAGTTGAGGTTGGTGGAACGGTGTAGATTTGTATAGAGAACAAGAACTTCCGTGTGTATGGAGGTCCGAGTTTGAATCCCGGCTCTGCCAAGGAATACAGATTTTCACTTCTATATAGCCTCCTATAAGATAACACTCCAAAACGTCTTTCCTGCCGCTTGACCTAACGTTTCTAATTATCTCCAAATTCATTATTATTATTATTATTATTATTATTATTATTATTATTATCATTATTAATTGGTCGTCAGCACTATTGCAATATGTCTGCAAACATTTCCAGCACCAGCCACATGTTTTAGCAATTACACTGAATGTTATATTTCATAAGAGAACTCACCCGCATGGACAAGGCAGCACGAGAGAAGGATCGATACTTCAACGACGGTAGGTCGGCGCCACCCCCCCCCCCCCCCCCCCCCCCAAGTGACTCCACCTCTGCATCCATTCACTGGACCAACCGATTACACGTGGTACATGTCCAAACGCGTTGTATTGTAGAGTACCAATCGGGATAGCTACGCGCATTAAGGCACCCGGCCTCGGGACTCGGAGGAAGAAAGAGCTCGAAACCCACCGTCAACCATCCTTGAAGTGAAATCCCATTTTCAACTGCAGTCAAATACAGGGGCAGTACCTTTTAATAGGCCACAGTCACCTCCTACCAACTCCTTGTCCAGTTTCATTTATTTCGTCTCTCACGAGTCAAGAAAGTCATCTGGCCACAAAAAACACCCGTCATATATAATCTCATCTTACCCCATCCCAACTAAGTGCGTGGCACAACACTGCTTAACACTCCACGCGGACATAAGATGCTGTCATTCAGAATTCTTAGATATTCATTGACCACCGCAGTGCTCCTGCTAATGTGGCAAGTTGTAAAGAATATTCCCCCCGTCTACTGGAGCGGTATTTGGTGTGGCTTACTGGTGCAGCAAGTGCCAAAGAATATTCCTGTAGTCCACTGAATCATTCATTGGCGTGGCAAGTGCTAAGAATATTCCTGTAGTCTACTCTAGCGGTCATTGGCATGGCTTACTGGTGCGGCAAGTGCCAAAGAATATTACTCTAGTCCACTGAATCATTCATTGGCATGGCTTACTGGTGCGGCAAGTGCCAAAGAATATTACTCTAGTCCACTGAATCATTCAATGGCATGGCTTACTGGTGCGGCAAGTGCCAAAGAATACTCCCCCGTCTACTGAAGCGGTCATTGGCGTGGCTTACTGGTGCGGCAAGTGCCAAAGAATACTCCTCCGTCTACTGAAGCGGTCATTGGCATGGCTTACTGGTGCGGCAAGTGCCAAAGAATACTCCCCCGTCTACTGAAGCGGTCATTGGCATGGCTTACTGGTGCGGCAAGTGCCAAAGAATACTCCCCCGTCTACTGGAGCGGTCATTGGCGTGGCTTACTGGTGCGGCAAGTGCCAAAGAATACTCCCCCGTCTACTGAAGCGGTCATTGGCATGGCTTACTGGTGCGGCAAGTGCCAAAGAATATTACTCTAGTCCACTGAATCCTTCATTGGCATGGCTTACTGGTGCGGCAAGTGCCAAAGAATATTCCCCCTGTCTACTGGAGCGGTCATTGGCATGGCTTACTGGTGCGGCAAGTGCCAAAGAATACTCCCCCGTCTACTGAAGCGGTCATTGGCGTGGCTTACTGGTGCGGCAAGTGCCAAAGAATACTCCCCCGTCTACTGAAGCGGTCATTGGCATGGCTTACTGGTGCGGCAAGTGCCAAAGAATACTCCCCCGTCTACTGAAGCGGTCATTGGCATGGCTTACTGGTGCGGCAAGTGCCAAAGAATACTCCCCCGTCTACTGGAGCGGTCATTGGCGTGGCTTACTGGTGCGGCAAGTGCAAAAGAATACTCCCCCGTCTACTGAAGCGGTCATTGGCATGGCTTACTGGTGCGGCAAGTGCCAAAGAATACTCCCCCATCTACTGAAGCGGTCATTGGCATGGCTTACTGGTGCGGCAAGTGCCAAAGAATATTACTCTAGTCCACTGAATCCTTCATTGGCATGGCTTACTGGTGCGGCAAGTGCCAAAGAATATTCCCCCTGTCTACTGGAGCGGTCATTGGCATGGCTTACTGGTGCGGCAAGTGCCAAAGAATACTCCCCCGTCTACTGAAGCGGTCATTGGCGTGGCTTACTGGTGCGGCAAGTGCCAAAGAATACTCCCCCGTCTACTGAAGCGGTCATTGGCATGGCTTACTGGTGCGGCAAGTGCCCAAGAATACTCCCCCGTCTACTGAAGCGGTCATTGGCATGGCTTACTGGTGCGGCAAGTGCCAAAGAATACTCCCCCGTCTACTGAAGCGGTCATTGGCGTGGCTTACTGGTGCGGCAAGTGCCAAAGAATTCTCCCCCGTCTACTGAAGCGGTCATTGGCATGGCTTACTGGTGCGGCAAGTGCTAAAGAATACTCCCCCGTCTACTGAAGCGGTCATTGGCGTGGCTTACTGGTGCGGCAAGTGCCAAAGAATACTCCCCCGTCTACTGAAGCGGTCATTGGCATGGCTTACTGGTGCGGCAAGTGCCAAAGAATATTACTCTAGTCCACTGATTCATTCATTGGCGTAGCAAGTTCAAAGAATATTCCCCCCGTCTACTGAAGCGGTCATTGGTGTGGCTTACTGGTGCGGCAAGTACCAAAGAATATCCTCCCTGTCTACTGAAGCAGTAATTGGCATGGCTTACTGGTGCGGCAAGTGCCAAAGGATATCCTCCCTGTCTACTGAAGCAGTCATTGGCATGGCTTACTGGTGCGGCAAGTGCCAAATAATATTCTCTCTGTCTACTGAAGCAGTCAATGGCACGGCTTACTGGTGCGGCAAGTGCCAAAGAATGTACCCCTGTCTACTGAAGCGGTCATTGGCGTGGCACAAGAAAGGGAAAGAAGGAAGGAAGGAAGGAAGGAAGGAAGGAAGGAAGGAAGGAAGGAAGGATGGAAGGAAGGGAATTGTAGTTTTAAGTGACCGTTAATCTCGCGATCATGAGCAACAGGCAAGAAAAGGAACATCAAAATCGTACCGCTAGGTAACGTTTAAAGCACAATAATAGCAGTAACAAGGAGATAGTAATCGTTGTTTTAAGGGCCATAACAACGAGGTCATCTGCTCCTAGTAATTCAGTTAAATACTGCATGTTAATTTTCAATTTAGAAGTGCATGCATTCCACTATAAATAAAATTAAAATATAAAATACATTTTTATCATAACGTATAATATAAAAATATACAGAATATAAAAACACACGATTTAAAAATTAAACAAAATAATAATTTCAAATTGAAAAGGAATAAGTCCTTTGAGTCACTTAATAGAGAGGACTTGTAAGACATATAGCACTGGTAAATAATAATTCACTGATACAATTAAGATTTCAAATTAAAATTGATTCTGCCTTTAGAAGTGTTACGTACCTTAGGCTCATGCTACACGGACCGGGCTAATTTTAGCATGTTACACGAGCCGAATTTCAGCAACCGAAACGCATGGTGCATGCTACACGGGCAGAATGTTAACCGATAAAACGCTAACTGAATTCCTTCCAAGGGCAGCAGTCATTTCAGAACGGATGAGACAGAAGTAGGTTGTGTTGGTGAATTGCATTTATTAAATTACCTTCATGAAGTGATATTTCCTGAACCGGAGAAAGGACGTTGGGACATACACCGAGCCGGCACGGTAGTGATACAGACACAAATCACAACCATACCGATTTCCCACAAAGCATGAGTTGTGGACTCCTCGGCAAGTGTCATTATTTCAATTCTTCCTCTTCCTCTTCTTCTTCCTCTTCCTCTTCCTCTTCCTCGTTCCTGTTTTTAAGTTCTAAGAGGGGGGTGTTATAACCCCCACCCCCCTGGCTACGGCACTGGTTTCACATCATGGTTTGCCGTGTCTTCCCATGAGTTCCGATTTCCATGAGTTCCGATTGAGTTGCTCTTTGGATTCTGTCATCCATTGCAACATATTTTCTTTTCCTTTTCGTGACTTGCAAATTCAACTCTGCCCGCATAAATTTTTCATCTGATTTTTGAGCCTCCTTCTTCAAACACAACACCAAGTCTCTTACACGAGGATGTGGTTTTCCGCATTTCAAATTCAGCTTATGGTTCCAACCGTCTACAGAGTTATTCGTTCTATGCCTCTTCCCATGGCAATTCCACATTTCATTCGGAATAGGCACGTTTTCAAGCCATTGGTCGACAAAGTAATAAAAAACACGATTAACTTTTCATTGTCCGGGGCCGTGCTATGAATGTGTAGCCAACCGTCTTCTACTTTTTCTGGTTTGAGGAATGCAAGTGCAGCTCACTGCCCGAGTTTATGATTTTCTGGCTAGTTTTAAACATACCCGAAAGCCCAATTTCTTGCACTTTTCTCCAAATACTTTGGCTTAGGTGGAAAAAAACAGCCTTTCACTTGGACTCTTGGAAATACTTCTTCTATCGCTTTGATAGCTCCAACCTCAAACCTCAGAACTGACAGCTGGGTTTTCCAAAGACATTCGGAAATAGTGGGACTCATTAGAATATTTACTCAGGCGTGAATACGCGTTCGGAACTCATGGGACGTTTTTTCTAAGAAATTTGTTTTCGGAACTCATGGGAATGGAACTCGTGGGACGGAACGATGTTCTGCGACCACCCTGCAAGTTTTTCCAGTATTACCGAATGTCAGTTGGTTCTTTTGACAAACTGTCGACTTTAGTCGCTTCCAAAATAACAATGATGATAATTGTTGTTTTAAGGGGCCTAACATCTAGGTTATCGGCCCCTAATGGTTTGGGTGATAGTGAAAGATGAGATGAGAATGAAAACTATAACTAATACTAACTACAGGCTTACATACTACAAGAAGAAATGGTAAACAAATAAAGGATAGGGTAAACAAAGGACAGGAAGAAAAGAACAGTCCTCAATCCTCGAAGAATGAGGATTGAGGGACTTGGAAGGAAGGAGAGCCATGAAAGGCAGATAGGAAAAAGGAGAGGGCCCGCCCCTAAGACAGTGGAAAAAGGGGATACAATCGACCCAGCTCAGGAATCCCTCGGGATCACCAATTCCGGAACTTACCAGCCGTGAGCCCCTGAGGGTGTAGCAATATCCAGGGTGCACCAGAAGTGATGGGTCTACATACACCTTGCCTACTTGAGGGCATTGTACAGAAGGCAGGAGATAACATGAAATGAAAAAGAAGACTGAACCCCTCACAGGAGGGTATCAGGAAAAATGAGAAAAGGGCCAATTAAGGCCGGAATGGAAGAGACTCCCTAGGCCTCGGATACCCTAATACCGTCGAGGTCAGGAGAGAACATGAGTTGACCAAGAGAGGTCGACAGGAAAGAAGACGGAGAGGAGTCCAGCACAAGTAAGTGGAATCAATGCCGGACTCAGCTGGGGTCCCGTAGTCGCCAACCCACGTCCCACTAGATGTGATCCCCTGGGGAGTGGGGAGGGGGGAGCAAAATAACAAAGCAGGATACCAATGCACAAACACCACAATATAACCTACATTCAATGTTTTGATTTGTAGTTGCAATTTTTCCCACCATGCGCGCTGCTGTTCTTCCGCGCGGTCGACATTCTGCCCGTATAACTTGACTTGTGCTCGTTTTTTTTGAAATTTTTCGCATCGATCAGCGTACAATCCGCATCTCCGCTAGTTTACGCATCTAAAGGCGCGGTTTATTCTGTCCGTACAGTTTATACAAGAGATCCTCAAAGTGGTGGGGGGGGGACGAACTCCCTGATAAGGTGCAGAGAGTGATTAAAGGGTGCGTTAGCTTTGATTGAAATGTTTATATTTCATATTCTGTAACAAATATTGCTATCCTCATATTCATGAACTCATCATAGGCAGGAAGCTCCCAAGACCATTCAACACTAATAAACTCGTACTTTTGCTGTCTTATTTCACAAGAACTGACCAGGAATTCTGAGGGTGTCTTCCTGATTGCGGTCATTCCAGATTGCGTTCACCTCAGTAGTCCAGATTGCGGTCGCTTTCGTTTTAGGGAAGAGCTATAAACATTCCAGCGTCCAGATTGCGATCATTTTTCTTGGGAGACCGGTTTTGACAGTGAACTTATTAATTTTGACTCATCAAAAGTCACAGATTTCAAATCTTTAATGTTAATAAACCTAAAACATCAAATGTTTGATTTTGTGTGTAGGAGGGGGCGGGGACAAACATTGAAAACAAAGGGGATTTAGAATCAAACGCGGAACAAATTTTACGAGACGAATTTTTCGAGGTAATGAAAAGAATGTTTTCACGATATACAGTACCTGTTATAAAAAATAGATAGATATATACTGCCTCAAATGGGAGAGGAGGGGCAGAAATTAAAAATTATACCCTGTAAGTATAAGATTTCCCGTTGCAACAATTTTGTTGAAAGTGAAGGTCGTTGCTTCCGATCCTAAAACGTTTCTAGTTTTAAGACCGAAAATGTTATAATCATAGCTTTACGGGGTCCCGTCAAATTGGGAGGGGACTTAATTTTTTTAAGCGAAGTTTTATGGGGTGTGCTCAGCTGAACACTGAACTGTATTCTTTGGTTAGGTAGTGAAATATCAGTTTCCCCTTGTTATCCACAAAACTTACGGAAGGTATGAGTCAGTCGGGATGAACCAACGACCGGTCTCCCAAGAAAAGTGATTCCAGTCTGGACGCTGGAATGTTTATAGTTCTTCCCTAAAGTGGAAGTGACCGCAATCTGGATGCTAATGAGGTGAACGCAATCTGGAATGACCGCAATCAGGACAACCATTCTGAGAATAGGTAGGGTAACATTTCCCACACAGCACCCTTTCACCCACCACCCACAGCGATTTCTCCTTACCAAACATTTAACATTCTATGCCCAAAATCGCGGGTTCAAACCCGACCAAAGTCGTCAGAATTTTTAAGAGCGTTAAAAATCCCTCAGTATGCCTTCCTTCGGAGGGGAAGTAAAGCCAGCGGTCCCATGTCATAGATTTATGGCATGAAAAAGAAGCTTCCACTAACTACACTACACTTGTGAAAGCTAAAACATGTAGGTTAGTTTGATAACGCTGTATTAGCTTCAACGTTCGCCGCCAGGTGCTGCCTGCGATGGCATTTAGTAGCCACGTCGGCAGCTTGGTGTCGTGGACGGTAGCATTTGGTAGCAAAAGTAGGAACTACTTGAAAAATTTAATCGTCTGCAGTCCTTCTACTTGAATTACAGATAACACACACTAATACAGCCATCACAATTAACACCGGTTTTCAGATAGATTCTACACACACCCAAAGTAAACGGGGCTACATGACCGCGTTGTCGCAGCCCCTAAACTAAGGAACCAACCAATCAACATTTAACAACCACTAATGACAATAAGCCACTAGACAATGTGACCGCCACTTCCTTACAAGGATAGATTATATTACTGCCATTGTCGACTCTAATTCAGCCAGGCCTTTGCAGTCAGTTCAGTGAACATGTGAATTCTAGTGCGTGTTCAGTGGAAGTGGTTAGTCCAATTTACAATAAACTGGTACAAGTAACGCCATTACCCATGGATAATTGGTTATTAGCAGTATTATCATTTTAAATTATCTTGTCGACTTCGTCGTTACGCTGGGGTCTGGCGTAACGTTACGGCGACGGGAAGAAATGTACTCAGTTGCACTGAGGTGTGTGACGTCATAGTACTGCTTGGTGCATGTGTTCCCCGATAATCTCTACTTCGTTAGTCTAAGACAAAAATCCCCGATTCTTGCATGTCACGGGTAATCTCGAGAACCACTGGATGGATTTTGATGCGGTTTTCACCATTCTGTAAAGGGTATCTCGAGGAAAGATTCTGTAGAAAATAATTTATGTACGATCAAAGGAAACCAAGTATTAACGATTTCAGTGAAAAAGTCGAAAACAAACTTTGCGTCCGTGCGCTTCTGAAGCTTACGCTGCGCAAACCGTCAAAAATATCAATATAGTATGAGCGTAAGAATTGGTCAGCATGAAAAGTTCTACAAAAAAGTCCGCGAGAGCATATCTCTATCTTCAATACATCGCCCACTATAAGTGTTTTTAGACTGGATGGAAGGGGCACGTCCCCGCGCGCTCTGGTGTGCGTGACGGCATCCCGCGCGCTTACCTTGCTTTGCCCTTGGTTTGCACTTGCCGTTCGCGAGTAATTTGAAACAAGATAAGCAAGATAAGTATTATGCAGATAATTTTCTAACATGTGAAGAGTCTTTTTAGCATTTTTCAGCATTTGTAGCATTTAAAATGATACAAAGTCTAGTCTTTCAGACTGACTCACTTTTTAGGTCGATTTCATTAGAAAGCTATTTATTTATTTATCAATCGTTTTACTTTTAGTGCCGGGAGTCTCCGAGGACATTTTCGGCTCACCAGAGGCTGTAGCTGCTTCCAGCGGACAAGTTACAATCAATTTCAAGTAGTTCCAACTTTCGCAACCAGATTTCACTGAAACCTAGTGGTGAACGTTGGAACTTTGATAGAAGCTTCCAACGAAATCTAACCTAGAAATTTAGCTTCACATAAGTTTAGTCTGTGGAAGGATCTGATACATGCCATAAATCTTTGACATGGGACCGCCGGCTCTACTTCTCCTCCGAAGGAAGGCATACTGAGGGATTTTAACGCTCTTAAAAAAAACTGACGACCTCGGCCGGGTTTGAACCCGCTATCATGGGCACAGCAGTTCAGCATGCTACCAACTACGCCACCGAAGCCGCTTTTATTAGCAATGTTTCTTAGGTTCCATAAAAGTGATACTGTTTGCCATTCTTCGGAAATATTCAGTCCTAATAAAGAACAAGATTCGAATTTAAGCCAAGACGAGTTTTCTTCCGCTGGGGGTGGGGGAGGAGGATAAGGGGGTAGGGGGCGCTAGATATTTCATGTTTCAGAAGGAGGGTGCGACAAGAAATGTTTGAGAAAACCTGATTTATGCAATTAGCTACTCACTGAACCCATTGGATAAGCGTTTCGGTCGCCAAACATTCAGTCGCGATTATTCGGTCTGTGTAACAGTCGCCTTGAACTTTTACATAATAGAATCGGTCAAAAATAGTCATTTAAAAAGAAAATAGTATTCTGAAGTATTGACCCAAGGGCCTTGAAACGGCATAGGAAATAATTAAGTCAGCCTTCTGTTTAAGCCAGAAACCACTGCTATGTGTAGAGCGATCTGAGGAGAAAAGCATTAAGTCAACGACTAGCTGCCTTTCAGCGCCTTATTCCGTACTTAATGTTGGCAGCACTGCAAGATTCCCGCTTGTTACAGTGCTATTGTAAATTACATTTGTACCGGGTTTAGGTGTTTTTTTACGTTACAAATCCATATTCGTTCTGGATGGCTTTATAACGCAGGAAATTGACTACAGAGTTGAAAAGCATTAAGTCACGTTTCCAAACTTGATTTGAAAAATATGTTTATTAAATTAAAATTGATATTCCGCTAACAAAATATAACCTGAATAGTTGCTTCACAACATAGATAACTAATATAGTGTGTTTGTGTCTGTCAATGATGTTTTATCTGTCTCTTGAAAAGTAGTCAAACTGACTAAATACTTTACAGCTTCGGCCGATTGTATTGATAACATCAACATAATCTATTTGTTATTTTAATCTCATATCACCAGCTGTCCTACAATTTAGTTACGACTCTCGAGCTTCAGGCTACTACAGCCCTAATGGATATAAAACAAAAAACGCGGCGTGGCATGACTCATGCCCTCGCGTTCTAATTGAAACAAATTGTTGACTTACTCCTCAATTACGGGAGTGTGCATGTCGCTTGGACCATTATAGGCCTATAGCTAAAGCCCTGCGCGGATGCGGATATAGTTTGTTTGGCTGTGCGGATAGCGGATAAGCTGCGGATAATGTTTGGAGTAAATTTGCGGATAGTTTTTAGAATACAATCTGAACTTCGGTTGGTACCTTAGTTTTGGAGCTGCGACACGTGATCATGTAGCCCCGTGTACTTTGGGTAACAATCCGATTTTGTTGAATATCATTAGGCTGCTAAGACCCGGATATTTATGACATATCATTTTTTTTTTCATGTCAAATGTAAGATTATGATTTATGTTAATCTCATTTAAATTATGCCATTAAGCACAATTAACACTCCAAACTGAAAAGGGTTGCAATTCTTATTGTATAACATTCATTTTAAATATAGAACTTGGCACACAAAGCCTAAGGAAACTACTTTCTCCTCAAAACCAAATGTGTTGTTTTAATATTTTATCTAATTGAAAATATTATTGTAATACCAGTAGATTCGGATAACAGTCGTGCGGATGCGGATAAATGCGGCGCGGATGCGGATATTAGTCGTGCGGATGCGAGGCCGATGCGAAAACGTTTTGTTTATCCGCGCAGGGCGGAACGGAGATTCAGGAGAACCCGTTGCTTTCATTTATTTAAATTAATGATTTTTGTAAGCATATCTATCTTCTTTTTGGTTTTTGTTAAGATAGTTTATAAGCTTTCTTCACGCTGACGAAGTTATCATTGATATAACGAAACGTGTACGTGTTAATTATTAAACTAGTGTTTTACAAGGCGGCTTTTATAATTTGAGATTAATATCAGTCAACACGGATAATATGGTTAATACCTATGCATTTTACCGTGTAGATTACAACTTCCTTTGCTCAGAAACCCAAGTTCTGGCAAATTTTCAACTAAATTTCACTACAATTGGAGCAATTTTATTTGTGTTTTTATGGGAACACTATGAGTTAACCGTGTGTTGAGAAAGGCATTGGCGCTAGCAGCAGCGTGGCACCCAACTAGTTCAACCCGCACTTTTTAACGTATTTAATAATCATTACTAGGGCTCGGATCGATATGCTCGATAAAATCTCCAGATATGCTCGAAAACCATGTGTTTTACGCTCGATAGATATGCTTGAAAAACCCTTTATATGCTCGATAGATATGCTCGAAAAAATCACTATATGCGGTTAAATATGCAGAATATTCTCGAAAAACACCGTTAAAAACGATAGAAAGGAAAGTGCAACGAAAAAACCCAATAACATACCTTTATATACGAGTTTTATTTTCTAATTGTATGTATGGTACACACTGCAATATACTCTCATTCAAGTTTTTCAAGTATATATAAGAGAAGTTTTCTTATAGGCTAAAAGTTACAGTTTAAAAGTTCATTTACAAAATGTTCAGACTTAGGCGAATCAATGAAGTAGATCTGCATTGGTCTGTACAACAAGAATATTTTCTATGTTTTCAGTTTTGATGATTTTATTAAATCAGTCAATAAAAGTTTCAATGACGAGAACGACCTCACTAAAAGTTAAAAACTTGCGGTTCTATTATTCGCACCAGATAGGCTTTTCAATAATTATTTCTGTTTTCGAACCTTAAAGATGGTCAGGGCCCGAATTCGGGGAGGATTCGAAGAAAAACAAACTATTTAAACGAAAACCACAAGAATATGCATTTATATGCTTCTATACTGAAAATCACGGTTTTATGCATTTATATGCTCGATAAATTTCAATTCTGTTGGTCCCAGAGAGGCGAAAATACCACCGATGCGTGGCTCAGCGGAAACGTTCTCGTCTGCTGTGCCCAAGGTTGCATGATCGATTCCTGGTGCAGCCAGGTGGCATTTGAGGGTGCGCTAATACGAGGTAGCCGTGTTAGTAGATTTACTGGCACGTTAAAGATCCCATTTGGGGCAAATTGCTTTTCAAAATTTACACCAGCCTAAACGTAAAACAAAGTTATATGAGTTTCTTCTTTATACACATTATTCTGATCTCAACAATAGATATAATGAGATAGGTAATCTTAGGTAATCTTACATAGTTTGAATAGCTACAAGAATGGATTTCTTCAAGTAAGAATCCTTAGTATTTCTCCTTATTGAAATGCACAATCTGCATGATTGTAACAACGAATTATTACAAGACTCAGGAATTCCTTTTGGTTTGTGCCGTGTCTTGTGTGGGGTTTCGCCTAGGACACCATGCTGGCTTATCAGCGGGCTGTTGGTGTCCCCACCCGGACCCCCACAGGAGTAGCGAACTGTGCGCTACCTCCTTTTTACTGCGAGAACTAAACGCTCAAGCAGCAATAACCTCCCTCTGAAGGCTTCCAAAAAGATGGTACATACCATCTATTACAAGACCGTTTTTAATTCTTTTAATTTACTCAACAACAGCTTGTCTTTACTACTTCAAGTAGGAAGTTGTTTCAGTATTATCTCCACTACTATCAAAAGTATAAGTTACAGTGCTGTGTCTTAAGAAAGAAAATGTAAAAAAAAAAAAGAAGCACAGTGATGAATATGTTAAATATGGGTTCACATGCAACTTGGTCGTGATGGAATTAAAAAACCGGAGTGTTCCTTGTGTACCAAATTCTTTGCAATGATAATATTAGGTTTGCCGAACTTCAGGAACACTTTTGTGTAACCATCTGAGAAGGTAAAGTAAAAATTACATAATTGATCGATTATTAATTACTTTGTGAAAGAGGTGGGGGATGGGGGTGAGGTGAATCTTTAAGTTACCTTTAAGGGGAGGTGCGCTAGTAAAATGGTTAAGAACCCCTGTCCTAGACTAAAATTAAATTATATGGCAGAGTTGGGAATCAAACCTTGAATCTCAGGGACATGCGTGAATATGTATCCTTGGACTAAACCAATAAAATTATGAGATTCTTGAAGTCAATCGGTTGAGTGGTCCGCAAGATAGACGAACAGTCAAATAACATTAGAAGATTGCTGAACGGAGACTACGTAACCTAAGAACTACGATATGTCACTCTGAAATACGCACTTCAATTGTCAGTTTATTGTGACAAATGAAATGGCACTTGGGTTAATCTTGTTATTCGACCGATCAAACTTTCAATTTTCCTCAATCATTAGATGTAAAACAAATCATCGTGCAGCTATTGTGAAACCTGTGTTAAGTGACCAGCGACGATGCAACGAAAAGTGGGGGTTTAATGTTGACGATATCTCTTAGCAGACGAAGTAGGGGTTCCCATCTTAGCAAAACACGTAAAATAACCAATTAGCTCAATTGCGCCAAATATTGAAGGGCTAAAGGGCCCTGACAGGTTTCAAATTGTGAGTCTTGGAGAGCTCTACTAAACTTTTATGTTTTATGTCGAAACGTAAATATTATATGTCAGAAAAATGTATCATAATGAGTGTCATTATAACACCACTTTGAATTATGAAACAGTTTCTCCCACCAATCAGAGCTCAAGGGACAGTTGTGTGACCAATTAGGTAAGGATAGCATCGCACCTGCGCTGACTTCCACGGCCACCTATTTTAAATTTCACTGCGTGGCTAGTGTCCTAGTGGGGTATTTGAGGAGGCCATGGTCAAATACAAAGGTATTTTCTGCGTCCCATGCGATCTGTTCAGGACATAAAACTGGCGAAATCTCGACAAATATTTATGAATATGATCGAACATAAAATAGTTATAATTATCGTCGAACATAAACAGTCATATGCAACTAGCTTTTATTGGTAATTAAGACACGAGTATGTTTATAAAACGAGCGCCATTATAGGCTCGGTGCATAATGTACTAATTAAAAAGAATCCGAAAATCACTACCGGCCTTAAGATGACCATAAATTGTTTTTAAGGGGCCTAACATCTAGGTTATCGGCCCTAATGGTCTGTGTGATAGCGAAAATGACAATGAAATGGAAACCATAACAAAAATTAAGCTACACTGAAAATAATTACAAAATGGAACTCAGGTTGAAATGACTCACAAAATGTAGAGTGAAAATAATATTAAAAAGGGTAATTTAGAAGGAAAATACTAACAGGAATTTAGATTGAAAAATACGCACAAAATGTAGTTCATGTTCAAAATATTTACAAAATGCAATTGAAATTCAAAATACTCACAAAATGCAATTGAAATTGAAAATACACAATGGAATTTAGATTGAAAATGCCTTACCAGATTCAAAATACTCACAAAATGCAATTGAAATTCAAAATGCTTACAAAATGCAATTCAAATTGAAAATACTTACAGAATGTAATTTCGAGTCAAAATCGTTAAAATATGTCAGCCCCCACTTCAAAATACTTACAACAAGCAATTTAGATTGAAAATACTTACAAAATGTCGTTGAGGTTCAAAATATACACAAAGTGTAATTTAGAGACACGGGGAGCCAATTCATAAAAACAGGACGGGAATCTTATAGAGAAAAGGAAATATAATGAAAAGAAAAAGAAGGCTGATCCCTAGAAGAATGAGAGATCGGGAAAAATGAGAGAAGGGCCAATTAAGGCGGGAAAGGAAGAGACTACCTAGGCCTCGGATACCCAAATACCGTCGGGGTCGGAAGAGAACAACAAGAGTTGACCAAGAGGTCGACAGGAAAGAAGACGGAGAGGAGCCCGGCACAAGTAAGTGGAAGCAATGTCCGGACTCAGCTGGGGTCTCGTGGTGGCTAGCCCTATGAGCTCCTGGGGGGATACCGGCCTTACTGCAGTTCCAGAAAAACAGCCTTGTTTCTTTACTAGTTTTCTTTTTGATTCAAATACTGTACTTCTATTTTCGAAGTGAGTTTACCCTCCAGGTAGGCTTTTCCACGGACTCGGCGATGGATCCCACCTTTATCGTCTCTACGGGCAGTGTACTGGAGCTTGAGACTCTCATTCCGGTGATACAACTGGGGAGTGTGACTAGCACTTCGCCCAGGCAGCCTCACCTGCAAATCGAACAGGGGCCTTATGAAGGAATGGGAAGAGTGGGAGGGTTAGGCAAGGAAGAGGGAGGGAAGCGGCCGTGGCCTTACGTTAGGTACCACCCCGGCATTTGGGCGCAGACGAAGTGGGAAACCACAGAAAACCACGGAAAACTACTTCGAGGATGGCTGAGGTGGAATCGAACCCCATTGACTCATTTGGACCATCTGAGGCTGAGTAGACCCCGTTCAAGTCCTCATGCCATTTTTCAAATTTCGTGGCAGAGCCGGGAATCGAACTTTGGACTTCCGGGGTGGCAGCTAATAACGCTGACCACTACACTACGGAGGCGACGATTCAAATACTTGCCAAATTAAATTATTTACATAATTCTTTCTTTAATGTGTTCCTTGCTTCAATACCATCAGGTGTTTTTTGATTTTTTGAAGAATCTTCACACCAGAAGTAGTTATTAGGGCTGAAGTGAAACTCTGCATTGACTCTCACTAGCGCTCGTAGTGGTAGAAAAGGCAAACTGCTATTCTAATCGACCGGATATGGTTTGAGTTTCCTGTGAACAATCATCCGACTACCGCGTGTCATCATGCTGGCACCTCGTAAGGAACGTTTAGTGTGTCCTTCACGTTAGGAAAGTGGAGAAAACAACGGAAATTAATTACAAATGCACCAACAATAAGATTCAGGGATGAACCGACTCGAGTAAATGTCTAAACACATATTCGATTATTAAGAAGAGGATTGTAATTTTTAAGAATAAATAAAGAATGTATTCTCATACTTTACTATATTTTATGTTCGACCCTCACTATTATGTGTCGGATAACTGTATCATAATGATGGTCATTATAACACTGTTTTCCATTATGATACAGTTTCTCCAGCCAATCAGAGCTCGTTCATTGACCAATTAGGTAACGATAACTTCGCGCATGCGCTCAAAATCCAACATGTCGGACATAAACACAACATCGAACTATAATAAATTACCGACATGGAATACCCACCGTCCATATGTTCGCGTAAATAAACTGGCGAATATGAGACAAGAAATAGCACTGTACCTTAAAACCACCAACACTAATTTCTACACAGCGCATTGTCTTCAACTGACACCGGTGACAATATTACTGAGGGACGGCAGATGTAAACATATGGTTTGCATATGGCATTGCAATCTCACAGAGCGCATGCGTCGGTCGTTCAAAGCTCTTGAAAGGCAGAGATATAACACCCAACGCTCGCTCTGCGATCACAAAATTCCAGTAGCTGACTCTCAACAGATATTTATGAATATTTATGTTAAAACATATAATAAAGTTATAATTATCGTCGAACATAAACAGTCGTATGCAACTCGCCTATAATGGTAATTAAGACACTCGTATGGAAATTATAAAACTCGCATACGCTCGTTTTATAAAAATACTCGTGTCTTAATTATAGCCATTATAGGCTCGTTGCATAATGTACTATTATTTACCTACAATTCCTATCTCATATCCCCATGGGATGATGGTATGTAAATTACCAAGTCCATATCCCCTAAAGGAGTAGTGTTCATGAAAGGTCTAGTCCAAGGGTGCCCAACCTTTTTCAACTAAGGGCACATTGTAAATAGTTGGGTGACCTTGCGGGCCAATAACACTCCGGGGGGTTTGGGGGGATGTGTTTTTTTTTTTTAAATATGGTGAGATTTGTGGTTTTCTGACCTTAGTTTCCTTGGTATTGTTGCCGTTTTCTATATTAATTTGTAGTGAATAAAAAATAAAACACTGAAAATGATTCTAAACCCCCGTCTGTAAGAGAGATTCAGAAGATATTGACTCGTATGGAAAATTTCAAGGCATCTGGAGAAAATCAGATAACAGCTGAATTATGGAAGTATGCCAGCGAAGATGCGATTGGCTCACTCCAAAAGCTTTTTGAGGAGATATGGAAGACAGAGATCATTCCAGTGGAATGGAAAATGGCCCTGATACACCCTCTTCACAAAAAATGTTCGAAATCGGATCCTAGCAATTACCGAGGGATCTCACTGCTGGACGTGACATACAAGATATTTTCAAGAGCGTTATTAGAAAGAGCAGAACCACAGTTGGACTGCCAACTTGGGGAGTATCAAGCAGGGTTTAAAAAGGGGAGATCTTGCGCTGAAAAAATTTTAAACCTCAGAAACATTATAGCGTACCAGACGCAGAGGGCGAAACCGTATATAGTGACCTTTGTAGACTTCCAAAAAGCTTACGATTCCATCGACAGAGAGTCGTTGCTCAATATTTTGGAAGAGTTTGGCCTGGACAGGAAAACCTTTGCCCTCATAAAGGAGACGCTCACGAATACGTCCTCTAAAGTTAGATTCATGGGCGAACTGTCTGAACCATTTGAGATCAGAACAGGGGTCCGGCAGGGGGATGGTCTCTCCCCCCTGTTGTTCAACTGTGCACTTGAAAAAGTTATGAGAGAATGGAATGCGAAAACACGAGGGGGAATACGTCTAGGACCAAAAAACAAAGGAATCAGGATTAAGTGTTTGGCCTTTGCTGACGACTTGGCGCTGCTCGCAGAAACATGGGAGGAAACCTAAGAACAAATCACAGAATTACAAGAGATGGCCGGAAAAATAGGACTTAAAATTTCCTTTGAAAAAAAAAACGAAAATTATGTCAAATAGTTTGAATGTGCCCAAAAGAGTTACAGTAGCAGCTAATAAAATCGAGGTGGTTAATAGTTTCAAATACTTAGGAGAATGGATCGACTGGAATAACCTTGAAGGAAAAACAATGGAGGCGAGAAGAATCAAAATTGAACTAGCCTTCCAGAAAACCAAAAATACATACAATAAGAAAACCCTCTCCTGGAACACGAAAATCAGGCATTATAACATCGTGATTAAGCCAGAGGCACTCTTTGCAGCAGAAACACTAGTCTTGAGGAGACAAGGGCAAATGGAAAAATTGGAAATCAAAGAGAAAAATTTTGAGGAAGATCATAGGTCCTAAATTCCAAAATAACAAACAAGTTTTCTATAGGAACGACAACACCCTGTATGTGAAGTCTGAGAGACTTTCAGATACCATACGGAAAAGGAGGATTGATTTCTATGGACACATCTACCGGATGAATCCTGCCCGATTAACCAAGAAAATCCTTGACTTCTTTTCCAAAAAGAAGATCAAACCTAATTGGTTTACGGAAGTGGAAAAGGACCTGCGAGAGCTTCAGATTACTGAAATCATGTTGATGAATGGTACAGCCAAAACCGTGACCAAAGACAACACCAAGAAGTTCCAAGCCAGAGCCGTCTCCAGAAAACCGATGCAGATATCACAAGAGGAAAAAAAGAGGAGATCAGAGAGATTGAAGAAGTATTGGGAGAAAAGGAGAGCACAAGCATCTAAGAAGTGATTGATCTGACGTACCCCAAAGTGGGTGATTCGAGAAGAAGTAGAAGAAGAAGAGTATATCAATATTACGCTAAGGTGTATGTTTCACAAAACTCAATCTCCTAAACCAGAGGGAGTTAGAAGGTGTGGTTTGTACCAAAATCTTCCAAATCGTCTCAATAGTACAGGGAAAATCTTGCATTTCTTGAAAAGTCAACGGAAATAAATGTATTTGCTTATAAAGTGCTTTTAAACAAATAAACAAGACGATAGCCCCTGGCAGAACTGTCGCGCGTACAGCCCGCATAGCACCACAGCCGGGCGGATAGTCTGTACACATGGGGTGCACATAACCCATTGTGCAACCAGCAGCAGTGATGAATATTGCACTCTGATTTCATAAATATCGACAATTTTTTACAAATAAAAATATTTATAGAAGCCCGCATAACAGTAAAGCCAGGCGGGTGGTTTATACACATGCGGGAGTTCTCGCACGGGTCCGCTAGTTTTTAATAAACCCCTTTAATATGATGATATTCAATAGGCCTACACTCATACAGCACGATTGACAAAGAGTGAGTATTTATGTTAATTTGACACAATTATTAATCAAATTATGAAATAAAGTTCATGATAATTTAGTTTAGTGCGCACTTCTTTGTCCAGTTGACTTTAGTGGTTTCAAACTTTTGGTGACACGGAGCACAGTGTGTCGAATCCCATATCTAGGTGGAAAAAAATCACTGTCGCAAATGAAAGCAAAAACTGGCTCATTCGATAGCGAACAAACCAGATAGTGACCTTCGGTCTTCCTTTTCGCTCTCTGGTGCGTAGGAGGGAGGTTTTGGGTGCTGAAACGTCTTCCTGGCAGTTATCAGGTCATTTGATAGGAGGTGTCGGAGTGAACCGAAGTTGTGATTCTAGTGAGTTCAACGAGGTGTTGTCTTCTGCGGCTCATGGAAGAGTGAAAAGAGGTATGTGTTCGCACTTTTATGCGTAATACAAGCTTTCTGCACTAAATAAATTATTTACTTTATGAGTGCCTCATAGTGCCACTTTACTTTAAACGTCATTCGATAGGAAATTGAATGTAGATTCAGGATCTGTAGTGGTTTGGTTGCACACGAATGTGCATGATGGTTTATTTTCTTATTTTCAGTGGCTATGTGGGCATTACCGCGAGAAGAATTCTTCAACGCATGGCGGTCGTGTCGTAAATAGGGGCGCACAGACGTCATATTTCAATATGTTATTTTATTTATCGTATGATGTTACCACAACACAATCACCTACATAAATACAGATTCATATAACACAGCAATAATACTAACAAATTATATAAATTATAAAGCAGATAAAAAAAATTATTATAAATCAACGTCCAACTCGTTGATCCATTTGACAGCCTCAGTTGTAGCAGAATGCAGGTCCTCCAGACTTCCTGGAAAAACTCGGAGAGGACATTCCAGTACTAAGTGCTCCATTGTCTGTGGAATGTCAGCGCAATCGCAATTCGGTGAGTCTTTCCAACCCCATTTGTGGAGAACAGAAGCACATCTTCCCAAGCCACATCTAATACGATATGTTATGAATAAATTTGATCCCACAACTCTTACTGACACTCAGGTGCAGGAGCTAAGAAACAAAATTAAGTTGATATCCCATACTATTGACAAAAATGGGAGAGTGCAGGAAGAACAATGCCACGTACATAGGTAATTTACCTATGGAAGCTATTGAGTTAGTTAATGACCCCCAAGGAACTTTGTCATCAAATGATGAAGACCAGTATAGCAATGACTGCGATTGTCTGGACTCTAAAGAAGAATCAGGTGACTATTGATCATTAGACATTTTGTTATTATTAAGGGGAGTGAGATTAATGAGAACAATACTTGACGAATGGACGTTTTCTTTTTATTTGCAATAGGAGAAATAAGCCCAATATTCAATATGTGTTGTCTTTATTTCCATGCTTTTCTAGAGAAATAATATTTTTTCGTGTGTGAAGTGTGTTTACTAAAACTACGTCATTAACAGGAGTGTAAAATGGCATTATGCTATAAAGAAATTGTTTGTTTGATTATGACGAATATTTTTTATTTTCAGAAAATAAATGTTATTTTTGTGCATATTTCGTTGTTCTACGTTTAATAACTATTTAATATACGTTTTTAATCTGGATGATTTTACATACAGTGACTTCGTATATTCCCTCAAATAAGGTGTAACAAGAGTACTTGATTGAAAGTCTCATTGTTATTCATATTTTATCCAGTTTTAAATAGTATGTTCACCACTGTCATAAAATATCATATAGGCTACACATCCAAATCGTGAATTTTACTACCAAAAATGGATGATTCTTGTGTTGCTTTCGGTCATTTTTTACACCTCACCTTACCCCCCACCCCTATATATTCACCCCCCGAAGATCGTACAGTTTAGACGATGCCAGAAATGAATTCAACGACCTCGAAAACGGTATATTGCCAACTTTTAATAGAATCCCAGCACTATTAACGAAGTTATTAATTTTTTTCACCTAGAATTGGAATTCGACACACTGTGTGGCGCGGGCGCGGAGCGGCTGACCGGAGAAAATAGCCTCGTGGGCCGTATCCGACCCGCGGTCTGTAGGTTGGGCAGTCCTGCTTGACTATGACATTAAAGGATGATTTCAACATTGAGTTGCTTGTCTGAAGGGATAGAACTGTGGACTTTTCTTTTAAATCCAACGCTAACAGGGGTGATGTTTTTTCGGAGGTTGTCCTGTATTTAGAGCCAGCACCCACACACTCTTGAATACTGAATGTTGCAATAGTACGTCAACACATTCCTCTCATCACGAAAACATACTGACAGCTGTGAAAGTCCCACGAAGTCAATAAATCCTATAATTACATGTCCAAACAGTAATTAGTGAAGCTGAAGACGTGTAACACCTGCCAAGTTCCTTCTAATAACACTATTAATATCACACCTGAAGCAAATTGGATCCAAAACCTACCAATTATGATCAGTCTGTAATTTATCCAGACAATAATAAATCTCTCCCCACCACCTTCTTCAGGATAAATGGAGGTTGTAAGAAAATATTAAAGAAAATTTTAAAACTGACTTCTAAATCAAACTGTATGTATTATTGAATGTATAGTGTCTGGCCAATTTGTTAGAATCGGCACAACTATTTCTGAATTAAGGACACATGGAAGAATTCACATTAGAACTGAGCACATATACGAATTTGAGCCCAACTTTCTCCTATATCATTAATATCAAAGCATTGAAACTTCACCCATACATTTAGTGATATCTCCTTAACCCAGGGAAATAATATTGGCTTGATTCAAACTTCCGCTTTAAAAACAATATATATTTTTAAATTTAAGCAAAAAATAATTAATCTTGAGTATGTTTTAAACTCTTTAGGTACCGTACAGATTCCTCAGAATGTCGCTGACAGAGAGCAACTATACTGCACCAAACGTTTGTACAGACTTAGTTTTATACAGGTTTTTTCATTATTTAATTGTTTGGCCAGTTGAATATGTATAATTGGATGTACCGATTTTGGTAATTATTTTTTATTTGACTATGATTGAAATAATAATAAAAAGAGAAAAAAAAAGAACGAACAAAAAAGAAACATTTGAAATGCATAATTTGTTACTACATTGATGTGTGGTATTCTATCTATGGAGTTCAGGAAAAAAAAAAAACGATTTGTTTGAGGAGTTATATTGAATTTGTTTAGTATATTTAGTATAGTGATGTTTCTCTTTGTTTTATCTTTGCGTAAATAACGGTATACTAAACAAATTCAAGGTAATTATATTTCTCAAACATATCAGTTTTTCTAAATCCATAGAATATCATACATCAATTATTGTAGTGACACATTAGGCTGTTCTTGTTTCTTTATTCTCTGAATCTACCGTACGTCATGGAGGTCCGTAACCATTTAATACCGGTAATGAATAAAACCAGTGTAAAACTAAGTCTGTCCAACGTTTGTGTGCAGCTAACTTTTTCCCTGTCAGCTGTATGCGTATCTAAAGAGATTAAACATTCTCAAAATATATTTTTGAGCTTAAATTTAAAAAAAAGTATTTTTCGAAACTCTGCTTTTGAATCATACTTGAGTTAAGGAGATACTATCGAACCTCGATATCTCCAATCGTTACAGGATGTCAAATTAAATTCGACTTATCGAAAGTTCGATTTATGGAGATACGAAGAATAGTCTAATAAATTGTTAAAATTTATGATTGTCGTCGGCCGTAACTCGATTCCGAGTACACATAACTCCTTTCTCCATTAAAAGAGCGTTTCAACCCAGCTTATGAATGTGTTTCCGATGACTGAACAGACCAATTTGTGATATACTGGTCGTAAAATACTTTATCTAAAATTACAACATATAGTTGTCTACATTTATGCAATAACAATGGATGTTTGTAATGAGGACATCTTTATTGCATTATCTAAGTAGGCTAAGTATAGCAGTTTACATACGGATGATTCAACTTCAGTAATATGTAGAAAATTCTAATTAGAGCCTTCGAATGAAACAAGTTGCACTACAAAAATTCGTAAATGTTTGAGATAATGAAGAAATGATAATTATTGTTTTAAGGGGCCTAACATCTAGGTTATCGGTCCCTAATGGTCTGTGTGACAGCGAAAATAACGATGAAATGGAAACCAGAACGAAAATTAAGTGAGAATGAAAATACTTACAAAATGGAACTCAGAATGAAACGACTCAACAAAGTGTAGAGTGGAAATACTGTACTTACAAAAGGTAATTTACAAGGAAAATCCTCACAAAATAGATTGAAAAATACGCACAAAATCTCGTTTAGGTTCAAAATACGTAGCCTACAAAATGCAATGTAGATTCGAAATACGTACATAATGCAATTGAAATTCAAAATACTTGCAAAATGCAATTGAGGGTAAAAATACTTACACAATGCAATTTAGATTGAAAATGCAATTTCAAATTCAAAATACTCACAAAGTGCAACTGAAATTCAAAATACTTACAAAATGCAATTCAAATTGAAAATACTTACAAAATGTAATTTAGATTCAAGATACTCATTGGGATTGACAATACTTACAAAATGTAATTTAGATTGACAATACTTACAAAATGTAATTTAGATTCAAAATACTCACAAAATGCAATTGAGAATCAAAATAATTACAAAATAGTGCATACAAAATGCAATTTAGATAATGAACAAACTTACGTGCCAAGGAAACAATTTAAGCTTCGAGATATCGAAACATTCCAGTTATAGAAATTTGACTCGAGTGAAAAACAAATATAAGTTAATTTTGTAACATTATGGCGTTTTGAAGCCATTTTCAGTGTGGCTTTAGTAATCAAAATTTGGTGTATTTTTTGATCTCATGTAATTTTTTTCATTATTAGGGGTATTTTTTTTAATTATTAGGGCATAACCCATCACAATTGGGTACAATCGTGTTGACCGACTGAAAAACATCAAATTTCGAAATATATGTCAAGTTTGTTCGGGAAATAAGAATTACTACGAGTTATCTAAACATTCGAGTAATGGAAGCTCAACTCTTCAATGCTTCGAGATTAATGATATAGAGTAGGAGAAAGGTGGCCTGAAATAAATTTCTATAATTAATTATGCTCTAGGGATGTATAGAACTAGCACCGATAGAGCGCACTGCTGTTGTACTGGGTAAGCGCAAGGCGCTCTTCATTTGTCTCCTGTGTTCTCATGCCGCTAATATGTACGAATTTAAGTTGTTTAAATGGTTATTTTCGTGACTATGCCGAGCTATTGCAGTGTTCCTCTTTGTAAAAAATCAGGGAAGCCCGTTTTCGTTTCACCAATTTCCACAAAATAAAGAAATGAGGAAGAAATGGGCACATCCTATTAGAAGGAAAAATTTCGGTGAGAAAAATCTGACCGAATATATTAAAGTGTGTTTCCATCATTTACAACCCGATAACTTCACGAAAACTGTGTTGGATAAGTGTGACATACAAAGGGAAATAATTCCTATTTTGTACCTATAAACTGATTAGACATTTCGATAACAATCACTAAATGTATGCGTTTGTATTTGAAGGTGAGAGAGCAAGATTAAAACCGGGCGCTGTTCCATCGCTTTTTCCGTGGACCACGAACATAACAAAAATAATTATTTAGGAAGAGGCCATACACAAGAAAATTGCCGGATTATCACGATAAGCCTACAATATCGGAATCTGCAGAAATCATCTCCATTGAAGTATGGGAAGAAATCGTCAATATACACGAAGAAATGAAAGTAACATTTCTTACTCCCATTTTCAAAGACATCAATACTCTGTCAAATACTTCAAGAATAAATGTCGTAACATTAATTAATAGTCACAAACATAGTATGGTTGGTTTCTTGAAATCAGAATTAATCGTCAACTTCCATCTGCCCGACGGAGAATGTGGTAGCGACTGACTTCTACATTCTTGAGACATAGTCAGATGAATGGTAACAATTCGTGGCCCTAAAGCAGGGATTCTCAAACTTTAAAAAAATTGTACGGTACCCCCAAGTCTTTTCCCAGGGGCAAGAGAACGATTCTTATACAGAAATTGACAAAATTACATAAGAACCAAACGTTGCGATGCATTTTCGAGGTACACATTACCGGTATCAACTTTCTTTGATTATGTTTACCTTAAAACACGACAGTTTCATGTAAGAAAAATACATGAATCGAAGTCTGTAAGCAGGGGCAGCAAGTGAATATTTAAATCTCTATTTATGATTTAAGTCTTATGGAGATATATTTATCAATATAGGTCTACAATTCTCTAGTAATTGTAATCTTTAGGAGAAAGCATGCTGACTCATATTCATTATTTGAATAATAAAGCGTGTTAGAATTTTGTTATTACCGCTGTAGGCTATTAAGTCTTCCTTCCTCCCGCTAGTTTTAGTGTCTCTAGTCCGTAGCTCATTTTGCAGCTGTTTAACGCTTAAACGCTGAAAATCGTCCATAATATATTAGGAGATATACCTATAGAATTAATGAATATAGTCTTGGAGTAAAATTAGAGAAGATATAATTTACTTTAGCTTAGAAAACTTGGTCACAATTTATACATATCTCGCAGCTGACTGGGAGAAACATAAGACGATCGCCTTGCGCTTACCCAGTACTACACGAGCGCTATCTGGCGCGAACTTTCTCCCGCTACATCCCTATTCTAATTAGAACTCTTCCTTTTGTCCTCACAGAAGTCTCAAATATATCTGAAATCATTATCACATTACTGTGTACCAAAATACACTTCACAAAATGCTATGAGAAAGTTCTTGGAACGGCCAAGTAATTAAACAATAAAGGGTAATTTCATTCCCACCCATGAAGGGTGGGCGGACTCCTATAGATGGCCGCACCATCTCTTGGGCCAAGAAAGGAGATAGAATTGCAGAAGGGAATTGAATTGAAGGTGGGAGTGTTCAAGTATGGAAATGAGGAAGTGAGAGGAGGAGTGATCTCTTGACTAAGACTTTGGTTGTGTAGTATTTGGAGATGGGTGTTGAGTGTTCCAGGATTATTTTTTTTTGGGGGGGGGGGGGGGGGTGGATGATAACGATTTTAGTGAAATGAGATGAGGGGTTGTGTTTAAAAGGGAAAAAGAAAATGGAAGAAATGAATTTTCGAAGATGATAATTGTTGTTTTAAGGGGCCTAACATCTAGGTTATTGGCCCCTAATGGTTTGGGTGACCGTGAAGATGAAAATGAAATTTCAACTATAACTAAAACTAACCACTAACTTATATACTAGAAGAAGAAATGGAAAACTAAAGGAGAATACGGCAAATAAAGGACAGGAGGAAATGAAATGCCCTCAACCGTCGAAAAATGCGGATTGAGGGACTTGGAAGGAAGGAGAGCAATGAAAGGCAGATAGGAAAGTGAAAGAGGAGAGGGTCCCCACAGTTAAGGGACAAAAGGGGGAAACGGGACCCAGCTCAGGAATCCCTCGGGGTCGCTAACTCCCGAACTCACCAGCCGTGAGCCCCTGAGGGTGTAGCATTATCTAGGGTGCACCAGAAGTGGTGGGGCTACATACACCCTGCCTCCTTGAGGGCCTTGAGCAGAAGGCAGGAGGGAGATAACATGAAAAGGAAAGAGGGCTAACCCCTCGCAGAAGAAGGGTATCAGAAAAGATGAGACAAGGGCCAATTAAGGCGGTAAATGAAGAGACTCCCTAGGCCTCGGATACCCTAATACCGTCGGGGTCGGACGAGAACAAGAGTTGACCAAGTGAGGTCGACAGGAAAGAAGACGGAGAGGAGCCGGCACAAGTAAGTGGAAGCAATGCCGGACTCAGCTGGGGCTCCGTGGTCGCCAACCCACGCCCCACTAGATGTGAGCCCCTGGGGGGGGGGGGGGGAATGAATTGTTATGGAAGATATGGATGATAACGATTTGGTGAAAATGAGATGGGGAGTTGTGTTTAAAAAGTAAGTAGAGAGAGGAGAAGGTTTTTTTTTTTAGTAAGAAAGAAAGAAAGAAAGAAAGAAAGAAAGAAAGAAAGAAAGAAAGAAAGTAAATGAAACGATGGTTTGAAATCGATACATAGGAAGGTAGATGAGGCTGTGGTGTGAGATGAGATGATGTGAAATGGTTTGAAAACAAGTGAAGAAAAAGGATAACGTGGTTGGGACCAAGTGATTGGACTCGAGCAACTCTTCTCTAGGTATTTGCCGTGTCTGTTGAGGGCTGCAGCTACTTTGGCCCATCAGCAGGCTTTTGGTACACCCTGCCTTTGTTAGCCACTGAAGATCAATCCTCAACGAAGTATCCGTAGTTCTAATGTGAGGAGTTTAAGTTATCTGGTCATTGACACCGCAGCTACAGTCGACGCTGCAGAAAATCGATGGTGCAAGGCGACAACAATCACAACGCACGTGCAGCACCACCTGACCGCACCCTTTAGAGTTCCTTTCCCGCCAATACACACATGATCCTCTGATTGTTTCCTGAGGTTGGCGACATTGGATGACGTTATGATAAAGAAGCGACCAACAGCTATTCCTGCCAACTTGATACACATGCGATCCTCGGACTATACACTGAGGCAAGACCACTGAGGCTGGCGATGTTGGATGACGTTACGATAAACAAGCGACTAACAGCAATTCCTGCCAACTTTAATGCACATGCGACCCTAGGACTATATACCGATGTTGGCAACATTGAATGACGTTACGATAAACACGCGACTAGGAGGAATTCCTGTCAGCTTCAATGTTCACGCGATCCTTGGACTGTAACTGAGGTTGGCGACATTGAATGAAGTTACGATAAACGAGCGATTAACAGCAATTCTTGCCAACTTTGAAGTTGTATTTCAATTGCCAGCTGCAATACCTACAAACACACGACGTGTGTGATAACAGGTTATAATATAACGTTACAAATAGCCACTACAAATCGCCATCCATTGCAGTATCGGGTGGGTGAGTGGTTATCGGGTCGGACTACCAACCCCAAGCTTGCAGGTTCACTCCTGGCCGTGGTAAGTGATTTTTGAAAGGCGGCAAAAATTACGACATGCATGTCATACGATGTTGGCATGTTAAAGAACCCATTTGAAATCAGTAGGCCGTGTTCATAGTGGCAAAATTAATCTCGGTATTTTCTGCCAAAAAAAAGTTCCTCCTTTCTCTACTAGAAAGCGCTATAGTGTCAAGGAGCTTAGATAGCTAACCTCCTTGACTTTCATAGTGCTTCAAGGAACAACAGAATTTGACATGAAAGCTGCCCTCTGGGTGTCAATAACAAATCTTGCACCCGGCACCCGAGGCCATACGATATTATTATTATGGGGACTACGATGACTGCAATGTTTCACCCTTAGTATTACAACTATCTCCTGTTTACGTTGGCAATCGGCATCTCAAAGGGCTGTCCTAAAATTAGGGGGGTTGGAAGCGGAGTTGTGCCTGTTTTTCTTCACTGTTTATTTGTTTTCTGTAAATCGCGGGTTCGATTGCCAGTCGAGGAAGTCGGTTTTTTGAAAGGCGGCAAAAATCCACGACAGTCCCTGAAACATTGGTTATCACTCCGCGTGGACATAAGAAGCTGTTATTTAACCGTGAAAGCCAATATACCATCTTTTCGGAAGCCTTCATAGGGAGGTTATGACTGCTTGAGCTTTTAGTTCTCGTAGTAAAGAGGCGCAGATGCGCTTCATAAGAAGGGAGCTAGAACGTAGTTCGCTACTCATATGGGGGTCAGGGCGGGGACATCAAGAACCCGCTGATGAGCCAGCTTGGTGTCCTAGGTGAAACCCCGCACATGACACGGCATAAACCTAGAAGAATTGCTGAGTTTTAATTCACTGGCCGTGAAAGCAAATATACCATCTTTTTTTGAAGCCTTCATAGGGAGGTTGTGGCAGCTTGAGCTTTCAGTTCTCGCAGTAAAGAGGCGCAGGTGCGCTTCATATGAAGGGAGGTAGCGCGTAGTTCGCTACTCCTGTAGGAGTCCGAGCGGGGACACAAAGACCCTGCTGATGAGCCAGCTTGGTGTCCTAGGCGAAACCCCGCAAAAGACACGGCACAAACCTAGAAGAATTGCTGAGTACTGTACTGTAATATTACAGAACTTAAGGATCGTACCTCGCATAACTGAACTTTGACAACCATAATTCTCTGTCCAGGGTACACCGCAAACATTATATAACATAATATTATCTTTGGAGTGATGCCAGGAGCTTGTCCATTGTATACGACGTTGCCGATTATCCTCTATTTGTTTAACAGTTAGTTGCTTTTGGTGTTTGCGTTGTGTCTCCTGTTCCAAAGGCTTGGCTCGGACAAGATATTTGTGTTCTCTGGCCCGAAACTGCGTAGGCTACATTCAGACATCTTCGACACCGGAATGGACCTAACTGGAAAGCTACAGCCAACTTTCCAATCCAAGGCCATAAGACAAGTACACATACTATTACAAAGATCAGAATAAATAACACAGGTTATCAGAAATATTCTACGCACACTAAACCACACAGGCCTGATGACCGAGATGTCCAAGTCCTTAAAATTTAAAAACATTCCAACACTCTTCATTTTAACTTCTGTTGATTCATTGAAGGGCTTAATGATCTCGTGGTTAGCGGCTTCGGTCGTAGTTGGTAGCATGCTGAGCTTCTATGCCGAAGTTCGCCGCTAAATTATATAGGTTAAGAAGGTAAACAACGCTCTTAGCTGAGGAACCAACCAGCCAACCAACCGATCTCGTGGTCATTTGTGCAGATTAATATAATCACCTACAAGTGTGATGATGTTTGACTTCATGTGTCTTATTTCTCTAGATCCTCTAATATCCTAAATCTTTGTCATTTCCTTTTATTTTCTCCATCTATCTCACAGGCACTTGATACTGTATATGTGGTTGGTTGGTTTTTAAGTTTAGGGTATGCGACAACGCGGTCATGTAGCCCCGTGTACTTTGGGTGTGTGTAGAATCTGTCTGATAACCGGTGTTAATTGTGATGACTGTATTAGTGTGTGTATCTGTTTTAATTCAAGTAAGGACTGCAGACGATCAATTTTCAAGTTGTTCCTACTTTTGCCGCCAAACGCCACCGTCAACGACTACTACTTCAGAACTTAGCTACCAGACGTCACCGCAGTCGGCTTTTGGCAACGAACGTAGCAACCTAAGAGCGTTGTTTACATTCTTAACTTATACAATTTAGCTTCACACAGGTGTAATTAGTGGAAGGTTCTTTAACATGCCATAAATGTATGACATGGGACCGCCGGCTTTACTTCCCCTCCGAAGGAAGGCATACTGAGGGATTTTTAACGCTCTTAAAAAATCCGACGACTTCGGCCAGGTTTGAACCCGCGACCTTGGGCATAGAAGCTCAGCATGCTACCTACTACGCCACCGAAGCCGCGAATACTGTGTATGTAAAGCCCTGCGCGGATGCAGATATCCGAGGATAAACCCGCGGAACATTCACAAAATATTTCGCCATGCCGATATAATTTGCATGGCTTTGCGGATAGCGCATAAGTTGCGGATAATTTCTCGAGTGCTTGCCACGGTGGGTGAGTGGTTATAGTGTCGGACTACCAACCCCAAGATTGCAGGTTCGCCCCTGGCCATGGTAAGTGATTTTTGAAGGCGACAAAAATCACGATACTCATGTCATACGTTGTTGGCATGTTAAAGAACCCATTTGAATTCAGTAGGCCGTGTTCAATGGCAAAATTAATCTCGGGATTTTCCGCCAACACAAAGTTCCTCCATTCTCTACTTGAAAGCGCTGTAGTGTCAAGGAGTTTAGATATCTAACCTCCTTGACTTTCATAGCGTTCAAAGGAACGACGAAATTCGACATGCAAGCTACCCTCTGGGTGTCAATTAACAAAGCTTGCACCAGGCACCCGAGGCCATACGATATTATTATTATTATTATTATTATCATTATTATTATTTCTAGAGTAAATTTGCGGATAGGTTTTTGAATAAAAAAATGTTGAACTGAATTTTTTTAAATAATTTTAGTTTTTGCTAAGATCTGAGTCTTTCACGTTTCTTGCTATTTCCCTGTTTGCTTTTGCTTGGATTGTATACGAATACTAGAGAATTGAGAGAAGCTAGTCATGGGAATACCCTCAATTAGTGTTGACTTATGCGAAGAAAAAGAAAAAGTCCTTTTACCTGCTCTTGTCTGCGTGAGTAAATCTTACGATTAAGTACGTATCCATCCGCTGTTTCACATGCCGTTACTCAGAGGAACAAAACTCACTTGTCAGTGAACATTGGCTTGCGATTCACACATAGCCTAGGCCTAGGGGAATGAATTTCTCCTCATATGTATAAACGTGTTCCTTTAATACTAATGCTTTATCTACTAAATTAAAGATATGATTGCAATGCCTGCAGATTCGGATAACAAAGTCGTGCGGATGCGAGGCGGATGCGAATTAAAGTCGTGTGGATGCAGGGCAGATGCGGATATCGTTTTGTTTATCCACGTGGGGCTCTAGTATATGGTCATGTCAGCTTATTTCTCTTTGTAAAGGATCCTATTTTATATACAGTATTTAGAAGTGCGCACAAATGTGTAACAAAAATTTACAATAAATTATTATTATTTTTAGCCTATTTTCAATTTTGAAAAAATAGGCTAATGAGATCACCTTTTGTCCGTGTGTGTGTGTGTGTGTGTGTGTGTGTGTGTGTGTGTGAGAGAGAGAGAGAGAGAGAGAGAGAGAGGTGTGTGTGTGTGTGTGTGTCCCTAATAAAATCTAAACGGCTGGAGCGATTTCAATGAAACTCGGTAAGTTCATAGCACTATTCCCGGTGACCTCGACCGTGCCCTTCAAATTTTGTTACGTCTCACCAATCCAACATGGCGGCTGTGCGAAATATTTCACTAGCATTCTTTATCTCCGAAACTATTACCGATATCGCCCAGAAATTGTGTACGGTGATAAAGGGCACTACTAGAAGTTCACCTATGAGACTTTCAAAAATCTGGTGACTACAAAACCAACATGGCGGTCAAGCGAAATTGAGACTTTTAAATAGACTTTTCTCGCGATTTAACTATCCAAACGTAATGAAACTTGGTACAGCAAATGTTTACACACATTGTAATGCACTGGAGTCTAATTTAGTTCAATTGTTTACATAACCTCAAAATGGCGGCTGTGCGAAATATTTCACTGACATTCTATATCTCCGAAACTATTACAGATATCACCCTGCAATTTTGTACGGTGATAAAGGGTACTGATACAAGTTTACCTATGTATATTTCATAAACCTGTAAAGTACAAAACGAACATGGCGACCAAGCGAATTTGAAATAATTTAATCGACTTTTCTCGTGATTTAACTCTCTGAGCGCAGTGAAATGTGGTACAGAAAATAATTTTGCAGATTGTAATGCACTGCCATCTAATTTAATTCAATTGTTTACATAACCTCAAGATGGCGGCTGTGCGAAATTTTAAAATTCATTTTTTATTTCTTGTGACGTAATCATGCGAACGAAGTGAAAGTTTGAATAATGAACCTAGGCAATAATTGTCCTTGAATGGTACGTAACTCTATGGCCTGGACATATAACAATCCTAAATGGCGAGCTTCCGAAATATTTAGACGGTTCTCAATATCTATGAATCTTTTACAGAAACCAAACTGGTTTTTTATTTATGTTCATAGAGACTATGAACATATGTTCACCTATAGGACTTTCAGTAACCTGGTGAGCACAAATCCAACATGGCGGCGACGCGAAGTATAAATATTTAAATGGACGTTTCTCGCGAATTAGCTATCCGAGTGCCGTGAAACGTTGCACGTTAAATGCTTATACAAATGTTGATCCACTGGCATCTAATTTATTTCAATTGTTTGCATAATCACAAGATGGCTGCTGTGCGTAATTTTAAAATCTCGTTTTTACTTCTTGTGTTCTAATCATGCGATTGAAGTTTGAATACGACACGCACACAATAATCTTAATGTAATAGTACAAAAATAAAAATCCAACCTGGCGACCATCTGAAATATTTAGACGGTTCTCAATATCTACGAATCTGTTACAGCAATTAAAGTGAAATTTTGTATGTTGATAGAGGCAATTGACATGAGCAGGATATATGAAAATAGGCTGTATAGTTCTTCACGGAACTACTTGTTTATTATTATTTATTGTTTATTATCTCATAAGAGGCACCTGAGCCGAGGCTCGTGATAGTGCAGTACATCAAGGTAACAATGGTATTTTAGTAATTACACGTGTTACATTGTTGAATCCATTAAGAATTTAAAGTAAGATGGCTCCAACATTCACAGAAACTTGGCCCCTTGGCAAGTGTAATTCCGAACAGGGTTGGGTGCAGGCCCGTATTTCTAAATAGGCCAAGTAGGCTGCAGCCTAGAGCGGCAAATTTTCAGGGGCGGCAGTTTAACAATTTATTCAAAAGTTGAAATGAAGTATTTCAGACGTTAATAATATTTTGCGTGCGAATTTAAGAACAAATGTTACTTAAAAATATGTTTCAGTCCTTCTACATAGCCTACTTTCTAAAACTATAACATAATACTGTTACGGCTGTGAGTTTGTTTTGTCGCCTCGCCGCGTTGAGTCACAGCTGCCCCAGGCTGTGTGTGCTCTGCCTCAGTGTATTACGTGTGCGTTACGCAACAGGCTGCGAAGTGAAAGGGATGGTCCAGAATATTCGTGACCCAGCCAGTGAAGGAAATCTCGAGAAGCCGTGTGTCCTGGACGGTTCTAGAATTCATTGAGTCACCAGCCTGCTATATAAGCGGCCTCAACAGTGAGGGGACCGAGTTTTAGAGGACAGTGTTTTTGAGCGAGTGTGATTTCACTGAGCGACAGAAGTGTGGTGACGAAGTGCCGTGCGAGTTACGAAATCCAGTGGCATTGTTTCCCCAGCTTGCGGGCAGCGAAACAGCGTGTAGCAGGTTATCGTAAGTAACTGTAGTTTGTGTACATGAGGAAGAGGTGCAGGTAGCTTCTGTCAAGGCCACCGGACTCATTAAGACGGTTTAACTTCTGTGGTTTGTTGACAAGTGAAAGGGGCAAGAGCGCTCAAGGAAGAGACTTGAGGAAACTGGAGTAAGGTTCTAATTGCTTGTATTTGCTGTTGAGTGGTGTATCTTTCTGGCCGCAATAAAGTTAATTATTTCTTTAAAGGAACAATCTGTGTTGTGCTTCAACCCACCGTAATCCAGTTAACAAAAGTGCCACTAGGGGGGGGGGGGGGTGGCACGTAACAATACAAATTCACAGCACGTAATCTTGTATTATAACTTTCTTCTAGTGCAATCCAATTTGCTTTGACAACACTGGCACACGCGCAGTGATTCGATCAGACAACACTGTAGCCGATCTGGCAACACTGTTCATGGATGGCCCAGTGACTCCGCTGTCAGTAGTGTTGTGTCAGTCTAGTCTGTCTCAGTCTGAAGCTGTCCAATTAAAATATAAAATATGTGTAAAGTAGTGAGCACTTATCTCCAAGAACAAATTAATTAAGTTCGAATCCCATTTCATTTTTTAACGAATCTTAAAAGAAGTAAAACCAAGTAGATAACTAATTTAATTATAAAATTTATTATGTAAAGCATTAAAATTGTAGTTGTATCTAAACTAAATGAACTTTATGTTTTAAAAAGATATGAAAACGCAAATCAACTCGATCCTTTTGTTGTATAAATATGAACTATAGGGGGGGGGGGGGGCGGCAAATGGAATTTAGCCTATAAGCGGCATACTCTTAAATCCGGCTCTGGTTGGGTGTACATGTAGGCCTACCCTTCACGATGGGGCTGTACCGACAGGGTCTCTCCTCTTTTACAACTCTCTAAGGCTTATACTATGTGGAGTAAGTTTCGTCCAATGATAGCCTCTCAAATCCAGTTCCTGTTGTTTTGGGCGAGATGTAACTGCCTGCAGGTGGTTCCATGAACTGATTACGTATCTTTGAACTCGTTCTTGGCAGCGCGAGATGAGATGAGGAGGAGTTTCCTCGGTCGTGGTTATCAGCGCGACCTTACTATTGATTGGTGGCCACGGCGAACCTCCAGAGGCTGGGCTCTGATAACAACTTCATTTCGCCAGCTAGCCAAAGAGCAAGATGACAACATAAGCGACCCACATCAGCGCACTGTTAGGAAACATTGCACACGTTCTTGATTGTCACCCTTGAGGCACACACTCTAGATCAAGATATGGCTTCTTACAGTTGTCTTATACACGTCTTTGGTTGGAATTATAGACTAGAGCCGAGTTCCTCTAAGTGGGAGGGGTGGGAGAACTTCCCTTGTTGAGAGCCCTTCTTGACACAAAGTAACAATGCGGACGCGATCGAACTGCGGTATTGACCTTCTAGGCATGGTAGAACTACAGACAACATGAGCAGCGTACCTTCGTCCTGGTCCTTCGGCTGAGGGGACCCGACGCGCTGTCCACGCGTCACCCCAATATCAGCAGGCCAAATGGCTGGGCAGCGGTTGCGGGGGGTGCAGTGTGTGATAAAGGGGGGCACCGGCTTTGCGGGGGGGGGGGGGGGCAGTGTGTGATAAAGGGGGGCACCGGCTTTGATTGAAATATTTATATTTCATATTCAGTAACAAACCGGCCCCGTGGTGTTGGGGTAGCGTGCCTGCCTCTCACCCGGAGGCTCCGGGTTCGATTCCCAGCTCCGTCAGGGATTTTAGAAACGGGGGTGAGGGCTGGAACGGGGTGCACTCAGTCTCGTGAGGACAATTGTGTAGCTATCTGACAGTGAGGAAGCGCCCCGGTCACGAAAACCAAGATTAACGGCTGAGGGGACCCGACGCGCTGTCCACGCGTCACCCCAATATCAGCAGGCCAAATGGCTGGGCAGCGGTTGCTTGGTAGGGCTAGGCCCTCATGGGCTGTAGTACCAGGGGTTATTTTATTTATTCAGTAACAAATATTGCTATCCTCATATCCATGAACCTATCATAAGCAGAAAGTTCTCACGACCGTCCTTGACTAATAAACTCGTAAACTCGTACTTTTGCTGTCTTATTTCACAAGAACTGACCAGTAGATCCTGCCAGCAGGAATTCTGAGTAAAGGTGTAGAGTAACATTTCCCAATAAGCACCCTTTCACCCGCCACCCACAGCGATATCTCCTTACTGAACACTTAACAACCACTAATGTTAATGTGACCGCCACTTCCTTATAATAATAGATTCTACACACATCAAAAAAAGTTTTGCATCACCTCGGTTCCCAGATCTCCGGCATATAGACGTTGACTGTGTATATTGTATCCAAGATACAGTCCCTTTGACTGTTCATAGATGTCACTAAAACTGCTCAAAGATGTAAACAACCATGCATGAGCAGGGCCTATTAGACGGAGGGGGTACGACAGCCGATCAGTTCCAGTCATTCCACCAGGACGAAGGTACGCTGCTCATGTTGTCTGTAGTTCTACCATGCCTAGAAGGTCAATACCGCAGTTCGATCGCGTCCGCATTGTTACTTTGTGTCAAGAAGGGCTCTCAACAAGGGAAGTTTCCAGGCGTCTCAGAGTGAACCAAAGCGATGTTGTTCGGACATGGAGGAGGTACAGAGATACAGGAACTGTCGATGACAGGCCTCGCTCAGGCCGCCCAAGGGCTACTACTGTAGTGGATGACCGCTACTTACGGATTGCCGCTCGGAGGAACCCTGACAGCAATGCCACCATGTTGAATAATGCGTTTCGTTCAGCCTCAGGACGTCGTGTTTCAACTCAAACTGTGCGCAATAGGCTGCATGATGCGCAACTTCACTCCCGACGTCCATGGCGAGGTCCAGCTTTGCAACCCCGACACCATGCAGCGCGGTACAGATGGGCCCAACAACATGCTGAATGGACCCCACGGAATTGGCATCACGTTCTCTTCACCGATGAGTGTCGCATATGCCTTCAACCAGACAATCGTCGGAGACGTGTTTGGAGGCACCCTGGTCAGGCTGAACGTCTTAGACACACTGTCCAGCGAGTGCAGCAAGGTGGTGGTTCCCTGATGTTTTGGGGTGGCATTATGTGGGGCCGACGTACGCCACTGGTGGTCATGGAAGGCTCCGAAACGGCTTTACGATACCTGAATGACATCCTCCGACCCATAGTGCAACCATATCGGCAGAATATTGGAGAGGCATTTGTCTTCATGGACGACAATTCTCGACCTCATCGTGCACATCTTGTGAATGCGTTCCTTCAAGATAACGACATCGCTCGACTACAGTGGCCAGCATGTTCGCCAGACATGAACCCTATCGAACATGCCTGGGATATGTTGAAAAGGGCTGTTTATGGACGTCTTGACCCACCAACCACTCTGAGAGATTTACGCTGAATTGTCGTTGAGGAGTGGGACAATTTGGACCAACAGTGTCTTGATGAACTTGTGGATAGTATGCCACGGCGAATACAGGCATGCATCCATGCAAGAGGACGTGCTACTGGGTATTAGAGGTAGTGGTGTGTACTGCAATCTGGACCACAAATGCTGAAAGTCTAGCTGTATGATGGTACAACATGCAATGTGTGGGTCTCATGAGCAATAAAACGAGCTGAAATGTTGTTTGTGTTGATCTCTATTCCCTTTGTATTTAACGGTTCCGGAACTCTTGGAACCGAGGTGATGCAAAACTTTTTTTGATGTGTGTATTTCTGCCATTGGCGACTCTAATTCAGCCAGGCCTTTGCAGTCAGTTCAGTGAACAGGAGAATTCTAGTGAGTGTTCAGTGGAAGTGGTTTGCCCGATTTACAATAAACTGGTACAAGTAACGCCATGAACCATGGATAAGTGGTTATTAGCAGTGGCACTGAACTTCGATGTGCTCCAAGAATAGTAAATTGTGTGTTATTATTATAAATAATAATATTATTATTGTGACTGGTAGTTGCAGTAATTAGACAGAAGCAAATATTGTAGATCATGCAATCCGCTTCTTTTTATCCTATTTTCATTTTATGAAAAAAAAAAAAAAAAAAAGGCTTATGAGATCACCATTTGTCCGTGTGCCTTTCTGTGTGTGTGTGTGTCCACCCTAATAACTTCTAAACGGCTGGAGCGATTTCAATGAAACTCGGTAAGATCATAGCACCATCCTGGTCGACCCCGACCGTGTCCTTCAAATTTTATTGTCTCTCACCAATCCAACATGGCGGCTATGCGAAATATTTCACCAGCATTCAGTATCTCCGAAACTATTACCGGTATCACCCTGAAATTTTGTACGGTGATAAAGGGCACTACTAGAAGTTCACCTATGAGACTTTCAAAAACCTGGTAACTACAAAACCAACATGGCGGCCAAGCGAAGTTGAGACTTTTAAATAGACTTTTCTCGCGATTTAACCATCCAAACGCAATGAAGCTTGGTACAGAAAATATTTAAAGACATGGCAATGCACTGAAGTCTAATTTAGTTCAATTGTTTACATAACCTCAAGATGGCGGCTGTGCGAAATTTTAAAATTAAGTTTTAATTTATTGTGTCCTAATCATGCGATTGACGTTTGAATACCACACATACACAATAATCTTCATGCAATAGTACATAAATAGAAATCCAACCTGGTGACCATCTGAAATATTTAGACGGTTCTCAATATCTACGAATCCATCACAACAATCAAACTGAAATTTTGTATGTTGATAGAGGCAATTAACATGAGTAGGATATATGAAAATAGGCTGTATAGTTCTTCACGGAACTACTTGTTTCTTTTGTTCGAAGTAGCGTATGAAAAGTGCGAAGAAAAACAGGAAGAATAAGGGCGTGGGGGGCGCTAGATATTTCATATTTCAGAAAGGGGACGCGACATTAAAAAGTTTGATAACCCCTGGGCTAGAGGGATGGTGGGGTTTACAAAACAACTGGAAACCTACGATTCCTCGGGCAAAGAATCCGTGAAAATAAGTAGCCTACGGTATTACCCTTTCAAGTTACGAGTGCCGCTGAACTTGGCTGCGCAAGCATTTGTTGATAATAGTAGGTGGAACCTTGCGGGTCGATGAGGGAGGGAGGGGGTCAGCAATAACGGAGTGCAGTCTGCACGTAAGTCAAGCAGTATTGCGCGCGCTGCTTGTGTTAAACAGAAGTTATATTGTGATGTGAACGGAAAAGTTAATAGTAATGGGCGAATTAAGAATGGTGCATTTCTAATTGTTTCGCAACAGCACAGCTAATCGTAACAGGTTCTCATGTCACCACGTGGAGAAAAACTATAATTGAAGCTACTGTAGCAGTATCTTATCCTACCCACGTGACTGTACTTGTCATCTAGTGTGACACGTGTAAACAAAGAATAGTTCTCACCTCAGCCACCGGCACTCATATATTGAAAGGCTTATAAGTTCCGCGGCGAAGACGTGTTCGTTAATCGTGCAGCATGGCCTCGGGGGCAGCTGATCCAAGTTCCCAAGAACGTAGGTTCGAAACTCGGCGTTGACAGCCGGTATCCTGAATGTGGTTTTGCCCCGGGGTTTTCCACTCTTTTTCCAGGAAAATGCAGGTATGGTACCGGTCACTTACCCTATCCCCGTCCCTGATACAGTTACACACAGTACTACACTCATCACAAATACCGGTTATCGGACACACTGAATTAACACGAACGTATGGTCTAATGTGCGTTGTTTTGCGGGAATCATTTTTGCCGTCACAGTATCTAAACAGGCTAATCGTGCGATTTATAGACTTTGTGTTAGCACCAGGTTGTGAAACATAACGAAACGAAGAAATGTGGCTCAGGGTGGGTTTACGTACAGCGAAGAGTTCTTCCAAAAATGCATGTTACAGTACTGCAATCACTTAGGATACATTCAACGGTGTCCCACAAAGCTCCTCTATAGGAAGAAGATAATGTAGTGGTAGCTCTCAATTCGTACAGCAAAAAAGTGCAGTGGTATTCACATATATGGGTAAGGTGACCAACACAAACCTAGAAAATTTACTGACTTTTAATTCACTGGCCGTGAAAGCCAATATACAGTACCATCTTTTTGGAAGCCTTCATAGGGAGGTTATGGCTGCTTGAGCTTTTAGTTCTCGCAGTAAAGAGGCACAGGTGCGCTTCATAAAAAAGAGGTAGCGCGCAATTCACTACTCCTGTGGGGTTCCGGACGGGGACATCAAGAACCCGCTGATGAGCCAGCTGGTGTCCTAGGCGAAACCCCACACAAGACACGGCACACAACTAGAAAAATTGCTGAGTTTTAATTCACTGGCTGTGAAAGGAAATATACCATTATTATCTGTGTTTATGAACAAAATTGTAAACGTTAGGAGCATTTGTGTGTGTTTCCTGCCTATTAGTATGTATCCATTTAAGGCAAATCCCCGGAAATAATCGTGACCGACCAGCATCTACCTCGCTGGTTGAACAAATCGCGACTTGAAACTGATCTAACTTGCGGGTGTGAAGAAACTGGCAATAGGAAGAAAATGATGAAACATACTCCGCAAGTGCCAAGTGGCATTCGGACCTGTAATCCAATCAGCTTGTGTAACATGGGTGCTAAAATAAAGCATGCTACCAGCCAGCAATTCATTGTGACCTGTAGACAAAAGGCAGCCAGGCTAATACCACCCAGAAGATTTTACGTGATTTTACTATGTTGATAAGAGGTAAGCCATTATCACCTTGAGCTAGTACCAGACAAAACGGCTCTTCGAACCAGTCTTATTACGGTTATTATGGGAGTACGTAGCGTCGCGAGCAGTGTATCCATACTGGAGTCATGTGACGAGGAAACTGGGACCTGTTTAATGATGCTAACAAGAGTGATAATGAAAGCGGATAGGTGTTAAGTTCTGTCCGACAAGGAGACACTCGTCAATGAAAGAGTAATAATAATTTTAAAAAAATGATCGTGTGTCCTCCGGAGAGGCCGAATGCCACTTGGCACTTGCGCAGTATGTTTCATAATTTCCTTCCTATTGCCAGTTTCTTTGCCCGTGGGCGACCTGCGCTTCGTAATGAGGATAATAATAATAATAATAATATCGTATGGCCTCGGTGCCGGGTGGAAGCTTTGGTATTTGACACCCAAAGGGTAGCTTGCATGTCGAATTTCGTTGTTCCTTGAAGTACTATGAAAGTCAAGGTAGTTAGATATCTAAGCTCGTTGAACAATATAGCGCTTTCTAGTAGAGAAATTAGGAACTTTGTGTTGGTGGTAAATCCAGAGACTAATTTTGCCATTATGAACACGGCCTACTGAATTCAAATGGGTTCTTTGACATGCCAACATCGTATGACATGCGTGTCGTAAATTTTGCCGCCTAGGAAGAAGTGATGATGAAGACGCATTCTCATTATACCTCTGCCGGTGAGGACCGTTGCATTTCTGAGAATTCGAGCCGTCAACTCCTCTACTCCTATTCGTAAGACATTACCCCACATTGTGGAGCTCGGGAGTTGTGACGGCTGACTTAGCATAATGCACTCGGCACACTCATTAGTGCTTGCCACACTATTAATTGTTTGTGTGCAAATTTGAGAAATGTCTTTGGTGAGGCGAGTACAGTCGCAAGTAATGACTTCGCTCACCGGCAGATATATAACGTGGGCACAGTACACCCAGTCCCCGAGCCACGGGAATTATTAGAATCCCTGATGGCTCTGCCGGGAACCGAACCCGGTGCACTTCGGGTCAAAACCTAGCGTGGTAACCGTTTAGCTACGGAGCCGGACAGAGTAATAATACAAGCGTTAATTTCTGTAGCCTAACACAATGAGACATTCGCTAATAACGCTTAGCTACTAATCTGACACTTCTCAGTTTTGCCCCACCAGGCTGAGTGTACCCCGTTCCAACCCTCAGACCAGAATTAAATTTTTTGGCAGAGCCGGGAATCCAAACCGGGGTCCTTTGTGATGACAGTAGGTAGTGTGTATGTGCATCTGTAATTACTAGGATCAGGAATTGGGTAGTATTTGATTTAGTCTGCGTGGGAGTGTGAAAAAATCCGGGGATAAAATGACACTCAGGTTGGCTGCAGTCAACTCCGGGATTCGAACTATCGCTGTCCGAACTTGCTCATCATGCGTGACTTAACAAGCATGCCTACGAGGTGGAATAGACTAGAATAATATGGCTAAAAATACGATCACATGATAAGAGTTCGTGCTATGGGTGCTAATTTTGGGACTACGTGCCTAGAACTCATAAATCAGATCCCGAATAATAGAAAAGGCTACCGTTTTTTTTCTTTTTCTAGATCACAACTGATAACCATTAGAAGGGAATTCATGAATCCATTGGCTTTGTGTGCGACCTTGAAACTTATGTAAATTCTGTTATCGAGCTGCATGCCTCCATCCTACAGCTAACATTCAGAACTATTGCGTCTGGTAACAGGTTATACAATCAATTATAGTATTACATTTTTAGCCTATTTCCATTTATGAAAAATTAGGCTTATGAGATCACATTTTATTCGCGTGTGTGTGTGCGTCCGTGTGCGTGTGCCCCCCCCCCCCGTCCCCCCACCTAATAACTTCTCGACGGCTGGAGCTATTTCAATGAAACTCGGTAAGGTCAGTGCTATTTTGACCGACCCCGACCGTGCCCTGCACAATTTATTACGTCTCACCAATCCAACATGGCGGCTGTGCGAAATATTTCACCGGTATTCTATATCTCCGAAACTATTACTTATATCACCCTGAAATTTTGTACGGTGATAAAGGACACTACTAGACGTTCATCTATGTGACTTTCAAAAACCTGTTAACTACAAAACCAACATGGTGGCCAAGCGAAGTTGAAACATTTAAATAGACTTTTCTCGCAAACGCTGTGGAACCTGGTACTCCAAACTACTACGCATATTGCAATGCACTGACATCTAATTTAGTAAATTGTTTACACAACCTCAAGATGGTGGCTGTGCGAAGCAAAATTTTAAAATTAAGTTTTTATTTCTTGTGTACTAATGCGATCGAAAACAACGTTTCCATAATGAACGTACACAATAATCCTCATCTAATAGTACTGCACATAACTCTATGGCCTACATATATTAAAATCCAACATGGCGACCATCCGAAATATTTAGACGGTTCTCAACAGGCTATCTACGAATCTATTACAGCAATCAAACTGAAATTTTGTATATTGACAGAGAATATTAACATAAGTAATATATATGAAAATAGGCTATATAGTTCTTCACGGAACTACTTGTTCAAGATGTGAGGCAATTGACATTTTTTACTTTCGCACAAACTGGACTGAAGAAACTAAGTAAGTAGTTATCACTCAAACTGGGCTCTAGGCTGAGGGACCTGGGTTAGATTCCTGCCTCTACCAAGAAATTAAATTCTGGTCTGAGGGTTGGAACAGGGTACAAAAATGTTTTCTAAGGTACTTATATTACAAAGACAACAATATATCTGCATTTAAATCAAATAAATCATATACTCAACTACTGGATGAATTCAACTACATTAGCTTGGCAGCAAGGCGCGAAAACTTACAGCAGGTGTTTTTGTATAAAACAGTTAATGGAATGTTAGATAACAGTGGCTTCTTGCAGCAGATTCATTTCAATGTCAGAGCAGGAAATTTGCGAAATCGAGATCTCTTAGTTTGCAAAATACCAAAAACAGTATATTATAAAAATTCACCATTAGTAAGAATGTGTCTGGTGTACAATAAACTTGCCAAAATCAACAATAGTTTAGACTTCAGCTCTGCATTACTAGTATATATTAAGGTTTTAAGAGCTACAATTCTTACATTGTCAATGAATAAATTGTAAATGTTAGCAACTACCGGTATGGAATATAATCTGTAATTTTGTATTTATGTGTAAATATGCCTAGTACTTATGTTATATCTGAGCTATAGTGTGACTTATGTACCATTGTCAAATATTCTTCTAAAACTTTCTTTCCATTTTTGTTTGTAATATAGACCTAGTATGTAACTTTTTCGTTTGTTAAATCTGTAACTATTCAATATAGTGCTATGTACGCCTTCTGTAATTGGAGCCTAAGCTCTGTTGAAGGTATAAATAAATAAATAAATAAATAAATAAATAAATAAATAAATAAATAAATAAATAAATAAATAAACAATCAGACTCGTGAGGCAAAACTGAGAGGAGATGGATTCGATTCCCTCCTCAGCTGTCCGAGAAGTAGTTTTCCGTAGTTTTCTCAATTCTACTCCAAGAATAATGCCAGGATTGTTCATAGTTCGAGGCCCCTTTCCCAATCCTAGCCTCATTTACATACATACATATTTCAGTTTCCTTCTCAAAGCTGCTCGCAGAGCGAAAAAGAACAGTAGCACTCCGTATTAACGTTCTGTCTTTGCGGAACGGTATGATTTAACAACGTAATACCTAAGGAAGAGACGGGGCTCACCAATTTGGATACGAGGTAGTGTAAAAATCATGAAAAATGACATCAGTTTTTTTTTTGCGTCAATACATTCTCTGAATTTCTATGGCGGTACGGACTGTCTTGGCCATTAAGGGCATTCTAAGGAACGTGCGTACCTTTAAATTATCTCTGTTAGTTATAGTCTAGTAGTTAGTTATTGTTGTTTTAAGGGGAGGAACTACGAGGTCATCTGCCCCTTAGTTATAGTCTATGTGATGTTTTGTTAAAATACTGAAAGTGGTGATTGACCTCCAAACTTGCTTGTTTAGAGTGAATATGTGATTGTAGTCGGAAACAAGACAACATAACGATGTAGCCAAGCTAGATAAGAGATTAATAAGAGAAACATGTTATTGGATCAGGATGTACGATGTATCTTTCTTCAATAAACCGAGGCCGGTATTAATTTCAGCATTAAAGGTGCCGAGACATTCTCATTAGACCGGGGAGCGCTTATATGGCTACTAGCTTATGCGTGGCGAGAATTAAATCCACGGTAGATAGTGATGAAGACAACTGCTCTCACCAGGACACGCAAGACTCAATTAGATAAGTAGGGCGGCTTCGGTGGCGTAGTTGGTAGCATGCTGAGCTTCTATGCCCAAGATAGCGGGTTCAAACCCGGCCGAAGCCGTCGGATTTTTTAAAAGTGTTAAAAATTCCTCAGTATGCCTTCCTTCGGAGGGGAAGTAAAGCCGGCGGTCCCATGTCATAGATTTATGGCATGTTAAAGATCTTTCCACTAATTACACCTGTGTGAAACTAAATTGGATAGGTTAAGAATATAAACAACGCTCTTAGGTTGCTACGTTCGTTGCCAAGAGCCGACTGCGGTGGCGTCTAGTAGCTAAGTTCTGAACTAGGCCTAGTAGTCGTTGACGGTGGCGTTTGGCGGCAAAAGAAGGAACTATTTGAAAATTCAAAGTTGCAGTCCCTACTTGAATTAAAAAACAGATACACACACTAATACAGTCATCACAATTAACACCGGCTATCAGACAGATTCTACACACACCCAAAGTACACGGGGCTACATGACCGCGTTGTCGCAGCCCCTAAACTAAGGAACCAACCAACCAACCAACCTAGATAAGTAGCCTGTACAATACAAACTGAATTGACCATTTAACTACAATCACATATTCACTGATTAAATGTCCAAATAATAATAATAATAATAATAATAATAATAATAATAATAATAATAATAATAATAATAATAATAATTGCCGTTTCCATCTCCTTGTAGGCCTTTCATTAGTTTCATTCAACACTACGACTGAAATAAAATCCAGGGAAAGAAATATGCCATGTGAAACATCTGAACCAGGCCCGACGAGAGAGAGGGGCAAGCGGGGCTATTGCCCCAGGGCTCGACGAGCTTAAGGGGCGCGCGATGGCTTACAGTAGACTACTTCATTCAAATTCATTACTAAACCATTTTGAATTTTCTTTAGAGAAGACCATGTTCAATGTAAACGCAACCATTGAATAGTTTCCAAAACATTATCGGAAGAACTGTAACGAATTTTAAATATCCATTGTGTCTTTTGCTTCTCAGCTGGGTTATCAGAGTTGTTAGTTTAATTTATAACGAACGGAAGTTAAAGATTATCTTTATAAGGCGGTAAGCTTCTAATTCAAACTCTGAGGAATCTTTACTCTGTATAAAACGAAGTCCCCTATTCTTGGATGTCATGGGTAATCTAGAGAACCACTGGATGGATTTTGATGCGGTTTCCACCATTCTGTAAAGGATATCTCCAGGAAGGTTTCTGTAGAAAATAATTTATTTAAGATCAAAGGAAGCCGAGCAGTAACGATTTCAGAGAAAAAGTCGAAAAACCCTGAAAAACCCTGGCGTCCGTGCGCTTTTTAAGCTTACGCAGGGCAAACCGTTAAAAATATCAATATATTATGAGTATAAGAATTGTTCAGCATGAAAGTTCTACAAGAAAGTCCGCGAGAGCGTATCTCTATCATCAATACATGGCCCAGTATAGAATAAGTGTTTTTAAGTTTACATTTCTTCCAACACTCTCCATTCAATTACTGAAGCGACAGTTTACGAGCTAGCTGGGGCGAGCCTATCACCCCAGTTACAGCCTAGCTAGCGGACGCGTCTATTAACCCAGATACAGCCAGCAGCAAACTGTCGAGTCGTGTTGAGTTAAGACTTCAGAGAAGAGTGATTGTATTTGGAGTTTCCCTGGAAGTTCAACTCAGCTTTTCTTCATTTCGCCTGTGAACTTTTCGTTCTGCAAAATACACAGACAAGTTAAGATTGGACGGAAGGAGGGATTTGTGTTTCATGCACCTCGCCATTCAAAAATTACTGACAAGAATTCGTTGCATATGCATCTCTATACTCCAGTCAGTGATTTTAACCCATCATGCCGAGACGTAAAACGGATATTGGTCGTAGTTCATTGACATCGACAAAAAAGGCGCTTATTACGTAATACATAACTGTTCCCGGGCGAAGCTGGGGCGGGTTGCTAGTGTCACTATATAGACCTACTCGTATTTCATACCTTTTCTGAAAGAAGAATGGCTTATTCATGTGGAGCCTGAACACGGTCATATTAACTAAACAAAAATTAAATTTTAATTGCACAGTGATCATAATATTGAAGTTTTTTTTTTCGTGTGGTCTCCTCAGAGACCTACTGTAGTGCAGGTCTTTCTATTCGACGCCCGTGGGCGCCCTGCGCGTCGGGATGAGAGATGGAATTGATTAAGGTGAATGAAATTGGAGAAGGATGTGGAAGGAAGCGGCCGTGGCCTGTCAGAAGGTACCGTCCCAGCATTTGCCTGGTGTTGAAAATGGGAAACCACGGAAAACCATTTCAAGGACGGCCGACGGTGGGGCTCGAACCCACGCGTCTACCGAGTCAGCAGAGAGCTTGGCCCCATGACCTAACACTGCGCTTTAGCCAGCGTAGCCACTACTGTCGGTAATATTGAAGTAAAACAACAAGCAATGATGAGACAAAAAGTTAAATGGCCGAAGAACTCAAAAATAAGTAACCTGATATTCAATATGGACATGCTAAATTTCAGGGAGTTTTTCTTATGTGTTTAGCAAGTTCAAGCTTAATACTTGCAAGATTATGTCGCAGGTTGAAAAAAGTGAATGGGCCCGGAAGTCCTCGACTTAGGACCCGTGATCGCTCTCTACGGCCCTGATCTGAACTCTTATGATGACCGCACGAACTTACCTTGCATAAACCACGGCGGTGCTGAATCTGTGGAAATTTCCATTCTCTATCGCGATAGAAAGTAAAGCACATGACACGAGCGAATCCTTACAGCCTCTCACTGCACAGCTCACGTCTCAAGAGTAACTGATAGCAAGACAGTGTATTGTCACGAAGAAAATGCACCTTGATCCCACATATTTCAAGGTTCAGTGGGGAGCAGGCGGGGAGGAAAGATAATGGTTGGTGTATGTCAGCAGGATTTACGGTGGGCGATCAGACGACACTAGCTCGTCTTCACGAGACTCAAGGAAAATATTTCGTCAAAATATTATATGAGAAAAAGGACCCGTTGTAGATGATGCCAATCCTTGCCTCGTTAAGTTCATCATGCGCATATGGTACCACGCTTGACAATTCAATACTGAAAAAAAAAAAGTCGGCGAAATATCGGGGAACGTTCACTTCGCTCGTTGTTACGGAAATGTTCACATCGGCTCCTACCAGCACCCCCACCAAAATGTTGACACGCATGATATTAAGGTTTTGAAATGAATTATCAATAAATGATATTCATTTATTGATAATTCATCCGCTCAAATGGAAACTACATCATATTCCCTTCGGGAATATTCAAAACCTTATTTGTATTGCCAAGGTAAGGCTTTTGTTTTTATGAAAGGGAGTTAGACTCCCGTAGCACATTGGCAAGCTCGTGACGTCAATACTGCTTGCATTTTGTGTCTTGCATGGCCTTCTCAGTATGTGCTAGCCACGATAGGTGTGTCTGTACCAACTGACGAGCCCAACGGCACACTGGGGCGAAACGCTGGCATTGTTTGAGCTAACCGGACCATTTTTATCATTTATTGATAACGCATGATATTAGTCATGAATTAGAACATTAAAAACCATTAGGCTATACTTGAAAATCCACAGCCTGCTTCCAGTCTGCGACCAGGTCAGAAATGGAATGAATGAAGCCCCCATCTAGCGGCGAGGATATGAACTGTGCCGGCTGCCGAGGCCTGACGCACTCCTCCGGGGAAATGATTAAATGAATGACAGATGAAATGAAATGATAGTGGAGAGTGATGCTGGGAAAACCGGAGTACCCGGAGAAAAACCTGTCTGCCTCCGTTTTGTCCAGCACAGATCTCACATGGAGTGACCGGGATTTGAACCACGGACCCAGCGGTGAGAGGCCGGCGAGCTGCCGCCTAAGCCACGGAGGCTTCATTAGGCTATACTTATCATGTACTATTGTTACTAAGAGGCATAATATGGCAAAGTTGCAAAGCGAAGCGACGGTAGAGCAATGTAAACAGTGTGGCAATCAGTTTGCTCTGATCTTATGTGTATAATAACATAACCTCTCATTACTCTCGAATGCCTTCGCTCTTAAGAACCTCAAAAAAAGCAACAAATGCCTTTGCAGCGTGTGACAAAACTTTTATTTTCCTTAACTTTTATACCCTCATCAAACTTTTGACAGTTTTGCCTGTGTCTGTAGCTACCGCCAAGCGGAGTTTTCCGAATTTGAGTAGGTTGAAACCATAGAAATTCTACTGAAAACAGACGCAACAGTCTAGCATTGTTATCTTTTCACAGAGACATTTATCAGCACTGACGAAGTTATAATAGATTTGGTAATGCTTCAAGAAACCTTGACATTATATTATAGTGTAATTTGACAATCAAAACAATAATGTTAATTATGTTTATATAAATACTATCAAGTGAGCAAGATGATTGTATTAACAACATGTAGTTCCGTGAAGAAATATACAGCCTATTTACATACATCCTATTTACGTTAATTGCCTCCATCAACATACTAAATATCAGTTTGATTGATCTAATAGATTCGTAGATATTGAAAACCAACTAAATAATGCGGATGGTCGTCATGTTGGAATTTTATATATGTAGGTCTTACAGGTATGTTCTGTTACATGAGGATTATTGTGTACGTGCGGTATTCAAACTTCAATCGCATGATTAGGACACAAGAAGTAAAAACGAGATTTTAAAATTTCGCACAGCTGCCATCTTGTGGTTATGGAAACAATTGAAAAAAAATTAGATGCCAGTGGATTAACATGTGTATAAGGATTTACTGTACCAAGTGTCACTGCACTCGGATGGTTAAATTGCGAGAAACGACCATGTGAATATTTATACTTCGCGTCGCCGCCATGTTGGATTTGTGATCACCAGGTTTTTGAAAGTCCTATAGGTGAACTTATGTTCATAGCCCCTATGAACATTAATAATTCAGTTTGATTGCTGTAATAGATTCGTAGATATTGAGATCCATCTAAATATTTCGGATGGTCGCCATGTTGATTGTTATATGTATAGGCTTAGATCATGTACCATTAAAGGAAAATTATTGCGTAGGTTCATTATTCGAACTTTCACTTCGATCGCATGATTACGACACAAGAAATAAACACTTAATTTTAAAATACGACAGCCGCCATCTTGAGGTTATGTATACAATTGAACTAAATTAGATGCCAGTGCATTGCAATGTGTATAAACATTTCCTGTACCAAGTTTCATTGCGTTTGGTTGGTTAAATCGCGAGAAACGTCTATTTAAAAGTCGCAACTTCGCTTGGCCGCCATGTTTGTTTTGTAGATACCAGGTTTTCAAAAGTCACACAGGTGATCTTCTAGTAGTTCCCTTTATCACCGAAAAATATTCCAGGGTGATATCGGTATTAGTTTCGGAGATATTGAATGCTGGTGAAATATTTCGCACAGCCGCCATGTTGGATTGGTGAGACGTAACAAAATTTGAAGGGCACGGTCGGGGTAGCCCGGAATAGTGCTACCGACTTTAATTGAAGTCGCTCCAGCCAATTAGAAGTTATTATGGGGGACACACACACGCCATCACACACAGACACACGGACAAAAGGTGATCTCATAAGCCTATTTTTTTTTTCATAAATGAAAATAGGCAAAAGAAATAACATGGTCGGTTGTGTTTGACAAAAACCAAACATAAAACATCACGACAAATTGGTTGAAAAGTGATGCCAGATAGCCTTAAAACTCATAATTTTGCAGCAAATTATACAAAAGTTTCCCTGGGATGAGACTCAAACCCTCTTTTCTTTGGGGGTTATTCCATGCCCCCAAAACCCCGAATAGCCCCCCAAATAAAACTATAAATACGCCCCTGGCTCCTACTATAACTGTATTGCATGTTAGTGTCTCCCACGAGCACAGAGACAGCAGTGACCCCTTCCACTACCTTCCATCTCCTCCTTTCCCCTCTTCGCTCACGGGTTTACGAATGTATTAATACGAAGGTGGATCAAAAAGTTAGTTGCACTAACGCGCTGCAGCAGGTCGGTGTGTGTCGCAAACGTGGACTTAGCGGAGAAAGGGACAGACACAGCCCACACGTATGTTAGGCATGTCGCTGTGGTGTCTCGTCTTGTATGGTGTGAATAGCGGCCAAATGCAATGGCGCGTCGACTGGACGTTCCCTCCAAATATGAGGTGCGTGTGACAATCCGATTCCTATGGGCCAAAAAGAAGAATTGCACGAACATTCATCGTGAAATTAGTGCTTGTATGGGGAGCGGGCCATTTCCCGCAAGGGGTCGTAAAGTGGTGTCAGCAATTCGAAGCCGGACGCACGGATATCTCGAGGGCAGGCCCGTAACGTCCAGGACCCGTGCCAATGTTAATAGTGTGAATGCGATCATTAGACAGGTGGTCGACGTTTCCAGACCGATGAGGAGGTGAAGGCCGCTGTCTCCGTGTGGTTGCAGAATGCTGGAGGAACTTTCTATGCATCCGGCATCGACAATTTGGTTGTGCGTTCGCAGAAATGTTTGGAGTCTCATGGAAACTATGTGGAAAAGTGACGTTACATTGTATGTCGTTATAGTTGTGTTGCTGTTGTATAGGTGGTGTAATAAATGGCCATAACTGAGAAGTGCAACTTACTTTTTGATCTGCCCTCGTAATTGCATAAATCACACTCTTTATACAACTAAAGTTCTTTAGCAGGAACGCTGCGCATCTCATAGTTTAATACAAGGCGACAACATCGGCGAGGGAAGAATAAAGCGCAAATCGTCGGTGAAATATCAGATAAATACAATACTAAACACAATACTAAGAATGCATTCGAGTTACCCATCCAAGTGTCTCAATTTTCTCAACGTTCAGTGAACAATATATGGCCTCGCATTATCGTGAACGAGAGAAACATTGACGATTCACGAACCCAACTTTCTTCAAGAATAATTATTATAAGGGCCCTTTAATAATAATAATAATAATAATAATAATAATAATAGCGTGAGCTGCAATTCTTTCGATAAATTGTCATTAACATTCAAATCTCAGACCCAGGGAAATTAAACATACAAAGTTAAAGTTAAAATCCCATGACCTGGCAGGGAATAAAACACATGGCCGTTTGTATCAAAGTCTGGTTGGTTGTTCAGTTTAGGGGCTGCGACAACGCGGTCATGTAGACCCGTGTACTTCGGGTGTGTGTAGAATGTGTCTGATAGCTGGTGTTAATTGTGATGGCTATTAGTGTGAGTTATCTGTTTTCAAAAAACTGCAGACATTCGATCTTCAAGTAGTTACAACTTTTGCTACCAAACGCCACTGTCAACGACCAACTAGTTCTGAACTTGATTACTAGATGCCACCGCAGTCTGCTCCTGGTGACGAACGTTGGAACCTAACAGCGTCAGTCAAATCTAACCTATAATTTAGCTTCACACAAGTGTAATTAGTGGATGATGATGATGATGATGATAATTGTTGTTTTAAGGGGCCTAACATCTAGGTTATCGGCCCCTGATGGTTTGGGTGATCGTGAAGATGAAAATGAAAAGCGAACTTAAAACTAAAACTAACTACTAACCTACATACTAGAAGAAGAAATGGAAAACTGAAGGAGAATAAGGCAAATAAAAGGACAGAAGGAAAAGAAATGCCCTCAACCCTCGGAGAAGGCGGATTGAGGGACTTGGAAGGAAGGAGAGCCATGAAAGGCATATAGGAAAGTGAAAGAGGAGAGGGTCCGCCCCAAAGGTAAGGGACAAAAGGGGAAAATGGACCCAGCTCAGGAATCCCTCGGGGTCGCCAACTCCCGAACTCACCAGCCGTGAGCCCCTGAGGGTGTAGCATTATCTAGGGTGCACCAGAAGTGGTGGGGCTACATACACCCTGCCTCCTTAAGGGCCTAGAGCACAAGGCAGGAGGTAAAAGGAAGAGGAAAAGAAGGCTGACCCCTCGCAGAAGGAGGGAATCAGAAAAGATGAGACAAGGGCCAATTAAGGCGGGAAAGGAAGAGACTCCCTAGGCCTCGGATACCCTAATACCGTCGGGGTCGGAAGAGAACAAGAGTTGACCAAGGGAGGTCGACAGGAAAGAAGAAGGAGAGGAGCCCGGCACAAGTAAGTGGAAGCAATGCCGGACTCAGCTGGGGTCCCGTGGTGTAATTAGTGGAAGGTTCCTTATCATGTCATAAATCTATGACATGGGACTGCCGGCTTTATTTTTCTTCCGAAGGAAGGCATACTGAGGGATTTTAACGCTCTTAAAAAATCCGACGACTTCGGCCGGGTTTGAACCCGCGACCTTGGGCATAGAAGCTCAGCATGCTACCAACTACGCCACCGAAGCCACTTGTATCAAAGTCTAGCGTGGTGTACACCTGCTCTAGTAATAATGGTAAATTATAAATTATACGCGTGCTTTAAAATTATACCCACGTCGCGTCGTGGAATAACGCACCTTCTGACCACACTGCTGCAGCAGTAGGTATACTGTACTCCTTAGGGCTTCATCACTGGAACTGAATGTAGGGCAAGAGCGTCCAATCGATGTTGAGGAGGCTCACCGCGTGTTCTCAGTATAAATATAACCACTTTCGAGGCCACACTCGTTGGATGCCGAGACGATTCGCCAGCTCAGACCTAGCCTACATCCAAAGCAAGAACGATTATCTTGATCAGTGATCGACGAGCTTGGAGGCAGGGCATCCGTGTAGGCCAGAAGTCCCGAACTGGGGTGCGTACTTGCCAGGTCAAATGCATAACCTCATGGTCTCCGGGTCTGCAGTCTCTGCAGTGGATAGCGGAATTACGTGAACGGACAGGGTTGAGCGGTAGTGGGTACTTATACGAAATATTGAACTTGCTCTAATTGGGTGCAATTTGTCTTGCCCCTTCAAATCCTGAGGCGGCTTCGGTGGCGTACTTGGTAGCATAATGAGCTTCTATGCTCAAGGTTGCGGGTTCAAACCCGACCGAATTCACGGATTTTTAAGAGCGTTAAAAATTCCTCAGTATGCCTTCCTTCAGAGGAGAAGTAAAGCCGGTGGGCCATGTCATAAATGTATGCTATGTAAAAGAACCTTCCACTAATTACACTTGTGTGAAGCTAAATTGTAGGATAGATTTGACTAACGCTCTTAAGTTCCAACGTTCGTCGGCAGGAGCCGACTGTGGTGCCATGTAGTAACCAAGTTCAGAACTAGTTGTCGTTGACGGTAGCATTTGGTAGCAAAAGAAGGAACTACTTGAAAATTGAATGACTGCAATCCTCACCTGAATTACAGAGAACACACACTAATACAGCCATCATAATTCGCACCGGTTATCAGACACATTCATAATAATAATGTTACTATTCGTAATGTTGACTTTTGGGCTTATGGCGTGTTTTATTACCGTATATTAAAATTCGACGCGTTTCGAAAGAAACCGGCTACAATCTCAGTGAATCCTGGCTACCTATTATCAGAACCCTGAGAAAGTATTTCATTGCTGCTTTCCGTTGTCCCTAACATGGAATGGCGTCCATCTTTGGACACCTTCTATATGTTCTTTGTTCCGTTCTCTTAGCCATCATTTGTCGTACTGTGCCCGTTTAGACCGGAGTCCGCACGACCACATATGCATTTTACCAATAATCAGTCAGCACGAGAATCAAAATATCCCGGAGCGCCAGATGGGTTAAAGCAAATCGCAAAAACGACATCAAATTTATAAAAATGCTTTGCTGATTTTTGGCTCAATGCAACAATAAGGATAGAAGGAGATTTAATTGGGTGAAACACATCTGGTAAAATTATCTCAGTTTATTTAAAGTTAAAATCTGACTGCAAGAATAATGCTCAAAGCAGCATCATCCACGTGTGGCGATCCACACTCTTATTTACACACAATATACAGAAATCTTCCAAACACATTTGACAATCTTTTTGAAAACACAAGTCCGATTGTTAGTCCTGTGGACTGTGTTCCAAAATTATTAACATTTTAACTCCAGTGCAAAATGAATTGTCCATACTGGAAATAACGTAGATCACTGTTTGACTATTTACATGGTATTAACACTCGTAGAATAAATGTTTATAGAATTTCTTAGACTTTCATTTGTTTTCCAGTTTTCCAAAATATCGTTGAAACTATTATTATCATCGTAGCAACACAAATTATTAACACATATTAACAACATCTGAAAAGTATTTGACCATTGAGCATAGCATCGAAGAACTGTGCGAAGCACAACAACAATTAATTGTTCTTCTGACATTAAACATTCGAGAAGTGACTCGATTATGAACTTCAAGTTCCAAACAAAACATATGATTTCTGAATCATCAACTTGATCAATAAATGGCTGAACCATTCAACTATTAGATTTTCCACTTGGAACTATTATGAAAAAAATATTTATATTTATGGCCATTTCTAGCAACTTTCACAACTTGCAATTCTTCGACAGAATGCGGAAATTAGAATTGTAGTCTTATAATGAATTCATTTAGTTCATGGCACTAGGATTGAAAATATCCTTCAAATTATTCGTGGTTAAAGAATTATTTTAAATTGGCAGTGGCCCATTCTACTATTTGTGTAAGAACACAATATTATAACAACAACAACAACGGCAAAGGTCTTCCTCTGAAGAAGAATAAACTACTATCATGACAAATCCGGGTTCTAGCAAAATCAAATTCTAAATGGAATTCGTAAACAAGGTTGAAATAAGAACTGATGGTTTCAAAGAAATAACCTTCGGGTTATTCATACGACGAAATGTGTGGCTCCAATACTCCTCCTATAAACCTGAGCCATCGAACCTGCTATTTGATTGATGCTCGAAAAAACCTTCATTCCTGCGACTTAAACCTGCGCACCTGGGAATGGCATTACAACTATTCCACACACATAAATTATCTTCCCAAAATGTATACAATAAATCAAGCCTCTGCTTGTCATCAACACTGGAAGATTAATAAACTTACAAGTTTATTTTATTTTCCCATTCAGTTCAACCCGTGAATTTACCATACTTATGAAAAGCTTCATTTCACTTTCGAAGTGTATTTACGTCATGATTTTATATAAATACAAAAATCCTATTTGATACAAATATCAATTGCTTCCCGTTTCATGCCTCTCCGTGTTATATGAAACATATACTTTGCTCATAGCAAATATCAACTGTTCAACCAGAACTGAAATGTAGGTTGAATGCGGGCTTGCGCTAACCACTCTCCTTCGGAAAATCTCCTGTTCCAAACTAGAAATGTTTCAACTACTTTATAGGCTCTTTCTCAATACATATGATTGTTATAAAATATAATATCCAAGAATTATTTAGAAAAATTATGAAAATTATTATTATTATTATTAGTGGATTATTATTATTATTATTATTTCAAATATGTTTAATTATCATCTCATTATGTGAGAATCCACATGTTCGAACCTTCGAATATGGAAAAAATATCCATTCCTCAACAAAAATAAATTTAACTTTTACAGTTACATCGGCTGATTACCGTGATTTCCCAAAAATATGAAAAATTCAAATAAATGCTCAAAATGCTCGGTCATCGATCCTAAACTGTTCTGAGTGCTGAAAATGCTCAGAATAAATCTAACTAGTCTTGCGTAAATCATTACAAGCTTTAAATATGACGAAAAAAATGTGTTGGTCATCTGCAGAAAAATAGTTTGTTCCAATTAGCTAAGCATAAAATAATTCAAATGTGGCTTACATTTCTTGATGTTCTTGAAGTGTCGTAAACCTGGTCTATACCAGATTTATCCGTAGACATGCCCTAGCGGACAAGCACGTATAATCCTTGTATCGGCCGCCATTGTAGACCCACAAATCGTCTAGTCAGACATAGTGGTAGTATTCTTCGACGTTTTAAATGACTGTGGCTCCATTTTAATATGGGCTTCTAACAAAGCCATAACAGTTTGTTTGAAAAGGGTCAGATCTAAGCGATCTCTTCTTAAATGTGTCAGTTGTAACTTAACTCACTGTAATCTCATCAGTACAAGAAAAACGTTGACAGTCTAAGCAGTTAACGGCTGTTCTGAAGATCGTTCCCTGGGCATGGTTTGTATATCACCATCTGCCATGCGCTAGACAACTTGCAGTTTCCCTTGCGTAGACTAATGAACGCCACCGTTATAGACTATTCTTCAATGTACTGACGGATCGAAGTGGTTAAATAGTTACAAAATATGAAAACTGACTTTAAATGGATTTAAACATCCAAGTATTAATTTACTATTGGACTGTGACAAATACTATTTTCTAGACCAAGTCTAGCATATGTCCTTTAAGAAATATAAATATTTCCACCAATGTCTGTAGAAATACAATCACCTCAGTGATTCTCCTCACCAGAAACTTACTAAGTTCCAACTCGTTTGCGCAGCACTTCTCGTGACTATCACGATTTGAAAAGTACTTCTTCGTAGACGTGGCAACCATGTGCCTTGGCTCAGCGTAGACGCAACTTGTTCGCCAAGTGCTTGTGATGAATTGAGCTAACTAAGCCTGCTCCAGCTTGCTTTTATACAAAAACGGTCAGGGTCACGCGTCATCGCCTGATATCTAGAAATCCTCATATCTCTTGAATCCCTGGTCCGATTTACTTGATATTAATTGCATTCTCTTTCATTTGGCCGTGCCAGTAATCTGATCCCAGTCTCAAGTCTCTGCTCCATAGTTAACTATTTAATCAATAAATAGTCTCCACCTCTGCTGTTACTCGCTACGTCATTTACCATCCAACTATCGGTAATTTCCTTCGAATGGCTTCGAGAAGCAATGTAGCGCGATATTCAAATATCTGAACTTTCAAAAGCTGCTACAGCCTTTCCCTTGATATCTAGGTGTCTGAAACTTGGAATACCCATTCCTAGATTTGGGCACAGTACGGTATTCAAGATTATTCCTGACGAAGAAAGACTTGGTTTCTTTCGAAACGCGTCGAATTTTAGTATAATAAAACACGGCATAAGCCCAAAATTCAACATTATGAATAGTAACACGGGCCGTGAAAGTCTAAATGATAATAATAATAATGTTATTGGTTTTACGTCCCTTTTAACTATCGTGGCTTTTAGAGACGCCGAGGTGCCGGAATTTTGCCCCGGAGGGGATCTTTAACGTGCCATCAAATCTACTGACACAGCTCCCTCGCATTTGCGCACCCTCAAATGCCAGCTGACTGCGCCAGGATACGAACCTGCAATCCTGGCCCCAGCAAGCGAGAACGTTACCACTGAGCCACGCAGCCATCCAGCCAGACGGATTCAACACACACCCAAAGTACACGGGTCTACATGACCGCGTAGTCGCAGCCCCTAAACTGAGGAACCAACCAACCTTCAAATCCTGCATATCGGGCGAGAGCTCCCGCTAAGAGCCCAGTGCTCAGTTCCGAGCCTTCACGACAGCTCTGTTATGCCAGGCGGGACAAGCTTGTCTCCTTTGCTTTGCCCTGTTATAGCCCGCGTCACTTATGGTTACAGTTTGAGGTTATAAATTTAAATAAAATGCGTATACGTTAACCATGTTAAATTGGTCAACAATTTTATCGGTATTGACTAACGGTAAAATACAGTGAGTCCGGAAATGTTCTCCGCAGAGCCTACATGCGTCTGCGAGAGCTAGCTATAGCAGCTACGTTGGCAGCACGGCTGCCACTTGCATGATAACAAACAGTAAACTTTGTACTCACCAAAGCCATTCATAACAGATGCTGGAAGTGTTCTCCTTGTGTTCGAAGACAGACAACACGTCTGCACATATTGTCGAAAATTTTCACTAAAGTTTATTGCGTCGACTTTTACAAATCTACACCCTCAGTAGCAGAGCTAAGCCCAGATACCAACGAGCACGCATGCATATCGAACGCAGACGGACGGAACGTTCAGAGTTGTCGAGTGCCTGGGGCTGGAGTAATCGGATAATTTATTGTAAAACATATGCACGTCCAAGCTCTTACTGAGTAGGCCTACCTACTTCTACAAAAATAAAGAAAGCCCCGATAGCAAAACTCCAGAATGCTGTAAATTTCCATTACATCGCCTGAAGAGTGTGCTATCTATTAATAGAATCACCCTTCAGTCGGTCAATACGAGTGATATGAGTGAACCCAATAAGATTGGTCGGTTGGTTCCTCAGTTTAGGGGCTGCGACAACGCGGTCATGTAGACCCGTGTACTTTGGGTGTGTGTAGAATCTGTCTGGTAACCGGTGTTAATTGTGATGGCTGTATTAGTGAGTGTTATCTGTTTTTAATTCAAGTGAGGACTGCAGACATTGCATTTTTTCAAGAAGTTCCAACTTTTGCCGTCAAACGCCACCATCAAAGACTGCTAGTTCAGAACTTTATTACTAGATGCCACAGCAGTCGGCTCCTGGCGACGAACGTCGGAACCTAAGAGCGTTTGTCGAATGTTTAACCTATATTATAATTTAGCTTCACACAGGTGTAATTAGTGGAAGGTTCTGTAACATGCCATAAATCTATGACATAGGACCGCCGGCTTTACTTCCCCTCCGAAGGAAGGCATACCGAGGGATTTTTAACGCTCTTAAAAAATCCGACGACCTCGGCCGGGTTCGAACCCGCGATCTTGGGCATAGAAGCTCAGCATGCTACCGACTACGCCACCGAAACCGCTCCCAATCAGATTGAACCGGGAATAACAATTAGCCAAATTTATTCACCTAGTTCCTGAAATAAGTACATGTATTAATTATACGCTTAGAACAAAACACTTCTCACACAAATAGGGGGCTAAATTTGGACGACTAGTTTCGATCGTCAAACGATCATCAACGTATCTTGTTCACTTAGGCTAATTTAGGTTCGGTGGATATGTACAGTACTTTCATTTAATGAGCATCAAGTTGAGAACGCCTGCTCTATAGAGATAACTCTAAATATAACACTTTCCTTCTGTCAATAAACATGAATAAAATTAGTTAAAGTTCTCAACGAGACCTTGAACATGGCGGACAGCGGCAAGCGTGGGCGACAGTAAAACAAACAAGTGACGTCATTTATGTTTTGTATTCAACCGCACGTGACGCGAATGAATTGCATTACACGTGAGAAAGAAGGTAGTAGCGTATTATAAGGTTCTCGCACTAAGCGACGTTGTAATACGCAGGGTTCAAAAAGGACACAAGATATTTTCGTCTAAATGTTAGGATATTTCAGTGACGAAGCCAGGATTTCATTTCGGACGGTCTACAGGAACGTTAATTCCTCCTTTCACCATTTACTGGTCTGATCGTAATCCCGCACACCCAACATACAAATAAAATACTACTCCCCCACGAAGTCAATGTAAATATCCAACTGACTAAAAACATCTACAATAAGAAGATGCTGAGGCATTACAGCACTGTTGTCAGACCAGAAGGTTTATATGCTTCGGAGATCCTGTGTAAAATCGAACAGGACAAGTCAATCAGCTACTTAAAAGAGAACGCAGACTACTACAGAAGATCTTGGTCAACAGATGGGTTGACGGACAGGTTCGACTTATGTCAAATAAAGAAGTATACAGCAGGATGGAACCAATAACAACAATTAGAAAACTAAGATTGCTGTTTTATGGGCACATCTTCCGTATGAATAATGACCGGCTCACAAAGAAAATCTGGAATTTTCTTAAACCGAAGATCTCCAAGTTGAAATGGTTCCAAGAGTGTGAGAAAGATATGAGATAGGTAGATATTACGGAGGATAAAATCTAAGACAGGAATAGCTTCAGAAGGATGGTGAAAAGCTATCGGGGTTTTATGGTGGAGGCAGAACCCAGAAGACGGAGAGGTCCTTTAACAGAGGAGCGAATGAACAAGCTGATAGATGAGCTCAAGAGATACTGACAAGATGTCAAAGCCGGCAAACGAACAAGACGCAGACACTGAAATGAGAGTGGTGGTTAACACGCAGTCCACAGAGGCTCAAGTCGACGGTTAAAAAAGATATAGAAAGATATACAGATATAAATCCTCAACACTTCCTTCCATAAATAAGTTTGTTATTCCTGGATGTCTTAATATGTGTCCTACCAACCTATCTCTTCTCCTGATCAGCAGTCGCCAGAAGCACCTCACGTCTCCTCTCACTGGCTTTAATATCTCTTCATTTGTTACTCTATCTACCCATCTGGTCATCCTCATCATTTTCCTGTAACACCACTTTTCAAATACCCAATCTTTATTGATTTTGGTACTCTGAATTCCAAAATGGCAATAATTTTCGTTTTTAGCTCCCGTTTTCGAGCTATATGGAGTTTGTCACGTCCTTATTTCTGTTTTAGAAATGGTGAAAGTAATTTTTGAAAGCCTTTGTCTGGAGCGTGGCGCTCTCTTTTCTGCTGCGCCAACGGTCCAAGTTTTACATCCATAGTGCACCACGCTCCAGACAAAAGCTTTCTAAAATTACATTCACCATTTATAAAAACAGAAATAACGACGTAACAAACTTCATATAGCACAAAAACGGGAGCTATAAAACGAAAATTATTGCCATTTTCGGAATTCAGTGTACCGAACAGAAATCTATTTTTGTTGTTTATGTAAAACTTTCATTGTTGAAATAAGATTAAAAGGCCAATGTCCAGTCTTATGTGACCTTGAGACTAATGAAAGCTCTTGAGTCATGGAGGTAGCAATTAAGACCGAGGCGTCCCACAGTTCCGTTACCGTATTACTAAAACTCGGTGGAGAGTCATTGCGTATGAAGCCCGATTAAAACAAGCAGTCCCCTAAAATAATTAAGACAAGAGTATGTTTATAAAACGAGCGTATGCGAGTTTTATAATTTCCATACGAGTGTCTTAATTACCATTATAGGCAAGTTGCATACGACTGTTTATGTTCGACGATAATTATTATAACTATTTTATGTTCGAAGATAAATATTCATAAATATCTGTCGAGATTCTGTCAGTTGACTTCTTCTTCTTCTTGGGAATTGTGTGGGCTCAGCATTTGCTCCTCTACCCAACAACGAATTCTAAAGCTTTGAAACATTGTTTATCCTGAAGTAGCACCAAGAGATAGCGCACAGGTATTATGAGGGATCATTTTGTTATTTTGGTCAAATAACACAAAACAGGCTGTTAAAAACGCGTTAAAATTAAAATGTGTCGTATTATCAACTAGTTATTCTTCAAATTCTATGCCTATAGAATGTCAATGGAAGACAAATCAATTGAGTCCCAAATAGAACAGTCATGACATCTGGCAGAAAAGTTTCGCATAAGAAATCCCTTTACTGGGTTATAATTTTCGTGGAACAAATGCCATATGCTTGCTGCGTCCATGACGTTCCTGTGTGTTTATCTTAACAGCAGCATTCACTAAAATTGTTGGCGAAATCGTATGAATGCAATGCCCTGTGTAGAAATTGGAGTTGCGGATATTAAGGTACAGTGCAATTTATTTTGCAATATTCCGCAGTTTGTTCATGCAAACATTACGGACGGTGCACACCTTCCATGTCAGTATTTATATAGGCTAGGGTAAAAGGATGGTGTGTTGCAAACTCCTGGACGTAGTTTCGTAAATTTCTTGCATATTTCATAGTATTTTATTATTACCGTAAAGTTTCGTGCTGATTTTGTCTTCGTGTTTGGGATTTTAACTACAATGGTTGATCCGATATCTTTTACACTGTCGACTTTCAAATCATGTCAGACATGTATTTTGAGCGCATGTGCGAAGCTATCCTTACCTAATTGGTCAATGAATGAAAATCTTGAGCTCTGATTGGTTGGAGAAACTGTATCATAATGGAAAAGTAGTACTTGAATGACCCTCATTATGATACAGGTTTCTGGCATATAATATTTACATTTCGACATCGTCGATCATCATCATCATCATCATTTTCCGGTTCCAGTGTCTTCCTGGGTCGGGTTGTGAATTAGGTAAGTACTTTCATCTTTGCCTGTCCCTCCACCTCTTCTTTCCTTCTTTGCTATGGTGGGTGAGTGGTTATTGTGCCGGACTACCAACCCCTAGCTTGCAGGTTCGCTTCTGGCCGTTGAAAGTGATTATTGAAAGGCGACAAAAATCACGGCACGTATGTCATACGATGTTGGCATGTTAAAGAACCCATTTGAATTCAGTAGGCCGTGTTCAATGGCAAAATTAATATCGGGATTTACCGCCACCTCCTTTCTCAACTAGAAAGCGCTATAGTGTCAAAGAGCTTAGATATCTAACCTCCTTAACTTTCATAGCGCTCCAAGGAACGTCAAAATTTGACATCAAGCTGCCCTCTGGGCGTCAAATAACAAAGCTTGCATCTGGCACCCGAGGCCATACGATATTATTATTAATTCTAAATGCACCTCTGCGGATACAGTTTTGACGTCAACCGAACATATACGTAGCACCAGTTGTCACTGCTGTGAAGCAGTCTGTTGGTTGACGCTGCCAAGACTTACATGTTGGGTTTTCCTAGGAGCGGAAGCTGAGAGCGGAGAGCGGAGTCGGCTCTCCTCTGGTCATATGTAATTTTAAAATGGTACTGTTTTCCTAGAAGCGGAGTGGACCGCCGCTGAACGAGCGGAACTCGCTCCTCCGCGTTCCTCTACTCCGAGAGCAGACAAGTCCGCTGTCCGAGTGGCTGGACGTCTGTACAAGTTGCGTGTAGTTTTATTCAATTGTATCCCTTGTGTGTTTAGTATAAATTGTGTGCACCATGAGTGTGTGTCGGTTTACTAATTTCATCATCAATTAAATGGTTTATAAGAATTTTTAACACTCCCTCATTTCCACGCGTTTTAAATATGCCACTTGCACATTTTCGATCCTTCACTAAATGCAGTAGTAATTCTTCCTCCTCCTCCTCCTCCTATTCCAAGTGTAATAAAATAGAAAGTCTAGATTCCACGTCCATATCGACCTCACCTTATCACTCCTAGTATACAAATGAGGAACCGTTCCGCTCTCCGCCAGAGGGCAAGTCCGCGTCTAGGAAAACACAATTCAGCTAGCTGATGACTCACGAGTGGAGAGCAGACTCCGCTCTCCGCGTTCCGCTCTCCGCTTCCGCGCTTAGGAAAACCCAGTTTTAACGCAGCTACTCTGCCCGCTCGCCGCCCGTGTACGGAGCGGGCACCCACTCGAGCAAGCCTGCCCTAACCTGTGTTATTGGGGATGATAACAACCTGCATGCATGTTCGATAAGACATACAGCAATAAGTGCCGCTATGATATTCTTAAAGGATAACATTAATCTCTCTCAGATTACCGTCATCTTCTGTGATCGGGAAGTTGAGTAGTGATTTGTGATTCGACTTGGTCTCCTATCTAATATTTTATCTATGAAGGCGATATGCCAATGTTGACTCGTTCCTTCACGTTCTTTCATTTTAACCTTGATAACGATGTTGTTGATAATTCGCTCTAAGGGCTTGGGACATCTTGCTACCGGTTTCGAAATTCTCAAGTGTGCTTTTACTCAAAGAAATAGCTCTTTTTTGAGCTTCTGATTTTTTGTTTTCCGTACATTTTTCTTTATTCTTAGAATTATTAGATTCTTTTGTTCTTTTTAAGCTTTAGTCGTGCACCTCTAAATTTTAAATTAATCAACATTTGTATAATTTTACCTGCGTCAAGAGGGGCAGATGACATCGATGTTCCGCCCCATAAAATAATATCAGCTCCGTGAACTTGGGTGTGTGTAAAATTTACATGATAACCTGTGTTTCTGGAGTGGCTGTCGTAGTGTGTGCAGTTGTGACCACTTGGTGGTGTAGCGGCGAGCGTTCTTAGCTGTTACCTTGGAGGTCCGGGTTCGATTCCTGACTCTGTAAAGAAATTTAAATCTGGTCTGAGGGCTTGAAAGGGTACATTCAGCTTCGTGAAGCAAAACTGAGGAGAGGAGGGTTTGATTCCCACCACAGCCATCCTGGAAGTGGTTTTCCATTGTTTACCCTCATTTCTACTCCAGGAAAAATGCTGGTATGGTTTCTAACTTAAGGCCACGGCCGTCTTCTTCACAATCCTATCTTCCAATTTACAAATTCGCACTCTAGTACAGCCATCAGAATAACACAGGTTATCGCACAAATTCCACACACATCCAAATACACGGTCCACCTCGTTGCGTAGTGGCTAGCACTAATGGCTGTCACCGCGGAGGCCCGGAATTAATTCCCGGCTCAGCCAAAAAAAAAACTGGTTTGAGGGGAAAACTGAGAAGAGGCGGGTTCGAATCCTATCTCAGCCATCCTGGAAGAAGATTATCGTGGTTTCCCACTTCTACTCCAGGCGAATGCCGGGATGGTTCCTAAATTAAGGACACGGCCGCCTCCTTTCCAAGCCTCATCTCAATTGCAAATACACACACTAACACAGCCATTGCAGCAACATAGGTTATCAAATTCCGCAAACAAAGCACACGGGACTACTTTACTAGGGTTTCGCCAATGTCCTAAATTAATTAATCAATCGACAAACTAAAACCAAATACACGGGGCTATATGACTACGATGTCGCCACCCATAAAATACGCAACAACAACAATAGAACATTTGAGAAGGAAAGGAGGCGACTTCGGTGTCGTAGTTGGTAGCATGCTGAGCGTCTATGCCCAAGGTCACGGGTTCAAACCCAGCCAAAGTCGTCGAAATTTTAAGAGCGTTAAAAATCCCTCAGTATGCCTTCCTTCGGAGGGAAGTAAAGCCGGCGCGCCCATTTCATAGATGGGCGCAGTCCAATTCGGCCAGTTAATTACACTGATAAAATCGGACAGACTTTTCTGGCCACCATGATCTGCCCCTTTGATAATTGATAGTCCAATTCGGCCAGCGATAGCTCATTAGCAACCTCCCCTACCTTCCCCCCACTCTGCAGCCAACACATACCATACTGTTCACATTTTCCAACATTTTGTCATTAAACTGTTGGAGGGGAGGTGACTCTCAGTTTGACGGTCCCAGGGGTGTCAATTACTATAAATTCACATATGTATGACCTAGCTTTCTGGATATGGTGACAACTACTGTCTGTGGAGGAGCTTTATACAAAGAATACGATATGTCCTCAATAGTTTCACAAATATGGACATCCATGAGATTGTGTTCGATAAACTGACAGCGTTAATATAACCTACTGTAAGTGCAAGCTCTAACATTTTACCCGATCTTCTTTGCATACACTAATAAATGAACAAAATTAAATTTTAATAAACCAAGTGAACAATTTTCATTGAATACCCTAACCTATTAGATGAAATTAAAACATACTTAATACCAGTACCATAATTAATAGTTGGAGATTCATTTTAAGGGCTGGGGTAGCTTGGCAATCAGCCCGGTGAACTGAATTTTTAATTGGTGTAAATTATATTTATATACTAACCAAGGGTCACTATATTATTTAGCAATTATATTTCGACCATGCAGCCAGCCTGAAATGGTTTTCCGTTTTTTCTATTTTCAACTCTATACAAATCCAGGAACTGTCCCTTCGAATAGGCCACGGCTGCTTCCTTCTTTAGTTCATTATTTCGAATGACATTTTAACTGCCATTTCCTTGTTAAATTCAAGTATATTTTAATGAGAGTAGGTAATTGTGTAGTGAATAAAACAGGATTCCTTCTGTGAATCCTCTGTAAAACTGTCGCCATATTTCAGTTTGATGGAATAGTTTTTTAAAAGTCATTTTCATTCATTTTAGTAGTTTTTTTTAGATGACATTTCATTAAGCATTATATTTCCGCCTCGTTACGTAGTGGCTATCACCGCGGAGGCCCGGGTTCGATTACCGGCTCTGCCAAGAAATTTAATTCTGATTTGAGGGCTGGAACGGGTTACACTCTGCCTCGTGAGTTAAAACTGAGAGGAGGAGGAGAGTTCGTCCCACCTCCGCCATCCTGGAAATAGTTTTCCGTGATTTCCCACTTCTACTCCAGGCAAATGCCGGATTGAGTCCTGACTGAAAGCCATGGCTGCCTCCTTCCCAATCCTCACCTTAATTACAACTACACGCAATAATACAGCCATCACAATAAGACAAGTTATCAGACAAATTCCACACACACCCAAGTACACGGGGTTACATGACGACGATGTCGCAAAGCCCCTCAATGAATCAACAATAATGATCTAACAAACCCGTGGTTTGGAGCACCCAAACATCAAGCCGACTGCAACCCAGTTCATAGGCTACAAATTGTGGGGGACGAATAACCTGCGCGACGACACCCTTAGCCACATCACTTTGATTTTAGATCATGGACCACTACTCCTCATATCAAGCAGGTACTTAATTGTCCTCACGAGGCTTTCCTTCTCCTGATGCAGAATTGAGAATAGGCGGGTTTGATTCCTACCTCAGCCATGCTGGAAGTGGTTTTTCATCGTTTCTCATTTGTATTCCAGGCAGATGCCTAGATTGTACCTAAATTAAGGTCATGGCGCCCTTCTAACCATAGCCAAATTACAAGTACACAATAGTACGCTACAGCAGTTACAATAACACAGATTATCAGACAGATTCCACACACACCAAAGTACACAGAACTACATGATCGCCAAGCCTTCAAAATGAATAAACGACAATTGTTTCCAGCCCTCAAATCAGATGTTAAGTATGACTGGCTGCGTTGCTCAGCGGTAACGTTCTTGCCTACTGATCCCAAGGCTGCAGGATTGAATCCTAGCGCAGTCGCTTGGCATTTGTGGGTGCATAATTGCGATGGAGCTTTTCATTCATTCATTCATTCATTTATTTGCAATGGGGGGGGGGGGGGGGGTGTATCTCCCGGTGGCAAATTGTATATACATAACAAATAAATAATTATACATAACAATTCAATAACAATTATACAACAATTAAACTGGAGTATTTACACAAATAGTCAGTCTTTTCTTAAACACACCTATATGTTCGGGAAAAGGCTCTAAGACTGCGGCAGGTAGAGAGTTCCAGTTATCAATGGCACGGTTTACAAAAGAATATTTACCATAATTTGTTCGCTGTGGTCGGCCCTTAACTTTGAAAGGATGATCGCTCCTACCCATGTAAGTGGGCTTTCCCAATCGTTTGCTAAGCTCACCCCATGCTGGTTGATTTGTATACGTGTTGTACATAGCGCAGAGTCTAGATTTCATCCTCCTAGCCTCCAGTGATTCCCACCCAAGTTTCTTTAACATACGGCTCACACTGCTCCTGGGATTAAAGTCACTGAGCACAAATCTAGCGGCCTTTCTTTGTACCATTTCCAACTCATTGATGAGCCCTACTTGATATGGATCCCAAACCGCCGAGGCATATTCCAGAATAGGTCTTACAAGTGACAAATAGCCTAATTCTTTAGCAGAGGTAGGTAGTTTACTGGCACGTTAAAGATCTTCGGGACAAAATTCCGGCACCCCGGCCACAGTAGTTAAAAGGGACGTAAAACCAATAACATTATATAGATCTTAAGTTTCTGGCTGGAATCTAATCCAGAGCCTCCTCGGTAAGAGAAAAGCGTGCTATCCATACACCACGAGGGACAATAATAATAATAATAATAATAATAATAATAATAATAATAATAATAATAATAATGTAAGGGGTTTAAGGTACCTTTTAACTGTTGTAGCCTTTTAAAAGAATAAAGGCATAATGTTTGTTTCACTGAAATTGTGTTAGATCCAATTTTGTATAACCCTACATGGAAGTGTGTTTACGGGAAACTCCAGAGCCAGTGGGTCATTCTGCAAGATCAAGTAAGTTATCTTACCTTTGGGTTTTCACAAGGGTAGTGGTGGGGGACCGAAGGGAGAAGGGTTTCAGCGGAAGAACCAGAACTTGGCCTGGGGCAATTGGCCAGAAAGGACTGTGCGATGGAATGACAAGATAAGAAAGATCCACTCAGAAGATTAGCTGGCTCAATTCGCCAACACCCTTCATAGATGTATGGCATGATAAAGAACCTTCCACTAATTACACTTGTGTGAAGCTAAATTATAGGTTAGATTTGACTAACGCTCTTAGGTTCCAACGTTCGTCGCCAGGAGCCTACTGCGGTGGCATCTAGTAACGAAGTTCAGTGCTAGTTAGTCGTTGACGGTGGCGTTTGGTAGCAAAAGTTTTAACTACTTGAAAATCAAATGTCTGCAGTTCTTACTTGAATTAAAATGCCAGATAACACACACTAATACAGCCATCACAATTAACACGGGTTATCAGACAGATTCTACACACACCCAAAGTACATGGGGCTACATGACCGCGTTGTCGCAGCCCCTAAACTGAGGAACCAACCAACCAAAATAAGCAACAACAACAATAAAACATTTGAGAAGGAAAGAACCGAGTGAAGTTGCTGGAGGCATGTCATCTTGTCCTAGTGAGAGTGGCCTTGCAAATGAGATGAATCTGTAAGCAAAGCCCCCTGCAATAGAAATCACAAGTGTAACTGATGACATCCTCGTTTTGTTTACCGTGAAAGTGGGAAGGGAATACCAGCCTTGTATGACACAGTAATGACCTCCGGCGGAACAAGGTCAGTGGAATGTCAACGTGGATCTGTTTTGACGAGTATCTCGCACAATATACAGACAGCACTGTTATCTTATGTAACGTATGGGTGGTCATCAGGTCGGCAAGTCAATTACTGTATCGGGCCCGCCAGCGACAGAAGTTTATATACAGGGCTATTGACATTTTACTTTCATTCCGAAGTTGATTTTGCTGTGTAATCCATTGTTGCCGGATTCACTTGCCTTGACTACATACACCGGAAGTTTTAAATCCACGGCAATTAAAAATTCTGCGTAATTTCACTTTGTTTCGATGTATCAGCAGCAAAAGGTTCTCTACGTGGTCTGACACTACAGAATAAATACGGTTCATCTCTTGGCAGAGGTAAACTTTCACATGACTACTATGCTGCTGATACACTTAAGGGGGCAGGAGCGTATATACAATTTTCTTCGTGGTGGTGTTTTTTTTGGGGGGGGGGAGGGAGGGGGGAGGGGGGGAGGGGGATGACTATCCTGGAAAATTGTGAGTATTCTCAGAGGATTGTCACCGCAAAATACCCAGAAATATCAACCAATATTTTAGAGCATATAGCCTCCGTGGCTTAGGCTGCAGCACGCCTGCCTCTCACCGCTGGGTCCATGGTTCAACTCCCGGTTATTCCATGTGAGATCTGTGCTGGACAAAACTGAGGCAGACAGGTTTTTCTCCGGGTACTCCAGTTTTCCCTGTCAAAATTTCATTCCAGCAACACTCTCCACTACCATTTCATCTGTCATTCATTTAGTCATTGCCCCAGAGGAGTGCGTCAGGCCTCGGCAGCCGGCACAGTTCATATCCTCGCCGCTAGATGGGGGCTTCATTCATTCCATTCCTGACCCAGTCGGAGACTGGAAGCAGGCTGTGGATTTTCATGTTCAACTTTGTGTAATTATTTTAGATAAGTGGTAATTGTAAATTTCTAAGTTTATATAGCCTACAATTACTGGCAATACAAAAAGAGTTGTACAATACAACACAACACACAAATAATATTTTATACTTCATGAATTTTCTATTATGGCCTCTGGAGTATGAATGGCGAATATCTAAATATTTGTCAATTTATTAAGCGGAAAGGTAAACAGTTTTCTTTTTTTACAAATTGACAATTTATTTCTCAAAAGTACCGTACTGTGGAATTCTCAGTTTTGCCTCACAAGGCTGAGTATGCCCCGTTCCAACCTCAGACCAGAATTGAAATTTCTTGGCAGAGCCGGGAATCGAATTCGGATCTCCGGGGCGGCAGCCAAGAATGTTAGCCGCTACACCACGAGGTAGTCTAATTTCAATCTTAATATTGTTTATAACTTAGCCAATAAGTTAAGATTAGGGTACAACCAAATATACAATTATTTTATGCTTTTACCAAAGCAGAACCTTCTAAATTCTCATTGGCATTTTTCGGTGGGGTGCTGGAGCCCCCACAGCTCCCCCCTTATATACGCTCCCTGTAAGGGGGCTCATACACCTGGAACGCATGCATTTTGTAAATTACTCTAAATCTATGGAACCATAACAGGGATTTGAATTAAACTTTGTATACTTCTAGTACAAAGGCTTGACTTAAAAAGTTTTAAATTTCAATATATACAAGTGTCATAAAATTTACATATTAAAAAAAATTAATTTTTTGACGAGACAACGTCAAATACTGTTGTAACACAGTGATGTTCGTGAACAAGTGTTACAGTGAAAGGTGATGATATCGTTTTCTCTCTCTCTTCTGTTGCTGCGCTCGAGTGTCGCTACTGTCGTTTTTGGATGTCACGGGTGAACCTCTGGATGGATTTTAATGCGGTTTTCACCATTCTGTAAAGGATATCTCGAGGAAGGTTTCTGTAGAAAATAATTTGTTTATGATCAAAGGAAGCCGAGCAGTAACTATTTCAGTGGAAAGTCAAAAAAGAACCTAAAATCAGTGGTATCAGGCAGGGCGGCAGACGTGTTACAGTCTCTAGAAATATCTGCAGCGAATTACGACATAGCGTGGAACCTGTTAAATGAAAGGTTCAATAATCGGCGAGCAATTGTTTCCTCCCACATTAATTCGGTCCTTCAGATTAACAAAATAGAAGTAGAATCTTCCAAGGCATTAAGAGACTTGTATGAAGGCTTCAGAAGGCACATACAGTCGCTATCAGCGCTTGGTCTGTCTTGTGAAGAACAATTAGATGCCATTTTGATACATTTAATAACAAACAGATTTGACGCTGAAACATTATAAAAATGGGAGACCTCGTTACCAACCTTTGATCTTCCATCGTATCAGACACTGGACAAATTTCTACTCGAAACATGTAATGCATTGGAATCGATCGAAACTAAGAATTGTGATCGCACAAAACAGCTGAAGCAGGTAGGCGTTTCATCTAAACCGAATGCATCTGGTTTCAAACCGAGGCCATTCACGAACCCAGGAAAAAATTGTTTCCTTTCACAGAAAAATCAGAAATGCCCGCTTTGCACGGAGGAGCATCCCATATTTAGATGCAGAACCTTCACTTCTATGGGTGTTTATGACAGATGGCGGGAGATCAAGAAGCATAAGCTCTGTGTTAATTGCCTGTCTGGAAATCACTTCGCTAACGAGTGCACTCGTTCATGTTGTAAGCTGTGCAAGGATAAACACAACACCTTGCTTCATAGGGACCAAGGGTCACCGAACCACAATAATAGTCAAACTTCAAACAAGAGTATTGTGTCCAATAATACTTCATTGTCTCCCCTTAATGAGCAACATAGTAGTAATGCTGTTTCATTGCACAATCACAACAATGATGTTTCCTCTCATGTATTGTTGTCGACAGCAGTAGTGAATGTCAACAATTCAGAGGGAAAAACCCGTCATGCTCGGGTTGTGTTAGACAGCGGCTCGCAACTCAACTTCATAACCAGGGAATTAGCTCATCAATTACGATTGTTAAAGACAATGACTAATATTCCGATACATGGGTTGCATAACACTACCATCAAGGTGGGGTCGGTGGTAAGAACAAAGATTTCTTCGCGGTTCGGTTCCTTTGAACGAATCATGACATTTCACGTAATACCTTCAATTACTGGTCAGTGCTTACCCACTAAAAATATCAACATCACAGATTGGAGTATTCCAGAGTTTATATTAGAAAACCTTGCGGATCCTCAATTTAATGTGTCATCATCCATAGACATTCTCATTGGAGCAGAATTCTTTTACGATCTTATCGGCGCAGAACAATTTCAGCTCGACAGTTTCTCAAACAAACTACCGTTGTTTCGCAACACGGCTCTTGGCTGGGTAGCAGCAGGTAGTGTTGGTTTGTCTGAAAGGCACGCAGATAACAGTTCTTCCTGCCTCTTTGTGTCAGGTAAGATATTCAATGAGCCGGGGAAAGCACTGCTTGGCCAAGGACATTCTGAGCAAGAGATTAGTGAGAGGCTATTTACTGACGGTCACAGAAGGAATCCACAGGGTAGGTTCATAGTCCCACTACTCCTTAAAGAGGACCCGAGTCAGCTAGGTAGCAATGTTAATGAGGCAATTAGACGGTTTCACAGCCTAGAGAAGCGTTTTGAAAGGCAGCCCCAAGTCAAGTCGGAGTACGTACAGTTTATGAGAGAGTACACTGACCTGGATCATATGGAGGAAATTCCCAGTAATGAGATAAACAAACCATTACAGTACTACCTTCCGCATCATTGTGTATTTAAGGGTAATTCATTGACAACGCGCACTCGCGTGGTATTTGATGGCAGCTCGAAGGGCGATTCTGTATTATCCCTCAATGATTTGTTACTAGTAGGACCGATCGTTCAAGATGATTTATTTTCAATATTGGCTAGATTTCGCATGCATCGCTATGTATTGACCGCTGACATAGAAAAAATGTATCGGCAGGTCCTCATAGAACCTGCACATACTGACTTTCAGCGTATCGTGTGGAGGGAGTCCCCTAAGGACGAGCTTAAACATTATCGTCTCAAAACAGTCACATATGGCACGTCATGTGCACCCTTCCTGGCCACAAGATGCCTCTCTCAATTGGCAAATGACACTAAGGAGGAATTTCCTGAAGCTTCGAATGTAATACGGCGGGATTTTTATGTTGACGATTTAATGACAGGTTGTGAATCAACTGACGGCTTAAGAACCACTCACAAGTGTGTTTCAGATATTTTATCCAGTGCGGGTTTTACCTTAAGAAAATGGTGTTCGAATGAGCCCAATGTACTATCGAGCATTTCTAACCACGAAACAGATCCCAAGTACATTATTAAGGTAGATGAAGCTGAAGACTTGAAGTTGTTGGGGCTATCTTGGAAACCCATCACAGACACTTTTCAGTTTGAGTTGAGAAGTGATTTCAGTTCGACACAGATAAACAAAAGAATAATTCTTTCAGACCTGGCTAAAATATTTGACCCCTTAGGGCTTTTGGCCCCAGTATTGATTAAGGGTAAGATTTTCGTCCAGCAACTGTGGCAAATGAACTTAAATTGGGACGACGTTCTCACAATAGAACTTCAAATTAAATGGATTCGTTATATGCAGGATATTGCTAAATTGAAGGAGTTCAAAGTGCCTCGTCATGTTAGGGCAGTAGAATTTGTGGAGTATGAAATTCATGGATTTTGTGACGCGTCTCAGATTGCTTACGGCGCTTGTGTTTATGTAAGATCTCAGACAGGAGATGGTAAAATAACAGTTCACTTATTGTGTTCCAAGTCTCGCGTTGCGTCATTAGGCTCAGTAACTTTACCAAGATTAGAACTATGCAGTGCTGTATTACTTGCTCAGTTGGTCGAAAGAGTCATGAGATCCATAAACGTAACTAAAGACAAGTGTTTTTGTTGGACTGACTCCACAATAGCATTAGCATGGATTTCGGGCCATCCACACCAGTGGAAAACATACGTCGCTAATCGAGTGTCGCAGATTCAACAGTTGACAAATATTGATTGTTGGCAGCACGTCTCTACTCATGTTAACCCAGCAGATATGATCTCGAGAGGAGTTACCGCGGAGAAGCTGTTAAATTCATCATTTTGGTTATCGGGACCATCTTGGCTTTCAGATAATAAAGACGAATGGCCTTCACAGCAGAGGCATAGCTCTCAAGAATTACCTGAAGTTAGGAAAACTAAAATCGTTCTAGTGTCATCTACAGAATCCCTTGGATCGAATCTGATTAACAGATACTCTTCCTGGAGCAAGCTGATTAGAATAACAGCTCTCGTGCTCAGATTTATCAAAAATCTTAAAACTAAAACAGACAGACAAACAGGTGCTCTTAATCCGGTAGAACTAGAGCAGGCTAAGTATTTATGGTGTAAAATTGCGCAAGGTTCTGAATTTTCACAAGACATAAAGGCTCTCAAACAAAATTTGCCACTACCCAAGGGAAGCAAATTACATGGATTAGCACCGTATTTGGATGAGCAGGGTCTGTTACGGGTAGGAGGCCGTCTGCAAAATACTAAACTATCGGTCAACAGAAGACATCCTATTTTATTACCTGGCAATCATCGCATTACAATAATGTTATTTGATCATTTTCATTGTGCTTTTCTTCATGCTGGAGCTCAGACTTTATTGACAATGATGCGACAGCAATACTGGCCTCTATGTGGGAGGAACGGTGCTCGAAAAGCAGTGTATCGATGTAAGACGTGTTTTCAATTCTCGTCTCGGCCGTATCAACCGATAATGGGATCGCTACCTGGAAGGAGAGTAGTTCCCAGTCGACCATTTGCATCTTCAGGAATAGATTTCTGTGGCCCAGTATATTTACGGCCTTCCTCCAGGAAGGGCGCTCGGATTAAGGCATATATAGCTATGTTTGTTTGTTTTGCCACAAAGGCTGTACATATTGAACTTGTAAGCGATCTGTCTACAGCTGCTTTTTTAGCATCACTGAAAAGATTCATGGCTAGACGAGGAACTTGCACCCACATATTCACTGACAACGCAACTAATTTCGTAGGTGCATCACGTGAGCTAAAGAAATTCTTTAATGATATGAATACCAAGCAGTCACTCATAAGCTTTGCTACTGAGAAGGGGATTCAGTGGCATTTTAGTCCTCCTGGTTCACCTCACTTCGGAGGGTTGTGGGAGGCTGCAGTTAAATCAGCTAAGTATCACCTTAAGAGAATAGTAGGAAATGCTGCATTGTCGTTTGAAGAAATGACTACAGTGCTTGTACAGATAGAGGCAGTTTTGAATTCGCGCCCCCTCTGCCCACTATCCTCTGATCCCAATGATCCGGAAGTATTAACCCCATCCCACTTCCTGATCGGTGGCTCATTTCATCTTCCTGTGGAAGAAGATGTGTCTCACACTCCCTTGAATAGACTGAAGCGCTGGCAACTGCTTCAGGCTATGTTCCAGCAATTTTGGCGTCGATGGTCCAAGGAATATCTCGGACAACTCCAACAGCGTTCTAAATGGCGGTCGCCCGGACAATCCCCACAAATCGACACTCTGGTTGTTCTGAAGGAAGAGGGCGTGCCTCCACTTCATTGGAAACTGGGCCGTGTCGCAGCAGTGCATCCAGGAACCGACGGAGTTACGAGGGTTGTTACCATCAAAACATCCAGCGGAGCTCTTTTGAAAAGAGCAGTGTCAAGACTTTGCCCATTGTTGAGTGAAGAGAAGTGAATTGTTTAAATGTTTGTGTACATAGTGTTTATTTCAACTCTTATTCCAGTTAATAGAACAAAGTGACAGTATTTAATTGTTGTTTGAAATATTTGCTATTTCAAGGGGAGGAGTATGTTGGCAACTCTGGCACTGTACATACTCTAATGACAGTTGGTTCCCCTGCTGGAGGGTTGTTGACCCATTAAGAGGAAGGGTCGTTTTCTTACCTGCGTCAAGCAGGACTCACTTTCAAGAAGGTAGCAGTGGCTACCGGACATGGTGTCATAGCACGCATGTAATATCTACTGTACTTGTTCAGTGTTTAATCATGTACATACAGTGTAAAATATATTTCTTTATACAGTCCACCACATCGTATTCTATGTATTCGACAGTAACTATTTCAGTGGAAAGTCAAAAAAGAAGCACATGGCATCCGTGTACTTTAAACTTACGCTGGGCAAACCGTTAAAAATATCTACATACTATATCTATTTTTCAGCATGAAAAGTTCTACAAAAAGTCCGGGAGAGCATTATCTCTATCTTCAATACATCACCCATTTTTTGTTTCGTTTTCATTTTTTCCAACAATCTCCATTCAAATACTGAGGCGACCGTTTACGAGCTGACTAGAGACGAGTCTATCACCTTAGTTACACCCTAGCTAGTGGGCGAGCCTATTACCCCAGATACAGCCAGCAGCAAACTGTCGAATCGTGTTGAGTTACGACTTCAGTAAAGTGCCATCTAGTGTTTAACAGGCGGATCTTATAACTATAGATTAATATCAGTCTACACGGATAATAGCTTCGCCCGGTGGATTTATTTGTTTTATGGATGATAATGTATACTACTACAGAACTGTAGTGCTCAAGGATAAGGATCGGAAAGCACCAACGCTTATTGCAGCTGATAACCTCAGCATACTGCACCAACCATCGTCTTTATACAGAGGCATACTATTGTCATGATAACTGTTTTAAATGGCCTAAGAAATCTTTTTGCACTAATTACTCCCCGTGACTGCAATTTATAAGAAGCTCGCAATTCTGCACCAGAACACTAGTAGGGGCGACGTGATGCAGCCCGCTTTGCCAGGCAACAACATACTTTTTTGAAGCTGTTCAGGAGTGCGTGTTCTTCCGAATTACCGAACAAAAATCAATCTTTAATGTTACCTGAGAGGTGTAGCCTAATGCTACATAGCCTTAAGGGACACTGGGACTGAAATTTTAGTGAAATTTGTGGAAAATGTCGATTTTCGTTTTTTTCCATATTAATACACCCCTATCCCCCTCCCCCTGCGGATCATATAGCAGTGTTTTTATCCGAATTCCGCCATTTTCAAAGCCCTGGCGAAGCTTTAAAATGCACGGTGTGTCCTTTAAACGCCCCAGCACAGTAAGTGTCCTGAAGGTTCTGAGTCTTGGTGTTTCTACAATCGAAGTATCGCAGCTGGTAAAACACCACAAAGTCATGACAAAATGGCTGTAGAACTTTAAGAACCCTTAGTTGTCAAGATTATGCCTGTTTATCAAAGGCTGGCATCAGATGAGCTACTATCCAGATGCATCCGTGGTGCTACTGAAAATCAGAATGAGTTTCTGCATTCTGTTATCTGGAGGAAGTGCCCAAAGGAGATTTTTATTTCACGGAAGATACTTGAAATTGCTGTTAGTAATTCTGTAGCAGAAATCAACATGGGGTGTAGTGCAACAACAGAGTTGAAATCAGGAATAAGACTAACTTCAGTATCTCATGTCACAGCACAAACACTTGAAAGATGTGACAGTCGCAGGAAGAATGTAAGTCCGCGGTCATAATTGTGCATCATTTTAGAAAATTGCTGTTTTCTCGGATTCACTTTTTCAGGCATTCAAAATGTTACTCGCATCATAAATCTTATGATATTGCGTTCAAAATGGGAATTTATTATCTTCATTGCAATGACTATAAACCTGCGGATCGTTTTTTAGATTGCACTTTTGGCATGGCTGCAAAATGAAATTCAAACTGGAAAAAATACGATTTTTTGTAGAAAAAAATTGGATATGAAAAAAATAATAATTTCTTGACACTCATTAATGCAATTCAAAATTGGATCCGTAGGTTTCTTCCAATTGTTATAGTGCAATAGAATATTACCTAAAAGTTACACTATCTTGTTATTTTTAACGCGGCTGACCTTTATAAAACTTTATAATTAGCACAATAAATGTACAAAATAATTAATATCTGGAGAACTAATCAACTTACAATGCTCACGTTTCCCACAGTGGTTTATAATATGACTGTTCCTAACCATATAACATTTCACAGCTGTACCTCAGTTTATATAGAATTTGAAAATTTCAGTCCCAGTGTCCCTTAACTATTCCTCTTGAATCTGGCTATCATTTATACAAAAAGAATTTTTCGAATCCGACTGGTAGTTCCAGAGATTAGCGCGTTTAAACTCACAAACTAACAAACAAACAAACTCTTCAGCTTTATTATATTAGTATAGATTACGAAACAGAACATCATTCAGCTAACGCACTTCACACTCTGGGTGTAAAATTGACGCACGTGTTATTTGGCGATAAGACAAGTAAATTTAAGGTCGCGGCAATGTCCTACTTCGGCACCGGATGAACATTAGGCTTACAACGCATGCACATGCAGACAATAGCCAGTTGTTCAACATTTACACCCACTTAGCCGACCTTGTTCACAGCATGGAGAACCAAGTCTGTGTGTTCCACCGCAGAAAGGTATTCAGTCTCAATAATCCCCCCCCCCCCCCCTTCTACTAAAATAAAAAGTTACAGTGTAAAAGATGTCTCCCTGTTATGTTATCAACCCGGAGACTCGCTATATCCTCATAAAGCACCTCCTTAAGTTATGTGTCTAAAACGAACCAAAGAAGAAAGAAAAGTTCCTTCTCTACACTGAGGAGCATTGAAGCATGGATATGTTTCTCAGATCTAGATGATGAATACCTTTCTAACATGGTTATATTACAGGCGAGCACGTGTTTACATCACTCGCAATTTGCGTGAGGATTGGTCTGTGAACCAGTTTCTTTATATCGTTGTTACGGGGATAAGTACAAATCCAGAACAAGATGAGCCTCGGATATTACGTAGTAGTAGTAGGCCCTACTACTACTCTCAGGCAGTCGAATCGCCGTGAAGGGGGGCGATGCAATTTTGAAATGGAGACAGGTGCCCTTTAGGGCTCCTTTTCCTCTTCTGTTTAAGATCTTAAATTTTTACAAGTGAAAATCTACAGCCTGCTTCCAGTCTCCGACCGGGTCAGGAATGTAATGAATGAAGCCCCCATCTAGCGGCGAGGATATGAACTGTGCCGGCTGCCGAGGCCTGACGCACTCCTCTGGGGCAATGATTAAATGAATGACAGATGAAATGAAATGATAGTGGAGAGTGCTGCAGGAATGAAATGTTGACAGGGAAAACCGGAGTACCCGGAGAAAAACCTGTCGGCCTCCGTTTTGTCCAGCACAGATCTCACATGGAGTGACCGGGATTTGAACCACGGACCCAGCGGTGAGAGGCCGGCATGCACTTTGTGTAGTCCTACACCCTTAAGAACTCACGGCTGATGAGTTCGAGAGTTGGCGATCCCGAGCTAATTCGTTCTCTTTTTAGCCTATTTTCATTTTATGAAAAAAAAATGGGCTTACGAGATCACCTTTTGTCCGTGTGTGTGTGTGTGTGCGTGTCCGCGCGCGTGTGTGTGTGTGTGTGTGTGTGTCCCCTAATAACTTCTAAACGGCTGGAGCTATTACAATGAAACTCGGTAAGATCATAGCACTATTCTGGCCGACCCCAACCATGCCCTTCAAATTTTATTGTGTCTCGGCAATCTAACATGGCGGCTGTGCGAAATATTTCACCAGCATTCAGTATCTCCGAAACTATTACAGATATCGCCCTGAAATTGTGTACGATGATAAAGGGCACTACTAGAAGTTCACCTATGAGACTTTCAAAAACCTGGTGACTACAAAACCAACATGGCGGCCAAGCGAAGTTGAGACGTTTAAATAGACTTTTTTTTCGCGATTTAACTATCCAAACGTAATGGAACTTTGTACAGCAAATATTTATACACATTGTAATGCACCGGAGTCAAGTTTAGTTCATTTGTTTACATAACCTCAAAATGGCGGCTGTGCGAAATATTTCACTGACATTCTATATCTCCGAAACTATTACAGATATCACCCTGAAATTATGTACGGTAATAAAAGGTATTGATACAAGTTTATCTATGCAACTTTCATAAACTTGTAAAGTACAAAACGAGCATGGCGACCAAGCGAATTTGAAACATTTTAATAGACTTTTCTCGTTATTTAACTCTCTGAGCACAGTGAAATGTGGTACAGTAGATGATTTTACATATTGTAATGCACTGGCATCTAATTTAGTTCAATTTTTTACATAACCTCAAAATGGCGGCTGTGCGAAATTTTAAAATTAAGTTTTCATTTCTTGTGTCGTAATCATGCGATCGAAGGGAAAGTTAGAATAATGAACCTAGGCAATAATTTTCCTTGAATGGTACATAACTCTATGGCCTATACATATAACAATCCAAAATGGCGAGCATACGAATTATTTTAACGGTTCTCAATATCTATGAATCCTTTACAGCAATGAAACTGATATTTTTATGTTCATAGAGACTATGAACATATGTTCATCTATAGGACTTTCAGTAACCTGGTGAGCACAAATCCAACATGGCGGCGACGCGAAGTATAAATATTTAAAGGGACTTTTCTCGCGAATTAACTATCCGAGTGCAGTGAAACGTTGCACGTTAAATGCTTATACGAATGTTTATCCACTGGCATCTAATTTATTTCAATTGTTTGCATAATCACAAGATGGCAGCTGTGCGAAATTTTAAAATCTCGTTTTTAGTTCTTGTGTTCTAATCATGCGATTGATGTTTGAATACCACACGTACACAATAATCTTAATGTAATAGTAAAAAATAAAAATAAATAACCTGGCGACCATCTGAAATATTTGGACGTTCTCAATATCTACGAATCTATCACAACCTTCGATCTGAAATTTTGTATGTTGATAGAGGCAATTAACATGAGTAGGATGTGTGAAAATAGGCTGTATAGTTCTTCACGGAACTACTTGTTTCCTAATATCAATGGCTTTGAGGCGGTCCCTCTCCTCCTTCCTATCTGCCTTTCATGGCTCTACTTCTTTCCAAGACCCTCAAACCTCATTCTTCTAGACGTAAAAGAACAATCGCCACCTTTATGGGGCGTGTCTTTATACTGTCTGAAACTCAGCTCATTAATGATATACCATTCGCCAGTCAGAGGTCTCCTCCGAGTACTTCACACCACCTCAAAATTCTACCCTTGACAGCATAAAGATATATATACCGTACATGAAAACTACATACAAAATATTACAATACCGTATATACTTTAAAGACACTGAAAGCTGTAAATGCTAGCCTACTCACCTTCAGATACATTAAAAGTTACTTGATACTTGCTATATACAGATATCTATACAGAATTCCCATCCAATCCTGAAGCTTCTAATGGAAAATGGGGCGGATGTTCAAAGGTTCTTGTTTGATTGATTTAGGGGTCTTTTAACCCCTGTATTTGCGCGTGTAATTTGTCTGATAACCCCTGTTATGGTGATCGCTGTATTAGTGTGTGCATTTGGAATTATCGCGGCATTTACCTGGAATAAAAGTGGGAAACAACGAAAAACCACTTCCAAGGTGGCTGAGATGGGAATCGAATCCACTACTTTTCAGTCTTGCCTCACGAAGTTTAGTGAACCTCAGACGACTGGCTGCGTTGCTCAGCGATAACTATCTCAACTGCTTGTCCCAAGGTTGCAGGATCGAATCCAGGCGCAGCCAGTTGGCATTTGAGGGTGCACAAATGCGAGGGAGCCCTGTCAGTAGATTTACTGCTTCGTTAAAGATCCCCTTCGGGGCAAAATTCTATCACCCCGGTGTCTCTAAAAGTCGCAGTAATTAAAAGGGACGTAATACCAATAACATTATCATTATTATGTACCTCAAATCAGAATTAACTTTCTTCGCAGAGCCGGGAATCAAACCCATACCTCCGGGCTGACGGTCGAGAATGCTAGCTGCTACCCCACTAGGTGGCCATGTTCAAAGGAACGCTACTGAATTCTCCTCACGAAGCTGAGTGCACCCATTCAAGCCCTCAAGTCAGATGAAACTCGGGAAGCAAGCCAGAGGTCTCCTCTAGATAAGACACAACAGATAAGATCCAGTTCCAAACTTGAAATAGAAATGTGTGAGCACGTGTTAGGTATTTGTGATCGCCTATAACCCCAATGGTAACTAAGATTTAAATGGTTGACTATCAAAACAATATATGCGGTCAGAGTTCGTGAAAGATAAGGCTTTATTAAGCTCTGGTATGGAATGTTATAGACCTTGAATTCCAGTAGCGTTTTATAATGCTTCGAGAGAAGGAAAACCACTTCGTGGCTTATTCCAAAAAAATTACAATCCTGGGCGCATCACTGCATATACTGTACCGTACGTCTTCCTCATAATTCGAAGATCGTCGATTCACTCTTTGACCGAGAATGTCGGATTTATTTGAGGGTGGGATAAAATATGGAGTTGATGCTAATTCGTTTTAAGAACCCCGTGTACTTGGATGTGTGTCGATGTTTTTTGATAACTTCTTTTTCTGTGAAGACTAATTATTAGTGTAATTGTTAAGAGATTTTGTTTGCAGTTATTTATTTGTAGGTTTCCTTGGCTTACAATTTTTAAATTCTCCTCATCCTCCTCCTCCTCCTCCAAGACCATGATGCCGCATAACCCCTAAACAACAAAAGACTCTACCGCGGATGAAGGTCAACGAGCGTTGAAATATGTGGTGATATAAGTATACTGTAAATATAATATTTTCGATTGCGAATACACACTAAATGCTTAACATTATAACGTGTGAGTAGTTATGAATCAATAAATACAAAAAAAACCCACCATATTTTGTGTTGAAATCAACCATTTCATTAGCGTTTTCTGGCGTTTCTCAGTACATTCCTAAAAGGATATGAACTTACGCAGTTACGGAAATATATGGATTTACGAGCACAAATAGCGGCCATTTTGACAACGGGACGGCACGGACCTATAAGGATATGGCATGGTCGGCCTGACCTGTTAGTCACTTCTACGGTTACATATCTTCTATTATATAAAACTAAGTGTCCTGACTGACTGACTGACTGACTGACTGACTGACTGACTGACTCATCATCGCCCAGCCAAAACTATTAAAGTTAGAAAAATGAAATTTTGGGGATATGTTCGTTGTAAGTCGAAAACGCCCACTAAGGAAGGATTTTTGGATATTCAGGTTCTAAAGGGGTGTTAAGGGGGTACACCTGCATTTCATTGAATAACAATATCTCCGGATTGGTTTCATTGAGGGATGTGATACTCGGCATATAAACTCATCATTAAAACTAAGAAGACACGTGTCTGAGGGTTTTTCAATGTGGTGTATATTATGAGGTGAAAGGGGTGAAAAGTGGGGGTTGAAGGATTCCTAACGGATCGTGTATCTCTTAAACGACATAGGCGAGGAGACAAACTCAGCGAGAAAAAAAAGAGATTAAAAAGTAAGTAAATAGGTGTTTGACCGCTTTTTCATAAATTCAATTTAAGGCGCCAATGGGGTGGGGTGAAATTCTGGAAAAGAAAAGGAGAGAAAGTGTCCTAACTGACTGACTAACTCACTCACTCATCAAACTCAGGGGGAAAAAAGACAGCTTAAAAATAAGTTAATAGGTGTTCGAGCGTTTCTTCATAAATCCAATTTAAGGGGCCCATGGGGAGGGGTACAAATTCTGGTAAAAATAATTGAAAGAAAATGACCTGACTGACTCACTCACTCATCATCGCCCAGCGAAAACTATTGAAGTTGGAAACATTAAATTTTGGGAATATGTTCGCTGTATGTCGAAAACGTCAACTAAGGAAGGATTTTTGTTTAATCGGGTTCTGAAGAGGTGTTACGGGGGTAAACGTGCATTTCATTGAATAACGATATCTCTGAGTTGTTTCTTTGGGGATGTGATATTCGGCATACAAACTAATTATTAAAAATAATCAGACATATGTCTAAGTGTTTATCGATGTGGTGTATATTATGAGGTGAAAGGGGTAAAAATTGGGGGTTGAAGGATTCTTAACGGAGCGTGTATCTCTTAAGCGACATAGGCGAGAAGTTTGAAATTCAGCAGAAGAAACCAGCTTAAATACAAGCAAATAGGTGTTCGACCGATTCTTCATAAATCCAATTTAAGGGGCCCTTGGAGAGGGGTGAAATTCTGGGGGGGGGGGGGGAAAGAGGAAAGAAAGTGTTCTATCTGATTAACTCACTCACTCATCAAACTCAGGGGGGATGAACAGCTTAAAAATAAGTAAATAGGTGTTCGACCGTTGTTTTCATAAATCCCAATTAAGGGGTTCATGGGGAGGGGTGAAATTCTCAAAAATAAATGAAAGAAAATGTCCTGACTGACTCACTCACTCATCATCGCCCAGCCAAAATTATTGAAGTTCGAAACATGAAATATTGGAGATATGTTCGTTGTATGTCGAAAACGTCCACTAAGGAAAGATTTTTCGATATTCAGGTTATAAAGGGGTGTTAAGGGGGTAAACGTGCATTTCATTGAATAACAATATCTCACGAGTGGTTTCATTTGGGGATGTGATACTTGGCATATAAACTAATCATTAAAAATAAGCTGACACATGTTTAATGGTTTATCGATGTGGAGTATATTATGAGTGAATTGGTGAAAAGTGGGGGTTCATGGATTCCTAACGGAGCGTGCATCTCTTAAACGACATAGGCGAGGAGATTGATACTCAGAGGAAAACAATCAGATTAATAATAAATAATTAAATAAATAGGTATTCGACCGTTTCTTTTTTCATAAATCCAATTTAAGGGGCCCTTGGGGAGGGGTGAAATTTTGGCAGAAAAACGTCCAGTAAGGAAGGATTTTTGGATATTCACTCTCATCGACCAACCAAAACTATTTAAGTTAGAAGAATGATATTTTGGGGATATGTTTGTTGTGTGTCGAAAACGTCAACAAGGAGGGATTTTTGGATATTCAGGTTCTAAAGGGGTTCGCCTGATTGTGCAATGGCTAGGATAGATTCTTGGCTGTCACCACGGAGGTCCGGTTTCGATTCCCGACTCTGTCAATAAATTTAATTCTGGTCTGAGGGCTGGAGCGGGGTCCAATCAGCCTCGTGAAGCAAAACTGAGATTCCTACCTCAGCCATCCTGGAAGTGATTTTCCATCGTTTTCCACTTCTACTCCAGGCAAATGCCGGGATGGTACCGAACTTGAGGTCACAGTCGCTTCCTACCAAACCCTACCTAGATAACACACACTTCTACAGTGACAACAGAGACACAGGTTATCAGACAGCTTCTACACAAACCCAAGTACATGGGGCTGCATGACCTTAATGCCGCAAAGCCCCCAAAGAATCAGCAATAACAACAACAACGATTAAAATTCGTTCGACCTCTAATGTTTTATTTGGTCGAAGTTTGGTCCATGGCTATTGAGAAATTTTGCAGGCCTGTTCAAACTATTTAATTCTGGGATGGTTGGCAGCGAAATTCGAACCCACCCCCTCTCAGCTGACGTTTTAAAATGTAGTGCACGGGCACACCAAAGGCTGGAGCTATGGAACAGACCTTAGCCAAGCGGGCTGGTAAGGAAGCAGTTATCGAGCGACCGACTAGTACGTATGATGTCACACCCCAGAATTAATTAAGTCCAGACCTTGAAATCTTACTAACAGCACGTTGGTATTCAGTTAGGCTTCTGGAGAACGTGGCTTATCTTACAGCCCATGGACGATGAGTTTCCAACTAGCTTTAACACAAAGAATAGCAAGAGAGGATTCCGTCTCGGTATGTATTCCTACGACTTTTCAAATTCGCTATCTGAAGTTGACGCAAAAGTTTATTTTTAGCCTATTTTCATTTATGAAAAAAAAAAAAAAATGCTTATGAGCTCACCTTTTGTCCGTGTGTCTGTGTGTGTGTCCCCTAATAACATCTAAACGGCTGGAGAGATTTCAATGACACTCAGTAAGGTCATAGAAATATTTTGGCCGACCCCGACCGTGCCTCACAAATTTTATTACGTCTCATCAGTCCAACATGGCGGCTGTGCGAAATATTTCACCGGCATTCAATATCTCCAAAACTATTACTCATATTACTCTGACATTTTGTATGGTGATAAAGGGCACTACTAGAAGTTCAAAAACCTGTCAACTACAAAACGAACATGGCGGCCAAGCGAAGTTGAAACATTTAAATAGACACTTCTCACGATTTGAACATCCGAAGGCAGTGAAACATGGTACAGCAAATGACTATACAAATTGCTATGCACTGACATCTAATTTAGTTCAATTATTTACATAACCTCAAGGTGGTGGCTGTGCGAAATTTTAAAATTAAGTTTTATTTCTTGTGTCCTAATCATGCGATCGAAGTCAACGTTTGAATAATCAACCTACACAATAATCCTCATTTAATAGTAGTCTACATAACTCTATGGCCTACATATATTAAAATCCAACATGGCCACAATCCGAAATATTTAGACGGTTCTCAATATCTATTAATCTATGACAGCAATCAAACTGAAATTTTGTATATGTATAGAGGCTATGAACATAAGTTCACCTATTGGACATTCAATAACCTGGTGAACACTAATCCAGCATGGCGGCGACGCGAAATTTAAATATTTAAATGGACGTTTCTCGCGATTTAACCATTCAAGCGCTGTGACACTTGGCACGGTATATGCATACATTTTAATCTACTGGCATCGAATTCATTTCAATTATTTTCGTAACCACAAGATGGCGGCTGTGCGAAATTTTAAATCTAGTTTTTATTTCTTGTGTCCTAATCAAGCGATTGAAGTTTGAATAATACAGCAACACAATAACCTTCATGTAATAGTACATAACTCTAAGGCCTATATATAAAATTCCAACATGGTGACCATCCGAAATATTTAAACGGTTCTCAATATCTAGGAATCTATTACAGCAACCAAACTGAAATTCAGTATGTTGATAGAGACTATAAACATAAGTAGGATATATGAAAATAGGCTTTATAGTTCTTCACGAACTAACTGTTAAAATTGCACAGCTGTATTCATTAGTTACTAGTGGGGATCCGGGGAACAAAACCTCCCTTCTTTTTTCTACAACATGTAGGAACTTTCGGATCTCAAATACCACCACGAACTCCATAGCAGTAGCAACCCTTAAAGGAAAATTAATTAAAATGCTCCGCTATCCACTACACCTCAAAAAATTATTAGATGTAGAAATGAGAGAGAATATTGTGTCTATTGGTTATTTTGTCGACGAGTCCTGAATGTGTGCTCACGCGATCTAGACGAGTTGATTTGAACAGATTGACTTAACAACACTATCTATTTGACCTTCACGAGAGGTAAAGGTTAAGCTACAAGGTCAGCCCATGAGCACTGACCGCCAACTTTATTAATTATTCAATAAATTTGGTATTTTAGATGATGAGGATGATGATAATTGTTGTTTTAAGGGGCCTAACATCTAGGTTATGGGCCTCTAATGGGTTGGGTGATAGTGAAAGATAAATGAGAAGGAAAACTATAACTAATACAGACTTACATACAAGAACAAGAAATGGTAAACAAATAAAGGATACGGCAAATAGAGGACAGGATAGGAAGAAAAGAAATGCCCTCAACCCTCGAAGAATGAGGATTGAAGGACTTGGAAGGAAGAAGAGCCATGAAAGGCAGATAGGAAAGGGGAAAGAGGAGATGGCCCGCCCCAAAGTTGGTGGAAAACGGGAAAAAAACAGACCCAGGTCAGGAATCCCTCGGGATCGCCAACTCCCGAACTCACAAGCTGTGAGCCCCTGAGGGTGTACGAATATCCAGGGTGCACCACAAGTGGTGGGGCTACATATACCCAGCCTCCTTGGGGGCCTTGAGCAGAAGGCAGGAGATAACATGAAAAGAAAAGGAAGGCTGACACCCTCGCAGAAAGAGGGTATCAGGAAAGATGAGACAAGGGCCAATTAAGGCCGGAAAGGAAGAGACTCCCTAGGCTTCGGATATCCTAACACCGTAGGGGTCTGAAGAGAACAAGAGTTGACCAAGAGAGGTCGACAGGAAAGAAGATGGAGAGGAGCCTGGCACAAGTAAGTGGAACTAGATGTGAGTCCCTGGAGGGGGGTATTTAGATCGATGTCTTCCAAGGTTTAGTGGGTGATTTGAGATTGAAATTCACTGTGCGTCAGATGGTAGTGGAATGGCAATGGAGTAGCATTTGACAGCGCTGAATAAACTGGCTCATTGTTGGTTTGTGATGGCGAAGGTGTGGCCTGTAACATGAGAACTATTGAGGGACAAAGAGAAGCTTAGTACGCATTTTCTTGGGGGCTACAAATGGACTTGCTGTGCTATTCAGCCAGCTACAGGCCGGACGTTTATTTTAAACGATTGCCCTTGACCTTGACCCTATCGCTTTACATTTGTCACCACCGGTCTGATGTAATGGAATTCCAGACTTGAGTACGTGACGACACCACCGTTCAGAACAGTACAGTCCTCGTCGAAGTATTGTGTGACGCGGAAGTACACGTTACATTGTTACGAACAGAACGCCATTATATTTGCCAATGAATGTACTTCAGCAGTAGCGTGAGATAGATTTTTCCATCGTCTGACCGCTTGGGGCAGCTGATAACACAGGTACTGTAGTAACTCGCCTCCAGGCTTCCATTATAATTTTTCACTCGTCTAAAACAAACGTTCGGCCTGTAGGCCTACCTTTGGATCCACCTAACACTGTTGACAAACATTGTATAGGGTGGTCGCGTAATTACAGTTCTTGCACTTTCCTCGTTAACGTGCGGCTCTCCTTTGAAATCTAGCTGGGCGGATATGTTAACATTCCATGGCACCTGGGGCCAAGGCTTTCCCAGCGTAAGGCACAGCGTTGTCAACTTTCCACCACTGAGAACAAGCAGCGAGACTGGACACTTGACACCTGCGTGACACGCTAGCTAGCAGCCAGGGTGGAATCACGGCCGACTGAATGCGCTCATACCGGCCTAGACAATGAGACCTTTTTCATGAAATCTTGTTAGTTACTCAACTGCTCACACAGCGCTGTTCACCAAGCATTGCACGACTAAGACTTATCTCTACTTAGTGTAAAACGAAGTCCCCGATTCTTGGATATCACGGGTAATCTCGAGAACCACTGGATGGATTTTGATGCGGCTTTCACCATTCTGTACAGGTAATATCGAGGAAGATTTCTGTAGAAAATAATTTATTTATGATCAAAGGGAGCCAAGCAGTAACGATTTTAGATTTCAGTGAATAGGTCGAAGAAAGAACTTTACGTCCGTGCGCTTTTTAAGCTTACGCTGGACAAACCGTTAAAAATATCAATATACTATGAGTGTAAGAATTGTTCAGCATGAAAAATTGTACAAAAAAGTCCGCGTGAGCATATCTCTATCTTCGATACATCGCCCACTATAAGTGTTTTTAGTTTGGACGGGAGGGGGATTTGGCTTGCACCTCGCCATTCTTAAATTACGTCTGTCAGGAATTCCCTGCACATTCATAACTGTTCCCGGGCGAAGCCGGGGCAGGTTGCTAGTGACACTATATTATTATTATTATTATTAATCTTGATTTGTCACATTGGACCACTTGAGTCGTTCCACAATCACTTCTTCTTTGAAGGTAGTACTGCTTGGTTCTTGCGCTCTTTCCAATACTTTTTCATTCTTTCAGATCGGGATTTTCTCAACTCATCTGAAATCTCCATAGGCTTTCTGTGTGTCATTTCTGCAGAAAATTTGTGAGTTTTAAGAATGGTGTTAATTTTATTTTTCTCCTCGGCATCTGTTATCTTGAGTCCAACTGCTTTGAGATCTTGTTGGATTTCTTGGATCCATTTTCCTAGATTTCTCATCACCAGTTGGCGTACAATTCTGTTTTCTGGAAGCCGTAAGATGTGAAAAAAATATGAAATTCTTTTCTTCTTCATTGTGCTGGTGATTGGATCAATCTCATGATAGACAGTTTCATTTGGGAGAATCCTCCAGACTCCCTCAACCTGATACTTTTTATTTATGCACGTTCTAATGATTCTTCTTTCCGTACTATTATATTATCATTATAATTCCCACAATATCAAAATGCAAATTATATCACAAAATAAAATAGCGTGCTAATAAATCTAAGAGAAATTAGACATACCTTGCACCTCGTTACAGTTGAATTCGATCAGAATCACTCGGTTTTCATTAAAGTTTATGCATTTTTCTGCTGAACGGTTTGGAAGTTCGGCAACAGGAAACTAGGACTGTTATTTACTTAAAATATTCATTTTTGTATTTTTGTACTATTTGTGTTCGTGATTTCATTACATTGTCAGAATTACCGACAGTAGTGGCTACGCAGGCTAAAGCGCAGCGTTAGGCCATGGGGTCAAGATCTCTGCTGACTCGGTAGACGCGTGTGTTCGAGCCCCACCGTCGGCCGTCCTTGAAATGATTTTCCGTGGTTTCCCATTTTTCAACACCAGGCAAATGCTGGGACGGTACCTTCTAACAGGCCACGGCCGCTTCCTTCCACATCCTTCCCCAGTTTCATTCATCTTCATCCATTCCATCTCTCATCCTGACGCGCAGGTCAACCACGGGCGTCGACTAGAAAGACCTGCACTCGGCCTCTCAGGAGGACACACGAAAAAAAATATGTCAGAATTAATGCTTTAATTAGTAGGGTATACTATTCAGTGTACCTATTATAAATAAAAACCGTGAGGTTTCTCACCTCCCCATATTACGAAACCCGGTTGCCTAATACGGGGAAAGTGCACTTTTAAAGTTAACAATAATATCAGAGGGTATTACAACATCAAACGTGCCCATATTAGTAATATACATAGTATATCGCCTGAGGTTTACATTGGTGAGAAAACCAAAATTATTCCGTTCCTTCTTATGTCTAATGTGAGCCCTATAAAAAACCTCCCCATATTTGGCGACTTTCCTCTACCCATTTTTAGAAGATACCTTATGCACTGGACAGCTGAATCCGTGATTAATTGTACAGGTAGCTTCGTAAGTCTCAGAACTCAGGAAGTCCTTTCTAGCAGCGTTACTAGCAGCTTTCAAAGTTTCAAGGTAAGAAAGAAAATATTCCTCTAGCCAGTTTAGGCGACTGACATTTAATGAGAAAAAATGCCCTTTATCTGGATTTCTAGACTGAATATGATGATATGTGATGCTTACGTCATGCATAGCGAACCATTTATTAACGTTTTTTTTTAAATGGTTGCTTCTGCGTCCATGAATGTGTACGCTTCCGGGTGTATGCCTATATTTTCTTTCAGTGTACTAATGACACCAATAACTTCTGACGAGAACACTTCCTTGGCACGCCGAACATTCATTTTTTCAAATTAAGTGGGATCGATGTGTTTTTTAGTGAGGTGTCTGACCGGTTTGACGATCTCACCCTTTTGCATTGTGTAGAGTAATGACAAGTATTTCCCTGAAATTATTCCAGTACCATCAGTCATCTCTCGTTAGAGAAACTGCGTTCTAATGTTTTTTTTTTTTTTTTTTTAGAATGTGACAATTATCAAAACTAGGGAATACATTCCTAGACTCGTCGTATGGGTGATTGACCATTGGTTGCAAATTCCCTCCCCCTAAATGCCTCATCATTGTAGTGTTAGTTTTGTGATTATCAGAGACAGTTATTATAATTATGAAACCGCATTGTTCAACCTCGAGAATAACGTCCAGCAGGAGTTTATGTAAGTCCCGTCCTGACAGCTGCCTCGTGAAAAAGAAGGCACACGGTATCTGATAATTTGTCGAAAGATCTCTTAGCACAAAACACAACACACGATTAGCTGCTTCTTGTTCCCCTCCCGTCCAAACTAAAACACTCATAGTGGGCGATGTATCGAAGATAGAGATATGCTCTCGCGGACTTTTTTGTAGAATTTCTCACGCTGAACAATTCTTACACTCATAATATAGTGATATTTTTAACGGTTCGCCCAGCGTAAGCTTAAAAAGCGCACGGACGCCAGGCTATTTTTTCGACCATTTCACTGAAATCGTTACTGCTTGGCTCCCTTTGGTCATAAATAAATTATTTTCTACACAAATCTTCCTCGAGATCACCTTTACAGAATGGTGAAAGCAGCATCAAAATCCATCCAGTGGTTCTTGAGATTACACATTTAATATACGTACTGTACAGCTGATTCCTTGTCGCGCCTATAATGGGAGGGGAGTGCGCTCTACCGGCAACGAGTAGAAACTTTCCAATTACATGTTATACATGGGTTCTGACTGGGAATGTCAAGGCCGGTATAGAGCGCAGCTCGTATTCAGTCGGCCGTGGTGGAATTTACGAGTCCACGTGGAGTGATAGAGGAAGCATTCTATTGGTATGTCACCGGTGTCACTGTGATGTCTAAAAGAAAGCTTGCAGTTTTACGTGACTGTTATCATGTGATCATGAGCCACGGGACCTCATTATTACGTGGAATCCGAACCACAGGACATGGTATTTCACTTCAAAAGTCTCACATGCTTACCGTGAATCGAACCCGGTCCACCTTGGTGAGAGGGCTGTGATGTCTGAAGCAGTGTGTGTACTTGTAATCGAAGTAGGCTTTGGGTAGGAAGCGGCCGTGGCCCTAAGTTAGGTACCATCCTGGCACTTACCAGTTTTGCCTCACGAGGCTACATGTACTCCGTTCTACGCCTTAGAGCAGAATTAAGTTTCTTGGTAAGGCGGGGAATTGAACCCAGGCCTCCGCGGTAACAGCTAAATAGGCCAGTCACGACACAACGAGGCGGACTAGTTTCATGAGCATTTCATACGTTATATTTGCACTTATCAACGTGGTAACGCTCAAAAATTAACAATTTTGTTGATACGTAATGATTAGGGACGGGACTTTTTGAAAATGCATATTTTGGCGGTTAATTGGATTCATTGCACATCTTGAACATAACAGTATATTTTAGGATATATGGGGCGTGGTGGCGCAGCGGTCAAGCTGTTGGCCTCTCACCAAGGTGGACCGGGTTCGATTCCCGGTCAATGCATGTGAGATTTTCGGAGTGAAATGCCATGTCCTGTGGTTCGGATTCCAAAGGAGGTCCCGCGACTCATGATCGCATGATTAACGGTCACGTAAAACTAAAAGCATCCTTCCTTCCTTCCTTCCTTCCTTCAGGATATATATTTGAAATGAAGTTTAATTTAAAATATCTTGAACCAAAATGGTTACGCCTGCGCGTTGGACATCGCTTGTAAGCAACTTTTTGAATCACTATTTAGTATAAAACGAAGTCCCCGATTCTTGGATGTTACGGGTAAACTCGAGATCCACTGGATGGATTTTGATGCGGTTTTCACCATTCTGTAAAGGATATCTCTAGGATAATTTCTGTAGAAAATAATTTATTTATGATCAAATGGAGCCGAGCAGTAACTATTTCAGTGGAAAAGTCGAAAAAAAACCTGGCGTCCGAGCGCTTTGTAAGCTTACGCTGGGCAAACCGATGAAAATATCTAAATACTATGAGTAAGAATTGTTCAGCATGAAAAGTTCTACAAAAAAGTCCGCGAGAGCATATGTCTATCTTCAATACATCGCCCACTATAAGTGTTTTTACGTGTTAATTTCTTCCAACCATGTTCATTCAACTACTGAGGCGACAGTTTACGAGCTAGCAAAGGGCGAGTCTATCAACCTTGTTACAGCCTAGCTAGCGGGCGAACCTATTGCCCCAGATACAAACCATTTAGTCGTGTTGAGTTAAGACTTCTGAGAAGGGTGGTTGTATTTGGAGTTTCCCTGAAAGTGCAACTCTGGTTTTCTTCATTTCACCTGTGAAACACAGTCAAGTTAAGAATGGACGGATGGGGGATTTGAGTTTCATTCACCTCGCCATTCCCTGGAAATACAACTCATTTCGCCTGTGAACCTTTCGTTCCGCAAAATTCACAGTAGGGGCAGAGACCTCGTAGTTCCGCCCCTTAAAACAACAATAACTAACTAAATAACTAACTAAAATTCACAGTCAATTTAAGGTTGGACGGAAGGGGGATTATATTATATTAAATTATACTGATTGGCGTATAATCTCTACTTAGTATAAAACAAAGTCCCCGATTATTGGATGTCACGGGTAATCTCGAGTACCACTGAATGGATTTTGATGCGGTTTTCACTATTCTATAAAGGATATCTCGAGGAAGGTTTCTGTAGAAAATTATTTATTTATGACCAAAGGAAGTCAAGCACTAACGATTTCAGTGAAAAGATCGTACTAAAAACTGGCGTCCGTGCGCTTTTTAAGCTTAAGCTGGGCAAACCGTTAAAAATATCTATATACTATGAGTGTAAGAATTGTTCAGCATGAGAAGTTCTACAAAAAATCACGGGAGAGCGTATCTCATCTTAAATACATCGCCTACTATAAGTGTTTTTACGTTGCTCATTTATTCCAACAATCTCCATTCAGTTACTGAGGCGACAGTTTACGAGCTAGCTAGGGGCGAGTCTATATCAGCCCAGTTACAGCTTAGCTAGCGGACGAACTTATTGCCCCAGATACAGCCAGCAGCAAACTGTCGAGTCGTGTGGAGTTAAAAACTTTAGAGAAGAGTGGTTGTGTTTGGAGTTTCCCTGGAAGTGCAACTCCGTTTTACTTCATTTCGCCTGTGAACTTTTCGTTCCACAAAATTCACAGTCAAGTTAAGATTGGACGGAAGAGGGATTTGTGTTTCATGTACCTCGCCATTCTTAAATTACGTCTGACAAGAATTCGTTGCACATGCATCTTCATGATAATATAATTAATAGTCCAGTCAGTGATTTTAACCCATCATGCCGAGACGTAAAACGGATATTTGTCATTGTTCATAGACATTGAAAACAAAAAAGCGCTTATCACGTAATGCATTCATAACTGTTCCCGGGCGAAGCCGGGTCGGGTTGCAAGTACCAGATAAAGAGATAACAGTATTTTACGCATGGCATTTCAAGAAATAGATGGGGTGGGACATTTCTTACACCATCTCGGTAATATCTCTTGCAAGTAACTTTCTGAGAAACAGATAACGAGGTAACAGTATTTTACGCAAGCATGCTGCCTCAAAATGCCTAAAGAGAAGAGCAGCAGAAAGTATATATTAAATCAGTGGGTGTCAGGTGATAGTGATTATTCAACTGATTGTGTTGTGTGTTGTTAACTATGCTCGAAGGAAGTGAAATGTGAAAATACATAACGGAAAAATAAGATATGATATGTCGTAATATCCGGGTCCTAATAATGATATTAAACAAGTTCGGATTGTATTCTAAAAACTCTCCGCAAATTGTCTCCATATATTGTCCACAGCTTATCCGCTTTCCGCACGGCCATGCAAACTATATCCGCATGGCGAAACATTTTGGGGATATCCGCGGATTTATCCGATTTATTGCCTTCTTCAGATTTTCAAAGGAAAGGAAAAAGCTAGTGGAGAAACTACGAGCAAAGATTTTGAAAACAACATTTTAATTTCGTCTTTCCTATGAATTTGTAGCCTATTTTAGTTTATGAAAAAAAAAAACAAGCTTATGAGATCACCTTTTGTCCGTGTGTGTGTCTGTGTGTGCGGGTGTGTGTGTGTGATGGTGTGTGTTTCCCCCTAATAACTTCTAAACGGCTGGACCGATTTCAATGAAACTCGGTAAGTTTATAGCACTATTCCGGAAGACCCCGACCGTGCCCTTCAAATTTTATTACGTCTCACCAATCCAACATGGTGGCTGTGCGAAATATTTCACCAGCATTCAATATCTCCGAAACTATTACCTATATCACCCTGGAATAATTCACGGTGATAAAGGGAACTACTAGAAGTACACCTATGTGCCTTTTGAAAACCCGGTAACTACAAAACCAACATGGCGGCCAAGCGAAGTTGCGACTTTTATATAGACGTTTCTCGCGATTTAACCAACCAAACGAAATAAAACTTGGTACAGTGTATGTTTATACGCATTGTAATGTACCGACATATAACTTCGTTGAATTGTTTATATAACGTCAAGATGGCGGCTGTGCGAAATATTTCACCGGCATTCTATATCTCTGAAACCATTAGCGGTATCACCCTGAAATATTGTACAGAAATAAAGGGCACTACTGGAAGTTCATCCATAAGAATTTCAAAAACCGGTAAACTAAAAAACTAATATGGCGACCAAGCGAATTTGAAAATTTTAAATAGACCTTTCTCGCGATTTAATAATCCAAACGCAATGAAACTAGGTACAAGAAATGTTTATACACATTGTAATGCACTGATATCTTATTTAGTTCAATTGTTTACATAACCTTAAGATGGCGGCTGTGCGAATTTTAAAATTAAGTTTTTATTTCTTGTGTCGTAATCATGCGATCGAAATGAAAGTTTGAATAATGAACCTACGTAATAATTTTCCTTTAATGGTACATGACTATGGCCTATACATATAACAATCTAACATGGCGACCATCCGAAATATTTAGATGGATCTCAATATCTACGAATCTATTAGAGCAATCAAACTGAATTTTTAATATTCATAGGGGCTATGAACATAAGTTCACCTATAGGACTTTCAATAACCTGGTGATCACAAATCCAACTTGGCGGCGACGCGAAGTATAAATATTCACATGGTCGTTTCTCGCAATTTAACCATCCGAGTACAGTGACACTTGTTACAGTAAATCCTTATACAAATATTAATCCACTGGCATCTAATTTTTTTCAATTGTTTACATAACCAGAAGATGGCAGCTGTGCGAAATTTTAAAATCTCGTGCGAAATTTTAAAATCTTGTTTTTACTTCTTGTGTCCTAATCATGCGATTGAAGTTTGAATACTACACGTACACAATAATCTTCATGTAACAGTACATAACTCTTAAGACCTACATATATACAAATCCAACATTTCGACCATCCGCAATATTTAGTCGGTTCTCAATATCTACGAATCTATTACAGCAATCAAACTGACATTTTGTGAATTGATAGAGGCAATTAACAAAAGTAGAATATATAAAAATAGGCTGTATATTTCTTCACGGAGCTACTTGTTTTTTATAAGAAATATATTTATAAAGCAGATCTGTCACAAATGTGGAATTTAGTTTGATAATCTAAAATAATTTTGAGAAAATGACAAATCTTAAAAAATGTGTTTGTATTCCCATAAATAGCTTAAATTTTTTTCTTTAAAAAATCTTGATATGGTTTACAAAAAAAATGTTGATATTAAATTATAAAGTCCAGCTTCCTTCGCGAAATCATCTGGTCCTTTCTATTCCCCGACATTGTATAAATATTAAACTACAGTTTCCAACTAAAGTAAATACAAGTAAACACAATAATATTCACTTTCCACAATGGCACACTCACTCGATACTAACAGAATGGTAACTGACAAGTGGTATTGTATATTTTTGGAAGGGAATGAGGAAATATAGTAGCGCTACACCCATCTCACTGCCACACCTTTGGCTAACTGATCAGCTGACCATTTTGCTCCTTCAGTTAGTGTTAAGTTAGGGTAACAGTAAGATTATTATACAATTGAAAAGAAATCCTTTCAAACACAATCCAATCAATTGTCATCAATGAGAAGTTAGTTCTTTTTTTCCCAATTTGAAAAATTTCATTTCAGCACCGGGATTCAAACCATCTCCGTACGCCAGGGGTACACAACCCTCTAAGTCAGTTTATGCGGCCAGCGGATAAATCGTTTATACCAGTGGCGTGTGGTGGAATTTTACTTAGGGTAAGCAATGGTTTTCTTTGCAAAATCATTGAAGACCCAGTTGTAGAAGTTTGGGATGTTTTGAACTTAGAAAATAAATCTATCTCAATTGAAATCAATGATAAATGTTATATGTTTAGTTAAAATAGCGAATACAAGCTTTCACTTTCGTGTTAATGGGCCTACTCAATTGAGGAGTTGGACAACTTCCTAATAAAATTAATATTTTGTTCTCAAATTTACCGCACATCACACGCTGTCATCTCTAGACCCAAGTCCCGATGAAATATTTTCACAGATTGCTCACGCCTATTAGTGTAAACAAAAACGTCTACTGCATACCCTACTCCCTTTTATTGCATTAGACAACATTATATCGATGAACTAAAAAAAACGACGGCCTACAATCACAAGTTCTAACACAGCATATAAAAAGCTGTTTTACACAAACACTGACACGCTTTTTTAAACTATAATGCGCGGGTAAACACACTATCTTTGAAAACTGACCGCTCCTTGTTTTCGGCCTAAGGTATGTAACTTAAGAAATTGCTTCCTAGCCTTCGCTTTCACTCACCCTGCAGTACCAAGAATTACCAAAAGAGGGCATGTCACACTATTGTGCTGCTGCAAGCGACTCCGCAAGAAATTCGCAGTAGGCGTCAAAGAATAACGGAGTGTGAATGGGTTCATTAAAACAATACAGGACACCGAGACTGGAATATCACTATAACTAGGCTTGCCATACGTCCCGGTTTGACCGGGACAGTCCCGGTATTTTGCTCTTGTCCCGGTGTCCCGCCCGGTTTTATCAATGTCCCGGAAAACGGCTGTAAGATGTAAAAAGTAATGAATTTATGTGTTTAAGAATCTTTTATGAATCGGTTACTTTTCAACAATCATCATTGTTGACTATCGCGCACAGCGTCAAAGAGGTCAGAAGTATTCAAACGAATGACACAAAACAATAGCCCAAACTGCTAATTCAGGGCGTTGCGAGGGTAGTGTAATCTGTGAGCAAACGCTGGAACTACTTGCCCAGTTGTAGTTGGACAAAAAATTTGTAGTTTTTCAAAAAATAATAAGCCTTACTAATTGTTCAATTAAACAATTTGATGAAATATCTTAAATTGTATTTTATTAACACTTCTTTCTAGATGGTAGACCAGAAAAAAATATTATAAAAAGGAAAAAATATTTATGTTTATGTAGCAAAAATTCCTTTTTTTATTTTTAAAAGGTGTGTAGAACTAACAATTTAGGGTGTCAAATTCCCCCTGCCGTTACTGTGAGCCTTAAAAAGAAGGCTTAAAACTCACCATTTTGCTTTCAATTTTTTAAAAATTATTTACCCCCCCCGGGAAGGCCATCCCATATTAATGTGTACCGGTTTCACTCACCAAAAATATGGCAAGCCTAACTATAACCAAAGTAAATAATTATTGTACTCGTCATTATTTTACTTGGGTAAGCAATGCTTACCTTACATCCATGGAATACACGCGCCTGGTTTATACTATTGGAAACGTGAATATATATATCGTGAATGATGAGATCGTTCCCATTATTGTAGGCTCTAGTTGAAATAAAAAAAATATAGAAATGTTTCGTTAAAAATAAATTAAAAAGGAAACAAATATCGGACAGATTTTAAGTTTTGCATAACCAGACTGCAGCAAGGTTCAGACCAGGAGCGGATCTAGAGTTGTTTTTTTTTTTTTGGGGGGGGGGGTCAGAGAATCGAAATTGTTAAGAAAAATGGTATCACTAAAAACGCAATCACAAAATAACCAAACGTACAAAACCAGACCAATTTTTTTGCAAGCTTCATGGATAGAAATTTGATGCGTTTAGCGCATCAAAAATATTCGTACAAATTGCAACGGCGTGTTTTGCGACTTTTACATCGAGCTTCGAGAAAAGTATCAAGGTACGTTACAGTTTCGGCAAGTCGAGTTGATACCGACAAAGGGAGAAAGTCACAGCTTAAATTACCAACCAAGCTTGCAGTTTGGACGTCGGCAAAAATTTTTGGTGCGAAAAAAGCCCCAGTTTCCTATCCGTGCATTGCTGCACATTCATCGTGACATCACTATAAACATCGATTCGGTAATCACAAGGTTTGCTAAACAAAATAGACGAGTTGATTTTGTTGTATAACTAATAGTTTTTATACAAGAGGTTTGAAGTTGTAAATATGTACAGTTGTAACAGAACATAATAATTCCAATAAAGCTAATTCAGTATTGAATAAAATGAAAAAAAAAACCTGTTTTTCAGTTAAAATTCGTTAAGTTTTATTTGTCTGGTAATTGTTTTTTCGTTTTTTGAGTTTGAAAAACAATTTGGTCTCCGTTTGGGGGGGGGGGGGTCATGACCCCCGTGACCCCCCCCCCCCCCCTTGAATCCACGCCTGGTTCAGACTGACTCTTGCAATACAAGTGGAAAATTTGATAACTTAATAACGCAATTTGCCAAAACATTTCAAGAATGCATTTAAACCATTTAGAGGACACAAAAATGGTATTGAAACACATTTTTTGTTTGCTGGTAAAATAGGTTATTCAGATAATAGTAAAATGAGCTTTAGCGGTAGGGTTTGGCAAGTGCTTATGTGGAAAGGTAACTTGGGGCCCGCCACTTATTATGTAAAAATAAACTTGCCCCCCCCCCCCCCCCCCCCCCCCCCACTTATAAAATCGTTGTGCATCCCTGGTATACGCTCATCAATCCAGTCCAGCCGTGGACTGTTACTTTAGTGGGTTTATTTACATATAATATTTGCTGTGGTAAATTAAATGTTAAAACAAAATGGTTAAATAACGTTGTTTTAAGGTCCCCATTTTTCTAGGAATTACTGGGGCATTTTGGCGCAGTCGGTAGAGGCGCTGAGCTTCTAACTGAAAGGGAGTGGGTTCGATCCCCACCCAGGTAGTGGATTTTAGAAACAAAACTACCACTTTCGGAAACGCAAATGGCCCTGGGGTTCACTCAGCCTACACCAGAAGTGAGTTCCAGGGTAATTCCTGGGAGCAAAGACGGCCGGGCGTGGAGCTGACAACTCCATCTCATCTTGTGCCGATGTCACAAAAAGTGGAAGCCTCTACCTTCCACTACTCCCAGGGCCTCCATGGCCTGTACGGAGTTGGCTTTGATTTTTTACTGGGGCATTTTGGAAGAGGGTGGGGTGCAGCCCCATTAGGTTGTCCCCTCCTCCACTGGGTACGCCCCTGACACACCGAAAACTAAATTCCTTTTTTAAACTGCTGTGATTTTAGATTACGGAAGTTCTCTTTAACTTTCAGCGAGTCCCTTTGAGCTAAAAGTAGGACACAGCTGATACAGTGTGATCTACAAGTTATGAACCACAATTTGAACAAAGTCATAAAGAAAGTAGTGTACTTACACAATGATGTGCAGCCAGTCCATTGTCAACACTGTTCAAGAGATTAGGCCACGTGCTAGCTGGATAGCCACGAGTTTAAAAAGCACAGTACAACCGAACTGCTGGGTAGCACTACAGTATCTATATAAAGCAGCCTGAAGCAGACCGGAGAGTGAAGTGTGGCAGAAGAGTTAAGGGGCGTGGAGGGGATAGTCTCAGCTGGAGGGGGGACCGGACTAGCAGCTGAACAGATATCGCTCCAGCTGGGATTGGACTGCGTCTGGTATGCATCGCTCAGCAAGGTCACATCATCAGCGACATTTTGATTAAGATGAAGTTATTCTTTTCGAAACTACTGTACTCAAAACTCTGTATAGTACGAATTCTTTTTGAATAATGTCGATGGTCTCGGGTGCAAGCTTTATAATTTGACACTCAGAGGATAGCTTGCATATCGAATTTCGTTGTTCCTTGAATCACTATGAAAGTCGAGGAGGTTAGATATCTAAGCTCCTTGAACACTATAGCACTTTCTAGTAGAGAAATGAGGAACTTTGTGTTGGCGGAAACTCCCGAGATTAATTTTGCCATTATGAACACGGCCTACTGAATCGAAATGGGTTCTTTGACATGCCAACATCGTATGACATGCGTGTCGTATTTTTGCCGCCTTTCAAAAAAAAAATCATTTACCGCGGCCAGGAGCGAACCTGCAATCTTGGGGTTAGTAGACCGACACGCTATCCACTCACCCACCGTGGCAAGCTTGTGTACAAATAAAAGACAATATAGTAGTAAGTCAACAAAGAAATAAACAAACAAACAAACAAACAAACATAAAGCTAGCATTCACTAGCACTGTAGTAGCAACTTCAATTTAATTAATTAATTAATTAGTGTAAATTTTAACCGCTGCACAGTGATCAAGATCTGATGATGGCAACTCGAGGGACGAAATGCGTAATCCTAAACTGCCCCATTATTTGTGATAATCTAATTAATACATGCATTTCTTTTCAGGAGTGTCGTTACATTTGTATCTTGTACCCCACCCATTCATTGGACACAATAGTGTTGACCGACTGAAAAGCTACAAATTAACAATGATAAGTTGCCTTAAGTCAATAAATATTATTATTGTTTCAAAGAACCGGTTTCAGTCACATTATGACCTTCATCAGCGATGCATAAAGAAAACAAGTATACCGTAAAGTTGCAAGTCAAAGAAGTTACATGATGATAGAGATAAAACAATAATTTTCTTAGTGCTGTTGCGAGAAATAGTTCAACAGGTAAAAAAAGTTCCGTGACCAAATAAAGAGCCTACTTTTCTTAAAATTTTAGATTCATGCCAATCTATATAGACCTATCTATAAGGTGCGTTCAAAAATTAACGATCCGGAGGCTGGAATGCGCAAACCGGTGACTATATCGGCTAATCGTGGCGTGTGTAACGAGGTGTGGTTCCGACCAGAGCGTGAAAGGTCACAGCCCGTCGCTAGAGGGCATGCGTGCACGTCACGTGACGATATAAAGCGAGCAGCAGCATGCATCAATCGTCCAACGCTACCAGTCGCATTGCAAACAGTGACATGGAGGCGTCAACCGAAGAGCAAAGAGGTGTTGTTCGGTTTCTGACAGCGGAAGGAGTATGGGGAACGACATTCATCGCCGAATGTCACAAGTGTACGGCGAAAACTGCATGTCCCTTGCAAGGGTCAAGGCGTGGCACGAGCGCTTCAGGGAAGGACGGGTGTCGTTAGCCGATGATGCCCGGTCTGGGGCACCCCCCTGCATTACTGATGACAACGTCCAGCTGGTTGATGCACTCATTACCCAGGACCGCCGAGTGACAGTGAACGCCATAGACGCCGTGGTCACTCCACGACAATGCACGACCTCATACGGCCAACACAGTCGTGGCACTCCTGCAGAAATTCAAATGGGAGGTTATCGTCCACCCTCCATACAGTCCAGTCCTCTCTCCCTGTGATTACGCCATGTTTGGTCTCCTGAAATGGGCCCAGCCAACGATTCACCTCGGACTCCGACGTCCAGCTGTACGTGCGAAACTGGTTCACATCGCAGCCCAGGGAATTTTATGAGACAGCCTTTCACCGCCTCGTGTCACAGTGGGACAAGTGCCTCAACAGCCAGGGCCAATACTTCTAACCTACAGGTACTGGTTTCTGTAATTATGCCTCCGGCTTGTTACTTTTTGAACGCACCTTATAGAATAATGACGGAAATCAAGTTGGTAATACTAACATTTCTAAGTACTGCAGTTTGAAATACACCTGAAATAGTGTAGTCTAAGCCTAATAGAGTAACTTACTACAGTTGGCAGCCCTGGTGACTCAATATATTCTTAGTTCCATCTCTTAAAGTATAGAATGCACATCAAAGTTTTCTTTAAGTCTAATGGATAGTATGGACGTTACATGCTGTTTGATATTGGATTTATCAGTGTACGTAAAATCACGTTGGGAACAATGTCATGTAGCCTATGTGATGCTCAGAATTAATCTGAAATATTATAGTGTCAGTTTCGCATAAAATCCATTTGTTAGTAACTTAAGTTATATGTAATTACAAATTGGAACTATCAGAAAGCTTAGAATCATGTTGGCAGCACTGAGGTATATTAGTCACTCCAAATTAATCAAGAATGTCAGGTACTGTAAGTGTTCAATGTTTAGAGCTGATGGCTTGCATACTTTCTGATATATTGATACTAGCAGGTACCCGCGGCTTCGCTCGCGTCATAGTCTTGTCATATTGTTCATCAATGAAATGCAGGTTTAACCCTGTTAACACCCCCTTTAGAACCTTAATATCCTAAAATCCCTCCTTAGTAGAAGTTTTCGACGCACAACACACATATCCCCAAATATATAATTCTTCTATGTCTATGAATGATTGGTTTATATGCCAAGTATCACATCCCCAAATGAAACCACTCGTGAGATATTGTTATTCAATGAAATGCACGTTTACCCCCTTAACACCCCTTTAGAACCTGAATATCCAATAAACATTCCGTATTGGACGTTTTCGACATACAACGAACATAACCCCAAAATTTCATGTTTCTAACTTCAATAATTTTGGCTGGGCGATGATGAGTGAGGAGTGAGTCAGTCAGTCAGGACATTTACTTTCATTTATTTTTGAGAATTTCACCCCTCTCCATGAACCCCTTAAATGGGATTTATGAACAAAAAAACGGTCGAAGACATATTTACTTGTTTTTAAGCGGATTTTTCCGCTGAATTTCAAACTTTTCGCTTATGTCGTTTATGAGATACACGCTCCGTTAAGAATTCTTCAACCCCCCAATTTTCACCCCTTTCACCTCATAATATACATCATATCGATAAACCCTTAAGACATATGTCTGCTGTCATGACTGATTAATTTATATGCCGAATATCACATCCCCAAATGAAACAACTCGTGAGATATTGTTAATCAATGAAATGCAAGTTTAACACCCTTAACACCCCTTTACAACATGAATATCAAAACATCCATCCTTGGTGGACGTTTTCGACATACAACGAATATATCCCCAAAATTTCAAGTTTCTAACTGCAATGGGTTTGACTGGGGGATGATGAGTGAATATACAAAAATCCTTAGTGGACTTCTTTCCCCAGAATTTCACCCCTCCCCATGGGCCCCTTAAATTGGATTTATGAAAAAACGGTCGACCACCTAGATACTTATTTTTCAAGCTGATTTTCCCCCCTGAGTTTCATACTTTATACCTCTGTCTTTTAAGAGATACTTGCTCCGTTAGGAATCCTTCAACCCCCACTTTTCACACATACACCTCATAGTATACACAACATCGAAAAACACTGAGACACGTGTCTTTTTATTCTTAATGATGAGTTAATATGTCGAGTATCGCATCCCCCAAGGAAACCAATCGGGAGGTATTGTTATTCAATTAAATGCAGGTCTACCCCCTTAACACCCCTTTAGAACCTGAATATCCAAAAATCCTCCCTTAGTTGACGTTTTCGACATACAACGAACATAACCACAAAATTTATGTTTCTAACTTCAGTAATTTTGGCTGGGCGATGATGAGTGAGTGAGTGAGTAAGTCAGGACATTTTCTTCCATTTATTTTTGAGAATTTCACCCCTCCCCATGAACCCCTTAAATGGGATTTATGAAAAAAAAACCGGTCGAACACCTATTTACTTATTTTTTACGCGGATTTTTTCGCTGAATTTCAAACTTCTCGCTTATGTCGTTTATGAGATACACGCTCCGTTAAGAATTCTTCAACCCCCAATTTTCACCCCTTTCACCTCATAATATACATCATATCGATAAACCCTTATCTTTACTGATTAATTTATATGCCGAATATCACATCACCCAAATGAAACAACTCGTGAGCTATTGTTAATCAATGAAATGCAAGTTTAACCCCCTTAACACCCCTTCAGAACATGAATATCCAAAAATCCATCATTTTCGACATACAACGAACATATCCCCAAAATTTCAAGTTTCTAACTGCAATATGTTTGGCTGGGGGATGATGAGTGAATATCAAAAAATCCTTCCTTAGTGGATTTCTTTCCCAGAATTTCACCCCTCCCCATGGGCCCCTTAAATTGGATTTATGAAAAAACGGTCGACCTCCAATTTACTTATTTTTCAAGCTGATTTTTCCCCCTGAGTTTCATACTTTATGCCTCTGTCTTTTAAGGGATACTTGTTCCGTTAGGAATCCTTCAACGCCCATTTTTCACACATACACCTCATAATACACACTACATCAAAAACCCCTCAGACATGTGTCTTCTTATTCTTAATGATCAGTTAATATGCCGAGTATCGCATCCCCCGAAAGACACCAATCGGGAGATATTGTTATTCAATTAAATGCAGTTCTACCCCCTTAACAGCCCTTTAGAACCTGAATATCCAAAAATCCTTCCTTAGTGGATGTTTTCGACATACAACGAACATAAACCCAAAATTTCATGTTTCTAACTTTAATAATTTCGGCTTGGCGATGATGAGTGAGTAAGTCAGGACATTTTCTTTCATTTATTTTTCAGAATGCCTCTCATGAACCCCTTAAATTGGATTTATGAAAAAAAAAACGCTCGAACACTTATTTACTTCTTTTTAAGCTGTTCTTCCCCCCTGAGTTTGATGAGTGAGTTAATCAGTTAGAATACTTTCTTTCCTGTTTTTTCCCCAGAATTTCATCCCTCTCCAAGGGCCCCATAATTGGATTTATGAAAAAACGGTCGAACACTTATTTACTTATATTTTGAGCTGGTTTTTTTTTTCCCCGCTGAATTTCAAACTTCTCGCTTATGTCGTTTAAGAGGTACACGCTCCGTTAAGAATCCTTAACCCCCAATTTTCACCCCGTTCACCTCATAATATACACCACACCGATAAACCCTTAGACATATGTCTGCTTATTTTTAATGTTTAGTTTATATGGCGAATATCACATCCCCAAAGAAACAACTCATGAGGTATTGTTAATCAATGAAATGCACGTTTACCCCCTTAACACCTCTTAAGAACCCGAATAAACAAAAATCCTTCATTAGTTGACGTTTGCGACATAGAGCGAAAATATTCCCAAAATTTAATGTTTTCTACTTCAATAGTTTTCGCTGGGCGATGATGAGTGAGTGAGTGAGTCAGTCGGTCAGGTCATTTTCTTTCAATTATTTTTACCAAAATTTTACGCCCTCCCCATGCGCCGCTTAAATTGGATTTATGAAGGAACGCTCGGTTGTGTGTAGGATTTCTGCTTTTGTCTTTGAATTTTGCTTTTTGCTTTGTGTTTTTTTTTGTTGTGTTAGTTTTCTGCTTTCCTTATTTTTAAATTTTGCTTTTTGCTTAGTGTTTTTGTTTTGTGTTTTTTGTTTTGTGTTGGTTTTTTTGCTTTTGCTATTTTTGAATTTTGCTTTTGTTTTGTGTTTTCGGTTGTGCGTTTGCTTTTGTTTTTGAATTTAGCTTTTTGATTTCTGTTTTGCTGTGTGTGTGGGGGGAGTATAATAAGACAATCAATGAAAGCAAACCTACATGTTTTCATGTTTGATCTCGATAGCATTTGTTAATTTTATTTGCACCTCTCAATGTGCGAACACTCGAAAATGAACAGTTTTGGTAGGACTATCACTAAATATTTTACACAGAGAAATGTATTCAAATTAGTAAATATACGCGTAGATAAAATCAACCCGAAGACTGGCATTTTATTTTCATTTTTTAAAATCAAATTACGATTTTCAAAAAAATATTTGGCTCTGGGGGGGGGGAGATTGCTCCCCCTAATCATCCCCTCCCCCTCTCCACATAGTTACTTCACTGGTTGAAATAAGGTAGGGCGGCTTCGGTGGCGTAGTTGGTAGCATGCTCAGCTTCTATGCCCAAGATAGCGGGTTCAAACCCGGCCGAAGCCGTCGGATTTTTTAAGAGCGTTAAAAATCCCTCAGTGTGCCTTCCTTCGGAGGGGAAGTAAAGCCGGCGGTCCCATGTCATAGATTTATGGCATGTTAAAGAACTTTCCACTAATTACACCTGTGTGAAACTAAATAGTATAGGTTAAGCATGTAAAAAACGCTCTTAGGTTGCTACGTTCGTTGCCAAGAGCCGACTGTGGTGGCGTCTAGTAGCTAAGTTCTGAACCAGGCCTAGTAGTCCTTGACGGTGGCGTTTGGTGGCAAAAGTAGGAACTATTTGAAAAATTCTAAGTTGCAGTCCTTACTTGAATTTAAAAAAAAAAAACAGATACACACACTAATACAGTCATCACAATTAACACCGGTTATCAGACAGATTCTACACACACCCAAAGTACACGGGGCTACATGACCGCGTTGTCGCAGCCCCTAAACTAAGGAACCAACCAACCAACCAAACGAAATAAGGGTAATTTTCAAGACTTGGTTATTTTCTTGTCTCGGCGTAGGCTGCATTTTTATTGTTATTCTATCAGTGACTGTACTTGCATTCTACGAATTTGTTGTGAAATGGCAGGTAGAATAGCAGGTGAAAGTCTAAGCCAACAGCATTTACCACCACCAGTGAACCCCCAAGTCTATTTTGAGCAGGAATCCAGTAAAACATCTCCCTACTCTACCTGGACAAAGGGTCTTTATTTCTGTCGGAGTGGTAACCACCAGAGCATGCAGCGTCCAAAGTTCCCTCATAAGATGTCCTCGAGTCCCGAGGCCTCACATTACATTACGCTACGAGCCTTTACAAGGTTAGTAACATTTTAATAGCGTACTTTAAATTACTGGAAAATTATTTTATTAAAATACTGGACCATCATTTGTAAGGAGAAATAATTTCAACTCTGAGATTTGCTGATGACATCGTCATCTTGGCCGACAAGCCTGAGGATTTGAATGAGTTTTTGAATGGTATGGATTCCGTCTTACGGAAGGAATTCATGATGAAAATTAATAAATGTAAAACAAAAATACTGGAATGCAGCCGAAATAAATCAGAAACCTCTATGGAGATCAAATTGGCAGGTGAAAAGCTGAAGGAAGTAGGAGACTTCTGTTACTTTGGAAGCAGAATAACCAGTGATGGACGAAGCAAAGAGGATATAAAAAGTAGGTTGGCTCAGGCAAGGAAAGCCTTTCTACAAAAAAGGAATCTGTTGACATCGAATATAGATTTAGGTATTAGGAAGTCATTTTTGAAAGCCTTTGTCTGGAGCGTGGCGTTCTATGGAAGTGAAACTTGGACTATTGGTGCAGCAGAAAAGAGGAGAATTGAAGCATTTGAAATGTGGTGTTACAGGAGAATGATGAAGATCAGATGGGTAGATAGGGTTACAAACGAAGAGGTATTAAGGCGAGTGGTAGAGGAGAGATGTTTCTGGTGACTGCTAATGAAGAGAAGAGATAGGTTGGTAGGACACATACTAAGACACCCAGGAATAGCAAGCTTAGTTATGGAAGGAAGGGTCGAGGACAAGAACTGTAGGGTTAGACCAAGATTAGAATTTGTTAAACAGATTGCCTCGGATGTAGGGTGTGGCAGCTACGTAGATATGAAACGATTAGCTCAGGACAGGGAGGCATGGGGAGCTGCATCAAACCAGTCAAAAGACTGAAGACTCAAACAACAACAATGTAGAAAACAATTCTTCGCCGACAAAGTAGGGTCCCCATCTTAGCAAAACCGTTATATTGAGCAGTTTCCACAATTCTGCCAATGGTTGAAGGTCTAAAGGTGATAATGATGATAATTGGTGTTTTAAGGGGCCTAACATCTCGGTTATCGGCCCGAAAACGTAAGAATAAGGTAAATAAACGACAGGATAAAAAGAAATGCCCTCACCCCTCGAGGATTGAGGAACCTGGTAGCAAGGAGAGCTAGGAAAGGCAGATAGGAAAGGGAAAGAGGAGAGGGCCCGCCCCAAAGTCAGTGGAAAAACAGGAATAAACAGACCCAGCTCAGGAATCCCTCGGGGTCGCCAACTCCCGAACTCACCAGTCGTGAGCCCTTGGGGGTGTGGCACTATCCAGGGTGCACCAGAATTGGTGTGGGCTACACACACCCTGCCTCCTTGAGGGCCTTGAGCAGAAGGAAGGAGAAATCATGTAAATAAAAAGAAGACTGACCCCTCGCAGAAGGAGGGTATCAGGAAAGATGAGACGAGAGCCAGTTAAGGAGGGAAAGTGAAAGACTCCCTTGGCCTCGGTTACCCCAATACCGTCGGAGTCGGAAGAGAACAAGTGTTGACTAAGAGAGGTCGACAGGAAAGAAGACGGAGAGGAGCCCGGCACAAGTAAGTGGAAGCAATGCCGGACTCAGCTATGGTCTAGTGGTCGCTAACCCACGTCCCACAGGATGTGAGCCCCTGGCCCTGGGTGGGAAGGGCTAAAGGGCCCGGAAGAATTTCAAATTGTGAGTCTTAGAGAGCCCTATCAAACTAAAGAGATATTAAAAGTCACTTGCGGTCTGAATGCATTTCCGGAAAAAACAGCCTAAATTACATGTTTCTTTGCTAGTTTTCTTTTTGATTCAAATTCACTTATTTACATAATTCTTTCTTTAATGTGTTCCTTGGTTCAATATCCTCAGGTATTTTTTTTATTAAATATAGGATACAGAGGTTTTGTCAGTTCATTATTGCAGTAGCTCGGGTAACATCTCTACTTGGTATAAAACTAAGTCCCCGATTCTTGGATGTTACGGGTAAACTCGAGATCCAATGGATGGATTTTGATGCGGCTTTCACCGTTCTATAAAGGATATCTAGAGCAACGTTTTCCAAACTGTGGTACGTTCATACGGCAGCTGCCGTGGTACGCGGTGATGTTACGAAATAATATAAAATTAAAAGATACAAAACCATTGCTATGTTGCCGGAGGACTTTGAGGCCAAAGATAAGGAGCAGTTTAATGAATTGAATTGTGATTCAGAACTAAGGCAAACTTTTTCAAAAATGGCTCATGTGAACTTTTGGGTTGAGAGGCGTGTAGACTATGCACACATAGCTGACAAAGCAGTTGGATTTTTACTGCCTTTCACTACTTCGTACTTGCGTGAGACAGCATTTTCTTCACTTGTTTATCTCAAGAATAAATAAGCTCCTTACAGTGGAAAACGATCTTCGTTTGAGACTCAGCAATCTTAAACCAGACATTCCTAATGTAACGTGTTTTTCGAGGGGGTTTTATGCCACTGGCATAAGCCATTCTATATTTATTTACACGGCAAATTGTTCAGCCAAGAGAAATTTTCATGTTAACTTATTATTATTATTAACTTATTATTATTATTAATTGATTTTTTGGAGCATTTTCTTATAAAATTATAAGCATACAGACAGGTTTTCTATGTTATAGAAAACGCTATCAAGCAAATTATTACGATCAACATTAGCGTAGAAAATTATATAATTACGGAATGTTACGGAGTTTCGTCAGTTAGGGTATATTGAGAGACATGAGTCACTGGAAATTCTGATACAGGCTTATGCTTGTCAAGTAGTATGACGCAAGGCTGGGTCACATCGTCAAGAAAAGGCGGATGTATGGAACGGCAAACGACTTCACCCTCCCGCCGAGTGTAATGAGCCAGAAGAGGGAGTAGCGCGTGAGGGGTCAGCCAATCAGTGGAGACCACGTAAGCTGGAAGTCGGGACTGGAGTGGGAGACCGACGAGTGCATATATGGTTGGCACGCCGTGGAAACGAGGACTATCGTTATAAAATTTAACCAGTATGGTTGCACGAGTGAGTGGCTCCGATGTTCAGTGGAGTTAGCGACTATCTTTGTGAAACTTAACCGTTGTGGTTGTACGTGTTGGTTCCGATGTTCGGACCATAAATCTTCATATCTACAAATATATCATCAACAACGAAGAAGATGACGACGTCCAGGAGGCTATGGGAAGCTCACTTCAACATTCAGTACGAGGGAAATGCTACGGCAATTTCCAGTGGTAAGCGCGAATGACACATAACTACGCAATCTCTCGTCTTTATTTGTTTCATATTCAGTAATTCAGTGAATTCATAGCTTGGGAATAAGAGTAAAATCAGTAATTTATCCGACTCCGTTTTCACGTAATTTTCTAGCGGTAATATTTAAATCGCAACGCTCCAATTTAAATTCAAACTTATTATTATTATTATTATTATTATTATTAATTTTGCTATACTTTTTTATACAATAAATTCATTTCTTTCACCATGCAATCTTTGTTTTCAGTAGGTAGCATTAGATATAGACCAATTCCTTCTCCTGATACAATTGTTTGTTGGGTTAATGATCCAATCATACCAAGATCTGAGAGTAAAGATTCTTGAAGGTGTTCTACCAGAGCTAGGTGTTGAGGTGTTGTTAAATACAAATTTAGATTTCAACATAGCGTTGAGGTCTTGGCGCCCATTAAAACAACATATCTTAGTATAAAACGGTATATTTGTCACGCAACAGTGAGGGCTATAGAAGACATTACACTACGTTGGCTTCTAATCTCCAACCTCGCCCTTCACATTGAAGTTGTTAGTTGAACTTTGTTTTTTATTTTTAATTATTAAGAGTTTTTTATTAATATTATTTGTACAGTGTCATTTCCGAATGTTTGAATTGGATACTTATTGTAATAAATAATAAAACAACTGGACACACTTTTAATTATTTAAACCTTAACTCTAACAGTCTAACTAACAATCCTTTTTTGGTCTGCTACGTAGTGGTGATGGCGGTTATAGTTACTATATCTCCCAACCATTAAGTGACGCGAGAGATTCTCATCTCTTAAAGTGGCACACACACAAAACGTTTGGGAAACACTGATCTAGAGGATGATTTCTGTAGAAAATAATTTATTTATAATCAAAGGAAGCCGAGCAGGAATGATTTCAGTGGAAAAGTCGAAAAAAAAAAACTGGCGTCCGAGCGCTTTGTAAGCTTACGATGGGCAAACCTTTAAAAATATCAAAATACTATGAGTATAAGAATTGTTCACCATGAAAAGTTCTACAAAAAATAAAAAACGGAGAGCATATCTCTATCTTCAATACATCGCCTACTATAAGTGTTTTTACGTTGTCATTTCTTCCAACAATCTCCATTTAGTTACTGAGACGACAGTTTACGAGCTAGCTAGGGGCGAGTCTATATCACCCCAGTTACAGCTTAGCTAGCGCACGAACTTATTGCCCCAGATACAGCCAGCAGCAAACTGTCGAGTCGTGTGGAGTTGAAAACTTTAGAGAAGAGTGGTTGTGTTTGGAGTTTCCCTGGAAGTGCAACTTGGCTTTTCTTCATTTCACCTGTGAACTTTTCGTTCCGGAAAATTCACAGTCAAGTTAAGATTGGACGGAAGGGGGATTTGTGTTTCATGCACCTCGCCATTCTTAAATTACGTCTGACAAGAATTTGTTGCACATGCATATCCATGATAATATAATTAATAGTCCAGTCAGTGATTTTAACCCATCATGCCGAGACGTAAAACGGAGATTGATCGTTGTTCATTGACATTGAAAAAAAAAGCGCTTATCACTTAATGCATTCGTAACTGTTCCAGGGCGAAGCCAGGTCGGGTGGCTAGTTTTATAATATATCTTTCTTTTTCAAAAGCAGGGTATTGAAAAAGCAGGCGATGTACACTCTGGGAGGATCCACAAAAGCACGTATATTCATTTAGCGATATAAAATCTCTGGAAGTATGACTTGAATTTCCCACGTCCAGATGAGAACTGACTAAGTAGAAAGTTCGGAACAGGTATTTTACTTAGAAGTCGATGCTGAATCTCAGGAAAATATATTTCTCTGGTAACAGATCCTTTCTAAGATGAGGTGAAAATGTTATTCCAGTGGTGAGTTATGTGGTTGGTTGGTTCTTAAGTTTAGGGGTGCGACAACGCGGTCATGTAGCCCCGTGTACTTTGGGTGTGTGTAGAATCTGTCTGATAACCGGTGTTAATTGTGATGACTGTATTAGTGTGTGTTATCTGTTTTTTAATTTAAGTACTGCTACTTAGAATTTTTCAAATAGTTCCTACTTTTGCCGCCAAGCTTCACCGTCAACGACTACTAGGCCAAGTTCAGAACTTAGCTACTAGACGCCACCACAGTCGGCTCTTGGCAACGAACGTAGAAACCTAAGAGCGTTGTTTACATTCTTAACCTAACCAATTTAGCTTCACACAGGTGTAATTAGTGAAAGGTTCATTAACATGCCATAAATCTATGACATGGGACCGCCGGCTTTACTTCCCCTCCGAAGGAAGGCATACTGAGGGATTTTTAACGCTCTTAAAAATCCGACGGCTTCGGCCGGGTTTGAACCCGCTATCTTGGGCATAGAAGCTCAGCATGCTACCGACTACGCCACCGAAGCCGCCTGGTGAGTTATGTAGTCCTTAATCTTTCTTTTCAAGTGACATATTGGAGTTATGTAATATGAAACTTTCATTGTTGATTGCACAGCCTTTTTAGATAGTTCATCTGTTTTATTGCTAATTTGCCCATGTGTGTCCACGAACCCAGGAGAGGGCAGGCATGGAAAGCACGCTGAGTTATTGACCTTATGATAAGCATTATTTGGTGTAAAAACCTGAAGGTTGCGTAAGTGTCCGATAGCGCCAGAACGTTCCCCTCTATTTGGATGTCTGTTAGGTAGTCAGCCCGAAGGCTGGTTGGATCCTCAAAAAGCACCGCCGTTACGTTATGTGAGTAGATACCCACAAAAACCCAAGGCAGTGCTATTTTGAGGCGTTCTAGGCAAGAAGAGGAGTGAGGTAGTTTGCCATTGCTTTCCTCACTGAGTCAGAGCAGTAGTCCTAACCCTACGAGTTGAACCTTTCACAGCATTCACCGACACTGACTGTGCCCTGAATGTCATTACTAAGCACCACTCATACCTCAGTAGCTTCCATATAATCACAGCCATGAGTGAGACTGAGACATCGGTGAAAAGCCACCTTTTACTCTAGCCTGTGCCAACTGACAAATGCAAATGTACTGCATTCATCAAGAGATGGCAAACAGGCCATCTATTTGGATAAGTGTTGAATTTGTCTGATAACCTGTGTTTCTGTGATGGCAACAGAAGTGTGTGTAATTATTATGATCGGGAATGAGGTAGGTGCCCTGGGACTTCAAAATAAGGTACTATCCCGACATTTGCCTACAGAGAGTGAGAAAAAAAAACAAGGAAAAACTCAGGATAGCCGCTGTTAATGCCAGGATTCGAACCTCCAATCTTCCAAGTTGCTTCAGTTCCCCGTCGCAGTCGTTGTGAGCGATTTAATGGACACGGAAGTTCGATGATTTTCAGTCTGTCAACACAATTGTACCCAAATGAGATGGGCTATTCCTAAAGGCCTGCCTAGATGCCGATATAGTTTGCATGGCTGTGCGGATAGCGGATGAGCTGTGGATAATGTTTGGAGTAAATTTGCGGATAGATTTTTGAATACAATCTGAACTAGGACCCGGATGTTTATGACATGTCATATTTGTTCCGTTATGTTTTCTTCATGAGAAATGCAAGATGATAATTTAAGCAAATCTCAAATTATGTCAATAAGCATATTTAATGCAATTCTGGCTGTATAACATTCATTTTAAACAGATCACATTATATACAAAGCCTAAATGTCTAAATGTGTTGCTTTAAGCTTATCTAATTAGAATATTATTGTTATGCCAGTAGATTCGGATAACAAACGTGTGGATGCAGATAAGAGTCTTGCGGATGCGGGGCGGATGCGGGTAAATTTCATGCGGATGCGGATAACATTTTGTTTATCAGCGCAGGGCTCTAGTTATTTCCTAATCCTGAAAAAATAATACATTGGATTAATAAATACATTTGGATGACCAGTTTCGATCCTCAAGCGATCATTATCAGATCTTAGGCTACAATTTTTTTATGTCTGAAAGTATGGGTGAAAATATTTACAATATGTACACTTCTTTAGTTGCGGTGTTAGTTGGGCTAGTTCAAATCGTCAATATTTGTTAGTTTATAATAATAATAATAATAATAATAATAATAATAATAATAATAATAATATTGTATGGCCTCGGATGCCGGGTGCAAGCTTTGTAATTTGACACCCAGAGGGTAGCTTGCTTTGAAAAATTCTAAGTTGCAGTCTGTACTTAAATTAAAAAACAGATACACACACTAATACAGCCATCACAATTAACACCGGTTATTAGACAGATTCTACACACACCCAAAGTACACGGGGCTACATGACCGCGTTGTCACAGCCCCTAAACTTATGAACCAACCAACCAGGGTAGCTTGCATGTCAAATTTCGTTGTTCCTTGAATCACTATGAACGTCAAGGATTTATTTATTTATTTATTGGTGCCTTTATTGTGGCGAAGTTAGGGCTCTAGGCCCTCTCTTACACTTAACCACATACAGTGCAACTTACATGAATACTCATATGTTATTCTTAACCTACCAAACTTAAATACTAGGAAAACCTTAAATACTAAAATAAAATAAAAATTAAATTAAATTAAATTGGCGACTGCGTGAGATTAACTAAGCTATCTTCTATATATTTAAAACAGTAAGGTGATTTTTGTTACCACGAGATTGAGAGAACGACAGAACCGATTTACTTCGTAGAGCACTCTAACGAAAGCTCTTGGCCTCTAGATTTGCAGAGTGTCTATAAAATAAACAAATATATTACGGTATATTTTTGAATTAATATAGAAAATAGCAGAATTCTCCCCCCTCACGCATGCGCACAATCCGCCTGGGGTCATGACAAAATGGCGGTGAGAAGTCCATTAAAAAAATGTAAGTTATTTAATAAGCTTGCATGTAATTGAAAACATACATTAACCAAGTTCTGACAATAAAATATAATAACAGTATGAACGTATACGAATGTGCAACATTGATTTATTTGGATAATGAAATGGATTATTTCCTTCAGACAGCGGCTTTTAATGATAAAGAATAAAGAACGGCTGCGTCTGCTTCAGACTATGAGTACGCGAGTAGCTATGTGGTTAAGGCGACGGACTGTGGTTCCTAGGTTCACCTGTTCGATCCCAGCCCTCGCCGATATTTTTTTTTTTTTACCACTGAAATATTGTTTAATCAAGGAGTATTAGTAAGGTTTTATGTCTGTTAAAGATACATATTTCTACATTCCCTCTCGGTATATTTTTGAATTAATATAGAAAATAGCAGAATTCTATCCCCTCACGCATGCGCACAATCCGCCTGAGGTCATGACAAAATGGCGGTGAGAATTCCATTAAAATGTAAGTTATTTAATAAGCTTCCATGTAATTGAAAACATACATTAACCAAGTTCTGGCAATAAAATATAATAACAGTATGAACGTATACGAATGTGCAACATTGATTTATTTGGATAATGAAATAGATTATTTCCGTCAGACAGCAGCTTTTGAAGATAATGAATGGCTGCGTCTCCTGCTCAACAAGATTGCGCGAGTAGCTATGTGGTTAAGGCGACAGACTGTGGTTCCTACGTTCGCCGGTTCGATCCCAGCCCTCGCCGATATATCTATTTTTTTTTACCATTGAAATATTGTTTAATCAAGGAGTATTAGTAAGGTTTTATGTCTGTAAAAGATACATATTTCTACATTCCCTCTCAATACGTTTTATTTCCGTTTTACCATTGCATTACAGCATGTGATCAAAAGAGCAAACTGTTGTCCTCAGTAGTAGGTAATCTGTGGTTCGCCGTTTAAATATCTGCAATCAGTTCCCATAACTGACAACAGATGGCAGTACATCGCCCATATAGTTCCAGTAACTGACAGCAGATGGCAGCACCATTGCATCGATATATTTAAAACCCAAGACATGACACGTTTTCACGTGATGGAGAATGATAGGCCTAAAGGAGGGGAATATTTAAGAAGGGAAATTTTGAGGAACATTAACCGACAGTTGAATGTGTAGGCTATGTTGTTTATGTACCTTAATATTGCAATTTCTTCCCAATGCTTCGGTGGTCAAGTTATTAGCGTCCTAGACTAAAAGTTATAATTATGCATCGTCGATATACTCTTAAATTATTAAAGAAAAAAGTAGTTTTCCAGGCACTCGCGCGTGTCCACAATTGCTTTCGCCATGAGAGACACTTGGCAAACATAATTCGTTTGAAGGGCTCCGACATCGTGGTCACTCAGCCCAGTGTACTTGGGTGTGTATGTGTGAAATTTTCTCTCATAACCTGTGTTATTGTGATGGCTGCATTACTGTGTGTATTTGTAATTAAGGTGGTAAATGGCAAGGAGACTGCCAAGGCCTTAAGTTAGGAACCATCCCGGTATTTGCCTTAAGTGGAAGTGGGAAACCACGGAAAACCACATCCAAGATTGACGAGGTGGGAATTAAACCTTCCTCTTCTTAGTTATACCTCAAGAGACTGAATGTGCCCCGTTTTTTGCCCTCAGACCAGAATTCAATTTCTTGGCAGAGCAGGAAATGTAACCCGGGTCTCCGGGGCGATAGACAAGAATAGGTGGGCCTCCATTTGTTAATACGATTTTTGACATGCACGGGACATATAATTCAAAAACTGCCTCCATTAGGGTGACTGCCGAAGTGAGTATTGAGTATAGGCCTATGGTCGTTCCAGTAGTTGGCGAAGTGATTCTATCCCCCTGCAAAATGTACTGTCATAACCTATAACAGGCGATGGAAATTGCTTATTTAGAGCAGTTTCGTACTGTTTATAACAAAATGAAGAACGTCATTCTGAGCTGCGTTTTCAAGCTATCGCAAAAAATTTCGCTGGCAGGAACAATTATAAGGAATTTATTTTAAGCGATCAGTTTCATCGCATTCTCCTCACCAACCAACTTGAGTATGAAAGTCTCTGGACGGTCATGTTGAACTTCATTGTATAAGACAATTGTTTAATGATTATTTGTTTAGAGTACTGAGTCTAACTACGGAGTTGATTTCGGCAATGCAAGTATTATTTGCCATGTAATATTTAGCGGCTCCGTTATTGCAGGACACTATAGTGTTATCGAATAATACGAAGCCACATTTAAAATCCAATATAAATAGGCCATTTCAGAAACAATTCCAGATATTATGCAGTACAGTGTACTGTAAGGTCTTTGACGATCAAATGTAAACATTGTTCTACATTGTACTTCTCTTGCGTAAAATCTATGCGTGGTTACTTTGGTCTTTACTGTTGTGAGGGTAAAATTGATCTGCTGGAATATAAAATATTTGCCAAGCTGCAACATTGTAATGATATTCATTTAAAAGTCATTGAACTTATATCCAGTAGTTCAAACACATACATCAGCGTTAACAGATTGGATACTGAAGATGAAAGCCAGCTACTTCATTTCCCTTTTATTGAATTTTCAATTCCTTGGAATTAAGTGATTCGCCTCCACATACTCCGAACGTTTGAGCCATAGTTATGCTCCTTAGAAATCTGAACGTTTCCCGAGGGCTCATATATGGTAATATATTAATTGTAAGAAATATGTAAGAAATTGCTTGGATTCGGATATAATAGGTGCAGTAATATTAGTCAGAGAGCTAAAATCCTACGACTTGATTTAACACCTTCCGATAAAACACTTGCAGGTACAGTACATTTTCTTTTAATAGGCAACAATGTCCTATTCGCTCGGCCTACTTTATCACAATCAATCAAGCTCAAGGAGAAACTCTTGAACGTATTGGGCTATTTACCTCATCACGTTTTAAGTCATGACCAGCAGGATAGTGAAGGTACAAAAAAGGTCCTGTATGGGATGGTAAAGAATACGAGGCGGAAGGATCCTACGGATTATGTCAGCATGGTGAACAAAAGGGGACAAGGGATAGAAAATAGGGAAGAACTGAAGAAAATGTGGAAAGAATATTTTGAAGAACTCCTGAACCCAAATGGAAACCACGGCGAGGAAGAAGAAATCGGGGAAGAGGTATAGTAGATGAACTGCAGACAGAAAAGGACTTAACATGGAAAGAAGTGGAAGATGCAGTGAGGAAGATGTAAGGAGGGAAGGCACCGGGTGTGGATGAGTTGAGTGTGGAGATGGTGAGAGCAGCAGGAGAGGTGGGGATACAATGGTTGTACCGAGTGATGAAGGCAGCATGGAAGGAAAGGAAGACCCCAGAGGACTGGAAAAAGGGAATAATTGTCCCGATCTTCAAGAAAGGTAGTAGAACAGAATGCAGAAACTATCGGGGAATAACACTGATGAGTCATTGTGCAAAGATGTTTGAGAAAGTTTTAGGAAGGAGAATTAGGACAAGGATAGAAGGGAGGGATGAGGGAAGAACAACATGGCTTCAGAGCAGGAAGGTCCACAGTGGATTTGATTTTTGCTGTAAGTCAGTTACAAGAACAGCACTATGAGTATGGAACAGATCTACTGATGGCCTTCCTGGACATTGAGAAAGCATATGACAGTGTATGCAGAAACAAAGTATGGAAGTCCCTGGAGGATAGAGGAGTAGAAAAATGGACTATAAGGAGGATAAAAGAGATGTACAAGGGAAGCGTGAGCTGTGTGAAAGTGGGAGGAGAGAGATCGGACTGGGTGGAACAGAGAAACGGCCTGAAACAAAGAAGTGCACTGTCACCGTTACTTTTCATTGTGGTGATGGATGACATAATGACCCGAGCGGCACAAGTAATTGGGGAAGGAAAGATGAAAGCAATGGTGTTTGCGGATGATTTGATGATTGTGGAAACAAGGAGGAAGAGGTACAGGAACAGTTGGACGTGTGGGAAGGAATAATACAAGGATATGGGATGAAATAAGAGTGAGATGGTGATCACAACAAGGAAGAAGGAAAGGACCACAACGGGAATAACAATTGGTGGGGAACAGCTGAAGAAAGTGGAGAGTTTCAAGTATCTGGGATGCCTGATACAAGAGAATGGAAGAAACGGTAGAGAAATAAATGAGCGGGGGAGACAGGCAGAAGCATTCCGGAGGAGTGTGAGAAGCATGTTATGGAGCAGGGATGTCCCTCAGAACAGCAAGTAGATCATATATCGTACTATGTCCCTATCCTGACGTATGCCTCGGAGACCTGGGTTATGAAAGGAAGGGAGAAGAGCAAAATACAGGCCAGTGAGATGAGGTTCTTGAGAAGCAGTATTGGAGCTACAAAGAGGGACAGAATAAGAAATGAGAGGACCAGAGAATTAATGAAGGAGGAACCATTACAGGATGGTATAGAGAAATCTAGACTTAGATGGTATGGACATGTAAAACGAATGGAGGAGAAGAGGATACCCAGGAGGATACACGAGACGAAGTGGGAAGGAAAGAGACCAAGAGGGAGACCGAGAGACAGGTGGCTGAAGGGGGTGGAAGAAAGCGTGAAGAAGAGAGGAAAAGACTGGACAAGGGTGGAGGCTGAGAGATGGTGGGAAGACAGAAGACGTTGGAGAGGCTTGTGTTCCAAACAGACCCGGCCAGTGGCTGGAAACTGTGCAAGATGATGATGACCTCATCACGTTTTCAGTCATGACCAGCAATATGTTGCAATGCGGAGAGTGCTATCTTTTGACGCCCTTAAAGTTGCAATAGTGCTAAAAAGTAATCGTACAAAGAATGTAACTTACATAAGGAGCTTCTTCAGTAAATTTGTTTTCCATTGTCCGTCATGTTTTGACGGGTTTCATCTAGTACAATTTAAATGACATACATTTTTAACAAAATTATACTATGGTCATTCACTCACACATTCATACACAAATTGTTCTAGTTGGCCTACGAATTCAAGAGGAAATCTTTACATGCACGTTTGAAAGTTGTAAGGGATGTACAATTTCTGACGTCACGAGGACAATTATTCCAAATTCTAGTTCCCGACACGAGGAAAGAGTTACTGAAGGCAGAAGAATGATGTAGAGGAATTGCAATTATAGATCCAGATCGCGTGTGACGATCATGAAAGGAAGAAAGAAAACGAAAATTACAAGAGAGATAGTGAGGAGTATTTTCATTGAGAAGTCGATAGATGAGGGTACAAATGTGCAGGTTCCTTTGTTGTTCCACTTTTAGCCAGGAAAGTAGATCATAAAAAGGAGACACGTGTGAGGAAAATTTCAAGGAGAAAATAAACCTAATGCAGGAATTTAAAGCTCTCTGAAGTTTCTTGTTTTGTTCACCGGTAGCATCTACTAATACAACATCACAGTAGTTAAATATTGGGAGTATCAAGGTTTGGACGAGTTTTATTTTCAAGTTACGGGGTAGAACGGACTGGTGAATCTTAAGTGGATGAAGTGACGAGTAAACTTTCCTGCATGTATTAGTAACGTGCCCATCCCAATTCAAAGTTTCATTTAGTGTGACTCCAAGACTTTTTACCGATTTAGAGAACGGGATAGCAACACCATTTAGTTGAATTAAAGAAAGCGGTCTACTGTGTAAATGGAAAAGCAATTTAGTCTGCCCTATTACGATAGCTTGGGTTTTAATTGGGTTGATGGCAAGAGAATTTTCAGTTGCATAGCGGCTGATCCTCTTTAGATTTAGATTCATATTTTCAATTGCCGCATCTATGTCGTTTACTTTTGTGTGGCAATATATCTGAAGGTCATCAGCATATAGATGGTAATTGCAGTTTTCCAGTTTCGAAGAGATGTCGTTCAGATATAGAATGAATATAAGGGGGCCGAGAATTGAACCCTGAGGTACTCCATTTGTTTTGAACTTCCACTCAGTTCTGTTTTCATTAAGGAGTACACGTTGTCTTCGGTTATGAAGATAGGAGGCGAATAATTTGAGAGCAACGGGGCTAAGATGGAATGATTGCAATTTAGCCATAAGTATGTCCGTGTTAATGGTGTCGAATGCACTGCTGAAGTCTAGAAGAATGAGTATAGTCACTTTACGCTCATCCATTGCTCGTCTTACGTCATCAGTGATCTTAATGAGTGCAGTAGATGTGCTGTGTCCTTTCTTAAATCCAGATTGTAACGGATCAAGTAGTGAGTATTGCGTCAAGTACTGAAGAAGTTGTTCATGCATAAGTTTTTCTAGTATTTTGGAAACTGAGGAAAGTATGCTTACAGGTCGATAGTCGGATGGAGAATTAGCAAGAGAATTTTTCGGAACTGGAATAACTAAAGCATCTTTCCATATTGTTGGGAAGAAACCTTCTAAAAGACATGTGTTACAAATGTGCGTAATAATTGGCAGTAATACTTCTATCAGGTTAACGATAAAGGAAATTGGGATGTCATCTATTCCGACTGCTTGTGATTTGATAGATATTTTTTTTTTCTTACGACAGTATCATCTATTTTACGAAACTTGAATAACGGTCGGTGAGGTAGTGGGACACATCGCAGTGTATTTATTGTTGTTTGTATTATTTGGGGATCAGTTCTAATTATTTCTCGAGCAAAGTGAGCATTTAATTCATTGGGATTAATATCCTGCGTATTGGTGTTTTTAGTGCGCCTCCCAATACCTACCGACCTGAGTTGCTGCCAGGTGCTTCTAGCGTTCAAGTTACCGGCTAGCTGTTGGAAGTAGGCATACTTTTTATTTCGAATCATTTGTTTAACTCGATTTCTAAGCACACGATATTTTTCAAAATCGTCACTTGATAAGGTCTGCTTATAACGTCTGTGAAATGCGTCACGTTTGGCCATTGCGGATTTAATGTCACTTGATAGCCAGGGGGCAGCTTTACGAGTGACTTTTGCTGTTCGTTTAGGTGCATGTTTGTCATATAGTTCCAGCAGTATTTTGTTAAATCTGCTCACCTTTTCATCAACGTCAGTCAAGTGTAGTATATCGTTCCATGGACAGAGAATTGCGTCTTGTGTTAGTTCTTGAAGGTTCAATCTTTTCATGTCTCTATATGTTATGTATTTAGGTGCAGATTTTGGAGTTTTTAGAGAATAAGCTAAATAAATCAGGTCGTGTAAAGATATGCCAGGTACTGAAATCTGTCCGTGTTTTAGTGTTTTCTGTGGGTTATTTGTGATAATTAAATCAATTAGAGTGCGTGAAGATCCTTGGGGGGTGTGTACGTGGTGAGTAGGACCGAGTGGTAATATTGTCATGTTACAAGAGGTAAACATATTCCGTAAACGATTTGCGTCAGTGGAGTCTATTAATATGTTTGTGTTAAAGTCACCAAATATAAGTACGTGTTCGTAGGTAGGTAACAGTCTTAGTAGAGTTTCTTCAAAGTCCATGAAGTTCCCTTCTTTAGGTGGTTTATATACTACACCAATAAGCACTTTAGTCACGTCAACAGTGAGCTCAACAAACATATATTCGGTCAAGGGGTCAGTAGATAGGTTCGATGTTTTTATAATCCTTGCCGCCAAATTGTTTTTATAGAATAAAGCTACTCCTCCTCCTCGACGCTTCAGTCGGTTGTGAAAGAGCGAATTGTACCCTACTAGACTTATCATGTTTAAAGGGACAGAGTCTTTCATCCAGCTTTCACTAATTGCTACAACGTTTACCATGCTTCCTTCAAAAATAGCTTGGAGCTCAGCGTGATGCGCTACTATGGACTGGGCATTGACATGAGCACACAGCAGTGAACGGGGAAATGTGGAAAATTCCCTTTCCAGATGATTGCGGGTGGGGAGAGACGAAGACAGGGGTTGGGGAGGGCTGGGAGGCTCATTGTCAAGGTGAAGGTCATTATCTCTGTCCGGACTGAATGTAACGGTACCAACTACACTGGCCATAAAACAAAAGAGAGCATGCAACTTACCATTGTTTCCTCATGTATGCACAGGCCACTAGAAGCAATTAAACAACCACTCTCACTGAATTTAAAATTAAACCACCTATCACTTATGCAATCACTCACACTAAAATTAAAATAACATATTAAACACACACTCACAATTACACACATTAACCTGTTCACTTAACTTCCGATACCTGCCCTTTTATTAAGCAGGCAAGTTCTGCTGGAGTGTTAACGTAATGTTTTTTACCGTCAGAATCCACTATCACTATTCGCCCATCCAGAGTGAAGGTGTTCCTTGCTCCAAAGTGATCCCTGGCCTTGTTGAGCATGTCCTTGCGTGATGCTGTGAGGGACTCAGTTATGAGGATAGGAGTTCCTTTGAGAAGTCTCTTGGCGCGCCAGACACGTTCCCTCTCGTGGTAGCGGGTGAACTTGACAATAATAGGTCTTCTACCGGTAACCACCACATCCGCAGACGATCTCTTTGGTTTCCCCAATCGATGACACCGATCGATGCTCATCATAGTCAGTTCTATGTTAAGCTTGTCCTTAAGTACCTCCGTTACTCTAGCGTACACGTCTTCGTTTGGAGTTTCACTTACCCCATGTAGCAGTAGGCAGTTCCGGCGGCTGTAATGTTCTGCCTCATCTATTCGAAGTTCTTGCTTCACAATCTGCTCATTCAAATCCCTTTTTAAGTCACTTAGCTCCGTTATGACTTCAAGGCGAAAAGTCTCGAACTCCGAAGCTAGGGTTTCCACTTTCACGGAGTTGAGGTTGGTAGAAGTGCTCGTTCCAGCTGTGGTGGCTCCCTCTAGGCGAGTTTGAAATACTTTGAGCTTTTCTTCAAACGCTGAGATTCTTTGATTGACGGCTTTTAGGGTCATGACTGTTGACTAAATATTCACCAAGTTGTATATAGTTAATAATACACACCCTAGCAGACTCTATTTTTGAGTTATGTTGCGGTTTCGGCAGGTATTCTACGGAGCACTTTTACGCACGATGCATCTCGGTCGCCATGTTAGGAGGTTAGATATCTAAGCTCCTTCAACACTATAGCACTTTCTAGTAGAGAAATGAGGAACTTTGTGTTGGCGAAAACTCTAGAGATTAATTTTGCCATTATAAACATGGCCTACTGAATTCAAACGGGTTCTTTGACATGCCAACATCGTATGACATGCGTGTCGTATTTTTGCCGCCTTTCAAAAATCACTTACCACGGCCAGGAGCGAACCTGCAATCATGGGGTTAGTAGACCGACACCCTATCCACTCACCCACCGTGGCAAGCTATTTGTTAGTTATAGTGTATGTGATGTTTTGTTAAAATATTGAAAGTGGTGATTGATCTCCAAACTTGCTCGTTTAGACTGAATATGGGATTGTAGTTAAATGGTCAATTCAGATTGCACACGAATAAGCCGCGCGGTTGTACTGTAAGGTACTTAAACCAAATAAGGCCCAGTTCCAAATAAGGGCCATCTGTGATTTTATTAGCAATATTGGAAATTCTACAAGATTCTTAGTGTTTCTGATAGCTTTTAGCCCATAGCGGCTAGATTAGAAACTACAACCGTTGAAGCAAACCATTCTGCGATGTTTGCTCAAGTCGAGTAGTAAACTGTGTTCGAAGCGGTTTTTGTAACTATTTCTAGGTATTTTAATAAAACTTTTCATGTTTTTGAAATTTAACATATATATACCTGGTGAATACAGGGTCTTTCATATAAAGTAAGAACGCCAAGCGGCGGTTTTGTTATCCGCTACTGTGGTGGCCTTGGCCGAGCTTGTGGCGCGCCGTGGCCCCCTGCTTTAAGCGTGTGTACAATCCTATATGAAATATTACCAAATAAAAGATGCTGGATGTGTCGTCCTTCCTGGGTTATACAGGCATTGTATCTGGTAAATACATTCTGGCTGACGTGAGTGAGTTCTGCCACTGTAGGTCTATTGTTTCTGATTTGTTATTTCATGTATTTTATTGAGCACTGAGCCAGCAGTGTCCAAATTATTTACAATTACGTGAATCTGTGCTAGTGAAGGTGGCACTTCATAGGGAAATCGCTGAACAAATGCTTCACGTACCCGCCGGGCCGACTCGTACTTAAAACGAGGTTTACTTACAAAAATACGATGTTGTAATGATAACTGTCTCACCATGTTAGCATCTTAGGTTCAGACTGGCGACTGAACACCTGCACGCTTATTGCAAGGTCAAGTACATACTATGCACGCGCTTTCAATACTACAGCAGGGGGCCGTGGCGCGCCACAAGCTCAGCCAAGGCCACTGCAGTAACTGTTAACAAATCCGCCGCTCTCCGTTCTTACTTTATATGAAAGACCCTGTATAATTTTAAAGAATGTGATTTGTGGATTAATATACTCTATTGATATTTTCCGCTCAATGTGCATTTCTTTATCTCTTTTCATTTACATATTATGGGCCTTATGATGAATCAGTAGTGGCCTTATTTGGAAAAGGTGTTCTTAATAAGGCCCGTTCCTCACATTTTAAATATTGTATCATTACTGAAATATTTGCAAGTGATTCTGATTATCAACCCATGTTTTCATTACAGCTTGACTTCAAGTTAAATCCAGGACAATGTACAGACTTTTCCCTCCACAGTAGAGTCCCGAAAACTCTGCCTAATGTGGACCGAAGGCTGACTGAGTTTATGAAAATGCCGAGTTATCAGGGATGGGGTTAAAAAGGAATGAGTACGAGTGTATCCTCAGAAAATACAGCACTGTACTTGTACGTATTGTTTGCTTGAGAATACAACAGAGAATAAACTGCCCAAATACCCTTAAACAAAGGAAAACTGCATACTTAATGAAGGCCTAGAGCCCTTACAGCATGAAAATGAAATTTAATGAACACACCGTGTACAGTAATTTACCTGATAAGACAGACCTAAGAAAAATACTTTATGATGACATAAAGCTGTCATTAACTAGCCGACTGCAAAAACTGGCCATTTTTGTGATGTTTTAGGAGCTTGTACAGTGGAGTACTCCGTCGTCTTCATCATTTTCAATCTGTCTGTTAGGTAGTCAGCCCGGAGGCTGGTTGGATCCTCAAAAAGCACCACCGTTAGGTTATGTGGGTAGATACCCACAAAAACCCAGGCAACGCTATATTGAGGCGTACTAGCCAAGATGAGGAGTGAGGTAGTTTGCCATTGCTTTCCTCGCTGAGCCAGAACAGCAGTACTAACTCTATGAGTAGAACCTTTCACAGCATCCACAGGCACTGACTGTGCCCTGAATGTCATTACTAAGCACCATCCATACCTCAGTAGCTTCCATATAATCACAGCCATGAGTGAGACTGAGACATAGGTGAAAAGCCACATTTTACTCTAGCCTGTGCCAACAGACAAATGCAGATGTACTGCATTCATCAAGAGATGGCAAACAGGCCAATTTTCCAGCATTTTACATTAAATGTGACAGCAGCAATAATTTTTTGCATCGGACATACTGTCTTCCTGGGTATCATTCTGGAACCACTGTTCAACGTCATTTTCATCGGCTTCTGCACATCCAAGGAGTCTTTTCAGGAGGCCGAGTAAGCTTTTCGCCCTGCCAGGGTGTGGCCGAGTTATCCGGATTGCCGGGTTATCGAGTGCCGAGTTTTCGGGACTCTACTGTACTGGTAGTAAAAATACATAAAATCTTTAAACGGCAAGTGGGCATTATTTGGCACATTTACCATAGTAGTATATGTGACTGTCCTTTTTGCGGCAGTGTTTAATACGATAATTGCCTCGCGACTTTTAAAATAATGAACCATACTGTCATTTGCCTGGAGGAAGCGGGGAAAACCACACCCAGGATGACCACTGTCAGCCTCATAATTCGAACCCTTCCCCTCTCCTCATCGCAGTAGTTGTGCAAACCTGCGGTTGGCACATTGTGTGCGATAGTTCCCGACCAGAAACCACCGCACCGCTCGCCTTCCCAGTGCAGATAAGATATTGCAAAACGTGTTATCTTGCAGAATCGGGGTAAGGCTAGTTCTATCTGGTATATCCAGGACAGGATTAGACCAGTATGATGCGTTGCTTCTTCCTACAGGTATCAGATATCTAGATCTGATAACAATGTATGCGTGACGCAAAATAGCTAAGGAATTTACAATGTTCCACTTTCTTACAGGTAAATTATGGCAGTATTTTATCGCCAAGGCTAACACTGAGCTCGATTAATTTAATAATCCTTGGGAGATACGCGCCACGCGGTAATGAAGTGCCGCAACTGCACGGTACAGTAAAACCTATCATTAAAGCCCTGCGCGGATGCGGATATCCGCGGATATCCACAGCATTTTTCGCCACGCGGATATAGTTTGCATGGCTGTGCGGATAGCGGATACGCTGCGGATAATGTTTGGAGTAAATTTGCGGATAGTTTTTAGAATACGATGTGGAACTTTCGATAATATTACACATTTGATATGCCAGTCTACAGCTTCATGCTTAAAAGAGGAATACTCCTATAGCCTATTGCGTACGAAATATTCGCGTACGTTTTGCAGTTATACACGAGAAGATTATTTTACTCATATGGTTTCAACTACATTTTATTAAGTACCGTACCGTATGTTTGTAGTAGAAGGTCTTGACATATCATCATCATCAATTTCTCACTGCCATTACCCACGAGATATAATGCTGTCAATAAGTTTGTTAGTTCATCGTGGTGACATCATTAACATTTCTCAAGTCAGCTACTTCGCTATCTAAGCTATCCTGGAAGATCTGGTTCCAGGTTTATCTGTAGATTTATTTCCATCTTGGCACTGAAACGCGTGGGCTGTGATATTGCAACGGAGACAGTTATGACTAGAGACGGGAATTTGCCTATTTGCCTATTTTATTCCTGTGTTTAGAAACGTAAGCTTTCGAGATATATATCCGTTTTAGGTTCTTTTAGGCTAGATTTCGTTGGTTTTATTGTGCCTATAAATGCCTATTTCAAGGGTTTGTGCCTATTAGTAGTATAATTGCCTATTTGATGCCTTTTGACTGTATTTTAAAGTGCATTATATTGCAGCTGGTGTGCTGGACAGAATTATATTCTCATTTCTCAATATGTGTTTACCCCACGAACAAGAATGGGAATTCTCGAAAGTCACCAGAAATAGCGCCTGGGATCTCGATATTAAGCCTCCAAACTTAACAACCCTTCGTTTTGTATTTCGCTTTCCTTTATATTGAAAATTTACCCGTTAGTATGTGTGTGAATTAATATCATAAACTTTATGCTGATTGAATAACAAAAGAACTAACTTAGTGCCATGTTTTCGCGTTTTTTCAATCTCGATATTAAGCCTCCAAAGTTAAAAAACCCTTCGTTTCAGGTATCGTCCCCTTCAAAAGCCGCATTAGGTTGGCGCTGCAACCTAACAGTGAATTAATATTACAGTATATCCTGTACGCGTCTGAGTGTTGAATGGTCAGGCAGTTAAAAACAGCCAGGAGGGATGCGATCTAGCTGGCAGTGGGTGTAGCATGGCCTCTTACCAAGATATGTAAACTTGGTGGTCCCGTCTCGAGCTACTGTTGCTATAGAGATGGCCGGCCTTGCTATTACTTCATCAGTTTATTTTCTGCTTTTATTAGACTTTGCTTGAGTGCAAAAAAGCCGAAATCAGAAGAATGAGAAAGACTGTCGAAAATTCATGTAGCCAGCTATTCCTTCTGGGTCCTAAACTTTGTGTATGCAAAATTTGGTTGAGATTGGTGGAACGGTGTAGATTTGTATATGGAACAAATCCACCCACCAACTCACCCACATACGTACGTACGTACATACATACATACATACATACATACATACATACATACATACATACTGTAACGTAATCTTGATTACGGTACAAATTATTATTATTATTATTATTATTTTTAAAGTCATTGTGTAATTATTATTATTATTATTATTATTATTATTGAAATATCAAAGTTATATCGTTTTATTCACCCATTAATATCAAGGGAGGGGCCATACCATATTCACGTCATTACCATAATCATATATAATATTGTCAAGTGCTTAGATTAAGAAACAGGGTTTTTATAGAGGTCTAGGGCTGTTTTATTAGTTAAATTGTAAAGACAGGACGGGCATGGTTGGAAGAAGTTACGGACGGTGAAGCAACATATTGCAAGAAAATGTATTTCTGGAACGAAGCCACGCTGACTGGAGACAAGGGCTTGGAGAAAGATTTGGGCGGAATATATATATGCGCAACGAGAGGAATAGCGGGTTCTGAGTGGAATATTTGAAGTACGCGGGCCTGTATTCCCGCTCGGAGAAGTTTCAGCGTCGCTTGAGGACTAAGAAATGCTTTGCTATAATTGGTCTGATGGGTCGCGGGCAAATTTATGCCGCGAAACATCGGGACCATTCAGAGTGTATAAAAGCCCAGCGCGACTTCAGCACTGGCTATTCAATTCTATAGATTCTATTCTGTCATTCACTTATTCGATCACGCACTCACTCATTGACTTTGTGAGTCGTAGACTCTGTCAGTCCCTCAGTAAGATGGGACTTAGTGAATTCAATTAGCCTGGTTTGTTCAAATTTGCTTACCATGGTGATCAAACTCAGAAACAAGCAGCAGCAACAACAACAACAACAACAACCACAACAACTAGACGAAGTACAGTTAGCAAAGTGAAAACATATGTTTTCAAAGGTCAATAAACGCGTGTTGGCGTACGATCTCAAATTAGCCTACAAGCAGACCAACGAGATGGACTTTGAACCACAAGGCACCAGGTATGTGGACCGAGTTATTATCAACACAGAAGATCAGCGCTAGCGAGAAGACAGTCAATATTGCCTAGCAATTAGGGAATATTAATGCACATATTGTACACAGCTCGAAACCTCAGATCAAATGTTATTAATAATTTTGTTGTAAATAAACCCGTATTAGTTAAAATGTCTTGTTCATTGGGAGTTGAATATATAGGATAGTTGGAATGCAAAGAGTATCTCATGGAGCAAGTTTATTGCCCTACGCTCCGATGATAGATATTGGCTCAAGGAAGGGAGCGGCCGTGGCTAAATAAAATTTTAATGTGTTATCTCTACGATAACTGGCGCCCAGTAAATCTAAATTAATAAAGTGTATGTCGTCTGTCTAGACAGGCCAATGCTAAATAAGAACGATGAGGTGGTTTTAAGGAGTCTTGAGTGTAATATCTGTAGAAACGTTATAAATGATCGCCCAACTTGTAGAGCGATATCCAACGACAAAGGTAGCCGTTACAAATGGCACAACCAACGTGGGGATACGAAATATCGTACTGTAGTGAATGGATATTATGTATAAATCCAGTTTATTTCAAGTATGTTAAAGTTTAAAGTTGTTTTCATGTACGATATAAACGAGTACTCTTTGCATTCATTCCGAGTTTTTCAATAAAGAGGCATATATCACGTTAGGGAACTGCGGTTATAAATTAGGAGTGTTCTTTTGATGAGTTGTTTTTTGGGGAATGAGTAACAGGGATAATTTGGGGAACATAAATTTGAGAAACCGAAGTATTATAAGATCAGTTAAAATGCCGAAATTAGATGAGCAGGGTACCAATGATGAGATGACAAAAGTAAGCGAAAATCAGGAAACAGAGGAAAATAAACAAGACGGGGCTACAAACATCCAGATTAAGGAGGGGGAGAATCCTTCCTGGCTTCGAAACCTGACGATGCTGATAACAGAACAGAACAGAAACATAGATATTAAGTTAGGCGAGCAAAGTGCAAAGTTAGCTGAACAGAGTATGAAGTTAGAGGAACAAAGTAAGAAATTTGACGTGCGTAGTGATCAATTAGAGAAATCAATAGATCTTAAGTTCTCTGAGCAGAGTAAGAAGCTAGATGAACAAGGTAAGAGGTTTGATGAAGCCACAGAGAACTTCAATAGACAAATTAAAGAAGTAGGCCGAGAATTTCACAATAAGTTAGAAAACAGGATTAGTGAGGTGGAGGAATCATGGTCACTTAAGGTTGATGCCAGAATGCAACAAGTGTCGGAGCGAGTTGACAAAATTGACGAGGAAGTGAAAATTAAATGTAGTAAGGTTAGGGTTGACTTAGAAGGAGAAGTCAACAGTATGAAGGTCAAGTGTGATAATAATATTGCTAAAATAGGTAATTTAGAAAATAAACTAGAGAGCGATAATCAAGAAATTAGGGAAGAGGTTAACAGTAAATTTAACAGTATCAGTGAAGAAGTAGCGAGTAAAACAGATAAAATGGAGGAGAAATTGCAGAGATGTCAGAAGCAAATAGCAACAAATAGCGGTAATGTACAAATAGGAAATTTAAGTAGATTTCTAACTAAAGAGGCAGATTTGCCAGTATTCACAGGCAAGGCATATAACCCAATGGAATTCTTAAAAACAGTAGAAAAGAAGTTCGCTAAAGATTTAGAAGAGGGGATCGTTCAATGGGAACAAGTACTTGAGATGCTAGATAAATCTTTTGTTAGGGATTCAAGGTCATGGTTCAGTGTGTATAAATACCAGATGACTAGTTTTAGAAAATTTAAAGAGAAGTTCATAGCCAAGTACTGGAATGAAAATGTGCAAGAAAGAGAAAGATGTAACATTATTTTTGGAAAGTACCAAAGGAGAGATGGTGTTTCGTACACAGAGTATTTCTTAGCGCATGTACTTATATGCCAGAATTTAGAAGGTTTAGAGACTGAACCAGAGGTAATTAAAACATTATTAAGGCATATTCCAGATATAATTAAAGAAGCATTCTTCATGCAGAATATTACTACTATTGACGGGTTCGAGAAGCTATTGGAAAACTTTGACTCTCTTGAAAATATTAGGACCGAACGCAAGCCAATAAGTAGAGGAGATCATTTCGTGCAAGGTGAGAGAGAGATGGGAAGAGAACAAGGCAGGAATGCGAATTACGAAAGACGACTTGACAATGGGGGACGCACAGCAAATACGAGGAACGAGAATTTGAACAGAGTAGGGGAAGGTACTAGGCCAGACAGACGTACAGGTCAACAACAACAACAACAATCTACACCAGGGGCAGGTAGGCCTAATTTAAACGAATAACGGGTTGCAGTGAGGTCAACAGACAGCCCGAAGTGATTGCAGTTCAATGTCCTAGGAATATTGAGTATTTAGGTGATTTTAATATAGATGTTAGAGAAGAACTGCTTTATGACCTAAATGGTGGAAATTTAGACAATATTGAGAATGAGATTATGTCACCAGTAATTAAACTTAATGTGTGGGGTAAAGAAGTTGATGTTTTATTGGACAGTGGAAGCGAAAACTCTTGTATAAATTTAAGATTTTTGGAAGATTTAATGAGAGAAGGTATTCATGTTGATATAATTCCAGTTAAGTCCACTTTCATTGTCACAGCTGTAGGTAGTAGGTCTCAGAAAATATGTAAGCAAGTCGCAGTTCCAATTAACATTAGTGAGTTAGTTAAATTTCAGCCCTGTTTGGCAGTTCCAAATTTATTATATCCGGTGATTCATGGTGCGGAATGGTTATCATTATATCAAGTTAAATTAGATTTTCATTTTGGCAGGATATGTTTATTTTGGCAGGATAGAGAAGTTCAGGTTACGTATAAGGTGTCTAAGACTGACAAACAGATGAAAGTGTGTATGTTTGAGGAAGAAAGCAACGTGGTTGTAAGTGATGAGTTTCCTGAAGAAAATGAGGTAGACCGCGGAGATGCTAGTGAGAGCAAAGTTTTTAAGGTGTGTCAGGTTGCAATGGAGTCTGAACTTAAGAGTAAGATCCATGATGCATTGTCACAATGTAAGCTGGATGAGGTGCAAGGTCATCAGTTACATGAGGTATTAATAAAATATAAGGAAATTTTCAGCTCAAAACCCGGAGCAACACACTTATGTGAGCATAGTTTTGTCGTTAAAGACACAAGTAGTTTCGTAGGGCCTAGGTATCCTGTCGCAACTAAATATATGAAAGCCGTCGAAGAACAGATAGAATTAATGTTGGAAAACGACATAATTGAGCCTTCAGCTAGCCATTGTTTAAATCCATTAGTTGTAGTAGCCAAGAAAGACAATTCAGTGAGACTGTGCATAGACGGCAGAATGTTAAATACTAGGGTCGAAAGCGACCAGCTGAGAACTGAAGCAGTGGAGGATTTAGTTCAACGTTTTCAGGGGCGGAAGTGGTTCTCAACAGTATATTTTAGTAGTAGTTGCTCAACGTTAGTGAGGAAATTAGTTAGGACACTAGGTAGTTATTTCAGGTATGTATTGTTGACTCATGTGATGTTATCGGGACTAGTCAGTGTTTTGTTGAGAGGTAGGAAGTACATGGAGGTTTGTAGCAACGATTGTTACGTAAGCCGTTGCCATCTTGTGCATTGGAAGGGAAAATGTCAAAGCTGTTTTTATTGTTTACTGGACCTTATGTCGTTTCGAAGAGGATAGGAAAGAATGCCTACTTATTGAAAGATCAGGAAAATTTTGTCATAGGTACATATAACATTTACAATCTGAGGAAATATCCTAGAAAAGAGCAAGTGCAGCAAGAAGGGCAGACTGCCGTGTGTTTATAATTAGAGTCGTGTCGTGGCTCTAAGGAATTGGTGGAAGTGAGATAAATCACTTGTGTTGCGTGAAACAAGAAGCAATATATTGCGTTATGTTATTGTAAGGGACTACAAGAACAAATGTAGCATGTAAATCCTGTATGACTGCACAGGACAATCAGAATGTTTATGTAACATTGCAAGAAGAGTGCAGATCAATCAAGGAAAATGAAAAGGGTATAATCATTATGTTTGTAATTTGAAGGGTCATATATGTATATTCAGTGTATTTCCTGTTAAGTTTTAAAGGGAAGATTTGTGATTTCATCATTCATTACATTCTTTATGAAACCATGGGGACGTTTTGTAACGTAATCTTGATTACGGTACAAATTATTATTATTATTATTATTATTTTTAAAGTCATTGTGTAATTATTATTATTATTATTATTATTATTGAAATATCAAAGTTATATCGTTTTATTCACCCATTAATATCAAGGGAGGGGCCATACCATATTCACGTCATTACCATAATCATATATAATATTGTCAAGTGCTATTAAGAAACAGGGTTTTTATAGAGGTCTAGGGCTGTTTTATTAGTTAAATTGTAAAGACAGGACGGGCATGGTTGGAAGAAGTTACGGACGGTGAAGCAACATATTGCAAGAAAATGTATTTCTGGAACGAAGCCACGCTGACTGGAGACAAGGGCTTGGAGAAAGATTTGGGTGGAATATATATATGCGCAACGAGAGGAATAGCGGGTTCTGAGTGGAATATTTGAAGTACGCGGGCCTGTATTCCCGCTCGGAGAAGTTTCAGCGTCGCTTGAGGACTAAGAAATACTTTGCTATAATTGGTCTGATGGGTCGCGGGCAAATTTATGCCGCGAAACATCGGGACCATTCAGAGTGTATAAAAGCCCAGCGCGACTTCAGCACTGGCTATTCAATTCTATAGATTCTATTCTGTCATTCACTTATTCGATCACGCACTCACTCATTGACTTTGTGAGTCGTAGACTCTGTCAGTCCCTCAGTAAGATGGGACTTAGTGAATTCAATTAGCCTGGTTTGTTCAAATTTGCTTACCATGGTGATCAAACTCAGAAACAAGCAGCAGCAACAACAACAACAACAACAACAACCACAACAACTAGACGAAGTACAGTTAGCAAAGTGAAAACATATGTTTTCAAAGGTCAATAAACGCGTGTTGGCGTACGATCTCAAATTAGCCTACAAGCAGACCAACGAGATGGACTTTGAACCACAAGGCACCAGGTATGTGGACCGAGTTATTATCAACACAGAAGATCAGCGCTAGCGAGAAGACAGTCAATATTGCCTAGCAATTAGGGAATATTAATGCACATATTGTACACAGCTCGAAACCTCAGATCAAATGTTATTAATAATTTTGTTGTAAATAAACCCGTATTAGTTAAAATGTCTTGTTCATTGGGAGTTGAATATATAGGATAGTTGGAATGCAAAGAGTATCTCATGGAGCAAGTTTATTGCCCTACGCTCCGATGATAGATCTTGGCTCAAGGAAGGGAGCGGCCGTGGCTAAATAAAATTTTAATGTGTTATCTCTACGATAACTGGCGCCCAGTAAATCTAAATTAATAAAGTGTATGTCGTCTGTCTAGACAGGCCAATGCTAAATAAGAACGATGAGGTGGTTTTAAGGAGTCTTGAGTGTAATATCTGTAGAAACGTTATAAATGATCGCCCAACTTGTAGAGCGATATCCAACGACAAAGGTAGCCGTTACAATACATACATACATACATACATACATACATACATACATACATACAGACTTTCACTTTTATATATAAGATAAGTATGTTATTAAATTATAAGTTGCTTATTGTTAATTCTTTTTATAGTAATTAAATATGTTATTAAATTACAAGAATTTTTTTCATGCCTATTTTACACGTTAGTGCCTATTTACATGCCTATTTTGGCTATTTTAAGAGCCTATATGCCTGCCTATTTTAACTGTTTTTAGTGCCTATAATTCTCGTCTCTAGTTATGACATCAACTATGCTAACATTGATGGGTCAAGAGGCAGAAGTATGATGACTGACTTGGAAGTTCCGGCCAAATGTCAATCCCTTTCTCCAAGCTTAAAGAGAATTTCACTTAGTAAATGTTACCGCGACCGGGAGTATGGACATCATTTAACCAACATTGATAAAATATCTATTAAAAAAAACAAGGTGAATATTCAATAGTGCGTGAAACAAAGCTCAAGTCAAGGATAGGGCAGATATTTGGTCACGTTTTCAATGGAACTAAAGAGATGAACGATATAGTAGGATGTTTTACCTGTAAATAAGTGTATTCATACTCAGGACACAAATCAGGCACATCAAACCTACAGCGGCACAAGTGCGAAAGTAGCCAAAGAAGTATAGCCAGTTTTTTGTCTAAAGTGGAGGTCAGGAAAACAGAATTGAAATATCAGCGGATTTTTATACAAGTCTTGCGGATGCGGATAACAGTCATGCGGATGCGGGGCGGATGCGGATAACAGTCGTGCGGATGTGGGGCGGATGCGGATAAGGTTTTGTTTATCCGCGCAGGGCTCTACCTATCATCACCGGCACCTTCGATATCCGGCTCGCTGACAAACGGTGAATTGTTTTAAATTTGATGACTACCGGTACGACCAACAACTCCGCTGAGATAAGTAGCCGTATTACATATTACAGTCTACTTTATTAAGTTATATTGTGTTTTAATTTGTATACACGTGCATATTGTTGTTTGAGTCTTCAGTCTTCAGTCTTTTGACTGGTTTGACGCTCTACTGTATACGCAAGGCATAACAGTTTGCTCCATGAATAGTTTTGACGAAACATTATTGAAATACTTTTTTATAATGTTTGCTTTTGACAATGCTCTACCACATAGGGTTTGGCGCACAGACAACTGTTCTGAAGGAGTTCGGCTTGGAGCTGATTGATCATCCACCATACACTCCTGATCTTGCTCCCAGTGGTTTCCATCTTTTCTTGCAGTCAGGAAATTCCTGTCCTCCGGTCAGAAATTTCACACTGACGAACAACTGAAGACGAAGGTCACACGCTGGTTCCATTATCTACAGGGTCATGTGCGCCCCGGTTGTGACTGGCGCAGATCGCGGGCCCTCGTACCTAGTTCAGCCGAGGGTTGGCGCGTGCTTCACACTTTTACCACACATATTCAATAATGTGTACTTACAGTGTTCATAGGCGATGCTGAAAATGTCCTCCCTCTCTTGTAACACACACCTGACATCTCCTGATGAAAGAATGTCTGTCAACTCTTTTATTATTTACGGAGCCTGTTTCCTTGAATCATTTAGCGAACCTCTTAATTGTACTGGCATTAGGCATAGGTCTTCCTGGAGACTTTATTCGAAATTTCCGTCTCGTTTCGGAACAAGACTTTCAGCTTTTCATATACGCATTATGGATACACAGACGTTCACGCAATGTGAATTGGTGTCTAGGCATAAGGGACAGATGACCTCGTAGTTCCGCCCCTTGAAGCAACAATAACTAACTAATAACTGTCTAGGCATGATCAACAATCACAGTAATTACAACTCACTAAACGTGCAACACGAACGTCTAAGCTTTGCAGATACACGTCCATATGAATGACAAAACACGATATGTATCAGCGGAGCGGAGTAATGCGAGGTCCACTCGCTCCTCGCCTGTCCAGCCAAATGACGCCATAGTTTGCCGCGATTCCCGGAAATGGTGTTCGTGGTTTACCCATTTTCACCACCAGAGACATTCCAGGAAGGTTCCTTTCGACAGGACCACGGCGGATCTACAGATTGTTATTCATAAATAAGTTCTGAAGCAGTGTAAAACAGATCGATTGAATCACAGTGTCTAGTTTCTATGCTGCAATGTCCCATAATAAAACAAGACATTAGCGCTCACAAAGTCGATAACCCCAGAGCGGCTAAGGTGAAGGTCATGAGATACCCTCTCGCCATATGTGTATAGTACTTGTAGGTCAAACATTGATCTGTTATTACACTCGAGTAAACAATACGAAAAGGCCGTCGTGAAATGCAATTGCGTGTTTTAATTACTAGCAGACACGTGCGAGAAATCTCGCATGTTCATAAACCACACTATCCCCAATAGGTTTATAATGAGAGACTTAAGGAGAAAGGTTGCTATGTTTTTATTTTAACCAAATGGTTATAGAACACTATTTACATTTCAGTTAGAATTCCAAGTTCTACGTTTAATACAGTACAGCTGGAATGGTCTTGTTCCAAAAACTGTGCTATCGTTGGCTTTTTGTATATCGTTAGAAAAGTACAAAAAAATCTTAACTCTAAATTTTAGAATAATTTGCACGATCATTTTGTCGGAAAACTCAAAAAAACATTGAAAAGAGTTTTTCTCTGAATCGACGTATTTTAAAGAAAAGTTTTTCAAACAAAAATGTAGAGGACATTGTCACCTACAATTCGTCTCATTGAGGTCATGTCATACGTTTTGAAATGCAGAAGCTAGGTGGCGCCAAAATTTCCAAAAAGTGTTTTTTTCACTTTTTGTCCTAGAAAAAAAAAATAGTTTTTTCCACAAAAGAGTGAATTAGAAATTTGTTCCTCTGAAAATTGTCTGCAACATTTATTTAAACATTTGTTTCCTCCGACTTACCGTTCCAAAGTTATAGCGCAGCAAATGCAACGCTGCGTAGTCAAGGCTACTATTGTTACTGCGGAGAGAGCGGTGGGCATAATTTAGACAGGGACCGGTGTCGGACAGCTGCCTAAGGCTCGGTCAAACAGGACGCGGGCTGTGTTTTGTTAATTAGCTCAAACAATCATATCTATTTCAATCGCAACGTATCAATCATAACTGTACGCATATTAACCTTTGTGCCATTTGAATAGTACAATTTTCACACTTCGGGAGACTATAACTTTGGAACGGTAAGGCGGAGGAAAAAAATGTTTCAATAAATGTTGTAGACAATTTTAAGAGGAACAAATTTCTGATTCGCTCTTTTGTGAAGAAAGAAAAAAAAGAACATTTTTTCTAGGACAAAAAGTGAAAAAACACTTTTTTGGAAACTTTGGCGCCACCTAGCTTCTGCGTTTCAAAACGTATGACAAGACCTCAATGAGACGAATTGTAGGTGACAATGTCCTCTACATTTGTTGTTAAAAAAACTTTTCTTTAAAATACGTCGATTCAGAGTAAAACGCTTTTCAATGCTTTTTTTTTGAGTTTTCCGACAAAATGATCGTGCAAATTATTCTAAAATTCAGAGTTAAGCTTTTTTTGTGCTTTTCTAACGATTTACAAAAAGCCAACCATAGCACAGTTTTTGGAACAAAAGGTTTTTTTTCTGTGCAGCTGTCCTGTACTAGATCCCTAACTTAAGAAGGCAATCATGGAAAATTGAATCATCATTCGTTGTCATGTTTTTTGGCAAGTGGCTACTGTGATGTTTGAACCATAGAAGTGATTTTTTGATTTTGCTCTCAACAATGGTAGTTCGGTTGCCATTTTAGACGACAACTCATAATTGCAGCATGTTATTTAGAGCATCAGTATTTGAAAATCGCACACTTCTTCCAAAAATGTATATTTATGAAATTAGAATGCAATTCGTCACTGCTAATGTCATTTGTGTGCCGAGTCCATTGATTGACAGCGAACCTGTACATGAATTAACGTTTAATAATTTGGACATGAAACAGGCGTCCCTACGGCCAAAATGCGAAGTGAACAGCAATGATGTCGCGTATTTTTTACATCAACAGTATTTGCAAATCGTACACTTCTTACAAAAACTGATATTTATGAAATTAGAATGAAATTCGTCACTGCTAATGTCATGAGTGTGCTGAGTCCATCGATTGACAGCTTAGCCGTAACAGTTACCGGTTATTCGATATTTATGAAATTATACGATTTGAGTACCCATTCCTTTGATTTACCGTTTCTGAAATCCATGCAAAATGATAAGGGAAAGACCTCAGAATGTAAAAATGACACTAAACAGGCGTCACAGCGGCCAAAATTGTGAAGTGGACAGCAATTATGGAGCGTATTTTCATACAGCAACAGTATCTACAAATCGCACACTTCGTACATCTTTTAAAGAAATTATAGATGTTTATGAAATTAGAGTGCAATTTGTCATTGCTAATGTCTATTCTACTGTATTTCATTTGAATGCTGATTTGTCACGATCGGTCGCTTGTGAGCGCCGCAGGAGGGATCTGTACTACTGAAATACGGTAATATAGACTCTATGATTTTTATTAATAGAGCCAATGACCATTTTATTTTATTTTCAGGACACATACAGTGGAACGGCGAAGAGCTGTCCGACCGCCGGCAGTCAGGGCAGGTGCCCCAGCCATGTGCAGCTCAGAGTCCATTCGCCGAGTCGAGACAGTGTCCCTAGCTACCTGGACAGGGAAACACGCCCAGTTCACGTCATCGGCTCTACCGGACAGGGGTAGCCAAGAAGCTCAGAGATCATTAGTCATGCCGTAGCCCTAGACAAGACATCACTTGCTGCACTTAGCGCTGTGCTGCACTGTATACTGTCGCCTGCCATAAGCAGTTAAGAACTAATTAATTAAATAAATACATAAACGAACAAAAAGAGTCGATGGAAAACAGAAGACTTAAACTAGAAAAACTCAACTTCTCCACTAAAAATATATACAACAAAAAGAACCTCTCCCTTAATGCCAAACTACAACACTACAACGATGTGGTAAAACCGGTGATCTTATATGGTGTGGAGACAGCTAATTTGATGAACCTAGAAAAGCTTCTGAAGATTGAAAGGAGGATATTGCGGAGGATTTACGGCCCGAAAGTGGTACAGGGAACCTGCAGATTAAGATCAAACAAGGAGATATATGAAAAAGTGGAAGACCTGGAAACAACAGTTAGGAAAAGACGTTTACGTTTCTATGGACATATGGTTAGAATGGATCCCACAAGATTAAATAAGCAAATTTTTAATAAAATATATAATCTGAAGAGCCAAGGGGGTTACACCAAGCAGATGAAGGAAGAACTCAGGAGGCTAGAAATTACACATGACGACTGTCGAGACAGAACATAGTTCAGAGAAATTCTTTCTAAAATAAAGGTTCTTGTGAGAGAAACGAAGGAACGCAGGGGAGGAAGGTGGACAGCAGAGAGAAAGGCGCAACACTCTGAAAGAATGAAGAAAGTGTGGAGGAAGAGAAAGGAAGAAAGAACTATGAGAAGGAAATGAAATGATATTTGCGTGGTCCTTAGTTTTGGCCGGTAATGTATGTATGTATGAACGAGCAATAAACAAACCACGCTGTAGCAAGTAACCGATAAGTCAGCCCGCTTCACTTGTAGGCTATACACAGCCACGTTCAACAGGCACAGCTCTATGGACCCCTTGCGGGCAATCACGTGTACAACTGTGTTTACTTCCACTATCTCGACTCTGTGAACATACGTGGGGTAAGCCCAGCGTCAGGAAACTCAGAATCTTACTCTTTAAAGTACTGTTTATATTTTCTGAACCACCTGTAATCGCAAATCATTAGAATTCATCTTCAGTGCAGGCTTTTAATTTGCAATATTTCTTACCTCACTGATTACTAGTAAGTTCAAAGATAAGATACAGACGCAACAGGTCAATAAGATTAGATTAGAAAGATATGTACTATCAACAAACAGAACACCAATACAGTCCCTAACAAAAGCTTAAGACCATCAGCTTATTTCGCATAAAATTAAAAAAATCCTGATCATACAATTTTGTCAAAATGGTTTCCGTGATTAATTTAAAAATTAGAATAAATTAGATTAGAATACCCTCTGCTCCAAATCTATTGTTTATTCCAACCATGTGATTATTACACTGTTTACATAAAATTTAAATAATGTCACAAACCTATAACTAATTTACATTGTAAACAATATTAACAAGACACTAACAATGACTATTAATTACGTACTAACTTAATCTTATCCTAGTTGATACAGAGAGTCTCTCGTGAACATTTATGCTTAATTCACATGCATCTTTTTTCTGGTTCCCATCTATCGCTTTCCTATTCCACATTTCTCTGATTATTAGCCTACTTTCGATTTTTGCAAAAATTGTGTGTCTGTGTATGTGAGTAAGTGTACTCTGAATGTCTTCCCCCCCCCCCCCCCCCATCAATTCGAACACTGTGAAACCGAATTAAACGAAATTTGGTACAGAGGTAGCACTAGCAAAGGACACCTCAGAGTCATGTTTTATATGGCCGCCATCTTGACGGAAACGGAATGCCGGCCACCCAAATGTTAAAAGATTAAATCAAATGTCGACCAACCTAATTATTTGATCCCTACCAAATTTGATCTATACCAAATTTTGCAACAACATACCTTTTTGTGGGAAGCATCTTTTGACTGAACTACAAGGTCATACGCCCAATAGTTTGCAGATTGCGGCCATGTAAGTGTGCAAATCGATTCACCATATCAATTCAAACACGGTGAAACCGAATTGAATGCAATTTTGTACAGAGGTAGCACTAGCAAAGGGCACCTCATATTCATGTTTAATATCCGTATAACACGTTGTATTTCAACAAGCTACTACAACCAACATTCAATTATACTTGGCGTCTCTAAAAGCCAGTGTAGTTAAAAAGGGACGTAAAACCAATAACATTATTATTACAATTATACTCCTTGAAAAGGACAAAGAGTTATAACAATACCCGTGCATTTAGGAGAAAGTAGGCTATATGTTCTTGACAGAACATCTTGTATTAAAAGAAATCGCTAATTGACCTGCCTTCCTCCATTCCCTTTATAGTAATTTTATTAAAGTGTGATACTCATTTTCTATTCTGTTTAAATCTGACTTGTCTACATACTTTGCTCTTATCATTGAATCAGGTGTGCTGCACCCATAACCTTCCCACAAAACAGGCAAAGGTCCTCTTTTCCTACTTCTCTCAAAGCTTTGTTCATTACCCTCATTAACCACCAAATTATCCCTCTCATTTCTCTTTTCATTAGACATTCAGGCATTATGCTCATAAATTTCCTTATTTCGCAGAACTCCGTTAAGGTTCTCCTGTTGGCAAACTCTTCTCTCAGTACCTGCAACTCTATGTCATTAACCCTTCTGCACACTTTTTTACACATCCTACCTTCCTCTCTTCGTAAGTCCCTATCCCATAGTTAATCCATTATAAAAATTACTTGGCACTTATGCATCTGTTTATGTAGAAAGTATTGTGCTCTGCAAAGAGATGTCATTCTGGTCTGATGGTTGATATTAAGCTTCGTGAGGCAAGAGAAAAGGTGGGTTCGATTCCCACTTCAGCTGTCCTGGAAGTGGTTTTCCGTGGTTTCACCACTTCTACGCTAGGCAAATGATGGGATGGTTCCTAACTTAAGGCTACGGCCACCTTCTTCCATATGCTAGTCAAGTGTGTCTCTTACACGCACACGCGCACGCGCACACGCACGCGCACACACACACACACTACATCGAGTTACATGACCACGCTGTCACAATGCCCCTAAATTAATTTACAACAAAAACGGGATATTGGCGAGTTGAGAATTTTTCTTGGACGCCTGCCAATCATCGGAGCTGAGTATGGAAGGAGCCAGGTGATAATATAAAGGTCTGACGTTTGTTTTTGGCCGGTGGCCGTGAATTCCGCGCATCCACTGAGCTAACCGTTCAACCGCCTTCCTTCGTTCCTTCTGATCGTGCGTGCGTGCATGCAGTTGTTACTGTACATGCTCACAATAAGACGGCTTCCTTGCTCGTCGTAGACTTCGACGCAACAAGCAAGCACCGGCCAAAAACAACAGAGAGGTAAATCGGTCATATTTTGGCGGGCATCATGTACAGACGTTGCGATACCGCTCATTCTCCAATCCATTGTTGCTGCCGGCAACAAATTACTAAAGAAAATTAAGCCAAATAAATTATATTATTATTATTAAAAATTCAACTCCCTAAACACCTCAATTGCGAAGCAGCCCGCGCCAGTTAATTAAAATATTTTATTGTTACGTCTGTGAGTTTGTGTCATCGCTCGCCGCATGAGTCACAACTGCCCAAGGGCTGGGCTGTGGCCTGCCTCCTGTATTGCGTGCGCCTTATGCAACAGGGCTACTAGGACAAAGGGATAGTCCAGAATATTCGTGACTGGACCAGCGATGGAAACCTCGAGAAGCCGTGAACCCTGGATGGATCTAGAAGCATTCATTGAGTCACCGGCCTGCTATATAAGTGCGACCTGTCAAGCAGTGGTTGTTGTTGTGTTTTACGAGCTAGTGTGAGCGATTATCCTGAGCGACAGAAGTGTGGTGACTTGCGAAACCCCTAGTGCAGCTGATTCTCTTGACAGCGAAGAAGTGATTGTGGTGCTTGTGAAACAGTGTATAGTACAGTGACAGACCTAGTGCAGCTATTTCCAGCTAGCGTACGGGACCGGACTCATTAGCGAAGAGGATTAACTGTGGTCTGTTGACAAGTGAAAAGGAAAGTATTCTCGACGTGAGGAAACTGGAGTAAGGTAATAATTGCTGTCGAGTAGTGTATTTTTCTGGCTGCAATAAAATTAATTATTTCTTTAAGCAGTAATTGGTGTTGTGCTTTATACCCACCGTAATCCAGTTAACAAAGGTGCCACTAGGGGGTGGCACGTAACAACTGGTGTCAGAAGCCGGATTACGAACTCAAGCACAACACCTGACGGTCCTGGTTTCAAAACCCGAGCAGGTAATTTTCTCTAATTTTCCTGTGAGTGCATGCCCTTTACAAGACAAACAACTAAAATGGAGGAGAAATTGGCAGCATTGCTAGAAAAGTTAAATGGCATGGAAACCAAGATGGAGGACGGCCAAAAGAATTTAACCAAGGACCTAACTGCCAAACTAGAAGACGGCCCGAAGAAGTTAGCCGAGGACCTAACTGCCAAACTAGAAGACGGCCACAAGAAGTTAGCCGAGGACCTAACTGCCAAACTAGAAGACGGCCAGAAGAAGATGGAAGACGGTCAAAATAAGCTAGCGGAGGACCTGAAGAGGATAGAGGATGGCCAGAAGAAGATGGAAGACGGTCAGAATAAGTTGACACAGGACCTGAAGAAATTAGAACTGGGTCTGCGTGAGGAAGTCACGGCAGTGGAAAAGAAGTTCGACGCCTTACAAGTGGAAGTTGCCGAGCTGCGCCAACGCCCGCTGATGGGGGTGGAGGAGAAATTCAACGCCTTGCAAGTGGAAGTTGCCGAGCTGTGCCAACGACCGCTGATGGGGGTGGAGGAGAAATTCAACGCCTTACAAAAGGAAGTTGCCGAGCTGCGCCAACGCCCACTGACGGGGGTGGAAGAGAAATTCAACGCTCTACGAGAGGAAGTTGCCGAGCTGCGCCAACGCCCGCCCACCGTTACACCGGGAATATCAGGAACGGGACATAGCAGAGTGACGCCCCCAACCTTCGACGGAAAGGTCCCGTGGAGCACCTACTTACGTCAGTTCGAGGCGGCCTGTTCCATAAATAACTGGAACAACACAGAAAAGGCTACAGCTCTCATTGTAGCGCTGAGAGGTGACGCCCTTAACGTCCTTCAGGCCATCCCGACTGGATCCCAGGACTACGCTTCCCTGATCGCCCATATGGAGTCCCGATATGGAGATAGCCATCTTCAGCAGGCCTATCAGATGCAGCTCCGGACCCGGGTACAGAGGAACGCGGAGTTCGAGATGGACATCGCACGCCTCGTAAGGCTCGCCTACCCAACAGCGTCGGCCGACTTTCTGGAGCAGATAGCGACGCAGACTTTCACCGACGGGCTACGGGAATCGGACACTCAACAGGCGCTGCGTCTCGCGCGCAATAAGACCCTGGCAGATGCGCTGAGCCACGCACTTGAGTTCGATACGGCAAAACAGGCATCCAGAATGCACGCGCGGGTGCGTCAAGTGAACGTCGACGAACCAGTAAAAACCAACGAGACCAAGCCCCTGGCCGACGAATTAATGGAGGCGCTAAGCCGTTTCTTCGATAATCGCGGCACCACCAGCAACGACACAGCCGGAAGGCAACCGGAGAGGCGGCCCGGAAGAGGACTACCGACCTGCTGGGCCTGCGGTAAGAAAGGCCACCTGAGCAAGGACTGCGGTGATCGCCGCCGCCGAGGGTATCCGACGGGAAATCAGTCGTCTGAAAACCGCGCGACCCAGGGAAACGAGTATTAGCCAGCCTTGGGGGGCAAAGGTTGGCTTGTGACAGTCGTCAAGCCCCGGCAGTCCAGGTTCGTGTGACGAAGTTACGGAGGGACAATAGCAGCCTGATGGTCGACGGAGTCGTCAACGGAGAGAGCTGGCCCATGCTAATCGACACGGGAGCATCGAGGACCATCGTCAGTCCCACCGTGATCCCGAAGTGGAGAGTTCAACCCACACAAAGGAACCTCCAGCTAATAACCGCGACCGGAGAGACCGCACCGGTACATGGCGAAGCATCACTGGAGTTCGTCATTGGTCGACGGGCGATAAAGCATCCAGTGCTTGTGGCTGACGTGTCAAATGAAGTGATCATCGGACTGGACTTCTTGGACCAGAACAACATCATCTTGGATCTGAGTACCAACACTCTGCACTTCGGAGGCGAGGAACTTGCTTTGCAACCTGCGCACGAGTCCATCACCGCACGACGAGTAAGGCTGAGAGAAGACGTCATCGTTCCCGCCAGGACGGAGGTCAGCGATGCCGCAATTGTCGACGGAACTGCTGATGGAGTGGCGACTGTCATCGAGCCAAAATATGAGGACATCCAGACAAAAGGATTGCTAGTTGCCAAGACTCATCAACACGACGACTCGGCCGTACGTCCGCCTGTCCAACCTGAACGACTACGACATTACGGTTCACCGGGACACCAACCTAGGAGTCTGCGAGCCCGTTACCTGGATTGCCCGCATCACAGATACGACAGACGGACACCTGCAGACGGAAAACCGAAGAAGACGCACACTGCCAGAAGAACTACAGAAGCTGTACCAAAGATCCCAGGACCATTTAGACGAGGAACAATCACGCCAACTTAAGGACCTGCTACGCGAATTCCAGGATGTCTTCTCCGTGGGGAGCAAAGACTTCGGCAGGACAAGCTTGGTCCAGCACAGAATCGTCGTTGGGGACAGCGCACCGATTAGGGCCCCATTCCGACGTGTCCCGCTCGCCAAGCAAGCCGAAGTCGACCGGATGGTAGAAGAGATGAAGGAGCAAGGGGTGATCAAGCCATCACATAGTCCTTGGAGATCTTCGATCGTGCTTGTGAAAAAGAAGGACGGTTCCACCAGGTTCTGCGTGGACTACAGGCGGGTGAACGACGTCACGAAGAAGGACAGCTACCCTCTACCCCGGATCGACGACACGCTGGATACCATATCAGGGTCAAGGTGGTTCTCCACCTTGGATTTGAAGAGTGGCTACTGGCAGGTGGAGGTCCACCCTAAGGACCGCGAGAAAACGGCGTTCTCTGTGGGCAGCGGGCTCTGGCAGTTCACCGTCATGCCATTCGGTCTGTGCAACGCCCCTGCGACCTTCGAAAGGCTAATGGAGTCCAATCTGAGGGAACTACACTGGAAGACCTGCCTGGTCTACCTAGACGACGTCATCGTTCTGGGGAGAAGCTTCGAGGAGCACTACAGCAACCAGAAGGAGATCTTGTTGAAGCTACGGGCTGCCCAACTGAAGTTGAGCCCCAAGAAGTGTCAGCTCTTCCAGAAGCGGGTCCAGTACCTTGGGCATATCGTCTCCGAGGAAAGGGTGCGCACCGACCCAGAGAAGACCGCAGCTGTGAGGGAGTGGCCAGTTCCGAAGGACAAGTCCCAACTACGAAGCTTCCTGGGACTCTGCACTTATTACCGTCGCTTCGTGAGGGGATTCGCCGACATCGCCAAACCTTTACATCGACTGACTGAGAAGGACCAACTCTTCACGTGGACAGCAGAATGCCACAGTGCCTTCGAACAACTCAAGCAGGCTCTGTGCACCGCGCCTATTCTGGCCAACCCCAGACCTGGAACAAGGTTCATCGTCGATACCGATGCCAGCGACTTTGGCATGGGGGGAATCCTGTCGCAGCTAGTGGACGGCGAGGAGAGAGTAGTGGCCTACTTCAGCAAGGCCTTGTCAAAGCCAGAAAGGAACTACTGCGTCACCAGGAAGGAGCTGCTCGCCATCGTGAAGACCATTGAACACTTGCACAAGTACCTGTACGGGCAAGAATTTCTCATCAGGACCGACCATGCATCCCTGCGGTGGCTCCTGAACTTCAAGCAGCCCGAGGGTCAACTCGCGCGGTGGTTAGAGAGGCTTCAACAGTACAACTTTGAGATTCAGCACAGGAAAGGCCAACTGCATTCTAACGCCGACACCCTGTCACGAAGACCGTGCCCCGAAGACTGCACCTTCTGTGCCCTAAGAGAGGAGAACACCGGGATACTGTGCCGACGGACTACTGTGGAACTTCAAGGGAACTGGAGCCACGAATCCTTCACGCGGGCACAAGCAGAAGATGATGACCTGGGACTGATAGCCGAATGGAAGAGGGCCTGTGTCCCCAGACCCGGGTGGAACATTGTGAGTGACTGCAGCCCGAAGTTTAAGTCCTACTGGGCACAGTGGGACTCGCTGATTGTAAGGGATGGCCTCATCTGCCGTACCTGGGAGAGCACCGACGGGACGACATCTCGGGAACAAGTCGTCGTTCCAAAGGCTATGACGGAGGAAGTCCTGAAGGAAGTTCATGGAGGATCGTCTGGTGGACACCTAGGGATAAAGAATACCCTGGAGAAGCTGAGAGAGCGGTTCTACTGGATCGGATGCCGAACAGACGTGGAGAACTACTGCGCGAGGTGCCACGATTGCGCAGCCAGCAAGGGCCCAGGACGAAGACGACGGGGTCCACTGAAGACCTACAACGTGGGCGGCCCCATGGAGAGAGTGGCCATCGATGTTGCTGGGCCATTCCCGTTAAGCGAGGCAGGGAACCGCTACATATTAGTCGTCAGCGACTACTTTACCAAATGGCCGGAGGCGTATGCGCTCCCTAACCAAGAAGCCGCGACGATTGCAGAGACCCTGGTGAAGGAATTCGTCAGCCGGTACGGAGTACCCCTGGAGCTGCACTCCGACCAAGGGAGGAACTTCGAGTCGCAGGTGTTCCAGAACCTATGCCAGCTGCTGGGAATCCGGAAGACAAGGACAACGCCGCTACACCCTCAGTCCGACGGGATGGTAGAGAGATTCAATCGCACCATCGAGAACCATCTCCGAATAGTCGTCAGCGAGCACCAGAGGGATTGGGACAAGCATCTTCCACTATTTCTCCTGGCCTACCGCGCCGCCGTGCATGAAGCCACCGGGTGCACACCAGCCCGGGCCATGTTTGGGAGGGAGCTCCGTCTACCTGTCGATCTTGCCTTCGGCCGACCTGGGAATGATCCAATCCCGGTAAGCCAGTATTGTCAAGAACTGGTCGACCAACTGGAGGACGTGCACGCGTTCGCGAGGAGGAAACTGCGGATCGATACCGACCGAATAAAGACCCGATACGACCAGCAGACGGATGCCGTCGGATTCCACGAGGACGACCTGGTCTGGCTCTTCAACCCATTACGGAAGAAAGGCCTGTCACCCAAACTGCAGAAGTCCTGGGAGGGCCCGTACCGAGTCGTGAAACGGATCAACGATGTCGTCTACAGGATCCAGCGGAGCCCGAGGGCGAAGATGAAGATCGTGCACCGAGATCGCCTGGCAGCCTACGGAGGGACACAGACGGACCAATGATTGATCGGGACGATCAGCCTTTTTAGGAAGGGGGTGGTGTTACGGCTGTGAGTTTGTGTCATCGCTCGCCTCATGAGTCACAACTGCCCCAGGGCTGGGCTGTGGCCTGCCTCCTGTATTGCGTGCGCCTTATGCAACAGGGCTACTAGGACAAAGGGATAGTCCAGAATATTCGTGACTGGACCAGCGATGGAAACCTCGAGAAGCCGTGAACCCTGGATGGATCTAGAAGCATTTATTGAGTCACCGGCCTGCTATATAAGTGCGACCTGTCAAGCAGTGGTTGTTGTTGTGTTTTACGAGCTAGTGTGAGCGATTATCCTGAGCGACAGAAGTGTGGTGACTTGCGAAACCCCTAGTGCAGCTGATTCTCTTGACAGCGAAGAAGTGATTGTGGTGCTTGTGAAACAGTGTATAGTACAGTGACAGACCTAGTGCAGCTATTTCCAGCTAGCGTACGGGACCGGACTCATTAGCGAAGAGGATTAACTGTGGTCTGTTGACAAGTGAAAAGGAAAGTATTCTCGACGTGAGGAAACTGGAGTAAGGTAATAATTGCTGTTGAGTAGTGTATTTTTCTGGCTGCAATAAAATTAATTATTTCTTTAAGCAGTAATTGGTTTTGTGCTTTATACCCACCGTAATCCAGTTAACAAAGGTGCCACTAGGGGGTGGCACGTAACAATATTCAAAATCAATTCAACTATTACGCAAATAAATCATTAATCAACCCCTTTTATCTATCACCCCAGGCAAAGGAGCGCAATGTCGCACCGCGTACCTGGTATCCAAGCTCCACTCCGCTCGCAGTCAGCGACTTCATTCAGAGATTAGGTAATTGGTCAGCACTTCCGCCATCAAGTCTATAATAGGATTGTCTCACTAGTTGACAATTCGGATGTGCAACGGACGTGCCTTTCTCGTGAAGGCCTTCCTCTCTAGGAAGTTGTTACGGTTATTAGCCTATTTTTAGCCTATTTTCATTTTATGAAAAAATAGAGATCACCTTTTGTCCGTGTGTCTGTCTGTGTGTGCGTGTGTGTGTGTGTCCCCTAATAACGTCTAAACGGCTGGAGCGATTTCAATGAAACTCAAAGATCATAGCACCATTCTGGCCGACCCCGACCGTGCCCTTCAAATGTTATTGTGTTACACCAATCCAACATGGCGGCTGTGCGAAATATTTCACCAGCATTAAGTATCTCTGAAACTATTACCGATATCACCCTGAAATTTTGTACGGTGATAAAGGGAACTACTACAATTTCAGCTATGAGATTTTCAAAAAACTGGTAACTACACAACTAACATGGCGGCAAAGCGAAATTGAAACATTTTAATAGACTTTTCTCGTGATTTAACCACCTGAACGCCGTGAAATGTGGCACAGTAAATGATAATACACATTGTAATGCACTGGCATCTAATTTAGTTCAATTGTTTACATAACCTCAAGAAGGCGGCTGTGCGAAATTTTAAAATAAACTTTTTATTTCTTGTGTCGTAATCATGCGATCCAAGTGAAAGGTTGAATAATGAAGCTACGCAATAATTTTCCTTTAATCGTACATAACTCTATGGCCTATACATATAAGAATCCAAAATGACGAGCATCCGAAATATTTTGGCGGTTCTCAATATCTACAAATCTTTTACAGCAATCAAATTGAAATTTTTATGTTCATAGAGGCTATGAACATAAGTTCACCTATATGACCTTCAGTAACCTGGTGAGCACAAATGCAACATGGAGGCGACGCGAAGTATAAATGTTTAAATGGACGTTTCTCGCGATTTAACCATCCGAGTGCAGTGAAACTTTGCACGTTAAATGCTTATACAAATGTGAATCCACTGGCATCTAATTTATTTCAATTGTTTTCAACCACAAGATGGCAGCTGTGCGAAATTTTAAAATCTCGTTTTTACTTCTTGGGTCCTAATCATGCGATTGAAGTCTGAATACCACACGTACACAATAATCTTCATGTAATAGTACATAAATAAAAGTCCAACCTGGCGACCATCTGAAATATTTAGACGGTTCTCAATATCTACGAATCTATCACAACAAACAAACTGAAATTTTGTATGTTGATAGAGGCAATTAACATGAGTAGGATATATGAAAATAGGCTGTCTAGTTCTTCACGGAACTACTTGTTTTTCTTACTGATTGATATCGTGACAACCAATGCAGAAGAGTGGGGCGGGCAAGAACAACATCCTCTGAAGTCTAGAGGTTGGTGGCTAGAACTTGAACGCTTCTATCACCTCGTGGGCAGCATATCGAAGAGGGTCCTTGGATGCATCAACACAAGGCCTGGACTAACTTGAAATTACAGTAAGCCACCGGATCGAGGATTGTATTTTAATGATTACATTTTGTAGTTGATATCCTTTGTTAAGGTTATTGTTAGGTGCAATAAGGTGTATAGATACGGTGACCATACGTCCCGATTTAAAGGAGCATGTCCCGGCATCCCGAATATTAATAAAGATGACGCGATTTTTAGCCTATTTTTCATTTATGAAAGATAGGCTTATGAGATCACCTTTTGTCCGTGTATCTGTCTGTGTGTGCATGTGTGATGGTGTGTGTGTGTGTGTGTGTGTGTGTGTGTGTCCCCTAATAAAATCTAAACGGCTGGAGCGATTTCAATGAAACTTGGTAAATTCATAGCACTATTTCGGACGACCCCGACCGTGCCTTTCAAATTTTGTTACATCTCACCAATCCAACATGGCGGCTGTGTTACGGTGATAAAGGGAACTACTAGAAGTTCACATATGTGACATTTGAAAAACTGGAAACTACAAAACCAACATGGCGGCCACGCGAATTTGCGACTTTGAAATGGACGTTTCTCGCGGTTTGATGTTCCAACCGCAATGACATGTGGTACAGGAAATGTTTATACACATTGTAATACACTGGTATATAATTTAGTTCAATTGCTTACATAACCTCAAGATGGCGGCTTTGCGAATTTTAAAATTAAGTTTTTATTTCTTGTATCGTAATCATGCGATCATTGTGAAAGTTTGAATAATGAACCTACGCAATAATTTTCCTTTAACGGTACATGACTCTATGGCCTATACATTTAACAATCCAACATGGCGACCATCCGAAATATCTAAATATCTAGACGGCTCTGAATATCTACGAATCTATTATAGCAATCAAACTGAATTTTTAGTATGTTCATAGGGGCTATGAACTTAAGTTCACCTATAGGACTTTAAATAACCTGGTGATCACAAATCCAACATGGCGGTGACGCGAAGTATAAATATTCACATGGACGTTTCTTGCAATTTAACCATCCGAGTGCAGTGAAACTTGGTACAGTAAATCCTTATACGAATGTTAATCCACTGGTATCTAATTTATTTCAATTGTTTCTATAACCACAAGATGGCAGCTGTGCGAAATTTTAAAATCTCCTTGTTACTTCTTGTGTCCTAATCATGCGATTAAGTTTGAATGCTACACGTACACAATCTTCATGTAACAGTACATAACTCTAGGACCTACATATATAAAATCCAACATGGCGACCATCTGAAATATTTAGTCGGTTCTCAATATCTACGAATCTATTACAGCAATCAAACTGAAATTTTGTATGTAGATAGAGGCAATTAACATAAGTAGGATATATGAAAATAGGCTGTATAGTTCTTCAGGGAACTACTTGTTGTTATTGTATTCATAAGATGTACACTAAGAAACTTAAAAATAAACTTACTAATGTTTTCTTTTTTTTTTCCTCACAAAACGTGTAAGGTACTTGCATAAATATATAAATAAAAGTCACTAAGATAAACTTTGTATTCACTTATCCCTCTATATTGGATTTTTGGTGGATCGATTTATGTGGAAAATTTTAAAATTAAATTTTGTAAAAGGCCATAACGTAAAGATACCTTATATGCTAGAGTCAAACTATAATTTTCAATCCTCCAACAATCCCCGAACATGGCTGTCCTGATTTTGACTGTCAAAAATATGGTCACCGTATTTATATGTAAATTCACTGCTGCCAGTAATCTTTAGTCAGACTCTTGCTCCGAAAACCAGAAGGCGAAAAACTTTCTTTATAATAGTGTATTAACAAGCCTCGGATTTTTATTTTTCGGTTCTAAGAAGTTAAAACAAAACGGAAGGAAGCATGTAGTTTTTCGTGACCGTAAATATTGCGGTGAGGAGCCACGGGACCTTCTTTTTACGTGGAAATTGAACCACAGGACATGGCATTTCACTTCGAATATCTACACATGAATTGACCAGGAATCAAATTCTAACAGTACACAAGAACCTCGTTTATCCGGCCCTCATTAATCCGGATCTCCTGTTTATCTGTATCGAAAATAATAAAAGAATATTTTTACTCTACAGTATTTAAGGACAGGAACTGGAAGTAATTCAGCCGCGGTCTATCAAAGGTACCGTACAGGCATTCGCCTGGAATTGAGAACTGATGTTAGTAAAACTTCTTCGTGATCGCGCTGCGCTGAAACGCTATACAAACGCACAACAGAAAAAACTCACATTATTTTAGTGCACCGTAAGTTAAATGTAAGAAAAGTGTTCATATATTAGCCTACTTTCGATTTTTGCAAAAAATGAAAGTAGGCTTATGAGATCTACACAGGGCCAAAAATTGTGTGTGTGTGTGTGTGTGTGTGTGGACTCAATGTCTGTCCCCCCCCCCCCCTATCAATTCCAACACTGTGAAACAGAGTTGAACAAAATTTGGTACAGAGGTAGCACTAGGAAAGGGCACCTCAGTGTCATGTTTTATATCGCCGCCATATTGACGGAAACGTAATGGCGGCCACCCAAATGTTCAAAGCTTAAATCAAATTACGACCAACCTAATCATCTGATCTCTACCAGATTTTCCAACAACATATATTTGTATGGCGAGCGTCATTTGACTAAATTACAAGGTCATCAGCCCAACAGTTTACAGATGGCGGCCATGTATGTGTGCAAATCGATTTCCCCTATCAATTCGAATACGGTGAAACCGAATTGAACGAAATTTGGTACAGAGGTAGCACTAGCAATGGACACTCCAGTGTCATGGTTTATATAGCCGCCATCTTGACGAAAACGTAATGGCGGCCACCCAAATGTCAAAAGCTTGAATCAAATTACGACCAACCTAATCATCTGATCTCTACCAAATTTTTCAACAACATACCTGTTTATGGAAGCATCGTTTGACTGGACTACAAGATCATCAGCCCAATGGTTTGCAGATAGCGGCCATGTATGTGTGCAAATCGATTCCCCATATCAATTCAAACACGGTGAAACCGAATTGAATGAAATTTTTACAGAGGTAGCACTAGCAAAGGGCACCTCATATTCATGTTTAATATCCGTATAGCACGTTGTATTTCAACAAGCTACTATAACCGACATTCAATTACACTCCTTCAAAAGGACAAAGAGTTATAACAATACCCATGCATTTAGTAGAAAGTAGGCTATATGTTCTTTACTGAACATCTTGTTTTTTTGTAGAATTGACAAAAGGCATTACAACTGATGTTAATAGATTATATATAACATGTATTTGTTTTTTTTCCGGATTATTCGGAATTTCGATAACCCGGATCAGTTCCGGTCCCACTTAAACCGGATAATCGAGGTTCTTGTGTAAAGATATTTTACGTTAGAAAAAAAAAACACTCGTCATGCCAGAGTCTGAAGAACTTTTAGGATTGTCGACAGTCGAGTAATTGATAGTTTTTCTAAAGAATCTCTAGAAGAATCCTACAGTTATATAACTCCATTAGGAGGAGAACTACTAAAAGAAGTATTGATCTCTGGGACTTCACACAAGTTACCAGTGAGGGTCATTCAACCTTGTTGCATAATAAACCTGAGGCATTTAGTGATTTCACTTCACACCACACTCTTTCAATACGTAACAATACTTCTAGTGTGTGTCGGGGCAGATGACCTCGCTGTTCCGCCCCTTAAAGCAACCATAACTAACTAACGAGAGTCCAATTAATATTATAACTTTCAGTCGGTCAACACGAAATCATTGCAATTACTGGAATATATGAAACAAGTAGTTCCTATTTTCATATATCCTGGAAATGAAAATCCACAGCCTGCTTCCAGTCGACCGACCGGATCAGGGAATGGAATGAATGGAGCCCCCATCTGCCAGCGAGGATATGAACTGTGCCGCCTTACGAAGCCTGTCGCACTTCCCTGGGGTAATGATTAAATGAATGACAGATGAAATGAAATGATAGTGGAGAGTGTCGCTGGAATGAAATTTGTGACAGGGAAAACCGGAGTACCCGGAGAAAAATTATCTGCCTCCGCTTTGTCCAGCACAAATCTCAACGGGAGAGACCGGGATTTGAACCACGGACCCATTGCCGAGAGACCGGCATGCTGCCGCCTAAGCCACGGTACTAATTGCCGCTATCAACATACAAAATTTCAGTTTGATTGCTGTAATCTATTTGTAGATATTGAGACCCGTCTAAATATTTCGGATGGTTGCCATATATATGTAAGGCTTAGAGTTATGTACTATTACATGAAGATTATTCTGTAGGTGTAGTATTCAAACTTCAATCGCACGATTAGAATACAAGAAATAAAAAAGGAGATTTTAAAATTTTGCACAGCTGCCATCTTGAGGTTATGTAAACAATTGAACTAAATTAGATGCCAGTGCATTACAGTGTGTATAAATATTTACGGTACCACAGTTCACTGCGCTCAAATGGTTAAATTGCGAGAAAAGTCTATTAAGACGTTTCAACTTCGCTTGGCCGCCATGTACGTTTTTTTAGTTAACAGGTTTCTTAATGTCTCATGGATGGAGGTTTAGTTGTGCCCTTTATCACCGTTCAAAATTTAGGGTGATATCAGTAATGGTTTCGGAGATATAGAATACCGTCGAAATATTTTGCACAGCCGCCATGTTGGATTGGTGAGACGTAATACAATTTGACGGGCACGGTCGGGGTCGGCCGAAATAGTTGGTGCTATGATCTCACTGACTTTCATTGAAATCGCTCCAGCCGTTTAGATTTTATTAGTGGGACACACACACACACACACACACGTGGACAAAATGTGATCTCATAAGCCTATTTTTTTTTCATAAATGAAAATAGGCTAAAAATAATAATCCACCTCAAATCTAACTAACTAACTAGTGGTACGCGTACCGGCAGTTGGCCAGCCTTGCCCTAAATGATTCAACAACAACATCCAACGTTTGAAGTACAGTGGAAAATTTTATAGACGTCATCCGTACTCCTATACCAAATATTCTGAAGGCATCAACCGTAGACTTAAAACCCACGAGTGCTTCATATAAACCACGCGACAAGAATGATTCATCAATCATCATACAGCATGGTCTTAACCAGACTTTGTTTTGTGCCATACGATACAATTCCTCATAGGAAAATATGTCTCAAAACATTCAAAAATCACATGAATTTAAAACCAGAGCAACAACCATCTTCTTAAAACATTATGTAAATGAATGATCCACTTTACGACGAGTTAGTCAAGTGTTAACACAAAGGTTTGAGTTATTTCCATAATATGTTGTTTACAATTATCAAAATTGTGGGTTATTTCTTAAATTCTGTTAGATTTCCAAAATGGCTCAATTCCATAGGTGGGGGGGGGGGGAGGTATCTTTCTTTTTACCCGTGACTGTCCTCTACGTCATAACAAAATTAACAGAGAAAGAGCGAACAAATATCAGTAAGCCCACATTAGAAACATTTCAGATTTGTGGGTCAAATATCAATTGATTTATGTAACCTACATCAGAAGTATATTTGAATGTGTATCCTTGCCAGTCCAACAACTTAACACAACAAAAAAAAACTAAATTTTGAAAATGAAAAGTAGGCTACGGTATGTCGCAAATCATTCATGAACCTCCTCCTTTTAGGCCGACTGTAGAACGAATATTACGATAATTTAGTCAAATTACACGGCTCTGTTAAATGCTGCTCTTCAAAACAAGATTGCGGGTTCTATCCCAGCTGTCCAATGGCGTAAGGTCAACAACCTCGGGTCGTTAGATTTAGTGGTACGTTAGATAGTTATTGTAGTTTTTAGGGGCGGAACAGTGAGGTCATCTGGCTATTAGTGGTACGTTAAGGACTCCAAGCATTATTATTATTATTATTATTTACAAGGACTGACTCACAAAATTCGCACCCATCTGTTTACATTCACGGGTCGATCAAATATGGGCAGATGACCTCGTAGTTCCGCCCCTTAAAACAACATTAGCTATAACAATATCGATCAAATATTTACGAACCATTTACATGGCAATGTTTCAATCTTCGCATTAATTTTAAACTTCCTGTTATTGTTAGTTTCTAATTCTGGCAAATTTTCTTTAATACATGTTTATTCCACTTTTAAATTCTTTAGTTGATTCTAATTTCAAAATCCTAGTTGATATATTTACCTATTTCGGTATTGTAGCTGGAAACAAGTCTTACAATTTTAATTTGTCATATGCGAAGTAGGAAAATATAAGTTTAAAAAAACTTATCACATCTAAATCTATCCTCCTATCTGTTTTGCTCATTCGTGTCTCATTGTTAACAATAAATAAACAAGGGGAAAATGACCTCGCTGTTCCGCCCCTTAAAGTAACAATACATAATAATACATTGTTCAAAGCGTAAGATTTCAATGTCAGGGACACACTGTCCATGGCATTGCTTTCGTTTTCTAATGTGACTTGCTCCTGTCTCGCTTTCGCCATTCAAACAAAACATTACATTCCTTAGAAAAAGACTTAACTTACCTTGACCAGTGTTATCTGTAGAATATTTCGTTCATTCTCCGAAGTATCATACTAAATGTTATATATAAGTATGAAAAAAAAAGAAAAGTCTATATAAATGAAAGGCACGCTGTATGAAATCACTCGGAACACTTCACTATAAGAGCCTGGCGAAGTTTATCAGTGACGTGCGAACTGCCAGATGACGACAGCGATGACTCCTCCACCCTTCCCAACGCAGGTCGGCAGACTATTGACTGATAGCAGACCTTAAAAGCTTGTTTTTATGTCTGGCGTAGTACGCTATTGATTCAGCGCGCATGCGTTTGCAAGTCCAGTGTAGCAATACTCCATAACAGGAGTATTGAACAGGATTACAGAACATGTAGGCTATAACATTGTACTAACGGCAAGGTGTAAAGGTACGCCATAAAAACACGGCCTCCTGCATTGTTTATGTCATTGTCAAGAGTGAAGCCGAGTTATTCCCGGATCAGCTGAGTCCAGTGGGGCAACAGTACTGCGCATGCCCAAACTACTGTACTCTCCGCTGAGTTACCTTGGGATGAGCGAAAGTGTTGTTAATTCATTAGAGGGGCTTGACGCAGGGGCGTATATATAGTTTTATTTTGGGGGGTGCCCAACTGGGGGTTAGAGGGCACCGAATAGGCCCCAAAGAAAAGGGGATCCGGGGTTCCTCCCCGGGAAACTTTTGTATAGTGTGGTGCAAAATGATGAGTTTTAAGGCTATCTAAACACTTTTTCAACCAGTTTGTTGTGATGTTTTATTTTTGGTTAATGTCAACAGAACTAAGACCATTCTATGTTACTTTTTGATGTGTAACATCTTTCCACTCGGTATCTGGATATTTTTGTGGGAGTGATTTTGGAAAAGGGACGGAAGTGGATGGGACGGAAGAGCATGGGACGGAAACAATGAGCGCGCGCGGTGGCGAAGATCGGTACAACGACGTACTGTACTAAGCCATGTGACTATGTGGAATGTAAATCGCATACGGTTTACCTGAAGGTTTGGAGGCCCCATTAAAGAAATTGCTTCAATAAATCATCTTTAAATATTGTCGTTCTTTGGTGTGAAAATATATCATATTTGCTGAAAACAATTACGATTTATTAAATCTTCATACTTTTGCTGTATTCTTATTTAATGTAAGCACTCGATACCTGGAGTGCTATATCGCATCAACGAACACTCCAAACAACGTAGGAAGTCAGTATATTAACACCGACTACTAACAATAATTGAAACTTCGTTGGTCCAAATAGCTTAATCACTTCATCACTTTGTATTTTGTAATGAAAACACCCATATATAGCCCAAAAGTTACACTTCTAACATTGCAGATAAACTTGCCAGCTGATTGAAATCGAGTTCGTATTTGTCTGCGCGAACCGCTAGATGGCACGCATAATCGGTGTCGCCAGTTTCTCGTGGGAGTTTCCACTATTATCATATTAAGCTATTTGGTTGGTCTAAACGTATCACTGGGAGACACGCCTTTAATATACCTACTGCACACCTAATTTTTAATCGCGCCTATACTTGGCAGTGCGCTATATCGGCAATAAGAGGCCATTTTCAATAACACCGCTGGCATGGGTTCACTAACTGGCCGGTATAAAGCGCAGCTCGCATCAAGTAGGCAGTGGATTGCTCCCGCATACAGTTGCAGGTATATGCCACTACTGCAGATGCATTGGAGAATACTTTCATGTTTGCTGGCACAAGGTAGCACTATGAGTTCATTCTTTAAAAAATGCGAGTAAGTAATATGGAATTATTCGAATAACATGTCAGATGTTACACATCATATGCGACTACTGTAAGGCTCGTAATTTGTTTATTAATACAATCGTCTTGCTCACTTGATAGTGCTTACATGGAAGGAATTAACATTACTGTTTTGATTTACACTAATAAAAAGTCAAGGTTTCTTGAAGAATTACCAAATTGGTTTATACTTTCATCGCCAGTGATGTACAGTATGCCTCTGTGAATAGATAACAACACTAGACCGTTGAGTCTGTTTCCAGAAGTAGAATGTTGTAAGTATATTTTCAACCAATTCAAACTCCAAGTCCGTTCGGTGGTACCGGTAGCTACAGAGAGATGCAAATTTGCCATAATTTTGATAAGGGTGGTGTATTCTTTGAATACACGGTACGAGAGATATAATGTCTATTGCTCTTTGCATGTTCATTTTTTCCTTCCTCCTTGCCAAACACCAACAGTGATCATCTGTTTTCTCCCTGTTGAGCATGTCTCTTATGTCTTCATAAGTATGTTTCAGATATATAACTTCTGTGATCCACCTAGCGCTATCTAGTAGCGAACCTCTGAAGCTACTCAATTCCTCATCGTGCAAGAGGACTTACTTATCTATTTGGCTACCAGCTTTCGTTACCATCGTCAGCTATTTTCTCCTTGAGCAAGAGGACTACGTCTACTTCTTTACTCACCATGCTGCGCTAGTATCATCTATCAACTCCTTGAAGACCAGCTCACCAAGAAATCAATTATGTTTTGTTAAGTTGGCCATGCTTATATGTTCTCCTTTTGTCTCCCACCCCCCTCTCTTTCCCCCTTTTTCTTGGACCCTCTGTGCTCCGCTGAGCCTCACTCACTTCTTCGTCTGCAGTTGACTCGTACAGTCAAAGCTCCGCTCGAGCTTAGCCTCCTCAAACCAAGAGGCGCAACCTCTTCTACGCCATGTTGGCTAGATAGTCTTCCTAAGGAACTCCGACTTCAACATGAAATCGAGATAAGTACTATTTTTAAAAAGTTTTAACCTCATCTTCATGGTTTTAACTTCCAAGTGATTTTAATTTTAATTATAGGCAGTGTGAAAATATTTACTTGGGGCAAAATCATCCTTCGTGGGATTTGCAATGTTGAGCTTTTTCTTGTAAGCCAACCTTACTAAAAGGAGCTTTTCTTAAGCTATTTAAACGAGAAACCCTCTCGCTATGTGGGATATTATCTAATACCCGCTGCCTATAATTTTGAAACTATTTCCTCCGTTGGATTTTCTCAAACCCCATTTTCTGCTAAGGTCGTTCTGGAACCTTCTAGAACTTGTTCTCTATCTGCGAGTCCTGCCATCATGTATTTCTCACGTACTTGGGAGAATTCTGTTTAAAACTAAATTACTACAATAGTGAATTTTCGTCCTCCGCTGGAACCTCTGGAAAATTCTATGGCGCATTTGATTGTAAATTACAGCTTTTTCGAGAAATAGACTTTCACCTACATAGTGCAATCAGTTATCTCCATAATTGCAATAACTTTTTTTCTCATAAACTTCAGTGTTTCTCTGGTGAACTTTGCATCCATCTTTACAGACAATAGTGATAATCAGTGCTTTCTCCACTTTTCTACCGCGTCGCGATCGTCCGGTTATATTAAATACGGCCATGAACATTGTTCCTATTTCCCAATGATCTTTCCTTAACCTTCTACTAACAACCATTATTTATGAAATTGTAACTTTCTATAAGGTGTTACTCACGAAGTACCCTTCCAACCTTGCTAGTTTAACATTGATTAAATTCTGCATAATTGCTTGTGTGATACAAGTTTTAAATCACGTTGTCCCTTTCCTATACATAGGGAAAACAATTCTCTCAACTCTAGAGTGAGTTATTTTTTGGTCTCGCTAAATGAAAACTGCCTCATTTGACTGGCGAGTCTTATTCAAAGTATCAGAGGTCTAGAACCTTCCTTCTGACCAACTCTTCAGGTTCACAGTAAGTGACCTGCCCTCTTTGCATAATTCTTATATTAACTCTGTATAAATATAAGAAGTTGTAGGAACTTCCTTTTTGTTCTTTATGTTTTACATTTTGTTATCTTCGAAGTTTTTATTCTTGTTAGAATGTTCTTTCGGAGGTTTCGTATAGTACACTGCCTGTACTCCTGTAAATGTTAAAACTTCAATTATTCCATTTTGCCTATTTATGAAATCTTACCAAGATTTTAATACACGGTTAAAAAACCTTAAAAATTGTCAATTGCCTGGAGCAACTGTTTGATGTTAAAAGGTCTGCGACCCTATTTGTTAAAAAGTTCAAATGAACTATGTTTATTAAACTTATATTGCATAATTGTTAATTTCCTCAAACTTCCTGCATTGTTAAATAAATTAAATATTTATTTTTGGATTCATCATTTCTTTGATAATACAGTTAGGCAGGATCCTGGCTTTCCTAGTTCTTCCTAGGTTTATGCCCTCGTTCACATACAATAAAGCTTTTACTATTTGTCTGGCCAGATCATCCCCCTTCCCTATAGTACTTTCATTCGTGCTTGGGAGGAAATACACTACAGGTTCTCTCTGGCAAACTGCCCAAGCCTTATCTGCGGCTCCCGTTAGCCTCGACCAAGCTCGTAGCTATTTTAGGTATCCGAGCACATATTTGCGGTGGCAACCGCTTCCAAATGGATTAAAAGTCAAACTTATTACTTTTGTGGGACTCTCCTCCTATTCTTCTATCCTTCTTTTCCAATCCCAAATCTACTTCCTTCTCTTAATCATCTTCCCTTGGTGGGTGGGTTATTCCCTAGCCTATAATCTACCCAAAAGTTGGTACCAGAAACCCGGGAGAGTCCATTTGTTATTTCTATTGTTTGTCAAGTGTCATTTGACATTACTTTGCAAATTTTTAATATCTCCTTTGGATCTTTCAGCTATATCTACGTCATGCAAAGCCTGTGAACGGGAAAGAGGCCGCTCCTGTCTCCTTTGGGGTGTCCTGTTCTTTCTACTCATTCGCTGTTGCCAACCTGACAGCATCTCCAAAGTTCTACAGTTTCGTGAGTTGTATTTCAATTTATTATTTTTGTCATGGCTCCTGCCGAAAAAGATGAAACTCTTATTGCTAGACGTTCTTCTTATAAAGGGCAACTCACTAGATTCCGAAATTTCATCAGCAAATTAAATCCCGCCGAGTGTGATTTAGATATCTTGACTCATCGCCTTAAGTTGTACGAACGGTCTTATGATTATTATGACCAAATTCAAACAGAGATTGAATCCGCTTGTCCAGAACTGCAATTGGACCGGGATGAGGTCGAACCCTTGTACTTTGAAGGAATTGCAAAGGCCCACCAATTGATCCGCAATATCTCAGAACCGGACACTAGGGTCATCAATCCGGCCCAGTTCGCACCTGCGTCAGTTCATGAGAGCAAACCGAAACCGTTACTTCCCAAGATAAGCCTACCCCACTTCTCAGGCAAGGAAGGTGAATGGTATTCTTTTTACGAACTTTACTGTTCTTTAATTCATGAAAATATCGAGATCCCAGACATACATAAATTTTACTACCTCCGCACGTCTTTGAAATCTGAGGCCTTGACCTTGGTAGAGTCACTGCCTTTAAGCGCAGACAACTACCACATCGCCTTTAATCTCCTTAAAGAGAGATATGGCAATTTACGGTTGAGTGTCGCTCGTCATATCCGCTGTCTCTTCAACTTACCTGCCGTCAAACCTAATGACGTCACATCTTTAAGAGACCTCTTAGATTCTATGCAGTTAAATGTCAGAGCGTTATACCAGCTAAAACAGCCTGTCCAAACATGGGACACCATACTTATTCACCTAGCTACATCAAGATTCGATTTTTCGACACTGAAGGCCTGGGAGGTCGAACTCGCCTACAACAAAGAATTTTCCTTCGAACACCTCGTTTCGTTTCTCAACAGTCGATGTCAATTCCTTACAGCACTCGCATTTCAGTGCGAAAAAGTCGAAACGAATCCTCAGTGTCAAATTTTTGAAAAAAAACTTGCTTCTTCAAAGGGACATCAGCCCCCATTTGTCGAAAACAAACAAACCCGTTCTTCTTTCAATCATTCAAGAGAAGATATCAGGCCGCTTAACAAATCGTTAAAATGCACGCTCTGTAAAAAGCTTCACACCTTGTATTTGTGCAAATCCTTTAAAGAATTGTCTGTCGAAGATCGAAGAAAGTTTGTCTTAAACAGCAAGCATTGTTTCAACTGCCTATCACCTAAGCATTCTTCTTCGAACTGTACGTCATTAAATCTCTGTTTTCATTGCAAAAAACCGCATCATTCTTTATTGCACGTTCACGATAAATCGAGGTCATCAGCACCTGCCTCTTCAAGCTCCATGCAGAGCAGCTCCGAACAAACTAATGCTTCTTCCTGCATTTCCAACGCCGAAACTTTTCACAGTGCGCAAACCCTGTTGACCACTGTACAATTTGAAATCCAAGATAAATTTGGAAATTGGTTCAAAACCCGTGGTCTTCTCGATTCCGCTTCAACGCACAACTTTGTTTCGCAATCGTTGATTAAAAAACTAGGTCTTTCGTCATCGCCTACTTCTATCAATGTGACCGGCATTGACAATTTGAAAACTCAAGTTTTGCAGTCTTCAAAATTGAAAATCAGAGACGTTTGCCAAAGAAACACCAATCTTAATTTAAACTGTCTCATTCTTACCAGTATTGGCAAGGACACTCCAAGTCACTCCATTAATACTTCCGGTTTAAACATTCCCTCGCACTTAAGGTTAGCTGATCCTCAGTTTAATGTTCAAGGTCCCATTGATGTGCTTTTCAGTGCCAATGTTTTTTGGAATTGCATTCGCAAACAAACACGCAAGTTATCTTCAACCGTGGTCGCTAGAGACACCGATTTTGGTTGGGTTATCACTGGCGAAATCAAACATACCAGTGTTCAAACCAAAGCACAATGTCATTTCGTCACAGCTGACATAAATCCCATTTCTGAAAAAGAGAACGCTCATGTTTCAAATCTCAATATTTTTGAAAACCACTTGTCGAAACGATGTTTTATCGCGAACAACTGCGCCAACACTGTAAGTTGTTTAAATGGTTTTTCCTTCTTCCCGCACAAGATGGCCATTCAAGTTCGCCTTGCTTTGTGTTATTTCGTATATCTTCTTATGTCATTTTTTATAGCAGTTAATTGCTTAAACTATTCCTCGAAAACTATCTTCCCCTTGTGTAAAACCATGGCTATCAGTCACCATCACTTTGCTGTACGCTATGCTTCACTTCTTTTGTTACGTAGAGGGATGGCCACGGCCGGCTCCTCCCCCCTTCCTCGCAATTGGAAGTCGCTCATGAAACCGCTTGAAACTCTGAATTCCATTGCATCTAGAATAACTATTCTTATGCATAACCTTCGCCTCAATGTCCCAGCTTGTCTTCTTTGCTCGGAAGAATTAAGCTTCTTTTTGTTGAAAATTGTTCGATTTCGCGATCCTCTCAATTATGCGAAATTGATTTCCTACTTTATTTCATATAGCTTTAAATTGCTTTTTCACGTCCAAGTTACGATTGACTGCATGTCGTGTGACTCGTTCTGCTTTAAGTTACAGCTGACTCAATTAGTGTGTGTGCACTTTGAACTGCTTGTTTTTGAGACTCGTGTGTATACCAGTCTGAGGAATGCCAAGTTGTTGTTTATTTCCTGTATGATTGACACAGTTCAAAACAAGTTTCTCTTATCTCAACTCTGGCTGATTGCCAAGCATTGTCTAGCGCGTTGCTACTGCAAGTACGGAAGCCGTTCACCTAGTTCTCAAAATAAACTCGTTCCGCTTAAGGACTCTATCAGCTATTTATATGTCTTATCTCGTTGTACTATGTGTGTCAAGGCTGTATTTGTTTACTTCTATCACTTACTCACGCTCGTATCTTACAATTGTTTCGATTCTTACTTTAAAACTTCGTTGCGTATTTCTCACGCGCGTATGTATTGCAATTTGCTTGCATATTTTGCGATCTTAATGTTCATTGATGAACAAACTTGTTTTTTCTCGTCGTCACCTTCGATGTGTTTTTGTATTCATGATTGTCATGTCCCGTTTTTCGCTGACTTAAGTATTTTTCTGAGTAAACCCTTTGATACTCATTATAACTTGAGGTCATTGTTTATGGCTACTCGTTTGTTACCTATGGCGTTCTTGCTTTCTACTCGCATAGTTCCTTTGTTTATTTGGTATATTCTTGTCCTGAATAGATGTACTTGTTTATATACGCTTTGTTTAAACTTGCCAATTCTTCTTTCTCATCGTATCGTAATCTTTACTAGTGCTTTATTTCCCTCAGTTTCCAGCTATTTCGTGATTGAAAGTGTCGATAATTCTCACCTTTTAACTCCGCTTTCCAATGACCCTGATGACCTCCTTCCACTTTCACCTGGTCGATTCCTTATCGGCACTTCTCTTTCTGCCCCTCCTCCTCTTCCTAATTCTTACAGGGATTCTAATCTACCTATCGCTTGGCGGAAACTTGAAGCCCTCCGTAATTCTGTTTGGAAAAGGTGGAACTTGGAATATTTAACTTCCTTGCAACGGAGGCAGAAGTGGTTTCTTTCCAGTCCCGACATTAAAGTAGGGGACTTGGTCTTGGTTAGAGATATTTCACCCCCCCCCCTAGTATGGATTTCTGGTAGGGTGACCCAATGTTACCCTGGAAGAGATGGGAGAGTCAGGGTGGCCAGAATCTTGACTACAAATGGACCGATCATAAGACCACTGTCTTTGATCGCTCCGCTTCCAATAAATGTGTAACTGCTTATTTGCTCTCTGTTGGTGTTTACCCCCCAGTATGGTGTATTCTTTGAATACACGGTACGAGAGATATAATGTCTATTGCTCTTTGCATGTTCATTTTTTCCTTCCTCCTTGCCAAACACCAACAGTGATCATCTGTTTTCTCCCTGTTGAGCATGTCTCTTATGTCTTCATAAGTATGTTTCAGATATATAACTTCTGTGATCCACCTAGCGCTATCTAGTAGCGAACCTCTGAAGCTACTCAATTCCTCATCGTGCAAGAGGACTTACTTATCTATTTGGCTACCAGCTTTCGTTACCATCGTCAGCTATTTTCTCCTTGAGCAAGAGGACTACGTCTACTTCTTTACTCACCATGCTGCGCTAGTATCATCTATCAACTCCTTGAAGACCAGCTCACCAAGAAATCAATTATGTTTTGTTAAGTTGGCCATGCTTATATGTTCTCCTTTTGTCTCCCACCCCCCTCTCTTTCCCCCTTTTTCTTGGACCCTCTGTGCTCCGCTGAGCCTCACTCACTTCTTCGTCTGCAGTTGACTCGTACAGTCAAAGCTCCGCTCGAGCTTAGCCTCCTCAAACCAAGAGGCGCAACCTCTTCTACGCCATGTTGGCTAGATAGTCTTCCTAAGGAACTCCGACTTCAACATGAAATCGAGATAAGTACTATTTTTAAAAAGTTTTAACCTCATCTTCATGGTTTTAACTTCCAAGTGATTTTAATTTTAATTATAGGCAGTGTGAAAATATTTACTTGGGGCAAAATCATCCTTCGTGGGATTTGCAATGTTGAGCTTTTTCTTGTAAGCCAACCTTACTAAAAGGAGCTTTTCTTAAGCTATTTAAACGAGAAACCCTCTCGCTATGTGGGATATTATCTAATACCCGCTGCCTATAATTTTGAAACTATTTCCTCCGTTGGATTTTCTCAAACCCCATTTTCTGCTAAGGTCGTTCTGGAACCTTCTAGAACTTGTTCTCTATCTGCGAGTCCTGCCATCATGTATTTCTCACGTACTTGGGAGAATTCTGTTTAAAACTAAATTACTACAATAGTGAATTTTCGTCCTCCGCTGGAACCTCTGGAAAATTCTATGGCGCATTTGATTGTAAATTACAGCTTTTTCGAGAAATAGACTTTCACCTACATAGTGCAATCAGTTATCTCCATAATTGCAATAACTTTTTTTCTCATAAACTTCAGTGTTTCTCTGGTGAACTTTGCATCCATCTTTACAGACAATAGTGATAATCAGTGCTTTCTCCACTTTTCTACCGCGTCGCGATCGTCCGGTTATATTAAATACGGCCATGAACATTGTTCCTATTTCCCAATGATCTTTCCTTAACCTTCTACTAACAACCATTATTTATGAAATTGTAACTTTCTATAAGGTGTTACTCACGAAGTACCCTTCCAACCTTGCTAGTTTAACATTGATTAAATTCTGCATAATTGCTTGTGTGATACAAGTTTTAAATCACGTTGTCCCTTTCCTATACATAGGGAAAACAATTCTCTCAACTCTAGAGTGAGTTATTTTTTGGTCTCGCTAAATGAAAACTGCCTCATTTGACTGGCGAGTCTTATTCAAAGTATCAGAGGTCTAGAACCTTCCTTCTGACCAACTCTTCAGGTTCACAGTAAGTGACCTGCCCTCTTTGCATAATTCTTATATTAACTCTGTATAAATATAAGAAGTTGTAGGAACTTCCTTTTTGTTCTTTATGTTTTACATTTTGTTATCTTCGAAGTTTTTATTCTTGTTAGAATGTTCTTTCGGAGGTTTCGTATAGTACACTGCCTGTACTCCTGTAAATGTTAAAACTTCAATTATTCCATTTTGCCTATTTATGAAATCTTACCAAGATTTTAATACACGGTTAAAAAACCTTAAAAATTGTCAATTGCCTGGAGCAACTGTTTGATGTTAAAAGGTCTGCGACCCTATTTGTTAAAAAGTTCAAATGAACTATGTTTATTAAACTTATATTGCATAATTGTTAATTTCCTCAAACTTCCTGCATTGTTAAATAAATTAAATATTTATTTTTGGATTCATCATTTCTTTGATAATACAGTTAGGCAGGATCCTGGCTTTCCTAGTTCTTCCTAGGTTTATGCCCTCGTTCACATACAATAAAGCTTTTACTATTTGTCTGGCCAGATCATCCCCCTTCCCTATAGTACTTTCATTCGTGCTTGGGAGGAAATACACTACAGGTTCTCTCTGGCAAACTGCCCAAGCCTTATCTGCGGCTCCCGTTAGCCTCGACCAAGCTCGTAGCTATTTTAGGTATCCGAGCACATATTTGCGGTGGCAACCGCTTCCAAATGGATTAAAAGTCAAACTTATTACTTTTGTGGGACTCTCCTCCTATTCTTCTATCCTTCTTTTCCAATCCCAAATCTACTTCCTTCTCTTAATCATCTTCCCTTGGTGGGTGGGTTATTCCCTAGCCTATAATCTACCCAAAGGGTATAAAAGTTAGGAAAAATACTTTTGTCACACGCTTTAAGGGCACTTGTTGCTGTTCTTGGTGGGTTCATAAGAGGCACCCCCCTTATATACGCCCCTGGACTTGGGACATCTCGGTAATCAGCCCCGTATAGTTGGGTGTGTGTTGAACTTTTCTGATAAACTGTATTCCTGTGATGACTGTGGTAGACTATGTCTACTCCTCATTAATCTCCATTTCCAACGTGGTCGGGAATGAGATGCGATGAAATTCCACGTGGCTGATGGTTTCTACGACCGGATGCCCTTCCTGACTCCAACATCACGAGAGGAGTTAATGAGAGATGAAACGAATGAAGATGTAGGAAGGAAGCTTTTAGTTTTACGTGACCGCTAATCATGCGATCATGAGCCACGGGATCTCCTTTTTACGTGGAATCCGAACCACAGGACATGGCATTTCACTTCGAAAGTCTCACATGCATTGGCCGGGAATCGAACCAGGTCCACCTTGGTGAGAGGCCAACAGCTTGACCGCTGCGCCACCACGCCCTCCATCCCAATGAGAACGAATGAAAGTTCAATTTCAAGTAGTTCCAACTTTGGCTCCCAGACACCACTGACACCCAGTGGCGAACGTTGGAACTTGATAGAGCATTTCTTAACAAATAAACTACAAATTTAGCTACACACTACCAATAAATTGTAGTGGTAGGTTCTTTCACATGCAATAAATCTATGACATGGGCGGCTTTCTTCCCCTCCGAAGGAAGGCATACTGAAGGATTTCAACGCTCTTAAAAATCCGACGACTTCGGCCCGGTTTGAACCCGTGATCTTGGACATAGCAGTTAAGCATGCTACCAACTACGCCACCGAAGCTCCCCTGTGATGACTGTAGTATGTATGTTATTCCCATCTTCAAAGGAGTCGGGGATGAGATGCGATGAAAGTGTATGTAGCGGATAGTTTTTACGGCCGGATGCACTTCCTAACGCCAACCTCATGAGAGGAGTTAATGAGAGATGAAATGAATGAAGATGGATGAAACTGGGCAATGTTTGGAAGGAAGCGGCCGTGGCCTGTCAGAAGGTACCGTCCCAGCATGTTCCTGGAGTTGAAAATGGGAAACCATTTCAAGGACAGCCGACGGTGGGACTCAAATCCTAGGCCCTAGCGAGCATAACTACCGCTGTAATTCATCACCGTGTACTTGGGTGTATATATAAGAGATATAGCCTAATATTTTGTCTGATAACCTGTGTTATTGTGATGTCTGCAGTAGCCTATATGTAATTGAGATGAGAATTGTGAGAGAAGCGGCCTTGGCCTAGCTTAAGTAGCATACCGGAATTTGCAAGGAGTAGAAGTGGGAAACCGCAAAAGAACACTTCTTAGATAGCTGGTGTGTGAAAAGAACCCACCTCTTCTCAGTTTTTCCTCACGAGGCTGAGTGTAACTCGTTCCAGCCCTCAGACCAGAATGAAATTTCATGACAAAGCCGGTAATCGAACCCGCAAGGATAGCCAAGAATGTTAGCCACGACACCACGAGGTGGTCTATAATCAGACTAATGCCAATAATTTGGCTGTCTGTATGCTGTTCATTTGGTTATTGCAATAAGTTATTTCGATCTTACTGTTAGGGGTTTGGACGTCATTGTTATCAACCCCGTGTACTTGGGTGTGGCTGAAAATTTGTGATATTGTAGTGTCTGTAGCAGTGGCGTGACTACGGGGGATGATCAGGGGAATCATATCCCCCCTCGGAACCAAATAATTTAAAGAAAACGATATTTGACGAACATTTATTAAAAAAAAGCCAATTTTTGTAATGACGACAGAAGACTGGATTATGTACGTTTATGCTTAGTCTACTAATTTGAGAACATTTATCTTTACTTGTGTAACATATTTAGTGTTAGGTCAAACAAAACTGTAACACTGTTTGCATGAAATTTCGGACAGACCACTCCACTCCCTGCATTTAGGCCCTTTGGCACAAATCTACGCCGTTTCACCGATCTGAACCAAAATTTACATACTTACCCTTGGGAACCCGACGAGTAACACTGTCTGCATGAAATTTCGGACAGACCACTCCATTCCCTGCACTTAGGCCCTTTGGCACAAATCGACGCCGTTTCACCGATCTGAACCAAAATTTACATACTTACCCTTTGGAACCCGACGAGTAACACTGTCTGCATGAAATTTCGGACAGACCACTCCACTCCCTGCATTTCGGCCCTTTGGCACAAAACTACACCGTTTCACCGATCTGAACCACTTACCCTTTGGAACCCTATGGGTGACACTGTCCACTTAAAATTTCGGACAGACCACTCCATTCCTTGCATTTAGGCCCTTTATCACAAATCTACACCGTTCCTCCTATTTGTACCAAATTTTACGTACACTTTGAAACCCTGCTGGTAACACTGTCCACTTGAAATTTTGGACAACGCTCTCCATTCCCTACATTTAGAATAACACACAAAATGAACTTGAAAACCACGTATTAAGGCCATAGAACCATTCATGTCCGTAGTAGTGTAACTGTATGAGTATTTTAATAAGTATATTGTTGACTGGCAATTCTGGCTGCATCACGTCGCCCCTACCAGTGTTCTGGTGCAGTATTGCAAAAATAGTTAAATCTTGCGATACTTATAAATTTCAGTCACGGGGAGTAATTAGTGCAAAAAGATTTCTCAGGCCCCTTAAAAGAGTTATCATCACAAACATATTATGCCTCTGTGTAAGTCCAATGGTGTTGGTGCAGTACATTGAGGTTATCAGCTGCAATAAGCGTTGGTGCTTTCAAATTTACCTTCATTGATTCCGAACCTTATCGTTGAGCGGTATGTGGCGATAAATGATACTATTGCTACCTCAGGAGCTTGGGACTGCCGAAGTTTTCCAAAGTGTTCTGATTATTTACTTACGGCGTTATCGACAAAAGACGACACAATTGGTCTCTACATTCCTAACAGCCGATGAGATATAGGCCCTACTCCTCTTTCTAATATTTTTTTAAAAATTCGTTTGTAAATTACATGTGTCAGTGTTGTAGTTAGTAGATAGCCGTTTCCCTATTCATTATTATCATTATTATAATTACGGGAAGATGACCTGAATGTTACGTCCATTATACTGTACTACTTATCCCCCCGCTACCACCACCACCACCACCACCACCACCACCACAAGAAGTCATATATTTTTTTCTGTTAGTTTAAGTATCATCTGCCACTTCTGTAGTAGCTTTCATTATCATCCATAAAACAAATAAATCCACCGGGCGAAGCCGGGACCTACTGCTAGTACAGAGATATGCGGACAGTAAATTGGACAAGTCTATTTCATGGCGTTGAGACTGGCATTCTTGGCTGTCACCCCGGAAGTTCCGGTTCAATTCCTGACTCTGTCAACAAATAAAATTTTGGTCCGAGAGCTCGAACGGGGTTCACTAACCCCCAGGGGCTCACCACTAGCGAGATGTGGGTTGGTGACCACGGGATCCCAGCTGAGTCCGGCATTGCTTCCACTTAAGTATGAAGACCTCCTCTTTGTCATCATTCCTGTCGACCTTCCTTGGTCAACTATTGTTATCCAATGGTATTAAGATACGCGAGGCCTAGGGTATATTTCATTTTCCCGCCAAAATCGGCCCTGTCTCATATTTTCTGTTACCCTCATTCTTCGAGGGGTCAGACATCCTCTTTTCTTTCCACGGTATCTCCTGCCTTCTGCTCAAGACCCCAAAGGAAGCATGGTGTGTATAGCCCCACCAATTAAGGTGCATCCTAGATAATGGTACATTCCCAAGGGCTCCGGGTGATGAGTGTGGGAGTTGGCGATCCCAAGAGATTCCTGAGCTGGGTCAATTTTATTTCCTTTTTCCATTCACTTTGGATCGGACCCTCTCTTCTATCTCTTTCCTATCTGCCTTTCATGGCTCTATTTCCTTTAAAGTCCCTTAATCCTCATTTTTCGAGGGCTGAGGGTTATTATCTTTCTGTATTTTATTTCCCATGTTCGTGTTTTGTCCATTTCTTCTTCTAAAATGAGAGCCTTCCATATAGAACGGAGCTTCGCTTGCTCCGTGAGACGGAGGTCAGCGCCAGTTGACTAGCATCTACCGTTACACAATAGCGCGGCGGGAAGCCCCGAATGTTGGCATTGCATTTATTACATACAGAGCTGGCAAGATACCTTAGTTAGGATAATTACGACTTGTGGTGAAGTAATGCAGCCTATCTCGTTTCCCATCAACATGGTTAGGTCATCATCATCATCATTTCCCCTTATCCAGCTCCTGCCGGGTCGGGGTATTTATGGCACTTCTCCACTTTCCTCTTTCCTTCCACCATTCTTCTTCCACGATCTTGTCCCAGTCCAGATTTCTTTTTCTTATGCTGTTCTTCACTGAATCAATCCACCTTGTTCTAGGTCTTCCTCTTGCTCTCTTACCCTTGCACTTTGCCTCCAGCATCTGTCTTGGTATTCTATTTTCCTCCATCCTCTTTACATGTCCAAACCACCTTAGTTTATTCTTCTCAATTCTCTCATTTAGTTTTCCCATCCCAACTTCCTTCCTAACATCTTCATTCCTCACTCTGTCTTTCCTTGTCTTTCCTATCATACTTCTTAGGAATTTCATTTCACTGGCTTGGATTCTACTCTCTTGCCTGCTTGTCAGGGTCCAAGTCTCAGCTGCGTAAGTTAATATGGGAACATAGTACACTTTATACATTACCTCCTTGCTTTTCCTTGGTACTTCCTTATCCCAAACAAGTTTTCTTACACTTTGATAGAATGCATTGCTCTGCTGTACTCTCCTGCCAATCTCCATGTCCAACCTACCAGTTTGCATCAATTCACTTCCTAGGTATTTGAACGTGTCCACAATTTCCAAACTCTGACTTCCAATTTTCACAGTGCCCTTTCCTTGTCTTTCCCCTCTTGTCATCACCATGGTCTTGCTTTTCTCTATACTGATTTTCAGGCCGTACTTCTGAATATTTTCGTTCAGTGCATCTAGTTGTTTTTGCACTTCTTCGGTGTTCCTTCCCCAGACCACAATATCATCTGCAAATAACAGTAACTTCATATCTTTATGTCCATATGCTTCCTTTGTTTCCTTTACAATTTCATCCATCACCATTATGAACAAGAGAGGTGACAGCACACTCCCCTGTCTTAGTCCAGTCTTGTTCCTAAACCAATCTGTCCTTCCAACTGGGGTCAGTACCCTGCTAACACAGTTGTTGTACATTGCTTGCACCATTTCCAACATTTCTCTTCCCAGTCTCTTCTTAACCATGGTTTCCCATACCTTCTCTCTGGGGACACTATCATATGCCTTTTCTAGATCTATGAAAGTCATGATCAAATCCTCTCCATATTCCCAGTTCTTTTCCATCACCTGCCTCAAGCTAAAGATTGGGTCCACTGTGGATCTTCCACTCCTGAAGCCATACTGTTCCTCTTGCAACTCTCCTTCCACCTTTCTTCTCATTCTTCTTTCTAATATCCTATCTGTGATATGAGGGTGATCCCTCTATAGTTATCACACACCTTCTTGTCCCCCTTCTTAAACACTGGTATTATTAACCCTTTCTCCCAGTCTTCTGGTACACATTTCCGTTTCCACACACACTTTAGCAGTCGATACAACCATTGCATACCAACAGGTCCAGCAGCCTTGATCATTTCTACACAGATTTCATCCACCCCTGTTGCCTTTCCCATCTTCATTTTCTGTACTGCTAATTCCACCTCCAGCATTGTTAAGATCATCTTCTGTTATAGAGTCGTCAGGTTGTGTCACTTCCATCTCACCAGTACAATTGCTCACATTCAATAGCTTATCGAAATACTCCTTCCATCGTCCCTTTATCTCTTCTGGGTGTGTTAACAACTCTCCATCTTCCTTTTTCACTAGCTTTGTAGTAACTCTTTCTTTCCTCTTACTTCTTAGAAGCCCATACAGCATCCTTTTACTGCCACTTACATCTGTTTCCATTCTTCGTGTAAATTCTTCCCAACTTTTCTTCTTTTCTTCTCCTACCACTTTCTTACACCTCCGTTAGCTGTCGTGATACTTCCTTTACTTTCTTCTGTTTGATCTCGGTTCCATTCTTTCCATGCAGACTTCTTTTCTTTCACTGCTTTCCTCACTTCCTCATTCCACCACGGTGTCTCCTTCTCTTTCACTCTTGTTGACGTCCTACCACAAGCACTCTCTGCTGCACCAACAAATGCCTTTTTAAAATGGGACCATTCCTCTTCTATGTTTTCCACTTCAGTAACTGGGATTTGTTGCTTCAATCTCTCCTGAAAATCTTCCTGTACAGTCTTGTCTTTCAATTTCCATACTTTTATTTTACTTTCTCTGATCTCCTATAGAACAAAATAACGAATTTTCCTAGTGGAAACTTATCTTCTCAAGAAGAAATCATACAGTAAAGTTTTAGCGCCGTAGAGGTATACAGAAACAATCCGCGTACTCTGTAGGCTCTCGGGAACAAAATATCAGTGAGGATGAATCACAGCGAGTGTAAGAAAACTTCCTACGTTGTGCAATGTGTGTTTAGAAAATGAAGGACAGCATTTCCAACAACGACTCTGATATTCACGTAAGTCATCATCATCATCATCATCATCTTAAACAGCTCCAGTCCCCGGGTGCTGTGCACGAGTCCTCTCCATTTCCTTCTATCCATCAAAGTTGCTCTTCATGAGTGCCCTCCCAATCCAGACCTTTGTATGCCAAGTCACCCTTAATCTGGTCTATCCATTTACTTTTAGGTCTTCCAACACATCTTCTTCCTTTGATGTTCAAACTGAAGTATGCCTTTGTCTTTTGTTCATCTTTCATCCTTTGGATATGTCCATACCACCTCAGACGAGACCTCTGTAAGGTCTCCATTACAGTGGTGTTAATACCTGCTTCTGCACGATTTATTTAATTTCTTACTTTATCCTTTCTTGTCCTCTGAAGCATGGTACGCAAGAACTTCATTTCGGATGCCTGCAGTTTACTGTTATCTCTTTTAGAAAGGGTACATGTTTCAAGTGCGTAAGTCAGTATGGGTATTTAGTATGTTTTAAATAATATATGTTTACACTGTATAGGTACTTTGTTATCCCACCGTAGTATTCTGACTTGGTTGTAGAAGATTGCTGCATTATTTGTTCTGTTGGTTATCTCACATTTACTGCTATTGTCCAAACTCAAAGTGCTGCCAAGATATTTTAATTGGTCAACATTTTGAAGTTGATGGTTGTTCAGGTAGATGCTTGTACTAGTACACCCTTTGCCATAGCCACAGTCTTATTCTGACTAATTTTAAGCCCATATTCCTCAAGCAACTTGTTCCAAATCTCTAGGTTTGTAAGTAATGATGGTTATTAAATACTGTTACGGCTGTGAGTTTGTGTCATCGCTCGCCGCTTGAGTCACAACTGCCCCAGGGGCTGGGCTGTGGCATGCCTCCTGTATTGCGTGTGCCTTATGCAACAGGGCTACTAAGACAAAGGGATAGTCCAGAAGATTCGTGACTGGACCAGCGATGGAAACCTCGAGAAGCCGTGGACCCTGGATGGATCTAGAACCATTTATTGAGTCACCGGCCTGCTATATAAGAGTGACCCGTGAAGCAGTTGTTGTTGTTGTGTTTTACGAGCTAGTGCGAGCGTTTATCGTGAGCGACAGAAGTGTGGTGACTTGCGTAACCCCTAGTGGAGCGGGGAAGAGAGAAACATACAGGGGACTGCCTGTGTTTTGAGTGAGTGTGCTTTCACTGTGTGTCGGAGATATGGTGGTTACGAAATCCAGTGACATTGTTTCTCCCAGCTTGTGAACAGCGTACATCAAGTGCTCGTAAGTAACTGTATTTTGTTGTACCTGAGGAAGAGGGGCAGGTAGCTTCTGTCAAGGCCACCGGACTCATTAGGACGGATTAACTTCTGTGGTCTGTTGCGAGTGAAAGGGGCTAAGAGCGCATAAGGAAGAGACTTGAGGAAACTAGAGTAAGGCTCCTAATTGCTTGTATTTGCTGATTAGTGTAATTTTCTGGCCTGTAATAAATTATATTTCTTTAAGCAGTAATTGGTGTTGTGCTTTGTACCCCCACCGTAATCCAGTTAACAAAAGTGCCACTAGGGGATGGCACGTAACAACTGGTGTCAGAAGTGGGATTACGAACTCAAGCACAACACCTGACGGTCCTGGTTTCAAAACCCGAGCAGGTCATTTTCTCTAATTTCCCTGTGAGTGCATGCCCTTTACAAGACAAACAACTAAAATGGAGGAGAAATTGGCAGCATTGCTAGAAAAGTTAACTGGCATGGAAGACGGCCAGAAGAAATTAGCCAAGGACCTGAAGGAGGACCTAACTGCTAAACTAGAGGCCGGCCAGAAGAAGTTAGCCGAGGACCTAACTGCCAAAATGGAAGACGGCCAGAAGAAGATGGAAGACGGTCAAAATAAGCTAGCGGAGGACCTGAAGAGGATAGAGGACGGCCAGAAGAAGATGGAAGACGGTCAGAATAAGTTGACACAGGACCTGAAGAAATTAGAACTGGGTCTGCGTGAGGAAGTCACGGCAGTGGAAAAGAAGTTCGACGCCTTACAAGTGGAAGTTGCCGAGCTGCGCCAACGCCCGCTGATGGGGGTGGAGGAGAAATTCAACGCCTTACAAAAGGAAGTTGCCGAGCTGCGCCAACGCCCACTGACGGGGGTGAAAGAGGAATTCAACGCTCTACGAGAGGAAGTTGCCGAGCTGCGCCAACGCCCGCCCACCGTTACACCGGGAATATCAGGAACGGGACATAGCAGAGCGACGCCCCCAACCTTCGACGGAAAGGTCCCGTGGAGCACCTACTTACGTCAGTTCGAGGCAGCCTGTTCCATAAATAACTGGAACAACACAGAAAAGGCTACAGCTCTCATTGTAGCGCTGAGAGGCGACGCCCTTAACGTCCTTCAGGCCATCCCGACTGGATCCCAGGACTACGCTTCACTGATCGCCCATATGGAGTCCCGATATGGAGATAGCCATCTTCAGCAGGCCTACCAGATGCAGCTCCGGACCCGGGTACAGAAGAACGCGGAAACCCTGCAGGAGTTCGAGATGGACATCGCACGCCTCGTAAGGCTCGCCTACCCATCAGCGCCGGCCGACTTTCTGGAGCAGATAGCGACGCAGACTTTCACCGACGGGCTACGGGACTCGGACACTCAACAGGCGCTGCGACTCGCGCGCAATAAGACCCTGGCAGATGCGCTGAGCCACGCACTTGAATTCGAGACGGCAAAACAGGTATCTAGAATGTGCGCGCGGGTGCGTCAGGTGGACGTCGACGAACCAGCCAAAGCCAACAAGACCAAGCCCCTGGCCGATGAACTGATGGAGGCGCTAGGCCGGTTCTTCAAGAGTCGCAGTACCACCAACAAAAATTTAGCCGAAGGACATCCGGAGAGGCGGCCCGGAAGAGGACTACCGACCTGCTGGACATGCCGTAAGAGAGGCCACCTGAGCAAGGACTGCGGTGATCGCCGCCGCCAAGAGTTTCCGTCGGGACAGTCAGTCGTAGGGAAACCGCGCGGCCCAGGAAAGCAAGTATCAGCCAGCCATGAGGGGCGAAGGTTGGCTTGTGACAGTCGTCAAGCCCCGGCAGTCCAAGTTCGTGTGACGCAGTTACGGAGGGATAAAAGCAGCCTGATGGTCGACGGAGTCATCAACGGAGTGAGCTGGCCCATGCTGATCGACACGGGAGCATCGAGGACCATCGTCAATCCCACTGTGATCCCGAAGTGGAGAGTGCAACCCACACCAAGGAACCTCCAGCTAATAACCGCGACCGGAGAGACCGCACCGGTACATGGCGAAGCATCACTGGAGTTCGTCATTGGTCGACGGGTGATAAAGCATCCAGTGCTTGTGGCTGACGTATCAAACGAAGTGATCATCGGACTGGACTTCCTGGACCAGAACAACATCATCTTGGACCTGAGTACCAACACTCTGCACTTCGGAGGTGAGGAACTTGCTTTGCAACCAGCACACGAGGCCGTCACCGCACGACGAGTAAGGCTGAGAGAGGACGCCATCGTTCCCGCCAGGACGGAGGTCAGCGCTGCCGTAATTGTCGACGGAACTGCTGAGGGAGTGGCGGCTGTCATCGAGCCAAAATATGAGGACATCCAGACAAAAGGATTGCTAGTTGCCAAGACTCTCATCAATACGACGTCTCGGCCGTACGTCCACCTGTCCAACCTGAACGACTACGACATTACGGTTCACCGGGACACCAACCTAGGAGTCTGCGAGCCCGTTACCTGGATTGCCCGCATTACAGACACGACGGACGGACACCTGCAGACGCACAACCGAAGAAGACGTGCCCTGCCAGAAGAACTACAGAAGCTGTACCAAGGATCCCAGGACCATTTAGACGAGGAGCAATCACGCCAACTTCAGGACCTGCTACGCGAATTCCAGGATGTCTTCTCCGTGGGGAGCAAAGACTTCGGTAGGACAAGCTTGGTCCAGCACAGAATCGACGTTGGGGACAGCACACCGGTTAGGGCCCCATTCCGACGTGTCCCGCTCGCCAAGCAAGCCGAAGTCGACCGGATGGTAGAAGAGATGAAGGAGCAAGGGGTGATCGAGCCATCACATAGTCCTTGGAGTTCTCCGGTCGTGCTAGTGAAGAAGAAGGACGGTTCCACCAGGTTCTGCGTGGACTACAGGCGGGTGAACGACGTCACGAAGAAGGACAGCTACCCTCTACCCCGGATCGACGACACGCTGGACACCGTATCAGGATCAAGATGGTTCTCCACCTTGGATTTGAAGAGTGGCTACTGGCAGGTGGAGGTCCACCCTAAGGACCGCGAGAAAACGGCGTTCTCTGTGGGCAGCGGGCTCTGGCAGTTCACCGTCATGCCATTCGGTCTGTGCAACGCCCCTGCAACCTTCGAAAGGCTAATGGAGTCCATTCTGAGGGGACTACACTGGAAGACCTGCCTGGTATACCTAGACGACGTCATCGTTCTGGGGAGGAGCTTCGAGGAGCACTACAGCAACCTGAAAGAGATCTTGTTGAAGCTACGGGCTGCCCAGCTGAAGTTGAGCCCCAAGAAGTGTCAGCTCTTCCAGAAGCGGGTCCAGTACCTTGGGCATATCGTCTCCGAGGAAGGGGTGCGCACCGACCCAGAGAAGACCGCAGCTGTGAGGGAGTGGCCAGTTCCGAAGGACAAGTCCCAACTACGAAGCTTCCTGGGACTCTGCACTTATTACCGTCGCTTCGTGAGGGGATTCGCCGACATCGCCAAACCTTTACATCGACTGACTGAGAAGGACCAACTCTTCACGTGGATAGCAGAATGCCACAGTGCCTTCGAACAACTCAAGCAGGCTCTGTGCACCGCGCCTATTCTGGCCTACCCCAGACCTGGAACAAGGTTCATCGTCGATACCGATGCCAGCGACTTTGGCATAGGGGGAATCCTGTCGCAAGTAGTGGACGGCGAGGAAAGAGTAGTGGCCTACTTCAGCAAGGCCTTGTCAAAGCCAGAAAGGAACTACTGCGTCACCAGGAAGGAGCTGCTCGCCATCGTGAAGACCATTGAACACTTCCACAAGTACCTGTACGGGCAAGAATTTCTCATCAGGACCGACCATGCATCCCTGCGGTGGCTCCTGAACTTCAAGCAGCCCGAGGGTCAACTCGCGCGGTGGTTAGAGAGGCTTCAACAGTACAACTTTGAGATTCAACACAGGAAAGGCCAACTGCATTCTAACGCCGACGCCCTGTCACGAAGACCGTGCCCCGAAGACTGCACCTTCTGTACTAGGAGGGAGGAGAACACCGGGATACAGTGCCGAAGGACTACCGTGGAACTTCAAGGGAGCTGGAGCCGCGAATCTTTCACGCGGGCACAAGCAGAAGATGATGACCTGGGACTGATAGCCGAATGGAAGGGGGCCTGTGTCCCCAGACCCGGGTGGAACATTGTGAGTGACTGCAGCCCAAAGTTTAAGTCCTACTGGGCGCAGTGGGACTCGCTGATTGTAAGGGATGGCCTCATCTGCCGCGCCTGGGAGAGCACCGACGGGAAGACATCTCGGGAACAAGTCGTCGTTCCAAAGGCTATGACGGAGGAAGTCCTGAAGGAAGTTCATGGAGGATCATCTGGTGGACACCTAGGGATAAAGAAGACCCTGGAGAAGCTGAGAGAGCGGTTCTACTGGATCGGATGCCGAACAGACGTGGAGAACTACTGCGCGAGGTGCCACGATTGCGCAGCCAGCAAGGGCCCAGGGCGAAGACGACGGGGTCCGCTGAAGACCTACAACGTGGGCGGCCCCATGGAGAGAGTGGCCATCGATGTTGCTGGGCCATTCCCGTTAAGCGAGGCAGGGAACCGCTACATATTAGTCGTCAGCGACTACTTTACCAAATGGCCGGAGGCGTATGCGCTCCCTAACCAAGAAGCCGCGACGATTACAGAGACCCTGGTGAAGGAATTCGTCAGCCGGTACGGAGTACCCCTGGAGCTGCACTCCGACCAAGGGAGGAACTTCGAGTCGCAGGTGTTCCAGAACCTATGCCAGCTGCTGGGAATCCGGAAGACAAGGACGACGCCGCTACACCCTCAGTCTGACGGGATGGTAGAGCGATTCAATCACACCATCGAGAACCATCTCCGAATAGTCGTCAGCGAGCACCAGAGGGATTGGGACAGACATCTTCCTCTATTTCTCCTGGCCTACCGCGCCGCCGTGCATGAAGCCACCGGGTGCACACCAGCCCGGGCCATGTTTGGGAGGGAGCTCCGTCTACCCGTCGATCTTGCCTTCGGCCGACCTGGGAATGATCCGATCCCGGTAAGCCAGTATTGTCAAGAACTGGTCGACCAACTGGAGGACGTTCACGCGTTCGCGAGGAGGAAACTGCGGATCGAGACCGACCGAATGAAGACCCGATACGACCAGCATACGGATGCCGGCGGATTCCACGAGGACGACCTGGTCTGGCTCTTCAACCCATTACGGAAGAAAGGCCTGTCACCCAAACTTCAGAAGTCCTGGGAGGGCCCGTACCGAGTCGTGAAACGGATCAACGATGTCGTCTACAGGATCCAGCGGAGCCCGAGGGCGAAGATGAAGATCGTGCATCGAGATCGCCTGGCAGCCTACGGAGGGACACAGACGGACCAATGATTGATCGGGACCATCAGCCTTTTTAGGAAGGGGGTGGAGTTACGGCTGTGAGTTTGTGTCATCGCTCGCCGCTTGAGTCACAACTGCCCCAGGGGCTGGGCTGTGGCATGCCTCCTGTATTGCGTGTGCCTTATGCAACAGGGCTACTAAGACAAAGGGATAGTCCAGAAGATTCGTGACTGGACCAGCGATGGAAACCTCGAGAATCCGTGGACCCTGGATGGATCTAGAACCATTTATTGAGTCACCGGCCTGCTATATAAGAGTGACCCGTGAAGCAGTTGTTGTTGTTGTGTTTTACGAGCTAGTGCGAGCGTTTATCGTGAGCGACAGAAGTGTGGTGACTTGCGTAACCCCTAGTGGAGCGGGGAAGAGAGAAACATACAGGGGACTGCCTGTGTTTTGAGTGAGTGTGCTTTCACTGTGTGTCGGAGATATGGTGGTTACGAAATCCAGTGACATTGTTTCTCCCAGCTTGTGAACAGCGTACATCAAGTGCTCGTAAGTAACTGTATTTTGTTGTACCTGAGGAAGAGGGGCAGGTAGCTTCTGTCAAGGCCACCGGACTCATTAGGACGGATTAACTTCTGTGGTCTGTTGCGAGTGGAAGGGGCTAAGAGCGCATAAGGAAGAGACTTGAGGAAACTAGAGTAAGGCTCCTAATTGCTTGTATTTGCTGATTAGTGTAATTTTCTGGCCTGTAATAAATTATATTTCTTTAAGCAGTAATTGGTGTTGTGCTTTGTACCCCCACCGTAATCCAGTTAACAAAAGTGCCACTAGGGGGTGGCACGTAACAATACGTTAAAAAGTGTAAATGTGTTGAACCAGTTGGGCGCTAAGCAAGTACCCGCACCGGCTATGGCCGCAAATATGGACAAACGTGCACAATAAATGGCTTCCATTACAGTGGCGGGAAACACTCTACTACTACGTGCATGAAGTTATACCCAACAAAGAAAAAATTTTTTTCGTCACAACCGAACTCTGACCCCCTTATGTGACATTTGTAAATCTTAAGATACGCTTGAACATCGTATCGCTGCTTGTACTGGGCCATCCAGTCTATGGGAATGGACATGCCAGACTATCACGCGAATCTCTGGACTGCACCTCACCAGTGCCAATAAGAAAACCCTTCTATCAGTGGAGTACATCTGTCGTACCAGGCCTCTGCGCGTCGCGGTCATGTGGCTTTTGGCAGCACTGATCCACTACGTGATGGAGAAATGTTCTACCCCCCCAGCACCTGAACCTGCCAGCCTACATCCAGTTTCTATGGCGAGAACGTTGGAAGTACATCTCTAACAAGACTCTTGAACCTGCTTTCTCTAAGTGTCTACTTTTTAAAACTCCCACAGTGATTTTTCTTTTCAGTGTTGAATGTCATTTATTTCCTGTTCTTGTACATGTGCCATAGGCATTTTTTGGTGTTGGTAATTTTAAGCCTATGTGAATAATAATTTAAAAAAATAATAATAAAAGAAAGCAAAAATCAATACAAGACCTACGTGCACCACAGTGGTGCAAGTCTATATGCCTACCAGTCAAGCTGATGATGAGAAGGTCTGCGTAGAAATAGATGAAATTCTGAGGTATATCAAGGGTGATGAAAATGTTATAGTAATGGGAGATTGGTATGCTGTGGTAGGAAAAGGGAGAGAAGGGAAGATAGTACGAGATTTCGGATTAGGTGAAAGGAATGATCGAGGAAGCAAGTTGATGGAATTAGTTGGTCATAGCTAACACCTTATTCAATAACCACAATAGAAGAATATACACATGGATGAGACCAGGAGATACAGGGCGTTACCAAATCGACTTCATTATGGTCAGGCAGAGGTTTCGAAACCAGATTTTGGATTGTAAAAAATATCTCGGTGCTGAAATAAACTCTGACCACAATCTGGTTGTTATGAAATGCAGATTTAAGTTGAAGAAACTGAAGAAAAGTCAAAAGCCAAAAATGTGGGAAATAGACTGAAAGAGAAGGATGTAAACGAAAGATTCAAGAAGAGTCTAAAGGAAGGACTAATGAAAAACTCTAAACAAACTTCAATTGCAGACGAATGGGCACTTTTAAAGAATGAAATAACGAAATCCGCAGAAGAAAACATTGGTAGGAAAGAAAGAATAGGTAGAAAACCGTGGATCACTCAGGATATACTGGAATTGATGGATGAAAGGCGGAAACACAAGAATGTAAGAGATGAAAAGGGGAAAGCAGAATACGGACGTCTGAGAAATGAGGTTAACAAGAAGTGCAAGGAAGCGAAAGAAGAATGGTTGAAAGAGAAATGTGCAGGTATAGAAAATTGTCTGAAATTAGGAAAAGTAGATACAGCTTACCGAAGGATTAAGAATACTTTTGGGGAAAAGAAGACTAAGTGCTGTAATATTAAGGACACAAATGGAAAGCCTCTAACAGATAGGGAAGAAAAGGCTGAGAGAAAGCTTACATTGAGTGTTTGTATAAGGGAAAGGAGATTGATAATCATGTAATGGAAAGGGAGGAGGAAATTGATGAGGATGCGAAAGGAGATTTAATATTGAGATCAGAATTTGACAGAGCATTGGAAGACTTGAGCAGGAACAAAGCACCAGGCATAGATGATATACCGATTGAGTTGCTACGCTGCATAGGAGACGAAGGTCTGATCAGGTTATTTCACTTGGTGTGTAGGACTTATGAGACAGGTGAGGTACCCTCTGATTTCAAGAACAATGTTATCATCCCTATACCGAAGAAAGTGGGAACTGACAGATGTGAAGATTACCGTACAATCAGCTTGATTACTCATGCTTCAAAGATCCTGCCAAGATTAATTTACAAGAGGATGGAAAGCCAGATAGAAACAGAGTTGGGTGAAGACCAGTGTGGTTTCAGGAGAAATGTAGAAACAAGGGAAGCTGTACTAAGTCTTAGGCTGATTTTGGAAGGTAGAATAAGGAAAGATAAGAGAACGTTCATGGCATTTGTAGACTTAGAAAGGACTTTTGATAACGTTGATTGGACTAAATTGTTTGACATTTTGAAAACTCTTGTAATAAAGTACAGGATTAGGAGGGTGATCTACAATCTACTATATAGCAGGCATTCGAGCCGAAGGACATGAGAGGGAAGCTGGTATTCATAAAGGTGTTAGGCAAGGCTGCAACTTATTACCCAAACTTTTCAATCTTTACATTGAACAAGCAATGAAGGAAATTGGAGAAAAATTTAAAGTGGGAGTGAAGATTCAAGGAGAAATAATTTCAACTCTGAGATTTGCCGATGACATAGTCATCTTGGCCGACACGCCTGAGGATTTGAATGAGTTTTTGAATGGAATGGACTCCGTCTTAAGGAAAGAATTCATGATGAATATTAATAAATGTAAAACAAAAATATTGGAATGCAGTCGAAATAAATCAGAATCCTCTATGGACGTCAAATTGGCAGGTGAAAAACTAAAGGAAGTAGGAGACGTCTGTTACTTAGGATGCAAAATAACCAATGATGGACGAAGCAAAGAGGATATAAAAAGTAGGTTAGCTCAGGCAAGGAAAGCATTTCTACAGAAAAGGAATCAGTTGACATCGAATATAGAGTTAGGTGTTAGGAAGTCATTTTTGAAGGCCTTTGTCTGGAGCGTGGCACTCTATGGAATTGAAACTTGGACTATTGGTGCAGCAGAAAAGAGGAGAATTGAAGCGTTTGAAATGTGGTGTTACAGGAGAATGATGAAGATCAGACGGGTAGATAGGGTTACAAACGAAGAAGTAGACTGGTGGGAGAGGAGAGATGTTTCTGGCGACTGCTAATGAAGAGAAGAGATAGGTTGGTAGGACACATACTAAGACACCCAGGAATAGCAAGCTTAGTTATGGAAGGAAGGGTCGAGGATAAGAACTGTAGGGGTAGACCAAAGTTAGAATATGTTAAACAGATTGCCTCGGACGTAGGGTGTGGTAGCTATGTAGAGATGAAACGATTAGCTCCGGACAGGGAGGCATGGAGCGCTGCATCAAACCAGTCAAAAGACTAAAGACTCAAACAACAACAATCGAGATTCCCTCAGATTTGTGAAGCAAAACTGAAAACAGGTGGGTCGATTTCTACCTCAGGCATCCTAGAAGTTGTTTTCCGTGGTTTCCCACTTCTAGTCCAGTTTTTGCCAGGACGTTTAGACCATTGCCGTTTTCTTCCCAGTTTCATTCATTTTCCTCTATTTCATCTCCTTGATGAGGTTGCGCCTGGAAGGGCATCTGGCCGTAAATTCCATCCGTCCTGCAGAAACTATGTCACTTCATTCCCAGTCCCATAGAGATGGTACTATGATGTATGGACCGAAGCTTGTTAATCTTGCGATCATGAGCCACGAGACCTCGTTTTTACGTGGAATCCGAACCACAGGACTTCGAAGATCTCACATGCATTGACCGGCAATTGAACCCGATCCACCTTGGTGAGAGGCAAACAGCTTGACGGCTGCGCTACCACACCCCCTGGTAAGAGCTAGAAATACACTAATAGAGAACCTTATAGACTGACTGCGAGAGGACGACGGGTGAACTTCTCCGTGTGAAAGAATCCAAATCTCAAATAGTCAAGATGTTCGCAAACCTTCGTTAGAAAATGGCACACCAAGAAGAAGGAGGTTGGTTGGTTGGTTGGTTGCTCAGTTTAGTGGCTGCGACAACGCAATCATGTAGCCCCGTGTACTTTGGGTGTGTGTAGAATCTGTCTGATAACCGGTGTTAATTGTGATGACTGTATTAGTGTGTGTTATCTGTTTTTTATTCAAGTAAGGACTGCAGACATTCAATTTTCAAGTAGTTCCTACTTTTGCTACAAAACGCCATCGTCAACGACCTACTTGTTCTGAACTTGGTTACTAGATGCCACCACAGTCAGCTCTTGCCGACAAACGTTGGAACCTAAGAGCGTTAGTCAAATTTAACCTTTAATTTAGCATCACACAAGTGTAATTAGTGGAATTTTCTTTATCATGCCATAAATCTATGACATGGGACCGCCGGCTTTACTTCCCTTCCGAAGGAAGGCATACTGAGGGATTTTTTACGCTCTTAAAAATCCGAGATCTTCGGCCGGGTTTGAACCCGCGACGTTGGGCATAGAAGCAAAGCATGCTACCAAAGAGACCGAGTCCTAACAACACAATCTTGTTGCTTCCAAGTCAGCAGTGAACAGCGATTCAAAAATATGATGATACTTCGTTGTTTCAAGGGGCCTAACATCTAGGTTATCGGGCCTATTCAAAATTACATGAATGTAGTCAAGTACGAAGCCCGTTTTTAGCGTATTTTCATTCTTGAAAAAAAAAACCAGGCTTATGAGATCACCTTTTGTCCGTGTGTGTGTATGTGTGCGTGCGTATATAAGTAAAGCCATCATTACTTCCGACTTGACGTTTTAGTGTTACCCTAAAGTTATCTAGCAGTCAGAAGGAAAGTGATTTGAACTAGCCAATCACAAACAGCCATTCAAATCGATATATCACGATAAGTTGAGTTTCGTTCGCGATGTCACGATTTAGCGAACGAAACTCTAGCCTAGCACTGAAATGTCAAGTCGGAAGTAATGATGAAGTAATGATACGCACACACACACGGACAAAAGGTGACCACATAAGCCTATTTTTTTTTTCATAAATGAAAATTTATAGAAAGAGTTCCCAAGAATTGAAATACGCTGGTCCAGACACTCACTGTGATAAGGCGATATGTGACATATCCTGCTCCTTCTGTTTTCTGTGGACGATAAGATGCTGCGAGGAGCCCAGCTATCAGTCATCAACCTCCTAAATTATCTTCAGGGAGCACCAAGAAGAGGACTTCGGTAGACAATACAGCACACGCCATCTAGGGAGTATCTTGTATATTAAGTTAGCACTTATCAGTTGATGTAATTTTTTGTTGCATCTTATCACTTTCTTATCGGTATCAAAGTGAATGTCTTTTGTGTCTGGGTAACCTAAAATGACACAACTGTAGTTGCTCCTTGTCGGTGTTAGGGTGAATGTCTGAACAAAGTAAGTTACGTGCCAAAGCGCTTAAGGAAATTATAATATTGCACTTTCCTTCCTAGTTCAGCCGTGGGCTAATAACTTATGGTTGTCCCCCCAGAGGTCGCAGTCTAAGGAGAAGAATTTTCAAAATTCTGCTAGGAGTCCCGGAATAGTTCCTCTCTCTGCCACCATCAAACCTATGACAAGTTATTTTCTCCAAGTTGTACTTTGTCTAGTAATAAAGACCGTAAATCCAGGTTAGCATATTTTGTAAAGAGAACATCTATTTTTTTTAAATAATGAATTAACTCATAATAATAGCACTTCACTGGTGGCTCCCGACTAAAAGTTTAGGACGGGCCAGATGATATTATTTAGTCCGACATCTGTATAATGAACTATGTACTGTTCCCCATGACAGAGCTCTGCTCTCGGGATAAATAAATAGATAAATGAATGAATGAAGGAATGAATGAATGAGTAAATAGATAGATAGATAGATGGATAGATAGTTAGGTCAATAAGTCAGAAAATAATTACATAAAGAAATACAAAAATAAATAAATAAATAAATAAATAAATAAATGAGTATATAGATAGATATAGTCAATAAGTCAGTAAATAAATACATAAAGATATACAAAAATAAATAAATAAATAAATAAATGAATAACTAAATAAATAAATAAATGAATAAATAGATGGATAGACAGGTACGTCAATTAGTCAGTAAATAAATAGATACCTAAATAAATAAATAAATAAATAAATACCTAAATAAATAAATAAATAAATAAATAAATAAATGAATAAATAGATGGATAGATAGATACGTCAATAAGTCAGTAATTAATAAATAAATACCTAAATAAACACATAAATACATTTAAAACAAGTAGTTCCGTGAAGAACTATACAGCCTATTTTCATATATCCTGCTCACGTTAATTGCCTCTATCAACATACAAAATTTCAGTTTAATTGCCGTAAGAGATTCGTAGATATTGAGAACCGTCTAAATATTTCAGATGGTCGCCAGGTTGGATTTTTATTTTTGTACTATTATATTAAGATTATTGTGTACGTGTGGTATTCAAACTTCAATCGCATGATTAGAACACAAGAAGTAAAAACGAGATTTTAAAATTACGCACTGCAGCCATCTTGTGATGCACACAATTGAAATAAATTAGATGCCAGTGGATCAACATTTGTGTAAGCATTTAACGTGCAACGTTTCACGGCACTCGGATAGTTAATTCGCGAGAAACGTCCATTTAAATATTTATAATTCGCGTCGGCGCCATGTTGGATTTGTGCTCACGAGGTTACTGAAAGTTCTATAGGTGAACATATGTTCATAGTCTCTATGAACATAAAAATTTCAGTTTGGTTGCTGTAAAAGATTCATAGATATTGAGAACCGTCTAAATATTTCGGAAGCTCGCCATTTAGGATTGTTATATGTATAGGCCATAGAGTTATGTACCATTCAAGGACACTTATTGCCTCGGTTCATTATTCAAACTTTCACTTCGATCGCATGATTACGACACAAGAAATAAAAACAAAATTTTAAAATTTCGCACAGCCGCCATCTTGAGGTTATGTAAACAATTGAATTAAATTAGATGGCAGTACATAACAATCTGCAAAATCATTTACTGTACCACATTTCACTGCGCTCAGAGAGTTAACTCACGAGAAAAGTCTATTAAAATATTTCAAATTCGCTTGGTCGCCATGTTCGTTTTGTACTTTACAGGTTTATGAAATATACATAGGTTAACTTGTATCAGTACCCTTTATCACCGTACAAAATTGCAGGGTGATACCTGTAATAGTTTCGGAGATATAGAATGTCAGTGAAATATTTCGCACAGCCACCATTTTGAGGTTATGTAAACTATTGAACTAAATTAGACTCCAGTGCATTGCAATGTTTATAAACATTTGCTGTACCAAGTTTCATTACGTTTGGATAGTTAAATCGCGAGAAAAGTCTATTTAAAAGTCTCAACTTCTCTTGGCCGCCATGTTGGTTTTGTAGTCACCAGGTTTTTGAAAGTCTCACAGGTATACATCTAGTAGTGCCCTTTATCACCGTACACAATATCAGGGCGATATCGGCAATAGTTTCGGAGATATTGAATGCTAGTGAAATATTTCGCACGGCCGCCATGTTGGATTGGTAAGACGTAACAAAATTTGAAGGGCACGAACGAGGTCGCCGGGAATAGTGCTATGAACTTACCGAGTTTCACTGAAATCGCTCCAGCCGTTTAGATTTTATTAGGGGGACACACACACACACCTCACACACACACACACACACACACACACACGGACAAAAGGTGATCTCATAAGCCTATTCTTTCAAAATTGAAAATAGGCTAAACAATCCTGATCTGTGAAATATTTCCATTCGAAATGCAAATGTGATTAACTGATAATTATTATATTTTTCTTTTTGGATTGATTCAATAATATATTTTGAAAAATCATTCCGATTTATATTTAATTCACTCTTTCAACAGTAAGCAGTGCATCGATGCCCTGTAACGGATGTTCTCCACCAACTCATCTTGCGCATGTGCTATTCACGGAACAGCACACATGTTGGCGTCAATTTGACGCATACGTATCATCGGGCTGACCTGAGTTGAGTTTATTTTCGTAGCACTAGTTCACACACTGATACTCCCAATAAACAGCTGCTGAGTCAGCCAATTAGAGCGCAAGTTTGTCCAAGCTTCCAGACAACGAGTGATGCAAACCTAGAAAAATGTTGCGCATCTTGCTATCTATAAAATTCCCAGTAAGCTTATAGGCATTTTTGAATGTTGCCGGATCCACTCGACAAAATTATACGACTTCAAGAATATATGGGGTTGTTTCGTTACTTAAGTTCCCATGTCAACTAGTGCATCGTGTCGCTATTTCATTACGGGTCCCAGAGGTCTTGAGTTGGATTCTTGACTCTACCAAGAAATGTAATTATTAAGACCTAAAAATAGCCCAAATATGCAAGCAAATATAACCTTAAGAGTGATGAAATATGACAAAAAAGAAGAATATGACTGATTTAAATATGGCCGTTATTTTAAATTATAAATCCAAGCGACGATTACTTCGAGATTAAATTGTTAACTTAATTCTTATTTCTATTTTCATATTGTTGCATCCGGGGGATGCACCCTCATACCCTACTATCTGCGACCTACACATATATCCCCAGATAAACGCCTTCTGAATACATCATAAAAATCTACTACACATCTAAGCCCAATACTTCTGTAACAACCTCACAATTTGAACTTCATCGACCCCGGCCAACATCTCACATCCTGAAGAATGTGCAATTATGCGCACTCAACACACGGGAGGCTATAAGACGGTAGAGTTGAGGTAACTCGGGGTCAGTCTTCCTTAGTGTTGCCTAGTGCCAAACCGCTGCCGAGAGCCACTCCGACGACCGCCGAAGGGTAAGTGTCTAGCGAACGTAAATCCTCACACAGACATCCACACTTTCACCCCCTAGTGCTTGGATTGTAATAAGCAACTGATTTATTAACTGCTCTGCCAATTCTAGGAGTACTTCAAGTGAGAAGTACTCATTAAACTCAGACATTAGAAGCAACTGGTCTTTTAGTTTATTTCTTTAATTGTTAAGAACCTGCCCTTCATCCCTCGTCCCGGTAGGATCCAGGTAACACTTAGTTAATTGTTCCGTGGCTTCCACCGTCAGCCACTCGTCTACGTCACATTGCTTGTCTCGCTTATAGCGCGAGCTGCCAGTCGCCCACGTTAGCATTAATCATAATAGCAGCTCAGCTGTTTAGAGCCTTCTACACCAAACCGCCCTTAATCCCGATATCGCACCCTCAAACTACCAAATCAAACAGCACATTTGGGAGTTCTCCTTTCGAGCTGCTTCCACGCGCTTGAACCAGTCCATAACCGACACCTCATACACTCGAGTTCCAAGCATCCCCCAGGTACTCATATTTCATCCCCCCAGATATTACATTGTGGAGGACACCCTCTCAGGTCCCCTACAATTGGTGGTTGCACGGGGTACCGTGACGTTGTTTTAGGACAACGCCTTAGGGATTACATACAACGTAATTCCGCGGAAAAGATCCCAAATTACCTTTTACAAGCCAAGCATACGCCACTCAAATCCCTACAATATTAATGTTCTGAATATACTTGTTTAAGTACTTATTTACAGTGTATTTCTGTAAACAGTAGTTCCCGTTCAGTAAGTTGAGGATGATTGCACACCTACAGCTGCCGTCAAACTACCGAAATATGACGTTCTTACCAAAAATGCTCAAAATATGACCTAATGGTAAAAAAATGTTCGAAATGCATTTATATGACAAACGAAAACCACTGTATTGTGACGATAGTCACTTGATTTGCAGCAGAAACCAATCGGGCATGAAAATAGGGGCAAAGAAAAAAATATGATTTTTCTTAAACATCCGAGCCCTGGTGATTATCGTCCTAGGACTGATGGTGATGATAATGATAGGCATTTATTCGTCAACGAATATATAGTACCGTATGTAAAATACAATGTTATTTGGAAGTATTGTGTCGTCTCAGATGGCTGAACAGTCCAATTCTGGAAGCACACATTTTACTGCAGTGACAGCACACACTAGTTGTATCAGCAGATGATTGTGCAGGCACATCATCCCTTGCATTCGCACGTTCTTTCCTGCGGTTCCTCCTTTCTGCTTCTAGTCTTCGCCTATCTTGTTCTATTTGTTCAACTCCGTTGTATACAATTTTACGCCATTCAGTTCTATCTTCGGCTGCGGTTTCCCAGTTGACCGTATTAATTTTACACTCTTTGAGGTTATGTTTAAGGACATCCTTTTATCTTTTAAGCTGCCCTCCATGGTTACGCAGTCCATTCTTTAGTTGGGAGTACATGATTATCTTTGGGAGGCGTGTATCTGGCATGCGGACAACATGGCCAGCCCAGCGTATCTGATGCCTGGACTACATTTGCCTCCATGCTTGTAGTGTTGGCTTCTTCGAGGATACTAATGTTTGTTCGAAGATCTTGGCATTTAACTTTCAGTATTCTCCGTAAGCATCGTTGATGGTATTTTTCCAGGCATTTTAGGTTTCTCCTGTAAGTTGTCCAGGTCTCGCAACCATATATAAGAGTAGGGATTACAACAGCGTAGAGTTTGGTTCTCACACTGATATCATGATTGTCAAACACTCTTTTTAGGAGACGACCGAAAGCCGCACTAGCACGTCTTAAACGATATTGGATTTCTGTATCAATGTTTGCAGATGTGGAGAGGTTGCTTCCAAGGTAAGGAAAATGATTTACGATCTTAGGACTAGAACGTGCTAAACACAGCCGCATGACGCAAAAATGCCAGGATTATGCCTCTACAGTAGAACTGATTGGCATTTATAACAATGTCATTACCACCACTGATTAGTGGAAGCACTTCTGGAGGATTATATAATATATATATAATGTTGTATTTATATTTATTTAGTCGATTTACCCTCTAGGTTGGTGTTGGAACCCACCACTACTGCCACTACGGGCAGTTTCCTGGAGTTTGGAACATCTGGTCGGGGTGGATACAACTCGGGAGGTGTGATCAGCACTTCGCCCAGGCGGTCTCACCTGCAAAGCGAACAGGGCCCTTATGAGGGATGGGAAGGGGGGATTGGAATGGAGAGGCAAGGAAGAGGGAAGGAGGCGGCCGTGGCCTTACAGGAGGTGCCATCCCGGCATTTGCCCGAAGACGAAGTGGGAAACCACGGAAAACCACTTCGAGGATGGCTGAGGTGGGAATCGAACCCCCTCTACTCATTTGGACCACCCGATGCTGAGTAGACCCCGTTCCAGTCCTCATACCACTTTTCAAATTTCGTGGCAGAGCCGGGAATCGAACCCAGGATCTCCTGGGCGGCAGCTAACCATGCTGACCACTACGCTACGGAGACGACATAATTTAATACTATTTAAAATTATTCATGTTTTTGGGCTTTTTCCGTGTGAAAATAAGATTATATACCAGTCGTTTCGAGAGGAACCTTGCCTCCTTTTTCGTGTTTTAATTCCATTGAAAAAGGACGCAAGTTTCCTTCCGAAACGTCTGGTATGTAATTTTATCTTCACAGGGCAATAGCCCAAAAACATGAATAATTGTATAGTAATCCGGGCCGTGAAAGCCTCAATCTAAATAATCATTCATCATTTCCGTGTCCGGTCAGCATTTCCAAAAATCTGCAGCTGCGATGGCCTTGTTGCTTCCTTATAGTAGTCGCATCCAGGCCTTGCGGGGCCCTGGGTGATATGATAAGGTGGGGCCACAACAATAGGAAATAAAAAAATATCAAATCAAATGGAAAATAGTTTTGTAATAATACAATAAAGAATAGTTACAATATTTTGAATAAACTACAGAACATTTTTTTAATAATATGAAAGAAACCTTTAAGGGACACTAGGGCTGAGTTTTTAGGCAAAAATGACAAAATAACTGTTTTTTGTTTTTCCCATATATATATCTTATAGACACCTGTGTATCATTTCATTAAAACAATTTTCATGCACCGCCATTTTTAAACGCTCAGCGACATTTTTAAATCTCCTCTGCCTAAAAAGAAGATGGAAGGCAAATCATAGAAAGTAGGCTATACTTTTAAAACTAGACATCCTAGAAAGTCGTAGGTTAACTCAAACGAAAGGTCTCCATGCTCTTTATCTCTACAACAAAACATTGTATTTTTCACATTTTTTTTCCACAAAAGTTTCATTGGGTGAGCCTAACTGGTTAATATAGTATGTGATTTTATAAAAATGCTTTTATCTCCAAACATCGTTTTTAGGTAATCAAAATGCTCCATGTGCATGAGGTATTCACCAATTTTACTAAAAAAATCACTGGATATTCAGAAACACATGTGTTGCAAGATAACATTGCAATATCTCCAGCCTTTGTCTAAATTACAGACCAAAAAATTAAAAAACTATGAAAAATTATCAAAATCCATAAGACATGATGGCACATAAAGAAAAAAATAATCTGACAGCATACATGTGTCACTTTCCTGAAATGTCTCAATGTTATAATATTTAGAATAGTTTTATGTATATGTAATAAAAATATATGAAGCGTTTTACACAATTGCTAATGCGCATGGAGCATTTTGATCACACGGTATATTTTAATAATATAATTAGTAAAAAATCAATTACATTTCATCCAATTGTTTTCAAATTTGGTATGTGACTTAGTGTTACTAGTATAAATATGCAGTTTAAATTTCAACTCATTCTGATAATAAATGTGGAAGTTGAGAAACTCAGCCCTAGTGTCCCTTAAGTCCCCTTGAAAAGGATTTTGTAACCTATGAAATATTAAAATATTACTTTGCCACTTTCTTTTCCGGCTGAAGTTTTCTATTATTTTACTGAAATCCAAACGTGCTAAACGGTCAAGGGAGGTCATAGCTGCACTGAAAAAAAAAAAAAAGAATTATAAATTAGTTTGTAGCCTAAAGTTTGAAAAATATAATTAGTTAATTATTTTTTATTTTTATTTAGTCAATTTACCCTCTAGGTTGGTGGATCCCACGGACTCAGCGAGGGAACTCACCACTACCGCCTCTATGGGCAGTGTCCTGGAGCTTGGAACATCTGGTCGGGATGGATACAACTGGGGAGGTGTGATCAGCACTTCGCCCAGGTGGCCTCACCTGCAAAGCGAACAGGGGCCTTATGAGGGATGGGAACGGATGGAAGATTGGGATGGATAGGCTAGTAAGAGGGAAGGAGGCGGCCGTGGCCTTACAGTAGGTACCATTCCGGCATTTGCCCGAAGACGAAGTGGGAAACCACGGAAAACCACTTCGAGGATGGCTGAGGGGGAATCGAACCCCCTCTACTCATTTGGGCCACCCGAGGCTGAGTAGACCCCGTTCCAGTCCTCATACCACTTTTCAAATTTCGTGGCAGAGCCGGGAATCGAACCCAGGACCTCCGGGGCGGCAGCTAACCATGCTGACCGCTACGCTACGGAGGCGACTATTAGTTAATTAAATTTAGAAAATATCCATGGCGCGGGGACCTGGGCTGTCGCCCTCCCCGCCCTCTCCTAGATCCGCCCCTGGTCGCATATGATGTGTAACATCTGACATGTTATTCGAATAATTCCATTTTACTTACTCGCATTTTTTAAAGAATTAACTCATAGTGCTACCTCGTGCCAGCAAACATAAAGGATTCCTTCGTGTTACTTATTACCATCGGCAAGTTCTCAATACTATTATTTCTGCAATAACTACTTGTAAAACTCCAGTGACAAATCCTTTCAGCAGATATGAAACAATAGGGCTGTATATTGGCTGACAGTACCTCGAGTGCTTACATTAAATATGAATACACCAAAGTACTAAGATTTAATAAATCATAATCGTTTTCAGCAAATATGATATAATGAATATTTTCACACCAAAGAACGACAACTTGAAGAAGATTTATTGTAGGAATTTCTTAAATGGGGCCTCCAAACCTTGAATTAGACCGTATGCTATATACATTACGCATAGGGCTGTATTTTGGCCGACAGTACCTCTAGTGCTTACATTAAATAAGAATACAGCAAAAGTAGTAAGATTTAATAAATCATAATTGTTTTCAGCAAATATGATTTAATGAATATTTTCACACAAAAGAACGAAAGTTTGAAGATGATTTATTGTAGGAATATCTGTAACGGGGCCTCCAAACCATGAAGTAAACCATATGCGATTTACATTCCACATAGCCACATGGCCGACACTATGTCGTTGTACCAATCTCCGCCACCGCGCGCGCTCATTGTTTCCGTTGCATTTCCGTTCCACTTCCGTCCCTTTTTACAAAATAACCCCCACACAAAAATATCCAGCAACCGAGCGGAAAGATGTTACACATCATAAACATCTTCTATGTGCATGGGTTGTCCAGGAGGGGGCAGATAAGTAGGTGGCTTGGGTCTTGTTCAGCTCCACATTCACAAGAGGTGTCTGCGTCTGCTGGAAGGATCCTGAATTTTTGCAGGTTGGTCTTGCAACGTGGGACACCCCCTCTTAAGCGGTTGAGGGACCTCCACACAGGATAAGGTAGGTCAGCGACAGGAGCCAGTTCTTCCTTTGGTGACATGTCTGCGGGCAGTGAGCTCCCCCATCTGTTAAGACGAGTTGTCTCTGGTGTTCCCTCCAGCGGCAGAGTCCTAGCAAGGAAACTCTTGCGGGATCTGAGGCGAGACCTTGCTGCCTGGTGACCATATAGTGGATGTCGATGGTCATTCTCCTGCTTTGTTCTCTCGGCGTCCGCAACAGTGGCCCTCCGGATGTTGGGTGGGGCTATTCCAACAATAGGGTATAGTTTGTGCACTGGTGTTGGTTTCAGGCATCCCGATATTATCCTTGCAGTGTCGTTGAACGCAGTATCAACCTGAGTGCTGAGGCTTTCCACACCGGAGCGGCACACTGAGCGGCTGACACACACAGTGCAAGTCCGGAAGTCCTCAGGATGTGCGGGCTGGCTCCCCAGGTGCTGCCGATCAGCTTCTTGAGTACGCCATTGCGAGCACTGACCTTCTGTTTCGTGTTCAGACATTGCTGTCTGTACGATAGAGACGGTCTAGAGTGACACCCTGGTAAACTGGTGTTGGACAATGTTTCAGTCGTTACCCTCACCTTGTGATGTCCAGCTGTCGCCGTGCTGAGAGATTTTAAAATTCCTCCTGCGTCATGATTCTGTAATGTATATCGTAAAATCTGTCTTCAACGGTCCCTTTATTAAACGGAAACTTGTCTTAAGTGGAAATAATTACACAAGAACCTCGTTTATCCAGATTAAGTGGGACGGAACTAATCCGGATTATCAAAAATCCAAATAATCCGGAAAAACTAAAAAAACAAATGCATGTCATATAATTTATTAACATAAGTATAATGCCTTTCTTCAATTGCACAAACAATATAAGAACACTTTTCTTACTTTTACGACTCTTTTATGCACCAAAATAATGTGTGATTTTTTTCTGGTTTACATTATTTAGTGCACGATCACGAATAAGTTTTACTAACATCAGTTCTCAATTCCAGGCGAATGCCGGGACGGTACCTTTGATAGACTGCGGCCGAATTACTTCCAATTCCTGTCCTTAACTATCCTTGGCGGAAAAGACATTCAAGAAAAGTCGACCCCGTAAAAGAAATGCTGTACAGTAAAATAGTACATTATGCAACGAGCCTGTAATGGCTATAATTAAGACACGAGTATATTTATAATACGAGCGTATGCGAGTTTTATAATTTCCATACGAGTGTCTTAATTACCATTATAGGCGAGTTGCATACGACTGTTTATGTTCGACGATAATTATTATAACTATTTTATGTTCGAAGATAAATATTCATAAATATCTGTCGAGATTTCGTCAGTTTTATGTACTGAACAGAGCGCATGAGACGCAGAGAATGCCTTGTATTTGACCGTGGCCTTCTCGATTACCCCACTATGACACTAGGCAACGCAGTTCTGAAGGCCTTGGAACTCCACGCAGGTGCGATGCTAACCTTATCTAATTGGTCAAACAACTGTTTCTTGAGCTGTGATTGGTGGGAGAAACTGTTTCATAATGAAAAATAGTGTTATAATGACCATCATTATGATACAGTTTTCTAACACATAATAGTCAGGGTCGAACATAAATATATTTTTATTATTTTCGATCCGGATAAACCGGAGATCTAGATTAACGAGGGCCGGATAAACGAGGTTCTTGTGTAATTAAAAAGCTCCGCCAATCGATACAAATTATATTGAAATCAGTACATGTTTCGGTCCAACAATGGGACTTTCTTCAGCAAATTATAATTAAACCTTAAGAAACTAATTTAATAAAACTGGTGAGAAATGAAATTATGACTGATAACCTGTCTTATTGTGATGTCTAGGGTTCGGAAGTTTAAGACCTAAAGAAGTACAAAATATGCAAGCAAATATGCCCTCAAAAGTAGCTAAATATGACCTAAAAACTATAAAATATGACCTAAAAAACGATGAAATATGACATGAATTTTTGGAATAGGTCGAGTATCGCTAACATATAGTAAACGTCTTTAAGTGCCAAAACGTGATCAGCGATAATACACCACACACATTTAATCATACAAACTGACAGAGAGCTCAGTACATTAAAATGTTCAACATTCATTCAGTATCATATCCTTGAGATGCAGTTCTTGCTCGGTTTCCTAAAAGACATAACATGGCATTTCCTTGTTTGCTAATTGCTTCTGAGCTAAATATATCTACTGGAGTGACATCCTATTGAAAGGCGAAGCACACTAACGTCATATTTCGTAACCTCGTGCGTTCAGTGTCGCAATCTAGCTTGTCCAGAAAGATGTGCTAAAAGACGTCCGTACAGGAGCGCCTTCTTGGAATCAGGTATTCTAAACCTGCTATCTGCCTGTTCTGGGAAAAGAAAGAAAAATATACTGTATCTACTACACTATTCGGAAATCCTGTGTTTGAAACTCGACGCAGATAACACGTGCCATTTTAACGATGCCTAAATTTAAACAAAAATGCTGAAATTATGACCAAATATGATCCTATATCACTAAAATATGACCAAATATGACCAAAACAATAAAAATGGCTGAAATAAGCATTTATAGGCAACATCAAATTGCTTTAAATGTGGTCAGGGACCCGCCATTCAAATTTATTTTTCAGATTTCGGGTGAAATGAGCCCAGGAAAAAATATGACTTTTCCTTAACATCCGAACCTTAGTGATGTCTGTATTAATGTGTGTATTTGTAATTCAGATGAGGATTGGGAAAGGGGCAATCCAGCGAGAGGCAGTTGTGTGCATACAGTGTCAGTGGAAGTAAAGGTTCTGTTGTGAAGGGACGTTGAATACGCGCAGTGGAACTTGAGAATGTCGCAGTTTGAACAGCGGACAAACATTAAGTCCTGCAAAAACTAAGGCAAATCTGTTAGTGAAACGTTTCAGATGATGAAGCAAGCATTGCATCGCAGTTCTGTGTTTAAGTTGTTGTTGTTTGAGTCTTCAGTATTTTGACTCGTTTGATGCAGCTGTCCATACCTCCCTGTCCTGAGCTAATCGTTTCATCTCTACATAGCTACCACACCCTACATCCGAGGCAATTTGTTTAACATATTCTAACCTTGGTCTACCCCTACAGTTCTTGTCCTCGACCCTTCCTTCCATAACTAAGCTTGCTATTATTCCTGGGTGTCTTAGTATGTGTCCTACCAACCTATCTATTCTCTTCATTAGCAGTCGCCAGAAACATCTCTCCTCTCCCACTCGTCTTAATACCTCTTCGTTTGTAACCCTATCTACCCATCTGATCTTCATCATTCTCCTTTAACACCACACTTCAAACGCTTCAATTCTCCTCTTTTCTGCTGCACCAATAGTCCAAGTTTCACTTCCATAGAGCGCCACGCTCCAGACAAAGGCTTTCAAAAATGACTTCCTAATACCTAAATCTATATTCGATGTCAACAGATTCCTTTTTTTGTAGAAATGCTTTCCTTGCCTGAGCCAACCTAGTTTTTATATCCTCTTTGCTTCGTCCATCACTGGTTATTTTTCTTCCTAAGTAACAGAAGTCTCCTACTTCCTTCAGCTTTTCACCTGCCAATTTGATGTCCATAGAGGTTTCTGATTTATTTCGCCTGCATTCTAGTATTTTTGTTTTACAATTATTAATTTTCATCATGTATTCATTCCGTAAGACGGAGTCCATACCATTCAAAAACTCATTCAAATCCTCAGGCTTGTCGGCCATGATGACGATGTCATCAGCAAATCTCAGAGTTGAAATTATTTCTCCTTGAATCTTCACTCCCACTTTAAATTTTTCTCTAATTTCCTTCATTGCTTGTTCAGTGTAATGTGTTTAAGTGGCATAATCGTTTTGCGCAGGGTGAAGATGGTTGGAGGATGATGAGCATACCGGTCAGCCACAAACGGTGCGAACTGTCAAGAAGAACCTCTAAGAGGAGATCATTCACCGTCTACGTGATTCAATTCGTAGTAAGTATCCTTAACTTTGGTGTAGGAAGAACTGGTTGTTGTTACATGACAACGCCCTGGCACATCGCTCTTTGCTTGTCCAAGAGGAACTCGCAAGGCAACAGGTCATTCCATGCCATTTCCTCCGTACTCACCTGACCTCGCACCTTGCGATTTCTTTCTCTTGCCTAGGCAAAGCTGCGTGGGCGTCGATTTCATATTTACCCTAATATTAATATATCAGAAAGTATGTAAGCCAACAACTTTAACATTTGCACACGTATAGTAGGATTATTCAGAATAATCAACTCAAAGAAGGTCAAATTACCTGGCTAGAAGAAAGTAAGGTGGACCTCCATGAAATAAATATCACAAACGACATTTTAGAAAATCGTAGAGCCTTTAGTACAGTATAATAATAATAATAATAATAATAATAATAATAATAATAATAATAATATCGTATGGCCTCGGGTACCGGGTGCAAGCTTTGATATTTGACACCCAAAGGGCAGCTTGCATGTTGAATTTCGTTGTTCCTTGAAGCACTATGAAAGTCACGTGAAGGAGAGAAATGAGGAACTTTGTGTTGGCGGAAACTCCCGAGATTAATTTTGCCACTATGAACACGGCCTACTGAATTCAAATGGGTTCTTTGACATGCCAACTTCGTATGACATGCGTGTCGTATTTTTTGCCGCCTTTCAAAAATCACTCACCACGGCCAAGAGCGAACCTGCAAGCTTGGTGTTAGTAGACCGACACGATAACCACTCACCCACCGTGGCAAGCTTTAGTACAGTAGGACGCAAGCACAAATTCATGGAGAAACCTAACAAGAAAACTGGTAGGAAGTGATCCACAGAAAGCAAGATGCAACACAGTGCATTCATGAAGAGATGTTGGGAGGATGAGAAGACGAAAATGCGCACTTTTAATAATAATAATACGAATAATAATAACTAGCAGACCCGTGCGATAACTCTCGCATAATAGGGATGTAGCCTGAGAAAGTTCGCGCCAGATAGCGCTCGTGTAGTACTGGGTAAGCGCAAGGCGATCGTCCTATGTTTCCCCCAGTCAGCTGCGAGGAATGTATAGAATGTGACCGAGTTTCCTAAGCTAAAGTAAATTATATCTTCTCTAATTTTACTCCAAGACTATATTAATTAATTCTATAGGTATATCCTCTAATATATTATGAACGATTTTTAGCGTTTAAGCGTTAAACAGCTGCAAAATGAGCTACGGACTAGAGGCGCTAAAACTAGTGAGAGGAAGGAAGAATTAGTGGGTTGCAGCGGTAATGACAAAATTCTAACACGCTTTATTATTCAAATAATGAATAGGAGTCAGCATGCTTGAGTATTGTAGGCCTATATTGATAAATATATCTCCATAAGACTTAAATCTTAAATAGAGATTTCCCGGTCAATGCATGTGAGATTTTCAAAGTGAAATGCCTTGTCCTGTTCGGATTCCACGTAAAGAGGAAGTCCTGTGCCTTATGATCTCTAGATTAACGGTCACGTAAAACTACAATCTTCCTTTTATAAATAGAGATTTAAATATTCACTGGCTCCCCTTGCTTATAGACTTCGATTCATGTCTTTTTTTGGTTGATAGCGTACATGAAACTGTCATGTTTTAAGGTAAACATAATCAAAGAAAGTTGATACCGGTATTGGTTACCTGAAAATGCATCGCAACGTTTGGTTCTTATGTAATTTGTCAATTTCTTAATACAAATCGCTTCCGTACCCCTTGGAACTGTGACTTAGGGGTACAGTATTTAAAAAGTTTGAGAATCCCTGTTTTAAGGCCACGAACTGTTTCCATTCATCTGGCTAACTTAGGCCTATGTCTCAAGAATGTAGAAGTCAGTCGCTACCGGTACCACATTCTCCGTCTGGCAGATGTAAGTTGACGATTAATTCTGATTTCAAGGAACCAACCATAATACGTTTTTGACTGTTAATGTTGTGACATTTATTCTTGAAGTATTTGTCCGAGTATTGATGCCTTTGAAAATGGGAGTCACAAATGTTACATTCACTTCTTCGTGTATATTGACGATTTCTTCCTGTACCGTACTTCAATGGAGATAATTACTGCAGATTCCGATATTGTAGGCTTATCGTGGTAAACTGGCAACTTTCTTGTGTATGGCCTCTTCCTTATATTTGTTGTGTTCGTGGTCCATGGAAAAAGCAATGGAACAGCGCCCGGTTTTAATCTTGCTGTCTCACCTTCAAATATCAACGCATAAATTCAGAGGTTGTTATCGAAATGTCTAATCAGTTTATAGGTAGGAATTATTTCTTTTTGTAAATCACACTTCACAACACATTTTTTGTGACGTCATCGAATTGAAAATGATGGGAACACACTTTAATATTTTCGGTCAGATTTTCTTCACCGAAATGTTTCCTTCTAATAGCATGTAACCATTTCTTCCTCATTTCTTTTATTTTGTGAAAATTGGTGACACAAAAACGGGCTTCCCTGATTTTTGCAAAGAGGAACACTGCAATAGCTCGGCATAGTCACGAAAATAGCAATTTAAACAACTTAAATTCGTACATATTAGCGGCATAAGAACACAGGAGACAAATAAAGAGCGCCTTGCGCTTACCCAGTACAACAACAATGCGCTCTATCGGTGCTAGTTCTATACAACATCCCTATTGGTTATGTGCGCCCCATGTGTACAGACTACCCGCCTAACACTAGTGCTATGCGGGTCGTACGCGTTCTGCCAGGGGCTATCGTCTTGTTTGTTTAAAGCACTTTATAAACAAAATAAATATATTTCTGTTGACTTTTCAAGAAATGCAAGATTTTTCCTGTACTGATGAGATGATTTGCAAGATTTTGAAAAAAAAAAAAAAACACAACTTCTAACTCCCTCTGGTTTAGGAGCTTGAGTTTTGTGAAACATACACCTTAGCGTATTATATAATGTGTCTCTTATTAACGTTTAAAACTCTCTACAGCGACGTAGATGGCATTGAGACAAGTGATTTGATATAGGACACTTAGGGTCGCAAGTGTCCGGAAATACCTTAAAAGTGAGCCACAACTGTTAAACATATGACGTCATCACGTGACGGCTCAGCTCGAGCGGTCAGGCCCGTGCTCCCTTAACGCACACCAAAGCAAACGTTGAATATCATATCACTCTGGTCCCGTGTCTTAATGTCAACAAACAATCTGCTTCCACTTGAAAGGAGGAGAGAGAATAAAGAAAGCTGATGGATAGGCCCCCGATTTGAACCTCGAACCCCACGCGCCCATGTCGCACACGCAGACTCGAAGCCAGAGTGATAAGACATTCAACGTTTTATTTGGATGCTTTGGTGTGCGTAAGAGAGCACGGACTTAACCGCTCAAGCGTAGCCGTCACGTGATGACCTCATATGTTTAACAGTTGTGGTTCACTTTTTAGGTATTTCCGGACACTTGCGACCCTAAGTGTCCTATATCAAATTATTTGTCTCAATGCCTTCTACGTCGCTGTAGAGAGTTTTAAACGTTAATAAGAGACACCCTGTATAGTAAGATAATAATAAGAAGAATAATGGGACAGGTCACTGATCACAGATAGACGTATTGTATATCAGCAAACAGGCCAGACATTATTCTTTTTGATAAAGTGCAGAAGAAAACTCTTCTAATAGACATCGCAGTCCCTCACTCGCATAATATCCAACATATTTATGATGAGAAAGTGACAATCTATACAATGCTGAAGAATCTGTGAAGGGGCAGATTACCTCGTAATTTCGCCCCTTAAAACCTCATTGAGAATGGGAATGATACTGAAATATTTGCAGCTCAGCCCAGCTGTTCAATTTTCCAGGCAGAACTTTGGGCATTAAAGTGTGCAATAGAATGGGTTATAGCTAACAATAAAAGAGTGAGGATTTTCAGTGATTCACAATCCGCATTGAATTCTAACCAAATAGCTGTCTACATCAATGCTACAGCTCAGGAGTTGCTCACATATCATGGATACGGTAACACACTGGATTGGCTGGTAATGAAAGAGCAGACCAATTATCAAAATCAGTGGCTACGACACATCTTGAAATAACATAATAGTAAGTCTCCAATATGTTACGTAAAAAGGCAGATAAGGAAATACATAATACACGAATGGAATATCGCATGGACATGTAGCCTGAAAGGATCTGTAACAAGAGAAATATTCTTCCCGGAAGTACAAAATTGACTGTTATCAAAATTATTAGTGCCAAACTTTGTCCTCACACAATTTTTAACTGGTAATGGAACATTCAAGTCTTATTTTGAACGTTTTAAAATAGCAACATACGACTATTCATGTTTTTGTGGATTGCCTCAGTCGGTGTGTCACCTTATACTTGAGTGTCCAGGTTTTGAAAGGAAAAGATACAATTTACAATGCCACCTTAATAGCTATAACCTGGAACTTTCAAAACCGCTGTACCATATTTTCAAGAGGCAGTGCTGTTTAGGACAATTTCTCACTTTCATCAACTTTTTTTTTGTAAACTATGTTAGTAATATTTGTATTTGCTTTGTTAGCCTACTTTCGATTTTTGCAAAAAATGAAAGTAGACTTATGAGATCTACACAGGGCCAAAAATTCTGTATCTGTCTGTGTGAGTGTGTGTGTGTGTGAGAGAGAGAGAGATTGTGTGTTCTCTGAATGTCTGTCCCCCTCCACCCCTCTATCAATTTGAACACGGTGAAACCGTATTGAACGAAATTCGGTACAGAGGTAGAACTAGCAAAGGGCACCTCAGTGCCATGTTTTACATCGCCGCCATCTCGACGAAAATGTAATGGTGGCCACCCAAATATTCAAAGCTTGAATCAAATTACGACTAACCTAATCATCCGATCTCTACCAAATTTTGCAACAACATATATTTAAATGGCGAGCGTCCTTTGACTAAACAACAAGGTCATCAGCCCAATAGTTTGCAGATGGCGGCCATGTATGTGTGCAAATAGATTCCCCCAATCAATTCAAACACGGTGGAACCGAATTCCTTGAAATTTGGTACGGAGGTAGCACTAGCAAAGAAACTCTCAGTGTCATGTTTTATATCGCCGCCATCTTGACGAAAACGTAATGGCTGCCACCCAAATGTTAAAAGCTTAAATCAAATTACGATCATCCTAATCATCTGATCTGTACCAAATGTTGCAACATTATACCTTTATGTATGAAGAATTTTTAAACCAAACTACAAGGTCATCAGCCCAATACTTTGCGGAACGCGGCCATGTATGTGTGCAAATCGATTCCCCGTATCAATTCAAACACGGTGATCCGAATTGAACGAACTTTGGTACAGAGGTAGCACTAGCAAAGAAAACGTGAGTGTCATGTTTTATATCACCGCCATCTTGACGGAAACGTAATGGCGGCTACCCAAATGTTCAAAGCTTAAATCAAATTACGACTAACCTAATCATCCGATCTCTACCAAATTTTGCAACAACATATATTTGTAAGGCGAGCGTCTTTTGACTAAACTACAAGGTCATCAGCCCAATAGTTTGTAGATGTAGGCCATGTATGTGTGCGAATCGATTCCCCATATCAATTCAAACACGGTGAAACCGAATTGAATGATTTTTTTTTACAGAGGTAGCACTAGCAAAGGGCACCTCATATTCATGTTTAATATCCGTATAGAGCGTTGTAATTCAACAAGCTACTACAACCAACATTCAATTATACTCCTTGAAAAGGACAAAGAGTTATAACAATACCCATGCATTTAGGAAAAAGTAGGCTATATGTTCTTTACTGAACATCTTGTTTTTAATCTACAACCCTAATGTACCTCTGGTGAAATAGGCTTCCTGTATTGTTTTTGGGATGTTCAATAATAATAATAAAACTTCAATAACTAACTGACTAACTAAGATTGTGAACCAATTAACAATAAAGAATTTGGTTCTATTCAGCTTTACCATAATAATTTGGCACCCTATGTAACATTTAATCACATTTCAGATTGTTCCACATTTCCCAATCATTGCGATTGTTGGCCGACTGAATAGTAACAATATCAACTAAGGGAGGAGAAGGTAATAGATTCATAGAATTCCGCCTGTACCAAGCTCATGTTTTAGTCATCAAACGAGGTGAATATGTAGATGATATCAGAGTGGTTCACACAAGTGCGAGAGTGGCGGAAATGGAACGACTACACAATTACTGCATCAAACCGGAATTTTCTGGCAATATTTGGATTTTATGCCATGCTTCCTCAGAGAATGCAAAAGAAAAGATTGTTGCGGTTTAATATGACTGTGAACGGAATTGCCTTCCATGAAAATTTAGTAACTGCGTTAACTTCACGGTCTATTGTTCATACGTGTCAACTATAACGACCTGTTTTAAGCCTCTCCATAGGCCACAGAAAATCAATAAATTTGTTCTCGTGACAACGCAACTTGTGAATGATAACCAAACAATTAACTAATCGAAGTTAAAACTTAACATAAGTACTGGTTAAAGTTGAAAGTTAAATCTTTAAAATTAATTGATTAAAGTTTAACAAAATTAACTGATCAAAGTTAAAAGTTAAACCTATAAGTAATTGAATGATTAATGTTAACTTTAACTGAAGGATTGAAGTTCAAATTTACCGGCCAATGCTGGTTCTCGTTTTTGGTAGTTGATAGCAGTAGAGTTGAGTGAGATGTCATTATGAATGATGCTACATGCCCGTTTGTCATACTTCAGGCGTTTCATTTTGCGTTCGGTGTTGTTTGAGGTGTGGGTGTTGTCCAATCCGATGTGAAAATCTTTTCCTCAGATTTTGACGATATTGAAAGCTACACGAAGGATGATCTAAATAATTTCATGCCGTTGAGTAGGAATGAATTTTCAAAATTAACATTCGAATTCCTTTTACTCATTTGATGAAAGATGGGTTCAGTGCTAACAAGATGTTCAGTAAAGAACATATAGCCTACTTTCTCCTAAATGCATGGGTATTGTTATAACTCTTTGTCTTTTTCAAGGAGTATAATTGAATGTTGGTTGTAGTAGCTTGTTGAAATACAACATGTTATACGGATATTGATCATGCATATGAGGTGCCCTTTGCTAGTGCTACCTCTGTACAAAATTTCATTCAATTCGGTGTCACCGTGTTTGAATTGATGTGGTGAATCGATTTGCACACATACATGGCCACTATCGTTTGATCAAAAGATGCTTACTACATAAAGGTATATTGTTGCAAAATTTAGTAGAGATCAGATGATTAGGTTGGTCGTAATTTGATTTAAGCTTTTAAAATTTGGGTGGCCGCCATTACGTTTCCGTCAAGATGGCGGCGATATAAAACATGACACCAAGGTGCCCTTTACTAGTGCTACCTCTGTACCAAATTTCGTTCAATTCGGTTTCACCGTGTTTGAATAGATAGGGGGAATCAATTTGCACACAAACATGGCCAGCATCCTCAAATTATTAGGTTGATGACCTTGTAGTTTGGTCAAAAGATTTTTCATACATAAAGGTATACTGTTGCAAAAATTGGTAGAGATCAGATGATTAGGTTGGTCGTAATTTGTTTTAAGCTTTTAACATTTGGGTGGCCGCCATTATGTTTTCGTCAAGATGGCGGCGATATAAAACATGACACTGAGGTGGCCTTTGCTAGTTATACCTCTGTACCGAATTTCGTTCAATTCGGTTTCACCGTGTTCGAATTCATAGGGGGGACAGACATTCAGAGTACACACACTCACACACACACACACAGACACACAATTTTTCGCCCTGTGTTGATCTCATAAGTCTACTTTCATTTTTTGCAAAAATCGAAAGTAGGCTAAAAATACTAAGGTGCATGGTGTATGGGGATGTGTAGAATTAGAACATATTTTGCATTTTATTTGTGATTATGACAAAAAATGTTTTAAGTTAAAGATGATGATGATGATCATAATTGTTGTTTTAAGGGGTCTAACATCTAGGTTATCGGCCCTTAATGGTTTGGGTGAAAACTGCAACTAATACTAACTACAAGGTTACAAACTAAAAGAAGAAATGGTAAACAAATAAAGGATAAGGCAAATAATGGACAGGGAGAAAAGAAATTCCCTCAACCTTCGATGAATGAGGATTGAGGGACTTAGAAGGAAGGAGAGCCATGAAAGGCAGATAGGAAAGGGAAAGAGGAGAGGGCCCGCCCCGAAGTCAGTGGAAAAAGGGGATAAAATGCACCCAGTTCAGGAATCCCCCGGGATCGCTAACTCCCGAATTCACCAGCCGTGAGCCCCTGAGGGTGTAGCAATATCCAGGGTGAACCGGAAGTGGTGGGGCTACATACACCCTGCCTCCTTAAGGGCCTTGAGCAGAAGGCAGGAGATAACATGAAAAGAAAAAGAATGCTGCCCCTCACAGAAGGAGGGTATCAGGAAAGATGAGACAAGGGCCAATTAAGGCGGGAAAGGAAGGGACTCCCTAGGCCTTGGATACCCTAATACCGTCGGGGTCAAAAGAGAACAACAGTTGATCAAGAGAGGTCGACAGGAAAGAAGACGGAGTGAAGCCTGGTTCAAATAAGTGGAAGCAATGCCAGACTCATCTGGGATCCCATGGTCGCCAACCCACGTCTTACTACATGTGAGCCCCTGGGGGGTTTAAGTTAAAGGATGTCAGTTCTAATCATTTTGGATTTAGAATTGTCTGGTGTTGATGCGTTATGTTAGTGATTTATTAGACAAATACAGTCGATCTTCTATAAGTCGAATTTTCGATATCTCGAAGTAATTTTAATTTCCCGGAAAAGTTCTATACAACTTATTTGTCATGTTTTTCTATAATTCGATGCATTCGAGAGTGGCAAAGACTGGGTGAGAGATTTCACGAGCTCTTCATCCAGGAACGCCACCAACAGCAAGGAGATTCAGTTATGTTTTGGGCGAGGGGGCTAGTTTCAAACCCAGCAAACTCCATTGTATATGTGACGTCGATCTCTCTCTGGTTAAATAGCTTAGTTATAGCTACTTGATGAGTGGACTGTATTTGACGTATGTTAATAATAATAGCAATTCTTAATTACGTAGTGAATGGACTGTAACTCGTATGTATTACCTTTGTATGTAGGGTGACTAGAAATAACACTCCTTTATTGCTTATGTGAAGATTTCATGCATCTTATATAAGGTGCGTTCAAAAACTAACGAGCTCGGGACATAATTACAGAAACCAGTACCTGTATGTTAGAAGTATTGGCCCTGGCTGTTGAGACACTTGTCCCTCTGTGACACGAGGCGGTGAATGGCTGTCTCATAAAATTCCCTGGGCTGCGATGTGAACCAGTTCCGCACGTACAGCTGAAAGTCGGCGTCCGAGGTGAATCGTTGGCCCCGTAGAGCCCTTTTCAGGGGACCAAACATGGCGCAATCACAGGGAGAGAGGTCTGGACTGTATGGAGGGTGGCAGAGAACCTCCCATTTGAATTTCTGCAGGAGTGCCGCGACTGTGTTGGTCGTATGGGGTCGTGCATTGTCGTGGATCGACCACGGCGGCTATGGCGTTCACTGTCACTCGGCGGTCTTTTGTAATGAGTGCATCAACCAGCTGGACGTTGTCATCGGTAATGCAGGGGGGTGCCCCAGACCGGGCATCATCGGCTAACGACACTCGTCCTTCCCTGAATCGCTTGTGCCACGCCTTGACCCTTGCAAGGGACATACAGTGTTCGCCGTACAATTGTGACATTCGGCGATGAATGTCCGTTCCCCCCACTCCTTCCGCTGTCAGAAACCGAACAACATCTCTTTGCTCTTAGGTCGACGCCTCCATGTCACTGTTTGCAATGCGACTGGCAGCGTTGGACGATTGATGCATGCTGCTGCTCGCTTTGTATCGTCACGCGTTGTGCTGCAACCTTCCACGCTCTGGTCGGAACCACACCTCGTTACACAGGCCACGATTAGCCGATGTAGTCACTGGTTTGCGCATTCCAGCCTCCGGCTCGTTACTTTTTGAACGCACCTTATATTTTTGCACAGCTTTAAAGCTTCTGGTTTGTAATATTTTGTTCTAGCCATAAGAATACAGCTAGTAGCAATTCACTGCGTCCAACAGCTTACAATGTCTTGCAGTCTGAGTAAAATCTACTACAATTAAAAAGTATCATCTCTGGAATACAGAATAGCAACTCTTCTTCCAAGGCCTCCTTCTTCACTGCCTGCTAGAGACACATGCAGTGTGCTGATATCTAGTTGATGAGTGGAGAAAGAGCCGAGTTGTAGTTACACCATATCAAACCTGAACATCCATCTTTGATGATTTTGCAGCAGAGGCCAAAAACTGTTGCACCAATTTCCCCTACATTTTGAAGGTGTACTTCTGTTTCTGACTCTTATTTGGACCAATAAGAGTACATCTTCTGATGAACGTATGAATTAAGCCCCGTTGATTTGATGTAATATGCACTTAAAATATGGAGATTGCTGACTTCGAAGTAGTAACATGGAGATTGCTGAGTTTGATGTAATAGGATGTAGAGACTGCACAGTTTGACGTGATAAAACATGGAAAAATGAAGGATATTGCTTCATTACTGATGTCCGTCTTAATTATTTAATTCATTAAACTGAAACAAACTCCAAATCAAGCAACAGTTACAGCACCCTTGCCTCAGTGATGTAAACAAACAAGAGTGGATCATGCTGGATGGCCGCCATATTGCAGCTCTCATTGGTCTGTTTGGAGATTGCTCAGTTTGAAACTATCATCTGGTGGAAATTGCCACGGATTTTTACTAAAGAAAATAACATGGATTTTGCTGTGTTTGCAGGAACAGCGTAGGTTACATAAGTAGAATTCAAGGCGTAGTTTAACTCGCTACCAATAACTCAATTTACGATAAAGTTGGAGATTGCAGGGTTTGAAACTAGCACCCTCTGGTCGACCTACGCCTCTAACTGCTATCCACAGTAACATGACTGGTCTGGTGTACAGAGACAACATCCTTCAACCTGTCGTTACAGGATTCGCTGCCACAATGGGTGAGGGCTTCACACTAGTGGACGATAATGCTGTGCCCATCGAGCTAGGGCGGTCAATCAGTTCCTTCAGATGCATGTTATATAGAGAATATGCCTATTCTGCGGACATGAACTGAATTTGAACATGCATGGAAAGAGCACCATCCAAATCCTCCAACAAACAAACAGCAAATGATTGAAACTGCTGTCCTAGAGTGGGCTAATCTGCCCCAAACCACGGGCTCAATATGCCTCGTCGTCTGCAAGCATGCCTTAGAGCTCGTGCTGGCCATACACCGTATTGATAAGCCCCCACATGAAAAGGACGTTTGAGTGCTCAGTCCCACATTATCAATTTTGTTATTCGTTGTGTGTTTCTGTCCCTTTTCCAGAGCAGATTGTGTGTTATTTTTCTTTGTATATACTGTACCCTATATTGTGTATCATGCGATTGCATACACACAGCAAAATAAACAAGTCACTAAATCGTAATTTGCAAAACTTTTTTGAGCACTGTATTATAATTTTAAATGATCTTGTCGACTTCGTCGTTACACTGAGGTCTGGCGTTACCCTACGGTGACGGGACGAAATGTACTGTACCCATGTGAATAATTTCCATGGAAAACATGCTTCTGCCTCCAGCTAGCATCAGTCCTCAGGCGTGTACCGTTCACCCACTGAGCAGTTGCATATTTTTGATCTGAGACTAAAAGGTATCAACTCTACAATAATAAGGCACAACTTTATTCTAAAGACTTTAATTGAGCTCTAAATCATGGCTTTACACAGACAAAAACACATTCCCAACAATAAAACACAACACAATGCAAAACTTATACCTTCAATCCACTATTATTCGCATTTTATCCTCGCAAATCCAAATGATTATTGATTAATTTACCATGAGATTAACATGAAATTCACTCTCAAGTGCGCTGATGCACTGGTATAATACACATACAACTGTACTTACAATCTTACGTCACCTATTGTGACCACTTTAATTTCACAATCTAGTTGTTTATTCTCAACACATCCTACTTTACATTATGCGTACAATTATGTTCTGCATTTCTCTTCCCACCAAAATGCTCCACCATGCATTAACCCATTTATGAGTTGCACATCAGATTTACTTGCAACTCCACTGTTACTTGTAATTCAACCCCTTTCTGCAGTTCCACTGTTTGCCGTAATGAGTTCAATTTCATACTGATTCCGTTACCTCTGTGTCGGGTGGGATTTTATGCTACCCTTGCGAGGGCGTAGCGTGTGACATCTGGTATCCACCTTCGGAAATAGGTGACAATGTCAGTATATTTATTTATTTTTATTTTTATTTATTTGAACCAAATCTACTTGTTAATTGTCACTTTAACTCAGAGAGTCATATCGTGACATACAGGCAATAAACACATAGATAACATAAATTTACAGTATGGCGTTAGATAATTAAACCAAATTTTCATTCGGCATTTCATAGCTTCCTCGTTATTTCAAAACTTAATAATGCTTTGCAGTAGTTATCTTCATTCACAATATCACTGGGCAACTTTTCTGATGGAGGCTGCACAAAGTTCTTTCTTAATCATAAATGTGGACACAGTGTTCTTCATTTTTAGACAGTTCTCCATGGGAGACACATCACAGAAAGAATTACTTTTATTTCCCTATCGAGCCCTTACTGACTGTAAGAGTCTGATTAGTTTTGTAGTAAGTAAAAAAAAACCATCAAACTCACAGGAAAAATCTACAGACAGCAATATGTGGCTGTACTGTAGTAATCGTATAGGCTACCTAGTTAATACAGATAGGCTCTCCTAGGCTTTAACAAGATTTATAGCTTAGGAAGCCGTCTCCTGTACTTGAATGCTTAAGTTACATGCATCTTTGTTCTGAATCTCGTCCGACGCTTTCTTATTCCACATTGCCCTGATGGTATTAAAATATTTTGCTAATTGACCTGCTTTCCCCCATTCCCTTTTTAGTAATTTAATTAAAGTGTGATACTCATTTTCATTTTCTATTCTGTTTAGATCTGCTTTGTCTACAAACTTTGCTCTTATCATTTTAATTTCCTTGCATTCCCTGATCAGCTGCGCTGCACCCATAACCTACCCACAAAACAGGCAAATGTCCTCTTTTCCTACTTCTCTCAACGCTTTGTTCTTATACACCCCCATTAACCACCAAATTATCCCTCTCATTTCTCTTTTCATTAGGCATTGAGGCTTTATGCTCATAAAGTTCCTTATTTTGCAGAACTCCGTTAAGGTTCTCCTACTGGTGCACTCTTCTCTTAGCACCTGCAACTCTACGTCATTAACCCTTCTACACACTTTTTTGCACACCCTACCTTCCTCTCTTTGTAAGTCCCTATCCCATAGATAACCCATTCCTAATCTTTCCAGTACACTTCTTACCCCGTCCACCCAGTAGCCCTCTTGCTGATGCTTCATTTGGTGCAGGTAGGCTACCTTAAGCATTCCCCCCCCCCTCCACCTGCTTTTAAACGAATCCAAGACTTTATGACCTTTTTTATGATATGTTGTCTAATGCTTACATCCTCACACAACATTCTCACTCCACAATTCGCCGAGCAACTAGGTAGCCCCAAAATTATCTTGGCAAACCTACTTACAATACTGTCCAGGGTTTTCGTTCCTTCCTCTAAACCCCATACTTCCACTCCATAGAATGCTCTTGAAACGATGAGTGCGTTGAACACATTCTTATACACTTTGTAGTCAAGATTCGGTAACCTACGCTCTAACACTTTAACATTCGCCAATGCCGCTAGCCCTTTCGATTTTGCCCTTTTAATTTGTTCGGTCCATTTACCATTACTCGCCATTATCGTCCCTAGATACTCAATTTTTTTCACCGTCTCTAACTGCGACCCATACATGACCCACTTTTCGTTCTTAGCCAGTTTAACTCCCTTTTTGCAGACCATAACTTTGGTCATACTCGGGTTAATTTTTAAGTTCCAGTCCTCACAGTATCTCTTGCCTCAAAATGTACGAAAGATACTGATACAGAGTTTGATACTACCAATATTTGACTATGGATCTATAATTTACCATGATATGGGAGAGGTCCTCAATACAAAATTGCAAAGAATGCAAAATGCTTGCTTGCGGTTTGTTCTCAATGTACCAAGAGAGTCTCATATAACTCCATTTTACGTCCAGATTGGATGGCTAAAGTTAAAGGAACGAAGACAGTATGCCATGGCTCTGACTGTGATAAAAATTCTAAAATTCAAAATTCCGTCTTATATTTACTGCACACTAACTCCCATGCAATCAGTGCATAACCGTGCGAATAGACACACTGCACAAATGCTCCAGATACCTCATCACAGAACCGAAAAATGCAAAGGTTCATTCCGTATTTCAGCTAGTATTCTCTGGAATAAATATAAATTGCACCAGTATTCAGGACTTCCTATCAGAGCGATAAAACACTCCCTTCATTGTAATCTATCAGCTATACAATTATCATGTTCAAGGTGAACGGATGTAATAACAAGAACTTTTATTGTCAACTGTATGTATAGGTTAAGTTTTTTTCTTTCTTAATTTATTCTATTGTATGTAACCGCCCTCTGAATGAAGAGAGCTGCATAAAGAGGCTTTGTAGCCTCAGTGGCCTGTATAAGAGAAACAATAAATTCAAAATATCGTCAATACTATATTGCATATTATAGGGTGTTAGAGCAAGCAGAAGGATGTCATCAGCAAAAGCTATATTTTCGATTCAAAGGGCTTTGAGCAACGGTCCAACCCTTGCTTGGACAATTATGATATCCCGGGCCTAGCTTTTGCTGACAATGTCAGTATAAAAATGCAACTTTTAACATCTCATAAGTTTGCCAAGTATTAAGTTATCAGAATGATCCTTAATTATCAATGTGTTTCAAACCACACAAATTCATTATACAATACTAAAATAATTATTTTATAACAAACAGGGTTTCAAAGTCTTTCCACTTTAAACGTCACCCTCCAAGCATGGGTAGTTTAAAGCCTCTTACCCCTGGCCCTTCCTGTATACGATGGGCCCACAGCGGGCTGTAACACAACACTTGTTACCCCCCTCTTGCCCTTTTTTTCCTTTTCTTTCCAAGCAGTAGCACGTGGCTTCAAATACAATAGTGCCGTCTCAATGACCTGCACAACACATATGATCTAACTCAACTGTATGCAAGACGGAATATGGAATTGTTTAAGCATTTATTCCTATCCTTAGGATATTATTAGCTGGCCTCAACAGGTCCATTTATATTCATATGAAGGAACGAGATTCATCAAACACATGTCGAATTGGATTAGCCGGCATCTTTTTGTTAAATAACACGGTCAGGTACCACTTCCTGCCGTCCAAATTCACTCCCAGGAGCTGAATTTATTCACACAATAGCTAGTTCTCGGCCGATATCAGGTGTCATGCTGAGGTGTCCATTGTTATTCTCCCATGCACCACTGGATTCGAACCCGGAACATTTCATAGCAATACTCAGAGCTAGGGTTTCCTTCACTAAATACGTTCTGGCAAATAATAATATCTCTGTATGCCCTTGGTTATACGAGATTTCACACGTCGATTAGACTACCTGGCTCCCATGACCATTGCGAGATTATCCCGTCCTTTAATTAGTAAGATAATCTCTATCAATTGCTCTATAAGCTTATTCATCAAGCTGCGATTCAATTCACTATTAAACCCTTCCAGTTCCTATTCTTGCATATTTATTTATCCATTATAATAATATTCCCTGATATTAAATTCCTTTGATTAGCCCATCACGTACTACTACAACTTAGCACATATATTTTGCTTACAAACATTCTCCCTGATGTGTATTAATTTAGTCTCATTATTATTATTATTACTGACATAAATTTCCCCTATACCGACACAACGTAACCACATTTATATAATCAATAACCGAACATCCGTGTTCGTTACGTTAACTTTCCATTTAACTCAATTGCCATTTTTACATTAGTGGTAACGATCTATCCACTCAATGATGTACAAAGACATCTCAACTTGACTAAAATCAACACAACATTAATATCTGAAGGTTCTACCTCTCAAAATTGACTCTTATTGGCATATTCTACAATTTTGACGTCACTCAACATACAGTGGACTACATTCACTACAAAATCATGGTTTTGGGTACTTACATTGGCTAATCTGGTGGCTCCGACCATACACTTTCTCCCTTAATGCCTGCCATCATTTGCAAATTAGCAAGGCATTATCACACTTTTCACACACATTTCACATAATTTTTGTATTACAAAACACACTGCACTTTGCTTCTCCATGTCGAAGCTGTCGCTTCCTTTTTCACAAAACACGTTATATCAATTATGCACTGGTAATTTTACACATATTTAAATGACCATCACAAAAACACACGATCACTATGTACATTTCTTAATGGTTGACCCTTCCTTGCAGAATTTCAGAAATGCAGGCGTTGAAGATCTGTCCTTCACGAATATCCCGCATCTCGTTCGAAAGTCTCGTTACTCTGCCTGATGATTCCTAGCGGTCCCCAATCTGTCTATCAATTTCTATCCTTAGATAATTTCCCGATATAGCATAGATACGCTTCCACATCGTCCTGAGCATTAATTACAGAGGTATCCCTGCGAAATTTCATCACTCGTATAACAAAGTTTATACCTGCGCCGTTCGACATCCTAGTATGTCTAACCAATAGCCTATATATTGCGCTCGTCCATTGTACATTGTACTTGTACAATTACCACTTTCAATTGTCCTTCGGCCGAACTTACAGTCCCCCTGAATGATCTGCTTATAACAAAACATTGGACAGTTCCACGTACATTATTATGATACCACATAATATCTCCTCGTCATGAGTTACGATTTCCTAATATGACATTGTCTTAACTTGTATCCCACATGGTAAATTTACTGCGTACTCAATAGTAGTCACTTGTACTGCCGACTATAAAAGTATGGCTCGACTATCCTTATTAATTGTTCTTAATTAGTGCCTTACTGCATGGTTAATATGTTGATGCACTTAAACTGTTAAAGTACGCGCGCTCCTCTCTGGATTCAGGCGGCGTGCGCTCTGCACTAGAGTATGGTTCAACTGACTATATTAATCGTTCTTAATTAGTGCCTTACTGCATGGTTAATATGTTGACGCACTTAAACTGTTAAAGTACGCGCGCCCCTCTCTGGATTCAGGTGGCGTGCGCTCTGCACTAGAGTATGGTTCAACTAACCTCGACTGCTTGCTCCACTGACCTTATATCTGTTTGGATGCAAAAAGTAGGTCTAAAATTTCCTTGGAGCTTCATCTCCTCTCTCCGTGCTTCTCTGGTCTTGAAATAACGTTTTCCTGGTCTATTTTGACTCGCTTATCACATATCCGCCTGTGTGTCCGAGGATCGATTGTCCAATTAATTAATATTAATTGCCTTTGCCAGCGCGTCCCCAAGCCGCGTCAGTGGTTTTTCCCCGAAGACATGGTAAGATTATGGCGCTGGCCTCATTTCTACAATGTCCTTGCGCGTTACATTAAATCTGCCTCGATTTCAATGTTTGACGGCTTGATAATTAGCCTCATGGCAATACATTCACATGGGTGCAATCCTCATGTCTCTGAGTTACTCCATTCACGAGTAATCATTAAATTATTCTGGCATCTTCTCACCCCACTGGACATCTCCTTATGTGTCGAGGATTCACTTGCCCATATATTACTGTCCTACCTTGTCTCAGACAGCATAAATAGATCCTAGTGACTGGCATGGCTCCACGAAACCACGCCTCTATTCCAGGCTCATTTGCAATCTGTCATGAGTTCCAACGCTCTGCACTACGTCCAGAATTGTATGCCTCCTACAGCCCAATACTGCCGTATTCTGCTAATATTTTCAACATTATATTAACAAATAATGTCAGAATTTGTTCATATCACAACAGTGATTTAATGTGTCCTTTCTCTGGGGGTTTTTATAGCTTAAACTCCCTCAAAAGACCTTGTGTTCGTTTCTTGCTGGTATCTCTAGTCTGTTCTCATTTATCCCAGAGATCCAGGTTCGACACCAGTCAGCCTAATACCGTTGGGTTCAGTACCGAGAATGCACTGAGGTGTTTGCCGTCATAGTACCGCTTGAGCTCCCTCTTTTCCCCGCGCGCTCCGGTGAGCGTGACGTCAACCAGCCAGCTACCTCCTTTGACCTTGGTTTTCACTTGCTAATGGACTTTGAGTTCACGCAGTTCGCTGCATGACCATGAGGCTTTCACCCAGCATTTTTCAGCATTTGTAGCATTTAAAATGATATAAAGTCTAGTCTTTCAGACTGACTATCAGTCTTTTTGGTTATATATGTCATCAATGGATGTTAAAGGTTTCGTTAAAACATTATTGCCCTGTTTGTAAATGAATCGTGAATTTCAGAAAGGGGTAAAGTGACAAACCTATGAGTTATTTGTGGGAACATGTTCTGCAGGGGTACATGCATATTTTAGTGCAGAGAGGAGTCAAGTTCCGGCCTATTATTACAGTAAAGCATTATGTTAAACATTTCGTTTAGCGCTGAAAGGGGTCAAAGGACGCTGCTTGACTCATTTCTGTTCTAATATGTCGATTACATGACAGTTCCCCACACTGACACTTCCACACACTGCCCAAAATACTGACACTTCCACACAGCTCATGGACGCGGCTACCTGTTTAATATGACTCAGAAATAATCTCGACTGACAGTTCCACACACATCACCCCTCGCCCCCCAAGGCTATAGGCTTCAGCAATCATCGTTACAGCCGCAACAGTGACAATGCACCTTAACATAATACTCCTTTGGAGTGAAGAAAAGCGCTCGGTCTATGTACTTCATTACTAACACGGTCTCGAAAATATCATTGTAATGTAGTTATTTTTTTGTCATTTTCGAATATTTTCTGAATGCTCTCAATCCGTCCATCCAGTTTGACATATTTTCGTCTTCTTTTTTTTCCCCCCTTCCATGTTGAGCTCGGACTTAACAAATGCGAAGTTTGTCTTCTCAGCTTCCGTCTTCAACACTTTGACAACCTCTTTTAACTTGGGGTGAGGTTTCCCGACAAGATTGTTGAGTCGGTTGTTCCAGCCCTCAACAGAATTCGTTGTCCTGTGTCGTGCTTGGTGGCAGTTCCACATATCGATTGGAATGTCTTGGTTATCTAGCCAGTTGTCAACGAAGTAGTAAAAAAACTGGCTAAGTTTGGGACTTTCTGGATCTTGAGAGTGTATTTCCACCCATCCATCGAGCACATCTTCAGGCTTTAAAAACGCAAGTGCTGCGCACATACGGACATGAAGGCTGATTTCGTTATTCTCTCGGTACTCCACCGACAATCCGAGATCCTGTACTTTTCTCCATAAGCATTTTGTCATGTGAAAATGACAACCATGTTTTTTGTTTTTGTTGGAAATACGTCTTTTAGAAAAGAAATTACAGCAGCTTCAAAATCCACATTTGTCTTCAACTTGATCGTTTTCATAGTAGCCTTGGTGATGGGGTGGAGATGTGTGTGGAAATGTCAGTCGAGATTATTTCTGAGTCATTAAACAGGTAGCCGCGTCCAAGGGCTGTGGGGAAGTGTCAGTATTTTTAGCCTACGTTCGATTTTTGCAAAAAATGAAAGTAGACTTATGAGATCACTACAGGGCGAACAAAAGTGTGTCTGTCTGTGTGTGTGTGGGTGTATATGTGTGTGTGAGTCTGTGTGTGTGTGTGTGTGAGTCTGTGTGTGTGTGTGTGTGTGTGTGAGTGTGTGTACTCTGAATGTCTGCCCCCCCCCCTATCAATTCGAACACGGTGAGCGCAAATTGAACGAAATTTGGTACAAAGGTAGCACTAGCAAAGGACACCTCAGTGTCATGTTTTATATCGCCGCCATCTTGACGGAAACGTAATGGCGGCCACACAAATATTCAAAGCTTAAATCAAATTACGATTAACCTAATCATCCGATCTCTACCAAATTTTGCATCAACATACCATTATGGAGGAAGCATCCTTTGACCAAACTAATAGGTCATTAGCCTAATATTTTGCGGATTGCGGCCATCTTTGTGTGAAAATCGATTCCCCCTATTAATTCGAACACGGTGAAACCGAATGGAACGAAATTTGGTACAGAGGTAGCACTAGAAAAGGCCACCTCAGTGTCATGTTTTATATCACCGCCATCTTGACGGAAACGTAATCGCGGCCACCCAAATGTTAAAGGCTAAAATGTAATTACGACCAACCTAATTATCTAGTCTCTACCAAATTTTGCAACAACAAATCTTTATGTGGGAAGCATATTCTGACCAAACTGCTAGATCATCAGCCGAATAGTTTGCAGATGGTGGCCAAGTATGTGTGCAAATCGATTCCCCCTATCAATTCAAACACGGTGAAACCGAATTGAACGAAATTTGGTACAGAGGTAGCACTAGCAAAAGGCACCTCAGTGTCATGTTTTATATCGCCGCCATCTTGACGGAAACGGAATGACGGCCACCCAAATGTTAAAAGCTTAAATTAAATTTCGACCATCCTAATAATTTAATCTCTACCGGATTTTGCAACAACATGCCTTTTTGTGGAAAGCATCTTATGACTGAACTACAAGGTCATCAGCCCAATAGTTTGCAAATAGCGGCCATGTATGTGTGCAAATCCATTTCCCAGATCAATTCAAACACGGTGAAACCGAATTGAATGAATTTTTTTACAGAGGTAGCACTAGCAAAGGGCACCTCATATTCATGTTTAATATCCCTATAGCACGTTGTATTTCAACAAGCTACTACAACCAACATTCAATTATACTCCTTGAAAAGGACAAAGAGTTATAACAATACCCATGCATTTAGGAGAAAGTAGGCTATATGTTCTTTACTGAACATCTTGTTTGCAGTGTGTGGAAGTGTCAGTGTGGGGAACTGTCCGGACACCAATATGTCAACCCGTACTTCTTGTACCCTTTGTCTAGTTTTGGCGGTGGACTTACAAACAGACTCTGTTTCAGGTTCCCATCAATGTGGTGGTTGGTTCCTTAGTTTAGGGGCTGCGACAACGCGGTCATGTAGCCCCGTGTACTTTGGGTGTGTGTAGAATCTGTCTGATAACCGGTCTTAATTGTGATGGCTGTATTAGTGCGTGTTATCTGTTTTAATTCAAGTAAGGACTGCAGACAGTAATTTACAGTAGTTCCTAATTTTGCTACCAAATGCTACCGTCCACGATACCATGCTTCCGGACTTGGCTACTAGATGGCATCACAGTCAGCACCTGGGGGTGAACGTTGGTACTAATAGAGCGTTATCAATTCTAACCTACAAATTTTAGTTTCACACAAGGGTAGTTAGTGAAAGGTTCTTTTTCATGCCATAAATCTATGACATGAAACCGCCGGCTTTACTTCTCCTCCGACGGAAGGCATACTGAGGTATTTTAATGCTCTTAAAAATTCGACGATTTCGGCGGGTTTGAACCCGCGACCTTGTGCATAGAAGCTCAGCATGCTACGAACTCTGCCACCGAAGCCGCCAACCCCCATCAATGTGAAGAAGATAAAAGACCTCAATAACCTCATACCATAATATCTTGTTGGATATGATGAGTTTTACAACGATATATTGCAATGGCCTACTACGGATGCAGACTGTGCTGTGGAGTTTGAAGACGAATAAATCAATGTACAACCAACCAGATAATGTAGGCCTATGGCTTTGAACTTTGAGACTGATCAGATTAAAAGAAAGTACCAGCTATTTTTAAACAGGTTTCGTTAGTTACAATAATGGTTTTCTTGCATTAATAATGTTATCTCGTCGTCGGCCGACACTCGTATCCGAGTTTACGCTTCTCGCCTGCAGTTCCATAATCTTTAGTCCAGACGATTGAGATGGCGCTGATGGCTTATCAGGCCAATTCTCGCATAGAACATGCGACCACATATGTTGCATCCGATGGAGGGTGGAGGACGTGGTAGTATTTGACGTATCTTCTTCCTCTGGCGAATTTCCTCTTCCTGTCTACGACGTTGCTGCTCTAACTGTGCAACTGCAGCTGAGATGGTAGCACGCCAGCGAGGGCGATCCAGTGCAAGAGTATGCCAAGTATTTATGTTTAACTCTACTCTCTTCATGGTCTGCTTGAGTTGGTCTTTATATCGTTTTAAAGGAGCACCACATGGCCTCTTGCCAGTGTTGAGTTCACTATACAGGATTTGCCGAGGTAGTCTGCTGTCACTCATACGATGGATATGGCCTGCCCATCTAAGCCGATGACCAACAATGGAGGCTACAATACTGTGTATCATTGCTTTCTCAGGGACTGCTATATTAGTTACATAGTCATCCCATTTGAGGTTCATGATTGATCTAAGTTTTTGTTGATGAAAGCGTTCTAGTTTCTTGATGTCCCGGCGATATAGGGTCCAGGTTTCACATCCGTAGAGTAGCGTAGAAATAACAACAGCTTGGTACACCAATACTTTCGTGCAGATACTTAGATCTTTGTTCAGAAACACACGATGTGAGAGACGTCCAAAAGCCACATGGGCAGCCTGAATTCTGTTTTCCACATCCTTCTCAGAGGTAGAGTTCGCTGATAGAATACTACCAAGGTACGAGAAGTGTTCCACCTTTTCCAGAGCTGAGCCAGATATGTTGATATCAAAATCTGGGGGGATGGTTCCAGGAGCAGGCTGAGTTAGCACTTTGGTTTTCTGAATGTTGACAGTCAGGCCAAAACGTTCATAAGCTCTGTTGAAACAGTTGGCAGTCTGCTGAAGCTCTTCTGGTGTGTGGGCTGGAGAAGCATTGTTATCTGCATATTGCAATTCTGTGACCCGAGTAGAATAGGTTAATCAATGTTATCTAATACACATATAAATAAACTGTTTTGCATACAATTCGTTTTCATTTCAAAGCCGTAAAATATTTCCCAGTTTTGCTAACAAAATATTCGTGTTCTACTTCTTTATTGCAGAAAGGTGTCAAGTACAAAGGTTTTAAGTTCTTTTTTGCACGATACAAAGAAGTAAAAGAAATATAATTTGTGTTATTGCGTTCCAAATAAGTTTTAAAGATAAAAAAAAACTTTGTATGACATTTTAAGTTGTCGTTGTTTTTCTCAAAATGGCATTTTTATCTATTGGCCCCTTTCTGGAATAGGTTGGTTGGTTCCTTAGTTTCGGGGCTGCGACAACGCGGTCATGTAGCCCCGTGTACTTTGGGTGTGTGTGTGTAGTACCGGTAGTTCCTACTTTTGCCAACACATGCTACCGTCCACGACACCTAGCTGCGGACGTGGGTACTACATGCCATCGCAGTCACCACCTGGTGGCGAACGTTGGAGCTAATAAAGCGTTATCAAACTAACCTACAACATTTTAGCATCAACAAGTGTAGTTAGTGGAAGGTTCTTTTACATTCCATATCTATGACATGGCACCGCCGGCTTTACTTCCCCTCCGAAGGAAGGCATACTGGGGGATTTTTAACGCACTTAAAAAATCCGATGACTTCGGCCGGGTTTAAACACGCGATCTTGGGCATAGAAACTCAGCATGCTACCAACTACGCCACCGAAGCCGCTCTTTCTGACGTAAACGATTGAAATGAGTCGCTCTGCTCGATGTTGGACTGCACTTAACTTCCTCATGTCTTCCTCATCAGTGGAATACCAGGCAGGAAGGCCGTATCGTGGAGAGATATGCCGCTCGGAGTGCACGGCTTCTGATTCCTAGAAGATTACGTCGTCGTACGAATCCTAGAATTCGAAATACTTTACACCTAGATTCCTCCACATGTGCATTTCACTTCAAGTTGCTGGAAATATGTAAAATTTCTTCGGCTTTTCCCAATTAATTGGGATCGCCGGAGCCAACCAGGCTCATTTTGGTTTTTGGCCGGATGCCCTTCCTGACACTACGTGATTTTTCAGTTGAAAATTCCACCCCTCTGTCACCGGGATTCGAACTCCGGCCGTCCGGGTGAAAGACGAGCAGCTAAGCCACTGCGCCATCACGCTCCCCAAGTTGCTGGAGATATGAATTCCCAGCATTTGCAGTGAATTGCACTTGGGAAGAATTTTCCCGCTCAGTGAAAGGCTATGTGTATATAACTGTCTGGCCCTACTCAATCAAATATTTTTAGCAGAATCTGTAGGAGTCAAACCAGGGCCACCAGATAGTAGTCAACGCAGGGCCACCGAGAGGATATAAGGGCCCCTATGCAATGCTTTCCTTGGGCCCTCCTTCAAATAATTTTAATTATTACTATCCTAATAAACTATTTATTACCTTAAGTCAATATTTTGTCGCCTCCGTAGCGTAGCGGTCAGCATGGGTAGCTGCCACCCCGGAGGTCCTGGGTTCAATTCCCGGCTCTGCCACGAAATTTGAAAAGTGGTACGAGGACTGGAACGGGGTCTACTCAGCCTCGGGTGGCCCAAATGAGTAGAGGGGGTTCGATTCCCCCTCAGCCATCCTCGAAGTGGTTTTCCGTGGTTTCCCACTTCGTCTTCGGGCAAATGCCGGGATGGTACCTTCTTCAAGGCCATGGCCGCCTCCTTCCCTCTTCCATCCCTTCCCTTCCCTCATGAGGCCCCTGTTCGCTTTGCAGGTGAGGCTGCCTTGGCGAGGTGCCAATCCCACCTCACCAGTTGTATCCCTTCCGATTCGATGTTCCCAGCTCTAGGACACTGCCCGTAGAGACGGTAGTGGTGAGTTCCCTCGCTGAGTCCGTGGGTTCCACCAACCTGGAGGGTAAACGACTTAAAAAAAAAGTCAATATTTAGTTGATTGAAGCCGTACTGGTTTCGGTCACATTGCGACCATCTTCAGCGTGATATAGAATAAGTAACAGTGTAGTACCATACAACTTAATAACATTTTTGTAAAAATAGAGGAAACTATACATATTTTTGTTCCAAAAGCTCACAGAGGTCGCCTCCGTAGCATAGCGGTCAGCATGGTTAGCTGCCGCCCCGGAGGTCCTGGGTTCGATTCCCGGCTCTGCCACGAAATTTGAAAAGTGGTATGAGGACTGGAACGGGGTTTAGCGGTCTACTCAGCCTCGGGTGGCCCTAATGAGTAGAGGGTGTTCGATTCCTATCTCAGCCATCCTCGAAGTGTTTTTCCATGGTTTCCCACTTCGTCTTCGGGCAAATACCGGGATGATTCCTCCTGTAAGGCTACGGCCGCCTCCTCCCCACTTCCTTGCCTAACCGTCCCACTCTTCCCATCCCTTCATCAGGCCCCATGTTCGCTTTGCAGGCGAGGCCGCCTTAGCGTAGTGCTGTTCACACACCCCAGTTGTATCCCTGACTCAGAGTCTCAATCTCCAGGACACTGCCCTCAGTGGCGGTAAAGGTGGGATCCCTCGCTTAGTCTGGGGGAAAAGCCAACCCTGGAGGGTAAAACGATAGCAAAAAAAAAAAAAAGCGAAGCTCCCAGAGTAAAATTTCAAAAACCAGATTTGTTACAAGCATTTTGTTAATAAAGCATAAAAAAGTCTTGATAAAACAGCGTTGAATTTTATGAAATATATTTTGCAATGTGCACAAAACAATATGGGGTTTTTGAGTAATTTTAATACAGTCAACATTTATAGGGAAATATTTTGCAATTCTATAAGTCTTCACTTAAATTACCAGCATGTAATTTATTAATTTATTTATTTATTTATTTATGTATTTATTGCCACAACAGGGCAGTGCCCCAATTACAGTAGCAAACAATTGTTTAAACACAGATAATACATGAAAATACATTAAAATACAAAATAAAAATACACTAGAATATAAACGACAATAACAGTAAATGAAGCATGATTTTTAATATTTGGTCACATAATGTAAAACTAGATTCATAGTTTTAGGTACTAATACAATAGCAATGAAGGATGTAATGTTCTCACTAATGACTAGTATTGGTAATTAGTAATAAAGGGAAACCTAAAACTAATAGCAGCTAAATATAATATCTTTGTAATAGTGAATCATTTGACAGCTAAAACTAAGTGTAATTTTCTTCTATAATTTAGCAAGGACATTCCAAAACAGTCATAACTCCTTAATAGATCTCAAAGTGACTAACAACCCTCAGAAAATGGTAACTCACGGACAGATTTCAGTACCGGCCGTGTCCACCCTCGATCTTATATTTCTCGCTTACTCACTACGCGTTCCAAAATATAAACCTAGGTGTATAACGTGCAGGAATATGAAAGATATCGATATGTATGAACTAAGGTACGATGCCTACATTCTTCCATGGAATGACATTTTAAATCTGAAAGACATTGATGCTAAAATAAATAAATTTAATTCGTTAATACATAGTCTATACAACAAACATGCACCCAAAAGATAGATAAGAATATCACGCAAACCTAATCCATGGTTAACCTCTGATGTTAAACATATGATGTCTCAACGTGATACACTCTACCGACTTTACAAACGTACCCAAGACCCAAGTGACTATGAAAATTATAGAATAATGAGGAATAGAACTAAACAAATCAGCCGTAATCTTAAGTTTAAATATGTTCGTGAATCAACAAGGAATCTAAATACGGCTAGTGCTTGGAGGCATCTCCGAGCCATGGGCATAGGCAAAACACGGGAACAGCTTCAGGTACCTGACATTCCACTTGACGATTTAAATGCGTATTTCACGGAAGAGAGAGTTCAGTCTAATCCGCTTAACATACCTCATGTAAATAATGACCCATCATTTGTCCCTCAAAGTCGCCCATGCTTTGCTTTTCGTACTGTCAGCACTAATGAAGTTAAGAAAGTCTTGTATTCTATTAAATCGAAAGCTAGTGGTGTCGACGATATTCCTATAACTTTCATACATAATATCATTGGCGCTATTCTACCCATTCTCACCCATATTTTTAATCACTGTCTCAAAAACGGCACATTACCTGCAATTTGGAAGTACGCTAATGTAATCCCACTTCCCAAGAACCCAGGCTCTAAACTTCTATCCGATTACCGTCAAATTTCTATTCTCCCCGCTCTTTCCAAAGCGGTAGAACGGTTGGTACATACTCAAATACTGGAATACCTGCACGCTCACTCTCTTCTGGATCCACTTCAATCTGGCTTCAAGAAGGGCCATAGCACAGCAACTGCCTTACTAAAAGTGACTGATGATATCAGACAAGCAATGGACGAAAGACAAGTGACAATACTCACACTCCTTGACTTCAGTAGGGCTTTTGACACGATACATATCCAGACATTGTTGAAGAAACTTGCATGCCTTTTCGGTAATGAGGCTTTAAAATTTTTCACCGCATATCTTACAGATCGCATGCAACGTGTAATAACACAAGATACTGCTTCACAGTGGCGACTCAGGAAGGCAGGAACCCCTCAGGGTTCCGTTTTTGGTCCTCTTTTGTTTGTCCTTTATATTAATGACATCTCCTCAGTAATAAAATATAATAGATATCATCTTTATGCGGATGACCTCCAAATTTACTGTCACGTTGGTATCAAAGATATAGCTAACGCGATACGAGATGTAAACACCGACCTGCAACAACTCAGTGTGTATGCTAGCGATAACTCTCTCCTTCTCAACCCCAAAAAGACCCAAGTTATTATAATCGGCTCGCAGGGATTATTGAATTCCATGTATAAAAACTACACTATCCCTCCTGTGACTTTAAATGCAACCGTAATCCCGTTTAGTAAAACAGTGAAAAACCTCGGTATGACTCTGACTGAAACTCTTGACTGGTCTGCACATGTAAGTAATACTTGCAGGAAGATGTACGCGACGCTACACCCACTCAAACGGCATCAGGACATTTTACCACAAGACATGAGGATAAAACTTATTGAGACTTTGATACTACCAATACTTGACTATTGCGACGTGGTCCTTGTTGATGCAACTAGCGAACAAACTATAAAACTGCAACGAGCATTGAACTCTAGTCTTCGGTTTGCTTTCAACTTGAATTACGATTCTCACGTAACCCCTAGCTACAAAGCTCTTTCTTGGCTGAAACCTGAAGGGCGTCGAAATTTTCATATTTTGACGTCCGTATATCGAACCTTAGACGAAAATCTCCCACTGTATATTTCTTCGAAATTTCATTTCCTGTCCTCATTTCATAATATTAATACTAGATCTGGCTCTTCCCTCGCTATTCCCGTTAACCACTCTTCCAAGTACAATAAATCCTTCGTTGTGACTGGGTCGCGACTTTGGAATACACTCCCAGCTGACGTAAGGAAATGCAAGACCTACACAAAATTTAAGACTGCTTGCAGAGATTTCCTTTTGAACACCGCTGACTGTTTCGTGTGACTGGTGATGGATGATAGACAGCATGATTGAGCCATTATGGTATATAAATAAAAATTAAAATACCCAGTTATTTACTAGATCTAACACTATCACTTATTATTATTATTATTATTATTGTTTCAGGTAACAATTTTATATGTTTCTTTGTTTGATGTGCATTGCTATCTTTATTTTTTATGTCCTGTGTTATTCTAACTTAATTTCTAGTTTACGTATCTTATTCAATGGTAGTATTTGTGTATTTTATTATAACTATGTGGTTAAGTGTAAGAGAGGGCCACGAGCCCTAACTTCACCACTGCAAAAGACATAAATAAATAAATAAATAAATAAATAAAAAAACTCAGAGTCATGAAAATGAAAATCCACAGCCTGCTTCCAGTCCCCGACCGGGTCAGGGAATGGAATGAATGAAGCCCCCATCTAGCGGCGAGGATATGGGCTGTGCCGGCTGCCGAAACCTGTCGCACTCCTCTGGGGCAATGATTAAATGAATGACAGATGAAATGAAATGATAGTGGAGAGTGTTGCTGGAATGAAATTTTGACAGGGAAAACCGGAGTACCCGGAGAAAAACCTGTCTGCCTCCGTTTTGTCCAGCACAGATCTCACTTGGAGTGACCGGGATTTGAACCACGGACCCAGCGATGAGAGGCCGGCGTGGTTCCGCCCAAGCCACGGAGGCTCCCTAACTCAGAGTCATATACAGTATAAATAATTTAATAATGCAGCCAATTGGCCAGTTATATACATAAACAATCAAGTTGATTCACAACAGAATTGCTTGCCACGGTGGGTGAGTGGATAGCGTGTCGGTCTACTAACCCCAAGATTGCAGGTTCGCTCCTGGCCGTGGTAAGTGATTTTTGAAAGGCGGCAAAAATACGATACGCATGTCATACGATGTTGGCATGTCAAAGAACCCATTTGAATTCAGTAGGCCGAGTTCATAATGGCAAAATTAAACTCGGGGGATTTCCGCCATCACAAAGTTCCTCATTTCTCTACTAGAAAGCGCTATAGTATTCAAGGAGATTAGATATCTAACATCTAACCTCCTTGACTTTCATAGTCAAGGAACAACGAAATTCGACATGCAAGCTACCCTCTGGGTGTCAAATAACAAAGCTTGCACCCGGCACCCGAGGCCATACGATATTATTATTATTATTACAACAGAATTGAGACAATGATAAAATTTTATCTGTACAAACCATCACGTGATATCTTTCACAGATTTTTCCCACACATACGACAAACACAGTCCGCGCATGACTCGTAAAAACGTATGGTCCTAGAACACTTGTGTTGAAAACCATGCACTATAAATCTGGTAAAAAGATATCTGAGCTGATAATTTGCTTCTTTCCAGTCCGTCGTTATCATGGCATCCGTGGTGTAAAATTCCATCCAAATTTTTTTTTCTTTGCTGTGTGTTCACCAGACATAGATGATATCCGATTGAGTTGCTACGCTGCATACGAAATGAAGGTCTGATCAGGTTATATCACTTGGTGTGTAGGTTTTATGAAACAGGTGAGGTACCCTCTGATTTCAAGAAGAATGTTATCATCCCTATACCGAAGAAAGTGGAAGCTGACAGATGTGAAGATTACCGTACAATCAGCTTAATTTCTCATGCTTCAAAGATCCTGTCTAGAATAATTTACAAGAGGATGGAAAGTCACATAGAAACGGAGTTGGGTGAAGACCAGTTTGGTTTTAGGAGAGATGTAGGAACAAGGGAAGCTGTACTACTGTCGACCAAAATATTATGTGTACTCGAGTTTGAAGGTTGTTTGTGAAGTAACCAGTAGACCTACATGGAATCAAATAACATCATTTTCGTCGTTCTATTTTACGTTAGTTCATGTAGGGTGGAGTTTTTAATGTATATTTTAATATTTTTTATCGCAGTTGGAACACATAAAGTGCCCGTTTTTAAGCGTGTTTCAACCATGCGTCACATTTAAGAATTATTATCTCACAAACCCGTCATTAGATCGAATCCAAATTTTAACACGATATACATTGGAATGTTTTATAACTGTTTTATTAATTTCAAAATTTTGTGTGTTCAAGAACGAAAGTTGTTATCATTTTTGTAAGGTAACTTTTTCTCGGCTCGGAGTCGATGGAAAATGTAGTTCTTGGTTGCGTTGTAATCCTTATAGATCAAAAAGTTAAGCTGTATGACTGTGAAATACGTAAATTAATTCAGTTATTTTATATCGGTTTGTATTTGTATGGGGAATTAAGACATGGTTCACCAGTTAGCCGCTTCGGTGAAAGCTGTACAGCGTTGCCAAAGTGGGCTCCATCACGCTTCATGGCACGCCTCGCTCGGTAGTGATGGGCTCCATATCAGCAACGCTGTACAGCATTTTCTGGAGCGGCTAACTGGTGAACCATGGCTTAATTCCCCATACAAATACAAACCGATAAAAAATAAGTGAATTAATTTACGTATTTCACAGTCATACGGCATAACTTTTTGATCTATAAGGATTACAACGCAACCAAGAACTACATTTTCCAACGACGCCGAGCCGAGAAAAAGTTACCTTACAAAAATGATAACAACTTTCGTTCTTGAGCACACAAAATTTTGAAATTAATAAACCAGTTATACAACATTCCAATGTATATTGTGTTAAAATTTGGATTCGATCTGATGACGGGTTTGTGAGATAATAATTCTTAAATGTGACGCATGGTCGAAACAAGCTTAAAAACGGGCACTTTTTGTGTTTCAGCTGCGATAAAAAATATTAAAATATAAATTAAAAATTCCAAACCTACATGATCTAACGTAAAATAGAACGACGAAAATGATGATGTTATTGGATTTTATGTAGGTCAATTGGTTACTTCACAAGTAACCTTCAAACTCGAGTGCACATAATATTTTGGTCGACAGTAAGTCTCAGGCTGATTTTAGAAGGTAGAATAAGGAAAGATAAGAGATCGTTCATGGCATTTGTAGACTTAGAAAAGGCTTTTGATAACGTTGATTGGACTAAATTGTTTGGCATTTTGAAAACGATTGGAATGAAGTACAGGGTTAGGAGAGTGATCTACAATCTATACAGAAACCAGACAGCAGTCATTCAAGCTGAAGGACATGAGAGATAAGCTGGTGTTTAGAAAGGTGTGAGGCAAGGCTGCAACTTATCACCCACACTTTTCAATCTATTCATTGAACAAGCAATGAAGGAAATTAGAGAAAAATTTGAAGTGTGAGTGAAGATTCAAGGAGAAATAATTTCAACTCTGAGATTTGCCCATGACATAGTCATCTTGGCCGACACGCCCGAGGATTTGAACGAGTTTTTGAATGGTATGGACTCCGTCTTGAGGAAAGAATTCATGATGAATATTAATAAATGTAAAACAAAAATACTGGAATGCAGCCGAAATAAATCAGAAACCTCTATAGACATCAAATTGGCAGGTGAAAAACTAAAGGAAGTAGGAGACTTCTGTTACTTAGGAAGCAAAATAACCAGTGATGGACGAAGCAAAGAGGATGTAAAAAGTAGGTTAGCTCTTGGAAGAAAAGCATTTCCACAGAAACGGAATCTGTTGACATCGAATATAGATTTAAGTATTAGGAAGTCATTTTAAAGGCCTTTGTCTGGAGCGTGGCGCTCTATGGAAGTGAAACTTGGGCTATTGGTGCAGCTGAAAAGAGGAGAATTGAAGCGTTTGAAATGTGGTGTTACAGGAGAATGATGATCAGATGGGTAGATAGGGTTACAAACGAAGCGGTATTAAGACGAGTGGGAGAGGAGAGATGTTTCTGGCGACTGCTATTGAAGAGAAGAGATAGGTTGGTAGGACACATACTATGACACCCAGGAATAGCAAGCTTAGTTATCGAAGGAAGGGTCGAGGACAAGAACTGTAGGGGTAGACCAAGGTTAGAATATGTTTTTTTCCCCTCAGATGTAGGGTGTGGTAGCTATGTAGAGCTGAAACGATTAGCTCAGGACAGGGAGGCATGGAGATCTGCATCAAACCAGTCAATAGACTGAAGATTCAAACAACAACAATGTGTTCTCTACCTCTTTGAAGGCCGGCGTGGGCGCAAGTAGCATTTTCAAGCGTAGATCTTCTAATAGCAGAGTTTCTTTAGATAGTTCGTAAACCAATCTAGGTCTTGTGTACCTGGATACACCAATGGTTGTTATTAAAAAGCGCGGTTTAACCTTTTCCAGCGTCCTTAGGTCGGTTGTCGTCAGCCTATCCGAAATAATCTCTATCCTGTAAGTCTGAATAGGAATAATTTTTCATCGAATAAAGCCATGGCAGTCTTCAGAGATAGTCTGTTGAGAAGTTTAGTGTCGTATATTGGTTTTACTGCCGCAGTAGCTCGTAATTTTATATGTATCCTGTAGGAAAGTGCCGTAGTGTAAGATTAAGCCAAGATATTTAAAGTTGTTTACGATTCGAAGTACACGTTGCTGAAAAAGTAAGACGTCTCGGGGGGAAATCCGCCCACCTTTCCTGAAGATCATGACGTGTTCTGGCTTTTGGATGTCCACAGCTAAATGGTTAGTATCCGTCCATACCTCTAAAGCATTTAACGCTTTTTGTACTTCCGAAATATCTTTTGAACCCAGTACCAGATCGGCTTAAAGATATATTCGAATTTAGTTTTATGTGTGTGTGTGTGTGGGGGGGGCGGGGTCATAAGTTCATAAGTGACTACCCTGCTCTTCTGGGGGTAGAATAAGATGCATTATAACGCGTTTTTTTTAATTTGCAGAATCGAGGAATTTCTTCTACCAAACGATCGCACTGTCATATACCTCTGAAGTGATTTCTGTCTCATTTCTTTTGGCAGTTTTTAAGTTCAGTAACATGAGAGATCTTCTGCGGAGCTGTGGACAAATCAACATCCTTACTCTGCTATAAGCCTCGTACAGAACTCGGCGGCCCTGAGTCAACCTGTTTCTTTGGACCATTGAGTCTTCTTATCGTGACCATTATTTGGGGGAATTAGACAGGTTTCAACAACTCAGGATTGTTAACCACCAAGCCAGTTTTGCTTGTGCTAGCAAAGAACAGAAATGAGAATTGGTTTGAGTTTCTTTTACAAATTATTGAAAATGGTAAAAATCATTGAAATATTTTACTACGATTATTGCTTGCTGCGGTGGGTGAGTGGTTAACGTGTGGGTCTACTATCCCCAAGCTTGCTGGTTCGGTCCTGGCCGTGGTAAGTGATTTTTGAAAGGCGGCAAAAATTAAGACACACATGTCATACGATGTTGGCATGTTAAAGAACCCATTTGAATTCAGTAGGCCGTGTTCATAACAGCAACATTAATTCTATATATGCCTACTACTGCTGTTTTTAAAAGCCAGTTGCAATTAATTATGGAAAAAATTTGGTTGGTTAACGTAATTGGGATAAGTTAGTTAGTCTATATAATAAACTATCAGTAAACATTACTTTCCTAGGAAGTATCTAGACATCTTGTGATATTTTTCTTTTTTATGCCATGTGAGCTTTTGTTCAGATTGGGGTTATACCAGTAGATTGTCTGGGACCCTGTAGCATAGGCATACTTGTTATTATTATTATTATTATTATTATTATTATTATTATTATTATTATTTGCCATCAGAAATTAAACCCAAAGTAAGAACAATTCTCCACTGCATTTTAAGAAAACTAACGGACCCGTGCGAGAACTCTCGCATAAGGGTTTGTGTGCGCCCCATGTGTACAGACTACCCTCTCGGCTCTAGTTCTATGCGGGCTGTACACGTCACAGTTCTTCCAGGGGCTATGGTCTTGTTTATTTGTTAATAATAATAACAATAATAACATCGCATGGCCTCGGATGCCGGGTGCAAGCTTTTTTATTTGACACCCAAAGGATAGCTTCCATGTCGAATTTCGTTGTTCCTTGATGGACTATGAAAGTCAAGGAAGTTAGATATCTAAGCTCCATGAAGACTATAGTGCTTTCTAGTAGAGAAATGAGGAAGTTTGTGTTGTCGGAAACTCCCGAGATTAATTTTGCCATTATGAACTCGGCCTACTGAATTCAAATGGATTCTTTGACATGCCAACATCGTATGACATGGTGTCGCAATTTTTGCCGCCTTTCAAAAAAAAAAAAAAAAAAAACACTCACCACGGCCAGGAGCGAACCTGCAAGCTTGGGGTTAGTAGACCGACACGTTGACCACTCACCCACCGTGGCAAGCGTTTATTTGTTTCAAAACACTTAATAAACAAATAAATATAATTCCGTTGACTTTTCAAGAAATCAAGATTTTTCCTGTACTGTTGAGACGATTTGGAAGATTTTGGTACAAATCACACCTTCTAACTCCCTCTGGTTTAGGAGCTTGAGTTTTATGAAACATACACCTTAGCGTATTATATAATAAGATAAACTTTTAATACATTCTTTGGCATCTGGGTGCATCAGTATCCCACTAGGGGTTGGTGATGTGCCGTAAGTGTTGACTATAAAAACTGTCAGTTGTAGCTCTTCAGTCGGTGGAATTCGTGTTTACCAAATGAACTGACAGACAAGAGAGAGAATGGAATGAAGCAGTGTTATGGCATGCAGCCCCACCAGCAAAAATTAGAAAATCATTGACTAAATGCCTGATTATCATGTCAAAATAGCTAGACCCAGAATTTGTGACAAATTATGATGATTTAAGTTTCCTTATTATAGATAGGCTCTGCTGCTAATCTATATATGCACTGGAGTGTGTCAACAGGAGCAAGAGATGGCAATGTGTTTTAGGAAAGCAACACATTTAGGCATTTGAGGAGAAAGTTGTTCCCCTAGGCTTTGTATGCCATGAGAAAATGAATGAAAATCCACAGCCTGCTTCCAGTCTCCGACCGGGTCAGGAATGGAATGAATGAAGCCCCCATCTAGCGGCGAGGATATGAACTGTGCCGGCTGCCAAGGCCTGACGCACTCCTCTGGGGCAATGATTAAATGAATGACAGATGAAATGTATGCCATGTGCTGTGTTTAAAATGAATGTTACACAGCCAGAATTGCAACCCTTTTCAGCTCGGAGTGTTAATTATGCTTAATGACATAATTTGAATGAGATTAACTTAAATCATCTTACGTTTGTCATGGAAAAGAGACATAACGGAAAATAATATGAGATCATAAACAACCGGGTCCTAGTAATGATATTCAACAAGTTCGCATTATATTCTAAAGACTATCCGCACAGCGATGCAAACTATATCCGCATGGCTACAAATTTTGCGCATATCCGCGGATATCCACATCAGCGCAGGGCTTTAAACGTAGGCCGAATTCGCCGGATTTTTAAAGAGCGTTAAAATCCCTCAGTATGCCATCTTTCGGAGGGGAAGTAAAGCCGGCGGTCCCATGTCATACATTTGAAAATGAAAATCCACAGCCTGCTTCCAGTCTCCGACCGGGTCAGGAATGGAATGAATGAAGCCCCCATCTAGCGGCGAGGATATGAACTGTGCCGGCTGCCGAGGCCTGACGCACTCCTCTGGGGCAATGATTAAATGAATGACAGATGAAATGAAATGATAGTGGAGAGTGTTGCTGGAATGAAATTTTGACAGGGAAAACCGGAGTACCCGGAGAAAAATCTGTCTGCCTCCGTTCTGTCCAGCACAGATCTCACATGGAGTGACCGGGATTTGAACCACGGACTCAGCGGTGAGAGGCCGGCGTGCTGCCGCCTAAGCCACGGAGGCTCCCCATGTCATACATTTATGGTATGTAAAAGAACCTTCCACTAATTACGCTTGTGTGAAGCTAAATTATAGGTTAGATTTGACTATCACTCTTAGGTTCCAACGTTTGTCACCAGGAGTCGACTGCGGCGGCATCTAGTAACCAGGTTCATAACTAGTTGACGTTGACGGTGGCGTTTGGTATCAAAAGTAGGAACTAGTTGAAAATTGAATGTCTGCAGTCCTTACTTGAATTAAAAACAGATAACATACACTAATACTGCCATCACAATTAAGACAGGTTTTCAGACAGATTCTACACACACCCAAAGTACACCGGGCTACATGACCGCGTTGCCGCAGTCTCTAAACTGAGTATCCAACCAACCAAACATAGGCTCCCGCACGACCTTATTAAGCGTCGTTTTGAATTTTCTTTGTGTTCAATTTTTATGCATAACGTCCAAATAAAATTAAGAGTTTCTATTTACACCTTATGGGGAATTCTGAATTGAAAGTCAGACAGGTGGTAATATTATCCAGATGATTACGCGTAACATCACATGCCACTCCAGTACGAAAAGATTACAGTCAGTTTGTTGTTATTAAATTTAAAATATTAGATCCAATTTGTATTAGTGTTAACAAATTAGAAGCCTTGATATACCCCGTCGCCCCACCCGGAGGAAAGCACCTGAGAGAAATACAGTATCACATTGCGAATGTTCGCAAGTGATCGAGGGGAAAAGTACCGCTGTATGACCGACTGCCTTGTCCTTGCTGGCGAAAGAGTGTACCTGTTGAGGGACGTGCAATTCCCCCCTCCTCCACCCCTTCTCCTACTACACGCGGACACGTGACCACTACAGCTGACGGCCACTCACAGGCTCGAACCGATGGAAAATCACTGAGCACTGCATTCCGGTTGCAAAACTGGAAGCGCACAATCCGGTGCAGTGCCGGTGTGAACTGGAAATAAGACGGCGAGACAAGTCTCCCAGAGCGATCGCTGGCGTCCCCCGCCTCGCCACTATAAAGAACGGGGTTGCAGGTGGGAGACAATGAGCGCGAATCCGGCGAACTGGCCAGCAGGAGAGAGCCAATCTTTGTGAATAATATTTGTTTGATTCAAAGTTAAAGGGACAGAACATTTAAACTTAAAAAAATAAAACGAATTCTTCAAGATATCGAATTTAAACGAGTTTTATTTTTACTAACCTCTTCCGACCAAAGACAAAATACCTGTAACTGAGATTTCAATTTATTCCTCTGTATTTCTTAATAAATAATGGGACTAGTAATACATATTTGAAGACAAAAGATACATTTTTAATAAAATAAAAGTCTCGGACACAATAAAAAAACGGAGAATTGATTTTTATGGGCACATCCTCCGAATGAATTCAAATAGATTAACCAAAAAGATCTTTGACTACTTTCGTAATAAAAAAAAACTGTTTGGTTTAAGAAAACTGAGAAAGGCCAAATTACAGACATGCTCTTGGACAAAACAGCCAAAACCATCACCAAGGATAAGAAACAACGGTTCCAAGTTAAAATCAAACAAAAACGAACGATCCACATCTCTGCCAGAGAAAGGGAAGCAAGATCTCAAAGGATGAGGCAATACTGGGCAAATAAAGAAGAAGAAACTTATAGGTCACATATACCGCTTGCGGTAATGCGCCAAGTTCCAGGTGTGTTGGGCCAGGCTTATCTCCAGACCTGGGAATACGAATAGGCTTGAACCTCACAGTCGATGTCCTTGAAATGGTTTTCCATATTTTATCTTTTTTCAACTCCAGGTGAGACCAAAACGGTAATTGTTAATAGATCACCGTTGCTGTTTCATTCGTCACATCTAACCTCCTTGACTTTCATAGTCAAGGAACAACGAAATTCGACATGCAAGCTACCCTCTGGGTGCAAATAACAAAGCTTGCACCCAGCACCCGAGGCCATACGATATTATTATTACCTCTAATTAACACCTCCGATAAGTTAGGCGTCGGGAAGGGCATCCAGTCATATAACCCATCTTCCACATAAAATAGACACACTTTATCTCAGAATGCATAGGAATGGGGGGGGGGGGGGGTGTTTAGGTGTAGAAATACTGGCCAGAATTCACATAATACCAACTGCTGCCGACAAAAATATTAAAAAGTGAAAGTGCACATGTGTGTACCCTGGGTCTGAAGAGGATACAAAGAATGTCAAGGTATCGTGCAAAAATTTCGATTTATTCACAACGTTGAACTTAAAGCTCACAAATTAATTAAATTAGGATAATATGATTAGAATTCATTATGGCTAAACACAACATTTCTCATAAAGCAAAAACCTTATTCATCTCTCAACACTCCCCCCGGGGGCTCACAACTTGTGGGACGTGGGTTGGCGACCACGGGACCCCAGCTGAGTCTGGCATTGCTTCCACATACTTGTGCCGGGCTCCTCTCCGTTTTCTTTTCTGTCGACCTCTCTTGTTCAACTCTAGGATTCTCGCACTGTTCTTGTGAATTGGCTCCCGGTGTATCTAAATTACATTTAGTGAATTATTTAAATCTACTCTGTATTTTTTAAGTTCTTTCATTCTAAATTGCATTTTGTAAGTTTTTTCAATATAATTGCATTTTGTAAGGATTGCCAATCTAAATTGCATTTTGTAAGTTTTTGGGAGCGGGAGCTGTCATATTGTGAGTATTTTGAATCTAAATTACATTTTGTAAGTATTTTAAAACTAAACCTCATTTTGCTAATATTTTCAATCTAAATTGCATTTTGTAAGCATTGTCAATCCAAATTGTATTTTGTAAGCATTTTGATTCTAAATTGCATCTTGTGAGTATTTGGTATCTAAATTGCAATTCGTCATTTTTTTAAACTCTAACATGCATTTTGTGTGTATTCTCAATCTAAATTACTTTTGTGAGCATTTTCCATCTAAATTCCATTTTGTCAGCGTTTTCCACTCTAGATATTGTGTGTCTTTTCAATCTTTTGTAGATGTTAGGCCCCTTAAAACAACAATTATCATCATCATCATCATCATAAATCTTTTGTCAGTATTTACAATCTCCGTTATTTTTCGTTATTTATGTCTCATTGTCATTTTCGCTGTCAACCAGACCATTAGGGGCCGATAATCCAGTTGTTAGGCGCCTTAAAACAACAATATAATCATCATCTCTCAACACTGGTTATTTTCCTCAAGAGTCGCGACGCTTGCTAAGGGCTGTTAATGTCTAAACCTCGGGTCTCTACCAGATGAACAAACAACTCCACAGGGCGGTTATTGAATGGTTTCTAAAATATCACGTAAGATACGCCTACTTCAATTAATTATCTCAAATGATCTGCTTAAGTAGGACGTGAGATAGTGACCAGGGGACCCCAGCTGAGTCCGGCATAGCTTCTTGTTACGGGCTCCTCTCTGTCATCATTCTTGTCGACGTCCCTTGATCAACTCTTGCTCTCTTCCAACCCCTATGGTACTGGGGTATGCGAGGCCCAGGGAGTCTTTCAATTTTCCGCCTTAATTGGCCCTTGTCTCATCTTTCTTGATGCCATCATTCATGGAAGGGGTCAGCCCTCTTGTTTTCTATTCATTATCTCCTGCCTTCTGCCCAAGGCCCCCCACTTCTGGTGCACTCTGGATAGTGCTACACCCTCAAGGACTCACGGCTGGTGAGTTTGTGATTTGGAAACCCCGAGGGCTTCCTGAGCTGGGTCCAGTTTTTCTCCTTCTTACATTGCCTCTAGGGCGGTCTCTCCCCTCTTTACCTTTCCTATCTGCCTTTCCTGACTCTCCTTTCTTCCAAGTCCCTTAATTCTCATTCTTCGAGGGTTGAGGGCATTTCCTTTCCCCCTGTCTTTTGTTTCCCTTATTCTTTATTTTTGTCTTCCATTTCCTCTTCTAGTTTGTCAGTATGTAGGGGCCGATAACCTGGATGTTAGGCCCCTTAAAACAACAACTATCATTATCATCATGGAATAAAACCTTCCGTTTTATTGTATCTTAATTTGCAATAAAGACTTTGGTACTATTCAGCTTTGCCATAATAATTTGACCACCCCTGTAACTTGTCACTACGAATATTTCACATGCAATAACGAAGTATCGAACCTGGTCCCCATCTTGGTGAGAGGCATGTAGCTAGAACGTGCGCTATCACGCCACCAAAGAGAGACTACCACTGCGAAATCAGTGTCATTTATACTCACAGTTAAAAGACAGAAATACGAGTTTTTCATGCGGAAAGTGCGTGCTTGTTACTACCGGTACTGTGAGGATTGTCCGCAATAATCTTGAAGAGACTTATAAATTAGTAGGTTCCATACGGTATATTTATATTTATTGTGTCCATATTTTCCTTGTAATTACTGCAGATGTATTATTTTATTTTCTTGTTTCATTCATGAACATTGTCATATTTCATCAATAATATATTGAATATTAATGATGATTTGTTGGTATCCCAAGTATTAATTGCAGGACACGTAACAGCCAAATAAGCATGCAAACTATCGGATAGACAGCCAAACAAAGAAACGAAGAGATAGACAAACAATCTTACTGACAAGCAATCAAACAATCAGATAGAGAAATAGACATGAGCAGTCATTCATTCAAAGAAAATATAAATGAACAGACAACCAATTACTCAAACAGGCAATTATTCGCTTAAAGGATCAGACAACCCGTTACTCAAACAGGCAATTATTTGCTTAAGTGAACAGACAACCAGTTACTCAAACAGGCAATTATTCGCTTAAATGAACAGACAACCTGTTACTCAACAGACTTTTATTCGCTTAAATGAACAGACAACCAGTTACTCAAACAGACAATTGATCGCTTAAACAGACAGACAAGCAGTCAATTAAATGGACATACAAGTAGTGACCCAAACAAACAGATAAATGAGCAGCCAAACAAGTAGTCACCCAAACAAACAAACAGTCAGACAAGCAGTCAGTCAAACAAACGGCCAAATGGTCACACAAACAATCAATCATTCAAACAGAAAACCATTCAGTAAAGTCCAACAAACACACTAACAAACAAAGAGATTGCAAAAAAACACTTAAGCAATTCATCCAACCAATCAATGAAGCAACCATTTGATTAGTGTAATAATTTAATCTATGTACCAATCAACGAGTCAGACAGAAGATGCATTTCACATCTATAAACAAATAGGTATTTACAAACAATCGGTCATTGACTTACAGGCACAACTTCCACGACAGGTTTTACTTTCGATGGCCTTGATTCTCTAAACAACATCGCGGTGAACGAGTATTACGTCTTGGAATAGAACAGGGAAACCGGTCTTGATGCTTGTTCAACTAGTTTATACTATTAGTCGCAAAGGTAGCCAAGGCAATCGTGTAATCCTTGTATGTGCTTCCTTTCGCGAGGGAGGAATACATCTCATTGCGCAGTCGCTCGAATTCTTGGCTGTCACCACGGAAGTCCTGGTTCTAATCCCGGCTCTGGCCAGAAATTTAATTCTGGACTGAGGGACTGGAACAAGGTACACTCAGCCTCGTGAGGCAAAACTGAGAAGAGGCGGGTTCATCCATCCTGAAAGTGTTCTTCCGTGGTTTCCCACTTGTACTCCAGGTGAATGCGGGATGGTTCCTAAATTAAGGCCACAGCCGCCTCTTTCCCAATCCTCATCTGAATTACAAATACACTACGAAATTTGGATGCTTTTCAGTCGGTCAACACTTTTTTTTTCAAAAAGAAATGGGTTATTCCCTAATCCTGAAAAAAATTCTTCTTCTTTAAGTGCCATCTCATCTCAGGAGGTTGGCAACCATCATAGAGACTCTTGCTTTAGATGATGCAGCACGAAACAGCTCAATAGTGGAACAATTGAACCAAGTTTTCAGATTATCGATCCAAGAAATGCGTGTTCTTCCAGGTCTTCTTTTGCCCTGTAGCTTCCCTTGAATGACCAGCTTCAGCAGATGATATTTCTCTCCTCTCATCACATGACCCAGATACTGCAGTTTTCTAATTTTGACAGTATTTAATATTTCCTTTCTCTTTCCCATCCGCCTCATCACCTCATCGTTGGTGACCTTATCTTTCCAACTCAGAGAAAGTCATCTGTACGTCCATAGCTCAAATGTCTCCAATCTGTCCATTTCTCTTTTCTTTATGGTCCAGGTCTCCACTCCATAGAACAAGGCGGAGAAGATATAACATCTCAGAAGTCTAATTTTTATATGTAAATTAAGGTCTCTGCTACAGAACACTCTCCTCATCTTATTGAATGCATTTCTGGCTTGACCGATCCTGGACTTTATCTCCTCAGTACAGTCAATGTAGCAGTTCACATTACATGAGATTAATAAATACACTTGGATAACCAGTTTCGGTCGTCAAGCGATCATCATCAGATCTATGTCAGAATGGGCCAGAGTAATCCTATGTGATAATGGAGTATTTCACCTGTTTAAAATTCAACCCTTTGTAAAACGGAAACCTGCTAAAACGGAGAAATAAACCCGGAATTATTGCATTCCGCATTAGGCAGGTACTACTACTACTACAGCCACTGTGAAGGCAGTTACTCAAAAGGCAGAGAAGAAGGCATTGACTAATGCCTAACATAGGCGGTCCAAAAACAGTTAAGAGATAGATTATATGCTTTGCAATGTACTGTAAGTTTCATTCTACTGTCTGGTACAGTACGCCCAATAAGAAGATTTGCCGAGGAGCTATGAAGAGAGTACAGAGGAAAATGCTCCTCAGAGTAATATGTGCTTATCAGAGGTTGTGTCCTGATTGCGGTCATTCCAGATTCCGTTCACCTCATTAGCAGTCCAGATAGCAGTCACTTTCATTTTAGGGAAGAACTATAAACATTCCAGCGTCCAGATTGCGATCACTTTTCTTGGGAGACCGGTCGTTGGTTCTTCCCGACTGACTCATACCTTCCGTAAGTTTTGTGGATAACAAGGGGAAACTGATATTTCACTACCTAACCAAAGAATACAGTTCAGTGTTCAGCTGAGCACACCCCATAAAACTTCGCTTAAAAAAATCAAGTCCCCTCCCAATCTAACGGCACCTCGTTAAGCAATGGTTATAACTTATAACATCTTCAGTCTTAAGAATAGAAACGTTTCAGGATCGGAATCAACGACCTTCACTTTCAACAAAATTGTTGTAACGGGAAATTACTACTTACGGGGTATCATTTTTAATTTCTGCCCCTCCTCTCCCATTTGAGGCGCGAGATATCTATTTTTATAATTGGTTTGCCCCTACTGTATATCGTAAAAAACATTCTTTTAATTACCTCCAGAATTTCGTCTCGTAAAAGTAATTTGTTCTGCGTTTGATTCTAAATCCCCTTTGTAATCAATTTTTGCCCCCGCCTACACACAAAATCAAACATTTGAAGTTTTAGGTTTATTAACATTCCAGATTTGAAATCTGTGACTTTTGATAAGTCAAAATCAATAAGTTCAATGTCAAAACTACTGAAATTAAAGGATGATATTTTTGAAGGAAGCTTTCCCCCTACCTTGCCCTCAATGATGTGGCCACGGTAGGGTACTCCTGCAAGTGCGTAGGGTCCGGACCGGTCTCCCAAGAAAAGTGATCGCTATCTGGACGCTTGAATGTTCATAATAGCTCTCCCCTAAAATGAAAGTGACCGCAATCTGGACTACTAATGAGGTGAACGCAATCTGGAATGACCGCAATCAGGAAGACACCATTATCGGACTGTTTCCACTGCAGCTTTACAAGTTCTATTATAGCTGCCACTTTTCCCATTAACCTGCTCGTCGTAGAGAGAAAACTTGTGCATGAAAGGGGTGTTGCTATATTCGCTGAAGAAAAGAAAGCCTTGAGGAACCAGCTCTTACTGGACTGGCAAGGCCGATGGGATGGCACAAAACATGTTGGTCAGTGGACAAAGGAAAAAAAGAAAAGAGCTCAAATACGACATAGGAGACTAGCTGAAATGCAGTCAGCGGCAAGTAGACTATTTTCTGTCGCAGGTCCTGACAGGACATGGAATATTTGGGGTATACGCGAGGAAGATGAAGAAGACGCAGGTAGATGGTTGTCGGTACTGCTCTGAAAGGGATACTGAGGAGTGTGGAACATACTTTTTTCTACTGTTCTCGATGGGAAGAAGAAATAAGGGAAGCCTGCCAACAACTTGGCTTCTGGATAACCCACGTGTCTGGAACACAGTGAAGGCAATGGCTACCTGCATTATGAGCACGAAGGGGGAAGAAGAGAAAGGAAGATACTAATATTAATTACTCCATTCTGATGTAATGCCGTCAAGCAGTTCCAGAATCGGCTGTCAGGTGTTCTCAACATTGTTGAGACTGTGAGCACTATTATTATTATTATTTATAATGGACATAATTTATTTATAATACATAATAATACAAGGTTATCGAAAAATAATGTCTAGATCAGGGGTTCCCAACCTGGGGGGCGTCGGGCTTTATCAAGGGGAGCGTGAAGTGATTTCCGAATTAAGTTTTTTAACTCGAATATTACAATTTTGTAAAATAAATATTTTTCGAATCTCTCCAAGTGATTGTCGCACCAAGTCAATCGTTCGAAAGCACTGGCAGGCTAATTGCCAACTGTCGGCACAAACCTCTGCGGAGGCGCGGGGTTGGAGGTGAAATAAGGAATTTGCTGTGTTGTAAGGAGCAAAATTATGCCATTTTTTTTGTCTCGTTGGCATATCTTTGTGATTTCTTTGAAGCTTTGAACAGTTTGAACTTTCATTTTCAAAGACATATTTATGCGAGTCAGGATTTTTAACGCTGAGTGTCTAGAAACAAAGCAGCGCTGTCGGGTTGATGTTGCAAGTGATCTCCGCTGTGCTCTGTCAAATATCAAACCAAACATACCGAATCTTACCAAGAGAAAACAGTGTCAACCCTCTCACTGACATTTGTTGACTAATTTAAGGATTTTTTGTAAAAGTGTGTTCTTTGTATTGTGCTAAAATGAAGTTAGTATGTAGCCTAATAGATAGGCCTATTCCGTTATGTAATGTTATTAGGTTAGGTCTATATCCTCCGCGATGAGTGGTGGGAAGGGGAGGGGGGTGGGGGGTGGAGGGGGGCGCGATGTACTCCCGTATCTGAAAAGGGGGGCGTCAGCTGACAAAGGTTGGGAACCACTGGTCTAGATCTTATATAATTGATATAAAAAACTTGTATATTTTGAACTTTTATTGTATAAGTGCTGAACGCCGGCCTCTCACCGCTGGGTCCGTGGTTCAAATCCCGGTCGCTCCATGTGAGATTTGTGCTGGACAAAGCGGTGGCAGGCAGTTTTTTCTCCGGGTACTCCGGTTTCCCCTGTCACAAATTTCTTTCCAGCAACACTCTTCACTATCATTTCATTTCATATGTCATTCATTTAATCATTGCCCCAGAGGAGTGCGACAGGCTTCGGCAGCCGGCACAGTTCATATCCTCGCTGCTAAATGGGGGCTTCATTCATTCCATTCCTGACCCGGTCGGAGACTGGAAGCAGGCTGTGGATTTTCATTCATTAGGCTATATCTAATGGTTTTGTGCATGTATATCTGTATGGTTGTCCAGCAATATCCAGGGAAAGTCGAGGGGCACTTGCATCCCAAGGAGTGAGGTCATGACTTGCTCCTGGAGGTAAGGAGCTTTTGACAACAAACATTCACAACTCGATGAACTGCCCAAGGAGGTTAGTGTGCTAGGAGAGGTCCAGTCGTGTGGATAGGTCACTGTGTTCCTTTGCGTCAGCCTGACTCACGCCTCCTGTAATTCTTGACTTGGCCAATCGCAGCCCTAGCAGAGCAAGGTACGTCACCAGCCGTCGTTCAGTACGACGGTCAATTTAGCCTCGGACCGCCTGTAACGGAACTGACCGTCACCGCCCCGAAGAGGGGCAGAGGCTTTGCGAGATTCAGATAAACCTGTCTCAATGTGATAGTTGTTTAACTGATGCTAGAGATTGAGTAGGAGGCAGCCGTGGCGTACTAACCCGACATTTGCCTGGAGTAGAAGTGGGAAACCACGGAAAACTCAGTAGCGTAGCCAAGATGGACCAATGGGAGGGGTTATAGTTAACTGGGGATAACCGCAATTTCGGGAATTGCTGGACATAGTAATATTCAGCAACTCTGCTATCTCACACTCAAGAAATTAACGGTCTCCAAATTAGTGTTAATGCATTTTCTAGGTCCTTATTGAAACATTTTATTTCGAATTAATTAAAACTACATTAATTTATATATAACCTTCCTCCCGCTAAGAAACGAAAGAAGCGTATCGCCTCGCTAAGTTGGATTTAAAACAATATCTATGTTTAGCGTGGGGGTGCAGCTAGATTGGCAACCCCGAAAGGAGGGAGTTATGGGTTGTCATGAAGACACAGTGGACCGAAAACGACAGCAGTACATCTCCAAGCAGTGATACAGACACAAATCACAACCATAACAGTTATGGTGTTAAGAGGGACATATGACCTCGTAGTTCCGCCCCTTAACGCAACCATAACGATTTCCCACATAGCATGAGTTATAAACTCATCATTACCGGTACTTAATTAAAGACATGTTTATTTAGCTTCTTAATCATCAGTCTTTTTGTAAAAATTCCAAGGTTGAGGGAGGGGTTCTAACCCCCAGTAATACCCCCCTGGCTACGCCACTGGAAAAACTACTAGACATCATTGTTTTACCTCTGGGAAAATACTATAACAATAATAATAATAATAACAACAATCCTTGTACAAGAAAGGGATTATGGAGATTGAGGAAAACTTAGGTCCGGTTAAAGAGAATTGTGAGTTTAGAAGATGGTCTAACCAGGATTTATATACACACGTGGAGAAAATACTGACGCATCCGGAACCGAAACGTTGATTGGCCGTTCCCAGGAATGTGTACAGTCTAGTTAGTTAGTTATTGTTGTTTTATGGGGTGAAACTACAAGATCATCTGTCCCTAAAGTAGCAGTCTCTTGGGGTATATGTGAAAAAGTGAACTTACATTATATGTTGTCATAGCCGTGTTGCGTATGTTTATGCGGTTTAATAAGGGGCCACAAATGGGAAGTGTAACTTACCTTTCGATTCACCATCGAAATACAGGTTATCAGAGAGTTTACGGGGCTGAATGACCTTGATATCCAAGGTCCTCAATAGGACAACAACAACAAATAACAAGATTTGTTTATCTCAGAAAATGCACTACTGAATAGCAATGTTCAACGACTGAACTCTTATTGCCCACTTCTTGGTGTAGTGGCTAGCATTCTTGGCTGTCGTGCCGGACGTCCGGGTTCGATAACCGGCTGAGGGCTGGAACGGAGTCCACTCAGCCTCATGAGGTAAAACTGAGAAGAGGTGGGGTCGATTCCCATCCCAGCCATCCCAGACGAAGTGGTTCTTTAGTAAAGGCCTCGGCTGTATCCTTCCCAATCCTCATCTGCATTACACACAGGTTATCAGACAAAGCCCCAGGGGCGTATAAACATTTTTTCGGGGGTGGCTGACTCTTCTGGAAAATCGTGAGTATTCTCAGTGGATTGTGACCGCATAATACCCAGAAATATCAAGCAATATCTTAGAGCATATAACTTTGTGTAATTATTGTAGATAAGAGTTAATTGTAAAATTCTATGTTTATATAGCCTACAATTAGTTGCAAGCCGGCCCCGTGGTGTTGGGGTAGCGCGCCTGCCTCTCACGCGGAGGCCCCGGCTCCGTCAGGGATTTTAAAATTGACGTGAGGGTTGGAACGGGGTGAACTCAGCCTCGTGAGGACAATTGAGTAGCTGTCTGGCAGTGAGAGAGCCCCGATCACGAAAACCAAGGTTAACGCTCATCACGCGTCACCCCAATATCTGTAGGCTGAATGGCTGGGCAGCGGTCGCTTGGTCGGCCTTAGCCCGTCATGGGCTATATAGTGCTAGGGGTTGACTTTTTTGTTGTTGTTTTTGTTGACATTTACTGGCAATACAAAAAAGTTGTAAAATACAACGCAACACACAAATAATCTTTTCTATTATGGAGTATGAATGGCAAATATCTAAATATTGTCAATTTATTAAGCAGAAAGGTAAACAGTTTATTTTTTTAATTGATAATTTACCGTACTGTGGAATTCTCAGTTTTGTCTCACAAGGCTGAGTGTACCCCGTTCCAGCCCTCAGACCAGAATTAAAATTTCTTGGCAGAGCCAAGAATCGAATTCGAACCTCCGGGGTGGCAGCCAAGAATGCTAGCCACTACACCGCGAGGTAGTTTAATTTCAATCTTAATATTATTTATAACTTAGCCAATAATTTAATATTAGGGTGCAACCAAATTTAAAATTATATTATGCTCTTGCCAAAGCAACACTTTCTTCGGGGGGGGGGGGGATGGAGCCCCACAGCTCCCCCCTTATATACGCCGCTACAAAGCCCCTAAGTATGTTAACTACAAGTACTCTTGTTGTCCTCGGCTCTCTCCCCAGGGGCTCACATCAAGTGGGACGTGGGTTGGCGACCACGGGACCCCAGCCGAGTCCGGCATTGCTTCCACTTACTTGTGCCGGGCTCCTCTCCGTCTTATTTCCCGTCGACCTCACTTGATCAACTCTTGTGCTCTTCCAACCCCGACGGTATTAGGGTATCCGAGGCCTAGGGAGTCTCTTCCTTTCCTGCCGTAATTGGCCCTTGTCTCATCTTTTCAGATATCCTCCTTCTGCGAGGGGTCAGCCTTCTTTTTCTTTTCCTGTTATCTCCTGCCTTCTGCTCAAGGCCCTCAAGGAGGCAGGTGTATGTAGCCCCACCACTTCTGGTGCACCCTGGATATTGCTACACCCTCAGGGGCTCACGGCTGGTGGGTTCGGGGGTCAGCGACCCCGAGGGATTCCTGAGCTGGGACCGGTTTCCCCCTTTTATCCATTACCTCTGGGGCGGGCCCTCTCTTCTTTCACTTTCCTATCTGCCTTTCATGGCTCTCCTTCCTTCCAAGTCCCTCAATCCGCATTCTTCGAGGATTGAGGGCATTTCTTTTCCTCCTGTCGTTTATTTGCCTTATTCTCCTTTTCTTTCCCATTTCCTCTTATTGGGACGTGAGCAAAAAAAGTGGAACAGTTAAAAAAAGTAATATACAGTAAATAGTATAAAATTAACCACGAAAAAGATTTAATCACATTTTAAAAGCTTTTCACGCTTTAGAACAATCATCTGAAACATCCGTGAATAGAAATTGATAATATCACATTTCTTAGCGTGGTTTATTACCACCAATTACCCCCGATCTTCGATGAGCCTATCTTAATGGTTTTATGGAGGGAAGCGCACTGTAAGCGTTTACGGTTTATGAGTGTTGCCGCTCGCTTATTGTTGTTCTAGGGATAACAACTGGCATTTGTTGAACACCTGTGAACCATTGTCATACATTTTAGTAGGTTATCCATGTGCAGTTCACACTAAAACATGCCTCTTAGCCGTGAAGAAGCTGCACAGGCAGTTGCATTGCTGGAGGATGGCCGCAGCTTCCGTTATGTTGCTGAGGTCATTGGATCATCTCTCGGTAGCATTCACCGTGCAGTGCAACGTTACAGAGAACTCCAAACTTACGACAGGAGACGAGGGTCAGGCCGTAGAAGATGCACAAGTGCCAGGGATGACAGATTTCTCACCCTGCAAGTTCTGCGTGATCGCCATACCACAGCAGTCCAGGCACGAAATCAACTGGAAAATGTCAGAAATGTGAGAGTGAGTGAGCGAACAGTAATAAGAAGGTTTGAAGAAGCTCATCTTTCGTCCAGGAGACCTGCACGTGGACCCACACTCGAACGACATCACAGAGAGGAGCGTCTTGGCTTCGCAAGGCAGCATCTGGGATGGACCCACGAGCAGTGGGCCTCTGTTCTCTTCACTGACGAGAGTCGCTTTAATCTTAGATCTCCTGATGGAAGAGAAAGAGTGTGGAGAAGTCGCGGAGAGAGGTACAGCCGTGTTGCTTTCTCCTCCAGGACTCCATTTGGAGGTGACTCGGTTATGGTGTGGGGTGGCATCAACGTTATGGCCCGCACTGAGTTGATGAGCATCGATCACGCGACGCTCAATTCCCAAAGGTACATCGAAGAGATCCTGATGAACCATGTGATGCCCTTTGCGCCTTTCATAGGTTAGAATTTCATGCTGATGCAGGATAATACCCGCCCTCATACTGCTCACTGTGTTGTACAATATCTGCAGGAAGTGGGGATTCAAACCCTGGACTGGCCAGCTCGTAGTCCTGACTTGAACCCCATCGAACATGTATGGGATATGCTTGGAAGGAACGTCAGACAGCGTGACCACACCACCTTGGCACAACTGAGAACATCGCTGTTGGAGGAATGGGATCGCATCCCGGCTGATGCCATTCGACGAGTTGTGAACAGAATGCCTGAGCGTTTACAAGCTGTCATAGGCGCTAAGGGTGGAAACACTCGTTTTTAGTGACCAGTTTTTTCGTGCAGTGCAGTGCAGACATTAATACTGTTTTGATTGGCAATACGCTTGATAAAAACCAGCTCAAAAGAACATTACTAAAAAATAGAAAATTGTAAGATTTGCAAAATGTAACGAAATTTGTGAGTTAAAGCGTGTTGTGAAACATGTTTCGGTATTTTCTGTAGCCAAACATCTCAAATTTACATGAATAATGCAAATATTGGAAAACCGATACATTTTAGTGGAATAAACTAAGAAATTACATAAAAAATTAAAGTGTCCACTTTTTTGCCGGTCAGTACAGTATAAGTTATAAGTTGGTAGATAGTTTCTACTTATAGTTAACACTTCATTATCATCTTCACGATCACTGAAACCATTAGAGGCCGATGACCTAGATGTTAGGCCCCTTAAAACAACAAATATCATCATCATCATGTTCTCGGCTCTACTGGCAACAAGAGAATAAAGCAGTTTGTGTGACGGCACAGCGGTCCTCTTGAATTATGCCCACTTACAACCAAGCACCAGAAGCTCGGTGGCCAGCGAATTCATCCCATTAATTAAGTAAACTGTAAACAGACTCATTGTGAGTAAAGAGTTTGTTTGTGTCTTGACTAAACTCAGTTCAAGGCTGGCACATTCTTGGCAACTGTGGGCTTCTTGGTCATTGTACTGTACTAGCTAACATTCCCCCTACATCTTCCATTATATACACTGGTGGCCATAATTTTTTAAACGTTGTAAGAAATATAGTAATCTTAATCTTTCAAGCACACAGTTTATAGACACATATTTGCAATTGCAAATTACCAATTACCATAAAGTGAAGTATTGTGAATTCATCATCTTCATTTCCCCTTTTCCAGCTGACACTGGGTGGGGGCAAATATGGTTCGTCTCCACTTTGTTCTGTCGTTCCACCATTCCTCTTCCGACACAGTGTTCCAATCCAGGTTCCGTTTACTAATGCTATTCTTCACCGAGTCCATCCAACGCATTCTTGGTCTTCCTCGTCCTCTCTTCCCTGTCATCCGTCGTTCCAGTGCTCGTCTTGGTAGCCTTACTTCATTCAACCGTTTGACATGTCCAAAACATCTCAATCTGTTATGCTCCAGTTTGTAATTTAGTTTCTGTACTCCCAGTTCTTTCCGTAGGCTATATCTTCATTTCTCACTCTGTCCCTCCTCGTTTTCTGGACCATACATACTTCTCAGGAATCTCATCTCTGCTGCTTGTACTCTGCTCTCATCCCTCTTAGTCATTGTCCAAGTTTCTGCTGCATATGCCATTATAGGAACATAATATGCTTTGTGCATAACTTCTTTAGCCTTAATTGGTATATCCTTGTTCCATACTAGTCCCCGTACCTGTTGATAGAAATTATTATAAAAACAGTATCTTTTAAACACATTATAGTGAGAATACATGTAATGTTCAGTAAGTTTTGACAACCTTCTAGTTCAAGCACTGCATCAATTCTGTAGGGCATAGAGTCTGCTAGACGTTACAGATCTTCTTGCTACAACAGGAAACCAGTTGTTGACAATGGGTTCAATTTTTTTGCTTGGATTTCCTTTCAACACTAAAATTATCAATTTTGACCATGCAATTTTCAATCGGATTAAGATCCGGGCTATTTCAAAGCACTTTTAAACCGTTTTGATCTTATCCTAAAACCACAGCTGCATCAATTAGGTTTCATATATTCCCGAAGGAAATATGATGTTAGTTTCCATTTGAGCAGATGTAATACTGTATCAAATTATATGATAAAATGGTCCGGTTAGCTCAAATTATAATTGCCAGCGCTTCAATACTACATGTATATAGTGTCTTGTAATGGCCTTCTCAGTATGTGCTAGCCATGGTGTACCATAACCAACTGACGAGCCCAATCGTACACTGTTTGATACAACTGCATCAAAACCGTCAAAAGACTGATGACTCAAACAACAACAACAACATCCACGATAACAGCTGAACACATGGCAATTAAAAAGAAACTAATATTAAGATGAAATATTGCCTTCCCCCGCCAAGTAATAAAATCTATCAATTCTTCTAGTTTAGAACCGTGCACCAAGTCTGACTCTTGAGCGGGCTCTTAGTGACCCTGCCCGGTCCACCTCTGTGGTAATGGACCATACACTACGCCTCCTACACGAAGCGCATCACACTTCTTTACTGCTAGTGCTGAGAGCTCCTACAGTTTTTCTCCTCCATATTGCATAGAATGAAGTCCTATATTTTTTAGCCTACTTTCGATTTTTGCAAAAAATGAAAGTAGACTTATGAGATCAACACAGGGCGAAAAAGTGTGTCTGTCTGTGTGTGTGTGTGAGTCTGTGTGTGTGTGTGAGAGTGTGTGTACTCTGAATGTCTGTCCTCCCTATCAATTCGAACACGGTGAGCGTAAATTGAACGAAATTTGGTACAAAGGTAGCACTAGCAAAGGACACCTCAGTGTCATGTTTTATATCACCGCCATCTTGACGGAAACGTAATGGCGGCCACACAAATGTTCAAAGCTTAAATCAAATTACGACTAACCTAATCATCCGATCTCTACCAAATTTTGCAACAGCATACCTTTATGGGGGCAGCATCCTTTGACCAAACTAATAGGTCATCAGCCTAATAGTTTGCGGATGGCGGCCATCTTTTTGTGAAAATCGATTGCCCCTATTAATTCGAACACGGTGAAACCGAATGGAACGAAATTTGGTACAGAGGTAGTACTAGCAAAGGGCACCCCAGTGTCATGTTTTATTGTTTTATATCGCCGCCATCTTGACGGAAACGTAATGGTGGCCACACAAATGTTCAAAGCTTAAATCAAATTACGACTAACCTAATCATCCGATCTCTACCAAATTTTGCAACAACATAACTTTGTGGAGGGAGCATCCTTTGACAAATCTAATAGGTCATTAGCCTAATAGTTTGCGGATGGCGGCCATCTTTGTGTCAAAATCGATTACCCCTATTAATTCGAACACGGTGAAACCGAATGGAACGAAATTTGGTACAGAGGTAGCACCAGCAAAGGGCAGCTCATATTCATGTTTAATATCCCTATGGCACGTTGTATTTCAACAAACTACTACAACCAACATTCAATTATACTCCTTGAAAAGGACAAAGATTTATAACAATACCCATGCATTTAGGAGAAAGTAGGCTATATGTTCTTTACTGAACATCTTGTTCTCCTCCATATTGCATAGAATGAAGTCCTATATTTTTTTTCTTTGAGATGTAGCTACAGTACCGGTCAAACGTTTAGGACCATATAAGGAAATCATGATGTCACCTAAAACCTAAACTTGTGGCACTCGAGCTCTTACATCTGATAGAATATATATGTCCTGATTTCGTTATGAGTTTTTAACTGTTGGAAGGTCACATCAAAAATCATCATTTTCAGAGGTATAATGTACTGTATATTCCATCTGGTTGCAGGTATTGCCACCAATATTCCTTTTTAGACTTAGCAATTGTTGGGGATCATTTTGGTACAAATATGCAAATTCCCAATAAATGCAGGACCTTTTCCTCTTGCGGGTTTATACTTTTTCAAGCCAGCGCTGTCTAAAACAGAGATAGGTTAAGGTGATAGATTCAGTATTTCTGTATAATTCTTATGTTGGTCTTTCTTTCCAGAAATGATCTCTGAAAACGGCGCCGTAATTTTTTCTCAGAAGTTTCCTTTCTTGTTTTCAATGTATTTAATTTTGGCCATTCCCTTAGTGCTTGTGGTTTCTGATGCGTATAAGGCTTCCGACAAGACTACCGTTTTATAATGACGTAATTTCGCAGCCGTGGAGATGCATTTTTTTTTCCATTGTAGTGGGACCAGCTACGTTTGAAAGGTTTCTGTAATTTTGAGACTCTTTCTACGTTAGCCTTCGTGTTGAGACCAGATTTCTGCATGTTTTCTCTTAAATATTTGAAGTCATTGACGCACAATTTCTCAGTATTTTGTTTTTATTGGGAGTTTGTATGAGGCTTTTGTATCGAAAAAAAACTGCGTTTTTTCATACGAAATTTGGAGTCCGGTTTTCGTGGCGATCTCGTGGAGTTTTTCTAAGGCGTGGTGTGCTTCTGTTCTAGTAGGCCTATTTGTTAGTATGGCGATGCCATCTGTGAAAGCGAGACATTTTATATGGGTTATGTTTTCCTTTATTTTTTACCGCCGGCCCCGTGGTGTAGGGGTAGCGCGCCTGCCTCTCACCCGGAGGCCCCGGGTTCGATCCCCGGCTCCGTCAGGGATTTTAAAACTGACGTGAGGGTTGGAACGGGGTGCACTCAGCCTCGTGAGGACAATTGAGTAGCTGTCTGACAGTGAGACAACGCCCCGATCACGAAAACCAAGATTAACGGCCGAGGGGACCCGACGCGCTGATCACGCGTCACCCCAATATCTGCAGGCCGAATGGCTGGGCAGCGGTCGCTTGGTCGGCCTTAGCCCGTCATGGGCTGGATAGTGCCAGGGGTTGACTTTTTTTATTTTTTACCTAGTTGATTTCCTTTGACTTCTTTTTCTCACGTACAAATTGGGATGGGTGAGAGGCCATCGCCTTGTCTGACGCCGGTTTTGATTGGAAAGGGCTCTGATATATCTCCCATAAATTTGACCTAAGAGACGGTATTAGTATTTTTATTATTATTAATATTAGCCTATTATTATAATTACTATCACAATCGTAGGCAGTTTCGCGAATTAACACCTATGGTTACTCTGCTGGATATTTTCATTCGTTGTGCTAAAATTCAATGGAACTATAAGTGCTGTTGTCCTTCGAGATTCCCTTTGAAGGTTGGTAGTGCGGAAGAAAGCGGGAGTCTTTCCGAAGTCCAGTTAAGAACGCCGAGGCTATAGCGATCGCTGATTCTGAGTGCTAGCGAGGAAGGCTGCGCCGGTCGAAGCCGGAACACACCGGTTTATTCTGAGACCCAACTAGAATTTCCCCGCCTCTCTTAGCTTATATACATTCGCCGTAGCGGTTATAGAATGGCTGGAAGGTGAACACGCCCAGCCCAACAAAAAAGTGGATACGTCACGGATTTCCAGCTGAAGGCTTGCATTGTGCTATCTCCTCATGTCGGCGCGTCTAAAATAGATTAGCTGCAAGCAGTGACGTAGATTAAGATGTATCATGCCCACACGGGCAGATCGTCAATATCCGGCTGCTACGTCGTTAATAAAGACTGCTATCGAGATCACTGACGAATCCAAGGGATAAAAAATAGTCGCCCTATGAGTAAATAAATAAATCTATTTGTAAATATGTGCAAATTAAGTACGTAAGCTTTCTGTCTGAATACTTCGATGTTTGCCTATTTTTTTCACGGATGAGGTGTATAATGATTAATGACTAGAACAAGGAATTTTAGGAGCTGAACCTTACATGTTTTTTATTTTTGCGATTAAAGTGCCCAATGATGGGTTGGTTCCTCAGTTTAGGGGCTGCGACAACGCGTGTACTTTGGGTGTGTGTAGAATCTGTCTGATAACCGGTGTTAATTGTGATGGCTGTATTAGTGTGTGTTATCTGTAATTCAGGTAAGAACTGCAGACGATCAATTTCAAGTAGTTCCTACTTTTGCTACCAAATGCTACCGACAACGACACCTAGCTGAAAACTTAGCGACTAGATGCCACTATAACCAGCACCTGGCGGAGAACTTTGAAACTTAATAGAGCATTAATCAAGTCTAACCTACAAATTTACTAATATAGATTCACACAATTGTTGTTAGTGGAAGGTTCTTTTACATGCCATAAATCTATGACATGAGCCCGCCGCTTTACTTCCCCTCCGAAGGAAGGCATACTGAGGGAGTTTTAACACTCTTAAAAATTCCGACGACATCGACTGGGTTCGAACCCGCGATATTGGGCATAGAAGCTCAGCATGCTACCAACTACAGCATAGGTGTCCACTGCCACCTCGCGGCATTGCCGTGCACGTCAAATCGTTCACCATGTCCGTAATATGGAGCTGCAGGAAGTTCGAAGGTTGGAGGTTTTACCCCTCCCTTTATCCAGGCAAATGCTGGGATAGTACCTTACTTCATGTCCCGTGGCACTTATCCCATAACCGGCTGTAATAATGACAGTTACACACACTACTACAGTCACCACAGGAACACACGTTATCACACAATTAAACACACACCCAAGTGCATGGGACCGAAGAACCCAAGCCCTTAAAACGAACTAACAACAACAACAACAACAACAACAACAACAAAAACGTGAATGGGTCATTAACAAGATACTTAAAGATGGCCATGAAGTTCATTATCACCCTTATCATTGTAGTTGTGGTTGTTTAACATATTCTAACATTTGTCTACCCCTACAGTTCTTATCCTCGACCCTTCCTTTTATAACTAAGTTTGCTATTCCTGGGTGTCTCAGTTTATGTCTTCCACACTTTCTCTTCTCTTAGCAGTCGCCAGAAACATCTCTCCTCGCCCACTCGTCCTTATACCTCTTCATTTGTAACCCTATCTACCCATCTGATCATCATTCTCCTGTAACACCACATTTCAAACGCTTATATTCTCCTCTTTTCTGCTGCGCCAACAGCACAAGTTTTACTTCCATAGAGCACCACGCTCCAGACGAAGACTTTCAAAAATGACCTAAATCTATATTAATTTGATGTCAACAGATTCCTTTTCTGTAGATATGCTTTCTTTGCCTGAACCAACCTACTTTTTAGCCTATTTTCAATTTTGAAAAAATAGGCTTATGAGATCACCTTTTGTCCGTGTGTGTGTGCGTGTGTGTGTGTGTGAGGTGTGTGTGTGCCCCCCCCTAATAAAATCTAAACGGCTGGAGCGATTTCAATGAAACTCGGTAAGTTCATGGCGCTATTCCCGGCGACCTCGACCGTGCCCTTCAAATTTTGTTACGTCACACCAATCCAACATGGCGGCTGTGCGAAATATTTCACTAGCATTCAATATCTCCGAAACTATTACCGATATCGCCCTGAAATTGTTTACGGTGATAAAGGGCACTACTAGAAGTTCACCTATGAGACTTTCAAAAACCTGGTGACTACAAAACCAACATGGCGGCCAAGCGAAGTTGAGACATTTAAATAGACTTTTCTCGCGATTTAACTACCCAAACGTAATGAAACTGGGTACAGCAATTGTTCATACACATAGTAAAGCACTGGAGTCTAATTTAGTTCAATTGTTTACATAACCTCAAAATGGCGGCTGTGCGAAATATTTCACTGACATTCTATATCTCCGAAACTATTACAGATATCACCCTGAAATTTTGTACGGTGATAAAGGGTACTGATACAAGTTTACCTATGTATATTTCATAAACCTGTAATGTACCAAACGAACATGGCGACCAAGCGAATTTGAAATATTTTAATAGACTTTTCTCGTGATTTAACTCTCTGAGCGCAGTGAAATGTGGTACAGTAAATGATTTTGCAGATTGTAATGCACTGCCATCTAATTTAATTCAATTGTTAACATAACCGCAAGATGGCGGCTGTGCGAAATTTTAAAATTATGTTTTTATTTCTTGTGTCGTAATCATGCGATCGAAGTGAAAGTTTGAATAATGAACCTAGGCAATAATCGTCCTTGAATGGTACATAACTCTATGGCCTATACATATAACAATCCTAAATGGCGAGCTTCTGAAATATTTAGACGGTTCTCAATATCTATGAATCTTTCACAGCAACCAAACAGATTTTTTTATGTTCATAGAGACTATGAACATATGTTCACCTATAGGACTTTGAGTAACCTGGTGAGCACAAATCCAACATGGCGGCGACGCGGAGTATAAATATTTAAATGGACGTTTCTCGCGAATTAACTATCCGAGTGCCGTGAAACGTTGCACGTTAAATGCTTATACAAATGTTGATCCACTGGCATCTAATTTATTTCAATTTATTGCATAATCACAAGATGGCTGCTGTGCGTAATTTTAAAATCTCGTTTTTACTTCTTGTGTTCTAATCATGCGATTGAAGTTTGAATAGCACACTTACACAATAATCTTAATGTAATTGTACAAAAATAAAAATCCAACCTGGCGACCATCTGAAATAATCTGCATGTAACAGTACATAACTCTAGGACCTACATATATAAAATCCAACATGGCGACCATCCGAAATATTAAGTCGGTTCTCAATATCTACGAATCTATTACAGCAATCAAACAGAAATTGTGTATGTTGATAGTGGCAATTAACATAAGTAGGATATATGAAAATAGGCTGTATAGTTCTTCACGGAACTACTTGTTATATCCTCTTTGCTTCGTCCATCACTGGTTATTTTTCTCCCTAATTAGCAGAAGTCTCCTACTTCCTTTAGCGTTTCTCCTGCCAATTTGGCGTCCATAGGGGTTTCTGATTCCATTGTTTTTGTTTTTCATTTATTGATCTTGGCTAATATGACATTTCCAAAATTCCCTTACCATTAGGGTGAGATAATCTCGACCTTCTGTTCTTTGAAACAAAAATCACCAAAGTTGGTAGCAATGATTAGCGATTGGCAGCAGTCACGTCGACCAAAAGTAAATTTTTGATAGTGAGCACTTCATTCATACAAATTTTCATCAACAAAACATTGGCCATGTTAAATTTGAGAGACATACTGTACAAACATGCTCACGTACATCCCTTTTAACCCCTCCCCTGTTCCGCCTCTTAAAAACTCCAATAACTAACTAACCATGCTCTCCATCATAAAAAAATAAAAATAAATTGGGAAATGTATGTTAATAATCGTCTCAGCCAGATCTGCCCCGATCTCCCTTGGACAACCCGTCAACGCCCGTCCACACTCACCCGCCGTAGCGATATTCAACCCCATCATACGAAGTACGTCCAGAAAGAAAGTTCCGTTTGGTAATAACATTAAATTGTGTACAGATACAGAAAAAATAATTATTGCACAAAATTCTACAACCCTTAAACTACTTTTCCACATAACTGCCGAAATGTTGCAGGCGTTTGTCGTAGAGTGGCACGAGTTTTTGTATACCTTCTTCATAGACGTGTGCTGCCTGTGTCTTCAACGAGTTGTACGTTCCGCTGCAGCGGTTACAGAAGAACTGGTTCACGCGATTGATGACAAGATCCGGGAAAACCGCAGGTTTACAATTAGTGCTCTCGCTATGGAATTTCCCCAAATCTCACGATCACTAATTCATGAAATTGTTACCGAAAAACTGAACTTTCGTAAACTTTGCCGACGTTGGGTACCAAAGATTCTTACGGAGCAACACAAAACAAAACGGATGGGTAGTGCACTTCAGTTTTTGACCCGTCACAATGAAGGCGGCGAAGAATTTCTGACACAGATAGTCACAGGAGATGACACTTGGGTATCTTACGACACCCCTGAAAGAAAGCGGCAATCAATGGAATGGAGGCACACTTCATCCCCAGCAAAGGTTAAGCCGAAACAAATCTTGACACCTCGGAAAATAATGTTTTCAACTGGTTGAAGACACAGGCGGCAAACCTCTATGAAGAAGGTATACAAAAACTGGTGCCACGCTATGAAAAATGCCTGCAACATTTCGGCAGTTATGTGGAAAAGTAGTTTAAGAGGTGTAGAATGTTGTGCAATAAATATTTTTTCTGTATCTGTACACAATTTAATTTTATTACCAAACGGAACTTACTTTCTGGACGTGCCTCGTATTTGATGCATGCCGCCAGGGCGTGGGAAATGCCGTCCTGTGCGCATCGATACAAATATCTCGAATTATTATCAAATTAACCCTTTAAAAGGAAAAGCTATTTTATTTACTTTTGCGTGTTTTATACCTTTTAATTTACGTATATTCATTATTATTATAATTATTAATAATGTTATTTTTTGCTTCTCTAATTTTAATGTTTATGTATTTATTTCAATTATCAATTGATGTTCTTATAGATTAAATTTTGATGTGTTTATTGAATTATTTAATTAACTAATTTCAAATTGATTTTTATTATTATTTTTCGTATTTTTTTGGTTATGTTTAATATTTAAAATTTTATATTTCTTTTATTATTGTAATTTTATTTTTATAATTTTTATTTCTAGATTTTTATTTAATTTTTAAACTTTACTTGTTAATGTTTTTAGTTTTAAACTGTTTAAAATGTTATCCAACCCATTACGTCCAGTAGATATTTATATAATATTTGATTTTTAGAAAATACTAGCACTTCGGCATGAAAATTCTCCGAAATTTGGCTGAAATTATCAGCATCTTTGAAAGCATAAACTGTCCTTATGACAGGAGGTTAATATAGAGACCACTATCCCATGACGAATTAACTCTCTATTACGCATTTCGAACTTCAAGCGGTCATCATCACTGAGTTGTGGTTTAAATTTATGTACAATGTTATCTAACTACAAAACAAGAAGTTCCGTGAAGAACTATACAGCCTACTTTTCATGCCAATCATTATTCTACAGAATATGAACCTATCTAGAATAATGACGAAATTAAGTTGATAATATCAAAATTTCCAATTAGTTCGAAATACTGTATACCTGGCATAATGTATCCTAATAGAGCACTACAGTTGGCAGCCCAGATGACTGAATATATTCTTAGTTCCGTCTCTTAAGGTACAAAATACAAAATTTGGTTGAAGTCCAATGAATAGCATGGACGTTACGTGCAGTTAAACATTGGATCTAACAGCGCGCGTAAAATCATGTTGGCAACAATGTCATGCATGTATTGGTCAGAAATAATCTGAAATAATATGATCTATTGTTGTGCCAATTTTGAATGAAATCCATTAGTTAGTATAGAAGGTACATGCATTTTAAAATTGGACTTATCAGCAGGCTTAGAATCATGTTGGCAGCACTGACGTATATTTGTTACTCCAAATTCGTCTAGAATGCCAGGTACTATACGTGTGCAAAGTTTAGAGCTATTGGCTTGCATACTTTCTGATATATTGATATTAGGGTAACAAACATAGGGACAGCACATATTAACAGTTGGCAGCACTGGTTGCTCCTTAGAATACGCATAGTCATATCTGTTATGGTACACATAGCACATACGAAATTTGGTTGAAATCCAAATGATAGTATGGAAGTTACATGTATTTAAAGTTGGACCTGTCAGCAGGCTTAGAATCATGTTGGTAGCACTGACGTATATAAGTTACTCCAAATTCATCTAGAATGTCAGGGACTATACGTGTGCATAGTTTAAAGCTGTCGGCTTGCATACTTTCTGATATATTGGTATTTGGATAAAATAAATTAGGAGCATTTATTAACAGTTGGCAGCCCTGGTAGGTCTGAAGAATACGCTCAGTCATATCTGGTTATGTACACATACAACATACGAAATTTGGTTGAATTCCAATTGATAGTATAGAAGTTATATGCATTTTAAAATTGGACCTATCAGCAGGCTTATAATAATTTTGGCAACACTGCCATGTTTAGCCTCCTGGAAATTAAACTGAAATATTATGATCTGTACGTGTGCCAATTTTGAAATAGCTCCCATTCATACTTTCCAAGATATCCAACATGGAGCTCAAATTTCAATTGCGATTTTTTAGCAGTTGGTAGCACTGACATCATTTTCAAATATGGCCGTGAGATATTCAGGTATAGATCTTTATTCCTACCAAATTTTGTTTCGATTGCTGCAGCCGTTTAGGAGTTGATAGGGGGGGACACACACACAGCCAGACAGACAGACAGAAGGACAGACAGACAGACAGACAGACAGACAGACAGACAGACTGACAGACAGACAGACAGACAGACAGACAGACACACATTTGCCCGATCTCATAAGTCTACTTTTTCCTCATTTTTGCAAAATGTGAAAAGTAGGCTAAAAATTGTAGTGCGTTTAATTAGTGTTTTTAATTTATTCATAACGTAATATTACGGTCATATTAATGCTAAAATAGTATGAAAAATTATAAAACTCGCTACGCTCGTTTTATAAACATACTCGTGTCTTAATTATTGCCATTATAGGCTCGTTGCATACGACTGTTTATGTTCGACGATAATTATAACTATTTTATGTTCGAACATAAATATTCATAAATATCTGTCGAGATTTCCCCAGTTTTATGTACTGAACAGAGCGCATGGGACGCAGAGAATACCATGTATTTGACCATGGCCTCCTGGAATACCTCACTATGACACTCGCCACGCAGTGAAATTTTAAAATAGGGGGCCATGGAAGTGAGCGCAGGTGCGATGCTATACTCACTTAATTGGTCACACAACTGTTTCTTGAGCTCTGATTGGTGGGAGAAACTGTATCATAATGAAAACTTATACTATAATGTGCCTCATTATACAGTAGTACAGTCTTCTGACACATAATATTTATATTTCGCCAGGGTCGAACATAAGCATTTTAAATAGCACTGAGAACACTCAGGATCCAGTTGAGCAAAAATGTTTAAGTTAAGCTATTTTGACAATATTGTGCTAAAAGTTGAAAAGCTAGAAGATCCGGAAAAGTGTGACCATTCCTGTTTTGAAAATCTCTATCATTTCGATAATGACTTCCGGCTTAAATTATATTTTGAAAAGACATGATATAAAGCTTGTTTTTAAAATGGAACTTATTCTACAGATTAAATAGATTTAAATTTTCATTGTTTTAGGATGCTCCTACGCCGAGAGTGGGACATTTTGCACACAGTTAACAATTAAATCATAGCTTCACTGATATGTAACTTAGAATTATGAGAACGTATAAAGTTATAGTCAATATATAGGGATTTTATTTCATATATAAAAGCCTCCAATGTTAAATTCACTCAGGCGCGGATCTAGAGTTTGACTTTGGGGAGGGTCAGAGAATCGATCTAGAGTTTGGCTTTGGGGGGGTTTCAGAGAATCGACATTGTTAAGAAAAATGATATCACTAAAAACGCAATCACAATAGTACATTATGCAACGAGCCTATAATGGCTATAATTAAGACACGAGTATTTTTATAAAACGAGCGTACGCGAGTTTTATAATTTCCATACGAGTGTCTTAATTACCATTATAGGCGAGTTGCATACGACTGTTTATGTTCGACGATAATTATAACTTTATTATATGTTTTAACATAAATATTCATAAATATCTGCTGAGAGTCAGCTACTGGAATTTTGTGATCGCAGAGCGAGCGTTGGGTGTTATATCTCTGCCTTTCAAGAGCTTTGAACGACCGACGCATGCGCTCTGTGTGATTGCAATGCCATATGCAAACCATATGTTTACATCTGCCGTCCCTCAGTAATATTGTCACCGGTGTCAGTTGAAGACAATGTGCTGTGTAGAAATTAGTGTTGAAGATTTTAAGGTACAGTGTTATTTCTTGTCTCATATTCGCCAGTTTATTTACGCGAACATATGGACGGTGCGTATTCCATGTCGGTAATTTATTATAGTTCGATGTTGTGTTTATGTCCGACATGTTGGATTTTGAGCGCATGCGCGAAGTTATCGTTACCTAATTGGTCAATGAACGAGCTCTGATTGGCTGGAGAAACTGTATCATAATGAAAAACAGTGTTATAATGACCATCATTATGATACAGTTATCGGGCACATAATAGTGAGGGTCGAACATAAAATAACCAAATGTACAAACCCAGACCAATTCTTTTTTGCAAGCTTCATGGATAGAAATTTGATGCGTTTAGCGCACCAAAAATATTCGTACAAATTGCAACGGCGTGTTTCGCGACTTTTACATCGAGCTTCGAGAAAAGTATCAGGGTACGTTACAGTTTCGGCAAGTCGAGTTGGTACCGACAAAGGGAGAAAGTCACAGCTTAAATTACCAACCAAGCTTGCAGTTTGGACGTCGGCAAAAATGTTTGGTGCGAAAAAAGCCCCAAATTCCTAACCGTGCATTGCTGCACATTCATCGTGACATCACTATAAACTTCGATTCGGTAATCACAAGGTTTGATAAACAAAATAGAAGAGTTGATTTTGTTGTATAAATAATCGTTTTTATATGAGAGGTTTGAAGTTGTAAATATGTACAGTTGTAACAGAACATAATAATTCCAATAAAGATATTTCAGTATTGAATAAAATAAAATAAAAACTGTTTTTCAGTTAAAATTCGTTATGTTTTATTTGTCTGGTAATTGTGTTTTCGTTTTTTGAGTTTGCAAAAAAAAAAATGGTCTCCGTTTGAGGGGGGGGGGGGGTCATGACCCCCGTGACCCCCCCCCCTTGAATCCGCACCTGAATTCACTTCATTTTGTATTTTTCGCTTTCCTTTATACTAAAAATTTGCCAACTCCAAGGGGGTTTAGCGTGGCGGTAGTAACACAGTTTGCCACCAGGCCAGGTGTGGTGGTAGTTACACAATTTGACACCAGGAACCTCCATGGACAGAGACCATCCTAAGACATTAGTGTTGAGCTTGACTAAGGCCAGCGTTTGCCATGAGTACAGTTTGTTGGTTGACAAACGAGTTCTGATCTTTGTACATGTATCTGATTTGGCTCTCAAAATAAATTGTGTTCATCCCACAATACGTTTGCATAAGAATACGATACATTATAGTGCGTTTTGTCACTGTTTAATTTATAGGTTAAGGTTACTTTTAATTTGTAGCATGGTCACCTCGAGCTATGGCGCTTGCAGGGAGTGTGTGCATTGTGCCAATTTGATCTCTCTGTGATCCGGCAGGAGGTGGCTTTGCTAATGGCAGGGTGATTTATGTTCCTTTTACGATGGTGTATTCATGATTGGGTTATTGAAAAATATATATAAAAATGAAATTATGGTTATATTAAATGAATGTGGTAATTAAAGAAATGAGTTATATAAAGATGAAGGCTAACAAGAAGTTCCGTGAAGAACTATACAGCCTACTTTTCATGCCAATGATTATTCTACAGTATATGAACCTATTTATAATAATGACGAAATTAAGTTGGTAATATCGAAATATCTAATTAGTTCAAAATATACCTGGTATAATGTAGCCTAATAGAGCACTACAGTTGGCAGCCCTGGTGACTGAATATATTCTTAGTTCCACCTCTTAAGGTACACAATACAAAATTTGGTTGAAGTCCAATGGACGTTACATGCAGTTAGACACTGGATCTATCAGCACGCGTAAAAGCATGTTGCCAACAATACCATGCGTGTGCTGGTCTGAAATAATCTGAATTATTATGATATCTTGTTGTGCCAATTTTGGATGAAATCCATTTGTTACTATAGAAGTTACATGTATTTTAAAATTGGACATATCAGCAGGCATAGAATCATGTTGGCAGCACTGCCTTGTATTAATTACTCCAAATTAATCTAGAATGTCAGGTGCTATACGTGTGCAAAGTATAGAGCTGTTGGCTTGCATACTTTCTGATATATTGATATTAGGGTAAAAATAATATAGACAGCATTTATTAACAGTTGGCAGCCCTGATTGCTCTTAACAATACTTACAGATATTCTGTTATGGTACACATAGCACATACGAAATTTGGTTGAAATCCAACTGATAGTATAGAAGTTACATGTATTTAAAAATTGGTACTATCAGCAGGCTTATAATCATGTTGGTAGAACTGACGTATATAAGTTACTCCAAATTAATCTAAAATGTCAGAATATACGTGTGCATAGTTTAAAGCTGTTGGCTTGCATACTTTCCGATATATTGGTATTTGGATAAAAAATAGAGAGAGCAATTATTAACAGTTGGCAGCCCTGGTTGCTCTTAAGAATACGCTCAGTCATATCTGTTTATGTACAGATATTACATACAAAATTTGGTTGAAATCCAATTGATAGTGTAGAAGTTATATGCATTTAAACATTGGACCTATCAGAAGGCTTAACATTATTTTGGCAACATTGTCATTGTTGGCCTCCTGGAAATTAAACTGAAATAGTATTATCTACATGTGTGCCAATTTTGGAATAGCTCCCATGCATACCTTGCAAGATATCCAACATGGAGCTCAAATTTCTAGTGCGTTTTTTCAGCAGTTGGTAGCACTGACATCATTTTCAAATATGGACGTGAGCTATTCCGGTGCACATCTTTACTCATACTAAATTTGGTTTTGAATGCTGCAGCCGTTTAGGAGTTGATAGGGGGGGGGGACACACATACACAGACAGACAGACAGACAGACAGAAGGACAGACAGACAGATAGACACACATTTGCCCGGATCGATCTCATAAGTCTACTTTTTCCTCATTTTTGCAAAATGTGAAAAGTAGGCTAAAAATGTTCCACATATGCGGTAGTGCAACGAGGTAAGATTATGGTAAATGTGACAAGTTAGATACAAGATTAATTTCAATTACTATTCCTGTGTGTGTTAACACCGAAAGCGGCCCCCATAACCCCAACAAACACCTTGACAGGTTACAGTATCTGTTCGTTTACACGTATTTTCCCTATGTATTAGCCATTTTTGTGCTTACTGACGAATGATATTGTATAATGGTGTAGTTATCACGAACTCCAAACACCTTGAATTCCGCTATAGCATTTTAGAGATCATTACGGTATGGGTTTAGAGAATATATTTCTTATCTTAAGAAATACTTCAGGGCCTAAATAAGCCCAATGTGTTCTCAATCAATGCATCTTATTTGACATTATACTGGGATTATACCTTTCTGCATTTACTTTAACTAGGTGAGATAGGTTAGTTGGTTCCTCTGTTTAGGGGCTGCGTCAACGCTGTCATGCAGCCCCATGTACTTTGGATGTGTGTAGAATCTGCCTGATAACCGGTGTTAATTGTTATGGCTGTCTTATTTTGTGTTATATGTAATTCAGGTAAGGACTGCAGTAGTTCCTACTTTTGCTACCAAATGCTACCGTCAACGACACCTAGTTGCAAACTGGGCTAATAGATACCTCCGCAACCAGAACTTGACGGTGAACGTTGGAACATAATAAATCTATGACATGGTTCCACAGGCTTTACTTCCCCTACGAAGGAAAGCATACTGAGGGATTTTTAACGCACTTCAAAAATCCGCAGACTTCGGCCGGGTTGGATCCCGCGGCCTTGTTCATAGAAGCTCAGCATGCTACCAAATACGCCACCAAAGCCGCCCAATACGAGATAATAGGCATGTAAATACAGCAATACTATTCCCTAATATGCAGCTATAGTAGACTACACACTGCGTTATGTACATGAATAAGCCATTTCTCATTAATCACACCATTTGTGCGGGGTTAAAAGTCGTAAGTATATTTGACTCCAGAATAATGACTTAATATTCCAAACATTGAATAATTTAAATATTGTTTCCTTTCAAAAAGGTAGATGCGACAATTTAACAAGTCGTTCCGTGAAGAACTATACAGCCTATTTTCATATGTTAATTGCCTCTATCAACATACAAAATTTCAGTTTGAAGATTGTGATAGATTCGTAGATATTGAGAACCGTCTAAATATTTCAGATGGTCGACAGGTTGGATTTTTATTTTGGTACTATTACATTAAGATTATTGTTTACGTGTGGTATTCAAACTTCAATCGCATGATTAGAACACAAGAAGTAAAATCGAGATTTTTAAATTTCGCACAGCTGCCATCTTTTGATTATGAAAACAATTGAAATAAATTAGATGCCAGTGGATTAACATTTGTATAAGCATTTAACGTGCAAAGTTTCACTGCACTCGGATAGTTAATTCGCGACAAACGTCCATTTAAATATATATACTTCGCGTCGCCGCCATGTTGGATTTGTGCTCACCAGGTTACTGAAAGTCCTATAGGTGAACAAGTTTATAGCCTCTATGAATATAAATAAATTCAGTTTGATTGCTGTAAACGATTCATAGATATTGAGAACCGTCTAAATATTTCGGATGCTCACCATTTTGGATTGTTGTATGCATATGCCATAGAGTTATGTACCATTCAAGGACAATTATTGCCTAGGTTTATTATTCAAACTTTCATTTCGATCGCATGGTTACGACACAGGAAATAAAAACTTAATTTTAAAATTTCGCACAGCCGCCATCTTGAGGTTATGTAAACAATTGAACTAAATTAAATGCCAGTGCATTACAATATGTAAAATCATTTACTGTACCACATTTCACTGCGCTCAGAGAGTTATCACGAGAAAAGTCTATTAAAATGTTTCAACTTCGCTTGGCCACCATGTTCGTTTTGTACTTTACTGGTTTATGAAAGTTACATAGATAAACTTGTAACAGTACTCTTTATCACCGTACAAAATTTCAGGGTGATATCTGTATAAGTTTCGGAGATATAGAATGTCAGTGAAATATTTCGCACAGCCGCCATTTTGAGGTTATGTAAACAATTGAACTAAATTAGACTCCAGTGAATTACAATGTGTATAAACATTTGCAGTACCGAGTTTCATTTCGTTTGTATAGTTAAATCGCGAGAAAAGTCTATTTAAAAATCTTAACTTCGCTTGGCCGCCATGTTGCTTTTGTAGTCACCAGGTTTTTGAAAGTCTCATAGGCAAACTTCTAGTAGTGTCCTTTATCACCATACACAATTTCAGGGCGATATCGGTAATAGTTTCGGAGATACTAATTGCTGGTGAAATATTTCGCACAGCCGCCATGTTGGATTGGTGAGAGACAATAAAATTTGAAGGGCACGGTCGGGGTCGGCCAGAATAGTGCTATGATCTTACCGAGTTTCATTGTAATCGTTCCAGCCGTTTAGAAGTTATTAGGGACACACACACACACACACGCACACACACACACGGACAAAAGGTGATCTCATAAGCCTATTTTTTTCATAAAATGAAAATAGGTTAAAAATGAAGGAGAACTATGTGAACAAGACGACTAAATTACACCCATTACAACAAAAATAAAGACTGTCAGGAAAGAACTGTAATTGTGGGACTAGGTGCTTGAGAAATTGTGCATGTAGAGCCCTTTTTGTTATTGATGCATTCTCTACTACGTTATTGTACTCCACAGTACCTTTCGTCTAGATTTACAGTGAGTTAATATTGCACTTGATTATCTTCAGAGCCCAGGAGAACTATGTTTTAAACTCATTTAGGGGCAAAGTGAATATACTTTGCGTAATATATTGGCGTGCATCTTTCTATAACATAAATAAACCTCCCAGGCAACGCCGGATAAAATAGCTAGTATGAAATAAAAGCCCTATGCATTAACTATAACTTTATAAGTTCTCATAATTCTATGTTACATATTAGTGAAGCTATTATTTAATACTTAACTGTGTGTGAAATCTCCCATTCGCGGTGTGTGACCCCCCTTAATTGGTATTTTGAAGAAGAAAAAAGTGTTAGAAAGCTTGTTTTTAAAATGGAACTTGTTCGACAGATTTAAATAAAATTAAAATTTGATTGTTTTAATCTATTCCTCGATTCTTTATCTTCAGTTTCTGGGAAGCAAATTTTTGAATTTCTCAAAACGGAAGTAGATATTTCGATTTGGTTTTGACCATGTATGGGTCAACACTAGCATTCGTAGCGATAGTTTTAGTGAACTACATACGAGAAAGGATGTGGCCTGACGCTTGTTGTCCGTGACTTGTCAGTTTAGTGTGTGTCATCATGCCGCCAACACGTAAAAGGCGTTTGGTTGTTACACATAATATTCCACAGTGGAATAATACACCCTCTGTCTGAAAAGTTCGGTGAATGGGCTATATTACGAAAGGATTGTTGACTTACCTGAAACAGCCGTTACTGTCCTTGGAAGTAATCCCCGTGGATGGTTATGCACTTCTGAGAACGACTGAACAAATCCTGGAAACTCCTGGCATAGTCTTATTTAGGAATAGCCTTCATTGGGTCGTCAAAACTCTGCATTGAAAGAGAGAAGCGTGAATTTATGCAACCTGCCTTGCACACCTGATAGACGGGCGGCAGTGAGAAGGGTGAATTTATTCAACCTAACGTGCACACCTGTTCGATGGGTGGCAGTGAGAAGGGTGAATGTTCCGCGGAATGGAATGGTCCTGAAAACCATCGTCACGGGTGACGAGACCTGGTGCCTGAGGTACGACCACGAAAGCAAGCGTCAAAGTATAGAGTATCGGGGTCCAGGGTCGCCGAAAGCCCTGAAGGGCCAGAGATTTTCGGACATTTCGGACATCCAACGTAATGTGACGACCCAACTGAAGGCTATCCCTCAGGAAGACTATGCCAGGATTTGTACAGCCGTTCTCAGAAGTGCATAACCATCCACGGGGATTACTTCGAAGGATAGTAATGGCTGTTTCAGGTAAGCCAACAATCCGTTCGTAATATAGACCCATTCACCGAACTTTTCAGACAGAGGGTGTACAATATAAAAGCAGTAAGCAGTAATATTCAGCGACGAACCTGGAACGAGTCGGCAACAAGATGTATCATATACTGTATATTATTTCGGTAGTATAGATCCTTCCTGCGACACTCACAAGCGTCCGATCATGACAAATGAGCATTCAAATGAAAGAGTATAGACATTATCAGTAATGAATTGCACTCAAATTTCATAAATATCTATAATTTCTTAAAAAAAAATAATTTAAAAAATGTACGAAGTGTGCGATTTGCAGATAGTATTGCTGTTCACTTCAAATTTTGGCCGCTGTGACGCCTGTTTCATGTCATTAGCCTACTTTTCACATTTTGCATAAATGAGGAAAAAGTAGACTTATGAGATCGATCCGGGAAAATGTCTGTCTGCCTGTCTGTCTGTCCGTCTATCTGTCCTTCTGTCTGTCTGTCTGTCTGTGTGTGTGTGTCCCCTATCAACTCCTAAATCGCTGCAGCAATCGAAACCAAATTTGGTATGAGTAAAGATCTATACCGGGACATCTCGATGTCACACTTGAAAATGATGTCAGAGCTACCAACTGCTGAAAAATCGCATTTGAAATTTGAGTTCCATTTTGGATATCTTGGAATTTATCCATGGGAACGTTTCCAAAATTGGCACACATATAGATAATAATACTTCAGTTTAATTTGCAGGAGGCCATACATGGCAGTGTTGCCAAAATTATTCTAAGCCTACTGATAGGTCCCATTTCAAATGCATATAACTTCTAAACTATCAATTGGATTTCAACCAACTTTTGTATGTAATATGCGTACATAAACAGATATGACTGAGCGTATTCTTAAGAGCCACAAGAGCTGCCAACTGTCAATAAATGTTCTCTTTATTCTTTTATCCAAATACCAATATATCTGAAAGTATGCAAGCCGACATCTTTGGAGTAACTTATGTACGTCAGTGCTACCAATATGATTCTAAGCCTGCTGATAGGACCAAATTTAAATACATGTAACTTCTATACTATCGATTGGATTTCGACCAAATTTCGTATGTGCTATGTGTACCGTAACAGATATGACTATGCTTATTCCTAAGAGCAACCAGGGCTGCCAATTGTTAATAATGGCTGTCTCTATTTTTTTACCTAAATATTAATATATCAGAAAATATGTAAGCCAACTGCTTTAAAATTTGCACACGTATAGTACCTAACATTTTAGATTAATTAGGAAACTAATATACGTCAGTGCTGCCAACATGGCTCTAAGCCTGCTGATAGGTCCAATTTTAAAATACATGTAACTTCTATACCAACAAATGGATTTCATCCAAAATCGGCACAGCACGAGATCATAATATTTCGGATTATTTCTTACCAACGCATGCATGACATTGTTCCGAACATGATTTTAGGCGCGCTGATAGATCCAATGTCTAACTGCATGTAACGTCCATGCCATCCATTGGACTTCAACCAAATATTCTATTCTGTATCTTAAGAGATGGAACTAACAATATATTTAGTCACCAGGGCTTCCAACTGTAGTGCTCTATTAGGCTACAGGTATATTTCGAAATAATTAGAAATTTCGATATTATCAACTTAATTTCCCTATTTTTCTAAATAGGTCTATGTAGATTGGCATGAATCTTAAATTTTAAGGAAAGTAGGCTCTTTAGTTCTTCACGGAACTTCATGTTTTAATATTCTGAGATCCTCCCTTTATCATATAATTTCATAAATATCGAATAACCGGTGAGTGTTAAAATGATCAAATTTTCAGTGATTGCCTTCTTAAGTTGGCGAACGCAGAAGTTGGAATTCTAACTGAAATGTAAATAGTGTTCTATAATCATTTGGTTGAAATAAAAACATAACAACCTTTCTCCTTAAGTCACTCATTATAAACCTATTGGGGAAAGTGTGGTTTATGAATATGCGAGATTTCTCGTACGGGTCCGCTAGTTATTTTTCTTTATCCTAAAATCTTTATTCCCAAGTCATGTGACCAACATGCTAGAACTGTGAATTGTTTGACAGATAAACTGTAATATAGTCAACAAGTAGTTGCGAGAAGAACTAAATAGCCTATGTTCATATTTCCTACTTATATTAATTATCACTATCAACATACAAAATTTCAGTCTGATTGCTGTAATAGATTCCTAGATATTGAGAACCGAATAAATATTTCGGATAGTCGCCACGCTTGATTTTTATACGAGTATAATGTAGGCCATGGAGTTATGTACTATTTCATGAAGATTATTGCGCAGGTGTATTATTCAAACTTCAATCGCATGATTAGGACACAAAAAAATAAAAAACTTAATTTTAAAATTTCGTACAGCCACCATCTTGTGGTTATGAAACAAATTGAAATAACATAGATGTTAGTGGATTAAAATTGTTATAAACAATTACCGTGCCAAATTTGGGGAGCGTGATGGCGAAGTGGCTTACCTGCTCGTCTTTCAACCTGGATGCCGGGGTTCGAATCCCGGTGACAGTGGGGTGGAATTTTCACCTGAAAAATCACGTGGTGTCAGGAAGAGCATCTGGCCTTAAATCCCCGACCAAAACCAAAATGAGTCTGGTTGGCTCCAACGACCCCAATTAATTGGGGAAAGCCGAGGAAAAAAGAAATTACCGTACCAAGTTTAACTGCGCTTGGATGGTTAAATCGCGAGATAAGTCTATGTTTCAACTTCGCATGGCCGCCATGTTCGTTTCGTACTTAAAAGGTTTTTGAAAGTCACATATGTGAACTTCTAGTAGTTCCCTTTATCACCGTTCAAAGTTTCAGGGTGATATCAGTAATAGTTTCGGAGATATAGAATGCTGGTGAAATATTTCGCACAGCCGCCATGTTGGATTGTAAGACGTATTAAATTTGAGGGCACGGTCAGGGTTGGACGAAATAGTACTAGGACCTTACCGAGTTTCATTGAAGTCGCTCCAACTGTTAAGATGCAATTAGGGGGAAACACACACACACGTACGCACACACACATATACACACACACGAACAAAAGGTGATTTCATAAGCCTATTTTTCCATAAATGAAAATAGGCCAAAAATATGCAGATATTTAGTGAGGGACCAACAATATGTCTTAGAGGCCCCAAGGCTAAGACGGGAGGACGAGGAAGGACTAGCATTGTTACGCAAAATGTGCGCAAGTGCTCTCACGTGCTCCACCACGCCAGCAAGGTTTCCATAGCGAATTTACAAGTCTGATTGCATTGTCATGTAAACACGAGGCAGATAGAACTGCTTTCTGTGTACCCTATCAAACTGGTATTGTTGACAGAGTTCCTAATTGGACGAATAAAGAGTGACATTGCTGATTGCTACTGTAATATGGAGTAGGCCTTCTCAGGTTCAGTCCTCGTCAAATTGTTAGACTCAATAGACTTTCGTAGGACAGTGGGCTGCATAGCAAGGACAATTTGGGAGTAATATAAATCACGATTCATCAGATTAAAAAAATCCCTTAGACACAAAATGGCGTATCCATGACAAAACTTAAGTTTTAAAGGATGCATCCATTTTAAATTTTGTGAGTTTGTAAGACTTTACGTATAAACACAAGCCTAACACATACCCCCATGCTTGTAGTGCAAGCAGTAATTTTCGTCTAATGATCTAACCTAGTAGCAACCAATGGTGTCATCTTGACTGTCGTCTAACCTAGTAGCAACCAATGGTTTCGTCCAGACCGTCGTCTAACCTAGTAGCAACTAATGGATTTCCAGACCGTCGTCTAACCTAGTAGCAACCAATGGTTTTGCCCAGACAGTCGTCTAACCTAGTAGCAACCACTGGTGTCATCCAGACAGTCGTCTAACCTAGTAGCAACCAATTGTTTGGCCCAGACAGTCGTCTAACCTAGAAGCAACCAATGGTTTGGCCCAGGCAGTCGTCTAACCTAGTAGCAACCAATGGTGTCATCTAGACAGTCGTCTAACCAAGTAGCAACCAATGGTGTCATCTAGACAGTCGTCTAACCTAGTAGCAACCAATGGCTTGGCCCAGACAGTCGTCTAACCTAGTAGCAACCAATGGTGTCATCAAGACAGCCGTCTAACCTAGTAGCAACCAATGGTTTGGCCAAGACAGTCGTCTAACCTAGTAGCAACCAATGGTGTCATCAAGACAGTTGTCTAACCTAGTAGCGACCAATGGTTTGGCCCAGACAGTAAACTAACCTAGTAGCAACCAATGGTTTGGCCCAGACAGTCGTCTAACCTAGTAGCAACCAATGGTTTGGCCAAGACAGTCGTCTAACCTAGTAGCAACCAATGGTGTCATCCAGACAGTCGTCTAACCTAGTAGCAACCAATGGTCTGGCCCAGACAGTCAACTAACCTAGTAGCAACCAATGGTTTGGCCCAGACAGTCGTCTAACCTAGTAGCAACCAATGGTTTTGCCCAGACAGTCGTCTAACCTAGTAGCGAACAATGGTTTGCCCCAGACAGTCGTCTAACCTAGTAGCGACCAATGGTGTCATCTAGACAGTCGTCTAACCTAGTAGCAACCAATGGTTTGGCCCAGACAGTCGTCTAACCTAGTAGCAACCAATGGTGTCATCTAGACTGTCGTCTAACCTAGTAGCAATCAATGGTGTCATCCAGGCAGTCGTCTAATCTAGTAGCAACCAATGGTTTGGCCCAGACAGTCGTCTAACCTAGTAGCAACCAATGGTTCGGCCCAGACAGTCGTCAAACCTAGTAGCAAACAATGGTGTCATCCAGGCAGTCGTCTAACCTAGTAGCAACCAATGGTGTCATCTAGACAGTCGTCTAACCTAGTAGCGACCGATGGTTTGGCCCAGACAGTCGTCTAAACTAGTAGCGACCAATGGTTTGGCCCAGACAGTGGTCTAACCTAGTAGCAACCAATGGGTTGGGTCAGACAGTCGTCTAACCTAGTAGAAACCAATGGTGTCATCCAGGCAGTCGTCTAACCTAGTAGCAACCAATGGTGTCATCTAGACAGTCGTCTAACCTAGTAGCAACCAATGGTTTGGCCCAGACAGTCGTCTAACCTAGTAGCAACCAATGGTGTCATCTAGACAGTCGTCTAACCTAGTAGCGACCAATGGTGTCATCTAGACAGTCGTCTAACCTAGTAGCAACCAATGGTTTGGCCCAGACAGTCGTCTAACCTAGTAGCAACCAATGGTGTCATCTAGACTGTCGTCTAACCAAGTAGCAACCAATGGTGTCATCTAGACAGTCGTCTAACCTAGTAGCAACCAATGGCTTGGCCCAGACAGTCGTCTAACCTAGTAGCAACCAATGGTGTCATCAAGACAGCCGTCTAACCTAGTAGCAACCAATGGTTTGGCCAAGACAGTCGTCTAACCTAGTAGCAACCAATGGTGTCATCCAGACAGTTGTCTAACCTAGTAGCGACCAATGGTTTGGCCCAGACAGTAAACTAACCTAGTAGCAACCAATGGTTTGGCCCAGACAGTCGTCTAACCTAGTAGCAACCAATGGTTTGGCCAAGACAGTCGTCTAACCTAGTAGCAACCAATGGTGTCATCCAGACAGTCGTCTAACCTAGTAGCAACCAATGGTTTGGCCCAGACAGTCAACTAACCTAGTAGCAACCAATGGTTTGGCCCAGACAGTCGTCTAACCAAGTAGCAACCAATGGTTTTGCCCAGACAGTCGTCTAACCTAGTAGCGAACAATGGTTTGGCCCAGACAGTCGTCTAACCTAGTAGCGACCAATGGTGTCATCTAGACAGTCGTCTAACCTAGTAGCAACCAATGGTTTGGCCCAGACAGTCGTCTAACCTAGTAGCAACCAATGGTGTCATCTAGACTGTCGTCTAACCTAGTAGCAATCAATGGTGTCATCCAGGCAGTCGTCTAATCTAGTAGCAACCAATGGTTTGGCCCAGACAGTCGTCTAACCTAGTAGCAACCAATGGTTCGGCCCAGACAGTCGTCAAACCTAGTAGCAAACAATGGTGTCATCCAGGCAGTCGTCTAACCTAGTAGCAACCAATGGTGTCATCTAGACAGTCGTCTAACCTAGTAGCGACCGATGGTTTGGCCCAGACAGTCGTCTAAACTAGTAGCGACCAATGGTTTGGCCCAGACAGTGGTCTAACCTAGTAGCAACCAATGGGTTGGGTCAGACAGTCGTCTAACCTAGTAGAAACCAATGGTGTCATCCAGAGAGCCGTCTAACCTAGTAGCAACCAATGGTTTGGCCCAGCCAGTCGTCTAACCTAGTAACAACCAATGGTTTGGCCCAGACAGTCGTCTAACCTAGTAGCAACCAATGGTGTCATCCAGGCAGTCGTCTAACCTAGTAGCAACCAATGGTTTGGCCCAGACAGCCGTCCAACCTAGTAGCAACCAATGGTTTGGCCCAGACATTCGTCTAACCTAGTAGCAACCAATGGTGTCATCCACACAGTCGTCCAACCTAGTAGCAACCAATGGTTTGGCCCAGACATTCGTCTAACCTAGTAGCAACCAATGGTGTCATCCACACAGTCGTCCAACCTAGTAGCAACCAATGGTTTGGCCCAGACAGTCGTCTAACCTAGTAGCAACCAATGGTTTGGCCCAGACATTCGTCTCACCTAGTAGGAACCAATGGTTTGGCCCAGACAGTTGTCTAACCTAGTAGCAACCAATGGTGTCATACACACAGTCGTCTAACCTAGTAGCAACCAATGGTTTGGCCCAGACATTCGTCTAACCTAGTAGCGAACAATGGTTTGGCCCGGACAGTCGTCTAACCTAGTAGCAACCAATGGTTTGGCTCAGACAGCCGTCTAACCTAGTAGCAACCAATGGTTTGGCCCAGACTGTCGTCTAACCTAGTAGCGACCGATGGTTTGGCCCAGACAGCCGTCTAACGTAGTAGCAACCAATGGTGTCATCCAGACATTCGTCTAACCTACTAGCAACCAATGGTGTCATCCACACAGTCGTCTAACCTAGTAGCAACCAATGGTGTCATTCAGACAGTCGTCTAACCTAGTAGCAACCAATGGTGTCATCCAGACAGTCGTCTAACCTAGTAGCAACCAATGGTTTGGCCCAGACAGTCGTCTAACCTTGTAGCAACCAATGGTTTGTCCCAGACAGCCGTCTAACCTAGTAGCAACCAATGGTGTCATCCAGACATTCGTCTAACCTAGTAGCAACCAATGGTGTCATCCACACAGTCGTCTAACCTAGTAGCAACCAATGGTTTGGCCCAGACAGTCGTCTAACCTGGTAGCAACCAATGGTTTGGCCCAGACAGTCGTCTAACCTAGTAGCAACCAATGGTTTGGCCCAGACAGCCGTCTAACCTAGTAGCAAACAATGGTGTCATCCAGGCAGTCGTCTAACCTAGTAGCAACCAAAGGTGTCATCCAGACAGTCGTCTAACCTAGTAGCGACCTATGGTTTGGCCCAGACAGTCGTCTAACCTAGTAGCGACCAATGGTTTGGCCCAGACAGTCGTCTAACCTAGTAGCAACCAATGGTGTCATCCAGGCAGTCGTCTAACATATTAGCAACCAAGGGTGTCATCCAGGCAGTCGTCTAACCTAGTAGCAACCAATGGTGTCATCCAGACATTCGTCTAACCTAGTAGCAACCAATGGTGTCATCCACACAGTCGTCTAACCTAGTAGCAACCAATGGTGTCATCCAGGCAGTCGTCTAACCTAGTAGCAACCAATTGTTTGGCCCAGACAGTCGTCTAACCTAGTAGCAACCAATGGTTTGGCCTAGACAGTCGTCTAACCTAGTAGCAACGAATGGTGTCATCCAGACAGTCGTCTAACCTAGTAGTGACCGATGGTTTGGCCCAGACAGTCGTCTAACCTAGTAGCGACCAATGGTTTGGCCCAGACAGTCGTCTAACCTAGTAGCAACCAATGGTGTCATCCAGGCAGTCGTCTAACCTATTAGCAACCAATGGTGTCATCTAGACAGTCGTCTAACCTAGTTGCAACCAATGGTTTGGCCCAGACAGTCGTCTAACCTAGTAGCAACCAATGGTTTGGCCCAGACAATCGTCCAACCTAGTAGCAACCAATGGTTTGGCCCAGACAGTCGTCTAACCTAGTAGCGACCAATGGTTTGGCTCAGACAGTCGTCTAACCTAGTAGCAACCAATGGTTTGGCCCAGACAGTCGTCTAACCTAGTAGCGACCGATGATTTGGCCCAGACAGTTGTCTAACGTAGTAGCAACGAATGGTTTGGCCCAGACAGTCGTCTAACCTAGTGGCAACCAATGGTTTGGCCCAGACCGTCGTCTAACCTAGTAGCGACCGATGGTTTGACCCAGACAGTTGGCTAACCTAGTATCAACCGATGGTTTGGCCCAGACAGTCGTCTAACCTAGTAGCAACCAATGGTTTGGCCCAGACAGTCGTCTAACCTAGTAACGACCAATGGTGTCATCTAGACAGTCGTCTATCCTAGTAGCGACTGATGGTTTGGCCCAGACAGTCGTCTAACCTAGTAGCGACCGATGGTTTGGCCCAGACAGTCGTCTAACCTATTAGCGACCGATGCGATCTCGCATGCAATCGACAATCTGTCTAATCACCCCAGTACGCACACATTAGCGGGGTCAATTCAATGGTGCATAGGGCTTTAAACATACCCATGTCAAAAGACAACTATAATAAGGAAATAAGAACTATTAAGCTAATTGCAAAGGAAAACAATTTCCCGTCAAGCAAAATAGACCAAATTAAAGCCAAACATAAAATAAAGATAAAACGATTCCCAAACCAGACAGTAATGAGAAAAAAATTGCGCGTTTCAACTATGTGAATGCAAACACATATAAAATCACTAATATATTCAAAAAGCAAGGCATAAAAATAGCCTTCACAACGAAAAACACAACCGGTAGACACCTACAAAATAGTAATTGAAATAAACATGACCCGTATTCAAAGTCAGGGGTATATTCTATAACGTGCCAAGACAATGGTTGTCAAGCCAATTACATCGGACAGAGTGGAAGACGAGCAGATACACGTTATAATGAACATAAGAATGCGATAAGATATGGAACACATTCAGCCGTATGCTAACATATGTGTGACGCGGGACACAGCTTTTCTAACATCGAGACGGTCCTAAAAATAATTAATTACGAATCGAAAGGCAGAGCTCTTGACATAAAGGAAGCAATCGAGGTACACCTTGCCAAACGAAACCATCCCAACAATCTAAATCAACATACTTTTAAAGAGAGCTCACCGCTCTTCGCTCTACTAAAAAACACACCCTGTCGGAAACAAGACACAACTTAGCGATATAGGCAAGCTAGATAAAAAAGGGGGGAAATTAGGGGGTTTTAATAGGTTAATGTTATCTGGATCAGGTGTACGATGTACTTTTTTTCTGCAATACACCAAGGCCGGTATTCGCGACAGTATTAAAGGTGCCGGGACGTCCTCAAAGACCGAGCAGCGCTTAGTTTGAATGGCTATTGTTCCATGCGTGGCGAGGAATGTTCCACAGTCTTCAATAACATACATCTTATCTAGATTTGGAAACACCCCACAAAAACACATTGCACTGACTTCTCACAGCACATATGAACAGGGGGGAGAAAGGAAAAACCAGTGTCGTTGAGATAACATCCCATTTCAGTCGCCCACACCTGGAGTAAGAGTGAACACGAAACTTCGCGTAGCCCCAGCGAGGAAGACAACCAGATCAGTAGTAGCCTGCAATATTACAGTTTATCCATAGTTGATATTTTACAACCATATAGTCACTCCAGATAGACAAACTCCGGATTTCTATCTCCATTTCAGCATTTCACCTATCATATAGACTACAATTAGCATAAACCGACAGTTGAGTTACCAATACTGCAAATAAACAATTGTACATATTGTAAATATTTTCACCTGTATTTTCAAACATAGATTTTATACCCTAAGTGTAATGGATCTGATGATGATCGCTTGACGATCGAAACTGGTCATCCTAGTGTATTTATTAATCTCATGCAATTTATTTAAGGATTAGAGCATAACCCAGCTCTTATGGGTACATTCGTGTTGACCGACTGAAAAGCACTAAACTTTTGTTTTTATTAATTATAATTTAAATAATTAAAATGAAATAATAAACAAGTAGTTCCGTGAAGAACTATACAGCCTATTTTCATATATCCTACTTATGTTAATTGCCTCTATCAACATACATAATTTAGTTTGATTGCTGTAATAGATTCGTCGATATTGAGAACCGACAAAATATTCGGATGGTCGCCATGTTGGACTTTATATATGTATTTCCTAGAGTTAAGTACTGTTACATGAAGATTATTGTGTACGTGTAGCATTCAAACTTCAATTGCATGATTAGGACACAAGAAGTAACAACGAGATTTTAAAATTTCGTACAGCTGCCGTCTTGTGGTTACGGAAACAATTGAAATAAATTAGATGCCAGAGGATTAACATTCATATAAGGATTTACTGTACCAAGTTTCACTGCACTCAGATGGTTAAATTGCGACAAACCTCCATGTGAATATTTATATTTCGCGTCGCCGCCATGTTGGATTTGTGATCACCAGGTTATTGAAAGTCCTATAGGCGAACTTATGTTCATAGCCCCTATCAACATAAAAATATTCAGTTTGATTGCTATAATAGATTCGTAGATATTCAGAGCCGTCTAAATATGTCGGATGGTCGCCAAGTTGAATTGTTAAAAGTATAGGCCATAGAGTCATGTACCATTAAAGGTAAATTATTGCGTAGGTTCATTATTCAAACTTTCAATTCAATCGCATGATTACGACACAAGAAGTAAAAACTTAATTTTAAAATTCTCACAGCCGCCATCTTGAGGTTATGTAAACAATTGAAATAAATTAGATACCAATGCATTACAATGTGTATAAACATTTCCTGTACCAAGATTCATTGCGTTTGGAACATTAAATCGCGAGAAAGGTCTATTTAAATTTTCAAAATCGCTTGGCCGCCATGTTCGTTTTGTAGTTAACCGGTTTTTGAACATCTTGTAGATGAACTTCCAGTAGTGCCCTATATCTGCGTACAAAATTTCAGGGTGATACCGCTAATAGTTTCAGAGATATAGAATGCCGGTGAAATATTTCGCACAGCCGCCATCTTTTGGTTATGTAAACAATTGAACGAAGTTAGATGTCGGTGCATTACAAAGTGTATAAACATATACCGTACCAAGTTTTATTGCGTTTGGTTGGTTAAATCGCGAGAAACGTCTATTTAAACGTCGCAACTTCGCATGGCCGCCATGTTGGTTTTGTAGTTACCAGTTTTTCAAGAGTCACATAGGTGAACGTCTAGTACCTCCCTTTATCACCGTAAAAATTCCAGGGTGATATCGGTAATAGTTTCGGAGATATTGATTGCTGGTGTAATATTTCGCACAGCCGCCATGTTGGATTGGTGAGACGTAACAAAATTTGAAGGGCACGGTCGAGGTTGCCCGGAACAGTGCTAGGAACTTACCGAGTTTCATTGAAATCGCTCCAGCCGTTTAGAATTTATTAGGGACACACACACACACACCTCACACACACACGCACACACACACGGACAACAGGTGATCTCATAGACCTATTTTTTCAAAATTGAAAATAGGCTAAAAATGAGAAAAATCCTTGGACCAAGAACAAAATATGGTGTACATTATCCAAAGCCTAATACAGAAATATACAAAATAAATTCCAAAATCACAGACTCAATGCGTATGCAAAGAATCCAATTTATGGGACACATAGATAGAAACAGACTGACACACAAAGCACATACTTTCTTAAGGGGATTCACCACTGAAAAGAATGAAAAATCATGAAATTTTCAAAATGAAATTTTTGCCTTATTTTGTCATTTGGAACCTACTGAACAAGATATATTACCCTAAGACCTACATATCTTAACCCTAAGTATGAAAAAAATAACATTTTTTGCATACGCGTCAATGGCCAAAATTTCACATTTTTACTAGATTCCTTATTTTTTGCTAAACACATCATAATCTTTATTTCTTTGATATATTTTCATTATAAATATGTAAACCACATATTTAGATCTTGTATACACATATTCAATAATTGTACTGTTTTATTTTCATTAGGTACTCTTTGGTAAAGAAGAAGAAGTAGTAATAGTATAAAAACAAAACAACTTGTGTTCTGTCATCTGTCATTCTGCTGTTGAGTTTCAGGTTGCTTGTTTTGAGTAAAGTTTAGTTCAGTTTTATACCATAAAATATGGGAAGAGTCTAGAATACAAGAAAAAAAAATGTTGCTAGAAGAAATAAGGACAATATTGCAAAGCGGTATGAGGTGCAACCTGCAAGTCTTGTAAGTATTGATACAGACACAGGTATCAATGATGAAAGTGGGGTTATGTTACTACCCAATGATGATGTTACTGTACAAAGTACATCTGAACCAGGTACCTCATGTTCTAATAATGAGAACGAAGTTCCCGATAATCCTACAGGATTCGCGCTTTACAATAGCTATAACACAGAAGTCACATTTGACGATAATGCGCCTAACTATATTTTGGTAGATGGAAACAAACTATCAAATTTTATGGAAACATTTCCTTGTCCTGAGTGTGCAGCGAACCTTCAAGTCCTTCAAAGTTGAGACATGCACAGCTTGAGGAAGAAAACAGGAAAATAGAAGCGGAGGGGAAAACATATGGAGCCGGTGAATTTTGAACGTCAACGACCCAACTCTGTTTTATTTTACGATGTATATATATATATATATATATATATATATATATATATATATATATATATATTGAACCCTTTATCCACAGGCTGTATAAAGGATTCTAATAATTATTCATCATCTTTTGATACATTTCTACAGACAGCAGATATGAGAGCCAGACGGTGTTGGGAAATATTGACACAATGGTTTAAGCTCCTGTGGTATTTTAGGAAGAAGCATAAATATTCTTGGCACATAGGACAGGTGCAACGTTTAGCGCGGAGACGGCTTGGGCACGCACATTATGGCCTGTTGCTATGAAGGTTGGCGCCAAGAAGAAAATCGAATTCTACGAGGCAATTGGTCAATCTTCATGTTAACCACTCCCTACTGCAGAAATACATGTAAAAGCGCGCAAAAACATACAAGAGTCTGGGCCAATAATATCAAGACGCCTTGTTTTAACGGCAACTCGGCTTGATAACGCACCCTGGTGGATTAACGCGGGAGTTATCTACAGATTAATTCCACGATCGATTCGAGCCGGCTACGGCATAATCGTAACCTCCACATCGCTACGAACTCAATGATACCGATCGCATGCTAGTCTGATAATTATTATGGAATATTTTCTCATAAATCCCCTTCCACACCTACCCTAGTCAATTTCATTTATAAGGATCCAGGATGCTTCGAGAGAATCACTTATATTCGTGCGTCTGAGGACGTAACGTCATACACTTATTTTTGTGCGTCTGAGGACGTAAGGTTTACACTCTTTAATTCGTGCGTCTGATAACGTGACGTTGATTTTTATTTGAACATGGAACAGTTTCGTCAAGTTATAAGTATAACTTCAGTGATTTATTTGTAGTCCCAGCACTACCAGTAGGACTAGTTCATCGAAATAATTCACCAAATAGACTGTCAAGGAATTTAGTACCTGATAGGTGAATGTAGTAGGAAATATATCGTGTGTGTATCTGACAAAACTTTATTTAATTCAGCACGAGATGACGTCTAAGAACGAGACCGGATCTTGGAACCAGCAGGACATTTGCCAGAAGATGTCGATGACGAGATAAACATCTTAAAGGAGATCGCTGCAGACGTTTCCTTGATGCTGTTTTAAAAAGAATGAGTACAAATGAATTTATTTATTTATTAAATCAGCTATGGTATTATGGGACATATTTTGTAGATATTTGTTTGCTTGTTTGGTAATGTAGATATTAGCTCTTGTTTTACTGACACATTAAATATGGGACAAGCCGAGCGTTGTGTAATTTGTAAATATTATGATATGTGTTTTGTTCAACTTTACGGGGCGACGCGCAGCTCGTGCTCGCGTTCGCGTGCGTAAATCGCGGTCAAGCATTATTATTCGGAGGTATGCCTTATAACAAAAATGGAACTGAATTAATTTTGAGATTAAAAATAGAATTTGGAGGGTAAAGATTATTTGTGAGTAGAATTTTATGACGGATCAGGATTATTTTGATAGTTGCTTTTTCAGCAGATCTGAATGGGATGGCACTTTGCACCCGAGTTTTTGTTGTGTATTTTTGTTAATGTGTCAATGGACGCAATATTGTTGATCTGTTTTGAGCCAACCCAGTGATATATGTATGAGAGTCAGTCCAAGCTTTTGGGTCGTTGTGTGATTTTTATGATGTGCTAGCGAGAATATATCATGGTGATTATTCTGACTTGCTCCACATTAACCCAGGTCATGACCTCGCGAGGCTGGACTTGTGGTATATATTTGTGTTTTCTTGCCATCCAAGGGGATGAGTGAGATAGTTGGCGTTTCCAGAGGGAAACTGCACCTGGCTTGAGCGACTGAGAGAGATAATTGAGACAGTGTTGACTCATACAAGAGGGGCGCGCTCAAATCAGATAACGTGACTTGTTATTAGTAACAGGCTTGGATCCTGCACGTCAATTTTGGACGTTGTTTAAATTCACAAAACCTGATCGGTTATAATGAGTATTGATTGATTAAATGGGTGCTGTCCATAGTTGTAAGGTAGCTTCCGAAACTCGTGCTTGTCTGGCGTTTTATAAAAATGTAAACATAGTTTTTAGCCGTTAGGCTTGTATTTTGTTGTTGTTGGTTCAATTTTTGTGTGTTTGTTTTACGCGTTCTATGACCCGTGCCAACCTAGGGTGCGCGAGGCTATGTTCCCATGTTATGATGAGAGCGTTTTGGCCTATTTCTGGCATGCTCATTTTGTTCATTTATGTGCTCTGGCACCAGCTGGAATCTCAGGGAGATTCGTCATATTTTTGTATTATTAGATCTTGCATGTGTCAGTAGTAATTATAGTGTATTAATTAAGGGTGGGTCCCATAGCCATAGTGTGATTTAAAAGATGCAACTCCGTGAGTAACATGACAGTTTCAGTTGTAAACGGACTCGCATCAGTACTCAGTTTCTTATTAACGAGCAGTACACCACACATTATATAAAATTCATGACCAGGATAAATGGACTTGTATCCATATGTTGTGACGAGTGAGTTCTTACCGCTCAAAGTTTATGTTATGATTAATTATTTGTGTGAAGCTGTATTCACATTGTCTTGTTGTGACGAGCGAGTTCCTACCGCTCAGTGTTATATTTATTTTATTAGGGGGTGAAAGTCAGGGAGGATTTCTTTTATTTATTATTATGCACATAATTTTCAGTCATTAAATTTCTTTTATTCTACTTGTTATTCCATTTATTTCTAGTATAGCCTCTGTCATGGACCTTTCTATTCATTAGAGCATGTGTTTTTTAAGCGACGTTTGCTGTGTAACGCAGTCTGGACTGAACACGACCCCGTAGATGAATCTTGAGAAAAACCATGTTTTATTGAAGGGTGCAATTTTTTTTTTTTATTGAACACTGATATGATAATGTGACCTAATATTGATGTATAATATCTACAAGCTTTTGACCTAATATATTGTGTAAATTTATTTCACAACCATAAACTAAAAAAAACCTTGAAATATTAGTGTTGAACATACGTTTACTTTGAAACGCTATTTTCCGAAAGTTTGAATTTCGACAAATGTTCAGACACAAATCGATATATCTTGAGAACCAATTGAGATAGAGAGTTCATATTTTCACCACATGTTCAGTAGATTTTTTACTAAATATTTATGTAGAATTAGATTTTTAGGTGAATATGTTGCTTAGAAAAATAATTTTATATATATGCATGTTTTTTTAGTCTAAAGTTTACTCTATGATGGTTTGAAAACCACTAATGCTACCATGATAAATCTACCTAAATATTTAGATTAGATCATTATCTCAAAATGAGACCATGAGCAGTGCAATATTTTGGATAGTTTCTTAGATATATAATTTTGAAATATGGTCTACTACACACTAGAAAAAACTAGTTAAGCCATTTTTATTTTGTATTTCAAAAAAAGTATTTTTTCAGTGGTGAATCCCCTTAAAGAACAAGACTACTAGACCGAATTAGTATAAATTTACAGAAATAGACTTAAAGGAATCAGAATCACCAAACTTACATGTTCGGAAAGAAATCAGGAAGATCACTCAGACGCGGGATTTCGAGGAAGAAGAGAAGAAGACTACATACACAACATCAATGGACAGAGCAACGGAAACAGACCCACTCGTTGCGAATGAAGGAATACTGGGCCAACAGGAAGGCTAGCAAGTGTTGATTTCGCGTGGTCCTAAGCGACCCTTTCGTGAATAATAATAATAATAATAATAATAATAATAATAATAATAATAATAATAATAATAATCTATTATATAAAACTTAGTGTCCTGACTGACTGACTGACTGACTCATCATCGCCCAGCCAAAACTATTAAAGTTAGAAACATGAAATTTTGGGAATATGTTCGCTGTAAGTCGAAGACGCCCACTAAGGAAGGGTTTTTGGATATTCAGGTTCTAAAGGGGAGTTAAGGGGGTACACCTGCATTTCATTGAATAACAATATCTCCGGATTGCTTTCATTGGGGGATTTGATACTCGGCATATAAACTCATCATTAAAAATAAGAAGATACGTGTCTGAGGGTTTTTCGATGTGGTGTATATTATGAGGTGAAAGGGGTGAAAAGTGGTGGTTGAAGGTTTCCTAACCGAGCGTGTATCTCTTAAACGACGTAGGCGAGGAGTTTGGAACTCAGCGGAAAAAAATCAGCATAAAAATCACAAAATAGGTGTTTTACCGTTTTCTTCATAAATCCAATATCAGGGGCCCATGGGGAGGGGTGAAATTATGAGGGGGGGGGGGAACGTAATATGTCTGAGTGTAAAATTATTCATGGCCTATGTTGTAGACAATAACACATAACATCTTTTTTGTCTCTTGCTATTTCATCATACGACGAATACTTAGGGAGTTATTAATGATTTTGTACTTTCTGGCCGTAATTTTCTAAGTCCCAGGAATGACATAAAAATTGATTCGAATGAAATTTCGAAAAATAGTTTTTTTAATACTTTTATTATATTTTTCACGTCTTTTAGGGTCCGAAACCAACATGATATTTTGATGTTTTTTTTTTCGTCCCATGCATTTTTGGTTTCAGGTGATAGAATTATTTTCCACTAGGACCGATGCTTATCTTCTTTGTATATATAATTCTTCGACACGTGTGTATGTGACTGAACTCCTCCTAAACGACTGAACCGATTTTGATGGAATTTGGTATGTATATTAGGGTGGGTCCATGTATGGTTTAGATTCACAATCTGACCCTGTAGGTGGAATGAACACAATTTTAGAACCACAATTTACACACAATTTTAGAACCACAATATACAGTCAAAAACAGTCGTCAAGGAAACCACTAGCCTTGGCCTTCGTGAAAGCTGATATCTTTGGACGGTTTATCTCTGCACGTTAGAGCCACCTGGTCGCAACCTGTGTAACTACCGCCATAACATACACTCCGCCCGTGGCGGAAAGTTGTGTTTCATACCAAAGGTGGCAGTGATGTCGAATTCTAATGTTTGTCTCTGCACGTTAGAGCGTTTCAAAGTCCCCTATGCGTTCATATACCATTTATTCGATTGCGATGAAACTTGGGTGAGATGTTGAGCGCACTCCAGGGAAGGTGTTTGGCTTAGTAAATCCATTTTACAATAGATAGTGCACGACTAGATTCAACAAATGAGTGACGACGCGCGAAGCGTTTCAAAAAGATCCCGTATGCGTTCAAATACCATTCATCCGATTGCAATGAAACTTGGATGAGATGTTGTGTACACTTACGTGAGGGTTTCTAACTTAGTAAATCCATTTCACAGGAGGTTGCGGACGAGTAGATTCAACAAATGACTGACGACGCGCGAAGCGTTTCAATAAGGTCCGTATGCGTTCAAATACCATTTGTCCGATTACGATGAAACTTGGGTGAGATGATGTGTACACCCTACGGAAGGTTTCTGGCTTAATAAATACATTTTGCAATAGGTAGCGCACGAGTAGATTCAACAAATGAGTGACGACACGCGAATCATTTCAAAAATGTACCGTATGCGACCATAAACCATTTATCCGATTGCGATGAAACTTCGGTGAATTGTTGTGTACACTTCATTAAAGGTTTCTGGTTTAGTACATTCATTTTACAATAGGTAGCACACGAGTAGATTTAACAAATGTGCGATGGCGCGTGAATCGTTTCCACAATGTTCCGTATGTGGTCCTATATCATTCATCCGATTGCGATGAAACCTTGGTGAATCATTGAGTACACTCCAGAGAAGGTTTCAGACTTAGTAAATCTATTTTACATTAGGTAGCGAATGAGCAGATTCAACAAATGAGTGACGGCACGCGAATCGTTTAAAGAAAATCCCGTATGCGTTCATAAGCCATTCATCCGATTCCGATGAAAATTTGATGAGTTGTTGTGTACACGCCAGGGAAGGTGTTCAACTTGCTAAATCTATTTTACAATATTGGTAGCGCACGAGTAGATGTAACAAATGAGTGACGGCGCGCGAAGCGTTCCAACAAAATCCCGTATGCGTTCATATACTATTCACCGATTACGATGAAATTTTGATGAGTTGTTGTGTACACTTACGTGAAGCTTTCTAACTTAGTAAATCCATTTCACAGTTGGTAGAGCACGAGTAGATTCAACAAATGAGTGACAGCGCACGAATCATTTAAACAGAATCCCGTATGCCATTTATACGATTGCGATGAAACTTTGGAGAGTTGTTGTGCACGCTCCCACGAATGTTTCTAGATTAGTTAATTCATTTCACGGTAGTTTAGAGGCAGTTAAGGGAAATTGAAAAATAAAAGTGTGTCTAAAAGCACTTCAAGAAACAAAGTTACAACACTTTCTTTGATTGGCAGGACAACGTCTGCCGGGTCAGCTAGTAATAATAATAATAAGAAGAAATAATAAAAAGCGAAATTATTAAACTAAAAAACAAATTAAATGGATAGCCTTCAAATAAAATAAAAACGTGGTGTAGTAGCTAGCTCTCTTGGCTGTCGCTCTGGAGTTCCGGGTTCAATTCCCGACTCTACCAAGAAATTTGATTCTGGTCTGAGGGCTGGAACGGGGAATAACACAGCCTCGTGAGGCAAAACTGAGAAGAGACCGGTTCAATTCCTACCTCAGCCATCCTGGAAGTGGTGTACCGTATTTCCCACTTCTACTCCAGGAAAATGCCGGGATGGTGCCTAACTAAAGACCACGGCTGTCTCCTTTACAATACTCACCTTAATAACAAATACACACTCGAGAACAGACATCACAGTGACATGGATTATACACACACCCAAGTACACGGGGCTAAATGACCACAATGTCGCAAAGCCCCTAAAGAATCAACTACAACAATATAAATTGTTCAGGTACTGTACATTGGGTTGCCTACAGCTAGATGTGCAGTTTAAACCCCCTGATGTGTTAGCAACTTTTCTGACGAAAACGTGTAGCGGGATAATCGAGTTTAAAGGCAAAACGTCGAGGGAGTAAATCTGCAGCTTTCGCCTGTGGATTATATCGTCTTGCTGCACATCTAAAGCTGAGAATTAAAGGACAAATCAGGGGTAAAACTGCAGATCTTTCCCAAACCAATTATTACTGTAGGCAGTCATACTCTCTGCTTGTGGTTACATCCTATGCTCGTACACAAACATCCATTCTATTAACAATTCTTCTCAGAACTATGAAACCCAAAGGCTTGAGCACATTCTCGCTGATCATAGAAGGCGTAAGTAAATCCCAATGCTTGAGTGTGTGTACATGTTTATAATTTAAACTTTAAGTTTGATATTCTATGTACGGTAAATGTATATCTACCCCTTATTATTCCCGATTTAATGAGGTCGGGGATGAGAAGCCATGAATTTCTATGTGACGAGTGTTTTTTGGGCTGGTTTCCCTACCTGACGTCAGTATCACGAGAGGAGGTAATGAGGGATGAATAATGAATTATTAACAATTTAAAAAAAACTTGTAGTTTTACGTGACCGGAGCCTCCGTGGCTTAGGCGGCAGCACGCTTGCCTCTCACCGCTGGGTCCGTGGTTCAAATCCCGGTCACTCCATGTGAGATCTGTGCTGGACAAAACGGAGGCAGACAGGTTTTTCTCCGGGTACTCCGGTTTTCCCTGTCACAATTTCATTCCAGCAACACTCTCCACTATCATTTCATTTCATCTGTCATGCATTTAATCATTGCCCCAGAGGAGTGCGTCAGGCCTCGGTAGCCGGCACAGTTCATATCCTCGCCGCTAGATGGGGGCTTCATTCATTCCATTCCTGACCCGGTCGGAGACTGGAAGCAGGCTGTGGATTTTCATTTCATGTAGTTTTACGTGACCATCAATCTCGCAATCATGTACCACGGGACCTCCAGTTTTACGTGGAATCCAAACCACAGGCCGTGATATTTCACTTCGAAAATCTCATATGCATTGACCGGGAATCGAACACGGTCCGCAATATTAATAGGGAAGCAGTTTGACAACATAAGAATGAAACATTATGGAGTTTGAAGCCATTTTTCAGTGTTTCCTTAGTAAACAAATGTTTGGTGCTTTTCAGTCGGTCAACACGAATATACCGTATCCAAGAGAGTTGGGTAATACCCTAATCCAGAAAATATTACATTTATAAATTTCATGTAATTTTTTTCAGGATTAGGGTATTGCCCAACTCTTTTGGGAACATTCGTGTTGACCGACTGAAAAGCACCAAACTTTTGATTTTATAAGAATGAAACTGGGCCAGGAGTTGGAAGAAAGCATTCATGGTCTATTTGAAGGTACCGTCCAAACATTTGGTTGGATTTAAAAATGGGATACCACAGAATACCATTCCAAGGACTGTCGAAGGTGGTGGGTGTCCACTAAGTCCATAGACGGTTGCTTGTTTCCTCAGTTTAGGGGCTGCGACAACGCGGTCATGTAGCCCCGTGTACTTTGGGTGTGCGTAAAATCTGTCTGATAACCGGTGTTAATTGTGAAGGTTGTGTAACACTTCGACCGAGTTCAAGTGAACGTTCGCTCTCAATCAGTGTGTGGTCAGGTACATCGCTGCTTACTCCTCATGATTATGATTCAAAAGGTACTTGGCGAAACACCAAACCAAGAGCTTAATTTGACCTGTTTCCACGACTAGATAACCGTGGAAAGTAAGGAACACTCAGAGCTGAGACAGCTGTAGCTCTATTAAGTTCTAACTTCGCCACCAGGTGCCGGTTGCGGTGGCATCTAGTAGCCAAGTTCACAGCTAGGTGTCGTTAACGGTAGCATTTGGTACTTGAAATTGATCGTCTGCAGTCCTTGCCTAAATTACAGGTAACACACATTAATACAGCTATGACGTAGTGGTTGCGTACGTTGGACAGTAACAGGGAATTCGTGGGTTTGAGACCAAGTTCGGTTATCAAGCTTGGGATATTTTTCAATTACATCGAAGCTCTATAGAGAAGAAGATATGTGTGGTTAAATCTATAGGAAGTTTCAACTCCGTTGCATAGGTCTAACTGTGAAGGCGAAGGGTTTGTTTAGACAGCCCATATGGCAAGAGGCACTTGTGGACCATTCAGGTCAAGTGCCCCTATTCATATTCTCTCACAGTCAGTCTCCGAATTTAATTAGTTGGAACTGTGTATATCTCCGGCTTTAAATACTTATAAACAAACCATAACACGTGACACCCTCAGGCTTCTCATTAGAGCTACATTTATTTTCACTATACTCGTATTGTTTCTATAAGTGTTAACCATTAGCAGGAATGCGTTGAGGCACAACGGAAAACCGAGAACTTACTGTGATTGCTCCTTCACAATTCAAATGGATAAATTATTCCTTTTCTTTTTATTTTCTCTCTCTTATTCTAATTCTAATTCTTATTCTTATTCTTATTCCTATTCCTATTCTAATTCTAATTCTTATTCTTATTCTTATTCCTATTCCTATTCCTATTCTTATTCTTATTCTTATTCCTATTCCTAATCTAATTCTTATTCTTATTCTTATGCATATTCCTATTCTAATTCTTATTCTTATTCTTCTTCCTACTCTTCTTCCTATTTCTATTGTACCCGATTGTCACCATGTGGACCATGTGTTCGTATCCCAACTAGCTCACGGTCTTTCGAGGTATGGGACGTTCCTGCCCACAATACGACCACATGCTCAGGATTTGAGTCTACCAGGTAACTACTCTACAGGAAATACACAACATTCCTAAAAATAAAACATTTACTGGTCTAAAATCATGGCTATACAACAAATACAAATCAAAGGACAAATTACATTTAATTCCCACAAATAAAATAGGGTTATTCTGTGAGCTTTCTTCGTAAAAATAGTGCTACACTGCACTCAAACCTAATTCTAACATCCTGTCAATAATAGTTCAGATTACAAGGTTTCCATAGTGTTCATCATGTGACACAATTTTAGTTAATGGGAGTATCTTAACACAAAAATCACATGTCACATAAAATGATATTACTAAGACATTATTCCGTCTCTTACGGCATTTACTTTAACTAGCAAAAATTCATTATATTCTGCATTTATTAACAAATATTTGTTGTGTCGTGCGAATCATCTTCCTTCTTTCCATCCCTATGAACGATCTAGGACAGTGGTACATGCTCCTTAAAAAAAAAAAAACATGGATAGAATATTTTATAGTTTCACCATATAACGATTTTCTGGGTCTTGTCGGGCTTACCATAGTTACAACTGTGTCATGTTCTGGGAAAAACACATACCCGTATGCATAAATTAGCATGAACTGGCAAAATGCATTTTAAAGAAGATGCCTACATTATTTTGGTTCAGCTTTTCTCCTCAGAGGATAACTTCGCCAAATATTATCTGATTTCTATGATCCAACAACGTATGTGACTTGCCACACACCATTCAATTCAATTGGCATCATTATAACACTCATATCTTAATTGCATATTTAAATACCGAGATTCCTCAGTGTCCTACTGTGACTGTAACTGACAAGGGATCGGTCGACGGACCTTTCTCCCCCTCAGCAGGCCATAAAATTCGTTCCAGCTGGCTAACCAAGATGGCCGCCACGGAAATGGTCTGCAATACCTCTCTCTCTCTATTGTCAAGGTCAAACTTGTTTACAATTATATAACAGTACAGATACGCTAGGCGTGATTCCGAAGTAATTGAGTCATTTAATTAATTAACACCTATCTTTATAGTGTATTTGGGCTCAAATGGCTCCTTAATAAACATTCATGGCTGGGGTGGAATTCTAGTGATAGCCTTGCCGTTCTAAGGTGATTATTTGTGGCTTTAAGACGCGCATCATAATGAAACCCCACGGTTTTCACCAGCAGCTGTCAGTAATAATATCAGGAAACCTGCGTTCCTAGACGACGAATATGATCCTACCTCTCAGGGTAGACCATTGGTACAAATGCTCACCGCGTCTCGACGGACGTCAATAGTGGCCATAATTCATGCAAGCGTTGGAAATAGACAGGATCTATCCAAATCGCTGCGTATAATACAGTATGCACAAAGGCGATACTCCTCGAAGATTCAGCCAACTCTTCACCTAACGCGCAAGCTATACTAGTCAATCCCCGCGATTATCTTACGTAAATCACTGGATTCTACGTTAATCTGCACGCTATACATGCGGCTCAAACAATCTTTCACATAGATGACTCCATTATTAAGGCACCTGCGTTCTCTCCGTCATACTACTTAAGCCAAAGCTTTACATAGCTCCTAACACAAATGTATAAATTTACTGGCTTACTTTAATTTAATGGTCCCCAAACATAATCCTAAGGATTGACCATGTCAAATATTCATTCAAATTTTCACTGACACTGAAAAAGCTCTCGTATTTCGCTATATTCCACGTTACACTTTTACTGTTTACCAAATTACAGTATCTTTAAATTAGACATGACACTATTTGAACATTATTTAGGCCAAATTTGCCCATTACTTTATTGTTGCCGACCCCAGTTTATTATTATTATTCATTTACCGTTACCGTTAGATCCATCACTATTTTTGACCTAAAGGGTCCTAAACAAATCACCTTCCAAGCCATACTTTATTCAAGACGAGTGGTGAAAACTCGTTCAGTAAGTGACTATTACATCTTTAATCTCAAAGTGATAAATCGTTACATGGTGAACTATTCAGTTATAAGGATATAATTGCATGTGTACTCACTTTTTCCTTCTTGCTGGAAAATGCCAGCTCTTCAGCTTAAGCGCTACCATGATGATTGGTTTAAGCCATCATGATATCCTTAACACAACACTGAGATTCACACACTTGCCACATGATACACATATTTTTATAAGTGGCCTTTACCACTGCTTTACACTGATTATTAACCATTAGACACATGAACACTTTAAATCATTATTTCACAATTTATGTACACTTTATCCACTAGTTCACATGTTGATCCTTAATCCGGACTTCTCCTACGCTTGATCTCAGAGATGCGATGCAATTATGACAACCGCTGGTCTACGTGAAATCTAGTAGCGTTTTACGGATGTTCGATCCTCGTTCCCTGCAATCTCGTTCAGCTCACTATCCTGGTTAGGTGGCAATGACTTCCACGCTCCCATCACTGTAGTGATCCTGATGATAATGTCATACAATTCTGACAATACCTCCCGGTATAAGAACTGTTCGAAAACATTATAAGTTCCTTTTCGCTGTAGCGAATTTATATCTGCGTCAGATAATAGATAACTATCTGTATTACTTTACTTTCGACGCAATTCATGATTACTTATGAAGCTTATAACTTGCTTCCATTGTCTTCAACGGCGGAGCGTTGATACTTTAGTACTTGGCGTGCTTACTGTAGAGCGAATGTAGACAAAAGACTTCTAACTCTCAACTGCTGTAGGTCAACTAACAACTTTCAACTCGAGCGACTGTAGATCAACTGACTTTGCGTGGGCTGCTCCCCCTTATAAAGGTTTCTTGCACAAAATAGTCCACGGGACACGTGAGAGCGACTCCCTTCTTGAAATAATCCCTCTTCAGCCGAAATGACATCTGCATCTTGTTTACTTAGGTGTGGAGGTTTCAAAAACATTCGCGTGCCGGCGATCGCTTCGGCCAATTAATTACAATTAATTGCCTTAGTTCAGCGCGTTATGACGACACGGTGGGGGTTCCCCGCTGGCTGGTTACAGTATCCCTGCTCTTGAGCGTGAGTTAGGTTGTAATGCGGTCATTTGGAGATATAGGCATCAATTTAGGTGAAAAACCACTCCTAAATTACCTTTTCGTGAATATATTCATCTGTGTGTATATTTCAATGCATTACAATGCTCCATTTAGCTGTAATTAATTAATTTCCTTGTGCATGCGGTCCCGCCATAGCTTGCCCCGTTGTCGAGTGGTGGATACCCGGGTCATTAATTTTGAGCTGTCTCCCCGCTCCAGACATAAGTAGTGCGGTAGGCGCCGAAATTCTGCACCCGCTTGTTAAGGATCATTTGTAAACTGCCAAACTCGCCTTCTCTCGTTTTCGTATGCTCTGAAAACGTATATTTCCTTTGCATTTGGCTACAATTCTTCCCTTAAATTGCTATGATTTTCACGTATAAATCGTGAAATCACGCTAGACTATTATATGTCAGTATACCTCTCATTGCTCTGTGGGTTCCCTATAATTGCTCCCCCTTAGAGACCAATGGTTCGACCCTAGGCATAACCATGTGCCTGGTCTTCTCTGATGAGACCTGAGTTCGATGCCAGACTGCCGTGACTAATTGGGCACATCTTTCTCCTGCTAAGCTCGAAAAATTCATTTCATAAGTGAATTTTTCGGGCCTATCAGCTGGCATCAACTCCATGCAGTATTTACTTTAAGCGGTCATTGCTCTCGGCAATGGGCTTTCTCGTTCCCCACACCACTCTGTCTGCTGTCTCGTAGACTCTCGTTCTCCCTTCTCAATTGTTCATTCATCCCCCTTAGCTCCACAGCGGCTTCCCTCAACTGGTCATAAAGTTCCTGCAGTAGACAGCTGCATTCTTCCCTCGTGTCCGCTGGGTTGGCGAGCTGGTTGCTTCGCTTCGACCCTTCTTGAGCCTGCAAGCTTTTCTCAAAAATCTTTCCGTGCATACGTAATGATTCCCCGTTCACTTGGGTGTGCATAGCTTGTTCCTCTCTCGCATCATAGTCTTCTGGTGGACTATATAGTTTCAAGTTAGCTGCGTTTACCACAACCTCTCTACCTGTTGCTTCATCTTTGACCCGATATGCATTATTTTGCAGATCCCTTATAATCAAGTAGGGTCCGTAGTAGGCATGCTGAAATTTCTTATATTTCCTGCTCTCTGGATCTGAACTGGCGGGTTTCTTCAGTAAGACGTATTCTCCCACGAGTAACGGTCTGTGATAGCGTTTCCTCCTGTTTCTCCGCTGTCGTCTATCTGCTTGTTTCTTGAGATACTCGAACGTCCTCTGGATCCTCAACTCACGTCCAAGTTGTGCATCGATGGGTGTCTGGATGACATTATTCCATGGCCTCTCTGGTCTTCTATCGAGATGTAGGCTCACTGGCACCTCTCCTGTCGCTTCGTGCACGGTATTGTTGATACAATATTCAATAATCTCAAGTACGTCAATCCATCTCCAATTCTCAGTAGAGCAATATATCTTCATGTATTTTTGCAGTTCCCTCATAACTCTCTCAGCGGAATTCGACTCCGGGTGTCGAACCGTGGACAAAATCTGTCTTATGCCCAGATTTTCCAACTCCCTGCGAAATTCTACGCTGGTAAAACAACTTCCATGATCAGATAAGATGTTTTCTGGCTGTCCTAATATAGGAATGATTCTTTCCTTCAGCCTCTTAAGTACCTGTTTTGTACTGGTTTTCTGAATTGGACACAGGACTACCATTTTGGAAAACACGTCTAGTGCAACTAGGATGTGTTTATTTCCTCTTCTAGCTCTAGGAAGGGGCCCAAAGTTGTCCAGCGCCAGGAGCTGACATGGCTTCTCTGGTAAGAGTGGTATAGGTTTCTGCCTCATTAAGTACGAGTTAGGCTTTACTCGTTGGCACATATCACATGTCCTGATAGTATTTCTGACTGTTTCTCTAAGTTTTGGCCAAATAAATGCCTCTTTAAGCAGGGCAACAGTCTTATCTACACCGGAGTGTCCAAAAGCTCGGTGTGCTAGCCATACTAGCCTTCTCTGCAATGCTGGTGGTACAACAATCCTGGGTTTGGTGTGGTCAGAGTCGCTCCATTTATGTAGCATCTGGTTAAACCATAGATATTCCGTTGACAGTGCTTCAGCTTCCACATACATCGGGGTTCCTCTATCCAGCTTTCCCTCGAAGTAATTAATCATCAACCGTATCCAGGGATCTTCACGTTGAAAAACGGTGATGTTCCTCAGATCATCTAAGGTCTTCTGATCTCTATCTTCTATCTCGATAGCTAGAGCTTCTTCTTCCTCTGCTGTAGGGTATCTGCTTAGCAAGTCAGGTATGATATTGTCCTTCCCCGGGCAATATTCTATTTCCACTTGAAATTGTTGTATGTACAGGGACCACCTTGTCAGTCTTTGACTCGACAAGTCAGTTTTCAGCAGGAACGTTAGGGCTTTATGGTCTGTTCTCAATATAATTCTAAAACCATAAATCAGCTTGTGCCAATACTGTAAGGCATACAGTATCGCGAGTAGTTCGATCTCCGTGACCGTATAATTCTTTTCATTAGGCTTAAGCCTTCTACTGATAAATGCAATATAAGTTTTCTCCTCTGGCCTGTCCATATTTTCCTGATATAACATAGCTCCAATGCCTATGAAGGATGCGTCAGTCTGGATAATAAATTTCTGAGTGTAGTCAGGATATCCCAATTTTACATAATCTAACAGCATCTGTTTAGATTTCACGAAGGCTTCCTCGCATTGCTCCGTCCATCGCCATCTTCCTCCCTTCTTAAGTAAGTCTTGGAGTGGTGCTACAGTCTCGGTATACTTCGGACAATGGTTTGAAAAGAATCCAATAACGCCTAGATATTGCCTGACGTTCTTTACCTTCGTGGGTCTCGGGAAACGTTTAATGACGTCCAATTTTCCCGGATTAGGTCTGACTCCTTGTGCATCTATTACGTGACCTAGAAATTTAACTTCTCTCTGAGCAAAGTTAGACTTCTTTATATTGACCTTAAAGTTAGCCTGACTTAGGTCATATAACAACTTGCGTAGATCTCTGACATGTTCTTCAACTGTTTCAGAGGTCAGTAGTATATCATCTACGTAGCATATGGTTGTAGCTTTTACTTCTTCGGATAGGTTCCTATCTAGCGCTCGTATCAACGCTCAACCTGCTGTTTTTAATCCAAATGGAAGACGTACGTATGAATACGTGTGCTGGTCAAATAAAAATCCGGTTAATAGACTTGTTTTCTCTTCCAGAGCGAGATGGTGAAAACTTGCCGTCAGGTCAAGATTTGAGAACACAGTCTTTCCTTTGAACCTCCTGAGTACCTCCTTAATGGGCGGTACTTTATCAAATTCCGGTATGACCTTGGAATTCAAATTTCGTAGGTCCAGGCATATCCTCACACTTCCATCCTGTTTCGGTACAACTACCAGCGGGCTGACATAAGGTGTGGCTGTCTTTACAATGACGCCTGCTTCTAGCATTTCCTGTATCGCTTCTTTGACCTTTAAATAATGTTTCTCAGCTACAGGATACGGCTTCTGTTTGAATGGCGTCCAATCGCTGACTTGGAACGCATACTGGAAATTCTTGATCCGGCCAGGTCTCGAATCGAAGACTCCTTTATACTCGAATAGCAGTTCCCTTAGCATTTTCTTATATTCTGGACCAAATTTAGCTTCCTCAATTTTCTCTTCCAGGCATTCTTCAAATTTTGGTTCGAGATCCTTTTCAATGTCTGCGGCCAGTGTTGCCAATTCTTCCTCAATGTCTTCTATTGTCGACACTGCATCCCCAGTCATATCTCCGTATTTATGCCATACGTATTCTTCTGGTCTCGTTTCATTATGCCTTAATGAGAGTTCTAACTCTTCCTTTCCCTCACTTGCGCGAAACATCACAATGTCTTGCGAGAGATCTATAATAACTTTATACTCTCTTATGAAATCCATCCCAACAATGAGGTTATACGGCAGCTTATTCACAAGTAGGAAGCTCTGTGAGAATGTAGATTTCCCTATCTGCAAATCTAAAAATACTTGGTATTTGCATATCATAACTTTATCTGGCATGACACCAGTAGCGGCTGGTGAAGAAAAATTGTGGGTGTGCACTCTTAAAAAAAGTCTAAATTTGATGCATATCTAAGCATACAAAATAACTGTCTCATCACTATGTTACTCTATTTTGTATGCTTAGATATGCATCTAGTGGCACTTGGAGTTGGTTTTTCGACACCTCGATATTTTGCTGTTCTATGTTCCCTCCTGAATGCACAATGAAGCTGTTGTCTGATTTGTTACTTTCCTAGTACTTGTAATTCCAATTCTGCATTCATGTAGGCTTTTGATTGTTCACATTTGTCGATTTTAGTTAGATTTCATTAGAAAGCTACCTATTGCAAAGGGTACCATTTCGACATCCGGAAAAAAATTGACATATCTTCGCGTTTTACATCCCACAGATCCCAAAACCACCGTCAGTTCAAAAGTTAATATTATAATGTATATGTACAGGCCTACATAAAATATAACCATTCAAAATCTCGGTCGGGTTCGCTAACGGGCAAAATCGGACCAAGGGTTTGGAAATGGGGGAGGGGCTGGTGAAATATTGCTATAACTTTCATAGTATTTTAAAAACTGAATCCATTCAAAGTTCGTACTATTTTTGGAATAAGGGCCAAATGCTTATCTTCGTAAGTTTGACCAAAGGGGTGGGGAAAATGGAGTTTTTAGAGAAAAGAAATCATACCTCCCTTAATAGGCACAATATCAAAACAGTTTAAAATGGCCAATACCCCTCTAAAATGTAACAACATTTTTTTGCCTGAAAGAATATTTGATATGACCCACCCTTGCACCAAGGGATGAGCAAAATGTTTCAGGTATTATAAGAAGATGCTGTATGCTAAACATGTGTAACTTTCGTAGGTATACTGTACAACAATTGGCAAATTTAGTGAATTCCAAGCATTTTTCTTTGCCCGGTGAAATCTACCTCCGCTTCCAGCGTGCAGATGGGGATTTTCTTTTCTTGTGCACGTAGCACGACTTTAAGCACGGTAAGCAATACATCCAGTTGGTTAGTTCACAGCCACAAGCCCACTCATACTAACTTGCTGTAACATCATCATGGAATAAGCGATTCCTAACCTTCGCTTTGCACAGGGATGTTTGAATTAAATTCAGGTTTGGAATAGGTCTTCCCATTTCTTATTATATGGCCACCTTTTCTTGCAGAGTAAGTAAGTTGAGACGATGTAATAGCCTGAACAGTAGCGATAATAATCCCGAATCCCACCTCGGCCGTCCTGAAAATGATTTTCGTGGTTTTTCATTTTTATCACTAGGCAAATACCGGGACGGTTCCTTTCAGGCCAACGGTCAAAATCTCTTCTTTGACCCTGAATTAGACCCATGTTTGCGGTCACATGTCACCATCCCCAGTTGCATTTGCTGAAAAAGAGTGTTTGCCTCCCAGACACCATCCTTCCGACGGTAGAGGAATGATTCTAGCTATGTCAGTGGGTGAAGCCAAGCTGGGAGGATAAGCTATCAATTACCTAATAATGCACACGCACTCAAATATTCCACACTTTAGAAACACACTTGTGACAAATACTTGCCACGTCCAAGATCAACAAGATAATAGGCTGCGTTAATCCTCCAAATTACTGGACCTTAAAAATCTGTAAATTATAAAGAAATGTAATGAAACTGAATTCACTGTTACAACTATAGACTATATAATATCATACAGTTGGCTGCATGATTGTGGTTTTTTAAATGCACATTGAAAATCAAATGGCAGTGGCGCTAGCTGCGTAAAGACACAACCTTTCAAACCACTTCAATCTGCGCATGAAACTCTACTTGGTACAAAAATTCACCAACAGATAGTGCGGTAGCTCCTACACGCTAGCGGTCATCGCTTCTTCGTCTGTCAATCAGATGCGACAGGAGCTGGAAAAAAAAAACGGAGCATGCGCAGTACAATTCGCCAGGCAAGGATTTTGCTCCGATTCTGTTATAGTAAACACACATCCCCGCTCCCCTCTTGCCATCCCCTCTCCTGCCGTCAAGCCTAACGCTGGCTACAATTTTGCAGGTGGCGAACGGCGATATTTGATGATACCTGAGTCAGCACACAAGCAACGTGCAGTGAGGCGCAACGAACGCGGTACATTTAAATGTAAAAAAGCGGTATTCTGGACATTTGTTAACGCTTTATACTACCATAAAATCTTATATTAATTTTTATATTCGTAAAATTCAAATGTGAACGGCAATTTTTCAAGAATGGGTGTGCACTGGCTCCAGGGCGAATACCCAGAAACCGCCACTGCATGACACCTTTTATTTTCACGCTTGAAATAGGTATTTTCAATACGTGGATTTTACTCTGGATTTCACTGTATAATGCCTGGGTTATCAAACACACTGTCGACCCTGTATCAATGAGACTTCTTACTTTCATGCCCGCAATGTTCACAATAATAATAGGTAGTTCCCTTCTTACATTGACCGTTCTTTCATCGAGATCTTCGATAAGCTCCTCAGGTTTGGCAATCCAGTTAACAACATTCACTGCATTCCATCCTGAACTTATCTCTCTTTGGTCATTTAAATTTGGTGTTTTTTTTTTCAATCGCTCCATTCTTTGTGGAGTTCTTCTGCCTGTCTTCATGCTGTTGAAGTTCCAGACTTTTGGCACCGTCATCATTTTGATATATGTCGGGTGACCTTCTATTCCGAATCGCTTCATCCCAATGAACTCGCGATTGTCTCGGATCATCTCCGCGCTCTTCCATGTATCTTAAAGATGCGTGATAACGTTCTTCCGCCTCTTCATCGAACCCGCGACTCTGCTCTTGGGATCTCCATCCTTGGTTGTTCCCATTTCGGCCGTAATTCCTTCTGTTATCCAGCTGCTGGTCTCTGGTACCACGCTGATTCCAGTTTTTCCTTCCTCGGTTACCACGGTTCGAACCTCCTCGATACGCTGGCCTCCAATTTTGGTTTTCGCGTCCTTCGCGCTGCCAGTCGGATTTTTCTGTTTCTGTGCTTGTAGATTTGCTTTTCGTCTGCACCTTAGTTGGTTCAATCGGCGTATTCGTCATATTAACTTGTTCCACATTTCGACTTTGCCTTGCGTGCTGCACTGTGGTTAGATCGAGTTGTCTCAGCACTTCCTCCATATCGATTGCAGTTTTGGCGTTTGCTGAGATTAGCAGACGCTGTACTTCATACGGTAGCTGCTTGGCTATTGCTATGCATAAATCTGACTCTTTAAGCCCTTCATCAAGCTCGCGAAAACGGCATAATTGATTCACAAAGAACTCTCCGTACTTAGTCGGATTACTAGTACTGTAACGCCTGGAATACAAGTCCAGTCTGTGGTTTTGTTGTACGCTCGCGTTCCAATATCTGCTTAAAAATGCTTGGCGAAATTCGTCAACGGTGTCGAACGTGTACCGAAAACTCCTAAACCATAGTGCACACTCCCCTTCGGTTAGTTTTTCAATCGCTCTCAACCTGCGCTCTGGCGGTACTTTCGCATCAATCAAGTACTCGGAAACTTCTTTAAGCCAGTACTTGGGTGTCATATTAGAATTACTCCCAGAGTATTTCTTTGGTTTCTCATCACTAGCCCTTATAACTGTGACTATTTGGTTTTGTACAGCATTTTCATGCGGTGTTGACATGGCCATTGGCATACCAGGTGTGGCATACGGGCTGTCACTTGGCATGGCTGCATTCTTTGGAGTGGGCTGTATTTCTATCTCTGCCCATTTATTTCTCCTATTCTCGTCTATACTTCCTTCGCTAGACCTAGGATTCCGCAACATGGATTCCTCCTGCGCTATCATTCTAGTCTCAATTTGGCTGTGCCTGTTTTCCGCCCTTTCCAAACGAGCTAATACCTCTCGTTCTATTTTCTCTAGGCGATCTCGGTTTCTTTCTGCCATAGAAAATACCTTTTCCTTATCATCCTTAAGATTTTCCTTCAGGTGGATAATTTCCCCTGCTAGACTTTCTCTTACTTCGGCAAGAGTCTTATCGCTGGCTTCAGTCTTTAAGCCTTCTCGAAGCTCTAATTCTTCGCGTAAGCCTGTAACTTCCCTTTGAATGTGACCTTGTATATGAGAGATTTCAGTCCTTATTTTCGTGATTTCCCCTTGGTCTTCGTCCTGTCTTTTATGGATAACTGCTAAGTCACTCTGAGTTTGTTCCAACTCTTTCTGCACTTTCCCGACTTGTCTCTTCATATTAGACATTATCTCCTTATTCTCTTGATCAGAAGTTTTTATTTCCTGAATTTCCTTGCATTGGTCAAGGATATTCTGATCCTGTTTTCTTAAGGCTTCGTCTACTGCCTTGGCGTAACCTGCCATTCGCGTATTCCATTTTACGTCATTATCCTCGAACCTATGATCCACGGTCTGAGTGAACGTGTTAAATTGCTCTAACTGACGTTTAGTATTAGCTTCATTCTGACTTTGAATGTCTTTAAGCTCCCTGGACATACTGTTTAAATTATCGTTAATTTCACGCTGTGACTCTCTGCACATTTGCAGATTGCTCTCTAATTTTAATTCAATAGACTCAAAGCGTTTATCGTTATCATCTTGCATTTCTGAGATCACGCTAACAATATTTTTAGTTACCTCACGCTGGACAGACTCTTTAACGTCGTCCATTTTCTTATTAACCTCTATTAGGTTTAATTCTAACTGCGTATTTACTTCGGCTTGATTAGCCTCTAATCTAGTATTGACTGTAGCCAACATCTGGCTTACCTCAGTTTGACTAGCCTCTAGTCTATTGTTTATTTCGGTTTGATTGGCATCCAATCTACCCGCTATTTCATCTTTAAATGCCTTGGATTCTTCCTTACTTTTAGCATTAGTAACATCGAAATGTTCCCTTAACTCAGCAATACACCTGAGTACTTCTTCCGTTCCAGCCATCCTGTACTACTTAATTTGAGATTCAGGTAGGCCGCAGCTGAATATGCTGGCGCGTTCTATTGGAAAGAAAAGATTCCGATCCCGCGACAACAACAACAATATATTATAAAATGTCAAAACTAACTATGGAATGGGTATTGACCCTCGTACCCGTCTGACAACAATGTCTGACGTCTGAACATCATCTAGAAAGACTCACAATCGCTCAAACAAAGTTTGAGGAAAAATATTATTTCTATGGTTTTCCCCATGAAAACCATGCTATTGTTATGGGGTTTTTCTGAATCCCATAAGCCATCCACGTACGGGCGCCATGTTAATAATGTATTTTGGGTTATCATGCTTAAGTGGAGGTTACCTGTATTTTAAACTGGCCCCACGTATCAGCGTCATGTTAATAATTTATAGTGACCTGATAATTAAAGGGGTTTGGTGAAAGTTACATATATATAAGCATGTCTTATGGAGGATTATCAACAATTATTTTTAAACGTGATGGCTTATTAACAAATGGGACGCGGCCTTTCCTATTTTGTCCTAATATCTATGCTGTACTTGCTTCTACCATTAATACCTTGGCCGACTTAAGCAATACCTGTGACTCAATCCAAGTACAGAGACAACTCCTCCATGTACCCGATTGTCACCATGTGGACCATGTGTTCGTATCCCAACTAGCTCACGGTCTTTCGAGGTATGGGACGTTCCTGCCCACAATACGACCACATGCTCAGGATTTGAGTCTACCAGGTAACTACTCTACAGGAAATACACAACATTCCTAAAAATAAAACATTTACTGGTCTAAAATCATGGCTATACAACAAATACAAATCAAAGGACAAATTACATTTAATTCCCACAAATAAAATAGGGTTATTCTGTGAGCTTTCTTCGTAAAAATAGTGCTACACTGCCTTCAAACCTAATTCTAACATCCTGTCAATAATAGTTCAGATTACAAGGTTTCCATAGTGTTCATCATGTGACACAATTTTAGTTAATGGGAGTATCTTAACACAAAAATCACATGTCACATAAAATGATATTACTAAGACATTATTCCGTCTCTTACGGCATTTACTTTAACTAGCAAAAATTCATTATATTCTGCATTTATTAACAAATATTTGTTGTGTCGTGCGAATCATCTTCCTTCTTTCCATCCCTATGAACGATCTAGGACAGTGGTACATGCTCCTTAAAAAAAAAAAACATGGATAGAATATTTTATAGTTTCACCATATAACGATTTTCTGGGTCTTGTCGGGCTTACCATAGTTACAACTGTGTCATGTTCTGGGAAAAACACATACCCGTATGCATAAATTAGCATGAACTGGCAAAATGCATTTTAAAGAAGATGCCTACATTATTTTGGTTCAGCTTTTCTCCTCAGAGGATAACTTCGCCAAATATTATCTGATTTCTATGATCCAACAACGTATGTGACTTGCCACACACCATTCAATTCAATTGGCATCATTATAACACTCATATCTTAATTGCATATTTAAATACCGAGATTCCTCAGTGTCCTACTGTGACTGTAACTGACAAGGGATCGGTCGACGGACCTTTCTCCCCCTCAGCAGGCCATAAAATTCGTTCCAGCTGGCTAACCAAGATGGCCGCCACGGAAATGGTCTGCAATACCTCTCTCTCTCTATTGTCAAGGTCAAACTTGTTTACAATTATATAACAGTACAGATACGCTAGGCGTGATTCCGAAGTAATTGAGTCATTTAATTAATTAACACCTATCTTTATAGTGTATTTGGGCTCAAATGGCTCCTTAATAAACATTCATGGCTGGGGTGGAATTCTAGTGATAGCCTTGCCGTTCTAAGGTGATTATTTGTGGCTTTAAGACGCGCATCATAATGAAACCCCACGGTTTTCACCAGCAGCTGTCAGTAATAATATCAGGAAACCTGCGTTCCTAGACGACGAATATGATCCTACCTCTCAGGGTAGACCATTGGTACAAATGCTCACCGCGTCTCGACGGACGTCAATAGTGGCCATAATTCATGCAAGCGTTGGAAATAGACAGGATCTATCCAAATCGCTGCGTATAAAACAGTATGCACAAAGGCGATACTCCTCGAAGATTCAGCCAACTCTTCACCTAACGCGCAAGCTATACTAGTCAATCCCCGCGATTATCTTACGTAAATCACTGGATTCTACGTTAATCTGCACGCTATACATGCGGCTCAAACAATCTTTCACATAGATGACTCCATTATTAAGGCACCTGCGTTCTCTCCGTCATACTACTTAAGCCAAAGCTTTACATAGCTCCTAACACAAATGTATAAATTTACTGGCTTACTTTAATTTAATGGTCCCCAAACATAATCCTAAGGATTGACCATGTCAAATATTCATTCAAATTTTCACTGACACTGAAAAAGCTCTCGTATTTCGCTATATTCCACGTTACACTTTTACTGTTTACCAAATTACAGTATCTTTAAATTAGACATGACACTATTTGAACATTATTTAGGCCAAATTTGCCCATTACTTTATTGTTGCCGACCCCAGTTTATTATTATTATTCATTTACCGTTACCGTTAGATCCATCACTATTTTTGACCTAAAGGGTCCTAAACAAATCACCTTCCAAGCCATACTTTATTCAAGACGAGTGGTGAAAACTCGTTCAGTAAGTGACTATTACATCTTTAATCTCAAAGTGATAAATCGTTACATGGTGAACTATTCAGTTATAAGGATATAATTGCATGTGTACTCACTTTTTCCTTCTTGCTGGAAAATGCCAGCTCTTCAGCTTAAGCGCTACCATGATGATTGGTTTAAGCCATCATGATATCCTTAACACAACACTGAGATTCACACACTTGCCACATGATACACATATTTTTATAAGTGGCCTTTACCACTGCTTTACACTGATTATTAACCATTAGACACATGAACACTTTAAATCATTATTTCACAATTTATGTACACTTTATCCACTAGTTCACATGTTGATCCTTAATCCGGACTTCTCCTACGCTTGATCTCAGAGATGCGATGCAATTATGACAACCGCTGGTCTACGTGAAATCTAGTAGCGTTTTACGGATGTTCGATCCTCGTTCCCTGCAATCTCGTTCAGCTCACTATCCTGGTTAGGTGGCAATGACTTCCACGCTCCCATCACTGTAGTGATCCTGATGATAATGTCATACAATTCTGACAATACCTCCCGGTATAAGAACTGTTCGAAAACATTATAAGTTCCTTTTCGCTGTAGCGAATTTATATCTGCGTCAGATAATAGATAACTATCTGTATTACTTTACTTTCGACGCAATTCATGATTACTTATGAAGCTTATAACTTGCTTCCATTGTCTTCAACGGCGGAGCGTTGATACTTTAGTACTTGGCGTGCTTACTGTAGAGCGAATGTAGACAAAAGACTTCTAACTCTCAACTGCTGTAGGTCAACTAACAACTTTCAACTCGAGCGACTGTAGATCAACTGACTTTGCGTGGGCTGCTCCCCCTTATAAAGGTTTCTTGCACAAAATAGTCCACGGGACACGTGAGAGCGACTCCCTTCTTGAAATAATCCCTCTTCAGCCGAAATGACATCTGCATCTTGTTTACTTAGGTGTGGAGGTTTCAAAAACATTCGCGTGCCGGCGATCGCTTCGGCCAATTAATTACAATTAATTGCCTTAGTTCAGCGCGTTATGACGACACGGTGGGGGTTCCCCGCTGGCTGGTTACAGTATCCCTGCTCTTGAGCGTGAGTTAGGTTGTAATGCGGTCATTTGGAGATATAGGCATTAATTTAGGTGAAAAACCACTCCTAAATTACCTTTCCGTGAATATATTCATCTGTGTGTATATTTCAATGCATTACAATGCTCCATTTAGCTGTAATTAATTAATTTCCTTGTGCATGCGGTCCCGCCATAGCTTGCCCCGTTGTCGAGTGGTGGATACCCGGGTCATTAATTTTGAGCTGTCTCCCCGCTCCAGACATAAGTAGTGCGGTAGGCGCCGAAATTCTGCACCCGCTTGTTAAGGATCATTTGTAAACTGCCAAACTCGCCTTCTCTCGTTTTCGTATGCTCTGAAAACGTATATTTCCTTTGCATTTGGCTACAATTCTTCCCTTAAATTGCTATGATTTTCACGTATAAATCGTGAAATCACGCTAGACTATTATATGTCAGTATACCTCTCATTGCTCTGTGGGTTCCCTATAATTGCTCCCCCTTAGAGACCAATGGTTCGACCCTAGGCATAACCATGTGCCTGGTCTTCTCTGATGAGACCTGAGTTCGATGCCAGACTGCCGTGACTAATTGGGCACACTATTCTAATTCAAATTCTTATTCTTATTCTTATTCCTATTCTTCTTCCTATTTCTATTCTAATTCAAATTCTTATTCTTATTCCTATTCCTATTCCTATTCCTATTCTAATTCTTATTCTTATTCTTATTCTTATTCCTATTCCTATTCTTATTCCTTTTTCTATTCTAATTCAAATTCTTATTCTTATTCCTATTCTAATTCTAATTCTTATTCTTATTCTTACTCCTATTCCTATTCTAATTATTATTCTTATTCTTATTCCTATTTCTATTCTAATTCTAATTCTTATTCTTATTCCTATTCCTATTCCTATTCCTATTCTAATTCTTATTCTTATTCCTATTCCTATTCCTATTCCTATTCCTATTCTAATTCTTATTCTTATTCCTATTCCTATTCCTATTTTTATTCTTATTCCTATTCTAATTCTAATTCTTATTCTTACTCCTATTCCTATTCTTATTCTTATTCTTACTCCTATTCCTATTCTTATTCTTATTCTTATTCTTATTCTTATTCTTATTCTTATTCTTATTCTTATTCTTATTCTTATTCTTATTCTTATTCTTATCCCTATTCTAATTCTAATTCTAATTCTAATTCTTATTCTTATTCTTATTCTTATTCATATTCTTATTCTTATTATTCCTATTCTTATTCTTATTCTAATTCTTATTCTAATTCTTATTCTTATTCTTATTCTTACTCCTATTCCTATTCCTATTCTAATTCTTATTCTTATTCTTATTCCTATTCCTATTCCTATTCTTATTCTTATTCTAATACTTATTCTTATTCTTATTCTTATTCTTATTCTTATTCTTATTCTTATTCTTATTCTTATTCTTATTCTTATTCTTATTCTTATTCTTATTCTTATTCCTATTCTAATTCTTATTCTTATTCTTATTCCTATTCTTCTTCCTATTTCTATTCTAATTCAAATTCTTATTCTTATTCTTATTCCTATTCTTCTTCCTATTTCTACTCTAATTCAAATTCTTATTCTTATTCCTAATCCTATTCCTATTCCTATTCTAATTCTAATTCTTATTCTTATTCCTATTCCTATTCTTATTCTTATTCCTATTCCTATTCTTATTCCTATTTCTATTCTAATTCAAATTCTTATTCCTATTCTTATTCCTATTCTAATTCTAATTCTTATTCTTATTCTTATTCCTATTCCTATTCTAATTATTATTCATATTCTTATTCCTATTCTTATTCCTATTTCTATTCTAATTCTAATTCTTATTCCTATTCCTATTCCTATTCTAATTCTTATTCTTATTCCTATTCCTATTCTTATTCTTATTCTTATTCTTATTCTTATTCTTATTCTTATTCTTATTCTTATTCTTATTCTTATTCTTATTCTTATTCAAATTCAAATTCTTATTCTTATTCCTATTCTAATTCTAATTCTTATTCTTATTCTTATTCTTATTCCTAATCTTATTCCTATTCCTATTCCTATTCTAATTCTTATTCATAGTCTTATTCATATTCTTGTTCCTATTCTTATTCCTATTTCTATTCTAATTCAAATTCTTATTCTTATTCCTATTCTAATTCTAATTCTTATTCCTATTCTTATTCCTATTCCTATTCTTATTCCTATTCCTATTCTTATTCTTATTCCTATTCCTATTCCTATTCTAATTCTTATTCCTATTCCTATTCCTATTCTAATTCTAATTCTTATTCCTATTCCTATTCCTATTCCAATTCTTATTCTTATTCTTATTCTTATTCTTATTCTTATTCTTATTCTTATTCTTATTCTTATTCTTATTCTTATTCTTATTCTTATTCTTATTCTTATTCTTATTCTTATTCTTATTCTTATTCTTATTCCTATGCTTATTCTTATTCTTATTCTTATTCCTATTTCTATTTCTATTCCTATTCTAATTCTTATTCTTATTCTTATTTCTATTCCTAATACTAATTCTTATTCTTATTCTTCTTATTCTTCTTATTCTTATCATTATCGGTATCCTTTTCCTTTTTCCTTTTCTTTATCTATTTTATTTTCCTTTTCCTATTTCTTTTTCTTTTCTTCGAATGTAGTATCGTACATTATACTATAAATATCGCACATGTTATTTCCTAAGATGTGAATTTATAATTAAATCATCAATGATTTGTGCGATTTGTTCTGGCACAGAATTCATTGGTTTGTTAAGTCTATCTTCTATATCCTACGTAGTTCTGTCGGTGGAGTTCAAACATCAAAAACCTGCTCGTTGCTGAATGTTAACGGATCTTATTCGTGGCCATACATTTAGTACAAAGGAGAATTCTAGGAAAGGGTGGAACTTCGTAATAGATAAAAAAGTGTATTCGTTTTTACAGAACTTCGTCTTCTTACCATCAGTACCCGGCAGGCGTTGCAATGCCGATCCAGGAAGGGAAGTGTTTGTGTTGTAAATTTGTTTATTGAAGGGCTTTTGGATAGACAATATTTTATTTTTCAACGTGGTGTATATGTGAATAAATCAGATGTTTTTCCGACGCATGAGCAGGCCACATACATCTGTCCATGTCAGAAGCGAGTCGCACTGGGAACTACGAGTACAAAGGTTTGGAAACGCTTAATCTGCTATTAAACTGTATAAGATACTGTACATTCATTTCTCGAAACAACTCATGACCATCTATTGTTAAATGGTTTTACTAATTCAACAACCTTCGCGGGCGTGTACAATAACTGACCAAGGTTGATTTGTTTAAACCACTCGCACGCCATCTATTGTTAAACGGATTTACTAGTGCACAACAACTCACTTAAGTTTTATCGTAATCGGATGAATGGTATATGAACGCATATGGGACTTTGCTGAAACGATTCGCGTGCCAACAGTCATTTGTTAAAACTACTCTCGTGCCACCTGTTGTAAAATGGATTTATGATTCAGAAACCTTTGTTGGAGTGTGCACAACAACTCTCCAGCGTTTTATCCCAATCGGATGAACGGTATATGAATGCATGCGGGATAAACAGACAACCTATTAAGAAAATTCTTCTTATGTTCGACGATGTCGATATGTAAATATTATATGTCAGGAAACTGTATCATAATGAGAGTCATTAAAGTACTACTTTTCATTATAACACAGTTTTTCCAAATAATCAGAGCTCTATATTTTCATTCATTGACCAATTAGGTAAGGATAGCGTCTGACATGCACACAAAATCCAACATGTCGGACATGAATTACATGATTTGAAAGTTGACATTGTAGTCTATATTGGATCAACCATTGTTGTTACAATGCATAAACAAACTGGGCAATATTGCAAAAGAAATAGCACTGTACCTTAATATCCACAACTCCAATTTCTACATATTCGTAAGATTTCGCCGACAATTTTAGTGAATGCTGTTGTTGACATAACACACCAGAACGTCATGGAGGAAGCAGGCGTATGGTATTAGTTCCACGGAAATTATAATCCAGCTCTCTGTTCAGTAAGTGGATTTCTTATGCGAAACGTTTCCGCCAGATGTCGTAACTGTTCTATTTGGGTCTCAATATTGATTTCTCTTCCGTTGACATTCTATACGCATAGAATTTGAAGAATGACTAGTTGATAATACGATACATTTTAATTTTAAGGCGCTTGTAACAACCTATCTTGTGTTATTCGACCAACATAACAAAATTATCCAACATAGTACCTGTGGGCTATCTGTCGGAGAAACTTCAGGATAAACAATGTTTCAAAGCTTTGTGATTCGTTATTGGGTAGAAATCAAATGCTGAGCCCCCACAATTCCCAAGAAAAGAATTCAACCGGCAGAATCTCGACAGATATTGATGAATATTTATGTAACAACATATAATAAAGTTATAATTATCGTCGAACATAAACAGTCGTATGCAACTCGCCTATAATGGTAATTAAGACACTCATATGGAAATTATAAAACTCGCTTCGCTCGTGTCTTAATTATTGCCATTATAGGCTCGTTGTATAATGTACTATTGAGATGAGAAAAGTAGGCTAAAATACCACTATTGGTTTTCTTTTTTCGATTCAAATGTGTTGCCAACTGTAGTCTTACTATCTCCCCTAATAAGTTCGGAAATTTAGTTGTCTGTATGTTGTATAGAATCTGCAATTTTGAATTTTCACCGGTATACTTTGTTTCATAGACAAACCAGAATATGTGAATTCCAAAGAAATTAAATATCTAAAGAGCTTTCAACCCAAAGAATTTTAATAACGGCCGTCCTAAATCCTAAATGAAGCAACTCCATATCATATGACAAATTCCTTGAGACGATAATCGCCGAGTAATGCTGAGACAAAGGCTCGGTCATTCACTATATGGAATGCAGGCCAATACGGAGCCGGTCTATTGTCCAAGAGATGCTGGAGAAGGCGCCCGTCTGCTCGTCTGCAGAGGCGTCGCGTCGCGTAGTCAGGGGTGAACATGAAACTCCAGGGTGCAATGCCCCAATTCTTACTGAGCAAAAACAACCACACCCCACTTTGAGCAAATAATTCTTAGTGCTTTTTCTCGACTGCTGCCAACAGAAACAAGACACGACGTGTTTTTAAGTCGCATGCCGATTCTTCCAGGACTCTGACAGCTGTTGAATTCACTTTAAATTTAAAATTATATTGAATCTAAAATTAAGAGGAGTACACAAACGTTTATCAGACCTCCACGTGGCGTAGTTGCTATCATTCTTGACTGTCCCCTAAGAGGTCCGAGTTCGATTCCTAGCTCTACCAAGAAATTGTATTCTGATCTGAGCCATTAGGTAATTTATTTTTGTTACTTTATTTGAGTGGTCTTATGCCAGAATGAACTAAGCAACATAAAAAAAAGTGCTATTCACAGTTTTAAAATGTCGACATTTCATTTTGTCTTATACCAAAACGCACTATCTGACAACTCGGCTTTTATCGTTGCTGTATCAAAATAACCTGAAGTGGACAGATATTCGAAATAGTTTCCGTGCAGTATAAAGTTATGTACCGTAATTACATAATGTAGTCGCCTCCGTAGCGTAGCGGTCAGCATGGTTAGCTGCCTCCCTGGAGGTCCTGGGTTCGATTCCCGGCTCTGCCACGAAATTTCAAAATTGGTTTGAGGACAGGAACGGGGTCTACTCAGTCTCGGGTGGTCCAAATGAGTAGAGGGGGTTCGATTCTCACCCCAGCCATTCTCGAAGTGGTTTTCCGTGGTTTCCCACTTCGTCTTCGGGCAAATGCCGGGATGGCACCTACTGTAAGGCCACGGCCGCCTCCTTCCCTCTTCCTTGCCTATCCTACCCAATCTTCCCCTCCCTTCCCATCCCTCATGAGGCCCCTGTTCGCTTTGCAGGTTAGGCCGCCTGGGCGAAGTGCTGATCACACCTCCCCAGTTGTATCCACCCCGACCAGATGTTCCAAGCTCCAGGACACTGCCCGTGGTGGCGGTTCCCTGCCACATGTATATCTATAAATCTTTTTGAATAAATAAGTTTCTGCAAACTCATAACTTTGATCCTTTATTTCTGAAAACTAACTGAATGTCGCTTAGTTCATTCTGGCGTAAGACCACTCATTTAATACAATGGCCATGTGTACACGATTTGTATAATGTAAACTTAGAAGAGGTGGATTCGATTCCCACATGAGCCATCTTGAAAGTCTCTTCCCGAGGTTTCCCACTTCTACTCAAGGCAATTGCCGGGATTGATCCACAATTAGGTCACGGATGCTTCATATCCACATCCTAGCCCAATTACAAATACACAAACTTCTATAGCTATCACAGTAACACAGGTTACCAGGCAGATTCACCACACGCCCAAGTATACAGGGAGACATGACCACTAGTCACAAATACCCTAAATGAAATGAAACAACAACAAGAAAATTACAGCTCCTAAGATTTCACACAAGTGACTTGTTTGTCTGTTAGCATATGCCCTTCCATCTCGACAGCATTGCTAAAATAGATTGTGTAGGGGCTCCGCTGTCAAGCTGTTTGCTTCTCACCAAAGCTGACCAGGTTCGATTCCCGGTCAATGCATGTGAGAATTTCGAAGTGATATGCCATGTCCTGTGGTTCGGATTCCACGTAAAAATAGAGGTCCCTTGCCTCATGATCAAACGGTCGCGTAAAACTGCAAGCTTCCTTCTTTCGCTAAAATAAAACTAGGCTGCAAGTTATGTATTTAATGCAAATGGTTGTGAGGGTGAACAGGAACCTCAAACCCCGCCAGGAAGGCAATTGCACTATACGTATCCATCATTTGACATGACAAGGCTCGGTGACTCAATTACTACCTGTGTCCTTGGCTTAAACATTAGGCTTAAATATTAAACATACCGGAAATCTGAAGATATAGCTTCAGGCCGGACGTTTGTTTTAGACGAGTGAAAAATTTTAATGGAAGCCTGGATGCGAGTTACTACAGTACCTGTGTTGTAGTCAGCTTCCCATGTGGTCGGATGATTGAAAAAGCTATCTCACACTACTGATGAAGTACAGTCATTGGCATATATAATGACGTTCTGTTCGTAACTATGTACAGTAACTTGTAGGCCTACTTCCGCGTCTCACAGTACTTCGACGTGGACTCTACTGTCTGCACGGTGGTGTCGTTACGTGCTCAAGTCTGGAATTCCATTACATCAGACCGGTGGTGACACCTGTGAAGCGAGAGGGCGAGAGAGTGACTGTATACAGACTCACCAGCAAGCTACAAGGTCAAGGGCAATCGTCTAAAACAGTGGTTCTGAACCCGTAGAAGTCTGCGGACCACTCAGCCTGAAAATGAATCATGTACAGACCCCCCCCCCCCGCCCCCCCTCCCCCGAATACAACCTAATCAGTTGTAACCCTTCCTCAATAACACTTATTTTAATGATATTTCAATTCAAAATCTGATAGTCATCGCCGCGAATACATTCGGACGATTCTCGTTCAACGCACACCGTTTTTGAAATCCCCATTTATTGGCCACTTTTTTATACTTGCTGGTGGACCCTTCTCTCCCGCGGACCACTTCCGAGGCACTCGCGGACCACCGGTTAAGAACCACTGGTCTAAAATAACGTCCGGCCTGTACTAGGGGATAAGGTTCTTCTTGTTGTAGATAATTATTCATTTGGTTGGTTGGTTCCTTAGTTTAGACGCTGCGACAACGCGGTCATGTAGCCCCGTGTACTCTGGGTGTGTGTAGAATTTGTCTGATAACCGGTGTTAATGGTGATGGCTGTATTAGTGTGTGAATCTGTTTTAAATTAAAGTAAGAGCTGAAGACGATAATTTCAAGTAGTTCCTAATTTTGCAACCAAATGCTACCGTCCATAACACCTAGCTTGTGGATTTGGCTACTAGATTGCATCGCAGTCAGCACCTGGCGGCGAACGTTGAAACTAATAGAGCGTTAACAATTCTAACCTACAAATTTTAGCTTCACACAAGTGTAGGTAGTGGAAGGTTCTTTTTGATGCCATAAATCTATGACATCGGACCGCCGGCTTTACTTCTCCTGCCAAGGAAGGCATACTGAGTGACTTTTTACGCTCTTAAAGAATTCCAACGACTTCGACCGGGTTTGAACGTATTCATTTGAGGTGCTTCGTACATCATGGTCATCAGCCCTGTGTAGTTGAGCTTGTCTGATATAAAAGCCCTGCATGGCTGTGCGGATAGCGGATACGCTGTGGATAGTTTTTAGAATACAATCCGAACTTCTTGAATATCAATACTAAGACCCGGACGTTTATGACATGTCATATATTTTCAGTTATGTTTCTTCCACGAAAAATGTAAGATGATTTAAGCTAATTTCATTCAAATTATGACATTAAGCATAATTAATGTATTTATCGTATGACTTTTAGTGCCGGGAGTGTCCGAGGGCATGTTCGGCTCGCCAGAGGCTGTAGCTGCTTCAAGCGGACACCCATGGGGTGAGCTACAAGTTCCGTTCAATTTCAAGTAGTTCTAACTTTTGCTACCAGATGTCACTGACACTTAATGGTGAACATTGGAACTTTGATAGAGCGTTACAACGAAATCTAACCTAGAAATTTAGCTCCACACTGCCGAAGGAAGGCATACTGAAGGATTTTAATGGTCTAAAAAATCGGACGACTTCGGCCAAGTTTGAACCCGCTATCTTGGGAACAGCAGTTCAGCATGCTTCCAACTACGCCACCGAGCCCGCTATTAAGCATAATGAACACTCCGAACAGAAAAGCGTTGCGTCGGGCTGTATAACATTCATTTCAAACACAGCATATAACATACAAAGCTTAAGGGAACGACTTTCTCCTCAAATGTCTAAATGTGTTGCTTCATCTAATAAACTAAAAATATTAGTGTAATGTTAGCGGATGCGGATAACGTTTTGTTTATCCGTGCAGGGTTCTACAGTGATAGCCTGTATTAATGTGATAACTAGCAAAAGTATCCATTCTTCGAACGGTCTTCGGTATTAATAACCAGACGTAATCAATTGAGCTGCTGTTGCAATGGTTAGGGGCTTGGAACCTGTTTGTCGACAAGGATAAATGATTAGTTGAAATATGCTCTGAAACTAATTTACCTAACGTGTACTTTCTGACGTGAAAATAAGATTGAAAACCTCGTAGACGAAACGCAATACACGTCACATAAAAATTGACCCTCAATGTTGTGTCAAGTCCGCATCCAAGGGAAGGCCCCTTAAATAAATTATAAAGGCTTGTGGTGCATGAAATTTCAGGTCTTTTAGCCTCGAATGGCCCAAATTCTTAAAAGCAAAATAATAAAATAAAAAATAACTATTTCAATTCAGGAATTTTTGGAAATAATGTTGCTGTTTGAAGATATAATAGACCTTCTCTACGACATATCGCACGTTTAAGTCTTGTGAAAAAATATAGGGTACCCCTTGACCCCCTTAAGTACATTTATGAATTTTACAGTTTTTGTTGGTTCCGTGATAACCTTATAGCCATTTACAAACTTTCAAATACATTTAATAAATGGAGTGGCATTACTTCTTGCAGAAATAGATGGAAAGTTGGAGGTAATTATTTGAGACACTGTTTTCATGTTTACTGGCTTGCATTCCTACATTAGTTTATTAAATGAAATTAGTTTTCTGTGAATATCTCAGAAAGTCTTGGTGTTAGAGCCTAAAATGTAGTTTTCGGGGACCCTTTACGGCTGTTTAGGGGCCCCGAGTTTTGTTTCTGACACCAAGGGGCTGAAAATAAGCTTTGTCTCGTCATTGTAGGCCGTAGTATAATAATAATAATTATTATAATAATAACATAACAATATAGGGATAGGGATATAATACACCTTCCGTACCACACCAGCGCGTGTAAATCGCGTGAAAAAATTCTAGAGTACCCCTTGACCCCCTTAAGCGCATTATATGTATTGATAAATTTTACAGCTTAATTTGGTTCCGTTATAACCTTATACCCGGTTGCAAACTATCTCAGTAATGTAATAAATGGAATTGTATTGCGTCTTACAGCAATAGATGGACCTGTGAGTTTCTGTTGCCATGGTTACCGGCTAGCTTTCTTTAATTATTGTATTAAATGAAATTAATTTTCTGGGAATATCTCAAAAATTATTGGTTTTAGGGCCTTAAAATGTGGGAGTTTCGTTTCTCATATCGAGGAGCTGAAAATTAGCTTTGTCTCGCCCTTCTACGCCTATTTCAGCAAGTATTTTAAGGGGGTAAGGCCCCTTTTATGAGAGGTACAGAGAAGAGTTACATCAATGATTAGTGTCGTGCCTCTGTTGGATATCTGTACCAAATTTGACGTTGATCCACCCAGCCGTTCTCGAGTTATAAGGGAACAAAATTGTCCACAGACATACAGACAGACAGACAAAAAATTTATTTTCTCGCGCATCCGTCATAAAAAGTCTGAAACGCGTAACTAACGCAAATTTCCGTAGACATTCAGAAAAAACAGACAAACTTTCATTCTTATATATAGAGAGATAATAATATCGTATGGTCTCGGTTGCCGGTGTTATTTAATGCCCAAAGGGCAGCTTTCATGTCGATTCTTTTTTTTTTGGAACTCTATGAAAGTCAAGGTGGTTAGATATGTAAGCTCCTTGACACCACAGCGCTTTCTAGTAGATAAAGGAGGAACTTTGTGTTGGCGGAAATTCCCGAAATTAATGTTGCCATTATGAACTCGGCCTACTGAATTCAAACGGGTTATTTAACATGCCAACATCGTATGACATGCGTGCCATGAATTTTGTCGCCTTTCAAACATCACTTACAACGGCCAGAAGCGAACCTGTAAGCTTGGGGTTGGTAGTCCGATACGATAACCACTCACCTACCGTGTTAACCACTGTAGTAGTGTGTGTAACTGTATTAGTGACAGGGATGTGGTAGGTTCCCCAGGAGTTGAGGTGAGGTACTATCCCGGCACTTACCTGGAGGGAGTGTGGGGAAAACCTGGGGAATAACCACACTCTTGATAGCCGCTGTCAGCGCCAGGATTCGAAACTCTGATTTCCCGATTTGCTGCAGCTGCCATCGCGGACGTGGTGCACGATTTAACGAGCACGACTACACCGCGGGGTGAGTTGAGAAAGATACCTTCTTGACGTGATTGTGTCACAGTCCAGTTGTAATGCATGTGTCTCAATCAATTAAATGTATGAATTGAGTGTCCAAAAGTGGTTCCATGAAAAAACTCCTGAGTGTTGCGGTGGAGCAGATTAGTCGGTCACAGGCACGAGTGTGTTGAAGTTGGCAACACGTCGCGAGTTACCGACTATGAACGTGGGATGATCATCAGGGCACGGCGCATGGGTCATAGCAATCCGAAGATTACATGCGAATTCGAGTTTCCGAGGTCAACAGTGTCGAGGGTGGATCTTCAATACCGCAGAGATAATGTTACCATCCGTGTAAACCACCGTACGGGGCGACCACAGGTGTTTAACGAACGGACATCACGTCTCTTCAGCAGAACCATACGGGCTGATCGCAGGGCTACTGTGAGTCTGATCACCGCCCATTTGAAAGTTGGGAGTCGGGATCCAATTTCTATTCGAATCGATGCCTCGCCGTATTGCTGCCGTTTTGAGGGCACGCGGAGGAGCAACTCGTAATTAACATCATATTCCGTGCCTTCCCATAAATTTTGGCCACTCAGTCTAAGATCGCAAGATATCCGCATTTACTTAGCACTGACCGTGAAGTAACTCCATAGCACGCTACTTACATTCTGTCTCCGGCCAGAAGTAGGGACGATTGATTCTCTTTAGAATTATTGTATGTAGAGATAAGAAAATAACCATGTATGAAAATGTCCCTTATTGACAAAGTTCGAGGGAAATGATAAAAACGAGATATTTTGTCTGTAATCCAAATACTAAGGTGATTTTTGTTACCGTGAGATTAAGAGAACGGCTGAACCGATTGACTTCGTAAAGCGCTCTGACGAAAGCTCTTGTGCTGTAGATTTGCAGGGAAAAAATATGTTACCGTATAGTTTTAAATTAATAAAGAACTAGAAGTTCCGTGACGAACCAAAGAGCCTACTTTTCTTAGTAGTTAACATTCATGCCAATGATTAATCTATATGGATATATCTAGGATAATGACGAAATGAAGTTGGGAATATCGAAATTTCTAATTAGTTCGAAATACTTTATACCTGGCATAATGTGGCCAAATAGAGCACTACAGTTGGCAGCCCTGGTGACTGAATATATTTTTAGTTCGATCTCTTAAGGTACAGAATACAAAATTTGGTTGAAGCCCAATGGATAGCATGGACGTTACATGCAGTTAAACATTGGATCTAACAGCGCGCGTAAAATCATGTTGGCAACGATGTCATGCATGTACTGGTCAGAAATAATCTGAAATAATATGATCTATTGTTGTGCCAATTTTGAATGAAATCCATTAGTTGTATAGAGGTTACATGCATTTTAAAATTGGACCTATCAGCAGGCTTAGAATCATGTTGGCAGCACTGACGTATATTAGTTACTCCAAATTAATCTAGAATGTCAGGTACTACACGTGTGCAAAGTTTAGAGTTATTGGCTTGCATACTTTCTGATAAACTGATATTAGGGTAACAAAAATAGAGACAGCATTTATTAACAGTTGGCAGCCCTGGTTGTTCTTAAGAATACGCATAGCCATATCTGTTATGGTACACATAGCACATACGAAATTTGGTTGAAATCCAAAGGATTGTATGGAAGTTACATGTATTTAAAGTTGGACCTCTCAGCAGGCTTAGAATCATGTTGGTAGCACTGACGTATATACGTTACTCCAAATTAATATAGAATGTCAGGTACTATACGTGTGCATAGTTTAAAGCTGTCGCCTTGCATACTTTCTGATATATTGGCATTTGGATAAAAGAAGTTGAGAGCATTTATTAACAGTTAGCAGCCCTGTTGGCTCTTAAGAATAGGCTCAGTCATATCTGGTTATGTACACATAGCACATACGAAGTTTGGTTGAATTCCAGTTGATAGTGTAGAAGTTATATGCATTGAAAAATTGGACCTATCAGCAGGCTTATTATCATTTTGGCAACACTGGCATGTATGGCATCCTGGAAATTAAACTGTAATATTAGTATGTACTGTATATGTGTGCCAATTTTGAAATAGCTCCATTCACACCTTCCAAGATATCCGACCTGGAGCTCAAATTTCAATTGCGATTTTTCAGCAGTTGGTAGCACTGACATAATTTTCAAACACAGGATTGAGATATTCAGGCATAGATCTTTACTCCTACCAAATTTAGTTTTAGTTGCTGCAGCCGTTTAAGAGTTGATAGGGGGACACACACACAGCCAGACAGACAGACAGACAGACAGAAGGACAGACAGACAGACACACATTTGCCCGGATCGATCTCATAAGTCTACTTTTTCCTCATTTTTGCAAAATGTGAAAAGTAGGCTAAAAATGTAAAATTATTGGCCTTCACGCATGCTCCCAATCTCCTTGGCTTATGACTGACATGGCGAATAGAAATTTACCGCGTTTTAATGTGATAGTTATTTATGAGCATTATAAATGAAAGGAATATTTCCTATGATGTTTCTACGATATATATACTGGAACAGAATTATAAAAGAAGGGAAATGTTGAAGATCATAATATTTCAGATTATTTCTGAGCATCACATACATGGCATTGTTAGCAACATGGGTTTACGTGCGCTGTTAGATCCAATGTCTAACTGCATGTAACGTCCATGCTATCCATTGGACTTCAAACTAAATTTTGTATGTGCATTCTGTACCTTAAGAGAGTGAGCTAAGAACATATTCAGTCGCTAGGGTGCCAACTGTAGTGCTCTATTATGCTACACTATGTCAGGTATATTTTGAACTAATTACAAATGTCAGTATTACCAACTTAATTTCGTCATTATTGTAGATAGGTCTATATAGACGGTTGGTTCCTTAGTTTAGGGGTTGCGACAACGCGGTCAGGTAGCCCCGGACTTTGGGTGTATGTAGAATCTGTCTGATAACCTATGTTAATTGTGATGGCTGTATTAGTGTCTGTTATCTGTTTTCAATTCAAGGAGGGACTACCACCAAACGCCACCGTCAACGACTACTAGTTCAGAACTTGGTTACTAGACACCACCACATTCGGCTCCTGGCGACGAACTTGGAACCTAAGAGCGTTATTCAAATTTAACCTATAATTTAGCTTCACAGAGGTGTATTTAGTGGAAGGTTTTTTTACATGCCATAAGTCTATGACATGGGAATCGCGGCTTTACTTTCACCCCGAAGGAAGGCATACTGAGGGATTTTTAACGCTCTAAAACATCCGACGGCTTCGGCCGGGTTTGAACCCGAATTTTTGGGCATAGAAGCTCAGCATGCTACCGACTACGCCACCGAAGCCGCTGGTCTATAAAGATTAATCATTGGTATGAATCTTAAATTTGAAGAAACGAATGCTCTTTAAAAAAGATGGTATATTGGCTTTCACGGCCAGTGAATTATAACTCAGCAATTCTTCTAGGTTTGTGCCGTGTCTTGTGTGGGGTTTCGGCTAGGACACCAAGCTGGGTCATCAGCAGGCTCTTAGTGTCCCCACCCGGACCCCCACAGGAGTAGCGAACTGCATGCTACCTCCCTTTTTATGAAGCGCACCTGCGCCTCTTATCTGCGAGAACTAAAAGCTCAAGCAGCCATAACCTCCCTATGAAGGCTTCCAAAAGAGGCTCTTTAGTTCGACACTGCATGTTACGTCCATGCTATCCATTGGACTTCAAACGCAATGAAAATGAAAATCCACAGCCTGTTTCCAGTCTCCGACCGGGTCATGAATGGTGTGGATGAAGCCCCCCATCTAGCGGCGAGGATAACTGTGCCGGCTGCAGAGGCCTGACGCACTCCTCTGGGGCAATGATTAAATGCATGACAGATGAAATGAAATGATAATGGAGAGTGTTGCTGGAATGAAATTTTGACAGGGAAAACCGGAGTACCCGGAGAAAAACCTGTCTGCCTCCGGTTTGTCCAGCACAGATCTCACATGGAGTGACCGGGATTGGAACCACGGACCCAGCGGTGAGAGGCCGGCGTGCTGCCGCCTAAGCCACGGAGGCTTCACTTCAAACGCAATAACTTTGAATATTTTATGTTTATTCCTGTCCAACTCCAATGTAATTTCTAGACAAAGGATGTACTGTTGTTGATTCCAAAGTTAGTGAGTAGCCTACTTTATTTCCATGGAACACAGAGCTAGCAATTGATATTGTAGCTTTCAATCGGTCAACACAATATCATTACAATCACTGGAATGTGTGAAAAATAACCTGAAATAAAATACGTGTGTTGGAGATTGAACACAGGGTTATTCAAAATAATTGTCGGGGTTTCGTGAATTTGTTGTAGAAACAGTGGACAACATATTGTTGCAGTAACGGTTACACTAACTCTCTCTTTCTTTCTTTCTTTCCTACCTTCCTTCTTTCTTTCTTTCTTTCTTTCTTTCTTTCCTACCTTCCTTCCTTCTTTCCTTCCTTCCTTCCTTCCTTCTTTCTTTCTTTCTTTCTTTCTTTCTTTCTTTCTTACCTTCCTTGCTTCTTTCTTTCTTTCTTTCTTTCTTTCTTTCTTTCTTACCTTCCTTGCTTCTTTCTTTCTTTCTTTCTTTCTTTCTTTCCTTCCTTCTTTCCTTCTTTCTTTCCTACCTTCCTTCCTTCTTTCCTTCTTTCTTTCTTTCTTTCTTTCTTTCTTTCTTTCTTTCTTTCTTACCTTCCTTGCTTCTTTCTTTCTTTCTTTCTTTCTTACCTTCCTTGCTTCTTTCTTTCTTTCTTTCTTTCTTTCTTTCTTTCTTTCTTTCTTACCTTTCTTTCTTTCTTTCTTTCTTTCTTTCTTTCTTACCTTCCTTGCTTCTTTCCTTCCTTCTTTCCATCCTTCTTTCTTTCTTTCTTTCTTTCTTTCTTTCCTTCCTTCTTTCCTTCCTTCCTTCTTTCTTTCTTTCTTTCTTTCTTTCCTACCTTCCTTCCTTCTTTCTTTCTTTCTTTCTTTCTTTCTTTCTTACCTTCCTTGCTTCTTTCTTTCTTTCTTTCTTTCTTTCTTTCTTTCTTTCTTTCTTTCTTTCTTACCTTCCTTCCTTCCTTGCTTCTTTCTTTCGTTCTTTCTTTCTTTCTTTCTTACCTTCCTTGCTTCCTTCTTTCTTTCTTTCTTTCTTTCTTACCTTCCTTCCTTGCTTCTTTCTTTCTTTCTTTCTTTCTTTCTTTCTTTCTTACCCCCCTTCCTACTTACCTTCCTTCCTTCCCTTCTTTCTTTCCTTCCCTTTTCCTTTCATGAGACTTGGGCATCGTGGTCATTTAGCTCCTTGTACTTGAGTGTGTATGGGTTTTGTATCTGTTAATGTATGTTATTCTAATGGTTGTATTAGTGTGAGTATTTGTAATTCAGGTGAGGATTGATAAGGAGGCGGCCGTGGTCTTAAAGGGAAACATACAGCTTAAGCCTTTATATACCCCGGTACGATACTGTACCACTTTTTAATATATAATATATGATTTATGCTTCTTGGTACAACTGTGTACCAGTTGTATGGGATAATGTACTGCTCGGGTCCAAGCTCTGTGAACTTGCGAGGTGACGGGAAAGAGCAGGCGAGGAGAGAAGGGTCTGTCAACAGCCCGCCGTGATATCTGGTATGCCTTTCTATTCCAATACTGCTAACATAGGGCCGTTGCTCAAACCACTGTGGTGTTACGAATGAGTGAGTGAGTTACCGACCAATGTATTTAGTTCTGTAATATGCACGGACCGAGAAACCTCATCACTCGTCACCATCACTTATCTTAGTCCTCGATCCACATTCCTCTCAGGTTCACGCAGCTTAGACCCGAGCAGTACTATCATTTGTGGAAGGTGCTGCCATCTAGTATCAGAATCTAGAACTTGCTGCACGCTCTGCAGAGACATGTGATTGCATGAGTGGTACATATTCGTACCGTGACTGTTGGGATGATCGCTCGTGAACGTGTGTTTGTATGGTTCTCAGCTTTTCAACTAAATTAGGAAGAAACTAAAGGATTTATTGCAATTTCAAGGTGTGTGCTGAGTTGTTCAGGTGTATAATTACACATAAATGTCTAAACTAATGTGCTAATATTTGCCAAAATCAAATTATTTACATTTAAATCTGGGAAAATACTTAACCTCAAATTTGAAATCAATTATATTACCCACTTTCACAATAAAAATATGAGAGAAAGTTACTTAGTTTAGGAGATAATAGTAAAACCACACCCTTGCCACTGCACAGTGGGTCAAAATCGAAATCTAGGAGGACGAAATTATTAATTTTCATAATTAAAAAATCAAAATTTATTACTTCTACAGCATTCCCATATAATTGCCGCTCACTATTCTGGGATATAAACGCATCTTAGTGTAAATCTGTCACCACTGTTCGAGCAGTCTGAATTGGAGGGTGAATGTAAGTGGATGTGGTTTGGTTGTCTTTGTGGTTAGTGTGATGCTTTAAGATGGAACATGCAGCTGAAGGTATGATGTTTGTAACGTGTTTCATTTATTAATGGGCGCAATTGTTACGTAATTTTAGCTATATTTGCATTATATAATATTTAGCTATTAATTTTTAAAATATATTTTCACTTATATTTGTAGTATGTCGCGTCACTCTGCGTCACTTTCTACTTAATGTTAAAATGTAGATAACGTACTGTAGTTTACGCCTGTTATAAGATTGTTTGCATCTTTTTGCAACTTACTTAGTTATTTTACGTTTTAGAAGATGCTGCACAACCAGTTGTCACACGTTTACAACTTTTTGAAGCACTGGGTTCGACGATTATGTCAAAAGTGGAACTTTGTGACTTTGTTAAAAGTAAATTAGGGGTAGAAAATTGTTCTGAAGAAATAACTGAATGCTCTATCCAACTCCTAGTCATAGACAATTTCTTGCATGTGTAGATGTAGCTTAAAAAAGGTCTTAACTGATGTTTATTATGAAGTAAACACATTATATAAGTTGCTTTCACTCTAAATTCATGATTAAAACGTAAAAATAATTTTGTCCCCCTAGATTTCGATTTTGACCCACTGTGCAGTGGGTGTGTGCATATTTACCATATGGAATTGATAGCTAAAAAGATAATGCAATGACATCTTTAACACTATGACATGGTGGTTTTTATTTTCTAGGTGATGAAGGGTCTCACTTCAAGTGAGGTAGAAGGTCTTTTGATCTCCATTTTTGAAAATTAAGCATAAGAATCAAACGATGGAGGGGATGATGATGATGCTAATGTTGGTATTCCAATAAAACCATCCCGTTCCCCATGTGATAGGTAGAGAAACAGTGAGAACATCCCTTGTAGTTCAGAAGGTATTAATTGTTTTTTGTGCATATGGATTTGCACGATGTGTGTTGATTTCCCTGTTCATTTGGACATAAAATGGTAACTTTCTTTCCTTTTGCACAGCATTGGTAGAATCTGATGAAGATTTCTCGTCTGATGATTCTGCAGTGGATCCAAACTATATGCCAACTACTAGTGACAGAACAAACCGGCAGCGATTGTCATACCCGAGACGTCATCAGAATCAGAGGAAGATGATCACCTCTGCCAAGCAGATCAATATAAATGGACCAAATGTGGTACAATGCCTAATAATGTAAAAAACCTTGTGAATGTGAAAATGTTAGTTTTTTTTGGTAATGTAGTGTTCTGTAATTATTCTCAATAAAATTGTGCAATGATCAGTCATGTTGTATTTCTTACACGTAATAGATTCATATTATGTTGTTTGAACACACATGTCATAGAGGTCTCATCAATTATTGTAAGAATTTGAGGACAGTGAAGTGGTACATTTTTGTACCATGCCCACATTACACATAACATGTCTGTTACAGGGCACTGGTACAATAATGTACCACCCAATATGACAGGCTAAATCATAAAAATAAATACCAAAATATATGGAGAGCTTGCATCGGACTATGTCATAAAAACACAAGAAAACGATTTTAAATTTTAATTTGAGTTTTGCCCTATAAAAGGCCTGAGCCTTTCATAAATCTTGTACAAAAATTACATACATTTCCAAGAAAAGACACAAATCTTGCTATTAGAAGCAACGTATTTATTTTCAAAATTTAATAGTAACTATTTTCATCCATTCTTCAAAATTGTGTTCTTAATTTGTGCTAGTCTTTACCGTTTTCTTCATATCTCCCAAGTTTATAGACATTTTTGAACTTTCCTTCTTTTAAATTGGGTGTTAAACCTTCAGCTACAAAACAAGTCTGAGTCGAACCTTTGTGGCTTTAATTAATCTTTCTATTAAGCGTTAAAACTATTTTTTTGAGTTAGTTCAGAATACAAATGAAATGATAGTGCTTAAATATTTAATAATGTGGAAATGTTTTCGCCAATGAGAAGCGGAGAAAGCCACTTTTTTAGGACTAGAGTATTGGGGTGGGTACGAATGTTGGTGTGGAGGCGATGATGTAGTGGCGTCTTCGCCTTGGTTGAATGGGATCGATTCCAGTCCAGTGCATGTGAGAATTTCGAAGTGAAATACCACGTCCTGTGGTTCGGATTCTACGTAAAATGGAGGTCCAGTGGCTCAGGAACGCGATATTATCGGTCACATAAAAACAACAAAGTCTTATACTTGACAGCGTGGGTTGGTAGTTCTGGTAAATACACGTAAAGTACTACAGTCATCTTATCACAAACATTCGTTCGGAGTTGCCTATCTCCTAGCATATTAGCGGCTTCGGTGGCGTAGTTGGTAGCATGCTGAGCTTCTATGCCCAAGATCGCGGGTTCAAACCCGGCCGAAGTCGTCGGATTTGTTAAGAGCGATAAAATCCCTCATTATGCCTTCCTTCGGAAGGGAAGTAAAGCCGGCGGTCCCATGTCGTAGATTTATGGCATGTTAACGAACCTTCCACTAATTACACCTGTGTGAAGCTAAATAAGGTTAAACATGTAAATAACGCTCAGGTTCCTAGGTTCGTTGCCAGGAGTCGACTGCGGTGGCGTCTAGTAGCCAAGTTCTGAACTAGTAGTTGTTGACGATGGCGTTTGGCGGCAAAAGTAGGGACTACTTGAAAATTCAAAGTATGCAGTCCTTACTTGAATTAAGAAACAGAAACACACACTAATACAGCCATCAAAATTATCACCGGTTATCAGACAGATTCTACACACACCCAAAGTACACGGGGCTACATGACCGCGTTGTCGCAGCCCCTAAACTGAGGAACCAACCAACTAAATTACAATTGTCCTCCTAGTGGCGTAATGACTAAATATTGGCTATTATGCGGCAATCCAGGTTTCAAAGCAAGGAAGATTGTAGTTTTACGTGACCGTGAATTTTGTGATTACGAGCCACGGGACCTCCTTTTTACGAGGAATCCGAACCACAGGACATTTTCAATTCACTTCGAAAATCTCACATGCATTGGCCGGGAATCGAACTTCGTCCACCTTGGTGAGAGGTCAACAGCTTGACCGCTGCTCCGCTACGTCCCCAATCCAGGTTTGATTCCCGGCTATGCTTATAAATTAAGTCTGATCTGAGGATTGGGACGGGGAACGCTCAGCCTCATGAACCAACACTAAAAAGAGGTGGATTCAAATTTCTCCTGAGCTATGTCATTTGTAATTGGGGCTAGGGCTTAGGTAGAAGGTGGCCGTAGCCTTAAGTTGGGGACTTCCCTGGCATTTGTATGAGGTAGACATCGGAAACCACGGAAAACCACATCCAAGATAGCTGAGATGGGAATCGAACCCACCTATTCTCAGTTTTCCCTCACGTGGCTTAGTGTACCTCGTTCCAGCGCTCAGATTAGAATTGAATTTCTTGGCAGAGTCCAGAATCGAACCGAGATCTCTGGGGATCAGCCAAGCCTGCTAGCTGCTACTCTACGACTGGCTGCGTGGCTCAGCGGTAACGTTCTCGTTTGCTGGGCCCAAGGTTGCAGGTAGGGCCGTAGAGAGATAACGGGCCCTAGGAGAAAGTCTTCCAGGCCTCTCCTTTTAGGTAGATTTCATCAGAAAGCTAACTATTGCAATGGGTACCATGTTTCGACTTCCGGAAAATTTTGACATATCTTCGCGTTTTACATCCCCCAGACCCCAAAACCACCATCAGTTCAAAAGTTCGTATATATATATATATATATATATATATATATATATATATATATATATATTGTACCCATGTGAGTAATCTCGATGGTAAATATGCAGCTGCCTCCAGCTAGCATCAGGTCTCAGGCGCGTGCCGTTCCCCCAAATGAGCAATGCATATTTTGGATTTGAGGCTATAAGGTAACAACTCTACAATAACAAGGCACAACTCTATACTAAAACTTTAATTCAGTAAATGAAAATCATGGCTTCAAACACAAAAACAATCCCAAAACCATAAAAAAACAAAGCAAACAAAAATTTACTTCCACAATCCACAAACAAACAAAAATGAAATCATAATAAAGTCATATAAAACCATAAAGCTGTACCCTTATGTGAACTACATAAAGATATTCTAGTGCGCTGATGCACCTACGACTTCAATACAAACTGTACATTAACATAACAGTCATACAATGTGACTTCCTTAATATCACAAATTAATTATTCCTTAAACCTCTTGGTTTTAACAATTATGTGTGCCGTGCGTGTTTTGATTTTTCTCTTCTCACCAAACAAATGCTTTCATGCATTTACCTATTCGGACGTTGCACCGCAATCAACGTGCAACTCCATAATTATGTAAGCTACCCCTCCACTTCCTCTATTTATATGGTTCCATTGCATGCTGTATGTGATTCCTAGATAAAACGTTACGTTATAGCTTGTGTCGGATGGTACAATATATTACCTCGCTCTCGTGGCGATTGGCATCTGGTAACTAACTTCAAAACTTGGTTTCAGTGACAGTACAAATACATCATCTAACTATTCGTCAGATAGCTAAAATAATGAACCATCAGGATATTCTATAATTATCCATGTGTTCCAAAACCACATGGCTACATTACTCAACATAACAATCTTTCATTATATGTCATTTACCAGGGTCTAAAATCTTTTGCTTTCAACTCGCCTTGACGGCTCGAGTGCCCCTGCAGACCCTCGGCTAGAGGAGTCAGCACACAATAGAAAGTGGGATGGGTGTTCCACCAATTACCTCGACCCTCCTTAAAGGTTTTGAATGCTTTCCTTTCTAAGCAGTAAAGATTTACAAGACAAATACTGTTGTCTGACCGACACACATATCCCAAAGGATCTTAATTGACTATTATGCAAACAGGTATTGAATGAGCTTTTTAATTACTCCTACACAGAGGATATAATAATTACTGGCCTCACACGGGTCCATTCAACATGAAGGTTCGGGGTTCGTAATGCATTAGTCTAACGGGTGACCGATGTCTCAAGTAAAATATAGGCGCTACTGCAGCTGCCGCCATGAGTTTCGCTTCTACGAGCGGAATATAACTCATTAAATAAGTTCTCGGGAGACCATAGAGTTTCGAGGTGTCCTCGTTTCCCTCGTCTCTATCACAGGATCCCAACCCGGAACACTTTCATATCCTTCCTCAGAGTTAGGGTACACACTACAACTCTGGCATAACATTATATCTCCACTTATGCCCATGACATAGGAGATTTCATACGTAGAATAGACCATCTGGCCCCTAACTCAATGCTACGACCTCCGACCTATATTATTAAGAGAAATCTAACAATTTACTCTATAAGCTTCTCATATAAGCTGCAAATTCAATCCGCTAAAAGCTCTTTCATGCCTGGCATCATTACTGAATATATGCAATACTCTGATATAAAACTTCTTTCCTTAATTACTGTAATGTAATCTTACTGTATCATCTTACTGCTTAGATTGATAAGTCTTGCAATCAGCGTAAATCTCTCGCTTACAACATTTATTTGTTTCCTGATGTGTTCATTCATATTTTTAATATTCATTATTATTAGTACCATTAATCTCACTGACATAAATGACCAAAATCATTACTTTATTATTCTTATTAATCTCACTGACATAAATGACTAAATCATTACTTTATTATTCTTATCAATCTCACTGACATAAATGACCAAAAAATCATTACTCTATTATTATTCTCACATAACTTTACCCGAAATCCGTCATAGCCAAACGTCTTAAAAATCCGAACAATCGCGTTCGTCACAATTACATAACTGATTGCCATTCTTAATTCATAGTGGGAATAATTACTCCACTTAATGATGCAAATTAACATCTCAACTCTATAAAAATCAACACAATACTGATTAAACATGGAGGATCTGCCTCCTAAACTGATTTTTACTGGCATCTTTACGGAATTCACAACATGCAATGGCCCATATTTCTACATAATCATAACTTGTGGGGTACTTACATTTCTATATGCGTCTATGGTGGCTCCGACCAATCATATTTCTCCATGTCGCCCGCCATTAGCAGGTTTAACGCGACATATTCATCTTGCAAACACACATTTTATAACACATAATTTTCATCAACAACACGACACGTTGCATAACTCTCAGGAAGCTATTGCTCCCAAACATGTGAAACACTTATCTAATCACTATTTTAAAGGATATTTTACATATGTTGTACACTTAACACACGTCACTTTATACACTTTTCAATGCTGAAATTCCCTAGCAAAGATCGAAATTGCAGGTGTCGACATCATCTCCCGTGCTTCTATCAACTCCTGATTGAAAGTCTGGTTTACCTGCTTTCGGGATTCACCAACAGTTTTTATTATTCCTACTCCTACGGTAAGCGTCCTGCGTTGCATAAATATGCTAGATCCCGTCTTGAGTGTTATCATCTGGTACTCTCATGACATTACCAAACACGTCATAGAGTTTCATTTAGCGCATACCATCGTAATTACACATACGATCAGTCAATACTATACACCTTGCGCTTAACACTGTCCAATACTTTACACAAATAATTATTTACAATAGTTCTGCCGTTAGTCTACACGGTGCTTCGTAACTGAACACGGCATAGTTCGTACTGCTGATTATGCCTATAGCACGACTATTATTCATAAAAGCTTATAAAATGCTTCATTTACATGTACCAGTCTTTGTTCGGCGTCTATTATGAGTAGAACCGCCATGCGTTCTGCCTTGACGAACTTGCTTCACAGTGGCTGTACCTGACTGAAGATTCACTTGAAGACTGCTCGTACCTTACTTTAAGACTGCTGTATACTGCTTACATACTGTCTCGTACTGCTGCATACTGATTGCAACTTACTGCAACTGAGCTACAACTGGGTAACTTCTAACGTCGTGAAGACTGCGTAAGACTGCGACTTGGGCTGTAACGGGGTTCACACTGCACGTGAACTGCGCGTAGACTGAGCTTCAGCTGAGAGAGACTGGGTTGAGACAGAGCGCTCCTCCAAGGGTCTACTCCCTTATATCAGATTCTCACTGAAAGTAGGGCGAAATCTTCCCGCGAAATCTTGGCTCCTCTCACAGCGTGAATCTGGTCTCCAAACCATGATCATTGGGTTCCTCTTTCTTCACAGATTCCAAAACTATCTGCGTGCAAAGGAATCGCTCGTCCAATTAATTAATATTAATTCCTTTCTCCATAGCGTGGGACGCTATCTTAGGGGTATTCCCCCGGCAACATTCTCAAATCTATACGCGCACAATGGTCGTTTTACAGTCCTTCCGCACATCATTAAATATGCCCCAATTTCGCAGGTAAAAGGCTCTAAAATTAGCCTCCTGCCAAAAGATTCATCTGTGAGCAACTCTCATCTCAATTCGTTGCTCCAATCACGAGTAATCAATGATTTTCCTGGGCATCTCTCCTCCCACTCCTCAAATCTATTCTCCGTCGGGGAATAACTGGGTCATTATTCAGGCCTCCCCCTTGCTCCAGACGACAGAATGGGGTCACAGAGATGGACATGGCTCCACTGGGCCCCACCCACAATTCTGGGCTAATTTGTAAAATGTCAACTCTGTCCTCTCCGTGCTTCAAGCCTCGTATAGCCTACACCAAGTAGTCTAATAATGCTGTAATCTGCTCATTATTCCCTGCATTATTTTAATAAATAATGTCATTGCACCAAAAATCACACCAGTGATTAAATATACGCTTCTTTCGAGGGTTTTTTTACCATGAAACTGCCTCTACAGATCTCTTGTTCGTTCCCTGGTGGAACCTTTACGCTGAGATCACAGTCTCTGAGAACCACGTTCAATTCCAGTCAGCATAACCTCCTCGGGTTCATATTCCCCTTGCGAAACTTATAAAAGTCAATTGCAAGTGGCTTTCTATAAGTAACCAGCTGACTGTCTACCTTTGTCGGTGTTTACATCTGGGGTCCTTCACCTCGTCTGGCTGCGAGTAGGTTAGTACTGTTCCCCCTTCCACACTTGGCCTTCTTCCTAAGCAGTTCATTCTCCATGCGGAGGGTCGCGTTTATTGCTTCAACCTCTCTCGCCACTCTGACCATTTCTTCATAGAATTCTCGCAGACACTGGCATTCTTTCTTCCCTTCGCTTACACTGGGTAAACTGTCTGCTTCTCGTCCCGTCTTGCCGTTCCAACTTTCAGGTCTGACTGCTTGGCTGACTTCGCTCTCCCCGTTGACTTGGGTGTGCGTTACTAATACTTCTGCTTGTTCGTCGAATTCTTCTGGCGAGTAATAAACTTTTAAGTTGGCTACGTTCATAACGACCTCGTTTCCATTTTCTAGATGCCTTAACCTGTATGCATTGTTCTGGAGGTCCCTTATCACCTCGAACGGGCCGTGGTAAGAAAAATTAAACTTTTTATACTTGCGTGCCTCTGGATCTGAACTGGCGGGTTTCTTTATTAAAACTTTCTCTCCCACGAGAAGCGGTCTATGATACCTCTTCGCACGATTTCTTCTCTGACGTCTCTCCGCCTGTGCTTTGAGATATTCAAAGGTTCGTTGGATCCTCAATTCTCTACCTGGCTGTGCATCTACTGGCAATGGAATAACACCAGTCCACGGTCTCTCTGGTCTTTGATCCAGATGTAGAGTCACGGGAACCTGACCTGTCGCCTCATGTACAGTATTATTTATACAGTATTCAATGACTTCTAGAAATTCTATCCAACGCCAATTCTCCTCAGAGCAGTAGATCTTCATGTATTTCTGGATCTCTCTCATTACTCTTTCAACTGGACTTGCCTCAGGATGGCGAATGTTAGATAAAATCTGCCTAATTCCTAGAGTTTCCAGTTCTCGACGAAATTCTGCACTTGTAAAGCAACTTCCGTGGTCCGAGAGAATGTTATCCGGCTTCCCAAGAATCGGAATAACTCTCTCTTTCAGGCGCTTCAAGACCTGTTTTGAACTTGTCTTTTGTATGGGGCATAACACCACCATTTTCGAAAATACATCCATGGCTACAAAAATGTGTCTATTGCCTCTACGTGCTCTAGGCAATGGTCCAAAGTTGTCTATACTCAATAGCTGCCTTGGCTTCTCCGGTAACAACGGGATAGGTCGTTGCCTCATTAAAAAGGGATTTGGCTTAACCCTTTGGCATAGATCGCATGTCCTAATAGTATTTCTCACCGTTTCTCTCAATTTTGGCCAAGTAAATGCTTCCTTCAACAGAGCACAGAGTTTATCTATCCCCGGATGTCCAAATGCTCTGTGGGCTAGCCATACCAATCTTCTCTGCAAGGATGCAGGAATTACAATCCTTTGACGTGTATGATCTACATCGTCCCACTTGTGTAATATCTGATTATACCATACATACTCTGTTGCCAATGTCTCCGCCTCTCTGTATACCGCAGTTCCCCTTGCTAAACGTCCCTCAAAGTAATCGATCATCATCTTCAACCATGGGTCTTCGCGTTGTAGGTTGGTAAGGTTCCTTAAGTCATCCAACGTCTTCTGATCTCGATTCTCAATCTGGACAGCTAGCGCTTCCTCTTCTCTAGGGTAACGACTTAATATGTCCGGTATTACATTCTCTTTCCCTGGACAGTATTCAATTTCCACATTAAATTGCTGGATATACAGGGACCATCTTGTCAATCTCTGGCTAGACAAATCTGTCTTTAACAAAAATGTTAAAGCTTTATGGTCTGTTCTTAGGACTATTCGGAAGCCATACACGAGTTTGTGCCAAGATTGCAACGCGTACAAAATTGCGAGCAACTCTATCTCTGTGATCGTGTAGTTTTTCTCATGGGCTTTCAGTCTCCTGCTTATAAAGGCGATAAAAATTTTCTTCTCAGGCTGGTCAACATTTTCCTGGAATAGCATCGCTCCAATCCCAATAAGTGATGCATCCGTCTGTATGATGAACTTCTGGGTATAATCCGGGTATCCCAGCTTCACATATTCCAAAAGCATTTGTTTTGACCTCACGAATGCTTCCTGACATTGCTCCGTCCAATTCCATCTGCCGCCTTTCTTCAATAGGTCCTGCAGGGGTGCTACTGTCGCAGTATAGTTTGGGCAGTGGTTCGAAAAGAATCCAATGACTCCCAAATACTGTCGGACGTGCTTTACTTTCGTGGGTCGAGGGAAATTTCGAATTACCTCCAATTTATCTGGGTTAGGCTTCACTCCGTTTGCATCAATGACATGCCCTAGGAATTTGACTTCCCTCTGACAGAAGTGCGATTTCTTGATATTAACCTTAAAGTTAGCTTGTCGAAGGTCATCTAGCAACTTCTTCAGGTCTCTCATGTGCTCCTCCAGAGATTCTGATGTGAGTAGAATGTCGTCTACATATCTGATGGTACTCTCTTTAACCTCATCTGATAGATTGCGATCTAACGCTCTTATCAGGGCTGAACCAGCTGTTTTCAACCCAAAAGGTAGCCTTAAAAATGTGAATGTATGTTGATCAAACATAAATCCTGTCAACAGACTAGTTTTCTTCTCTAATTCAAGATGGTGGAAACTGGATGTGATATCCAAGTTTGTGAATATGGTTTTCCCTTTAAACTTCCTGAGGATCTCTTTAATAGGTGGCACTTGGTCAAACTCCGGAATAACTCGCAAATTTAAGCGTCTCAGGTCCAGGCAGACTCTGACAGATCCGTCTGTCTTTGGTACAATTACCAATGGACTTACATATGGCGTAGGTGTCTTCTCAATAACACCAGCCTCCAACATCTCCTGAATTGCCTCTTTCACTTTAGCATAATGCTTTTCAGCGATAGGGTAGGGTTTCTGCCTAAATGGTGTCCAATCACTGACTTGAAAAGCATAAGTGAAGTTCTTTATCCGACCAGGTCTCGAATCAAAGACTTCCTTCTGTTCCAGTAATAACTGCTTTAAATTTTCCTTCTCTTTTAGCCCAATTTTCGCTTCTTCTAGCTTTTCCGAAATATATTCTTCCAATTTGGGTTCCAGATCTTTTTCCAAGTCTGTGGCTAGTGTTTTAAGCTCCTCTTCTAACTGCTCAATAGCTAACACTCCTTCCTCAGCCACATCTCTGTATGTATGCCATACTTGTTCACTTGATCCTGGTTCAATCTCATTGAGTGCGACCTCTAAGCCTTCAGCTTCTTCATTCACATGGAACATAACCCTGTCCTGTGCTAGGTCGATTATCACTCTGTATTCCCTTATAAACTCTGCCCCAATAAGTAGGTTATAAGGCAATTTGTTTACTAACAGAAAACTCTGTGAGAAAATAGAGCCTCCTATCTGTAAATCTAGGAATACCTGGTATTTACATATCATTGTTCGGTCTGGAATTACCCCTTTAATCTTGACACTAGAGATCGGTATTTTCAAAATGTTCTCTCTCCGGGCTATTTCATTATATAGAGCTTGTGTCATGAGGCTCACTGTTGATCCTGTGTCCAGCAGACTTCTGACTTTTAATCCTGCCACTCTTACAATTATAATAGGCAATTCTCTCTTGACCATGACTTGTGGTCCTCCTGTATCCTCAATCAGTTCTTCTGGTTTGGCTATCCAATTGATGATGTTAATAGACTTCCATCCATCAGTCTCAAACTCTTCTAATTTTGGCGTTTTTTTTCTTCAGCGCCCGCCCCCTTGGAGTTTCTTCTCTCCTGTTCGCTGCGCTGTAGTTCCAAACTCTTAGCTCCATCTCCATATCTGTCTGGCGATGTCCTGTTCTGCATGACTTCTTGCCATCGAACTTGTTGTTTCTGGGGCTCATCTCCCCTTTCTTCGAGGTATCGCAAAGAAGCATGATATCGTTCTTCTACCTCGTCATCGAAGTTACTTCTTCTTTCTTGGGGTCTCCAATTTCTATTATTGCCTTCTTGGTCATTATTACCTCCATTGTCATGGTACGGTTTGCCCCTGTTATTCTGCTTATTCCACGAACTTCGACCTCTTCCTCCTCTATTAGCATTTCCTTTGAACTTTGACTGCCATCTTCTGGGTTCCTGTTCCCATTGCCGTCCATAGGAATCTAAGGTTTCTGTGCTCGTGGCTTTGTTGTTCCTTGGAGCTTGCTGTTGGTCAGTCTGTGTGTTGGTCACGTGGACTTGTTCCACGGTTCGACTCTGACGCATTGTATTTGCTGTGGTGAGGTCCAGTTGCCTTAGAACTGTCTCCATTTCCATAGCAGTTTTCGCATTAGCCGAGATTAATAGCCTTTGGATCTCGTATGGAAGCTGTTTGGCGATAGCAATACATAGCTCCAGTTCGCTCGGTTTTTGATCCAGCTCTTTAAAGCGACACATCTGCGATATGAAAAATTCTGCGTACTTTGTTGGATTATTAGTACTGTATTTCTTTGCATATAAATCCAACCGTAAATTCTGTTGAGTCGCGGCGTCCCAATATCTCTTCAAGAATGCCTCACGGAACTCCTCAACAGTATCAAAAGTGTAACGGAAGCTGCGAAACCATAATGCGCACTCCCCCTCTGTTAATTTCTCTATAGCACGTAGCCTACGCTCCTGCGGTATTCGTGCATCATTTAGATATTCAGTCACTTCCTTTAACCAATATTTTGGTGTCATACTACAGTGGCTACCTGAAAATTTCCTTGGTTTTTCTTCGCTTGCCCTAATGACGTTGATCACATGGGTGTGCATAGCATTTTCATGTGGCATCGATGCCGCAATTGGTACACCTGGCGTCATATAAGGACTTTCCCCTGGGCCTGTAGCATTCCCGCTCATAGGTTGGGTTTCTAAGTCTGCCCACCTTGTTTTCCTCATATCCTCTATGCTGCCTTCACTTGACTTAGGACCTTTCAGAAGCGTTTCATCCTGTGCTATTATCCTAGTCTCCATTTGATTGTGGCGCATCTCTGCTCTTTCTAGGCGAGTAATGACTTCTTTCTCTATTCTTGTAAGCCTATCTCGGTTTTCCTCGGCTACTTGAAATATTTTCACCTTGTCTTCTTTCAGACTCTGTTTGATATGGGATATTTCATCCTCTACATCTTCTTTAATTTGAGCAAGGGTCTTGTCGCTTGCCTCTGTTTTCTGGCCTTCTCTTATTCGAGTTCTTCTCTCAACCCTTTAATTTCATCTTGAATGTGTCCATTGACTTTAGACAATTCGTTCCGGACCTTGGTGATCTCACCTCTATTCTCCTCTTGCCTTTTGTTAACTATGACAATGTCACTTTGAACTTGGTCCAGTTCTTGATTAACTTTGCCCATCTGACTTTTCACGTTGCTTACCAGCTCCTTACTTTCATGAGCGATAGCCTTAATTTCGCCTATTTCCTGGCATTGACCTAATATATTCTGGTCCTGTTTCTTGAGGTCACCGTTAATTGCTCTAGCATAGCTTTTCAATTTCTGGTCCCATTTGGAGTCGTTCTCCTCTAATCTCTGGTCTACCGTTTTTGTAAACTCTGCGAACTGTTTCGCTGGGCGTTCGAGATTCGCCTCATTTTGGATTTGAATATCCTTAATATCGTTAGACAACGCATCTAATCTACTGTTGGTTTCCTCCTGAGCATGCTTACACGCTTGTAAATTACCCTCAAGTTTGGCTTCTATAGCCTCGAAACGTTTATCAGTTTTAACCTGCATTTCCGATACAATGCTTACAACAGTATCTGTTACTTCGGTCTTAATTACCTCTTGCATTTGACCTAACTTATTGTTTAATTCAATCTGGTTATTATTCATTGCAACCTGACTTGCATTAATTGCCTCCTGATTGGCATCTAAACGAGTGTTTATGCTATCCTGGAAAGCCTTAGCTTCCAGTTTATTCTGCTCGTTAGCAGCATCAAAATGCTGTTTCAATCCTGCAATAACCTGCAAGATTTCCTCCGTACCTGACATTTTACAATAACACACTTAAATATGCAGGCAGGCTTCCTGGAAAAATATGTGAATACGTTTCGAAGAGAAACATCAAACACTGCACACATATTGTGAAGTCGTACAAAACCTGATAATATTATGGTAGATTGTGGATCTGGTATGTAGCGCTCATACCCTTGGGCAATTCTCTTCTCAATAGAGAGATTCTGCGTTACATAAAAAGCGTACTGAATTCAAAAATCACTCAAACACAGTTTGAGGCAAAACAATTACTATGGTTTTCCCCATGAAATACCATAAAAAATCTATGGGTTTTCCCTAAATCCCATAAGTTCCACGTACCTGGGCGCCATGATAAATTAAATGACTCATGTACATTCATTCATGCCATGTATGTGCAATGCCAAGATCGCTCATATTGCACTGACGCAGGCGGTTCCATAATGAACTAATACCATCCCACGTTGCTTGGGCCATGATAATAAGAGTGTAAATACTTACAAAGGAGTAGAACTGTACATATACATCTATCAAAATTTATATGTACGTATCGGAACTTAGCTAGGATAGGAGCGGTCATTCCCTACTTCGTTAATTCTTACTTTAATAGAGTTGTGTGCACTAAATCTGACCGACTTTAGTTGTACCGATAGCTCAAATCACAGTATAGGACATCAAATCCCATGTACCCATGTGAGTAATCTCGATGGTAAATATGCAGCTGCCTCCAGCTAGCATCAGGTCTCAGGCGCGTGCCGTTCCCCCAAATGAGCAATGCATATTTTGGATTTGAGGCTATAAGGTAACAACTCTACAATAACAAGGCACAACTCTATACTAAAACTTTAATTCAGTAAATGAAAATCATGGCTTCAAACACAAAAACAATCCCAAAACCATAAAAAAACAAAGCAAACAAAAATTTACTTCCACAATCCACAAACAAACAAAAATGAAATCATAATAAAGTCATATAAAACCATAAAGCTGTACCCTTATGTGAACTACATAAAGATATTCTAGTGCGCTGATGCACCTACGACTTCAATACAAACTGTACATTAACATAACAGTCATACAATGTGACTTCCTTAATATCACAAATTAATTATTCCTTAAACCTCTTGGTTTTAACAATTATGTGTGCCGTGCGTGTTTTGATTTTTCTCTTCTCACCAAACAAATGCTTTCATGCATTTACCTATTCGGACGTTGCACCGCAATCAACGTGCAACTCCATAATTATGTAAGCTACCCCTCCACTTCCTCTATTTATATGGTTCCATTGCATGCTGTATGTGATTCCTAGATAAAACGTTACGTTATAGCTTGTGTCGGATGGTACAATATATTACCTCGCTCTCGTGGCGATTGGCATCTGGTAACTAACTTCAAAACTTGGTTTCAGTGACAGTACAAATACATCATCTAACTATTCGTCAGATAGCTAAAATAATGAACCATCAGGATATTCTATAATTATCCATGTGTTCCAAAACCACATGGCTACATTACTCAACATAACAATCTTTCATTATATGTCATTTACCAGGGTCTAAAATCTTTTGCTTTCAACTCGCCTTGACGGCTCGAGTGCCCCTGCAGACCCTCGGCTAGAGGAGTCAGCACACAATAGAAAGTGGGATGGGTGTTCCACCAATTACCTCGACCCTCCTTAAAGGTTTTGAATGCTTTCCTTTCTAAGCAGTAAAGATTTACAAGACAAATACTGTTGTCTGACCGACACACATATCCCAAAGGATCTTAATTGACTATTATGCAAACAGGTATTGAATGAGCTTTTTAATTACTCCTACACAGAGGATATAATAATTACTGGCCTCACACGGGTCCATTCAACATGAAGGTTCGGGGTTCGTAATGCATTAGTCTAACGGGTGACCGATGTCTCAAGTAAAATATAGGCGCTACTGCAGCTGCCGCCATGAGTTTCGCTTCTACGAGCGGAATATAACTCATTAAATAAGTTCTCGGGAGACCATAGAGTTTCGAGGTGTCCTCGTTTCCCTCGTCTCTATCACAGGATCCCAACCCGGAACACTTTCATATCCTTCCTCAGAGTTAGGGTACACACTACAACTCTGGCATAACATTATATCTCCACTTATGCCCATGACATAGGAGATTTCATACGTAGAATAGACCATCTGGCCCCTAACTCAATGCTACGACCTCCGACCTATATTATTAAGAGAAATCTAACAATTTACTCTATAAGCTTCTCATATAAGCTGCAAATTCAATCCGCTAAAAGCTCTTTCATGCCTGGCATCATTACTGAATATATGCAATACTCTGATATAAAACTTCTTTCCTTAATTACTGTAATGTAATCTTACTGTATCATCTTACTGCTTAGATTGATAAGTCTTGCAATTAGCGTAAATCTCTCGCTTACAACATTTATTTGTTTCCTGATGTGTTCATTCATATTTTTAATATTCATTATTATTAGTACCATTAATCTCACTGACATAAATGACCAAAATCATTACTTTATTATTCTTATTAATCTCACTGACATAAATGACTAAAATCATTACTTTATTATTCTTATCAATCTCACTGACATAAATGACCAAAAAAATCATTACTTTATTATTATTCTCACATAACTTTACCCGAAATCCGACATAGCCAAACGTCTTAAAAATCCGAACAATCGCGTTCGTCACAATTACATAACTGATTGCCATTCTTAATTCATAGTGGGAATAATTACTCCACTTAATGATGCAAATTAACATCTCAACTCTATAAAAATCAACACAATACTGATTAAACATGGAGGATCTGCCTCCTAAACTGATTTTTACTGGCATCTTTACGGAATTCACAACATGCAATGGCCCATATTTCTACATAATCATAACTTGTGGGGTACTTACATTTCTATAGGCGTCTATGGTGGCTCCGACCAATCATATTTCTCCATGTCGCCCGCCATTAGCAGGTTTAACGCGACATATTCATCTTGCAAACACACATTTTATAACACATAATTTTTTATCAACAACACGACACGTTGCATAACTCTCAGGAAGCTATTGCTCCCAAACATGTGAAACACTTATCTAATCACTATTTTAAAGGATATTTTACATATGTTGTACACTTAACACACGTCACTTTATACACTTTTCAATGCTGAAATTCCCTAGCAAAGATCGAAATTGCAGGTGTCGACATCATCTCCCGTGCTTCTATCAACTCCTGATTGAAAGTCTGGTTTACCTGCTTTCGGGATTCACCAACAGTTTTTATTATTCCTACTCCTACGGTAAGCGTCCTGCGTTGCATAAATATGCTAGATCCCGTCTTGAGTGTTATCATCTGGTACTCTCATGACATTACCAAACACGTCATAGAGTTTCATTTAGCGCATACCATCGTAATTACACATACGATCAGTCAATACTATACACCTTGCGCTTAACACTGTCCAATACTTTACACAAATAATTATTTACAATAGTTCTGCCGTTAGTCTACACGGTGCTTCGTAACTGAACACGGCATAGTTCGTACTGCTGATTATGCCTATAGCACGACTATTATTCATAAAAGCTTATAAAATGCTTCATTTACATGTACCAGTCTTTGTTCGGCGTCTATTATGAGTAGAACCGCCATGCGTTCTGCCTTGACGAACTTGCTTCACAGTGGCTGTACCTGACTGAAGATTCACTTGAAGACTGCTCGTACCTTACTTTAAGACTGCTGTATACTGCTTACATACTGTCTCGTACTGCTGCATACTGATTGCAACTTACTGCAACTGAGCTACAACTGGGTAACTTCTAACGTCGTGAAGACTGCGTAAGACTGCGACTTGGGCTGTAACGGGGTTCACACTGCACGTGAACTGCGCGTAGACTGAGCTTCAGCTGAGAGAGACTGGGTTGAGACAGAGCGCTCCTCCAAGGGTCTACTCCCTTATATCAGATTCTCACTGAAAGTAGGGCGAAATCTTCCCGCGAAATCTTGGCTCCTCTCACAGCGTGAATCTGGTCTCCAAACCATGATCATTGGGTTCCTCTTTCTTCACAGATTCCAAAACTATCTGCGTGCAAAGGAATCGCTCGTCCAATTAATTAATATTAATTCCTTTCTCCATAGCGTGGGACGCTATCTTAGGGGTATTCCCCCGGCAACATTCTCAAATCTATACGCGCACAATGGTCGTTTTACAGTCCTTCCGCACATCATTAAATATGCCCCAATTTCGCAGGTAAAAGGCTCTAAAATTAGCCTCCTGCCAAAAGATTCATCTGTGAGCAACTCTCATCTCAATTCGTTGCTCCAATCACGAGTAATCAATGATTTTCCTGGGCATCTCTCCTCCCACTCCTCAAATCTATTCTCCGTCGGGGAATAACTGGGTCATTATTCAGGCCTCCCCCTTGCTCCAGACGACAGAATGGGGTCACAGAGATGGACATGGCTCCACTGGGCCCCACCCACAATTCTGGGCTAATTTGTAAAATGTCAACTCTGTCCTCTCCGTGCTTCAAGCCTCGTATAGCCTACACCAAGTAGTCTAATAATGCTGTAATCTGCTCATTATTCCCTGCATTATTTTAATAAATAATGTCATTGCACCAAAAATCACACCAGTGATTAAATATACGCTTCTTTCGAGGGGTTTTTACCATGAAACTGCCTCTACAGATCTCTGGTTCGTTCCCTGGTGGAACCTTTACGCTGAGATCACAGTCTCTGAGAACCACGTTCAATTCCAGTCAGCATAACCTCCTCGGGTTCAATATATATATATATCACTTTCTTGTGGACACGATAAATACCGCAATTTTGCACCAATCACTTTGAAATTTTAACATAATATGTATCCCTATAAAAGCACGGTCGAGTTCGTTAATGGGCATAATCGGTCGACGGGGGTGAAAATGGGGGGCTTTTTTCGAAAAAGTGAAATATCCATATAACTCTCTTAATATTTGAAATATCGAATCCATTCAAAGTTCATAATATGTGTCGGATAAGGCTCAAAAATATATGTTTGAAAAGTTTTTTGATAGCACCAACCATTGACCAAAGGGGTGGGAAAAAGTGTTTTTTTTTCGGAAATCATTAATCATATCTCTCTTAATAGGCACAATATCAAAACCGTACAAAATGGACAATATTCCCCTAATAATTACCTAAAACTTTTGTCTGAAAGAATTTTTGATATGACCCACCATTATGCCAAGGGATGAGAAAAATGATTTCGGAATTATAAGAAAATGCCAAGAGCTATCAGTGGTTGCCATGGCAACACTACTAAATTGATGACGGATGAGCCATCAGACGTTACCATGACAACGCACTTGCACGAGATCCGATTCAGATTTCAATCTGACTACGTGTGAAGCGGCTTCGGTGAAGTAACTGGTTGCATGCTGAACTTCTATGCCCAAGGTCGCGGGTTCAAAGCCGGCCGAAGTCGTCGGATTTTCTAAGAGCGCTAAAAATCCCTCAGTAAGCTTTCCTTTGCAGGGGAAGTTTCAACGTTCGTTGCGAGTTGTTGGTTGCGGTGGCATCTAGTAGCCAAGTTCACTGCTAGGTGTCGTTGACGGTAGTATTTGTTAGCAACATTAGGAACTAATGCTTGGAATTGACCGTCTGCTGTCCTTACCTCAATTACAGACTAATACAGCCATCACAATTCACACCGTTTATCAGACAGATTCTACACTCACCCAAAGTACACGGGGTTACATGACCGCGTTGTCGCTGCCCCTAAACTGAGGAACCAACCAAAATCTCTGCGGGAGATAAAATTTTGCGTGAACAAGTAACAGACCGTTGGATAGTTACACATCAGTGTCGAAACCTTGCATAAGGACAGTGTGACCACAAGTATAAAAATGGACCCCAAATGACAAGAATGTTACCGTCCCCTTAGGACAATAAAATATTTAATATATGCATAAAATGACGAAAAACAAAGTTAATTAAGCTCCGATTATGAAATACTTTCTCGCAATAAATGAGGTTTGATCCTTCAACGAAAATCTGCATATTCTGCCTATTTTCGCCTATCCCCAGGCTTGCCCGGTGAAATCTACCTCCGCCTTCCAGCGTGCCGAGAGGACCTTTTTTATTTAACTTGTTGCAATTTTGGAATCGTGGTATTACAGTAAGCTTGCACATATTTTACCTCCCCACTATACAAAACAAAAACAGCTCCCTGGAATTTAGCTTGGCCAACTGAACAGGCTATTCATTTACTGTGCTTTGTTTTTAATTATTTAGCCACACTCTTTATATATTTTTTCTGTCTGTCATTGGTTGTTCTTTTACTTCAAGATTTTACTCACTGTGCATTAAAAATGCCATTTTCGTCGTGTCTGAACGTGTTCTGGCACCACATGAATACACCATTCAGAAATATACGAACAAAAGAGTCGATTTTTTTCTGACATTGAATTAGAAACTCTATGCTCCTCAAAGAGCTCTTCAACTTTAGTGCGTTATGAATTAAATGGATAACTCTGGCAACTTTGCAATTTCCCCGGAAGAAAAATGAAAAACACAATGGTTATTAAGTTGTTGTTGTTGTTTGAGTCTTCATTCTTTTGACTGGTTTGATGCAGCTTTCCATGCCTCCTTGTCCTCACCTAATCTTTTCATTTCTACAGAGCTACCACACCCTACATCCGAGGCAATCTGTTTAACATATTCTAACCTTGGTCTACTCCTACAGTTCTTGTCCTTGATCCTTCCTTCCATAACTAAGCTTGCTATTCCTGGGTTTCTTAGTATGTGTCCTACCAACCTATCTCTTCTCTTCATTAGAAGTCGCCAGAAACATCTCTCCTCTCTCACTCGTCTTAATACCCCTTCGTTTGTTACCCTATCTACCCATCTGATCTTCATCATTCTCCTGTAACACCACATTTCAAACGCTTCAATTCTCCTCTTTTCTGCTGCACGAATAGTCCAAGTTTTACTTCCATACAGCGCCACGCTCCAGACAAAGGCTTTCAAAAATGACTTCCAAATACCTAAATCTATATTCGATGTCAACAGATTCCTTTTCTGTAGAAATGCTTTCCTTGACTAAGCCAACCTACTTTTTATATCCTCTTTGCTTCGTCCATCCCTGGTTATTTTGCTTCCTAAGTAACAGAAGTCTCCTACTTCCTTTAACTATTCACCGGCCAATTTGATGTCCATTGAGGTTTCTGATTTATATCGGCTGCATTCCAATATTTTTGTTTTACATTTATTAATTTTCATCATGAATTATTTTCTCAAGACGGAGTCCATACCATTCAAAAACTCATTCAAATCCTCAGGCGTGTCGGCCAAGATGACTATGTCATCGGCAAATCTCAGAGTTAAAAATTAAATCTCCTTGGATCTTCACTCCCACTTCAAATTTTTCTCTAATTTCCTTCATTGCTTGTTCAATGTAAAGATTGAAAAGTATTGGTGATAAGTTGCAGTCTTGCCTCACACCTTATTTGCAAAATGAATAAGAAATTCTCTTTGAAATGTTTTGGATACTATTCACTGGCTGTATTTACATCGAACAGTCATATCAGAAAATTTAATAATTCTCTCTTGACATTAAATTAAATAAAGTTGTCTACTCTAAGTCCTTTTACCACCTCGGGCCTCTTAGCAAATCCGGGCTCCGGGGCAACAGCCCCTCTTGCCCCTCCCTCTCGTCAGGCCTGCTTGCAGATTCTTCACCTGGCACAGTCAGCTGGCATTTGAGGGTGCGCAAATGCGAGCGAGCCGTGTCAGTATATTTACTGGCACGTTAAATATCCCCTTCGTGGCAAAATTCCGACACCCGTGCGTCTCTAAAAGTCTCAGTAGTTAAAAGGGACGGTAAACCAATAACCTTATTGACTACAAGGTCCTACAGTGAAAATGAAAATCCACAGCCTGCTTCCAGTCTCCGACCGGGTCAGGAATGGAATGAATAAAGCCCCCCATCTGTGCCGGCTGCCGAGGCCTGACGCACTCCTCTGGGGCAATGATTAAATGAACGACAGATGAAATGAAATGATAGTGGAGAGTGTTGCTGGAATGAAATTTTGACAGAGAAAACCGGAGTACCCGGAGAAAAACCTGTCTGCCTCCGTTTTGTCCAGCACAGATCTCACATGGAGAGACCGGGATTTGAACCACGGACCCAGCGGTGAGAGGCCGGCGTGCTGCCGCCTAAGCCACGGTGGCTTACTACAAGGTCCTACAGTAATTGATATAATTATGTAATGTTGCAGGAAATCTTTAAATGCTATAAACAATTTACTCCAAAATTCTAAGTCTGAATATCATATATTCTACGAAATGTTGTAGTCATTTCACGCAAGTCAAGAAAAATAACATCCCTTCAGACAAGCAATTCAATGTTCAAAACATCCCATTACATTTTCGGCTTCGATGGCGTAGTTGGTTGGTTGGTTCTTAAGTTTAGGGGCTGCGACAACGCGGTCATGTAGCCTCGTGTACTTTGGGTGTGTGTAGAATCTGTCTGATAACCGGTGTTAATTGTGATGGCTGTATTAGTGTGTGTTATCTGTATTTTAATTCAAGTTAGGACTGGCAACTTTTGAATTTTTCAAATAGTTCCTACTTTTGCCGCCAAACGCCACCTTCAACGACTACTAGTTCAGAACTTAGCTACCAGATGCCACCGCAGTCGGCTCTTGGCAACGAACGTAGGAACCTAAGAGCGTTGTTTACATCCTTAACCTATACAATTTAGCTTCACACAGGTGCAATTGGTGGAAGGTTCTCTAACATGCCATAAATCTATGACATGGGACTGCCGGCTTTACTTCCCCTCCGAAGGAAGGCATACTGAACTGCTGTGCCCAAGATAGCGGGTTCAAAGCCGGCCGAAGTCATCGGATTTTTAAGAGCGTTAAAAACCTTCAGTATGCCTTCCTTCGGAGAATTAAAGTCGGCGGTCCGTGTCATAGATTTATGGCATGTAAAAGATTCTTCCACTGACTAAACTTGTGTGAAGCTGACTTTCTATGTTAGATTTCGTTGGAACGCTCTATCAAAAGTTCCAACGTTCACCACTAGGTATCAGTGACATCTGGTAGCGAAAGATGGAACTACAATACTTGAAATTGAACGGTACTTGTAGCTCACCCTATGGGTGTCCGCTTTAAGCAGCTACAGCCTCCCGCGAGGCGAACATGTTCTCGGACACTCCCGGCACTAAATGCCATTCGATAAATAATTTCGTCCGATTGCAGACTCGAACCCGGTTCATCACAGAATCTTATTGTTGGTGCATTTGTAAGTAATTTTTGTTGTTTTCTCCACTTTTCCAAACGTAAAGGACACACTAAACGTTTCTTACGAGGTGCCGGCATGATTACACGCGGTAGACTGATGATAATGATTGTTGCGGATTCAAACCCGGCCGAAGTCGTCGGATTTTTTAAGAGCGTTGGAAATCCCTGAGTATGCCTTCCTTCGGAGGGGAAGTAAAGCCAGCGGTCCCATGTCATAGATTTATGGCATGAAAACGAACCTTACACTAATAAGTTACGCTTGTGTGAAGCCAAAACAATTGTAGGTTAGAAATCATAACGATATATTAGTTCCAACGTTCGCCGCCAGGTGCTGACAGCGATGCCATCTAGTAGCCAAGTCCGCAAGCTAGATGTTGTGGACGGTAGCATTTGGTAGCAAATGTAGGAACTACTTGAAATTATAGTCTGCAGTCCGTACTTGAATTAAAAACAGATAACACACACTAATACAGTCATCACTATTAACACCGGTTATCAGGCAGATTCTACAAAGTACACGGGGCTACATGACCGCGTTGTCGCAGCCCCTAAATTAAAGAACCAACCAACCAAAGTCTAATGATTGTTAACCGGAAACTTAACAATATCCGGTCGATTAGATTAGCAGTTCGCCTCTTTTTACCACTACGAGTGCTAGTGTGAGTCAATAAAACTTAACAATATCCGGTCGATTAGATTAGCAGTTTGCCTCTTTTTACCACTACGAGTGCTAGTGTGAGTCAATAAAACTTAACAATATTCGGTCGATTAGATTAGCAGTTTGCCTCTTTTTACCACTACGAGTGCTAGTGTGAGTCAATAAAACTTAACAATATTCGGTCGATTAGATTAGCAGTTTGCCTCTTTTTACCACTACGAGTGCTAGTGTGAGTCAATAAAACTTAACAATATTCGGTCGATTAGACTAGCAGTTTGCCTCTTTTTATCACTACGAGTGCTAGTGTGAGTCAATAAAACTTAACAATATTCGGTCGATTAGATTAGCAGTTTGCCTCTTTTTACCACTACGAGTGCAAGTGTGAGTCAATAAAACTTAACAATATTCGGTCGATTAGATTAGCAGTTTGCCTCTTTTTACCACTACGAGTGCAAGCGTGAGTCAATAAAACTTAACAATATTCGGTCGGTTAGATTAGCAGTTTGCCTCTTTTTACCACTACGAATGCTAGTGTGAGTCAATGCAACTTAACAATATCCGGTCGATTAGATTAGCAGTTCGCCTTTTCCACCACTAGGAGTGCAAGTGTAAGTCAATGACACTCAACCATATCCGGCTGATTAGATTAGCAGTTTGCCTCTTTTTACCACTACGAGTGCAAGTGTGAGTCAATGCAACTTAACAATATCCGGTCGATTAGATTAGCAGTTCGCCTATTTTACCACTACGAGTGCTAGTGTGAGTCTATGAAACTCAACCTTATCCGTCCGATTAGATTAGCAGTTCGCCTATTTTACCACTACGAGTGCTAGTGTGAGTCAATGAAACTGAACAATATCCGGTCGATTAGATTAGCAGTTCGCCTATTTTACCACTACGAGTGCTAATGTGAGTCAATGGAACTCAACTATAATCGGTCGATTAGATTAGCAGTTCGCCTTTTTATTTTATCACTACGAGTGTTAGTGTGAGTCAATAAAACTTAACAATATTCGGTCGATTAGATTAGCAGTTCGCCTCTTTTTACCACTACGAGTGCTAGTGTGAGTCAATCAAACTTAACAATATTCGGTCGATTAGATTAGCAGTTCGCCTTTTCTACCACTAAGAGTGCTAATGTGAGTCAATGCAACTTAACAATATCCGGTCGATTAGATTAGCAGTTTGCTTTTTCTACCACTAGGAGTGTTAGTGTGAGTCAATGACACTCAACCATAATTATCCGGTCGTTTAGATTAGCAGTTTGCCTTTTCTGCCACTAAAGGCGCTAGTGTGAATCAATGCAAAGTTTCACTTCAACCCTTATAACTACTTCTGGTGTGAAGATTTTTCAAAAAAAACAATAAATGCCTGAGGATATTGAACCAAGAAACAAATTAAATAAAGAATTATGTAAATAAGTTAATTTAGGTAGGATATGAATCAAAGAGAAAAAGAGTTAAAAAACAAGCGATTTTAGGCTGTTTTTCCGGACCTGCATTTAATTCGGAAGTGATTTTCGAAATTTAGTTTGTTAGTTTGATAGAGCTCTCCAAGACTCATAATTTGAAACCCTTCCGGGCCCTTAAGCACAATTGAGGAAATTGCTTAATTTTACGTTTTTTGATTAGATGGGGACCCGCACTTTGTCTGCTGAGAAATGTTTTCAATAATATTTTAAAATGCAAAAATGGTATTTCTATGGTACTTACTCTGTCTTACATTAAAGCTTCCATTTTTGCACATGATATGTCACACCAACACACCGTAATCACTGGAAAAGATGTCCAAAGTCACACGACGTTACATGTATACAAAACTCAATAGGCAACCCAATAGAGATAGGATCCTCACTAGCCCCCTACTGTTATCTTTTGTCCTAGGGACCTGGGACTTGTGTTAAGTGTTAGAAGGGGTAAAAGCCATTTATTTAAATCTAGCACACGACTTTGTAAAATTCCTAATTTCGGAAATATAGCCCACTTTTAAAATTGAACTTTTTTGGAAGAAATGTAAAAATATCATGTTTTGTTCTAACGATAAAGAACATAGAGACCTTTCGTTTCAGCCATTGCACGACGTTCTATGATTATAAATTTTGGGAATATAGCCTACATTCCAAATTGAACTTTTTTCGAAATTTTCAAAAAAAAGTTCCTTATAACGATAAAGGACATAGATACCTTTCGTTTAAGACTATATATTACTTTCTTGGATTGTTATTTTTGGAAATATAGCCTACTTTCCAAATTCAAATTTTTTGAAAAAAAAATGTTAAAAAATCCATGTTTTGTTCTAACGATAAAGGACAGAGAGACCTTTTGTTTAAGGAAGGAGACTTTTTAGGATTTTTAGTTTTGGAAATATAGCCTATTTTCCATTATTTTTTTTTTTTTTAATTTGAAAATTTGACTGAGAGTGGGATAGATGTAGGTGTAGGAGTTAACATATGACTTTTTGTGCAGTCTTTCATGGTACTGGTTAAGGACACTGGGTTGTGCCAATGGCTTATTTTACACAACTAAATGAGCAAATTGAAAAAACAAATCTCTGTTATTTCCGTTAGCCAATGGTTGTTAATTTTACACCAAACAAAGATGTAACCATTCTAAGCCACCTGCTAAGAATAAATATGAAATATTACTGTCTGATTTTTTACAGGGTGTTCAAAAACAAGGTCACCGAAAACATGATGATGATAATTGTTGTTTTGAGGGGCCTAACATCTAGATTATCGGACCCTAATGGTTTGGGTGATAGTGATAGGTGAGATGAGAATGAAAACTGTAACTAATACTAACTACAAACTTACATAGTAGAAGAAGAAATGGTCAACAAATAAGGGATGAGGCAAATAATGGACAGGCAGAAAAGAAGTGCCCTCAACCCTCGAAGAATAAGGATTGAGGGACTTGGAAAGAAGGAGAGCCATGAAAGACAGATAGGAAAGGTAAAGACGAGAGGGCCCGCCCCAAGGTCAGAGGAAAAAAGGGGACAAAACGGACCCTGCTCAGGAAGGGCCAATTAATGCGGGAAAGTGAAAGATTCCCTAGGCCTCGGATAACCTAATATCGTCAGGGTCGGAAGAGAACAAGAGTTGACCAAGAGAGGTCGACAGGAAAGAAGACGGAGAGTAGCCCGGCTGGGGTCCCGTGGACGCCAACCCACGTCTCACTAAATGTGAGCCCCTGGGGGGCACATAAAACCATTCTAGTACATACATTTCTCAAGTTTAGTACACTTTTCTTGAAACTTTCTTGTCAAGGATACTTTTTTTTTCCTGGAATGTAAAGAACATGTGGCTTGACAAAATGAACGGATTGGTTTCTCTAGAATATAATTATTTTGAGCCTTTTAAACATTAACAAACTCAAAAAACAGTTTTGCCTCTTAAAATGTATGAATTAGAAATTTATAAATTGAAAAGATAGAGATTATTTTAAATATATTTCAGTTCATTCTATAAAATTCCATGGTTACCAACACATTACAAACGATCAGGCCTGTAACTTAATATAAGTAGATCTTGAAAAGAGTGTACCAGAATCTCTCAAATCTTAACTTGCAGGATTGTTTTCTGTGGCCTTGTTTTTGAACACCCTGTGGAAAATCAGACAATAATATTTCAGGAAGGCTTATCTATGTACAGTACGTTACATGAATACAATACTACGGAATTGTGTACCATTTCATTGTGTTGGTTAAACAAATTGCCGAGAGACCGTTTAAATAGACATTAGTAAAATATCTGCCTCTTTAGAAACAAAAATGCAGGTAACCTATAAATTACGATTCATATATTAGAAAATTTTAGCTGATGACCTCAGATTTTCACTCCTTAAAACAATTACAAACAAAATCACTTATTGAAAGTTACACACAAGAACACATAACTTTCGGTATTGGTTAATTATGATATTAATTATCTTTATCTTTATGTAACGAGCCACAGGAGTTAATTTAAGAAAAGGAAACTCAAATGTACGGCCTTTATAATTTACGTAAGGTAAGCCAAATAATTCAATGACATTTGATAATAATAATAATAATAATAATAATAATAATAATAATAATAATAATAATAATATCATATGGCCTCGGGTGCCGGGTGCAAGCTATGTTAATTGACGCCCAGAGGGCAACTTGCTTGTCGCTCCTTGAAGCGCTATGAAAATCAAGGAGGTTAGATATCTAAGCTCCTCGACACTATAGCGCTTTCTGGTAGAGAAATGAGGAATTTTGTGTTGGCGGAAAATCCCGAGATTAATTTTGCCATTAAGAATTCAAATGGGTTCCTTAACATGCCAACATCGTATGACATGCGTATCGTGATTTTTGCCGCATTTCAAAAATGACTTACCACGGCCAGGAGCGAACCTGCAAGCTTGGAGTTGGCAGTCCGACACGATAACCACTCACCCACCGTTGCAACCTAATGACATTTGATAATTACCATATTATTATTATTAATAATAATAATAATAATATTTTACTTCCTTATCCCATCTGTGGAGCGTGACAGAACATATTCAGCTAATGATATATTTTTTCTCCTCTCTCAAAATCGCTTCGTCTGGCCACTAAATCTTCCTCCGTTCTTCTACCCATGATTTCTCGGTCCTGGTAGTAATTTTCTCCGAGAAATTATGGTTATTGATAAATGTTCTGAACTGGAGACGATCTTGTAAAATTACCTCTGTAATGTCAATTTTTGAAGGTCTTGTTCTATTTCCCTAAACAACCTTGTAGTGTAGTGGCTAGCTCCTTTGACTGTCTCCTCTGTGGTCGAGGTTTGATTCCCGGCTGTACCAAGAAATCTTAATTCTGGTCTGAGGGCTGGAACGGGTACACTCAGCATCGTGAGGCAAAACTGAGGAAAGGTGGTTGCGATTCCCACCACAGCCATCCAGGAAGTGGTTTTCCACGTCAACTCCAGACAAATGCTGGGATGGCTCGTAACTTAAGGCCACGGCCACCTCCTACCCAATCCTATACCAAATTTACAATTGCAGTATCGCACACACTAATACAGCCATCACTAGGGCTCGGATTTTTATGTAAATACATATTTTAAGCATTTTTTCTATAAATACATAAATGCCTGCCTTTCACTTATTAGCACATAAAAATACATAATATTTACATTTTTTTAAATCAGTATGCTAGATCTTTCAGTTTATTGCATTTTTGTTCTGTGTTACTTCGACGGGGAAGAACCTGAGAGCTATCTATTCTTCATGCAGAGCGTGTATCAGCTTGCAGCTGTGCTATTCTTAACTTGTCGCCCCGTGCCACTCACTGTGGGAGCCGGGAATTTCCTTGTCCATAGCCATATTGCACCACGTGCTAGACCTCCCCTCCCCCAGCTACCTGGAACCAGAGTCACTCACACGCAATTCATTTCTGGTACTGTGAAGTGTAAGGCATTTCTGCGATGCCTAAAGTAAAAAGAACTACAAGTTATCGTGTGTTGCAGAATTTAAAGATAATTTTACTTCTGATGGGGGCGTTCTGTTCTGCCAACCATGTGGGAAAGCGATCAAGGCTGAACAGCGATCTCAAGTTACAGAACACCTCAAGAGCAAGAAACATATTGCCGCAATTTCGCGCCTTCAGAATAAGTATTTCGCGATAATCGTCGGTCATTTGTGATGGACAGCCTGAATATGTATCTCGTTGTGTATTGTAATGCTTCAGGAGTCAGTGAGACATAGCATAAATTGCATTCGTGAGTACTGCAAATTGTTTATATTCATATTAATAAACTAAATTATAATTAAATATTTTTACTTTTTTGCCACATTTGTCAGGTATTTTATTACATAAAAAACAAATATTTTCCCAATTTTGAACACCTAAAAATCCGAGCCCTAGCCATCACAATAACACAGGTTATCACATAAATTACACACTCAAATACACGGGGTTATATGACCACGAAGTCGCAGCGCCTAAAATAAGTAACAATAAAATCTGAATAAAGGTTGTCTGTGCCATGTTTCACTGCTCTCAGATCGCCAGAATATAGCATAGCGCCATGTTGGTTTTGCATTTATCGGGGTTTTGAAAGTCAAATACACTTCAGGAATAGCATTCTATCACCATGCAAAATTTCACTTTGTTTAGTGTAATAGATTCGGAGTTATTGAGAACTGGTAAAATATTTCTCATGGCTTGCATGTTCGATTATTTTAAACTAGCAACGGCTTCGGCCGGTATCTTTGACTGTTTACCCAGCGTAAGCTTAAGAGGTGCACGGGTGGCAGGTCCCAGTCGTAATTGAGAAAAGCCGAGGTGAACAGCGAAACTCCAAACACATATACGCTTTCCTGAAGTCTTAACTCGACATGACTCGACAGTTTGATGCTGACTGAAACTGGGTCGATAGACTCACTCTGTAGCTAGTAATTTAAATTTCCACTGAATGGAGATTGTTAGAAGAAATGGAAACGAAAACACAAGATAGAGATATGCTATCACGGACTCTTTTGTAGAACTTCTCATCCTGAACAATTCTTAGACTCATAGTATATAGATATGTTTAACGGTTTACCCAGCCAGGTTTTTCTTCGACAAGATTCACTGAAATGGTTACATCTCGGCTTCCTTTGGTCACAAATAAATGTTTTTATACAGAAACCTTCTTCGAGAAATCCTTTACAGAATGGAGAAACCCGCAGCAAAATCCACCCAGTGGTTCTCAAGATCACCCGTTACATCAAAGAATCGGGGACATTGTTTTTTACTATGTAGTCCATATAGTTTTATACCAGCAGATGAAGATTATATTGGTAGTTCATTTTACAAATATTCACATCAATCGCTTGAATAGCACTCAAAGAATGAAAACATGATTATTTTAAAAATTCTGCGCAGCCGCCATCTTGAATTTCTTATAGAAATGAAATTAGAAGACAGAAGCTTTGTATAAAGATTACCGGATGATTATGTCGCGTGTTAAGCCCATTTATAATTATTAAGGTTCGGATGTTTAGGAAATGTTATATTGGTTTCCTTGACTACATTCTCATTAAAAACTGTAATTAAGGAGGAGTTAAATGTTCCTGATTCATTTTAGGTGGATTTTATATAGCATATTAATGCATATTTGGGTCTTTTTCATCGTTATTGTCATATTTCACCAATATTAATGATGATGATGATGATGATAATGATAATGATAATTGTTGTTTTACGGGGCCAAACATCTAGGTTATCGGCCCCTAATGGTTTGGGTGATCGTGAAAGATGGGATGAGAATGAACATTGTAACTAATACTAATTACAAACTTACATACTAGAAGAAGAAATGGTAAACAAATAAAGGATAAGGGAAATAAGGGACAGGAAGAAAAGAAATGCCCACAACCCTCGAAGAATGGGGATTGAGGGACTTGGAAGGAAGGAGAGCCATCAAAGGCAGATAGGAAAGGGAAAGTGGAGAGGGCCCTCCCCAAGGTCAGAGGAAAAAGGGGACAAAACGGACCCAGCTCAGGAATCCCTTGGGGTCGCCAACTCCCAAAGTCACCAGCGGTGAGCCCTAGAGGGTGTAACACTATCCAGGGTGCACCAGAAGTGGTGGGGCCTCCTTGAGGGCCTTGAGCAGAAGCCAGGAGATAACATGAAAAGAAAAAGAAGGCCGACATCTCGAAGAATGAGGGTATCAGGAAAGATGAGAAAAAGGCTAATTAAGGCGGAAAAGTGAAAGATTCCTTAGGCCTCGGTTACCCTAATACCGACGGGGTCGGAAGAGAACAAGAGTTGATCAAGACAGGTCGACAGGAGAGAAAACGGAGAGGTGCCCGGCACAAGTAAGTGGAAGCTGGGGTCCCGTGGTCGGCAACTCACGTTCCACTAGATGTGAGCCCCTGGGGGGCAATATTAATGGTCAAGGTCATATTTTGCTGATATTTTAGGGGAAGGTGATGGACTTAAAATATGGTATCCGCTGCCCGCTGAGAGGTTTCTGTGCGTTAGCGGTGCTAAAAATGTAAAAACTTGCCAATTATTGCTGACTATAAGAAAATATTTAACTGTAACTAAACTTGGTAGTATTTTTAACTTAGGGCATTTTCTTTCTATTTACATGAAATTTTATTTGTGTCGCAGTTTTAACGCGAGAAAATGGGAACAATATGCTGCTTTCCCCGAGTCTCTTGACATATTCTGCGATACAAATTTGAGGAAAACATTTTTATCGTAGGCCTATTCATAAAGTCAGCGTATATTTCAACAATATTTTAGGTTTGCTTGTAGAATTAATAATAAAAATAACATTTCACTACATAATTAACACTTGTTTTTAGAAATCATGTAAATATATTAGGTCATATTGTACCACTTTCCTTGATCATATTTCAGTAGTTTTAGACCATATCCTTCATATTTCTCGTTTCTTTAGGTCCAAAACATCCGAACCATAATAATTATATTTAAATTTGCCTTCCCACCATGTTGGTCTTGTTCTAACCAGTTTATTGAAAGTTGCATAGGAGATCCTATTTCACTTAGACCATAAATTCAATAGATGGCTGATGACGTCACATTGTTGAAACCAACATCTCGATCAGCTGACTGAAGGGAACTGCGGATAGTGATAATAGAATTGTCCAATATGGAGCTCCTTTGGTATTCCTTGACGTTACTTAACATTCGCCATCAGCCAATTGTAGTCGGTCTCGAGCCATTACCCTTCAGTCAGCTGATCGAGATGTTGGTTTCACGTCACAGTACAGGCGCAGTGTGGCAATGCGCCCTCTATTGTATTTATTCTCTAAGCTATTTCATTATCCTCCATCGTCGAACAAAATTTCTGTGTGATTGCTGTAATTGATTCGTAGATATTGACGACAGGTGAAATATGTCTCATGGCCATGTTGGATTGTTTTCAGTCGTTTGATGTCGCAGTGGAGCGCTAGTGTTCTCGTTCGTGAGGTGGTACTATATAAAGTTTTGTCCCGACACAGTTCAGTCGCCATCATGCGTAGGAACAGTATGGAGCGTGCTTTTGCCCTTGAGGCCTACTTTTCGAGCGGATGTTCTGTGATCGCAACCCAGCGCGCGTTTCGGAGGCGTTTTAATTTGCCCCGTTGGCCACTGTTCCGGGCCGGAAATCAATTGCTCTGTAGGTCACTACGTTCAGATGAACGCGTGTGAGGTTCTTCTCGATGTCGTTCCTTAGGACGCTGTTTTCTTTTTTAGTGATGAAGCCAATTTTCATTTGTGTGGATCCGTTACCAAACAAAACATGCGCTACTGGGCTGCCACCAATCCTCGAGAACTGCACCAAAGGCCTTTGCATTCACCTAAAATCACAGTGTGGTGTGCACTGTCCTAAGCTGGAATTATTGGTCCATGATTCTTTGAGGAAAACTCAGTCACAGTTACAGTGAATTCGGACCGGTATGTAAACATGTTACAGGATTATTTTCTCCTACGGGTGGATGAGTTGGACTTAGGGGACATTTGGTTACAACAAAGCGGTGCAACGGCACACACTTCAAGAGCATCGATGGCTAAATTGAGGGAACACTTCCCGGAGCACCTCATCTCACTTAGGGGCGATTTGGAGTGGTCTCCCGATTTGTCCCCTTGTGTATTTTTTTTTAAATCGCGTGCTTATGCGAACCGCCTAAGGATGCTACAAGATTTGAAGACCAACATCCAGGAAGAAGTTACCAACATATCGCCTGATTGTCGGGCAAGAGTCATAAAAAACGCCAGAAAGCGGTTTTCTCAGTTTATGGAGAATGGGGGACGTCACCTACCTGATTTGATCTTCAAAACTAAGTTAAACAAAACTTTATGTATGCGCTTACATTGTATAAAAAAATAAAAGTTTTCTGATTCATACAATGGGATTTATTACGTTTTTAAAAAGGAAGTCATGCTGCCGGACCCTGTATTTATGAAGTTTTTAAAAGTAACATAGGTAAACTTATTATAGTATCCTCTATTACCAAACAAAATTAAGGCTGATAGTGGTACTGTCTGTCTGTTAGGTAGTTGGTCCAGAGGCTGGTTGGATCCTAAAAAAGTATCGCTAGAGGTTAGGCCGTTAGATACCCACAAAACCAAAGAGTAGCACTATAATGAGGCGTACTAGGCAAGATGAGGAGTGAGGTTGTTCACCATTGCATTCCTCACTGAGTCAGAACAATAGCACTAACCCTATGAGTAGAACCTTTCACAGCTTCCACAGGCACTGACTGTGCCATGAACGCCATTACTCAGCCCCACCCATACCTCAGTAGCTTCCATATACAGTAATCACAGCCATGAGTGAGACATCGGCGGAAAGCCACATTTTACTCTAGCCTGTGCCAATAGACAAATGCAAAAGTACTGCATTCATCAAGAGATGGCAAACAGGCTTTGATATTGGTACTAATTTCGGAGATACTGAATGCAGGTAAATTTTTTCGCACGGACGTCATGTTGAATTGGTGAAACTTATTAAATTTTATGGTCACCATCGGAGTCGTACGAGGTAGTAGCAAGATCTTACCAATTGTCATTGAAATCTCTCCATCAGTTAAGATTTTATAGGGGACACACACATGCGCAAACACACACATGGACAAAAGGTGATCTCATAAGCCTATATTTCATAAATGAAAGTAGGTTATAACAAAGCTGTATCTGATGATTTCATAGTGTATGAGACCCCTTAACTAACATAGGGAAGAAGCTCTGAAATCAAGAAAAAGCAAGCAAAGCAAAACCTTTATTTGGGCAATCAAGCGGCTCTCGAGTCAAAGAAATGCTTCACATAGAACAAGCAGACATTGACATCAATTCAGACTAGAAACTACTTTATAGTTTTCTTTAATTCGGTTGCAACATTCATTTTTTGTTTGTGTTTGTGTATGTTTTTTCTTCTACATTTAGTTCAATAATTAACTTTTGTTTGACTAAGTTCAACTACAGTATATATATATTCAACAGTTTTTTGATAAATCACAATATAAACACTAAATATCACTTTTTCGTATAATTCATCTTAATTTTTTTTCTTTGTTTGAAAATAAACCCACTTTCAAATACTGTGCCTGGTGGGGAGGGGGTTTAAAGGGGTCCGTAGCCCCCCATTAATTTTTGTTTGACTAAGTTCAACTACAGTACATATATATTCAACAGTTTTTAGATAAATCACAATATAAACACTAAATACCACTCTTTCGTATAATTCATTTTAATTTTTTTTCCTTTGGTTGAAAATAAACCCACTTTCAAATACTCTACCAGGGTTGGGGTGCAGTGCCTGGTGGGGAGAGGGTTTAAAGGAGTCCGTAGCCCCCCATTAATTTTTGTTTGACTAGGTTCAACTACAGTACATATATATTCAACAGTTTTTGATAAATCACAATATAAACACTAAATACCACTTTTTGGTACAATTCATTTTAACATTTTTTCTTTGGTTGAAAATAAACCCACTTGCAAATACTCTTCAATTGCCTGAGTTGGGGTGTAGTGCCTGGTGGAGAGGGGTTTGAAAGGGTTCTGTAGCCCCCCATTAATTTTTGTTTGACTAGGTTCAACTACAGTTCTTTGATAAATCACAATATAAACACTAAATACACCTTTCTGTATAATTCAATTTAAGATTTATTTCTTTGGTTAAAAATAAACCCACCTTCAAATACTCTTCAATTGCCTGGGTTGGGGTGCAGTGCCTGGTGGGGAGGGGGTTGAAAGGGGTCCGTAACCCCCGTACTCGTAGAGCTATAATTAACAAGCAATAATCACATTTATACTTCTTTTAAGTTCACTAATGACTCGAGTCTCGAAACTCTATACCAGAAGAACAATGTTTTTCTTATATTTACCACATATTAATGGTGATATACAGGGTGTTAAAGGGCGAACATACAACTTAAGGAGCCAAAACAATAACGATGTTAATGTTATAATTAGGGACCAGACTTTTTGAAATTGCAATATTTTGTGGGCTTATTGCATATTTTGAACATGAAAAGCATATTTTAGCATATACATTTGAAATTAAGTATCATTTAAATGATCTTGAACAAAATCGGTTTCGCCTGCGCGTTGGACATCGCAACTATCTGAGCAACAGATAACGTGATGACAATATCTTACGCCTGGCATTTCAAGAAATAGATGGGTATGGACATTCCTTCCACCATCTAGGCAGTATCCTTTGTAAGCAACGCTCTGAGAAAAAGATAACGAGAAAGCAGTATTTACGCAAACATGCTGCCTGGCTATTTCAACAATGGAATGGGGTGGGACATTCCTTTCACCATCTCGACAGCCAGTAGTCCGGGGTTAGATTTGATAGGAGTTTCTTCAGTTAAAGTGTTACTTTATTCTTAGTCTTTATATTCATAATATTGAATTTGGGGCTTATGCCGTGTTTTATTATATTAAATTCGACGCGTTTCGAAAGAAACCATGTCTTTCTTCGTCAGGAATAATCTGGAATACGACAATGTTGCTAAGAGAAAGCAACGAAGGACATATAGAAGGTGCCCAAAGATGGACGCCATTATAGCCCCATGTTAGGGACAACGGAAAGCAGCAGTGAATTACTTTCTCAGGGTTCTGATAATAGGTAGCCAGGATTCACTGAGATTGTAGCCGGTGTCGGGGCTATAATGGCGTCCATCTTTGGGCACCTTCTATATGTTCTTCGTTGCTTTCTCTTAGCAACATTGTCGTATTCCAGATTATTCCTGACGAAGAAAGACATGGTTTCTTTCGAAACGCGTCGAATTTTAATACAAATAAAACACGGCATAAGCCCAAAATTCAACATTATGAATAGTAACACGGGCCGTGAAAGTCTAAATGACAATATTAGTCTTTATATCCTTAACTCAAAATGCCTAAATAAAAGAGCAGCAGAAAATATTTTTAAAATCAGTGGGTGTCAGGTAATAATGATTATTCAACTGATGGCGATAATTCACTCATAATGGTTCCATATTGATGTGCTTATACAGACTTTAAAAAAGTGTATATTTCCGTCTGAATAAATACTTTAATGAAAAAATTATTAACAAAGTTGTTCTTAGAAACGGTACATGTTTCAGGGACTAATGAACAATTTTTGTCCCCTTCATCAGCCAAATATAAAGCATTAAATGAACGAAATCATTATAAAGCGTAGCACTGAACTATCAATGTCACTTAACCTGATATGGTGCACCATATATACAGGTTGTTGAATTAATTGAGGTACAGATCAAATTAATGTGGTTATTGACGGTGTGACATATGCGAAGATAGTATGCGGAAAGTCTCTATATGTTCTGGAAAGGTTACTGAAGATGCATAAAGTAACCAGTTGTCGGTGCATTCATAGTCTTGTTTGAAGCAATAGGTAAATAGCTGAAGATGATATGCATTAAATTTGTCTATTGACAAATATTCTCGAGGGAAGTGAAATGTGAAAAGAAATTTCAAATTGAACAACATGCAAAACCGACTGCACATATTACGGCAAAGGAGGGAAAGAACAGTGAATATGATTAGCTCATTTGTTAAGTGGGTATTTTTTAATTTTTAATGCATAATTTGTACATATTTAGTTCATAAATGTCCGGTACCTAGTTATAACTGTGCCTGTCATAGATCTTGTACAATTATATACATTTCCAAACAAACACACGCATTTTATGTATTTTTCAAAATTTGCTTCTTGCGTTGTGCTAGTAAGCATCAAAACAAGACGAACAATTGTCAAATTTAAATGAATTCGAAACATTTTGCTTAACCCGGTGAAATCTATCTCCGTCTTCCGTCTTCTTATTTCACGGCTACACTGAGAGCTTAAGAGATCCTTCACAGTAGCGCCCTACATACAATACGATTTGGGCTTATAAACATAGCAACCAATATCAAAAAGTTAAAAAAAAAAAAACCAAAAACAAACAACCAACAGTATATTAAGTTCAAATATGGAGGTTACAAGCTCTGGATTAATTCAGAAATATACTTCCACACTGAATAAATCTCAAGTGTAATCCGGAAACGGAGAATAACATTCTATGCCCACCTCCTCAGAATGCCAGTCAGTAGATTCTCCAACCGTCTATTAACATTCTTCCGAGGTTTAAAGGTGATGCCTCTTTGGCTGGTGAAAATGGTTAAGTACTTTTTAAAGTTTGACATTTCTGACTCAGATATCTTGCTCAGAACCCCATTGAAACAAAAACTCCCTCAGGTTCATCGAGAGGAAGTAAAACCCAGCAAGAGATATGTTTACTCGGATGAATGGGAGAAATCCCATTTCGAAAGGATGTAGGCGTGGTGGGTTAACAAGAAGAAAAACAGTTGAGATCTCGCGGTCCCCAGTGTGGCCACAACGATAAAAGTAAAGAAAGATCATATTACATAGCTTATCATACCATAATGAAGTAGTTAAAGTTAAAAATATTATAAAATGCGTTTCATACAACATTCACAATATAAATAATAAAGCATAAATAATAGAAAAAATATATACAAAAGAGTGCACACAGACGCAGAATCACCCTGAAGAATAAACACCATGTACAATAAATATATTAACATATACTTATGGTAGGTTGTCTGCTATTGTCCTGATTTTATAGAAATCAATTGCATTAAATAACCTTTTAACATAATGCAGTAATCAGATGTGAGAGGTATACTGCTCCAAGAAGCAGGATGAAAGGCGAATTTTGAGAGGGACCTTGAATATGAAATGAGGCACTAGCTATTATGGTTACTGTTTCTGTGTGTTAGCTCTAGTTAGTGTGCGTTTCTGTACAATAGTCTTAACTCTGGGTGCGTATTATGTTATCTTTCCTACCTCAAATGGATTGAATTTTGTGTTTATGTTGTTGGTTTATTCTGGCCGGAAGTAAACTCCAACCATGAACTTTGGAGAAGGTCGGGGGAAATTGAGATATCCATACAAATCAAACAGCAGAAATGGAAATGGATCGGGCATACACTGATAAAGGGAAATGATGCCATTGAAAGACACGTATTGGATTGGAACCCGCAGGGCACAAGGAAGAGAGAGAGACTCAAACAAACGTCGCAAAAATCAGTACACATGGAACCAATGGAAGAAGGCAAGATCTGGAGAGAACTGTTATGCCCAAGATCGCGGGTTCAAACCAGGCTGAATTAATCGGATTTTTAAAAGCGTTTCTTCGGAGGGTAAGTAAAGCCGGCAGGTCCATGTCATAGATTTATGGCTTGTAAAAGAACCTACCACTACAATTAGTAGTGTGTAGCTAAATTTGTAGGGGATTTGGTTAGGAACTCTCTCTCAAGTTCCAACGTTCGCCGTTAAGGTCAGTGACAGTGGCATCTCGTAGCCACAGTTGGAACTACTTGAAATTTAACTTGTTGGGGAGCCTACGGGCGTTCAATTAGAAATAGGCTACCTTGCTATGGCCATTAGCTGCAATTCAAATATAAAAGAACATACTATTTCAAAAACGATAACATTTCTAACTGTTAATACTTTTCTCACCCCATCGATGGTATATTTACCTTGCTGTGGTGGCGGGGCTTGTGTGGTCAGAAGATCCTAGTAGATACTGGTAGGGCCTCCCAAGACGGACATGTTGAAGGTGATGATCCAGTCTAAAAGGGATACCCTGGTCCTCCAGGTTGGGTGTTGGGCATAGGGCTGACAACCCTATCCCATAAAAATAAATAGTTTGTAGAGAAGCCACAAAGAATGAAAATAAACCTGACGGATAAAACGGTAAAACGACCTAAGCGAGGAATTGGTTATTGATTGGTATTAGCGACTTGGAATGTGAAAAGCCTACTCCAGCCAGGAAAAAGTAGAAAACTACAAGAAGATGGAGGAAATAAGAGAACCTAAGAAAGTGCTGGAGGGGCATCCAGGAGGTAGACGACATAGAGGTAGGACAAGAAAGCGGTGGATCGAGGAAGTGGAGGACGATCTACGTACCATGGGAGTCAGGAGATGGAGGACCAAGGCAATCGACAGAAAGCTTTGGAAGAAGACAGTTGCGGAGACCAAGGTTCTGCAAGGAGCGTAGCGTCAAGGAGTAAGTAAGTAAGTAATACTTTTCCTATTATTATTATTATGGTGAATGGAGGACAAATAACACAGGTAGAGAAATTCAAATACCTGGGTGAATGGATTGAGCCCAACATTCGTGAATAGGAAGCTTTCGTGGCACGGATTAACAAAATGGAAATGGCTTACCATTTAACCAAAGACATTTACAAAACACGATCAATGTCCTTCAAGGCCAAACTGAGGCACTACGTTACAGTTATTCGCCCGGAGGCGTTATATGCATCAGAGTGCCTGGCGATGAATAAGAAAGGCCTGGCAGAACAACTCGAAACCAAAGAGATGAAGATCTTGGGCCCGGTCAAGGAACGAGGAAAGTATAGAAGACGATACAACGATCAACTTTATCTACATGTGGAGAAAATAACGGACACCATTCGCAAAAGAAGACTCTCCTTTTATGTCCATTTAACACGAATGAACTCTGGAAGATTGTCCAATCAAATCTGTGCCTACTTTGTGGGAAAGAAAACCAAAGGGATCTGGTTTACAGAGGTGGAAAAAGACCTACAAGAACTGGGGATATCACAAGAGGACATCTTGGAACGTGACTCTTTGAAGAAGAACCTTGGGGAGATACAGAGTTTTCAGCCAAAACCTATATTGAAAACCGGCAAGAAGTGGACCGAAGAGCGGCAGGAAGCTCACCGAAGAAGAATGCGCGAATACTGGGCCAATGTGAAAGAAAGAGGGAAAAGGCAGTTGAAATAACGTGGTCCATAGACGACCGAAACGATTATATAAAATATATATAAAATAATAATAATAATAATAATAATAATAATAATGGTTTTACGTCCCTTTAAACTACTACGGCTTTTAGAGACGCCGCGGTGCTTGCATTTTGCCCCGAAGGTGATCTTTAACCCTTTATAGGACAGTGGTCCTCAAAGCAATCACCTATCATAGTTTAAGTTTATGTTATCAAAGATGAATCTTTCATCATCATTTCAACGAATGTTCTTGTGGAAGTGATAATATTTCCAAAAACCAAATAATATTTCTTGACCAAAGACGCTTGATGATTTTCTTTACAAAAGAATAAATTAGAATAAAAATATATAATATGACATGACGAAGAAAATTAAAATTAAAAAGTAAATATGGTTTTAAAAATAAAAAACAAGGTTTGATGTTAAAAATAAATAAGCATATAAAATTAAAATTATAAAAAGAAATTAAGATCATGAATAATATAAAAAAGAAATTATAAAAATAATTATAAACATTAAAATGAAATAGATAACAAATATTAAAATTAATGAATAAAAATTTGGTCAAAATAATTTTAAATAAATACAAATAAAACCCTATACAATTTAATTTTTTTAATTTACTGGCACGGCTGCCTCACATAAATTGAAGACTCAACGGGAAAAACGGGGTAAGTCACATTCTGAACAATTTTTCAGGGGAGCGAATTAAAACTTTCCCCGTGGTATTGGGGGTAGCGCGCCTGCCTCTCACCCGGAGGCCCCGGGTTCGATTCCCGGCTCCGTCGGGGATTTTAAAACATACGTGAGGGTTGGAACGGGGTGCACTCAGCCTCGTGAGGACAATTGAGTAGCTGCCTGACAGCGAGGCAGCGCCCCGATCACGAAAACCAAGATTAACAGCCGAGGGGACCAGATGCGCTGATCACGCGTCACCCCAATATCTGCAGGCCAAATAGCTGGGCAGCGGTCGCTTGGTCGGCGTAGGCCCTTCATGGGCTGTATAGTGCCAGGGGTTGACTTTTTTGTTGTTGTTGTTCACCCCAATTGAGGGTAAGCAATATTCTTTTTTGCCAAATTTATTTCTTATAAAGGGAGCACATGATGACTAAAACAACTAACGACTAAAGTTAAATTAGGAAAAAGTGAGAGGATATGGGACGTGCTTTCCGTTTCCACCAGAAATAAAAACCTCTGTATCTCGGTGACATCCCACTTTATTTGAAATTAATTTCGAGTCATCTGTAGTGACAATGGCTGGCCTGAATAATGCGCCATAAACTCATTTTCGAAGAAAATGGACTTACCCCGTTCTTTTCATGGGCTCCTCAATTGCTAACTGACTGCGCCAGGAGTCGATCCTGCAACCTTGGGAACAGCAGGTGAGAACCTTACCTCAGCCAGTCTTATTTAAAGAGCACCAGGTTGAGAACGCATGGCATAGGCAGACCGCGGTAGCTCAAAAGACGTTTCTTATACTACTCTCGTTATGTTATGGCAACCTTAACTTGATGTGGTTTAGAGCCCGCCTCCCCAGGCACATAACGTAACATAAGAGACCCAGATTACTGACGTGTGTAGGAGCTCCAATATCCCTCCTGGTTCACCTCCTCTGAACCATTAGAGAGCTGCTGATTTCCATCGCGCTGAGGCATCCCCCTTTCAGGAGCTGCCATCCCCAGATAGGGCAGGACATTCCTTAGATAAGACATCTCACTTTGCTGCATATTGCTGTAAGCTTCTTGGTAATGCTCAACATTTCCTCCTCCCTGCATGTTGGCGGGACGTCCCTGTGCTATTTCATTTTCCTGATTCATATTTCCGTAGAAGCTCCTGTCAGCTTGAGATTGGGTGTCAGCGAAACCCTGATCCAGTGTGGCTGGTAAGCTTGGTACTTCAACTGGAACAATCACGTTGTCCATTTGTTGGCCCCCATCTCGGTCTGCAATGAAATTTGATGAAGGTGCATTGCCTGTCAATGAAGGTGGTTCAGTTCTAATTCTTTTTGGTTGCGGATTTTCATCGTCAGATGGTCCAGGGCTATCTTCTCGCCTGGCATTGCCTGCGTAGTCGATATAGAACCTGACGGCCAAGTGGTCTTTCATGAAGAGCATCTTCTGAAAATATAGCCATCTTGGCGTGGTCTGTATTGTTCCTAATTGTTCCGCAGCGCGCTCCATCTGCACCTCCCGACGAAATATGTCTCTCAGAGCTCGCCATTTTGTCTTCGCCGTCTCGCCTAGGACAAGAAACAACATTATTAATTAATATTGTAGCTCTCAGTCCATCACACCAAAAAAAATCCAATATGTGAAAAATAACCTGAAATAAATTACATGTGATTAAGATTTATATACAGGGTGTTTCAGAAATACTTTGACAAACGTCGGGGATGGGTTCCTGACACCAACAGAAGAAAACAAGGTCCTATGACCACGTGTCCCCGACCCCTTTGTTTTCCCGGGAAGGACTGTCGGAAACATTGGTACACTGATAGATAACACTTCACCACACACAGCTCACAACAAGTGCTCGAAATGTCAAGACAGAGGCGCATATTATTTGTTTATGAATTAAAACATTAATATACTCGTACTTATCGTGTACTATTGTTACTAAGCGACGTATGGCAACGTTGCAAAGCAAGGCGACGGTAGAGCGATGTAAACAGTGTGACAATCAGTTTGCTCTGATCTAATGTGTAACAACATAACCTCTTATTACTCTCCAGTGCCTTCGCTCTTATGAACGTACCAAAAACAGCGATAAGTGCCCTTGAAGGGTTTGGCAAAACTTTTTTCCCTAACTTTTATACCCTTATCAAACTTTTGGCAAATTACCCATTCACTGTAGCTACCGGTACTGCGGAACGGAGTTTGAGTTGGTTCAAAATATACTTAAGAAATTCTAGGCCTACTTCTGAAAACAGACTCAACGGTCTAGTATTGTTATCTATTCACAGAGACATAGGTTACATCTCACTGATGATGAAATTATAATCGGATTTGGTAATGCTTCAAGAAACCTTGACTTTATAATAGTGTGAGTTGTAAATCAAAACAGTAATGCTAATTCTTTCCATGTAAACACCATCAAGTGAGCAAGATGGTTGTATTAATAAAAAGTAACATAAAATGGTCTTAGCTGTGTTTGACATTAAACAAACTTAAATCACAAAACATTGCTAGAAAAAGTGATGCCGGATATCCTTAAAATTCATCATTTTGCACCAAATTATACAAAAGTTACCCGTGAAGAACTCCGGACCCCGTATTCCTTGGGGCCTATACCATGCCCCCTAATCTTCGGTTGGTCACCCCCCGAAAAACTCTATGTACGCCCCTGTGTCAAGACATGCATGAACACACGTCGCATCATGGACTGCCGGACCTGTTCAAAGACTCCGGGCTGGTGTCGAATGGTATTGCAGGTGTCCGGGATACATCGATGAAGAGTTTCCACAACCGGGATATGACAGTTTTTCCTTCTGTTGGTGTCAGGAACCTATTAGCCTACTTTCGATTTTTGCAAAAAATGAAAGTAGACTTATGAGATCACTACAGGGCGAAAAAAAAAGTGTGTCTGTCTGTGTGTGTGTATGTGTGTGTGGTGTGAGTCTGTGTGTGTGTGTGTGTGTGTGAGTGTGTGTACACTGAACGTCTGTCCCCCCTATCAATTCGAACACGGTGAGCGCAAATTGAACGAAATTTGGTACAAAGGTAGCACTAGCAAAGAACACCTCAGTGTCATGTTTTATATCGCCGCCATCTTGACGGAAACGTAATGGCGGCCACACAAATGTTCAAAGCTTAAATCAAATTACGACTAACCTAATCATCCGATCTCTACCAAATTTTGCAACAACATACCTTTATGAAGGGAGCATCCTTTGACAAATCTAATAGGTCAATAGCCTAATAGTTTGCGGATGGCGGCCATCTTTGTGTCGAAAATGATTACCCCTATTAATTCGAACACGGTGAAACCGAATGGAACGAAATTTGGTACACAGGTAGCATTAGCAAAGGGCACCCCAGTGTCATGTTTTATATCGCCGCCATCTTGACGGAAACGTAATGGCGGCCACACAAATGTTCAAAGCTTAAATCAAATTACGACTAACCTAATCATCCGATCTCTACCAAATTTTGCAACAACATACCTTTGTGAAGGGAGCATCCTTTGACAAATCTAATAGGTCATTAGCCTAATAGTTTGCGGATGGCGGCCATCTTTGTGTGAAAATCGATTGCCCCTATTAATTCAAACACGGTAAAACCGAATGGAACGAAATTTGGTACAGAGGTAGTACTAGCAAAGGGCACCCCAGTGTCATGTTTTATATCGCCGCCATCTTGACGGAAACGTAATGACGGCCACACAAATGTTCAAAGCTTAAATCAAATTACGACTAACCTAATCATCCGATCTCTACCAAATATTGCAACTACATACCTTTATGGAGGGAGCATCCTTTGACAAATCTAATAGGTCATTAGCTTAATAGTTTGCGGATGGCGGCCATCTTTGTGTCAAAATCGATTACCCCTATTAATTCGAACACGGTGAAACCGAATGGAACGAAATTTGGTACAGAGGTAGTACTAGCAAAGGGCACCCCAGTGTCATGTTTTATATCGCCGCCATCTTGACGGAAACGTAATGACGGCCACACAAATGTACAAAGCTTAAATCAAATTACGACTAACCTAATCATCCGATCTCTACCAAATTTTGCAACAACATACCTTTATGGAGGGAGCATCCTTTGACGAATCTAATAGGTCATTAGCCTAATAGTTTGCGGATGGCGGCCATCTTTGTGTCAAAATCGATTACCCCTATTAATTCGAACACGGTGAAACCGAATGGGATGAAAATTGGTACAGAGGTAGCACTAGCAAAGGGCACCTCAGTGTCATGTTTTATATCACCGCCATCTTGACGGAAACGTAATGGCGGCCACACAAATATTCAAAGCTTAAATCAAATTAAGATTAACCTAATCATCCAATCTCTACCAAATTTTGCATCAACATACCATTATGGAGGGAGCATCCTTTGACCAAACTAATAGGTCATTAGCCTAATATTTTGCGGATGGCGGCCATATTTGTGTGAAAATCGATCCCCCTATTAATTCGAACACGGTGAAACCGAATGGAACGAAATTTGGTACAGAGGTAGCACTAGAAAAGGCCACCTCAGTGTCATGTTTTATATCACCGCCATCTTGACGGAAACGTATTCGCGGCCACCCAAATGTTAAAGGCTAAAATGTAATTACGACCAACCTAATAATCTAGTCTCGACCAAATTTTGCAACAACAAATCTTTATGTGGGAAGCATATTCTGACCAAACTGCTAGATCATCAGCCCAATAGTTTGCAGATGGTGGCCAAGTATGTGTGCAAATCGATTCCCCCTATCAATTCAAACACGGTGAAACCGAATTGAACGAAATTTGGTACAGAGGTAGCACTAGCAAAAGGCACCTCAGTGTCATGTTTTATATCGCCGCCATCTTGACGGAAACAGAATGACGGCCACCCAAATGTTAAAAGCTTAAATCAAATTTCGACCATCCTAATAATTTGATCTCTGCCGGATTTTGCAACAACATGCCTTTTTGTGGAAAGCATTTTATGACTGACTACAAGGTCATCAGCCCAATAGTTTGCAAATAGCGGCCATGTATGTGTGCAAATCCATTCCCCAGATCAATTCAAACACGGTGAAACCGAATTGAATATATTTTTTTTACAGAGGTAGCACTAGTAAAGGGCACCTCATAATCATGTTTAATATCCCTATAGCACGTTGTATTTCAACAAGCTACTACAACCATCATTCAATTATACTCCTTAAAAGGACAAAGAGTTATAACAATACCCATGCATTTAGGAGAAAGTAGGCTATATGTTCTTTACTGAACATCTTGTTTTTGATTTGAGTTCATGTGTTAAACACTTCCAAACAGGTTGTCAATTAATGTACAAATAAATAAATAAATAAATAACCCCAGGCACTACAGCCCATGAAGGGCCTAGGCCTACCAAGCGACCGCTGCCCAACCATTTGGCCTGTAGATATTGCGGTGACGCTTGATCAGCGCATCGGGTCCCCTCGGCCGTTAATCATGGTTTTCTTGATCGGGGCGCTGCCTCACTGTCAGACAGCTACTCATTTGTCCTCACGAGGCTGAGTCCACCCCGTTCCAGCCCTCACATCAGTTTCTGAAATCCCTGACGGAGCCGGAAATCGAACCCGGGGCCTCCGGGTGAGAGGCAGGCGCACTACTCCAACACCACGGGACCGGCCTCTGTCAATTAATGTGTCACTTTACATTGCTCTTTCATTAATAAATCGAAAACAGAGGATTTTGGGACATATGTGTATATGGACTTCTTTTATTGTTTTGGCGTAAGGAACCAATCCCCAACATTTGTAAAAGTATTTTATATTATTTCAAATGATCTTGTCGACTTCGTCGTTTTGCTTGGGCCTAACATCATGCGTTACGGTTTCGGCGTGTATGACGTCATCATGTTGTTCAGTGCATATGCACCGAATCTGAGTGTACTGCTGGGCTCTGTCGTTATGCGATACGGAGACGGCAAGTACGTGACGTCAGACAGGAACACAGGGTGACTCCTAAATAAGTGTGCAAGATGTCAGACAGGAACATAGGGTGACTCCTAAAGAGATGTACACGATGTCAGATAAGAATACAGGGTGACCTTTAACGAGGTGTACAAGATGTCAGACAAGAATACAGGGTGACTCCTAAAGAGATATACAAGACGTTAGATAAGAATACAGGGTGATTCCTAAAGAGGTGTACATGATGTCAGACAGGAATACAGGGTGACTCCTAAAGAGGTGCGCAAGATGTCACACAAGAATACATGGTGACTCCTAAAGAGATATACAAGACGTCAGATAAGAATACAAGGTGACTCCTAAAGAGGTGCACAATATGTCAGACAGGAATACAGGGTGACGCCAAAAGAGATATACAAGACGTCAGATAAGAATTCAAGGTGACTCCTAAAGAGGTGTACAAGATGCCAGATAAGAATACAGGTGACTCCTAAAGAGATATACAAGATGCCAAATAAGAATACAAGGTGACTCTTGAAGAGGTGTACAAGATGGCGGAGACGAATACAGGGTGACTCCTAAAGTGGTGCACAAGATGTCAGACAAGAAAACAGGGTGACTCCTAAAGAGGTGTACAAAATGTCAGACAAGAAAACAGGGTGACTCCTAAAGAGGTGTACAAAATGTCAGACAAGAATACAGGGTGACTCCTAAAGAGGTGTGCAAGATGTCAGACAAGATTACAGGGTGACTTCTAAAGACATATACAAGATGCCAGATAAGAATACAGGGTGCCTTCTAAAGAGGTGTGCAGGATGTCAGAGCAAAATACAAGGTGACACTTAACGAGGTGTACAGTATGTTAGATTCAATTCAAATACAGGGTGACCCTTAAGGAGTTTGCAAGATATCAGATTCAAATAATGGGTGGCCCTTAAGGACTTGTAAAATATGTCAGACTCAAATACAGACTCCTGAGCCTTTGTAACATGTGTAGCATTTGTAGCATGCGTCATTTGAAATGATATAATGTCTAGTCTCTCAGACTGACTGTATCTTTTTGAAACACCCTGTATATGGTTAGGGACTATTGAAGAAGACAACTAAGCGATGACATGTTTCACTCGTCAAGGGAGCATCATCAGATCTAAATATGCAAGACAGATAGCTCTACAAAACACTACCAAACCTACAGCGACGCTCACAGACAGTCTCTGCCGTTCAAAGACAAAATACAAGAAAACCTGTCAGAAAACTTAGTAATTGTGATAATTACTACTGATAAATACACTGACCGGCACGAAAAACGCAACACTTCAATTTCTTACATAAACTGAAATTTATTTCAAATTTATGTCACTTTTATGACACTAATCTACTATAATAATAATAATAATACTAATAATAATAATAATAATAATAACGTATGGCCTCGGAAGCCGGGTGCAAGCTTTGTTATTTGACACCCAAAGGGTAGCTTGCATGTCCAATTTCGTTGAAGCACTATAAAAGTCAAGGAGGTTAGATATCCAAGCTCCTTGAACAATATAGCGCCTTCTAGTAGAGAAATGAGGAACTTTGTGTTAGCGGAAACTCCCGAGATTAATTTTGCCATTATGAACACGGCCTACTGAATTCAAATGGGTTCTTTGACATGTCAACATCGTATGACATGGTGTCGTAATTTTTGCAGCCTTTCAAAATCACTTACCACGGCCAGGAGTGAACCTGCAAGCTTGGGGTTAGTAGATCGACATGTTGACCACTCACCCACCGTGGCAAGATATATGATGATGATGAAATATTGTAGTACGGTCCCATGTAGGTGTCTAGCAATGAAAAGAAATGATGCAAAGCCTCCAGTTTCCCTGTACCTTAGTACGGTTCCGGAAATCATGGAAGGTATTGTCCTCAAAACTTCTGCAACGTACTGCATGCTGCGACCATCTTTACAAAACCCAGGTAAGATTTTTTTATATATATAACCTGTTTGATTATATTTTTAGGCTGTACAAAGGTGCTATTTGGAATTGATAAACTTATGGTGGTTTATTTTATTTCTTTTTTAGAGTGTGACCACTACAACCACTGCCGTTTGTTTGGAACCATTGCTGGATAGTCTCCCGCCGAGTTTTCAGAAATAAAATAAACCACCCTAACTTTATCAATTCCAAATAGCACCTTTGTACTGCCTAAAAATACAATCAAACAGGTTATATATATTAAAAAAAAATTACCTGGGTTTTGTAAAGATGGTCATGGTAAGTGATTTTTGAAAGGCGGCAAAAATTACGACACCATGTCATACGATGTTGGCATGTCAAAGAACCCATTTCAATTCAGTAGGCCGTGTTTATAATAGCAAAATTAATCTCGGGAGTTTCCGCTAACACAAAGTTCCTCATTTCTCTATTAGAAAGCGCTATAGCGTTCAAGGAGCTTAGATAGCTAACCTCCTTGACTTTCAACAGCAACAGCTTTTGCAGCTTGTTCACGGCTTAAGGGCATGTTTGTTCCAGAAAGCTACTTACAACAGAAAGATCCTATAGTTGCCTCACTTTCCTGGTTATCGAGCGACTTGCCTTTGAAATCTAGCTGGGCGGATGTGTTTACATTCCTAGGCACCTGGGGCCAAGGCTTTCTCAGCGTGAGGCACAGCGTTGTCAAATTTCCACCGTAGCCACTGAGGGCAAGCAGCGAGACTGAACAGAACTATGTGCAGATATGCAACATTGGACACTGATACCTGTCGGAGACACAAGCTAGCCACCAGGGAGGGACTCAAATGTCTTCGTGGAATGATAGAGGAAGCATTCTATTGGTCAACAACCGTCAGCTATTGGTTACAAGAGAACAATGGTTATTGTCGGCGTGTGCTACTGCCTTACGCTTGAGTCGCCGCTCGTTAACCAGGAAAGTGAGGGAACTATACAAACACATGTGATTGAAAAAGAAACAACTCAAAGTTCAACAATAAGCGCTATACGAGCGGGAACACATTATTTGCCCACATCCAGTGATGTGTTTTCCAGATTGCGCGGGAGAAGACAATTGAGGCTAGTGCAATCAACAAACGACTCTTCATTGTTTGCAAACAAAGGAACGCCAATAATATACCCCGTCTAAAAGAATAGGTTCAGGTGCTTCACTTTGATTAAATAGATAATTACACATCATTTCAGTCGTCCAGTTGCAAAACCCGTTTAATCCACTTGTGAATAAGAATCATTTTCATGAGAAACGTTTCTCTGGACTTAATCTAACGTATCGTTTGTGTTTGTTGTTTTCTACTTTTTTCTTTTTGCATTGTGTTTTTGGTTTTTGGTTTTGTGTTTGCTTTGTGTTTTGCTTTTGAATTTTACTTTTTGCTTTTCTTTCTTGGTTTTGGTTTTGTGTTTGTTTTCTGGTTTTGCTTTTTTAGAATTTCGCCTTTTGCTCTGTGTTTCTTGTTTTTTGTTTTCTGCTTTTGTTTTCAATTTTTCTTTTTGATTCGTGTTTGTTGTTTTTGGTTTTATGTTTGTTTTCTGGAAAATCAAAATAAAACAAAACAAAACAAAATAACACAAAATAAACAAAGCAAAATAAAAAACTATTTAAAACAAAATAAAACTAATTACAATAAAACAAAACAAAATCAAAATTAAACATAACAAAATAAAATAAAATAAAATAAAAAACAAGATGTTCAGTAAAGAACATATAGCCTACTTTCTCCTAAATGCATGGGTATTGTTATAACTCTTTGCCCTTTTCAAGGAAGTAGTGTATTTGTACGGGTTCAAGGCCCGCCTCCACCTCCCCACCTCACAAGATGGCGGCGGCACGATATCTCTCGAACGCATGGACGGATTTTGACAAATGAGGTGTCATTGAACTCGGGCTGATACCCCCTTTCCAATGGATAACATATTTCAACCCCCCAATAACCTACCCCTACTAGGGGGTGAAATTGTAATTTTTTAGAGAAACTCGCTTTCCAAGTGCAAAATGTGAGAGTTTGATTGCCAATATGGAATTAAACGTTATTCAACACAAGAGACATGTGTACGTTGGATAGCCAATATGAATTAACATGCTTGTTTTTTGTTTTTTACACATGTCCACTCATGGCTTTTGTAAGAGGGCGGGCGTTTTAAAGATGGCAGCTGTAGTGTAACCTAACCTAACCCAACCTAACGGGTCCTTGTGGACAGGTCATTGTGGACGAGTCCTTGTTGACAGGGCCTTGTGGACGAGTCCATGTTGACGAGTCCTTGTTGACAGGTCCTTGTGGACGAATCCTTGTTGACGGGCCCCTGTTGACAGGTCCATGTTGACGAGTCCTTGTTGACAGATCCTTGTGGACGAGTCCTTGTGGACGAGTCCATGTTGATGAGTCCTTTTGGACTGATCCCTTTGGACCGGTCCCTTTGGCCTGGTCCCTATGGACTGGCCCATGAATTTATTTAAATTATGTCAAAGGGCCTAACTACATTTTGCGTGTAAAGCAGTGTGTTGAACTGACGTTGTTCACTAATCCCCCACTACTATAATGTGATAACGATATGAAAGGAAAGTGACGAAATACATGTGAACGTACAAGGGATCTAACTTGGTGGATTGATGTGTTCTAATGAGTCATTTGTAGTTGAAAGAGAATAATAAATGTTCTTAAGATGTTAAAACTGTGGAGATGGTACGTGCAGTAAGAAGTCTTGTTATTTCCTGTGTCATATTACAGACATGGCAGAGAGCGCACAGGTCTGTTGCAATGACTAACGCTGCTGTAATTTGAAACCGCAAGTGTTCATGAAGAAAATGGGTGATGATCATGCAATGTTAGCAGTTATTGGATATTACACAGGTGTTCCTTCCGGTGTCATGTTGCTGACATGGCAGAGAGCGCACACTGCTGTTGCTATGACTGACGCTGCAGTAATTTGAAACCCCAGGTGTTGATCAAGACAATGGGCGATGATCATGCAAAGTCAGCAGTAATTGGATACCACACAGGTGTTCCTAGTGTACTTTGGACTCTCAGCCATATTGGGAAAAGGAATTGCAATGATCTACAAAAAACTGCTGACACGAGCGATGAGAGTTTATATAAGAGAGGTGTCATATATTTCCCTACTGTCAGCCTTTATTACTCGCTTTGAGTGAACAGTGCTCTATTACTGCTCAAGAGTTGTAAAAAAGCCTTTTTGGTAGAAAATCATTAAATTATTTTGCAAGGTAAGTACTTATTATTAATGGATTGTAGTCCTTTATTACTAATTGATGTTGTAGTTATTGATTGGAATGTATTTATTGATTGATTGATTGATTTGTTTACAGATAATTGGGTTTCTGTAGGTTACCAGATTCCTACAATCTGTTCATTCAGTGACAGCAGTTGATAAATTATAAAAAGGTAAGTGCCCCCTCTAATAACTTTTAAACAGTTAGAGTGATATTTTCCAATGTTCACCACTACATGTTAGTGAAAATGGAATATTTGGCAGTCAAAAGTTGGAACTACTTGACCATGGTGTGTAAAGCTAATTTTGTAGGTTAGATTTTGATTACCGCTCTATTAAGTCTGAATGTTCATTGCTAGGTGTCAGTGACAGAGGGAATATTTAAAGACTTAACCTCAGTTCACCTAACATAACCTAAAGTTACCTAACTTAACCTTGTCACGTGACATGTTTTAGAAGTTTAGACTTGCTTTATGACTGACTATGATGTCACACTTAGCTCACTTAACTGGTGGCTGCTGATTTATATCACGTGACATGTTCTACAAGTTTAGACTTGTTTTAAGACTGGTTATGACGTCACACTTAGCTCACTTAACTGGCGACCGCTGGTTTCTTCCACTCTATCAAGTTCCAATGTTCACCGCTAGGTGTCAGTGACAGTGGTATATAGTAACCCCCAGTTAGATCTACATGAAGTTAGACTTGCTAGGAGTTCACAGATGATCGATTTAAATACCCTGCTATAACCTTTGACTGGAATATAATTAAACTATTTATATTGTACTTTGTTTTATCATTTATTAACATTTATGATTTCTTTCTTTTATAGGTAATTTCGAAAGTGATCATCATGTTCAACTGTGGTGAATGCAAGAAACAGTTCTCAAGACCTGACAGCCTTCAACGACATGCAAATGCTAAACGTAACATTAAAATGTTTGTGTGCAGTCATTGTGCTACCACATTTAACAGACAAGATAATCCTGCACGTCATGTAAATTTAATGCATGTTAGTTCAGCACCATTTTCGTGTTCAGTTTGCGAACTTGGTTTTTCTGCTGTAAAGCGATATCAATCCCACATGGTTGAAGTGCATGGAGAACAACATGAATTGAAATCTGTAAAACCATCAACTAGCACGGAACCTTTAAATGAATGTGATGCTCAAAAGCGTAAACGTTCTCAAGATTGTGAAAATAGTTGTGCAACAAAAAGAAAGAAGAATGGTTAACCTTCGATAACACATTGTAATATAAGTAATATTGATATACCTTCTTCATTCATGGACATTTACGCAGTATTCATCATAAAAATAATGCTTGCCATGAAGGAAATTTTGGAAATATTCAACCAATTGGTAGTGCATTTAAAAGTCGAATTGCTAGTTATAGATTTTATTGTAAACAAAAACTCAAAGTATTGAATTATTTTAAAAAAAAAGTTCAACCTATTGTTACGGCTGTGAGTTTGTGTCATCGCTCGCCGCTTGAGTCACAACTGCCCCAGGGGCTGGGCTGTGGCTTGCCTCCTGTATTGCGCGCGCCTTATGCAACAGGGCTACTACAGACAAAGGGATAGTCCAGAAGATTCGTGACTGGACCAGCGGTGGAAACCTCGAGAAGCCGTGGACTCTGGATGGATCTAGAACCATTTATTGAGTCACCGGCCTGCTATATAAGAGTGACCCGTGAAGCAGTTGTGGGTGTGTTTTACGAGCTAGTGTGAGCGTTTATTCTGAGCGACAGAAGTGTGGTGACTTGCGAAACCCCTAGTGTAGCGGCGAAGTCAGGAACATACAGGGGACTGCCGTGTTCTGAGTAAGTGTGCTTTCACTGAGTGTCAGATATTGTGGTGTCGAAATCCAGTGACATTGTTTCTCCCAGCTGGTGAACAGCGCGCAGCAAGTGGCCGTAAGTACTGTAGTAGGCGCACATTAGAAAGAAGTTGTATGTAGTTCTGTCAAGGCCACTAGGCTCATTAGCGGCAAGATTAACTTCTGTGGTCTGTTGACAAGTGGAAGGGCCAAGAGCGCTCAAGGAAGAGACTTGACGAAACTGGAGTAAGGCTCCTAATTGCTTGTATTTGCTGATTCGTGTAATTTTCTGGCCACAATAAAGTTAATTATTTCCTTAAGCAGTATTTGGTGTTGTGCTTTGTACCCCACCGTAATCCAGTTAACAAAAGTGCCACTAGGGGGGTGGCACGTAACAACTGGTGTCAGAAGCCGGATTACGAACTCAAGCACAACACCTGACGGTCCTGGTTTCAAAACCCGAGCAGGTCATTTTCTCTAATTTTCCTGTGAGTGCATGCCCTTTACAAGACAAACAACTAAAATGGAGGAGAAATTGGCAGCATTGCTAGAAAAGTTAACTGGCATGGAAGACGGCCAGAAGAAATTAGCCAAGGACCTGAAGGATGACCTAACTGCCAAAATGGAAGACGGCCAGAAGAAGATGGAAGACGGCCAGAATAAGTTAGCAGAGGACCTAACCGCCAAATTTCTGGATGGCCAGAAAAATCTGGAAGAGTGTCTGCTGACGAAATTAGAGGAGAGCCAAAGGAAATTAGAACAGGGCCTACGTGAGGAAGTCGCAGCAGTGGAAAAGAAGTTCGACGCCTTACAAGTGGAAGTTGCCGAGCTGCGCCAACGCCCGCTGATGGGGGTGGAGGAGAAATTCAACGCCTTGCAAGTGGAAGTTGCTGAGCTGCGCCAACGCCCGCTGATGGGGGTGGAGGAGAAATTCAACGCCTTGCAAGTGGAAGTTGCCGAGCTGTGCCAACGACCGCTGATGGGGGTGGAGGAGAAATTCAACGCCTTACAAGTGGAAGTTGCCGAGCTGCGCCAACGCCCACTGACGGGGGTGGAAGAGAAATTCAACGCTCTACGAGAGGAAGTTTCCGAGCTGCGCCAACGCCCACCCACCGTTACACCGGGAATATCAGGAACGGGACATAGCAGAGTGACGCCCCCAACCTTCGACGGAAAGGTCCCGTGGAGCACCTACTTACGTCAGTTCGAGGCAGCCTGTTCCATAAATAACTGGAACAACACAGAAAAGGCTACAGCTCTCATTGTAGCGCTGAGATGCGACGCCCTTAACGTCCTTCAGGCCATCCCGACTGGATCCCAGGACTACGCTTCACTAATCGCCCATATGGAGTCCCGATATGGAGATAGCCATCTTCAGCAGGCCTACCAGATGCAGCTCCGGACCCGGGTACAGAAGAACGCGGAAACCCTGCAGGAGTTCGAGATGGACATCGCACGCCTCGTAAGGCTTGCCTACCCAACAGCGCCGGCCGAATTTCTGGAGCAGATAGCGACGCAGACCTTCACCGACGGGCTACGGGACTCGGACACTCAACAGGCGCTGCGACTCGCGCGCAATAAGACCCTGGCAGATGCGCTGAGCCACGCTCTTGAATTCGAGACGGCAAAACAGGCATCTAGAATGCACGCGCGGGTGCGTCGAGTTTACGTCGACGAACCAGCAAAAACCAACGAGACCAAGCCCCTGGCCGACGAATTGATGAAGGCGCTAAGCCGTTTCTTCAAGAATCGCAGTACCACCAACATAAACGTAGCCGAAGGACATCCGGAGAGGCGGCCCGGAAGAGGACTACCGACCTGCTGGACCTGCCGTAAGAGAGGCCACCTGAGCAAGGACTGCGGTGATCGCCGCCGCCAGTCGGGACAGTCAGTCGTAGGGAAACCGCGCGGCCCAGGAAAGCAAGTATCAGCCAGCCTAGGGGGGCAAAGGTTGGCTTGTGGCAGTCGTCAAGCCCCGGCAGTCCAAGTGCGTGTGACGCAATTACGGAGGGATAATAGCAGCCTGATGGTCGACGGAGTCGTCAACGGAGAGAGCTGGCCCCTGCTAATCGACACGGGAGCATCGAGGACCATCGTCAGCCCCACCGTGATCCCGAAGTGGAGAGTTCAACCCACACAAAGGAACCTCCAGCTAATAACCACGACCGGAGACACCGCACCGGTACATGGCGAAGCATCACTGGAGTTCGTCATTGGTCGACGGGCGATAAAGCATCCAGTGCTTGTGGCCGACGTATCAAATGAAGTGATCATTGGACTGGACTTCCTGGACCAGAACAACATCATCTTGGATCTGAGTACCAACACTCTGCACTTCGGAGGTGAGGAACTTGCTTTGCAACCAGCACACGAGGCCGTCACCGCACGACGAGTAAGGCTGAGAGAGGACTTCATCGTTCCTGCCAGGACGGAGGTCAGCGCCGCCGTAATTGTCGACGGAACTGCTGAGGGAGTGGCTGCTGTCATCGAGCCATAATATGAGGACATCCAGGCAAAAGGATTGCTAGTTGCCAAGACGCTCATCAACACGACGCCTCGGCCGTACGTTCGCCTGTCCAACCTGAACGACTGCGATATTACGGTTCACCGGGACACCAACCTAGGAGTCTGCGAGCCCGTTACCTGGATTGCCCGCATCACAGAAACGACGGACGGACACCTGCAGACGGACAACCGAAGAAGACGCGCCCTGTCAGAAGAACTACAGAAGCTGTACCAAGGATCCCAGGACCATTTAGACGAAGAGCAATCACGCCAACTTCAGGACCTGCTACGCGAATTCCAGGATGTCTTCTCCGTGGGGAGCAAAGACTTCGGCAGGACAAGCTTGGTCCAGCACAGAATCGACGTTGGGGACAGCGCACCGATTAGGGCCCCATTCCGACGTGTCCCGCTCGCCAAGCAAGCCGAAGTCGACCGGATGGTAGAAGAGATGAAGGGGCAAGGGGTGATCGAGCCATCACATAGTCCTTGGAGTTCTCCGGTCGTGCTTGTGAAGAAGAAGGACGGTTCCACCAGGTTCTGCGTGGACTACAAGCGGGTGAACGACGTCACGAAGAAGGACAGCTACCCTCTACCCCGGATCGACGACACGCTGGACACCATATCAGGGTCAAGATGGTTCTCCACCTTGGATTTGAAGAGTGGCTACTGGCAGGTGGAGGTCCACCCTAAGGACCGCGAGAAAACGGCGTTCTCTGTGGGCAGCGGGCTCTGGCAGTTCACCGTCATGCCATTCGGTCTGTGCAACGCCCCTGCGACCTTCGAAAGGCTAATGGAGTCCATTCTGAGGGGACTACACTGGAAGACCTGCCTGGTCTACCTAGACGACGTCATCGTTCTGGGGAGGAGCTTCGAGGAGCACTACAGCAACCTGAAGGAGATCTTGTTGAAGCTACGGGCTGCCCAGCTGAAGTTGAGCCCCAAGAAGTGTCAGCTCTTCCAGAAGCGGGCCCAGTACCTTGGGCATATCGTCTCCGAGGAAGGGGTGCGCACCGACCCAGAGAAGACCGCTGCTGTGAGGGAGTGGCCAGTTCCGAAGGACAAGTCCCAACTACGAAGCTTCCTGTGTCTCTGCACTTATTATCGTCGCTTCGTGAGAGGATTCGCCGACATCGCTAAACCTTTACATCGACTGACCGAGAAGGACCAACTCTTCACGTGGACAGCAGAATGCCACAGTGCCTTCGAACAACTCAAGCAAGCTCTGTGCACCGCGCCTATTCTGGCCTACCCCAGACCGGGAACAAGGTTCATCGTCGATACCGATGCCAGTGACTTTGGCATAGGGGGAATCCTGTCGCAAGTAGTGGACGGCGAGGAGAGAGTAGTGGCCTACTTCAGCAAGGCCTTATCAAAGCCAGAAAGGAACTACTGCGTCACCAGGAAGGAGCTGCTCGCCATCGTGAAGACCATTGAACACTTCCACAAGTATCTGTTCGGGCAAGAATTTCTCATCAGGACCGACCATGCATCCCTGCGGTGGCTCCTGAACTTCAAGCAGCCCGAGGGTCAACTCGCGCGGTGGTTAGAGAGGCTTCAACAGTACAACTTTGAGATTCAGCACAGGAAAGGCCAACTGCATTCTAACGCCGACGCCCTGTCACGAAGACCGTGCCCCGAAGACTGCACCTTCTGTGCCCGAAGGGAGGAGAACACCGGGATACAGTGCCGAAGGACTACCGTGGAACTTCAAGGGAGCTGGAGCCCCGAATCTTTCACGCGGGCGCAAGCAGAAGATGATGACCTGGGACTGATAGCCGAATGGAAGAGGGCCTGTGTCCCCAGACCCGGGTGGAACATTGTGAGTGACTGCAGCCCAAAGTTTAAGTCCTATTGGGCGCAGTGGGACTCGCTGATTGTAAGGGATGGCCTCATCTGCCGTACCTGGGAGAGCACCGACGGGAAGACATCTCGGGAACAAGTCGTCGTTCCAAAGGCTATGACGGAGGAAGTCCTGAAGGAAGTTCATGGAGGATCATCTGGTGGACACCTAGGGATAAAGAAGACCCTGAAGAAGCTGAGAGAGCGGTTCTACTGGATCGGATGCCGAACAGACGTGGAGAACTACTGCGCGAGGTGCCACGATTGCGCAGCCAGCAAGGGCCCAGGACGAAGACCACGGGGTCCACTGAAGACCTACAACGTGGGCGGCCCCATGGAGAGAGTGGCCATCGATGTTGCTGGGCCATTCCCGTTAAGCGAGGCAGGGAACCGCTAAATATTAGTCGTCAGCGACTACTTTACCAAATGGCCGGAGGCGTATGCGCTCCCTAACCAAGAAGCCGCAACGATTGCAGAGACCCTGGTGAAGGAATTCGTCAGCCGGTACGGAGTACCCCTGGAGCTGCACTCCGACCAAGGGAGGAACTTCGAGTCGCAGGTGTTCCAGAACCTATGCCAGCTGCTGGGAATCCGGAAGACAAGGACAACGCCACTACACCCTCAGTCCGACGGGATGGTAGAGCGATTCAATCGCACCATCGAGAACCATCTTCGAATAGTCGTCAGCGAGCACCAGAGGGATTGGGACAAACATCTTCCACTATTTCTCCTGGCCTACCGCGCCGCCGTGCATGAAGCCACCGGGTGCACACCAGCCCGGGCCATGTTTGGGAGGGAGCTCCGTCTACCTGTCGATCTTGCCTTTGGCCGACCTGGGAATGATCCGATCCCGGTAAGCCAGTATTGTCAAGAACTGGTCGACCAACTGGAGGACGTGCACGCGTTCGCGAGGAGGAAACTGCGGATCGAGACCGACAGAATGAAGACCCGATACGACCAGCAGACGGATGCCGGCGGATTCCACGAGGACGACCTGGTCTGGCTCTTCAACCCATTACGGAAGAAAGGCCTGTCACCCAAACTGCAGAAGTCCTGGGAGGGCCCGTACCGAGTCGTGAAACGGATCAACGATGTCGTCTACAGGATCCAGCGGAGCCCGAGGGCGAAGATGAAGATCGTGCATCGAGATCGCCTGGCAGCCTACGGAGGGACACAGACGGACCAATGATTGATCGGGACGATCAGCCTTTTTAGGAAGGGGGTGGTGTTACGGCTGTGAGTTTGTGTCATCGCTCGCCGCTTGAGTCACAACTGCCCCAGGGGCTGGGCTGTGGCTTGCCTCCTTTATTGCGCGCGCCTTATGCAACAGGGCTACTACAGACAAAGGGATAGTCCAGAAGATTCGTGACTGGACCAGCGGTGGAAACCTCGAGAAGCCGTGGACTCTGGATGGATCTAGAACCATTTATTGAGTCACCGGCCTAATATATAAGAGTGACCCGTGAAGCAGTTGTGGGTGTGTTTTACGAGCTAGTGTGAGCGTTTATTCTGAGCGACAGAAGTGTGGTGACTTGCGAAACCCCTAGTGTAGCGGCGAAGTCAGGAACATACAGGGGACTGCCGTGTTCTGAGTAAGTGTGCTTTCACTGAGTGTCAGATATTGTGGTGTCGAAATCCAGTGACATTGTTTCTCCCAGCTGGTGAACAGCGCGCAGCAAGTGCCCGTAAGTACTGTAGTAGGCGCACATTAGAAAGAAGTTGTATGTAGTTCTGTCAAGGCCACTAGGCTCATTAGCGGCAAGATTAACTTCTGTGGTCTGTTGACAAGTGGAAGGGCCAAGAGCGCTCAAGGAAGAGACTTGACGAAACTGGAGTAAGGCTCCTAATTGCTTGTATTTGCTGATTCGTGTAATTTTCTGGCCACAATAAAGTTAATTATTTCTTTAAGCAGTAATTGGTGTTGTGCTTTGTACCCCACCGTAATCCAGTTAACAAAAGTGCCACTAGGGGGGTGGCACGTAACACTATTGTGTTTGGCTTGGTAGAAAATGTTTTAGTGGAGCATAAAACATTTAAAATGAATTTTGAACTCTTAGGACTATATGTAAAAACTGGGAGCGAAGGTGAAATTACAGATATCAAATCTTTCAATACAAAAAATGTAATTGTTAGTGAATCAACTAATATCAGTGATATACACCAAAATATTTCAAGTGCTATCATTGTGAAGAGTGGAGAGTTCCAGGAAAGGGAGTCAGGCTGGGCGTTGGTTGAAGTACTTTATTTAGAAACCAACATGAATAAATACAACCCCCTTCGAGCATCATCATACATTGATTTGCCAGGATGGATCAAACGTAAGCATGCTTGTGTAAACGTTATGAATAATGATGACGCATGTTTTGCATGGGCTGTAACCTCAGCTCTCTATCCAGCAGTAGAGCATCGGTATAGAACATCATCATATCCTCACTATTCTTCAGTGTTAGATTTAAAAGAAAAGGAATTTCCTATGGCGATAAAAGACATTCAACGTTTTGAAAAGCTGAACAATGTAAGTATTAATGTTTATGAAATTGAAAATAAGAGAATAGTAGGTCCTCTATATTATACTCAGGAAAAAAAGGATATTCATGTAAATTTACTATACATAACTAAAGGTGAAAATGCCCACTATTGTTGGATAAAACATTTAAGTAGACTTGTCGGTAGTCAGATATCAAAAGATAAATCTAAAAAATGGTTGTGTGATGGTTGCTTGCTATATTTTAGAAAAGAGGATCAACTAACTCAACACCAAAAATGGGGATGTAATCATGTGTGTACGGTATTACCGACTCCTAAAAATAACATTCTAAAATTTAAGGATTATGAGAAACAGCTTCGAGTACCATTTGTTATATATGCTGATTTCGGGGCTTTGCTAAAACCATTTAATACATGTTCATCGAATCCAGCCCAGCCTTTCACCAACACTATTCACATTCATGAACCTTTTCGCTTTGCATATTATATTAAATGTAGCTATGATGACTCTTTAAATAAGTTTGAGCTATATAGAGGACCTGATGCACCTAAAGTTTTTATGGAAAGGCTTGAGAAAGATGCCATCCGTATATCCTCTATTTTAAATACGATCATTCCAATGGAGTCACTAACATCATCACAGCAAACGCGTTTTGAATCTGAAACTAATTGTTTTATATGTGGTGAATGTTTATATACAGATAGGGTTCGCAATCATGACCATTTAACAGGAAAATATCGTGGTGCTGCTCACCAAGAATGTAATTTAAAGTATAGAGTAAGTAAATTCATTCCAGTCATTCTACATAACGGTAGCAAATACGATAACCAATTTATCGTTAAAGAATTTGGAGCTTCAGATGTGAAAATTGATGTGATTGCAAATAATAAGGAACAATACATATCGTTCACAAAATACATCAAAACTGACAATAAGAAAACTATAAAACTGAGATTTTTAGATTCATTCCGCTTTATGTCAAGTAGTCTTGATAAGCTGGCTAGTAATTTAAAATCAGATCAGTTTCATGAAATTCAACGTGTCTTTCCTAAAGAAGATGATTTTAATTTGATTCGTCAAAAGGGTATATTCCCTTATGAATATATTAACTGTGTGGAACGTCTTGAGGAGTGTTGTTTAAAACTTGTTTTTTAAGCCAGTGACGATGTGTTTGAAGTGTATAATTCATGTAAATATTTATTGTATTTTTCAAGTGATATATTGTGCGTGTGTAAGCGAATGCTAAGCTAGGGAAAGTCTTCGTTGATTAATCGCATAGGACAATCGTGGGTGAAAGTAGTAACTCACAGCGATTATAGCCAGGCAATTTATATTAACATTAAACATTTCTGTCCAAGAGACTACGCCAAGATGTCCGACGTTTGGTCAGGAGCCGGAGTGATGTCCAACGCTTCTATGGAGTCGACGATGGAGGGCTAATTTCCCGTAGGGAAATGGGCCGAGATGGAAGTTATATGTTCTACAAGCTGATACGGTGATGTACAACATTGATTTACTCAATATATAGTTAGATAAGGCGGGGGAACTTTGTAAATAGTTCATTTATTTCTTTTCTTGTTTAGATTGTTTTTCTTGCACCGACACTAATGTTTTAAATGTACGTTGGCGCGTGGCCAAAGTTGTTTGTTGTGTATTTTTTCTTTGGAGTCATATTTAGTGTACACGGCGCGTGTACCAGATGTTATCCATGCGAATGCGAAACTCGTTACATTCGATAAGTGGTGCTTTATTAAAGTTCATATTTTTGATAGGAAAGGGAGGTAATTATGTAAGATGTTTGCTGAACAGGTTATTACTCATATTAGGGTTGCCGAGCGCAACAAATTAAGATGTAATTGTAGAACACCTTAGTTCTAATTTTTTTTAGATTTTTTTGGAGTCCTTTTCAGGTTCGATAGTCACGGCCTAGAACGGAGGCGCCAGCTCGTGGAAAATATTTATGTCATTTTATTTCAGGGTCTGTCAAACCCATACGTGTGATTCTGTGTGTGTTATCGTGTCAGGTGTGTGTTTTGATTCTACGTGAAGAGGGGTAGAGGTCCTACCGCCCTCATATTTGTTGTTGTTGTATTTTGATGGAAAGGCAGGGTGCTCCGAGGAGACCACTGTACCTTGTCCAATGCTGATTCTTGGATTTCCTAGGGGAAATGCTGAGATATTTTGTTCTGACACACACACACGTATATATTGTGCTTTGGGGCACGCTTCTTCGAGACTCGATCCCGTGCCTTGGGAGGTCGAGGTTATTTTGACACGTGGGTTGACAGATATGCAGATTTCCACGTACCGCCCGTCTAGCCATGGTGACTTATTTTGTTAGGCAGTCCTGTTGTCCGACTGGCCCCTTTAAGCTATCATTAGCAAACCTGTTCTTTTTATGATGGTTATTTTGAACCATAATTTAATTGGGGAGTTCGCCACGTTTGCGACGGATTATTGCATGCCGTATGGATGGAATATTGTGTTAATGATGTAAATGTTGGCTTTGACCCTTGTGATTTGTTTATGACTCAGTTCATGTAAGTTAGTGTGTGACACCTGTGTGGTGTAGTCGTATTTAATTGTAAAAATGACGGCGGTCATATGTGTATTTGTTTTGTTGGTCACGTGTTAACTTACTTGTGTTGATTTGTGAGAAGTCCTAATTTTTAGGCAGTAATGTTTTGCTACGGCAGTTTTGATTCCAATTTCATGCGGAAATTATGTTGTTGTTTATTTTAGCATAGGAAGTGTCGGTTTAGTTTTAAGTTGTGTATAGTTGTTCCCCGCGTCTGTCTAGCTCTAAGTAATGCGGATTCGTCTTCTGAAAGTTTATCCGGATGATGACGAATCATGCATTCAATTGTACTAATCGTGAAGCATGTAGAACGGCACACGCGCATACATTGTCATTATTGTTGATTTTTGGGACATTTGGTCCGAGTAATAATCTCTCCTGAGATTAGGCCTAGTTTTTGGCAAGTTAATTTATGCAGTGGGAGTAATTATGGGAGTTTTGTTTGTTTGATTCATTTTTGTAAAAAGCTGATCTGTCATTATGTTCATTTGTTATAACCCTGGCTTCACTTTTTACTGCATGTTATTTTGTCATATGTTACCCTGCATGTTAATGAAGCGCTTTAACAACAACTTACGATATGGACTGTTACACCCCCCGAAACTGAGTCTCATAAGCTTCTTTGCAAGGGTTCAGTATATTCCCTTATGAATATATTAACTGTTTGGAACGTCTTGAGGAGTGTTCTTTACCACCAAAAGATGCATTTTACAGTTCCTTAAACACAAGTCATATTAGTGATCAGGAATATTTACATGCACAACGTGTATGGACCCAGTTTGACATTCAAACTTTAGGAGAATTTTCAGACATATATTTGAAGACAGATGTATTATTATTATTAGCAGATGTTTTTGAAAATTTTCGGAATGTTTGTATGAAAACTTATGACCTTGATCCTAGTCAGTATTTCACTGCTCCTGCGTTAAGTTTCAGTTCAATGTTGAAAAAAACGATAGTAAATTTAGAATTTATGACTGATATAGACATGATCAATTTTATAAAATCACCAATTCGAGGTGGATTAAGCCAATGTAGTGGGCAATATTCTAAAGCGAATAATAAATACATGCCTAGCTACAACCCTTGCGAAGAGTCAAAGTATATTGTCTACCTCGATGCAAATAACCAATATGGTTGGGCTATGAGCCAATATCTACCACTGAAAGATTTTCGCTGGCTGAAACAACCTGAAATTGATGTCTTACATGTTAACACTCTTAATGATAACGATGATAAAGGATATATTTTAGAGGTAAATCTTGAGTACCCTAAAGAGTTACATGATGATCATAATGATTTACCATCTTGTCCTGAGAATATGAAATCTCCATACATCACATCACGAACAAAAATGTTAATTGCTAATGTAAATGATAAATGTAAATATGTAATACATTATCAAAACTTGAAACAGTGTCTACAGCATGGATTGAAATTAACTAAAATTCATCGCGTATTACAATTTCATCAGTCAGCATGGCTCAAACCGTATATTGATCTAAACAATAATTTAAGAACACAGTCAACAAACGCGTTTGAAAAAGATTTTTATAAACTCATGAATAATAGCGTTTTTGGAAAGACTATGGAGAATGTTGATAAACGAGTTGATGTAAAGCTGATAACAAAGAGGGAGAATGATGGTAAAAGGTATGGTACGAGCAACTTAATAAGCAAGCCTAACTTTCATAGCTGTTCAATTATTCATGAGGATTTAGTTGTAATACAAATGAATCGTCTTAAAGTAACTTACAACAAACCCATATATGTGGGTTACACCATTCTGGAATTGTCAAAAACACTTATGTATGAATTTCACTATGATTATGTAAAGAAAAACTATCTTGATAATGCTGAATTACTCTACACAGACACAGATTCTTTTATTTATGAGTTTAAAACTGATGATTTTTATGAGGATATCAAAACTGAGCTCAATAGGTTTGATACAAGTGACTATCCCGAGGATAATATTTACCATTTACCTCTAGTAAACAAAAAGGTTCTTGGGAAATTTAAGGATGAATGTGCTGGTGTTATTATTGACACCATTGTAGGCACAAAATCTAAAGCATACAGCTATATGACAATTGATGATGGAGTAGTAAAAAAATTAAAAGGAGTGAAAAAGAATGTTATTAGTAAAGAGTTAGATATAAGTGATTATAAAAACTGTATAGTTAGTAACCCACCTGTATTATATAAGAAAATGTGTGTATTTAGAAGTAAAAATCATTAGCTACATACCAATTTGCTGAACAAAGTTGCTTTAAGTAATGAAGACAACAAACGATTCATTATACCCAACACATTTGATACTCTTGCTTGGGGGAACAGTCGCATTGACGACTATTACTTTACTTATGTCTAATGATCACTATATTGTAATATTTGTAGTGTGTTTTATATTGTAATATTTTTTGTAAATACTGTAAGTAGAATGTATAATGTTAGGCTACTGTAGTTTAGTAAAAATAAGATAAGTAATACATTTTAGTGTGAAATGTTTGCTTTCGTATATCACAAAAAATATTTTAAAAATGTACAGAATGTGTGAACTAAACAAGGGGAAAGTAAAAAAATGTCAAGTGGAAATTGTAAATATCCATGTGTGAAAAAAATGAAATGGCTATCACCATTTTAAAATTAAAAGACATAGTGATCTGGTAAACCTTATTTTTATTTCATAACAAAAACTATTCCCGGCGACCTCGACCGTGCCCTTCAAATTTCGTTACGACTCACCAATCCAACATGGCGGCTGTGCGAAATATTTCACCAGCATTCAATATCTCCGAAACTATTACCGATATTACCCTGACATTTTCTATGGTGATAGAGGGAACTACTATAAGTTCACTTATGTGACTTTTGAAAACCTGGTATCTACAAAACCAACATGGTGGCCAAGCGAATTTGCGACTTTAAATAGACGTTTCTCGCGATTTGACCAACCAAACGCAATGAAACTTGGTACAGTATATGTTTATATACATTGTAATGCACCGACATCTAACTTCGTTCAATTGTTTACATAATCACAAGATGGAGGATGTGCGAATTATTTCACCGGCATTCTATATCTCTGAAACTATTAGCGGTATCTCCCTAAAATTTTGTACGGACATAAAGGGCACTACTGGAAGTCAATCTATAAGATTTTCAAAAACCGGTTAACTACAAAACGAACATGGCGGCCAAGCGAATTTGAACATTTTAAATAGACTTTTCTCGCGATTTAATGTTCCAAGCGCACTGAAACCTGGTACAGGAAATATTTATACACATTGTAATCCACTGGTATCTAATTTAGTTCAATTGTTTACATAACCTCAAGATGACGGCAGTGCGAATTTTAAAATTAAGTTTTTATTTCTTGTGATGTAGTCATGCGATCGAAGTGAAAGTTTGAATAATGAACCTACGCAATAATTTTCCTTTAATGGTACATGACTCTATGGCCTATACATTTAACAATCCAACATGGCGACCATCCGAAATATTTAGACGATACTGAATATCTACGAATCTATTTTAACAATCAAATTGCATTTTTAATGATCATAGGGGCTATGAACTTAAGTTCACCTATAGGACTTTAAATAACCTGGTGATCACAAATCCAACATGGCGGTGACGCGAATTATAAATATTCACATGGACGTTTCTCGCAATTTAACCATCCACGTGCAGTGAAACTTGGTACAGTAAATCTTTATCCGAATGTTAATCCACTGGCATCTAATTTATTTCAATTGTTTCCATAACCTCAAGATGGCAGCTGTGAAATTTTTTTTAATCTCCTTGTTTTTTCTTGTGTCCTAATTATGCGATTGAAGTTTGAATACTACACGTTCACAATAATCTGCATGTAACAGTACATAACTCTAGGACCTACATATATAAAATCCAACACGGCGACCATCCGAAATATTTAGTCGGTTCTCAATATCTACGAATCTATTACAGCAGTCAAACTGAAATTGTGTATGTTGATAGTGGCAATTAACATAAGTAGGATATATGAAAATAGGCTGTATAGTTCTTCACGGAACTACTTGTTGGTGTTGAGTTAGTTGATCCTCTTTTCTAAAATATAGCAAGCAACCATCACACAACCACTTTTTAGATTTATCTTTAGATATCTGACTACCGACAAGTCTACTTAAATGTTTTATCCAACAATAGTGGGCATTTTCACCTTTAGTTATGTATAGTAAATTTACATGAATATCCTTTTTTTCCTGAGTATAATATAGAGGACCTACTATTCTCTTATTTTCAATTTCATAAACATTAATACTTACATTGTTCAGCTTTTCAAAACGTTGAATGTCTTTTATCGCCATAGGAAATTCCTTTTCTTTTAAATCTAACACTGAAGAATAGTGAGGATATGATGATGTTCTATACCGATGCTCTACTGCTGGATAGAGAGCTGAGGTTACAGCCCATGCAAAACATGCGTCATCATTATTCATAACGTTTACACAAGCATGCTTACGTTTGATCCATCCTGGCAAATCAATGTATGATGATGCTCGAAGGGGGTTGTATTTATTCATGTTGGTTTCTAAATAAAGTACTTCAACCAACGCCCAGCCTGACTCCCTTTCCTGGAACTCTCCACTCTTCACAATGATAGCACTTGAAATATTTTGGTATATATCACTGATATTAGTTGATTCACTAACAATTACATTTTTTGTATTGAAAGATTTGATATCTGTAATTTCACCTTCGCTCCCAGTTTTTACGTATAGTCCAAAGAGTTCAAAATTCATTTTAAATGTTTTATGCTCCACTAAAACATTTTCTACCAAGCCAAACACACTAGGTTGAACTTTTTTTTAAATGATTCATACTTTGAGTTTTTTCTTTACTATAAAGTCTATAACTAGCAATTCGACTTTTAAATGCACTACCAATTTGTTGAATATTTCCAGAATTTCTTTCATGGCAAGCGTTATTTTATGATGAATACTGCGTAAATGTCCATGAATGATTGAAGAAGGTATATCAATATTACATACATTACAATGTGTTATCGAAGGTTCACCATTCTTCTTTCTTTTTGTTGCACAACTATTTTCACAATCTTGAGAACGTTTACGCTTTTGACCATCACATTCATTTAAAGGTTCCGTGCTAGTTGATGGTTTTACAGATTTCAATTTCTGTTGTTCTCCATGCACTTCAACCATGTGGGATTGATATCGCATTACAGCAGAAAAACCAAGTTCGCAAACTGAACACGAAAATGGTGCTGATCTAACATGCATTAAATTTACATGACGTGCAGGATTATCTTGTCTGTTAAATGTGGTAGCACAATGACTGCACACAAACATTTTAATGTCAAGTTTAGCATTTGCATGTCGATGAAGGCTGTCAGGTCTTGAGAACTGTTTCTTGCATTCACCACACTTGAACATGATGATCCCCTCGGAATTACCTATAAAAGGAAGAAATCATAAATGTTAATAAATGATCAAACAAAGTACAATATAAATAGTTTTAGTTATATTCCAGTCAATGGATATAGCAGGGTATTTAAATCGATTATCTGTAAACTCCTAGCAAGTCTAACTTCATGTAGTTCTAACTGGGGGTTACTATATACCACTGTCACTGACACCTAGCGGTGAACATTGGAACTTGATAGAGTGGAAGAAACCAGTGGTCGCCAGTTAAGTGAGCTAAGTGTGACGTCATAACCAGTCTTAAAACAAGTCTAAACTTGTAGAACATGTCACGTGATATAAATCAGCAGCCACCAGTTAAGTGAGCTAAGTGTGACATCATAGTCAGTCATAAAGCAAGTCTAAACTTCTAAAACATGTCACGTGACAAGGTTAAGTTAGGTAACTTTAGGTTATGTTAGGTGAACTGAGGTTAAGTCTTTAAATATTCCCTCTGTCACTGACACCTAGCAATGAACATTCAGACTTAATAGAGCGGTAATCAAAATCTAACCTACAAAATTAGCTTTACACACCATGGTCAAGTAGTTCCAACTTTTGACTGCCAAATATACCTTTTCACTAACATGTAGTGGTGAACATTGGAAAGTATCACCCTAACTGTTTAAAAGTTATTAGAGGGGGCACTTACCTTTTTATAATTTATCAACTGCTGTCACTGAATGAACAGATTGTAGGAATCTGGTAACCTACAGAAACCCAATTATCTGTAAACAAATCAATCAATCAATCAATAAATACATTCCAATCAATAACTTCAACATCAATTAGTAATAAAAGACTACAATCCATTAATAATAAGTATTTACCTTGCAAAATAATTTAATGATTTTCTACCAAAAAGGCTTTTTTACAACTCTTGAGCAGTAATAGAGCACTGTTCACTCAAAGCGAGTAATAAAGGCTGACAGTAGGGAAATATCTGACACCTCTCTTATATAAACTCTCATCGCTCGTGTCAGCAGTTTTTTGTAGATCATTGCAATTCCTTTTCCCAATACGGCTGAGAGTCCAAAGTACACTAGGAACACCTGTGTGGTATCCAATTACTGCTGACTTTGCATGATCATCACCCATTGTCTAAATCAACACCTGGGGTTTCAAATTACTGCAGCGTCAGTCATAGAAACAGCAGTGTGCGCTCTCTGCCATGTCAGCAACATGACACCGGAAGGAACACCTGTGTTATATCCAATAACTGCTATCATTGCATGATTATCACCCATTGTCCTCATGAACACTTGCGGTTTCAAATTACTGCAGCGTTAGTCATAGCAACAGATCTGCGCGCTCTCTGCCATGTCTGTAATATGACACAGGAAATAACAAGACGTCTTACTGCACGTACCATCTCCACAGTTTTAACATCTTAAGAACATGTATTATTCTCTTTCAACTGCAAATGACTCGTTAGAACACACTGCTTTACACGCAAAATGTAGTTAGGCCCTTTGACATAATTTAAATAAATTCATGGGCCAGTCCATAGGGACCAGGCCAAAGGGACCGGTCCAAAGGGATCAGTCCAAAGGGACTCATCAACATGGACTCGTCCACAAGGACTCGTCCACAAGGACCTGTCAACAAGGACTCGTCAACATGGACCTGTCAACAGGGGCCCGTCAACAAAGACTCGTCCACAAGGACCTGTCAACAAGGACTCGTCAACAAGGACTCGTCCACAAGGACTTGTCAACAAGGACTCGTCCACAAGGACCTGTCAACCAGGACTCGTCCACAATGACCTGTCCACAAGGACCCGTTAGGTTGGGTTAGGTTAGGTTACACTACAGCTGCCATCTTTAAAAAGCCCGGCTGGCTGCGTGGCTCAGGGGTAACGTTCTCGCTTGCTGGGCCCGAGGTTGCAGGTTCGTATCCTGGCGCAGTCAGCTGGCATTTGAGGGTGCGCAAATGCGAGGGAGCCGTGTCCGTAGATTTACTTGCACATTAAAGGTCCCCTTCGGGGCAAAATTCCGGCACCCCGGCGTCTCTAAAAGCCTGTGTAGTTAAAAGGGACGTAAAACCAATAACATTATTATTATTATTATTTAAAAAGCCCGCCCTCTTACAAAAGCCAAGAATGCGAATGTGTAAAAAACAAAAACAAAACATGTTAATTCATATTGGCTATCCACCGTACACATGTCTCTTGTGTTGAATAACGTTTAATTCCATATTGGCATTCAATCTCTCACATGTTGCACTTGGAAAGCGAGTTTCTCTAAAAAAATGCAATTTCACCCCCTAGTAGGGGTGGGTTTTATTTTGGGGTTGAAATATGTTATCCATTGGAAAGGGGGTATCAGCCAGAGTTCAATGACACCTCATTTGTCAAAATCCGACCATGCGTTCGAGAGATATCGCGCCGCCGCCATCTTGTGAGGTGGGGAGGTGGAGGCTGGCCTTGAACCCGTACAAATACACTACTCAAGGAGTATAATTATTGAATGTTGGTTGTAGTAGCGTGTTGAAATGCAACGTGCTATAGGGATATTAAACATGAATATGAGGTGCTCTTTGCTAGTGCAACCTCTGTAAAAAAATTCATTCAATTCGGTTTCACCGTGTTTGAATTGATATGAGGAATGGATTTGCACACATACATGGCCGCTATTTGCTAACTATTGGGCTGATGACCTTGTAGTCAGTCATAAGATGCTTTTCACAAAAAGGCATGATGTTGTAAAATCTGGTAGAGATCAAATTATTAGGATGGTCGTAATTTGATTTAAGCTTTTAACATTTGGGTGGCCGTCATTCCTTTTCCGTCAAGATGGCGGCGATATAAAACATGACACTGAGGTGCCTTTTGCTAGTGCTACCTGTGTAAAAATTTCGTTCAATTCGGTTTTACCGTGTTTGAATTGATAGGGGGAATCGATTTGTACACATACTTGGCCACCATCTGCAAACTATTGGGCTGATGATCTTGCAGTTTGGTCAAAATATGCTTCCCACATAAAGATATGTTGTTGCAAAATTTGGTAGAGACTATATTATTAGGTTGGTCCTAATTACATTTTAGCTTTTAACATTTGGGTGGCCCCGATTAGGTTTCCGTCAAGATGGCGGTGATATAAAACATGACACTGAGGTGCTCTTTGCTAGTGCTACCTCTGTACCAAATTTCGCTCCATTCGGTTACACCGTGTTCGAATTAATAGGGGGAATCGATTTTCAAACAAATATGGCCGCCATCCGCAAATTATGAAGCTAATGACCTATTACTTTGGTCAAAGGATGCTTCCTCCATAACGGTATGTTGATGCAAAATTTGGTAGACATCGGATGATTAGGTTAATCGTAATTTGATTTAAGCTTTGGACATTTGTGTGGCCGCCATTACGTTTCCGTCAAGATGGCGGCCATATAAAACATGACACTAAGGTTCCCTTTGCTAATGCTACCTCTGTACCAAATTTCGTTCCATTCGGTTTCACCGTGTTCGTATTAATACGGGGAATCGATTTTGACACAAAGATGGCCGCCATCCGCAAACTATTAGGCTAATGACGTATTAGGTTGATCAAAGGATGCTCCCTCCATAAAGGTATGTTGTTGCAAAATTTGGTAGAGATCGGATGATTATGTTAGTCGTAATTTGATTTAAGCTTTGAACATTTGTGTGGCCGCCATTACGTTTCCGTCAAGATGGCGGCGATATAAAACATGGCACTGAGGTGTCCTTTGCTAGTGCTACCTTTGTACCAAATTTCGTTCATTTCGCGTTCACCGTGTTGGAATTGATACGGGGGGGACAGACATTCAGAGTACACACACTCACACACACACACACAGAGACACACACACACAGACTTTTTTCGCCCTGTGTTGATCTCATAAGTCTACTTTCATTTTTTGCAAAAATCGAAAGTAGGCTAATAAAATAAAATATTTTCGACATGATCCTTATTTGCAAGTGGATTAAAAGAGTTTTGCAACTGGACGACTCATTTAATGTGTTTTGCGTTTTTCGTGCCGGTCAGTGTATTAGAGGATTACGCACCGAAAAAATAACTATTTATTTTAGTGTTGCAAAACTTAGAAATGCCGATCCCATTCAACAAAAACAGTTTTTCTCCTGCAAACTAATCTATGAAGGTGTAGCTACTATTGCTGTGATAGGGTAAACTGTACAGTCAATGACACTCTGACAGTTATTGGGACTGCTTGCATTTATTTGAATATAATAGTATTTTTACAACAATAACATTGCCACAGAGTGTTTTATCTTTCCGTTCTATTACTCCTTGGCCTCTATACTTCATCTTACTGCCATCAGGTGAACAGTTGTGAAGAGAATGTTTGAACAAGTTGGTGTTGTTCATCACTGCTGGTATTTTGTTGACATCTTACCATTTTGTTCAGGTTACTAGTTCCAAACTTCGATTTTTGGAGCTCAGTATACAAACTGTATTTTAAGGGTAAGTGCGAAAACATGTTGAATACGCCTTAATGTATTTGTTCTGTGTTTATAAAGCACTCTAACTTATAATTATTCTGTGTAATGCGTGTGCCAATTACTGTATTAAATATAACGATAAAATGCAGTACTTGACACCCTGTACCAATAACTGTGATTTTGGTTTTCACAGTCTTGTTCCATGTCTAAGGTCTTGAGAAATGCGTTTCAAGTGGGAAAGAATATTGTTTTACGTATTTTTTTAAATTAAAAAACAGGAGGCACACAATGAAAAGAAAGGTGCCAAGAACTGTACCTGACCAAGGTGCCAACAACTAAATTCAGGTGCCAAGTACTGTCTGTTTGCTCACTTAATATTTCATAACCGATTTATAATATGTTAAGGCTCTATATTTAGTTTCTTAATATTTGTAATCAATATTCATAATGTACAGAACAAGAGACAAAAAATGAGACAAACAACATCAGATTTTCCGTTCAAAATTATTCATTTAATTGCTTAGTGTCCTTAAAGTGCCAATAACTGTACAGTTTACCCTACTCTTATTGTGGGCAGTAAGCCATAAACTACAGTAGATTTGTAAACTACAGTAATATGCGGTAATGAACTACAAGTACTCTGTTGTGGTGATTAAAAGCTATAACTACAACATAACTTATTATTTGTCTACTACTAATCCTATGTTTAAAGATCTACTGTTGATACTTATCTGAAGTTGTGGTGGAATGTCTACCGACTGGTTGGTTGCTTCCTCAGATTAGGGGCTGCAACAACGCGGTCATGTAGCCCCGTGTACTGTGTGTGTGTGTGTAGAATTTGTCTGATGTTGTTGTTGTTGTTGTTGTTGTTGTTTGAGTCTTCAGTCTTTTGACTGGTCTGATGCAGGTCTCCTTTCCTCCCTGTCCTGAGCTAATCGTTTCATCTCTACCACACCCTAAATCCGAGGCAATCTGTTTAACATATTCTAACCTTGATCTACCTCTACATTTTCTGTCGTCGACCCTTCCTTCCATAACTAGGCTTGCTATTCCTGGGTGTCTTAGTAAGTGTCCTACCAACCTATCTCTTCTCTTCATTAGCAGTCGACAGAAAAATCTCTCCTCTCCCACTAGTCTTAATACCTCTTCGTTTGTAACCCTATCTACTTATCTGATTTTCATCATTCTCCTGTAACACCACATTTCAAACGTTTGAATTCTCCTCTTTTCTGCTGCACAAATAGTCCAAGATTCACTTCCATAGAGTGCCACTCTCCAGACAAAGGTTTTCCAAAATGACTTCCTAATACCTAAATCTATATTCGATGTCAACAGATTCCTTTTCTGTAGAAATGCTTTCCTTGCCTGAGCTAACCTACTTTTTATATCCTCTTTGCTTCGTCCATCACTGGTTATTTTGCTTCCTAAGTAACAGAAGTCTCCTACTTCCTTTAGTTTTTCACCTGCCAATTTGATGTCCATAGAGATTTCTGCTTTATTTATTTTGTCTGATAAGCGGTGTTAATTGCGATGGGTGTGTTAGTGTGTGTTATCTGTGATTCAGGTAGAAGGAGTGCAGACGATAATTTTTTTCAAGTAGTTCCTACTTTTGCTACCAAATTCTATCGTCCACGACACCTAGCTGTGGACGTGGCTATTAGATGCCATCGCAGTCAGCACCTGGCAGTGAACGTTGGAACTAATATAGCGTTATCAAACTAACCTACACATTTTAGTTTCCAGAAGTGTAATTAGTGGAAGGTTCTTTTACATGCCATAAATGTATGACATGTGACCGCCGGCTTTACTTCCTCTCCGAAGGAAGGCATACTGAGGGATTTTTAACGCTCTTAAAAAATCCGACGACCTCAGCCTGGTTTGATCCAGCGATCTTGGGCATGGAAGCTCAGCGTGCTACCAACTACGCCACCGAAGCCGCTTGTCTACAGGCTGCCCAGACAACCAGTTTTGGTGTAAACTCTAGTAAATTGTTTATATAACCTGAATTGTTTGAATTTAAGTAACTTTTATAAAAGCATGTATCTCATGGAGGGTTTCCAATAATTGGAATGATTTTATGTTTACCGACTGAAAAGCATCAAACTTGCGTTTACTAAGGCAACACTGAAAATATTTATTATTTACTAGCTGAAGTACCGGTTCTTCGAACGGCTTTTAGTACTTGCTGGCCTAAATCATTAATATCATATAATTACACATTCTTTGCATTTTCCCACTTATGTGGGGGTCTGCCTTCCTGCAATGTTTCCTCCACTTCAATCGATCCATAGCGTCTCGGGGGCGGAGTTTAGCGAGCCTCATGTCATCTCTCACCCTATCCAACCAGCGTGTTTGAGGTCGCCCTCGAGGTCGACGACCCTCCACATTTAGTTGAAGGGCAGTCTTAGCAACTGAGGTTTCACTGCTACGGAGCACATGTCCATACCACCGCAGACGTGATTCACGCATTTTCTCTGTGATTGGGGCAACCTTGAAATCCTTCCGCACGGCATCATTCCTAATATGGTCCAGTCGAGTCATACCATTGGACCACCGCAACATCTTCATTTCCATTACAAGAAGCGCCTGTTCGTGCTTCGATGTTGTAGGCCAGCATTCAGATCCATAAAGGGCCACCGGTCTAATCAATGTGCGATATACCTTAGATTTTAAATGCAATGGAATTTTCTTATCGCATAGGACTCCAGTAACTTGACGCCATTTCATCCATGCGGCAGTGACTCTTGTTTTGACATCAGGAATCGTGCTGCAGTCTGAGGTGATGCATGACTCAAGGTATTTGAATAGGGTCACTTTATTAAGTAGAACCTCACCAACAGTGATCGTGCCATCAGTTTGGTCACCGCATTCCAGATATTCTGTCTTCTTCAGATTCAATTTCATCCCAAATTCTTCAAGACGTATCTTCCACTCTTATACTTGCTGTTCGAGGCGCCCACGGGTCTCGTTAGCTAACATGACATCATCCGCATATAATAATGTCCATGGATGCCTGGTTTGGATGTCATTTGTGATGGCGTTCATGCAGAGTATGAAGAGCAATGTAGTTATGTTATTTCCATGTTACCAACCAAATCCATAACTTAATCAGCGGAACCGAAATACATAGTATTAAAACAGCTCAATGGTAGTGATTTGATTGCTTTCCGTGACATTGATTAAGTAGAAAGTGAACCAAGTTAGTCTTCGAAACTGAATAATAATTTGAACACTTTAAGTCAAGTAGGCACGCCAGCTTAACGACATCGATAACACAAGAAACAAAACTGAAATACCAGTTAAATAAAGCTCTTTGAGGTAACCAAATGGAAGGACTGACATTAAACAATGAGTGACGCGTACGTGCAATAACCAACACCCAGAACTATCCTATACACAAAAGCTGAATATACTCCTTAGTATTACAACAGAGAACACCTCAGCTGAAATTGTCCAATATGTATTTACGAAGTCTTCGAACAGAGCACATTTTTAAAATGTATAGATTGCCCCGTTAATGTATTGTTCCATTTGTCAACACTAACGATTAACTCAACGATCACTTATAGCTAAAGCCCTGCGCGGATGCGGATATCCGCAAATATTTTCGCCACGCGGATATAGTTTGCATTGCTCTGCGGATAGCGGATACGCTGCGGATAATGTTTCGAGTAAATTTGAGGATAGTCTTTAGAATACAAACTTACGTTAATATTACATATTTGATATGCCAATCTACAGCTTCATGCTTAAAAGAGGAATACACCTATAGCCTATTGCGTACGAAATATTCAGGCGCGTATTGCACTTATACACAAGAAGATTATTTTACTCTTATGCTTTCAACTACATTTTATTAAGTACCGTATGTTTGTAGTAGATGGTCTTGACATCTCATCAATTCTCACTGCCATTATTACTATACGTACGAGATATAATGCTGTCAATAAGCTTGTTAGTTCATCGTGGTGACATCATTACCATTCCTCATGTCAGCTACTTCGCCATCCAAGCTATCCTGGAAGGTCGGGATCCAGGCTTATCTGTAGATTTATGTCCACCTTGTTACTGAAGCACGTTGGCTGTGATATTGCAACATCAACTATGACATCAACTATGCGAACATGGATGGGTCCAGAAGGAGAAGGATGATGACTGACTTGGAATTTCCGGCCAAATGTCTGTCCCTTTCTCCAAGCGTAAAGAGAAGTTCACGTAGTGAATGTTACCGCGACCGTGAGTATGAATATCATTTCACCAACATGGATAAATTATATATTAAAATAAAACAAGGTTAATATTCAATAGCGCGTGAAACAAAGCTCAAGTCAACGATATGGCAGACATTTGGTTACGTTTTCAATGGTAACGAAAAGGTGAACGATATAGTGATGTTTTACCTATTAAAAAAGTGTATTCATAGGCCTAAGTCCCTTGCAATGAAGCAAATTGTCAGGAACGACTTTCTCCTCAAATGTCTAAATGTGTTGGTTTAACACGTTATGCTTGTTCTAATAAATTAAACATAATATTGAAATATCAGCGGATTTGGATAAAAGTCATGCGGATGTGAGGCGGATGCGAATAAAAGTCATGTGGATGCGGGGCGGATGCGGATAACAGTCGTGAAGATGCGGGGAGGATGCGGATAACAGTAGTGCGGATGCGGGGCGGATGCGAATAACAGTAGTGCGGATGCGGGGCGGATGCGAATAACAGTAGTGCGGATGCGGGGCGGATGCGAATAACAGTAGTGCGGATGCGGGGCGGATGCGAATAACAGTAGTGCGGATGCGGGGCGGATGCGGATAACAGTAGTGCGGATGCGGGGCGGATGCGGATATCGTTTTGTTTATCCGCGCAGGGATACCACTGAATGGAAGCGTGAGATTTTATGTGATCGTTAATGTGACGTCTTAAACAACGGAACATCTTTCTTAAGTGGAGTCCGAACCACAAGATGTGCCATCTGAACTTTATTAGCCGAGAAAAGCACAATGTTAACTTTGTGACCATAGCGCAACCGCCGTTTTCACGCCCTTAGCACTGATAGACTTCTGCTTGATAATATTAACAATGCCCCAACCTAATCCACAAATGAGTAAGAGATGTCTGAAAGCCGCTGCACCGTAGTGATTGGATCACTGTCAATTTCCAAGAATGGTGATGAAAGATGGTGTGTCATAGTGCCTTCAAAACATACGAAATCCTAAATGAAGGCCACGGCTGCATCGTCCAATCCTTATCTGAATTACAAATACACACGCTATTACAGCCATCACAATAAGACAGGTTATCAGGCAAATTCCCTACACACCCAAGTAAACGGGGCTACATGACCACAATGTGCAAAGCCCCAAAATAAATCATCATCAACAAGAACAGCAACATCATAAATAACAGCAACACGATTGCGAGTATCAAAGAACGGCAATAGAATTAGTCGTAAAACTGGCTTAAATGTCAGCATCTTCCTAACGTAAAGTGTCACAAAGAGTATAAAATTCGACTCAAAATCACGTTTGTTTCGCGCCCCCATAATAGCATAATAATTATAAAAGTAATCATAAAAGCACGAAATATTATATTATTAAGATTAAAAAAAAGAGTGAATTTCCAAATGTCCGTCCTGGAAAGAAACCAAATTTCATACTTCTATATCAAGGGGTTTGTGCTTTTATTTCTTTTCTTAATTGTATTAGCCTTGCGTGTTTTGTTGAACAGCAACATTTCAAGGGGATAATGGTAGTCCGCAGATAAACGCTTAGAATCCCAGCTTTTTAATCATACATGCATTTGATTAGAGAAATAACGAATACAAAAAAAAATATATATATAACAATACCATCTAAGATTCAGTATGTCCACCCACACTTAAGTAAGAACTACTTAAACAAGTGCAGAGACAGCTTGTGACCGCGAGTCAAACTAACTCTAATCAGACACGATATCACCCAGATGACCAAATCAGGAGGTGTAAACCGTACAACAAAAGGAACCAGGTTCTGTGTGATGGTAAAATTTGACGACAAAAATTAGATGATTAGTAACAAATCCACTCTGAAACTATATTTACCAAAGCTCTCCATCTTCAGATAAAACCAATATTGACACACTCGTACACGAAAAGCAACACATAAAGTATAAAAAAGAAGCTCAGCAATTCTTCTAGGTTTGTGCCGTGTCTTGTGTGGGGTTTCGCCTAGGACACCAAGCTTGGCTCATCGGCGGGCTCTTGGTGTCCCCGCCCGGACCCCCACAGGAGTAACGAACTACGCGCTACCTCCCTTTATATTGAGTGCAACTGCACTACTTTGCTGCGAGAACTAAAAGTTCAAGCAGCCATAACCTCCCTATGAAGGCTTCCAGAAAGATGGTATATTGGCTTTCACGGCCGGTGAATTAAAACTCAGCAATTCTTCTAGGTTTGTGCCGTGTCTTGTGTGGGGTTTCGCCTAGGACACCAAGCTTGGCTCATCGGCGGGCTCTTGGTGTCCCCGCCCGGACCCCCACAGGAGTAACGAACTACGCGCTACCTCCCTTTATATTGAGTGCAACTGCACTACTTTGCTGCGAGAACTAAAAGTTCAAGCAGCCATAACCTCCCTATGAAGGCTTCCAGAAAGATGGTATATTGGCTTTCACGGCCGGTGAATTAAAACTCAGCAATTCTTCTAGGTTTGTGCCGTGTCTTGTGTGGGGTTTCGCCTAGGACACCAAGCTTGGCTCATCGGCGGGCTCTTGGTGTCCCCGCCCGGACCCCCACAGGAGTAACGAACTACGCGCTACCTCCCTTTATATTGAGTGCAACTGCACTACTTTGCTGCGAGAACTAAAAGTTCAAGCAGCCATAACCTCCCTATGAATGCTTCCAGAAAGATGGTATATTGGCTTTCACGGCCGGTGAATTAAAACTCAGCAATTCTTCTAGGTTTGTGCCGTGTCTTGTGTGGGGTTTCGCCTAGGACACCAAGCTTGGCTCATCGGCGGGCTCTTGGTGTCCCCGCCCGGACCCCCACAGGAGTAACGAACTACGCGCTACCTCCCTTTATATTGAGTGCAACTGCACTACTTTGCTGCGAGAACTAAAAGTTCAAGCAGCCATAACCTCCCTATGAAGGCTTCCAAAAAGATGGTATATTGGCTTTCACGGCCGGTGAATTAAAACTCAGCAATTCTTCTAGGTTTGTGCCGTGTCTTGTGTGGGGTTTCGCCTAGGACACCAAGCTTGGCTCATCGGCGGGCTCTTGGTGTCCCCGCCCGGACCCCCACAGGAGTAACGAACTACGCGCTACCTCCCTTTATATTGAGTGCAACTGCACTACTTTGCTGCGAGAACTAAAAGTTCAAGCAGCCATAACCTCCCTATGAAGGCTTCCAAAAAGATGGTATATTGGCTTTCACGGCCGGTGAATTAAAACTCAGCAATTCTTCTAGGTTTGTGCCGTGTCTTGTGTGGGGTTTCGCCTAGGACACCAAGCTTGGCTCATCGGCGGGCTCTTGGTGTCCCCGCCCGGACCCCCACAGGAGTAACGAACTACGCGCTACCTCCCTTTATATTGAGTGCAACTGCACTACTTTGCTGCGAGAACTAAAAGTTCAAGCAGCCATAACCTCCCTATGAAGGCTTCCAAAAAGATGGTATATTGGCTTTCACGGCCGGTGAATTAAAACTCAGCAATTCTTCTAGGTTTGTGCCGTGTCTTGTGTGGGGTTTCGCCTAGGACACCAAGCTTGGCTCATCGGCGGGCTCTTGGTGTCCCCGCCCGGACCCCCACAGGAGTAACGAACTACGCGCTACCTCCCTTTATATTGAGTGCAACTGCACTACTTTGCTGCGAGAACTAAAAGTTCAAGCAGCCATAACCTCCCTATGTAGGCTTCCAAAAAATGGTATATTGGCTTTCACGGCCGGTGAATTAAAACTCAGCAATTCTTCTAGGTTTGTGCCGTGTCTTGTGTGGGGTTTCGCCTAGGACACCAAGCTTGGCTCATCGGCGGGCTCTTGGTGTCCCCGCCCGGACCCCCACAGGAGTAACGAACTACGCGCTACCTCCCTTTATATTGAGTGCAACTGCACTACTTTGCTGCGAGAACTAAAAGTTCAAGCAGCCATAACCTCCCTATGAAGGCTTCCAAAAAGAAGGGAATGTAATGAATGAAACCCCATCTAGTGGCGAGGATATGAACTGTGCTGGCTGCCGAAGCCCGTCGCACTCCCCTGGGGCAATGATTAAATGAATGACAGATGAAATGATAGTGGAGATTGTTGCTGGAATGAAATTGTGACAGGGAAAACCGTAGTACCCGGAGAAAAATCTGTCTATCTCCGCTTTATAGGTAGGAAAGAGCATTTATATAATGGAAATAAATATCAGCTTCTATGTAGTAAAATTTAAATAACCTTTCTTAAATATTGAACACCTATCGTTTAACGCCTTCATACTATATTTAAACATATAAACAGTATGCTAAAAATACATCAAACTTGGTAGCAATTGTCATATCCGCAGTAAGTAATATTGCGGGAACTACGTATCATGTCATGATAAAGAGTAACAGTAACAAAACAAACTTTAATCATCCCAAGTAATAACAACAAAATCAGTTTTAATCACAGCAAATGTTCTAAGTTTATGCCGTGTCTTGTGCGATATTTCACCTAGTAACTCCGAGATGGTTCATCAGCGAGCTCTTGTTGTCCATTTGCGCACCACCAGAGGAGCAGCAAACTGCGCGCTACCTCAATTCTAGAACACCTCCGGTACTTTACTGCGAGGGCTAAACGATCAAACAGTCTTTCACCTCCCTACAAAGGCTTCCAAAATGATCGTATATTGAATTTCAGGGCCGAGCAATTAAAACTCAGCAACTTTTCTAGGCTTACGCCGTGTTTTGTGCGGTGTTTCTTTGGCCGTGAAAGGCAAAATATCAACTTTATTGATTTAAGTCTGCCCAATTCTCCAGTAAGATTAATTATGAAAAACAAATAAACTAATGTGACAGTTGGTAGACTTCGACACATTAGTCTGTGAATTTGGGTTGCTGATCATGGTAAAGAGCGACAAAAAGCAGATACATATTGGCAACAGAAATATTCAGTTAACAAAAAACAAATCTATAAACAGTAAGAAAGCATACCGTGCAAAGTAGAAAGCACTTTAACATTGTAAAACAGCGTAAAGATTCAAATACTCACACACAATAACCGGCACAAAGAGTATAAGATTAGACTCAAAATCACGCCTCGCTTCAGACCCCACAAACCACCTCTATAAATAAAACAGTTCATGTAGGGATATAATATTTGTGAAGAATAAGTATTGAATAGGCGGAAAATTGAAAGTCTTATTCTTCATAATTACTGTCAATACGGAACCTGAAATGAATAATATTTCTAATAATATAATATTTGTACATTCCTCACACATTCCTGTATCTGGCGGCTTAAAATGAGCTAAATCCGGTCTTTGTACCATTTATCCATGCTCAGTGCCAAAGGGACGAAAAAACTCACTTACAAACTGAATTTTCAAAAACCGTTTCTTACTGAGCCCCTACAACCTAGGATCAACCTACATGCAAAATTTCAGCTTTCTAGGTCCAGTGGTTTGAGAGCTATAGACTAAAATCGCTCGGTGTTGACCGTGTTTTATAGCACAAATTTAGGTTTTACTCACTAACCGTTGGAGATACACGAAACGTGATAAGGACTTTTCGGATAGAAAATTAAATTTTAAACCTCGTATATGCCATCAAAAGTTTGTTATTTCTTAGCGTTCTGTTTTTATTTGAAATGGAAATATGAAATTTTTTAACCAAAGGTTGTAGTGACGTCATTTAAATGGTCGCCATCATTAAATAGTGCAAAATATCGAAATAAAAAGTAGCCTGTATGTTAACCAGGTAAATCAGCTACATCCATGCAAAATTTCATTTAAATCGGACCAGTGGTTTTTGCGTGATTGAGTAACACACAGACACACACCATCTCTTTTTTTTAATATATTAGTATGGATTACTTAGCTATATTTTATATGCATTGCTATTTTTGTGAGAACCTCTTAATATATATATGGGCATAGAACAAATTCTACATGGCAATTCTGGTTTATTATTATTAATATTATTATTATGATAATTATACCATCACTACTTAATGAACTACCACGTGGTTTGCCCAACATGAACAGCAAACCAATAGCTATACGTCACATTTATACTCCACACTTCCAGCCCACCAAGCAAGCAACTCAATGTTGAATATCATTTAATGGCATAGACTAGAACTTTCATGAACACTATCCCTTTCTCTGGTGCATTTGTAATTTATTTTCGTTGATTTCTCCAATTATTTAAACGTTTCTTACGAGGTGCCAGCATGATGACACACGTTGGACTGTTGATTGTTTACCGGAAATTCAACCATATCCGGTTGATTAGATTAGCAGTTTGCCTGTTCTACCACTACGATCGCTTTTGTGAGTCAATGAAACTCAACCATATCTGATCGATTAGATTAGCGGTTTACCTATTCTACCACTACTAGCGCAGAATTTCACTTAAGCCCTTATAACTATTTCCGGCGTGAATATTTTTCAAAAAATTACAAACAACGCTTGAGGGTATTGAACTAAGGAACACATTAAATAAATAATTATGTTAATAAGTTAATTTGGTTAGTAAACAAGTAGTTCCGTGGAGAATTATATAGCCTATTTTCATATATCCTACTTATTGTGGTGTTTGAAGCCATATTTTCAGTGTTGCCTTAGTAAACAAGAGTTTAGTGCTTTTCAGTCGGTCAACACGGTCGTGTTGACCGACTGAAAAGCACTAAACTCTTATCCTACTTATGTTAATTGCCACTATCAACATACACAATTTCAGTTTGATTGCTGTAATAGATTCTTAGATATTGAGAACCGACTAAATATTTCGGATGGTCGCCATGTTGGATTTTATATATGTAGGTTCTAGAGTTATGTACTGTTACATGCAGATTATTGTGAACGTGTAGTATTCAAACTTCAATCGCATAATTAGGACACAAGAAAAAACAAGAAGATTAAAAAAAATTTCACAGCTGCCATCTTGAGGTTATGGAAACAATTGAAATAAATTAGATGCCAGTGGATTAACATTCGGATAAAGATTTACTGAACCAAGTTTCACTGCACGCGGATGGTTAAATTGCGAGATACGTCCATGTGAATATTTATAATTCGCGTCACCGCCATGTTGGATTTGTGATCACCAGGTTATTTAAAGTCCTATAGGTGAACTTAAGTTCATAGCCCCTAAGAACATTAAAAAATGCAGTTTGATTGCTAAAATAGATTCGTAGATATTCAGTACCGTCTAAATATTTCGGATGGTCGCCATGTTGGATTGTTAAATGTATAGGCCATAGAGTCATGTACCATTACAGGAAAATTATTGCGTAGGTTCATTATTCAAACTTTCACTTCGATCGCATGACTACATCACAAGAAATAAAAACTTAATTTTAAAATTCGCACTGCCGCCATCTTGAGGCTATGTAAACAATTGAACTAAATTAGATACCAGTGGATTACAATGTGTATAAATATTTCCTGTACCAGGTTTCAGTGCGCTTGGAACATTAAATCGCGAGAAAGGTCTATTTAAAATGTTCAAATTCGCTTGGCCGCCATGTTCGTTTTGTAGTTAACCGGTTTTTGAAAATCTTATAGATGGACTTCCAGTAGTGCCCTTTATCTCCGTACAAAATTTTAGGGAGATACGGCTAATAGTTTCAGAGATATAGAATGCCGGTGAAATATTTCGCACATCCGCCATCTTGTGATTATGTAAACAATTGAACGAAGTTAGATGTCGGTGCATTACAATGTATATAAACATATACTGTACCAAGTTTCATTGCGTTTGGTTGGTCAAATCGCGAGAAACGTCTATTTAAAAGTCGCAAATTCGCTTGGCCGCCATGTTGGTTTTGTAGTTACCAGGTTTTCAAAAGTCACATAAGTAAACTTATAATAGTTCCCTCTATCACCATAGAAAATGTCAGGGTAATATCGGTAATAGTTTCGGAGATATTGAATGCTGGTGAAATATTTCGCACAGCCGCCATGTTGGATTGGTGAGTCGTAACAAAATTTGAAGGGCACGGTCGAAGTCGCCGGGAATTGTGCTATGAACTTTCCGAGTTTCATTGAAATCGCTCCTGCCGTTTAGATTTTATTAGGGACACACACACACACACACACACACGCACACACACGGACAAAAGGTGATCTCATAAGCCTATTTTTTTTAAATTGAAAATAGGCTAAAAAGAAAACGAGTAAAGAAACAAGCGTTTTTTTAAGAACTTCATTTAGGCCGAAAATGATTTTCGAAATTTGTATTTTTAGTTTGCTTGAGCTCTCCAAGACTCACAATTTGAAACCTCTCCGTGCCCTTTAGCCCTTCAATGTTTAACACAATTCAAGAAATTGTTTAATTTTACGTTTTTACTACTTTGTCTGCTGTAAAAATGTTTCGGACATTGAAAATACTACCAAAATAGACATTAATATAAAACATAAACGTATTTATGTTCGACGATGTCTAAATAAAAATATTATACGTCAGAAAAGTGTATCATAATGAGGGTCATTATAACACTATTTTTCTCCCACCAATCAGAGCTCAAGAAACAGTTGTGTCACCAATTAGGTGAGGATTGCCTCGCACCTACGCTCACTTGAACTGCCTGCTCTTTTAAATTTCACTGCGTAGCTCATAGTGTCATAGTGGGATATTGAGGAGGCCATGGTCAAATACAAGGTACTAGCATTACCCGTCGCGGCTTCGCCCGCGAATATTCTAGTTGTAAAGAGTACACTTAGCAAAATCTCAATCATGAATGCTATGACTGATTTATCCTTGGTATGAATAATCAGACTTTATCAATTCAGCTACTGGTGCAGTGGTTAGGGGTTTGTCATTCCTTGATTGGTATATCAGAGCAAAGTTAGTTTTCTGGGAATATCACAGACACTGTTAATTTAAGGGCCTTTAAATGTGGTTTTCGGAGGCCCTTTATAGTCGGGTGAAAAATACCTTTCGTACCACACTCACACGTGAAAATTGCGTGAAAAACTTCTAGAGTGCCCCTTGACCTCCTTAAGCGCATTATACTGTATGTATTGATGAATTTTACAGCTTAATTTGGTCCAGTGATAACCTTATTACTGTCTGGAAACTTTCACAGCAATGTAATAATTGGAATTGCATTGCGTCTTGCAGAAATAGATGGACCTGTGAGATTCTGTTACCATGGTTACCGTGTTGCATTCTTTCATTATTTCATTGTAAATATACATGTTTTAAGGTATTTATTTAATTGTGAGGCATTTAAAGAGGAAGTGAGTGCGTTTTGCGTACGCATTGTGTTATGCTGAACCTGTAGGTACCCCATATGTGTGGGTTTGTGTTAATGGGACCTTATTTTCGGTACAAAACTGGAATGGGACCTTAGCAGAATAATATATGGAGGGATTCTCTGCGTCCCATACGCTCTGTTCAGTACATAAAAAACTGGTGAAATCTCGACAGATATTTATGAATATTTATGTTCGATCATAAAATAGTTATAATTATCGTCGAACATAAACAGTCGTATGCAACTCGCCTATAATGGTAATTAAGACACTCGTATGGAAATTATACGACTCGTTTCGCTCGTTTTATAAACATACTCGTGTCTTAATTATTGCCATTATAGGCTCGGTGCATAATGTACTAAATGATTACTACAGTGATATAACAGCTTAGATCACTTATTTGTGTTTTTAATGTACATTAAAATTATTCTCGTTATCACCATGTTTATATTGTGACATTAAAATGACCATGTTAGCCCCGATTCTTATTGACGTACTATAATAAGTCCTGAAGACTAAACACCTTAAGTCAATATTGTCACATTGTGACCTTCCTCAGCGTAAATAATAATAAGAATGGAAATGCAAGATTTACATGAAAATATTTTACCATAAACGAAGGTTGTTCTCAAAACTATTTCCAAACAAGAAGTTCCGTGAAGAACTATACAGCCTACTTTTCATGCCAATGATTATTCTACAGAATATGAACCTATCTAGAATAATGACGAAATTAAGTTGGTAATATCGAAATATCTAATTAGTTCAAAATATACCTGGTATAATGTAGCCTAATAGAGCACTACAGTTGGCAGCCCTGGTGACTGAATATATTCTTAGTTCCATTTCTTCAGGTACAGAATACAAAATTTGGTTGTAGTCCAATGGACGTTACATGCAGTTAGACATTGGATCTATCAGCACTTGTAAAAGCATGTTGCCAACAATGTCATGCGTGTGCTGGTCAGAAATAATCTGAAATATTATGATATCTTGTTGTGCCAATTTTGGATGAAATCCATTTGTTAGTCCAGAGAGTCTTCTAACCAAGTAATGGTCAATGGTTTTGTCCAGAGAGTCTTCTAACCAAGTAGCGACCAATGGTTTGTCCAGACAGTCTTCTATCCAAGTACCGGCCAATGGTTTTGTCCAGAGAGTCTTCTAACCAAGTACCGGGCAATGGTTTCGTCCAGACAGTCTGCTAACCAAGTACCGGCCAATGGTTTCGTCCAGACAGTCTGCTAACCTAGTAGTGACCAATGGTTTCGTCCAGACAATCTTCTAACCAATCCAGACAGTCTTCTAACCTACTAGCGACCAATGGTTTCGTCCAGACAGTCATCTAACCAAGTACCGGCCAATGGTTCGTCCTGACAGTTATCTAAACAAGTACCGGCCAATGGTTCGTCCAGATAGTCTACTAACCTAGTACCGGCCGATAGTTTCGTCCAGACAGTCTTTTAACCTAGTAGCGACCAATGGTTTCGTCGAGCCATCTAACCTTGTCAGGACGGAACTATTGGCCGGTACTAGGTTAAAAGACTGTCAGGACGGAACTATTGGCCGGTACTTGGATAGAAGACTGTCAGGACGAAACCATTGGCCGGTACTTGGTTAGAAGACTGTCAGGACGGAACCTTAGAAGACTGTCTGAACGAAACCATTGGTCGGTACCGGGTTAGAAGACTGTCTGGAGGAAACCATTGGCCGGTACTAGGTTAGAAGACTGTCTGGATGTAACTATTGGTCAATACTTGGCTAGAAGACTGTCTGGATGAAACCAGTGGCAGGTACTAGGTTAGAAGACTGTCTGGACGAAACCATTTGCCGGAACTAGGTTTGAAGACAGTCTGGACGAATGCATCGGCTGGTACTAAGTTAGAAGGCTGTCTTGATGAAACCATTGACCGGAGCTAGGTTAGAAGACTGTCTGGACGAAACCATTGGTCGCTACTAGGTTAAAAGACTGTCTGGACGAAACTATCGGCCGGTACTAGGTTAGTAGACTATCTGGACGAACCATTGGCCGGTACTTGTTTAGATAACTGTCAGGACGAACCATTGGCCGGTACTTGGTTAGATGACTGTCTGGACGAAACCATTGGTCGCTAGTAGGTTAGAAGACTGTCTGGATTGGTTAGAAGATTGTCTGGACGAAACCATTGGTCACTACTAGGTTAGCAGACTGTCTGGACGAAACCATTGGCCGGTACTTGGTTAGAAGACTGTCTGGACGAAACCATTGCCCGGTACTTGGTTAGAAGACTCTCTGGACAAAACCATTGGCCGGTACTTGGATAGAAGACTGTCTGGACGAAACCATTGGCCGGTACTTGGTGAGAAGACTGTCTGGACAAACCATTGGTCGCTACTTGGTTAGAAGACTCTCTGGACAAAACCATTGACCATTACTTGGTTAGAAGACTGTCTGGACTAAACCATTGGCCAGTACTTGGTTAGACGTCTGTCTGGACAAAAGCATTGGCCGGTACTATATTAGAATACTGTCAGGACTGAACCATTGGCCAGTACTTTGTTAGAAGACTCTCTGGACAAAACCATTGGCCGGTACTTGGTTAGAAGACTCGCTGGACAAAACCATTGACCATTACTTGGTTAGAAGATTGTCTGGACTAAACCATTGGCCGGTACTTGGTTAGACGTCTGTCTGGACAAAAGTATTGGCCGGTACTATATTAGAATACTGTCAGGACTGAACCATTGGCCAGTACTTTGTTAGAAGACTCTCTGGGCAAAACCATTGGCCGGTACTTGGTTAGAAGACTATCTGGACGAAACCATTGGCCGGTACTGGGTTAGAAGACTCTCTGGACAAAACCATTGGCCGGTACTTGGATAGAAGACTGTCTGGACTAAACCATTGGCCGGAACTAGGTTAGACGACTATCTGGACAAAACTATTGGCCGCTACTTGGTTAGACGACTGTCTGGACGAACTCATTGGCCGGTACTAGGTTAGAGACTGTCTGGAATAAACCATTGGCCGGTACTAGGTTAGAAAACTGTCTGGATGAAATAATTGGCCGGAAGTAGGTTAGAAGACTGTCTAGACTAAACCATTGGTCGCTACTATATTAGAATACTGTCTGGACTAAACCATTGGCCGGTACTTGGTTAGAAGACTGTCTGGACTAAACCATTGGCCGGAACTAGGTTAGAAGACTATCTGGGCGAAACTATTGGCCGCTACTAGGTTAGACGACTGTCTGGACGAACTCATTGGCCGGTACTAGGTTAGAGACTGTCTGGACGAAACCAATATCCGGTACTAGTTTAGAAGACTGTCTGGACGAAAATTACTGCTTGCGCTATAAGCAAAGGGGTCTGTGTTTGCATTTAAAGACTTATTCCACGTTCACTACTTTCGAACTATGCGCCATAACAGCGCAAGAGAGATGTTGAAGAAATTCAATAACACCTCCTAGTTACAAAATGTTCAACTCCTGTATCTCAGTCACATTTCGTATTATTTTAGAATTTTTCCGTTTTTTTTTATAGCAGGTGACACAGTATTCGTTCTCGTATATTCCTCTCTCGCAACATAAATATCTCAGCTCTACACAGAAAATTGTTTTGTTTGGTATCTTCTCATCCCATCTGCCAAAGACAGTAACTACCAAGCGCATGCGCATTGCGTCAGCCATCCTGAAAGTGATTTTCCTTGGTTTCCCCATTTCCATTCCAAGGGAATGCCAGGACGGTTCCTACCGTAAGGTCATGGCTTTTTCATACCTCCAATTACAGCTTTCCACGGTTGGTGAGTGGTTATCGTGGCGGACTCCCAACCCCAAGCTTGCAGGTTCGCTTCTGGCCGTGGTAAGTGATTTTTGAAAGGCGACTAAAATGGCGATACGCATGTCATACGATGTTGGCATTAAAAAAAACATTTGAATTCAGTAGGCTGTGTTCATAATGGCAAAATTAATCTCGGGATTTTCCGCCAACACAAAGTTCCACATTTCTCTACTAGAAAGCGCTATAGTGTCAAGGAGCTTAGATATCTAACCTCCTTGACTTTCATAGCGCTCCAATGAGCGTTAAAATTTGACCTGCAAGTTGCCCTCCTGGCGTCAATTAACAAAGCTTGCACCCGGCATCCGAGGCCATACGATATTATTATCATTATTATTATTACCCCCAATTACAAATACACGCAGTAGTACAGATATCACAGTGGCACAGACACACCCAAGTACACAAGGCTACATGACCACGATGTCGCAAAGTCCCTAAAGAATCAATAACAACAGCAACAACTCAAGAGTTTTTGCTAAAATTTTGCATGAACAAAGTGTATGTAGGACCAGGGAAAGCAAATTGACTATTGCCGTTTCCAAATGTTTCGCCGTTTGAATTTGGCTACAAAAATATGAGGAACAAAGTTACGTTTCATTTTAGTAGCAGGTGTGGTCGCATCCTACCCGGCGAACAGGTACGCATGGCAGGTTGCATATATTGATCCATGGGCACGCTGCTCGCTGCTGAGTATTCCCCTTCGATTCAACGTTTATTTATTCAGGTTAGGATAATGTACAGGGTCTTTCATATAAAGTAAGAACGGTGAGCGGCGGCTTTGTTATCCACTACTGCAGTGGCCTTGGCCGAGCTTGTGGCGTGCCACGGCCCCCTGTTGTAGTATTGAAAGCGAGCGCATAGTATATACTGTACTCGACCTTGCAGTAAGCGTGCAGGTGTTCAGTCGCCAGTCTGAACCTCAGATATTAACATTAGACAGTTATCATTACAACATCGTATTTTTGTATGTAAAACTTATTTTAAGTACGAGTCGGTTCGGTGGGTACGTGATGCATTTGTTCAGCAATTTCCTTCACTTGCACAGATTCACCTAATTGTAAATAAGTTTGACATTACTAACTCAGTGCTCAATAAAATGCATAAAATTAAAAATCAGAAACATTACAGTGGCAGAACTCACTCGCGTTAGCCAGAATGTGATTACCAGATACAATGCCTGCATAACCCAGGAAGGACAACACATCCAGCATCTTTTATAAGGTAATATTTCCTCCAGGATTATACACACGCTTAAAGCAGGGGGCCGTGGCGCGCCACAAGCTCGGCCAAGGCCACTGCAGTAGTGGATAACAAAGCCGCCGCTCACCGTTCTTACTTTATATGAAAGACCCTGTAAGTGTACGGAGTGTAAGATACACAAGTACATAAATTGCCCTGGTGTTGCGCCAATCATTCTTGGCAGTCACCCCGGAAATCGGGTTCGATTCCCTGCTCTGTGAAGACATCTTAATTCTGGTTTGAGGACTGGAACGGAGTTCACCCAGCTTTATGAGGCAGAACTGAGAAGAACAGAACTCGGAACTGGTTCTCCGTGGTGCCAAGGTATTTTAATCCTGGTCTGAGGGCTGGAACGGTGTACACCGAGCTTTCTGATACAAACTGAGAAGAGGACAGTTCGATTGCAATTTCAGCCATCCTGGAATTGGTTTCTCGTGGTTTCCCACTTCTACTCCAGGCAAATGCCGGCCCCGTGGTGTTGGGGTAGCGCGCCTGCCTCTCACTTGGAGAACACAGGTTCGATTCCCGGCGATGTCAGCGATTTTAGAAACTGACGTGAGGGTTGGAACGGCGTGCACTCAGCCTCGTGAGGACAATTGAGTAGCTATCTGGCAGTGAGGCAGCGCCCCAGTCACGAAAACCAAGATTAACGGCCGAGGGGACCCGATGCGCTGACCACGCGTCACCGCAATATTTGCAGGCCAAATGGCTGGGCTGCGGTCGCTTGGTAGGCCTGGGCCCTTCGTGGGCTGTAGTGCCAGGGGTAACTAGTATTATTATTATTACTCCAGACAAATACCGGGATGGTTCCTAACTTAAGCCCACGGCCACCTCCTTCTCAATCCTCAAGGGAATTACAAATACACACACTAATACAGCCATCTCAATAAGGGGGCGTGGTGGCTCAGCGGTCTAGCTGTATGCCTCTCACCAAGGCGGTCCGGGTTCGATTCCCGGTCAATGCATGTGAGATTTTCGAAATGAAATGCCATGTCCTGTGGTTCGGATTCCACGTAAAAAGGAGGTCCCGTTGCTCATAATCACAAGATTCACGGTCACGTAAAACTACAATCTGCCTTCCTTCCTCCTTCCATCTCAATAACATACGTTAACAGAAAAATTACATACACATCCAAGTACACGGAGCTACATGACCACGATGTCGCAAAGCCCCTAAATCAATCAACAACAACGACATATTTTACCTGCACGTAGAACGGGTAACCAGCTGATAACCTGTATTGATGTGCTGACTGTACTAGTGTAACTGTAATGATATATGAATCTCAGCCAATGACCATATCAGGGTATTTTGATTGAACGCCCGAGGGCTCCCAACAAGTTCAATTTCAAGTAGTTCCAACTTTGGCTACTAGATGGCACTGTCACTAATACTTGCGCAAACGTTGGAACTTGATAGAGCGTTTCCTACCCAGCCAAATATAACCTACAAAATTTTGCTATACATCACGAATTGCAGTGGTAGGTTCTTTTATGTTCGACCCTGACTATTATATGTCAAATAACTGTACTATAATGAGGCTCATTATAACACTATTCTTCATTATGAAACCGTTTCTCCCACCAATCAGAGCTCAAGAAACAGTTGTTTGACCAATTAGATAATTAGATGCGCTGAGTTCCACGGCCTTCTAATTTCAATTTCACTGCCTGGCCTAGTGTCATAGTAGGGTAATCGAGGAGGCCATGGTCAAATACAAGGCATTCTCTGCGTCTCATGAGCTATGTTCAGTATATAGAACTGGCGAATTCTCGACAGATATTTATGAATATTTATGTTCAAACATAAAATAGTTATAATAATTATCGTCGAACATAAACAGTCGTATGCAACTCGCCTATAATGGTAACTAAGACACTCATATGGAAATTATAAAACTCGCATACGCTCGTTTTATAAACATACTCGTGTCTTAATTATTGCCATTATAGGCTCGTTGCATAATGTACTATTATGTGACATGAATCTATGACATGGGCCCGCCGGCTTTATTCCCCTGCGAAGGCATACTGAAGGTTTTTAACGCTCTTAAAAAGACCAACAACTTCGGCCGGGTCTGAACCCACCATCTACGCTACAGCAGTTCAGCATCCTACCGACTACGCCACCGAAGCCGCTGAGTAACTGTAATAGGGACAGGAATGAGGTACGTGCCTCGAAAGGCACTATCGCGGCTTTTGCCTGGTGAGAGTGAGGAAAATCGCGAGGAAAATCTACACTCAGGATGGCCACTGTAAGCACTATTGAAATAACTGTTAACCGAAAACAAGGTTCACAAGCTATAACTACCAGCGACGGATTACACATTTTCGTACGTTTCTAGGCACAATGCACGGTATAATATGCGCCCCTCCTCCAAAACACATCGCACTGCTGACTATCAAGTACAAGGAGATAAATGACCACCATGCCCAAATCTCATGCAGGAAGGAAGGAGGAAAGGAAGAAAAGAATAAACGAAGGAAGAAAGGAACAAACGAAGAAAATAGAGAAGCAAGGAAGGAAGAAAGGAAGAAACGAAGAAAGGAGGGAAGCAAGAAAAAGGAAGGAACGAAGAAAGAAAGAAAGAAAGAAAGAAAGAAAGAAAGAAAGAAAGAAAGGAAGGAATGAAGCAAGAAAGGAAGAAAGGAAGCAAGGAAAAAATGAAGAAAGGAAGTAATCAAGAAAGGAAGCAAGGAAGGAAGAAACGAAGAAACGAAGGAAGGAAAAAAGGAAGGAAGGGAGAAACGAAGAACCGAAGGAAGGAAGCAAGGAAGAAATGAAGAAAAGAAGGAAGGGAAGGAAGGAAGAAACGAAGAAAGGAGGGAAGCTAGGAAGAAAGGAAGAAACGAAGAAAGGAAGCAAGGAAGGAAGAAAGGAAGAAACGAACAAAGGAAGCAAGGAAGGAAGAAAGGAAGAAAGGAAGAAACGAAGAAAGGAAGAAACGAAGAAAGGAAAAAGGAAGGAAGAAAGGAAGAAACGAAGAAATAAAAAAGGAAGGAAGAAAGGAAGAAAGGAAGAAACGAATAAAGGAAGCAAGAAAGGAAGAAAGGAACTATTGAAGTAAGGAAGGAAGTCACAACGGCTAACGGATACACACTCGCCAGTCCCAAATTCCTGCCGCTCAGTCCCACCCAATTGGTTATGAGGATTCTGTATTGGCTCCCCTTGTATCAACAACAGACGTCCCTCGTGGTTTAAATCTAAAGGAAGGAAGCAAACTTGTAGTTGAACGTGACGGCCAAACTCGCGATCATGAGCCACAGAACCTCCTTTTTACGTGGATTCCGTACCACAGGACGTCACATTTTAGCTTCGAAAAAGTCAGATGCATTAACATGGAATTGATCTCGCCTTGACCACAACGTGCCGGCCCCGTGGTGTGGGGGTAGTGCGCCTGTCTCTCTCTCGCCAGGAGGCCCCGGGTTCGATTCCCGGCTCCTTCAGGGATTTTAGAAACTGACGTGAGGGCTGGAACGAAGTGCACTCATCCTCTTGAAGCCAATTGAGCAGCTGTCTGACAGTGAGGCAGCGCCCCGATCACAAAAACCAAGATTAACGCCCGAGAGGACCCTATGCGATGATCTCGCGTCACCCTAATATCTGCAGGCCAAATGTCTGGGCAGCGGTCGCTTGGTACGCCTCCATGGGCTCACATCTAGTGGGTCGAGGGTTGGTGACCACGGGACCCCAGCTGAGTCCGGTATTGCTTCCACTTACATGTGCTGGGCTCCCCTCCGTCTTCTTTCCTGTCGGCCTCTCTTGGTCGAATCTTGTTATTTTTCAACCCCGACAGTATTAGGGTATCCTAGGCCTAGGGAGTCTCTTCCTTTCCCACCTTAATTGGCCCTTGTCTCATCTTTCCTGATACCCTCCTTCTGCGAGGGGTCATCCTTCTTTTTCTTTTCATGTTATCTCCTGCCTTCTGCTCAAGGCCCTCAAGGAGGCATGGTGTATCTAGTCCCACCACTTCTGGTGCACCCTGGATAGTGCTACACCCTCAGGGGCTCACGACTAGTGAGTTCGGGAGTTGGCGACCCCGAGGAATTCCTGAGGTGGGCCCGGTTATTTCCCCTTTCTCCACAGACTTTGGGGCGGGCCCTCTCCTCTTTCGCTTTCCTATCTGCTTATGATGGCTCCTTCCAAGTCCCTCAATCCTCATTATTCGAGGGTTGAAGGCATTTCTTTTCTTCCTGTCCTTTATTTGCCTTATCCTTTATTTGTTTACAATTTCTTATTCTAGTAAGTTTGTAGTTAGTATTAGTTATAGTTTACATTCTCATCTCATCTTTCATTTTCGCCCAAACCATCAGGGGCCGATAATCTAGATGTTAGGCCCCTGAAAACTACAATTATTATCATCATCTCATCTTTGTTTAGAGGTTTGTCCTGAAAATCACGGACTTTCTTAGGAATACAGTATGTCTCACAGTTCGTCCGTCTTGTAGGTCTGTTAGTCTCAGTTCTTTGATGCCTTTCCCAGCTTCAGTCAGGACCTTCAAGTTTCGCCAGGTGGTTGATCAGTCTGTTCGGAGGCAATCTTGCCACATGACTATAAACAGCTACCCTTCTTTCGCTTGTTAGGGGCGTGGTGGCTCAGCAGTCAAGCAGTTGGCCTCTCACCACGGCGGGCCGGGTTCGATTCCCGGTCAAACATGTGAGATTTTCAAAGTGAAATGCCATTCCATGTGGTTCGGATTCCACGTGAAAAGGAGGTACCGTGGCTCATGATCGCGAGATTAACGGTCACGCAAAACTACAATCTTTCTTTCTTTCCCTGGCACAGTCAGAAAGTCTCTCTATTTGAACAGTGTTATATTACATGATTATAATTATAGGAAACGAAAATCATGATTGTTCAAAAGATGACTGAATTGAAAACAAATATTAAGTTAGGCTGTACAAAAATAGATCAGGTTACAGAATTTTGTTACCTGAGTAGTGTCATTACCAGTGACAATCAGTGCCTTACAGAAGTCAAAAGAACAATTGCTATGGCAAAGCCAGCATTTCACAGCAGGAGAAATCTATCGTTAAATAAGCACATAGAAATTGAGACCAGAAAGAAATTTGTTAAAACCTTTGTTTGGAGTGTGTTAGCTTACGGATGTGAGACATGGTCTTTGGGAAAGCAAGCAAAATCAAGACTAGAAGCTGCTGAAATGTGGTTCTGGAGAAGACTGACAAGAACAAGTTGTAGGGAAAAGAAGACTAATGCACTAATCTTGGATGACGTTGAGGAGAAACGGACCTTACTTTATTCATTAGAGCAGAGAATATCTAAGTTTCTTGGACACGTCTTACGGCAGGACACCCTTCTACAGATTGTCTTCGAAGGCAAGATCCTAGGGAAGAAATCGAGAGGAAGACCGCGTCTCTCATACCTTTGGAAAACAATCACTTAGCTGGGTTTTGCTTCCTACGTCATGATGAAGAGAACTGCTGACGGTCATAGTCTTTGGCTTCAGCGACTAGGCTTAGCCATTAGATAGTGATTATTATTTATTTATTTCACACGTTACAGGCCTATTAGACCACGCGAAGAAATCATGACTTTTTGTTCTTCCTGTCTTTCCAGTACTCTTTCATTCGTGCACTAAAGGCCCTCTTCCTTTCTTCGGTCCACCTTGGTCTTTGGGCTCTCTGACAACACTTCCCACTTGTATACTTTGTGTCGAAATACGCTTTTGTCTATGACGTCTTCTGGGTCGACCTGTGCTTTTTCCAGATCAATTTTGACTTGCATCATCCAGGGCGTAGTAATCTTGAGCCGCTGTATGTATCTAAGAATTTTGTTGGTGAGTCTGGTTTGTGGGAGTCTGCTGATGTGGCCGTAAAATTTTAGTCGCCTCTTTCTGATGTCTGCTACGAGGTTGCACAATTATTATTATTATTATTATTATTATTATTATTATTATTTATTTTGCGCATGCGCTTACACATTCTCAGCATTTGCTGGAAAGAAAACATTTACAATCCCAGATACCGTACATATCACAAGGAGCAAATTCTTGGTGACTGCATTGAGTAGTAGCTTCATATTCCCCTCATTGCTTCAGGCCTGATTGCCCAAGAACAGCCTTACTACGCGACACGTAGAAAGTATGACTGTTTTCTGCATCAGTTTGAAAAGGCCTGGGTCTAATTTCAACGCCGTGAGCGATTCCTTTAAGTTGTTGGGAATCACGCCAGTGCTGGAGATAATAATAGGAACTGTCCTGACTTGTGCCATGTGCCATTGCTTCCTTATCAGTTCTGAAAGCTCTGTGTATTTTGACAGCTTGCCACTGTTTGGGATCGCCACATCTATGAAGGTGGTGTGCTTCATGCATTTGTCAACAAGAACTAAATCAGGTCTGTTGTGCACAGCTGATTGGTCTGTCAATACAGTACGATCCCAGTACAACGTAAAGCTGTCATTTTCCAGTACACTTTCAGGAGCATATTTGTAGTACGGCACTTTCTCTTGGCTCAGCAGTTGAAGTTGTATAGCCAATTCTTGATGGACTATCTTGGCAACAAAATCATGTCTCTTCCTATATTCTGTCCCTGCAAAATGGCGACAACCCGATATAATATGCTGAACAGTCTCAGATGTTGGGCAACCGTATCTGCAATGGTCATCTTGCACAGATGCATCCTTGGTTATGAACTTTAGGTAGTTCCTCGTGGGGACAACCTGGTCCTGAATAGCCATCATAAAGCCTTCTGTTTCAGGAAACATCTGCCCAGAAATCAACCAAAAGTTCGACGCTAGCTTGTCGACGTGAGTTTGGATGACTTCATTGGGATGTCTTCCGTGTAGTGGCTTGGACAACCAGGCATTGAATCTATCCAAATCACTGCGCACCTGAATTTGAGTCTCTTGCTGACTTAAGAGTAGTGGAGTTGAATCATCTGCTTCTGTGACAGCCCTGTGCAGCATCGAATGGTTCGATACAGAACAGAAGTATTTTCTTAGCTCATAGATCTGTCGAGCTACTTGGTTGTTTATATCAACAATTCCTCTCCCACCCATATGTCTCGGTAACATGACTCGTTCCACAGATGCCCTGGGATGGTGTTTTCGTGACTTGGTCAGTGATGTTCTAATTTTCTGTTCTAAGCTTGCAATGTCAGTTTTACTCCACTTGATGACCCCAAACGAGTAACTAAGAATAGGGACAGCATAAGCGTTGATTGCCTTAACCAAGTTTTTACTGTTGAGGCTGGTGTTAGAAACAAGCTTAATTCTTCTGACAAATTCCTTCGTCAGATCTTGTTTCACTACTGAGTGTTCTATGTGTCTGGCTTGCTTCATTCCCAGATACTTGTAGGTCTCGCTAGTGAGCATTGTTGCAATCTGATGGCCCTGAGCTGTTTCATATACACCTTCCTGCAGCTTGCCTTTCATAATGTTCAGCGTCTTACATTTCTCCAGCCCGAATTCCATTTTCACATCCTGTGAAAAGGTTTCCACTATCTTCAACAGAAACTCTAGTTGTGCTCTGGTGGCAGCATATAGCTTTAGGTCATCCATATACAGGAGATGGTTGAGCTTTGCAAGCTCCCTGGAGTTCTTCTTGATACTGAATCCATATTTTGTTGAATTAAGTTGGTTTGATAGTGGGTTCATCGCAAGACAGAACCATAATGGGCTCAAGGAGTCTCCTTGGAATATTCCCTTGTGGATTGGGATCATACTTGTTGCAATACTGCCATTTGTAGTACTAAGGCTCATCACTGTACGCCACGATGTCATGGCGTGTTCCAAGAAATATATAATCTGAGGATCAATCTTATACACTGACAAAATATGGATCAACCAATCATGGGGCACGGAATCATAGGCCTTCTTGTAGTCAATATATGCCGTGAATAAATTTCTGTTATTGGTAAAGGCCTGGTTAGAAACCACTGAGTCAATGATAAGTATTTCTTTACACCCTTTGGACCCTTTCGTGCATCCTTTTTGTTGTGTTGCTATGATGTTATTTTTTTCACAGTGAGCATATATCCTCCTACTAAGACAGGATGTGATGATCTTATACATCGTGGGAAGGCATGTAATTGGACGGTATTTTCCAGGATCTTGCATATTTTGTGGGTCTTTCGGAAGTAGATGTGTTACACCTTGTGTAAGGAAATTTGGCATCTTCTGTGGATGAGCAACAACTTCATTCACCAGAGTAGACAGAAGATCGTATACGCACCAGAATTTCTTATACCAGTAATTCTGTATCTGATCTAAACCAGGTGCTTTCCAGTTCGGAAGACCTTTAATGATGGAAGAAATTTCAGTGGATGTTATTGGATCATATTGCATCGGATTAAATTCTTTAGAGATGTTTGTTACTTCCTGAACCCAATGAGAGTCTGAGTTAAAATTGGTGGCTTTGGATAGTTGATTGCTCCAAAACTCTTCAATTTCTTCTCTTGTTGGATAAGGAGCATTTAAGGATACATAGTTTTCACTCAGTGCTCTGTAGAATTTCTTCTCGCCTTTGACAAATAAGTTGTTGTCCTGTCTCCGTTTCCTACTGGCTCTGTATCTGGAAAGTCTGTTCGCTATCAACGTAAGTTTCTGTTTGAGTGTATCTAAACACTGTTCGGCTTTTGTGTTTGGGTCATCTCGGTCGGTGTGGATTTTGGACCGCCTCATTATTGCCTTACAGAGTCTCACCAGTCTTCTTGTGTGTGTTCCTCTAATAAACTCAGTCAAACGGCCAATATCTGTTCGCAATTTGTCGATATTGCCTATCAGACGTCTCTCCCACTTAGGAGTAACAGGAGCACATTTCCTACTGCAGGAAGTATTCCTTTCTCTCAGTTGGATGCCCATAGTTCTGATAACTGTGACGGCTCCACAGTACAGAACAGTGTGAAGAGATTCTAAGTCATTCACATCTATCAAGTGTTTGGGTAGGATAGCTTGATTCATGATATTTAAAATTTTTGATACCTTCCTAGACGAATTTACTCGAGGCAAGGCAGGTCTAAGCATTGGGTCTGTTCCATTGAACTGAGTCATAGCCGTCATCATTTCATCTGCTAGGATCTTGGTATGTGACTCATCTTCATGATGCGTATCCGGCTGTATGCCACTGACTGGCTCATTGTGTTCTTCTTGATGTTGTTCCTGCTCATGGAGCTCTTGTGCTAATTCACTCTCCAGATTAGTTCCTTGATCACAATCAAACACTCTTCTGACCTCCTGCTTGATTGTATTAAGTCTTGCTTCTGGCACTAAATTATTACGGACTATCGCCCTATATTGGTCCGCCACTCTCTGTTCAGTCACACGGAGTTCGGGGTATGCTTCATGGAACTCATTGAATAATTTCTGCCTATATCCAGTTAGTTCTGTTCCAATGCGAGTCACCTTATAATAAATGCGCATTATGGTCTCGTTCATTGCGATTGACCATTTTAAGCGCTTTCTTGGCAGGCCTGCTTGGGTGAGTGCCGGAAGTGGTTCTGGCACAGCACTTTCAGCAGGCAAAGCACTTGACGTTGGTTGGCTTTGTTGTAGTTGTTGGGCTGTATCTTCTTGTGCGACAGGAGCCCGCCTCATCAGCATCCTGCCACCGACGATTCGCTTGCTGTCATGTCCATCGCCGGCTCTAGACATGCCCTGACGAACCTCAGGCAGCGGCCTTTCATTAATTTTTAAATTTATTTTCTCCATATTATGGGTGGGTGCGTTTTTAACCTACAGCCAGGTGTTCATCTTCAGCCGCTCCTAACATGGAGAACAGACGCTGTTTGCAGCCGCCCGCTACGGATCAGACACTGCAGTTAAGGTTTGTTATCAGGGTTTTCCCTCCCCTAGGCAGGTTGCCTTCACCACGGCTGCGGAGTCCTGCCTACCCCATTTAGTATATCTCGTCATTTCTGGTTAGCACATACCTTATCATTGCAGATTTCTCACAACTCACATTAGATAGGTTATACGGTATAACTATCTTGCAGGGATATTGCTTATATTACAACAGTGGACGTCATTTAACTGCAAACGATCAGCAGAGAAGGAATGCCGTACTTACAAGAATCTATGCAGCAAATACGTGTAACCTAATTTTGTAGGTTAAGCAGATGTACACTTCACCTTTCGTAATATTAACACGTAAACAGTCCGATTATCTGCACAAATGATATGAAGTATATAATAAATGGGCTTTAAACATCCCAATTTCACACACAACACCGTACATAACCCATTTCGAGAAGGCATTTGGGGTTTATTATTATTATTATTATTAGTATTATTATTATTATTATTATTATTAGTCGGTTTACCCTTAAGGTTAGCTTTTCCCTCGGACTCAGAGAGGGACCCCACTATTTCCGCCGACAGGGCAATGTCCTGAAGCTTGAAACACCTGGTGTTGGGATACAACAGGGGAGGTGGGACCAGCACCTCGCCCAGGCGCCTCACGTGCAAAGCGAACAGGGGCCTCGTGAGGGATCGGAAGGGAGGGGAAGATTGGGAGGGATAGGGAAGGAAAAGGGAAGGAGGTGACCGTGGCCTTACGGTAGGTACCATCCCGACATTTGCCCGGAGACGAAGTAGGAAACCACTTTGAGGATGGCTGAGGTGGCAATCGAACGCCCTCTACTCATTTGGACCACCCGAGGCTGAGTAGACCCCGTTCCAGACCTCAGACCACTTTACAAATTTCGTGGCAGAGCCGGGAATCGAACCGTGGACCCCCGGGGTGGCAGCTAAACATGATTACCACTACACCACGGAGGCTACATTATTATTATTACATTACATTATATTATGCGAACCGGCCAAAACTAAGGAGCACGCAAATATAATTTCATTTCCTTCTCATAGTTCTTTCTTCCTTTCTCTTCCTCCACATTTCCTTCATTCTTTCAGAGTGTTGCGCCTTTCTCTCTGCTGTCCACCTTCTTCCCCTGCGTTCTTTGTTTTCTCCCACAAGAAACTTTATGATGGAAAGTATTTCCCTGAGCTGTGTTCTGTCTCGACAGTCGTCATCTGTAATTCATAGCCTCCGGAGTTCTTCCTTCATCTGCTTGGTGTAACCCCCTTGGCTCTTCAGATTATATATTATATATATTTATTATTATTATTATTATTAATAGAGCCTCCGTGGCTTAGGCGGCAGCACGCCGGCCTCTCACCGCTGGGTCCGTGGTTCAAATCCCGGTCACTCCATGTGAGATCTGTGCTGGACAAAACGGAGGCAGACAGGTTTTTCTTCGGGTACTCCGGTTTTCCTTGTCAAAATTTCATTTCAGCAACACTCTCCACTATCATTTCATTTCATCTGTCATTCATTAATCATTGCCCCAGAGGAGTGCGTCAGGCCTCGGCAGCCGGCACAGTCCATATCCTCGCCGCTAGATGGGGGCTTCATTCATTCCATTCCTGACCCGGTCGGAGACTGGAAGCAGGCTGTGGATTTTCATTCATTTTTCATTATTATTAATATTATTTGATTCGGTTAACTATGGACGACTTTACTTCAACCACTTCCGTCTCTTAACTTAAGCTCTATCCCAGTTTTCCTGCATGAATTATATGTGAGCCTCTATACTTTCATCAGTGCACCTTTTTCCTGCTTTAACTGTGGCTTTTCCGAGAATCGCTGGAGTGTTCTAAGATTTCTCTGAAGAGGAGCACGTTCCTGGATGTCTTCAAACGTGATCCCTACTTCTAGAAGATCTCTTTTAATCTCGGTGAACCAAGGTTACCTCGTGTTTTTTTCTTAAGAAGTAGGAAATGATGCGGTTTGTCAGTCTCTGAGAGTTCATACGTGTTATGTGGCCATAGAATCTAATCCTCCTTTTCCTTATGATGGCTGTTATCCTTTTCACACTTAGGTAGAGTTCGTTGTTGTGCCGCCTCCTGAACTCTCCATTTTCCCTGGGGCAGATGACCTCGTAGTTCCACCCCTTGAAACCTCAATAACTAACTCCATTTTTCCTGATATGTCCCAGTATCTTTCTTAGGTTTTTTCTTTCTTTAGCCTTTACCTTTTCAATCAAACCTTTCCTGTTCAATGCAAGGCATTCTGCTGCGTACAGGACTTCCGGACGCAATAACTGAACAACAATGTCTAAGCTTGGCATTGAGGGACACTGATTGATTATTATTATTATTATCGATTTTACCCCTTTCGGAGAGCATGTGAACTTCAGCCCATCACAGCTTCACTTCCTTTTCCTCTTCTCATTTCTTCCCAAAACCTCTTCATTAATTCACTGTTTTTTCTTCCTTTTCTTCTGTCCATTTTTTCCCTACTAAAATTATTATTTTATTTATTTATTTATTTATCTGTTTATTTATTTATTTACTTATTTAATTTATTTTAAGCGAATTTTCCCAATAAATGGAACACATTAAGCAAATAACTCAATCAACTGTTCTTCTTGTTGTTCCAATACGCATTCATTCTGTCCAGGAAGGCTTGTTTACGTTCTTCCGACCACTTTGGTCTAAACTGTTTTTGCTTTGGTTGCTCTGATGTAACTTCCCATTCGTTTACTTTTTGTCTGAAGGTATCCCTTTCTGAAATGTCTGTTGAACTTACATTTGTTTGCGTTTTTGAGGTCCTTTCGAAGTTCTGCTAGTCAAGGTGTTGTGTTCTTAAGTGAGGTTACATGAACTATTATCCGTTTCGTCAATCGATTTTCTGGTCGAGTAGTGAGATGACCAAAGATTTTCATTCGTCTTTTCTTAATATCAGTTTCGATGTTTGAATACTGTTCTGTTGTTTCGATTGATTGTAGCCTAAGATTTTCCTAATGATCTTCCTCTCTACTTTTTTCATTTCTTCAAGTTCATGTTTATTGCTAAGTGTCAGAGTTTCGCATGCGTAAAGGACTGTGGTTTTATGACTGTGTTGTCCTGCCGAATTTTTGGCTGTTTTGACATACTGTAGATTTCTTTTTGTAGATGTTTTAGACTAAACCTAATGCTTTTTTTAAACTTTTTGGATACGTTTTTATAATAATAATAATAATAATAATAATAATAATAATAATAATAATAATAATAATAATAATAATAATAATGTATGCATGTCTACCCCTTATTATTCCCGTTTTTCCAACGGGGTCGGGGATGAGATGCGATGGAAGTCTTAGTGGCGATGGTTTTTACGGCCGGATGCCCTTCCTGACGCCAACCTCATGAGAGGAGTTAATGAGAGATTAAATGAATGATGGTGAATGAAACTGGGCAAGGATGTGGAAGGAAGCGGCCGTGGCCTGTCAGAAGGTACCGTCCCAGCATTTGCCTGGTGTTGAAAATGGGGAAACCACGGAAAACCATTTCAAGGACAGCCGACGGTGGGGCTCGAACCCACGCGTCTACCGAGTCAGCAGAGAGCTTGGCCCCTTGACCTAACGCAGCGCTTTAGCCCGCGTAGCCACTACTGTCGGTAATAATAATAATAATAATAATAATAATAATTATTATTATTATTATTATTATTACTGAAAAAAAATCTGATCACCGCGCAACACTGGGACCGAAGTCGTCGGATTTTTTAAGAGCGTTAAAATCCTTCAGGATGTCTTCCTACAGAGGGGAAGTAAAGCCGGCGGTCCCATGTCATAGATTTATGGCATGTAAAAGATCCTTCCACTAACTAAACTTGTGTGAAGCTAAATTTCTAGGTTAGATTTCGTTGAAACACTCTATGCAAGTTCCAATGTTCACCACATGGTGTCAGTGGCATCTGGTATCGAAATTTGGAACTACTTGAAATTGAACGGAACTTGTAGCTCACCCCATGGGTGTCCGTTTGAAGCAGCTACAGCCTCCGTCCTCGGACACTCCCGGCACTAAAGAAGCATGCGTTAAATAAATAAATAAATACATAAATAAGTAACTGGGACCACATTACCGACCATGCCAATGTAATCCATTTGTCCGTGTGTATCATCTAGATTTTACTGGAACATTTTCCCATCCCCTGAAAAAGTGCTCGTGGAGTGTCAGTTCGCATTAATCGATCAGCAGGATCACGATGGGGAGCTGCAGCGAGTCCTGAGTTCGGAGGTAGGAATCTTGACGCTGATGGTGGTTCCTCCCGGGTTTTTCCGCACTTTCTCCAGGAAAATGCCAGAATAGAACCTTATTTCAAGTCCCGGGGCGCCTACCTCACCCCATACTCTGTTAATTACTGTGTTCCACACATCACTACATACACCACAGATCAACAGGTTATTAGCCGAATTGAACACACACCCACATTCATGGGGATGACCTTAATATAAATTAACAACCACCAACCACACAAATTGAATTGTTGTTTCATTTGATATCGCGGTCATTAGCCCCGAGTATTTTGGGTAAGTGGAGCCTCCGTGGCTTAGGCGGCAGCACGCCGGCCTCTCACCGCTGGATCCGTGGTTAAAATCCCGGTCACTCCATGTGAGATTTGTGCTGGACAAAGCGGAGGCAGACAGGTTTTTCTCCGGGTACTCCGGTTTTCCCTGTCACAATTTTCATTCCAGCAACACTCTCCACTATCATTGCATTTCATATGTCATTCATTTAATCACTGCCCCAGGGGAGTGCGACAGGCTTCGGCAGCAGGCACAGTTCATATCCTCACCGCTAGATGGGGGCTTCATTCATTCCATTCCTGACCCGGTCGGTCGACTGGAAGCAGGCTGTGGATTTTAATTTTTTTAATTTTGGGTGAGTGTGGGAATCTGTCTGATAGCCTGTGTTAATATGATGGCTGTATTAGTGTGTGTATTTGAAATTCAGGTGAGGATTGGGCAGGAAGCAGCCGTGGCCTTAAGTTAGGAACTATTTCAGCATTTGCCTGAAGTGGAAGTGGGAGACCACGGAAATAAACTTCCAGGATGGCTGAGGTGGAAATCGAACCCGCCTCTTCTTAATTTTACCTCACGAGGCTGAGTGTACCCCGTTCCAGCCCTCAGACCAGAATTAAATTTCTTGGCAGAGCCCTCGCGGTAACAAGCAAGAATGCTGGCCACTAAGCAATGAGGGGGACAAATTTAATTCTGTTCTGAGTGCTGGAACGGGGCACACATTTACAGTCTCTTGAGGCAAAACTGAGAAGAGGTGGGTTCGATTCCCATCTCAGGCCACCTGGGAGTTGTCTTCCATGGTTTCTCACTTCTACTCCAGGCAAATAATTGTATTAATGCAGGCAATGGTGATTTATTATATCTTTAAGAACGGGTCAGGGAAGGGATTTTGGAAGGAAATCGCCCCTGAACCTATTAAAAGAAACGTGTGGCCTCCGGAGAGGTCGAGTGCAGGTCATTCTAGTTGACGCCCGTGGGTGACCTGCGCGTCGTAATGAGGATGAAGTGATGATGACGACGTCACACACACCTAGTCCCCGAGCCATTGAAATTAAAACCCTGGAGATTAAAATCCCTGGTTGCCCGGCCGGGTATCGAACCCGGGGCACTTTGGGCCAAAGCCTAGCGTGTTAACCATTTAGCCACTGCCTGGTGATGTAAATGGAAAACCACAAAAAAACATTTTCAGGGCAGCCGATGTAAGATTCAAACCCATGCCACGCCCTTCCGATGCCAACGAGGTACGAGGTAGCCTACTCCAAGAAAATGCGGGGATGGTTCTAAACGTAAGGCCACGGCCGCCTCCTTCCTAATCCTCACCCGAATTATACATAAACATTGCTACAGGCACCACAATAACACAGATTGCCATACATTTTTTTATTTTTTTAAATATTTATTATTATTTATCATGGAAGGATCGGTCGAGGACAGGAACTGTAGGGGCAGACCGAGGTTAGAATATGTTAAACAGATTGCATAAGATGTAGGGTGTGGTAGCTATGTAGAGATGAAACGATTAGCTCAGGACAGGGAGGAATGGAGAACTGAATCAAACCAGTCAAAAGACTGAAGACTCAAACAACAACAAACAAAGCTTTCCAGCAGGCCGACACGAATGGTGTCCAATTACAAGTAGGTTATTTACAGAACACCCTAACATCGAGGAAATTTATCACTAGGGCTCGGATGTTTAGGAAAAATCATATTTGTTTCTTTGCCTCTATTTTCATGCCCAATTTGATTGGTTTGTGATGCAAATCAAGTGATTATCGTCACAATACAGTGGTTTTTATTTGTCATATAAATGCATATTTCGAATATATTTTACCATTAGGTCATATTTTGAGCATTTTTTGTAAGAACGTCATATTTCGGTAGTTTGAGGGCAGCTGTAGGTGTGCAAACATCCTCAACTTACCGAACGGGAACCAGTGTTTACAGAAATACACTGCAGATAACCACTTTAACATGCATATTCAGAACATTAATATGAAAATTGGAATGAAGAATTTAGTTCACAAATTAATCTCGAAGGGATTGTCGCTTGGATTTATAATTAACAAGTAGTTCCGAAAAGAACTATACAGCCTATTTTCATATATCCTGTTCATGTTAATTTCTTCTAACAACATACAAAATTTCAGTTTAATTGCTGTAACAGATTCGTAGATATTGAGAACCGTCTAAATATTTCAGATTGTCGCCAGGTTGGATTTGTATTTTTGTACTATTACATTAAGATTATTGTGTACGTGTGGTATTCAAACTTCAATCGCATGATTAGAACACAAGAAGTAAAAACGAGGTTTTAAAATTACGCACAGCAGCCATCTTGTGATTATGCAAACAATTGAAATAAATTAGATGCCAGTGGATCAACATTTGTATAAGCATTTAACGTGCAACGTTTCACAGCACTCGGATAGTTAATTCGCGAGAATCGTCCATTTAAATATTTATACTTCGCGTCGCCGCCATGTTGGATTTGTGCTCACCAGGTTAATGAAAGTCCTATAGGTGAACATATGTTCATAGTCGCTATGAACATAAAAAAATTCAGTTTGGTTGCTGTAAAAGATTCATAGATATTGAGAACCGTCTAAATATTTCGGAAGCTCGCCATTTAGGATTGATATATGTATAGGCCATAGAATTATGTACCATTCAAGGACAATTATTGCCTAGGTTCATTATTCAAACTTTCACTTTGATCGCATGATTACGACACAAGAAATAAAAACTTAATTTAAAATTTCGCACAGCCGCCATATTGAGGTTATGTAAACAATTGATTTAAATTAGATGGCAGTGCATTACAATCTGCAAAATCATTTACTGTACCACATTTCACTGCGCTCAGAGAGTTAAATCACGAGAAAAGTCTATTAAAATATTTCAAATTCGCTTGGTCGCCATGTTCGTTTTTTACTTTACAAGTTTATGAAGTATACATAGATAAACTTGTACCAGTACCCTTTATCACCGTACAAAATTGCAGGGTAATATCTGTAATAGTTTCGGAGATATAGAATGTCAGTGAAATATTTCGCACAGCCGCCATTTTGAGGTTATGTAAACCATTGAACTAAATTAGACTCCAGTGCATTACTATGTGTATAAACACTTGCTGTACCTAGTTTCATTACGTTTGGATGGTTAAATCGTGAGAAAAGTCTATTTAAAAGTCTCAACTTCGCTTGGTCGCCATGTTCGTTTTCTACTTTACAAGTTTATGAAATATACATAGATAACCTTGTATCAGTACCCTTTATCACCGTACTAAATTTCAGGGTGATATCTGTAATAGTTTCGGAGATATAGAATGTCAGTGAAATATTTCGCACAGCCGCCATTTTGAAGTTATGTAAACAATTGAACTAAATTAGACTCCAGTGCATTACAATGTGTATAAACATTTGCTGTACCAAGTTTCATTACGTGTGGATAGTTAAATCGCGAGAAAAGTCTATTTAAAAGTCTCAACTTCGCTTGACCGCCATGTTGGTTTTGTAGTCACCAGGTTTTTGAAACTCTCATAGGTGAACTTCTAGTAGTACCCTTTATCACCGTACACAATTTCAGGGCGATATCGGTAATAGTTTCGGAGATTTTGAATGCTAGTGAAATATTTCGCACAGCCGCCATTTTGCATTGGTGAGACGTAACAAAATTTGAAGGGCACGGTCGAGGTCGCCGGGAATAGTGCTATGAACATACCGAGTTTCATTGAAATCGCTCCAGCCGTTTAGATTTTATTAGGGGGGGACACACACACGAATCACACACACACATACACACACACACACACACACACGCACACACACACGGACAAAAGGTGATCTCATAAGCCTATTTTTTCAAAATTGAAAATAGGCTAAAAATCGGCCATATTTAAATCGGTCATATTTAGGTCATATTTGCCATTTTTAGCCTATTTTCAATTTTGAAAAAATAGGCTTATGAGATCACCTTTTGTCCGTGTGTGTGTGCGTGTGTGTGTGTGTGTGTGTGTGTGTGTGTGTGTGATTCGTGTGTGTGTGTCCCCCTAATAAAATCTAAACGGCAGGAGCGATTTCAATGAAACTCGGAAAGTTCATAGCACTATACCCGGCGACCTCGACCGTGCCCTTCAAATTTTGTTACGACTCACCAATCCAACATGGCGGCTGTGCGAAATATTTCACCAGCATTCAATATCTCCGAAACTATTACCGATATTACCCTGCCATTTTCTATGGTGATAGAGGGAACTACTATAAGTTCACTTATGTGACTTTTGATAACCTGGTAACTACAAAACCAACATGGCGGCCAAGCGAATTTGCGACTTTCAAATAGACGTTTCTCGCGATTTGACCAACCAAACGCAATGAAACTTGGTACAGTATATGTTTATATACATTGTAATGCACCGACATCCAACTTCGTTCAATTGTTTACATAATCACAAGATGGCGGATGTGCGAAATATTTCACCGGCATTCTATATCTCTGAAACTATTAGCGGTATCTCCCTAAAATTTTGTACGGAGATAAAGGGCACTACTGGAAGTCCATCTATAAGATTTTCAAAAACCGGTTAACTACAAAACGAACATGGCGGCCAAGCGAATTTGAACATTTTAAATAGACCTTTCTCGCGATTTAATGTTCCAAGCGCACTGAAACCTGGTACAGGAAATATTTATACACATTGTAATCCACTGGTATCTAATTTAGTTCAATTGTTTACATAAGCTCAAGATGGCGGCAGTGCGAATTTTAAAATTAAGTTTTTATTTCTTGTGATGTAGTCATGCGATCGAAGTGAAAGTTTGAATAATGAACCTACGCAATAAATTTCCTTTAATGGTACATGACTCTATGGCCTATACATTTAACAATCCAACATGGCGACCATCCGAAATATTTAGACGATACTGAATATCTACGAATCTATTTTAGCAATCAAACTAAATTTTTTAATGTTCATAGGGGCTATGAACTTAAGTTCACCTATAGGACTTTAAACAACCTGGTGATCACAAATCCAACATGGCGTGACGCGAATTATAAATATTCACATGGACGTTTCTCGCAATATAACCATCCGCGTGCAGTGAAACTTGGTACAGTAAATCTTTATCTGAATGTTAATCCACTGGCATCTAATTTATTTCAATTGTTTCCATAACCTCAAGATGGCAGCTGTGAAAATTTTTTAAATCTCCTTGTTTTTTCTTGTGTCCTAATTATGCGATTGAAGTTTGAATACTACACGTTCACAATAATCTGCATGTAACAGTACATAACTCTAGGACCTCCATATATAAAATCCAACATGGCGACCATCCGAAATATTTAGTCCGTTCTTAATATCTACGAATCTATTACAGCAATCAAACAGAAATGTTGTATGTTGATAGAGGCAATTAACATAAGTAGGATATATGAAAATAGGCTGTATAGTTCTTCACGGAACTACTTGTTTAGTCATATTTCGTCATTATTAAGAATTCAGTAGGCCGTGTTCACAATGGCGAAATTAATCTCGGGTGTTTCCGCCAACACAAAGTTCCTCATTTCTCTACTAGAAAGCGCCATAGTGTTCAAGGAGCTTAGATATCTAACCTCCTTCAAAAAACAACGAAATTCGACATGCAAGCTACCCTTTGGGTGTCAAATAACAAAGCTTGCACCCTGCATCCGAGGCCATACGATATTATTATTATTATTATTATTATTATTATTATTATTATTAAGATATTTGGTTGCATATTCGGGCTAGTTTTAGGTCTTAAACATCCGAACCATATTTATCACAAAATAACACGCCCTCATTTTTGCACATACTGTATAAGCGTGTTATTTCCCCGCCTAATATATTTGGCCACAATTGGTGTTCACCGACAGAAAAGCTCTCTAACTAGGCAACACTGAAAATGGCTTCTAACACTACAATGGTGTTGTTTCAGTCGTCAGCCTTTTGACTGGTTTAATGCAGATCTCCATGCCTCCCTGTACTGAGCTAATCGTTTCATCTCTACATAGATACCACACCCTACATCCGAGGCAATCTGTTATGACAATTTGAATTAACCCTTTATAGGGCGGAACTATTATTAAAATATTTTATTTGTATTCATTTAAATTTAATTATTTAGCCAAATTTTAATTTATTAATTCTATTTAATTTATATCAATAAATGTAAAACAAAAATATTGGATCAGTATACCTTCCTTCGGAGGGGAAGTAAAGCCGGCGTGGCAGTCCCATGTCGTAGATTTATGGCATGTTAAAGATCCTTTCACTAATTACACCTGTGTGAAGCTAAATTGTATAGGTTAAGAATGTAAACAACATTCCTACGTTCATTGCCAGGAGCCGACTGCGGGGGCGTCTGGTAGCTAAGTTCTGAACGAGTAGTCGGTCACGGTGGCGTTTGGCGGCAAAAGTAGGAAATATTTGAAAAATACAAAAGTCTGCAGTCCTTACTTGAATTAAAAAACAGGTAACACACACTAATACAGTCGTCACAATTAACACCGGTTATCAGACAGATTCTATACACACCCAAAGTACACGGGGCTACATGACCGCGTTGTTGCAGCCCCTAAACTTAAGAACCAACCAACCAAAAATATTGGAATGCAGCCGAAATAAATCAGAAACCTCTATGGACATCAAATTGGCGCGTAAAAACTAAAGGAAGTAAGAGACTTTTGTTACTTAGGAAGAAAAATAACCAGTGATGGACGAAGCAAAGAGGATATAAAAAGTAAGTTGGCTCAGGCAAGGAAAGCATTGCTACAGAAAAGGAATCTGTTGATAACAAAAAATATAGATTTAGGTATTAGGAAGTCATTTTTGAAAGACTTTGTCTGGAGCGTTGCGCTCTATGGATGTGAAACTTGGACTATTGGTGCAGCAGAAAAGAGGAGAATTGAAGCGTTTGGAATGTTTCTTACAGGAGAATGATGAAGATCAGATGGGTAGATAGGGTTACAAAACGAAGAGGTATTAAGACGAGTGGGAGAGGAGAGATGTTTCTGGCGACTGCTAATGAAGAGAAGAGATAGGTTGGTAGGACGCTTACTAAGACACTCAGGAATAGCAAGCTTAGTTATGGAAGGACGGCTCAAGGACAAGAACTGTAGGGGTAGACCAAGGTTAGAATATGTTAAACAGATTGCCTCGCATGTAGGGTGTGATAGCTATGTAGAGATGAAACGATTAGCTCAGGGCAGAGGGAATGGCGCGCTGCATCAAAACAGTCAAAAGTCTGAAGACTCAAACAACAATATTTGTTTATAATTATATTTTATATGCTTATTTTATTTGAATTTTAATTATATTGTATAAGCTTATGCATTATTTATCTTCTTATTTAATTTCAATAGTAATTTTATAAGCTTATTAATTTTAACAATTTATTTATTTATTATCAATTTTAATTTATCCATATTTTATAATTTACGTTTTAATTGTTTTTGTAAAAACAAGTATGAAGCATCTCAGGTTAATAAGATAGAAAAACAAGATGTTCAGTAAAGAACATATAGCCTACTTACTCCTAAATGCATGGGTATTGTTATAACTCTTTGTCCTTTCAACGGAGTATAATTGAATGTTGGTTGTAGTAGCTTGTTGAAATGCAACGTGCTATACGGATATTAAACTTGAATATGAGGTGCCCTTTGCCAGTGCTACCTCTGTAAAAAATTTCATTCAATTCGGTTTCACCGTGTTTGAATTGATATGGGGAATCGGTTTGCACACATACATGGCCGCTATCTGCAAACTATTGGGCTAATAAGATTGTAGGTCAGTCAAAAGATGAATCCCACAAAAAGATATGTTGTTGAAACATTTGATAGAGATCAAATGAATAGGTTGGTCGTAATTTGATTTAAGCAATTAACATTTGAGTGGCCGCCATTCCGTTTCCGTCAAGATGGCGGCGATATAAAACATGACACTGAGGTGCCCTTTGCTAGTTCTACCTCTGAACCAAATTTCGTTCAATTCTGTTTCACCGTGTTCGAATTGATAGGGGGGAGGGGGACAGACATTCAGAGTACACACACACACACTCACACACACACAGACACACACACTGACAGACACACAATTTTTGGCCCTGTGTAGATCTCATCAGTCTACTTTTGTTTTTTGCAAAATTCGAAAGTAGGTTAATAAGGTTTTATGAAATATTAACACTTCCAAAAGAAAATTCGTAGACATAATGACTTAAACATACAACCATCAGCATCTTAGACATAGCAGGTGGTTAATATACTAACCACTAACCTATAAAGCAGTCGTGGGCAAAGTACGGCCCCCGGGCCAAGTGTGGCCCTTGAAAAAATCTACGATACGATGAGGAAAAGGAGGGTTAATTTCTTTGGACACGTAATGAGGATGAATAACACCAGACTCACAAAACAAATTTTCAGTCATGTATACAAAAGCAAGAATGGTAAACAATGGGTACAAAGCATAAAATAGGATGTGGAAGAGATGGAAGTAACAATTGATATTATTCAGGACAAACCACTTTTCATAAATATGATGAAAAATTTCAAGGGTATCAAGGAGAAGGAAAAGAAGAAGAGGGTTAACATCTGGACGGAAGAAAGTAGAAGGACACAAAGTGAAGTAATGAAGAACTACTGGAAGGCAAGAAAGGATAAAAGCAATAAGAGACAGTGAATGCAATGGGTTATTATTTTTGGAAACTGATGGCAACAATATAAATTGCAAAGTGTCAACATTTTAGAAAGTTGAATTAAATCATAAAATTATACGAAATACGTGTTTTGTAGTCTAAAAAGCATTTTATGGAAATTTTCTGACAATAAAAATTGCGAATTAATTTTGCGCCCCTCAGTATGGTGTGCCCCATCCCTGATCCTAAAAAGTGTGCCCATGTCTGCTATAAAGGGTTGCGCAATTCAGCGTACTTACGTGGCAGGTTGAGTTCATTTGCCACCTCCGTCCACAGTTTCCGGTACGCAGCACGGTTGTGATACAGCTTATGCTTCTGGTTCCACAACGGTTCACGCTGGAACACACTGTCAATGAGTTTCTCTGTATCCATCCTGAGTTGGTCCGGATTTGGAAGCGGCAGGTATTCTGATGGATGTCTATACGCCATTGCTAATACTCGGGGCTTGTTCTTACCCTGGGAAATTGATCGGTTCGCCCGTCTCGTCGGGCATCATCGAGCGAGTTCGGTCTCGGTCGTATGGGGTGAATCACCTGTTGCGGCGCACAGGGGATGTTCGAGTTGTTGTTGTTGCTTTATTTTAATAATAATAATAATAATAATAATAATAATAATAATACCAGTAATAATAATAATAATAATAATGTATGTATGTCTACCCCTTAATATTCCCGTTTTCCAACGGGGTCGGGGATGAGATGCGATGGAAGTCTTTGTGGCGATGGTTTTTACGGCCGGATGCCCTTCCTGACGCCAACCTCATGAGAGGTGTTAATGAGAGATGAAATGAATGATGGTGATTGAAACTGGGCAAGGATGTAGAAGGAAGCGGCCGTGGCCTGTCAGAAGGTACCGTCCCAGCATTTGCTTGGTGTTGAAAATGGGGAAACCACGGAAAACATTTCAAGGACGGCTGACGGTGGGGCTCGAACCCACGCGTCTACTGAGTCAGCAGAGAGCCTGGCCTCATGACCTAATGCTGCGCGTTAGCCAGCGTAGCCACTACTGTCGGTAATAATAATAATAATAATAATAATAATAATAATAATAATAATAATAATAATAATAATAATAATGCAGCCAAATGGCCAGTTATAGCCTATACGTTCAACATTCAAGTTGATTCATTGGTAAAAACAAAGTCTCTGCATGCAAACTAAATATACACCAGAGACCCATTGCACAAGTGCATTAGTAAAATACCTTGGCACTACCAGAAATACCGGGTGAGTTTGCCGTGGTTGTTACGGCGTGACTGCAGGCAGTCGCTCATATCCGGGAGGCGAGGAGGTTCGAATCCCCCCGCCGGCAACCTTGAAAATGGCTTTCTGTGGTTTCCCATCTTCCTTCCAGGCAAATGCCGGGGTTGGTCCTTAACTAAAAGGCCACAGCTGCTACCTTCCAACTCCTAGTCCTTACATTCAAACTTTCCTCCCCAGACAACACTGCACATGCGACGGTACTTGTAGCGCACCCCATGGGTGTCCGAATAGAAGCAGCTACTAACTCTGGCGAGCCGAACATGTCCTCGGACACTCCCGGCACTAAAAGCCATACGCTAAAAAAAACTAAAAAAAACTAACAATAAGATGCGGAATTTGTTCAAACATCATGGGGGTATTTTGTGACCACCGTAATAAATTCCTTTCGTGTGATTTGCATTATCCTTTAATCAACAAATCTTGTAATTTGAACCTTAAGTGGCAAAAATATAACTTAATTAACAACAGTTGCAAACAAAACCAAAAAATTTTGAAAAAAGAAGTTCAGAAAGTAAATGATTCACTGATCATACTCTTCGCCATCTTTAACACTCGTGGAACATACGACTGTTCTTTACTGTGTCTTCCGCAACCAGAACAAATTATGGTGGTTTTGTTAACTATGTTGTACTTTTCCCAGTATCACAGTGCACAGTACGATGAGGCACACGAACTAACCCCCCTCCCCCCCCCGGTTTTCCGTGCCCACCAAAAGAAAAATATTAATATCTTATACATACAGGGGTGCCCAACCTGCGGCCCTTAAAGTCAGTTGATGGGGCCCGCGGATAAATATGTTATACTATTGAAAACGTGAATAACTTATATATCGTGAATGATGAGATTGCTCCCATTATTGTAGGCCCGAGTTGAAATAAGAAAATTATACAAATGTTTCGTTAAAATAAATTAATTGATCTTCAGTGTAACAATGATTAAAAACCAAAATTCTCTGAAGTTTCTGTCCTGGAATTTTACAAAAAATACTTACCGAAAGAAATGAAATTGCTCAAAGATCATGCTTTAAAAACGGCATCCTTTTCAAATTAGCAGTAAGTTGATTGTAAATCGGTAATTTGATAACTTCATAACTCAATTTGGCAAAAATCTTCAAAAATGGATTTAAAACATTTAGAGGACACAAAAATGGTATTGAAACACATTATTGTCTGCTGGTAAAATAGGTTAATCAGATAATAGTAAAATAAGCTTTAGCGGTAGGATTTGGCAAGTGTCTATGTGGAAATAAAATTTCTTATGTAAAAATAAACTTGGCCCCCGCTTATAAAACGGTTGTGCACCCCTGAATATACAAGAACTCAGTTTGTTTAAAAAATGTGTGGTTAGGTAGCCGGATTCAAAATAGACAATAAATGTCTGTACAGTAAGCGTAGAAAAGGAATGCCAATGAATACACCGTAAAAAATTGGAACTGGTGGACATGAAATCCCCCCCCTCCCGTTGGTATTGCTTGGGTTAACAGCAGAGTAGTCACTGGAGTGCGACCATTATGATACAACATCGGCCCCCGATTTAGTAAAAACAACTGAAGCTTGGAAATGAACAGAAAACAAAATATATGATAATGTCATCAACAAAGGAAAATATATGAATATCTTTGACTTTTGTCATTATTCTAGATTTTTCCGTATTGATTATGATATATTACACCAATATCCACTTTACAATACAAAAATGTTTTTATACGATGTCCTTACACTCTTTGATACAGGTTTCGGCTTTGTGAGCCTTCTTCAGTCAAACACATTAATGATTCTCATATGCCAGTCTGTGTGTTGATCTTGTTAAAAAAGCTTTAAAAAAATCTTTTTACAATCTTCATAACTTTGACAATAATTGTAAAAAGATTCTTTTTTTAAACGTTTCTTAACATGATCAACACATAGACTGTCATATGAGAATCATTAATGTGTTTGACTGAAGAAGGCTCACAGAGCCGAAACATGTATCAAAGAGTGTAAGGACATCGTATAATAACATTTTTGTATTGTAAAGTGGATAGTGGTGAATTATAAGGAAAATGTATGCACAAAAAACAAAACTTGTGGGAAATATGTTTTTGAAAAGGTTGAATGCTTCACCTATCTTGTAACAGTGGTAAACAGCGAGAACTTGGTAACAGAGGAAATAAATCAACGAATCATGATGATGGGTTACAGAGCATATTACGCCAACAGCAAACTGTTCAAATCATCTCTACTGTCAAGAAAAACAAAGATGACACTATACAATACTTTCATCAGACCTGTTGTTACGTATGGCGCAGAGACCTGGACCATGTCGTCAGTAGATGAAAATGCACTCCGCATCATTGAAAGAAAGGTTTTACGGAGGATTTGAGGCCCAGTGAACGCAGGAGAAGTGTGGAGAATGAAAGATAGACACAATCATTCAAGGTGAAGAGATTGTGAGATTTATAAAGGCAAGGAGGATTGCATGGTTGGGTCATGTAGAGCGGATGGGTAGTGAAAGGATTCAGAAGAAACTGTTACATGGGAAAATGGTAGGAATAAGGAAACGTGGAAGGCCAAGAAGAACCTGGATCCAAGATGTAGAGGACGATCTGAAGACAATGCAAATCAAGAGATCGTGGGAGAAAGTAGTGTTACGTGCTACCCCCCTAGTGGCACTTTTGTTAACTGGATTACGGTGGGTTGAAGCACAACACAGATTGTTCCTTTAAAGAAATAATTAACTTTATTGCGGCCAGAAAGATACACCACTCAACAGCAATTACAAGCAATTAGAACCTTACTCCAGTTTCCTCAAGTCTCTTCCTTATGGAGCGCTCATTCCCATTTCACTTAGCCATGCAGCTAATCCTCCACTAATGAGACCCGTGGAATACCTGCACCTCATCCTTATGTACACAAACTACAGTTACTTACGATAACCTGCTACACGCTGCTTCGCTCTCCACAAACTGTGAAAGAATGTCACTGGATTTCGTAACTCGCACGGTACTTCGCCACAATACCTCTGTCGCTCAGTGAAATCACACTCGCTCAAAACACAGGCAGTCCCCTGTATGCTTCTCTCTCCCTCGCTGTCAAGAGAATCGGCTTCACTAGGGGTTTCGCAAGTCACGTTACCACACTTCTGTCGCTCAGGATAAACGCTCGCACTAGCTCGAAAAACAAACAAACACTGCTTGACAGGTCGCTCTTATATAGCAGGCCGGTGACTCAATAAATGCTTCTAGACCCATCCAGGGTTCACGGCTTCTCGAGGTTTCCATCACTGGCTGAGTCACGAATATTCTGGACCATCCCTTTGTCCTAGTAGTCCTGTTGCATAAGGCGCACGCAGTACACTAAGGCAGAGCACAGCCCAGCCCGGGGGCAGTTATGACTCATGCGGCGAGCTATGAAACAAACTCACAGCCGTAACACCACCCCCTTCTTAAAAGGCTGATCGTCCCGATCAATCATTGGTCCGTCTGTGTCCCTCCGTAGGCTGCCAGGCGATCTCGATGCACGATCTTCATCTTCGCCCTCGGGCACCGCTGGATCCTCTAGACGACATCGTTGATCCGTTTCACGACTCGGTACGGGCCCTCCCAGGACTTCTGCAGTTTGGGTGACAGGCCTTTCTTCCGTAATGGGTTGAAGAGCCAGACCAGATCGTCCTCGTGGAATCCGCCAGCCTCCGTCTGTTGGTCGTATCGGGTCTTCATTAGGTCGGTCTCGATCCGCAGTTTCCTCCTCGCGAACGCCTGCACATCCTCCAGTTGGTCGACCAGTTCTTGACAATACTGGCTTACCGGGACCTGATCATTCCCTGGTCGGCCGAAGGCAAGATCGACAGGTAGACGGAGCTCCCTCCCAAACATGGCCCGGGCTGGTGTGCACCCGGTGGCTTCAAGCACGGCGGCGCGGTAGCCCAGGAGAAATAGTGGAAGATGTTTGTCCCAATCCCTCTGGTACTCGCTGACGACTATTCGGAGATGGTTCTCGATTGCGCGATTGAATCGCTCTACCATCCCGTCGGACTGAGGGTGTAGCGGCGATGTCCTTGTCTTCCGGATTCCCAGCAGCTGGCATATGTTCTGGGACACCTGCGACTCGAAGTTCCTCCCTTGGTCGGAGTGCAGCTCCAGGGGTACTCCGTACCGGCTGACGAATTCCTTCACCAGGGTCTCTGCGATCGTCGCGGCTTCTTGGTTAGGGAGCGCATACGCCTCCGGCTATTTGGTGAAATAGTCGCTGACGACCAATATGTAGAGGTTCCCTGCCTCGCTTAACGGGAATGGTCCAGCAACATCGATGGCCACTCTCTCCATGGGGCCGCCCACGTTGTAGGTCTACAGTGGACCCCGTCGTCCTCGTCCTGGGCCCTTGCTGGCTGCGCAATCGTGGCACCTCGCGCAGTGGTTCTCCACGTCTGTTCGGCATCCGATCCAGTAGAACCGCTCTCTCAGCTTCTCTCGGGTCTTCTTTATCCCTAGGTGTCCACCAGATGATCCTCCATGGACTTCCTTCAGGACGTCCTCCGTCATAGCCTTTGGAACGACGACTTGTTCCCGAGATGTCTTCCCGTCGGTGCTCTCCCAGGTACTGCAGAGGCCATCCCTTACAATCAGCGAGTCCCACTGTGCCCAGTAGGACATGAACTTTGGACTGCAGTCGCTCACAATGTTCCACCCGGGTCTGGGGACACAGGCCCTCTTCCATTCGGCTAGCAGTCGCAGGTCATCATCTTCCGCTTGCGCCCGCGTGAGAGATTCGCGGCTCCAGCTCCCTTGAATTTCCACGGTAGTCCTTCGGCACTGTATCCCGGTGTTCTCCTCCCTTCGGGCAGAGATGGTGCAGTCTTCGGGGCACGGTCTTCGTGACCGGCGTCGGCGTTAGAATGGAGTTGGCCTTTCCTGTGCTGGATCTCAAAGTTGTACTGTTGAAGCCTCTCTAACCACCGCGCGAGTTGACCCTCGGGCTGCTTAAAGTTCAGGAGCCACCGCAGGGATGCATGGTCGGTCCTGATAAGAAATTCTTGCCCGTACAGGTACTTGTGGAAGTGTTCAATGGTCTTCACGATGGCGAGCAGCTCCTTCCTGGTGACGCAGTAGTTCCTCTCTGGCTTTGACAAGGCTTTGCTGAAGTAGGCCACTACTCACTCCTCGCCGTCCACTATTTGCGACAGGATTCCCCCTATACCAAAGTCGCTGGCATTGGTGTCGACGATGAACCTTGTTCCAGGTCTGGGGTTGGCCAGAATTGGTGCGGTGCACAGGACCTGCTGGAGTTGTTCGAAGGCACTGTGGCATTCTTCTGTCCACGTGAAGAGTTGGTCCTTCTCAGTCAGCCGATGCAGTGGTTTGGCGATGTCGGCGAATCCTCTCACGAAGCGACAGTAATAAGTGCAGAGTCCCAGGAAGCTTCGTAGCTGGGACTTGTCCTCCGGAACTTGCCACTCCCTCACAGCTGCGGTCTTATCTGGGTCGATGCGCACCCCTTCATCGGAGACAATATGCCCAAGGTACTGGACCTGCTTCTGGAAGAGCTGACACTTCTCGGGGCTCAACCTCAGCTGGGCAGCCCGTAGCTTCATCTAGATCTCCTTCAGGTTGCTGTAGTGCTCCTCGAAGCTTCTTCCCAGAACGATGACGTCGTCTAGGTAGACCAGGCAGGTCTTCCAGTGTAGTCCCCTCAGAATGGACTCCATTAGCCTTTCGAAGGTCGCAGGGGCGTTATACAGACCAAATGGCATGACGGTGAACTGCCAGAGCCTGCTGCCCACAGAGAACGCAGTTTTCTCGCGGTCCTTATGGTGGACCTCCACCTGCCAGTAGCCACTCTTCAAATCCAAGGTGGAAAACCATCTTGACCCTGATATGGTGCCCAGGGGGTCGTCGATCCGGGGTAGAGGTTAGATGTCCTTCTTCGTGACGTCATTCACCCGCCCGTAATCCACGCAGAACCTGGTGGAACCGTCCTTCTTCTTCACTAGCACGAACGGAAAACTCCAAGGACTATGTGATGGCTCGATCACCCCTTGCTCCTTCATCTCTTCTACCATCCGGTCGACTTCGGCTTGCTTGGCGAGCGGGACACGTCGGAATGGGGCCCTAATCGGTGCGCTGTCCCCAACGTCGATTCTGTGCTGGACCAAGCTTGTCCTGCCGAAGTCTTTGCTCCCCACGGAGAAGACATCCTGGAATTCGTGTAGCAGGTCCTGAAGTTGGCGTGATTGTTCCTCGTCTAAATGGTCCTGGGATCTTTGGTACAGCTTCTGTAGTTCTTCTGGCAGGGCGCGTCTTCTTCTGTTGTCCGTCTGCAGGTGTCCGTCTGTCGTGTCTGTGATGCGGGCAATCCAGGTAACGGGCTCGCAGACTCCTAGGTTGGTGTCCCGGTGAACCGTAATATCGTAGTCGTTCAGGTTGGACAGGCGGACGTACGGCCGAGACGTCGTGTTGATGGGAGTCTTGGCAACTAGCAATCCTTTTGTCTGCATGTCCTCATATTTTGGCTCGATGACAGCCGCCACTCCCTCAGGTGTTCCGTCGACAATTACGGCAGCGCTGACTTCCGTCCTGGCGGGAACGATGACGTCCTCTCTCAGCCTTACTCGTCGTGCGTCGACGGCCTCGTGTGCTGGTAGCAAAGCAAGTTCCTCACCTCCGAAGTGCAGAGTGTTGGTACTCAGATCCAAGATGATGTTGTTCTGGTCCAGGAAGTCCAGTCCGATGATCACTTCATTTGATACGTCAGCCACAAGCACTGGATGCTTTATCGCCCGTCGACCAATGACGAACTCCAGTGATGCTTCGCCATGTACCGGTGTGGTCTCTCCGGTCGCGGTTATTCGCTGGAGGTTCCTTTGTGTGGGTTGCACTCTCCACTTCGGGATCACGGTGGGACTGACGATGGTCCTCGATGCTTCCGTGTCGATTAGCTTGGGCCAGCTCACTCCGTTGATGACTCCGTCGACCATCAGGCTGCTATTGTCCCTCCGTAACTTCGTCACACGAAATGGACTGCCGGGGCTTGACGACTGTCACAAGCCAACCTTTGCCCCCCAAGGCTGGCTAATACTCGTTTCCCTGGGCCACGCGGTTTTCAGACGACTGATTTCCCGTCGGATACCCTCGGCGGCGGCGATCACCGCAGTCCTTGCTCAGGTGGCCTTTCTTACCGCAGGCCCAGCAGGACGGTAGTCCTCATCCGCGCCGCCTCTCCGGTTGTCTTCCAGCCTTGTCGTTGCTGGTAGTGCCGCGACTATCGAAGAAACAGCTTAGCGTCTCCATCAATTCGTCGGCCAGGGGCTTGGTCTCGTTGGTTTTTGCTGGTTAGTCGACGTGCACTTGACGCACCCGCGCGTGCAATCTAGATGCCTGTTTTCCCGTCTCGAACTCAAGTGCGTGGCTCAGCGCATCTGCCAGGGTCTTATTGCACGCGAGTCGCAGCGCCTGTTGAGTGTCCGAGTCCCGTAGCCCGTCGGTGAAAGTCTGCGTCGCAATCTGATCCAGAAAGTCGGCCGGCGCTGTTGGATAGGCGAGCCTTACGAGCCGAGCGATGTCCATCTCGAACTCCTGCAGGGTTTCCGCGTTCTTCTGTACCCGGGTCCGGAGCTGCATCTGGTAGGCCTGCTGAAGATGGCTATCTCCATATCGGGACTCCACATGGGCGATCAGGGAAGCGTAGTCCTGGGATCCAGTCGGGATGGCCTGAAGGACGTTAAGGGCGTCACCTCTCAGCGCTACAATGAGAGCTGTAGCCTTTTCTGTGTTGTTCCAGTTATTTACGGAACAGGCCGCCTCGAGCTGACGTAAGTAGGTGCTCCACGGGACAAGGAAGGAAGGAAGGAAGGAAGATTGTAGTTTTACGTGACCGTGAATCTTGTGATTATGAGCCGCGGGACCTCCTTTTTACGTGGAATCCGAACTACAGGACATGGCATTTCACTTCGAAAATCTCACATGCATTGACCGGGAATCGAACCCGGACCGCCTTGGTGAGAGGCATACAGCTAGACCGCTGAGCCACCACGCCCCCCGCTCCACGGGACCTTTCCGTCGAAGGTTGGGGGCGTCACTCTGCTATGTCCCGTTCCTGATATTCCCGGTGTAACGGTGGGCGGGCGTTGGCGCAGTTCGGCAACTTCTTTCTTGCAGAGCGTTGAATCTCGCTTCCAACCCCGTCGGCGGGCGTTGGCTCAGCTCAGCAATTTCCTTTTGTAAAGCGTTGAATTTCTCTTCCACCCCCGTCAGTGGGCTTTGGCGCAGCTCGGCAACTTCCTTTTGTAAGGCGTTGAATTTCTCCTCCACCCCCATCACCGGGCGTTGGCGCAGCTCGGCAACTTCCACTTGTAAGGCGTCGAACTTCTTATCCACTGCCGTGACTTCCTCACGCAGACCCAGTTCTAATTTCTTCAGGTCCTGTGTCAACTTATTCTGACCGTCTTCCATCTTCTTCTGGCCGTCCTCTATCCTCTTCAGGTCCTCCGCTAGCTTATTTTGACCGTCTTCCATCTTCTTCTGGCCGTCTTCTAGTTTGGCAGTTAGGTCCTCGGCTAACTTCTTCTGGCCGTCCTCCATCTTCTTCTGGCCGTCCTCCGTCTTCTTCTGGCCGTCCTCCATCTTCTCCTGGCTTTCTTCCATCTTGCCTTCCATGCCACTTAACTTTTCTAGCAATGCTGCAAATTGCGCTTTCATTTTAGATATTTGTCATGTAAAGGGCATGCACTCACAGGAAATTTAAAAAAAAAAAGACCTACTCGGGTTTTGAAACCAGGACCGTCAGGCGTTGTGCTTGTGTTTGAGTTCCTAATCCGGCTTCTGACACCAGTTGTTACGTGCCACCCCCCTAGTGGCACTTTGGTTAACTGGATTACGGTGGGTTGAAGCACAACACAGATTGTTCCTTTAAAGAAATAATTAACTTTATTGCGGCCAGAAAGATACACCACTCAACAGCAATTACAAGCAATTAGAACCTTGGTATATTGGCTTTCAAAAAGATGGTATATTGGCTTTCACGGCCGGTGAATTAAAACTCAGCAATTCTTCTAGGTTTGTGCCGTGTCTTGTGTGGGGTTTCGCCTAGGACACCAAGCTAGGCTCATCGGCGGGCTCTTGGTGTCCCCGCCCGGACCCCCACAGGAGTGACGAACTGCGCGCCACCTCCCTTTATATAAGGTGCAACTGCACCACTTGACTACGAGAACTAAAAGCTCAAGCAGCCTTAACCTCCCTATGAAGGCTTCCAAAAAGATGGTATATTGGCTTTCACGGCCGGTGAATTAAAACTCAGCAATTCTTTTAGGTTTGTGCCGTGTCTTGTGTGGGGTTTCGCCTAGGACACCAAGCTAGGCTCATCGGCGGGCTCTTGGTGTCCCCGCCCGGACCCCCACAGGAGTGACGAACTGCGCGCCACCTCCCTTTATATAAGGTGCAACTGCACCACTTGACTACGAGAACTAAAAGCTCAAGCAGCCTTAACCTCCCTATGAAGGCTTCCAAAAAGATGGTATATTGGCTTTCACGGCCGGTGAATTAAAACTCAGCAATTCTTCTAGGTTTGTGCCGTGTCTTGTGTGGGGTTTCGCCTAGGACACCAAGCTAGGCTCATCGGCGGGCTCTTGGTGTCCCCGCCCGGACCCCCACAGGAGTGACGAACTGCGCGCCACCTCCCTTTATATAAGGTGCAACTGCACCACTTGACTACGAGAACTAAAAGCTCAAGCAGCCTTAACCTCCCTATGAAGGCTTCCAAAAAGATGGTATATTGGCTTTCACGGCCGGTGAATTAAAACTCAGCAATTCTTCTAGGTTTGTGCCGTGTCTTGTGTGGGGTTTCGCCTAGGACACCAAGCTAGGCTCATCGGCAGGCTCTTGGTGTCCCCGCCCGGACCCCCACAGGAGTGACGAACTGCGCGCCACCTCCCTTTATATAAGGTGCAACTGCACCACTTGACTACGAGAACTAAAAGCTCAAGCAGCCTTAACCTCCCTATGAAGGCTTCCAAAAAGATGGTATATTGGCTTTCACGGCCGGTGAATTAAAACTCAGCAATTCTTCTAGGTTTGTGCCGTGTCTTGTGTGGGGTTTCGCCTAGGACACCAAGCTAGGCTCATCGGCGGGCTCTTGGTGTCCCCGCCCGGACCCCCACAGGAGTGACGAACTGCGCGCCACCTCCCTTTATATAAGGTGCAACTGCACCACTTGACTACGAGAACTAAAAGCTCAAGCAGCCTTAACCTCCCTATGAAGGCTTCCAAAAAGATGGTATATTGGCTTTCACGGCCGGTGAATTAAAACTCAGCAATTCTTCTAGGTTTGTGCCGTGTCTTGTGTGGGGTTTCGCCTTGGACACCAAGCTAGGCTCATCGGCGGGCTCTTGGTGTCCCCGCCCGGACCCCCACAGGAGTGACGAACTGCGCGCCACCTCCCTTTATATAAGGTGCAACTGCACCTCTTGACTACGAGAACTAAAAGCTCAAGCAGCCTTAACCTCCCTATGAAGGCTTCCAAAAAGATGGTATATTGGCTTTCACGGCCGGTGAATTAAAACTCAGCAATTCTTCTAGGTTTGTGCCGTGTCTTGTGTGGGGTTTCGCCTAGGACACCAAGCTAGGCTCATCGGCGGGCTCTTGGTGTCCCCGCCGATGAGCCTAGCTTGGTGTCCTAGGCGAAACCCCACACAAGACACGGCACAAACCTAGAAGAATTGCTGAGTTTTAATTCACCGGCCGTGAAAGCCAATATACCATCTTTTTGGAAGCCTTCATAGGGAGGTTAAGGCTGCTTGAGCTTTTAGTTCTCGTAGTCAAGTGGTGCAGTTGCACCTTATATAAAGGGAGGTGGCGCGCAGTTCGTCACTCCTGTGGGGGTCCGGGCGGGGACACCAAGAGCCCGCCGATGAGCCTAGCTTGGTGTCCTAGGCGAAACCCCACACAAGACACGGCACAAACCTAGAAGAATTGCTGAGTTTTAATTCACCGGCCGTGAAAGCCAATATACCATCTTTTTGGAAGCCTTCATAGGGAGGTTAAGGCTGCTTGAGCTTTTAGTTCTCGTAGTCAAGTGGTGCAGTTGCACCTTATATAAAGGGAGGTGGCGCGCAGTTCGTCACTCCTGTGGGGGTCCGGGCGGGGACACCAAGAGCCCGCCGATGAGCCTAGCTTGGTGTCCTAGGCGAAACCCCACACAAGACACGGCACAAACCGAGAAGAATTGCTGAGTTTTAATTCACCGGCCGTGAAAGCCAATATACCATCTTTTTGGAAGCCTTCATAGGGAGGTTAAGGCTGCTTGAGCTTTTAGTTCTCGTAGTCAAGTGGTGCAGTTGCACCTTATATAAAGGGAGGTGGCGCGCAGTTCGTCACTCCTGTGGGGGTCCGGGCGGGGACACCAAGAGCCCGCCGATGAGCCTAGCTTGGTGTCCTAGGCGAAACCCCACACAAGACACGGCACAAACCTAGAAGAATTGCTGAGTTTTAATTCACCGGCCGTGAAAGCCAATATACCATCTTTTTGGAAGCCTTCATAGGGAGGTTAAGGCTGCTTGAGCTTTTAGTTCTCGTAGTCAAGTGGTGCAGTTGCACCTTATATAAAGGGAGGTGGCGCGCAGTTCGTCACTCATGTGGGGGTCCGGGCGGGGACACCAAGAGCCCGCCGATGAGCCTAGCTTGGTGTCCTAGGCGAAACCCCACACAAGACACGGCACAAACCTAGAAGAATTGCTGAGTTTTAATTCACCGGCCGTGAAAGCCAATATACCATCTTTTTGGAAGCCTTCATAGGGAGGTTAAGGCTGCTTGAGCTTTTAGTTCTCGTAGTCAAGTGGTGCAGTTGCACCTTATATAAAGGGAGGTGGCGCGCAGTTCGTCACTCCTGTGGGGGTCCGGGCGGGGACACCAAGAGCCCGCCGATGAGCCTAGCTTGGTGTCCTAGGCGAAACCCCACACAAGACACGGCACAAACCTAGAAGAATTGCTGAGTTTTAATTCACCGGCCGTGAAAGCCAATATACCATCTTTTTGGAAGCCTTCATAGGGAGGTTAAGGCTGCTTGAGCTTTTAGTTCTCGTAGTCAAGTGGTGCAGTTGCACCTTATATAAAGGGAGGTGGCGCGCAGTTCGTCACTCCTGTGGGGGTCCGGGCGGGGACACCAAGAGCCCGCCGATGAGCCTAGCTTGGTGTCCTAGGCGAAACCCCACACAAGACACGGCACAAACCTAGAAGAATTGCTGAGTTTTAATTCACCGGCCGTGAAAGCCAATATACCATCTTTTTGGAAGCCTTCATAGGGAGGTTAAGGCTGCTTGAGCTTTTAGTTCTCGTAGTCAAGTGGTGCAGTTGCACCTTATATAAAGGGAGGTGGCGCGCAGTTCGTCACTCCTGTGGGGGTCCGGGCGGGGACACCAAGAGCCCGCCGATGAGCCTAGCTTGGTGTCCTAGGCGAAACCCCACACAAGACACGGCACAAACCTAGAAGAATTGCTGAGTTTTAATTCACTGGCCGTGAAAGCCAATATACCATCTTTTTGGAAGCCTTCATAGGGAGGTTAAGGCTGCTTGAGCTTTTAGTTCTCGTAGTCAAGTGGTGCAGTTGCACCTTATATAAAGGGAGGTGGCGCGCAGTTCGTCACTCCTGTGGGGGTCCGGGCGGGGACACCAAGAGCCCGCCGATGAGCCTAGCTTGGTGTCCTAGGCGAAACCCCACACAAGACACGGCACAAACCTAGAAGAATTGCTGAGTTTTAATTCACCGGCCGTGAAAGCCAATATACCATCTTTTTGGAAGCCTTCATAGGGAGGTTAAGGCTGCTTGAGCTTTTAGTTCTCGTAGTCAAGTGGTGCAGTTGCACCTTATATAAAGGGAGGTGGCGCGCAGTTCGTCACTCCTGTGGGGGTCCGGGCGGGGACACCAAGAGCCCGCCGATGAGCCTAGCTTGGTGTCCTAGGCGAAACCCCACACAAGACACGGCACAAACCTAGAAGAATTGCTGAGTTTTAATTCACCGGCCGTGAAAGCCAATATACCATCTTTTTGGAAGCCTTCATAGGGAGGTTAAGGCTGCTTGAGCTTTTAGTTCTCGTAGTCAAGTGGTGCAGTTGCACCTTATATAAAGGGAGGTGGCGCGCAGTTCGTCACTCCTGTGGGGGTCCGGGCGGGGACACCAAGAGCCCGCCGATGAGCCTAGCTTGGTGTCCTAGGCGAAACCCCACACAAGACACGGCACAAACCTAAAAGAATTGCTGAGTTTTAATTCACCGGCCGTGAAAGCCAATATACCATCTTTTTGGAAGCCTTCATAGGGAGGTTAAGGCTGCTTGAGCTTTTAGTTCTCGTAGTCAAGTGGTGCAGTTGCACCTTATATAAAGGGAGGTGGCGCGCAGTTCGTCACTCCTGTGGGGGTCCGGGCGGGGACACCAAGAGCCCGCCGATGAGCCTAGCTTGGTGTCCTAGGCGAAACCCCACACAAGACACGGCACAAACCTAGAAGAATTGCTGAGTTTTAATTCACCGGCCGTGAAAGCCAATATACCATCTTTTTGGAAGCCTTCATAGGGAGGTTAAGGCTGCTTGAGCTTTTAGTTCTCGTAGTCAAGTGGTGCAGTTGCACCTTATATAAAGGGAGGTGGCGCGCAGTTCGTCACTCCTGTGGGGGTCCGGGCGGGGACACCAAGAGCCCGCCGATGAGCCTAGCTTGGTGTCCTAGGCGAAACCCCACACAAGACACGGCACAAACCTAGAAGAATTGCTGAGTTTTAATTAGAACCTTACTCCAGTTTCCTCAAGTCTCTTGCTTATGGAGCGCTCTTGCCCCTTTCACTTAGTCATGCAGCTAATCCTCCACTAATGAGACCCGTGGAATCCCTGCACCTCTTCCTTATGTACACAAACTACAGTTACTTACGATAACCTGCTACACGCTATTTCGCTGTCCACAAACCGGGAAACAAGGTCACTGGATTTCGTAACTCGCATGGTACTTCGCCACAATATCTCTGTCGCTCAGTGAAATCACACTCGCTCAAAACACAGGCAGTCCCCTGTATGCTTCTCACTCCCTCGCTGCCAAGAGAATCGGCTTCACTAGGGGTTTCGCAAGTCACCACACTTCTGTCGCTCAGGATAAACGCTCGCACTAGCTCGAAAAACAAACAAACACTGCTTGACAGGTCGCTCTTATATAGCAGACCGGTGACTCAATAAATGCTTCTAGACCCATCCAGGGTTCACGGCTTTTCGAGGTTTCCATCACTGGCTAAGTCACGAATATTCTGGACCATCCCTTTGTCCTAGTAGTCCTGTTGCATAAGGCGCACGCAATACACTGAGGCAGAGCACAGCCCAGCCCGGGGGCAGTTGTGACTCATGCGGCGAGCGATGAAACAAACTCACAGCCGTAACAGTAGAAAGAAGAGATGAATGGAAAACCATTGTGAGGGAGGCCAAAGCTCAACCTGGGCTGTAGCGCCGAGAAAGTAAGTAAGTAAGTAAATAACTGGAGCTTGGAATGGTGTCTATCTCCACTGAAGACAGACACTTGCCTTGAAAGTAATTTAGCCACCCATATCAGAGCAATGTATATTGCAGTGCAGACAATTCAATAGATGCTGACAAGCTGTGACATATTGGCCAATTATTTTCGAATGTATGCAATAAACCTTTGCACTTGACCCTCCTCAATCACTTGACTTGTGTAAGCTATTATGTACGCGACAATTGGAACCCGAGAACTTACCTTTAGACCCGTGGCACTAACACTTGCACCAGCAAGTCATAAAGGACTGGTTCGATCTTAAGACGCCGTCATTTTTGGGGCAGATGATGAATATGATTTTCTCCATTCCCTCCGGGAATATGATTGCAGAGTGACTTATTTTTAGCCTATTTTCAATTTTGAAAAAATAGGCTTATGAGATCACCTTTTGTCCGTGTGTGTGTGTCCCTAACAACTTCTAAACGGCTGGAGCGATTTTAATGAAACTCGGTAAGTTCATAGCACTATTCCGGGCGTCTCCGACCGTGCCCTTCAAAGTTTGTTACGTCTCACCAATCCAACATGGAGGCAGTGCGAAATATTTCACCAGCATTCAATATCTACGAAACTATTCCAGATATCACCCTGGAATTTATTACGGTAATAAAGGGAACTACTAGAAGTTCACCTATGTGCCTTTTGAAAAACTGGTAACTACAAAACCAACATGGCGGCCAAGCGAATTTGCGACATTTAAAAAGACTTTTCTCGCGATTTAACCAACCAAACGCAATAAAACTTGGTAAAGTATATGTTTATACACAGTGTAATGCACCGACATATAATTTCGTTCAATTGTTTACAGAACCTCAAGATGGCGGACGTGCGAAATATTTCAACGGCATTCTATATCTCCGAAACTAATAGCGCTATCACCCTGAAACTATGTACAAAGATAAAGGACACTATTGGAAGTTCATCTATAAGACATTCAGAAACCGGTTAACTGCAAAACGAATATGGCGGTCAAGCGAATTTGAAAATTTTAAATACACCTTTCTCGCGATTTAATGATCCAAACGCAATGAAACTTGGTACAGGAAATGTTTATACACATTGTAATGCACTGGTATCTAATTTAGTTCAATTGTTTACATAACCTCAAGATAGCGGCTGTGCGAACTTTAAAATTAAGTTTTTATTTCTTGTGTCGTTATCATGCGATCGAAGTGAAAGGCTGAATAATGAACCTACGCAATAATTTTCCTTTAATGGTACATGACTCTATGGCCTATACATATAACAATCCAACATGGTGACCATCCGACATATTTAGATGGATCTCAATATCTACGAATCTATTACAGCAATCAAATTGAATTTTTTAATGTTCATAGGGGCTATGAACATAAGTTCACCTATCGGACTTTCAATAACCTGGTGATCACAAATCCAACTTGGCGGCGACGCGAAATATAAATATACATGGTCGTTTCTGGCAATTTAACCACCCGAGTGCAGTGACACTTGGTACAGTGAATCCTTATACAAATGTTAATCCACTGGCATATAATTTTTTTTTCAATTGTTTCCATAACCACAAGATGGCAGCTGTGCGAAATTTTAAAATCTCGTTTTTACTTCTTGTGTCCTAATCATGCGATTGAAGTTTGAATACTACACGTACACAATACTCTTCATGTAACAGTACATAACTCTAAAACTTACATATATAAAAATCCAACATGGCGACCATCCGCAATATTTAGTCGGTTCTCATTATCTACGAATCTATTACAGCAATCAAACTGAAATTTTGTAGGTTGATAGAGGAAATTAACATAAGTAGGATATGTGAAAATAGGCTGTATAATTCTTCACGGAACTACTTGTCAAGTATGGAATACCTATTGCAACTCAAAGTTTAAAATATAATTTTAATACAAGAGTCCCATTTCATAATTCAAAACACGTGATTAAATTCCAAATGGACACTTATCTATATACTAGCAGAAGTACCCGCTCTTCGAACGGTCTTCGGTATTAATAACCAGGCGTTATCAATACTGAGCTACTGTTGCAATGGTTAGGGGGCTTGATATTCCTTCACACGTTTATCAGAGCGAAGTTATTTCTCTGGGAATATCACAGACACTATTAATTTAAGGGCCTTAAAATGTGGTTTTCGGAGACTCTTTATAGACTCCCGAATTTTGTATCTCACATTGAGAAGCGCAGCATATGCTTTGGTCGTCCTTCTAGGATAATTTTTAGATTTCGCCTATTTTAGCATGTATTTTGAAAAGTTTTTTCATATACCAACCCTTCTATGAGAAGTACGGTGTAGAGTTTTATAAATGACTGGTGAATTGACTCTCATGGATACCTAATTTTACGATGCTCCAAACATTCGAACACGAGTTATAAGCGAAGGGGGAGTAAAGCCGGCGGTCCCATGTCATGGATTTATGTCATGTAATAAAACCTTCCACTAACGCTCTATTAGATCAAAATTAACACCGGTTATCAGACAGATTCTATACATACTCAAAGTACACGAGGCTACGTGAACGCGTTGTTGCAGCTTCTAAACTGAGGAACCAACCAACGTACAACATATCACCCAGATGTCCGAATATGGATATATCAACCACACAGTATCAAACAAAATCATCCTTACGATGAACCCGTTTGTCGGAAAAAAAAGTGAATGTGCTCAATCTAAATTTACCTAACGTGTACTTCCTGACGTGAAAACAAAATTGAAAACCTCGTAGACGAAACGCAATACACCTCGAGTTTTGTTTGCCACCGAGGGAAAAAAAATGAGCTTTGTCTCGTCGTTGTATGCCATAATATGGGAGGAAACCAAAGAACAAATCACAGAATTACAAGAGATGGCGGGGAAAATAGGACTTAAAATTTCCTTTGAAAAAACGAAAATTATGTCAAATAGTTTGGATGTGCCCAAGAGAGTTACAGTAGGAGCTAATAAATTCGAGGTGGTTAATAGTTTCAAATACTTAGGAGAATGGATCGACTGGAATAACCTTGAAGGAAAAACAATGGAGGCGAGAAGAATCAAAATGGAACTAGCCTTCCAGAAAACCAAAAATACATACAACAAGAAAACCCTCTCCTGGAACACAAAAATCAGGCATTATAACATCGTGATTAAGCCAGAGGCACTCTTTGCAGCAGAAACACTAGTCTTGAGGAGACAAGGGCAAATGGAAAAATTGGAAATCAAAGAGAGAAAAATTTTGAGGAAGATCATAGGTCCTAAATTCCAAAATAACAAACAAGTTTTCTATAGGAACGACAACACCCTGTATGTGAAGTCGGAGAGAATTTCAGATACCATACGGAAAAGGAGGATTGATTTCTATGGACACATCTACCGGATGAATCCTGCCCGATTAACCAAGAAAATCTTTGACTTCTTTTCCAAAAAGAAGATCAAACCTAATTGGTTTACGGAAGAGGAAAAGGACCTGCGAGAGCTTCAGGTTACTGAAATCATGTTGATGAATGGTACAGCCAAAACCGTGACCAAAGACAACACCAAGAAGTTCCAAGCCAGAGTCGTCTCCAGAAAACCGATGCAGATATCACAAGAGAATGAAGAAGTATTGGGAGAAAAGGAGAGCACAGGCATCTAAGAAGTGATTGATCTGACGTACCCCAAAGTGGGTGATTCGAAAAGAAGAAGAAGAAGAATAAATACAATATAGGGATAGGGATATAAAAGACCTTCCATACCACACGCGCACGTGAAAATCGCGTGAATAAATTCTAGTGTACCCCTTGACCCCCTTAAGCGCATTATACGTACTGATGAATTTTACTGCTTAGTTTTTTTTCGTGATAACCTTATAGCCGTTTGCAAACTTCGCAGTAATGTAATAAATGGAATTGCATTGCGTCTTACAGAAATAGATGGTCCGTTGCCATGGTTACCGGCTTGCATTCTTTCATATATTATTAAATGAAACTAGTTTTCTGGGAATATCTCAAAAACTGTTGGTTTTAGGGCCTTAAAATGTGGTTTTCGGGGACCCGCTAGGCCCCCCGAGTTTTGTTTCTCACATTGAGGGGTTCAAAATAAGCTTTGTCTCGTCCTTCTACGCCTATTTCAGCATGTATTTTAAGGGGGTTGGCCCCCTTTTATGAGAGGTACGGAGAAGAGTTACATCAATGATTAGTGTGGTGCCTCTGATGGATATCTGTATCAAATTTTACGTTGATTCACCCAGCCGTTCTCAAGTTATAAGGACTCAAAGTTGTCCACAGACAGACAAACAAACCAACAGACAGACAGACAGACAAAAAATTTATTTATGCGCGCATCCGTCATAAAACAGTCTGAAACGCGCAAATAACGCAAATTTCCGTGGAAATTCAGAAAAAAAACAGACAAACTTTCATTTTTATATATAGCCTATAGAGATATAAATTTATATATACTAGCAGAAGTACCCGTTCTTCGAACGGTGTTCGTTGTTAACACCAGACATTATCAATTGAGCTACTGTTGCAATGGTTAGCGGTTTGTCATTCCTTCAAGTTAATCAGAACGAAGTTAGTTTTCTGGGAATATCACACACGGTTAATTTAAGGCCCTTAAAATGTAGTTTTCGGAGACCCTTTATAGATTCCCGAATTTTGTGTCTCACATTGAGAAGCGCAACATATGCTTCGGTCGTCTTTCTAGGATATTTTTTATATTTCGCCTATTTTAGCATGTATTGAGAAGTTTTTCTCTATGTCCACCCGTCTACTGTATGAAAAGTGCGGTGAAGAGTTTTATAAATGATTGGTGTATTGACTCTCATGGTTACCATACCTAATTTTACGATGCTCCAAGCATCCGAACACGAGTTCTAGGCGTAGGCTACATAAAGATCCAATGAAAGACAGACAGACATTTCTATTGTCTACAACATATTACCGAGATATCCAAATATGGGTAAATCTACCACACAGTATCAAACAAAATCATCCTTACGATGAACCCGTTTGTCGACAAAAAAAAGTTAAAATGTGCTCTCAGACTAAATTCACCTAACGTGTACTTCCTGACGTGAAATAGAATTGAAAGCCTTGTAGACGAAACGCAATACACGTCACATAAAAACTGACCCTCTACGTTGTGCTAGGAGCCCATACACAGGAAGACCCCTTTCATAAATTATAAAGGCTTGTGGTGCATGAAAATTCAGGTTCTTTAGTCTCAAATTGCCCAAATTCCTAAAAGGCGCAAAAAAATGCTGGTTCAATTCAAGAAATTTTGAAAATAATGTTGCTGTTTGGAGATATATAGACCTTCTGTACTATATGTCGAACGTGAAAATTGCATGAAAAAATTTCAGGTTACCCCTTGACCCCCTTAATTGCATTGATGAATTGTACAGTCTACGTTAGTTCCGTGATAACCTTATAGCCATTTGCAAACTTTCACAGAAATGTAATAAATGGAGTGACATTGCTTCTTACAGAAATAGAAGGAAAGTTGTAAGCCACCCCTTGATATAATGTTCTCATGGTTACCGATTTGCATTCCATCATTAGTTAGTTAAATTAAATTAAATTAGTTTTCTGGGAATATTTCAGAAACTGTTGGATTTAGAGCCTTATAATGTAGTTTTCGAGGACCCCTTAGGGCCCCCTGGTTTTGTTTCTGGCACCGAGGGGATTTGTCTCGTCGTTGTACGCCATAATAATAATAATAATAATAATAATAATAATAATAATAATAATAATAATAATAATAATAATATCGTATGGCCTCGGGTGCCTGGAGCAAGCTTTGCTATTTGACACCCAGAGGGTAGCTTGCATGTCGAATTTCGTAGTTCGTTGACTATGAAAGTCAAGGAGGTTAGATGTTAGATATCTAATCTCCTTGAACACAATAGTGCTTTCTAGTAGAGAAATGAGGAACTTTGTGCTGGCGGAAACTCCCGAGATTAATTTTGCCATTATGAACTCGGCCTACTGAATTCAAATGGGTTCTTTGACATGCCAACATCGTATGACATGCGTATCGTATTTTTGCCGCCTTTCAAAAATCACTTAACACGGTCAGGGGCGAACCTGCAATCTTGGGGTTAGTAGACCGACACGCTATCCACTCACCCACCGTGGCAAGCTATATTATAATACGCCATAATATAATACTAATAATAATATAATATAGGGAGAAATTATAACACCTATTTTTTAAAATTATTAATGCAGCCAATGGCCATGTACTTTTCTTTTCAGGACGGGTCAGGGAAGGGATATTATCAGAGAAAGAAGCATTCAATCACGCATGGGCAAAATGGAAATGGCCTACCATTTAACTAAGGACATCTATAAGAAAAGGTCAATATCCTTCAACGCAAAACTAAAACATTACTGCAGTGTCATCCGTCCGGAGGTCTTGCATGCTTCTGAATGCCTCACGATGAACAAAAAAGGCTTGGTCGAGAAACTGGAGGCCAAAGAAAGAAAAATGTTGAGAAAGATATTGGGTTCCATCAAAGACAATGGGGAATACAGAAGACGGCATAACCATGAACTATATACTCATGTGGAGAAGATAAGTAACGTCATCCGGAGGAGAAGGATACCATTTTTTGGGCATGTGAAACTAATGAGCCCAGCGAGACTGACCAACCGCAACATAACTTACTTTCAGGAGAGGAAAACAAAATGGGCCTGGTTCATAGAACTGGAAAAAGATCTGAAAGAAGTGGGGATTACACCAATAGACATTCAGGAGCGCACCCCACTCAAAAGGAAACTTCAAGCTTGCAAAGGTTTCCAAGAAAAACCGAAGCTGAAAACGGGAAAGATTTGGGCCCAGGAACGGAAGGAAGTCCACCGAGAACGAATGCGGGCGTACTGGGCAAACATCAAAGCCAGTAGGAGACAGTGGGAATGACGCGGTCCATAGATGGCCTATACGAAATGAATGAATGAATGAATGAATGATATGGGGATAGGAATATAATAGACCTGCCGTACCACACCCGCATGTGTAAATCGCGTGAAAAAATCTAGAGTACCCCTTGATCCCCTTAAGCGCGTTAAACGTATTGATGAATTTTACGGCTTAATTTGGTCCGTGATAACCTTCTAGCGGTTTGCAAACTTTCACACTAATGTGATGATGATGATAATTGTTGTTTTAAGGGGCCTAACATCTAGGTTATCGGCCCTCACACTAATGTAATTAATGGAATTGCAATGCGTCTTACAGCAATAGATGGACCTCTGAGAATCTGTTGCCATGGTTATTGGCTTGCATTTGTTCATTAGTTTATTAAATGAAATTAGTTTTCTGGGAATATCTCAAAAACGGTTGGTCTTAGGGCCTTAAAATGTGGTTTTCGGGTACCCGAGTTTTGTCTCTCATATTGAGGGGCTGAAAATGAGCTTTGTCTCGTCCTTCTACGCCTATTTCAGCATGTATTTTAAGGGGGTAGGCCCCATTTTATGAGGGGTACGGAGAAGAGTTATATCAATGATAAGTTTCGTGCCTCTGATGGATATCTGTACCAAATTTTACGTTGATACACCCAGCCGTTCTCGAGTTATAAGGGAACAAAGTTGTCCACAGACGAACAAACAGACAGACAGACAGACAGACAGACAGGCGAAAAAAAATCGCGCGCATCCATCAAAAAAAAATCTGAAACGCGTAAACAACTCAATTTTCCGTAGAAATTCAGAGAAAAACAGACAAACTTTTATTTTTATATATAGAGAGATATACTGCACCGGTCGGTGTTGACCGTATTTTATTGCACAAATTTAGGTTTCACTCGCTAACTGTTGGAGATATACGAAAAGTGATAAGGACCTTCCGGATAGAAAATTAAATGTTAAAGCTCACGTATGCCATCAAAAGTTTGCTATTTCTTAGCGTTCTCTTTTTATTTGAAATGGAATTATGAAATTTTGAAACCAAAGAGTGTAGTGACGTCACAAATGTCGGTTTTACTCGCTAACCGTTGGAGATACACGAAAAGTGATAAAGTCCTTTTGGATAGGAAATTAAATTTCAAAGCTCATGTGTGCCATCAAAAGTTTGCTATATCCTACCGTTCTCTTTTTATTTGACGTGGAAATATGAAATTTTGAAACCAAAGGGTGTAGTGACGTCACTAAAATGGTCGCCATTTTTTAATAGTGCAAAATTTCGAAATCAAAAGTATCCTATATGTAAACCTGGTAAATCAGCTACATCCATGCAAAATTTCATTTAAATCGGACCAGTGGTTCTTGCGTTATTGAGTAACAGACAGACAGACAGACAGACAGACAGAAAGACACACACCATCTCATTTTTATATATTAGTATGATATTGGCATTCACTCACGAGCTTATGTGAATTAGTCTTCCTACTGTTGTTTCCATCTATACAACACGGTTGACAATTCAAACGACGCACTAACTGGTTGGCCCCTGAAACAAAATTCACACTCCATATTTCGGAAGAAGATTTAGTTTTACTCATTTCAGGCAACTCAGTTAAAATATTTGTTGATATTCGGCACATGTTTTTTTTTCTAAATTATTTAATTTTCTATATGAATTTTTGAATTTTTAATAAAAAGACCAATATTTTATTTACACTTACTATTACAAAATTTCTTGTTTTCCTATCTGTATTTTGGAAAAAAATTGATGTGAAGCCCAATATTATATTTTATTTACAATTAATATTACATTGTAAGGATATACCTTTCTATTATTTTATTTCTTTTAATTACAATTTATCACATTTTTTTAATATCAAACAACACTAGACTTACGTACATCTCTAGTATTTTCTTTCTTTCTTTCTTTCTTTCTTTCTTTCTTTCTTTCTTTCTTTCTTTCTTTCTTTCTTCTTTCTCCATTAGGGTCTTCTGAGGACCACGAACCAATTTCAATGTTTAGTCCTTTGTTGTTCTTCCTTCCTCCTCCAGTGCTCCTTCATCTTTTCGCTGTGTGTCTTCTTTCTCTCTTCCGACCATTTTGAGCCTGTTTTCTTATATTGCCTTCCTTGGAGTCCATCCATTCTCAATACCTTTTTTTTTTGTTGAAAATTTCTCTCTCTAGTGCATCTTCTTCTTTTACATTGTTTTTCTCTAAATCTTTCTTTACTTCTTGAAACCAGGCTGTTGTCGATTTCTTTTTCCAAAGATATTTAAAATCTGTTTGGTTAACCTGCTATCATTCATTCTATATAAATGTCCGAAAAATAACAATCGCCTCTTCTTTATTGTCTCCGTTATGTTTTCAATGTTCCGATATATTTCTTCATTAGTTCTTGATTTCCAAAACTCTGTAGTTCCTAATGGACCGAAAATTTTGCGTATATTTTTTCTTTCTGATACTTCTAATTTATCCAATTTATAATTTAGTATTAGACATTCATTGGCATATAAGCATTCTGGTTTAATTACTGTTCTATAGTTCTGTATTTTCAATTTCTAGTATTTTAATTTATTCTTAATTAATTTTATTCTTAATTGAGCTGACGAAGACCTCAATGTCAGGTCGAAACATGTACATTATATAATGGATATATTAGTGTAAGTACTGATTGGCGTATAATTTAAACTTTGAATTCATCTATCAGTACGGATATCTACAAACATTGCGCTATCAATGGTAAATGTATTTGCAACTCTAGAACCAAATAATTATGGCTCAGGTTCAGTGGAAACCCGATACAGCGCTGTCCCAAAAACCAGCTGTTTCCAATTTCCCCTGGAAATACTTCTTATGTTTTGGTGAGCCACCATAAAATAAGATCATGTTATAGTTGTAGTCGGATTGGTGCGTTTGCACTTGTTGCCATGGTAACTACATTATCGAACATTTTTTCACTGAACACGCTTCAACGAGCAATATAACTCGCTATATCTTTTCAATATGCTTTATTTCGATATTTTTATTGCTGGGGATTGCAACATCGGTTGGTTGGTTGGTTGGTTGCTTCCTCAGTTTAGGGGCTGCGACAACGCGGTCATGTAGCCCCGTGTACTTTGTGTGTGTGTAGAATCTGTCAGATAACCGGTGTTAATTGTGATGGCTGTATTAGTGTGTGTTATCTGCTATTAATTCAAGTAAGGACTGTGAACTTTCGATTTTCAAGTAGTTCCAAATTTTGCTACCAAACGCCACCGTCAACGACCAACTACTTCTGAACTTTGTTACTAGATGCCACCGCAGTCGGCTCCTGACGACGAACGTTGAAACCTAAGAGCGTTAGTCAAATACACAGGTGTAATTAGTGGAAGGTTCTTTATCATGCCATAAATCGATGACAGGGGACCGCCGTCTTTACTTCTCCTCCGAAGGAAGGCATACTGAGGGCATTTTAACGCTCTTAAAAAACGACGAATTCGACCGGTTCTGAACCCGCGATCTGGGGCATAGAAGCTCAGCATGCTACCAACTACGCCACCGAAGCCGCTTTGCAATATCAATCAAGATGGATTGCTTTTATCTTCTTACTGAAGACCACTAGATCCGGACTACTGATTGAAAAGTCAGAATAGTTCGGTCCCAATACAACTTGAAGTCGTAGTATTCAAGACCACTCTCTGGCCGATGTTGGTAATAAGGAACTTTTATTTCCTCCTAGAGGCTACAATTTATCAGCCAAGCCCTGATGCAAGATTTCAGCAACTTCATTATGCCTTTGTTAGTGCTCCGTCGCCAGATGTACAGTAATATGTTGTAAGGTAAAGTGCCAGAAATTCGTCCCCTCACCTTAATTCGTCCCTCACTTTAAGTTCCGTAGACAGTGGTACTATCTTCCGAGAGGAGCAGAAAACTCTTCAGGACCATTCATTTGACTACTGGCAGTGACACACCTGCATTGTTCTGTTCGTTTACGCTGTAATTTTTCAAATATAGTTGTTGTGAGAGGTTGCAAGAGTGTCAAGTGATCTTTAAATCGTTTTATTGATGCCTCACGGTACGTTTTTCATTATTTAGCGATTCATAATTATACAGTACTACTTGAATATTGCGTACTATTTCACACACACCCAAGTATACGGCGCTACATGACCACGATGTCTCAAAGCCCCGTAATCAATCAACAACAACAATATTATTATTTCAAATCCCTGAGCACCTACCCATCTCTGACCCTAATAGAGGTAGGTACACACACATACATACATACTGGTTATCAGACAAGTTCAACACACACCCAACTATACGGGGATGATGACCAAGATATCCCTAGCTCTTAAAATGAATTAGCAACAACTCGTTTATTATTATTCTTATTATTAGCATTATTATTATTATTATTATTATTATTATTATTATTATTATTATTTATTTAAGCGAAAATTCCCCTACAGGAGAGCGATTAAACTTGGATCACATGATGTCATTTGGAGGCGTGTCTCCTCCGCTCCTCCCAAAACCTCTTCATTCTCGCGGAATGTTCCCGCTTCCTCTCATCCGTCCACCTTTTCCCAGGTTGTCGTAATGATCTTGGTTCGAACTTAACATTCTTGATTTTCGTTTGGCGCTCAGTTCGGTCTTCGAAATTTTGTATACTGATAATTTGTAAGTCTCTTTGTACCTCTTTAAGCCATTCTGTGCCGCATTTGCTCTGTGTTATGATACCGAGTAGTTTCTTGGGCAATCTGGAGGTGGCCATCCTGTGGAAGTGAGTGTAAAATTTGGCTCTGTGTTTTCTAATTTCGTCTGTTATCGTAATGGTGTTTTGATAGAGTTCAGTACTAGGTCTTTTCATCCAAATGCCGTTTCTGTTGATTGCTCCGTAGATCTTCCGGAGAATTTTTCGTTCCTGCTTTTCCAGTTCCCTAATCTTGGAATGACCATCGATTACTATTGTTTCAGCCGCATATGTTGCTTCTGGAAGAATAACTGTTTTATAATGTCGTAATTTGGCGTTTGTCGAAATGCATTTCTTGTTGTAATGGGCCCACGTTAGCCTGTAGGCCTTCTGGAGCTTATTGATTCTGTCTTCATTCAACAAAATTATGTTAAATGGCCCGGCTAAGCTCAAATTATCAGCGTTTCGCCCCGGTGTACTATTGGGCTCGTCAGATGGTACAGTACACCTCACCAAGACGCTGAAAAGTGCTTACTGAGTAGGCCAATGCAAGACACTTTGATACACATTATAATATGTCGTATCGACGTCACGAGCATTGCCAAAGCACTTCAGGAAGTATAGTCTTCCTTTCAAAACAAATGCAAACCTTACCTTGATTATCGATATGTCGAAGAATGTTCTCGAATGAGAAACTGTTGTTATGGTCCTTTGAGCTCCATTAATTCAACAAAATTATGTTAAATGGTCCGGCTAAGCTCAAATTATCAGCGTTTCGAGAACATTCTTCGACATATCGATAACCAAGGTAAGGTTTGCATTTGTTTTGAAAGGAAGACTATAGTTCCTGAAGTGCTTTGGCAATGCTCGTGACGTCGATACGACATATTATAATGTGTATCAAAGTGTCTTGCATTGGCCTACTCAGTAAGCACTTTTCAGCGTCTTGGTGAAGTGTACTGTTCCAACTGACGAGCCCAATAGTACACCGGGGCGAAACGCTGATAATTTGAGCTTAGCCGGACCATTTAACATAATTTTGTTGAATTAATGGAGCTCAAAGGACCATAACAACAGTTTCTCATTCGAGAACATTCTTCGACATATCTGTCTTCATTGGCGATTCGATTAAGTCCTGAGGGCTATATGATTTCGCCAAGGTATTTAAAACTGCAGACTTGTGCGATTTTACCGTATTTGGTGTTTAAAGGGGATTTATTTTCTGGCCTTCTCTCCATATATTTGGTCTTGTCGTAAGATATATGTAATCCGGTCTTTTGTGCAATCACATGGAGCTTTTCCACTGCGTACGTCGCTTCCGATCTGTTGTCTGCGACAATTGCAATATCGTCCGCGAAAGCGAGACATTTGACTTTAGTTCTGTTCTCTTTTTAATACCGATTTGAATGCCCTTTACAAGAGGTTCCCATTCCCTAATTATCCTCTCCAGAACCATATTGAAGAGGATTGGGGATAGTCCATCCCCCTGTCGGACTCCCGTCTTGATTTCGAAGGGCTCTGATATTTCGCCCATGAATTTCACTTTGGATATTGTTCCTGTAAGTGTCTGTTCTATGATTTTGCCTGTCTTACGATCGATCCCAAATTCTTCCATGATTTTAAAGAGGGTGTTGCGGTCAACAGAGTCGTATGCTTTTCTGAAGTCGATGAATGCAATCACGGTATTTCTAAATTTCCTCATTTGTAAGATCGTCTTTAGGCACCAGATCTGTTCAGCACACGATCGCCCTTTTCTGAATCCAGCCTGGTAGTCACCAATGAGTGGATCCATTTGGGGCTCTAACCTGTTCAGAAGTGCTCTGGAAAGGATTTTATAAGCAACCGGGAGCAGGGAAATTCCTCTATAATTGTTGATGTCCGTCTTGTCGCCCTTTTTGTGCAACGGGTGAATCAAAGCGCATTTCCAGTCATGTGGTAATTGCTCCGTTGTCCAAATATCTGAAATTATGGAATGGAGTTTCCGCGTCAGTGTGGGATCATTCAGTTTCCAGAGTTCAGCAATGATCCCATCTTCCCCTGGTGCTTTGTTGTTTTTGAGTTGTCGGATTATCTCCGTAATTTCTTCAATTTCGGGGGCTTGCGAGTCCAAGTGTATGAATACCGGAGGAGAGAAGTCAAGTTTTACTAGAGGTGGTTCACAGTTAAGAAGAGAGTTGAAATATTGGGTTAATAGTTTGCAATTATTTTTGGAGTTAGTTTCCAATGAGCCGTCGTGTCTCTTGAAGCACAGATTGGGTGCTTGGTATCCCCGTAGATTTTCTCTAAATGTCTTGTAGAAATTTCTAGTATCATTTTTGGTGAAATCCTGCTGGATTTCGTGGAGTCTGTTGTTGTCATACCTTCGTTTCTCTTTCCGAATTATTTTTGAGGCCTGTTTTTGAGTGGTAAGAAAGTTCTCCCAGTTTTCCTTTGTTTGGCTACTGCGAAATTTTTTCCAAGCCATTATGCGAGTGTCAACTGCTTGATCGCAAATTGTGTTCCACCAGCGATGTTTTCTGGAGCGAGGTGGTTGTCCTAGCTTCATGGCTTCCTGAATTCTCCCCGTTAGTATTCTCCAGTCTGTTGATTCCTCCTGATTGATTTGCAAAATGATTTCTTCCTTGTGGAGTTTCAGATATTCCGGATCTGGTCTGAAATTTTTGGTGGGCGTTTTGGTCTTCTATTTGGTTGGAATTTTGTCTTTATTTGGAGAAGATAATGATCTGATTCAAAGACGCCTTTACGAGCCCTGACGTTCGAAATTTCTTTTATGTTTTTCTTGGAGATTGCGACATGGTCAATTTGGTACTCACCCTGTTTAAGACTGGGTGATATTCATGTGGTCAATTTATGTGCAGGTTTTTGAAATTGGGTGATAATGATTTTAAGTCCAAAGTTTCTACAGAAGTCAATTAATATTTCCCCATTTTTGTTGGTACGTTTGTGTTTAGTATGAGGGCCTGTGGTATCCTTGAATTTCCTTTCTTTCCCTAACTGTGCGTTAAAATCACCTAATAAAATTTTCACATGGTGTCTTGGTATGTTATTGGTTGTTTCTTCCAAACTTTCCCAGAAATTGTCCACGGTTTCAGGATCAGTTTTATTGTGTTGATTTGTAGGGGCGTGCACGTTGATCAGCGTGTAAGCTTTATTAGCTGATTTTACTGATAGTAAAGAGACTCTTTCATTTGGAGAAGTAAAGTCGATGATCGAATCAAGCACAGAATTGTGTACGGCGAATTCTATTCCCAAGAGAGGTAAGTTGTCATTAATTTTGATGGCAGGTTTTCCCTTGTAGATTCGGAAATTCCCTGTGTTGAAGTGTTCTTCGTCCGTGAAGCGTGTCTCCTGGAGCGCAGTGATTTTTAATTCAAATTTTTCCAAGGTGTTGAGAAGTTGTTTTAGCTTACCCGTCTTAGTGAGGGTGTTAACGTTAAGCGTGCCAACAATATGTTTACGTCTGGTCTTGAGAGTATGAAGAGTTCTTGAGAAGCTCCGATTCTTCTCCGCATGGTGTCCCTGATCCCCCAGAATCCGATGATCAGGTGGGTCCAGTCCATCGACTGGTGCCTGGGGTAGTGATTCTATGATCGTCTCTTCCATCATGCGCTCAAGTTGAGTTTTGAGTGTTTGTGGTGGTCTCAATTGAGACCACAAGTATACGACTCGATTTTTGAGTTCGAGAAGATTTAAGTACAGCCGCCTCAACTAGAGGAACAGACGCTGACCACTGGCCGTCGGATGCCGAACAAATGCCAGTGGATTTGCTATTTTACGGCTTAGAGCCAACCCTCCTCCTTTCTCCGGGCTTGGGACCGGCAACAGAAACTACTGAGCTACTCAATCCACCCAGTATTTATTATTATTATTATTATTATTATTATTTGTGAAAAAATAAACAGTTTAGCTCATAACTGTAATATTCGAAGAAAAACACATTAATGAATTCTTTTACGTTACCGTACTTGAAACTGGTGAATATGAAATAGAAAACATAATTAAGGTATTAAAAACAGAAAAAATCGGCCGGTGCAGACAATATACGTTTGAAAGATATTAAGGCAACATCTTAAAAAACTATATCCATCATAACACATCTCATAAACAAGATATTCGAACCAGGCATAAAACCAAACTATCTGAAATACACAATTATTAAACCAATATACAGTATAAGAATGGTGCTCACTTAGACTTTGACAACTATAGACCAATATGCATTTTATCAATCCTACACAAAATAATAGAAAAATGCCTGGATAGGAGATCGAACAATTTCCTAATTAAATATGATATTTTAAAGGGACATCTATATGGTTTTAGGAAGGGAAAAAGTATTCACTACTTCTGGCTGAATTTGCCAATATAATGAACTAGCTGAAGTACCCGGCGTTGCTCGGGTTCCATTTTTCTGCTGAGTATAAGTAGTCAAGGTTTTAAACTTCTTAGTTTCGGTGTAGTGTCGCCTCCGTTGTGTAGTGGTCAGCATGCTTAGTTGCCATCCCGGAGGTCCAAGGTTCGATTCCTGGCTCTGCCACGAAATTTGAAAAGTGGTATTAGGACTGGAGCGGGGTCTACTCAACCTTGGGTGGTCCAAATGAGTAGAGGGGGTTCGATTCCCACCTCAATTATCCTGGAAGTGATTTTCCGTGGTTTTCCACTTCGTCTTTGGGCAAATGCCGGGATGGTACCTTCCGTCAGGCCAGGGCCGCCTCCTTCCATCTTCCTTGTATATCCCTCCTATTCTTCCCATCCCGTCCCATCCCTCATGAGGTTCCCTGTTGGCTTTGTAGGTGAGGCCGTCTGGGCGAGGCGCTAGTACCGCCTCCCCAGTTGTATTCCCCGTTCCGATGTCAAGCTCAGGACACTGCCCGTAGAGGCGGTAAAGGTGGGAACACTCGCTGAGTCCGTGGGAATAGCCTACCTGGAAGGTAAACTGACTACGAACGAAAAACGAATTTCAGTGTAGAATGTTTCTGGTTGGTGCAACTTGTCCCGCGGTGTAGCCGTGCTCATTATATCATGCACCACGTCCACGGGGGCAGTTGCAGCCAATCCGGAGATCGTAGGTTGGAATTCTGGCGCCCACAATATTCTGAGAATGTTTTTTTTTTGGGGGGGGGGGGGTTCCTCCATATTCCCTTTAGGCAAATGGTGGGATAATATTCTATTTCATGTCCTGCATCACTTACCCCGTCCCTGACCCTATTTCAGCTATACACACTACCACAGTAATCACATAAATACAAGTTATCAGACGAATTCAAACCCGTCCAACTTCACGGGGCTAATGATGAAGATGTTCCAAACTTCCAAGTCCCTAATTTTAATTTTGTTAGGACTTCAAGATGATCCGACGTTTTATATGGATGTTCAGGACAGATTGCGCTGTATAATGAAAGTGTGTCTTAATCTGAAATATATTCATTTAAATGTATTTGGGGGATAGAATGCCTCAATCCCTATCATACTTTAGTTGAAAGTCATAGAGATTTGCTGTAAATGCTTCGGAGAACAAACGTTCTTGGTAGTCTTTTCACTCAAGTACAGACGCTCCTATGTGAAGACAGTTCAAAGTGTGTGTGTAATTGTACGTATTGATCATTTCCGCCTTCGTAACTATCGACCATTTACTTCCGTAACCCTGGATAGGGGCCCTTACAAGGTACTACCAGCCGGGCCAACTGGACCAAGGATTTTTAAAGAGTTGTTACTCCTCTATCACTCACCTCTTTGTCCTGGCTTGTGACAGGCAGAGCCTGGCTTCCCAAACTTTGGGCACAGGTTGGCGGGTTTATTATTATTATTATTATTATTATTATTATTATTATGGTTATCTCATATGTTCACCATATCGTTGGGTACAATTCACCATTTCATCGGCATTTGTTGCAAGATGGAGTGGAGTTCTCTATACTGGTAGGTTGAGGAACGAACGAACTATGGAGCAGGTCTCTAAAATAACTACTTTCTGCATACTGGGCAGATTATGCTGGAGCCCCAATTTATCGAGGTTGGGCTTCAGCGACTTCGGTATGATACCTGTGGAAGAGATTACGATAGGCAATACAGTGACAAATTCCTGTCGCCAAATCTGTCGGCTCTCTTCAGCCAGAGCCATGTATTTCGTTACTTTCTCAGCATAACTGTGCTGGATATTACGCGAGTAAGGGACTGCGATGTCTATTAGAAGGGTTTTCTTCTGCACTTTATCAATAAGAATAATGTCTGGCCTGTTTGCGGACATGTCTGCCTTAATTATGTTTTAGGTAGTTCTTTGTTGCCACTACTTGATCTTGTATCGAGATCATGAACCCCTCAGTATCAGGAAATAGATCCGCATGGGTCAGCCAGCTGTTCGGCGCATGTATGTCGACATATTCTTGACTGAGATCATACGGTTGACGGCCGTGCAGTGCTTTCTGAGTCCACTGTTGAAGCTTGTTGGTTATCTGCTCTTCTGACGTAGATCCCTGGCATGGAGATGGTCCAATGGCGTGTACGTGTTATCCACCTTAATAACAGCCTGATGTAGGGGAAAGTTCGTCTTGCTCAAAAAGTAGGCCTGAAGATTCTTCACCGGCTTGGCATGTAGGTGTATAATATCATTAAACGCGCGTCCACCTCTGTGGTGTGGCAGAGTCAGTCGTTTAACAGCTGACTTCGGGTGCAGACATCTGTGTTTCGTTAAGGTGGTGCGCGTCTTAAGAATATTTTCTAGGTCTATCTGTTCCCATTTGAATATACCAAACGTGTAAGCCACTACTGGAATGGCATATGTATTGATGGCCTTGAAGATGTTCCGTCCATTCAACTTGGATTTCAGAATCTTGTTGAAACGTTGATTGAACGTCGCTACAGTTTGATCCTTAATGATCTTGTGATCATTTCTCTTTGACTGTTGGAAACCAAGATATTTGTAACTCTTAGTTTCTTCTATGGGCTGAATGAGACATGGATTTTCGATTAAAAATCCTGGACCTTCTAACTTTCCCTGTCGTAGAGAAAGGGTATGCCATTTATCCAATCCAAAGGACATACAGATGGCTGTAGAAAAGGAAGCTGTGATAAAAAATCAGGTTATCTATATGCTTTTCAGAGGGTGCATATAGTTGTATGTCATCCATGTAAATCAATGGGAGAGATGATGGATAACTGTGCCAGAGTGCCTAATCGTAAAGCCACTTTATGTCGCATTCAATAACGATGATAACGGGTTCAACGCAAGGCAGAACCACATAGGACTCAGACTGTCACCTTGAAAAATGCCTCTCTTGATTGGAATTAATCTTGACTCAATCGAAGTACCACCATGTTGTATATACAAATTGATTCCCCAAGATGTCATCATTGTTTACAATGAATTATCACTGGATCAAATTTATAAATCTTGAGGACTCTGAGTAACACGGAGTGTGGAACTGAATCAAATGCTTTCCAGTAATCAATATAGGTCATATATAGTTTTCGCATAATTTTTTATCAATGTACATAATCACGGCGTCAATTCCCAGCTGTTCTTTGCATCCTTGAGACTTTTTCACGTATCCCTTCTGTTCCTCAGCCAAGATGTTGATATACTCCAAGGGCTTGTAGGCTTTATGTGCAATACATGATGTAAATAGTTTATAGAAATTGCATAGGCAAGTGACTGGCCTATACTTTGCAGGGTCTATAGTTCTTTCGCCTTTCGGTAGTTGGTATGTCTTCCCTCCTATCAGGTAGGAGCGTATCAGTTGTGGATTTTCATGGAATTTACTGTAGTGGCGGGCAAGATGTTCGTGTGTGCAGTTGAATCGCTTGATCCAGAAATTATGGATATTGTGTGACCCAGTGACTTTCCAATTTTGTGTCTCATTCGCAGCTCGTGTAACATCATCTGTGGTTTAGGCTGTTGTCTATTAGTAAGATGTGGACCACATTTAAGTTTGCCACCAACTATTCTTACCACAGCAATCGCTCCAGCTTAAATGGAGGCCTGGACATCACTGAAACAGCTTGAGTGCAAGATGAGGAGCAAGGATATCCTCATTCATTATGCTCACTGCAACTGCAAGCTTGTTAGAAAAGTGCTGCTTTAGGATTGTTGCGACGTTGAATAGGGTCAGAACCTTCAAATTCGGCAAGATTTCCTAAGACCACACAACAGTCAACTACATTATTTCTCAAACTGCAGCACATCCATTCTCAAGGCTTAGTTATTTTTCCGGACTTCCACCTCTGCTAAAATAAACAGTTCGAAATGTTCATAATTTTCAACATCGATTCACATTAATTATAGATTCTTTGAAACCGCCTGACATTATGGGTAATAATAATAATAATATCGTATGGCCTCGGGTGCCTGGTGCAAGCTTTGTTAATTGACACCCAGAGGGTAGCTTGCATGTCGAATTTCGTCGTCCCTTTGAACGCTATGAAAGTCAAGGAGGTTAGATATCTAAACTCCTTGACACTACAGCGCTTTCTAGTAGAGAATGGAGGAACTTTGGGTTGGCGGAAAATCCCGAGATTAATTTTGCCATTGAACACGACCTACACAATTCAAAGTGGTTCTTTAACATGCCAACAACGTATGACATGAGTATCGTGATTTTTGTCGCCTTCAAAAATCACTTACCATGGCCAGGAGCGAACCTGCAATCTTGGGGTTGGTAGTCCGACACTATAACCACTCACCCACCGTGGCAAGCACATTATGGGTACCAAAGTGAGTGAACGCCAAGGAATTATGGGTATAGAGGTGCTTGATGGTAGCTGCCATTAACGTCTGTTAACTAAATTATGACTCATTTTTTTTAGGTTAATCAGCTGTTCTGAAGTCAGCATGCAGCAGTCAAATACAGTATTCGTTGTTCATGTAGACCTATAGTTGTACCGTTGTACATTGGTAAATGTTCCGTTTTGAAATTATTTACTGTTATACATGTGGATACTGATAGTTATGAACTCAGTGTTGAACAACTCCCGTTAATTCCTCTAAAACGGTTTGTAGCGGACCCTAGTGTACGAACTGAACATTACTGTAGTCTTTACAAACTCTTTGGATGTTTCAATTTACTATGTGAAACTTCTTCCTTTTTTAGTCTTTGACTTTTGTCGATTGTTACATTATTTTCTTCTAAGTAAAAGCTGTTACTCGTGTTTCAATAAATATATTTATGGGATCTCTACAATTAACCACCTAAATCCATATTAGTGACCCTGACGTGATGAATTGTGCTTCAACACGTGATGGGCCATACCCAGTTCTGTCTCGCAGTGACAAACACTTCGACGTTAAGATGTCAACAGGCAAACAAACTATTAATATTGACAGATTGATACCTGCCTTCATTCTAACATCTGACAACGTGGAGGACACGTCACATGAAACCGCTGTGGACATTCCATCGCTTTCCACATCAAGGACTGTACGCTTCCAGGAGACACAGACACACAGCCTTGTGCACCTTAGCCACGGCCTACCACATCGGGTCGAAAGGTTGTCTTCTTTCGCAAATACCTGGACGCTGTCACTGCGGAGGGAGTGTGTGGCGGACTCTTATGTACGAATTTAACATTACTGTAGGCTTCATAAATTCTTTGGATGTTTCAATTTGCTATGTGAAACTTCTTCCTGTTTCAGCCTTTGCTTTTTGTCGATTGTTACTCGTGTTTTAATAAACATATTTATGGGATCTCTACAATTAACCACCTAAATCCATACCGGTAGGCTAAATGGAAATTTCTGCCCAGCCGAAGATGTTATTAGCCTAATTCACTTTAAGGGCTTGGGATCTGTCTCATGGCTGCATTTAATAAACTGCCATTGGATTTACTATAAGGTTATATGCATTATATGATGTGTAACTCACGTGGCACATGAGCACATATGGTATTTAAATATTTGATTTAATTGTTTTAGAAATTAAATCATAAGTTGACCTAATAAACAAAGCAAAAGACTTTCACACTCCAAATGCAGCTACAGTCATATGTGAATTATGTAGTGAGCATGGGCGTAATTTCAGCTTTTTAACTGGGGTGGCAAGTTTTGCCGGGGGGTCTGGGGGTATCGAATATCCCCCAGGAAAAAGGGGGTACGGGGCTCTCCCCCGGATTTTTTTTAAAATTTTGCGTTAAAACTGTAGTTTACAAGCACTTTTTAAACTGCTTTACATACCATACCAGCATAAATGTAAATCATTTTTACCAATGATCTGTGTTATTATTTATGGGCCTAGTTATACCAAAATGTGTTATTTTTAATTACATCAACAACAAAATCGTTTGAAAAAAATACCATCCATACATAGTTTTTTAAAGTTTGGTCTGTTATTGATAATTATTAATTTTAATGCTTACCCTAGTTAAGTATAAATTAAGAAAACATCATACTAAAATAACAATGCTTAATTGAAGTTTTACTTGATAACACCATAAGTTGTGCAAAAACTATTTTACACAAAATGAAGCCTTCTCTTTTGTTTTGAATTAAAAACATCAATTACTTGGGAAATATCTATTTCAACACTCCTTTCAATTGCCAGAAGGGCCAATGACGACAACCTTTCTTGGCCAACAGTGTTTCTGGTGTAGGTTTTTAACCTCCTTAGACATGAAAAAGACCTTTCACAGGATGCTGAGTTCATGGGATTTGTAAAATATAAGCGGAACAGTTCAAAAAGAAGAGGGAACACACTTTTCAAAGATTTTTTAACCACAAGGTCAGCTCTTTCTTGAATACTCTTTTTCTTTTTGAACTCATCCATGTTGTAAAAACATCTTAGTTCAGAGAGGAGCAGTTCACTTTCCATACTGTAGTATTTGCACAAATACTGTACACTGGAAAGTTCCACGTCAGTTGCACCAAGAACTTTGCTTAAGTGGTTCAGTACATCTAGATTGTTTTCTTGAAGCTTGGCTTCTATCTCTTGCACCAGGATGTCAATAACTGGCCAAAGGGTTGAAACCTTGTAATATTGTTCCACTGTTTCAAAAGGAGTTTTATCCCCACCACCAATGTTTGATGGAATTATCCCTCTTCTTGGCATGTGTGCTGCTTGGAATCCGCAGTGCTCAGAGATTTCTGTGCAGTGGTTAAATAACTTATTAAAAAATTCATCTGTTCTGAAGGATTGTAAGACTTCAATTGTGCTGATTTTGACAGATTTCACAACTTCGTAGGTCACATCGCTTGCTTGTAATGTTTTTGACAGTACATCACATTGCGTAAGAACTCTCCTCAGTAACAGCAAGTCAAACACAAAGCTGAAATCCTCCATGCTCTTTAACGAAGCATTGGCCTGTCCACCACTATCAGGGTCTATGTGTGCAGTTTGATGTAAAGTGTTCAAAGTTGTTTCGAAATTGTCTAACAAAGACCGCACTGCTTCAACACGGCAAGCCCATCTGGTATCACTTCAAGACTTTAATGTTACAGTTCCACCACTAAAGCTTTTGGAACTGTTTTGAATTTGTTCAAAAACATCATGTCGTTTAGTTGATTTCTCAGTAAAGTTGTAAAGACTTTGAAGCACAAACAAAGTGTTTCTTATTGATGTTACGCTTGTACAACTGCTTACAATGCACAAATTTAATATATGTGCATTGCAGTGAATATACATTGCTGTTGGGGCTTCTTCCATAATTCTAGCTGCCACTCCTTTATATGGACCCCTCATGTTTGAGGCCCCATCGTAGCACTGAGCACGCAGATTTTTAATGTTCAAATCCAGTGAAATCAAAACATTCTTTAGTTCATTTGCCAGAGTTTCACCATCAGTTTTTTGGCTCGATAAAACCCTACAAACGACTCATAAACTTGTAATTTATCATTGACATGCCTTAAAACGACAGCTACTTGCTCGCGCTATCCTATGTCTTGAGTCTCATCAGCTATAATGGCAAACACTTTGGACTCTATAACTTATTTGGCAATGTGCAGCTTGATTTTTTCTCCAATAATTAACAGTAACTCATTCTGGAAAGTCGCTGAAGTGTACTGAAAATTCTTTCGATGCTCAGTGTAGAACTTCTTGATCAAATCACTACCTTTAGAACGAAGCTCCATCAGCTCCAAAAAGTTTCCTCTGTTCTTTGATTCTGCAGATTCATCATGTCCTCTGAGAGCAATGGATTGCCTGCCACAAAATATTAACGATTCACACAAAGCTCCTAAACACAATCGGTTTTCTTCAACTTCTTTGGAGTACTTTTCATTAACTTTTTCAATTACAGTACCACTTCTATCGACTTCTTGTAGAGAGGTGAACTTAGTCATACTAGTCTTATGAAAATTACTACAATCATGTTTTTCAAACACTTTTGCAGCTTTCTTCCACTTCGAAAACCCACAGATTGTGAAAGCGTCTTCAGCATTTTTTTCCGTCTTGTAAAACACACGACAGACAAAACAGAATGCTTTATCGGTTAGAGGACTATATTCAAGGCAAGAAATTTTTTTGTACCATTCAGGTCTAAACTTTCTTCCATCCTTTTTAGGGAAAACGAAATCTTGTGGTTGAAATGATCCTTCCTTAACATGCAATATGGCCATATCTGGACCATGGGCAGGATCACGCTTGTTGATCAGTCCAATTGACAATAACTGGTCAATTGCAGTAGAGGAACAGCTGGAACTTGGTAAATTTTCCTCACTCGAAGTACTGCCCTTCGTAAGTGTAGATGACTGAGTGGATGAGGAGCCTAACACTTCTTCTGTAGGCTGAGGTGGCTCTGACTTATGTTCCAAAGAATCTTTTTCTGTTGGTTCATCTTATAGACGCTGTTTCTTCTTGCTTGGTGGGCCTGAGCAAAAGTAAGACAACAACGAACTTTGTCCCTTTTTGTTCTTCTGAGCCTGAAAAGAAAGGGATTAAACTTGTTTTCAAACACCAACAATTCAAAAATTTACAAGATGTCTGTCTCATGGTAAATAAAAAGTTATATAGGGCCTACAAGTTAATTTTTTTTACAAGTTGCAAGTTTTTTGGACCATAGTATCAACCTCAAGAAAAGGGTTTAGTGTAATTTGAGGGAAAAATTAGACTCAGTTTATAAACAACAAAATAAGTCTGGCTTAAAATGACACACAACACGAGGAACGGTGAAAATATACTGTATGTTTTGAGGCAATTCTTTCCCGTTAGAACAAGATCAAAAAATAATAACTGTAATATGATAAGGCAAATAATGTGAACATGGAGGAACGGAAATAACGTGGAAAACTGCAAAAATAACCAGACACACAATATTTTTCTTTCAGTAGCAACGTCTTAGAAAAAAATAAAATTTGTTTGGATTTAAAAAAAAACATTTAAATAAATCTAACCATATCAAAGTTACTTAAAAACGCAAAAATATTTTGTTTATTTTTTGTTACAGCGCATTGGACAACACTAGACTTGTTCTATGCTTTGCGTTTGAGGTTATGTTTCTCTGACAGCTGACTCTGTGGCGAGTTTAAAATTCGCGTGGTCTCAGTTTCCCGCGCTCGGCACTTTCGTGGCGCTTTATTTTCGCGGTTAGTGCATTTCTCTGTTCGCATATTGGGAACATAATGAGGCCAAATTTCGCAGTCAACGTGTTAAATCGCAGTGTAAGTGAATGGTCGTCTTTTATTTAACTCAAGACCGTTCTCAGACGCGTGATTTTGCTTTCTCTAGAGTCTAGACCTCATCAATATTGCGGACACTGGCTTCACTATACTATTCTGTGCGCTGTGGGAGAAACTGGCTTATAACTTAACCTATAAAATAGGTAGACACTTGAACTGAAATTAATTTAACTTGCCATGTCTCAGTACATGAAATCCAATCCTATGATGCAGATAGTTCACTGAAAGAAACTTAGAAATTTCAAGAAAATGAAGGCAACACGTTACAGGTAGAATAGTACGAGTAGATCTCTTTCGAAAAGGCAAACGACAGACAACAGCTGATGTCTGCTTTGCATTACTTATTACAGGGTTGCCACCTAGTGACATTTATATCGCTTAATCGCTTAGTCCCATTATTCACGCAAATGGTTTTATTACTTTTTACGCCATCATTTTGAAAATGAAAGCTATTATTGTTTGGGTAATTAAATTGTTTCTGAGAGATACAGTTAAAAACAAAATCAAGATTGTACCAAGTTTATAAACTAATTTTTTACTTGTTTGTAGGCAAAAAGTGGGGTTTGGGAATTCTGGGGTGGCAACTGCCACCTCTTGCCACCCCGTAATTACGCCTCTGGTAGTGAGCCCTGTGACCGAAATCATGCGTCGTACTGAAAACGAAGATTAACTTCCCTGACGCAATCTTGTAGTGACTAACAGTCCGTGCATTGCGTATACAGTACTTCTATACGAAGCTTAGCAGGGGAACAATGCTGCTGACTGATCTTTCTCTACGATTTCTCCTACAATCCACACCAGCGTACTATGAAGTGGTAAAATAATACCAAAGGAAGAAGAATGACTTATGGCTTGATTTCGATACGATGAATGCCATGATTCGATACGAGGATCATAGTCCATGGTTTTCACCATAGAATTTGCCGCACGGAACGATTCCATGAACCATGTGAAGAATATGCATGTTGTATGTGTGACTTGGCGTGTGACAGATATTATGTTATCATAATGTCACTGACAAAATGTTGCCTTGACGATTCATGTATAACTTAGTTTAGGGGAAGATGACCTCGTAGTTCCGCCCCTTGAAACCTCAATAACTAACTAACTTAGTTTGATTTTCATTGGTCATTGGCTGCATTAAAACTATTATTATTATTATTATATAAATGATAACAATATTACCATTTATCTGCGAATTGGGAAACCACAACGCAGTAAGAGGTGTTAGTTAGTTAGCTTTTGATGTTTTAAGGGGCGAAACAGCGAGGTCATCTGCCTCAACTTCAAAAATATAAATCTATATAATGAACTTACGCAGATATTGAACGTTGTAACAGGATTAGATGAGCTTGATTTAGCTTACACTAAACGCTTCGTTGACAATTGATCTACACGCAAGGATCATAGAACATTAACTGACTGACTTCACCATCGAGGTAATAATATTATATTTTGTCATAGATATAGGCAGATAAACGCTTCGTTGACAATTGATCTACACGCAAGGATCATAGAACATTAACTGAATGACTTCACCATCGATGTAATAATTATTATATTTTGTCATAGATATACGCAGATTTCTAATATTTGATAAGCTTTTGCCATGTTTTATTAAATCACCACTAGATAGCAGGTCACGCGTCATCCACAATGACATCTCTTGGATTATTTAATTGCTTAGGAAAAGCTATGCTGAATTAGCATCGCTATGCTCAAACTGATAGCTGCCATTGCATGTATAAACACTGATGCCAACTACTTAAATACAAAAGAGGCATGTCCGCGGTCTATATTGTAAGATCATGTTGCACTCACTGCGTGGAAATATTCCATATCATCGCAAGTATTGCGGTTCTATTAGCATCAGGTTTCATGTAGGTACGAAACACGTACGATTTTATTTAGTTAGTAATTTGAAAGTACTCATGCTATACTGGTTTGGCAGTGCTGTGTGACCAGTTGAGTAACTAACGGGAGTTCATGTAAAGAGCCTAATTTTCTTTACCGGTACTGGAGATCGCAACTCCATTCAGTCGGCCGTGTCTCGACTCATTTTCTTTACCGGTAGTGGAGAGCGCAACTCGCATCCAGTGGGCCGTGTCTCGACTTGAGCTATGTTGCCATGGAAATTATCTGCCTTGCCATTCCTTCATGAGTATATTTTATGATTTGATTAGCCTGTTTTTGAGTGAAAAAGGGCCGAAATCAGAAGAATGAGAAAGACTATCGAAAATGCATGTAGCCAGCGGTTCCTTCTGGGTCCTAAGCTATGTGTATGCTAAATATGGTTGAGATTGGTGGAACGGTGTAGATTTGTATACGGAACCAACATATATACATACATACATACATACATACATACATACAGACTTTCACTTTTATATATTAGATAATACTATATCTTTATATATATAATTCTTCGACAGGTGTGTATGTGACTGAACTCATCCTAAACGACTGAACCGATTTTGATGGAATTTGGTATGTATATTAGTGTGGGTCTATGTATGGTTTAGATTCACAATCCGACCCGGTAGGTGGAATGAACACAATTTTAGAACCACAATTTACACACAATTTTAGAACCACAATATACAGTCAAAAACAGTCGCCATGGAAACCACTAGCCTTGGCCTTCGTGAATGCTGATGTCTTTGGACGGTTTGTCTCTGCACGTTAGAGCCACCTGGTCGCAATCTGTGCAACTACTGCCATTACTTACACTCCGCCCGTGACGGAAAGTTGTGTTTTATACCAAAGGTGGCAGTGATGTCGAATTCTACTGTTTGTCTCTGCACGTTAGAGCGTTTCAAAGTCCCGTATGCGATCATATACCATTCATCCGATTGCCATGAAACTTGGGTGATATGCCGAGTGAGCTCCAGGGAAGGTGTTTGGCTTAGTAAATCCATTTTACAATAGATAGCGCACGAATAGATTCAACAAATGAGTGACGACGCGCGAAGCGTTTCAAAAAGGTCCCGTATGCGTTCAAATACCATTCGTCCGATAGCGATGAAACTTGGGTGAGATGTTGTGTACACTCCAGGGAAGGCTTCTGGCTTAGTAAATCAATTTCACATTAGGGAGGGCACGACTAGATTCAACAAATGAGTGACGACGCGCGAAGCGTTTCAACAAAATCACGTATAAGTTTATATTCCATTCATAGATTGAGATGAAATTTTGATGAGTTGTTGTGTACACTTATGTGAAGGCTTCTAACTTAGTAATCCATTTCACAGGAGGTTGCGCACGAGTAGATTCAACAAATGAGCGGCGACGTGCGAAGCGTTTCAAAAAAGTCCCGTATGCGTTCAAATACCATACGTCCGATAGCGATGAAACTTGGGTGAGATGTTGTGTACACTTACGTGAGGGTTTCTAACTTAGTAAATCCATTTTACAATAGGTAGCTCACGAGTAGATTCAACAAATGAGCAACGACGCGCGAACTTTTAATCAAAGTCCCGTACGCGTTCATATACCATTCATCCGATTGCAATGAAACTTGGGTGAGATGTTGTGTACACTTACGTGAGGGTTTCTAACTTAGTAAATCCATTTCACAGGAGGTTTCAGACGAGTAGATTCAACAAATAAGCGACGACGCGCGAAGCGTTTCAACAAAGTCCCATATGCGTTCAAATACCATTCGTCCGATTACGATGAAACTTGGGTGAGATGTTGTGTACACCCTACGGAAGGTTTCTGGCTTAATACGAACCCTTTTACAATAGGTAGCCCACGAGTAGATTCAACAAATGTGTGATGGCACGCGAATCATTTCAACAAAGTACCGTATGCGTCCATATACCATTTTTCCTATTGCGATGAAACTTTGGTGAATTGTTGTGTCCACTCCAGGAAATGTTTCTGTCTTAGTAAATCCAGTTTTCAATAAGTAGCGCACGAGTAGATTCAACAAATGAGCGACGGCGCGCGAATCGTTTCCATAAAGTCCCGTATGCAGTCATATATCATTCATCCGATTGCGATCAAACCTTGGTGAATCATTGAGTACACGCCTGAGAAGGTTTCAGGCTTAGTAAATCTATTTTACAATAGGTAGCGCATGAGTAGATTCAACAAATGAGTGACGGCACGCGAATCATTTAAAGAAAATCACTTATGCATTCATATGTCATTCATCCGATTCCGATGAAACTTTGATGAGTTGTTGTGTACACGCCAGGGAAGGTGTTCAACTTGGTAAATCCATTTTACAATATTGGTAGCGCACGAGTAGATGTAACAAATGAGTGACGACGCGCGATGCGTTCCAACAAAATCATGTATGCGTTCATATACTATTCATCGATTGCGATGAAACATTGATGAGTTGTGTACACTTACGTGAAACTTTCTAACTTAGTAAATCCATTTCGCTGTTGGAAGAGCGCGAGTAGATTCAACAAATGAGTGACAGCGAACGAATCATTTAAACCAAATCGAGTATGCGTTAAATGCCATTTATCCGTTTGCGATGAAACTTTGGAGAGTTGTTGTGCACGCCCCCAACGAATGTTTCTAAATTAGTTAATTCAATTCACGATAGTTAAGAGGCAGTTAAAAGAAATTGAAAAAAAATATATTGTGTATCCAAAAGCACTTCAAGAAACAAAGTTACAACACTTTCTTTGATTGGCAGGACAACGTCTGCCGGGTCAGCTTGTCTTATATATAAAAGCGAAAGTCTGTATGTATGTATGTATGTATGTGGGTGGGTGGGTGGGTGGATGGGTGTGTCTGTTCCGTATACAAATCTACATCATTCCACCAATCTCAACCAAATTTTGCATACACATAATTTAGGACCCAGAAGGAACCGCTGGCTACATGAATTTTCGATAGTCCCTCTCATTATTGTGATTTCGGCCCTTTTGCACTCAAGCACAGGCTAATCAAATCATAAAATATACTCATGAAGGAATGGCAAGGCAGATAGTTTCCATGGCAACATAGCCCAAGTCGAGACACGGCCGACTGGATGCCAGTTGCGCTCTGCACTACCGGTATATAAATGAGGATCTTTACTTGAAATCCCTCACACAGCACTGTCAACCGAGTTTAGCATAACAAAGACTTGACACTATCTACTATATATTAGTCAAATACCACTCACTCACTCATACATTCATCACGAAATTTCAGAAACCACCGAACGGATTGGAATGAAATTTGGTATCCAGCTTCCTCAAGGGCCGAAAACGCCCACAAAGAGAGGATTTTTGGATATACAGGTTCTAAAAGGGAGTTAAGGGGGTAGACCTGCATTTCATTGAATAGCAATATCTCCCGATTGGTTTCATTGGGGAATGTGATACTAGGAATATAAACTCATCATTAGAAATAAGAAGACACGTGTCTGAGGGTTTTTCGATGTGGTGTATATTATGAGGTGAAAGGGGAGAAAAGTGGGCATTGAAAGTTATTCCTAACGGAGCGTGTATCTCTTAAACGACATAGGCGAGGAGTTTGAAACTCAGCGGAAAAAATCAGCATAAAAATAAGAAAATATGTGTTTGACTGTTTTTTCAGAAATCCAAATTAAGGGGCCCATGGGGAGGGGTGAAATTCTGGGGGGGGGGGGGGGACAGGAAAGAAAGTGTCCTAACTGTTTGACTGACTGACTCACTCTTCAAACTCAGGGGGAAAAACTGCTTTTAAAGTAAGTAAATAGCTTTTCGACAGATTTTTTGATCAATCAAATTGAAGGGGTTCATCGGGAGGGGTGAAATTCTGAAGAAAAATAAATAAAAAAATAAATGTCCTGACTCATTCACTCACTCATCATCGATCGTCCAGCCAAAAATATTGAAGTTGGAAATTGGCATTTCGGGAATATGTTCGTTGTATGTCAAAACCGTACACTAAGGGAGGATTTTTGGATATTCAGGTTCTAAAGGGGTCTTAAGGGGGTTAAACCTGCATTTCATTGAAAAACAATATCTCACGAGTGGTTTCATTTGTGGATGTGATACTCGGCATATAAACTAGTCATTAAAAATAAGCAGACATGTGTCTAATGGTTCTTCGCTGTGGTGTATTATTATGAGGTGAAAGGGGTGAAAAGTGGGGGTTGAAGGATTCCTAACGGAGCGTGTAGGCCTATCTCTTAAACGACATAGGCGAGAAATTTGAAACTCAGCGAAAAAGAATCAGCTTAAAAAGTAAGTAAATCGATGTTCGACCGTTTTCTCATAAATTAATTTAAGGGGCCAATGGGATGGGGTGAAATTCTGGGGGGGAAAGGAGGGAAAGTGTCCTAACTGACTGACTAACTCACTCAATCATCAAACTCAGGGGAAAAAAGACTCCTTAAAGATAAGTTAATAGGTGTTCAAGCGTTTTTTCATCAATCCAATTTAAGGGGCCCGAGGGGAGGGGTGAAATTCTGGTAAAAATAATTGAAAGAAAATGTCCTGTCTGACTCACTCACTCATCACGCCCAGCGAAAACTATTAAAGTTGGAAACATGACATTTTGGGAATATGTTCGCTGTATGTCGAAAACGTCAACTAAGGAATGATTTTTGTTTATTCGGGTTTTAAAGAGGTGTTAAGGGGGTAAACGTGCATTTCATTGTTAAAGATATCTCATGAGTTGTTTCTTTGGGGATGTGATATTCGGTATATAAACTAATCATTAAAAATAATCAGACATATGTCTAAGGGTTTATCGATGTGGTGTATATTATGAGGTGAAAGGGGTGGAAATTGGGGGTTGAGGGATTCGTAACGGAGCGTGTATCTCTGAAACGACATAGGCGAGATGTTTGAAATTCGGCGAAAAAAAACAGCTTAAAATACAAGTAAATAGGTGTTCGACCGTTTTTTCATCAATCCAATTTAAGGGGCCCACGGGGAGGGGTGAAATTCTGGTAAAAATAAATGAAAGAAAATGTCCTGACTGACTCACTCAATCATCATCGCCCAGCCAAAATTATTGAAGTTAGAAACATGAAATTTTGGGGATATGTTCGTTGTATGTCGAAAACGTCCACTAAGGAAAGAGGTTTGGATATTCAGGTTCTAAAGAGGTGTTAAGGGGGTAAACGTGCATTTCATTGAATGACATTATCTCACGAGTGGTTTCATTTGGGGATGTGATACTTGGCATATATATTATACTAATCATTAAAAATTAGCTGACACATGTCTAATGGTTTTTCGATGTAGTGTATATTATGAGGTGAAAGGGATGAAAAGTGGGGGTTGAAAGATTCCTAACGGAGCGTGTATCTCTTAAACGACATAGGCGAGGAGTTTGAAACTCGGAGGAAATCAATCAGCTTAAAAATAAATAAATAAATAAATAAATAAATAAATAAATAAATAAATAAATAAATAAATAAATAAATAAATAAATAAATAAATAAATAAATAAATAAATAAATAAATAGTTGTTCGACCGTTTTGTCATAAATGCAATTTAAGGGGCCTATGGGGAGGGGTGAAATTCTAGAAGAAAAACGTCCACTAAGGAAGAATTTTTGGATGTTCACTCTCATCGACCAACCAAAACTACTAAAGTTAGAAGATTGATATTTAGGGGATATGTTTGTTGTGTGTCGAAAACGTCTACTAAGGAGGGATTTTTGGATATTCAGGTTCTAAAGGGGTGTTAACGGGGTAAAACCCGCATTTCAATTAAAAACAATATGACACGACTATGATGCGAGCGAAGCGAGGCTAAAAATGAGATAGTGTGTGTCTGTGTATTATTCAATCACGCAAGTACCACTGGTCCGATTTACATAAATTTTACATGGAAGTAGGTGATTTACCTGGTTAACATATAGGTTACTTTGGATTTCAATACTTTGCACTATTTAAAGATGGCGACCATTTTAGTGACGTCACTACACCCTTTGGTTTCAAACTTTCATATTTCCATTTCAATTATAAAGAGAACGCTAAGAAATAGGAAACTTTCGTTAGCATATACGAGGTTTGAAATTACATTTTCTACCCGAAAGGTATTTCCAACGGTTAGCGAGTAAAACCTAAATTTGTGCTATAAAACACTGTCAACGCCGAGCGGTGTAGTTGGACAAAATGTTCCATCCTTAGTCTCCCTCTGCGCAGCACCTCGCCTATCCCCTGTTTTAACTGTCACCATGACATTTTAATTTATTTATGACACGTAGCGAAGCACGGGTACTCAGCTAGTCTATATCTATATATATAAAGCACAAAGTTTGTCTGTCTGTATGTCTGTCTGTCTGTCTGTCTGTCTGTCTGTCTGTCTGTTATGTATACAAATCTACACCGTTTCACCGATCTGAACCAAAATTTGTATACTTACCCTTTGGAACCCTGCGGGTAACCCTGTCAACTTTAAATTTCGGACAGACCACCCCATTCCCTGCATTTAGGCCCTTTTGCACAAATCTACACCGTTTCACCGATCTGCACCAAAATTTGTATACCTACCCTTTGGAACACTGCGAGTAACACTGTCCACTTAAAATTTCGGACAGACCACCCCATTCCGTGCATTTAGGCCCTTTGGCACAAATCTACACCGTTTCACCGATCTCAACCAAAATTTGTATATTTACCCTTTGGAACACTGCGACTAACACAGTCTGCTTGAAATTGCGGAGAGGCCACTCCAATCCCAGCATTTAGGCCGTTTGGCACAAATCTACACCGTTTCACCGATCTGACCCAAATTTTACATACTTACCCTTTGGAACCCGACAAGTAACACTGTTCACTTTAAATTTCGGACAGACCACACTATTCCCTGCTTTTTGGCCCTTTGGCACAAAACTACACCGTTTCACCGATCTCAAATAATTACCCTTTGCAACTCGACGAGTAACACCTTCCACTCGAAATTTCGGACAGACCACTCCATTCCTCGCATTTAGGCCCTTTGGCACAAATCTACATCGTTCACCGATCGAAAACAAAACGTGTATACTTACCCTTTGGAACCCGATGAGTAACACTGTCCACTTGGAATTTCGGACAGACCACTCCATTCCCTGCATTTAGGCCCTTTTGCACATATCTACATCGTTTCACCGATCTGAACCTAAATTTGTATACTTACCCTTTGGAACCCGACGAGTAACACTGTCCACTTAAAACTTTGGACAGACAACTCCATTTCCTGCATTTAGGCCCTTTGGCAAAATCTACCCTGTTTCACCGATCTGAGCCAAATTTTACATACTCACCCTTTGGAACCCGACGTGTAACACTTTCTACATGACATTTCGGATAGACCATTCCATTTACCGCATTTAGGCTCTTTGGCAAAAATCTACTTAGTTTCACCCATCTCAACCAATCTTTATGTAAGTTACTTACCCTTTGGAACCCGACGAGTAACACTGTCTGCTTGAACTTTCGGACAGAGCACTCCATTCCCTGTATTTAGACCCTTTGTCACAAATCTACATCGTTTCACCAATCTGGATCAAAATTTTTATACTTACTCTTTGGAACCCAACGAGTATCACTGTCCACTTTAAATTTCTGACATACCTCTCCATTCCCTGCATTTAGCTCAGGAATCACTCGGGGTTACCGGCTTCCTAACTCACCCGCCATGAGCCCTTGAGGGTGTACCAGAAATGGTGGGGCTACACACACCCTGCCTCTTTGAAGGCCTTGAGCAGAAGACAGGAGATATAATGAAACGGAATAGAAGGCAGACCCCTCGAAGAATGAGGGCATCAGGAAAGATGAGACAACGGCCAATTAAGCGGGAAATTGAAAGACTCCCTAGCCCTTGGATGCCCTAAAACAGTCGGGGTCGGAAGAGAACAAGAGTTGACCAAGGGAGGCCGACAGGAAAGAGAACTGAAAGGAGCCTGGCACCAGGAAGTAGAAGCGATGTCAGTCTCAGCTGGGGTCCGGTGGTCGCCAACCCACGTCCCACAAGTTGTGAGACTCTGGGGGGGGGGGGGCAGTTGTGAGAATAGCTTGCTGATTCATCGCGAGGTGACATGAGATGACTTTCCAGAGCTGTCTATACTGATGCCAGCACAGGGCCGTTGCTCAAGCCACTGTGGTGTTGCGAAAGAGTGAGTGATACCTCGGCCAATCTAAATACGACGGGGAAACCCGAACGTGTGTCAACATATTTCGTCATCATCTACGATCATCTCAGGTTCGTGCAGCTTGGACCCATTTTCTTTGCCGAGCAGTACGCCATAAGCTCTTTCACTAGGCACATCGAGTACAGGCCTAAGCCAGAAAATAAGGTTGAGACTTTGGAAGACATCGAAGCTAGACATCTGAATTACCTATATCAGTTGTAAATTACAGCATGTTCGTTTAGTAGTCATTTTTTCATTACCTTATTATTATCATCATCATCATCATAAGTGCAAATGACCTAGATGTTACGCGCATCATACCACTAATCACCACCGCATAAAGTCTTTCTCGACTGTGATTTTTAAAATATTTAATTTTATAACAGTACATTGTGTACATTATTAGTTGAACTGTCAATTCAATACAGGTAGTAGTTTCCCTCATCATCCTCATCATAAGGGCAAATGAGCTAGATGTTACGCCCATTACACCATTAATCACCACACACAATAAGTCTTCCTCGCCTGTGAATTTTGAAATATGTATTTCTATTACGGTAGTTTGTAAGTTTGACGTGTCAATTCAACAGTAGTTTTCATTATCATCCTTATCAAAAGGGCAAATGACCTAAATATTACGCCCTCAGTGTCTTTGGGGGGGGGAAATGACCTAGATTTTATGTCCATTATATTTCTAAGGAGACTTTGATACATTATCATCATTCCACCGGGCGAAGCCGGGTACTACTGCTAGTAAGATATAAAAGTGAAAGTCTGTATGTGGGTGGGTGGGTCTGTTCCGTATACAAATCTACACCGTTCCACCAATCTCAACCAAATTTTGCATGCACATAGTTTAGGACCCAGAAGGAACCGCTGGCTACATGAATTTTCGATAGTCTTTCTCATTCTTCTGATTTCGGCCCTTTTGCACTCAAGCACAGGCTAATCAAATCATAAAATATACTCATGAAGGAATGGCAAGGCAGATCATTTCCATGGCAACATAGCTCAAGTCGAGACACGGCCGACTGGATACGAGTTGCGCTCTGCACTACCGGTATGGATAATGAGGATCTTTACTAGAAATCCCGTTAGTTACTCAACTGCTCACACAGCACTGTCAACCGAGTTTAGCATAACAAAGACTTGACACTATCGACTATATATTTGTCAAATACTACTCACTCACTCACTCACTCATTCATTCATCACGAAATCTCAGAAACCACCGAACGGATTGAAATGAAATTTGGTATGCAGCTTCTCAAGGGCCGCAAATGCCTACTTAGAGAGGATTTTTGGATATTCAGGTCCTAAAGGGATGTTAATCGGGTAGACCTGCATTTCATTGAATAGCAATATCTCCCGATTGGTTTCATTGGGGGATGTGATACACGGCATATAAACTCATCATTAAAAATAAGAAGGTAAGTATCTGAGAGTTTTTCGATGTGGTGTATATTATGAGGTGAAAGGGGTGAAAAGTGGGGATTGAAAGATTCCTAACGGAGCGTGTATCTCTTAAACGAAATAGGCGAGGAATTTGAAATTCTGCGGAAAAAATCGGCATAAAAAAGAAGGAAATATGTGTTTGACCGTTTTTTTTCTTAAATCCAATTTAAGGGGCCCATGGGGAGGGGTGAAATTCTGTGGGTGTGGGGGGAAACAGGAAAGAAAGTGTCCTAACTGAATGACTGACTCACTCACTCATCAAACTCAGGGGAAAAGATGCTTTAAAGTAAGCAAATAGCTGTTCGACAGTTTTTTTTTCATAAATAAAATTTAAGGGGTTCATGTGGAGGGGTGAAATTGTGAAAAAAGAAAATTGAAAGAAAATGTCCTGACTCACTCACTCACTCACTCATCATCGCCCAGCCAAAATTATTGAAGTTAGAAACATGACAGTTTGGGGATATGTTCATTGTATGTCAAAACCGTCTACTAAGGGAGGATTTTCGGATATTCAGGTTCTAAAGGGTTCGTAAGGGGGTTAAACCTGCATTTAAATGAATAACAATATCTCCCGATTGGTTTCATTGGGGGATGTGATACACGGCATATAAACTCATCATTAAAAAGTAAGAAGACACATGTCTGAGGGTTTTTCAATGTGGTGTATATTATGAGGTGAAAGGCGTGAAAAGTGGGGATTGAAAGATTCCTAACGGAGCGTGTATCTCTTAAACGACATAGGCGAGGAGTTTGAAACTCAGCGGAAAAAAATCAGCATAAAAAGTAAGAAAATATGTGTTTGACTGTTTTTTTTCATAAATCCAATTTAAGGGGCCCATGGGGAGGGGTGAAATTCTTGGGGGGGGGGGGGGACAGGAAAGAAAGTGTCCTAACTGATTGACTGACTGACTCACTCATCAAACTCAGGGGGAAAAACTGCTTTAAAGTAATTAAATAGCTTTTCGATAGATTTTTTGATCAATCAAATTGAAGGGGTTCATCGAAGGGGTGAAATTCTGAAGAAGAAAAAATTGAAAGAAAATGTCCTGACTCATTCACTCACTCATCATCGCCCAGCCAAAAATATTGAAGTTGGAAACATGGCATTTTGGGGATATGTTCGTTGTATGTCAAAACCGTGCACTAAGGGAGAATTTTTGGATATTCAGGTTCTAAAGGGGTCTTAAGGGGGTTAAACTTGCATTTCATTGAATAACAATATCTCACGAGTGGTTTCATTTGTGGATGTGATACTCGGCATATAAACTAATCTTTAAAAATAAGCAGACATGTGTCGAAGGGTTTTTCGATGTGGTGTATTATTATGAGGTGAAAGGGGTGAAAAGTGGGGGTTGAGGATTCCTAACGGAGCGTGTAGGCCTATCTCTTAAACGACATAGGCGAGAAATTTGAAACTCAGCGAAAATAGAACAGGTTAAAAAGGAAGAAAATCGGTGTTCGACCGTTTTTCATAAATTAATTTAAGGGGCCAATGGGGTGGGGTGAAATTCTGTGGGGAAAATGGAGAGAAAGTGTCCTAACTGACTGACTAACTCACTCTTCAAACTCAGAGGAAAAAGACAGCTTAAAAATAAGTTAATAGGTGTTCAAGCGTTTTTTCATCAATCCAATTTAAGGGGCCCATGGGGAGGGGTGAAATTCTGGTAAAAATAATTGAAAGAAAATGTCCTGTCTGACTCACTCACTCATCACGCCCAGTGAAAATTATTAAAGTTGGAAACATGAAATTTTGGGAATTTGTTCGATGTAAGTCGAAAACGTCAACTAAGGAATGATTTTTGTTTATTCGGGTTTTAAAGAGGTGTTAAGGGGGTAAACGTGCATTTCATTGAATAACGATATGTCATGAGTTGTTTCTTAGGGGATGTGATATTCGGTATATATACTAATCATTAAAAATAATCAGACATATGTCTAAGGGTTTATCGATGTGGTGTATATTATGAGGTGATAGGGGTGAAAATTGGGGGTTGAGGGATTCTTGACGGAGCGTGTATCTCTTAAAGGACATAGGCGAGAAGTTTGAAATTCGTCGGAAAAAGAACAGTTTAAAATACAAGTAAATAGGTGTTCGACTGGTTTTTTTCATAAATCCAATTTATGGGGCCCTTGGAGAGAGGTGAAATTCTGGGGGAAAAAACAGGAAAGAAAGTGTCCTAACTGATTGACTCACTTACTCATTCATCAAACTCAGGGGGAAAACAGCTTTAAATAAGTAAATAGGTGTTCGACCGTTTGTTTCATAAATCCAATTTAACGGGTTCATGGGGAGGGGTGAAATTATCAAAAATAAATGATAGAAAATGTCCTGACTCACTCACTCAATCATCATCGCCCAGCCAAAATTATTGAAGTTAGAAACATGAAATTTTGGGGATATGTTCGTTGTATGTCGAAAACGTCCACTAAGGAAAGAGTTTTGGATATTCAGGTTCTAAAGAGGTGAGAAGTGGGTAAACGTGCATTTCATTGAATAACAATATCTCACGAGTGGTTTCATTTGGGGATGTGATACTTGGCATATATATTATACTAATCATTAAAAATAAGCTGACACATGTCTAATGGTTTTTCGATGTAGTGTATATTATGAGGTGAAAGGGATGGAAAGTGGGGGTTGAAAGATTCCTAACGGAGCGTGTATCTCTTAAACGACTTAGGCGAGGAGTTTGAAACTCGGAGGAAATCAATCAGCTTAAAAATAAATAAATAAATAAATAAATAAATAAATAAATAAATAAATAAATAAATAAATAAATAAATAAATAAATAAATAAATAAATAAATAAATAAATAAATAAATAAATAAAATAAACCGTTGTTCGACCGTTTTTTCATAAATGCAATTTAAGGGGCCTATGGCGAGGGGTGAAATTCTGGAAGAAAAACGTCCACTAAGGAAGGATTTTTGGATGTTCACTCTCATCGACCAACCAAAACTACTAAAGTTTGAAGAATGATATTTTGGGGATATGTTTGTTGTGTGTCGAAAACGTCTACTAAGGAGGGATTTTTGGATATTTAGGTTCTAAAAGGGTGTTAACGGGGTAAAACCTGCATTGCATTTAAAAACAATATGACACGACTATGATGCGAGCGAAGCGAGGCTAAAAATGAGATAGTGTGTGTCTGTGTATTATTCAATCATGCAAGTACCACTGGTCCGATTTACATAAATTTTACATGGAAGTAGGTGATTTACCTGGTTAACATATAGGTTACTTTGGATTTCAATACTTTGCACTATTTAAAGATGGCGACTATTTTATTGACGTCACTACACCCTTTCGTTTCAAACTTTCATATTTCCATTTCAAATAAAAAGAGAATGCTAAGAAATAGGAAACTTTTGTTGGCATATACGAGGTTTAAAATTACATTTTCTATCCGAAAGGTACTTCCAACGGTTAGCGAGTAAAACCTAAATTTGTGCTATAAAACACGGTCAACGCCGAGCGGTGTAGTTGGACAAAATGTTCCATCCTTAGTCTCCCTCTGAGCAGCACCTCGCCTATCCCCTGTTTTAACTGTCACCTTGACATTTTAATTTATTTATGACGCGTAGCGAAGCACGGGTTCTTCAGCTAGTACTGTATAACAACAATCATATTATGGTACTTTTTCTTGACTTTTCCAAGGTATTTGACACAATAAATCACAATAAACTATTAGCTAAGTTACACGATATTGGTATAAGAGGCACGACTTACAAACTATTTGAATGCTATCTTAAAAACAGGGAAATGGCAGTTATGGTCAATAACACTATTATTGACACATCAGAAGGAACACAGGGTATCACTCAAGGCCGTATTATCTCACCCACACTATATAACCTGTTCGTAAATGACTTGGATGAAGCCATTAAGCATAGTAAGATATTTATTTATGCTGATGACACCACTCTATTTACTATACATAAAAACTCTAAAACAGCTCTTGTTAGACATCAAGAAGACCTCAATAACATCAAAAAATGGTGATATGACAACAATTTGTATATAAATTCAAACAAATCTAAAATAATGCACATCAGAATTGATCACTTCACACATGAACAAGTACACACATCAAAAAAAGTTTTGCATCACCTCGGTTCCCAGATCTCCGGCATATAGACGTTGACTGTGTATATTGTATCCAAGATACAGTCCCTTTGACTGTTCATAGATGTCACTAAAACTGCTCAAAGATGTAAACAACCATGCATGAGCAGGGCCTATTAGACGGAGGGGGTACGACAGCCGATCAGTTCCAGTCATTCCACCAGGACGAAGGTACGCTGCTCATGTTGTCTGTAGTTCTACCATGCCTAGAAGGTCAATACCGCAGTTCGATCGCGTCCGCATTGTTACTTTGTGTCAAGAAGGGCTCTCAACAAGGGAAGTTTCCAGGCGTCTCAGAGTGAACCAAAGCGATGTTGTTCGGACATGGAGGAGGTACAGAGATACAGGAACTGTCGATGACAGGCCTCGCTCAGGCCGCCCAAGGGCTACTACTGTAGTGGATGACCGCTACTTACGGATTGCCGCTCGGAGGAACCCTGACAGCAATGCCACCATGTTGAATAATGCGTTTCGTACAGCCACAGGACGTCGTGTTTCAACTCAAACTGTGCGCAATAGGCTGCATGATGCGCAACTTCACTCCCGACGTCCATGGCGAGGTCCAGCTTTGCAACCCCGACACCATGCAGCGCGGTACAGATGGGCCCAACAACATGCTGAATGGACCCCACGGAATTGGCATCACGTTCTCTTCACCGATGAGTGTCGCATATGCCTTCAACCAGACAATCGTCGGAGACGTGTTTGGAGGCACCCTGGTCAGGCTGAACGTCTTAGACACACTGTCCAGCGAGTGCAGCAAGGTGGTGGTTCCCTGATGTTTTGGGGTGGCATTATGTGGGGCCGACGTACGCCACTGGTGGTCATGGAAGGCTCCGAAACGGCTTTACGATACCTGAATGACATCCTCCGACCCATAGTGCAACCATATCGGCAGAATATTGGAGAGGCATTTGTCTTCATGGACGACAATTCTCGACCTCATCGTGCACATCTTGTGAATGCGTTCCTTCAAGATAACGACATCGCTCGACTACAGTGGCCAGCATGTTCGCCAGACATGAACCCTATCGAACATGCCTGGGATATGTTGAAAAGGGCTGTTTATGGACGTCTTGACCCACCAACCACTCTGAGAGATTTACGCCGAATTGTCGTTGAGGAGTGGGACAATTTGGACCAACAGTGTCTTGATGAACTTGTGGATAGTATGCCACGGCGAATACAGGCATGCATCAATGCAAGAGGACGTGCTACTGGGTATTAGAGGTAGTGGTGTGTACTGCAATCTGGACCACAAATGCTGAAAGTCTAGCTGTATGATGGTACAACATGCAATGTGTGGGTCTCATGAGCAATAAAACGAGCTGAAATGTTGTTTGTGTTGATCTCTATTCCCTTTGTATTTAACGGTTCCGGAACTCTTGGAACCGAGGTGATGCAAAACTTTTTTTGATGTGTGTAGTTCCGTGAAGAACTATATAGCCTATTTTCATATAACCTACTTATGTTAATTGCCACTATCAACTCACAAAATTTCAGTTTGATTGCTGTAATAGATTCGTAGATATTGAGAACCGACTATATATTTTGGATGGTCGCCATGTTGGATTTTTATATATGTAGGTCCTAGATTTATGTACTGTTACATGAAGATTATTGTGTACGTGTAGCATTCAAACTTCAATCGCATGTTTAGGACACAAGAAGTAAAAACGAGATTTTAAAATTTCGCACAGCTGCCATCTTGTGGTTATGGAAACAATTGAAAAAAAATAGATGCCAGTGGATTAACATTTATATAAGGATTTACTGAACCAAGTTTCACTGCACTCGGATGGTTAAATTGCGAGAAACGTCCATGTGAATATTTATACTTCGCGCGGCCGTCATGTTGGATTTCTGATCACCAGGTTATTGAAAGTCCTATAGGTGAACTTATGTTCATAGCCCCTATGAACATTTAAAAAATCAGTTTGATTGCTATAATAGATTCGTAGATATTCAGAGGCGTCTAAATATTTCGGATGGTCGCCATGTTGGATTGTTATATGTATAGCCATAGAGTCATGTATCATTAAAGGAAAATTATTACGTGGGTTCAATATTCAAACTTTCACTTCAATCGCATGATTACGACACAAGAAATAAAAACTTAATTTTTAAATTAGCGCAGCCTCCAACTTGAGGTTATGTAAACAATTGAACGAAGTTAGATGTCGGTGCATTACAATGTGTATAAACATATACTGTACCAAGTTTTATTGCGTTTGGTTGGTTAAATCGCAATAAACGTCTATTTAAATGTCGCAACTTCACTTGGCCGCCATGTTGGTTCTGTAGTTACCAGGTTTCCAAATGTTACATAGGTGAACTTCTAATAGTTTCCTTTATCACCGTACAGAATTCCAGGGTGATATCGGTAATAGATTCGGAGATATTGAATGCTGGTGAAATATTTCGCACAGCCGCCATGTTGGATTGGTGAGACGTATCAAAATTTGAAGGGCACGGTCAGGGTCGTCCGGAATAGTGCTATGAACTTACCAAGTTTCATTGAAATCGCTCTAGCCGTTTAGAAGTTATTAGGGGGGACACACACCATCTCACACACACGCACACACAGACACACGGACAAAAGGTGATCTCATAAGCCTATTTTTTTTTCATAAATGAAAATAGACTAATTTTAATATTAAATAGTTGTTTCAAATTACTGTACTGAATCTCTACTACCATGATGCAAGGTTCAGGCATAAAGTCTCTCACTACATACAAACAAGAGCCATAACGAGTACTAAATATGTAAAACTTTTATGTATAAATAGCTATGGTTTTAAGAGACTAATAGTACATTATGCAACGAGCCTATAATGGCTGTAATTAAGACACGAGTATTTTTATAAAACGAGCGTACGCGAGTTTTATAATTTCCATACGAGTGTCTTAATTACCATTATAGGCGAGTTGCATAAGACTGTTTATGTTCGACGATAATTATAACTTTATTATATGTTTTAACATAAATATTCATAAATATCTGTTCAGTCACTAGAATGTTAAAATCGGGTGCTGCGGTGGGTAGTATATCTCTGTTTGCCAAGCTCTCTGGACAACCGACGCATGCGCTCGGTGTGCTTCAATGCCATACGTTCAGATTGTGCTCCAGTATTCAGTAAAACTGTCACCGAAGTCGTTTCAAAACCACGCGCTGTGTAGAAATTGGTTTGGGGATATTAAGGTGCAGTGTCATTTCTTGTCTCATATTCACCAGTTTATTTACGCGAACATATGGACGGTGCAATTTCGGTAATTTATATAGACATGTTGGATTTTGAGCGCATGCGCGAAGGTATCCTTATCTAATTGGTCACACAACTGTTTCTTGAGCTCTGATTGGTGGGAGAAACTGTTTCATAATGAACAAGATGTTCAGTAAAGAACATATAGCCTACTTTCTCCTAAATGTATGAGTATAGTTATAACTCGTTATTATCAAAGAGTATAATAGAACTATTCTTTGTTGAAGACCTTAGAAACGATTTACCTCTACCAAACGCCACAACTTAGATAAAAACTGCTACCATCATTGAAGAATGAAAGAAAGAAAGATAAGAAGTATATCAAGAATGTTATGGATCTGGAGACATAATCGACCGGACTGGCTGCGTGGCTCAGCGGTAACGTTCTCGCTTGCTGGGCCCTAGGTTGCAGGTTCGTATCCTGGCGCAATCAGCTGGCATTTGAGGGTGCACAAATGCGAGGGAGCCGTGTCAGTACATTTACTGGCACGTTAAAGATCCCCTTCGGGCCAAAATTCCGGCACCCCGGTGTCTCTAAAAGCAGCAGTAGTTAAAAGGGATGTAAAACAAATAACATTATTACTATTATTATTATTATTATTATTACATATACGACCTGCCGTGGGCAACATCCAACTTTGAGTTGAGGCATGTCTTTACACGTCTGGTTGTGCATGGCTTTCACAACCCTAATTGAAAAAAAAAGGAAGGAAGATTGTAGTTTTACGTGACCGTGAATCTTGTGATTATGAGCCACGGGACCTCCTTTTTACGTGGAATCCGAACCACAGGACATGGCATTTCACTTCGAAAATCTCACATGCTTTGACCGGGAATCGAAAACCCTAATTGAATTAACAAATCTTTCCATGACCCTACAGAGACGTGTGTATACAAACTACTATGTGAAATCGTTTTGTTCTTTACTTCAAATAACATTTTCAAGTAACGCAAAATAGGCTGTTACAAACCCTTTAAAATAAAAAGTAAAAATGTATCGTAGTATCATCTTGTCATTCTTCAAATTCGATGAGCATAGAATGCCAATGGTATAGTAATCAATGGAGCCCCACGTAGACTAGTCGTGACATCTATTGGTGAAATATCGAACAATATAATCCTAACAGAGCGAGTGCATTCTAGCGGCCAGAAGAAGAAACTTTTCAATAAAATCTGGAAGTTAATAAGTAGGTCGACGTGCAGTTACCTTTTTGGCAGCTAGATGTCTCGAGTAAATCTGCTGGCGAATTATGTTTTAATTAAATATATATTTTACACCATAATATGCACAATATAACGCTTAATTTTAAAACATCTGAGTCATTACAAAACAATAAACATATAACATTTCAAGCAAAAAAACTAGCTCTGCCCGGGTTTGAACCATAGGCATTTGAGCGATAGGCTAACGCTCAACCACTGAGCTAATTGTGTCAACGAATATCGTTCTATATAAAATGACTTACATAGAACTTGTTAGCAAATAATGATTTATACTAAACGATTTCATCACTGGAGTATATTATTTATATATAAAGCATTTCATACAAAGTTTATTTATTTTGTATCAGTACGCTATATTGTATGCAATACTCAAATTAGTGAAATATAAGTCAGGCACAAGATATCCGCTGCCATCTTGTCTTATTACTGAATCAGCTCAGCTTTTTAAAATCACGTCTGCACTATAGTATTACAAAATAAACTTTTAATTTCGAACGTGCCTCTTCCTTTAGAACAGTTAAAACGATTCTCGGCTCGATAATCGGAACTGGTGGGTCCCATGATATGGATTATAAAGTTTGCATAATTCGCACGGCCGCCATCCTGAAATGGTATGGCGGACGACCTTGTAGTTTGGTCACAAGACGCATCCTATACGAAGGTATGTTGTTACCAAATTTGGTAGAGATCGGATGATTTGTTTAGTCGTTATTTGATTTTACGTTTTGAACGTTTGAGTGGCCGCCATTCAGTTTTAGTAAAGATGGCGGTGATATAAAACATGACACTGAGGTGTCCTTTGCTAGTGCTACCTTTGTACCAAATTTCGTTCAATTCGCATTCACCGTGTTCGAATTGATAGGGGGGGACACACATTCAGAGTACACACACTCACACACACACAGACACACACACACACACAGACTCACACACACACATACACACACACACACAGACTCACACACATACACACACACAGACAGACACACTTTTTTCGCCCTGTGTTGATCTCATAAGTCTACTTTCATTTTTTGCAAAAATCGAAAGTAGGCTAAAAATAGTGTTATAATGAGCCTCATTATGATACAGTTTTCTGACACATAATAGTTAGGGTCGAACATAAATTATATTATACCACTACAACTAGCTATACGTCGCATTAAAATCTATTACCTAAATAAACATTAACTTATAACATAAACTCATTATTATAATTACTACAGTGTAACTGTTTGTGTTTTTAACTATTTGCATTCACATTGTTCTCAAAATCACCTAATATGTTTAATAAAATTATCTAAATAAAGAATAATTAAACAAAAAACAACAAATTATAAATATTTTTAAAATATAAAAAAAAAAACTTTTGCATGTACTCTTGTATTGTAATATAATCTGTATACAGTATATGTTGTAAATAATAATTAATATGTCTCACAGATAATCTGTACTGGATATATGCCGTCAATACAATAATAATAATATTAAAAAAAATAATAATAATAGTCTAATAATAATAATAATAATAATATCGTATGGCTTCGGGTGCCGGGTGCAAGCTTTGTTATTTGACACCCTGAGGGTAGCTTGCATGTCGAATTTCGTTGTTCCTTGAAGCACTATGAAAGTTAAGGAGGTTAGATATCTAAGGTCCTTGATCACTATAGCGCTTCCTAGTAGAGAAATGAGGAACTTAAGTGTTGGCGGAAACTCCCGAGATTAATTTTGCCATTATGAACACGGCATACTGAATTCAAATGGGTTCTTTGACATGCCACCATCGTTTGACATGCGTGTCGTAATTTTTGCAGCCGTTCAAAAATCAATTACAACGGCCAGGAGCGAACCTGCAAGCTTAGGGTTAGTAATCAGACACGATAACCACTCACCCACCATGGCAAGGATCAATATAATAAATAAATAAATTAAATTAATTTAAATTATTGTTATTATTATTATTATTCTTGTTATTATTATTATTATTATTATTATTATTGTTGTTATTATTGTTATTATTATTATCATCAACATTACAATATTATTAAAGATATTGTTCTGTACAGTGAATCATTTCGTTCTGCTTGGGGCACAACGGGGAGTCCTGATTGGCTGCACAACAGGTATCGCAGGGGGATGCCTATTACGTAATTGCCCTGGCTGTAATAAACAAGAACAGTTTGCTAATGTTGCATCACTGCTTGTTAGCGACGTCAATACTCTGCAAATCTATGCCCGGATGAGAGAGAGACTGTTTTCCTGGAATTGGCTCGCGTTTAATATTAGCACGGCTTCCATGCCGATCAATCTCGCCCGTGTTCACGTCAAAGCGCTCTGGTTGCCATGACAACCGCCATCATCTGTAGCAGCTGTCTGGGAGTGTTTCATGACCTTAGCCAGTGCAGGAACACGAAGTAAAGAAGCTTCTACGTTTACGGGACCATTAATCTTGCGATCGTGAGCCACGGAATCTCCAGTTTACGTGGAATCCGAACCACTGGATGTGACATTTCCCTTCAAAAATATCACATGCCTTAACCATGATAGGAACCCGGTGCGCCTTTGTAAGGGGCAAGCAGCTTGACTACTGCATCCCCTCCTCACCTCAAACTTGAGGATTCTCCCCTAGGGTCTCAAATCTGGTGGGACGTTTGTTGGCGACCACGGGACCCCAGCTGAGTCCGGCATTGCTTCCACTTACTTGTGCCGGGCTCCACTCCGTCTTCTTTCCTGTCGACCTCTCTTGATCAACTCATGTTCTCTCCCGACCCCGACGGTATTAGGGTATCTGAGGCCTAGGGAGTCTCTTCCATTCCCGCCTTAATTGGCCCTTTTCTCATTTTTTCTGATACCCTCCTTCTGCGAGGGGTCAGTCTTCTTTTTCATTTCATTTTATCTCCTGCCTTCTGCTTAAGGCCCTCAAGTAGGCAAGGTGTATGTACCCCACCACTTCTGGTGCACCTTGGATATTGCTACACCCTCAGGAGTTCACGGCTAGTGAGTTTGGGTGTTGGCGATCCCGGGGGATTCCTGAGCTGGGTCCGTTTTCCCCCCTTTTTCCACTGACGTCGGGGCGGGCCCTCTCCTATTTCCCCTTTCCTATCTGCCTTTCATGGCTCTCCTTCCTTCCAAGTCCCTCAATCCTCATTCTTCGAGGGTTGAGGGCATTTCTTTTCTTCCTGTCCTTTATTCCTTATCCGTTATTTGTTTACCATTTCTTCTTCTAGTAGGTAAGTTTGTAGTTAGTATTAGTTATAGTTTTCATTCTCATCTCATCTTTCACTGTCACACAAACCATTAGGGGACGATAACCTATATGTTAGGCCCCTTAAAACATCAGTCATGATGATGATCATCATCATCATCATCAAACTTGAGGATTCAAACTAAAAGCGTGGTTTCAGCCGAGGGAGGGGAGCAATATCTTTTTCAAAGGTGATGATCGTATTTAATAATAATAATAATAATAATAATAATAATAATAATAATAATAATAATAATAATAATAATAATAATAATAATAACTTATGTCTAACCCTATTATTCCTGTTTTCCAACAGAGTCGGGGATGAGATGCGATGAGAGCCTTTCGGCGGATGGTTTTTACGGCCGGATGCCCTTCCTGATGCCAACCACATGAGAGGAGTTAATGAGAGATGAAATGAATGAAACTGGGCAACGATGAGGACGGAAGCGGATGTGGCCTGTCAGAAGGTACCGTTCCAGCAAATGCCTGGAGTTGAAATTGGGAATCCTCAGAAAATCATTTCAAGGAAGGCCGACGGTGAGGCTCGAACCCATATCTAGCGAGTCCGTGGAGAGCTTGGCCCCATGGACTAGAGCTGCGCGTTAGCGAGCGTAGCTACCGCTGTCAGTAATAATAATAATAATAATAATAAAAGTAATAATTTTAAAAATCTATTATCCTCCTAGCACGGCTTCACTGACGGATTTAGCGAGGGATCATTCCTCTAGCGTCACAAAAACAGTGTTTGGGAGCTGAACACACTTTGTAAGCAGATACAATTGAGGATGGTGATAGGCCGATCACCCAGGTGACCCAGGTGACCCAGGTGACCGCCAACTTGGGCCTAATTAGGTAAGGGTCAAAGAAAGAATTTTGGAAGAATGTCGGCCATGGACCTGTAGAAAGGAACAGGAAAACCACGAAAATAATTTTCAGGGTAGCCGAGGAGGGATTCGAACCCACGCCTTGAAGGCACGTGTTAACGTGTTAGCGCTCTCGGCCACCGTGGTTTGTAAAACAATAGTCTGGCTGCGTGGCTCAGGGGTAACGTTCTCGCTTGCTGAGCCCAAGGTTGCAGGTTCGAAACCTGGCGCAGTCAGCTGGCATTTGAGGGTGCGCAAATGCGAGGGAGCCGTGTCAGTAGATTTACTGGCACGTTAAAGATTCCCTTCGGGGCAAAATTCCGGCACCCCGGCGTCTCTAAAAGCCAGTGTAGTTAAAAGGGACGTAAACCAATAACATTATTATTATTGTAAAATAATAATAATAATAATAAATATTCAGCCAGCAGGGTAAAATCAGGAAGCTAACAAAGAAAGAACTGCTAAATTGCAAAGGGCATACACCATCACATGGAACAGATACAACAAAAGATGTATCTCAAAGAATGCAAAATTACGACACAACACAGTCATCAAGCCAGAGGCACTGTATGCATCCAAAACACTGATAATTGGGGGCAGGTCACAAATGAAAAACATCGAGAAACAAGACAGGAAAATTCTCAGAAAAATCCTAGGACCAAAGTTCGAAAATGGATTTGGATGAAAAAGAAACCACATGAAGATTTTCAATCCGCAGAAAAAAAATCACAGATACTATCAAAAAACGATGATTAAAATTCTGGGGACACCTTCACAGAATAGATAACGACAGGCTGACAAAGAGAATTCCAAATCTAGCGCTAACCCTGAAAATCCACAACAATTTGTTAACAGACGTGCATGAAGATCTACAAGAAATGGGTATTGCTGAGAAAACCATTCCAGATAGAGTAAAAGTTAGAAGCCTAGTAAACAAACATAAATTTGCAGAGAAACCTAAAAGGAACAAGAAGTTCCGTTAAGAACTATACAGCCTACTTTTCATGCCAATGATTATTCTACAGTATATGAACCTATCTAGAATAATGACGAAATTAAGTTGGTAATATCGAAATATCTAATTAGTTCAAAATATACCTGGTATAATGTAGCCTAATAGAGCACTACAGTTGGCAGCCCTGGTGACTGAATATATTCTTAGTTCCACCTCTTAAGGTACAGAATACAAAATTTGGTTGAAGTCCAATGGACGTTACATGCAGTTGGACACTGGATCTATCAGCACGCGTAAAAGCATGTTGCCAACAATACCATGCGTGTGCTGGTCAGAAATAATCTGAAATATTATGATATCTTGTTGTGCCAATTTTGGATGAAATCCATTTGTTAGTATAGAAGTTACATGTATTTTAAAATTTTACATATCAGCAGGCATAGAATCATGTTGGCAGCACTGCCTTGTATTAATTACTCCAAATTAATCTAGAATGTCAGGGGCTATACGTGTGCAAAGTATAGAGCTGTTGGCTTGCATACTTTCTGATATATTGATATTAGGGTAAAAAGAATATAGACAGCATTTATTAACAGTTGGCAGCCCTGATTGCTCTTAACAATACTTATAGTCATATCTGTTACGGTACACATAGCACATACGAAATTTGGTTGAAATCCAACTGATAGTATAGAAGTTACATGTATTTAAAAATTGGTACTATCAGCAGCCTTATAATCATGTTGGTAGACCTGACGTATTTAAGTTACTCCAAATTAATCTAAAATGTCAGAATATACGTGTGCATAGTTTAAAGCTGTTGGCTTGCATACTTTCTGATATATTGGTATTTGGATAAAAAAATACAGAGAGCAATTATTAACAGTTGGCAGCCCTGGTGGCTCTTAAGAATACGCTCAGTCATATCTGTTTATGTACGGATATTACATACAAAATTTGGTTGAAATCCGATTGATAGTGTAGAAGTTATATGCATTTAAACATTGGACTTATCAGAAGGCTTAAAATTATTTTGGCAACACTGTCATGGTTGGCCTCCTGGAAATTAAACTGAAATAGTCTTATCTACATGTGTGCCAATTTTGGAATAGCTCCCATGCATACCTTGGAAGATATCCAACATGGAGCTCAAATTTCTAGTTCGTTTTTTCAGCAGTTGGTAGCACTGACATCATTTTCAAATATGGACGTGAGCTATTCCGGTGCACATCTTTACTCATACTAAATTTGGTTTTGATTGTTGCAGCCGTTTAGGAGTTGATAGGGGGGACACACACACAGCCAGACAGACAGACAGACAGACAGACACACATTTTCCCGGATCGATCTCATAAGTCTACTTTTTCCTCATTTTTGCAAAATGTGAAAAGTAGGCTAAAAATACAGGCTGGACAGAAGCACGCAGAAAGGAACACAGTGAACGAATGAAGAGATATTGGGAAGAAAATAACAAGGATCATTGTGCAAAATAAGTTCAAGCGCGCTCCGTAGATGGGCATAACGATTAAAAAAAGAAATATAACGGAAATAATAATAATAATTTACCTGAAGCTTTCAATTCCTTATTTGAATGGACTCCTGATTTTTCGTCTCTCTTCATACCCACCGATTTGCTTACAGGCTCCACTCAGCAAAGAGTTTTATCATCACAAGGAAACACCATATCAGGATTTTTTAAAGTACAATTATTTCTCTATTTATGGGAATACAAACAGAAATATTTTTTAGATTTATGTCATTTTTCACAATTATTTTATAATATCAAATTAAAGCCCAGATATGTGACAGATATGTTTTTTTAAATATATTTTTGATGTGTAACATCTTTCCACTCGGTTGCTGGATATTTTTGTGGGAGTAATTTTGGAAAAGGGACGGACATGGGACGGAAACTATGAGCGCGCGCTGTGGCGGAGATTGGTACCACGACGTACTGTCCGACATGTGGCTATGTGGAATGTAAATCCCATACGGTTAACTTCAAGGTTTGGAAGCCCCATTAAAGACATTCCAACAATAAATCATCTTCAAATTGCCGTTCTTTGGTATGAAAATATTCATTATATCATAGTTGCTGAAAACAATTATGATTTATTAAATCTTCATACTCTTCTTCTTCTTCTTCAAGTGCCTCGTCCTCCGAGAAGATTGGCGATCAGTAGCATGATCTTCTGTTTGTCTATAGCTGTTCTAAACAGTGACACTGTATTAAGTCCAAACATCTGGCTTAAGTTCTTTAGCCAGGATATTCGTCTGCGTCCTGGACCCTTAATGCCATCAATCTTACCTTGGATAATTAATTGCAAGAGGTGGTATTTGTTGTTGCGCAAGAAATGATCAAATTTCCATACTTTTGCTGTATTCTTATTTAATGTACGCATTCGAGGTACTGTCTGACAACATACAGCCCTATCTGGAATGTGAATCGCATACGGTTTACTTCAAGGTTTGGAGGCCCCATTAAAGATATTCCTACAATAAATCATCTTCAAGTTGTCGTTCTTTGTTGTGAAAATATTTATTATATCATATTTGCTGAAAACAATCTGGCCAACATACTGCCCTAAGTGGAATGTAGATCGCACACGGTTTACTTCAAGGTTTGGAGGCCCCATTAAAGATATTCCTACAATAAATCATTGGTACCACGACGTACCTCGCGCATGGGCACCAGTCAGGATTAGGCACTGGAGTTTTACAAGTAGTTATTTCAATGACCAACAGAGTTCACTGTTAACAAGGGATTTGCGCTCCCGGAACACACATAGTAGGATAACATGTCGCATGTTACACATCATATTATGCGACTACTGTAAGGCTCGTATTTCTTTAAATTATTTATAAAAAATAATGGGTAAGGCCAAGTTAAAATGTTGTTTTCAAAAGCTTTGCTCCATTAGTTTTTTCTTTTCTACTTTGAAAAACTGAAGAAGTCCATATTGTGGCTGAAACTGGTAATTAATTAATAAATATTAATTTAAAAAAATTACTAAGGGTATTACATTTATTAAATACCTGTGGGTATTTCTTCTTAGAAGCTAATGTAAAAAAAACACGTATTTCCCTGAAGAATCAGTCCAATCACCCCAGTACGCCTAAATCAGCGGGGTTCAATTCAATGGTACACAGGGCTTTAAACATACCCATGTCGAAAGACAATTGAATCGGTTGGAGCTGAAACGCATTAAGTCAGTTTTCACATCTTTTCAGGAGACAGATAAAACGTCATCGATAGAACAGAACTTAACAAACACACTATATTAGTCATCTATGTTGTGAAGCAACAACTCAGGTTATATTTTGTTAGCGGAATATCAATTTTAATTTAATAAACATATTTTTCTAATCAATTTTGCGAACGTGACTTAATGCCTTTTAGCTCCGTGGTCACTTTAGTGTGGCATAAAGCCATCCAGAATGAATATTTCACATGTTATTTTATTTTAAAATGGATTTGTAACATAAAAACCACCTAAACGTTGCACAAATATAATTTACAATAGCACTGTAACACGCGGGAATCTTGCAGTGCTGCCAACATTAAGTACGGAATACGGCGCTGAAAGGCAGCAAGTCGTTGACTTAATGCTTTTCTCTTCTGAATGCACTACATGTAGCAGTGGTTTCTGGCTTGACCCCACAAAACAAATTGCTTTGTGATGGATTCTGCCTTGCCAGTGAGCCTCCATGCTTTTTCTCCTGATAAAAATGTATTTTATGTAGCGTAAACAAATGCTTTTCTCCTCTGATCCCACTACATGTAGCAGTGGTTTCTGGCTTAAACAGAAGGCTGACTTAATTCTTTCCTATGCCCTTCCAAGGCTCTTCGGTCAATACTGCAGAATACTAATTCTTTAATAAATGACCATTTTGAACTTCATGCTTTTCATTCCAACCGATTCAATTATAATAAAGATATCAGAATAATCAAGCAAATAGCAAAGGAAAACAACTTTCCGTCCAGCTAAATTGATCAAACTGTAGCCAGACATACAAATAAAGATAAAAAGATTCAAAATCCGGACAATAATGAGAAAGAATTCGCGCGTTTCAATTATGTGAACGCGAACACATATAACATCACTAATCTGTTTAAAAACCAAGGCATAAAAATAGCGTTTACAATGAATAACACAACGGGAAAGCATCTGCAAAATAGTAATCTAAATAAACAAGACCCGTATTGAAAGCCAGGGGTAGGCCTATATTCCATTACGTGCCAAGATACAGGTTATCAAGCAAATTACATCGGGCAGAGTGGAAGAAGAATGGATACACGTTACCATGAACATAGAAATGCGATAAAGTACGGGACACACTCGGCCGTATGCGAACACATGTGCGACACGGGACATCGTTTCACTAACATTGAAACCGACTTTAAAATAATTCATCACGAACCGAAAGGCAGAGAGTTCACCCCTCTTCACTCTACAAGAAAACACATCCCGTCGGAAACATGACACAACATAACAATGTAGCCAAGCTAGATATGGGATTAATAAGGAGAAAAATGTTATTTGGATCAGGATGTACGATGTATCTTTTTCTTCAATAAACCTAGGCCGGTATTCACGGCAGTATTAAAAGAGCCGGGACATTCTCATAGACCGGGCAGTGCTTATATGGCTACTAGCTTATGCGTGGCGAGAATCGAATCCACGGTCTTTAATAGTTGAAGATTATCCTGAATACAGTAACATACACCACATTTTAGAGTCTTGACTTGGCAACCCTCTACAGGTACACTTGCACCAGGAGCACACAATACTTAGGAATGCGGGGAGGGGGAACAGTCTGAAATAAACCCATAATTAGTAATTTAAGAGTAATGGAAGTTTATCTTTGATTTTTAATGTTTCAACTAGGGATAATTGTTTCTATTATGCTGGAGCAGTGCCAGAGTTAAAACTATGGAGATTGTCACGTGTAGCAGATTGCTGTTGAGGGCCTTTATGCCTTAGTGATCCAATGGAGTATTCTTAAGTTCCTTGGATTCAACGGACAACCTAACCTAATCATAATACTTTTTCGTTATCTTGCTAGAGAAAGAATGCTTTTCTAAAGAAAAGCAAATTGAAACTCGTGTCAAGACCAATAATTTGGAGACCTCCAGGAAACGGACATTGGTTATCTTATTCAGTGAGATCAACAGAATAACTTGTGAACTTTCTACTTATTAACTTCCAAAACGTGTGAAAGTGAAACTTCAACTTGTAAAACAAAGCATCCCGCTGAGATCATTCGCCTAAATAATGAGCTCGAGACTTAGAAGAATTGGATTATAAAGGCGGAAGACGAATTTCATTTCCCAACGGCTGAGAGGGCGGAAGAACCTAGCGGAGTCAACCACGAAAAATAAATGAATTCAGACTGTCAGTCTGATTTTAAAATCCAAGAGCGACTGTTCCCATATTGGGCGGCCTTTGGTCAGCGTCTGTCTCCATGTTAGGGGCGGCTGTAAATAATCCTCCTGAGTTAACAACATCGGTTGTAAAAATGGTGGCTCTAGAAGTCACCTCCAAAACTAAAAGAATTATCAATCATGGAGCGGTGTGATGTGAAACTATTCACCTCAGGTGGTCAATCCACAAGCAGACATTCGGATTCTGGGGAGTCTGCAATGTCACACAAAGACGAGTCGGAGCGTCTTGGAACTTCGAACACAATAAAATACAGGAAAATAAACTACCTAGCCACTTTTAATGCAAATTCACTTTTGAAAGTGGGGAAACTTAAGACTCTAACAGACACACTAAATGAACATAGAATTATCATAACGGCTGTGCAAGAGACCAGATTCCTTGATGAGAACAGCTTTGAATCGGGAGGATTCAGGATACTCAAGGGGAAACCAGGGGCCAGAGTAATGAAAAATGTTCCTCATCTTGGGACAGGATTCATAGTTGACAAGAAAATACTAGACTCCATCATAAACATCGAGTCCACCTCTGAAAGGCTATCCACACTCACGTTCAAGTCGACCAACAAAGTTTATACAATTGTGAATATTCATGCCCCTATAAACATCGACAACAAAAAGGATAAGGTAAAAGTAGAACTTTTCTGGGATAAATTAGACGATACGATCCAGAAGATCCCAGACAAAAATAACGTCATCCTTTTAGGGGATTTTAAAGCCCAAGTGGGGAGAGAAAAGAAGTTCAGGCATATAGTGGGATGCTACCCGGCACATAACAGAACGAACCAACATGGTGTCAGGCTCATTGAATTATGTCAGGCACATAACTTGGTCTTAAAATCGACTAGCTTTAAGAAACTGCCGAGAAAACAGAAAACATGGATATCACCTAATCCCCTCCTCGGAGAATTCCAGTTGGATCATGTTGCAATAAAGCGGAAGTTTCATAAGGAAATTCAAAATGTTAGGATTCTCCGAGGAGCTAACCTTGACTCAGACCACTACTTGTCAAAAGTTAAACTGAAGATTATTCCTAGGAGTAACTTTCAAAGGAACAACCGTATACGAAGAAGATATGATCCAAATAAAATTAAGGAGAACATGGAAGAATGGGACACATTAACCAGAGACCTAGAAGGCCGGAATACCAAGCGTAAGCAAGCAGCAACTAATCCATTACGGGGGAAATACATGGCATCGGTGCGGTCATAGGAGGCGAGCTCTCAATATTTTAGTTGCCATTTCTAACCTCTATTATTTTGACAACTTCCATTTCTTTTAAATTCATTATTATTTTAATAAAAATTGGGGATTATTTCAATAAATTATTTGCTTGAATTAGATAATGTTTCCATGCCGAATACGAGATATTACGTGATAGTGTTCTGTACACCTCTCAACCTGAGAAAGAGTTTCTCAGATGTGTTCTACCAAATATTATCTATTTAATTGTTCACAAGTGTTCTGCTTATGAACTGGCGCCCACATATATGTATATATAATCTAGTATCTATATTAATAATCACTCATCCAGTAATCATGGTCGTTAAATTAGGGGCACTAAGATATTTCTTTTGTCGCCACAACTGTGGGGACAACTATTAAATTACGATACAAGCCCAGCGAGACAACAGACCCTCACACACAGGAATTTCCAGTCAGTCGAGTGCAATAAGTGTCCAAATGAACTGCTCTCAACAGGACCGCGCAAGACCCTAACCATAAGTAGCCTGTACAATACAGTACAATCAGGGGGCATAATCATCCCTCCTTCACGCCACAACCCCCATAAGGAAACCAACAACAACAACCACACTGGTCTGGCGAACCAACTTTCACACATAAAGAAACATTGCCACACAAAGGTAAACACCGAGGCAGCAGCTAATCTAGGGCGCATCAACACACAGGTACGCTAACGCAGCTTGCGACACAGTGAAGATTACTTTAAATACAAGTGCCTCCAAGGAGTAAGGAGCTCTTGCCTGTGGAACTGCCGCCCGTCGTCATCGGCACCAAACTACAGACTAGGTGAGTGCTGCTCTTGGTTATTTCCTTCAGATTTTCCTCCCAACTCCACACCTAATTACTTTGTAATCGCCTCATTTCATCTCATTACATTTTGTTACACTTTGCGTCGCCAGAAGTTCACTTGCGACTTGCCACCCATCACCTTTGTGGGATTAAATCATTTTTGCACACTTAAACCGACTCCCTTGCATTTCTTGAACGGCCCTACTCAAACCCCAGACTCCTAGTTCGCTCCGAGCAAGCCCCTTTCCGCTACACCGCACACGTCGGCCAGCCGCCTGCAGTCGCTAGCGCAGAATTTCCAGCACTTGCTCACATAGACAAGGACGCGAGTCGGCCTTCCAATCTCGCTTACACGTCACATTCCCAATACAGCTACACTCACGTATTCGCCCTCTAGACCACTCATTGCCCCTGCACTAGACACCACCCTTATTCAAGCTACACCCCCGAGGGCAATACAATATTGTAAATATTTTCCCCCATATCTTCAAACATAGATTGTATAGCCTAAGTGTAATGGATCTGATGACGATCGCTTGACGATGGAAGCTGGTCATCCAAGTGTATTTATTAATCTCATGTAATTCTTTTGAGGATTGGGGAATCACCCATCTCATTTGGGTACAATCGTGTTGTCCGACTGAAAAGGGCCAAACATTTGCTTTAAATAGCCTGCATTCTATTGGTCTTTTCCATTTATAATCTCATAAAATGCGTAAACATTAACCATTATGAAAATGGTAATAATTAATATCCGTGCTGACTACTATCAGTCAACTATTTGATTCCAAACCGCCTCGTCAAACACTAAACAAGTAGTTCCGTGAAGAACTATACAGCCTATTTTCATATATCCTACTTATGTTAACTGCCACAATCAACATACAAAATTTCAGTTTAATTGCTGTAACAGATTCGTAGATATTGAGAACCGTCTAAATATTTCAGATGGTCGCCAGGTTGGATTTTTATTTTTGTACTATTACATTAAGATTATTGTGTACGTGTGGTATTCAAACTTCAATCGCATGATTAGACAACAAGAAGTAAAAACGAGATTTTAAAATTACGCACAGCAGCCATCTTGTGATAATGCAAACCATTGAAATAAATTAGATGCCAGTGGATCAACATTTGTATAAGCATTTAACGTGCAACGTTTCACGGCACTCGGATAGTTAATTCGCGAGGAACGTCCATTTAAATATTTATACTTCGCATCGCCGCCATGTTGGATTTGTGCTCACCAGGTTCCTGAAAGTCCTATAGGTGAACATTAAAAAATTCAGTTTGGTTGCTGTAAAAGATTCATAGATATTGAGAACCGTCTAAATATTTCGGGAGCTCACCATTTAGGAGTGTTATGTGTATCGGCCATAGAGTTATGTACCATTCAAGGACAATTATTGCCTAGGTTCATTATTCAAACTTTCACTTCGATCGCATGATTACGACACAAGAAATAAAAACTTAATTTTAAAATTTCGCACAGCCGCCATCTTGAGGTTATGTAAGCAATTGAATTAAATTAGATGGCAGTGCATTACAATCTGCAAAATCAATTACTGTACCACATTTCACTGCGCTCAGAGAGTTAAATCACGAGAAAAGTCTATTAAAATATTTTAAATTCGCTTGGTCGCCATGTTCGTTTCGTACTTTACAGGTTTATGAAATATACATAGGTATACCTGTATCAGTACCCTTTATCACCGTACAAAATTGCAGGGTGATATCTGTAATAGTTTCGGAGATATAGAATGTCAGTGAAATATTTCGCACAGCCGCCATTTTGAGGTTATGTAAACAATTGAACTAAATTAGACTCCAGTGCATTACAATGTGTATAAACATTTGCTGTACCAAGTTTCATTACATTTAGATAGTTAAATCGCGAGAAAAGTCTATTTAAATATCTCAACTTCGCTTGGCCGCCATGTTGGTTTTGTAGTCACCAGGCTATTGAAAGTCTCATAGGTGAACTTCTAGTAGTGCCCTTTATCACCGTACACAATTTCAGGGCGATATCGGTAATAGTTTCGGAGATATTGAATGCTAGTGAAATATTTCGCACAGCCGCCATGTTGGATTGGAGAGACGTAACAAAATTTGAAGGGCACGGTCGAGGTCGCCGGGAATAGTGCTATGAACTTCCCGAGTTTCATTGAAATCGCTCCAGCCGTTTCGATTTTATTAGGGGGGGGGGGGGACACACACACGAATCACACGCACACACACGCACACACACACACGCACACACACACACACGCACACACACACGGACAAAAGGTGATCTCATAAGCCTATTTTTTTTTTCAAAATTGAAAATAGGCTAAAAATGTAGTCTAATCACTGCTTATACGTACATGTTTCGGTGTAGGGCGGATTGAGTTAAAATAATCTTAAAACTAAGTTTACAAAGATAAAAGAGAAAATGGATAGTCTATCCTTACAAAACACTATTAGAAATTTAAATAAAAAGAAAGCTCACAAAAATAATTAGAAAAGATATCAATAAATACGAATAGAATGAATATGAATGTACCTTAAAGGACTGTTTGTTAATAAGTATTGTTCGATTACAGTGAATCGGACATCGTTGCTTTATGATTTATCTTCCAGTTATAGGCTAACATAATCCTTCAGTGTGGTTTAATATTATCGGACATAATATGACTATAAATCAACCTTAATGGATACGGCAGTCTGTTGATGTGGTCTAACCTTAAGATTTCCAGATGAAACTTACTTGTCAATTACTGTATGATGTTGTTACGATACTGTTAATAGATTGGTGAAAGATGTAAAATTTGGATGGTATAAAATGATCTAACCTTGAAATAAATCAGAAGATTCCTACTAGTTGGATCGTTCTGTTTAAATTAGCTGTCCAATTTGGTAATGGAGTACATAATCTTAATCCAAACTGACCATGTATTTTATATGTATAATTCGTACGAAACAATTTGGATATTGCCAAGCCAAAATATAATTTGAGAATAAAACAACCAATATTCATGAAACAGTGGGCAACAAATTGGAATATGCAAATGTAATAAATTGTGTCAATTTTTGAAGGCCTTTGTCTGGAGCGTTGCGCTCTATGAAAGTAAAACTTAGACTATTGGTGCAGCCGAAAAGAGGAGAATTAAAGCGTTTGAAATGTGATGTTACAGGAAAATGATTAAGATAAGATGGGTAGATAGGGTTACAAATGAAGAGGTATTAAGACGAGTGGGAGAGGAGAAATGATTCTGGCGACTGCTAATGAAGAGCAGAGATAGGTTGGTAAGACACTAACAGGACTAAGACACCTAGGAATAGGAAGCATAGGATGGAAGGGTCACGGACAAGTACTGTAGGGGTAGGCCAGGGTTAAAATATGTTAGACAGATTGCCTCGGATGTAGGGTGTGGAAGGTATGTAGAGATGAAACGATTAGCTCAGGACAGAGAGGCATGGAGTGCTGCATCAAACCAGTCAAAAGACTGAAGACTCAAATGACAACATATCATTACGAACCTGTGTTTCTGTAGTGACTGTAGTAGTGGGTGTAACTGTATTATTAGGGTCGGGAATGGGGTAGGTACCCCGGGACTTGAGATAAGGTGCTAACCCGGGTTAAATAAACGTTATCCGCATCCACCCCGCATCCGCACCGCATCCGCACGACTGTTATCCGCATCCACCCCATACCCGCCCCGCATCCGCCCCGCATCCGCACGACTGTTATCCGCATCCACCCCGTACCCGCCCCGCATCCACCCCGCATCCGCCCCGCATCCGCACGACTGTTATCCGCATCCACCCCGTACCCGCCCCGCATCCACCCCGCATCCGCCCCGCATCCGCACGACTGTTATCCGCATCCACCCCGTACCCGCCCCGCATCCACCCCGCATCCGCCCCGCATCCGCACGACTGTTATCCGCATCCACCCCATACCCGCCCCGCATCCACCCCACATCCGCCCCGCATTCACCCCACATCCGCCCTGCATCCGCCACGCATCCGCCCCGCATCCGCACGACTGTTATCCGCATCCACCCCATACCCGCCCCGCATCCACCCCATACCCGCCCCGCATCCACCCCACATCCGCCCCGCATCCACCCCGCATCCGCCCTGCATCCGCCACGCATCCGCCCCGCATCCGCACGACTGTTATCCGCATCCCCCCATACCCGCCCCGCATCCACCCCACATCCGCCCCGCATTCACCCCACATCCGCCCTGCGTCCGCCACGCATCCGCCCCGCATCCGCACGACTGTTATCCGCATCCACCCCATACCCGCCCCGCATCCACCCCATACCCGCCCCGCATCCACCCCACATCCGCCCCGCATCCACCCCGCAGCCACCCCACATCCGCCCCATACCCGCCCCGCATCCACCCCATACCCGCCACGCATTCACCCCACATCCGCCCCGCATCCACCCCGCATCCGCCCCATACCCGCCCCGCATCCGCACGACTGTTATCCGCATCCACTCCATACCCGCCCCGCAGCCGCCCCGCATCCACCCCATACCCGCCCCGCATCCACCCCACATCCGCCCCGCATCCACCCCGCAGCCACCCCACATCCGCCCCATACCCGCCCCGCATCCACCCCATACCCGCCACGCATTCACCCCACATCCGCCCCGCATCCACCCCGCATCCGCCCCATACCCGCCCCGCATCCGCACGACTGTTATCCGCATCCACTCCATACCCGCCCCGCAGCCGCCCTGCATCCGCCCCGTTTCCACCCCGCATCCACCCTGTATCCGCCCCGCATCCGCCCCGCATCCACCCTGTATCCGCCCCGCATCCGCCCCACATCCGCCCTGCATCCACCCCGCATCCACCCTGTATCCGCCCCGCATCCACCCCGCATCCGCCCCGCTTCCAGCCCGCATGCGCATCGCATCCTTACGTCTATTATCCGCATCCGCCCCGCATCCGCATGACTATTATCTTCATCAGCACATTTGTTATCCGAATCTACTGGCATTACAATAATATATTCAATTAGATAAAATATTAAAGCAACTCATTTTGTTTTGAGGAGAAAGTAGTTCCCTTAGACAATGTACTGTATGCCATGTGCTATGTTTAAAATGAAGGTTATACAGCCAGAATTGCAACCCTGTACAGTTCGGAGTGCTAATTGTGCTTAATGACATGATTTGAATGATATTAGCGTATTTCATTGTTAGTACGGTAGAAGGTTAGTATTTTAGTTAGTAGAATTGCTCTTTACTTATTCTGAAAGGGAGTAGCAGCCTTTCAGAATAAATCAATTCTTTACTAGTCTTATAGACGGTTAAGATATTGAAAATATAAGCCAAATAATGGCTACACTGCGTCCTGCTGCACGGCTGAAAGCAACGGGAAACTACAGCCGTATGCTATTCCCGAGGATATGCACCTCTCTATGCATAATTACATGTGATGATGGCCTCCTCCCTTGTAAAATTTCAATCCGGAGGTAAACTAGTCCCTCGTTCGGATCTCCGGGTGGGGACTACTCGAGAGGGGGTTAACATCACAGAAGTGACAAAGAGGAAATCTGACATTCTATGGATCGGAGCGTGGAATGTTAGAAGTCTGCTAGGAAGTGGAAGGTTAGAAAACTTAGAAAGGGAAATGGATAGGTTGAGGTTGGATTTGGTTGGGATTAGTGAAATGCGCTGGCAGGAAGAACATGACTTTTGGTCAGGAGACTATAGGGTCATTAGCACTAAATCAAACAATGGCCAAGCAGGGGTTGGCCTCATATTGAGTAGGAAACTTGGACAGCGGGTGGAATATTATGAACAATATAGTGAACGGATTATTGTAGCAAAAATCAATACTAAACCTACCTGCACCACAGTGGTACAAGTCTATATGCCTACCAGTCAAGCTGATGATGAGGATGTTGAAAAGGTCTACGAAGAAATAGACGAAATTCTGAGGTATATCAAGGGTGATGAAAATGTTATAGTAATGGGAGATTGGAATGCTGTGGTAGGAAAAGGGAGAGAAGGGAAGATAGTAGGAGATTTCGGATTAGGTGAAAAGAATGATCGAGGAAGCAGGCTGGTAGAATTCTGCACCGAGCATGAGTTGGTCATAGCTAACACCTTATTCAATAACCACAATAGAAGAATATACACATGGATGAGACCAGGAGATACAGGGCGTTACCAAATCGACTTCATTATGGTCAAGCTGAGGTTTCGAAACCAGATTTTGGATTGTAAAGCATATCCTGGTGCTGATATAAACTCTGACCACAATCTGGTTGTAATGAAATGCAGATTAAAGTTGAAGAAACTGAAGAAAAGTCAAAAGCCAAAAAGGTGGGCAATAGACAGACTGAAAGAGAAGGATGTAAACGAAAGATTCAAGAAGAGTATAATGGAAGGACTAATGAAAAACCCTAAACAAGCTTCAATTGCAGACGAATGGGCACTTTTAAAGAATGAAATAACAAAATCCGCAGAAGAAAACATTGGTAGGAAAGAAAGAATAGGTAGAAAACCGTGGATCACTCAGGATATACTAGAATTGATGGATGAAAGGCGGAAACACAAGAATGTAAGAGATGAGAAGGGGAAAGCAGAATACAGACGTCTGAGAAACGAGGTTAACAAGAAGTGCAAGGAAGCGAAAGAAGAATGGTTGAAAGAGAAATGTGCAGGTATAGAAAATTGTCTGAAATTAGGAAAAGTAGACACAGCTTATCGTAGGATTAAGAATACTTTTGGGGAAAAGAAGACTAAGTGCTGTAATATTAAGGACACAAATGGAAAGCCTCTAACAGATAGGGAAGAAAAGGTTGAGAGATGGAGAGCTTACATAGAGAGTTTGTATAAGGGAAAGGAGATTGAGAATCATGTAATGGAAAGGGAGGAGGAAATTGATGAGGATGCGAAAGGAGATTTAATATTGAGATCAGAATTTGATAGAGCTTTGGAAGACTTAAGCAGGAACAAAGCACCAGGCATAGATGATATACCGATTGAGTTGCTACGCTGCATAGGAGATGAAGGTCTGATCAGGTTATTTCACTTGGTGTGTAGGATTTATGAGACTGGTGAGGTATCCCCTGATTTCAAGAAGAATGTAATCATCCCTATACCAAAGAAAGTGGTGGGTAGATTATTGGCTGAGGAATAACCTAAACACCAAGGGAAGATGATAAAGAAAAGGAGGTGGGTTTCGGAATGGAGAAAAAGGATAGAAAAATAGGAGGAGAGTCCCACAAAAGTTATGAATTTAACTTTAAATGCACTTAGAGGCGGTTGCCACTGCAAATCCTTTCTCTGATACCTAAAGTGGGTAAGGACCTGGTTGAAGCTAACGGGAACCGCAGCTAGGACTTGGGCGGTTTGCAAGAGAATGGCTTTAGAGTATTCCCTCTCAAGCATGCATATGCGTACTATGGGGAAGGGTGATGGTCTGGCAAGACAGATAGTAACAGACTTATTGTAGATCTGTTCAAAGGAATTCTTTTTTGACCAAGTAATTCGAAGAGTACCAATAATTTGCATCGATTTTGATATTTCCAGTTTTCGAAGTTGAGGAGTTCCTAAAAAGCGACCAAGTGCTTCCAAGAAGGATTGTGATTAAAAAAATATATACCTTGGGGAGTAATTTTGGTAAGTGAACCAATAGTTGCATTTGGAAATGGCTAAGCTTTTACTCAGCAAGGAGCCGGCTAAAAGTTTAGACAAAGAGAAACACTTATCTTTTGGAAAACCAACCATAAGTTTTCGGAGAGGATCTCCACAAGCAGGTAGCTGGCGTAGCGAGCTGTACTTGCCTTACTGGCCAGTTAGAATTAGCTATTAAAGCTAAGAGAAACTTTAACGAGATTACCACTAAGAGTTCTTGCTCAAATGCAACGAGTGGTGAAAGCCCTACCAATAGATTTAATGGCATTGAGTAGGAAGAGCCAAGGAAGACAGGATCTTGCCTAACCGTTGTATTAGAGAAATGATGAGTCGAAAAGGAAAGTTTGAATTTATTTATCAATGCAAAAAAGTCTAATAAATTTGACAAGTATATAGTTTCAATTTTTAGTAACAATTTGGGGTTGCAGACCTCCTAACATTTAAAGTTTGCTCCAGGCAATTAGCAATTTATTAGGTTTCAAACCTTTATAAAATCCTAGCAAGGATTTAAAATAGCGAAAATAAAAATTCAAAAATTAAAAACAATTAAGGTGATTAAAGTTTAACAATAAAATAGAGTACAAGGTGTGTACTATAAGAAATTTCTGAGAAAACATTCTAGAGAAAGTAACCACTTCGAAAATAACAATAAGAAAAACATGAAGAATAAGATAGAAGTTCCTATAACTTCTTATATTTGTGCAGAATTACTTTTATTACAATTATACAAAAGAGGGCAGGTCACTTACTGTGAAACCTGAAGAGAAAGTCAAAAGGAAGGTTCTAGACTTCCTATGTTTAATTAGGAATCACGAGACTAATGGGGCAAGTTTCCCTTTCGTGAAACCTAGAAATAACTCACTCCTGGGTTGAAAGAATTGTATTCCCTGATTATAAGGGAGAAACAATGTAAGCTTGAACCGAGTATGAAACACGTGGTTATGCAGAAATTAATTAATGAGATATAAGCAAAGGTGGGAGGGCACGTCTTTAGAGTGACACCTCATTGCAATGGACCTTAAAGTAACAATTTTATTAACATGGTTTGTTAGTAGAAGGTTTAGGAAAGATCAATTGGGATTTAGGATAAATGTTCATGGCCTTATTTATGGTAATCGGACGATCGCGACGCGGTAGAAACGTTGAACAAGCACTAGTTCTCACTATAGTTTGTTGAATGGATGAAAAGTTCACTGTAGTAACACGAAAGTTTATGGGAAAGAAAGTTATTGCAATGATGAAAAATAACTGGTTGCACTAGGTAGGCGAGAGTCTATTGCTTGAGAAAGTTGTGAATTACAATTAAATGCGCCATAGAACATTCCAACGATGGAAGAAAATTTAGCTATTGCAGTAATTTATAAGGAAGATTCCTCATTTTAAAATAGTATTCCCACAAGTGAGTGAAAAATACATGACGGCAAGACTTGTAGATAGAGTACAGAATCTGGAAGGTTCCAGAACAATCCTAATAGGAGAATGGGGCCAAAGTTAATCCAGCGGTGGAACGAGCTTAATATCTTATGGACACCGGGTATTAGATAATATCCCACGTTCTGAGAAGCTCTCTCATATAAATAGCTTAAGAAAAGCTACTTTCTTTTAAGGTTGGCTTAGACAGACAAAAGCCCAACATGGCAAATCCCGCGAAGAATGATTACCGCCCCAAATAAGTAATCTCAGGCTGTCTATAAAATGATCAATAAAAGCATGTAGATAATAAAACTGATGAAGATGAGGTTAAAACCTTAAGTCTGTACTTATCTTGGTTGCATGTCGAAGGTGAAGTTCCCTTTGACGAATACTTAATGTGCCAACATGGCGTAGAATGTAGAGAGTGCCTCTTGGTTTGAGGAGACTGGCTCTAGTTGAGCCTTGACTGACCGAGTCAACTGCCGACTTACAAGTGAGACCCACTCAGCGAAGCGCGGAGGGTCCAAGGAAGGGAAAAGAGTGGGGGTAGGAGACAAAAGGAGAACATATAAGCATGACCAATATTGTAAACTTAAATTCTCTTGAGGAAACGGTCTTCAAAGAGTTGATAACAGGCGATACTAGCGCAGCATGGTGAGTGAAAAAGTAGACGAAGTTCTCTTGATCAAGGAGATGATAGTCTGGCGATGGTGACGAGATCTGATGGCCAAATGGAAAAGGAAGTCCTCTTGCACCAGGAAGAATTGAGGAGCTTCAGAGATTCGCTGCTAGATGACACTAGGTGGGTCATGGAAGATATATATCTAGAACAGACCCACAAAGACATAAGAGACATGACCATCAAAGAGAAAATAGAAGATCACTGTTGGTGTTTGATAAAGAGGAAGGAATGAACAGGCAAAAGCATTAAAAATTATATTTTCTCGTAACGTGTATTCCAAGAATACACCAAGTGGGTGCTGACAGATGTGAAGATTACCGTACAATCAGCTTGATTACTCATGCTTCAAAGATCCTGTCTAGGATAATTTACAAGAGGATTGAAAGCCAGGTAGAAACGGAGTTGGGTGAAGACCAGTTCGGTTTCAGGAGAAATGTAGGAACAAGGGAAGCTGTACTAAGTCTTAGGCTGATTTTGGAAGGTAGAATAAGGAAAGATAAGAGAACGTTCATGGCTTTTGTAGACTTAGAAAAGGCTTTTGATAACGTTGATTGGACTAAATTGTTTGACATTTTGAAATCGATTGGAATAAAGTACAGGGATAGGAGGGTGATATACAATCTATACAGAAACCAGACAGCAGTCATTCGAGTTGAAGGACATGAAAGAGAAGCTGGTATTCAGAAAGGTGTAAGGCAAGGCTGCAACTTATCACCCATACTTTTCAATCTTTACATTGAACAAGCAATGAAGGAAATTAGAGAAAAAATTAAAGTGGGAGTGAAGATTCAAGGAGAAATAATTTCAACTCTGAGATTTGCTGATGACATAGTCATCTTGGCCGACAAGCCTGAGGATTTGAATTAGTTTTTGAATGGTATGGACTCCGTCTTACGGAAAGAATTCATGATGAAAATTAATAAATGTAAAACAAAAATACTGGAATGCAGCCGAAATAAATCAGAAACTTCTATGGAGATCAAATTGACAGGTGAAAAGCTGAAGGAAGTAGGAGACTTCTGTTACTTAGGAAGCAGAATAACCAGTGATGGACGAAGCAAAGAGGATATAAAAAGTAGGTTGGTTCAGGCAAAGAAAGCATTTCTACAAAAAAGGAATCTGCTGACATCGAATATTGATTTAGGTATTAGGAAGTCTTTTTTGAAAGCCTATGTCTGGAGCGTGGCGCTCTATGGAAGTGAAACTTGGACTATTGGTGCAGCAGAAAAGAGGAGAATAGAAGCATTTGAAATGTGGTGTTACAGGAGAATGATGAAGATCAGATGGGTAGATAGGGTTACAAACAAAGAGGTATTAAGACGAGTGGGAGAGGAGAGATGTTTCTGGCGACTGCTAATGAAGAGAAGAGATAGGTTGGTAGGACACTTACTAAGACACCCAGGAATAGCAAGATTAGTTATGGAAGGAAGGGTCGAGGACAAGAACTGTAGGGGTAGACCAAGGTTAGAATATGTTAAACAAATTGCCTCAGATGTAGGGTGTGGTAGCTATGTAGAGATGAAACGATTAGCTCAGGACAGGGAGGTATGGAGAGCTGCATCAAACCAGTCAAAAGACTGAAGACTCAAACAACAACAACAGCGTAAATCATCATCTTACATTTGTCATGAAAAAAGAACATAACGGAAAAAATATCATCATCATCATCTTGTACAGTTTCCAGACACAGGCTGGGTCTGTTTGGAACATAAGCCTCGCCACTTAGTCCTTTCTTCCCACCAACTCTCCGCTGTCACTCTGGTCCAGTCCTCGCCTCTCTTCTTGACACATTCCTCCACTCCTTTCAGCCATCTATCTCTTGGTCTTCCCCTTGGTCGTTTCTTCTGCATCTGCATCTCATGTATCCTCTTGAGAATCTTCTTCTCATCCATTCTCTTTAAGTGTCCATACCACCTCAGTCTTGATGTCTCAATCCTACCTTGCAAGGGCTCCTCTTTCACCATTTCCCTGACCTTTTCATTCCTCACTCTGTCTCTCCTTGTTACTCCGATCCTACATCGCAGGAACTTCATTTCACCTGCCTGTATTCTGCTTATGTCTCTTTTCTTCATTGTCCACGTTTCTGAAGCATAAGTCAGTATCGTGATATAGTAGCTTCTGTATAACACTTCCTTGCTTTTTTGTGGGACATCTTTATTCCACACTAAGCTCCTAATGCTTCTCAGAAATGCTTCTGCCTGTCTGCCACGTTCTGTAATCTCTTTGTCATTTCTCCCATTTTCCTCCACTATACTTCCCAAGTACTTGAGACTTTCCACCTTCTTCAGCTGTCCACCTCCAAGTGTTATCCCACTCATTGGTCTGTCCTTTTTCCTAGTTGTTAACAGGATCTCACATTTACTGATGTTGAACTTCCATCCGTACTCTCCCACTGTTTCTTCCCAAGCCTTCAGTTGCTCCTGAATTTCCTCCTCCTTGTTTCCCCAGACAATGAGATCATCTGCAAACACCATTGCTTTCATCTTATCTTCTCCTATCTTTCCTGCTATCCGTGTCATTACCTCGTCCATAACCACAATAAAGAGAAGGGGTGACAGCGCACTACCCTGTATCAGGCCACTCATTTGTCTGAACCAGTCTGTTCTTTCCCCTCCAACTTTCACACAACTCACACTTCCACAATACATCTCCTTCACTCTGCCTACAGTCCCTTTTCCCACTCCCATATTTTCCATTGCTTTCCAAACCTTCTCCCTACACACACTCTCATAGGCCTTTTCGATGTCCAGGAAGGCCATCAACAGATCCTCTCCAAATTCGTAGTGGTGTTCCTGGAGCTGTCTCACTGAAAATATGAGATCCACTGTTGATCTCCCAGGTCTGAATCCATACTGCTCCTCTCTCAATTTTCTCTCCACTTTGGCTCGTATTCTACTTTCTAACATCTTTTCATATATCTTGGCACAGTGAGGTATGGGTGTGACTCCCCTGTAATTTCTGCACTCCTTTCTGCTTCCTTTCTTAAATATTGGGACAATTAATCCTTTCTTCCAATCTTCTGGGGTCTTTTTCTCCTTCCATATCACCCTCATCTCACGGTACAGCCACTGTTTCCCAACCTCCCCTGCTGCCTTCACCATTTCAACACTCATTTCATCCACACCCGGTGCCCTTCCTCCTTTCATCTTGTCTATAGCCATCTCCAGTTCTCTCCATTTCAGGTCCTTTTCCATTCCTGTGTTGTCTTCTCCATCTTCCAATACATTGTCTTCCTCCCTATGACCATTTGGATTCAGCAAATCCTCAAAGTACTCTTTCCACACTGTCTTGAGTGTTTCTTTGTTGTGTACCTCATTTCCGTTTTTGTCCATCATTACCACATCCTCTCGCAGACCTCTTCTCTTACATTTCACCATCCCATAAAGTACTTTCTTATTTTCTCTGCTGCCTTCCTCCATCATCTCTGTCCACTTTACCATCCACTTCTTCCTCTCCTCTGCGACAATCTTGTTTGCTTCTTTCTTCTTTATCTTATAATCTTCCCTTGCCAGATCAGTTCTTTCCTGGAACCACACTCTGAAAGCCTTGTTCTTCCTTCCCACAGCTTCTTTTACTCTCTCATTCCACCATGGTGTCTCTTTACACCGCTTTCTGTTGATTGATCTTCCACATACTGCCACTGCAGCTTCCACCATTGTGTTCTTGAATTGCTTCCATTCCTCTTCCCCTATTTTAGGATTGTCTGTTGGCATCCTTTCCCTTATTATCTTCTGGAATTCTTCCTTGACTTCCTTTTCCTTGAGTTTCCATACTTTGATTCTCCTTTCCTGGTACTCTGTCCTCTTGCTATCCTTAACAACTCCCAGGTTCATTACAAGTATTCTATGGTCACTATCTAGGGCCTCTGATGATATTACCTTTATATCTCTGACACTTCTCTTCATTTCCCAGTCGTACAGCATGTAATCTACCAAAGTTTTCTTTGTTAAATCACTGCTGTACCACGTTACCTTGTGGCTTTCTTTCTTCCGGAACCAGGAGTTGCCAACCACTAAACCGTTTCTCTTGCAAAAATCCAGCAACTTTCTCCCTTGTTCATTCCTGCTACCCCATCCTTCTGCTCCCAATACATTTTCATATCCTTGCCTTTCACTTCCTACATGTGCATTCAAATCTCCCATGACAATGATGCTCTGACCATTCAACTGCTGTTGTAGCTCCTCCTCAAAGTCTTCCTTCTCTTGAGCTGTACATCCAACTTGAGGGGCATATACCTGGACTATCTCCAGGCTTCTTCCCTTTACAGTTACTCTGATCTTCATGATCCTGTCACTTATTCCCTTTACATTTTCCTTCATTCCATCTCTCACAACTACTCCTACTCCGCTCCACCTTCCTTTACTGTTCCCACTCCAGTACAACCGGTACCCTTTCCTCAGTTCTCTGCGACCTTCTCCTTTCCATCTTGTTTCTGCCAAGCCCAGTATATCCAGTTTTCTTCTCCCCATCACATCTACAATCTCCTCCACCTTTCCTGTCAGTGTCTGTATGTTTAATGTCCCAACTGATAGTCCATTAGCATATCCGGGTCGTCGTCGTTTGCATCCGTCCTTTCCGAGGCCTGTTCCTGTTTTGAAAGCAAATATGATATCCACTACTGGCTTGCTAGGCCTATCGTAGCTTCACCAGAGCCCCGTCAGCCGTCAATTTTGAGGGTTCCCATAGAGCCTTCACAGCTACCGCAGCGGTCCCGGGGCACACAAAGTCCCCACTGTACTTCACCCCTACAGGCAATCCCCTACTTCATGCCGTTGCCCGTCTCCCACCACGTGGAGGAGGGGTTGGACTTGTGGGAAAAAACATGATATGTCATAAACATCCTAGTCTTAGTATTGATATTCAACAAGTTCGGATTGTATTCTAAAAACTATCCGCAACTTATCCGCTATTCACACAGCCACGCAAACTATATCCGCATGGCGAAATATTTTGCGGATATCCGCGGTTTTATCCGCTTGCCACGGTGGATGAGTGGTCAACGTCCACCCCAACGTCTACTAACCCCAAGCTTGCAGGTTCGCTCCTGGCAGTGGTAAATGAATTTTTGAAAGGCGGCAAAAATTACGACACCATGTCATACGATGTTGGCATGTCAAAGAACCCATTTGAATACAGTAGGCCGTGTTCATAATGGCAAAATTAATCTCGGGATTTTCCGCCAACACAAAGTTCCTAATTTCTCTACTAGAAAGCACTATAGCCTAGTGTTCAAGGAGCTTAGATATCTAACCTCCTTGACTTTCATAGTGCTTCAAGGAACAACGAAATTCGACATGCAAGCTACCCTTTGGGTGTAAATAACAAAGATTCACCCGGCACCCGATGCCATACGATATTATTATTTTTATTATTATTATTATTATTATTATTATTATTATTATTATTATTATTGTTATTTCTACATTCATTTCACCACGTAAGTGGGACATATCAACATATCGTCGGCTTGTTTGCAAGACGGTATGGCTAATTCTCTTAAGGTGGCACATTGAGAAACGAGCGAACAATGGAACAGGTCTCCAAGATGACGGCCTTCTGCATGGTGATATGTAGACCAGGATGTACTCCCAATATTTGTAGATTACGAGCCAATAATTTGGGGATGATGCCGGTAGAAGATATTACTATGGGCAGAACCACTACACTTTCCTGTCTCCACATTTGCCGTATTTCCTCAGCCAAGGGCAGATATTTGGTTATCTTATCACAGCAGGTTTGTTGCAGATTATGGGAATTGGGCACTGCAATATCAATTAGGAAGGTTCTCTTCTGCACCTTTTCCACAAGAACGATATCTGGCCGGTTTGCTGGTATGGTTTTATCATAATAACTGATCGGTCCCATAACAACTTGTGACTAGGATTTTCCAAAACCGCGTCAGGAACATACTGATAGTAAGGCAAAATATTATCAGATAATAAGTGCTTTTGAGCAAGGTGTATATGCATTATTTTGGCCACTTGGTCGTGCCTTTTCATGTAATCAGTACGACAGATTGCTTGGCAGCCTTCTGTGATATGTTGAATTGTTTCCGGTTCTAGTTGGCATCTTCTGCATTTATCATCCTGAATATTTGCCTTAACTATATATTTGAGATAGTTTTTGGTAGCCACAACTTGATCCTGGATTGTAACTATGAATCCTTCAGTCTCAGTGAACAGGTCCGCATGAGTCAACCAGCTGTTCGACGCATCAATGTCGACATGTTTCTGGTTGAGATCATACGGATGACGACCGTGCAGAGCTTTCTGCGTCCACTGCTGAAGCTTGATGGCAGAACATTCCTCATCAGTGGCTAACTGTATATCCCTTACGTGAAGAAGATCCAGCGGTGTGCACTTGTCATCTGCCTTCACAGCGGCTTGATGTATGGGAGAGTCATGTCTGTCCAGAAAATATCTCTGAAGGTTCCTCACTTGCCTTACATGCAATTGGATAATGTCCGTGAGCCCTCGTCCACCTTTTTGACGCGGGATTGTCAATCGCTCAACAGCTGAGTTAGGGTAGAGACATCTGTGTTTTGTTAGGATGGTACGTGTCCTAATTAGGATGTTCTCCAAGTCAGTCTGCGTCCATTTGATAATACCGAAAGTGTATGTCAGAGCAGGAATAGCATGGGTATTAATAGCCTTAAAGGTGTTCTTTCCATTCAACTTTGATTATTATTATTATTATTATTATTATTATTATTATTATTATTATTATTATTATTATTATTATTATTATTTATCCGCGGATATCCGCATCCACCCAGGGCTTTAGCGATGGACATTGAGCTTGGCGCTGAAGATCGCTCCTCGGTGGACCACACTGGTTTGAACTAACAGCTTGGCGAGGCTGTGCATGTTGTTATTTTGGTGATACACTTGCCAGATGTTGCAGGTTCACTGTAGGGCCAACGAGGCTATTCTTATCCCGACTGCTTAGTCCAAGTAATGAACTTCATCAATGTATCCAGTTCTAACAGCTGTAAACGGGCCCACTTCACTTCTTCATGCTAACCCGACGTTCATAATGTCACAAACCACTAGAAACAAAACACATTTGGGGTAAATGATCTCAATATTCCAGCCCTTAAAGAAAATAATCACCACCACTAAGATAATTGAAAAATTAACGGGAAATTGACCTTTGGAGCGGTCATCTGTCGAGTAAAAATCGTCCAAGATTCTAAAAACAAAATGCAAAACGAAAAAATCCCATGTTGGGTTCGACTATGGGACACAGATGGTGCTGGTGATGTCTGCGAGATTATGGCCATCTCTGCAAAATACAGGAAATTTCCTCTTAACGCCCACTTCATCTAAGAGTCGGAAATGAGTCCTGCTCGCAGTTGTGCAGTCGTCCAATAATGAGGGAAAGCAGCAGATCCGGGTTCGAAACCCGACTGAGATCTCATTTTGAAGTGTCAGTCACGGCAAATTAAACACTTGTTTTGTGCAACAATGTTAGTCATATTGTTAATCTCATCAAACCTCGAGTTAAATCATGCACCACGACCTCCATGGGAGGCTGCTGCAAATCAGGGTTCGAATACCGATGCTGTCAGCGACTATGTCCAGGAAGTGATGCCCCCTGGTTTCTTAATTACAGCAGGGTTTAAACACCCCCCACCCTACCCACCATCACTACCACGGATAACGTAAACTGTATTTGACATATTGCTATGTTTTTACTCACACCCTAGCTAATGATAGTAATAGGATATATTGTATATGCTTCAGCGCTGTCAGGAAACCATAGAAGTGTCTGACCCATACAATGAAAGGATTACATCTAGAGGTCGCAACTGCACGTGCGAAGTCCTTAAGTGTCGCTTGTGTTCCAATTTGGGTTAAGTTGAAATGCCTTGTTCGCACTATTCGAAGGTCTACTTACAGTGTAAAACCTTAAACCAGGAATGGTGACCCTTCCCCATATATTGTCCACTTTGTGCCGTAGTGACTAGCATTCTGGGCTGTTGGGGTTTGATTCCCGGCTCTGCCAATAAATTTAACTCAGGTTTGAGGCTGGAACGAGTTTCACTCAACATCGTGAGACGATGTGGGTTCGATTACTAGCTCAGCCATCCTAGAAAGTGGATTTCCGTGTTTTCCCCCCACTTTTACTCCAGGCGAATACTGGGATTGTACCTGCATTAAAGCCACAGTCACCTCCTACCCAAATGCTAGCTCCAATTACAAATTCACACACTACAGCAGTACAAGCAACACAGTGACGTATTTTTATGATTTTTTTTCTCATAGAGAAACAAGTAGTTCCGTGAAGAACTATACAGCCTATTTTCATATATCCTACTTATGTTAATTGCCTTTATCAACATTCAAAATTTCAGTTTGATTGCTGTGATGGATTCGAAGATATTGAGAACATTCTAAATATTTCGGATGGTCGCCATGTTGGAATTTTATGTAGGTCTTAGAGTTATGTTCTACTACATGAATATTATTGTGTAGGTGTAGTATTCAAACTTCAATCGCATGATTAGGACACAAGAAATGAAAACTAGATTTTAAAATTTCGCACAGCTGCCATTTTGTGGTTATGAAATCAATTGAAATAAATTAGATTCCAGTGGATTAAGATTTGTATAAGCATTTACCAAATCTAGTTTTACTGCGCTCGGATGCTTAAATCGCGAGAAACGTCCATTTAAATATTTATATTTCGCAAGACGCCATCTTGGATTTGTACTCACCAGGTTATTGAAAGTCCCATAGGTGAGCTTATGTACATAGCCTCTATCAACATTCAAAATTTCAGTTTGATTGCTACCATAGATTAATAGATATTGAGAACCGTCTAAATATATCGGATGGTCACCATGTTGGATTATTATATATATAGGCCATAGAGTTATGTACTATTAGATGACGATTTTGGCGTAGGTTCATTATTCAAACGTTCACTTCGATCGCATGATTAATACACAAGAAATAAAAACTTAATTTTAAAATTGCGCACAGCCGCCATCTTGAGGTTATGTGAACAATTGAACTAAATTAGATACCAGTGCATCACAATGAGTATAAACATTTACTGTACCATATTTCACTGCTTTCATATGGTTAAATTGCGAGAAAAGTCTATTAAAATGTTTCACCTTCGCTTGGCCGCCATATTCGTTTTGTATTTTACAGTTTATTAGCAGTCTCATAGGTTAACTTCCTGTAGTAGGCCTACCCTTTATCACCGTAGAAAATTTCAGGGTGATATCAGTAATAATTTCGGGAATATAGAATGCCAGTGAAATATTTCGCACAGTCGCCATCTTGAGGTTATGTAGACAATTGAACTAAATTAGATCCCAGTGCATTACAATGTGTATAAACATTTGCGGTACCAAACGTCATTGCGTTTGGAGGGTTAATTCGCTAGAAAAGTTTGTTTAAATGTTTGAAATTCGCTTGGCCACCATGTTCGTATTGTAGGTTTTTGAAAGTCTCATAGGTGAACTTCTAGTAGTGCCTTTTATCAGCGTACAAAATTTCAGGGTGTAATCATCAATAGTTTCGAAGATATAAAATGCCGATTAAATATTTCGCACAGCCACCGTGTTGGATTGGTGAGACGTAATAAAATTAGAAGGGTACGATCGGAGTCGGACAAAATAGTATTATGACCTTACCAAGCTTCATTGAAATCGCTCCAGCAGTTTAGAAGTTATTAGGGGACACACACACACACATATTTATGATTTGAATGAAAATAATGTTGAATTTTTCAAGTGATCGGTATCTTTTGCCGGTCAGTGTATTTCAATCCCATGCTGATTTTTCTCAAATTCACTCTATTTCCTCCTACTCTATCCATGTGTCTTTCCAAGTACAGCGTTATCAATTCTAACCTACAAATTTTGGCTTTACACAAGTGTAGTTAGTGGAAGGTTCCTTTTCATGCCATAAGTCTATGACATGGGACCGTCGGCTTTACTTCCCTTCCAAAGGAAGGCATACTGAGGGATTTTAACGCTCTTAAAAATGCGACGACTTCGGCCGGGTTTGAACCCGCGACCTTGGGCATAGAAGCTCAGCATGCTACCAACTACGCCACCGAAGCCGCCTCAAATAACAAGGGCTAGGATTCTGCTGACCAGTGAATTAACCAATGATGCCCTAAGGGCTCGGTCAAACAGGACGCGGGCTGACAGCACGGACTGGGGTGGTCAAACTGAATACGGACAAGTCATGGCGTTCCAGTGTGAAAGTAATCGCGAACAAGTGCATATCAGTGTTTTCTGTTCGTGGTGTTAATTCAACATGTCCAGCAGTTCCTCGGACGAAGAAGAATTACTTCTTCTGTTCACTTTGAGTCAAGCTAGACGAAAAAGAAAATGGGTGAATGATACTAATGAAAAAAGACGGGAGTTGGGCGTGTATCACAAACTATGGTGGGAGTTGAGGTCATTTCCAGACCGTATTTTCGATAATTTTCGAATGACTGTAGAACGCACTCGCGCACAAGGTCAATTAACATCTCAGTTTCGTCGGCCATGCTTCCAGCCCGCGCGCGGACTTTGTGGAAAATCACAACGGCTCACTTGTCCGCCGCGAACTAGATTGGTCCGCCGCGGTAGACCGCCTTCTGTTTAACCAGGATGAAGCAATATTACACGATACAGAGTTCGCAGCGGTCGGGCGGGCGGGTTAGCGCGGGCTGACCGCTTCCTGTTTGACCGAGCCTATAACCAAACTTCACAAATGGTCGTTAAAATGACCTAAAATATTTGTTTCATTGTATTGAATATGTTCAAGATTGGGTAACTTACAATTACAGTTACTGTTATTAGATGGTTTTCAGTCGATCAACATAACTGTGCCCAAATTAGGCTACACTCGACGGTGAATTACAATTAATTTTGCAGAGCCTGAAATAAATTATTGGAATTGTTTATACTTAATAAAATATTTCTCTCTCGAAAAAAAGGAGGGGTGGGAGAGAGGGGCTAAATTATATGGCTAGTTCGTTCGTCAAGCGAACATCGTCAGGTCCTAATCAATTTAGGTTTAGTAGATATGTATATTGAGATCGTCAAGGTTGGAGTTGTCACGACAGCCAACAACCGCAATGACTTCCCTAACATCTCACCCATCGGACACATAATTTAATTGCCGTGAGGATCAGGTGAACTTCCAAATAGGCTAAAGCGGCACGAGAGTCCGTAGTCCACAGAGATCGTGGTACATGGTGACGATGGTCATAGACTGCCTAAGGAAAGGTTCACCTTAAAAACTAGACTGAGAAAATAAACATCCAGACTTATGTAAAACACCGTGAAAATTTATTGATAAAATTCACAAGCCCCTAGCCTAGTTCGGAGGGTTACAATCGGCTAGTCCGCAAGCTAATAAACAAACAAAAATAAAGAGCAGGTCCCTACCTGAGAAGTTACGGAAAACCCTCGCGAAAGATCTAACTCACAATAATAAAGCAACAACAGCAACGCTAGGAAAATGGTACGACGCAAGTCCCTAGGTCAATTTACAAGATCAAGCTAATATCAGAATTTACATTTAACAGGGTAGCAAAACAAATCTAAGTCAGGATGATACCATTTCCACATTTACATTTAACGTTAGTTCATCTAGCTAAGTCATATCAGTTAATAACAAAGTTTACGGCGATGACGTCTGTAATAGAAAACAATTACATTGAAAAGCTAAGTGTACAGCCATGTAAAAAAACCATTTAATTATGATTAGTAACTATGTGCTAACAGCACACAATAAGGTAACATGTAGGATTTATACACTTGTACATCATAAATAAGTAATGAAATAAACACAGTAGTTTTATTAAGATGCCTGCCTGCACCTTGGTTTACTCTTTGTAAGCCATAGTCATCTAATATGTGTGTGGTTACGGTGACGACTGCGTAGTTAAGACTACGTCTAACATCGCATGGCCTGCGCTCCACAAGCTACAAACTCAAGGTTCGTGCATGCTTCAGGTCGCTTCAATAGTGTCAGCTGTCCTTGTCATTTCCACAAAAGGAAATTACCTTCATCTGCACGGCTATGTCATCATTTCCAAATGCAAAAGAACAAAGTTAGATAGAAAGAATTCGTTAGTTAGCTTTTGCTTTACCAAATTATGCGTTTTATTATTAAGATGTCGGTTTAGGTTTATCGTTGGTTTATGGCGAATAATATTGACAATAGCCTGGGCACGGAGTGTCTTCACTGAGATCATTCTCCACCAAAAAGCCTCGACTCAACAGTCGGAATATAATCAACTAGCAATAACAACTCGGACACACAATAACACAAGTTACCAGCGGCGCAAAGCTCGCGTTCAATAACTCTGGGACGGGCCTGCACACTACAGTTACCCTCCAATAACATCTAGTCAACGGGAACAATCCCGGACAAGGCATACTCAAAATACCTTCATACAATAACTTCCTGCTATAACAGGGTAGCCTTCAACTTATTATAGAAAACCTGACATAACTGTACACGTCAACCGACGGCACACGCAGCAGTGTGTTTAACTAACAAAAAACAATCTATAAAACATGTGATCAGATACAGGAATGGACACTGAGTTCCATAAGCTAAGTTGCAATGAAAGGAAATGCGAATACAAATCGTACTCTGTCTTCTGTCAAAGTAGTTTCGTCTCACAATATAACAGGCGTGCTTTCAAGGGCACTGGGTCTCAAACCAGTTTATGTGTCGCTAGCAGGTTTCAACATTCCTGCGCTTCACTGACACACCACATTGACTCTCCAAGGCCGGCGATTTAAACAAATATAACTATACGTCTGGCCTCTCAATAAAAAACTTTACCTTGGGTTAAAAACCTCGAAGAATACGTGTATAAAAACACGCTATAAATCTGAATACAATAATACAATTCCGCCTTCCAAACCAAAGACGTCTAAAGGATAGTAATGTTACTATTACTGGAGCTCTTTGCTCTCAAAAATATAATTCAGCAGTTGCTTGTACAACATCAAATAAAACGTGCCTTCTCATGACACTAACAAAATAATAATTGTGACGCAGATTTCACACTCTAGATCTGCTCAATAATACGTTGGGAACTGGGTTCGATGCTTGACAACGAAACATTCCTTCTAATTATAAGGTTCACACTTGACCAAGAATAGCTTCTGAGCTTATTCAAAATGAAATATAATGCAGTTACGAAACTGGTAATTACAGTTGACTACCTAACTGATACGACCGTTCTAACGACAGTCAGGGGTGTAACAAAGAATGGCTGCAAAGAATGCAGTTAACTAACCATGGCATCTGATTGCCATAACTAAAGTCAGCAAAGACTTGAAAAATCACCCCAAATAGGGTTGAACAAAATAGCCTCAAATGACTACGGTCACGTTTAGCAAAAGATAGGCATTGACGTTCTACGACGTTCATCAGGCTGCACCAGGGCACAAGGGTTGTATAAAATCCTCTCTGGCTCTCTGGAACGGTATCATCCTCATCAGGATTCCCATCTGGACTCCTCCAAAGACCAGGGTTCGATCTGTCCCTGTTGACAACTTCGTGGATGTAATGAATATGCCTGGAAATGACATCCTTGGTTCCTTCCTTCTCGTTCGCTGTTCTGGAAGTTCCATCATCATGCTGGTTCCCGTAGAAACATCACCCTCATACCGTGATGGTATTAGCCCATGATGACTGTCTCAGACATGGTGAAGAATAGTCCAATCACGTGGATGGTGAAATAAGTTGCGTAATAATTCATTCTTTCACTTTCAAAAATATAATGTTCGTTGCAAATGTTATAGGCTTCAATTGTAGTATATGACACAGCCTTAATTTCGTCGATGTGAATTAACATGTGAGCTAACACTGTTTTATGATTCTTCACGTGCTAGTGACGCTACTTTTATATCACGTAGCATCCGTGAATTATGCGTCGTTTTTGAAATGAAAGTTTCACTTTGGCAATTTAAATATGTCATACAATCATAAACACACTTATTCATAATAGTTGTAACACTTTTACCTGTATATTTTCCACTAGGTACTTGGCCGTCCACATACACGTGGGTACAAAATGTGGTGTTACGGCAATGTTATGCAATTCACTTATACTTGCCAATTATTATTTCCCAAAATTATTCTTTGGCTCACTGTGCTTGGATAACAGTGAATAGTAGTATTCTCGTGCTCGATGGCACCTGATAATCACTTTCAACGCTAAACAGCGGATATTCTCTACGTCTTGTAGGACAGATACAATTCCACGCCTACACAGGGCGGATTCTCCAGACGTAGTGCAAGGCACTGAGTGTCTCTAGGAAGTAGGTCGTCAAAACGAAGTCTTTGAGCGACTACTTACGTTCCTGTTTGCGTATCTGCAAGGGTATTACCTTACCTTACGTAAAAATGAACATTCTCCAATATGTTTTAATAATGCAGCAAGACGAAATGGAATATTCTGAGTCTTGTGGAAAGATAAAATGAATTAATAAGACCTCAGATAAATAATTAGCAGATTTCACCAAAGTCAAAAGTGTGATTCACCGCTACTTCAAAGAGTATAGCGTGATCTCTCAGCTCCACGTGGCTTTCTGGGTGTGTTCAAAGGTACAACATCCCATCATAAATGTTCTGTTACAAAAAATATCACATGAACCATAGCTCAGCGGGTTCAATATATCACATATATATAACAGTATTTCCAATAGTATTAGTCCGCCTCGTTGCGTAGCCGCTAGCATTCTAAGCTGTCACCGCGGAAGCCTGGGTTTGATTCCCGGCTCTGCCAAGAAATACAGTATAATTCTGGTCAGAGGGCTGGAGCGGGATACACTTAGCCTCGTGATGGAAAATTCAGAAGAGGCGGGTTAGATTCGTATTTCAGCCATCCTGGAGGTGGTTTTCCGTAATTTCTCATTTCTACTCCTGGTACCTAACTGAAGGCCACGACCGCTTCCTATCCAAATTCTACGTCAATTTCATATACATGCACTCATCATCATTGGCTATCACTCGCGAAACAGTATAAAATTGTCTTCCAAATCATTCATTAGTGGGTTCTCAGGTGACTGTAGAGACCAATCCTCGAGCCACAAACTCTTCCACATTGGTGGCAAGTTTCATCATCACCAAGGTGCTGAGGGTTGTATGTTCTCATTGACTCCCGCTCTTTACGAGCGATTCGCTTCAGAGCCTCAGAACTCTGGCGGGCCATTGTGGACGAGTCGACGCCATGCCAGACGGTTAGCTGCTCTAGTCGCTCAATTTGGGATGTCAATCGAGCATTTCTTCATGTTTGACTTTAAAGCATCCTTGAATCTCTTCCTCTGTCCTCCCTGATGCCGCTTGCCACTTGTTAGTTGAGCATACATAATTTGTTTAGGAAGGCGAGTATCTGGCATGCGAAGGACATGACCAGTCCACCTCAGTTGACGTTTCAAGATCATAGCCTCCACACTGGTAGTGCCAGCGTCTTCCAGGACACTACAGTAATGTTTGTTCGTCGATCTTGCCAGCTGATTTTAAGGATCCTCCTCAGACAACGTTGTTGGTACTTCTCTAAGCATTTTATGTGCATTCTGTAGGTAGTCCAGCATTCACATCCAATAGCTTGATATACAAGGAGCTTTGTCCGAGTGTTGACATCCGCATTGGCGTAGACCCTCTTTCGCAATCGACCGAAAGCTGTACTGGCGCAATTCAAGCGGTGTTGGATTTCAGCATCAATATTGGCATTAGCTGAGAGATGACTACCAAGGTATGGAAAGTGCTCAACATTCAATAATACCCCGCCCTTGGCAGTAATGGCAGGGGCAGTAGCATGTGAATTAGGCGCAGGCTGATGTAGAATCTGAGTCTTTTTGGTATTGAGGTCTAGACCAATGCTGTTATAAGCAGCAGTGAATGCATTTATCATTATCTGAAGATCTTCTTCCGAGCTAGCGAGAATAGCATTATCATCTGCATACTGGAGTTCCATTACACATGTTGTGAAGACCTTGGTCCTTGCTTGTAGTCGGCTGAGGTTGAATAAGCCTCCATCAGTTCTGAAGTCAATTACAATGCTTTGTGGGACTTAATCTCCAATAAGGTGAATTATGGTTCCAATGAAAATTGAGAAGAGAGTAGGGGCAATAACACACCCCTGTTTAACCCCAGTAGTTATTTCAAATCGTTCACCTCAGGTAGTATTAGTGATAACAGTACCATACATGTTATCGTGCAGAAGAGTTTAAGAAATGTTGGTGCTAAGATTTTCCAGAGAGCCTCTCCGTTAACTGAATCAAAGGTTTTAACAACGTCATATACAGAGGGCGATTTTGTTCTCTTGCCTTATCTTGCATTTTTCTGGCACAGAAAATCATGTCGGTAGTTCCACGATTTGGTTTGAAACCACATTGTGACTCGGGTAAACACTCTTCAGCAAGTGGCATTAGACGTGTGGCTAAAATTCTAGCAAGAATTTTCCCAGCAATGGAGAGTAGGGATATTCCGCGATAGTTAGGCTACCACAGTGGGTTTTGTCCCCTTTTTTAAATATGGTTACTAACAAAGCGTCTCTGAGTTCAGCAGGAATGGTTTCAGAGGTCCATATTTTGACAAAGAGTTCATGAAGATGCTCAGTGAGGATTTGTCCACCTTCCTTGAAGAATTCCGCCGGAATACCATCTCATCCAGTGGCTTTGTTATTCCTCAGTTGACTGATGGCCCTTTCGACTTCTTGCAGTGAAGGTTCATTATTAAGGTGATGCAGCAACATCTTTTGAGGAATCTTAATAAATACACACACTACTACAGTCATCACAGCAACACGGGTTATCAGACAAAGTCTACACAGACCCAACTACACGGGGATGATGACCAAGATGTCCCAAGCCCCTAAATGAATTAACAACAAAACATGAAAACAACAAACCACATTAGTTTGTACCTGCAAAAAATAATGGTTATAAGTTCCCTCCCTTTCCTCGTTAACGAGCGGCGACTCAAACGTACGGCAGTAGCACGCGCTGACAATAACCATTGTTCGCTACCTGACCAATAGCTGACGGTTGTTGACCAATAGCATGCTTTCTCTACCAATCCACGTGGTCTCCGAAGTCCCGCCCTGGTGGCTAGCTCTTGTGGCACGCAAGCTAGATTTAAAAGATGGGGAAAGTGCAAGAACTATACCAGTAACGACGTTATTCCCAAATACAAATCCAGGGGTACTTTCCCTGTATGAGTTCGTCCCTGGCTACTGGTTTAAATTAGTACCGCTAACAAAAGTCTCCGGTGACAAGTGAGGAGTTTATATACAGGCAGACGACTGATGAAGAATAATGTAATCAGCTACAAGCCAGCCGCTGTTCTTACGCTGCGGTCATTAAAATAGCCGCCCACAAAGAGAAACGCAAGCGATCTGATCTTGTGGTGAGATAATAGAGCGTGCTCTTTCTGGTAAATTCACTGAATAACTACGTCTTCTTGTAACTAGTGATCTGGTAAATCTTGAGAACCACTATTACCAAATGAATAGCGCAGTTTACTGCACTCAGGGACTGTGTTAAGTGGTAGGACATCTAGGTTATCAGCCCCTAGCATAAAGGTGGTGGGTGTTGTGTAACGTGATAGGGTATCTAGGTTGTTGTTGTTGTTGTTTGAGATTTCAGTCTTTTCACTGGTTTAATGCAGCACTCCATGTCTCCCTGTCCTGAGCTAATCGTTTCATCTCTACATAACTACCACACCCTACATCCGAGGCAATCTGTTTAACATATTCTAACCTTGGTCTACCCCTACGGTTCTTGTTCTCGACCCTTCCTTCCATAACTAAGCATGCTATTCCTGGGTGTCTTAATATGTGTCCTGCCAACCTATCTCTTCTCTTCATTAGAAGTCGCCAGAAACATCTCTCTTCTCCCACACGTCGTAATACCCCTTCATTTGTTACCCTATCTACCCATCTGTTCTTCATAATTTTCCTGTAACACCACATTTCAAACGCATCAATTCTCCTGCACCAATAGTCAAAGTTTCACTTCCATAGAGCGCCACGCTCCAGACAAAGGCTTTCAAAAATTACTTCCTTAATACATAAATACGATGTTAAGAGATTATTAGCCTACTTTTCACATTTTGCAAAAATGAGGAAAAAGTAGACTTATGAGATCGATCCGGGAAAATGTGTGTCTGTCTGTCTGTATGGCTGGCTGGCTGGCTGGCTGTGTGTGTCCCTCCCCAATCAACTCCTAAACGGCTGCAGCAATCAAAACCAAATTTAGTATGAGTAAAGATGTGCACCGGAATATCTCACGTCCATATTTGAAAATGATGTCAGTGCTACCAACTGCTGAAAAACGCACTAGAAATTTGAGCTCCATGTTGGATATCATGCAAGGTATGCATGGAAGCTATTCCAAAATTGGCACACATGTAGATAATACTATTTCAGTTTAATTTCCAGGAGGCCAACCATGACAGTGTTGCCAAAATAATTTTAAGCCTTCTGATAGGTCCAATGTTTAAATGCATATAACTTCTACACTATCAATTGGATTTCAACCAAATTTTGTATGTAATATCTGTACATAAACAGATATGACTGAGCGTATTCTTAAGAGCCACCAGGGCTGCCAACTGTTAATAATTGCTCTCTCTATTTTTTTTAAAATCCAAATACCATTATATCAGAAAGTATGCAAGCCAACAGCTTTAAACTATGCACACGTATATTCTGACATTTTAGATTAATTTGGAGTAACTTATATACGTCAGTTCTACCAACATGATTATAAGCCTGCTGATAGTACCAATTTTTAAATACATGTAACTTCTATACTACCAGTTGGATTTCAACCAAATTTCATATGTGCTATGTGTACCATAACAGATATGACTATACGTATTGTTAATAGCAATCAGGGCTGCCAACTGTTAATAAATGCTGTATATATTTTTTTACCTTAATACCAATATATCAGAAAGTATGCAAGCCAACAGCTCTATACTTTGCACACGTAAAGCACCTGACATTCTGGATTAATTTGGATTAATTAATACAAGGCAGTGCTGCCAACATGATTCTATGCCTGCTGATATGTTCAATTTTAAAATACGTGTACCTTCTAAACTAACACATGGATTTCATCTAAAATTGGCACAACAAGATATCATAATATTTCAGATTATTTCTGACCAACACACGCATGGTATTGTTGGCAACATGCTTTTACGCGTGCTGATAGATCCAGTGTCTAACTGCATGTAACGTCCATTGGACTTCAACCAAATTTTGTATTCTGTACCTTAAGAGATGGAACTAAGAATATATTCAGTCACCAGGGCTGCCAACTGTAGTGCTCTATTAGGCTACATTATACCAGGTATATTTTGAACTAATTAGATATTTCGAAATTACCAACTTAATTTTGTCATTATTTTAGATATGTTCATATACTGTAGAATAATCATTGGCATGAAAAGTAGGCTGTATAGTTCTTCACGGAACTTCTTGTTTTTCTGTAGAAATGCTTTCCTTGGCTGAGCCAACCTACTTATTATATCCTCCTTGCTTCGTCCAACACTGGATAGTTTGCATTCTAAGTTACAGAAGTCTCCTAATTCATTTAGCTTTTCACCTGCCAATTTGATGTCCAGAAAGTTTTCTGATTTATTTCGGCTGTATTCCAATATTTTTGGTTTACATTTATTAATTTTCATCGTGAATTCTTTCCTCAAGACGAAGTCCATACCATTCAAACACTCATTCAAATCCACAGGCATGTCGGCCAAGATGACGATGTGTTCAGCAAATCTCAGAGTTGAAATTATTTCTCCTTGAATCTCCACTCCCACTTAAAAAGTTTCTCCAATTTCCTTCATTTCTTGTACAATATAAAGATTGAAAAGTATGGGTGATAAGTAGAGCCCTGCGCGGATAAACAAAAAGTTATCCGCATCCGCCCCGCATCCGCACGACTGTTATCCGCATCCGCCCCGCATCCGCATGGCTTTTATCCGCCCCGCATCCGCATGACTTTTATCCAAATCCGCAGATATTTCAATATTTTGTTTAATTTATTAGATAAAGCATAAAGTGTTAAACCAATACATTTAGACATTTGAGGAGAAAGTCGTTCCTGACAATTTGCTTCATTGCAAGGGACTTCAAGTTGGATGACACTTCTGGTTCCTTAACCTCCGCTTTAGACAGAAAAAAACTGAATATACTTTTTTGGCTACTTTTTCACTTGTGCCTCAGTAAGTATTATGTGCCTGATTTGTGTCCTGAGTATGAATACACTTTCTTACAGGTAAAACGTCCTACTATATCGTTCACCTTTTCGTTTCCATTGAGAACGTAACGGAACGTAACCAAAGCTCGTTGACTTGAGCTTTGTTTCACGCGCTATTGAATAGTCACCGCCAAGTAGGAAATAAATCTACAGATAAACCTGGAACCAGATCTTCCAGGATAGCTTAGACGACGAAGTAGCTGACTTGAGGAATGATAATGATGTAACCACTATGAACTAACACGCTTATTGACAGCATTATATCTCCTACGTGTAGTAATAATGGCAGTGAGAATTGATGAGATGTCAAGACCATCTACTGCAAACATAAGGTACTTAATAATATGTAGTTGAAAGCATATGAGAAAAATAATCTTCTCGTGTGTAAGTGCAATACGTGCCAGAATATTTCGCACGCAATAGGCTATAGGAGTATTCCTCTTTTAAGCATGGAGCCATAGATTGGCATATCAAATATGTAATATTATCGTAAGTTTGTATTCTAAAAACTATCCGCAATTTTACTCGAAATATTATCCGCAGCTTATCCGCTATCCGCACAGCCATGCAAAACTATATCCGCATGGTAAAAATATTTGCGGATACCCGCGGGTTTATCCGCGGATATCCGCACCCGCGCAGAGCTCTAGTGATAAGTTGCTGCCTTGCCTTTTACACCTTTCTGAATACGAGCTTTTCTCTCATGACCTTCAGCTCGAATGACTGCTGTCTGGTTTATGTATAGATTGTAGATCACCCTCCTATCTCTGTACTTTATACCAATCGTTTTCAAAATGTCAAACAATTTAGCCCAATCAACGTTATCAAAAGCCTTTTCTAAGTCTACAAATGCCATGAACGCTCTGTTATCTTTCTTTATTCTACCTTCCAAAAGCAGCCCAAGACTTAGTACAGTTTACCTTGTTCCTACATTTCTTCTGAACCCAAACTGGTTTTCACAACTAGGTTATCTAGGATATCAGCCCCTGACATAAAGATGGTGGATATTGTGTTAAGTGGGAGGATATCTAGGTTATCAGCCCCTAACTTAAAAGATGGTGGATATTGTGTAAAGTGGTAGGATATTTAGGTTATCAGCCCCTAACATAAAGATGGTTGATATTGTGTAGAGCGGTAGTATATCTAGGTTATCAGCCCCTAACCTAAAGATGGTGGATATTGTGAAAAGTGGTAGGATATCTAGGTTATCAGCCCCTAACATAAAGATGGTGGATATTGTGTAATGTGGTAGGATATCTAGGTAGCTTATTATTATTATTTAAACGAGCATGCAAGTATAACCTGCTTGACAAAAGAGAGCATTGGTTCGAGTGAAACTTATAATGCAGGGAAATGTTGGGTCCTTGAGGGTGTATATATATATTTTTTTCCTTCTATTTTATTTTTAACTATTCGGGCGGCTTCGGTGGCGTAGTCGGTAGCATGGTGAGCTTCTATGCCCAAGATCGCGGGTTCAAATCCGGCCGAAGTCGTCGGATTTTTAAGAGCGTTAAAATCCCTCAGTATGCCTTCCTTCGGAGGGGAAGTAAAGCCGGCGGTCCCATGTCATAGATTTATGGCATGTTAAAGAACCTTCCACTAATTGCACCTGTGTGAAGCTAAATTGGATAGGTTAAGAATGTAAACAACGCTCTTAGGTTTCTACGTTCGTTGCCAAGAGGCGACTGCGGTGGCGTCTAGTAGCTAAGTACTGAACTTGGCCTAGTAGTCGTTGACGGTGGCGCTTGGCGGCAAAAGTAGGAACTATTTGACAAATTCTAAGTTGCAGCCTGTACTTAAATTAAAAAACAGATGCCACACACTAATACAGTCATCACAATTAACACCGGTTATCGGACAGATTCTACACACACACAAAGTACACGGGGTTACATGACCGCGTTGTCGCAGCCCCTAAACTTAAGAACCAACCAACTTTCGCTACCAGATATCAATGATACCTAGTGGTGAACTTTAGAACTTTGATAGAGCGTTCTGACGAAATCTAACCTAACAATTTAGCTTTACACAAGTTTAGTCTGTGAAAGGATCTTTTACATGCCATCAATCTATGACATGGGACCACCGGCTTTACTTCCCCTCCGAAGGAAGGCATACTGAAGGATTTTTAACGCTCTTAAAAATCCGACAACTTCGGCTGGGTTTGAACCCGCTATCTTGGGAACAGCAGTTCAGCATGCTACCAACTACGCCACCGAAGCCGCTATTTTAGTATTGACAAGGTGCCTTAAATAAATGACATAAATATTTTCCAATACTTAATATGGGTCAACCTTTACCAATCATATACGCATTTTATTCGTTCCATAAACAACCTTAAATATGTTTAACAACTGTTAGCTACTTCCAGGTGTACACAGATATGAATTGGTACTAACTCAGTCCCCGACAACTGGGTATTTCCTTTGCCCATGTTCCCTTTAATGATGATCTTGTCTTTTCTCAGTATTCTCGCCGACTTAAGATCAAGATACGAAGTTACATAAAAATCATTCTGCTGTCGATTGATTCGGTTCCAACAAAAGAAGGGAGGCATTGTGGTCTACTGTTTAAAAAGCACAACTAATTATTTTCTGGGAGAGTAGGTGACGTAATAAACATCCAGCGGCAAGCGGTTAAGTTAGTTGGTTTGTATGTCATTACTCATGGTGCTCCAGCAAGTTCGTAATGAATCTTGATGAGCCTCAAGCAGCTCTTTCTACAGGTCAATCGGCCGTGGAGGACTGGCGTGTGTACACAAGATACAGCCAGGCGGTTCTAACCAGATATACCCTGTTATATCTCATGAATGTATCGTAAAAGGAGAATTGATTCTTATGAATCAATTATAAATATGACTTCCAAGAAATCGTAAACAGAAATGGGCGATTGCACTTCCAGAAATTGATCCACATAACATTTAATTTCACTCCCCCTTTTATCTTTCCTGTTATCGACATACATATTAGCTCTTATATGGAGGTGGCATTAGATCGATAGTTCACATTCCAATGAAACACATACATTAGAAGAATAGTCGCTAAAATAAAAGATGTGTCATGAATTTCTTCCCTATTGGTCCTAGATCAAGGACAACAAGAAGTTCCGTGACGAACTAAAGAGCCTACTTTTCTTAAAATTTAAAATTCATATCAATGATTAATCTACTGTATATGGATCTATCTAGAATAATGACGAAATTAAGTTGGTAATATCGAAATTTCTAATTAGTTCGAAATACTCTATACTTGGCATAATGTAGCCTAATAGAGCACTAAAGTTGGCAGCCCTGGTGACTGAATATATTCTTAGTTCCATCTCTTAGGGTACAGAATACAACATTTGGTTGATGTCCAATGGATAGCATGGACGTTACATGCTTCTGGATTTCAGAGCTAACATTGTTCTTGGAATTAACTGGCTGTCTTAATTCCTTGGGTCAATTTGCTAGATTATCAAAACTTTCAGATTGCCTGTCCCTGTTGTACCCTATTGATGGAACATTTATTTTTAGCCTAATTTTCACATTTTGCAAAAATGAGGAAAAAGTAGACTTATGAGATCGGGCAAATGTGTGTCTGTCTGTCTGTGTGTCCCCCCCCCCCCTATCAACTCCTAAATGGCTGCAGCAATCGAAACAAAATTTGGTAGGAGTAAAGATCTATACCTGATTATCTCACGGCCATATTTGAAAATGATGTCAGGGTTAACAACTGCTGAAAAATCGCAATTGAAATTTGAGCTCCATGTTGGATATCTTGGATGGTATGAATGAGACCTATTTCAAAATTGGCACACGTATAGATAATAATATTGCAGTTTAATTTCCAGGAGGCCATACATGGCAGTGTTGCCAAAATGATTATAAGCCTGCTGATAGGTCGAAATTTTAAATGCGTATACGTTCGAGTTGGGCATCACTGATCGTGGACCAACTCAATATCAGTCTTCACCGAACACGATCAAATTTCCACAGAAACATTGGATCTAGGCGGCCGGAGTGGGGCGCCTGAAATTGTCGGTAGAAACGGTGAATGATGTAAGAAACCGGGCGTTGGCCTCTTCAAAGTCTGATGATGATAATTGTTGTTTTAAGGGGCCTAACATCGAGGTTATCGGCCCCTAATGAAATGAAATGGCGTGAAATGAAAGGATGTAGATAAAAACAACTCACTGCCATGAATGAAGCGAAAATGGTGTTTATAAAACAGACAGTGAGCCCCAAAAATTATGCCTTATTTGAATAAAAAGAATAAAAGGCGGATGGTAAAAAAGGATAAAACAAATAAGGCATAGGGAACAATACAATACATAACACAATAAAAAACATAAAACAGATTTAACCAGAATTAAAAGTCGTAACTACACATTAAAACTTAAAAAAGTAACCACTCTCCATCATGAACCGGATGACGAGGTCAGCTGACGGCCCGTCATCACGGAGAATAAGGGAGAGGGTATTAGGCAGTTTAAGAGTCCCTCGCAGATCGACCAGATCCACACACTCCAAGAGAAGGTGTGCCACGGTTAGGTGGGCGCCGCAAGTACACACAGGAGGATCTTCTCTCTTTAGCAAGTGGGAGTGCGTAGCAATCCCATGGCCGATCCGGAGTCGACAGAGTACCACAGCTTCCTTCCGGAGAGATCGGAAGGAAGATTTCCACACCTTCGTTGTCTCCTTGATGCCTCTCAGTTTGTTGGGTGGAGGCGTGGCACGCCATGCCTCCTCCCAATGCGACAGGATCGTATGCCGCAACTGAGAGCGCACATCACTAGCAGGCACCTTATACGGTAGCGAGGGCAGTGCGACTGCCTCTCTCGCCGCCTGATCAGCAAGCTCGTTTCCCCCAATACCCATGTGGCTAGGAAGCCACACAAAGGTCACCCCGGTTCCAGCGTTACGCGAACTGACGAGCAGGTCGTGCACACGCTGGACCAACGGGTGCTTCGGGAAACACTCATCGATCGCCTGCAGCGCACTCAGAGAGTCAGTACACACAAGAAAGTGCTGGTGATCGTCTCATAACGTGTACCGCAGAGCCTCTAAGATGGCATAGAGCTCCGCAGTGTACACGCTACAGGCCTCGGGAAGTGAAAAGAGAAACCGACGATCCTCAACCACAAATGCACAGCCTACTTTCTCGTTTACCCTCGAACCGTCCGTGAATACAAGCCCTGATCCCGGATACCGTGTCACCACGGACTGGAACAACCTCCGATGGACGGAGGAGTCCGTGTCCGACTTGGGGCCGGTGTGCAGATCCAGGATGATATCAGGGCGAGAGACCATCCACGGAGGGGCCTTGCTAGGTACTCGGACGATACAGGAGACAGAAGGAAATCGGAACTGACGGTATAAGTCATCCAAGCGAATCCCCGCCGGCCGAGTGGCTCGGGCGAGCACATCATACAGCCGGCGATTCGGATTGGAAAACAAACATGGATAGCTTGGATGAAGTGGCATCTGTCGAATAGTTGCAGCATAGGTCAGCAGTACTTGTTGGCGCCTCAGGTGTAAAGGAGGTACGCCAGCCTCGGCGAGCAAGCTGACGACTGGGCTTGTCCGAAAGGCACCCGTCGCCAGCCTCACACCGCCGTGGTGGACACTGTCCAGTTTAACAAGCACTGACTTACGGGCCGAACCATATGCTACACTGCCATAATCTAACCTAGATAAAATCAGTGACTTATAAAAGCGCAGGAGCACCGCGCGGTCCGCCCCCCATGATGTGCCGCTAAGAAACCGCAACATGTTGAGTTTCTTAGCGCAGACAGTTTTCAAACACCGCACGTGTGGTTCCCACGTCAATTTCTGATCGAAAAGGAGCCCAAGGAACCGGTACGCAGCAACAACAGGCAAAGCTACATTGTCCAGATAAAGCTCAGGATCTGGATGGAGGGTGCGCTTTCGGCAGAAATGGACAACCGAGGACTTAGCGGTTGAGAATCGAAAGCCATGCTCCAGTGTCCAGCGTTCCACTCTCCGAATAGCTTGTTGTAGCTGTCGTTCAGCGACCGCCATATTTTGCGCACTATAATGTAGAGCGAAGTCGTCTACATATAGCGACGGTACCACTGCTGGACCAGCAGCAGCGACTATACCGTTTATGGCAATCGCAAATAATGTTACGCTAAGCACCGATCCCTGTGGGACTCCGTTTTCCTGTATATGATATTGCGAATATGTCCCCCCTATTCGGACACGGAACAGGCGAAGGGACAGAAAATTCGCAATAAAAACCGGCAAGTTACCTCGGAATTTCCATTGATGCAGGGTAGAGAGGATGCCGTAACGCCAAGTGGTGTCATAGGCCTTCTCGAGGTCAAAGAAAACAGCGACTAGGTGCTGTCTCCGGAGAAAAGCGTCCTGTATGGCAGTCTCCAGGCGTACCAGATGGTCGTTGGTACACCGAGACGCCCTGAAACCACACTGGTATTCAGACAGGAGTCCCCGTTTTTCCAGGACCCACACCAGGCGCCGATTGACCATCCTCTCAAAGAGCTTGCACAGACCGTTAGTGAGACAAATAGGTCTGTAACTCCCTGTCAATTTGGGATCCTTATCGGGCTTCAGGATAGGTATAATGATACCTTCCTGCCATTGCGCTGGAAACACACCTTCCAACCAGATACGATTAAACACCCTGAGCAAATAACGAATGCTCTCATCGTTAAGGTGTTTAAGCATCTGGTTGTGAATATTATCCGGGCCAGGAGACGTGTCCCTGCAGAGCGCCAGCGCTCCGCGGAGTTCCCACTCCGTAAAGGGCACGTTGTACTCCTCCGAAGCGCGGGAAGCAAAACTAAGCGGGAAACGTTCCGCTTCGCGCTTCAGGGCCACGAAGGCAGGGTCATAGTTATCGGAACCGGATATATCCGCAAAATACGAGGCGAGATGGTTTGCAACGCGATAAGGATCTGTAACCAGTTCATTAGCAATGGAAATTCCCGGTACAGTAGAAGATGTCTGAATTCCCGAAATGCGTCGTAGTTTAGTCCACACTTGAGAGGAGGGGGTATGTGCCGTAATAGAAGACACGTACCGTTCCCAGGATTGTTTCTTACTCTGGCGAATAAGAATCCGTGCCTTGGCACGAAATTTCTTAAACGCCACTAAATTGGCCATGGTTGGACGCCGACGGTAGTGCTTATGAGCGCGACGACGGTCTCTTATTGCCGCTGCAATATCCTCTGTCCACCAAGGGACGAGTTTGCGGCGAGGAGTCCCAGAAAAGGATGGGATGGACTCTTCAGCGGCAGCAAGAAGCACATCGGTGATGTGCTGTACCTCGTCATCGACGCTCCGGCAACCAAGATCAACGAACATAGCTCGTTCTTGAAACGAGGGCCAATTTGCCCGCTTAAGAACCCAACGACTGGGGAACTCCACGGGCGTCTGTGTCAGAAGGGTAAGAACGATCGGGAAATGGTCACTGTCACAGAGGTCGTCGTGTACATACCAACCAAATAGGGGGACCAGCGCACGGCTACACACACTCAAGTCAATGTGTGAGTACGTGCCGTGCGCTAAGCTAAAATGTGTAGGTTCCCCTGTATTTAATAGAGATAAATCCAACCCTTGAATTAAGCCCTCCACGTCCCTTCCTCTGGGGCAGGAAGATGGTGATCCCCATTGGGGGTGATGAGAATTGAAATCACCCACGATTAGGAAAGGGAATGGAAGTTGATCAACAAGATCAAAGACGTCATTAATATCAAGGGGCAGGTTCGGTGGAAGGTACACGTTACAAACAGTTGTCATAGCAGGCAAGGACACGTGAACTGCAATAGCTTCCAGAGGACTGGCGAGTGGAAACTCCTCACTATAGCAGTCAGAGCGAACGAGGGTACAAACGCCCCCGGAAGCCCGGGCGGCGTCTTGTCGCTCTTTAGAGTATAGTCGGAAACCTCTCAGAACAGTCTCGTGATCAGGTCTGAGGTTTGTTTCCTGTAGGCAGACTATACTCGCTGCGTATTGGGCAATAAGCTGACGGAGTTCTGTCAAATGCCTGTCATAACTGTTACAATTCCACTGTAACAGTGCCATTGCGTGAACTTAGGGAATAACGTGGAGCAGCAAGCTACTCCAACTTTGACTCTGGAGGGTCTACAGTCACTACGTCGACTATAATCTCCATGTCCTCAGGCGAGGTCATGGAGTGAATCGACTCGGTGGAAGATTTCATAGACGCAGTTCGGCGGCGGGGGGATCTCCTTGGGGAGCGCGCAGATCTGGGGACCGAAACGTCCCCAGGCGCAGAAGCATCCGCAGGTGTTGGCGCGGATGGCTTCCCCTTTTTGGGAGAAAGGGAATGCGTAGTGTGGGGTCCCTTCTTACCCTTACCCGCCTCTTTAAGATATATAGACGGGTCAGGAGCCGAATTCCTGACCCTGGTCGACGATGCCGCCTCCGCCGGCTTCGGCGTGGCTTTCGCCGACCGTTTGGGTGGGGAGAAAGTCTTCGACTTCCTCCCGAGTGGGGAGTAAGTCTTCAACTTCCTCCCCTGCTGTGCGGGCGGAGCTGCCTTCGCTCGCACAGCCTTCGTGCTGGCCGAAGGTGGAGTTGAAGTCACCTTCGGGCTTTCCGTTGTTATCATAGGTGCTGGCTTCGGAACAGGTAACTCAGTTGAAGGTTTCACAGCTGGTACAAAAGATGAGGTCGCCGGAACCAAATTTGGTATTATGGCTCTATAATCAATCGTTGGAGAAGGCGAAATCGTGGTATGGTACTTCTTGCGGGCTTCCTGGTAGGTGAGACCATCCAGGGTTTTGATCTCCTGGATTTTCTTCTCACGCAGGAAGACAGGGCAGTTCCTGTCCCGAGGAGAATGAAATCCAGGGCAATTAGTGCACTGATAAGGTGTTGTGCACTCTTCCGCGTCGTGTGGTACCTTACCGCATGTTCCACAGATGTCGGGGCTCGAGCATCGGGATAACATGTGTCCGAACTTCTGGCACTTATAACACCTCATTGTTGGAGGGATATAAGGCCGTACGTCACAACGGTAACTTGTAACCTTGACTTTCTCCGGGAGCACCGAAATCTCAAAGGAAATAATGAAAGCACCAGTATCCACGATTTGACCATTGACCTTGCGCGTAATGCGCCGGACATCAGTCACGTGACGGTGCTGCATATCCTCCTTGAGCTCCTCGTCAGTGTTCAGAATCAGGTCCCGGTGGAAAATAACTCCTCGGACCAGATTCAGGGACGTGTGCTTTTCCACTTTGACGGGAATGTCGCCAAAGTGGTCACATTGCAAAAGTCGTTCAACTTGCTCACCAGTCCTAGTCTTGAGCAACAAGCTACCTTTCCTCATCTTTTGTACTTTCTCAAGCTCACCATAGACACCTTCTATGTGGCGAGAAAACAGAATACTCTTTACCAGCTTGAAATCACCCCATCTGTTCTGGTAGCTACCAGAAACTTGGGGGTGTTAGCACCCAGATTTTCACGCACAGATTGTTCCCAGGGGGTTGATCCCCGTAGGGAATCAAATGTTAAAGACTTGGGTGTAGGACCACCCTGTTTGGGTGTAGGTCCACCCTGGTTGGGGATTTTTCTTTTAGAACCCATGGCCAGATCATCCTCCCCGAATGCCACCGACATCCGATCACGGGCCGTCACAGTAGGCGCTACCCAGCCGGGGCAAGGCCCGCCTAGCTTGGAAGGCATTGCCCGGGGGTCCGATGTTTTACAATGCCGTATCGGCATGTACCCCTTGGCATATACTGGATTTTACAGCTCAGACATTCGGCTGTGCGGGGACCTGCGTAGTCAGGCGGATACTACTGAACGGGTACATGGCACACCCACCTGTCGGCGCGGCCAAGACCGGAACAGGCTTTCGAGCGTAGTCGCTAGCGTAAGTGGCCCATCCCCTAACAGCACGCACATATAGAAATTTTGGTTGCCAGACCCTGAAAGCAGTGACGGAAAGAAGTGCGATATAACCTAATGAGAGTTATACCGCACGGGTGTATGTCTTTTAGAGCTGACTGTCAAACCCTCGAAAGGGGACCGTTCCGAGAAGCCCTTTTAGTCGCCTTTTACGACTGGCAGGGAGTACCGTGGATGTATTCGCTTCCTCCCACCCACTGGGGGTCCAATTCACAAAACAACGCGGAGTCCTTAAAGTATAGCCAAGGTCGCCCCTTTTAGTCGCCTCTTACGACAGGCAGGGGATACCGTGGGTGTATTCTAAACCCCCCACCCACAGGGGGGTCTTCAAAGTCTATTCGACGTTTATTGCAGGAAGAAGGAATGTCACGAAGCACGTGTCAAAGAGCTGCGAAGACAGCTGGTCTATATCTCCGCCAGTTAACAGTAATTTATGAACTTAAAGGAGACTGACCACGATAAAAGAATTACACATTGACGTTGCTTTCAGCAATTGAATGAACATTTATTGCAGTCAAATAGCCATTGTTACATTCCTAAATATACATTACATTCATAATTATGCACTAATACCAAAATAATTTTACTGTCAAGATATTGTCATTAGATTTCTTTGCTGTATTCAGTCACTGTTTTAGTTCTCTTCTCGCACTTTTCTATGTGATAACGATCACAGCTCTCACCACAGAGTGTACACTTGCAGTCTTCTTTTACTTCATGGTAGCGTGCCGTCGCACAGAGTTTGTGGTGGACCCATGTACGGCCATTCTTGTTAGCACATGTCGTAGCTCCTGGTTTGGTTCCATCCATATCCTCTCCGTCATGGCGTCAGTTGTGTAGAATTCCGGCCATATATCTTCGCACTTCTTTCTTCTTTCCTTCAGAATCTCCGTGTTTTGTCGTGTGGATGGTAATAAATGCCTATGTCTTATGTCCTCGATGTGATATGTTTCCTTTGCAAGTACGTATACCAATCTTGTTTGTGTGTTCATCGGGAGACATCGAGCTCTCTTCGGGTATCTTGCTTTGACTTTCTCTATGGTTCTTAGATCTGCTAGTGATAGCGCTTCCCAGACTAGTTCAATCCCATATGTTATTACCGGGCTTTTGGCTGCGTTGAATATTTTCATTGCTGATTCTAGTGAGAGTTTGTGGAGATCCTTTATTCCGTAGGTGGCTCTAATAGCGGCTGTCGCTTTTTCTTTGATATGGATTCTGAATGATCTACCTGTCGTCTGAAGTGTGATACCTAAGTAATTTATATGCGTGTACTACTTCAAGGTGTCTGCCTTTGAATTTTATTCTTTCATTTTCTGCTACTCTTCCACCTTTTCTGAAGGTTAATTGCATTGTCTTGCTCTCATTTATTTGCAAAGAGTTTTCTTCCGCCCATGTCTCAAGGTTGTTGACAGTCTGTTGAAGACTCGTTAGGCTGGTTGAGCCTAAAACCATGTCATCTGCGTACATGTGCAGTGAAGTTTCTTTGTTGTGTTCTATTATTTGTATTATGCCAGATGTCAATATGTTGAAAAGAATGGGGCTGATTGGGTCCGTTTGTCTGTACTCTGTCTTTTGAGACTGATATACCATCACTTATGTTTACTACGTTGAAGGTCAGTATGTTCCTTAATAGAATAGTGATGCTGAGTTCGTTTCCAATCATATGTGCCAGTTTCTTTAGCAGTTTTTCTCTGCTCACGAGATCGAAAGCCTTTCAGTAGTCGATGAAAACTGTGAAGTATTTCCCCTTCGGGTGTCTTAATGCCTGTTCTATCTCTTCTAGTAAATTTCTGATCGCCTGAGTGGTGTTCCGTTGTCGTCTGAAACCGTACTGCTGTTCTGGAATCAGGTGGTCTGTCTCTTTCACCAATCTGTCCATTATGAGTTTTGAGAATATTTTGAGGTAATTATTTTCCAGGGCGATGCTTCTGTAGGAGTTGGGGTCTGCTGTGTCTCCTTTTCCTCTATATAGTACTTTTATGGTGGATCTTATCCATGCTTCTGGAATTTGTCCCCTTTCCAAGCATTTGTTGAACAATTCTGTCCAAGCCTCTGTGAGCCAGTTCGACGTGGCTTTGATTTACTCGTTGTAGATACCATCAGGGCCCGCTGCTTTGTTGTTTTTCGTCTTGATAATTGCGTTTTTAACTTCCTCTTTGGTTAAGATGATGTTCTCAGCTCTGGTTCCAGTGCTTGTGCTTGGGATGGTTTCTGACGTCGTTCGCCTGAACGTTGAGAATGTCAGAGAAGTGGTTTCCCCATGTGTCCATTTGTATTGTTGCGTTAAAGGTACTTCTTTTGTTGGAAAGAGTGATGAATGGATTCTTAATTGCTTCTACTTCTATGCGCGCGGCTTCTTTTTCTGTGTGTTGGTTTTTCTTTTCTATCAGCATTTTCTGGTATATTTTCTTTTCTGTTGAGTATTCTTCGAGAGCTTCTCTTTGATTGCTGTCTCTAGCTCTATGTAGTGCTTGCAAGGTTGTTCTACGTTGTATGTAACATTCTACGTTGAACCACGGTTTAGCCTTTCTTTCCTTGTGTGGTATTGCTGCTGATTTAATGATTTCCTTGATTGCAGTGACAGCCTCGTCCAGGTTGTTTTCACTTATTATGCCCTTGGTTTTGGTTACTTCAGTACTCAGATTGTGGAAAGCCTCTGTGTCAATTTTCCTCGTGAGTTTTTGCTTTCGGGTGCTTGTTTGAGTTTGTGCACCTGTTTGTCTCAAAGTTACATTTGTTCTGATTGGCATGTGTTTTCTGAGCGGGGTGTCCGCTGAAGTCCATAGTGCTTCTTGCTTTTCTAGTGTTAAGTCTCTTCATTTTGTGAAGATTAAATCAATTGCACTTTTGCCGTTGTGTGTGAAGTACTGTATGTCATGAGATTTCGCTTGTTCACTAGCTTATAAACCTCCAGTATTGCTTCACTCTTTCGTCCAGGTTTAGCCAATCTACAGTTTAAGTCTCCTGCAATTACTATATTTTGCTCTTTCTCGACGTATGTAATGACTTTAATTAGAATTTCCGTCGCGTCTTCCAGTGTGGCTCGAGGTTGTATGTATAAGCCTGCGATTGTAATTCGATTTGTTGTGATGATGACAATGTTTTCTTCTTTGTAAATGTTCTTTACTTTATTAGTTAGTTGTTATTGTTGTTTTAAGGGGCGGAACTACGAGGTCATCTGCCCCTTTACTTTGCCGATGCGGTTGTTGTATAGGCATGCCACGCCTCCAAAGGGTCTTCCTTTTTAGCCTACTTTCGATTTTTGCAAAAAATGAAAGTAGACTTATGAGATCACTACAGGGCGAAAAAATGTGTGTCTGTCTGTGTGTGTGTATGTGTGTGTGTGAGTCTGTGTGCGTGCGTGTGTGTGTGTGTGTGTGTGTGTGTGTACTCTGAATGTCTGTCCCCCCCTATCAATTCGAACACGGTGAGCGCAAATTGAACGAAATTTAGTACAAAGGTAGCACTAGCAAAGGACACCTCAGTGTCATGTTTTATATCGCCGCCATCTTGACGGAAACGTAATGGCGGCCACACAAATGTTCAAAGCTTAAATCAAATTACGACTAACCTAATCATCCGATCTCTACCGAATGTTGCAACAACATACCTTTATGGGGGCAGCATCCTTTGACCAAACTAATAGGTCATGAGCCTAATAGTTTGCGGATGGCGGCCATCTTTGTGTGAAAATCGATTGCCCCTATTAATTCGAACACGGTGAAACCGAATGGATCGAAATTTGGTACAGAGGTAGTACTAGCAAAGGGCACCCCAGTGTCATGTTTTATATCGCCGCCATCTTGACGCAAACGTAATGGCGGCCACACAAATGTTCAAAGCTTAAATCAAATTACGACTAACCTAATCATCCGATCTCTACCAAATTTTGCAACAACATACCTTTATGGAGGTAGCATCCTTTGACAAATCTAATAGGTCATTAGCCTAATAGTTTGCGGATGGCGGCCATCTTTGTGTCAAAATCGATTACCCCTATTAATTCGAACACGGTGAAACCGAATGGAATGAAATTTGGTATAGAGGTAGCACTAGCAAAGGGCACCGCAGTGTCATGTTTTATATCACGGCCATCTTGACGCAAACGTAATGGCGGCCACACAAATGTTCGAAGCTTAAATCAAATTACGACTAACCTAATCATCCGATCTCTACCAAATTTTGCAACAACATACCTTTATGGGGGCAGCATCCTTTGACAAATCTAATAGGTCATTAGCCAAATAGTTTGCGGATGGCGGCCATCTTTGTGTCAAAATCGATTACCCCTATTAATTCGAACACGGTGAAACCGAATGGAATGAAATTTGGTACAGAGGTAGCACTAGCAAAGGGCACCTCATATTCATGTATAATATCCCTATAGCACGTTGTATTTCAACAAGCTACTACAACCAACATTAAATTATACTCCTTGAAAAGGACAAAGAGTTATAACAATACCCATGCATTTAGGAGAAAGTAGGCTATATGTTCTTTACTGAACATCTTGTTCTTTCTGTTGTGCTAGTACGTGTGTATTGTAATAGCCGGGTATATCCAATGGTTTTGTGAGGAATGTTTCAGTTAAAATGATTATATCTTCGTTAAATATTGCTCGTTGTATTGAGAGCCGTGTGACGTTTGTCAGTTCTTCTACATTCCATAGCAAGGCTGTTAACCTGTTGGTATCATCGTCTGTACTGGGTCTGTACTACTTTCTGTTTGCCTTTGAAGTTATTGCCTTCGAAATCGAAAAGTTCTGTTTCTCACTCTGTCTGGCCAGAGATTCGCCTGCATAACTGACTCCCTTTCCCCTATGGGCACACCGATTTTAAAGGCCTTGCTTGTGCCGCGAGAGGGGAACTGTTCACAGCTAAGAATCGTGTTGATTCCGTTTTGGGTGAGGTATTCATTGATATTTTAAAGACAAAGTCTAAAGGAACAAACCACGCACCCTCGGCTCAACATCCACCTTAAAATCCAGGCTTCCGAGGTTCATGACACCCGAGGTCCATGCAGCCACATTCACGAACTTGCAACGACCTGTGTTTATTTATAAGTTGAAGCAGATCATTTTTAGCACTTCCTGTGATGCACATACCATGTACAAAATTTAGTTTCATTTCCTCTCCATCTACTGTACCTTTTTTACCTAACAATTCCTCGGGCCCCTTTCAAGTGGGATGCCCGTAGTAAACTCAAAAGAAACTTTGAAGAAGAGGAATGCTAGCCTGGTATATAATCACTGCGATCTAAAACACTCAGTATAATAATATCGTATGGCCTCGGATGCCGGGTGCAAGCTTTGTTATTGACGCCCAGAGGGCAGCTTGCATGTCAAATTTGGTTATTCCTTGGAACGGTATGAAAGTAAGGAGGTTGATGTTTTAGCTCCTTCACACTATAGCGCTTTCTAGTAGAGAAAGGCGGAACTTTTCTGTGTTGGCGGAAAATCCTGAGATTAATTTTTCCATTATGAATACGGCCTACAGAATTCAAATGGGTTCTTTAACATGCCAACAACGTATGACAACGTGCCGTGATTTTTGTCGCCTTTCAAAAATTACTTAGGCTACCACGGCCAGGAGCGAACCTACAAGCTTAGGGTTGGTAGTCCGACACGATAACCACTCACCCACCGTGGCAAGCTAAACACTCAGTCATGGAGACAGTAATAAATGGACTTAAGTACATTGCCGGCCAAAAATTCGTAACACTTCGGAAAAGGCAAGTTGTCGAAAAGTGTTTCTTCATTACGTTCATAAAATGGGGTTTCTTTTAAGTCATGGGGCAAAGGATCGTGTTTTGTACATTTGGGAACAAGAATATGAAAATGTAGGGTTTATAAAGGGATTCTGTTGCCCAGGGTTGGATTTGAAATGTTATGGTGGTATCTGCATTAACTTTACAGCTTTGCGCTTCTGCTGTTATTGGGATGTGAGAATGGTGGTTTGTTGTGGCATTGTTGGGCCGGGACATTCTCATTAGTCCGTTTGCGCTAGAAGAGGTTTTTTTTAGCTTATGCGTGGAGAGTTTGAAACCAGGTCTTTAATAGTTGAAGATTATTCCGAGTACAGTAACATACACCACATTAAAGAGACTAGACTTGGGAACTTAATACAGGTACATGTGCACGAGGTGCACATACCACTTAGGAATGCGAGAGGGGGAACAGCCCAATGAGATAAGGAACCTTCACACACAGGAATTTCCCGTCAGTCAAGTGCAATCAGTGTCCAAGTGAACTGCTCTCGACAGGACCGCGCAAGGCTCATCCAGATAAGTAGCCTGTACAATACAATCTGAATTGACCATTTACAACAACCACATATTCACTCCAAACAAGCAAATTCCGGAGGTCAATAACCGCTTGCAGTATTTCAACAAAACATCGCATAGACGACTACTAACAAATATTGACGAGTTACATTATCTCAACTAATACTGCAACTAAATAAGTGTATTCACCCATACTTTCGTACATAAATTTCATAGCCTAAGTGTAATGGATCTGATGATGATCGCTTGACGATCGAAACTTGTCATCCAAGTGTATGTTTTTAGTTCAGTTTGGGCTGGCTGTGTACCACGTGGTTCTTATCTCTGGCAGCTTTCATCTTAGCCCAGTATTCCTTCATCCTGGCACTGTGAATGTCCTTCCGCTCCTGAGTCCATTTCACGCCTACTCTTGGACGCAATGCTTTGGCTGTTAGCGACTGGCGAGAGTCTGATGTTCTGATCAAAGTTCTGTATTTATTCCTGTCGTAGATGTTACTGGGTCAATATCCAATTGTTCAAGGTATTTCCTGACAAGATTCGTCCTCTTGGCGTTAGTTGCTTTCCCTCTAGAGACAGTGTTGAAAATTCTGGAGGTGAGCCTCTGGTTATCCATTCTGACAATATGACCATAGAAGATCAGCCTCCTCTTCCTCATAGCTGTTGTAATGCTCTCCGCTTGTTCATACAGTTCATTGTTGTGCCTGACTTTATACTTGCCTTCCTCTTTAATAGGACCCATGCTTTTTCGCAGAATCTTCCGGTCCTTCAGCTCCAATTTCCGGAGTTGTCCTTTTCTGACCATATTTAGGAATTCTGAGGCATATAGCACTGATGTATTTATTAACCGCATGTATTTTGTTTCAGGATTAGCGAATAAGCCATCTCATTTGGGTACAATCGTGTTGACCGATTCATTCATTCATTCATTTCATTCATTTCCGTGTCCGATCAACATTTCCAAAAAACTACAGCTGCTCTGGCCTTGGTACTTCTTCTAAAAACATCTTCCATTGTGCATGGGTTGTCCAGGAGGGGGCAGGTAAGTAGGTGGCTTGGGTTTTGTTCAGCTCCACATTCACAAGAGGTGTCTGCGTCTGCTGGAAGGATCCCCCATTTTTTGCAGGTTGGTCTTGCAGCGAGGGACACCCACTCTTAAGCGGTTGAGGGACCTCCGCACAGGATAAGGTAGGTCGGCGCCAGGAGCCAGTTCTTCCTTTGGTGACATGTCTGTGGGCAGTGAGCTCTTCCATCTATTGAGAGTGGGGCCGATAACCTCGATGTTAGGCCCCTTAAAACAACAATTATCATCATCATCTATTGAGACGAGTTGTCGCTGGTGTCCTCTCCAGCGGCAGAGTCCTAGCAAGGAAACTCTTGCGGGATCTGAGGCGAGACCTTGCTGCCTGGTGCCCATATGTGCATGTCGATGGTCATTCTCCTGCTTTGTTCTCTTGACGTCCGCAGCAGTGGCCCTCCGGATGTTGGGTGGGGCTATTCCAACAATAGGGTATAGTTTGTGCACTGGTGTTGGTTTCAGTTGGTTGACCGACTGAAAAGCATCTAACTTTTGTTTACTCAGGCAACACTGAAAAATGGCTTCAAACACCTTAATTAAGACTTCAAACACCATAATCTAATGATTTGTTATTCAGTACTTCAAAGAGCATCACAAAGTTTGGTTGCAGTAAAGAGGAGTGAAGACTGAATGTGCAAGGATGTGTTGTGACGTTTTAGTGACAGCGATTTTGGTAGGGGTCTGTACAGCTTACTACCTTCGAAAAATCTATTTTACAATTTATTTTTTACTAGCAACCCACTCGGCTTCGCCTGGGAACAGTTATGAATGCATTACGTGATAAGCGCTTTTTTCCGATGTCAATGAACCTATATCTGTTTTGCGTCTCGGCATGATGGGTTAAAATCACTGACTGGGCTATTAATTATATTATCATGGAGATGCATGTGCAGCGAATTCTTGTCAGACGTAATTAAGGAATGGCGAGGTGCATGAAACACAAATCCCCCTTCCGTTCAATCTTAACTTGACTGTGTATTTTGCGGAACGAAAAGTTAACAGGAGAAATGAAGAAAAGCCGAGGTACACTTCCAGGGAAACTCAAAACACAACCACTCTTCTCTGAAGTCTCAACTCAACACGGCTCGACAGTTTGCTGCTGGCTGTATCTGGGGTAATAGGCTCGCCCGCTAAATAGGCTGTAAATGAGGTGATAGGCTTGCCCCAAGCTAGCTCGTAAACTGTCGCCTTAGTAATTGAATGATGATTGTTGGAAGAAATGAAGACGTAAAGACAGTTATAGTGGGCGATGTATTGAAGATAGAGATATGCTTTCGCGGACTTTTTGTAGAACTTTTCATGGAGAACAATTCTTACACTCAGAGTCTACAGATACTTTTGACGGTTTGCCCAGCGTAAGCTTAAAAAGCACACGGACGCCAGGTTATTTTTTCGACTTTTTCACTGAAATCGTTACTGCTTGGCTTCCTTTGATCATAAATAAATTATTTTCAACAGAAACCTTCCTCGAGATATCCTTTACAAAATGGTGAAAACCGCATCAAAATCCATCCATCGAGATTAGGTTGGTTGGTTCTTAAGTTTAGGGGCTGCGACAACGCGGTCATGTAGCCCCGTGTACTTTGGGTGTGTGTAGAATCTGTCTGATAACCGGTGTTAATTGTGATGACTGTATTAGTGTGTGTTATGTGTTTTTCCCGTGACATTCAAGAATTGGGGACTTGGTTTTGTATACTAAGTAGAGATTTAACTAAGGTTTCGGTGAAAAAATGCAATTATCTCCGTTTTGATGATTTGGGTTCTCAGTATATGGAAATATCATTGGAAGTTTGTTTTGAGCAAAAATACTACGGTAATCTATTTCCAAAATACGAGTTTCTGAAGCTTGTCTACCTTGACAAACATTTACCAAGTCTTTATTCATCTACCTTTGCTGACATTTCTTTGACAGCTATTTCTTACAACTTTCATATTTATTTTAGCATTTGAAATGTTCATGCTGGTTCCGTATTGATGAACTAATTAGAAATAATTGTGGTAAAAGTTCCGCCTAATCAATACCATTCAATACCTCAGCAATTTCTCTAGGTTTGTGCCGTGTCTTGTGTGGGGGTTTAATTCACTGGCCATGAAAGCCAATACACCATCCTTTTGGAAGCCTTCATAGGGAGGTTATGGTTGCTTGAGCTTTCAGTTCTCGCAGTAAAGTGGCGCAGATGCGCCTTAAAAAAAGGGAGGTAGCACTCAGTTCGCTACTCCTGTGGGGGTCCGGGCGGGGACATCAAGAACCCGCTGATGAGCCATCTTGGTGTCCTAGGCGAAACCCCACACAAGACACGGCACAAATCTAGAAAAATTGCTGAGGTTTTATCAAAGAAATATTTACAAATATACAGTTTGGAGCACTAGAATCATGATTCTAATTTGGATTGTAAACCATGAAATATTCTTCAATTGTATTCAGTTTCAAACCTCTAACTTCAATAGTTAGGACACAACTGTACGGTTTGCTTAATATGTTGTTTTAATAACTCATTAATTGTAATGTTGGTAGCAGTAAATGATAGTATTTTCAGTAACTTAACTATTTTATTTTCTTCTTTATTTGTTTCACCCAACTTTGAGGTACATGAAATCAATCATTATTTTATTGTTTTGAGCTTTCCTTTCGCCCAGTATTGCCTCATCCTTTGAGATCTTGCTACCGGTACTCTTTCTTCGGCAGAGATGTGGATCATACGCTTTTGTTTGGTTTTAACTTGGAACTGTTGTCTCTTATCCTTGGTGATGGTTTTGGCTGTTTTGTCCATGAGCATGGTGTCTGTAATTTGGAGTTTTACGAGGTCTTTCTGAGTTTCCTTAAACCAAAGAGGTTTTGTTTTTTATTACGAAAGTAGTCGAAGATCTTTTTGGTTATTTGAATTCATTCGGAGGATGTGCCCATAAAAATCAATTCTCTGTTTTTTTATTGTGTCCGAGAGTTTTTAGTATTTTGGTAAATAGTTTCGTTCCTGACATGGATTAATTTGTTGTTATGAAATTTGGGGCCTAAGATTTTGCGTAATATCTTTCTTTCCTTGACCTCCAGCCTTTCAAGCGGTCCCTGGGAGGTGAGAGTTAATGTTTTGGCTGCATATAAGGCTTCTGGTTTAATTACCGTGTTATAATGTCTTATCTTTGTATTCCAGGAGGGAGACTTCTTGTTATAGCCTGAGTGTCCTTCGTAAATTGGAAGGCCAATTCAACTTTATTTCTCCTAGATTCCATTGCCAGTTTCTCTAGCTCATTCCAGCTGATCCATTCCCCAAGATATTTAAATTCTTTGACGATGTCTATGTATTGTTTGCCCACTTGAAACTTTTGGGTGTTTTTTTAGGTTCGTCATTATTTTGGTCTTTTCGACTGAGATTTTGAGACCCATTTTAACGCACGGTTTTATCTTACAAAGGAAAATCTTGATAAATATTCATAACAATTCGTTCACTAGTTTGTGTGGTAGGAACATATTAAGAAACTGAACTGTTTTGTTCAACCTTTCAGTTAACGCTACCTTAACGCTCCTATCCTTAAGGAATATTTTGGTGAAAAAAAAAGTCATTATGAGCAACAGTTTTTAAGTTACGATTTATAAGACAAAGACTTGCACCCCCTTTTCGTTAACAGGTACACAGATGCTGTAATCAATACACCGGCATGTTACTATGATAATGCCATTAGGGAAAATTTTTATGTTTATATCTACTGAATTGACAGTTCGGTCACTTACTGCCCGTTGAAATGATCACCATGAACTGATTCCTTTAGGGCAAAAATAGTGCTGTGGATTGGGGTCAGTTGAGCTTTTATGGTACCATATGGCCAGAGCCGTGCGCGTATAAACAAAACGTTATCCGCATCCGCCCCGCATCCTTACGACTGTTAACTGCATCCGCACAACTGTTATCCGCTTCCACCCCGCATCCGCACGACTTTTTTTTCGTATTCCCACGTTTGTTATCCGAATCTACAGGCATTTCAATAATATTTTTAATTAGATAAAGCATAAATTGCTCAGGCAACATATTTAGACATTTGAGGAGAAAGTCGTTCCCTTAGGTTTTGTATGTCATTTGCTATGTATAAAATGAATGTTACACAGCCAGAATTGCAACCCATTCCTTTTCGGAGTGTTAATTACGCTTAATGACATAATTTGAAAGAGATTAGCTTAAATCATCATCTTACATTTGTCATGAAAAAAAAAACATAATGGAAAAATGTGATATGTCATAATAAACATCTGGGTCCTAGTAATGATATTAAGCCTTAACAAGTTCAGATTGTATTCTAAAAACTATCCGCCAATTTTCTCCAAACATTATCCGCAGCTTATCCGCATGGTGAAATATTTTGTGGATATCCGCATCCCCGCAGGGCTTTACATATGGCCCATATTGTTGTTTTAATGTCAATAACTGAATGTGAATTTTCCCTAATGGCATTATCATAGTAACATGCCAGTGTATTGATTACAGCATCTGTTAACCTGTTAACGAAAAGGGGGTGCAAGACTTTGCCTTATAAATCGTAACTTAAAAACTGTTGCTCATAATGACATATTTTTCTTCTTTCGCCAAAATATTCCTTAAGGATAGGAGCGTTAAGGTGGCGTTAACTGAAAGGTTGAACAAAACAGTTCAGTTTCTTAAAATGTTCCTACCACACAAACTCAAAAACTAATTGACATACACTAATGAAATGTTTTGGGTATGTTTATACATATTACATCTACAAAGCAATGCAAATTTATGTCTCTTACTTGGATAGTTTCTTCTTAAAAAAATAAATTGTGGTAAAAATACTATACAAATTTACTTTTTTCTATTAAAAATACAAGTACAATTTGTTCAGATATGTTGCTGAAAGTGCATTAATTTTTAGAAGGGAATATTAGCAATAAAATAAGGCAAAAAGAACCTAAAAAAGTTGAAAATGTGTGGAGTTATCACAAAGAAGCCTCAGTCTTGCATGATAAGCAACCACCAATTTGAATTTTGAAAAATAACTGATTACGGTATCTTTTCAAAGTCAATGGTTTACCATGCTGTTTCCATGTAAAACAATACCAGAGTATTGCTCTAGGACACTGGATAGCTGCACTGATAAAGATCTAAGGTTTACATTTCCGGCATTATAACAACGGTTACACCGGGTTTCATTTATTTACGCGTAGCATGCAAATAGACCAATTGAACTTCATCTCAGGACCTGTGGGTCCTGGTCGAAGATTAGGCCTTAATGATAATGATGCTAATAATAATAATAATAGTCTAATAATAATAATAATAATAATAATAATGTTGCATGCGATAATAGAGCACAATAACACCGGTTATCAGGCAGCTACTACACTTTCAATCCCCCCCCCCTCGACATTCCTATTGATCGACATTAGACCGCATTCTTGGTAACTGAAAATGCATCGGATAAAATATCGTAGTCGTTCTTATAGGTGTCCGACACATACTATTATTATTATTACATATTGTTATCATACAAAATGCAACCCACCCCCAAGTACACGGGGCTGATGACCAAAAAAGTCCCTAATAGGAATTAAGAACATCAACAGCTAGTTCGCCCGAGAAGGGAGTTGTGTAGACGGAGTTAGTGATTCAAATTGTTCTCTCCCTGTTTTAGCCTATCATCGTTCAGTTTAAACTTTCTGGTGATTGAGTTCAATTGAATGCAATTCCAGTCAATACATTCTATAAATACCCATTATGGTTTCCATAGCAACCAGACATATTTTCTACTTTCTCCTTTACTAGCGGTAACATTCCTATACAGGTCCCATGGTGTAATGGTTAGCACTCTGGACTCTGAATCCAGCGATCCGAGTTCAAATCTCGGTGGGACCTTGAATTTTAGCCATTAATTATTAACACAGAATTGCGATATTGTAATGGAAATGCAAATATCGATATTTTTCTTTCAGAGTATTCTAATGGCCGACAAATTATATTCGTTATTATGTAATTCACAGAGCTAAACATATCAAGGAGCACTGAAGTTGGCCGGCAGAGGGAAGCACTGTACTGTTGTGTGTAGCGTAGTGAAGCGGATAGTAGCGGAACTATGGTATACAGTTCAAAGTAGTGACATAGGTAGAAGCACTTACTTGCTACGCTAGCGCACTCTCTCCGTGAAGATGTGAGATACATCGACAATCCCAATAGCGGGAATTATGATTCACATAAATAATAAGATTTATTAAACACACTGTGTACCGAAAGCGCATGGTGGGCCAGATACCTAATCTGACTGGACTAAAATATTTTTGTAGAGATTACATTCCTTTCGTGATCATTTTGTTAAAGGCCTATATATATTTTTTTTTCGTTGTCGTATTACCCTCGAGGGTTGGCTCAGCGAGGGATCCCGCATCCAGGACAGTGTCCGGGAGCTTGAAACTTCGGGTCGTAGGATACAACAGGGGAGGTGGGACAAGCACCTCGCCCAGGTGGCATGGGATGGGAAGATGGAAGGGGGAAGAAGGCGGCTGTGGCCTTACGTTAGGTACATTTCCGGCATTTGCTTGGAGACGAAGTGGTAAACCACGGAAAACCACTTCGAGGATGGCTGAGGTGGAATCGAAACCCCTCTACTCATTTGGACCATCCGAGGCTGACTAGACCCCGTTCCAGTCCTCATACCACTTTTCAAATTTCGTGGCATAGCCGGGAATCGAACCTCAGACCTCCAGGGTGGCAGCTAAGCACGCTGACCACTACACCACGGGGGCGACGTTAAAAATAATACATTTTATTATTTACAGCCCTCTGGAAAGGATATTTTAAAATCACATTGAAATGAGCTTAGGACCATCTGAATAGCCCCAATACACTTCGTTTGAACATCCTTCTAGATCTAGTAATTTCTTCACATAAGTTATCACTTATCAGTGAGGTAACCGCCCCTTTTTTGCTTTTCAGCACCTCGTATAAATCCCTACGCGTCAAGATAGTGCGAGTCCCCTGCTTGCGTGTCTCTGGAATCAATAATAATTTTCTACTGTAAGAACAATAAACCGCAATATAGTTACTTGCCGCATAAAGTCAAATATTGTCCCTAAATAATAGCATAAACATCATGGTGCGATATTGAACATAATTTTTTATAAACCTTGGTGAATCTGAAAACATCACAAAAAATAAACGAATATTTCACGTCACTAGCTTAATATAGCATAAACTAGCTGAATATGTCCTCAAACTAGCTGAATGTAACATATACTTCGTAATAATAATAATAATAATAATAAAAAAATATCGTATGGCCTCGGGTGCCGGGTGCAAGCTTTGTAATTTGACACCCAGAGGGTAGCTTGCATGTCGAATTTCGTTGTTCCTTGAATCACTATGAAAGCCAAGGAGATTAGATATCTAAGCTCCTTGAACACTATAGCGCTTTCTAGTAGATAAATGAGGAACTTTGTGTTGGCGGAATCTCCCGAGATTAATTTTCCATTATGAACACGGCCTACTGAATTCAAATGGGTTCTTTGACATGCCAACATCGTATGACATGCGTGTCGTATTTTTGCCGCCTTTCAAAAATCACTTACCACGGCCAGGAGCGAACCTGCAATCTTGGGGTTAGTAGAACGACACGCTATCCACTCACCTACCGTAGCAAGCTTTATACTAGGTGAATATCTCCTATAACTAGCTGAATATAACATAAACTAGCAGAATATGACCCCAAAATATCCAATCAATTAAAATAGTAATTATATCAGCAATAAAGAGCATACCTGAAGGATTACATTCCATATTCTTTCACAGGAAAAATATAATCCGAAAACTCACAAAACTGTGATCACACTTGACAGCTGAACCACGAATGGCGACAACATGAAATTTTATGCTGAACAGTCTCATATGTTGGACTACCATATCTTGCTCAGACGCATCATTGACTCTACATAAAGCCTGTTTCTGGAAACATCTGCCAAGAAATCAGCCAAAAGTTAGACGCTAGCTTGTCGACGTGAGTTCGGATGACTTCGTTTGGATGTATTCCGTGCAGTGGCATGGACAACCAAGCATTGAATCTATCAAAATCATTGCGCACCTGATATTGAGCCTCTTGTTGACTATTAAGAGTAGTGAAGTTCAATCATCGGTTTCTGTGTCAGCCCTGTGCAACATCGAATGCTTTGATAAATAACAGTAGCTATTATATTATTACTAGGAGACCTGAGCGAGAAATCTCGCATGTTCATTAAACACCCGCCCAGCTTTACTGTTATGCGGGCTTCTATAAATATATTTATTTGTTTAATTTACGCACTTTTTAAACAAACAGTCGATATTTATAAAATCATAGTGCAATTCGTCAATGTTGCGGGTAATTCTGTTTGAATATTATTTTCAATGCACAATGGGTTGTGTGCGCCCCATCCGCCCAGCCCTAGTGTTATGCGGGCTGGACGCGACACAGTTCTGCCAGGGGCTATCGTCTTTTTTATTTGTTGAAACTAACTTTTTAAACAAATACATATATTTTCGTAGACATTTCAAGGAATGCAAGTTTTTTCCTGTACTATTTGAGACAATTTGGAAGATTTTGGTACAAAACGCACCTTCTAACTCCTTTAGTTCAGGAGCTTGAGTTTTTTGTCGGATGAACTTAGCGTATTGAAATTTTACGGGCATATCCTCAGGATGGGCAATAAGAGACTGACCAAAAAGATTCTTAACCTTGCCCTGTCAATGAAAGTTAAAAACACCTGGCTGCTTGAAGTTGGAAAAGATCTTCAGGTAACAGGCATCACAGATGACATTCTACTAGACAGAGCAAAGTACAGAGAGTCGCTAATCACCGCTTTGCAGATCATACAAGCACCATCACCAACACAACCTGGTCAGAAGATCGCAAGAGAAGCCTCAGCGAGAAGATGAAGAGATTTTGGGACAAGAGAAAGGCAATGCCAACAGCTCAATAAGTTCAATCGCGCTCCGTAGTCGGGCATGACGAAGAAAGAAAGAAAGAAAGAAAGAAAGAAAGAAAGAAGAAGATTATTTGTATTATTGAGACTTGATAGAGTGGTGAATACAGAAGGTAATAAATAATGGATGTTTATTTTTATATGCGGCATAAGAAATGAATTTTATTAACAAATACAGTATCACAGATTACACAAGATTATGGGGACCAAATAATGGATACAATGCATATCCTCACAGAAGTAAAATATTATAATAAAATATACATCACAGTAACAAGTTGAGAATAAATATAGCACCAATGTAAATGATTTAAAATATCTGCAGCTGTTCGTAGCGAAAATGTTACCAGAATTATCTTGAAATAGTAGTCTAGTCTAGTGTTTCTGTTGAAAGAGGAATCACTCAAGCTTCTGTCAATTTGTTGGTTCTTAAGATATACAGTCGACTCTCTATAATTTGACACTCGCTCATTTGAATCGGTTGTACGAAAATCACGCCCATGGAAAATAGCGCCCACTGAGAAATGTGCATAAATCGCGCCCAGTCTAGAAATTGTCCTCGTGACAATACTGTTCTACATATATGTGCAAGCTAAGCCGGCTGTGACTGTCGCAGATCGCGGGCGCGCTTACCCGGTTCAGCCGGTGGTGGCGCGACTTTCACACTTTTACCAAACATGTTCAATAATGTGTACTTACAGTGCTCATAGGCGATGCTGTAAATGTCCTCCCTCTCTTGTAACACACACCTGACATCTTCTGATGAAAGAATGTCTGTCAACTCATTTATTATTTACGGAGCCTGTTTAGTTGAATCGTTTAGCGAGCCTCATAATTGTACTGGCATTAGGCACTGGTCTTCCTGGAAACTTGATTCGAAATTTTCGTCTTGTTTCAGAACAAGATTTTCTGCTTTTCATATACGAGTTATGGATATACACACGTTCGCGCAATGTGAATTGGTGTCTAGGCATGACCAACAATCACAGTAATCACAATACTCACTAAACGTGCAACACTAACGTCTAAGCTTTGCAGATACACGCCCATATGAATGACAAAAGACGCGTGAACTAACGATATGAGTCAGCGGAGTGCGTCACCACCGGTTAAACCGCGTACGCGCGCCCATGATCTGCGCCAGTCTCAGCCGGCTTAGCTTGCCGTGTTGACTCGCGCGCACATATATAATGACCCTGTACAAAACAAACCTAACCTGGGGCTTACGCTCCAGATCCAATCAGTAATTTCCGTTCAGACAGTCATCTAACCAAGTAGCGACCAATGACTTCGTCCAGACAGTCCGTCTAAACCAAGTTGGGACCAATGTTTACGTCCGTATCAGCCACAAATACTCCAGGTAGAGACCATGCTGGGTGCGATTTACATTGGGCGTGATTTGTACTGGGCGCGATTTACAGGACACCTTTGAATCTCTCGATAATTTGAAGTTCGTTCCCCGTCCTTTGAAGAATACTCGATAAATTGAAAAATAAAATCTATGTGATTTGGTTCTCGCGGTAATTTGAAGTGGTGGGAACGGCATCTTGCTCGCCGACATTCTATAATTTGAAGACTGGCTTCCCATCTCTCTATAATTTGAAGTCGGTGAATACAGTATTGTTATCATGCACAGACCTGTTGTTTGTTTACATCAATAATGAAATGTATTAGCGAGTTCGCAGTCTTGAGGCTTTTTTCAAACGTTAAATGTTTGATTAGTGTTTGTTTTAGGTATCTAAATTAGCTCGAGAAAGAACAAGTGCCTTTCCATAAGTGAAAGAAAGCGTGTCAATCAAGCTAAGGAGGACAGACAATTAAAAAGAGATGTCACCGAACAGTTCGGCATTTTACCATCGACATTGCCGATGATTTTTAAAAGGCAAAGTTTACGTCATCGGAAGTGCCTTAAGTGCGAGTAGGAAAAGGTCACGGTAGGGTGAATTTCCCCGTCTTGAGGAGTGCTTGGTTAAGTGGATTCGTCAGTGTAGTGGACAGATGTTGTGAAATAAAAATTATAAATGCAGTAATAAAATCACTGATTCGAAGGTTCTCGATTGCTACTCTCAACGGAAGACGGGGTGAAAGGAGTACAATGTTCTTTTCAGCAGTACCAAGGAAACTGTTATGTGGAAATGGTGGTAAAACGTAACTAAATCTGTACAAACGATGTACTACAACTATTCCAAATGACCGTCAAGAAGCACATGAAAGAGACTTAGTAAATTTTCCCAGACGTGAGCGACCTGAATATCCCTCAAGTGTGCGCCACGGATTCATTCCTGAGGATTGGTTCACATTCTTTTACAACAAAACAGGAGTTACAGGCCCTTTTATATGTTTGCTTTGCGTAGTGCTGCTTATCTTGTCAGTAAAGAGATATACGTCTTGGAGCACGAGTACTACACAGGGTTGTCAGTTACTACCTCATGTGTATATGCTGTGAAGACATTGGGACCAAGATGTGCTGAATATGTGGATAAAGACATTGCTAAAATTGAAGAGGAGTTCAGGCTATCCCCTGAAAAAGCAATCAAATCTCAAGAAGATAACATAGACGATGAAAAGAGGGAACAGTGGAAAGCCGAAGGACAAAAGCACCTGTTTGATGCCAAGCGAATCAACATTGATATTCAACTGGAAGCAGAATACCGCGAAAGGATCATGGAAGCTTACGAAAAGGTGAAGGAGAAACTATAGATGATGAGTCAGCTCGTAGTGCCATTAAGAAATATCACAAGCACAAGCACATTTCATCTTGGATATCCAGGCAGGTAATGGGTTCGGTCAATCAAGAATTTGAAGAAAAGCATCTATACCAGTGCATTACAGAGCTTACATCTATGGCCTCACATTCTCATTTGCTGTCCATTTCGGACTCTCTCTCTCTCCAGACAGTGCTAAGATGTGGCTTCACAGTGGACGTTTTGCACCTTTCTACCAGATAGAGCTTCAGTTCAGCAGTTCAATGGTCCTGTTAGTTATCTTCAAGAAACAGAAGGACAAGGACACTAAGCTCAGAGAACCCTTAATTGTGTAACTATTATAAAAATAATCATAACCAAAAAAAGCAGAATATAGGCAACATTATCAAGCTAGAATGCAAAAAATAGGGAGATGAGACTCACCGGGAAAAATACCAGTTTGGTCAGATTTGTTGGTTCATGTGAAAAGTAATAAAATCACGAAAATCAAACTCTTGTTTATATGAAAAATTTTCCTCCCACCCTCTCGGTTATTTTGAACACCTATTATTTTGAAATCTCGGTAAATTGAACATTTTCTCTGGTCCCTTGAGTTTCAAATTATCAAGAGTCGACTGTATTTGCAATATTAAAAGGTATGTAAATTCATTAAGCAAGCAGCGTTTTAGTTTTTTGTCTTCATTTTCTCCAAGATATGTTAGGTCTCCATATCCATTGGTTAAGGAATGACGTACAACTGCGCTAGTATAAGTCGGACATTCAAATAAAGGATACATGTTGGAAATATACCTTTGGATTTCTTCGTTTAATTTCTTGTTGACTTTGTTTTCTGAAAGCAGTTTGAAGGGTTATTGGTACTGAGCTTTTGTCAAGCATATGTCGAAAAACCTATGTTTCTTTTCTGGCAATAAAGCAACTCTGAAAAATTACTTCAAAACTATCTATACCGTATTATCAAAATGTCCACGAGCATCACATGTTGTCTGAATTGAAAGAAATATACAACTTTTATTCAGAAATAAACTTTGATCAAAGTTACAGGATAAATATTCAGATTGCATTGTTCTCAGACGAGAAATACGCTACAAAAACAATAAAATATAGACTATTGTGGGTATTATTAAAAATGAATACAGCTAAGTCTCTGAAGTTACTTGAGATATATTTCTGTAAAGTTGTTGAAATGTTTAACGGTATTGTGCCCAATCAGTCACGGCAGTCTGGCATCGAACTCGGGTCTCATCAGAGAAGACCAGGCACATGGTTATGCCTAGAGTCGAACCATTGATCTCTGAGGGGGAGAAATTACAGGGAACCCAAAGAGCAATGAGAGGTATACTGACATATAATAGTGTAGCGTGATTTCACGATCTATATGTGAATATCATAGCAATTTAAGGTGGAGAATTGCAGCCAAATGCAAGGAAATATACATTTTCAGAGCATACGAGAATGAGAGGAGGCCAGTTTGAAGTTTTACAAATTACCCTTAGCAAGTGGGCGGAGAACTTAGGCGCCGAGCGCACTATTTACGTCTGGAGCGGAGATACAGCTCAAAATTAATGACCCGGGTATTCACCGCTTGACAACGATGAAACTTAGATTAGGGATGATGGCCCACGGAAAGTAATTAATTACAGCCAAGTGGAGTATTGAAATGCATTGAAATATACACCCAGGTGAATATATTCACGGAGAGGTAATTTAGGAGTGTTTTTTTTCACCTAAATTAATGCCTATATCTCCAAATGAACGAATTACAACCTAGCTTACGCTCAAGAGCAGTGATTTTGTGACCAGCCAACGGGGAACTACCACAGTAGCGTCCTGACGCGCTGATCTAAGGCAATTAATTGTAATTAATTGGCCGAAGCGATCGCCGGCACGCGAATGTTTTTGAAACCTCCACACCTAAATAAACAAGATGTAGATGTCATTTCGGCTGAAGAGGTATTATTTCAAGAAAGGAGTCGCTCTCATGTGTCCGGTGGACTATTTTGTACGAGAAACCTTTATATAGGGGGAGTAAGGCAAGCCAAGCCAGTTGTTCTCCAGTCATCTCAGGTCATCTCAAGTGTTAAGTTGTTGTTCTACAGTATACACGTAACTAAGACGCTGCCAATAAGCACGCCAAATGTTAAAGTATCAACGCTCCGCCGTTGAAGAACAATAGAAGGAAGTCATAAAGCTTCATAAGTAATCATGAAGTGCGTCGAAAGTAATTTAATACAGCTATTTATCTATTATCTGACGCAAATATAAATTCGCCACAGCGAAAAAGGAACTTATAATGTTTTTGAACAGTTCGTATACCGGGAGGTATTGTCAGAATTGTATGACATTATCATCAGGATCACTACAATGATGGGAGCTTGGAAATCATTGCCACCTAATCTGGAGAGTGAGCTGAACAAGATTGCAGGGAACGAGGATCGAACGTCCGTAAAACGCTGTTAGATTTTCACGTAGACCAGCGGTTGTCATAATTGCATCGCATCTCTGAGATCAGGCGTAGGGGAAGTCCGATTTAAGGCTCAACATGTGAAGTAGTGGATAAATGTACATAAATTGTGTAATAGTGATTTAAAAGTGTTCATGTGTATAGTGATTAATATGCAGTGTGTAGCAGTGATAGAGGCCACTGATAAAAGTATGTGTATCAGATGGAAAATGTGTGAATCTAAGTGTTGTGTAAAGGATAACATGATGGCTTAAATCAAGCGTCATGGTAGCGCTAAAGCTGAAGCGCTGGCACTATCCAGCAAAAGGAAAAAGTGAGTACCCATTTTATAATGTCATTATAACTAAATAGTTCACCATGTAACGATTTATCACTTGGAGAATAAGATGTAATAGTCACTTACTGAACGAGTTTTCACCACTCGTCTTGAATAAAGTATGACTTGGAAGGTGATTTGTTTATGGCCATTTAGGTCGAAAATAGTGATTGATGTAACGGTAACGTTAAATGAGTAATAATAATAATAATCTGGGGTCGGCAACAGTAAAGTAATAGGCATTTTTGGCCTAAATAATGTTCAAATAGTGTCATGTCTAATATAAAGATACTGTATTTTGGTAAACAGTAAGAGAGTAACGTGGAATATAGAGAAATACGAGAGCTTTTTCAGTGTCAGTGAAATTTGAATGAATATTTGATATGGTCAATCCTTAGGATTATGTTTGAGGACCATTAAAGTAAAGTAAGCCAGTAATTTATACATTTTGTTAGGAGCTATGTAAAGCTTTGGCTTAAGTGGTATGACAGAGAGAACGCGGGTGCCTTAATAATTGAGTCATCTATGTGAAGTATTGTTTGAGCCGCATATAGCATGCAGAATTAACGTAGAATCCAGTGATTTACGTAAATAAATATTGCGGGGATCAACTAGTATAGCTTGCGCGTTAGGTGAGAAGTTGGCTGAATCTACGAGTAGTATCGCCCTTGAGCATACTGTATTATTCGCAGCGAATTGGACAGAGCCTGTCTGTATCCAACGCTTGCATGAATTATGGCCACTATTGACGTCCGTCGAGACGCAGTGAGCATGTGTATCAATGACCTACCCTGAGAGGTAAGGATCATATTCGTCGTTTAGGAACGCAGATTTCCTTATATTTTATTGACAGCTGCTGGTGAAAGTCGTGGATTTACACTATGATGCGCGTCTAAAGCCACTAGTAGTCACCATAGAACGGCAAGGCTATCACTAGAATTCCACCCCAGCCATGAATGTTAATTAAGGAGCCAGTTGAGCCCAAGACACTATAAAGATAGGTGTTAAATAAGTAAATGACTCAATTATTTAGGAGCCACACTTAGCGTAACTCCAGTACTGCGATTGTAAACAAACTTGACCTTGACAGCAGAGAGAGGTGGGGTTGTAGACCACTTCTGCGGCAGCCATCTTGACTAGCCAGCTGGAACGAATTTTATTGCCTGCTGAGGGGGAGGAAGGTCGGTCGACCGGTCCCTTGTAAGTTAGAGTCACAATAGGACACTGAGGAATCTCGATATTTCAATATGCAATTAAGATATGAGTATTATGATGATGCCAATAGAATTGAACGATGGGTTGCAACTCACATACGTTGTTGGATCATAGAAATCAGATAATATTTGGCTCAGTTATTCTCTGAGGAGGAAAGCTGAACCAAAATAATGTAGGCATCTTCTTTAGAATGCATTTTGCCAGTTCCTGCTAATTTATGCAGACGGGTATGTGTTTTCCCAGAACATGACACATTTGTAACGATGATAAGCCCGACAAGACCCAGAAAATCGTTATATGGTGAAACTATAAAATATTCTATCCATGTTTATTTTGGAAGGGATAAGTACCACTTTTCTTAAAGCGTTCATATGGATGGAAAGAAGGAAGATGATTCACACGACACAACAAATATTTGTTAATAATTGCAGAAATAATGAATTCATGCTAATCAAGGTAAATGCCATAAGAAACGGAGTAATGTTTTATTAATATCATTTTTATGTGATATGTGATTTTTGTGTTATGATACTCCAATTAACTAGAATTGTGTCACATGATGAACACTATGGAAACCCATGGAAGTCTGAAAATATCATTGACAGGATGCTAGAATTAGATTTGAGTGCAGTGTAGCACTATTTTAAGAAGAAAGCTCACAGAATAACCCTATTTTTATTTGTGGGAGTTAAATATAATTTGTCCTTTATTTGTATTTGTTGTATAGCCATGATTTTAGACCAGTAAATAGTTCATTTTAGGAAAATGTTGTGTATTTCCTGTAGAGTAGTTACCTGGTAGACTCAAATCCTGAGCATGTGGTCGTATGGTGGGCAGGAACGTCCCATACCTCGAAAGACCGTGAGTTAGTTGGGATACGAACACATGGTCCACATGATGACAGTTGGGTACAGTATGTAATGTCAAAATACTGAATTATTATTTGCTATGCTAAAGCGTGTGGAAGGTTTTGACTTTTGCTGTTTTATTTATCTATTTATTTATGTATTTATTTATTTATTTATTTATTTATATTTTTGCTGAAGTATTGCCTGAAATATACCTATATATTGAAAATTGCGGCTTCGGTGGCGTAGTTAGTATTATGCTGAGCTTCTATGCCCAAGATCGCGGGTTCAAGCCCGGCCGAAGTCGTCGGATTTTTAAGAGCGTTAAAATCCCTCGGTATGCCTTCCTTCGGAGAGGAAGTAAAGCCGGCGGTACCATTTCACAGATTTATGGTATATCAAAGAACCTACCACTAATTACACCTGTGTGAAGCTAAATTATATAGGTTAAGAATGTAAACAACGCTATTAGGTTCCTACGTTCATTGCCAGGAGCCGACTGCGGTGGCGTCTAGTAGCTAAGTTCTGAACTAGTAGTCGTTGGCGGTGGCGTTTGGCGGCAAAAGTAGGAACTATTTGAAAAATTCAAAGTCTGCAGTCCTTACTTGAATTAAAAAGCAGATAACACACATTAATACAGTCATCACAATTAACACCGTTTATCAGACAGATTCTACACACACACCCAAAGTATACGCAGCTACATGACCGCGTTGTCGCAGACCCTAAACTGAGGAACCAACCAACCTATATTTAAAATGGATCAATCACAGTGAAATTTTGTGTATATGATAATTTTTAAGCTTGACGTTTACTGTCATAATTCCAGAAATTTCTGTTTAGAAATATGGAAGTTTGAAAACTCAGTACCAATGTTCCTTAAAATGAAGCGACACTTTTGATACTAGTGATCCTTCCGAGAGAGTTCATATTTTATTCAATGACATACAGTATATGACTGCCTTTTTGAGGTCATTCTATTCATTTCCCAAGCGGATTACGCACAAGAGACTCACGTGAGTGCTAGGCTGCAATGGATGCCCATTTTGTTCAAATCGACATGATCATGGTCGTGTACTTATTTCATTCTGAGTGCAGTGGACTGAAAAGAAGCCCTGAAACTCACAAATTTTAAACATAGAGTAGTATATGAATTTCATTCCAACCAACCGTTGTAGCTACGTGCGCTAAGGTGTAAGGTCATGGTACCTGGCTGTCTCTGGACTCAGTATAGACGAGTGATTCCGAACCCCACCGTCGGTTGTCCTCGGAATAGTTCTCCTTGGTTTCCCATTTTCAACTCTAAGCAAACGCCGCTGCCAATAGGCTGCTTTCTTCCAACCCCTTGCCCAGTTCCAGTCATCTGCATTCTCGAAAGATTGACGTCAGGCCATAACAGAAACATCCATCACATAGAAACGCATCGTATCTCATCCTCGACTCTGTGGGAACGGGAATAAGGAGGATTAATTAGATACAGTCATTTCATTCCCCATATGGTATGGATACTTGTGGCAACATTCCGTTCTTCAGAACGAAGTGATGGTGCCAATTTCCTAGGGTCACTCGGTATAATATCTCAGCGTCACTGTTCTCCATCCAGTTGTCTGCTTGGTCCGTGGAGTTACAAAAGAATGAGATTTTGAAGGTGAACCTTCAAAATAGTTCAGACAAGATCGCGGGTTCAAACCCAGCCGAAGCCGTCGGATTTATTAAGAGCGTTAAAAATCCCCCGGTATGCCTTCCTTCGGAGGGGAAGTAAAGCCGGCGGTTCCATGTCATAGATTTATGGCATGTTAAAGAACTTTCCACTAATTACACCTGTGTGAAACTAAATTGTATAGGTTAAGAATGTAAACAACGCTCTTAGGTTGCTACGTTCGTTGCCAGGAGCCGACTGCGGTGGCGTCTAGTAGGTAAGTTCTGAACTAGGCCTAGTAGTCGTTGACGGTGGCGTTTGGCGGCAAAAGTAGGAACTATTTGAAAAATTCAATGTTGCAGTCCATACTTGAATTAAAAAAACAGATACACACACTAATACAGTCATCACAATTAACACCGGTTATCAGACAGATTCTACACACACCCAAACTACACGGGGCTACATGACCGCGTTGTCGCAGCCCCTAAACTAAGGAACCAACCAACCAGATAGATGGGAGGGTTCTTGAGTGTGAAATTGCTAGCTTCCGGGAAACATCAGTTACCATTGAGGGTTGTGGTCCATTATCTTCAGGCAGATACCAAAGTGGGTACAAGTCTATAGGGAGGAGTTAATAGCTACTGGAGAACCTCAGTTATCATATCACTGATAGTTTTATGTCATTGTCTTCAGGAAAATGATGCAGTTGGGGCAAGTCTGGTGGGTGTTGATACATCCCGAAGAATCTCACTCAGTTACCACTGATAGTTGAGAATGTATTATTGTTAAGAAGATACTGGAATTGTGACAAGTGTGCAGGGTGGAACCTTAGTTACCATCGTATTCAGGAAGATACCCGAGTTTAGGGATGTCTTCTCAAGGAACCGTCACTACCGTTGGTAGTTGATGGGGATAATGTTATCTCCAGAGAGATACCAGAGCTGGAACAGGGTCGGGAGGGCTCCGGAGGAAGTCCCTCATCCATTGATAGTTGTATTGTCTTCGGGCTGATACCAGCGTTGAGAAAGGACTGGAAGGTAGAGCTGGGAGGAGCTGCCGCCATCATTGTTGGTATACGGAGGTAGGGTGGTCTTGTTTTCAGGCAGAGAAGGAAGCTGGAGGGAAGGATCTTCTGGCTGGACTGGAGGGTGGAGTAGCACGCTCCCGACGAACCCCAGCAACCATTGCCAGTTGATGCAGCTGGTGGATGAAGCCCGATGCAAGCATGGTGTGTTGAGGTGACAATTGGGCATCAGACATCACACCTAGACGTACAGTGTCGCCGTAGTTCATCAGTGACAAAGAAAGACCTATAAAACAAAGAAGTATATTAATTCAAGTGATCTTCCAACCACGTCTGTAATACGCTGTACCAGTCATGAAATAATACAGGTTGCGAGAGATGCCAGTAAATGGCCACACAGAGATACGGCATGGATGAGAATAGTAGAAGCAGGTTAAAATGTTGTCACAAGATGGCAGCACATCGCCGTCTGTAATTCTCAAGCCATGCTGTTGGTAGAATTGGCAACACTGAGTAGAGTCCTTAAATTCTATAAACACGCAAGGCCACATGCTAAGTTTTATTCATAAATATAGTTTATTTTGATATGACAACATCTAAAAGCAGTTCTTACTAACTATTTCAACATCCGTGACATTCCTAGTGGTAAATGAGACCTGCTGAAAGTTGTAGAAGTGAGTATTTCCCGTATTAAGTTGCATGTGTAACCAATATTTGCTAATGAATTTAACCAACAAATGCTTCACTAATATTTCATTAAACTATTTCAGATGCCTAGGACGTGTGGTGTGCCTGGCTGTAGGTCAAATTATGGCAACACTATTATAATAACTGGTTATATCACTACGTTTTGATCACTCAGCGAGGTGGACTTTCAGTGCCTAGTAATTTAGTTTTGGTATATATCTTCATGTGGCCTCTATATTCCTGTACTCAGTTGGCAAGTGCCTTTAGGTAGATATAATTAGAAAACTACCTAATTTTAAATTAAGTGACCAGTGGAACATTATTGTTAGACTGTCAACATTAAGCTTGGAGGCCTATTGTGACTATGACGAGTGCATCTGTGGACAAAAAATGAAGAATTTATTATCAAACGCAGTCCCTTAGTTCGTAAGAATAGTCTTAAATATATTTTTCTGATCGCGTCAATGACGGCAGTGAGCATAGCAACAAGAAAAGGAAACTTCAGACATTGGGACTTGAGGTACAGTACAGCCTTTTATTATTATGTTATCAGGAATCTACAGTACATATCCTGATAATATGTATCCTTTTTTTGTGATATTTGTGAGTAGATTTAGCGGACGTTATGTTCTGTTGTATTTTTGGAAATATTTGACGTCACAATCTATGTGTTTACGCTGTGTTAGCAATTACCATGTGCTTGCGCTAGGCCTCCCAGATGACAGATGGGCGGTGTTGCCAAACCTTATGACACGGCTTGAGAATTGTAGACGGCGATGCCCATTTAGAGTGTGTTTATCATGAGGATTCGAGCGTCTCAACTATACTCTGTGAGCTGCCTGAATAGGATTGACATTTCGCCGGAAATTCCACGTCAGTCATCACCCCTCAGCGCCTTGACCAATCCATGTTCGCATAGTTGATGTCATAATACTCTGCGTTGCAATATTACAGCCCACGTGTTTCAGTGCCTGGTCAGCCGAATCTCTCGCTTGTACAGTTTGGCAATCTCGTTCTCATACCACATGGCGAGACGAGAACTGTCAATCCTATTCAGGCAGCTCACCGAGTATAATGACTCCTCAAAACACAGTGGCTGTGTTCAAATTAGAGATAAACTCATTCGGGACCAACCGTGATGTTCGTTTTATGACGTCAAAACCCGAAGATATAATCCGTCATAAAAATAAATGTCACTCACCAAGCCTCACCAACATCAGCGGCCATGTTCTTGAGACTAGTCCGCCTCATCACAGCCTACTAGATTACACAAGGCCTACATAAGCAAGATTTGAAACATGAATTGCTGCAATTGTGTACACCCAACAGAGTTACGTCTCAAAACTCACGAGCTAACAAGTGGTTAGTTCCATGACGAAATAAAGAGCCTACATTTCCGAAGTCGTCGGATTTCTTAAAAGCGTTCAAAATCCCTCAGTATGCCTTCCTTCGGAGGGGATGTAAAGCCGACGGTCCCATGTCATAGATTTATGGCATGTTAAAGAACCTTCCACTAATTACACATGTGTAAGCTAAATTATAGGTTAAGAATGTAAACAACGCTCTTAGGTTCCTACGTTCGTCGCCAGGAGCCGACTGCTGTGGCGTCTAGTAGCCAAGTTATGAACTAGTAGTCGTAGACGGTGGCGTTTGGCGGCAAAAGTAGGAACTATTTAAAAATTCAAGGTCTGCAGTCCTTACTTGAATTAATAAAACAAATAACACACACTAATACAGTCATCACAATTAACACCGGTTATCAGTCAGATTCTACACACACCCAAAGTACACGGGGCTACATGACGGCGTTGTCGCAGCCCCTAAACTGAGGAACCAACCAGCCTACTTTTGTTAAGATTTATGAATTAATCTGAAATATTATGATCTTTTATTGTGCCAATTTTGGATAAAATCCATTTGTTAGTATAGAAGTCGCATGTATTTAAAAATTGGACCTATCAGCAGGCATAAATCATGTTGGCAGCACTGACGTTTATTAGTTACTCCAAATTAATGTAGGTCATGTACTTTACGTGTGCAAAGTTTCAAGCTCTTGGCTTGCATACTTTCTGATATATTGGTATCAGGATAAAATAAATAGTGCATTTATTAAAAGTTGGCAGCCCTGGTTGGTCTTAAGAATACGCATAACAAATCTGTTATCGAACACATTGTACATACGGAATTTGGTCGAAATCCAATTGATAGTGTAGAAGTTACATGCATTTAAAAATTGGACCTAACAGCAGGCTTTGAATCATGTTGGTAACACTGTCATATATGGCCTCCTGGAAATTAAACTGAAATGTTACTATGTGTGGCAATTGTGGAATAGCTCCCATGCATATCTTCCAAGATATCCAACATGGAACTCAAATTTCAATTGGGACTTTTCAGCAGTTGGTAGCACTGACGTCATTTTAAAATATGGCCTTGAGATATTTAGGTATAAATCTTTACCTACACTAAATTTGGTTTCGATAGCTGCAGCCGTTTAGGAGTTGATAGGGGGTGGAGGGCACACAGACATGCAGACAGAAGGATAGACAGACAGACAGACACACATTTGCCCAGATAGATCTCATAAGTCTCGTTTTTCCTCATTTTTACAAAATGTGAATAGTAGACTAAAAATAGTAACAAATAGTATCAAAACTCACTACAAACTACAGGGCGCCAGGGAATGCTCTCCGCAGTGCCTACAAGCTGCTGCGATAGATTTCGTCACCAGTTATGTTGGCAGCACTGCTGTCGCTTGTATCAATACAGAAAAACAGTAAACTTTATACTCACCAGAGCCATTCATAACATACTGTTGCACTCTTCCAATAATCTAACTATACGCACTAACTATTTCGACAGTCCACAGCCCACACATGTGGCCTTCACCTTATCAAGGACGCTGTGCTGCCAACTAACTGATGACGCTACCTCTCGCAGCTGCACGGAGCCACTGCGGGGAACATTTCCTGGCTGAATTAACATTTTCAAAACTCACGACTTCGGAGAGCACGTGCCTGCGATTACCGCAGGAGGGATGAGGTGGACGGTGGTTCATTCTGCCTTTCAACCCATGTCGCGTATAGCCTACTTTGTGCGAGGTTACACGTCTGGCCCATATCTTGTTGAGAGGTGCAAATACAAGAGGGCCCGCAGTTCCGACTGGCACTAACAATGGACGTTATCGCACAATTCCGATTATATTTTCAAAACTCTACAGTGGTTATGTGGGTAGGGTGGGCATTTATCCATTCAAAGAAGAACTGGCTCGGTTCGTGAGTTTTGAGACTGGCCCTGGTAAAGGAGCCGGTTAGTTTGTTATTGTTGTTTTAAGGGGAGGAACTACGAGGCCATCCGCCCCTCTTAACACAGATTAAAATATACAAATTTGGAATGGAATTTAAATTTGAAAAGCCGAAAATTAATAAAGCAAAAAATTAAATAAATCTAATAATTATAAAAATAAACAAAAATTACGGAAAAACAAAACATTATCATTCAAAAACGAACAAGTCGTTGAGTCAATGTTCACTGGAAAATTTAGATTGCTGGCCCTAACCCACTCTCACTTATACAGCGGATAACGCGATCAGCAGCCACCGCGTCATCGGCTAATATAAGTTTGAGTGTCATCTGCAAACCAAGGTTTCTTCGTAAGTCAGCAAGATCCACACACTCGGTTAAAATGTGGGCCACGGTGAAAACCGCTCCACAGGTACAAAGTGGGGGGTCTTCCCTTCTCATAAGGCACGAGTGATGTATGACCTATCCTTAGCCTACACAAAATGACGGACTCTCTCCGTGACCGGAAAGAGCTCCACCACACGCGAGTAGTTCCATTGATCGCTCTCAGTTTACTGTGCAGTGGGTCAGCTAGCCACTGACTCTCCCAAAATGCCAGAACTTGTAGGCGTAACTGAGAGCGAATATCTCTAGCGGTTACCTCCATTGGTCGAGGTTGTAGTGATACCGCCTCCTTTGCAGCTTGATCCGCTAACTGATATCCCGCAATTCCCATGTGGCTTGCAAGCCACAGAAAGGTAATTGGAGTTAGAACCTATTCTTACTAATCCTAGGAATTCGTAAGTTTTAACCCTTTATAGGGCAAAAATATTTTTTATTTTTTGTGTTTTTACATTTGAATTTATTTTAATGATTATAATTATTAATAATGTTATTTTTGTTTCTCTAATTTTAATGCGTAGGCCTATACATTTATTTCTAATTTATGTTCTTATAGATTTAATTTTCATATTTTTATTGAATTAATTATTTAACTAATTTCGAATTGATTTCTACAATTATTTTCATAATTTATTTATAGTTATATTTATTAATTTAATTTTTGTATTTCTTTTATTATTTTAATTTTATTTAAGTTCGACGATGTCGAAATGTAAATATTATATGTCAGAAAACTGTATCATAATGAGGGTCATTATAACGCTATTGTTCATTATGAAACAGTTTCTCCCAACAATCAGAGCTCAAGGAACAGTTCTGTGATCAATTAGGTAGGGATAGCATCGCATCTGCGCTGACTTCCACGGACTTCTTTTTTAAATTCCACTGCGTGGCTAGTGGGATATTTGAAGAGGCCATGGTCAAATAGAAGGTATTTTCTGCGTCCCATGCGCTCTGTTCAGTACATAAAACTGGCGAAATATCGGCAGATATTTATGAATATTTATGTTCGAACATAAACTAGTTTTAATTATCGTCGAGAATAAACAGTTGTATGCAACTCGCCTATAATGGTAATTAAGACACTCGTATGGAAATTATAAAATTCACTTCGCTCGTTTTATAAACATACTCGTGTCTTAATTATTGGCAGTATAGGCTCGATGCATAATAGTAGGATATAAAGGCCGAAGCTGGCACAGGGGCTAATGGGCAAGATGGCCGCCGCGCGCAACCAGCCCTATGTTATTCTTATGGAGGGGACAGTCAGAGCTGGCACAGGGGCTAATGGGCAAACTGGCCGCCACGCCCTGAGACCGTCAATGACGTCACAGAGAGAGGTCGGCCATGTAGTTGCCAAATGGAATATTTATTATTATTATTATTATTATTATTAGGTAATTATTAATTGATCATGTATAATCAAGACCAGCCTTATATTGTCCACCTCTTGGTGTAGTGGCTAGCATTCTTGGCGGTCATTCCTGAGGTTCGAATCCCGGCTCTGCCAAGAAATTTAATTTCTGGTCTCAGGAGTGGAACGGGGTACACTCAGCCTTGTGACGCAAAACTGACAGGAGCTGGCTCTTGATTCATACCTCAACTATTCTGCCTAACCCAACTTCATCTAACCTAACCTAACCTAACCTAACCTAACTTCAAAGTCAGAGCAAATATCAGAGCAAATGTGAGAGCACACATAATAAACTAAGTTATAACGTAACCTAACTTCACCTAACCTAACCTCACCTAACCTATCCTAACCTAACCTAACGTAACCTACCTCATTTAAAATTGCGAGCAAAAAAAAAAAAGAGCAAAAAGTGTGAGAAAAAAAGTGAGAGCAAATGTGAGAGCACAAATAATAAACTTAATTATAACCTAACCACACCTATCCCAACCTAACCTAACCTAACATAACCTAACTTCAAAGTGAGAGCAAAAATGTAAGAGCAATTGAGAGAGCACAAATAATAAACTTACTAATAAACTTACTTATAACCTAACCTAACCTAACCTAACCCACAGAAACCTCATTTAAAGATTTTAGATTTTACATTTTAACATTTTAGATTTTTGATTTTTCCATTTTACATTTTTTAGATTTTACATTTTACATTTTTGATTTTTTTGTATTTTAGATGTTAGTTTTTTTTAGATTTCACATTTTAAATTTAAGATTTTTTGATTTTAGATCTTACTTTTTACATTTTCCGAAAAGAGTAAACTACAAGGCTACATACCTAACCTCACCAAACCTAACCTCACCAAACCTAACTTTGCCAAACCTAACTTAAGCTAATTCAAAGGCTAATGCACATACACAAAGTATATAAGGGTACAAGCAACTATCCCTAAGCTAGTCTTATAGGCTACTGTACAACATGATAACTACCCCAACCATTTTTTTTTCATTTTGTTGTTTACATATATGACAATTTTCCAATTTCCCATTTTCAGTTTTTTTTAATGTCAGTTTTAAGTTTTTCAATTTCATAACATGGAAACATGGATTTTGCATTATGTTGTTTACACATTTACCAATTCACAATTTCCCATTTACAGTTCTTAAAATGTCAGTTTAAAGCTTTTCAATTTCATGATATAGAAACATGGATTTTCCAATTTGTTGTTTACACATTTGTCAATTTACCAAATTCCCATTTACAGTTTTTAAAATTTCAGTTTAATGTTTTTTTTATTTTGTCAATATGGACACATGGATTTTCCAATTTGTGTTTTACATGTTCATTTTGCATTAGGAGTGGAGAGAGGTGGGTAGTAATTAAAAATGTACAAGCAGTTTCCATACAATATTTTTTTATTTTAAATACATGTACACTATTTACACATAATACATTTTTATATATATTCCATATTGTTATAAATTGTACACTTGATTTTATTTTGTTTTCAATTTTATTTATTTTTGATTATGAATGCCATTTTTATTTTGTTTTTTTATTTTTGTAGTGCTATTGTTTTATTTCCTAAATTGTTTTGTTTTATGTATTTGCTAGTTGCAGGCAGAAGATTTTGATATTCATAACTTAACTCTTTAAGCATGGTTAATGATTGAGTAATGACCATAGGCATATGTACCTATACCATCAGCATCAATCACTCTTTTATCATCACCAGGACACAAAGCAATTTTGTTTAGTCTTATAGATGATGTCATGTTGTTTAGAAGCGATAATGTTCATTGGTATTATTTTTACATTGTTTTTCGTGACACAATCCTTATAATCTTGAAAGCTTATACAATTTTTGACAACACCTCTGTTAATACCTTTAATCTTTTTGATTTCTTTACCATTTATGTCTAAAGCGTACATTTTAGCTCTAAGTCCAACAAATGCTTTTATAATTTGTCCACAAGCCTCGTCTTTAAATTTCCCCAACGTTTTCTTGTTTGATGTAGAGTAACATATGTGATTAGTAGGATAATCTGATGTGTCCAGGTGTTCTAGGAAATCCAACTTGTCTTGATATACATCTGGGGTGTTAACCAAATAAATGAACGAGTCAGTATCCATATACATGAGTTTAAGATTGTCCATGCCATAATAGGATAGCAGGACATCATAGTGGTGGGAATACATGAGAGTTTTGGAATATCCAGTATTCACAATCCAATATATATAGGCTTATTGAATACAATGTTACGTTTAGCCATGTGGAAAGCAGCTAGGTTAGGACCATAAATTGTTCTGTCGATGAATGTTGGTTTAGCTATTAGCTTTTCTGCCTTTTTGCTGTCAGTCACAAGACGTATGTCTATTCTTTTACGGATATTTTCCATTGTTTTTCCAAAAACGGCATTGTTGAATAATTTGTACAGATTTTTCTCAAAATAATTTTTGGCTTGTGTTTCGAAGGTTGTTATTAAAATCAACGTAGGCCTTTAACCAAGGTCTTTGCTTAAACTTTAACACACGATGAATTTTTATCAATTTTATTCCATGCTCTAAAGCCTGTTTTAATGCCATGTAGTGAACAACATATCGCCTTCGATTTCCAAGATGAGGAATTAGTTTTTTCAGAGACGAATCCTTAGGTTGTGTACACTCTGGTAGGAAAGGTAAATCGTTGTGTAGATCATGAAGGTCATATGGGTAATCAACATCAACGTCTAGAATGTATCCCACAGGATCGTCTTTTTTTAGTTTTTCTAGATCAACAGTATCTGGAGAAACCCACTGAAATCCACCATAAGGAAGGGAGTGGCACATAGCCCACCCGTATTGGTTGTTGGCATCATCGTAGGTAATAAACTGCGATGGTTTCTCAGAATCATAGGTTTCCATGTATTTATTGTTAGCTTTAGCATACCGATGAGACACTTGGCATATGCCTCCACGTATTCCAGACTCGATTAAAAGAATCTGATCGTAATCCTGTAGCAATTCCAGTTCAATTCCTGTGTAAAGGAGCATTGCCTCGAAACTGAAACCAGGCGAAGTAAAAAAAGTCCTCTCGGCACGCCGGAAGGCGGAGGTAGATTTCACCGGACAAACTTGGAGATAGGCGAAAATAGGCAGAATATGCAGGTTTTCGTAGAAGGATCAGACCTCATTTATCGCGTGAAAGTATTTTATAATTGGAGATTAATTAACTTTGTTTTTCTTCATTTTAAACATATTTTAAACATTTTATTGTCTTATGGGGACGGTAACCTTCTTGTCATTTGGAGTCCATTTTTAGCCTATTTTCAATTTTGAAAAAATAGGCTTATGAGATCACCTTTTGTCCGTGTGTGTGTGCGTGTGTGTGTGAGGTGTGTGTGTGTCCCCCCCCCCTAATAAAATCTAAACGGCTGGAGCGATTTCAGTGAAACTCGGTACGTTCATAGCACTATTCCCGGCGACCTCGACCGTGCCCATTGAATTTTGTTACATCTCACCAATCCAACATGGCGGCTGTGCGAAATATTTCACTAGCATTGAGTATCACCGAAACTATAACGGATATCGCCCTGAAATTGTGTATGGTGATAAAGGGTACTACTAGAAGTTCACCTATGAGACTTTCAAAAACCTGGTTACTACATAACCAACATGGCGGCCAAGCGAAGTGGAGACTTTTAAATAGACTTTTCTCGCGATTTAACTATCCAAACGTAATGAAACTTGGTACAGCAAATATTTATACACATTGCAATGCACTGGAGTCTAATTTAGTTCAATTGTTTACATAACCTCAAGATGGCGGCTGTGCGAAATATTTCACTGACATTCTATATCCCCGAAACTATTACAGATATCACCCTGCAATTTTGTACGGTGATAAAGGGTACTGATACAAGTTTACCTATGTATGATTCATAAACCTGTAAAGTACAAAACGAACATGGCGACCAAGCGAATTTGAAATATTTTAATAGACTTTTCTCGTGAGTTAACTCTCTGAGCGCAGTGAAATGTGGTACAGTAAATGATTTTGCATATTGTAATGTACTGCCATCTAATTTAATTCAATTGTTTACATAACCTCAAGATGGCGGCTGTGCGAAATTTTAAAATTAAGTTTTTATTTCTTGTGTCGTAATCATGCGATCGAAGTGAAAGTTTGAATAATGAACCTAGGCAATAAGTATCGTTGAATGGTATATAACTCTATGGCCTATACATATAACAATCCTAAATGGCAAGCTTCCGTAATATTTAGACGGTTCTCAATATCTATGAATCTTTTACAGCAACCAAACTGAAATTTTTATGTTCATAGAGACTATGAACATATGTTCACCTATAGGACTTTCAGTATCCTGGTGAGCACGAATCCAACATGACGGCGACGCGAAGTATAAATATTTAAATGGACGTTTCTCGCGAATTAACTATCCGAGTGCCGTGAAACGTTGCACGTTAAATGCTTATACAAATGTTGATCCACTGGCATCTAATTTATTTCAATTGTTTGCATAATCACAAGATGGCTGCTGTGCGTAATTTTAAAATCTCGTTTTTACTTCTTGTGTTCTAATCATGCGATTGAAGTTTGAATACCACACGTACACAATAATCTTAATATAATAGTACAAAAATAAAAATTCAACCTGGCGACCATCTGAAATATTTAGACGGTTCTCAATATCTACGAATCTGTTACAGCAATTAAACTGAAATTTTGTATGTTGATAGAGGCAATTAACATGAGCAGGATATATGAAAATAAGCTGTACACTTCTTCACGGAACTACTTGTTATACTTGTGGTCACACTGTCCTTATGCAAGGTTTCGACACTGATGTGTAACTATGTAACGGTCTGTTACTTCTTCACGCAAAATTATATCTCCCGCAGAGATGTTGGTTGGTTCCTCAGTTTAGGGGCTGCGACAACGCGGTCATATAACCCCGTGTACTTCGGGTGAGTGTAGAATCTGTCTGATAAACGGTGTGAATTGTGATGGCTGTATTAGTCTGTAATACAGGTAAGGAATGCAGACGCTAAATTTCAAGCAGTAGTTCCTAATGTTGCTACCAGATACTAACGTCAACGCCACCTAGCTGTGAACTTGGCTACTAGATGCCACCTCAATCAGCAACTCGCAACGAACGTTGGAACTTCCCCTCCAAAAGAAAGCTTACTGAGGGATTTTTAGCGCTCTTAGAAAATCCGACGACTTTGGCCGGCTTTGAACCCGCGACCTTGGGCATAGAAGTTCAGCATGCTACCAGTTACGTCACCGAAGCCGCTTCACACTTAGTCAGATGGAAATCTGAATCTGATCTCGCGCAAGTGCGTTGTCATGTCAACGTCTGATGGCTCATCCCTCATCAATTTAGTAGTGTTGCCATGTCAACCACTGATAGCTCTTGGCATTTTCTTATAATTCCGAAATCATTTTTCTCATCCCTTGGCGCAATGGTGGCTCATATCAAAAATTCTTTCAGACAAATGTTTTAGGTAATTATTAGGGGAATATTGTCCATTTCGTACGGTTTTGATATTGTGCCTATTAACAGAGATATGATTAATGTTTCCCGAAAAAAACACATTTTCCCACCCTTTTGGTCAATGGTTGGTGCTATCAAAAAATGTTTCAAACATAAATTTCTGAGCTTTATCCGACACATAATATGAACTTTGAACGGATTCGATATTTCACATATTAAGAGAGTTATAGCAATATTTCATTTTTTCGAAAAAAAAATCCCCCATTTTCATCCCCTTCGACCGATTTAGCCCAGTAACGAACTCGTCCGAGATTTTATGGGTATACATATTCGGTAAAAAATTCAAAGTGATTGGTGCAAAATTACGGCAGTTATCGTGTCCACAAGAAACTGATATACATATATACATATATTACATAAATGATATATAAACTTTTGAACTGACGGTGGTTTTGGGGTCTGGGGGATGTGAAACGCGAAGATATGTCGAAATTTTCCGGAAATCGAAACATGATACCCATTTCAATAGTTAGCTTTCTAATGAAATCTACCTAAAATACTACCGTCAACGACACCAAGCTGTGAACTTGGCTACTAGATGCCACCTCAATCAGCAACTCGCAACGAACGTTGGAACTTCCCCTCCGAAGGAAAGCAAACTCAGGTTTTTTAGCGCTCTTAGTAAATCCGACGACTTCAGCCGGGTTTGAACCCGCGACCTTGGGCATAGAAGTTCAGCATGCTACCAGTTCCGATACCGAAGTCGCTTCCCACAGACATATAAAAACTGAATGTGATCTCGTGCAGTGGCGTTGTCATAGCAACTGCTGATGGCTCATCCCTTATCAATTAAAAGTAAAGTTGTCATGGCAACCTCTCTTGGCACTTGACATTTTCTTATAATTTAAATCATTTTGTTCACCCCGTGGCGTAATGGTGGGTCATATCAAAAATTCTTTCAGACAAAGGTTTTAGGTAATTATTGGAGGAATATTGTCCATTTTGTGCGGTTTTGATATTGTGCCTATTTACAGAGATATGATTAATGTTTCCCGAAAAACCCACTTTTTCTCACCCCTTTGGTCAATGGTTGGTGCTATCAAAAAACTTATTTGACATAAATTTTTGGCACTTATCCGACACATATTATGAACTTTGAAGGGATTCGATATTTCATGTATTAAGAGAGTTATAGCGATATTTCACTTTTTCGAAAAAAGCCCCCCATTTTCACCCCCTTTGACCGATTTTGCCCATTAACGAACTCGACCGAGATTTTATAGGGATACATATTATGTAAAAAATTCAAAGTGATTGTTGCAAAATTACGGCAGTTATCGTGTCCACAAGAAAGTGATATATATATATAGATAGATACATATATACATAAATTATATATAAACTTTTGAACTGACGGTGGTTTTGGGGTCTGGGGGATGTGAAACGCGAAGATATGTCGAAATTTTCCGGAAGTCGAAACATGGGACCCATTGCAATAGTTAGCTTTCTAATGAAATCTACCTAAAAGTGTGCAGCATCTACTCGGTGTGTTTCTAGTGTTTTGTTTCTAAACGTTTCAAAGCTGTCTGCAAGAAGGAGTACATCTGAAGTTAGGTAGAGGTCACTATATTCCCCTAAAGTTTTAATGTTGAACTGTTTCCAGACATTTTTGGCATGTTCATAGTCTCCTTGACTAACATTTTCTTGACTTAATTTGTTAAAGAATGCCTCTTTTGGAGGTAAACACGTTTCACTTAACTTTTCCCATGAGTCAATGTAGTCATAACAAAATACCCCTTTGCGAGTCATGAGCATTGCATTTTCTTTTCCAAAGTACTTGTATGTTTCAGGGTATAATGTTAAGTTGGAAACTAAGTTTTCCAAACTACTCGGCATTAACCGAAACGTGTCCACAAATCTAAGCTTAACATTTCCTACATATTTGGTAAAGGAAATGTACTTTTCTTTGGAGTTAGCGATAACATCTAATCTCTCAGTAGTACATCGCAATTGCTTTACAATGAAATTTGCGTCGTAGCCACTCATATTATGTAGAAACACAGGAACGGGGTTACGTGGTTTACACCTCAAATTACAGTTATTGTGAGCACTTCCTCGGTATTCCCCTGTAATATGGCAGTGGTCTCGTACATTCCAGTCCTGTTGGATAAATGGTTTTTGACACAAATAACAGGTTTCAGAACATTGGAACTCTGCTTCTTGATCCTCAGTTAAAGCCTTTGAAACATTTGAGCTGTAAAGGCGATCAATTTCATTAGCTATTGAGATCAAACAGTCCATAAACTTTTCTGCAGCGTCAGGCCCACGATAAATAACAGGTTGGCTTGGAAGATTTGTCTTTATGTGTTCCACAGCAGGTGAGGGTTTAACGTATTGTACCCGTTCGTCCTGGGGATGCGATGACCCATCTGCTATAACATCACATCCCTGGAGTTCCAGGACAGAGCGGAGTTAAATGAACCTCTAGTCAAATAAGGAATGTGTCGGAAATTCAGCTGAGTTCGTGAAAAAGCAGTGGGTATCACGAGACAAAGTATCTCTAGGGTCGTTACGGGCTTAAGTTAATAAAAATAATTCAAATATAAATGGGCGCCATCAACTGAATTCCTAGCAAAACCACTTCCTTTCCGGATAAGCCTTACTCAAGACAAGGAAAGAAAAAGGAACATCACACCATCATCAGATCACAACTAAGATAAAAACAAATTTATTTTACTTTGATAGTCAGACAGACATTTTAAATATAATTCCTACCTGAGAGTATGGTCGAATGCAAAGTTAAATTGTCATTGTCCAAAAATCGAACCATCTCCTTTCTAATGTAAAATTATTTCAATCCACATAACAAGAAAATGTATAAAGTTCTCTTGGGTTCTCAGGATCACTGTCGCACTATGTCTTTCGTCACTGACATTTGTGAAACCTGAGACCTAATTCTCTTTAATTTAACATCAATGTGGATTTAATTAAGTTACTAATCTGCCTAAACATACACATATAATAATCACTCATGTTAAATATCACATAAATTATGGTTTGCATGGTATAATTTGAACGTAGAACATGTTAATCAAATGTTCCTAAACATTGAATAATTAATTTACATTATTTACATCGTCATTGATCTCTTATCTGTGAATTAGAGAAAATTCAAATTCTCATTGGTCATCCTCATCATTATTATCAAAATTAAATATTTCTCACATTAATTCTCACTTCAAAATTCCAAATATTCCTGTCAGAATCGTTAATTCATCACCATTACATCATTTAAATTCACATTTTAAGTTGCAATTCCTTCGAATCATCTCTCAATTAAATTTATTTAATTCCATAAACATTCATTAATCATCAGCTTCTTTAATTAATCATCACCTTCTAATTCAGTTATTCATCATCATTACAATCGTCTAATAATTCATTTCAATCAGTTTAATTAATTCAATCTTTAATTCATCCACTTATTTAATTCATCGATTTATTTCAAAATTTAATTTATCAACTTATTTAAATTTCAATCATCTGGTTATTTAAATTATTATTTCATCTAGTCATTCTGATTTTTATTTCATTAGGTCAGATCGTTAATATGCTTAAATCTCAGATTATTATTTCATTAATTATTATTTTCAGAAAATCTTGTATTATCAACTTCATTTATTTGTTTAATTTCCTAACAAATTGTTTAATATGGTTTATAGAACGTTGTCTTACAGTTTTATTACTTCCAAGTTATATCTCGTATTTAATTATCATGCCAAAAATATTATTGTCTCCACGACATCACGTTGGATCTAACTATCCACAACGACATTATATTTCTTCAATATTCCAAATATCACATTTGAATATAAGAATTACTGCAAAAACTCCATAAATATTCAGCACATACAGCATGAATTTCAACAAATACGCTAGACTGGGTACAACGACCTCATGTCCGCTTCAAAATACATTATCAACGTTGCAACTATCAAATGGCAAATTCCACAAAATGCCTATCACAAACTTCATTTAACCACGTTGCATGATCTACAAAAATATATAAATGGCTTCAAATTATTAACGCACATAATCTCCAATGACTGTAATTACTCTGATCACATCTAGACAACTTCTTAAACAATTGGAAAAATATTACTTCAGTAATTTATGATCTGCTTTCAAATAGCATAAATTCTCTTTCACAAGTTTCATAATTCACATCGTAGAAAAACACCAATGTGCTATAATCTCTCACATCAAAATCTGCAATACTGATCTGCCTTAAAATAATTATGACCATTAATGATTAATCTTACAAGATTAAACTACTTTATATCCTTCTCAAAGGTATCAAACACAATTATAAAAATCATCAAAGCATCAGCTGTAACAGCTGTTAAACTGAAATTACTCTCAAAAGAGTATAGCAACAAAATATTGGATTGGCAAACAAGAATTACTAAATGCAATCCTGTTGACATTTATCGTTACTTTATTTAACAAAATCTCGACTGATATGTGACTAGTAGTTCCTTGTTTAATTCACTTACATCTCGTGTACATTCGGATGATAAAATGAGTACCTCAATGGCGAGTAAGATGTGTAACCACCGTGCAATCGTATAAATACGAAGGACCTCGCCCCGTCGACTTGGATGATAGTTCCCTAAACGGTGGGTAAGGTGAGTAGCCACCATACAATCGTATAAATACGAAGGACCCCACCTCGTAGGCTATATGAGTGAATGTACTAGAAAGGAATCAACAAGTTTCTAGTTGTCATATAAAAGCGACGTTCATTCACTAAAGTGAATAACTTCTTAATATCTCCAAACAATCCAATGGAAAAAAAACTCCCTACTGATGAATAATACACACTCGCTAGTATGCAATGAACTGACGAAGTAGTTTCTGATAATCAATTGCAGATCACGAGTTCGAAATACTCGTTACTCAAAAAAAACTATCCATGAAAAATATCCTAGCTGGAAAAATGTCTATAAGACCAAACATCTTCTTAATAAAGCCAAACAACGGTGAGAATATCGAATAATGATGCCTGCCATATCATATGGTCACTCCATATTCTAGCAAATTCGAAGTATATAAATTCAAACCATGTCTTAATAATCAAATCACTCCTATTAGAAAAATATACATGTGTGCCCAGTATTCATGAAAATAATCGTATCAGGTAGATAGAACGCTTACAATACCTTTCATTATCAGTTGTAATATAATTTCCAAGATCGTCGATTTTCCCTACCTAAAGATTTCTCGTAAGATCGGCGTGAATATCATTTCATCCATGAAATGACGATTTCCTTCGAAATCCCAAGCGAATCAGCTGTTGGACTCCTCTCGTCAGGAACCGAATCCATCGCTCTGTGGTGCCATCTTGTCTCTATTCACGTTTACTCGATCATGTTGAACCTCGGATTACCCATAGCGGATATCGTCCAACTCCTTCTCGAAAAGTTCATGGAAACAGCGGACCCCCTACTCTTCTTCTAATATACGCCACTGTTCCGATAAATGTTCAGTTTGAGAATTGTAAGTCCACTCTCAACTTACTGCAAAGTTCTATTTGAGTAAAATAAAAATTTTACTAGATAGTGTTCAAGATTACGATACACCCTGTATCTGTCTGTAATATGTAATCCATGAAAATTGTATAAGATAAAATTCTTATAAATGCACGCTGTAATGTTCATCAGAGCCTATGCTAACATTCAGTTTACTTGAAATAGTAAAAAGTCGTTTGAATGTATTATATAACAGCATGGTTATAAGGTTATTTGTGAAAGCCTGTGTTCGAACAACGTCGAAATGAAGCTTGAAACAAAGTCTTCATATGCGATCAGTGTGGTTTTGAAATACCCCGGCTATCTATAATTGTCTTCTCGGCTAGGTCGCCTGTATCAACGACCCGCGCGGCCTCTGTTGCTCGGTGATGCGAGAAATGTCGCCTACACTTGCCGTGACGGTTTACGTGTGTTGCGTGACCTTCAATGCCCGTCTCGCTGTGCTATGGAGCTGCTCTGTACTGCTCCTCTCATTGAGCTCAACTGAACCGCTCAGCGCTGTGTTCCAGCTTATGAGCTCCGTGCGGCACGTGGCTAATTCTCCCCACCACGGTGCTCCTACGTCACGAAGATAGTCTCGAACCCGACTCCTCTCGGCTGTTCTGTTATACAATAACTTATTTCCATAAAATTATTTCCACATATAATGCATGTCATATATACTCTTCTAAGTTGTTTTAACTTATTATAATCCCATATATATTTCAATAAAGGTTCACATCTTTATTAATAATTCTATCTTCTTACAGATTTCAATGCCTCCTTGATTCTTGACCTCCTACGTCATCTTGGCTTTCTTCTTGACGCGATCGATGCGCTATCATATCAGCTTGCCTTCCAAAACCTCAACTATAGCTTAATGTCAGCTGGCGTAGCCGATAGCCTAAAATAGGTATCGGGTACATCTCTCCCGTACATCTCCTTTTTTTTATCAGGATTGAGAAAAAAAAATACACTCTCAGGCATTCAACATATTATACATGTACACGATAGCTCTACAATTTCCTTTACTCAGCATGATGGTACTTTCTGACTCTCTATAATGATGATTTCCAATGATTAACACCTTGATTCTGTGTTATTCTGACGTTTATTCCTTCTTTCTTCACTTGTGCTGGCTCGATTGACATCTCTCATTGTCTCCTCGAGTGGTGCACTAGGCTGTCTATCCTCTTGTCTTGACCTTTCATGTCCACGATTATCCCTTCTGTCGTTAGGATCGTTTCTTCGGCCATCCTGTCGGTCGTTTCCATTAAACTGTTGACCTTGGTTCCAGTTATTCCTTCCCCGATATCTGTTATTATACCGATTCCTGTCCTGATACCTGGAATTTTGGTTATAATTCCTATACCGGCTATCTCTCGCTTCTTGATCGTATGGCCTTTCATATGGTCCTCTATATCGATCATTTCCTCTTGCGTTACGGATGTTTCCTCGATTCCCATCGTTCCGTCGGTTTTCCCAGGAATCCCTTCTGTCCGTTTGAACTGCATTGTCCACGACTACCGCGTTTACTTCTTGCGTGTTTCTGTTGTCGTTCCTATTACTTCTCGGTGTAACCTGTGCGCTCGTATAATCCAATCTCCGCAATATGTCATCATAATGTTCCAGCGTATTGGCTCCCGATGCTATCAAAGATCGCTGTACCTCTATCGGTAACTGTCGCGCTATAGCTTGCAAAAGCTCTTCTTCTGGCAATGGAGGAATAAGGAACTGTAATTTAGCCAGCTGTGACGTGAAGTAGTTGGCGTAATGCGTCGGATGTGACGTAGAATAGCGTTTAGAGTACATCTCCGCTCTTACGTTGAGTTGATCCTCGGCACTCCAGAATCTCCTCAAGAAAGCCATGGCAAATTGCTCCATGTTCGCAAAGTTGCTTCTGAACGCTCTAAACCACGTAAGTGCAGATCCATCTAAGGCGCGTTCTACTATCCTTAGCTCTCTTTCTTTGGCTACCCTGTGTTCCGCCATGTAGTCTCGAATATCTCGCAGAAATTCTACTGGTGTAACTCCTGTATTTCCCGAAAACTTTCTCGGTTTGTCATCTAGGTTCCTTATAATTGTGACTGGACCTGAGTATCGTTCACTTGGACTCGACGTACTCCTACTCGAACTTGGATTCTCCTGAGGGGTTGAACTGACCCTTTCGAATGTCACATTCGGTTGCATTTGACGGTCTTCTACCATGCTCGTGTCTTGATTCGTCATACTGCGGTCTATCGCTGTTTGATTTATCAATGTTTCCCCTGATGTCACATTATGACTGGTAAAACTGTTAACTATGGATTCTAGTTTCGTCATCCTGTCTTCTGCTAATCTCTTGACCTGAGTCTTCAACTCATCTAACGATGTAACGTCCTGCGTCTTGTTACTTTCGTCTAGATCGTTCCTCAACTTGTCAATCTTTCCTTCGCACGTGTTCTTCACTAACGCGACTTGTTCTTTCAACAGATCCACATCTGTTCTAAATAGTGTTGAATCTAATTTCATCGCTTCCTTGCTTTCCGTAAACCTAGCTTCTAAGTTTGCCATACCTGCGATTAATTTTTCATCTAACCCGTCACGTTTCTCTTTTGCTTCGGCATCGACCTCATTATATCGTTCCTCAACAATTGCTCCGACTCTATTTTTAAATAAAGTTAAGTTTTCGTTAACCTTTTGCTCTATATCGTCGTCTATCTTTCTAATATCCTTCTGCAATTGATTTTCTAACGACTTTATATTAGAATTGACCTCTCCCAAGACTTCATCTTTAATGGTCCCAATTACTGTCTTCAAATCTTTTATTTCGTTACCTAGATTCGTTTCTAGACTCTTAATCTTGGTCTCGAAAGATACTTCGGTAGACCAATCTTGAATTTTTCCTACATCTGCCACTAAACCATCGATGTCGAATCTCAACTTCGATACATCTGACTTAATGTCTTTCTGTATGGTCATAACGTCTGTTCTTAAAGTAAAAATATTTTCTTCCCCTCTATTTTCCAACTCGATAATATTTTTCCTTAATATCTGAACATTTTCCTCTCCTTTCATGTTTACTGCAATGATGTCTAATTGTAAAGTTTTCAACATCTCATTGTTCTTCAAAGTTAAACTATTCTCTAATCTGGTTAACTTATTTTCTAATTCAGTATTAGTTTCTTCACTACGAGACTGTAATTTCTTTTCTAATGACTTAAAATTGTCCTCACTATTTGACTGTAGCCTAGTCTCTAATAACATCAACTCATCTTTGCTATTTGATTGTAGTTTTTCTTCTAATGACTTAAAATTGTCTTTCAAGTTAGCTTCACTAGTTGACTGTAGCCTAGTCTCTAATAATTTTAAACTGTCGTTTAAATTCTCTTCATTACTAGCCTGTAATGATTTTACATTCTCTTTACATTTAGCTTCTAATCTAGCTTCTGAATTATTAATTTGTTCTTTAACTTCAGTTTCCATCTTAGAAATGGTTTCTGCAATTCCAGACATACCCGTCTGCAACTCTCCTAACACCTTCGCTAAATCCTCTGGCAACATAATTATATTTCAATATAGAATTATATAGAGACGTTAGACAACAACACATCGCAATGTCTCAATTCCTGCATTCACTTGGGTATAGGGAAAAATATCTTATAACTAACATGATATTACTAATACGATTAACATGAACACTGGATTGGGCACACAAGTACATTGTCTGACTAAGTATAATAAATTTTGTAACACACTTAAATGAACTTGAGATCAATCTCTCAGTAATCTAAATCTGATGTGATTCCATAGAATTAACAAAATCGAAAAGCCCCACTAGTTGGATAAAGCCAATTCTCCCTCTCTCTCTGTACCCGTTCGTCCTGGGGATGCGATGACCCATCTGCTATAACATCACATCCCTGGAGTTCCAGGACAGAGCGGAGTTAAATGAACCTCTAGTCAAATAAGGAATGTGTCGGAAATTCAGCTGAGTTCGTGAAAAAGCAGTGGGTATCACGAGACAAAGTATCTCTAGGGTCGTTACGGGCTTAAGTTAATAAAAATAATTCAAATATAAATGGGCGCCATCAACTGAATTCCTAGCAAAACCACTTCCTTTCCGGATAAGCCTTACTCAAGACAAGGAAAGAAAAAGGAACATCACACCATCATCAGATCACAACTAAGATAAAAACAAATTTATTTTACTTTGATAGTCAGACAGACATTTTAAATATAATTCCTACCTGAGAGTATGGTCGAATGCAAAGTTAAATTGTCATTGTCCAAAAATCGAACCATCTCCTTTCTAATGCAAAATTATTTCAATCCACATAACAAGAAAATGTATAAAGTTCTCTTGGGTTCTCAGGATCACTGTCGCACTATGTCTTTCGTCACTGACATTTGTGAAACCTGAGACCTAATTCTCTTTAATTTAACATCAATGTGGATTTAATTAAGTTACTAATCTGCCTAAACATACACATATAATAATCACTCATGTTAAATATCACATAAATTATGGTTTGCATGGTATAATTTGAACGTAGAACATGTTAATCAAATGTTCCTAAACATTGAATAATTAATTTACATTATTTACATCGTCATTAATCTCTTATCTGTGAATTAGAGAAAATTCAAATTCTCATTGGTCATCCTCATCATTATTATCAAAATTAAATATTTCTCACATTAATTCTCACTTCAAAATTCCAAATATTCCTGTCAGAATCGTTAATTCATCACCATTACATCATTTAAATTCACATTTTAAGTTGCAATTCCTTCGAATCATCTCTCAATTAAATTTATTTAATTCCATAAACATTCATTAATCATCAGCTTCTTTAATTAATCATCACCTTCTAATTCAGTTATTCATCATCATTACAATCGTCTAATAATTCATTTCAATCAGTTTAATTAATTCAATCTTTAATTCATCCACTTATTTAATTCATCGATTTATTTCAAAATTTAATTTATCAACTTATTTAAATTTCAATCATCTGGTTATTTAAATTATTATTTCATCTAGTCATTCTGATTTTTATTTCATTAGGTCAGATCGTTAATATGCTTAAATCTCAGATTATTATTTCATTAATTATTATTTTCAGAAAATCTTGTATTATCAACTTCATTTATTTGTTTAATTTCCTAACAAATTGTTTAATATGGTTTATAGAACGTTGTCTTACAGTTTTATTACTTCCAAGTTATATCTCGTATTTAATTATCATGCCAAAAATATTATTGTCTCCACGACATCACGTTGGATCTAACTATCCACAACGACATTATATTTCTTCAATATTCCAAATATCACATTTGAATATAAGAATTACTGCAAAAACTCCATAAATATTCAGCACATACAGCATGAATTTCAACAAATACGCTAGACTGGGTACAACGACCTCATGTCCGCTTCAAAATACATTATCAACGTTGCAACTATCAAATGGCAAATTCCACAAAATGCCTATCACAAACTTCATTTAACCACGTTGCATGATCTACAAAAATATATAAATGGCTTCAAATTATTAACGCACATAATCTCCAATGACTGTAATTACTCTGATCACATCTAGACAACTTCTTAAACAATTGGAAAAATATTACTTCAGTAATTTATGATCTGCTTTCAAATAGCATAAATTCTCTTTCACAAGTTTCATAATTCACATCGTAGAAAAACACCAATGTGCTATAATCTCTCACATCAAAATCTGCAATACTGATCTGCCTTAAAATAATTATGACCATTAATGATTAATCTTACAAGATTAAACTACTTTATATCCTTCTCAAAGGTATCAAACACAATTATAAAAATCATCAAAGCATCAGCTGTAACAGCTGTTAAACTGAAATTACTCTCAAAAGAGTATAGCAACAAAATATTGGATTGGCAAACAAGAATTACTAAATGCAATCCTGTTGACATTTATCGTTACTTTATTTAACAAAATCTCGACTGATATGTGACTAGTAGTTCCTTGTTTAATTCACTTACATCTCGTGTACATTCGGATGATAAAATGAGTACCTCAATGGCGAGTAAGATGTGTAACCACCGTGCAATCGTATAAATACGAAGGACCTCGCCCCGTCGACTTGGATGATAGTTCCCTAAACGGTGGGTAAGGTGAGTAGCCACCATACAATCGTATAAATACGAAGGACCCCACCTCGTAGGCTATATGAGTGAATGTACTAGAAAGGAATCAACAAGTTTCTAGTTGTCATATAAAAGCGACGTTCATTCACTAAAGTGAATAACTTCTTAATATCTCCAAACAATCCAATGGAAAAAAAAACTCCCTACTGATGAATAATACACACTCGCTAGTATGCAATGAACTGACGAAGTAGTTTCTGATAATCAATTGCAGATCACGAGTTCGAAATACTCGTTACTCAAAAAAAACTATCCATGAAAAATATCCTAGCTGGAAAAATGTCTATAAGACCAAACATCTTCTTAATAAAGCCAAACAACGGTGAGAATATCGAATAATGATGCCTGCCATATCATATGGTCACTCCATATTCTAGCAAATTCGAAGTATATAAATTCAAACCATGTCTTAATAATCAAATCACTCCTATTAGAAAAATATACATGTGTGCCCAGTATTCATGAAAATAATCGTATCAGGTAGATAGAACTCTTACAATACCTTTCATTATCAGTTGTAATATAATTTCCAAGATCGTCGATTTTCCCTACCTAAAGATTTCTCGTAAGATCGGCGTGAATATCATTTCATCCATGAAATGACGATTTCCTTCGAAATCCCAAGCGAATCAGCTGTTGGACTCCTCTCGTCAGGAACCGAATCCATCGCTCTGTGGTGCCATCTTGTCTCTATTCACGTTTACTCGATCATGTTGAACCTCGGATTACCCATAGCGGATATCGTCCAACTCCTTCTCGAAAAGTTCATGGAAACAGCGGACCCCCTACTCTTCTTCTAATATACGCCACTGTTCCGATAAATGTTCAGTTTGAGAATTGTAAGTCCACTCTCAACTTACTGCAAAGTTCTATTTGAGTAAAATAAAAATTTTACTAGATAGTGTTCAAGATTACGATACACCCTGTATCTGTCTGTAATATGTAATCCATGAAAATTGTATAAGATAAAATTCTTATAAATGCACGCTGTAATGTTCATCAGAGCCTATGCTAACATTCAGTTTACTTGAAATAGTAAAAAGTCGTTTGAATGTATTATATAACAGCATGGTTATAAGGTTATTTGTGAAAGCCTGTGTTCGAACAACGTCGAAATGAAGCTTGAAACAAAGTCTTCATATGCGATCAGTGTGGTTTTGAAATACCCCGGCTATCTATAATTGTCTTCTCGGCTAGGTCGCCTGTATCAACGACCCGCGCGGCCTCTGTTGCTCGGTGATGCGAGAAATGTCGCCTACACTTGCCGTGACGGTTTACGTGTGTTGCGTGACCTTCAATGCCCGTCTCGCTGTGCTATGGAGCTGCTCTGTACTGCTCCTCTCATTGAGCTCAACTGAACCGCTCAGCGCTGTGTTCCAGCTTATGAGCTCCGTGCGGCACGTGGCTAATTCTCCCCACCACGGTGCTCCTACGTCACGAAGATAGTCTCGAACCCGACTCCTCTCGGCTGTTCTGTTATACAATAACTTATTTCCATAAAATTATTTCCACATATAATGCATGTCATATATACTCTTCTAAGTTGTTTTAACTTATTATAATCCCATATATATTTCAATAAAGTTTCACATCTTTATTAATAATTCTATCTTCTTACAGATTTCAATGCCTCCTTGATTCTTGACCTCCTACGTCATCTTGGCTTTCTTCTTGACGCGATCGATGCGCTATCATATCAGCTTGCCTTCCAAAACCTCAACTATAGCTTAATGTCAGCTGGCGTAGCCGATAGCCTAAAATAGGTATCGGGTACAGTATATACCAAAGCTCATAGGAACATGACTCTGGTATGGCACTGTATAACTTGCCTCAGGATTAGGTAGACATGTTTGATAGGGTAAGAGTATACTTTCAAAATCTGCATAGATAACGTAAGGTATTCTCAGCATTTTTTCAACATTTAAGAATTTGACAATGGAGTTTTTAATAGGCATTTCAACCCTAGCAATGTCATGCTGGACACACAAAGCTCTATGCTCTTTCAATTTTTCCATTCCTTGTTGACCATATCGATTATCGAAGTGAGTAAAACACCGTTTACACGTATATATCTTATGTCCATGGTGGGTAATCTGATGTCCTACTAGTTTATCAAAATCTTTGATAAAGACGTAGTGGTTCTGGCCGGATGATGAACTTAGCAGAAGGAGGTCACGATGGTCTTGCAGCTCTTGATCCACAACCTTTAGAGGGAACAGTTTATTGTTTTGTTCCAATCCAAATACATTAATGGATATATCGTTGGCTTTTTCAAATTTAGGAATGTCAGCTAGCGATGTAGGAAACGATATTACAGAAAAATCATACTTGTTGTCCAGGTCCTTGTATTTACTAATGCGATGAGCATTCTTTTTAACCAGTTTTGCTAAAATGACATACATTAAACACTTTTCATCTTTCAAGTTCTCAGGATTAATGCAGGCTTTTCTTGCTTGTATAGCTGCTGGTAATGGAATATATGTGCTTCCACGCAAGGGATTGTACTTATTTATTTTCAATCGTACTCCTTCCACTGCTAACAAAGCCCAATTACTGCCTTTTAGCTCAGATTCCTCCATTTCCGTAGTTAACTTTGTAAATTGTGTTTCCAAGAAACTACTCAAGTCTGTTTCCAAAAATAGGGCCTGATTTCGTGTTTTAAAAGCACGATCTGTAATTTCATTGGTAGATGTGTGAATGAATCTACATTCAGCCACTAGATTAACTTTGATCGACTTGTGCATTGCTAGTTCTTTCTGCATGGCTTGTATTATTTGCTGTTTGGACTCTTTAAGGTATGAATTTAAATCCCTACACGTATCACAACGTATGAAATAGGATTTAAGACGCCCTTCAAAAGATGTCTCATATTCAATAAGTCCATTTTTGTCAGGGACCAATGACAGTAGGTAATGTTTTGTAGGCTCTGCTTTTTGTCTTTTAGCTGCCGACACAACATTACAGCATTCTTCATGCCGACGTCCGTTGTACACATTGTTGAATGTACTACCACAGGTCTTGCACTCATGGAATTCACCACACGATACTTCATGTCGCTTCCTATGATAGTCTCGAAGAAAAGTCTTCCCACACTCTTTACACATATAGCTAGGAATGGGTTCTTCCATTATGAATGTTGATTTCTGCGTATCACAGGGCTAGAGGTTAGTCAGTGAGACGGTCAGTGAACACCGTGAGAGATAGTAGTCAACTGGTGATATTCTTGTTAAGGGTCCTCTAATATACCCCTAGTCTAGACCAACAGCTCTTTACAGTGTATGACAAGGCTGTAGACTGGACAGTGAGACGGTCTTTCACGATGTGAACACTGTAACAAGTAGTAGTCAACTGATTATATACTTGCTAAGGGTTCTCTAATATATCATAGTCAAGACCAACATCTACTTACTGTGTAGTACAAGGCTGTACAATAGTTGTTTTGACAGTCTTTCACGATGTGGTCACTGTGAGTGGTAGTAGTCAACTGGTGATATTCTTGTTAAGGGTCCTCTAATATACCCCTAGTCTAGACCAACAGCTCTTTACAGCGTATGACAAGGCTGTAGACTGGACAGTGAGACGGTCTTTCACGATGTGAACACTGTAACAAGTAGTAGTCAACTGATTATATACTTGCTAAGGGTTCTCTAATATACAATAGTCAAGACCAACAGCTACTTACTGTGTAGTACAAGGCTGTACAATAGTTGTTTTGTCAATCTTTCACGATGTGGTCACTGTGAGTGGTGGTAGTCAACTGATGATATTCTTGCTAAGGGTCCTCTAATATACCCCTGGTTAAGGATAACAGCTGCTCACTGCTTATGACAAGGCTAAAGACTGGTTGTTTCAACGGTCTTTCACAATGTAAACACTGTGACAGGTAGTAGTCAACTGAACATATTCTTATGGTCTACTCAAGGTTATCAGGTACTTACTGCATATCAAAAGGCTGTACACTCATGTGTTAGGCAATCTTTCTTGCTAAGGACCCCAATATTCCCTACATAAGGCTATACATGTTAGTTCTAAACACGTAGTGGTTAATTGTATATTCAATTTTTGTACAAAGCTTATACAAGCACGTTTTTCATGAGGTAAAACTTTGTTAAATAGCTGCATGCGACACGCAAAGTATGTTTCCGCTATCTAGCGGTGACTATGAGAACTACTTGAACGACCAGCATGCTACCTAGCGCTCCATTTCAACACTCGCTCACTGAACGACCAGCATGCTATCTAGAGGTCGATATCATTACTCCTAATCTACCAGCCTGCTACCTATCGGTCAATATGACAACTCACTCAACTACCAGCATGCTATATGGCTTTTTTTGTAAGATTTTTGTTGGCTTTTTTGTTGGCTTTTGTTGGCCTTTGATGGCTTTTTTGTTGGCTTTTGTTGGCTTTTGTATTAGCTCTCTCATATTTGCTCTTGCTTGTTGGGGCTTATTTGGTCTTGGAAAATATGTCTTGACTTTTTATGACTGCATAATGCTTACAGCCATGTTTGTAAGCAGCAACAACAACACACAATATTCCAAAACAATCCAAAGTACTCTAAGGTTTATCAATGACTCTAAACTCTTACACTTACCTCTATCCCATGCCTAGTCAAAAATAGTGTATTTTTCAAATTTTTCAAAAAATATTTGGAAAGTAGGCTATGTCATTAATCTAAAAATCCTAAAAAGACATATGTTAACTCCATCACCTACCACTATACCACTCTCATTCCAAAAATGGTGTATTTTTTCAAATTTTCCAAAACATATTTTCGAAATGGGTTATATTTCCAAAATTAAAAAGTTTACAAAAAAGTTTGTTTGAAATAAATGAATGGCCTATACCCCTCTAACGCCGTACCAAGTCCCAGGTCTCTAGGACAACAAAAATAAAAATTTCAAAATGGGCTTATATTTCCAAAATTAGGAATTTTACAAAAACGATTGTCTGACGTAAATCAATTGTCTTTACCCCCTCAATCCCCATACCTAGTCTCAGGTCTCTAGGTCAACAAAAATAAAATTTTGAAAATGGTCTATATTTCCAAAATTAGGAATTCTACAAAAATGTTTGTCTAACGTAAATCAATGGTCTTTACCCCCTCTATTTCCATACCAAGTCTCAGGTCTCTAGGTCAACAAAAATAAAATTTTGAAAAAATGGTCACTATTTTGGAAACTAGGAATTCTACAAAAAAGTTTGTTTAACATAAATGAAAGGTCTCTATCCCCTCTACCTGTAAACAAAGTTCCAGGTCTGTACGACAAAAAATGAAAAAAGTTCAACTGGGAAAGTAGGCGATTTTTCATAAAACCAAACATTCTAAAAAGTGTTCTATGGACTTAAAAGAATGGCCTCTATGTCCTTTATTTTTATAATAAAACTTTTTTATTTTTTACATTTTTTTGAAAAAAGTTCAATTTTTAATTTTTTATATTTTGGAAACTAGAAAGTTTACAAAAAATTTTGTTTGACATAAAAGACTGGCCCTGACCCCATCTACCACCAAAATAAATTTCAAGTCTCTAGGACAAAAAATAACAGTAGTGGAGTAGTGAGAGTTTTGGCCCCGCCCCGAAATGTGACTTCAGAGGGTGAGGTGGTGGGAGGGGGCAGAACTCTCACTACTCCACTACTGTTATTTTTTGTCCCAGAGACTTGAAATTTATTTTGGTGGTAGATGGGGTCAGGGCCAGTCATTTATGTCACACAAACCTTTTTTGTAAACTTTCTAGTTTCCAAAATATAAAAATTTCAAAATTGAACTTTTTTCAAAAAATGTAAAAAATAAAAAAGTTTTATTATAAAAAATAAAGGTCATAGAGGCCATTCTTTTAAGTCCATAGGACACTTTTTAGAATGTTTGGTTTTATGAAAAATCGCCTACTTTCCCAGTTGAACTTTTTTCATTTCTTGTCGTACAGACCTGGAACTTTGTTTACAGGTAGAGGGGATAGAGACCTTTCATTTATGTTAAACAAACTTTTTTGTAGAATTCCTAGTTTCCAAAATAGTGACCATTCTTTCAAACTCTTATTTTTGTTGACCTAGAGACCTGAGACTTTGTATGGAAATAGAGGGGGTAAAGACCATTGATTTACGTTAGACAAACATTTTTGTCGAATTCCTAATTTTGGAAATATAGCCCATTTTCAAAATTTTATTTTTGTTGACCTAGAGACCTGAGACTTGGTATGGGGATTGAGGGGATAGAGACCATTGATTTACGTCAGACAAACGTTTTTGTAAAATTCCTAATTTTGAAAATATAAGCCCATTTTTTATTTTTTTATTTTTGTTGTCCTAGAGACCTGGGACTTGGTACGGCGTTAGAGGGGTATAGGCCATTCATTTTTGTCAAACAAACTTTTTTGTAAACTTTTTAATTTTGGAAATATAACCCATTTCGAAAATATGTTTTGGAAAATTTGAAAAAAAATACACTATTTTTGGACTGAGAGTGGTATAGTGGTAGGTGATGGAGTTAACATATGTCTTTTTAGGATTTTTAGATTAATGACATAGCCTACTTTCCAAATATTTTTTGAAAAATTTGAAAAATACACTATTTTTGACTAGGCATGGGATAGAGGTAAGTGTAAGAGTTTAGAGTCATTGATAAACCTTAGAGTACTTTGGATTGTTTTGGAATATTGTGTGTTGTTGTTGCTGCTTACAAACATGGCTGTAAGCATTATGCAGTCATAAAAAGTCAAGACATACTTTCCAAGACCAAATAAGCCCCAACAAGCAAGAGCAAATATGAGAGAGCTAATACAAAAGCCAACAAAAGCCAACAAAAAAGCCAACAAAAGCCAACAAAAGCCAACAAAAAAGCCAACAAAAATCTTACAAAAAAAGCCATATAGCATGCTGGTAGTTGAGTGAGTTGTCATATTGACCGATAGGTAGCAGGCTGGTAGTTTAGGAGTATTGATATCGACCGCTAGATAGCATGCTGGTTGTTCAGTGAGCGAGTGTTGAAATGGAGCGCTAGGTAGCATGCTGGTCGTTCAAGTAGTTCTCATAGTCACCGCTAGATAGCGGAAACATACTTTGCGTGTCGCATGCAGCTATTTAACAAAGTTTTACCTCATGAAAAACGTGCTTGTATAAGCTTTGTACAAAAATTGAATATACAATTAACCATTAAGTGTTTAGAACTAACATGTATAGCCTTGTGTAGGGAATATTGGGGTCCTTAGCAAGAAAGAGTGCCTAACACATGAGTGTACAGCCTTTTGATATGCAGTAAGTACCTTATAACCTTGAGTAGGCCATAGGAATATGTTCAGTTGACTACTACCTGTCACAGTGTTTACATTGTGAAAGACCGTTGAAACAACCAGTCTTTAGCCTTGTCATAAGCAGTGAGCAGCTGTTATCCTTAACCAGGGGTATATTAGAGGACCCTTAGCAAGAATATCATCAGTTGACTACCACCACTCACAGTGACCACATCGTGAAAGATTGACAAAACAACTATTGTACAGCCTTGTACTACACAGTAAGTAGCTGTTGGTCTTGACTATTGTATATTAGAGAACCCTTAGCAAGTATATAATCAGTTGACTACTACTTGTTACAGTGTTCACATCGTGAAAGACCGTCTCACTGTCCAGTCTACAGCCTTGTCATACGCTGTAAAGAGCTGTTGGTCTAGACTAGGGGTATATTAGAGGACCCTTAACAAGAATATCACCAGTTGACTACTACCACTCACAGTGACCACATCGTGAAAGACTGTCAAAACAACTATTGTACAGCCTTGTACTACACAGTAAGTAGATGTTGGTCTTGACTATGATATATTAGAGAACCCTTAGCAAGTATATAATCAGTTGACTACTACTTGTTACAGTGTTCACATCGTGAAAGACCGTCTCACTGTCCAGTCTACAGCCTTGTCATACACTGTAAAGAGCTGTTGGTCTAGACTAGGGGTATATTAGAGGACCCTTAACAAGAATATCACCAGTTGACTACTATCTCTCACGGTATTCACTGACCGTCTCACTGACTAACCTCTAGCCCTGTGATACGCAGTAAGCAGCTGTTTGCAGAAATCAACATTCATAATGGAAGAACCCATTCCTAGCTATATGTGTAAAGAGTGTGGGAAGACTTTTCTTCGAGACTATCATAGGAAGCGACATGAAGTATCGTGTGGTGAATTCCATGAGTGCAAGACCTGTGGTAGTACATTCAACAATGTGTACAACGGACGTCGGCATGAAGAATGCTGTAATGTTGTGTCGGCAGCTAAAAGACAAAAAGCAGAGCCTACAAAACATTACCTACTGTCATTGGTCCCTGACAAAAATGGACTTATTGAATATGAGACATCTTTTGAAGGGCGTCTTAAATCCTATTTCATACGTTGTGATACGTTTAGGGATTTAAATTCATACCTTAAGGAGTCCAAACAGCAAATAATACAAGCCATGCGGAAAGAACTAGCAATGCACAAGTCGATCAAAGTTAATCTAGTGGCTGAATGTAGATTCATTCACACATCTACCAATGAAATTACAGATCGTGCTTTTAAAACACGAAATCAGGCCCTATTTTTGGAAACAGACTTGAGTAGTTTCTTGGAAACACAATTTACAAAGTTAACTACGGAAATGGAGGAATCTGAGCTAAAAGGCAGTAATTGGGCTTTGTTAGCAGTGGAAGGAGTACGATTGAAAATAAATAAGTACAATCCCTTGCGTGGAAGCACATATATTCCATTACCAGCAGCTATACAAGCAAGAAAAGCCTGCATTAATCCTGAGAACTTGAAAGATGAAAAGTGTTTAATGTATGCCATTTTAGCAAAACTGGTTAAAAAGAATGCTCATCGCATTAGTAAATACAAGGACCTGGACAACAAGTATGATTTTTCTGTAATATCGTTTCCTACATCGCTAGCTGACATTCCCAAATTTGAAAAAGCCAACGATATATCCATTAATGTATTTGGATTGGAACAAAACAATAAACTGTTCCCTCTAATGGTTGTGGATCAAGAGCTGTAAGACCATCGTGACCTCCTTCTGCTAAGTTCATCATCCGGCCAGAACCACTACGTCTTTATCAAAGATTTTGATAAACTAGTAGGACATCAGATTACTCACCATGGACATAAGATATATACGAGTAAACGGTGTTTTACTCACTTCGATAATCGATATGGTCAACAAGGAATGGAAAAATTGAAAGAGCATAGAGCTTTGTGTGTCCAGCATGACATTGCTAGGGTTGAAATGCCTATTAAAAACTCCATTGTCAAAATCTTAAATGTTGAAAAAATGCTGAGAATACCTTACGTTATCTATGCAGATTTTGAAAGTATACTCTTACCCTATCAAACATGTCTACCTAATCCTGAGGCAAGTTATACAGTGCCATACCAGAGTCATGTTCCTATGAGCTTTGGTATATACGTTAAACCCTCACCTGCTGTGGGACACATAAAGACAAATCTTCCAAGCCAACCTGTTATTTATCGTGGGCCTGACGCTGCAGAAAAGTGTATGGACTGTTTGATCTCAATAGCTAATGAAATTGATCGCCTTTACAGCTCAAATGTTTCAAAGGCTTTAACTGAGGATCAAGAAGCAGAGTTCCAATGTTCTGAAACCTGTTATTTGTGTCAAAAACCATTTATCCAACAGGACTGGAATGTACGAGACCACTGCCATATTACAGGGGAATACCGAGGAAGTGCTCACAATAACTGTAATTTGAGGTGTAAACCACGTAACCCCGTTCCTGTGTTTCTACATAATATGAGTGGCTACGACGCAAATTTCATTGTAAAGCAATTGGGATGTACTACTGAGAGAGTGGATGTTATCGCTATCTCCAAAGAAAAGTACATTTCCTTTACCAAATATGTAGGAAATGTTAAGCTTAGATTTGTGGACACGTTTCGGTTAATGCCGAGTAGTTTGGAAAACTTAGTTTCCAACTTAACATTATACCCTGAAACATACAAGTACTTTGGAAAAGAAAATGCAATGCTCATGACTCGCAAAGGGGTATTTTGTTATGACTACATTGACTCATGGGAAAAGTTAAGTGAAACGTGTTTACCTCCAAAAGAGGCATTCTTTAACAAATTAAGTCAAGAAAATGTTAGTCAAGGAGACTATGAACATGCCAAAAATGTCTGGAAACAGTTCAACATTAAAACTTTAGGGGAATATAGTGACCTCTACCTAACTTCAGATGTACTCCTTCTTGCAGACAGCTTTGAAACGTTTAGAAACAAAACACTAGAAACACACCGAGTAGATGCTGCACACTTTTTTACTTCGCCTGGTTTCAGTTTCGAGGCAATGCTCCTTTACACAGGAATTGAACTGGAATTGCTACAGGATTACGATCAGATTCTTTTAATCGAGTCTGGAATACGTGGAGGCATATGCCAAGTGTGTCATCGGTATGCTAAAGCTAACAATAAATACATGGAAACCTATGATTCTGAGAAACCATCGCAGTTTATTACCTATGATGATGCCAACAACCAATACGGGTGGGCTATGTGCCACTCCCTTCCTTATGGTGGATTTCAGTGGGTTCTCCAGATACTGTTGATCTAGAAAAACTAAAGAAAGACGATCCTGTGGGATACATTCTAGACGTTGATGTTGATTACCCATATGACCTTCATGATCTACACAACGATTTACCTTTCCTACCAGAGTGTACACAACCTAAGGATTCGTCTTTGAAAAAACTAATTCCTCATCTTGGAAATCGAAGGCGATATGTTGTTCACTACATGGCATTAAAACAGGCTTTAGAGTATGGAATAAAATTGATAAAAATTCATCGTGTGTTAAAGTTTAAGCAAAGACCTTGGTTAAAGGCCTACGTTGATTTTAATAACAACCTTCGAAAACAAGCCAAAAATTATTTTGAGAAAAATCTGTACAAATTATTCAACAATGCCGTTTTTGGAAAAACAATGGAAAATATCCGTAAAATAATAGACATACGTCTTGTGACTGACAGCTAAAAGGCAGAAAAGCTAGTAGCTAAACCAACATTCATCGACAGAACAATTTATGGTCCTAACCTAGCTGCTTTCCACATGGCTAAACGTAACATTGTATTCAATAAGCCTATATATATTGGAATGTGTATACTGGATATTTCAAAAACTCTAATGTATTCCCACCACTATGATGTCCTGCTACCCTATTATGGAATGAACAATCTTAAACTCGTGTATATGGATACCGACTCGTTCATTGATTTGGTTAACACCCCAGATGTATATCAAGACAAGTTGGATTTCCTAGAACACCTGGACACATCAGATTATCCTACTAATCACATATGTTACTCTACATCAAACAAGAAAACGTTGGGGAAATTTAAAGACGAGGCTTGTGGACAAATTATAAAAGCATTTGTTGGACTTAGAGCTAAAATGTACGCTTTAGACATAAATGGTAAAGAAATCAAAATGATTAAAGGTATTAACAGAGGTGTTGTCAAAAATTGTATAAGCTTTCAAGATTATAAGGTTTGTGTCACGAAAAACAATGTAAAAAAATACCAATGAACATTATCGCTTCTAAACAACATGACATATCATCTATAAGACTAAACAAAATTGCTTTGTGTCCTGGTGATGATAAAAGAGTGATTGATGCTGATGGTATAGGTACACATGCCTATGGTCATTACTCAATCATTAACCATGCTTAAAGAGTTAAGTTATGAATATCAAAATCTTCTGCCTGCAACTAGCAAATACATAAAACAAAACAATTTAGGAAATAAAACAATAGCACTACAAAAATAAAAAAATAAAATAAAAAATGGCATTCATAATCAAAAATATATAAAATAGAAAACAAAATAAAAACAAGTGTACAATTTATAACAATAAGGAATATATATAAAAATGTATTATGTGTAAATAGTGTACATGTATTTAAAATAAAAAAATATTGTATGGAAACTGCTTGTACATTTTTAATTACTACCCACCTTTCTCCACTCCTAATGCAAAATGAACATGTAAAACACAAATTGGAAAATCCATGTTTCCATATTGACAAAATATAAAAAAAACATTAAACTGAAATTTTAAAAACTGTAAATGGGAATTTGGTAAATTGACAAATGTGTAAACAACAAATTGGAAAATCCATGTTTCTATATCATGAAATTGAAAAGCTTTAAACTGACATTTTAAGAACTGTAAATGGGAAATTGTGAATTGGTAAATGTGTAAACAACATAATGCAAAATCCATGTTTCCATGTTATGAAATTGAAAAACTTAAAACTGACATTTTAAAAAAACCGAAAATGGGAAATTGGAAAATTGTCATATATGTAAACAACAAAATGAAAAAAATAAAACGGTTGGGGTAGTTATCATGTTGTACAGTAGCCTATAAGACTAGCATAAGGATAGTTGCTTGTACCCTTATATACTTTGTGTATGTGCATTAGCCTTTGGATTATCTTAAGTTAGGTTTGGTAAAGTTAGGTTTGGTGAGGTTAGGTATGTAGCCTTGTAGTTTACTCTTTTCGGAAAATGTAAAAAGTAAAATCTAAAATCAAAAAATCTTAAATTTAAAATGTAAAATCTAAGAAAAACTAACATCTAAAATACAAAAAACAAAAATGTAAAATGTAAAATCAAAAAAATGTAAAATGAAAAAATCAAAAATCTAAAATGTTAAAATGTAAAATCTAAAATCTTTAAATGAGGTTTCTGTGGGTTAGGTTAGGTTAGGTTATAACTAAGATGATTATTTGTGCTCTCTCATTTGCTCTTACATTTTTGCTCTCACTTTGAAGTTAGGTTATGTTAGGTTAGGTTAGGTTAGGTTAGGTGTGGTTAGGTTATAACTAAGTTTATTATTTGTGCTCTCACATTTGCTCTCACTTTTTTTCTCACACTTTTTGCTCATTTTTTTTTTGCTCGCTATTTTAAATTAGGTAGGTTACGTTAGGTTAGGTTAGGATAGGTTAGGTGAGGTTAGGTTAGGTGAAGTTAGGTTACGTTATAACTTAGTTCATTATGTGTGCTCTCACATTTGCTCTGATATTTGCTCTGACTTTGAAGTTAGGTTAGGTTAGGTTAGGTTAGGTGAAGTTGGGTTAGGTAGAATGGTTGAGGTATGAATCAAAAGCCAGCTCCTGTCAGTTTTGCCTCACAAGGCTGAGTGTACCCCGTTCCACTCCTGAGACCAGAAATTAAATTTCTTGGCAGAGCCGGGATTCGAACCTCAGGAATGACCGCCAAAAATGCTAGCCACTACACCAAGAGGTGGACAATATAAGGCTGGTCTTGATTATACATGATCAATTAATAATTACCTAATAATAATAATAATAATAAATATTCCATTTGGCAACTACATGGCCGACCTCTCTCTGTGACGTCATTGACGGTCTCAGGGCGTGGCGGCCATCTTGCCCATTAGCCCCTGTGCCAGCTTCGCCCTTTACATCCTACTCATAATGTACTATTTTATGAATTTTATTTCTATATTTTTATTTTATTCTATTTTTACTTTTTTATTTTATTTTATCCCACACATTGCGTAAAGTAGATACGTACGTATCTACGTAGATTTTAGAAATACTAGCGCTTCGGCATGAAAATTCTTCGAAATTTGGCTGAAAGATTTAACTATCAGCATCTTTGAAAGCATAAACTGTCCTCATGATAGGTGGTTAATACAGAGGCCCCTATCCCATAAAGGGTTAAGACTCGTGAGTTCTGAGACGACACGCCCCATCGGATGTTATTATTGCTGCACAACCTACACCTTTGCCTACTTCTACTAGACCAAATAGCTATTTGGTAAACCAGAAGTAACCCCTACTTAGCCAAATAAAAAGTCTCTCCAGTTACCTGTTGTACTGAAATAGATTTATCAGTGGTAGGCTTATTATTGCTACGTCATGCAGGAAAAAAATATGGTCCTAGATATGACACAACATTTCAGGGAAACGGAAACTATAAACAGGAAATTGAAACTGTACAACAGAAAGTATGATGTTGTCAAGAACCCTGTGCACTTAAAACATCATCTTAAATGGTTACGTGTGGAGGAGAACGGCTCTTTACTTTTTAAAACCTGCTATGATGACTTCTCCCCATTCAGAAAAAATAATATTTACCACTCTCAGAAAGACACACCAAAACCCAAAGTACCGATCTGTATCCCTAGGTTGGTTGCCAAGAGAGGTTTGCTGAAGCAAGTCAAAATTGAAGATCTGAGGAACCTACTAAGGTATATCCCGGAGCATCACCGGTGGTGATACTTGCGAATCCTTAACGAATTGTCATGAACAGACTAAGAAATAATCTGTAAAATACTTTCCCTGTATTATAAATCAATAAACGTGATCCTATCATCAAAAGCATTTCAATTCAAATGAACATACCTCTACCATCTATCAAAATGAGTTACAAAAACATCCAGACATTTATGGAAGAAGGAGGTATGTACACAAATAACTTTGAAAAATATATAGAATACTAAAATAAATCAAAATGAGCTATGGTAATAAAACAAACATACCTAGAATAATAACATTATGAATAAAAACAATAAAAATATGTATGCAAAGAAAGTAAGTAAGCTAATCTCAGAAGTAAGTTTTTGTCACATGCCTCCTTCATCCACTTAGCCCTTCTACCTATAGCAGTCGTTTCATTCCACCGCATGGCAATTTCCCCATGACAGTGTCGCCGTCTCTTCGGGCTAGAGGTGTGTAGGGTTTAGGAGAGGAGTGAATATTTTGTTGAGGGAAAAATTTGGTTTATGGAATTTGAGGTAGTAATGGGAGATAGTTTGTAGGTGACGCGGCGATTCAAACGCTTCAATGGAGAACCGCCACTGACTTTTAGCAAGAGATGGTAAATACTTACTTATATTTCCTTGTGGCGGCCTCCAATAGATGACACTCTCTACTTCTTGTCCCCACAGCAACCTCTTGCCGCTCTCTGAGGTGGATTCAGGGGCGACATCTGTCAGTGTGACGGAGTACCTCTTAGACAAGTAGTTGACTAGGAGCCTCACCACAAGCGAGGGCATCAGACTCGTAATGATAGAGCTCTGTTGAGGCCAGAGAGAAGTAAGATGGAGTAGTGTCTGACGGTCACGCGCACTCTTGACCGCGATCTGAAGCTGTCGCAGACCTGCCAAAGGATCGTCATCCCCCAGGGAGTTGCGGGTTGGAAGTGGTAGACACAGCCAACCATCCCCATCCACAACAACCCTGGAGGGGTTCATCAGTCTTTGAAGGGGTAGGTACCTCGCTGTTGCCAGCACTTCATCCGGAACTAGCAGCCCCAGCTGCCGGAAATAGTCCCGCAGAGCCCTTGTTGAAGCACTCATTAAAACTTCACTTGAGGTACTTCCGGTGGCAGCACAGATCTTGTGGATGAGTGCCACAGGGATTGGATCGGACCACGATACAACTTTACGGCCACACAGCGATACTGTTTGCAGTTGATGCGACTGACCCTGATGAGACCGCAAAAGTTCCTCGATCACAATACGTGGCCCAGTATAGATCATTTTCCACATATACCATGCCTCCTTAAGAGATTCAAACACCAGTTTCCACCCATTATAAACCACTTCCGCATACGTTCCAGGCATGATACTTCCATTTAATAAAAGCTGTAAGATTTCATGCAACAATATCATTGGTATTCTTATGAATGCTGTGACACTTAACCACCAAAACCATGTTACTGTAATGTCGAAAACATGAACTGGATTGAGTGAATTAAATACTCCTCGAAGAAGAAATGACAAACTGCACTGACGCTTCGCTGCTTCCATCCGTATTATCCCGAACACACACAAGAAATTCGTCAAACAGGAATCATTTGAACTCGTGAAGGATCGGAATAGATCCCGTATAGTGACCATGTAAATTATAGCAATCATAGTGATACTTGTCGTCAAATGTGGGGGTAATTTTAGTATGTCTTTGTTCACTAATGGATCGTAGCTGTTCCAGATGTTGATAAATGTTTGGCGAATGGCGTTGTACAGTTGAGGTATGGCCACCATTGTCTTGAAGTAACCCACCACTGGACGGTCGATGGTAGTTTTTGGAACAGGATTCTCGTCATCCTCCCCCAGTGGTACTCCCCACAAAGAAGGTTTCTCTGGGCTGAGTAGTAGCAAGTCTCCCAGGCCCAAACCTTCCTCAGTCATCAGCAGGTGATGCAGACGAATAACGACGAAGAACCTCTCCTCGAGCCCAGACAAGGTTGGTATCACTGTCACCTGCCAGGGAGACTGTTCAGGAGGTAAGTACTTGGTCACAATGTCGCTCACACATTCCTGAAAAAGAAAACCCATTCAACTTCAATCTGAATACAGTACAAGTAAACTAATCTACAAAGAGGAAGCGATGGGCGATCACGGTGCTTGAACCCCATTCCCTCTTGGCAAATGCAGTAGAATGGTCATCGTTTGAATGCACATAATTTCCAGTTCTCAAACCTCTGGCAGGGCGAATAAAGTAATAAGTGGTGGAACTTCCATATGGCTCAATGGTTAATATGAATTAGTTATAAATTTCAACACCACGCGCCGCGCCGAGCGTATGGTCTCAGCAGATGACGGCAAGTCAAGCAGTGATGCATTACCGCGCGCAAATTGTACTTACACTGCAAGTACACTTTGACTGCAAAATTAAATCACAGCCCTTCTGAGAGGCATTTTGGACTTAAACGAGGTTTAAGCAGTGACGATCATCCTACTTCTACCGACTTCTTCCAACTGCATTTGCTTCAATATATGGGCTATACTGCACATAGGCCTCCCAGTGAAAGAGGTCCTTTCTTCACAAGCTAATTATGAGGACGTTGTTAACAATAAGCTTCCTTCCTTTAATGAATACGGGCAATGGTGAGAAATGAAATACATACGAGCAGAGAGGTGAAGGATAACAATTGTCAGCAAATTAAAGAAACGGTTATATTGACAGACATTGAACCCGAACTGGATCCTATAACCTGTCAGTTAATGATGACAGTTCTGAGAGAACAGGCGATAACGTTGTTTATTATTTGTGTGCAGTGCATACTTGATTCACACAGCAACAAAGAAGATTGTGCCCCTGCATTAGGTCATTGGAAAGTGATTCCGAAACATTTATTGCTGTTAGTGATGTATGTATCCTCACCATGCTGAGAGACGTTGGCGGAAGTGAATCTAAATTTATCAAATACCCGTCTTTATCTTTAGTTCACGTGATGAAACGTGTAGATGCAGTAGTGGAGGTAAAGTTGGATCAAGAAGGCGCGTTGTGGACCGATATATTTTCAGATTGTTTGGATAAGATCTGTGAACTTCCTGTGATCCGAAAATATGTATGCTGCTCAGAGGAGCACCTGTTATTATATTTCCCTAGGATAGTGTTTCATTACATTATATACCGGTTCATTTTGCGGGCGAAAGAAATGTCCAGGGATCTGAGATCCAGATCGTCTTCAAAATCAGCGAGAACAAATAGTTCCGTGAAGAACTATACAGCATATTTTCAAATATCCTACTTATGCTAATTGCCTCCATCAACATACAACATTTCAGTTTGATTGCTGTAATAGATTCGTAGATATTGAGAACCGTCTAAATATTTCGGATGGTTGCCATGTTGGATTGTGTAGGCAATAGAGTTGTGTACCATTAAAGGAAAATTAATGCGTAGGTTCATTATTCAAACTTTCACTTCGATTGCATGATTACGACACAAGAAATAAAAGCTTAATTTTAAAATTCGCACAGCCGCCATCTTCAGGTTATGTAAACAATTCAACTAAATGAGATACCAGTGCATTACAATGTGTATACAAATTTGCTGTACCAAGTTTCTTTGCGTTTGGATCATTAAATTGCGAGAAGTGCCTATTTCAAACTTTCAACTTCGCTTGGCCGCCATGTTCGTTTTGTAGATAACTGGTTTTTGAAAGTCTCATAGATGAACTTCCAGTACTGTTCTTATCTTCATATAAAATTTGAGGGTGATACCGGTAATAGTTTCGGAGATATTGAATGCTGGTGAAATATATCGCATAGCCGCCATGTTGGATTGGTGAGACAAAAAAAATGATGGGCACGGTCGGGGTCGGCCAAAATGGTGCTATGACCTTAGTGAGTTTCACTGAAATCGCTCCAGACGTTTAGAAGTTATTAGGGGACACACACACACTCATACGCAGACACACGCGGACAAAATGAGAACTCATAAGCCTTCTTTTCTTTTTCATAAAATGAAAATAGGCTAAAAATAATGAAACTTCTGTTTAGAGGTAAGGACTACTCTTCTTAGAAATGTATTTTACTGTGTTCTGGACAGTATTTTAATATGTTCGCACTTCCTTGAAGATTTGTTTCTGTTATTCACAACTTGCTTCGTATTTAGTGCAAGACTTCTTTTAATAATCAACGAGCCAGACTGACCGTCCACCTGCAGGCCCAGGCCAAGGAACACCAGTGCCATCTAGCGGCGGAAACGGTCAATTACCGGAGTTCCACCCCTTATTACTCTATTCGCCCTGCCTCTGGTGGGTAAAGAAGGGCATGTCAGTTATTGTTCTCAAATCTAGCAAACAGTAGTATCAGTAAATGAAAATTGCCTAAGTATAAACGTCAGGGGACCGTAAGCAATGATTGAAGTGTGGCGATTATTTTTTTTATTTTTCATAGTTATTTCACCAAACTGATTTGGAATGTGTATTATTGCGCGGCTTCAGTGGCGTAGTTGGTAGCATGCTGAGCTTCTATGCCCATCGCGGGTTCAAAACCAGCCGAAGTCGTCAGATTTTTAAGAGCGTTAAAAATCCCTGAGTAGGCCTTCTTTCGGAGGGAAAGTAAAGCCGGCGGTCCCATGTAATAGATTTATGACATGATAAAGAACCTTCCACTAATTACACTTGTGTGAAGCTAAATTATAGGTTATATTTGACTAACGCTCTTAGGTTCCAACGTTCGTCGCCAGGAGCCGACTGCGGTGGCATCTAGTAACCAAGTTCAGAACTAGTTAGTCATTGACGGTGGCGTTTGGTAGCGAAAGTAGGAACTACTTGAAAATTGAATGTCTGCAGTCCTTACTTGAATTAAAAATAGATAACACACACTAATACAGCCATCACAATTAACACCGGTTATCAGACAGATTCTACACACACCCAAAGTACCCGGTGCTACATGACCGCGTTGTCGCAGCCCCTAAACTGAGGAATCAACCAACCTGTGTATTATTGCTCACATGACAGTTAGAGTGAGACTATTTTGTCAATCTGTGTCTTCTTTGTATCTCAATAGAGTAGATTAGGATAAGTGTAGGCCCTAATTTGATTGCAGTTTTTTAATCTGATCATTATAAATGTAATTAATTTGCTGCTTGTCATCAAAATTGAGCATTTTAAAATTTAAATTATTCGCCTCGTTGCGTAGTGGCCAGCATTCACCACGGATGCCCGGGTTCGATACCCGACTCTACCAAGAAATTAAATTCTTGTCTGAGGGCTGGAACAGGGTACACTCAGCCACTTGAGGTAAACCTGAGAAGAGGCGGGTTTGATTCCTAACTGGAAGTGGCTTTCCGTGGTTTCCTACTTCTACTCCAGGAAAATGCCAGAATGGCACCTAACGTAAAGCCATGGCAGCTTCCTACCCAAATCCTACCTTGATTACAAGTGCACACACTAATACAGACATTACAGTGACACAGGTTATCAGACAACTTCTACACACACCCCAGTACACGGAACTACATGACCACGATGTCGCAAAGCCCCTAAAATGATCAACAACACAACTACCGGTATAATTTAAATTCGGTATTTTCCTTCAAAGTTAAAAACAAGATGTTCGGGAAAGAACATATAGCCTACTTTCTCCTAAATGTATGGGTATAGTTATAACTCTGTCCTTATCATCTCCTAATTTCTTCCTATTTGAAGTGCAAATTGCCACACAGGATTTGAACAGTGGCGTTCAAACCATAGTTTATAATTCACCCCAGCATTTTGCAATTACATCAGCAAACACTCCAAACACCGACTACTTACAATAATTGAAACTTCGTTGCTCTAATAAGGCCCATCTACAATGCGCAGTCGGCAGTCCGTAGTTGGTAGTCCTCGGTCGGCAGTCGCGATCGACTCCGTGTATACTATAGGCACCATACACAACATGAAGTTACAGTTGGTAACTGGCAGTTGGCAGTCGCGAATTTTATCCTTGACTGCCAACTACCCAACTGCAGCAATGTAATAGCCAATCAGAGCAGATCAGAAACTGACGTCACGTTGTTGTTTTGAGTCGTGTACGAATGATATAGGACTAAGTGAAGTAACTTCGCAACCCGTTAATTTATAGGCTAATCTTAAATGCACGGTATAACAAAATAATCCATCTCTAAATCATCCATATTGCAAGTTTTGAGGTTATCAACAACGCCTCTGTGCACAAGGAATAAACGAATGTTACTGTATTATTACTCCTAGCAGTCGTTAAGACTGGGTTCACTAACTGGCCGGTATAGAGCGCTGCTCGAATCTATAGTTTCTGCATAGTACAACTGAAGGCTTGTAGATGTCACTCCGGTGGAGAATGTCGTTTTTTTTTAATATATAATTTCCATTGCAAAAAGCACCATATAACGCTTTATTTTATAACGTCTCAGTACTCAAGAAACAATAAATATAAAAAAAATCAAGCAAAAAAGTTCTACTTTGATAGGATTTGAACCCCGGCCAGCCACATGAGAGAGGGGAGCTCTAACCACACAGCCAATCGTACACTCATAACTAACGCGTTATCGATCAAATACATATAACGTACTGTATTAGCAAATAATCACTTGGACTGAAGATTTCTTCACTGGAGTATATTTCAAACCGAGTTCATTTCATATTAAGTTCATATAATTTTTATCAGTAGGTTATATTGCATGCAACATACTGAAATTAGTAAAATATAGGTCAGAACGAGAGATCAGCTGCCATCTTGTCAAATAGCCGAGACGATTCAGATTTTTAAAGTCACTTCTAGATTATAATATTACAATATAAACTTTTAATTTCGAACGAACCACGTCGCTTAGAACAGATTAAACGATTCTTGGTTCGATAATCGGAACTGGTGGGTCCCATGTTATGGATTATAAATTTTGCATAATTCACACGGCCACCATCCTGAAATGGTACGTTTGATGACCTTGTAGTTTGGACACAAGACGCGTCCCATATGAAGGTAGGTTGTTACCAAATTTGGTAAAGATCTGATGATTAGTTTGGTCGTAATGCATTATTAAGTTTTGACCATTCGATTGGCCGACATTACCTTTTGGTAAAGATGGCGGCAATATAAAATATAACACTGAGGTGCCCTTTGCCAGTGCTACCTCTGTACCAAATTTCGTTCAATTCAGTTTAACCGTGTTCGAATTGATAGGGGGGGGGGGGCAGACATTCAGAGTACACACACTCACACACACACACACACACAGACTCACCCACACACATACACACACACAGACACACACAATTTTTGGCCCTGTGTTGATCTCATAAGTCTACTTTCATGTTTTGCAAAAATCGAAAGTAGGCTAATACAACATTTAAATGAGATGCCAAAGTCTAGAACTGTTTCTAGTCGATATGACTGTAGATTAGCATATATTTGAATGGTTTATCTGTCAGATTAGTTGCGTTCGACGGTGATAGCATTCTGTTGCGCCTGATGGAAGGTTAAAAGATTTTAATTGTAAAAGTCTACATGTGATTATTTATTTGCATATATTACAAGATTGTAATTGCAGATATTTTTCTGGTAGTTCAATGAACCATTAAACACAGTCCAATCCGCATATGCCATAGTTACAAATTCGAAGATTTAGGCAAAGTATTTCCGGTTTAAATTCTGTTGGAGAACTTGTGAATTGATTCGGTGACGTTCCATGTTTAGAATCGTCTTTCTATCTGAGCCTTTACAAATTTCCAGTTACTGCCTATTTATCGCAGACGAACTACAGGGCCATTATCTATGTGCGCCCCGATAAACACGGCAAGCTAAGCCGGCTTTGACTGGCGCAGATCGCAGGCGCGCGTACACGGTTCAGCGTACACTTTTACAAAACAAGTTCAATAATGTGTACTTACAGTGCTCATAGCCGATGCTGAAAATATCATCCCTCTCTTGTAACACCGGCCGCGAAAGCCTACGATCTAAATGTTGTTTTCATTCGTGGATGTGGAGGGACGCCCACTTCGATCTTCATCCTCCACACTTAGCCGTCCTTCACGGAACATGCAACACCAGCGACCGACTAAATGATATCGAGCACGCCGGTCCGCTGCTCCTCTCTCTCCATCGGCGCTCTGCGCATGCGTCATTCCCCCTCCGATCATGCTCCTTCCGTCATTGAACCAGCCACCGGTGTGGATTCTTATGGTAATTGTTTGTGTCACCTCGTGTACCATCTGCTCGTGAACTTATTTTCGGAATTTCCCTCGTACATAAACAACGTCTTCCCCGCTAGCCCATTCAAATACCACTACTTCACTTCTGTTAATTAGGAATCATAGTTACTAGTGATGGACGAAGCAAAGAGGATATAAAAAGTAGGTTGGCTCAGGCAAGAAAAGCATTTCTACAGAACAATCTGTTGACATCGAATATTGATTTAGGTATTCGGAAGTTATTTTTGAAAGCGTTTGTCTGGAGCGTGTCGCTCTATGGTATTGAAACTTGGACTAGGGTGCAGCAGAAAAGAGGAGAATTGAAGCGTTTGAAATGTGGTGTTACAGGAGAATGATGAAGGTCAGATGGGTAGATAGGGTTACAAATGTATAGGTATTAAGACGAGTGGGAGAAGAGAGATGTTTCTAGAGACTGCTATGAAGAGAAGAGATAGGCTGGTAGGACACATATTAAGACACCCAGGAATAGCAAGCTTAATAATGGAAGGAAGGGTCGAGGAGAAGAATTGTAGGTGTAGACCAAGGTTAGAATATGTTAAACAGATTGCCTCGGATGTAGGGTGTGGTAGCTACGTAGAGGTGAAACGATTAGTTCAGGACAGGGAAGCATGGATAGCCGCATCAAACCAGTCAAAAGACCGAAGACTCAAACAACAACACCGCTAGCAGGTGCAACACCTACCTGTATGTTCTGTTCTGTGATTGGTCGACCCCGGAAGAGAGGTCCTACGGCCACAAGATGGTTGTCGAGCTGGAACTTCTTGATCTTCTCCCAGGCGTATCGGCCCCAACGTGTCGTCAGGGATGTACGGAGGTGGGGGAAGGCAAGACTTCCGTCGGCTTTTCGACGCTCCACGATGTGTTCCTGAAAAGGATGAGAAAAAAATAGGTCAGAAGTAGTTATTACAGTATTATTATTATTATTATTAGTCTATTATTACGAGGGGCGTCAGGGGATTGCGACAGGTTTCGGCAACCGGCACAGTTCATATTCTCGCCGCTAGATGGGGTCTTCATTCATTCCATTCCCTGACCCGGTCGGTCGACTGGAAGCAGGCTGTGGATTTTCTTATTACGAAGTGAGTACTATATTGTTTTACACTTTATTTTTTTTCTACCCAAATGAAGTATATTACACATCAGTTGTTACGTCCACCTTCTCAAAATAATCTCCTTGTAACTTTATGCACTTTTGCCATCGATGTGTCAGTCTCTCCAGACATTCCTGAAACCATTCTCTCGGAGTGCTGGGTACCCATGTCTTGACAGCTGTACCCAGAGGTTTCTTTATGTTCCCGAACAGGAGATAATCACTTGGTGCCAAGTCGGGAGAGTATGGTGGATGTGGCAGCACCGTGAAACCCATTTGATCAATGGCAGCGGTGGTCTCTTGGCTGGTGTGGGGGCGGGCATTGTCATGTTGCAGAAGCACACCTTTAGCCCATTTTCCTGGCCGCTTAGTTTGAATGGCACGACGTAAGCGCTCAAGGGTTGCCACATATGCTGCACTGTTAATTGTGGCCTTTAATTCCAGCCAGTCAATGAGGATGATGCCCTTTGTGTCCCAGAACACTGTCGCCATTCGCTTGCCAACTGATGATACTGTTTGCCATTTCGTTGACGGTGGACTGCCCCTATGTTTCCATTGAACGATTGTTGTTTTGTTTGTGGCTCACGGTAAAAGAGCCATGTCTCAACCCTAGCCATGAAGGTGGACGTAACAACTGACGTGTAATGTACTTCATTTGGGTAGAAAATAATTAAGTGTAAAACAATATGCTACGCCCCTCGTTTAAAAAAAAAAGTTCATTAAGCACAGTTCTTCTGGTTTGCGGCAAAGCTTCGGTTAACTTATACAAGCGGCTATGTATTTAAGAATTTCTTGACTATATGGCAGCTGTCCAGTATTGCTGCCATCTGAATTTTCTGATAGATGTTAAATAAATAATAATATCGTATGGCCTCGGTGCCGGGTGGAAGCTCTGTTATTTGACACCCGTTGGGCAGTTTGCAACTCGAAGTTTGTTGTTCCTTGAAGCACTACGAAAGTCAAGGAGGTTAGATATGTAAGCTCCTTGACACTATAGCGCTTTCTAGTAGAGAAATGAGGAACTTTGTGTTGGCGGAAAATTCCGAGATTAATTTTGTCATTATGAACACGGCCTACTGAATTCCAATGGGTTCTTTAACATGCCAACATCGTATGACATGCGTATCGTGATTTTTGCCGTCTTTCAAAAATCACTTACCACGGCCAGGAGCGAACCTGCAAGCTGGGGGGGGGGGTTAGTAATCCGACACGATAACCACTCACCCACCGTGGCAAGCTGAGAGATGTTGAATGTTGTTGATTATTTAGGGGCTTTGCGACATCGTGATCAAATACCCCCGTGTACTTGTGTGTGTATAGAATTTGTCTGACTGTGATGACTAGCACTCGGATCTTTAGGAGCTAAAAATCGGGAAAATATGTATTTTTATGTATTAAAAATACCTGAAATATGTGACAAATAAGTGAAAATATTTAATTATAATTAAGTTTATTAATGTGAATATAAACAATACGCAGTACTCACGAATACAATTTATGCTATGCCTCACTGAAGCAATACGATACACAACGAGATACATCTTCAGGTTGTCCATCACAAATGACCGACGATTATCGCTATATAAACACTTCTTCTGAAGGCGCGAAACTGTGGCAATATATTTCTTGCCCTCGAGGTGTTGTGTAACTTGAGATCGCTGTTCAGCCTTGATTGTTTTACCACATTGTTGGCAGAACAGAACGCCCCCATCAGAAGTAAAATTATCCTTAAATTCTGCAATATACTGCTGCAGACGGTAACTTGTAGTTGCTTTTCCTGTTGCCTTGCACTTCACAGTGCCAGAAATGAACTGCATGTGAGTGACACTGGTTCCAGGCAGCTTAGCACGTGGTGCAATGTGGCTATGGACAAGGAAATCCCCGGCTTCCAGTTACGTAGTGGCACGGGGCGACAAGATAAGAAAAACACATCTGCAAACTGACATACGCTCTGCATGAAGATTAGATAGCTCACAGGTTCTTTCCCGTTGAAGTAACACGAAAAAAAAGCAATAAACGGAAAGATCTAGCATACTGATTTTAAACAATGTAAACAATATTTCTTTTTATGTGGTAATAAGTGAAAAGCAGGAATTTATGTTAAAAAAATGATTAAAATATGTATTTATATAAAAAAAATATTTACATAAAAATCCGAGCCCAAGTTATGACTGTGCTAGTGTGCGTATTTGTACTTTGATGTAGTATTTAGGTAAGAAGCGGTCGTGGCCTTATTCCGGCATTTGCCTGGAGTAGAAGTGGGAAACCACGGAAAACCACTTCCAGGATGACTGAGGTAGGAATTGAACCCATCTCTTCTCAGTTTTGCCTCACGAAGCTGAGTGTACTGTATCCCGCTCCAGCCCTAAGAACAGAATCATATTTCTTGGTAGAGCCGGAAATCGAACCCGTTCTTCCGTGGTGACAGCCAAGAAATTTAATTCTGGTCTGAGGGCTGGAACGGAGTCCACTCAGACTCGTGAGGGAAAACTGAGAAGAGGTTCGATTCCCATCTTAGCCATCTTGGAAGTGATTTTCCGCGGTTTCCACTTCTAACCAAGCCAAATTCCGCGACGGTTCCTAACTTCCCAATCCTTACTGAATTACATTTACACACACTAGTACCAGCATCACAATTACACGGAGTATCACACAAAATACGCACACACACCCAAGTACACGGAGCTACATGACCGCGATGTCGCAAAGCCCCTAAATCAATCAACAATAACAACAGAAGGCAGCTTGCAAAGGAAATCTTCCCTTGCTTCGAGCGACGCAATTAAGCCTAAGCATTCCGATTCCCCATCAGCTGTACGAACTACGAAGGTTGGTTCCTCTCAGTTCAGGGGCTGCGACAACGCGGTCATGTAGCCCCGTGTACGTTGGGTGTGTGTAGAATCTGTCTGATAACCGGTGTTAATTGTTATGGCTGTATTAGTGTGTGTCATCTGTAATTCAGGTAATGACTGCAGACGATCAATTTCAAGTACGGTAGTTCCTACTTTCGCTACCAAAGGCTACCGTCATCGACACCTAGCCGCGATCTTCGTTACTAGATGCCGTCGAAACCGGCAACTGGCGGCGAACGTTGGAACTTCACAGAGCGTTAATCAAATCTAACCTACAAATTTAAGTTCACACAATTGTAGTTAGTGGAAGGTTCTTTTACATGCCATAACTGTATGACATTGGCCTGCCGGCTTTACTTCCCCTCCGAACGAAGGCATACTGACAAGGGAAGTATCAGGTAAGACAGGTCGAAACCTATCTTGAAACTTTGTGGACACAATTGTTGTACTATAAGAGGACAACGTGCGGGAAATCACCCACCATATTGAACTGCAAGGCTCCGAAATTGTACCTGACATCCTGGCACGCCGGCATGACGGCTGGCGGAGCTGAACATCCTTGTGGCACTCGGAGTAGTAGCGAGGCGGGGCGTATATGCTGACTAGAGCATGGGGCTGCTTCCCACTGGCCTTGAGTGCTTGGCCGTCAGGGCTGTCCATTCCAACATGTACGGCACTCGCTAATTTCCATTGATTTATATGAGAGGTTCGCCACATGGTTTTGGAGCCTTGCAGTTCAATCTGGCAGCTGATTTTCCGCACATTGTCCTCTTACAGTACAAAGATTGCGTCCACAAAGTTTCAAGATAGGTTTCGACCTGTCTTACCTGATACTTCCCTTGTTAGGGATTTGTAACGCTCTTAACAAATCCGACGCTTTTGGCAAGGTTTGAGAACATGATCTTGGGCACAGAATCTAGGCATGCTACCAACAACGCCATCGAAGCCGCCTTCAGTCAGATTTCACACCCAAATGAAAATGTTTTCTTGGCACGTTAAATGCAAATCCACTTTTAAGAATTGTAAAATTAAAACAATTAATCAACATTTTAGATGATCAAATTATTTCCATTTTAGCATTACAAGAAACAAGATTTACAGATGAAAGCATAACATAATCCTAAAACTATCGCATTTTCAAAGGCAAACCAGGAAAAATCGAAAAGAAAATATTCCATTAGGAACAACATTTGTCATAAACTGTCAATTTTTTATTCGCCGTTGGAAAGTTTTTTTAATAAAATACGATGCACAAATAAAAAGTATACGCTGATTGATTTTACACTCCAATAAATGAATTCAATAAGAAATTTCCTGAAAATGTAGGAGACTTCTTGGAGACCTCACAGAATGATGTTCTTAAAATTTCAAATGCTAACACCTATCACCGGTGCGCCACACAACTAGGCAAACGGACGTTTAACTCGCATTACGGACTAGTGTCCGCTGTACGAGGGGTCGACTGACTGCTGAATTATGTCCCCTGTAACCGATGTCCGTAGTAAGCGGAGTTCACTGTTGGAGGTTCACTCTAAGTGGTGTCTCTCAATTCCTCTCCCTCAATCTTTTGTTTGCACCGCCTCACGCCTCTTCAACACCTTCGATTTATATAAGTTCGTCAACATTGCAAGAACTGCAGCTCTCAAAAGACGTCTTTCATCCTGCTTCTTGGAGCAGTATACCTCTCACATCTGATTACTGACTTAAAAATTACCGTCCTAAATCCAGTTGACGCACGAAACCGGACAAAATGGAAGTCAATGACCAAAAAAGCGGACCCTGCACCAGCGGGTCAACGCTAGGAAGGAGAAGAAGAAGAAGATCTGATTACTGCATTATGTTAAAATACTATTATTAGTTCTATTATAACATCAGGACAATAGCTGCAACCTACCTACTTTAATAGATTGTCTTGTATATGGTGTTTGTTTTTCGGGCTGATAGTCTGTATCATTTTTCCATTATTATTATTATTATTATTATTATTATTATTATTATTATTATTATTATTATTGTATTATTACTGTCTTTTTGTTACTATAATTATTAGGCTATTATTATTTATATTGTGAATGTAAGTGAAATGTTTTATTTGTATAAGCCCTAATCTTATCTAAGCTCTAAGTGTAGCCGTGAAAATAAAATCAATCAATCAATCAATCAATTAATCAATTCCCTCAATTGCGTTCTCTGTTCTGAGTGGGTAGCTGCAGGTCTGGATATTGGCTCAGACCAGATTGCCAATTACTCTTTTGATGCCAAGTTATTACGAGTGCGTATGTTAACAAGAAGTTCCGTGAAGAACTATACAGCCTACTTTTCATGCCAATGATTATTCTACAGTATATGAACCTATCTAGAATAATGACGAAATTAAGTTGGTAATATCGAAATATCTAATTAGTTCAAAATATACCTGGTATAATGTAGCCTAATAGAGCACTACAGTTGGCAGCCCTGGTGACTGAATATATTCTTAGTTCCCCCTCTTAAGGTACAGAATACAAAATTTGGTTGAAGTCCAATGGACGTTACTTGCAGTTAGACACTGGATCTATCAGCACGCGTAAAAGCATATTGCCAACAATACCATGCGTGCGCTGGTCAGAAATAATCTGAAATATTATGATATCTTGTTGTGCCAATTTTGGATGAAATCCATTTGTTAGTATAGAAGTTACATGTATTTTAAAATTGGACATATCAGCAGGCTTAGAATCATGTTGTCAGCACTGCCTTGTATTAATTACTCCAAATTAATCTAGAATGTCAGGTGCTATACGTGTGCAAAGTATAGAGCTGTTGGCTTGCATACTTTCTGATATATTGATATTAGGGTAAAAAATATAGACAGCATTTATTAACAGTTGGCAGCCCTGATTGCACTGAAGAATACTTATAGTCATATCTGATATGTTACACATAGCACATGCGAAATTTGGATGAAATCCTACTGATAGTATAGAAGTTACATGTATTTAAAAATTGGCCCTATCAGCAGGCTTAGAATCATGTTGGTAGAACTGACGTATATAAGTTACTCCAAAATTAATCAAACATGTCAGGTACTATACGTGTGCATAGTTTAAAGCTGTCGGCTTGCACACATTCTGATATATTGGTATTTGGATAAAAAAATAGAGAGAGCAATTATTAACAGTTGGCAGCCCTGATGGCTCTTAAGAATACGCTCAGTCATATCTGTTTATGTACAGATATTACATACAAAATTTGGTTGAAATCCAGTTGATAGTGTAGAAGTTATATGCATTTAAACATTGGACCTATCAGGAGGCTTTTAATTATTTTGGCAACACTGTCATGGTTGGCCTCCTGGAAATTAAACTGAAATAGTATTATCTACATGAGTGCCAATTTTGGAATAGCTCCTATGCATACCTTGCAGGATATCCAACATGGAGCTCAAATTTCTAGTGCGTTTTTTCAGCAGTTGGTAGCACTGACATCATTTTCAAATATGGACGTGAGCTATTCCGGTGCACATCTTTACTCATACTAAATTTGGTTTTGATTACTGCAGCCGTTTAGGAGTTGATAGGGGGACACACACACACAGCCAGCTAGACAGACAGACAGAAGGACAGACAGACAGACAGACAGACAGACAGACAAACATTTGCCCGATCTCATAAGACTACTTTTTCCTCATTTTTGCAAAATGTGAAAAGTAGGCTAAAATGGCCAAGTTGAATGAAATGAGAAATGTTTTATAAAATATAAGATAAAATGTTGATATATTTCCAATATTTTAAACGTAACGTAATAAAAATATTTGTTTTTTAAATTGAAATATCATATATATTATTTCAGTAGTATAGATGCCTCCTGCGGAACTCACAAGCGACCGATCGTGACAAATGAGCATTCAAATGAAAGAGAATAGACATTAGCAGTGACGAATTGGACTCTAATTTCATAAACATCTATAATTTCTTCATAAAATCACTTTAAAAAATGTACGAAGTGTGCGATTTGCAGATATTGTTGATGTAGGAAAATACGTTCCATAATTGTTGTCCACTTCACATTTTGCCCGCTGTGACGCCTGTTTCATGTCATTTTAACATTCTGGGGGTTTTCCTCCATAATTTTTTTCATGGATTTCAGAAACAGTAAATCAAAGGAATGAGTACTCAAATCGTATAATTTCATAAATTTCGAATAACCGGTGAGTGTTATGAAGATCCAATTTTCAGTGATTGCCTCTTAAGGTACTCATCGACACTACTGAAGACATTTCATTACAAGTTATCTTATTTTCTTGAAATTGATATCACTGATTCCAAGCATATAAATTAGTGGATTTTTGCCAAAAAAGAAAAATTAAATAAATTTGGGGGTCTTTTTCAAAGAATAATCACAAAAATAACGTGCATTTTTAGGACGCGATATCTTTGCTCTTTTTCAACTTAATTGAGTAATTGTTGTTGCAAATTGATCTGCTGTATGTTCAGAATGTTGTATAGCAGAATCGTTTATGTATCATTGATTGAGGCAAATATATTAGCTTTGTTTTACAATTTACGTTATTTTGATTGAAAAAATAAATTAATTGTGCGACCCCGAATTTCAATTTAACAGCTTCATTCTGCTTTAAAACATAGCTGCATTATTTGTCTATATTTTAGTTTTTAAATGAAACTAATATCTGCATTCTAAGCGGACATTTTAACTGCCCAAATCAAGACAAATATTGAAAAAAATGAAGTGAGAGAAATCGTAACTTAAAGTTGAGGTACACATTTAGAGTAAAGAGTCTTACTTTTCAACTCCTAAAAACTGCATTTTCTTTGGATTTTAAGCCAATCTTCTGCATTCTCCGACCCGAGAGTATCTCCTACATTGTTTTAGTTCTGTAGTAGACTGTTTCAAAGCCAGATTAATGTGTGCTTTATCTGCTGCACCTATGAATCAAAGTGAGAGCTGCTGAAAGGAGTGCTCACCGATCATTAATGTAAATATCAATGAGCAAAACAACAATAAAACTAGTATAGATTATATATTTATGGAAACTAGACAGGGCATACTATCGAATAAGACAATATAAGAAAATTCGAAAATTTTCTGGAAAATGACAAATGGAAGGGTCGATGAGTACCTTAAGTTAGGGAACTCGGAACTTGGAATCCTAACTGAAATGTAAATAGTGTTCTATGATCATTTGGCTGAAATAAAAACATAACAACCTTTCTCCTTAAGTCTCTCATTATAAACCTTTTGGGGAAAGTGTGGTTTATGAACATGCGAGATTTCTCGCACGGGCCCGCTAGTATAAATTAATTTCCATAGCCTTTACAATCTAAATAGCATATTTCGTCAAAACCTTAATTGTTTCCCCTACGTTCAAAGATTTTGCATATTTATCACCAGGTATCTTAATTAGCTCCGATGAAGAACGTAAACAAACACGCGTCCTAAGTCAACTGAATTCCCGGTCAATGCATGTGAAATTTTCGAAGTGAAATGCCATGTCTTGTGGTTCGGATTCCACATAAAAACGAGGTCCCTTGGCTGATGATCGCATGATTAACGGTCACGTAAAACTAAAAACTTCCTTAAGTCAATTGACTGCAGTATGTGCAAAGAATACTTATTATGAATCCAGTTATTCACAAAAGTAAACACATCGTTATAGTCAGAGAAAGAAATATTTCCGCATTGTCTTGGTTACAACGATGATAGCAGTGCGTGGCTGGAAATACTAATAAAATGTTCATACAAACTGGACCGATCTCGGCCCGTGGCACACTTAGTAGAAGCTTCCTTAGACAATATAGCCTATCGGTAATAATAATAATAATAATAATAATAATAATAATAATAATAATAATAATAATAATAATAATAATAATAATGTAGTGTATGTATGTCTACCTCTTATTATTCCCGTTTTCGAACGAGGTCGGGGATGAGATGCGATGGAAGTCTTTATGGCTATGGTTTTTACGGCCGGATGCCCTTCCTGACGCCAACCTCATGAGAGGAGTTAATGAGACATGAAATGAATAATGGTGAATGAAACTAGGCAAGTATGTGGGAGGAAGCGGCCGTGGCCAGTCAGAAGGTACCGTCCCAGCATTTGCCTGGTGTTGAAAATGGGAAACCCCGGAAAACCATTTCAAGGACGGCCGACGGTGGGCTCGAACCCACACGTCTACCGAGTCAGCAGAGAGCTTGGCCCCATGACCTAACGCTGCGCTTTAGCCAGCGTAACCACTACTGTCGGTAATGAAAAATCCACAGCCTGCTTCCAGTCTCCGACCGGGTCAGGAATGGAATGAATGAAGCCCCTATCTAGCGGCGAGGATATGAACTGTGCCGGCTGCCGAGGCCTGACGCACTCCTCTGGGGCAATGATTAAATGAATGACAGATGAAATGAAATGATAGTGGAGAGTGTTGCTGGAATGAAATTTTGACAGGGAAAACCGGAGTACCCGGAGAAAAACCTGTCTGCCTCCGTTCTGTCCAGCACAGATCTCACATGGAGTGACCGGGATTTGAACCACGGACTCAGCGGTGAGAGGCCGGCGAGCTGCCGCCTGAGCCACGGAGGCTTACTGTCGGTAATAATAATAATAATAATAATAATAATAATAATAATAGTAATAATAATAATAATAATAATAACATCGTATGGCTTTTGCCAGGTGCAAGCTTTGTTATTTGACACCCAGATGGCAGCTTGCATGTCGAATTTTGTTGTTACTTGAAGCACTCTGAAAGTCAAGGACGTTAGATATCTAAGCTGCTTGACACTATAGCGCTTTCTAGTAGAGAGATGAGGAACTTTGTGTTGGCGGAAAATCCCGAGTTTAATGTTGCCATTATGAACACGGCCTACTGAATTCAAATGCGTTCTTTAACATGCCAACATCGTATGACATGCGGGTCATAATTTTTGCCGCCTTTAAAAAAATAATCACTTACCACGGCCAGGAGCGAACCTGCAAGCTTGGGGTTAGTAGACCGACACGATAACCACCCACCCACCATAGCAAGCTAATATATCAGACCCCTGGCATTAAAAGAGTTGGTTGGTTGGTTCCTTAGTTTAGGGGCTGCGACAACGCGGTCATGTAGCCCCGTGTACTTTGGGTGCGTGTAGAATCTGTCTGATAACCGGTGTTAATTGTGATGGCTGTATTAGTGTGCGCCGGCCCCGTGGTTTTGGGGTAGCGCGCCTACCTCTCACCCGGAGGCCCCGAGTTCGATCGCCGGCTCCGTCAGGGATTTTAAAACTGACGTGAGGGTTGGAACGGGGTGCACTCAGCCTCGTGAGGACAATTGAGTAGCTGTCTGACAGTGAGACAGCGGCCCGATCACGAATACCAAGATTAACGGCCGAGGGGACCCAACGCGCTGATCACGCGTCACCCCAACATTTGCAGGCCAAATGGCTGGGCAGCGGTCGCTTGGTCGGCCTTAGCCCGTCATGGGCTGTATAGTGCCAGGGGTTGTTTGTTGTATTAGTGTGTGTTATCCGTAATTCAGGTAAGGACTGCAGACGATCAATTTCAAGTAGTTCCTACTTTTGCTACCAAATGCTACCATCCACGACACCTAGCTTGTGGACTTGGCTAGTAGATGGCATCGCAGTCAGCACCTGGCGGCGAACGTTGGAACTAATAGAGCGTTATCAATTCCAACCTACAAATTTTGGCTTCTCACAAGTGTAGTTAGTGGTAGGTTCTTTTTCATGCCATAAATCTATGACATGGGACCACCAGCTTTACTTCCCCTCCGAAGGAAGGCATACTGAGGGATTTTTAACGCTCTTAAAATATCCATCGACTTCGGCCGGGTTTGAACCCGCGACCTTAGGCATAGAAGCTCAGCATGCTGCCGACTAAGCCACCAAAGTCGCTCTTTTAAAGAGTTAATGCATACAAAGGTATTACCCTTTCACGAATTGATTTCCGGCGGTAGAGATGTGAACTATTCTTTGTTTACTTGTGTCACACGTCAGCCTGCTTCGTTGACAGGTACAGTAGTGCGAGTAGGATATGACTCAGCTCCAGTTGCCTCAGTCATCGTTTAACTGTCCATGGTGACATGATCTCCTGTGACGTGCAATGCTGCTTGACTTATGTGTCATCACTGTGTTCCCCGCTTCACCCCGCGGGGCAGCTGCTACAATAAACAACAAACACTGGCGCAGCCACTCTCAGCGGCAATCAAATCTTAAATGAGTAAACATTTTCTGTTCAACTAATGTTTTCTTTTATCTTAATCCGTGAATTGATTTGATTACGTCCTAGTTCATGATGAGTGTGTGAATGACCAGACCTTGAAGATACCATGAGTACAGAGTCCAAGTATAGACACACGAGAGCGATATGGTTAATGCTTGGGGAAGTTTCCTTGTTATGTCAAAGTCAAATATACTGTAGCTTCAGTGCACTTGAGGTGTTGTTACCATGCATCAGTAGGCGATACTTCAATACACTACATGCAGCAGTGTGGCCGAGCGAGCGAAGTCACGGTCCAGACTGGAATGGGGAGCAACAAGTTTTAGCCTATTCTCAAAACTAGGGACCGGGGGACAGCACCAGTACAGGGTCTTTCTTATAAAATAAGAGCGCCAAGCGGCGGCTTTGTTAACCGCTGCTGCGGTCACCTTGGCCGAGCTTTTGGTGCGCAAAGGCCCCCTGCTTTAAGCGTGTGTACAATCCTATATGATGCAGCGGCCTTGCTAGCGTGTGTACAATGCTGAAATCTTACTTTAGTTAGTTAGTTAGTTAGTTATTGTTGATGAAACCGAAACCCCTACTTGTGCTAATTTTGTGAGTGATTTTTTCGGAGACCGTTCAAGATTCTCGCCAATGTCATCTAGCTCATCCTCTGTTAAAACTATTCGTGTGCGGGCATGTTTTTTTTATTGAGCACCGAGCCAGTATTGTCAAACTTATTTGCAATTACGTGAATCTGGGCTAGTGAAGGTGGCACTTCATCCGGAAATTGTTGAACAAATGCATCACGTACCCGCCGAGCCGACTCGTACTTAAAATAAGTTTTACATAAAAAATACGATGTTGCAATGATAAATGTCTCACCACTTGAGGTTTAGACTGGCGACTGAGCAACTGCACGCTTATTGCAACGTCAAGTTTGGTCATGTCAATCTGTTATTTTTATACAGTCCATCGGAACTTGAAAAAAAAAAAAAACAGCCATCGTATGTACTATGCACGCGCTTTCAATACTATAGGGGTATCGGTTTCATCAACAATAAATAACTAACAAAAGTAAGATTTCATCATTGTACACAAGCTAGCAAGGCCGCTGTATCATATAGGATTGTACACACGCTTAAAGCAGGGGGCCTTGGCGCGCCAAAAGCTCGGCCAAGGTGACCGCAGCAGCGGTTAACAAAGCCGCCGCTTGGCGCTCTTATTTTATATGAAAGACCCTGTATATGAGTCATTTCTCGCCACCGAGCGGTCCGGCGAGCGGGTTGGGAGGGTGAGTGAGGGACGTCAGTTGAGTTCCGTGTAGTTCCTTAATCCTCTGGGTATCATGGCCAAACGGAAAGACTATAGCTAGCTCATAGAATATGCCACTGTTTGCAATAATTTTAACAAATAATATTGATGATGATCAGGTGCCATCAAGTCGGCGTCGACTCCTAGCGACTGGATGGATGGACTGCCACCATGTGATTCGGTCTTCAGCCATATACTTCAGATCCTTCAGTGACATATTCATGTTGGATTTGATGGACTCGATCCATCTCAATGCTGGCCGCCCTCGTCTCCGAGACCCTTCCACCTTTCCAAGCATAATTGTCTTTTCCAGCGAATCAGAACGCCTCATAATGTGTCCAAAATATGACAGCTGTAATCGTGTTATCAATGCATCAAGAGACAGATCTTGTTTGATTTTTTGAATCACCCATATATTTGTCTTCTTGGCTGTCCAAGGAATACGCAGTATCCTTCTCCAACACCAGAGCTCAAAAGCATCAATATACTTCCTATCTCGTTTCCTTATGGTCCAGCTTTCGCAACCATATGTAGCTATGGGAAAGACTAGTAGTACCTTAACCATTCTAATTTTAGTAGGCAAGGAAACATCGGAACACTTGAAGATCTTATCCAGGCCTTTAAAAGCTGCTCTTCCTAGGGAAAGTCTTCGGCGAATCCCTTGACTGCATGAGCCACTACTATTAATGGTTGATCCCAACAAACAGAAACTAGGGTAAACTGTACAGTTATTGGCACTTTAAGGACACTAAGCAATTAAATGAATAGTTTTGAACAGAAAATCTGCTGTTGTTTGTCTCATTTTTTGGTCTCATGTTCTGTACATTTTGATTATAAATATTAAGAAACTAAATATAGAGCCTTAACATATTATAAATTGATTATGAAATATTAAGTGAGCAAACAGACAGTACTTGACACCTAAATTTAGTTGTTGGTACCTTGGTCAGGTACAGTTCTTGGCACCTTTCGTTTCTTTGTGTGCCTCCTGTTTTAATACAAATATGTAGAACAATATTCTTTCCCACTTGTAACGCATTGCTCAAGACCTTAGACATGGATCACGACTGTGTAAACCAAAATCACAGTTATTAGCACAGGGTGCCAAGTACTGCATTTTACCATTATTTTTAATACAGTAATTGGCACCCCCATTACACAGAATAAATATAGGTTAGAGTGCTTCATAAACACAGAACAAATACCGTACATTAAGGTGTATTCAACATGTTTTCACACTTACCCTTAAAATACTGTTCGTATACTGAGCTCCGAACATCGAAGTTTGGAACTAGTAACCTGAACCAAACTGTAAGATTTCAACAAAATACCAGCAGTGATGAACAACACCAACTTGTTCCAACATTCACTTCAAAACTGTACACCTGGTGGCAGTAAGATGAAGTATAGAGGCCAATGAGTAATAGAATGGAAAGATAAAACACTCTGTGGCCAGTGGTGGTTCTAGAAGCTTAAATCTGGTGGGGGGGGGGGGGGGGGGGCGGTTTGATATTGAAAGTTTGGGTGACAGAATTCAATAGAAAAGTAACCATATTTGTGAAAATACACTGGGCAACATTAGCACAACCATTAACATGTTCAGTTACACACATACAACTATGCCATATTATTTAAAGAACAATAATGTACAGTAATGCATCCAAAACTAACCATGATCAGAAAATGAGAACCGAAAGTTACTTACCATAGGACAGAGATGAGACCACAACAGTAATAAATCCCTGCATTTTATAACTAATGTATGTATGCATTATAAGATAATATTGAGCAATAATATTCTTCTGTTTCCACCCTGGGCAAACTGGTTCACTATATCAGAAGGGTCTTGAAGTAATTTTCCACTTAATTCTTTTTCAATTGAAAGAATTGCGAGATTGGAAAGCCTCTTTGTTGCCATTGTTGCTCTTAAATAGGACTTGATTCGTTTCATGACAGAGAAACTGAGCTCAGGAGAAGCAGATGACACAAGAAGAGTCAGCATCAACTTGAAAAATAATAGTAGTTGTGGAAAAGCAACTTCCATTTTCAGAAGTTAAAAAAAAAAAGAATGAGGAAGTGTTTGGATATTTGCCTCTAAATACAATCTTAGATAAACTGATTTCAGTCTCTAGCACCTTACGGTCTGTGAAGATTAGATTATACTTTTCACAGAACGTGATAAAATATATTCAAAATTTAAATCGTTTTCACTTCTTGGGTTACAGGCATCCATTGCATTGCACACACAATCATTTTCAGTAAATCTACGCTGTAACTCTTCTACCATGCTGTCTAATATTTCAAAAAGATTTCTTTTACATGTCTCTGATAATGTGACATTTTCCTCTTCTTTCTCCGCAGAGACTGGCATTAATAAAACGTAGTCTGAAAAGTTATTTGGAATACTTGATACTCTAGATTATTTATAAACTTTCACGCCTAACGACTGAGCAGAGTCACATGTAACCGCCCATAGTTCCTTAAAATAATCATCATTTCGTTTTTCTTGCAACGATTTTACACAACCATAGATCAATCTATGTGCCCCTCCGAAGTCCACATGTTTTTGTTGTAAGAACATAGAGGCTCCATTGGCAAGCTTGAGAATATCAGAAAAGATTTGTAACACAAACATCACCTTCACTTTACAAAGCTGTTTCAACAAACATTTTGCTTCTGCTGCCTCTTTCTTGTTAGCTGACTTTGAAAAATACTCTAGAGCTGCTTTAACTGAAGCAAAACGTTTCTGAAAATACATTACTCCCCTATATTTACATACCCATCGCGTGTCACTTTGAAGAGGTACCGTATCTCTAAAACACGTTCTCCTGGATAAAGATCACTCTGTATCTCCATAAACTTTTGGTGTCTTACAGTAGATACAGACTGAAAAGCATAAATTGCTTCCAGTAAACCAAAAGTGTCCCCTACCACGTCTGCTGCCTTTGAAATGTCCACCAAAACTAAATTTAAGCGATGTTCATAACAATGCACGTAAACAGACGGGTTATTGACATTTTGTCGCAATAAACTTTGCACACCGTTTATCTTCCCTGACATAACCACTGCTCCATCATATGCTGGTCCAATGCACTTACATGGATCGAAATCCACTGAAACAAGGTACTCTAAAGCCGAATTCGCTATACTTTCCTCATTCAGTTGAGACAAATGTATAAAACCAATGAAAGGCTCCTCTATAGATTTTTGTCCTACATATATGACACATACGGACATCTGTTCCACTTTACTAACACCTCTAGCTTCATCCAGGATTAAGGAGAAATAACCATTGTTATTTTTTTCGTCTCTCCTCCAATATGTTCAACTATTATATTAGCTGAGATATCAAAAAATTCATTTTGAGAATCTTTAGATGAGTAAGTTGCATTCTTTGGTAGACTGTTTACATTCTCCCTTGTGCTTTCACTTTCTAGTTTAATTACATTTAAAATTACAACAAAATTCCCTTTATTATTACCACTGTTGTCATCCAAAAATGTTTCGCGATGACCTCTAAGCCCAATGTCTTGCCGAGCACAAAGAAATGCGACTCGGGCCATTGTGGCCACAGCTGAGCGGTTACGCAATATGTGTTTCTTTGTGTTTCTCGCTTAGCTTCGAAATCACTGTGTCGCTACGTTCACTTTCCAGAAAACTGTTCCACTTTACTGTTGAAGATTTATGACATTCACTATCAGCATGCTTTGCAAGTTTTTCTCCTATTCTTTTCCAACTGCAAAAACCAGATTTAGTGAAAACATGTTCAGCATTGCTTGAATCAGATTGAACGAAATGACGACACAGAAAACAGCATTTTTGTTGTCAGAGTATTCAATAAATGTATACCTATCAAACCATTTACTGTTAAAACTTCTGTTCTTATTGTATAGTAACGTGTGTTTATAAACTGATTTACGTGGCTGGCATGGACCATCATATATCGATGCACTGATATTAAATGGTACTGGTTCGTCTATATTAGAAACAGTTGCACTCACATTTTTGTCACAGAGTTGGGGAGATATCGATGCAATTGTATCGCATGGAGGTTTGTCTACATTGGAAACTTCTGAACTTGCATTTAAGTCACAAAGTTGGGAAAAGAGTTGAATACTCTTCGGTGCATTGGGTTCACACGCACTTTCATCGCACTTCCGCTTGTCACGAGAAAAGAACTTAAAAACATTACTCTGTTTAGACATACCGTCACTAATACAAGAACACGTCTACTCAAGCTTAGCGACTAATCATCTGCTACTGCAGACTGTTGAGAAACGATAAATCCTTTCTGTGATTGTTAGAACAACGAGCAGTCGGCACTGTCGTCTGTGAGACTTTGAATGCAGACCGCTTTGACTGGTTGTTGTTGTAAAGAAATATCTGACCATGTTGATCTTGGTGTATGCACTACGCATTTTACAAATTTTGTATTCATACACGATTTCAATTGAGAGTTTAAAATGCATATAATAAAATAAATAAATCTTGAAATTGAAAGAAAAATTAACTTAATTAAAAGCATTAGTTTGTTTTATATCAGATAAATTATATCAGTAAATTATCAATTTATTTAGTAACCAAGGAATTTTAAAATAATTATTTCACTAAAACTGGGGGGGGAGGGGGGGGGACCCCGGCCTAGGGCTAGAACCGCCTCTGTCTGTGGCAATGTAATTGTTGAAAAAATACTATTATATTCAAATAAATGCAAGCAGTGCCAATAACTGTCGGAGTGCCAATTATCCTCTGTGACTAACAAATAATATTACTAATGCCTAATTCCGCTGCATATCTCAGCCCCCTCTCAGAATGCCGCCGAGTCAAACTATGACTTACCTGTAGTTGTGAACGTAGCCGCTCCTTATCATACCGGCCCTTCACCTGTAGCAGCACTGTGATAACGCCCTGGTTGCGCTTGGTGTCAATCGCAGTCCGCACAGAGGTATTCTTCACAAACTGGAGCTCCGGGAACCTGCCTGTGAGGAAGCGGAACCACACACTGCGAACTGCCCGTAACACTGCAACACAACCAAGATGTTTTATGTTCGACGATGTCGAAATGTAAATATTATACCGGTATGCCAGAAAACTGTATCATAATGAGGGCCATTATAACACTCTTTTTCATTATGAAACTGTTTCTCCAGACAATCAGAGCTCATTCATTGACCAATTAGGTAAGGATACCTTCGCGCATGCGCTCAAAATCCAACATGTCTGACATGAATTACATGATTTGAAAGTTCAAATTGGATATCGGATCAACCATTGTAGTTACAATCCCAAACACAAAGACAAAATCAGCACGAACCTTTATGGTAACAAGAAAATACTATGACATATGCAAGAAATTTATGAATCTACGTCGAGAAGTTAGCAACACAGCATCCCTCTATATAAATTACCGACATGGAAAGTGCATCGTCCCATATGTTCGCGTAAATAAACTAGCGAATATGAGACAAGAAATAGCACTGTACCTTAATATCCCCAACTCCAATTTCTACACAGCGCATTGCTTTCAAACGACTTCGGTGACAATATTAGTGAATGCTAGTGCTGATCGGCACTCGACATCATGCAGACTGTAAACAATAGCATTGCCATGCAAAGTAAATGGTCTATGCTTTCGAAGTTCTTTGACCCACGCATGCGCTCTGTACAATCAGCAACCCCAGGGCGCTCTCTTCGCTAATTGAAGTGACTGAATCCCACAGATATTTATGAATATTTATGTTAAACCATAATTATAATAAAGTTAAAATTATCGTCGAACATAAACAGTCGTATGCAACTCGCCCATAATGGTTATTAAGAGACTCGTATGGAAATTATAAAACTCGCTTCGCTCGTTTTATAAACCATACTCGTGTCTTAATTATTGCCATTATAGGCTCGTTGCATAATGTACTATTATGGTGTTGTGGAAGATTCGTTCGCATAACAATACTCGTCATGCTACCACAATAATACTCCATCTTCTGTTTATTGACAAAGAACTACGACTACCTAGTAGATATATCACAAACATTATGGCATTTATACAAATGTCCAAAGTCATTTTTAGCGGCTTCGGTGGCGTAGTTGGTAGCATGCTGAGCTTCTATGCCCAAGATCGCGGGTTCAAACCCGGCCGAAGTCGTCGGATCTTTTAAGAACGTTAAAAATTCCTCAGTACGCCTTTCTTCGGAGGGGAAGTAAAGTCAGCGGTCCCATGTCATCGATTTATGGCATGATAAAGAACCTTCCACTAATTACACCTGTGTGAAGCTAAATTATAGGTTATCTTTGAGTAACGCTCTTAGGTTCCAACGTTCGTCGCCAGGAGCCGACTGCGATGGCATCTAGTAGCAAAGTGAAGAACTAGTTGGACATTGACGGTGGCGTTTGGTAGCAAAAGTTGGAACTACTTGAAATCCCAATAATAATATAATAATATCGTATGGCCTCGGGTGCCGGGTGCAAGCTTTGTTATTTGACACCCAGATAGCAGCTTGCATGTCGAATTTGTTCGAACCTTGAACGCTATGAAAGTCAAGGAGGTTAGATATATAAGCTCCTTGACACTACAGCGCTTTCCAGTAGAGAATGGAGAAACTTTGTGTTGGCGGAAAATCCCGAGATTAATTTTGCCATTATGAACACGGCCTACTGAATTCAAATGGGTTCTTTAACAAGCCAACAACGTATGACATGCATGACGTGATTTTTGTCGCCTTTCAAAAATCACTTACCACGGCCAGGAGCGTACCTGCAAGCTTGATGTTGGTAGCCCGACACGTTAACCACTCACCCATCGTAGCAAGCGGTATGCAGTCCTTACTTGAATTAAAAACAGATAACACACACTAATACAGCCATCACAATTAAACCGGTTATCAGACAGATTCTACACACACCCAAAGTACACGGGGCCACAGGACCACCTTGTCGCAGCTCCTAAACTGAGGAACCAACCAACCAACCAACCAACCAACCTTCACCTAGAAGAGACCTCAGTTCCCGACAGGAGTAATCAACCACGTTTAATCACCCTCACTATCTCACGTCAGTGGCATCATGACCGAGGCAACTGCGCCTCTAGCCAACGGAGTGGGATAGCAGCTGTGGTAGAGGTACATGGCGGGAGTATCATACATTATGTAGCCTCCTGTTCCCTCAGGAACCACTTTCTTCTGTCCATCAAGAGGAAACTAACTCCTAATCGCACGAGTCAGCGCGCACAAAACCTCGTATCAATAACACTCTTCATATATTCGGTAACACACGTAAAGTTTGCAGTCATTATAGTTTATGAAATGAATGACGAATGAGAGCTTCAAAATGAGTCCACGCTTACTGCTGTACGTTTATCCTGGGCTGAGATGAAGTTGGGTGGTTGAAAAAAATTGATACTTGAGATTTACAGTACCAATACTTGCACCTATAACATATAAAAAATGTATTACCCTCAGACAAGTAGTTTTCCATGCATATAGTTTTAAGTGAGCGGTTCATAGAAAAGAAGGCAAAAATCCCGGGCAATGTTTCATACAACCACAAATAAGAAAATAATTATTAAACTTGACAATTAATTGGCTTATATATTCTAACGCAGATTTAAACAAGGAATATATTGATATAACTCATTGTTCAATAGGTGCGTTAGTTTGTTTGTAATTAACGCCTAAACTCGGGTATCCATAATAAAAAAATCCGACTACGTAGTTCCCCATGGATTCACTGGCATGACGCTCACTTAAGTATGTAGCGAGTAGGAAGAGCATCAAGCTGGCTACCAGAAGCAAGGCCATCAGTGTTTACAGCAAGCTGACCAGCCCAATGAGAACCTCCAGTTGCCTCAGGAACCACCGTCCTCTGTCCATCAAGAGGTAACTAACTAGTTCCCCATGGATTCACTGGCATGACACTCACCTAAGTATGTAGCGAGTAGGAAGGGCATTAAGCTGGCTACGAGAAGGAAGGCCATCAGGGTGTACAGCAAGCTGACCAGCCCAATGAGAACCTCCAGTTCCCTCAGGAACCACCGCCCTCTGTCCATCAATAGGAAACTAACTAGTTCCCCATGGATTCACTGGCATGTCGCTCACCTAAGTATGTAGCGAGTAGGAAGGGCATTAAGCTGGCTACGAGAAGGAAGGCCATCAGGGTGTACAGAAAGCTGACCAGCCCAATGAGAACTCCAGTTCCCTCGGGAACCACCGTCCTCTGTCCATCAAGAGGAAACTAACTACTGGCATGACGCTCACCTAAGTATGTAGAGAGTAGGAAGGGCATCAAGCTGGCTACCAGAAGGAAGGCCATCAGGGTGTATAGCAAGCTGATCAGCCCAATGAAAGCCTCCAGTTCTCTCAGGAACCACCGTCCTCTGTTCATCAAGAGGAAACTAACTAGTTCCCCTTGGATTCACTGGCATGACACTCATCTAAGTATGTAGCGAGTAGGAAGGACATTAGGCTGGCTACGAGAAGGAAAGCCATCATGGTGTACAGGAAGCTGACCAGCCCAATGAGAGCCTCTAGTTCCCTCAGGAATCACAGTACTCTGTCCATCAAGAGGAAACTAACTAGTTCCCCATGGATTCTCGGGCACGACACTCACCTAAGTATGTAGCGAGTAGGAAGGGCATTAAGCTGGCTACCAGAAGGAAGGCCATCAGGATGTACAGGAAGCTGACCAGCTCAATGAAAGCCTCCAGATCCCTCAGGAACCACCGTCCTCTGTCCATCAAGAGGAAACAAACTACTTCCCCATGGATTCTCCGGCATGACACTCACCTAAGTATGTAGCGAATAGGAAGGGCATTAAGCTGGCTACCAGAATGAAGGCCATCAGTGTGTACAGGAAGCTGAGCAGCCCAATGAGAGCCCCTAGTTCATCAGGAATCACAGTCCTCTGTCCATCAAGAGGAAACTAACTAGTTCCCCATGGATTATCTGGCATGACACTCACCTAAGTATGCAGCGAGTGGGAAGGGCATTAAGCTGGCTACGAGAAGGAAGGCCATCAGGGAGTACAGGAAGCTGACCAGCCCAAGGAGAACCGCCAGTTCCCTCAGGAACCACCGTCCTCTGTCCATCAAGGGGAAACTAACTAGTTTCCCATGGATTCACTGGCATGAAACTCACCTAAGTATGTAGAAAGTAGGAAGGGCATTAAGGTGGCTACCAGAAGGAAAGCCATCATGGTGTACAGGAAGCTGACCAGCCCAATGAGTGCCTCCAGTTCCCTCAGGAACCACTGTCCTCTGGCCGCCATCACACGGAGAGTTGAATGGGTGCGGTACACTTTGGCACTGCTGCTGCTCCTGTTGATACTGCGATATCTGAAATACACAATCCAAAATATACCATCTTACAAGTTCGGACGGGAGTGGGCAGAACTAAGCTAATTCTGCTGAAATGGGGGTTTGCAACCAATTCAACCCTATGTGATTGTGGAGAGCAGCAGACAGTTCAACATCTTTGCTAGTGTACCTTGTGCCCATCAACAAGCAGAATGGAAGATTTGACCCAACAGAAGCTTCCCGTAATTCAGTTTACGTCACTCGCTACTGGGCAATGAACATTTAATTATTAGACTTTGGCTCTAGTACTGTGCAATTAGACCCAAACCTCAACATCCAAAGTAAAAGTTTCCTTTCAGCTCCAAATTGTTCTATACAGTCCACATATTGTTTGGTAAAAAGTCAACCATTTTGGGCGTCGGGTTAGGGGGGGGGGGGGGGGGGCAGGGGTGTGACAGGAGTTGGTAAATTAGTAGTTTGTATAAGTTTTTCTTAAATATTTCCTCAACTATGCGGTTTCGCGCACAAAGTGTCATGTCTGTCTGTTAGGTAGTCAGCCCGAAGGCTGGTTGGATCCTCAAAAAGTACCGCCGTTACGTTATGTGAGTAGATACCCACAAAAACCCAAGGCAGCACTATTTTGAGGCGTTCTAGGCAAGAAGAGGAGTGAGGTAGTTTGCCATTGCTTTCCTCACTGTCAGAACAGTAGTCCTAACCCTATGAGTTGAACCTTTCACAGCATTCACAGGCACTGACTGTGCCTCGAATGCCATTACTAAGCCCCACCCATACCTCAGTAGCTTCCATATAATCACAGCCATGAGTGAGACTGAGACATCGGTGAAAAGCCACCTTTTACTCTAGCCTGTGCCAACTGACAAATGCAAAAGTACTGTATTCATCAAGAGATGGCAAACAGGCCAACAAAGTGTCATATACAGAAATAATCTACATTTAATTGCGAACAAAAATGGTTCTGTGCATAATCTTGCTAAAGTGAACGGTTCCAGAGTTACGTAGGGTGTAAAGTGTTTTTTTTTTTTTTGAAAACAAATATGACATTTTCACTAAGGAAACTAATTTTGTTTATACAAGATTGTGTTTTGTAAAAGCAAATAGCGATTTTATTGGCCGGTGGTATGTTAGTGATACGCCCTTGAAGGAACGACAACCTCACCACCTTCTCAGGGGAGCTACTTTTTAAGGGAAAAGAGGCTTGCACATGCCTAGGCCATATAAACCCGTGGTACGGAGAAACCCACTCTGAACTATTAAAACTAATAAAAATGTAGAATGTTAAATGCGACCTTCAATTAATGTAAGGTAGGCTATTCATCAGTATTCAGTCCTCTTCAAACAAAGCACTTTCCTCTTCTAGATCTTCGTCTATGATGTTCGTGTCCCTGTTATCACATCCTAGACCTGAGCAATTACCGCATATGCTTGAGCAGTTTAGACCACTCTTTCTGCACTCGCAATTACGGACGCATTCGTCTTTACAAGCGCACACTGGGAGGGAAAGTAATTCCTGGAGAGCTGCAGGACGTGCTGTAGTAATTGGTCTCAGGTGTTCGCCATTCTTCCATCCCCACTCGAGCGGATTCTACTTCTCATTCAGCCACTGCTGCACCTGGTGGTAGGTTCTAAATGAATGCTGCCTGGAAGCTGCCGAAGTGGGGGGAAGTGCAGTCAACTTGAACAATGAATATATAGGCTACTTTGCAATAGCCTGCAAGTAACACTGGTAGCGAAAACAATCTAGATCTTCAGTGCTCTTGGCTCCAAACATCGCAAGAAGGAAATGCTTTCCAGCGTCAGCCACTGCACTAGGGTCAGCTTTGGGGTCGTTGAAGACTAGAAGTTTCGTACGAAGAGCTATGTTGGCTTGCACTTTCCCATACGGTGTAATTTCCCCCTTCTTGTAGATAGCTGATACAGTGTCACATCCTGTGAAGGCGTATATTGCTAAGAGTACACCTTTCATATCCCCAGTGCCTCGCTGAATGTCAGAAATAGTGTACACTTATTCCTGATGATTGGCTTTCTTTGTTACAACCATTTTCAATTTGTTCTCTGAGGGTGCGTGGGCAGTCAACAAGACTAGTAAGTCCGTGTCGTCACCAATTACACAAACGTCAACTCCTTTCTTAGCTTCATCAATCGCTGTTAAAAACAATTAATAAGTCAGCGTCACCCGATGTTTGATGAACTGTGCAACCACCTCTTTGCAAGTGCACTGGAAGGAGAGAAATAAGGCCCATTTTGTTTTTAGGGTTAGCTAGAAATTCACTTTGATTGATATTTACATGGATTGAGTCATCTACTTTCACTTCAATGTTAGTGGTATAACGTGATCTGCGTGAGTGTTCATCTTTTATATTTCCTTGCTCGTATCCATGAAAAACAGCTGTTGTTGGCTCATAATGAGTAATTATGTAATCTAAGTATTGCTCGCAAATCTGTCTGAAGGTAGCTGGCCATCGCCACACAACACGATGAAGGAGGTGACCTCCCTCCATGATGTAGGATACTTTCTTTGACTTTGGGGTGATTGATGATTCATTTGAATCTGGAACCAAAACAGTCACCATTGAAGATTTGCTTCCCATCCTCATCAAGCCAGATTCGTCGAAGAGGGATGGGGGATAAGCACATAATTCAAATTGAAATATTTCTTCAAGTCTCTCATCACTCCTTACTGTGTACACCATCCGATGTAAGAAAGTGTTAGGGTTCACACATAGAGTGTTGTTGTTAATTGTCATAGACTTGGTTATAGAGGCTAGAGACTTAACAGCTAACTTTCTTTTCAAGTGTATCTCATTGAATGTTTTGTTCCAAATCTCTTTCAAGGCTAGTGTTCCAACTTCAAACGCTTTATCACAGTTCACGTTTTCATTTGCTACAGCGAGTTCAGGTGTTTTAGAAAACGGATTATGTTCCTCAAGCCAAGAAATAAAAGCTTGCAAGCCCTTGCAATTATTTTCTGCCTTGCCTCTCGTAGCTCAACGTACTGCTCTGAAGAGACGCTACGCACACCTGGCGGCCGCGCTTGTACTAAACCGGTTTTTGTTCCCAGTAATTTTACGCTTCTAACCCTTTGTGGTGCCTCAGCCTCTTTTGGACTACAATACGATTGTACCATATTACTTTATTTCTGTTTACTTAGTAGTTATAATTTCATTTTACCAAAAAAATCTAACAAAATACGAAATATTGCTACTTTTGCACCCTCCGTAACTCTGGAACCGTTCCCATTAGTAAGATTATGCACAGGACCATTTTTGTTTGCAATTTAATGTAGTTTATTTGTATATATGATACGTTTTGTGCTAAACCGCATAGCTGTGGAAATATTTAAGAAAAACTTATAAAAACTACTAATTTACCAACTTCTACCCCCCACCTCCCTCCACCCCAAACCAGACGCTGAAAGTGGTGAGACTTTTTACCAAACAATATGTGGATGTATAGAACAATTTGGGCTTGGAGGGAAACTTTTACTTTGGATGTTGAGGTTAGGCCATTTTTAGGACTAATTGCACCGTACTACTCTTATTTATGCATACATTTATGTAAATAACTCATGTGTTATCATGGTTTATATTTGCATTTATATTCTTAACTCTGTATATTAAAATATAGGTACTTGTGACACGAATGATGAAAGACTTGTTTCTTCAATCATTTCATATCCATTGACTTTTTATAGCCTACAAAGATCAGTTGAACAAGTTTTCTGGCCGTGGTCCAGTGGCCTTAGAAGAAGGTTTCGATGTTCACTGCTTACTGTCAGAGACAGAGAATCCCTTGACGATGCCGGACGCAACAATATCCAGTTAAACGTCAGGAACTTCAAACCTCTACTGGACTATGGACTACATATCGTGCTGTGTTTCATTTTTGTTATGAAGGTCATTATGGGGTGGACAAACTGAATAGATCACTGTAATCGATTCTTAATACAGGGCGTCAGGGAATATTCTCCGCAGCGGCTACATGCTGCTGCGAGAGGTAGCGTCAGCAGTTACGTTGGCAGCACGGCTGTCGCTTGTACCAAACCAAACAGTAAACCACAGCCATTCATAACAGATGCTGGAAGTGTTGTCCTTGTGTTCGTAGACAGAAGTCTACACATATTATCGTAGACTTCCACTAAAGTTTCTAGCGTAATGGACTGCACATAATTAATGATATTCACTTTAAGTTCATCAATCGTTTTTAGATTAGTTTGCGAGCCGGTCACACGAAATTTGCTTATCAAATCCCGAACGGTATCCCGGTTTGGAAACCGCGCATGAAATTTAAGTTTTACGTTTTCTGTAAACCGATTGCTTCGCGAAAAACGTACAGTATTCCACCAAAAGAGCTCCCTCTTCAGTAGTAAACATTACCACCTGTATATTGCTCGGGTCTAAGCTGCGTGAACCTGAGAGGAATGTGGATCGCCGACTATGAGGAGTGATGGTTACGAGTGATGAGGTTTCCCGGTACGTGCGTAGTAACAGAACCAAATGCATTGGTCGGTGACTCACTCACTCATTCGCAACACCACAGTGGTTTGAGCAAGGGCCCTATGTTAGCAGTATTGGAATAGAAAGGAATACCACATATCACGGCGGGCTGTTGACAGAACCCTCTCTTCTCACCTAACCTTCCCTGCCCCTTCCCCTCACCCCGCAAGTTCACAGAGCTTGGACCCGAGCAGTACAGTTGCACTCTTCCAATAATCTATCTGAAGGCTTGCTTACTGCAATACACACTGACAATTTCGACAGCCTACACCCACACGTGTATCCTTCACTGTACCACCACCGTGTGAATGACACCGTACTGCCAACTAAACTGCTGACGCTACCTCTTGTAACAGCATGTAGGCGCTGCGGAGAACATTTCCTGGCGCCAGGGCCGTATATAAAGGGGGAGCTGTAGGAGCTCCAGCCCCCCCCCTCCAAAAAAATAAAGAAGTGTTGCTTTGGTAAAAGTATAAAATAATTGTAAATTTGGTTGTACCCTAATCTTAACTCATTGGCTAAGTTATAAACAATATTAAGATTGAAATTAGACTACCTCGTGGTGTAGCGGCTAGCATTCTGGGCTGCCGCCCCCGGAATTCCAAATTCGATTCCCGGCTCTGCCAAGAAATTTTAATTCTGGTCTGAGGGCTGGAATGGACACTCAGCCTTGTGCGGCAAAACTGAGAATTCCACAGTGCGGTACTTTTGAGAAATAAAGAAAAAAAAACAAGTAGTTCCGTGAAGAATTATACAGCCTATTTTCATATAACCTACTCATGTTAATTGCCTCTATCAACATTTCAGTTTGAAGGTTGTGATAGATTCATAGATATTGAGAACCGTCTAAATATTTCAGATGGTCGCCAGGTTGGATTTTTATTTTTGTACTATTACATTAAGATTATTGTGTACGTGTGGTATTCAAACTTCAATCGCATGATTAGAACACAAGAAGTAAAAGCGAGATTTTCAAATTTCGCACAGCTGCCATCTTGTGATTATGCAAACAATTGAAATGAATTAGATGCCGGTGGATTAACATTTGTATAAGCATTTAACGTGCAACGTTTCACTGCACTCGGATAGTTAATTCGCGAGAAACTTCCATTTAAATATGTATACTTCGCGTCGCCGCCATGTTGGATTTGTGCTCACCAGGTTACTGAAAGTCCTATAGGTGAACATATGTTCATAGCCTCTATGAACATAAAAAAAATCAGTTTGATTGCTGTAAAAGATTCATAGATATTGAGAACCGTCTAAATATTTCGGATGCTCGCCATTTTGGATTGTTATATGTATAGGCCATAGAGTTATGTACCATTCAAGGACAATTGTTGCCTAGGTTCATTACTGAAACTTTCACTTCGATCGCATGACTACGACACAATAAATAAAAACTTAATTTTAAAATTTCGCACAGCCGCCATCTTGAGGTTACGTTAACAATTGATGATAGAGCATTACAATATGTATAATCATTTACTGTACCACATTTCACTGCGCTCAGAGAGTTAAATCACGAGAAAAGTCTATTAAAATGTTTCAACTTCGCCTGGCCGCCATGTTCGTTTTGTACTTTACAGGTTCATGAAAGTTACATAGATAAACGTGTATCATTACCCTCTATCACCGTACAAAATTTCAGGGTGATATCAATAATAGTTTCGGAGATATAGAATGTCAGTGAAATATTTCGCACAGCCGCCATTTTGAAGTTATGTAAACAATTGAACTAAATTAGACTCCAGTGAATTACAATGTGTATAAACATTTGCTGTACCAAGTTTCATTACGTTTGGATAGTTAAATCGCGAGGAAAGTCTATTTAAAAGTCTCAACTTCGCTTGTCCGCCATGTTGGTTTTGTAGTCACCAGGTTTTTGAAAGTTTCATAGGTGAACTTCTAGTAGTGCCCTTTACCACCGTACACAATTTCAAGGCGATATCGGTAATAGTTTCGGAGATACTGAATGCTAGTGAAATATTTCGCACAGCCGCCATGTTGGATTGGTGAGACACAATAAAATTTGAAGGGCACAGTTGGGGTCGGCCAGAATAGTGCTATGACCTTACCGAGTTTCATTGTAATTGCTCCAGCCGTTTAGAAGTTGTTAGGGGGACACACACACACACCATCACACACACACATTACACACACACGGACAAAATGTGAACTCATAAGCCTATTTTTTTTTTCATAAAATGAAAATAGTTTAAAAACTGTTTACCTTTCTGCTTAATAAATTGAGAAATATTTAGATATTCGCCATTCATGGATCATAATAGAAAATTCATTAAGTATAAAATGTTATTTGTGTTGTGTTGTAATTTACAACTCTTTTTGTACTGCCAGTAATGTTGTAGGCTGGATAAACTTAGAATTTTACAATTAACTTGTATCTAAAATAATTACACCAAGTTATATGGTCTAATTTATTGCTTGATATTTCTGGGTATTTTGCGGTGACAATCCACTCAGAAAATGAAAATCCACAGCCTGCTTCCAGTCACCGACCGGGTCAGGAATGGAATGAATGGAGCCCCCATCTAGCGGCGAGGATATGAACAGTGCCGGCTGCCAAGGCCTGACGCACTCCTCTGGGGCAATGATTAAATGAATGGCAGATGAAATGAAATGATAGTGGAGAGTGTTGCTGGAATGAAATGTTGACAGGGAAAACCGGAGTACCCGGAGAAAAACCTGTCTGCCTCCGTTTTGTCCAGCACAGATCTCACTTGGAGTGACCGGGATTTGAACCACGGACCCAGCGGTGAGAGGCCGGCGTGCTGCCGCCTAAGCCACGGAGGCTTGACAATCCACTCAGAATACTCTCAATTTTCCAGGATATTCTGCCCCCTCCGAAAAGAATTGTATGTACGCCCCTGCCTGGCGCCCTGTACCATTCATCAGTAAATATAGACATTTTGGTGGTCAACAGGAACAAAATAATGGAGTTTGTACTGGCTGGCTTGTATGGTTTGTATGTCACGACCACATGTCGTGCTCCTCTGATAAAGAGACGCTGTTATTAATAACAAACTTCCTTGACCTGAAATACAGCAGTTCTCTCTCGTATCATACCATTGCTTTACAAGTACACGCATCGACATGTAGGCTATCGTGATTGGTACCACCACATTTATTGCGCCTTTCGCTGCGCTGCCTAGTGCAAGCTGTTGAAGCCAAACGGCACGCCTACTTTGGGTAGCAAGAAAATGGCCGTTCCAATGCTTAAAGCCTTTTTTTTTCTAGCGTATGGCTTTTAGGGCCGGGAGTGTCCGAGGACATGTTCGGCTCGCCAGTGTTGTAGCTGCTTAGAGACGGACACCCAATGGGTGAGCTACAAGTACAGTTGGGGAGGGAAGTTGGAAGGTAAGGACGAGGAGTTGGAAGGTATCGGCTGTGGCCTATAGTTAGGGACCAACCCCGGCATTTGCCTGGAAGGAAGATGGGAAACCACAAAAGACCATCTTCAAGGTTGCCGGCGGGGGGATTCGAACTTCCTCGCCTCCCGGATGTGAGCGACTGCCAACAGTCATGCCGTAACGCCCACGGCTAACTCACCCGGTCTTAAAGCCGTAAATCACTCCAATTAGTCTTGGATTTTAGTGACATAAAACTGCAATGACAAGTCAAGGATTTTTTCTTGGATAGACAGAATACACTCTGCACTTCACGGTACTTGGCACAAATAAGCTGCGTTATCGTTTTGAAAGCCAATTTAAATAGAAATATGAGAGCACCTTTCAAGGCTGGTTTTGTAATAAAGACGCGGCAAAAAGTAATAATACGCTGAAACACTGATTAAATTGAATACAGGTGTCTGAAGGTGCGAGAAAAAAAACCAAAGAAGGAACATCTTGGGATCTAATGATGCCGAACTAATTACGGTATTTACACCAAATTGATTTTTAAGTTCTTATTCGTGTTGAGACATTCATCTGTTTTTAGGCCTAATTTCGAGCACAGCCACTTTCATTCATTGTTCGTACACATTTTGTTATTCAAGAATACGAACGTTAAAATTAATAAACAGAACACTTATTCTATTCATAGAACCATAAAGCAAGTCACGGAACACCGAATACAAGTTAAGGTTACGCCCACTTGACGCAGCGCTTGGCTTCACTCAAATGAGCTTAGGCCATCTCCTCTTATTCTTTCCTCCATGTATTGCGCTCAAACAAGTCATCTTCGTTCCATCCAACGAGGACGACCTCAAACAGTTAGAACAAGACTAACACATTCCTTTTCACTTTCTCTTCCTCTTCTCAGTGGTTGCCCTCATGACATTGGGCTACGGCACCTTAATTTGACGCTAAGGAGGATTTAGAAAATTTGAATATTGTTGTTTTAATAACAATATCTCATAAACTTCTAGAGAGAGAAGTCAGTAGTGTACTGTAAATTGATATGAGGGTGAAGTGTGCAAAATTAAATTTAAAAAAACGTTCATTAGTAATATTACAGAAATCTGAAAAATCAGTCCTGAAGTCCCTACAGGACAAGTTTTCGTCATTCATCCATGACAGAAGAATAAAAGGAAATTACGTCATACTATACATCGTACCAATCCGACAAATAAGCTATAACTAGTTTTGTTATTGCTTACATTAGGGGCTGCAACATCGTGGTGATATAGCCCCGTGTATTTGGGGGTGTGTATGGAATTTGTGTGATAACCTCAAAAAATCAATGCGCAGCTCAAGAAACTAATCTGCGTAGCTCAAAATATCAATGCGCACCTCAAGAACTAATCTGCGTAGTTCATAAAATCAATGCGCACCTCAAAAACTAATCTGCGTAGCTCAAAATATCAATGCGCACCTCAAGAACTAATCTGCGTAGTTCATAAAATCAATGCGCACCTCAAAAACTAATCTGCGTAGTTCAAAAAATCAATGCGAACCTCAAAAACTAATCTGCTTAGCTCAAAAAGGCAAAGCGCAGCTCAAAAACTAATCTGCGCAGTACAAAAAATCAATGCGCACCTCAAAAACTAATCTGCGCAGCTCAAAAACCAATGCGCAGATAAAAAACTAATCTGCGCAGTTTAAAAAGTCAATGTGTTATTGTAATGGCAGTAGGCCTACTAGTGTGTGTATTTGTAAATTGGTGATAGGACTGGGAAGAAGGCGGCCGTGACCTTAGGAACCATCCCAGCATTTGCCTGGAGTTGAAGTGGGGTGGGGGTGGAACCACGGAAAGCCATTTCCAGGAGGGCTGAGGTAGGAATCGAATCCGCCTCTTCTCAGTTTTGCCTCACGAGGCTGAGTGTAACACGTTCCAGCCCTCAGACCAGAATTAAAATTTCTTGGCAGAGCCGGGAATCGAACCCGGACTTCAGGGGTGACTGCCAAGAACGCTATAGCTGAATATGCCCTGTCTTCGGAGTTCGGACCAAAGAGGATGTCCATATGCTTGTCCGTGTAAACCACAATAGAGGAGCGTTTTCTCAAAAGTCAATAATTGAAGAAAAAAACCGGCAAATTTGAGTTATTTTTTAATATAGTACGGCTTCGGGTGCCGGGTGCAAGCTTTGTTAATTGCGCCCAGAGGGCAGCTTGCATGTCGAATTTTGTTGTTCCTTGGAGAACTATGAAAGTCAAGGAGGTTAGATATCTAACCTCATTGACACTATAGCGCTTCCTAGTAGAGAAAGGAGGAACTATCATGTTGGCGGAAAATCCAGAGATTAGTTTTGCCATTATGAACACGGCCTACTTAATTGAAATGGGTTCTTTAACAGGCCATCAGCATATGACATGCGTGCTGTGATTTTTGTCGCCTTTCAAAAATCACTAACCATGGCCATGAGCGAACCTGCAAGCTTGCGGTTGGTAATCCGACACAATAACCACTCACCCACCGTGGGGAGCAAAATTGAGTTATGCATGCTAATGGTAGGCTGTTTACTCTCCAGCTCTCAGGAAGAGTTGAAGGAAATGACCAGAGCACTCAAGGCAGCTGCCAACAAATTTGGGCTAATCATGAATGAAACCAAGACGGAGTACCTCAATATGACTCGCGGGCAAGGCCACGTTTTTGGGCAACTACAGTCACTCCGGGTGGGGGACCAGTCCTACAAGAGGGTCCATGAATTTAAGTACCTAAGATCACGTAGAACTCATCAAGTGAGGCAGAAATCAACGCCAGGATCCAAGCCGGAAACCGAACTCTCCACAGCTTAACACAGCTTCTTCGGTCCAGATGTCTCTCCAGACAGTTCAAAATTCGTCTGTATAAAACTCTGATCCAACCCGTTGTACTAAATGGATGTGAGACATGGAGTATCCGAAAACAGGACTTTCATAAACTACTCGTTTTTCAGAGAAAAGTTCTTCGGAAGATCTTCGGACCGGTGAGAGATGTATACACGGGTGAATGGAGGATTAGACACAATCATGAAGTAGAAGGCCTGTACCATGATGCCAACATAGCTGGAACCATCAAAACCAGAAGACTGCAGTGGGCTGGACATGTAGCCCGGATGGAAGACCACCGATGGCCACGGAAGCTACTGGATTTCATCCCCACAGGAAGAAGACCACCAGGGACACCAAGGAAGCGGTGGAGTGATGGACTCCATGAAGATCTGCAACAGGCAGCGATACGCGTAGACAGTTGGCGGATGGCAGCTCTGGATAGGAGACGATGGAGAAGGAAACTTGTAGCAGCGCGCGGTCCACTGGGCCTGATCGCGTAGAAGAAGAAGACTGGTAGGCTGTAAGCTCGATCATATTTACCATCCTGCGCAATCGTCTATGGCGTAAGTCGATATTTGTCGTGTATAGAAGGGGGCGAACTCACAAGGTTTTTGCAATAGACGATACATGGTCTCAGAAAATTAAGGTAAAAGTGGATAAATGCAATGAACTATTAATCACGTGGCATTCTCACTGATCATCGGAAGCGTTTACACTATAACGCCAGTCTCCATTATTCCATTCAGTATTCTAGAAATGGCGGCTTCGGTGGTGTAGTCGGTAGCATGCTGAGCTTCTATGCCCAAGGTCGTGGGTTCAAACCCGGCCGAAGTCGTCGGTTTTTTAGAGCGTTAAAAATCCCTCAGTATACCATCCTTCGGAGAGGAAGTAAAGCCGGCGGTCCCATATCATGGGTTTATGGCATGAAAAAGAACCTTCCACAAACTACACTTGTGTGAAGCCAAAATTTGTAGGTTAGAATTGATAACGCTCTATTAGTTTCCGTGACGTAGACGGCAGCATGTGATGACAAAAGTAGGAACTACTTGAAATTATTGTCTACAGTCTTTACTTGAATTAAAACAGATAACACACACGAAAGCCTCCGTGGCTTAGGCGGCAGCACGCCGGCCTCTCACCGCTGGGTCTGTGGTTCAAATCCTGGTCACTCCATGTGAGATCTGTGCTGGACAGAACGGAGGCAGACAGGTTTTTCTCCGGGTACTCCGGTTTTCCCTGTCAAAACTTTCATTCCAGCATCACTCTCCACTATCATTTCATTTCATCTGTCATTCATTTAATCATTGCCCCAGGGGAGTGCGACAGGCTTCGTCAGCCGGCACAGTTCATATCCTCGCCGCTAGATGGGGGCTTCATTCATTCCATTCCTGACCCGGTCGGTCGACTGGAAGCAGGCTGTGGATTTTCATTTCCAACACACACGAATACAGTCATCACAATTAACACCGGTTATCAGACAGATTCTACACACACCCAAAGTACACGGGGCTACATGATCGCGTTGTCGCATTCCCTAAACTAAGGAACCAACTAGTATTCTAGGAACTGCGCGTCACTATTCCCGTGATTAGCCCTCATTGTCATGGACAAAAATTTAAAAACTCACTTCTTCATAAGTTTTAAACACTGTATGAGGAGGTATTCCACTCTAATACAGGGAATGTTTCGGTGGGAGAAAGTTTAGATATAAGAAGGAAGTACCTGGTGATCTGGCTACAGATCTAACAAGTAGTTCCGTGAAGAACTAAATAGCTAATTTCATATTTGAATTAAAAACTCTCCCAACTAATAACACAAACAACACCTTTTTAAAATTTCTCAGCAAATTCCATTAAAATGTACGTCAGTATAATAAGACTTGTATGAAGATAAACCGTACCAAGTTTCACAGCGTTCGGATGAAACGTCGCGAGAAAGATCCATTTAAATATCTAAATTTCGCGTCGCCGCCATGTTGTTTTTGTGCTCACCAGGTTATTGAAAGCTGCATATGTGAACTTATGTTAATAGCCTCTATTATCGTACAAAATTTCAGTTTGATTACTATAGTAGATTCGAAGATATTGAGAACCGTCTAAATATGTCGGATGGGTCGCCATGTTAGATTGTTATATACTGTACATAGGCCTTAGAGATATCTACCATTAGATGAATATTATTGCGTTGGCTCATTATTCAACAGTTCACTTCAATCGCATGATTAGGGCACAAGAAATAGAAACTTTATTTTAAAATTTCGCACAGCCGCCATCTTGGGGTTGTGAAAACAATTGAATTTAATTAGATGCCAGTAGAATACATTTTGTATGGACATTTATTGTACCAAGTTTCACTGCGCTTGGATATTTAAATCGAGAGTAAATTCCATTTACGTTTTTTTAAATTTCGCTTGGCCACCATGTTGGTACTGTGCTCACCAGGTTATTATTGTCATCGCGCTAGGAGATGGCAGTTCAACACGCTGCTGTGACGGGGTTCGGGGAGGTCTTGCAGGACGCACGCGGGGTCCGCCTATTCCAAACCTAAATATATCGGTTTCCCGCATGTGAATGGTTGTTATTGCAGCAGACGACACGCAGCCAGTGAAAGAAGGAATGTGCTGAATTTGAATTTGAATTTATTCATAAGGAAATGCCACTGAGGCTAAAGAGCCCCTTTATGTAGCGTATGCAATGTTCTGGCCTGAGATTTTGTAATAAGAAACTAAACCTAGCTTAACAACTAACAGAGCAAAATATAGAATACACTTATTAATAAATAAACCAATTAGTAAACATTTTATACAAGATGAATAATGCAAATTAGAATATAATAAATAAACAAATAACCTACATAATGTGTTATTAAATCTATTGGATAAAATAGTACGTTAAAAAAAGGACTACATCCTTTATGTGAATTATGATTTGATCTATTATTGAAACAAGTACATGAGTGACATGATTACTCGAACTACTATCAATTCCACGGAAGTTGTATCTTGGATATTAGAAATATTATAAAAAGCTGTATGGCACGGATATATTTCAAAAAATTTGTATGAACTATTTATATTACGTGGTTTACGAATTCAACAACTGAGGTGTTTCGTATTCCTTTAGGAATCTTGACATTAGGTATTTCTTGAGTTGTGTAGTGTTAACAGAGTTTGTAAATGAGTGAAGATGGAATGTATTAAAGAGCCGTGAAGCTGTGCAAAGGAATGATTTATTGTATTTAGTTGTACGGTGGACGGGAATCTGTACAGTGGAATCAGTAAATCTATTTCCTCTGTTGTGGACGGAGTTCATTGGTTTAAACATATTATAGAGATAACCAGGGGTTTTTGTACACAATATTTTCTGGGTTAGGATAGCAATTGACAGCTGCCTACGTTCACGAAGTTTCAACCACTGCATTTGCACATAATAAGGTGTGATGTGTACATCACGCCTGACGTCTAAGATGTAACGAACGCATGCATTTTGAACTCTCTGTAATTTTATGTTGAGTGTTTCTGATAAATCGTTATACACTACTGATCCATATTCGATAATAGGGAGTATCAAAGTTTGGATTAAAAGCTTGCGCATTTTTGATGGCGTGTAAGGGATATTCCGCTTCAAGATATGCATTGATGATATAGCTTTCCTTATTACGGCTGCGGTATGCTCTCCCCAAGATTCTATCGAGAATTACTCCTAGGTTGTTCACAGAGTTGCTGTAGAGGATATCACTGTCTAGTAATTTTATCGGTGGGAGTGAGTTAAGATCGACAGAGTTAAGAAGTTTAGTATAGCCAATGCATATAAGTTGAGTCTTAGAAATGTTTAACTGGAGGTTATGGTTTTGGGTCCACTCATGGAGGTGAGCGATGTCTTCGTTGAAAAGTTCTATATGGTGAGGAGCATCAGAGGGACTGAAATGGAAGTAGGCCTGAAGATCATCAGCGTACATAAGACAGAGACTGTTTTTGAATACACTGGACATATCATTTATATAAAGCGAGAAGTGAGTGAGTGCGCGATACGCAGTGAGCGGTAAGACATCTGCAGTTCAAACCCAACTGCCATCAATAACAGCCCCATGGGTGAACGTATGTTAATAGCCGTTATCAACATACAATATTTTAGTTTGATTGCGGCGGTATTGAGAACCGCATAAATATTTTTGGATTGTTATGTAGGCCATAGAGTTATGCATCATTAAATGAAGATTATTGCGTAGGTTCATTATTCAAACTTTTACTTCGATCGCAAAGTTAGGAGACAAGAAATAAAAACTTAATTTTAAAATTGTGCACAGTCGCCATCTTGAGGTTATGAAAACAATTGAATTAAATTAGATGCCAGTGCATTAAAATGTGTATAAACATTTACAGTACCAAGTTTCACTGCACTCGGATGGTTAAATCGCGTGAAGAGTCCATTTAAAAGTTTCAACTTGCTTGACTGCCATGTTCGTTTAGTACTTAACAGGTTTTTGAAAGTTGCATGGGTGAACTTCTAGTTGTACCATTCAACACCGTGCAAAATTTTCGGGTGATATATGTTCCTGTTGCGGATATATAAAATGCCAGCGAAATATTTCTCGCCACATGTTGGATTGGTGAAACGTAAAAAAAAATAAAAAAATAGAAAGCACGATCGAGGTTGGACGAGGTAGTAGTATGTATTTAACGAGCTTCATTGAAATCGCTTCGGCCGTTTAGATTTCATTAGGGGCACACACACACAGACACGGACGAAAGGTGATCTCATAAGCCGTTTTTTGTTTTCATTAATGAAACTAGGATTAAAACTAATGTAATATTAAATACAGTCATGGACTCAAAGATACAGCTGCAGTTACAGAAACTAAAAGGACAAAACTATGCTATGAAGAAGTCACCCAAATTCATCACCAAGTCTGATCAAGACAAGTTTCAGTTAAAGTATATTAATCTATAATTTTTACATCTCAGTGCAGAGTAGTGAACATTGACAGTGCTAGGAAGAAGAATGTTTATGTGAAGTATAGCGTTAGGAAGAAAACCTGTGAAGTACTTCCTGTTTGTGCTGCAACTTTCCAAGGAATTTCTGGCATGTCAAAGGACAGACTATCTTATCTGGCAATTAGGTTCCACCATACTGGGAAGCTAAGGAAATGCGAGGAGTGGACAGAACAGGAAAGAAACACAAGTACATAACTGTGGCCATTAAGGATCACATTAAAAAATACAAGTAGTTCTGTGAAGAACTATACAGCCTATTTTCATATATCCTGCTAATGTTAATTGCCTCTATCAACATACAAAATTTCAGTTTAATTGCTGTAATAGATTCGTGGATATTGAGAACCGTCTAAATATTTCAGATGGTCGCCAGGTTGGATTTTTATTTTTGTACTATTACATTAAGATTATTGTGTACGTGTGGTATTCAAACTTCAATCGCATGATTAGAACACAAGAAGTAAAAACGAGATTTTAAAATTACGCACAGCAGCCATCTTGTGATTATGCAAACAATTGAAATAATTTAGATGCCAGTGGATCAACATTTGTATAAACATTTAACGTGCAACGTTTCACGGCACTCGGATAGTTAATTCGCGAGAAACGTCCATTTAAATATTTATAATTCGCGTCGCCGCCATGTTGGATTTGTGCTCACCAAGTTACTGAAAGTCCTATAGGTGAACATATGTTCATAGTCTCTATGACCATAAACAATTCAGATTGATTGCTGTAAAAGATTCATAGATATTGAGAACCGTCTACATATTTCGGAAGCTCGCCATTTAGGATTGTTATATGTATAGGCCATAGAGTTATGTTCCATTCAAGGACAATTATTGCCTAGGTTCATTATTCAAACTTTAACTTCGATCGCATGATTACGACACAAGAAATAAAAACTTAATTTTAAAATTTCGCACAGCCGCCATCTTTAGATTATGTAAACAATTGAATTAAATTATATGGCAGTGCATTACAATCTGCAAAATCATTTACTGTACCACATTTCACTGCGCTCAGAGATTTAAATCACGAGAAAAGTCTATTAAAATATTTCAAATTCGCTTGGTCGCCATGTTCGTTTTGTACTTTACAGGTTTATGAAATATACATAGGTAAACTTGTATCAGTACCCTTTATCACCGTACAAAATTGCAGGGTGATATCTGCAATAGTTTCGGAGAAATAGAATGTCAGTGAAATATTTCGCACAGACGCCATTTTGAGGTTATGTAAACAATTGAACTAAATTAGACTCCAGTGCATTTCGATGTGTATAGACATTTGCTGTACCATGTTTCATTACGTTTGGATAGTGAAATCGCGAGAAAAGTCTATTTAAAAGTCTCAACTTCGCTTGGCCGCCATGTTGGTTTTGTAATCACCAGGTTTTTGAAAGTCGCTTAGGTGAACTTCTAGTAGTGCCCTTTATCACCGTACACAATTTCAGGGCGATATCGGTAATAGTTTCGGAGATATTGAATGCTAGTGAAATATTTCGCACAGCCACCATGTTGGATTGGTGAGACGTAACAAAATTTGAAGGGCACGGTCGAGGTCGCCGGGAATAGTGCTATGAACTTACCGAGTTTCATTGAAATCTCTCCAGCCGTTTAGATTTTATTAGGGACACACACACCTCTCTCTCTCTCACACACACACGCGCACGCGCACACACACACGGACAAAAGGTGATCTCATAAGCCTATTTTTTCAAAATTGAAAATAGGCTGACAAGTAGTTCCGTGAAGAACTATACAGCCTATTTTCATAAATCCTACTTATGTTAATTGCCTCTATCAACATTCAAAATTTCAGTTTGATTGCTGTAATAGATTCGTAGATATTGAGTTCCATTTAAATATTTCTGATAGTCGCCATGTTGAATTGTTATATGTATAGGCCATAGAGTCGTGTACCATCAAAGGAAAATTATTGCGTAGGTTCATTATTCAAACTTTCACTACGGTCGCATGATTACGACACAAGAAATAAAAAATTAATTTTAAAATTCGCACAGCCGCCATCTTGAGGTAATGTAAACCATTGAACTAAATTATATACCAGTGCATTACAATGTGTATAAACATTTCCTGTACCATATTTATTGCTTTTGGAACATTAAATCGCGAGAAAGGTCTATTTAAAATTTTCAAATTCGCTTGGCCACCATGTTCGTTTTGTAGTTAAACGGTTTTTGAAAGTCTTATAGATGGACTTCCAGTAGTGCCCTTTATCTCCGTACAAAATTTCAGGGTGATACCGCTAATAGTTTCAGAGATATAGAATGCCGATAAAATATTTCTCACATCCGCCATCTTGTGGTTATATAAATAATTGAATCAAGTTAGATGTCGGTGCATTACAATGTGTATAAAATATACTGTACCAAATTTTATTGCGTTTGGTTGGTTAAATGGCGAGAAACGTCTATTTAAAAGTCGCAACTTCGCATGGCCGCCATGTTGGTTTTGTAGTTACCAGTTTTTCAAAAATCTCATAGGTGAACTTCTAGTAGTTTTCTTTATCACCGTAAAATATTCCAGGGTGATATCGGTAATAGTTTCGGAGATATTGAAAGCTGGTGAAATATTTCGCACAGTCGCCATGTTGGATTGGTGAGACGTAACAAAATTTGAATGGCACGGTCGGGGTTGTCCGCAATAGTGCTATGAACTTACCGAGTTTCATTGAAATCGCTCCAGCCGTTTAGAAGTTATTGGGGGGGACACACACCATCACACACACACACAGACAGATCTCATAAGCCTATTTTATTTGTTTTTCATAAATGAAATAGGGTAAGAAATGCAGAGTCGTGATAGCAGAGGAAATTCTAAGAGAGGGTAAGTACGAGACAACGGGGGAGCGGATATTTCACTTACGGGACGTGAGGACCGATTTATGGGAAAGCGTGCATGCAGCATTCCATTAGAGCGGAGCTATCACGACACACTTTAACACTCAGTTGGTCGCGAGGATTACTATTGTAATCCAGGTTAGTTTGTTTTATATCTGCGAACAAGACTGTGGGGCATAATGTTCAGTATCTTTCCTAGAAGGACTCCCCACTACAATCACCGTGAGATATTACATCAATGACCACTAGCGTGTCAGTGGGATACCAAAGAGTTAACTTGGATTACCACTGTGCTCCACGCGACTATTTACGGACTACACTTGAACTGCTTTGTTTCCCCCAGGGGCTCACATCTAGTGGGACGTGGGTTGGCGACCAGGGGCCCCAGCTGAGTTCAGCATTGCTTCCACTTACTTGTGCCGGGCTCCTCTCTGTCTTCATTCCTGTCGACCTCACTTGGTCAACTCTTGATCTCTTCCGACCCCGACGGTAATAGGGTATCCGAGGCCTAGGGAGTCTCTTCCTTTCCCGCCTTAATTGGCCCTTGTCTCATCTTTTCTGATACCCTCCTTCTGCGAGGGGTCAGCCTTCTTTTTCTTTTCACGTTATCTCCTGCCTTCTGCTCAAGGCCCTCAAGGAGGCCGGGTGTATGTAGCCCCACCACTTTTGGTGCACCCTAGATAATGCTACAGCCTCAGGGGCTCACGGCTGGTGAGTTCGGGAGTTGGCGACCCCGAGGGATTCCTGAGCTGGGTCCGTTTTTCCCTTTTGTCCCTTACCTTTGGGGAGGACCCTCTCCTCTTTCACTTTCCTATCTGCCTTTCATGGCTCTCCTTCCTTCCAAGTCCCTCAATCCGCATTCTTCGAGGGTTGAGGGCATTTCTTTTCCTCCTGTCCTTTATTTGCCTTATTCTCCTTTAGTTTTCCATTTCTTCATCTAGTATATAGGTTAGTAGTTATTTTTAGTTTGCATTTCATTTTCATCTTAACGATCACCCAAACCGTCAGGGGCCGATAACCTAGATGTTAGGCCCCTTAAAACAAGAACTATCATCATCATCATCATGAACTGCTTTGTATAGAATTGGGAAACTGAATACAGGGCGTACGATTATAAGTAATAGCAACTTACCCCATAGCGTATTGACGTCCGAAACGGGGGAGGAGCTTACGGTCAGCTGTTTGCAATATGGCGGCGATATAGTGAAGTGAAGTAATTGGGTGTGCGTTTGTTATGGCTTCTAATTTATGATGGCAAAATACTACATATTTCCTTTCATTGATAGAAATATTTTTATAATCAATTTAAATGCAGTGCTTAATTACTACCAGTTAAAAATATTACCCACATGTAGATAGTAAATTTACTGTCTGCTGTTACATATATGAAGCCTGTACTTGGGAGCCTAGCGGTATCGATGTTTTTATTAATTTCACAATATATATATATATCACATAACACAAAGGACGACTCCCTGATAATAAATTGAATCAAGCAACCCTGAATTTGCATGAATGTTTTGGGTTCAAAGAAGCGTTACTTGGGATGCTCAAATCATACTTCAATATTGCAAATATTGACCTACATACTTGCTGTTCAAAGGCAAGAATATTAATTTATTAAGTTAAGGCAAGTTAAAATGGAGACATCATCTTTATCAATATATTTAATTAAATATTTAAAATACAGATATTTAACAAAGCTGGAGTCTCCATTTGAACTTGTCATAAGCAAACGGAACAGATCAAAAACTACACTATAAGCCAAACCAAATTCACTCCTCAGCTCGACATAAACCTTAATACCAATTAAAACCTATACAAAACATACTCTCCTTAGTGTTGTACAACTTTCAAACCAACTATTCGCACTCAAAACTGTAAAACCCTGAAATGGGAACTAATTAAAGTTAGAATAGCCTAGGCCGATCCGGTCTCCTGCTACATTACCGCATATGTATACTTAACATCACTATAACTTCAAAATTATAGCTATGTGACCTATCTGCCTGAGTAGTATAGGTGTTGCCGGCCTGCCTGGGATGATGGGTCACCAAACCGGTACTTAAAACTAAGATTTTACATTTTAATTAACTAAATTCAACAGTAGGGACATCATAGCCAAAAACACAATCTAAGCCAAATCATACTTCAATTACCTACATACTTGCTGTTCAAAGGCAAGAATATAAATTCTCTGGCAAATTAAGGCTAGGAACAGCATTTGTCTTAAGTTTTCTAACCATTCGGCTATTGTCAATCGGAAGAACCCCTAAAATAAGTTTACGAAGAGCGGATAACATTCTTTGTACGGCACAGAAGTAATAGGCTATAAGTTTATCAGTATTTTTGATGTAGCTAAATCCATGTGAATACAAATTAGAGACAATAACTATCAATAATCAACAGTACCGGTGGAAAGAAGTCGTCTTCACAAAAATGCAGACTGCACACTGTCATGAAACATGTAACACGTTTTCCAATTGACAGCGCCGAAGCCCATCTTTCTCTCTGAACTTTTTGTACAGGAAAGTAGTGAAGATATTTCGTAGCCGTTTTATACGATTTGCAACCGTATACAGAGCAGTACCTCCTCAAATTTGTCAAATTTCTTTCTGTTTCCATCACGACGTCAATGCTTCACCATCTAAATAAATCTCACCAGTCACAATGTTACAGCTTCAACATTCTGCCGCGTGGCTGCGCCATCCAACTTTTCTGACGTCAATAAGCTATGGTAATATAAAGCGACTCAAACTGTTTGTTGGTTGGTTCGTCAGTTTAGGGGCGGCAACAATGAGATCATGTAGCCCCGTGTACTTTGGGTGTTTGTAGAAACTGTCTGATAACCGGTGTTAATTGTGATGGCTGTATTAGTGTGTGTTATCTGTAATTCAGGTAGAAGGACTGCAAGCGATGAATTTTTCAAGTAGTTCCTGCTTTTGCTACCAAATGCTACCGTCCTCGACACCTAGCTGCGGAATTGCCACTAAATGCCATCGCAGTCAGCACCTGGCGGCGAACGTTGGAACTAATATAGCGTTATCAAACTAACCTAACAAATTTTAGCTTCCACAAGTGAAGTTAGTGGAAGGTTCTTTCTCATGCCATAAATCTATGACATGGGCCTACAGGCTTTTCTTCCCCTATGAAGGAGGGCATACTGAGGTATTTTTAACGCTCGTAAAAAATCTGACGACTTCGGTCGGCTTTGAACCCGCGAGCTTGGGCACAGCAGTTCAGCACGCTACCAACTACGCCACTGCAGCCGCACAAGGCTACTTGACCATGATGTCACAAAGCCCCTAAAATTAATAATAACAACAACAACATCCAAAGTAAAAGAAGTCTTACCTCTTCAAATACCGATATATTTTGTTGATGGCCATTCTACGGGCTGTACGTTAGCGAAATGCAGAGTTTCCCTCTTGTTGGATTAGATAAGAACTTGATAGCAATGGTATTTCTCCAGGTACGCCCCGTTACTCGCAAGATTACTGCAGTCAACGGCCTTTCCCTCGTCGTATGAGTATCCACGATCAAAGAGTGTCATATCCACAAGGGTGTGGCGTGTTTCAAGGGATCAGTAACCAGGCGCCCTTTCCACTCCTCGTCCTGCCGCAGCATCCGCCAGGTTGGGATACCCCATACCAGACCTTTCCATCATCATATATATTACTAGCTGAAGTACCCATTCTTCGAACGGATTTTAGTACTTGCTGGCCTAAATCATTAATATATATAATCACACATTCGTAATGAAGTTATGTAATTTCCATGTTACCAACTACATGTGTAGACTACATGCATTTTCACTCACCTAATAATTAATCAGAGGTAGGAAAGTAAAAATCCTCAGCATGCTTTCAGTTGACCGACCAGGCAGGGAATGGAATGAATTAAACCCCCATCTAGCAGCCGTGCCGGCTGCCGAAGCCTGTCGCACTCCCCTGGGGCAATGCTTAAATGAATGACAGATGAAATGAAATGATAGTGGAGATTGTTTCTGGAATGAAATTGTGACAGGGAAAACCGGAGTACCCGGAGAAAAGCCTGTCTGCCTCCGCTTTGTAGGTGAGAAAGTGCGTTTATATATTGGTAATAAATATCAGCTTCTATGTAGTAAAAGTTAAATAACCTGTCTTAAATATCGAACAACTATCGTTTAACGTCTTCATACTATATTTAAACATATAAACATTATGCTAAAAATACATCAAACTTGATAGCAATTATCATATCCGCAGTAAGTAATATTGCGGAAACTACGTATCATGTCATGATAAAGAGTAACAATAACGGAACAAACTTCAATCATCCCAAGTAATAATAACAAAAACAAATTAATCACAGAACAATTTTCTAAGTTTATGCCGTGTCTTGTGCGAGATTACGCCTAGTAACTCCGAGATGGTTCATCAGCGGGCTCTTGTGGTCTATTTGCGGACTACCAAAGAAGTAGCAAACAGCGCCATACCTCAATTCTCATTTAGAACACCTCCGCTACTTTACTGCGTGAGCTAAACGCTAAAAAAGTCTTTCATCTCCCTATAAGGACTTCCAAAATTATTGTATATTGAATTTCAGGGCCAAGAAATTAAAACTCAGCAACTTTTCTAGGTTTACGCCTTGTTTTGTGCGGTTATTTAAAATTGGCCATGAAAGGCAAAATACCAACTTTATTGAAATAAATTTGCCCAGTTCTGCAGTAAGATTAATATGAACACTAAATAAACTAATGTGACAGTCGGTAGTCTTGACACATTCGTCTGTGAATTTGGGTTTCTGATCATGGTAAAAAACGACAAAAATCAGATAAATATTGGCCAACAGAAATATTCAGTTAACAAAAAACAAATCGATAATAAAGATGAAAGCATACCTGCAAAGTAGAAAGCACTATAACATTGTGAAACAGCGTAAAGATCCAAATACTCACATACAATAACCGGCACAAAGGGTATATAATTAGACTCAAAATCACGTCTCGTTTCAGAGCCCACAAACTACCTCTATAAATAAAACAGTTCATGTAGAGACTAACATAGACTAACATCGCTCGGCGTTGACCGTGTTTTATAGCACATATTTAGGTTTTACTCGCTAACTATTGGAGATACACGAAAAGTGATAAGGACCTTTCGGATAGAAAATTAAATTTCAAAGCTCGTATATGGCATCAAAAGTTTGCTATTTCTTAGCGGTCTCTTTTTATTTGAAATGGAAATATGAAAATAGTCGCCATTTTTAAATAGAGCAAAATATCGAAATCAAAAGTAGCCTATATGTAAACCTGGTAAATCAGCTACATCCATGCAAAATTTCATTTAAATTGGACCAGTGGTACTTGCGTGATTGAGTAACAGACAGACACACAGACACACACCATCTCATTTTAGCCTATTTTCGATTTTGAAAAAAAAAATAGGCTTATGAGATCACCTTTTGTCCGTGTGTGTGTGTGAGAGAGAGAGAGAGAGAGAGATGTGTGTGTGTCCCCCTAATAACTTCTAAACGGCTGGAGCGATTTCATTGAAACTCGGTAAGTTCATAGCACTATTCTGGACGACCCCGACCGTGCCCTTGAAATTTTGTTACGTCTCGCCAATCCAACATGGCGGCTGGGCGAAATATTTCACCAGCATTCAATAACTCCAAATCTATTCCCGATATCACCCTGGAATTGTTTACGGTGGTAAAGGAAACTACTAGAAGTTCACCTATGTGATTTTTGAAAAACTGGTAACTACAAAACCAACATGGTGGCCACGCGAATTTGCGACTTTTAAATAGACGTTTCTCGCGATTCAACCAACCAAACGCAATAAAACTTGGTACAGTATATTTTTATACACATTGTAATGCACCGACATCTAACTTGGTTCAATTGTTTACATAACCACAAGATGGCGGATGTGCGAAATATTTTTCCGGCATTCTATATCTCTGAAACTCTTAGCGGTATCACCCTGAAATTTTGTACGGAGATAAAGGGCACTACTGGAAGTTCATCTATAAGACTTTCAAAAACCGGTTAACTACAAAACAAACATGGTGGCCAAGCGAATTTGAAAATTTTAAATAGACCTTTCTCGCGATTTAATGTTCCAAACGCAATAAATATGGTACAGGAAATGTTTATACACATTGTAATGCACTGGTATATAATTTAGTTCAATTGTTTACATAACCTCAAGATTACGGCTTTGCGAAATTAAAATTAAGTTTTTATTTCTTGTGTCGTAATCATGTGATCGAAGAGAATGTTTGAATAATGAACCTACGCAATAATTTTCCTTTAATGGTACATGACTCTATGGCCTATACATTTTACAATCCAACATGGCGACCATCCGAAATATTTAGACGGCTCTGAATATCTACGAATCTATTATAGCAATCAAACTGAATTTTTTAATGTTCATAGGGGCTATGAACTTATGTTCACCTATAGGACTTTAAATAACCTGGTGATCACAAATCCAATATGGCGGCGACGCGAAGTATAAATATTCACATGGACGTTTCTCGCAATTTAACCATCCGAGTGCAGTGAAACTTGGTACAGTAAATCCTTATATGAATGTTAATCGACTGGCATCTAATTTATTTCAATTGTTTCTATAACCACAAGATGGCAGTTGTGCGAAATTTTAAAATCTCCTTGTTACTTCTTGTGTCCTAATAATGCGATTGAAGTTTGAATGCTATACGCACACAATAATCTTCATGTAACAGTACATTACTCTAGGAGCTACATATATAAAATCCAACATGGCAACCATCCGAAATATTTAGTCGGTTCTCAATATCTACGAATCTATTACAGCAATCAAACTGAAATTTTGTATGTAGATAGAGGCAATTAACATAAGTAGGATATATGAAAATAGGCTGTATAGTTCTTCACGGAACTACTTGTTATATATTAGTATGATGATGATGATGATACAACATTGTGAAACAGCGTAAAGATCCAAATACTCACATACAATAACCGGCACAAAGAGTATAAAATTAGACTCAAAATCACGTCTTGTTTCAGAGCCCACAAACTACCTCTATAAATAAAGCAGTTCATGTAGAGACTATCATAGACTAATATCGCTCGGCGTTGACCGTGCCTTATAGCACATATTTAGGTTTTAATCGCCAACCGTTGGAGATACACGAAAAGTGATAAGGACCTTTGAGGATAGAAAATTAAATTTTAAAGCTCGTATATGCCATCAAACGTTTGTTATTTCTTAGCCCTGGCGCTGTCAGCTGGCATTTGAGGGTGCGCAAATGCGAGGGAGCCGTGTCAGTAGTTTTACTGTGACGTTAAAGATCCCCTTCGGGGCAAAATTCCGGCACCCCGGCGTCTCTAAAAGCCAGTGTAGTTAAAAGGGACGTAAAACCAATAACATTATTATTTTATTTTTATTTCGTAGTGTTCTCTATTTATTTGAAATGGAAATATGAAAATAGTCGCAATTTTAAATAGTGCAAAATATTGAAATCAAAAGTAGCCTATATGTAAACCTGGTAAATCAGCTACATCCATGCAAAATTTCATTTAAATCGGACCAGTGGTTCTTGCGTGATTGACTAACAGACAGACACACAGACACACACACTCCATCTCATTTTTATATATTAGTATGATGATGATGATGATGATGATATAACATTTGAAACAGCGTAAAGATCCAAATACTCACATACAATAACCGGCACAAAGAGTATAAAATTAGACTCAAAATCACGTCTCGTTTCAGACCCCACAAACTACCTCTATAAATAAAACAGTTCATGTAGAGACTAACATAGACTAACATCGCTCGGCGTTGACCGTGTTTTATAGCATATATTTAGGTTTTACTCGCTAACTGTCGGAGATACACGAAAAGTGATAAGGACCTTTCGGATAGAAAATTAAATTTTAAAGCTCGTATATGCCATCAAAAGTTTGCTATTTCTTTGCGTTCTATTTTTATTTTTATTTGAAATGGAAATATGAAAATAGTCGCCATTTTAATTAGTGCAAAATATCGAAATCAAAAGTAGCCTATATGTAAACCTGGTAAATCAGCTACATCCATGCAAAATTTCATTTAAATCGGACCAGTGGTTCTTGCGTGATTGAGTAACAGACAGACACACAGACACACACCATCTCATTTTTATATATTAGTTTGATTTCAGTAGTATAGATCCATCCTGCGGCGCACAAAAGCGACCGATCGTGACAAATGAGCATTCAAATGAAGGAGAATAGACAATAGCAGTGCCGAAATACACTATAATTTCATAAATATCTATAATTTCTTTAATAAATCACTTTTAAAAATATGTAAGAAGTGTGCGATTTGCAGTTGCTGTTGCTGTAGTAAAATACGCTCCATAATTGCTGTCAACGGGCCGCTGTGACGCCTGTTTCATGTCATTTTAACATTATGAGGTCTTTCCTTTATCATTTTGCATGGATTTCAGAAACAGTAAATCAAAGGAATGAGTACTCAAATCGTATAATCTCATAAATATCGAATAACCGGTGTGTTATGATGATCAAATTTTCAGTGATTGCCTTCTTAAGTTAGGGAACGTAGAAGTTGGAATTCTAACTGAAATGTAAATAGTGTTGTATAACCGGGTGAGTTAGCCGTGGTCGTTACGGCATGACTGCTGGCAGTCGCTCACATCCGGGAGGCGAGGAGGTTCGAGTCCCCTCGCCGGCAACCTTGAAGATGGTCTTCTGTGGTTTCCCATCTTCCTTCCAGGCAAATGCCTGGTCCTTAACTATAGGCCACAGCCGCTACCTTCCAACTCCTCGTCCTTACATTCCAACTTCCCTCCCCAACGGTACTTGTAGCTCACCCATAGGGTGTCCGTCTCGAAGCAGCTACAAAAACTGGCGAGCCGAACATGTCCTCGGACACTCCCGGCACTAAAAGCCATACGCTAAAAAAAACTATTGGGGAAAGTGTGGTTTATGAACATGCGAGATTTCTCGACGGGTCCGCTAGTGACTTTTAAACCATTGGCAGAGCCGAGGATCGAACACGGGACGCAGTGGCGTAGCTAGGGTTAGCTTTCGTGGGGGATGAGCCGAGCCAAATTTACATTGGGGATCGGACATGACGAGACATGATCAATGAAACAAGTATACGATCCCAACATTTCAAAACTTCCTCTCGGCATGCCGGAAGGCGAAGGTAGATTTCACCGGGCAAACTAGGGGATAGGCTATAATAGGCAAAATATGCAGGTTTTCGTAGGAGGATCAGACCTCATTTATTGCGAGAAAGTATTTTACAATGTAATTGGAGCTCAATTAATTTTTCTTTCGTCTTACTATGCATATTTTTAACATTTTATTGTCTTAGGGGGACGGTAACCTTCTTGTCATTTGGTGTCCATTTTTATACTTGTGGTCACACCGTCCTTATGCTAGGTTTGGAACTGATGTGTAACTATCTAGCAGTCTGTTACTTCTTCACGTCAAATTTTATCTCCAGCAGAGATGTTGGTTGATTCCTCAGTTTAGGGCTTCGACAACGCGGTCATGTAACCCCGTGTACTTTGGGTGTGTGTAGAATCTGTCTGATTAATGGTGATAATTGTGATGGCTGTATTAGTCTTTAATTCAGGTAAGGACTGCAGACGGTCAATTTCAAGTAGTAGTTCCTAATGTTGGTACCGTACCAAATATACCGTCAACGACACCTAGCAGTGAACTTGGCTACTAGATGCCACCGCAACCAGTAACTTGCAACGAACGTTGGACTTCCCCTCAGAAGGAAAGCATACTGAGGGATTTTCAGCGCTGTTTGAAAATCCGACGACTTCGGCCGGCTTTGAACCCGCGACCTTGGGCATAGAAGTTCAGCATGCTACCAGCTAGGCTACGTCACCGAAGCCGCTTCCTACATAGCCTAGTCAGATGGAAAACAGAATGAGATCTCGTTGTCATGGCAACCTCTGATAGCTCATCCCTCATCAATTTAGAAGCGTTGTCATGGTAACCTCTGATGGCTCTTGGCATTTTCTTCAAATTCCGAAATAATTTTTCTCATCCCTTGGCGTAATGGTGGGTTGTATCAAATATTCTTTCAGACAAACGTTTTAGGTAATTATTAGGAGAATATCGTCCATTTTTTACGGTTTTGATATTGTGCTTATTAAGAAAGATATGATTAATGTTTCCCCCCTAAAAAAAACACTTTTTTCCACCCCATTGGCCAATGGTTGGTGCTATCAAAAATGCTTTTAACATATATTTTTGGCACTTATCCGACACATAATATGAACTTTGAAGGGATTTGATGTTTCACATATTAAGAGAGTTATAGTGATATTTCTCTTTTTCGAAAAAAAGCCCCCCATTTTTACCCACTTGGACCGATTTTGCCCATTAACGAACTCGACCGAGATTTTGTAGGGATACATATTATGTAAAAAATTCAAAGTGATTGGTGCAAAATTACGGCAGTTATCGTGTCCACAAGAAACTGATATATATATATATATATATATATATAAGTTATATATATATATATATATACATTATATATAAACTTTTGAACTGACAGTGGTTTTGGGGTCTGGGGGATGTGAAACGCGAAGATATGTCGAAATTTTCCGGAAGTCGAAACATGGTACCCATTGCAATAGTTAGCTTTCTAATGAAATCTACCTAAAAACTCCTTTTATTTTCGTGTTTGATTTCATTAGCATTTGATACGTTGTATTTGAACTTATCGATGTGCAAATGAGTAGTCCAGTTTGAACTTTTTAGCCTACTTATCACATTTTGCAAAAATGAGGGAAAAGTAGACTTATGAGATCGGGCAAATGTCTGTCTGTCTGTCTGTCTGTCCTTCTGTCTGTATGTCTGTCTGGCTGGCTGTGTGTGTGTGTGTGTCCGTCCCCTATCAACTCCTAAACGGCTGCAGCAATCGAAACAAAATTTGGTAGGAGTAAAGATCTATACCTGAATATCTCACGGCCATATTTGAGAATGATATCAGTGCTACCAACTGCTGAAAAATCGCAATTGAAGTTTGAGTTCCATGTTGGATATCGTGGAAGATATGAATGGGAGCTATTTCAAAATTGGTACACGTATAAATAAAAAAAATACATTTTAATTTCCAGGAGGCCATACATGGCAGTGTTGCCAAAATGATTATAATCCTGCTGATAGGTCCACATTTTAAATGCATATAACTTCTACACTATCAATTGGATTTCGACCAAATTTCGTATGTGCTATGTGTACATAAACAGATATGACTGAGCGTATTCTTAAGAGCTACTGTTAATAAATGCTCTAATTTTTAAAAATCCAAATACCCACATATCAGAAAGTATGCAAGCCGACAGCTTTAAACTATGAACACGTATAGTACCTGACATTCTATATTAATTTGGAGTAACTTATATACCTCAGTGCTACCAACATGATTCTAAGCTTGCTGATAGGTCCAATTTTAAAATGCATGTAACTTCTGTACTAACTAATGGATTTCATTCAAAATTGACACAACAATAGATCATATTATTTCAGATTATTTCTGACTAATACATGTATGTCATTGTTGCCAACATGATTTTACGCGCGCTGGTAGATCCAATGTTTAACTGCATGTAACGTCCATGCTATCCATTGGACGTCAGCCAAATTTTGAATTCTGTACCTTAAGAGATGGAACTATGAATATATTCAGTCTCCAGGGCTGCCAACTGTAGTTCTCTATTAGGCTACATTATGCCAAGTATACAGTATTTCGAACTAATTAGAAATGTTGATATTACCAACTTAATTTCGTCATTATTCTAGATAGATCCATATAGATTAATCATTGGCATGAATCTTAAATTTTAAGAAAAGTAGGCTCTTTAGTTCGTCACGGAACTTCTTGTTAAATAATGTAACTTCTTTGGGAAAACTAGGCTAAAACAAAATAAAACAAAAATGTTTCTGTCCTAAATTGTAAACATTGAGCAAGAATTCAAAATCATTGTTGAAAACTCCTCTTTTTCTTTTTGCGAAACCATTTCTAATATGATTGTTATTTGCTTTATAATACATAATCAGTGTACAATCTTATTACCATATTATATAATACGCTAAGGTGTATGTTTCACAACACTCAAGCTCCTAAACCAGAGGAAGTTAAAGGTGTGGTTTGTACCAAAATCTTCCAAATCGTCTCAATAGTACAGGAAAAATCATGCATTTCTTGAAAAGTCAACGGAAATATAATTATTTGTTTATAAAGTGCTTTTAAACAAATGTGTCGCCTACAGCCCGCATAGCACTAGGGCCGGGTGGGTAGTCTATAGTAAGTTAGTTGTTTTAAGAGGCGGACCTACGAGGTCATCTGCCCTAAATGGTAGTCTCTACACATGGGGCGCACACAACCCATTATGCGAGAGTTCTCGCACGGTCCACTAGTAAATATTATTTCAGTATTCACAGCTCATGATGTTAACTGCTAATTCAAAGCTGATCAACTAACACATACCATTACAAAACTAATCATCTACGTATTTCATTCCCACATTTAACCTATGTCTACAGCTTTAATTAAGATGATAGTGATTCAGTAGTTATTTGGGATGACAAGGAATCAGACCACACTAAATGTTCGGCCACTGCATCTTAGGTACATTCTGGAACAGCCTTTTGCCTCTCCTGTAAAATTGGTAAAATGTTATATGATAAGTTTTGAAACCGAACTACTCAAATGCTCGAAAATTAACAATTTCGTTGATATTAAATTTTGAAGTCCAGTTTTCTTCGCGAAATCATCTGGTCCTTTATATTCCCTGGCATTGTATGCATATTAATAAACAACAGTTCCCAGCTAAATTTTAACTTAAAACAGTAATTAATAGGGCTTGGATTTTTAGGTGCAAAAAAATCGGGAAAAATATTTATTTTGTATGTATTAAAAATACCTGAAATATGTGACAAAAAGTAAAAATAGTTAATTATAATTTAGTTTATTAATATGAATATAAACAATATGCAGTCTCACTGACTGCTGAAGCATTACAGTACACAACGAGATACACCTCTAGGTTGTCCATCACAAATAACCGAAGATTATCGTGAAACACTTATTCTGAAGGCGCGAAACTGCGGCAATATGCTTCTTGCCCTTGAGGTGTTGTGTAACTTGAGATAGCTGTTCAGTCTTGATAGCCTTCCCACATAGTTGGCAGAACAGAACGCTCCCATCAGAAGTAAAATTATCTTTAAATTCTGCAACAGACGATAACTTGTAGTTGTTTTCAGCCTAGTTTCATTTATGGAAAAAAATAGGCTTATGAGATCACCTTTTGTCCGTGTGTCTGTCTGTGTGTGCGTGTGTGATGGTGTGTGTGATGGTGTGGACCCCACCCCAAATAACTTCTAAACGGCTGGAGCGATTTAATGGAAACTCGGTTAGTTTATAAGACTATTCCGGACGACCCCGACCATGCCCTTCAAATCTTGTTACGTCTCACCAATCCAACATGGCGGCTGTACGAAATATTTCACCAACATTCAATATCTCCGAAAATATTCCCGATATCACCCTGGAATATTTTACGGTGATAAAGAAAACTAGTAGAAGTTCACCTATGTGACTTTTAAAAACCTGGTAACTACAAAACCAACATGGCGGCCAAGCGAAGTTGCAACTTTGAAATAGACGTTTCTCGCGATTTAACCAACAAACGCAATAAAACTTGGTACAGTATATGTTTATACACATTGTAATGCACCGACATATAACTTCGTTGAATTGTTTACATAACCTGAAGATGGCGGCTGTGCGAAATATTTCACCGCCATTCTATTTCTCTGAAACTATTAGCGGTATCACCCTGAAATTTTGTACGGAGATAAAGGGTACTACTACAATTACATCTATAAGACTTTCAAAAACCGGTCAACTACAAAACGAATATGGGGGCCAAGCGAATTTGAAAATTTTAAATAGACCTTTCTCGCGATTTAATGATCCAAACGCAATCAGATTTGGTACAGGAAATATTTATACACATTGTAATGCACTGGTATCTAATTTAGTTCAATTGTTTACATAACCTCAAGATGGCGGCTGTGCGAATTTTAAAATTAAGTTTTTATTTCTTGTGTCGTAATCATGCGATGGAAGTGAAAGTTTGAATAATGAACCTACCCAATAATTTTCCTTTAATGGCACATGACTCTATGGCCTATACATATAACAATCCAACATGGCGACCATCCGAAATATTTAAATGGATCTCAATATCTACGAATCTATTACAGCAATCATAATTGAATCGACCGGAGCTGAAAAGTATTCAGTCAGTTTTCACTACTTTTCGGGAGACAGATAAAACGTCATTGACAGAACAGAACTTAACAAACACACTATATTAGTCATCTATGTTGTGAAGCAACTATTCAGGTTATATTTGTGTTAGCGGAATATCAATTTTAATTTAATAAACATATAATTTTGGAAACGTGACTTAATGCCTTTCAGCTCCGTGATCAGTTAAGTTCAGCATAAATTCATCCAGAATGAATATTTCACATGATATTTTATTTATGAACGGATTTGTAACATAAGAACCACCTATACCTTGTACAAATGTATTTTACAATAGCACTATAACACGCGGTTATCTTGCAGTGCGGCCAACATTAAGTACGGAATACGGTGCTTAAAGGCAGCTAGTCGTTGACTTAATGCTTTTCTCCTCTCACCGCAATACATGTAGCAGTGGTTTCTGGCTTAAACAGAAGACTGACTAAATTCTTTCTCATGCCATTCCAAGGCCCTTGGGTCAATACTCCACAATACTAAATGCTTAAAAGTTACCATTTTTGACTTAATGCTTTTCAGCACCGACCTATTCAATTGTATTTTATTATTTGGCTCTGGGGAAGGGTTGTTTCCCCTGAGCACCCCCTGTAGTTACGCCACTGCGGGACCTCCGGGATGCCAGCTAACAATGCCATTCGCTGTATCACGAGTAGACCTATTGCTACCCCTTATTATCATCATACTAATATATAACAAGTAGTTCCGTGAAGAACTATACAGCCTATTTTCATATATCCTACTTATGTTAACTGCCACAATCAAAATACAAAATTTCAGTTTAATTGCTGTAACAGATTCGTAGATATTGAGAACCGTCTAAATATTTCAGATGGTCGCCAGGTTGGATTTTTATTTTTGTACTATTACAATAAGATTATTGTGTACGTGTGGTATTCAAACTTCAATCGCATGATTAGACAACAAGAAGTAAAAACGAGATTTTAAAATTACGCACAGCAGCCATCTTGTGATAATGCAAACCATTGAAATAAATTAGATGCCAGTGGATCAACATTTGTATAAGCATTTAACGTGCAACGTTTCACGGCACTCGGATAGTTAATTCGCGAGAAACGTCCATTTAAATATTTATACTTCGCGTCGCCGCCATGTTGGATTTGTGCTCACCAGGTTCCTGAAAGTCCTATAGGTGAACATATGTTCATAGTCTCTATGAACATAAAAAAATTCAGTTTGGTTGCTGTAAAAGATTCATAGATATTGAGAACCGTCTAAATATTTCGGGAGCTCACCATTTAGGAGTGTTATGTGTATAGGCCATAGAGTTATGTACCATTCAAGGACAATTATTGCCTAGGTTCATTATTCGAACTTTCACTTCGATCGCATGATTACGACACAAGAAATTAAAACTTAATTTTAAAATTTCGCACAGTTGCCATCTTGAGGTTATGTAAGCAATTGAATTAAATTAGATGGCAGTGCATTACAATCTGAAAAATCAATTACTGTACCACATTTCACTGCGCTCAGAGAGTTAAATCACGAGAAAAGTCTATTAAAATATTTTAAATTCGCTTGGTCGCCATGTTCGTTTCGTACTTTACAGGTTTATGAAATATACATAGGTATACCTGCATCAGTACCCTTTATCACCGTACAAAATTGCAGGGTGATATCTGTAATAGTTTCGGAGATATAGAATGTCAGTGAAATATTTCGCACAGCCGCCATTTTGAGGTTATGTAAACAATTGAACTAAATTAGACTCCAGTGCATTACAATATGTATAAACATTTGCTGTACCAAGTTTGATTACATTTAGATAGTTAAATCGCGAGAAAAGTCTATTTAAATGTCTCAATTTCGCTTGGCCGCCATGTTGGTTTTGTAGTCACCAGGTTTTTGAAAGTCTCATAGGTGAACTTCTAGTAGTGCCCTTTATCACCGCACACAATTTCAGGGCGATATCGGTAACAGTTTCGGAGATATTGAATGCTAGTGAAATATTTCGCACAGCCGCCATGTTGGATTGGAGAGACGTAACAAAATTTGAAGGGCACGGTCGAGGTCGTCGGGAATAGTGCTATGAACTTCCCGAGTTTCATTGAAATCGCTCCAGCCGTTTCGATTTTATTAGGGGGGGACACACACACGAATCACACACACACGCACACACACACACACACACACACACACACACACACACACACACACACGCACACACACACACGGACAAAAGGTGATCTCATAAGCCTATTTTTTCAAAATTGAAAATAGGCTAAAAATGAGGTGGTGTGTGTCTGTCTGTCTGTGTGTTTCTCAATAACGCAAGAACCACTGGTCCGATTTAAATGAAATTTTGCATCGATGTAGCTGATTTACCATGTTTACATATAGGATACTTTTAATTTCGATATTTTGCACTATTAAAATATGGCGACCATTTTAGTGACGTCACTACACCCTTTGGTTCCAAAATTTCATATTTCCATATCAAATAAAAAGAGAACGCTAAGAAATAGCAAACCTTTGATGGCACGTACGAACTTCAAACTTTAATTTCCTATCCGAAAGGTCCTTATCACATTTCGTGTATCTCCAACGGTTAGCGAGTAAAACCCACATATGTGACGTCACTACACCCTTTGGTTTCAAAATTTCATATTTCCATTTCAAATAAAAAGAGAACGCTAAGAAATAGCAAACGTTTGATGCATACACGAGATTTACCATTTAATTTTCTATCCAAAAGGTCCTTATCACTTTTCGTGTATCTCCAACGGTTAGCGAGTAAAACCTAAATTTGTGCAATAAAACACGGTCAACACCGAGCGGTGCAGTAAATCTCTACATAAGTAAAAATTAAAGTTTGTATGTTTTTTTCGCAATTTGTACGGAAATTTGAGTTATTTACGCGTTTCAGACTGTTTTATTATGGATGCGTGCGAAAATAATTTTTTGGTCTGTCTGTCTGTTTGTTTGTTTGTCTGTGGACAACTTTGTTCCCTTATAACTCAAGAACGGCTGGGTGTATCAACGTAAAATTTGGTACAGATATCCATCAGAGGCACGACACTAATCATTGATGTAACCCTTCTCCTTACCTCTCATAAAAGAGGGCCTACCCCCTTAAAATCTATGCTGAAATAGGAGTAGGACGAGACAAAGATCATTTTCAGCCCCTCAATGTGAGAGATAAAACTCGGGGGCCCTACAGGGTCCCCAAAATCCACATTTTAAGGCCCTAAAACCAACCGTTTGTGAGATATTCCCAGAAAACTAATTTCATTTAATAAACTAATGAACGAATACAAGCCGGTAACCATGGCAACAGATTCTCAGAGGTCCATCTATTGCTGTAAGACGCAATGCAATTCCATTAATTACATTGGTGTGAAAGTTTGCAAACGGCTAGAAGGTTATCACGGAACAAAATTAAGCTGTAAAATTCATCAATACGTATAATGCGCTTAAGGGGGTCAAGGGGTACACTAGAATTTTTTTCACGCGATTTACACCTGCGGGTGTGGTACGGCAGGTCTATTATATTCATATCCCCATATTATATTATTATCATTAGTATTATATTATGGCGTACAACGAGGAGACAAAGACCCTCGGTGCCAGAAACAAAACTTGGGGGCCTCGAAAACTACATTATAAGGCTCTAAAACCAACAGTACCTGAAATATTCCCAGAAAACTAATTTCATTTAATTTAACAAACTAATGAAGGAATGGAAATCGGTAACCATGACAACATTATCTCAAGGGGTGGCATCCAACTTTCCATCTATTTCTGTAAGAAGCAATGTCACTCCATTTATACCTTGCCACGGTGGGTGAGTGGATAGCGTGTCGGTCTACTAACCCCAAGATTGCAGGTTCACTCCTGGCCGTGGTAAGTGATTTTTGAAAGGCGGCAAAAATACGACTCGCATGTCATACGATGTTGGCATGTCAAAGAACCCATTTGAAATCAGTAGGCCGTGTTCATAATGGCAAAATTAATCTCAGGAGTTTCCGCCAACACAAAATTCCTCATTTCTCTACTAGAAAGCGCTATAGTGTTCAAGGAGCTTAGATATCTACCCTCCTTGACTTTCATAGTGATTCAAGGAACAACGAAATTTCGACATGCAAGCTACCCTCAGGGTGTCAAATTACGAAGCTTGCACCCGGCACCCAAGGCCATACGATATTATTATTAGGCTACTCCATTTATTACATTTCTGTGAAAGTTTGCAAATGGCTATAAGGTTATCACAGAACCAACGTAGACTGTTATAATTCGTCAATGCAATTAAGGGGGTCAAGAGGTAACTTAGAATTTTTTCATGCAATTTCACGTGCGACATATAGTACAGAAAGTCTATTATATCTCCAAACAGCAACATTATTTTCAAAAATTCCTGAATTGAATAATAATTTTTTGCGGCTTTTAGGAATGTGGGCCATTTGAGGCTAAAGAACCTGAATTTTCATGCACCACAAGCCTTTTTAATAAATTTATGAAAGAGGTCTTCCTGTGTACGGGGACCTAACACAACGTCGAGGGTCAGTTTTTATGTGACGTGTATTGCGTTTCGTCTACAAGGCTTTCAAATCTATTTCACGTCAGGAAGTACACGTTAGGTGAATTTAGTTTGAGAGCACATTTTAACTAAACTTTTTTTTGTCGGCATACGGGTTCATCGTAAGGATGATTTTGTTTGATGCTGTATGGTAGATATACCCATATTTGGATATCTGGGTGATATGTTGTAGACAATAGAATTGTCTGTCTGTCTTTCTGTGTATATTTATGTACGCCTATAAATCGTGTTCGGATGCTTGGTGCATCGTAAAAGTAGGTATGGTAAACATGAGTCAATACACTAATCATTTATAAAACTCCTCACCGTACTTTTCATACAGTAGAAGGGTGGATATAGGGAAAAACTTCTCAAAATACATGCTAAAATAGGCGAAATATAAAAATTATCCTAGAAGGACGATCAAAGCATATGTTGCGCTTCTCATTGTGAGACACAAAATTCGCGAGTCTATAAGGGGTCTCCGAAAATCACATTTTAAGGCCCTTAAATTAACAGTGTGTGTGATATTCCCAGAAAACTAACTTAGTTCTGATAAACTTATGAAGGAATGACAAACCGCTAACCATTGCAACAGTAGCTCAATTGATAATGTCTGGTGTTAATATATAACACCGTTCGAAGAACGGGTAATTCTGCTAGTATATATTAAAGCTAGCTACCTTCTGTGCTGTAGTCTCGAGGTACGTGGTGATGGTGGTAATTGCTGTGTTGAGGGGCAAAGCCCCTATAAAAAAAAGTGACAGTCAGTCTGAAAGACTAGACTTTGTATCATTTTAAATGCTACAAATGCTGAAAAATGCAAGAAAGGCTGGAGGATTCCCGCTTCGCTCGAAGCCAAAGACTCTTGACATGTTAGAAAATTATCTGCATAATACTTATCTTGTTTCAAATTACTCGCGAAGGGCAAGTGCAAACCAAGGGCAAAGCAAGGTCCAGCGTGGGGGATGCCGCACGCTCACGAGAGCACGCGAGGACTTGCCCCTTCCATCCAGTCTAAAAACACTTATAGTGGGCGATGTATTGAAGATAGATGTATGCTCTCGCGGACTTTTTTGTAGAACTTTTCATGCTGACCAATTCTTACGCTCATAGTAATTTGATATTTTTAACGGTTTGCCCAGCGTAAGCTTACGAAGCGCACGGACGCCAAGTTTGTTTTCGACTTTTTCACTGAAATCGTTACTGCTTGACTTCCTTTGATCATACATAAATTATTTTCTACAGAATCTTTCCTCGAGATATCCTTTACAGAATGGTGAAAACCGCATCAAAATCCATCCAGTGGTTCTCGAGATTACCCGTGACATCCAAGAATCGGGGATTTTTGTCTTATACTAACGAAGTAGAGAATGTCGCGCGGTACACATGCACCAAGCGGTACTATTACGTCACACACCTCAGTGCATCTGTCCGTCCGTCACCGTAACATAACGCCAGACCCCAGCGTAACAACGAAGTCGACAAGATCACTTAAAATGATAACAAAAAATTCTGTATTTCAAAAGAAAGAACGTGAAGGAAATGGCGGGAGCTTGGAACAGCTGAGCTGTGTTGCCAAGTTATTATTGTTGTTGTAGAACAGCTGATTCGAATAATACACAGGGCTACACTTCGGATATTATTTCGGTACTATTATGGGCAATATAGTGTAAATGTCGATCCTGAGTCAACGCCGAGGACATTCAAATAGAGAAATACGGTACATAAATAAATAACACACTGAAGCTATGCTACCTTTGTCACTGTTATTCAATAAATACGAGAAAGAGGCCAAACACTCGACAGCTATACAAATATAATACAAAATACAAACACAAAGTAATCTGATGATGAAATGTCAACGCTCACGATGCAATGATTATCCTTCAAGATGAAAAAACATTCTGGGTGGACGTCATTCACAGTTTACAGCAGTTGAACACAGAACACAGAAACAACACCAAGCTCACTCACTCACTGTATCACGACTCAGTACGGTTAATACAAAATAGCTTTTGAGATTCCACAAACGTATTGTTAAGGTAAAGAAGTAGGCTATTTAGCGCTCAGCACACAAACAAGCTGGGCCGATAACCTAGATGTTAGGCCCCTTAAAACAACAATTATCATCATCAACAAACAAGCTGCTCTGTGGCGACATTATTGCCGTGTTTTTACATTGTCGATTTGTAGGCTATTGCATGACACGCGGTAATTTGAACACTACGGTATGACGGGAAACATTAACTTGTGCTGTACTCGTAAGTTATTATCGACTGCTGCGAACTCGATGCTAAAAGTAAACGAAATGATGGCAATGAAACTAACCCAGACACAGACAGCGGTTAACAAGCGACTGAATCATGAGCAATGCGTTGGCAACGTATGGTGCTAATTGTAAAAATCCAGTCAATTGAAGCCCGCGGCGGCCATTTTACGATTGTTCCCGCCAAATATGCCAGGGATGGCAATGGAAAAAATAGAAGTTAAATAAATATTGTTTCTACTCTCTCAATAAGAAAATTGAAAAACTCTCAGTTACGGCAAGCTAAGCCGGCTGTGACTGGCGCAGATCGCAGGCGTGCGTGCCCGATTCAGCCGGTGGTCGCGCGCACATTCACACTTTGACCAAACATGTTCAATAATGTGTACTTGCATTGCTCATAGGCGATCCTGAAAATGTTCTCCCTCTCTTGTAACACACACCTGTCATCTTCTGATGAAGGAATGTCTGTCAACTCTTTTATTATTTACGGAGCCTGTTTCCTTGAATCGTTTAGCGAGCCTTCTAATTGTACTGGCATTAGGCACAGGTCTTCCTGAAAACTTGATTCGAAATCTTCGTCTCGTTTCAGAACAAGATTATCAGTTTTTCATGTACGAATTAAGGATAAATACACGTTCGCGCAATGTGAATTGGTGTCTAGGCATGGCCAACAATCACAGTAATCACAATACTCACTAAACGTGCAACACTAACGTGTAAGCTTTTCAGATACACGTCCTTATGAATGACAAAACTAACGACATGAGTCAGCGGAGCGCGCCCACCACCGGCTGGACCGCGTAAGCGCGCCCGCGATCTGCGCCAGTCACAGTCGGCTTAGATTGTCGTGTTTATGGGGACGCACATAGATAATGACCCTGTACTATGCGATAAAGGAGGATACATTTTTACGGTCTTTAATAGATTAACCCAACAAAACTTTCCTTTCTTCTGTAACCGCAAAACAAAACCCAAATGGTTGAAAGACACTGAAAAAGACCACGTAGAACAAAAAATTACAGAAAATTTACTACTTAATCGAAGAGCAAAAATAATTACTAAATACGAAAATACCCAAGGTTCCAAGATATATCTACACTAAAATCCCAACCCTTCATCTCGGAAGAGTGGCTTCGGTGGCGTAGTTGGTAGCATGCTGAGCTTCTATGCCCGATGTCGCGGGTTCAAACCCGGCCGAAGTCGTCGAATTTTTTAAGAGCGTTAAAAATCCCTCAATATGCCTTCCTTCGGAGGGGAAGTAAAGCCGGCGGTCCCATGTTATAGATTTATGGCATGATAAAGAAACTTCCACTAATTACACTTGTGTGAACCTAAGTTATAGGTTAGATTTGACTAACCCTCTTAGGTTCAAACGTTCGTCGCGAGGAACCGACTGCTGTGGCATCTAGTAACCAAGTTCAGAACTAGTTGGTCGTCCACGGTTGCGTTTGGTAGCAAAAATTGGAACTACTTGAAAATTGAACGTCTGCAGTCCTTACTTGAATTTAAAAAAAATAACACACGCTAATACAGCCATCAGAATTAACACCGGTTATCAGACAGACTCTACACACACCCAAAGTACACGGGGCTACATGACCGCGTTGTCGCAGCCCCTAAACTGAGGAATCAACCAATCAATGTCTTGGGAGATCACGGCCGATTCCTACCCAATTCCTACCTCAATTACAACTACACACTCTAGTACAGACATCAGCCGGCCACATGGTGTTGGGGTAGTGCGCCTGCCTCTCATCCCGAGGCTCCGGGTTCGATTCCCAGCCCCGTCAGGGATTTTTGAAACTGACGTGAGGACTAGAACGGGGTGCACTCAGCCTCGTGAGGACAATTGAGTAGCTGGCTGACGGTGAGGCAGCGCCCCGATCACGAAAACCAAGATTAACGTCCTAGGGGACCCGATGCGCTGATCAAGTGTCACCCCAATATCTGCAGGCCAAATGGCTGGGGAGCGGTCGCTTGGTAGGCATAGGCCCTTCACGGGCTGTAGTGCTATGGGTTATTTTAGTACAGACATCACAGTGACACAGGTTATCAAACAAATTCTGCACACACCCAAGTGCACGAGGCTACCACGACGTCGAAACCCATAAAACAATCAACAGTAACAACGAACCCGGATCTCAGGGGCGACAGCCACGAACGCAAGCCGCTACACCACGAGGTGGTCTTCAAGGGGTTTAAATTCCCTCTCCTAAGAGCAGTTGACCTCGCTGTTCCGCCCCTTAAGGCAGCAATAACTTACTTCCTCCCCTCATCAATAGATGATGATGATAATTGTTGTTTTAAGGGGCCTATCATCTAGGTTATCGGCCCCTGATGGTGTGGGTGATTGTGAAGATGAAAATGAAATGTAAACTATAACTAAAACTAACTACTAACTTATATACTAGAAGATGAAATGGAAAACAAAGGAAAATAAGGCAAATAAAGGACAGGAGGAAAAGGAATGCCCTCAACCCTCGAAGAATGCGGATTGAGGGACTTGGATGGAAGGTGAGCCATAAAAGGCAGATAGGAAAGTGAAAGAGGAGAGGGTCCACCCCAGAGGTAATGGATAAAAGGGGGAAAACCGGACCCAACTCAGGAATCCCTCAGGGTCGCCAACTCCCGAACTCACCAGCCGTGAGCCCCTGAGGCTGTAGCATTATCCAGGGTGCAGCAGAAGTGGTGGGGCTACATACAGCCTGTCTCCTTGAGGGCCTTGAGCAGAAGGCAGGAGATAACATGAAATGAAAAAGAAGGCTGACCCCTCGCTGAAGGAGGGTATCAGAAAAGATGAGACAAGGGCCAAGGCGGGAAAGGAAGAGACTCCCTAGGCCTCGGATACCCTAATACCGTCGGGGTCGGAAGAGAACAAGAGTTGACCAATTGAGGTCGACAGGAAAGAAGACGGAGAGGAGTCTGGCACAAGTAAGTGGAAGCAATGCCGGACTCAGCTGGGGCCCCGTGGACGCCAACCCACGTCCCACTAGATGTGAGCCCCTGGGGGGTCATCAATAGTGTTTCACATTTAATGACAAGCGGAAATGTAACGCTCTCTGCGCAGGCGTAACGCTAAGCTAAGTTACCAAATTGGTAGGCTAGCAAACCCACTACAGCATTTATGTAGTGTTAATCGCCCGTGAAATGTCACGAGCGTGGGATACCTTATCGATGCAGTTGTTTGTTGACGTAGCACAGTGCCTCAATAATAACCCAATATCTTGAACACAATTGTGACTGATGTGTGATAAGGCGTTTTAAGGCCTAGGCTATCCATAATGTAGAATCTTGGGCTTATGCCGTGTTTTAATTAATCAAACTCGACGCGTTTCGAAAGAAACCATGTCTTTCTTCATCAGGAATAAACAAAAATACGACTAAATTGTTGCTAAGAGAAAGCAACAAAGAAACTAAAAAAGGTGCCCTAAGATGGACGCCATTTTAGCCCCATGTTAGCAGCAGTGTATAACTTTCTGAGGGTTCTGATAATAGGTAGCCAGGACTCACTGAGATTGTAGCCATCGTCCATCTTAGGGCACCTTTTTAGCCTATTTTCATTTTATGAAAAAAAATAGGCTTATGAGATCACCTTTTGTCCGTGAGTGTGTGTGTGAGAGAGAGAGATGGTGTGTGTGCGTCTCCCCCTAATAACTTCTAAACGGCTGGAGCGATTTCAATGAAACTCGGTAAGATCATAGCACCATTCTGGCCGACCCCGACCGTGCTCTTCAAATTTTATTGTGTCTCACCAATCCAATATGGCGGCTGTGCGAAATATTTCACCAGCATTCAGTATCTCCGAAACTATTACCGATATCACCCTGAAATTGTGTACGGTGATAAAGGGTACTACTAGAAGTTCACCTATGAGACTTTCAAAAACCTGGTAACAACAAAACCAAGCGAAGTTGAGACTTTTAAATAGACTTTTCTCGCGATTTAACCATCCAAACGTAATGAACCTTGGTACAGCAAATGTTTATACACACTGCAATGCAATGGCATCTAATTAAGTTCAAAAGTATGCCCGCAAACCGATATACCAGACCATCAGATATAAGCCATATATTCCTGAAAAACACCTCTGCATCTCTCAGCATCCCCTTGTCCATAATAATCAACTGGTGCATGACTTCCGGCACTTTTCCTGACTCATGGAAAAGAGCTGATGTCACACCTGTCTTTAAATCGGGCAGCAAGCACGAAATTTCCTCGTACAGACCTATATCTATCGTCCCTATACTCTCCTCAGTCTTCGAAAGAATAATACATTGCCGTCTCCTCACTTTCACCAAACCATACCTCTCAGAAGAACAACATGGCTTCGTCCCTGGAAAATAATGTATAACAAATCTGACTGTTCTGAACCATCACATAATTTCTGCAATAGATCAAAATCTCAGCTAGATGTAATCTACGTTGACCTGGCCAAAGCATTTGATTCCGTGAACCATTTCCTTCTCCACAAGCTTGCTTCACGATACAACATACATGGATCCTTCCTATCCCTAATACAAAGCTTCCTGTCCAATAGGCAACAACGGGTAGTGCTTCCAGGGTCTGTATCGTCCTGGCTCCCAGTCTTATCAGGAGTAACTCAGGGCAGTATCCTGGGATCCCTTCTCTTCGTGCTGTATATGGACGATATAAACACATGCGTGCAAAATTCTCCGTGTTCCCTTCTTCTGTACGCTGATGATCTCAAGATTTTCAGAAGAATTTCCAGTTCTGACGACCACGCTGAGCTCCAGGAAGCAGTGAATACATGTACTGATTGGTTCAACAAAAGGAAGTTATCTCCAAATCCCAAAAAGTGCTTCAATGTGTCTTTCTCACTACTGAAATCTGATAATCAAGCGGAATATAAAATATGTGGAAATAATTTGGATACGGTTTCTCAGGTAAGAGATTTAGGTATTATTCACAAAGATAAACTGACATTCTCTCCCCACATTGACCATATCAAATCTCGCGCAATGCGCAGTCTCGGCATTCTATACAGATTCACAGAAATTAAAGACCTCACTGCACTTAAATTATACTTCACCACATATGTTCTCCCTATCCTAGATTTCTCTTCTGCAATTTGGTCTACTTCGGCTATAACCAATATTTCTAAATTGAACAGTGTATTTAATTTCTTCATATCAATAGTCAAAGCTCGCAATCCTTCGCTAAGGCAGTTTGCCAAATCCGAAATTCTAAATCAGCTCAATGTACTCGACCTGAGAAGCCGCTTACAATTTACTGACCTGTGTTTCCTACATAAAGTTATGAATGGTTACACAAAATGTAACATGCTCTTAAGCTACTTCCCACTCCATGTTCCCTCCCGTTCAACACGTCAGAACCATTTACACCATATACCCCGCCCACGTCTTGAAGTACAGAAGCGCTCTATATTCCACCGTCTACCTTCCCTTAGCAACTCCCTTCCAAATATTGACATATTCTCTCCCTATAGAACATTCAAACATAACATTAGAAGATCCCCTTCATCCTCAATCCCTACCCCCTCACCCTCCTAAACACTCACTATCCCAATCATTCCCTGCGTCTTTCCCGAGATTTGTCCCTTGATGCCATCACTGCCAATTGTTACCTGTTATTGTTGTTGTTGTTGTTGTTGTTGTTTTTGTTAATATTATTTCAAATTGTTAAAATATTAGCGAAAAATCACCTGTCATGGTTGTATCTAATAATTATTAAATAAATAAATAAATAAAATAAACAATTGTTTACATAACCTCAAAAAGGCGGCTTTGCGAAATATTTCACCGGCATTCTATATCTCCTAAACTATTACAGATATCAGCCTGAAATTTTGTACGGTGATAAAGGGCACTGCTACAGGTTTATCTGTGTAACTTTCATAAACCTGTAAAGTACAAAAAGAACATGGCGGCCAAGCGAATTTGAAACATTTTAATATACTTTTCTCGGGATTTAACTCTCTGAGCGCAGTGAAATGTGGTACAGTAAATGATTATACATATTGTAATGCACTGGCATCTAATTCAGTTCAATTGTTTACATAACCTCAAATTGGCAGCTGTGCGAATTTTTAGCCTACTTTTCACATTTTGCAAAAATGAGGAAAAAGTAGACTTATGAGATCGGGCAAATGTGTGTGTGTCTGTCTGTCTGTCCTTCTGTCTGTCTGTCTGTCTGTCTGGTTGTGTGTGTGTGTGTGTGTGTGTGTGTGTGTGTGTGTGTGTGTGTGTGTCCTATCAACTCCTAAATGGCTGCTGCAATCGAAACAAAATTTGGTAGGAGTAAAGATCTATACCTGAATATCTCACGGCCATATTTGAAAATGATGTCAGTGCTACCAACTGCTGAAAAATCGCAATTGAAATTTGAGCTCCATGTTGGATATCTTGGAAGGTATAAATGGAAGCTATTTCAAAATTGGCACACGTATAGATAATAATATTGCAGTTTAATTTACAGGAGGCCATAAATGGCAGTGTTGCCAAAATGATTATAAGCCTGCTGATAGGTCCAATGTTTAAATGCATATAACATCTACACTATCAATTGGATTTCAACCAAATTTCGTATGTGGTATGTGTACATAAACAGATATGACTGAGCGTATTCTTAAGAGCCATCAGGGCTGCCAACTGTTAATAAATGCTCTCAATTTTTATTAATCCAAATACCCATATATCAGAAAGTATACAAGCCGACAGCCTTAAACTATGCACACGTATAGTACCTGACATTCTATATTAATATGGAGTAACTTATATACGTCAGTGCTACCAACATGATTCTAAGCTGCTGATAGGTCCAATTTTAAAATGCATGTAACTTCTATACTAACTAATGGATTTCATTCAAAATTGACACAACAATAGAACATATTATTTCAGATTATTTCTGACCAATACATATATGTCATTGTTGCCAACATGATTTTACGCGCGCTGTTAGATCCAATGTTTAACGGCATTTAACTCCATGCTATTCATTGGACTTCAACCAAATTTTGTGTTCTGTACCTTAAGAGATGGAACTAAGAATATATTCAGTCACCAGGGCTGCCAACTGTAGTTCTCTATTAGGCTACATTATGCCAGGTATACAGTATTTCGAACTTATTAGAAATTTCGATATTACTAATTTAATTTCGTCATTATTCTAGATAGATCCATATAGATTAATCATTGGCATGCATCTTAAATTTCAAGAAAAGTAGGCTCTTTAGTTCGTCACGGAACTTCTTGTTAAAATTAAGTTTCTATTTCTTGTGTCGTAATCATGCGATCGAAGTGAAAGTTTGAATAATGAATCCACGCAATACTTTTCCTTTAATGGTACATAACTCTAAGGCCTATACATATCACAATCCAAAATGGCGAGCATCCGAAATATTTTGACGGTTCTTAATATCTACGAATCTTTTACAGCAATCAAACTGATTTTTTATGTTCATAGAGGCAATGAACATAAGTTCACCTATAGGACTTTCAGTAGCCTGGTGAGCAGAAATCCAACACGGCGGCGACGCGAAGTATACATATTTAAATGAACGTTTCTCGCGATTTAACCATCCGAGTGCAGTGAAACATTGCACGTTAAATACTTTTACAAATGTTAATCCACTGGCATCTAATTTATTTCAATTGTTTTCATAACCACAAGATGACAGCTGTGCGAAATTTTAAAATCTCGTTTATACTTCTTGTGTTCTAATCATGCGATTGAAGTTGGAATACCACACGTACACAATAATATTCATGTAATAGCCCATAAATAAAAATCCAACCTGCGAACGATCTGAAATATTTAGACGGTTCTCAATATTTACGAATCTATCACAACCTTCAAACTGAAATTTTGTATGTTAATAGAGGCAATAAACATGAGTAGGATATATGAAAATAGCCTGTATAGTTCTTCACGGAACTACTTGTTTAATTTTTTTGTTGCTTTCTCTTAGCAACAATTTAGTCGTATTTCCGTTTATTCCTGATAAAGAAAAACATGTTTTTTTTTTTCGAAACGCGTCGAGTTTGATTAATTAAAACACGGCATAAGCCCAAAATTCTACATTATGGATAGTATCACGGGCCGTGGAAGTCTAAATGATGGTATTAAGACCTATTCTCAACATAGACTACACCATTGACCCTGGCTGGAAGAGCAACCATGACACAGGTACACACCTTTTGCCAGTAAGATAAGCTTATTTTCATTTTGAGGTATTGTCGTGACGTCATTCAGCCCCATGTATTTGTATAATATAGACAGAGAGAGAGAAAGAAAAAAAAAGTATTACAACCTGTGGTAAAGTTATTGTTGTTTTAAGGAGAGGAATAGCGAGGTCCACTGCCCCTAAAACCTGTATTTTATATGAGTTGTTGTTGTTGCTTGAGTCTTCAGTCTTTCGACTGGTTTGATGCAGTGGTCCATTCTTTTGTCCTGAGCTATTCGTTTCATCTCTAGATAGCTACCACGCCTTACAACCGAGGCAATCTGTTTTACATATTCTAATCTTGGTCTACCCCTACAGTTCTTGTCCTCAACCCTTCCTTCCATAACTAAGCTTGCTATTCCTGGGTGTCTTAGTACGTGACCTACCAACCTATCTCTTCTCTTCATTAGCAGTCACCTGAAACATCTCTCCTCACCCAATCATCTTAATACCTCTTCATTTGTTACTCTATCTACGCATCTGTTCATCATTCTCCTGTAACACCACATTTCAAAACGCTTCTAATCTCCTCTTTTCTGCTGCCCCAACAGTCCAAGTTCCACTTCCATTGAGCGTCACGCTCCATACAAAGGCTTTCAAAAACCTATATTTCATGTCAACGGATTCATTTTCTGTAGAAATGCTTTCCTTGCCTGAACCAACCTACTTTATATAGTCTATCCTCTTTGCTTCGTCCTTAACTGGTTATGTTGGTTCCTAAGTTGCAGAAGTCTCCAACTTCCTTTAGCTTTTCACCTGCCAATTTGAGGGTTGCTAAAGGGTGTCAAAAGTAGACTATTTATGTTAATAATAATAATATCGTATGGCCTCGGGTGCTGGGTGCAAGCTTTGTTATTTGATACCCAAAGGGTAGCTTGTATGTCGAATTTCGTTGTTCCTTGAAGCACTATGAAAGTCAAGGAGGTTAGATATCAAAGCTCCTTGAACACTATAGCGCCGTCTAGTAGAGAAATGAGAAGCTTTGAGTTGGCGGAAACTCCCGAGATTAATTTTGCCATTATGAACACGGCCTACTGAATTCAAATGGGTTATTTGACATGCCAACATCGTATGACATGGTGGCGTAATTTTTGCTGCCTTTTAAAAATCACTTACCATGGCCAGGAGCGAACCTGCAAGCTTGGGGTTAGTAGACCGACACGTTGATTACTCACCCACCGTGGCAAGCACTATTTATGTGATAATCGGGCTACAGTGAGAGTTAATGGTAGAACAAGTTCTGGGTTTAAATTTGTTACAGGAGTGAAGCAAGGCTGAAATCATTCACCGTTACTGCGTATCTACCATTTACTAATAATAATAATAATATCGTATGGCCTCGGGGCCTGGTGCAAGCTTTGTTAATTGACACCCAGAGGGTAGCTTGCATGTCGAATTTCGTCGTTCCTTTGAACGCTATGAAAGTCAAGGAGGTTAGATATCTAAACTCCTTGACACTACAGCGCTATCAAGTAGAGAATGGAGGAACTTTGTGTTGGCGGAAAATCCCGAGATTAATTTTGCCATTGAACACGGCCTACTGAATTCAAATGGGTTCTTTAACATGCCAACAACGTATGACATGAGTATCGTGATTTTTGTCGCCATCAAAAATCACTTACCATTTACTGAAGGATATACATGGAATGCAGCCGAAAGAAATCAGAAAGCCCTCTTGACATCAAATTGGCAGGTGAAAACTAAAGGAAATAGGAGACTTCTGCTACTTAGGAAGCAAAATAACCAGTGATGGACGAAGCAAAGAAAATCATTTCTACAGAAAATAAATCTGTTGTTATCAAATATAGATTTTTGTAAGTCTTTGTCTGGAGCGTGGTGCTCTATGGAAGTGAATCTTGGACTATTGGCGCAGCAGAAAAGTGGATAATAGAGCGTTTGCAATGTGGTATTACAGGAGAATGATGAATATCAGATGGGTGGATAGGGTAACAAATGAAGAGGTATTAAGGCGATTGGGAGAGGAGAGATGTTTCTGGCGACTGCTAATGAAGAGAAGAGATAGGTTGGTAGGACACTTACTAAGACGCCCAGGAATATCAAAGTTAGTTATGGAAGCAAGGGTCGAGGACAATAACTGTAGAGGTAGACCAAGGTTAGAATATGTTAAACAGATTGCTTGGAATGTAACGTGTGGTAGCTATGTAGAGATGAAACGATTAGCTCAGGACAGGGAGCCATGGAGTGCTGCATCAAACCAGTCAAAAGCCTGATGACTTAAACAACAACAACAACAACAACAATACATTTAGAAATGATCGATCTATGATGCTGTCTTTGACAACAGAAGAACGGCGAAGTATTATGTCAGTGTAAGCTTGTGTAGAAATTAATAACTCGGAGCATAATGCCCATTGTTCGTGACTTTTGTGAACTAAACAATGTTGATCAATGAAAACGACTGGCGGTAAAAGCTTGTTAACGAAACAGACCACTATAATTGACAGATTCCAATAAAATTCTTACATAGGATTGGTCCAATTCTAAATAGTGATTGGTTGGCTCCTTAGTTTAGGGGCTGAGACAACATGGCCATGCAGCACTGTGTAATTTGGGTGTGTGTAGAATCTGACAGATAACCGGTGTTAATTTTATTGTGATGGCTGTATTAGTGTATGTTATCTGTTTTAATTCAAGTAAGGACTGCAGGCGATAATTTTAAGTAGTTCCTACTTTTGTAACCAAATGCTACCGTCCACGACACCTAGCTGCAAACATGGCTATTAGATGCCATCGGAACCCGCACCTGGCGATAAACGTTGGAACTTAAGAGCATTAATCAAATCTAACCTACAAATTTTGCTGCACACAATTGAAGTTAGTGGAAGGTTGTTTTACGTGCCATAAATATATGACTTCAGGCTATACTTCCCCACCGTATGAAGGCTTACTGAAGGATTTTAACGCCCTTAAAAATCCGACGGTTTTGGTAGTGTGTGGCAAACTTTGTAGATTATATTTGGCTGGTTAGAAACGCTCTTTCAAGTTCCAGTGTTCACCACTGCTGTCGACCAAAATATTATGTGCACTCGAGTTTGAAGGTTGTTTGTGAAGTAACCAATATACCTACATAAAATCAAATAACATCATCATTTTCGTCGTTCTATTTTATGTTAGTTCATGTAGGTTTGGAATGTTTAATTTATATTTTAATATGTTTTATCGCAGTTGAAACACAAAAAGTGCCCGTTTTTAAGCGTGTTTCAACCATGCGTCACATTTATGAATTATTATCTCACAAACCCGTCATCAGATCGAATCCAAATTTTAACACAATATACATTGGAATGTTGTATAACTGTTTTATTACTTTCAAAATTTTGTGTGTTCAAGAACGAAAGTTGTTATCATTTTTGTAAGATAACTTCTTCTCGGCTCGGGGTCGTTGGAAAATGTAGTTCTTGGTTGCGTTGTAATCCTTATACATCAAAAAGTTATGCTGTATGACTGAGAAATACGTAAATTAATTCACTTATTTTATACCGGTTTTTATTTGTACGGGGAATTAAGACATGGTTCACCAGCTAGCCGCTCCGGGAAATGCTGTACAGCGTTGCTCATATGGAGCCAATCACTTCCGAGCGAGGCCCGCCATGACGCGTAATGGAGCCCATCTTGGCAACGCTGTACAGCTTTCACCGGAGCGGCTAACTGGTGAACCATGTCTTAATTCCCCGTACAAATACAAACCGATATAAAATAAGTGAATTAATGTACGTATTTCACAATCATACAACATACCGTTTAGATGTATAAGGATTACAACGCGACCAAGAACTACATTTTCAAACCACTCCGAGCTGAGAAAAAGTTACCTTACAAAAATGATAACTTTGTTTCTTGGACATACAAAATTTTAAAATTAATAAACCAGTTATACAACATTCCAATATATATTGTGTTAAAATTTGGATTCGATCTGATGACGGGTTTGTGAGATAATAATTCTTAAATGTGACGCATGGTTGAAACACGCTTAAAAACGGGCACTTTTTGTGTTCCAACTGCCATAAAAATATTAAAATATTAATTAAAAATTCCAAGCCTACATGAACTAACGTAAAATAGAACGACGAAAATGATGATGTTATTGGATTTTACGGTATGTAGGCCTATTGGTTACTTCACAAACAAACTTCAAACTCGAGTGCACATAATATTTTGGTCGACAGTAGGTGTTAGTGACAGTAGGATCTGAAAGCCAAAGAACTATTTGAAATTGCACTTGCTGGGAGCCCTCGGGGGTTAAATCAGCTACGGCCATTCGGCTGCAATTCATATATAACTAGCAACCCGCCCCGGCTTCGCCCGGGCACAGTTATGAATGCATTATGTGATAAGCGCTTTTCTTTTATGTCAATGAACCACGACCTATATTCGTTTTACGTCTCGGCACGATTGGTTAAAACCACTGACTGGACTATGAATTATATTATCATGGAGATGCATGTGCAACGAATTCTTGTCAGACGTAATTTAAGAATGGCGAGGTGGATGAAACACAAATCCCCCTTCCGTCAAATTTTAACTTGACGGTGTATTTTGCGGAACCGAAAGTTCACAGGGGAAATGAAGAAATGCCGTGTTGCATTTCCATGGAAACTCCAACCACAACTACTCTTCTCTGAAGTCTTAACTCAACACGACTCGACAGTTTGCTGCTGGCTGTATCTGGGGTAATAGACTCGCCCGCTAGCTAGGCTGTAACTGGTGTGATAGGCTCGCCCCTAGCTGGCTTGTAAACTGTCGCCTCGGTATTTGAATTGAGATTGTTGGAAGAAATGAAAACGTAAAAACACTCATAGTGGGCGATGAATTGAAGATAAGAGATATGCTCTCGCGGACTGTTTCGTAGAACTTTTCATGCTGAACAATTCCTACACTCATAGTATGTTGATATTTGTAACGGTTTGTCCAGCGTAAGCTTTAAAGGCGCATGGAAGCCATTTTTTAATTGACTTTTCACTGAAATCGTAACTGTTTGGCTTTCTATGAACATAAATAAATTATATTCTACAGAAAACTTCCTCGAGAAATCCTTAACAGAATGATGAAACCCTCATCAAAGTTAATCCAGTGTTTCTCGAGATTACCCCTGACATCCAAAAATCGGGTACTTTGTTTTATAAAGAGGAGAGACAATAAACTGGTCAAGAAAGGTTTTGAATATTGCAAGATTATGTTTTTATGGACAAAATATAATATACGTGCTTTATCCGATAACAGTTTTATTTATTTATGTATTGTATGGCATTACACATGAAACACCGAAGCGTGAGGCATGGAGGAAATGCCAGCCTAAGCTGAACACCAGGCTTTCTCCAAGGCTCACAACCTTGGTAGTAATATTGTCGGTGTAAAACATCACTGGCCCCAATTTACAGTTTTTTAAGCTGTTTAAAAGCATGGAGGAAAGTTCAGCAAATGCTACTACCCCAGGTGGTAATCAATCCACCTCGAGACAGGTGCGCAAGCCTTCGAATTCTGGGGAGCCTGCACCAACATGTTTGGAGGTATCGGAGACTCCCACAATCAAGATCAGATACAAACAAAGGAACTTCTTTGCACCTTCAACGTTAACTCCCTACTGAAGGTTGGTAAGCTAAAGCAACTGACAGACACAATGTCACATCATGAAATCCAAATAGCGGCAATTCAGTAAACAAGGCTTACTGACGAACAAGCGTTTGAATCCCAAGGTTACAGGATCTTCAAGGGGAAAACTGGCAAACGCGTGATAAAATCTGTTCCACAACTTAGGACGGGTTTTATTGTCAGCAGGAAGGTACTGGAATCCATTATAGACTTCAGCTCTCCCAACAGCAGAGTATCAATGCTTAGCTTCCGATGCACAAACAACGTCTACACGATCGTAAACGTGCATGAGCCAATAAATCAGGCAAATAAAAGAGATCCGGAAGGAACTGATATATTCTGGGAAAACCTTGAAGATATCCTTTCAAAAATTCCCGAAAAACACACGATCATCCTGCTTGGAGACTTCAATGCTCAGCTTGGCAAAGAAAGAAAATCCCAAAGAATTGTTGGAAATTACCCAGCTCACCGAAGAACAAATCGGAATGGAGAAAGACTAATTGAGCTGTGTAAGGCATTTAACCTTGTCCTAAAGTCAACAGCATTTAAACATCTGTCAAGGATAGGTTATGTGTATTCCCAAATGGGAATATGATGTTATTTCCGTTTGATCAGATAAATTATCAATTGATATGATAAAATTGGTCCGGTCAGATGAAACATAGATAGAGTAACAAATGAAATGGCCGACCCCGACCGTGCCCTTCAATTTTATTGTGTCGCACCAATCCAACATGGCGGTTGTGAGAAATATTTCACCAGCATTCAGTATCTCCGAAACTATTACAGATATCACCCTGAAATTTTGTACGGTGATAAAAGGCACTACTAGACGTTCACCTATGAGACTTTCAAAAACCTTGTAACTACAAAACTAACATGGCTGCCAAGCGAAGTTGAGACTTTTAAATAGACTTTCATCGCGATTTAAACACCCAAACGTAATGAAACTTGGTACAGCAAATGTTTATACATATTGTAATGCACTGGCGTCTAATTTAGTTCAATTGTTTACATAACCTCAAAATGGCGGCTGTGCGAAATATTTCACTGGCATTCTATATCTCCGAAACTATTACAGATATCACCGTGAAATTTTGTATGGTGATAAAGGACACTGCTACAAGTACTGCTATGTAACTTTCAAACACCGGTCAAGTACAAAACGAACATGGCGGCCAAGCAAAGTTGAAACATTTTAATAGACTTTTCTCGTTATTTAACCATCTGAGCGCAGTGAAATGTGGTACAGTAAATGATTATACATATTGTAATGCACTGGCATCTAATTTAGTTCAATTGTTTACATAACCTCAAGATGGAGGCTGTGCGAAATTTTAAAATTAAGTTTGTATTTCTTTTGTCGTAATCATGCGATCGAAGTGAAAGTTTGAATAATGAAGCTACGCAATAATTTTCATTAATGGTACATAACTCTATGGCCTATACATACAACAATCCAAAATGGCGAGCAACAGAAATATTTTGACGGTTCTCAATATCTACGTACCTTTTACAGCAATCAAACTGATATTTTTTATGTTCATAGAGGCTATGAACATACCAAGTTCACCTATAGGACTTTCAGTACCCTGGTGAGCACAACCCCAACATGGCGGCGACGCGCGAAGTATAGACATTTAAATGTACGTTTCCCGCGATTTAACCATCCGAGTGCAGTGAATCTTTGCACGTTAAATGCTTATACAAATGTTAATCCACTGGCATCTAATTTATTTCAATTGCTTTCATAACCACAAGATCTCGTTTTTACTTCTTGTGTCCTAATCATACGATTGAAGTTTGAATACCACACGTACACAATAATCTTCATGTAATAGTACATAAATAAAAATCCAACCTGGCGTCCATCAGAAATATTTAAAAGGTTCTCAATATCTTCGAATCTATCACAACAATCAATCTGAAATTTTCTATGTTGATAGAGGCAATTAACATGCGTAGGATATATGAAAATAGGCTGTATAGTTCTTCATGGAACTATTTGTTAGGAATTTAGGTAAATGGATTTTGTGTTTAGTCAGTGTTTTAATATACAGTACTGTATCTCACTTATTAGCCTACTTTTCACATATTGCAAAAATGAGGAAAAAGTAGACTTATGAGATCAATCCGGGAAAATGTGTGTCTGTCTGTCCTTCTGTATGTCTGCCCCCCCCCCCTATCAACTCCTAAACGGCTGCAGCAATCAAAACGAAATTTTTTATGAGTAAAGATCTATACCTGAATATCTCAAGCCCATTTTGAAAATGATGTCAATGCTACCAAATGCTGAAAAACTGCAATTGCAATTTGAGCTCCATATTGGATATCATGGAAGGTATGCACGGGAGCTATTCCAAAATTGGCACACATATAGATAATAATATTTCATTTCAATTTCCTGGAGGCCATACATGGCAGTGCTACCAAAATGATACTAAGCCTGCTGATAGGTTCAATTTTCAAATGCATATAACTTCTACACTATCAATTCGATTTCAACCAAATTTCGTATGTGCAATGTGTACATATACATATATGACTGAGCGTATTCTTAAGAGCCATCAGGGCTGCCAACTGTCAATAAAGGCTATATCTATGTTTTTTCTTTATCCAAATACCAATATATCATAAAGTACGCAAGCCAACAGTTTTAAATTATGCACACGTATAGTACCTGACATTCTAGATTAATTTGAAATAACTAATATACGTCAGTGCTACCAACATGATTCTAAGCCTGCTGATAGGATCAATTTCTAAATGCATGTAACTTCTATACTATCAATTGGATTTCGACCAAATTACGTATGTGCTTTGTGTAACATAACAGATATGACTATTCGTATCCTTAGGAGCAACCAGGGCTGCCAACTGTTAATAAATGCTGTCTGTATTTTCTTACCCTAATATCAATATATCAGATAGTATGTAAAACAACAGTTCTAAACTTTTCACACGTATAGTACATGGCATTCTAGATTAATTTGGTGTAACTAATATACCTCAGTGCTGCCAACTTGATTCTAAGCCTGCTGATAGGACCAATTTTAAAATACATGTAACTTCTACACTATCAAATGGATTTCATGCAAAGTTGGCACAACAAAAGATCAAAATATCTCAGATTATTTCTGACCAACACATACATGACATTGTTGCCAAAATGATTTTAAGCGCGCTGATAGATCCAATGTCTAACTGCATGTGACGTCCATGCTATCCATTGGACTTCAACCAAATTGTGTATTCTGTTCATTAAGAGATGGAACTAAGAATATATTCAGTCACCAGGGCTACCAACTGTAGTGCTCTATTAGGCTACATTACTCCATGTATATTTCGAAATAACTAGAAATTTCTATATTACCAACTTAATTTCGTCATTATACTGGATAGGTCCATATAGATTATTCATTGGCATGAATCTTAAATTTTAAGAAAAGTAGGCTCTTAAGTTCGTCACGGAACTTTTTGTTTCCTATTTACGTTTGTGTTCGGAAGCCGTGTTGTGATTTTTAGTCGAATTTTATTCATGCGATGCGACGTGTCGTTGGGGAGATTTTGATATTTATGTGCCATTCTTGTGCTATATTGTTTTTATTCTCTGATAGTTTACGGCCTTTACCAAATTATTATCATTATTATTCAAAATTAAACGATAAATCAATCATAGCATTCATGATTGAGACGTTGCTAAGTGCACTCTTTACAACTACAATTTTTGCGTATAGGTATCATTTTGCCTCATCAAGTTTTCAGTCATGGCCAGCAGTATTTTGCAATGTCGAGAGTGCAATCTTTTGACGCCCTTATAGTTTCAATAGAGTCAGAAAATAATCGTACAACGAATGTACAGTAGGTCTTTATAAGGACATTCTTCAGTAAATATTTTCACATTGGCCGTCACGTTTTGACGGGTTTCAACTAGTAAACACTAAGCTTCCAGTTATGTAGGATTCAACAAACACACGATAGTGCTGACCAAGCTTGCGTCTCGGCGGGGTTTACCTCTTGTTAGTGAATTTGACGATGAAACTCAAGGTTAATGACAATAAACAAGGCCCAGGGTCAATAAATACAAGCCACCGCAAGAAGGAAGGATCTTTCGCCTACCGTCCTGCTGTCGGACGCCATCACGCCGAAATGCATATCTGGTGAGTGTATCTCTGGGGTTATCCTTAGAACAAATTCTTCAAACTCCACACCTCTATTGACTTGTAATCATCACATTTCATTTCATCCCACTTTTATTACATTGATGTTACCAGGAGTTCCCTAGCGACACATCAAATTAACATTGTAGAAGTAAACCACCTCTACACATTTAAATCGCGCTAAAAATCCCTCAGTATGCCTTCCTTCGGAGGGGAAGTAAAGCCGGCGCGGCGGTCCCATGTCATAGATTTATGGCATGTTATAGAACCTTCCACTAATTACACCTGTGTGAAGCTAAATTGTATAGGTTAAGAATGTAAACAACGCTCTTAGGTTCCTACGTTCGTTTCCAAGAGCCGACTGCGGTGGCGTCTGGTAGGTAAGTTCTGAACTAGTAGTCGTTGACGGTGGCGTTTGGCGGCAAAAGTAGGAACTATTTGAAAAATTAAAAAGTCTGCAGTCCTTACTTGAATTAAAACAAGTAGTTCCGTGAAGAACTATACAGCCTATTTTCATATATCCTGCTCATGTTAATTGTCTCTATCAACATACAAAATTTCAGCTTAATTGCTGTAACAGATTCGTAGATATTGAGAATCGTCTAAATATTGCATATGGTCTCCAGGATGGATTTTTATTTTTGTACTATTACATTAAGATTATTGTGTACGTGTGGTATTCAAACTTCAATCGCATGATTAGAACACAAGAAGTAAAAACGAGATTTTAAAAGTACGCACACCAGCCATCTTGTTATTATGCAAACAATTGAAATAAATTACATGCCAGTGGATCAACATTTGTATAAGCATTTAACGTGCAAACTTTCACGGCACTCGGATAGTTAATTCGCGAGAAACGTCCATTTAAATATTTATACTTCGCGTCGCCGCCATGTTGGATTTGTGCTCACCAGGTTACTGAAAGTCCTATAGGAGAACATATGTTCATAGTCTCTATGAACATAAAAAAAATCAGTTTGGTTGCTGTAAAAGATTCATAGATATTGAGAACCATCTAAATATTTCGGAAGCTCGCCATTTAGGATTGTTATATGTATAGAGTTATGTACCATTCAAGGACAATTATTGCCAAGCTTCATTATTCAAACTTTCACTTCGATCGCATGATTACGACACAAGAAATAAAAACTTAATTTTAAAATTTCGCACAGCCGCCATCTTGAGGTTATGTAAACAATTGAATTAAATTAGATGGCAGTGCATTACAATCAGCAAAATCATTTACTGTACCACATTTCACTGCGCTCAGAGAGTTAAATCACGAGAAAAGTCTATTAAAATATTTCAAATTCGCTTAGTCGCCATGTTCGTTTTGTACTTTACAGGTTTATGAAATATACATAGGTAAACTTGTATCAGTACCCTTTATCACCGTACAAAATTGCATGATGATATCTGTAATAGTTTCGGAGATATAGAATGTCAGTGAAATATTTCGCACAGCCGCCATTTTGAGGTTATGTAAACAATTGAACTAAATTACACTCCAGTGCATTACAATGTGTATAAACATTTGCTGTACCAAGTTTCATTACGTTTGGATAGTTAAATCGCGAGAAATGTCTATTTAAAAGTCTCAATTTCGCTTGACCGCCATGTTGGTTTTGTAGTCACCAGGTTTTTGAAAGTCTCATAGGTGAACTTCTAGTAGTGCCCTTTATCACCGTACACAGTTTCAGGGCGATATCGGTAATAGTTTCGGAGATATTGAATGCTAGTGAAATATTTCGCACAGCCGCCATGTTGGATTGGTGAGACGTAACGAAATTTGAAGGGCACGGTCGAGGTCGCCGGGAATAGTGCTATGAACTTACCGAGTTTCATTGAAATCGCTCCAGCCGTTTAGATTTTATTAGGGACACACACACACACACCTCTCACACACACACACACACACACACACGCACACACACGGACAAAAGGTGATCTCATAAGCCTATTTTTTTCAAAATTGAAAAAAGGCTAAAAACAGATAACACACACTAATACAGTCATCACAATTAACACCGGTTTTCAGACAGATTCTACACACAGCCAAACTACACGGGGCTACATGACCGCGTTGTCGCAGCCCCTTAAACTTAAGAACCAACCAACCAACTACATTTAAATCGACTCTTTACATTTATTAGACGTCTTTATTCGAACCCAGTACTCCTGGCCGACTCCGCATAATCCTTTCTGCTCGCCGCACGGACATTACCGTCTTGCACAGCGTCTTGGCTGCCTACAGGTGCTTAGTCAGCTCTAGCGTACTCATTCAGGGGCAAGGCCATCAGGCGACCTCTAAATTCTGCTCACACACCATTTCTTTTGTACATCTACACACACGTATTAGACAAGTTGCAACCCCTACACCCCCAGGGCTATACACTATTATCGCAATTCCGCACCAGAACATTGGCAGGGGCGGCGTAATGCAGCCCGCTTTACCAGCCAACAATAGACTTATTTAAATGTTCTTACAGTTACACCTCAATTCCCAGCATCTCTGGACCCCTAGTACAAACCGAAATACTTCAGACACAATTGGTTCTAGGGCCTTACTTCCCAGCATCTCTGGACCCCTAGTACAAACCGAAATACTTCACACACAATTGGTTCTAGGGCCTTAAAAGGTGGTTTTCGGTGATTTATACAAATCTACACCGTTTCAACAAACTGAACCAAAGTTTAAGTCCCGAGTTTTGTTTCTTGCTTTGCGAGGCTTAAAAACAGCCTAGATTGTCATTCTATGTCAAATTCGATATTTTGCCTACGTGCCAAACGGCCTAAATCTAGGGAATGGAGGGCTGTCCAAATTTCAAGTGGACAGTGTTACCTGCAAGGGTTCCTAAAGGTAAGTACGTAAAATTTGGTTCAGTTCGGTGAAATAGTGTAGACTTGTGCCAATGGGCCTTAATCTAAGGAATGAAGAGGGCTGTCCAATTTTCAAGTAGACAGTTTTACCTGAGGGAGTTTCGAAGTACGTAAAATATGGCTAATTTCGGTGAAACGGTGTAGATTTGTACAAAAGGGCCTAAATCTAGGGACTATTGAGGGATGTCAGGAACTTCATGTGGACAGTGTTACCGTTACCCGCAGGGCTCCAAAGGTGCGTAAAATGTGGGTCAGATAGGTGAATCGGTGTAGATTTGTATAAATAACAAACCAACATTCAGCTTTATATGCGGTAAATTATATAGATTGCTTCCTTTGTGATTACGTAATACAGTGGGGGGGAGTTGATGCGATGATTACATAACCCCTCCCCACTGCCTGCTTGAAATTTGGACATCTCCCTCTATTCCCTAGATTTAGGCCGTTTCACCGACCTGAACCAATTTTTACATACTTACCTTTAGGACCCCACGGGGAAGGAGCGGGAGAGGGGGGTTAAAATCGACCAATAAATGATTGCATAATATGTGGATGACCCCTGGGTGGAGCTGAACTGGGAAGATAAGCAATTTTAAAAAAATCTCTACTTATGAAACGTTTTATCAAAGGTTTTATAAAACTTGAATTTGACCGTGAGCAACATAAATTTTATAAAATTAAATTATTGTACAATAAATTTGAAGGAAAATTTTACCGTGAGCAACGGGCATTAGTATAAAACAAAGTCCCCGAGAACCACTGGATGGATTTTGATGCGGTTTTCACCATTCTCTAAAGGATATCTCGAGGACTGTTTTTGTGGAAATTATTTAATTATGATCAAAGGAAGCGAGTGAGAAAGTCGAAAACAAAATTTGGCGTCCGTGAGCTTTTTAAGCTTACACTGGACAAACCGTTAAACATATCAGTATACTATGAGTGTAAGAATCGTTCAGCATGAAAAGTTCTACAAAAACGTCCGCGAGAGCATATCTCATCTTCATTATATCACCCCCTATAAGTGCTTCTACGTTTTCATTACTTCCAACAATCTCCATTTAATTACTGAGGCACGAGCTATCACGTAATGCATTCATAACTGTTCCCGTGCGAAGCCGGGGCTGGTTGCTAGTTAACATATAAGTGAGTGGCTTCCCTCATTGACGTGCAAGCGGGCTGGGTGCCACTCGAGGAGGAAGGAGCGTGGATGGTCTGATGTCCATCACTTACCTTCATAAGGCTGAAATGCTACGTACATGAACCTCATGGTTGTGTTGATCCTCAGCGTGGCCGCATGATGTCTCCAGTCCGAGTCCCTCAAGCAGACTGGTGTGAGAGAGCTATCGGTCACTTGACCTGTGTCTTGCTTGGCCACGCTTATCTCTCCACGTGCACTTCGCTCCAAACTACCGAGCCATTAGGCAAGGGAAATGGGCGATACCAACAACGCCTCTCCCGTAATGCAATGTCTATTTCAAGATGCTCGCATAGCCCGTGATGAACTCATCGACATCCCTCAAGCCGGAATATCTTGTAAGAAAATCAGTATACCTTCCTTCGGAGAGGAAGTAAAGCCGGTGGGCCCATGACATACATGTATGGCATGTAAAAGAACCTTACACTAACTAAACTTGTGTGAAGCAAAATTTGTAGGTTAGGTTTGATTAATGCTCTCAAGTTCCAACGTTCGTCACCAGGTGCGGGTTGCGATGGCATCTAGTAGTAGCCAAGTTCACAGCTAGGTGTCGTGGACGGTAGCATTTGGTAGCAAAAGTAGGAACTAATCGAAATTATCGTCTGCATTCCTTACTTGAATTAAAAACAGATAACACACACTAATACAGCCATCACAATTAAGGCCCGTTATCGGACAGATTCTACACACACCCAAAGTACACGGGGCTACATGACCGCGTTGTCGCAGCCCCTAAACTAAGGAACCAACCAACCTCTTGTAATAAAGTAGTGCATTGTTGGCTGCCACCCCAGAGTTCCTAGGTTCAAATCCCGGCTCTGTCAAGAATTTAAAAGTCTTTGTAAGGTCTGGTACTGGGTCTCCCAGCCTCGTGTTGCTAAATGGAGCCTTCCAGATGCTGTGACAGGAACAGGGGAAATGAGTTGGCCACCCTACCACACGTAAAATCCGGCTCAGAACACCAGATTTATCGGGCAGATTTGGATCTGATGATGCTCGAATGACGAGCGAAACATGTCATCCCTTAGTTTCCTTCTTCAACAATACTCCGTAACAATATACAGTGAGAGCCTACCCTGTATATAGAGCCCTGCGCGGATAAACAATACTTTATCCGCATCCGCCCCGCATCCGCATGACTGTTAACCGCATCCGCCCCGCATCCGCACGACTGTTGTCCGCGTCCGCCCCGCATCCACATGACTTTTTTCCAAATCTGCTGTTATATCAATGTTATTTTTAATTTATTAGATAAAGCATAAAGAGTTAAACCAACACATTTCGACATTTGAGGAGAAAGTCGCTCCTGACAATTTGCTTCATTGCAAGGAACTTCAAAGTTGGATGACACTTCTGGTTTCTTGACCTCCGCTTTAGACAAAAAAAACTGGCTATACTTTTTTGGCTACGGTAACTTACTTTTGCACTTGTGCCTAAGTAAGTTTGATGTGCCTGATTTGTGTCCTAAGTATGAATACACTTTTTGACATGTAGAACACCCTACTATATCGTTCACCTCTTCGTTTCCATTGACAACGTAACCAAATGGCTGCCATATCGTTGACTTGAGTTTGTTTCACGCACTATTGAATATTCACCTTGTTTTATTTTAATAAATAATTTATCCATGTTGGTGAAATGATGTTCATACTCCCGGTCGCGGTAACATTCACTAGTAATGAGTGAACTTTTCTTTACGCTTGGAGAAAGGGATTGACATTTGGTCGGAAATTCCAAGTCAGTCATCATCCTTCTGCTTCTTGACCCGTCCATGTTCGCATGGTTGATGTCATAACTCTCTGCGTTGCAGTATCACAGTCAACGCGTGTCAGTGCCAAGATGGAAATATTTTACAGATACACATGTAACCAGATCTTCCAGGATAGATTAGAAGGCGAAGTAGCTGACTTGAGGAATGTTAATGATGTCACCACGATGAACTAACAGGCTTATTGACAGCATTATATTTCGTACGTATAGTAGTAATGGTAGTGAGAATTGATGAGATGTCAAGACCATCTACTACAAACATACGGTACTTAATAAAATGTAGTTGAAAGCATATGTGTAAAATATTCTCCTCTTGTATAAGTGCAATACGTGCCTGAATATTTCGTACGCAATAGGCTATATAATATTATCGTAAGTTCCACATTGTATTCTAAGAACTATCCGCAAATTTACTCCAAACATTATCCGCAGCGTATCCGCTATCCGCACAGCCATGCATACTATATCCGCGAGGCGAAAAATTTTGCGCAGGGCGTTACCCACAGACGGAGCCTCGCAGGCTTAACATGGAACATTAATTTCCATGACCCCATCTTGAAACCAACGCAAAATCAACACCTATCCAATCGACCTCACAATATCCACGCAACTTTCTCAATCAAGGGCCATCCACACCATATCCAGATATTTCAATTAAGCAGGGAGTAATTACAAAAGATTTCCCTAACAATACTCCTTAATTTTCGTCATCCTCACGCATGTTCCCCTCAGCAAAGAGCACCATTCATCATATGAAAATTCTTCGTGAGATTTTTTTAAAATGTAAAATTCTTCCTTTTTATCTCTACTTAGTATAAAACAAAGTTCCCGATTCTTGGATGTCACGGGTAATCTCGAGAATCACTGGATAGATTTTTCACCATTCTGTAAAGTATATCTTGAGGAAGGTTTCTGTAGAAAATAATTTATTTATGATCAAAGGAAGCAAAGCAGTAACGATTTCAGTGAAAAGTCGAAGAAACAAACTGGTGACCATGCGCGTTTTAATCTAACGCTGGGCAAACCGTTAAAAAATAGCAATATACTATGAGTGTAAGAATTGTTCAGCATGAAAAGGTCTACAAAATAGTCCTGGAGAGCATATCTCTATCTTCAATACATCGCCCACTATAAGTGTTTTACGTCTTCATTTCTTTCAACAATCTTCATTCAATTACTGAGCTGACAGTTTACGAGCTAGCTAGGTGCGAGCCTATCACCCCAGTTGCAGCCTAGCTAGCGGGCGAGTCTATTACCCTAGATACAGCCAGCAGCAAACTGTCGAGTCGCGTTGAGTTAAGACTTCAGAGAAGAGTGGTTGTGTTTGGAGTTTCCCTGGAAGTGCAACTCAGCTGTTCTTCACTTCGCTTGTGAACTTTTCGTTCCGCAAAATACAACCAAGTTAAGATTGGACGGAAGGGGGATTTGTATTTCATGCGCCTCGCCATTCTTAAATTACGTCTGACAAGAATTTGTTGCACATGCATCTCCATGATAATATAATTAATAGTCCAGTCAGTGATTTTAACCCATCATGTAGAGACGTAAAAGGGATATTGGTCGTTGTTCATTGACATTGAAAAAAAAAAGCGCTTAACACGTAATGCATTCATAACTGTTCCCGGGCGAAGCCGGGGTGGGTTGCAAGTAAAACATATTTTTCAGAAAAATAAATTTATAATACTTTATCTTCAATTTAAAGCACACCTTGTTAACAGATCTGTTTCTTTATTATTATTTTTTAAAGAAAAAATATCATCAAATCCCCCCCAGGGGCTCACATCTAGTGGGACGTGGGTTGGCGACCACGGGGCCCCAGCTGAGTCCGGCATTGCTTCCACTTACTTGTGCCGGGCTCCTCTCCGTCTTCTTTCCTGTCGGCCTCACTTGGTCAACTCTTGTTCTCTTCCGACCCCGACGGTATTAGGGTACCCGCGGCCTAGGGAGTCTCTTCCTTTCCTGCCTTAATTGGCCCTTGTCTCATCTTTTATGATACCCTCCTACTGCGAGGGGTCAGCCTTCTTTTTATTTTCATGTAATCTCCTGCCTTCTGCTCAAGGCCCTCCAGGAGGTAGGGTGTATGTAGCCCCACCACTTCTGGTGCACCCTGGATATTGCTACACCCTCAAGGGCTCACGGCTGGTGAGTTAGGGTGTTGGCGAGCCCGAGGGATTCCTGAGCTGGGTCCGGTTTTCCCCCTTTTATCCATTACCTCTGGGGCGGACCCTCTCCTCTTTAACTTTCCTATCTGCCTTTCATGGCTCTCCTTCCTTCGAAGTCCCTCAATCCACATTCTTCGAGGGTTGAGGGCAGTTTTTGTTATAGTCTACATTTCGTTATCATCTTCACGATCACCCAAACCATTAGGGGCCGATAACCTAGATGTTAGGCCCCTTAAAACAACAATTATCATCATCATCATCATCATATCATCAAAGCAACTTTGTTCGTATTTCTACACACATCAAAAAAAGTTTTGCATCACCTCGGTTCCAAGAGTTCCGGAACCGTTAAATACAAAGGGAATAGAGATCAACACAAACAACATTTCAGCTCGTTTTATTGCTCATGAGACCCACACATTGCATGTTGTACCATCATACAGCTAGACTTTCAGCATTTGTGGTCCAGATTGCAGTACACACCACTACCTCTAATACCCAGTAGCACGTCCTCTTGCATTGATGCATACCTGTATTCGCCGTGGCATACTATCCACAAGTTCATCAAGACACTGTTGGTCCAAATTGTCCCACTCCTCAACGACAATTCGGCGTAAATCTCTCAGAGTGGTTGGTGGGTCAAGACGTCCATAAACAGCCCTTTTCAACATATCCCAGGCATGTTCGATAGGGTTCATGTCTGGCGAACATGCTGGCCACTGTAGTCGAGCGATGTCGTTATCTTGAAGGAACGCATTCACAAGATGTGCACGATGAGGTCGAGAATTGTCGTCCATAAAGACAAATGCCTCTCCAATATTCTGCCGATATGGTTGCACTATGGGTCGGAGGATGTCATTCAGGTATCGTAAAGCCGTTTCGGAGCCTTCCATGACCACCAGTGGCGTACGTCGCCCCCACATAATGCCACCCCAAAACATCAGGGAACCACCACCTTGCTGCACTCGCTGGACAGTGTGTCTAAGACGTTCAGCCTGACCAGGGTGCCTCCAAACACGTCTCCGACGATTGTCTGGTTGAAGGCATATGCGACACTCATCGGTGAAGAGAACGTGATGCCAATTCCGTGGGGTCCATTCAGCATGTTGTTGGGCCCATCTGTACCGCGCTGCATGGTGTCGGGGTTGCAAAGCTGGACCTCGCCATGGACGTCGGGAGTGAAGTTGCGCATCATGCAGCCTATTGCGCACAGTTTGAGTTGAAACACGACGTCCTGTGGCTGAACGAAACGCATTATTCAACATGGTGGCATTGCTGTCAGGGTTCCTCCGAGCGGCAATCCGTAAGTAGCGGTCATCCACTACAGTAGTAGCCCTTGGGCGGCCTGAGCGAGGCCTGTCATCGACAGTTCCTGTATCTCTGTACCTCCTCCATGTCCGAACAACATCGCTTTGGTTCACTCTGAGACGCCTGGAAACTTCCCTTGTTGAGAGCCCTTCTTGACACAAAGTAACAATGCGGACGCGATCGAACTGCGGTATTGACCTTCTAGGCATGGTAGAACTACAGACAACATGAGCAGCGTACCTTCGTCCTGGTGGAATGACTGGAACTGATCGGCTGTCGTACCCCCTCCGTCTAATAGGCCCTGCTCATGCATGGTTGTTTACATCTTTGAGCAGTTTTAGTGACATCTATGAACAGTCAAAGGGACTGTATTTTGGATACAATATACACAGTCAACGTCTATATGCCGGAGATCTGGGAACCGAGGTGATGCAAAACTTTTTTTGATGTGTGTATTATCTTAAATTAATTTTAGAATCAACTTTGCTGCTTTATCCATTAGTTTTAATCAACATTAGACAGTTATTAATGAATGCCACAACGTGGTCGAAACTTGTATAACATACTGTATACTTCTCTCACTATTATTGACCTAGGTGTACCAGTATAATAAATACCCACAGTATTGTAACGTCAATAATGAATCCTTTCAATATGATTAATTTCATATATTTATATATGAGGTCCGTCCCCCAGGGGCTCACAACTGGTGGGACGTGGGTTGACGACCACGGGACCCCAGCTGAGTCCGTAATTGCTTCGATTTCCTTGTGCCGGACTCCTCCTCCTCATCTTCTTTCCTGTCAACCTCTCTTGGTCAACTCTTGTTATCTTCCGACCCCGAGGGTATTAGGGTATTCGAGGCCTAGGGAGTCTTTTACTTTCCCGCCTTAATTGGCCCTTGTCTCATCCTTCCTGATACCCTCATTCTTCGAGGGGTCAGTCTTCATTTTCTTTTCATGTTATCTCCTGCCTTCTGCACAAGGCTCTCAAGGAGACAGGGAATATGTAGCCCCCACCACTTCCGGTGCACCCTGGATAGTGCTACACCCTCAAGAGCTCACGGCTGGTGAGTTTCCGAGTTGGCGACCCCGAGGAATTCCTGAGCTGAATTTTGTCCCGTTTTCCTCTGACTTTTGGGTGGACTCTTTCCTCTTTCCCCTTTCCTATCTGCCTTTCATGGCTCTCCTTCCTTCCAAGTCCCTTAATCCTCATTCTTCGAGGGTTGAGGGCATTTCTTTTCTTCCTGTCCTTTATTTGCCTTATCCTTTATTTGTTCACCATTTCTTCTTCTAGTATGACGTAAGTTTAGTTATACATGTAGTTTTCATTTTCATCTCATCTTTCACTATCACCCAAACCATTAGGTGCCGATAACCTAGATGTTAGGCCCCTTAATACAACAATTATCATCATCATCATCATCATCTGAGGTCCGTTCGATTCCCGGCTCTGCCAAGAATTGTAATTTTTACCCCTAGGGCTGGATCGGGGTTCACTCAGCCTCCAGAGGCAAAACTGAGAGGAGATGGGTTGAATTCCCCCCTCTGCTGCCATCCCAGAAGTGGTTTTTCGTGGTTTCCCATTTCTACGCCAGGAAAATGCCGGGATGGTTCCTAACTTCTGACCACGACCGCCTCCTTCCCAATCCTTACCTGAATTACAAATACACAGTACTACAGAAACACAGGTTATCAGAAAATCGATCACTCACACGGGGCAGTTGATTAAAATATCGCAAGCCCCTAAAATAAAGTAACAATAACAGTTCGAATTTCAAGGACGGATGGGGAAAAGCTCTTTGTCGCTATGAAGGTCCACATACTTGTTATCAGCGATAAAATGAACTGAAGGCAGGACTTTCTAAAAGGTGTCACGCCATAATCTGAACTGTCAGTCCTTTGCCTTCGGTTATTGATGTGTAACATCTTTTCGCTCGGTTGCTGGATAGTTTTGTGGGAGTGATTTTGAAAATTGGGGACGGAAGTGAATCAGGCGGAAGTGGATCGGACGGAAGTGAAGACGCACTGCCAGATAAATGGGACGGAAGTGAATCGGTTGGAAGTGGATCGAACGGAAGTGGATCGGACGGAAGTGAAGACGGACTGCCAGCTGGATGTACAATTGAAGATGTGTGGATTGGAAACAAGGCAGTGTGTGCTCTGTAGTGCGAGAATGTTATGGCAATACAGTAGGCAGTGCATTTAGCAGGCACTGGTTTGACGAGCACAGTGGCAAATGTTTCACCGACTTTCATTTGTCATTGAGCAGTTTATGAAGCTTCACGTTCAAGGTTGAATATCACATGGGGTAGGACAAAGACAACAAATTACATTTAAGTAAGCGGCATTATTGTCAAGCTGTGGGTGAGTAGTCAAATATTAAATGCATAACAGAATGTTGTTATATGAGTGGAATAAAAGCTGTATTTTCATCATGTGTGAGACTAAGTCATTTCATGATTGTAGGAAGCCATGTTTTGATTGTTTACGACGAACTGTATGAGAGCCTTGAGAATAATGAATGTTATAGTTACTGAGGAATGTGCTCACAGTATTTGAGAGTACTGTCGACGTTGTGTGTCACTTTGTTATTATGAATTATTAATGTAAAAGAAGGAAGGAAGCTTGTAGTTTTGCGTGTCCGTTAATCTCACGATCATGATCCACGGTACCTCCCTTTTACGTGGAATGCGAACCACAGGACATGGCATTTCAATTCGAAAATCTCACATGTATTGACCGGAAATCAAACCCGGTCTACCTTTGTGAGAGACTAACAGCTTGACCGCTGCGCCACAAATGTGACAGTAGCGTATCTCCAATTCAATCTATACATTCATCATAGTACCAGTATGAAAATGGAGTGTAAATTAACATTTTAAGAATGTCCAAGCTATGTAGTATACGAGTAGGATAAAATGTCAGATGTTACACATCATATGCGACTACTGTAAGGCTCGTATCTTTTTAAATTTCTTCTTCTTCTTCTTCTTCTTATTTAGCTTTCGAATAACCCATTTGAAGGGTTTCCAAGTTTTAATTAAGATTTTTATTTTTATTTTTAATTTTGAATTTTGAATTTTTATTTTTTAATTTTTTAATTTTATTGATAATTTTTAATTTTTACAGGCCTACCGGCGAATGAGAAGTGTAGCCTTGACAGTGGCGAACCTACGGGGAGTGATTAGAGGGATCAATAACACTCTGAGCCAAACAATGTTTTTGAAACGTAAATAATTGATGACATTTTTAATTTGAAAAAAAGAGAGATAGCCAGTTTTCGGATTGATGACGAACGAATGCATTATGTACGATTCTACTTGAGAACATATTTGAGAACATTTCTATTTATTTGTGAAAAATATTTAGTTGGTTGCTTTCTCAGTTTAGGAGCTGCGACATCGCAGTCATGTAGCCCCGTGTACTTTGGGTGTGTGTAGAATCTGTCTGACAACCGGTGCTAATTGTGACTGCTGTATTAGTGTGTGTTATCTGTAATTCAGGTGAGGACTGCAGACATTCCATTTTCAAGTAGTTGCTACTTTTGCTACCGTCAACGACAACTGTAGTTGTGAACTTGGTTACTAGATACCACCGCAGTCAGCTCCTAGCGACGAACGTTGGAACTTAAGAGCGTTAGTTAAATCTAACGTATAAATTAGATTCACACAAGTGTAATTAGTGGAAGGCTCTTTTACATTCCATAAATACATGAAATGGGCCCGCCTGCTTTACTTCCCCTCCAAAGGAAGGCATACTGAGGGATTTTTAACGCGCTTAAAAATTCCGACGACTTCAGCCGGGCTACCAAAACTGTTCATTTGCGATCTTTTGCACATTGAGAGGTGTAGGTTTGCTTTCATTTTGCCCCCTGCACAAAGCAAAGATCAAAAACACACACATGGCCAAAACAAAGTGAAAAGGAAAACTCAAAAACAGAAAACAAACACAAAACAGAAAACACAAAGCAGAATTCGAAAAAAAAAGCAAAAACAGAAAACAAATAGAAAACAAAAAGCAAATTGTTTTTAAATAATAATAATAATAATAATAATAATAATAATTACAATAATAGACTAATAATAAAAAATGCAAAATCAGAGATTAATCACAAAACCAAAAACACAAAGCAAAATGAAAATTAAAAAATTAGAAACCAAACACAAAGCAAAAAGCAAAATTCAAAAACAAAAGCACTAGCAGAAAACAAAGTCTTTGTGGCGATGCCCTTCCTGACACCAACCTTCTGAGAGGAGTTAATGAGAGATGAAATGAATGATCGTGAATGAAACTGGGCCAGGAAATAATATTATTATTATTAATAATAATAATAATAATAGACTAATAATAAAAATAATAAAAAGCAGAGATTAATCACAAAAACACAAAGCAAAAAGCAAATTTAAAAAGTAGAAACCAAACACAAAGCAAAAAGCAAAATTTTAAAGCAGAAGCAGAAGACAAACACAAAACAAAAATCACAAAGCAAAATTCAAAAAGAAAAGCACAAGCAGAAAACAAACACAAAACCACAGAGCAAAAAGAAAATTCAAAAACAAAAGCAGGATACAAACAAAATAACAAAAAACAAAAAAAGCAAAATGTTTAAAAAGTAGTAAACAAACACAAAACCAAAACATAAAACACAAAGCAAAAAGCAAAATTCAAAACAAAAGCACAAGCAGAAAATAAACACAAAAACATAAATTACAAAACAAAAAGCAAAATGTAAAAACAAAAGCAAAAGCAAAAAATGAAACAAAAACAAAAAATCAAAATTAAAAAGTAGAAAACAAACACAAAACAAAAACATAAAACGCAAAGCAAAAAGCAAAATTCAAAACAAAAGCACTCCCAGAAAATAAACAAAAAACAAAAAAGCAAAATTCAAATACAAAAGCAAAATAAAAATAAAACAAAAACAAAAAACAAAAATTTGAAAAAAAAAGTAGAATACAAACACAAAGCAAAAAAACAGAAATTAAAGATAGAAGCAAAGGCACAGAACAAACCCATGAACAAAAAACAAAGAAGCGAAATTTAAAAAAAAGTGGATAACTAAAACAAAGCCAAAACATAATACACAAAGTTAGTTAGTTAGTTAGTAAATGAGGTTTTAAGGAGTGGAACTACGAGGTCATCTGTCCCCTAAAACACAAAGCAAAAATTAAAAAGTAGAAAACAGCTAACACAAAACCTAAAATGCACTTATTTCAGATCTGCCTCCGCTCATCCCCCTCCAGGAGCAAATCCTATTAGCGCTATACTGAGCGGCTGCACCTCATTGTGATAGTTAGTACCGTATATTGTCCAAGGGGCGTGTCGCCAAAGAGAAATGTTAGTTAGGCATTGTTGTTTTAAGGGACGGAACTACGAGGTCATCTGCCCCGAAAAAGAGAAATGTGTGAATGTACTGTAGTTATGGTGTCATGTTACCTCCCCACTTCGTGGTGTAGCGGCTAGTGCTATTGGACGTTACTCCGAAGGTTCGGGTTCGGTTCCAGGCTCTGCAAAGAAATTTTAACTCTGAAGTGAGGGCTGGAATTGGGTGTACTCAGCCTCGTGAGTCAAAACCGAGTGACTCAGTCATCCTGGAAGTGGTTTTCCGTGGTTTCCGCTATTATCTTACCTCAATTACAAATACACACACTAGCCGAGACACCACATTGACACAGATTATCAGACAAATTCTACACACACCCTAGTACACGGGGCTACATGACCACGATGTCGCAAAGCCCCTAAAATAATCAACAATAACAACAAGCCTTAGTTTTGTTGATAGAACCAAAATGGCTGCTGGGCGAGTATAACTTACTATAGAGCTTTACTAGTCCTAGCAGCGACATCTGTTAGTGAAGTAGTGAAGTATTTCTCGAGTGCCCACTACTACTTGTTGCATTCAGATGGCGCTGGATGTATTGATAATGGAATCAGCAATCAGTATCCGTCAAACTTGACATTTTATAGCAATGATTGTGATCGCTCGGCATTCACGCCCGATAGACATTAGACACAGTACGCCAATTAGTCCAACTTACAACTCCCCAATAACTACGTAATTAAGGGCCCGTAATATTGCTCACAGCTGACATAAAATATGTGACAATGTTATTATCGTCAAATGATCTATTTTCCTAATAGTGTGTTTTCTGGTCTGTTGCTATGGTAACTGCAGGATTGGGTACGTTACTTTTTAAAAGTAACTACGTTACAAGTACCGTGGAGGCTTCGGTGGCGTAGTTGGTAGCATGCTGAGCTTCTATGCCCTAGATCGCGGGTTCAAACCCGGACGATGTCGTCGGATTTTTTAATAGTATAAAATACCTCAGTATGCCTTTCTTCGGAGAGGATGTAAAGCCGGTTAGTTCAGGTTCAGCGATGCCACGCGAATATTTCAATTGTTTTCATAACCACAAGATGGAGGCTGCGCGAAATTTTAAAATCTTGTTTTTATTTCTTTTGTCCTAAACATGCGATTAACGTTTGAATAATACACCTACGCAATAATCTTCATGTAATAGTACATATCTCTATGGCCTACATATATACAAATCCAACATGGCGACCATCTGAAAAATGTAGACGGCTCTCAACATCTACGAATGTATTACAGCAATCAAACTGAAATGTTGTATTTTGATAGAGACAATTAACATAAGTAGGATATACGAAAATAGGCTATTTAGTTCTTCACGGAACTACTTGTTTTTTCATACGATGAAAATAGGTTAAAACACCGCAGATGACATCATAGTTAACGGTGAGGAATTCCGACGACAGATCAATTCTACGGAGGTTTTAAGTTTAAAAGTACAACGTCGATCTAAGAGGGTGATATCGGAGGAACAAAGACATACAATCAGATAACGTATGAAGAAGCTTTGGGAAAAAAAATTAAAATAAATCTATTGCAACAACAGTCTTAGATTCTAAGTGGTCTATAATTGGCCAAATTTTTTAATTTGAAAAATTCGTTTATTATCATGACTTCTTTAATCTTTCATCAATAATACCTGCTTGGTGAGTGTTGATATATTCATCAGATTACTTTTCTTAGCTATTTTTTTTTATATATAGAGCCCGGCGCGGATAAACAAACGTTATCCGCGCAACTGTTATCCGCATCCGCCCCGCATCCGCATGTTTGTTAACCGATTCCGCTGGCATTTCAATAATATTTTTTAATTTATTAGATAAAGCATAACGTATTAAAGCATCAGATAGACATTTAGGGAGAAAGTCGTTCCCCTAGGCTTTGTATGTCATGTGCTAAGTTTAAAATAAATGTTGTACAGCGAGAGTTGCAACTCTTTTCAGTTCGGAGTGTTAATTATGCTTAATGACAAAATTAGAATTACTTTATATCATCATCGTACATTTGTCATGAAAAAAATATAACGGAAAATATATTAATTTGTCTTTATAAACATCCGGGTCCTAGTAATGATATTCGACAAGTTTGGATTGTATTCCAAATACTATCCACAAATTTACTCCGAACATTATCCGCAGCTTATCCGCTATCCACACAGCCATGCAAACTATTTGCGCGTGGCGAAAATGTTTGCGTATAGCCTATCCGCGGGTTTATCCGTGGGTTTCCGCATCCGCTCAGGGCTTTACCCCATAGATTGTTTGTCGTATTTTATTGAGTTGAATGCCGGTTATAAAGGTAGCGCGGCTTCGGCGTTTAATTTCTTTCTTTCTCCATTTGAAAGTACTCAGTATTAATTCAAGATCCATTGATAAAATGTTTTACGTGCTGTATAGTTATACCGACTGAATGTCCGAAGTGTATCTACTGGTTAGGGGCAGATGAACTCGTAGTTCCGCCCCTTAAAACAACAATAACTAACAGGTTCTTAACGTTTAGTGAATAAATCTCACTTCGGTTAGAAGGCTGCTCAACATCTTACAAGTTAGCACTATACAATCATTACATAGGAAGCCATGTTGCCCTTATACATTGTTATGCATTATCGAGAAGAAGACCGTTACAAAAGGACAAATGAACATCAAATCACATCCTCCCACCTTGATTTGGTGGTGGCCAAATCAAACGGTACAAAATTAAAAATACATAAAATAAAGCTAAAATAAAACAAAATTAACAAACATTTTAAACAACAATTTGAATCAACTGATTTAAAAACTCAGCAGCTCAGCTCAGCTGTTCCAAGCTTCTGCCATATCCTTCACGTTATTTCTTTTTATAGTACCATACACTTAGGTGTATGTGTGAAGAGATCGGAAGAAATGAAACACGATCCGCCCAGTTCAACAAGAATATACCAGCCTCTGGGATGTAAAGAAAGGCTTATCCGCTAGCCTTGACTTTGATTTGGCTGGCATTCAACAGACTGTATTACAGTGTGTCTGATAACCTGTGATATTTTGATGACTGTATTAGTGAAGGTTATGTGATATCCGTGACTAGGGTTTCCATTCGTGCCGATATATCGGGACCGTCACCGTTATGGACCTTCTTCTTCCGACATCACGACAAGACACAATTTTGTCCCTATTTTGTAAAATACTGCTACGAGCTTGGTTCAGGTACTGAAATAACGCCATTTGTTAGCGCAACATGTAAATGAAGCCTCGGTTAGTTTATGTTGAAAAGATTGTCTCACAGATGGCGTTGCATGTTGCGTATCCTGTATCTAACTCTAGCGCCATCATTCGAGAAAATACCAGACTTTTTGAATAGCGATCTGATGAGACGATATAGGGCGTGAAGTGTATTAGTGTAAAGTGTTATTGTCGACTGTTTATCGTCTAATATACCGTACCTACCTTGGCTTACGAAAATGCCTATGGATAAAAAGAGAAAGTGTCACTTTTCGGATGATTTCACAAAAGAGTGGTCTTTTGTCAAGAAACGTACGTAAGAGGAAGCGTTGTGTGAGATTTGTAACTGTTTCATCTCAGTAACTCACGGAGGTAAAGCAGATGTGAGGCATCACACTTCTATGATGAATTATACAAATAGATTCGTCTCGATAATTGAAATACGAAATATATTAATCTACACTCAAAAGTGTCTGAATGAAAGGAAGACTGCCAAGATGAATTTGAACAAAGTAAAGAATGAGAACCCTAACCGAGAAATACTCAATTTGATTTCGAAAGAGACAATGGCATTCTATACCACAGCATATGATAACTTAGATAAACGGGATATATTTTTTAATAAATATCAAGTTTTTGATTGGATGATGCTATCTGAAACCCCAGATTGGGAGATGATTGAAAACACTATTATATACCTGACTGAAAATGGTGTGAAGATTTCAGGCGACAATTGCTGATGCAATATATGTATCTGAAGAGCTTTTAGGTAGATTTCATTAGAAAGCTAACTATTGCAATGGGTACCATGTTTCGACTTCCGGAAAATTTCGACATATCTTCGCGTTTCACATCCCCCAGACCCCAAAACCACCGTCAGTTCAAAAGTTTATATATAATTTATGTATATATGTATCTATCTATATATATATATCAGTTTCTTGTGGACACGATAACTGCCGTAATTTTGCACCAATCACTTTGAATTTTTTACATAACATGTATCCCTATAAAATCTCGGTCAAGTTCGTTAATGGGCAAAATCGGTCGAAGGGGGTGAAAATGGGGGGCTTATTTCTAAAAAGTGAAATTTCGCTATAACTCTCTTAATACGTGAAATATCGAATCCATTCAAAGTTCATAATATGTGTCGGATAAGTGCCAAAAATTTATGTCAAATAATTTTTTGATAGCACCAACCATTGACCAATGGGGTGGAAAAAAGTGGGTTTTTCGGGAAACATTAATCATATCTCTCTTAATAGGCACAATATCAAAACCGTACAAAATGGACAATATTCCTCCAATAATTACCTAAAACTTTTGTCTGAAAGAATTTTCGATATGACTCACCATTACGCCACGGGGTGAGCAAAATGATTTAAATTATAAGAAAATTCCAAGTGCCAAGAGTGGTTGCCATGACAACTTTACTTTTAATTGATAAGGGATGAGCCATCAGCAGTTGCTATGACAACGCCACTGCACGAGATCACATTCTGTTTTCATATGTTTGTGGGAAGCGACTTCGGTATCGGAACTGGTAGCATGCTGAACTTCTATGTCCAAGGTCGCGGGTTCAAACCCGGCTGAAGTCGTCGGATTTACTAAGAGCGCCAAAAAACCCTGAGTATGCTTTCCTTCGGAGGGGAAGTTCCAACGTTCGTTGCGAGTTGATGGTTCCGGTGGCATCTAGTAGCCAAGTTCACAGCTAGGTGTCGTTGATGGTAGTATTTTAAATTATGTAGCCTATTTTAGGTAGATTTCATCAGAAAGCTAACTATTGCAATGGGTGCCATGTTTCAACTTCCGGAAAATTTCGACATATCTTCGCGTTTCACATCCCCCAGACCCCAAACCACCGTCAGTTCAAAAGTTTATATATATGTGTGTGTATATATATGCATATATATCAGTTTCTTGTGGACACGATAACTGCCGTAATTTTGCACCAATCACTTTAATGTTTTACATAATATGTAACCCCTCAAAAAATCGGTCGAGTTCGTTAATGGGCAAAATCGGTTAAAGGGGGTGAAAATGGGGGGGGGGGCTTTTTTTTTCGAAAAAGTGAAATGCCGCTATAACTCTCTTAATACGTGAAATATCGAATCAATTCAAAGTTCATAATATTTGTCGGATAAGTGCCAAAAAATTATGTCAAATAGGTTTTTTGATAGCACCAACCATTGACCAAAGGGGTGGAAAAAAGTGGTTTTTCCGGGAAACATTAATCATATCTCTCTTAATAGGCACAATATCAAACCCGTACAAAATGGAAAATATTCCCCTAATAATTACCTAAAACTTTGTCTGAAAGAATTTTTGATTTGACCTACCATTACGCCAAGGGATGAGAAAAATGATTTCGGAATTAAAGAACATGCCAAGTGCCATCAGAGGTTACCGTGACAACGCTTCTAAATTGATGAGGGATGAGCTATCAGAGGTTGCCAAGACAACGCCATTGCACGAGATCACATTCATTTTTCCATCTGACTGTGGGAAGCGGCTAACTGGTAGCATGCTGAACTTATATGCCCAAGGTCGCTGGTTCAAAGCCGGCCAAAGTCGTCGGCTTTTCTAAGAGCGCTAAAAATCCCTCAGCATGCTTTCCTTTGGAGGAGAAGTTCCAACGTTCGCTGCAAGTTGCTGGTTGCGGTGGCATTTGTAGCCAAGTTCACAGCTAGGTGTCGTTCACGTTAGTATATGGTACAAAATTAGGAACTACTACTTAAAATTGACCGTCTGCAGACCTTACCTGAATTACAGACTAACACAGTCATCACAATTAACACCGTTTATCAGATTCTACACACCCGGGGTTACATGACCACGTTGTCGCAGCCCCTAAACTGAGGAACCAACAAAAATCTCTGCGGGAGATCAAATTTTGCGAGAAGAAGTAACAGACTGTCAGATAGTTACACATCAGTTCCAAACCTTGCATAAGGACAGTGTGATCACAAGTATAACAAGTAGTTCCGTGAAGAACTATACAGCCTATTTTCATATATCCTGCTCATGTTAATTTCTTCTAACAACATACAAAATTTCTGTTTAATTGCTGTAACAGATTCGTAGATATTGAGAACCGTCTAAATATTTCAGATTGTCGCCAGGTTGGATTTTTATTTTTGTACTATTACATTAAGATTATTGTGTACGTGTGGTATTCAAACTTCAATCGCATGATTAGAACACAAGAAGTAAAAATGAGATTTTAAAATTACGCACAGCAGCCATCTTGTGATTATGCAAACAATTGAAATAAATTAGATGCCAGTGGATCAACATTTGTATAAGCATTTAACGTGCAACGTTTCACAGCACTCGGATAGTTAATTCGCGAGAATCGTCCATTTAAATATTTATACTTCGCATCGCCGTCATGTTGGATTTGTGCTCACCAGGTTAATGAAAGTCCTATAAGTGAACATATGTTCATAGTCTCTATGAACATAAAAAAAAATCAGTTTGGTTGCTGTAAAAGATTCATAGATATTGAGAACCGTCTAAATATTTCGGAAGCTCGCCATTTAGGATTGTTATATGTATAGGCGATAGAATTATGTACCATTCAATGACAATTATTGCCTAGGTTCATTATTCAAACATTCACTTCGATCGCATGATTACGACACAAGAAATAAAAACTTAATTTTAAAATTTCGCACATCCGCCATATTGAGGTTATGTAAACAATTGATTTAAATTAGATGGCAGTGCATTACAATCTGCAAAATCATTTACTGTACCACATTTCACTGCGCTCAGAGAGTTAAATCACGAGAAAAATCTATTAAAATATTTCAAATTCGCTTGGTCGCCATGTTCGTTTTTTACTTTACAAGTTTATGAAATATACATAGATAAACTTGTACCAGTACCCTTTATCACCGTACAAAATTGCAGGGTAATATCTGTAATAGTTTCGGAGATATAGAATGTCAGTGAAATATTTCGCACAGCCGCCATTTTGAGGTTATGTAAACAATTGAAATAAATTAGACTCCAGTGCATTACTGTGTGTATAAACACTTGCTGTACCTAGTTTCATTACGTTTGGATGGTTAAATCGTGAGAAAAGTCTATTTAAAAGTCTCAACTTCGCTTGGTCGCCATGTTCGTTTTCTACTTTACAAATTTATGAAATATACATAGGTAAACTTGTATCAGTACCCTTTATCACCGTACTAAGTTGCAGGGTGATATCTGTAATAGTTTCGGAGATATAGAATGTCAGTGAAATAATTCGCACAGCCGCCATTTTGAAGTTATGTAAACAATTGAACTAAATTAGACTCCAGTGCATTACAATTTGTATAAACATTTGCTGTACCAAGTTTCATTACGTGTGGATAGTTAAATCGCGAGAAAAGTCTATTTAAAAGTCTCAAATTCGCTTGACCGCCATGTTGGTTTTGTAGTCACCTGGTTTTTGAAAGTCTCATAGGTGAACTTCCAGTAGTACCTTTTATCACCGTACCCAATTTCAGGGCGATATCGGTAATAGTTTCGGAGATATTGAATGCTAGTGAAATATTTCGCACAGCCGCCATTTTGCATTGGTGAGACGTAACAAAATTTGAAGGACACGGTCGAGGTCGCCGGGAATAGTGCTATGAACATACCGAGTTTCATTGAAATCGCTCCAACCGTTTAGATTTTATTAGGGGGGGACACACACACGAATCACACACACACACACACACACACACACGCACACACACACGGACAAAAGGTGATCTCATAAGCCTATTTTTTCAAAATTGAAAATAGGCTAAAAATGAACCACGAATGACAAGAAGGTTACCATCCCCATAAGACAATAAAATGATAAAAATATGCATACAAAAACGAAAAAAAGTTGATTTTTAACCTCTAATTGTAAAATACTTTCTTGCAATCAATGAGGTCTGATCCTCCTACGAAAACCTGCATGTTTTGCCTATTATAGCCAATCCCCTAGTTTGCCCGGTGAAATCTACCTCCGCCTTCCGGCGTGCCGAGAGGATTTTTTAGAAACTAAGCATGACTCGGAAGAATGGAAGTCTGAACACTCCGTGGAAGAAAGGTGGATTTACTTTCTTAAGGAAACTGAAAATTCTGAACGCAAGTGCCAACTGCTAAAATTGTGCGAGTATTTGTTGTCTATCCCCGCACACAACGCCACTGTGCCAAGAGTATTTTCGTTTATGTCGGCCCTGTGGATTGATGAAAGAAATCGACTGCTGCCAGGGACTGTGGAGTCAATCTTGCAGTGCCAGTTTAACTACAAGCTGACTTGCATAGAGTTTTATAAATACGTAAAAGGGAAAAAAGACTTGCTGAAAAAGGTGAAATCTTACGAAAAATTATGGTATACCAACTACTTCTGCCGCAACAAGTTCCATGTACTCGTAATTATGTTCTAAATAAAAAGTAATTATAGAAGGCTGAAATTCTATGAACACATGGTAAGATTGGACGAGAACCGACTGACCAAAAAGATCTTCAATTGCATCATGGGATTAAAGGCCACCTCTATGAGGGTAGAAGAGGTCAAGGGGGATGCAGCAGAAGTTGGAATTACTCCAGAGTTGATCCACAATAGAAGTGAGTATAGAAGAAAGGTAGACAGTTTAAAATCATTTGAAGAGAAACCAATTACAAAGAGACCCGTACGGATCATTTCTGAGGAGGAGAGAAATATAACGAGCGAAATAATGAAGAGGTTCTGGGAAGAAAGGAAAGGTAAGGAAGGCCAAGAAGCCTTAAGTTCTATGCGGTCCATAGTTGGCCAAATTCGAAAGAAGAAGAAGAAAAAGTAATTATATGAAATATTTTTTTTACTTCATTTCTACACCCCCATCTCAGAGTGTCCCGACGAGGTTCCAGCTAGATATGGTAACCCGATCCGTGACAAACCGAGACGACACACACAAAGTCACCTGTCCCTTAAAATCTAAATCTGACTTGGAATTTTTGAAACACGGCTTTAGGACATAGTTGCATTGTGGGGTTTGCACATAGTTGCACATGGATCAGATATACCGTGCCGTATATGTTGAGTAAGACTTGCAAATGGCCACTCAATTGGGACAAACTAAACTTAAACCTATGTGGACCAAACAACTGCAATTGACTGTACATAATTATTATTTTGTGAAGATCGAAAGAAATGAAACACGAGCGGTCCAGTTCACAGAGAATATTCCACGCTCTGGAATATAAAAGAAGGCTTATCGGTAGCCTTGACTTTGATTTAGCTGGCATTCAACAGACTGTATTGACAGACAGCTGACCTATGGACTTTCGTTGACAGACTGCATGGGCTTTGCGTGCATCTTGACAGACATTACTGAATGAAATATTCAGTGGAGCTTTAGCCACCGTGCATTGGTAAGGAGCCTCTTTTAAGACAGGCTATTCCAAATAATAAAATAGATTAAAAATGTTTTACGTGTTAAGGCGCTCAACCGCATTATCTTGGTTTCTAGCTTAACTTTCCAACTACTGGCACGATTTAAGGAGAATTCTAAGAACCTCTCAACAACTCCCTTTGAGGAGATAAGAGTTTGTAAATATTTAAGTGGTGGTGAGGTAGAAGTTACATTACGCAAGTCACAGTTCCTTCCTAGTGACATTACTTTCTTAGAATGCAAATACATTTGCCATTGATAGCACAATGTTTGTAGATATCCGCATTGATAGATGAAATCAATACTTACACAAATATAATTATCTACTATACATTGTACATGTTTCGACCAGATATTGAGGTCTTCGTCAAACGACGCACTAACTGGTTGGCACCTGAAACAAAATTCACACTCCATATTTCGGAAGAAGATTTAGTTTTACTCATTTCAGGCAACTCAGTTAAAATATTTGTTGATATTCGGCACTTGTTTTTTCTATATTTAATTTTTCTATATGAATCTTTGAATTTTTCGTATAAAGCCCAATATTTTATTTACACCTACTATTACAAAATGTCTTGTTTTTCTATCTGTATTTGGAAAAAAATTTATGTGAAGCCCGATATTGTATTTAATTTAATTTACAATTAATATTACATTTAATTACCGTATTTTATTTCATTATTTTAGTTACAATTTATCACACTTTTTTTTCCTATCAAACAAACATTAATTAGACTTAAGTACATCTCTAGTATTTATTTTATTCTTAATTGAGCTGAAGAAGACCTCAATGTCGGATCGAAACATGTACAATGTATCTCTACTTAGTATAAAACAAAGTCCCCCATTCTTGGATGTTACGGGTAAACTCGAGAACCACTGGATGGATTTGATGCGGTTTTCACCATTCTGTAAAGCAGGGTTTCCCAACCTGGGGGTCGTGGGGCTTTAACAAGGAGGGCGTGAAATGATTTCCGAATTAAGTTTCTTTTAACTCTAATATTACAATTTTGTAAAATAAACATTTTTCGAATGCCCCCAAGTGATTCTCGCGCCAAGTCAATCGTTCAAAAGCACTGGCAATTGCCAACTGTCGGCACAAACCTCTGTGGAGTCGCGAGATTGGAGGTGAAATAAGTACTTTGATGTGTTGTAAGGAGCAAAATCAATGCCAATTTTATTGTCTCATTGGCATATCTTCGTAATTTCTTTGAAGCTTTAAACAGTTTGAACTTAAAGCTCCAAGGCAAAAACTCCAATATTATGCTTGCTTATGATGCCATCAGAGCTTTCCTGGAAAAAGTGCAGTTATGGAAACACCGGCTTCAGTTGAACAAATTCTCATCCTTAATGAAATCTTGCCGGAATATGAACGTGATCGTAATAAACTTAAGGTGCAAATTCAGTCACATTTGGATTCACTGGCTCAAGAATTCAACTTCTACTTTCCTGATATCTCGTCGGATGAATGGTCCTGGACGTTAACAAGAATTCCGTTTGCCATTGACATTGAAGCACTGCCAGAGAGGATTTTCAACGCTGAGTGTCATAAAAAAAAAGCAGCGCTGTCGATTCGATGTTGCAAATGATCTCCGCTGTGCTCTGTCAAATATCAAACCAAACATACCGAATCTTACCGAGAGAAAACAGTGTCAACCCTCCCACTGACATTTGTTGACTAATTTAAGGATTTATTGTAAAAGTGCGTTCTTTGTATTGTGCTAAAATGAAGTTAGTATGTAATAAATATAAAGCGCCTACTTCATATTATTTTTTCAGAAATAATCATTCATTATGTAGTGTTATTAGGTTAGGTCTATATCCTCCGTGTCAGTTTATCGAAGAGGTTACAGAAGCGACGAGTGAAGGGGGGAGGGGGGCGTGATGACCACCCGTATCTGAAAAGGGGGGCGTCAGCTGGCAAAGGTTGGGAACCACTGCTGTAAAGGATATCTCGAGGATGATTTCTGTAGAAAATAATTTATTTATGATCAAAGGAAGCCGAGCAATAACGATTTCAGTGGAAAACTTCGAAAAAAAACTTGGCGTCCGAGCTCTTTTTAAAAGCTTACGCTGGTCAAACCGTTAAAATTATCAAAATACGATGAGTGTAAGAATTGTTCAGCATTAAAAGTTCATGGCATTTGTAGACTTAGAAAAGGCTTTTGATAACGTTGATTGGACTAAATTGTTTGCCATTTTGAAATCTATTGGAATAAAGTACAGGGATAAGAGGGTGATCTACAATCTATACGGAAACAGTCAACAGTCATTCGAGCTGAAGGACATGAGAGAGAAGCTGGTATTCAGAAAGGCGTAAGGCAAGGCTGCGACTTATCAACCATACTTTTCAATCTTTACATTGAACAAGCAATGAAGGAAATTGGAGAAAAATTTGAAGCGGGACTGAAGATTCAAGGAGAAATAATTTCGACTCTGAGATTTGCTGATGACATCGTCATCTTGGCTGACACGCCTGAGGATTTGAATGAGTTTTTGATTGGTATGGACATCGTTTTGAGGAAAGAATTCATGATGAAAATTAACAAATGTAAAACAAAACTATTGGAATGCAGCCGAAATAAATCAGAAACCTCTATGGGCATCCAATTGGTAGGGGAGAAACTAAAGGAAGTAGGATACTTCTGTTACTTAGGAAGCAAAGTAACTAGTGATGGACGAAGCAAAGAGGATATAAAAAGTAGGTTGGCTCAGGCAAGGAAAGCATTTCTGCAAAAAAGGAATCTGTTGACATCGAATATTTAGGTATTAGGAAGTCATTTTTGAAAGCCTTTGTCTGGAGCGTGGCGCTCTATGGAAGTGAAACTTGGACTATTGGTGCAGCAGAAAGAGGAGAATTGAAGCATTTGAAATGTGGTGTTACAGGAGAATGATGAAGATCAGATGGGTAGATAGGGTTACAAACGAAGAGGTATTAAGACGAGTGGGAGAGGAGAGATGTTTCTGGCGACTGCTAATGAAGAGAAGAGATAGGTTAGTAGGACACATAATAAGACACCCAGGAATAGCAAGCTTAGTTATGGAAGGAAGGGTCGAGGACAAGAACTGTAGGGGTAGACCAAGGTTAGATTATCTTAAACAGATTGCCTCGGATGTAGGGTGTGGTAGCTATGTAGAGATGAAACGATTAGCACAGGAGAGGGAGGCATGGAGTGCTGCATCAAACCAGTCAAAAGACTGAAGACTCAAACAACAACAACAAAAGTTCTACAAAAAAGTCCGCGAGAGCATATGTCAATCTTCAATACATCGCCCACTATAAGTGTTTTTACGTTTTAATTTCTTCCAACCATGTCCATTCAACTACTGAGGCGACAGTTAACGAGCTAGCTAAGGGCGAGTCTATCATCCCTGTTACAGCCTAGATAGCAGGCGAACCTATTGCCCCAGATACAGCCAGCAGCAAACCGTTGAGTCGTGTTGAGTTAAGACTTTTGAGAAGGGTGGTTGTGTTTGGAGTTTCCCTGGAAGTGCAACCCGGGTTTTCTTCATTTCGCCTGTGAAACACAGTCAATTTAAGATTGGACGGAGGGGGGATTATATTATATTATATTAAATTATACTGACTGGCGTATGATCTCTACTTAGTATAAAACAAAGTCTCCGATTCTTGGATGTCACGGGTAATCTCGAGAACAACTGAATGGATTTTGATGCGGTTTTCACCATTCTGTAAAGGATATCTCGAGGAAGGTTTCTGTAGAAAATAATTTATTTATGACCAAAGGATATCAAGCACTAACGATTTCAGTGAAAAGGTCGAAAAAAAACTGGTATCCGTGCGCTTTTTAAGCTTACCTTGGGCAAACCGTTAAAAATATCCATGTACTATGAGTGTAAGAATTGTTCAGTATGAAAAGTTCTACAAAAAAGCACGGGAGAGCATATCTCTATCTTCAATACATCGCCTACTAGAAGTGTGTTTACGTTTTCATTTCTTTCAACAATCTCCATTCAGTTACTGAGGCGACAGTTTACGAGCTACCTAGGGGCGAGTCTATCACCCCAGTTACAGCTTAGCTAGCGGACGAGCTTATTGCCCCAGATACAGCCAGCAGCAAACTGTCGAGTCGTGTTGAGTTAAAAACTTTAGAGAAGAGTGGTTGTGTTTGGAGTTTCACTGGAAGTGCAACTCAGCTTTTCTCCATTTCGCCTGTGAACGTTTCGTTCCACAAAATTCACAGTCAAGTAAAGATTGGACGGAAGGGCGATTTGTGTTTCATGCACCTCGCCTTTCTTAAATTACGTCCTACAAGAATTTGTTGCACATGCATCACCATGATAATATAATTATTAGTCCAGTCAGTGATTTTAACCCATCATGCCGAGACGTAAAACGGATATTGATTGCTATTCATTGACATTGAAAAAAAAAAGGCTTATCACGTAATGCATTCATAACTGTTCCCGGGCGAAGCCGGGTCGGGTTGCTAGTAACAGATATATCCGTGTAAGTACTGATTTAAACTTTGAATTACTTTCTTATACTCACGTAGGCTATATCGTATAGGCCGTTATAGGAAAAGTAGTAAAACAAGAAGTTCCGTAACGAACTAAAGAGCCTACTTTTCTTAAATTTAAGATTCATGCCAATGATTAATTTATATGGACCTATCTATAATAATGACGAAATTAAGTTGGTAATATCGAAATTTCCAATTAGTTCGAAATATACCTGGCATAATGTAGCCTAATAGAGCATTACAGTTGGCAGCCCTGCTGACAGAATATATTCTTAGTTCCATCTCTTAAGGTACAGAGTACAAAATTTGGTTGAAATCCAATGGATAGCATAGATGTTACATGCAGTTTGACATTGGATCTATCAGCGCACGTAAAATCATGTTGGCAGCAATGTCATGCATGTGTTGGTCAGAAATAATCTGAAATATTATGATCTATTGTTGTGCCAGTTTTGGATGAAATCCATTTGTTAGTATAGAAGTTACTGGTATTTTAAAATTGGACCTATCAGCAGGCTAGAATCATGTTGGCAGCACTGACGTATATTAGTTACTCCAAATTAATCTAGAATGTCAGGTACTATACGTGCGCATAGTTTAGAGCTGTTGGCTTGCATACTTTCTGATATATTGATATTAGGGTAAAAATATAAACATCATTTCTTAACAGTTGGCAGCCCTGATTGCTCTTAAGAATACGCATAGTCATATCTGTTATGGTACGCATAGCACATACGAAATTTGGTTGAAATCCAATTGATAGTATAGAAGTTACATGTATTTAAAAATTGGTCCTATCAGCAGGCTTAGAACCATGTTGGTAGCACGGACATACATTAGTTGCTCCAAATTAATGTAGAATGTCAGGCACTATACGTGTGCAAGGTATAAAGCTGTAGGCTCGCATAATTTCTGATATATTGGTATTTGGATAAAAAAAAATAGAGAAAGCATTTATTGACAGTTAGCAGCCCTGGTGGCTCTTAATAATACGCTCAGTCATATCTGTTTATGTAGCCTACACATAGTACATACGAAATTTGGTAGAAATCCAATTGATAGTGTAGAAGTTATATGAATTTAAAAATGGGACATATCAGTAGGCTTAGAATCATTTTGGCAACACTGTCATGTATGGCCTCCTGAAAATTAAACTGAAGTATTATTATCTCTATGTGTGCCAATTTTGGAATAGTTCCCATGTATGCATTCCAAGATATCCAACATGGAGCTCAAATTTCAATTGCGATTTTTCAGTAGTTGGTTGCACTGACGTCATTTTCAAGTGTGACATTGAGATGCCCCAGTATAGATCTTCACACACACCAAATTTGGTTTCGATTGCTGCAGCCGTTTAGGAGTTGATAGGGGGAAACACACACACAGACAGATAGACAGACAGCAGAAGGACAGGCAGACAGACAGACAGACATTTTCCCGGATCGATCACATAAGTCTACTTTTTCCTCATTTTTGCAAAATGTGAAAAATAGGCTAAAAAATTACGTGCCTTACAGTAGTCGCATGTGATGTGTAACATGCCACATGGCCGACAGTACCTCGAATGCTTACATTAAATAAGAATACAGTAAAAGTATGAAGATTTAATAAATCATAATTGTTTTCATAAAATATGATATAGTGAATATTTTCACACTAAACAACGACAACTTGAAGACGATTTATTGCAGGAATATCTGTAATGAGGCCTCCTAACCTTGAAGTAAACCGTATGCGATATATATTCCACATAGCCACAGGGCCGATAGGTCTTCAAAGCGTTCTGTCACTGCCCCTTACAGAACACCCAGAAGATAGGTCATTCAGAATTAACCTGTTGAGTGGAAGGGAATCCTTCGGAGAGGCCGAGGCCTTGCAAGAAGGAAAACAAGCATTCACTGGTAAAAATATAATGGATTCTTAAAAACAACTCACACCAAAACAAGAATAAAACAAACAGCCAAATATTCCCAAGAAACCTAACCCCAGAAAAAGAACACAACCCCCAGGAGAATGAAAATGAAGCCCACCCCAAGTTAGCACACATAACCCCAAAAATAAAATGAACAGAATACCCAAATCAAGACCAAACATTTCCGAGGTACTCGTCTCGGAGAATAACGCCAAGAGCACATGGTATGAGGTCTGTGGCCATATAAATTACAATATACAAATCACTAAATAATAAATCGTAAGACCTGATCAGGGCTAACCATGAAAGGCCTTTACAAAACGCGAACAATTCCTAACGAACCTATCTGATCAGGGCAAACACATAAATGGATAGGGGGATGTGACGCGTTCATCACACAAGAAGCCACAGATACCAACCCTATGATCCCCGCGTCATTCCCAATTCGAGGACCTACGAAGAAGAAGGAAAGTCCAACCAAAAATAATCTATACTAATATAATAAAGCTGAAGAGTTTGTTTGTTTGTTTGTGTGTTTTTGTGTTTAAACGCGCTAATCTCTGGAACTATCAGTCGGATTCGAAAAATTCTTTTTTTTTAATATGATAGCCAGATTCAAGAGGAATAGTTTAGGCTATGTTAAATTTCGGACAGACCACTCCATTCCCTGCATTTAGGCCCTTTGGCACAAATCTACACCGTTTCACCGATCTGAACCAAAATTTGTATACTTTCCATATGGAACCCTTGAGTAACACAGTCTACATGCAATTTTGGACAGACCACTCCATTCCCTGCAATTAGGCCCTTTGGCACAAATCTACACCGTTTCACCGATCTGAACCAAAAATTTGTATACACACCCTTTGGAATCCTGCGAGTAACACTGTTTACATGAAATTCCGGACAGACTACTCCATTCCCTGCATGTAGGCCCTTCGGCACAAATCCACACAGTTTCACCAATCTGAACCAAAATTTGTATACTTACCCTTTGGAACCCTACGAGGAACACTGTCTGCATGAAATTTCGGACAGACCACTCCATTCCCTGCGTTTAGGCCCTTTAGCACAAATCTACACCGTTCCACCGATCTGGAACAAAATTTGTATGCTTACCCTTTGGAACCCTGCGAGTAACACTGTCAGCATGAAATTTCAGACAGACCACTCCATTCCCTGCATTTAGGCCCTTTGGCACAAATCTACACCGTTTCACCGATCTGAACCAAATTTCACATACTTACACTTTGGAACCCGACGAGTAACACTGTCTGCTTGAAATTTCGGACAGACCACTCCATTCCCTGCATTTAGGTCTATTGGCACAAATCTACACCGTTTCACCGATCTGAATTACATTTTGTACACTTACCCTTTGGAACCCTGCGGGTGACACTGTCCACTTTAAATTGCGGACAATTCTCCATTTCCTGCCTTTAGGCCCTTTATCAAAAATCTACACCGTTCCTCCAAATTGCACCAAATTATACATACACTTTGAAACCCTGCTGGTAACACTGTCCACTTGATATTTTGGACAACGCTCTCCATTCCCTACATTTAGAATAACAAGCAAACTGAACTTGAAAACCATGTATTAAGGCCCTAGAATCATTCATGTCGGTAGTAGTGTAACTGTAAGAGTATTTTAATAAGACTATTGTTGACTGGCAATTCGGACTGCATCACGTCGCCCCTACCAGTGGTTCTGGTGCAGAATTGCGAAAATAGTTAAATCTCGCACTGCTTATAAAATGCAGTCACGGGGAGTAATTAGTGCAAAATGATTTATTTTGCCCGTTAAAACAGTTATCATCATGAACATATTATGCATCTGTATAAGTGCAATGGTGTTGGTGCAATACATTGAGGTTATCAGCTGCAATAAGCGTGGTGCTTTCAAATTTACCGTAATTTATTCCGAAACTTATCGTTGAGCGCTATGTGGCCATAAATGATACTATTGCTACCTCAGGAGCTCGGGACAGCCGAAGTTTTCCAAAGTGTTCTGATTATTTTCCTACGGCGCCATGCGACAAAAGACGACACTATTGGTCTCTACATTTCTAACAGACAATGAGATATAGGCCCAAGGCAGTGTCCTTTATTTCACTTACTCTTCTTTCTAATCATTTTTAGAAATTTGTTTGTAAATTACATGTGTCAGTGCTGTAGTTAGTAAATAGCCGTTTCCCTATTCATTATCATTAGGGGAAAATGATATATATGTTACGTCCATTATACTGTACTGCTTATCACCCTCACTACAACCACCACCACCACCACCACAAAAAGTTATATTTAATTATTTTTTTCTGGTAGTTTAAGTATCATGTGCCAGTTCTGTAGTAGTATTCATTATCATCCGTAAAACAAATAAATCCACCGGGCGAAGCCAGGTACTACTGATAGTAATATTATTAAAACAGAACCCCCCACCCCAAAAGTAAAAGGAACCGGAGCAATTACCAGAGCAAAATTTATCAGAAATGTTGAGGCAAAAATTATTGTTAACTACCATGAGGTCTTAACGGAACATCGTGCTTGCTCCAAAATGGTGGCATCCACTACAATAATGGGTGTTCAAATAATGGAATTTACTTTTTACATAACCGAAAGAGAAACCCACCAAAATAGAGTACTCCTAATACCATTTCAAATTATGATGGTGCTTCCTACAGTCCTTAAGCACAGGCCAGGCACACCACTTGCTAGATGCTTAAAATCTAAGGTACAAAAATAACGAATTTACAGTCCAAAACTACCGGGGTAAAATAATTTAGCAAAACAAAATCCGGCACTGATATTAATAGTAAATATTTTCAAATGAGAGTCCAAACCATCACAGTACGGATCAACGGCGAAACACTTAAAATATCATGATGTAATTTACCTCATTTCAGTGGGTACCCGAGACCTAGCATGGTCTTGGGAACCACGTCAACACATGTCTGTACCGTGTGCCAGTCACAATAGGAATCAAGGATCATGTGCGTATAAGAGATTCGTCACTTTTGGTTATAGAATTTCCGAGAGAGAACACCGCCTGAGGCTATTGATTGTACTTGCAAGTATGGCAACATAAAAAGTAAAAATCCATATGATTGTAGCCTTTATTACACGTAATTGAACAGTATGTTCTGCGATGAGTTATTGATTATTGATGAAAATAACACAAACATAACTGCGCCCTTCGCTAGGCGCTGAAATATACGTCCAGATAGGAATACATTGATATACATGTATATCAATGTTGGCAATAGATTTGTCAAGAAGGACACAGTTATGCCGTTCTATAGCTTAATTCACCTTTAGGCTAATTAAAAAATGCTCTCCTACTCTACAGAATTGTTCGGAAATTCGATGAATATAAAGAAAACTGTCCAAATGCACACACAATATTGCCATAACCTCACTTTTGCCTAGCATGCCGGCTGCCACCCACCCCTCCTCGTAGCCCTAAACCACAAATTTTATTGCAATGCAAAGGAGAATGGGTAAGAAAACAAACAAGAGATGAAATGCACACATTTATTCTCTATATATTTTCATTCGAGAGTAGTCCATAATGCCCACTAGTTTAACACATGGTCAACACCAGGCAGATGAAAATTGCCGTATTGTTCTTACTATCATTATAATTCTTACATCCCGGTGCTTGGCAATTTTTCCTCCCTTGCAGTGGCATGATTGACTCTCAATTAAATTCAAATAAATAATCAAAATACCGAACAAATCAAAACAACCAACAACACCACGAGGAAAATCAATCAAAACAGACTATTCCCGCTTCCGCCAGTCGGTTTGATGTGAGCATTCATGAGTGCCAACTACGGAACCTTAGTGCTAAAATTAATTCTTCATTGGTTGGCAGAACATCCAGTACGGGCCTTACCCCGACCCACGCAGGGGGATGACAGTTGGCACAAATATGAATCTATTGTAAAAGGGAGTGTTTTACAGATATTGTAGTATATAATACGGAACTCATTTTATTAGAGGTTTTGTAGCTTCGACCAGTACTAGCCTAAATAAAGAATACGATATGATTCAACTAGATTAATAGGCGCGACACCGCTCATAACCTTAAATTCCCTATAAATAGGCCAACTTGCGAGTAAATGCAATGTGCACAGCAGTAGAACGGCTTGCCCAGTTCCCGGACCTCTTGATTCACAGACCAACACGTAATTTTATATGGATTCTGTTAAAATGAGTCATATTGATAATGATAAATAGGTATCGTTTAAACCGATAATCTGGTAGCAAAAATATCTAACCCGTCCGGGATTCGTACCCGAGATCCCTAGATCCACAGTCAATGACGCTAACACCACGGCTATTTCGACCACGCTAATATGAAGCACAAGATGTTGACTTATTTTCACGTACCAATAATACTGCATCACGGAATTAAGTTTCATATATATTTTGCTTGTTTCGATAATGTTCCTGCGTGAAATTGAGTATAAAATGCCGTATGAATAGGCCCTCTTGTGAGTTAAGAGAATGTATTCAGCAATAACTTAGTTCATGAAGGCTTGCTCAGTTCTCGTATAAACACAACGATTATCTTATATTGATGACTGCATTACCGTTATGTGGGTTAATATTTGAATAGCCATTGTGCAGAAACATAATACCGGCAATGCCGACTACTTACAATGTTTCATGTTAAAGCATTTTATCATATAAATACTGATACGAAGACTTCGAATATGTGCCATGTGCTTTGTTTCAATCAGTTGACACCAGAGTTCGCATGAGCGTTTACCGTCAGAATGAAAGTGTTCAGCAATGCGATCCATCTGGCAGTGCGTCTTACACACTTCCTTCCGATCCACTCCCGTCCCATTTTTCAAAATCACTCCCACAAAAATATTCGGCAACCGAGTGGAAAGATGTTACACATAAAAAAATCGACCAATAGAGCTTACAATTTTCGTTTCCCAGCACACATTCTGGAGAGTATTTGTAATAAGGCGTCTTGTCATGTGCTGTATGAGAGATCGGGTCAGAGTGATTCTTTGATGAATGACTTGGGCAATATCGTTATACCTAGCGGCTAAGCAAGGCAAGATGGCTTTTTCGATTTTCCGCTTAACGTAGTATTAAACCATTTATAGAAGAGTTTCGGGTTATTTTACTTTTTTTAAGCGTACTTACAAATTTTGTCTTGAACCTACAACTTGAGGGAAGTAAGATAGGCCTACTGTGACACACAACACACAGAATCATTGCTCCTGCCGGGAAAAACAGCGTGGGGCTTGAATTCTTCTCGACTTTGACAATATTGGTGCTACGCTTGTGTCGTGTTTACCCAAATCGCCGAAGCTCCAGCATTTCCATCATTTTATGTTTTGTATTCATATTCTGATCGTATTTTGTATTTTATGATCGACCCTGACTATTATATGTCTGAAAACTTTATCATAATGATGGCCATTATAACACTATTTTTCATTATGAAACAGTTTCTCCCACCAATCACAGCTCAAGAAACAGTTGTTTGACCAATTAGGTGAGGATAGCATCGCATCTGCGCTGAGTTCCAAGACCTTCTAATTTAAATTTTACTGCGAAGCCTAGTGTCATAGTGGGGTAATCGAGGAGGCCATCGTCAAATACAAGGTTTTCTGTGCGTCCCATGTACTTTGTTCAGTACATAAAGCTGGCGAAATCTCGACAGATATTTATGAATATTTATGTTCGAACATTTAGGCTAGTTATAATAGTCTAATTATCAACGAACATAAACAGTCGTATGCAACTCGCCTATGATGGTAATTAAGACACTCGTATGGAAATTATAAAACTCGCATACGCTCGTTTTATAAACATACTCGTGTCTTAATTATTGCCATAATAGGCTAGTTGCATAATGTACAATTATGTTCGACCCTGGTGAAATGTAAATGTTATATGTCAGAAAACTGTACTATAATTAGGGTCATTATAGTACAAGGTTTCATTATGATACAGTTTCTCCCACCAATCAGAGCTCAAGGAACAGTAGTGTGACCAATTAGATGAGGATAGCATCGCACCTGTGCTCACTTCCATTGCCCCCTATTTTAAATTTCACTGCGAGGCGAGTGTCATAGTGAGGTATTCCAGGAGGCCATGGTCAAATACAAGGTATTCTCTGCGTCGATGCGCTCTGTTCAGTACATAAAACTGGCGAAATCTCGACAGATATTTATGAATATTTATGTTCGAACATAAAATAGTTGTAATTATCGTCGAACATAAACAGTCGTATGCAACTCGCCTGGAAATTATGGAAATACTCGTGTCTTAATTATAGGCATGATAGGCTCGTTGCATAATGTACTATTAATTAGAAATAATGAATCAAAATCATCCTTTTTAAAAATATAGCGTTAGGTCTACATTACCGTGTTATTTCAAGCTTTAAAGTCTTAAACTAAGAAGAATACGAAAAACATTCCCTGATAGGAAGGAACCGCAGTTTATATATTTATATATTTAACCCCCCCCCCCCCCCCCCGCCTCTACGTTTGCGAGGAGTTTTACGCCCCTGGTAGAATGGAGTTCTTTTCCATTCCATCTTCCCACCTTCTCTCTGTTCACAATGTTCGTGTCATTCGTATTTATTATTATTATGATTATCATCATATCAAGTAATTTCCATGTACGCACACTATGCGAGGCCGATTATTATATACCGAGCCCTGACTGGAATGACAAAAACAATAAACGAGCTGGTTATTCACCTCCAGTGTCCTCGTGGTGTTACCCAGACTCTCAGGTATCACACCTGTGCTCTAAATGAAAAACAAAAAGTGTTTCAACAAACCTGTTTTTGCTAAGAAATACGATGATTATCTCTTTCAGCTTGAATTCGAGCAAGAAGTATGCTTCTTGGAACAGTGGCTGCGTACCTTCTCACCAAACTTTGCTTGTTATTTAATTGAGAGTTCATAAGCCGTTCTTCGTACGGGTGTAAAAATGTTCTTGCGTGTGTATCTTACACTCCGAATATATTGATTTATTGTTCTAACTAGAGTTTAATAAACTCGGAATCGAAAACGAAAATTTAGCAGCGAGAACAAGATGCGGTATCCAGGTACCATACACGTTACATTCAGGCAAGGATAAGAAGCTGCGAGATGAACTCACGGTTCAAAGTAGAATAAGCAAGTATTCACGAACTACACATGTTATATTCAGGCATGGTTAGAAGCGTGGCCTATGTAGCCCACGGTTGGAAGGGTGTGAGATGTGCTCACGATTCAAACAGGAATTGCAGGTATCTAGGAATGAACACACGTCACATTCAGGCATGGTTGGAAGCGTGGCCTATGTAGGCCACGGTTGGAAGGGTGTGGGATGTGCTCAAGATTCAAACAGGAATTGCAGGTGTCTAGGAATGAACACACGTCACATTCAGGCATATTTAGAAGCGTGGCCTACGTAGGACACGGTTAGATGGCTGTGAGATGTGCTCACGATTCAAACAGGAATTGCAGGTATCCAGGAATGAACACATCTTAGATTCAGGCATGGTTAGAAGGCTTTGAGATGTACTCACGGTTCAAAACAGGCGTTGCAGGTATCCAGGAATGAACACACGTTCCATTCAGGCATGGTTAGAAGGCTTTGAGATGTACTCACGGTTCAAAACGGGCGTTGCAGGTATCCAGGAATGAACACACGTTCCATTCAGGCATGGTTAGAAGGCTTTGAGATGTACTCACGGTTCAAAACAGACGTTGCAGGTATCCAGGAATGAACACACGTTACATTCAGGCATGGTTAGAAGGCTTTGAGATGTACTCACGGTTCAAAACAGGCGTTGCAGGTATCCAGGAATGAACACACGTTACATACAGCCACTGTTAGAAGACTGTGAGATTTGCTCACGGTTCAATACAGGAGTTGCAGGTATCCAGGAATGAATACACGTTACACTGAGATTGGATTAAAAGGCTGTGAGACCTACTCACGGTTCAAACAGGAGTTGCAGGTATCCATAATAATGTTATTGGTTTTACGTCCCTTTTAACTACCCTGGCTTTTAGAGACGCCGGGGTGCCGGAATTTTGCCCCGAAGGGGATCTTTAACGTGCCAGTAAATCTACTGACACGGCTCCCTCGCATTTGCGCACCCTCAAATGTCAGCTGACTGCGCCAGGTTTCGAACCTGCAACCTTGGGCTCAGCAAGCGCAGGTATCGATGAACCACACAAGTTACATTCAGACACGTTAGAAAGCTGTGAGATGTACTCACGGTTCAAACAGGAGTTGCAGGTATCGATGAAGCACACAAGTTACATTCAGACACATTAGAAGGCTGTGAGACCAACTCACGGTTCAAACAGGAGTTGCAGGTATCCATGCACCACACAAGTTACATTCAGACACATTAGAAGGCTGTGAGATGTACTCACGGTTCAATACGTGGGATGGAGGTATCCATGAACCACACAAGTTACATTCAGACACGTTAGAAGACTGCGAGACCTACTCACGGTTCAAACATGAGTTGCAGGTATCGATGAACCACAAAAGTTACATTCAGACACGTTAGAAGGCTGTGAGATGTACTCACGGTTCAAACAGGAGTTGCAGGTATCCATGAACCACACAAGTTACATTCAGACACATTAGAAGGCTGTGAGACCTACTCACGGTTCAAACAGGAGTTGCAGGTATCCATGAACCACACAAGTTACATTCAGACACATTAGAAGGCTGTGAGATGTACTCACGGTTCAATACGTGGGATGGAGGTATCCATGAACCACACAAGTTACATTCAGACACGTTAGAAGACTGTGAGACCTACTCACGGTTCAAACATGAGTTGCAGGTATCGATGAACCACACAAGTTACATTCAGACACGTTAGAAAGGAGTGAGATGTACTCACAGTACAATACAGGGGATGGAGGTATCCAGGAGCTCGGCACAGTGCACACGATTAGTCGGCGTGCTCGGCCTCTACTACCAAAGCATATAGGGGTCAAGTCCATGTTTAACCAGAGACCGATGATAAGTCTGTGGCTAGCAACACAGGCTGGGTCAGACAGTGCCAACAACATGATGTCTTCACTACACACCCTGCGGCGTAGCCATGCTCGTTAAATCGTGCACCTCGACCGTGAGGGCAGCTGCAGCAAGTCCAGAGATCAGAGGTTCGAATCCCAGCGCTGACAGCGGCTATCTGAGTTTCCCCACCGGGTTTTCCCACATTCCTTCCAGGCATTTATTGCTGTTTTAAGGCTGGAACAGTGAGGACATCTGGCCCCCATATGCCGGGATAGTACCTTCCTTCAAGTCCCGTCCACCTACCCCATCCCTGTCCCTGCTACAGCTACCAACACTACTACAGTCATCACAGAAACACAGGTTATCAGTCAAGTTCAACAAACACCCAACCACACGGGCCTGATGACCAAGATGTCCCAAGCCCCTAAAATGAATTAAGAACAACTATTCACTGGATGCGAGCGGCTTCGGTGGCGTAGTTGGTAGCATGCTGAACTGCTGTGCCCAGGATAACGGGTTCAAACCCGGCCGACGTCGTCGTTTTTTAAGAGCGTTAAAATCCTTCAGTATGCCTTCATTCGGAGGGAAAGTAAAGCCGGCGGTCCCATGTCATAGATTTATGGCACGTAAAAAATCCTTCCACAGACTAAACTTCTGGGTTAGATTTCGTTGGAACGCTGTATCATAGTTCCAACGTTCACCACTAGGCATCAGTGACATCTGGTAGCGAAAGTTGGAACTACATGAAATTGAACGGAACTTGTAGCTCACCCTATGGATGTCCGCTAGAAGCAGCTACGGCCTCTGGCGAGCCGAACATGTCATCGGACACTCCCAGCACTAAAATCCATACGATAAATAAATAACTGGATGCATTTGTACATCAAACATAGTTTTATTTCCCTCATTTTCGTCCATTTATTCTAGTAAATCAATTGAGTTGTTGTTGCTTATTTAAAGGGCTGTGACATCGTGGTCATATACCCGCTACCTCTGTATTTGGGTGTGTATGGAATTTGTGTGTACACCTGCATTACTGAGATAGCTGTACTCGTGTGTGGATAGGATTGGGAAGGTGGCCGTGCCCTTAAGTTAGGAACGATCCCAGCATTTTCCTGGAGTAGAAGTGGGAAACCACTTCCAGGATGGCTGAGGTGGGAATTTAATACGGACCTCACGGGCGACAGACAAGGACGCTGGCCGCTACACCACGGAGTGGTCTAGAAGAATTATAAGTTAGTAGTTAGTTGTTGAAGTAATTTGTCATTGTCGGCAGATGACCTAGATTTTCCCTATTTACCCCTTTATAGGGCAAAACTAGTTTTTCGTTTTCTGCGTCTCTACATTTTAATTCATTTTAATTATTATAATTTTAAAAAATGTTATGTTTTGTTTCTCTAACTTTAATGTTTATATATTAATTGTTAATTTTAAATTTATGTTCGTATAGATTTACTTAAATATTTTTATTGAATTAAGTAACTTAATTTCGAATTTATTTTTTAAATTATTTTCCTAATTTTTTATAGTTATGTTTATTATTTTAATTTTTATATTTCTTTAATTATTGTAATTTTATTTCTATATTAATATTTCATTTTACACTTTAATTATTTAATGTATCTAGTTTTTTTAAATTTTTAACCCACACATTAGGTCAAGTACAGTAGGTAGGTAGTGTACCCGATTTTATCGGAGAATGATCGGTCATTACCTGGCTATGCTCTTTGGCTTCGGGATGTGTACCGTTCAACCCACAAATGAACTCACATTCGGATATGAAAACACAATAAAGTTATCAAGACTACAGGAAGAACTCACACATTAGAGTTACAATGAATTTATTTTCCTAAAAACATAAAAATCAAAAATATATTCAAAAATCAAAATCAACAATTTTCTTGGAACTGTCCCATCAAATAAGAATCACTCAAAATAAATGTAAAATCACTTCACAATCTTCAAACATCACTCAAAATTGTCTTGCTTAACTTATTCAGTAATCATTATCTATAATTCTTTCATTTAGGTTTACACTTACTTTGGCATCGAGCATGTCTATCATTCTATTCAAAAAATTAACTCTAAGTCTTGTGGACATTTAAACTATTTTACTTCCCTTGAGGGCTTTCTTTACTCACACATTTATTTATTAACCCTTCATTCAGTCCCTTGACTGAGAAATTATCTTCCATAAAGCCTTAGGTTTCTTAAAAGCACAATACACTTATTCAAACAAACATGTCATGTCATGGATCGAATCCTCACTCCTCCATTTGTCTACTCATGCTTCAAGGTGATTTGTTTCATTTTTGTACCATGCACTGCCTTCATTTATTATTTGTTGGATTATTCCAATCATTTCAAACATCATTATTTCATAACCCGTTAATTTCACTATTTCTCAAAGCAGGAATCGATTATTTTCAACAATGGTAACATTTGACCAAAATCCGTCAAATATTACTTAATTACTTCAAACATAGACTTGGGAGAATTGTCTCAATCCCAGCATTTCAAATATCTAATTTATATCAAGCTAGCATCTTTTAATCAAAACTTTTATATAGCAGTCACTAATTGCTAGTCTCTCTTCAGACCCTACTTAAGAAAACATCCATTATGTGGTCTCTCCATCCCCTCACAAGAAGCGAGGCCAGGGCTGGTTTGTCACCTCCCCCCTCCTTCGGCTATTAACTCAAGATTTACGACGTCTCGCGGACCGTCTCCCTTCGGCTTTTAATGTTTTCTATTTTCATTCATATGGTTATCCAAGTTTTTACATGTCATTACTCCTGCAGCTATCTGCTCCTTCATTCACATTCATCATTAATATTTCGTGTTTCCAGGTGATTATGCATTAGATTCGGAGAGGATATACGACGCTTACTTTGATTTGGCAAGACCTCTGTCTTCCAATCAATACAATAATTCCATATACTGTCGGATAGCAAGGCTGGACACACTTTTTGGGATGCGTTCATATTTTGTTGAGGCTCGGACACACACATGCTTAGCATCCCCAGTCGCAAAATATCTCGTAGAGACCTATATTACCCTCCAGACTTAAATGCGAAAACAAACGTAGCAACGCCTCCTATGAGGTCTTACACTGCAATTACCATAATACCATAAACACAGCTATTCTATTGGGAATTACCCGACCACTTTGGTTGCAACCCTAATATACTGACCTGCTCAGGACCCTAGGCTGCCAGCGGGTCCTCATTTTCCTCCGGACCTCATTTTCCGAGTCACCGCATCGATTGACTTGTAACTTTATTCGCAAGTGTATTACATCCTAAAAGTATGATTTCATGTTGGTGGAATGAATAATGATCGGCCCATTATTTTTAATTAAATAAAAGGTTATTATTCTCATTCCAGGGCCCGCGTAGTGGTCTGTTTTACCCTCGTATCAATGCGTAGTGACAACATTTTTGAATCAGCAGTCTTCATTCTAATGGCTTTGCAGGGTGTAAACCTTCCAATAACTATTCCCCTGCTCTGGCTTCAGCTCCTGGCTTTTAAATTGATAATTTTATTCTGTTAGGTTTTCTTTCGTTATCGCGTCGCTACTGTTTGGTAGTTTCCTCCTTTAAATGTTCATGTTATTGCTTATGTTGCGACATCTGTAATCGCTGCTCAAGAGGTATAATAGTCGTTAATCTTAAAATGAGTCCCCTTTAAAACCACTGCTCTTGCAGTCATGAATCTGTCAAAACTAGCTGCGTCGAGCTATGTCGAGTGTGCTTTTAACGTTCGCCTTTCAACTGCTCTGGACCTTTTCTATCGTCCTTTTAATGGCTTCAGATATTAGAAACGTCAAATTTACTGTGAGTTTATTTATCCTGTGGTATCCTTATAAGCCACGTGCATGCGTTTCGTTTGGTTCCTTGCATTACACTCTCTTGTGAAATCCTTTCTATAGAAGAATATTCCTTTCAGATAACCATGATTTCTTAAAATTTTCTACCTAATATTCCTGGGTTGGACTTGTGCAAGTCCCACATGGGCACAAATCCCTCCGTCAAATATCAATAAATAGTCGAAAACCTGAGAAAATTTCTTGATCAAATTTCAACTTTTGAACCCTTCAATCTCACTAGATATACAGTTATTATAAAGGCTCGGCCTATCCTCACCCATTTCAAAAGATCAATCACGTTTCATTTTTTTTGCTAATGAACATAATCCTATCAGCTGGGTAGGGTCTATCCCTACCCGTTTCACTCCAACTGTGACATTTCCTTAAAATTTCTAATTCTGTCATTCTCTTCTCTTATTTCCCTATTTTCACGCTCGATGCGTTCGGTGAATTCTTTAAATTCTACATACAACTTCTTCAGCTCACATTCCCCATCTAGTTCTTGCCATCTCTTCTCTTCTTCATTTCCTTCAACTACATCTTCTACCTGCAATATTAGGGCTTGAGTATTTTGTTCATACTCTTCTGGAGGATAGTGGAGTTTTAAATTTGCCGCGTTCATAATCATTTTGTTATCTGGCACGGTGTGTTGTACTTTGTATACATTATTTTTGAGATCCTTTATGATTCTATAAGGTCGATGATAATTTTTCCTGAACTTCTTATAAACGCGATTTTCTGGGTCTGACATCGCTGGTCGTTTTACGAGCACTAGTTCCCCTTCTACTAGTGGTCTATGGTATCGTTTATGACGACTTCTCTTCTGTCTCTTTTCAGTTTGGGCTTTCAAATGCTCATACGTTCTTATAATTCTCAATTCCCTTCCTACTTGGGCTTCAGTAAATGTGGGTAATATCTGATCCCATGGCCTTTCTGGTTGCTTGTCAAAATGTAACTTAACAGGTACCTCTCCTGTTGCTTCGTGGACTGTATTATTAATACAAAATTCAATAGAGGGCAAAATGTAAATTCACTTCCAATTTTCTTCAGAACAATAGATTTTGCAATATTTCTGCACTTCTCTCATGACTCTCTCAACTGGATTTGCCTCCGGATGCCTAATAATTGATAAAATCTGCTTAATTCCCAAATTTGCTAGTTCTCTACGGAACTCAATACTGGTATAAAGACTTCTATGATCGGAAAGCAAGTTTTACGGTTTTCCTAACACTGGGATTACTCGTTCCTTCAACCTCTTTACTATCTGTTTCGTTGAATTCTTTTGGATGGGGCATAATATTACCATTTTCGTGAATAAATCCATCGATACCATTATGTGTTTGTTACCCCTCCTTGCTTTGGGTAATGGACCAAAGTTATCGACCGATAAAATCTGGCAAGGTCTTTCCGGTAAAAGTGGAATGGGTTTCTGTCCCATTAGGAAAGAATTTGGTTTTTCTCCTTTGGCATGTGTCACAGGTGTATCTCACCGTATCCCTTAACCTGGGCCATATAAATGCCTCTTGTAACTTGCTAACTGTTTTATTTACGCCCATATGTCCAAATGTTCGGTGTAAGAACCATACTAACTTCCGTTACATCTCTGCTGGAACGATGATTCTTAATCGTGTATGATCCGCATCTGCGAATTTATGTAGAAGTCCATTGTAATAACTATAATCAGTTGCAATCTTCTCCGCTTCGATAAATGCGGATGATGCTCCATCAAGCTTTCCCTCGAAGAAGTCAATCAACATCCTCATCCATGGGTCTTGCTTTCGTTTTTCTTCAATTCTTCTTAATTCTTCTATAGTTCCTTGATCTTTATCATCAATTTGGATAGCCAATGCCTCTTCTGTTGTTTCCGGATTTCGACTCAGAAAGTCCGGGACAATGTTCTCCTTTCCAGGACAGTATTCGATCTCAACATAATACTGCTGGATGTATAATGCCCTTCGCATTAATCGTTGGCTAGATAGATCAGTTTTCATCAAGAACGCCAAAGCTTTGTGATCGGTTCTTAATATAATCGGAAATCCATAAACTATCTTGCGCCAGTATTTTAGCGCGTACAATATCGCAAGAAGCTCGATTTCACTGATGGTGTAATTCTTTTCATGAGGCTTCAATCTCCTGGATGCAAAAGCTAAATAATTTTCCCCCGCTGGTTGTTCTTTATTTTCCTGATACAGCATGGCTCCTATCCCTATCTCAGGAGCGTCTGTTTTGATGATAAATTATCAGTATAGTCAGGGTATCCTAATTTCACAGAATTCAACAGCATGTATTTTGCCTTCTTGAATGCCTCCTCGCATTCATCTGTCCATTTCCATTTCCCCCCTTCTTGAGTAGATCCTGTAAGGGTGAAACGGTGCTTGTGTATGCTGGACAATGACTGTTGAAAAACTCTATAAGTCCTAAAAATTGTGTGACATTCTCTAAATGTTCCTGTATGGTTTCTGACGTTAGCAAAATATCGTCCACATATTATCTAATAGTACAGGCTTTCACTTCCTCTGAAAGGTTCCTGTCTAATGCCCTAATGAGTGCTGAACCTGCCGTTTTTAATCCAAATGGTAATCTTCTAAAACACATTGTCTGTTGATCGAACTGGAATCCAGTCAATAAACTAGTCTTTTCCTCTAATTCTAGGTGATGATATAAACTAGTCAGATCTATATTTGTGAAAATCTTCTTTCCCTTGAATTTGCGTAAAATTTCTTTAATTGGGGGTGCGGAATCGTTTTCTGGAATTATTCCTGCATTCAAATTTCTGGCATCTAAACATAGTCGCACTGACCCGTCTGGTTTGTTTACTACTACTAATGGACTAACATATGGTGTAGTAACTTTTTCGATGACTCCATCTTCCATCATTTTCTGTATAGCCTCTTTGGTTTGCTTATAATGTTTTTCCGCAACTGGATATGGTCTTTGTCGGAACGGTGTCCAATCATTTATTTGAAATGCGTATTTAAAATTTTTGATTCTCCCTGGCTTTGAATCAAACACATCCTTTTGTTTCGTAATAATTCCCTTCAAAATTTCTTTATCTGCTATTGAGATCTTTGCTTCTTCGAGCTTTTGTTGTAGGCATTTCTCAAATCCAATTTCTGCTTCTTTTTCCAAGTCTGCTGCAAGTGTGCTCAATTCTTTCTCTAAGCATAATGCTTCTGTTACATGGTGACAAGTTTCATCTTTCATAAGCCAAATATGTTCGCCCTCTTCATGTTCTATTCTTTGTGAAGAAATATCTATCTCTGAACCATGAACTTCGTTTCGGAATTTTATACATGTTTGGGATAGATCAATAACGACTTTATGCTCTCTAACGAAGTCTATGCCCAATATAATGTTATATGGCAGTTTGCTTACAAGTAGAAAGCTTTGAGATAACATTAGATTTCCAATCTGTAATTCAAAAAACACTTGATATTTACAAGCCAAGCTTTTCTCCGGGATAATTCCTTTTATCTTTACAACCGATATGGGGATCTTTAAAACTTGCCCCTTCCTTTCTAATTCGTTTATCATCGCTTGGGTTACTAAACACACAGTTGACCCTGTATCTAAAAGGCTTCTGACTAATATCCCTTCAACTCTGATCAAAATAATTGGTAACTCTCTTTTTACAACAACCAGTCCTTCTAAAATTTCCTCTATCAATTCTTCTGGTCTCGCAATCCAATTCACAAATTGCACTGTGTTCCATCCTCCAGATTCTTCTCCGTTTAGCCCTTCAAATGTTGGCGTTTTTCCCTCAAGATCCTCTTGTTCGGATCTCCTGTTGTGCTCTTATAGCTGTTGGCTTTGGGCACCTCTCCGATCATGTATGTGAGGTGAAGTCCTATTGTTTATGGCATCTTCCCATCTGATTTTCGGCTGCCTCTCATACTTTTCTCCTCGTTCATCGTAGTATCGTTGTGTTATGACACGACGTTCCTCTATCTCAGCCTGGTAATCTATGTCATCATTTCTGGTCTGGTTATTCCTTGGATGGTTCGGGTTCCATCTCCTTAGATATGGCCTGCCGCCGGGTGATTCTCTGTTATTTGGTCCCCTTTGATTCCGTGGTCTCGAATTATTATTCCTTTGGTTATTATTTCTAACATTTTCATTTTTTCTGTAACCACTATTATGGCTCCCTCTAAAATCTCCTCGATTGCTTCCTCGATATGGTGGGTTCCAATCTCGAGTTTCGTTCCTAGGGATGCTCCGTTCTGTCCTAGCCTCCTCAGTACTGGTTGCTTTGTCGGTGTTGGGTTCCCTGACAATCTTCGTCTGAGTTTTAGTGACGTGGGCGTGTCCCACTGTCCTGTGATGTCTCGGCGACATGTGTTGGGTCGTATTATCTAATTGCCGTAGAAAATTTTCTACCTCTATGGCCGTTTTAGCGTTGGATGAAATCAGGTATCTCTGAATTTCAAATGGCAACTGCTTGACAATAGCTAGGCACAAAGAATTTTCAGATGGTGCGCAATCTAGCTCACGGAATTTGCATAATTGGGCCGTAAAATATTCAGAATAGCGCATTGGCGTGTTGGTGCTATATTTCTTTGAATACAAATCAAGTCTTAAATCCTGTTGAACGTCGGCCGCCCAATACATTTTCAGAAAAGCTTCCCTAATTTCATCTGTGGTATCAAAGGTATGTCTAAAGCTCCTAAACCATAGTAAGCAATCACCGTCCATCAGCTTTTCGATATAACGCAACTGGCGTTCCGGCGAAACTCTAGTATCCTTCAGATACTCAAATACCTCACTGAGCAAATATTTAGGAGTGATAGATGAAATTTTCCCTGAAATTATTTTCGGTCTATCTGAGTCAGGTCTGATGATAGTTATTACCTGGTTCTGCGATGCATTTTTATTGTTATATGAGGTGGATGCAAATAACGGTGGCCCTGGTAGTTTGTTTGAGCTTTCCCCTTCTTGACAATTACTAAACATATTCTGGGTTCCCGATTCTCCCCAGTTGTTTCCTAAATCCTCCATACAATCTTTGTGTATTCCATTGCACCTTAGGCTGGCTCCCTCTATGGCAATCATACGGGTCTCACTCTGGTTAACCCTGCCCTCAATTCTTTCGAGTCTGGCAAAGGATTCCTGCTCGATTTTTTCGATTCGGTATGCATTGTTTTCTGTTAGCCTGCCTACTTCTTCTTGTTGCTTTTTCAGGTTTTCTTTGTGATTTGTCATTTCCTCATCTATCTCCTTCTATGTGTCGAGAATCTGTTGCTCTTTAACCTCAATTTTGATTTTAACATCTTTCTCTACCTCTTCCTTTATGTTTGCCAATTCTTGGTTGAGGTTTTTCTTAATTCCTTTACCGTCCCGTTTTATAGCTTTAACGTCCCCTTGGGTTTCCTCCTGTGTCTTCTTCAGACGTGCCAGATCTTCCTGTGTTTGCTCTATCCTTTTATTAGATTGCCCTATGCTAACTTTAAAAGGGTTAATACTTTCCTCAACACTGTCTAATTTGGATGTCTGTACCTCAATTCCAGCATGACCCTTAATTCACTCTGTATTTTTATTTCTGTGTTAATGGGGCTTATACGTTCTTGTAACTTGTTTTCCCATACTTTGTCGCCTTCCTCCATCTTCTGATCTACTTGGGTAAAATGCTTTCGATTTGTTTTTTTAAACTCAACTACATCGGTTTGTCGTTTGTTTTCTATTTCCTGAATATCCCCTGACAATTTATCAAACTTCTCCTCTAAATCCTGCTTGGATTCTTCACATTGCTTTTTATTATCCTCTAGCTGTGCCTTTATTTCTCCCTTGAAATCCTCGAAATTCTCGTTAACAATTCCTATTTTCGCCTCTAGCGCGGATTGAAATGATGTATTAATTTCCTCAAATTTAATATCGATCTGTTCTGTGACATCGTATAGACGCCTGTTTACTTTACTCTGTTCGTCTGAGATACGATTTACATCAGATTTGTTAACATAGATATCATCAATAATGGGCTTTATTTGAGTTTGTATTTCACCGAACTTTGTGTCCATGTCATTTAATCGGGTATTCAAAATCTCAAAATTTTCTTCACATTTTTCACTACTCTTATCAATGATTTCTTGAACAACTCTTTGGCTGTCCTGAAGGTTATTGGTTATGGTTTCACTAAGACTATCCTTCATACTCTTTTGGCTTTCCAGAAACTTACTGTCCATGGTTTCACTAAGACTATCCTTCATAACTTTTTGGTTTTCCTGAAGCTTACTGTCCATATCTTCACTAAGAGTATCCTTCATAGCTGTTTGGCTTTCATGAAGCTTCTTTTGAAGCGTCAGGTCTACAGCTTCACTAATGCTCTCCCTCAACTTCAGAGCATTCTTCTCATTGTCCTTTTGTAAAAGGTCCAGGAGCCTTTGCATCTACTAACTCATAGCCATTCTTTTTCCAAATATTTGAGAAAAGATGGGCTACTGCCATTCAAAAATATATCATGCACACGAGATAAACATGGTGTTTGACCTGACATGCTTGTATTGCTTTTTCTCATTCTGAGGTGAAGTGGCCAACGGGTGTGTGCGTATGCGAACACGTTCACACTTCCCTCCTTCAAAATATTTAACAAAACTCTAAGCAAGATATCTGAAAATTCAAAATTTGAAAATCTCGAGTTTTTCCAAAAAAAACTTGGAAAACTCGAGTTTTCCTGTTTTTTCCCTCGAAAAACCCACCCCACGTTCCTGGGCGCCAAGAAAAAGATAAGAAAAAGTGACCGGGGATCGTACCTCTGGGTCACCCTCCGCAAGACAACAGTAAAAACAAGTTTTGAAAAACCACTTAGGGGTGGTTTTTACTGCCTATTACCCCACGTTGGGCGCCAAGAAAAAGATATACAAGGGGTTATTTTTCATATATTTATATTACGTTTACGGCCGGATGCGGTCGTCTTAACTCCTACTTTTAAACTTTACTCCTCAGCTTAATTATGACCGACTTTTCTTGTAACCTTGTGCTCATATCCAGTACCTCATATAAGAGTCCCCTGTACCCGATTTTAATCGGATAATGATCGGTGATTACCTGGCTATACTCTTTGGCTTCGGGGTGCGTACCGTTCACCCCACAAATGACCTCACATTCGGATATGAAAGCACAATAAGGTTATCAAGACTACAGAAAACACTCACACATTACAGTTGCAATGAATTTATTTCACTAAAAACATAAAAATCCAAAATATATTCAAAAATCAAAATCAACATTTACTTCAAACTGTCCCATCAAGTAAGAATCACTCAAAATCAATTAAAATCACTTCACAATCTTCAAAAATCACTCAAAATTGTCTTGCTTAGCTTATTCAGTAATCATTATCTATAATTCTTTCATTTAGGTTTACACTTACTTTGGCATCGAGCATGCCTATCATTCTAGTCAAAAATTTACCGCTTAGGCTTGTGTACATTTAAACTATTTTAATTCCCTTTAGGGCTTTCTTTATTCACACATTTCTTTATTAACACTTCATTCAGTCCCATGAGTGAGCAATTATCTTCCATGTCATGTCATGGATCGAACCCTAACTCTTCCATTTGTCTACTCATGCTTCAAGGTGATTTGTTTCATTTTTGTACCATGCACTGCCTTCATTTATCATTTGTTGGATTATTCCAATCATATGAAACATCATTATTTCATAACCCGTTAGTTTCACTATTTCTCAAAGCAGGAATCGATTATTTTCAACAATGGTTACATTTGACCAAAATCCGTCAAATATTACTTAATTACTTCAAACATAGACTTGGGAGAATTGTTTCAATCCCAGCATTTCAAACATCTAATTTATATCAAGCTAGCATCTTTAAATCAAAACTTTTATATAGCAGTCACTAATTGCTAGTCTCTATTCAGACCCTACTTAAGAAAACATCCATTATGTGGTCTATCCATCCCCTCACAAGAAGCGAGGCCAGGGCTGGTTTGTCACCTCCCCACTCCTTCGGCTATTAACTCATGATTTACGACGTCTCGCGGACCGTCTCCCTTCGGCTTTTAATGTTTTCTATTTTCATTCATATGGTTATCCAAGTTTTTACATATCATTACTCCTGCAGCTATCTGCTCCTTCATTCACATTCATTATTAATATTTCGTGTTTCCAGGTGATTATGCATTAGATTCGGAGATGATATACGACGCTTACTTGGATTTGGCAAGACCTCTGTCTTCCAATCAATACAATAATTCCATTTACTGTCGGATAGCAAGGCTGGACACACTTTTTGGGATTCGGTCTAATTTTGCTGAGGCTCGGACACACACATGATTAGCTTTCCCAGTCGCAAAATATCTCGTAGAGACCTTTATTACCCTCCAGACTTAAATGCGAAAACATACGTAGCAACGCCTCCTATGAGGTCTTACACTGCAATTACCATAATACCATAAACACAGCTGTTCTATTGGGAATCATCCGTCCACTTTGGTTGCAACCCTAATATACTGACATGGTCAGGACCCTAGCCTGCCAGCGGGTCTTGCCCTCAACCGACGAATCCGACTCATTTTTACTTTCCATCTCTCGAAATAAGGCATATTCTGGATCACGTACCTTCTACTAGCTTGAAGCTAAACTTGTTATTCAATTACTTGGCCTATTTGGCAATACAACTTGGCTTGGATATCCATAATTCATTTACTTCTTCCTCATACAATAACTTTATCTCATCGCGGTAAGGCTTCCGGGTTTTCCTATGACTTTATTCCCGTAACTTTGGCATGACAGGCTACAATACAATATTTCATTTCAATCTTAGGTGTTCCGTATTCACCATTTACTTTAAGGGTCTGCAAACTCATTATCATATCAACAATACTTCAAGGCGTTACTATTTAATTAATTAATCCCTTTTAATTTGAGCTCATTATTACTATTCCTTTCAAGTCTTCAATATTTTATCAACAACTTTATTATGGAGCGCAACAAATCATTATTTAACCATTTATTTCAGAGTACAAAACTTGATAATTATTATTATTATTCCTTTCACTATCCAATAACTTAATTATGGTGCGAATTTACTTTTACTTTTACTTTTCAACTCATTCACTTGGCGAAGAATACATGCCAATCTATATATATAACAAGAAGTTCCGTGAAGAACTATACAGCCTACTTTTCATGGCAATGATTAATCTACAGTATATGAACCTATCTAGATTAATGACGAAATTAAGTTGGTAATATCGGAATATCTAATTAGTTATAATGTATATATAATGTAGCCTAATAGAGCACTACAGTTTTCATCCTTGGTGACTGAATATATTCTTAGTTCCATCTCTTAAGGTACAGAATACAAAATTTGGTTGAAGTCCAATGAATAGCATGGACGTTACTACATGCAGTTAGACACTGTATCTATCAGCACGCGTAAAAGCATGTTGGCAACAATACCATGCGTGGGCTGGTCAGAAATAATCTGATATATTGTGATATCTTGTTGTGCCAATTTTGGATGAAATCCATTTTTTAGTATAAAAGTGACATGTATTTTAAAATTGGACCTATCAGCTGGCATAGGATCATGTTGGCAGCACTGACATATTAATTACTCCAAATTAATCTAGAATGTCAGGTGCTATTTGTGTGCAAATTATAGAGCTGTTGGCTAGCATACTTTCTGATATATTGATATTAGGGTAAACAAATATAGACAGCATTTATTGCTCTTAAGAATAGGCATAGTCATATCTGTTATGGTACACATAGCACATACGAAATTTGGTTGAAATCCAATTGATAGTATAGAAGTTACATGCATTTTAAAATTGGTCTTATCAGCAGGCTTAGAATCATGTTGGTAGCACTGACATAGATTAGCTGCTCCAAATTATTCTAGAATGTCAGGCACTATACGTGTGCAAAGTTTAAAGCTGTTGGCTTGCATACTTTCTGATATATTGGTATTTGGATGAAAAATAGAGAGAGCATTTATTGACAGTTGGCAGCCCTTGTGGCTCTTAAGAATACGCTCAGTCATATCTGTTTATGTACACATTTTACATGCAAAATTTGGTTGAAATCCAATTGATAGTGTAGAAGTTATATGCATTTAAACATTGGACCTATCAGAAGCAAGATATCCAACATGGAGCTCAAATTTCTAGTGTTTTTTTTCAGCAGTTGGTGGCACTGATATCATTTTCAAATATGGAAGTGAGATATTCCGGTGCGCATCTTTACTCATACTAAATTTGGTTTTGATTGCTGCAGCCGTTTAGGAGTTGATAGGGGGGACACACACACAGTCAGACAGACAGAAGGACAGACAGACAGACAGACACACATTTTCCCGGATCGATCTCATAAGTCTACTTTTTCCTCATTTTTGCAACATGTGAAAAGTATTTAAACACAAATTGTGCTAAATGTCCGGCATAACTCAACAAAATGACAGCGTTTCGTCCCGGTGTGCTATTGGGCTCTTCAGTTGGTTAAAGCACACCTCACCAAGACACTGTCTAGTACACACTGGGAAGGCCATTGCAAGACGTATTTGATACATATGTATCCGCGTCACGAGCAAAGCCAGTGCACTATGGGAGTCGAAACTCCACTCCAAAGCAATTATAACCTTACCTTGGCATTGAATATATAATTTTCAAAAGAAAATATATGTATTGTCCGTTGAGCCATTATTTATTTAAACACAAATTGTGCTAAATGTCCGGCATAACTCAACAAAATGACAGCGTTTCGCCCCGGTTAAAGCACACCTCACCAAGACACTGTCTAGTACACACTGGGAAGGCCATTGCAAGACGTATTTGATACATATGTATCCGCGTCACGAGCAACTGAAGAGCCCAATAGCACACCGGGCCGAAACGCTGTCATTTTGTTGAGTTATGCCGGATATTTAGCACAATTTGTGTTTAAATATATAATGGCTCAACGGACAATACATATATTTTCTTTTGAAAATTATATATGTGAAAAGTAGGCTAAAAATGAATTGCTGTTCGTTAGTCTCGCTAAAACTCGAGAACGGCTGGACCGATTTGGCTAATTTTGGCCTTGAATTATTTGTGGAAGTCCAGAGAAGGTTTAAAAGGTGAATAAATATGAAAGTTGTAGCGCACGAGTAGATTCAACAAATGAGTGACGGCACGCGAATCGCTTAAACAAAGTCCCGTATGCGTTCATATACCATTCATCCGATTGCTATGAAACTTTGGTTGTATTGTTGTGCACATTCCAGGAAAGGTTTCTGACTTAGTAAATCCTTTTTACAATAGGTAGCGCACGAGTAGATTCAACAAATGAGTAACGGCGCGCGTATCGTTTAAAAAAATGCCATATGCGTTCATATACCATTCATGCGATTGCAATGAAATTTGGAGAAATGCTGGTTCCACTGCCGCAAATATTTCTGATTTAGTAAATCCATTTTACAATTGGTAACGCACGAGTATATTCTTTTAGAGAGTGACAGCACAGGTATCGTTTCAACCAAGTCCTGTATGCGTTCATATACCATTCATTTCATTGCGATGAATCTTTGGTGAGCTGTTGAGCACGCTCCCATGATCTTTTTTGAAATAGTAAATACATTTTACAATAGTTTCGAGGTGGTTAATGGAAAAAGAAAAACATATTAGGAATTCAAAAGCACTTCTACAAAGTTACAACGCCAGCTGTATCCGATTTGGCTAATTTTGGTCTTGAATTATTTGTGGAAGTCCAGAGAAAGTTTAAAAGGTGAATAAATATGAAAGTTGTTAACTATCTTTCAGATTATTTTTATGTAGATTGATAAATCTTAAGTTTTGTCACAAATTAAATTTCTGAACGCAACCATAATATTTGACATTTGACAATCAACTATATGTAGATTGATAAACCTTAAGTTTCGTCACAAATTAAATTTCTGAACGCAACCATAATATTTGACATTTGACAATCAACTATATGTAGATTGATAAATCTTAAGTTTCGTCACAAATTGACTTAGGTCGTCGCAGTCAATCAAATGTGCGAAGACCTACCTCACGTGCTAACCGCACTGATGACCAGAGAGAGACAGATCAAGAAAATAGTCGTATTGCTATGTCAGAATTGCGTTCTTTAGTGAGTGACAATGAAGTAGATAGGCTTAGAATGCAACGAGTTCGTGCACATAAAACACAACAACAGCGAGCACATAATGAAATTGAGTGATTCCGCAGACGCAGTGCTCCTGTGATTCTGGAACGAGCTGCATTCCACTATGATCCGGCAAAAGATTATTGTGCCGACAAATCGGTAACAAGTCGAGAAATGACAATAATTTGTAAATATTGTAAGGCGTTAAAATACAGTGGTGAATCTACTGGATTATATTGTGCTGGAGGCAAAGTAAAATTGCCACAATTGGTCCCCCCACCAGATCCGTGAAGGTGTAGTAAATCATATTTTGGTGTTTCATATTTTCATATTTTCACCAGTTTGCCGTTGACATGTATTTCAAAATTAAGACTGAACGATTGACATACATCCTTTTGAACCAACGACAGCTTCGATCAGAGGAATACATTCAACTCCGCGATGCTATAAATGCCGATGGCAATGTGAATAATGTGGGACGAATGACAATTTTGCCAGCTACTTACATAGGAAGCCCGCGCCACATCCACGAATATGCTCAGGATGCTATGTCATATGTTAGGCATTATGGCCACCCAGACTTATTTGTTACATTCACCTGTAACCCACAATGGTCCGAAATCAAGAGGGAATTGCTACATAGCCAAACACCAGTTGATAGACATGACATCACTGCCAGAGTTTTTAAACAAAAATTAAAATCTCTCATGAATTTCTTCATAAAGCATCGCGTGTATGGCCAAGTCCATTGTTGGATGTACTCTGTAGAATGGCAAAAGCGTGGTCTGCCACATGCGCACATTTTAGTCTGGTTAGTGGACAAAATAAGACCAGATGAGATTGATTCCATAATTCGAGCTGAAATTCCTGATGAAACAGTTGACCCAAAATTGCATGCAGTAGTTACCAAACACATGATACATGGACCTTGTGGAGTTTTCAACTACAATTCACCCTGTATGGTCGACGGCAAGTGTTCGAAGCGATACCCAAGAGACCTGATTGCTGAAACCATAACGGGAAATGATGGATACCCATTGTATCGTCGGCGATCAGTTGCGGACAATGGGCGATCGGTAGTTGTGAAGGTAAGAGGACAAAATGTTGATGTAGACAATTTTTGGATTGTGCCATACCTCGCCAATGTTGTCCACAGCTTTTGAGACTCACATCAATGTGGAATATTGTAACTCTGTGAAGTCGATAAAGTACATATGTAAATACGTTAACAAAGGTAGCGATATGGCCGCCTTCGCTATAACCAATGCAAATGACGAAGTATCACAGTACCAGATGGGTCGCTATGTAAGTAGCAACGAAGCAATTTGGCGTATCTTTTCATTTGCGATCCATGAAAGATACCCTACAGTAGTCCATTTGGCAGTCCATTTAGAAAATGGTCAATGAATTTATTTTAATGAATCGAACGCGGCAGACAGAGTGGCACGTCCACCGTCGACAACATTAACAAGTTTCTTCACAGTCTGTCAAACTGATTATTTTGCTCGAACTTTGCTGTATGCTGACATGCCACGCTATTACACATGGAATGCATAATCGAAATCGTTTCAGCGTCGAAAACAAGGAACACCAGTTGAAGGACATCCAAATGTATTTGATTCAGACGCTCTGGTTCGCATCTGCAGAGTACATCCAAATAACGATGAATGTTATTATTTGCGGTTGTTGTTGGTGAATGTTCGTGGTCCGACATCGTTTAAACAACTGAGAACAATTAATGGACAGCTGTGTGCGACTTACCGTGAGGCATGTCAACTATTACTTTTACTCGAGAACAATTCGCACTGGGATGATACGCTCAAGGATTCCGTAATATCTTCATCGCCGCATCAAATTCGTACATTGTTTGCGATTATCATATCGACATGTTTACCCTCGAATCCAAAAGATTTGTGGGTTAAGTATCGAGATGACATGTCTGAGGATGTTTTGCATCGTGTGCGCCGTCAAACTTTGAATCCTACACTACAAATTACTGCAGAAATTTACAATGAGACATTGATCATGTTAGAAGATATGTGTCTATTGATGGCAAATAATGTATTGTCGTGTTTGGGAATGACAGCACCCAATCGTCGTATGCACGATGCATTAAACCACGAGTTACAAAGAGAACAACAGTAGGACATTGAAGCATTGGCCGAAACAGTTCGTACAAATGTTGCACAATTAAATCAATCAATCAATTAAAGTTAACAAGTGAAAAGTGAATGACGTATGACGTGTTAATGAGCATAATAATCGTGTCTAACTCGAACAACAGAGAATACAAAACAATTTAAAGTGTAACTAATACTCTACTATAAGATTGCGGAATTGTATGTACCATCAGCGTGTGGATTTGGTATAATAATACATTGTAATCACATAAGGTTAGTATCAAACTAAACACAGAAAATCTTCAGCCATATTTACTAAATTCTGTAATATTCGAGACCAACGAGAGAGAAAATATTCTCCCGTATCCCGCGAATTATTGTTGACAGTAACAACCGAGAGTATCACTAGGTACTAATTTCTAACGTATCCCGCGTCAGTTTGGTAACTCATAATGGTCAATGAGCAAATAACCGACTTATCTCAATGTAGCAGTTGCAACATGAGAGTAAATAATAAGGAAGACGCCATAGAATGTGAAAAATGCCATAAATGGCAGCACTTAGAATGTTGCGGGCTGACAAAGGGTGAATTTGACGTAATGAGACGGAAAACTTGCAAGCTCACGTGGTTATGCTCTGAGTGTAAACCAAAACTCCTTTGCATGGCCGACATAGAAGAAAGAGTAACGACAAATGTATTAACGCAAATGAAGGCCATTATAGAATCGAAGATGGAAGGCATTCAAGAAGCTATAAAGACGGGAATTAAATCAGCATTGACCCCTAACATAATCAACCATACTGAACCACAGACAGTAAAGTCACGGGCTCCTAAACCACAAATTCAGTCATGCGACGTTATGGCATATGAAGGAAACGATGCACATAACCTAATAATGACAGATCAACGTAAGAAGGGAGGAAGAACAATCTTATGTTCTCAAGTTCCTCGTGAAGAACCAGCCGATCGACCACCAAATGGTCAATGGACGGAGGTGGTCAAACGAGGGAGTCAACAAATAATAGGAACAAAGGAGAATACCAGGCTGAAGGCAGCACCACGCAAAGCTTGGTTATATGTAGGAAGACTTGATGAAGAGACCAAAGCAGAAAACATTATAGCACATCTCCAAGAGGGGGGTATCGTAGAAAATATAACATGTGAAGAGATAGATATTAGGGGGCGAAACAAGGCTTTTAAAGTGAGTTTCAACTTCAATGATCTGGAAAAAACTAAGGACCCATTGTTCTGGCCGCGAAATGTGATAGTACGACCCTACCGCTTTCCAAGACAACGTCCAGGACTCATAACTACAAGTACTAGTGAGCCCACCCAGTGACTTTTGGATACAAATTCAAGTCAAGTAAACTATATTAAAAAAAAAAAGTCAACCCCTGGTACTATCCAGCCCATGACGGGCTAAGGCCGACCAAGCGACCGCTGCCCAGCCATTTGGCTTGCAGATATTGAGGTGACGCGTGATCAGCGCGTCGGGTCCCCTCGGCCGTTAATCTTGGTATTCGTGATCGGGGCGCTGTCTCACTGTCAGACAGCTACTCAATTGTCCTCACGAGGCTGAGTGCACCCCGTTCCAACCCTCACGTCAGTTTTAAAATCCCTGACGGAGCCGGGGATCGAACCCGGGGCCTCCGGGTGAGAGGCAGGCGCGCTACCCCAACACCACTGGGCCGGCGTAAACTATATTAATCCAAGTATTAGCGAACTGAGAGATAAGACTAATTCAATCAGGTTACAGACATTACTATGGAATATTGAAGGAATTACAAGTGCGCTAGACCTTGCCCCGAACAACCTACTACAACGATACGACATTGTCATTCTTAATGAAACTTACCTCACAAAACATTGGGAAACGCATAATTTTTACTGCCTCCTCAGGTACGCTCAAAGGGAGACAAAGGCAGGCCTAAAGGCGGCATTTCTTGCCTACTCAAACCGTCTCTATCACCATTCACAAAACCGTTTGAAACTGACAATGTGATGCTGATACTAACGAACAGGCTATCAATATTGTGCGCATACTTCCAACCAGACCTAACAGAAGTAGACATTATAGACGAATTAGGCACAGCAATGTCGATAGTACCTACCACAAATCCGATAATGATAGCCGGAGACTTCAACTGCCGCATTGATGTCCCATGCAGGAAAACAAACGCGTTACTTGAATACTTAGAAGAAAAGGGCTTTTCCTTAACGAACAAAAGTGATGAGAAGACATACATAGCTTTCAATGGCACAAGCACAATAGATCTCTTATTCATAAGCAACGACATAGAAACATTGCATCAAGAAGTACTATCCAATGTTGTAGCAAGAAAACACCTCCCATTAGCAACCACCCTCTCAGTTAACATCAATATAAACATTCAAAAAAGCTCCAGAACCCCTATTTCGCGGAAAATAGACATGAAAAAATTGAGCACTATAGACATGGAAGGAATCACGAACATAATCAAATCTGGAAACATAGACGCCGCGCTAACACTGATCGAAAATCATATCAAGGACGCAACTCCTAAGATACGTCAAAATACAAGAAGAACAAAACCATGGTTCACTACCGAATGTTACCAACGGAAGAAGGAGACACTCGCAGCATTACACAAGATAAAAAGGGCAAGTACACATACAGCACTACAAGAGTATGTCGAGAAAAGAAGATATTATCAGGAGGTAGTTAAAAGAGCAAAGGAAAGCTATCAACAATTGAAGGAAGCTCAACTAATACAGGAGGCTGAAACAAACCCTTTCTCAGCCCTAAATCCCAGAAGACCCAAATTCCCAAAGGACATTCCTATGACAACGTGGAATCAGCATCTTACCGCAACCCTACAAGCGCGGGACACCAGACCTATTCAGGTTAGCAACCCTTCTCAACTACCAGTGTCGATCACGGCACAAGATGTCCTAATTGAGATAAACAACTGCGCAGAAAAGAAAGCATGTGGTCCAGATACTATTCACTACGAGCACCTGAAGATTACAGCACCGCTGTTAAAAGGGCTATGGACAGAGCTCATGAACGAATGTTTACTTCAAGGTCACATACCGTCAAACTAGAGAACCTCGACTTTGATGATGCTATATAAAGGAAAAGGTAATACAGGAGACCCGAATTCCTATCGAGGTATCACTTTGGAAAACACAATCTTTAAGATCTTTACGAAAATACTCACTAGAAGACTCACAGATTTAGTTGACAACAAGATACCTGAAGAACAGTTTGGCTTCCGGAAAGGAAGGAATACACTACAAGCCGTTAACTGTCTTTTAACGAATGTAGAAGACGCGCTAAGACAGAAAAGAGGAAAGCTATATGCAGTATTTGTCGACTATAGCAAGGCGTTTGATCTAGTGAGTAGAAACACTTTGCTCAGGATACTTGAAAATATGATCGGAAAAGAACATTACCTTTTTGGGATAATAAGGGACATTCTCCACAAAAACAGCCTACAAATAGACGACATTATAGTTCAATCAGAACGAATAGAACAAACAAATGGTGTACTTCAGGGTGACTCTTTGAGCCCGTTACTATTTAACATCGCTACAGCTGATGTCATTGAGGCTATTTACCTTGAGGGAGCGAAAATTTACATCTACGCGGATGATATGGTTGTGGCATCGACATCAAAGGAAACCTTGCAATCGTCCATTGACAAACTTACCACATGGGCTCAACAAAACGATATGACGATAAACTGCACCAAGACAGTAATGCTGGCATTCCGTAAAGGCGGGAAACTATCCGCAGATGAGCATATACTACTAAATGGAGAACCCCTAGTCAATGTAAATCATTTAAAATACCTAGGAGTAGTAATGCAAATGCAAGGAAACGTATTCACGCGACATGTCAGGGATAGAACAACATCCGCCATAAAAGCAATGCAAGACATAATGCAACTGGGAAATCTATCTTTACAAACCGCAATGAATTTATTCCGAACGAAAATAACTCCAATAGTGACATACGGCATTCAAATAACTTGGGATCATTTGACACAAAGTAACCTTCGAGAGATAGAAAGAGTTAAGTCTACTTTTCTAAAGAAAATTCTGCACTTATCAAAATACACGCCATCTCGTCTAACGTACGTACTAGCAAGGGAGACTTTCTTCATAGAAGACCTGCGTTTGGAGAACTCCCTACGATCAACAGTGCAATACTGTGCCCGTTTAGACCGGAGTCCGCACGACCACATATGCATTTTACCAATAATCAGTCAGCACGAGAGTCAAAATATCCCGGAGCGCCAGATGGGTTAAAGCAAATCGCAAAAACGACATCAAATTTATAAAAAATGCTTTACTGATTTTTGGCTCAATGCAACAATAAGGATAGAAGGAGATTTAATTGGGTGAAACACATCTGGTAAAATTATCTCAGTTTATTTTAAAGTTAAAATCTGACTGCAAAAATGCTCAAAGCAGCATCACTCCACGTGTGGCGATCCACACCCTTATTTACACACAATATACAGAAATCTTCCAAACACATTTGACAATCTTTCTGGAAACACAAGTCCGATTAATAGTCCTGTGGACTGTGTTCCAAAATTATTAATATTTAATTCCAGTTCAAAATTAATTGTCCATACTGGAAATAACGTTGATCACTGTTTGACTATTTACATGATATTAACACTCGTAGAATAAATGTTTATAGAATTTCTTAGACTTTCATTTGTTTTCCAGTTTTCAAAAAATATATCGTTGAAAAATATTATTATCATCGTAGCAACACAAATTATTAACACATATTAATAACATCTGAAAAGTATTTGACCTTTGAGCATAGCACCGAAGAACTGTGCGAAGCACAACAACAATTTATTGTTCTTCTGACATTAAACATTCGAGAAGTGACTCGATTATGAACTTCAAGTTCCAAACAAAATATATGATTTCTGAATCATCAACTTGATCAATAAATGGTTGAACCATTCAACTATTAGATTTTCCACTTGGAATCATTATGAAAATATTTATATTCATGGCCATTCTTAGCAATTTTTACAACTTGCAATTCTTCGACAGAATGCGGAAATTAGAATTGTAGTTTTATAATGAATTCATTTAGTTCATGGCACTAGGATTGAAAATATCCTTCAAATTATTCGTGGTTAAAGAATTATTTTTAAATTGGCAGTGGCCCATTCTACTATTTGTGTAAGAACACAATATTATAACAACAACAACAACGGCAAAGGTCTTCCTCTGAAGAAGAATAAACTACTATCATGACAAATCCGGGTTCTAGCAAAATCAAAGTCTAAATGGAATTCGTAAAACAAGGTTGAAATAAGAACTGATGGTTTCAAAGAAATAACCTTCGGGTTATTCATACGACGAAATGTGTGGCTCCAATACTCCTACTATAAACCTGAGCCATCGAACCTGCTATTTGATTGATGCTCGAAAAAACCTTCATTCCTGCGACTTAACATGCGCACCTGGGAATGGCATTCAACTACTCCACACACATAAATTATCTTCCCAAAATTTATACAATAAATCAAGCCTCTGCTTGTTATCAACACTGGAAGATTAATAAACTGACAAGTTTATTTTATTTTACCATTCAGTTTAACCCGTGAATTTACCATACATATGAAAAGCTTCATTTCACTTTCGAGTGTATTTACGTCATGATTTTATATAAATACAACAATATCCTATTTGATACAAATATCATTTGCTTCCCGTTTCATGCCTCTCCGTGTTATATGAAACATATACTTTACTCATAGCAAATATCAACTGTTCAACCAGAACTGAAATGTTGGTTGAATGCGGGCTTGCGCTAAACACTCTCCTTCGGAAAAATCTCCCGTTCCAAACTAGAAATGTTTAAACTACTTCATAGGCTCTTTCTCAATACATATGATTATTATAAAATATAATATCCAAGAATTATTTAGAAAAATTATGAAAATTTATTATTATTATTATTAGTGGATTATTATTATTATTATTAATTATATTAAATGTGTTTAATTATCATCTCATTATGTGAGAATCCACATGTTCGAACCTTCGAATATGGAAATAAATATCCATTCCTCAACAAAAATAAATTTAACTTTTACAGTTACATCGGCTGATTACCGTGATTTCCTTAAAATATGAAAAATTCAAATAAATGCTCGAAATGCTCGGTCATCGATCCTAAACTGTTCTGGGTGCTGAAAATGCTCAGAATAACTCTAATAAGTCTTGCGTAAATAATTGCAAGCATTAAATACGACGAAAAAAATGTGTTGGTCATCTGCAGAAAAATAGTTTGTTCCAATTAGCTAAGCATAATATAATTCAAATGTGGCTTACATTTCTTGATGGTCTTGAAGTGTAGTAAACCTGGTCTATACCAGATTTATCCGTAGACATGCCCTATCGGACAAGCACGTATAATCCTTGTATCGGCCGCCATTGTAGACCCACAATTCGTCTAGTCAGACATAGTGGTAGTATCTTTCGATGTTTGAATAAACTGTGGTTCCATTTTAATATGGGCTTCTATCAAAGCCATAACAGTTTGTTGAAATGGGGTCAGATCTAAGTGATCTCTTCTTAGATATGTCAGTTGTAACATAACTCACTGTAATCTCATCAGTACAAGAAAAACGTTGACAGTCTAAGCAGTTAACGGCTGTTCTGAAGATCGTTCCCTGGGCATGGTTTATTAATATCACCATCTGCCATGCGCTAGACAACTTGCAGTTTCCCTTGCGTAGACTAATGAACGCTACCGTTATAGACTAGTCTTCAATGTACTGACAGATCGAAGTGGTTAACTAGTTACAAAAATGAAAACTGACTTGAAATGGATTTAAACATCCAAGTATTAAGTTACTATTGGACTGTGACAAAATACTATTTCCTAGACAAAGTCTAGCATATGTCCTTTTGGAAATATAAATATTTCCACCAATGTCTGTAGAAATCAATCACCTCAGTGATTCTCCTCACCAGAAACTTACTAAGTTCCAACTCGTTTGCGCAGCACTTCTCGTGACTATCACGATTTGAAAAGAACTTCTGCGTAGATACGGCAACCATGTGCCTCGGCTCAGCGTAGACGCAACTTGCTTGCCAAGTGCTTGTGTTAGAATGAACTAACCATGCCTCCTCCAGCTGGCTTTTATTCAAAACGCTCAGGGTCACGCGTCATCGCCTGATATCTGGAAATCCTCATATCTCTTGAATCCCTGGTCCGATTTACTTGATACTAATTGCATTCTCTTTCATTTGGCCGTGCCAGTAATCTGATCCCAGTCTCAAGTCTCTACTCCATAGTTAACTATTTAATCAATAAATAGCCTCGACCTCTGCTATTACTCGCTACGTCACTTGACATCCAACTATCGGTAAAATCCTTCGAAATGCTTCTCGAAGCAATGTAGCGCGATATTCAAATATCTGAACTTTCAAAAGCGGCTACAGCCTTTCCCTTGATATCTAGGTGTCTGAAACTTGGAATACCCATTCCTAGAGTTGGGCACAATACTAGAGACTGATCGAAGAACTAAACCTCAAGCGTAATGACATATGGCCTGATTTTTATTCCACAGAAGTTCTTATGTCGACGGACTGGATGAATGCCAACTTTGAACTACGGCATACGATCACCCGTTTTGCAGTCCACGGTTTTCATTTTAAGATATGCTCAACAAGAGGATTTCATGACCCAGGCCCCCAATGCACCTGCTCTCTGCGTGGTAGTGCTTGTGACAGATATCACGCCATTTCCTGCGCCCAGAGGAAAGTATCGCTAACACGCTTCTGCTGCGAATAACTATATATATAGCAAACAGAACCTGTCAGACACTTTGTATATAGACACTTTGATGAGTAAGATTTAAGTTATCAGTATTAGTTTTGTATCTCGGCATGGCTATTTGCTGCAATAAATTATTATTATTATTACAATAAAATCAACAACAAAGAATTGCGTACGACACTTTGATAGAAGCTGTGAACAGTGGATCTGGTGGAATTTATTTCCTTGATGCTCCCGGAGGAACCGAAAAAACGTTCTTAATTTCATTGCTTTTGGCGAGGATCAGATCGCGAAATGATGTAGCTCTAGCGTTGGCTTTATCTGGAATAGCTGCGACTCTGCTAGAAGGCGGGCAAACTGCACATTCTGCATTGAAATTACCATTAAACATGCAAATCAACGAAACACCAATTTGCAACATCGCCAAAAATAGCGCAATGGCCAAGATCTAATAGGTATGCAAATTGATTGTTTGGGATGAATGCACAATGGCCCATAAGAGGTCACTGGAGGCACTGGACAGAACGTTGAAAGATCTTCGTGACAACCGGAATATTTTTGGTGGGGCCATGATTCTGTTGTCAGGTGATTTTCGTCAGACACTTCCAGGTATTCCCCGATCAACTGTTGCTGATGAACTAAACGCATGCCTAAAATCATCGAATTTGTGGCGGTACGTAAAGACACTCCAATTAACAACTAACATGCGAGTATTTTTGCAAAAAGATGAAACTGCAAATGTGTTTGCGAAGCAGTTGTTAGACATTGGAAATAATAAAGTCGCAGTGGACACCTCGACCTGATTCATCACATTACCCACAGATTTCTGTCACATCACAGACTCAAAAGAGGAGCTTATTCAGCGTGTTTTCCCAGATATAGCGCAACAGTTCAATAACCATAATATGCTGGGTGAACGAGCAATATTGGCGGCGAAAAATAAAAATGTCGAGGATCTCAATGCGACCATTCAGAATTTTCTTCCGGGACAGTTGGTTTTCTTCAAATCAGTCGACACTCTTATGAACCAGGATGACGTAGTCAACTATCCCACGGAGTTTTTAAATTCACTGGAATTGCCTGGATTACCACCTCACAATTTACAGTTAAAAGTAGGATCAGTTGTCATCATGCTGCGTAACATTAATCAACCTCGACTGTGCAATGGAACAAGACTGGCTGTGAAAAAGGTGATGAGTAACGTCATTGAGGCAACAATCATAAAAGGAAAATACAAAGGGGAGGATGTCTTGATCCCGCGTATACCGATGATTCCAACGGATTTACCATTCCATTTTAAACGTTTACAATTTCCAGTACGTCTGGCCTTTGCGATGACCATAAATAAATCGCAAGGCCAGTCGTTGGAAGTTTGCGGAATCAACTTGGAGTTTCCCTGTTTCACGCATGGACAATTATACGTCGTGTGTTTGCGCGTCGGAAAACCGTCATCTTTGTTTATTTACGCACCACAAAACAAAACAAAAAATATAGTTTATCAGAAAGCTTTCAATTGATTAACAGACTGTATCATAACTGTGTGGGTCTGTCAGTATCAAATTGAATCCTTATAAATAGCCAGTATTTCAGGAAAACTCTGTTTTGTAAATAAGCAACATCATGTGAAATTAATCGAAAATAATAATAAAACTTCACTCATACCGAGCATTTTTTAAATTAATTATGGATTACTTTTGTTTGTTTTAAGTTTATTTTATACAAAAGTTTAGATCTTTTATTTATCGACTGAGGCAGTACGAAGTCTGCCGGGTTAGCTAGTGTTATTATAATTTTCGATACCTCCTTTTAATTCATTAATTGTTTATCATTTCATATTTACGGGTTTCAATTACTTTACATTTGCTTAATGCAATTATATCTTCGCACTCAACGAGATTATCATCGTGATTAACATTGGTTATTCTCGCAATCCCATTTCATAATTATTTAGTGTGTTTCAAATACATAGTGGATCAGTGCTAAACTCCCCAGTCAGCGCTTGATTTCACTAGTTCAGTGCATAGTACAACAACAATCATCATAACGAAAACTCCATTACTTACCTCGTGCGCAGATGCTGATTTTGCCTTTGAATGGGGTCGCCCATCTCACTAAATCTTAGCATTTCTCCATAACACTTCGTTTCACAATCTTCGTCTTATATTCACACAATTTACACTGGTACACAATTAAACACATTTTTCACTTTGCAATAAAAACACTTTACATAAAACACTAAAATAATTACCTTTTTCTTTTACAACACTTGACACTTCACTTATTCAAATGATCGTATCTCAGCGATTCCTGACGATCTCTATCGGCTGCTAACGATTCTGAAGCAAGTCCTACAACTCTGCATTGGATGTGTGATATCTCGTACGGAGTTCCTCTCTCCTACACTGGAACTACTGATTTTAGTCTCTCGAATACTTCTTCCAGTAGTCTGTTATTCAGCTTCACCTTCTCTGCTTTAACTAAGCGATACATGTTTTTTTACTTTGCTATCACTTCTGATTCTATATGGCAGTCTATCGCACCGTCTATCTCTATCTCTTGGCCTCCCTGTTCCGAGGACCGTATACTTTCTATCGTATAATTTGATGATCTTCATTAACTTGTTCGGGCTTCGGACCTGCGCTTTCTAAGTTCCTGTAGTTAGAACTTCTATCTCTACGAACGTGGTTTACTTTTATAGCATCGTTTATTATTGTATTTTAGTGGCGTTTCTACTGGACGTACCGTAGCTATAATTTGTTTGAGTCCTTTGACTTCGCTACAATGTTGAACTCACGTCCCTCTAAACTTGGAGTTCTTTACTGCTTTCTGTGATACGTGAACGCTATTTATTTGACTGCTGTAGCTTTACTTGTTCGATGTTACTGTACAGACTCTTCGGAGTCTCGAACTAATAACTGTTTCACGTGGCGCACTTCTAGGGTACTAGCCTGCACTTGGGCTGTAATACTGGAGTGACTTAGCGCAACTTTAGCGTAACTGGCGTAACTTGGCGCGACGTAACTTGCCCTCACCAAGGCTCTGATACTTGTGACTTGCTAGCATCTCTGGAACTATATTTATTTGGTTCTGATGAAATGTAGTTTCTGGATATTTTCCGGACATCATTTTCCGAGTCCTTGCTTCGATTCTCTTGTAACTTTATTCGCAAGTGTATTACATCCTAAAAGTATGATTTCTTGTTGGCGGAATGAATTTTGATCGGCCCATTATTTTTAATTAAATAAAAAGTTTATTATTCTCATTCCGGGGCCCGAGTAGTGGTCTGTTTTATCCTAGTATCAATGCGTAATGACATCATTGTTGAGTCAGCAGTCTTTATTCTAATGGCTTTGCAGGGTGTAAACCTTCCAATAACTATTCCCCTGCTCTTGCTTCAGCTCCTGGCTTTAAAATTAGTAATTTCATTCTGTTAGGGTTTCTTTCGTTATCGCGTCGCTACTGTTTGGTAGTTTCCTCCTTTAAATGTTCATGTTATTACTTATGTTGCGACATCTGTAATCGCTGCTCAAGAGGTATAATAATCTTTAATCTTAAAATGAGTCCCCATTAAAACTACTACTCTTGCATTCATGAATCTGTCAAAACTAGCTGCGTCGAGCTATGTCGAGTGTGCTTTTAACGCTTCCCTTTCCACTGCTCTGGACCTTTTTAATCGTCCTTTTAATGGCTTCAGATATTAGAAACGTCAAATTTAATGTGAGTTTATTTATCCTGTGGTATCCTGATAAGCCACGTGCATGCGTTTCGTTTGGTTCCTTGCATTACACTCTCTTGTGAAATCCTTTCTATAGAAGAATATTCCTTTCAGATAACCATGATTTCTTAAAATGTTCTACCTAATATTCCTGGGTTCAACCTGTGCCAGTCCCACATGGGCACAGTAGGTATATTTGATTTTTAGAAATAGCATTTCGGCATGAAAATTCTCCAAAATTTGGCTGAAAATTTTAACTATCAGCATCTTTGAAAGCATAAACTGTCCTTATGACAGGTGGTTAATATAGCGACCTGTATCCCATAAGGGGTTAAACAATAACCACTACCACCAACCAGGAATCGAATCCGGTCCGTCTTGGTGGGGAGCAAGCAGCTTGACCGCTGCGTCACCACGCTCCATTTTTGTTGTGTAACATCTTTCCACTCAATTGCTGGATATTTGGATATTTTTGTGGGAGTGATTTTGAAAAATGGGACGGAAGTGGATCGGACGGGGAGGGGGGTTATACGCACTGGCAGTTGGATGCATCCTTTCTGGCTGCTTTAGCAGTGGTACCATGTGGAATGTTTATCCCATATGGATTACTTTGTAACAACAGAGTATCAAGAAGGCAGTGCGAGAGTAGAAATATCAAGTAGGCAGTGAAGAAAAAAAAGTCAGTCTCTGTTAACGTAACTTAGTTACTGGCAGGAGAGTGATGTAACAGCAGAGTATCAAGAAGGCAGTGCGAGAGTAGAAATATCAAGTAGGCAGTGAAGAAAAAGAAACTGAGTTTTGTATTATGAGACTGTAAAAAATAAAAAGATTTTTTGTGTGTTGTTGAATGTCAAGGATAATAAAATCGGTAACAACTTCAAGGTAGGATAACATGTCAGATGTTACACATCATATGCGACAACTGGAAGGCTCGTATCGTTTTTAATATAACTTAATACGAGAGACTGATGACCGTTATGTGACTATTCTGCAGCCTTGTTACAATATACAAAATCTACAGCACTAAAACATAAGAAACTCTCCACCCTCCCTCTGAATACCCAACTCTTGAAGTCTGGAGCCGTTACCGGGTCGATAATCTAGATATTAAACCCCTTAAAACATCAAATATCATCACTATCGTCCAACAACAATAAACGGAAATTATCGTCAGAGCTGGAGAAATCATTCTGAGAGCCAAATGTTTACGTTTCTGCTGTTTGTGCTTAAATTTTCTTGTTGGCTAATAACAAGAAAATCGATGAAAATTGGTTCCAGAATCTGTATTTTTAGAATCTTGTTTTTAAAATGGCACGCAACAACTCACCAATGAATATATTTGATTTTATTTGGTGACATAAATTCACCTGCAAGCACCCCACGATTTAAAATATACCGCCAAATGGCGTGGTTAATTGAACAGCGGCGCCTCTAGCGACAAACGTGGCAATCTCAGGGGTACAGCCATGACCTTCTATAACTAGTAGTATAGAAGGTCCTGGTACAGCTCCTAGAGGCAATTGGACCTTAGTCTCCAATAATAAAAAGCCTGCCCAATAGCCTTTGGGAGTTGCCCGCCCTGCAGATGCTATGTTTGCCGACAGAGGCACTGCAATCCCCCCTACATGATCAGTTTTTACACGCTGTGTACGCAGGAATCACGTAATGTTACTTAACTAAGACCATTACGATGGTATACTGTTGCGTGCCGTTTTGGAAACAAGGCTCTAGAAATAATGTTCCTGGAGCTAGTTTTCATGGATTTCCTAGTCGAGACCCAACTAGGAAATTATTGATTAAAGCAATATGCAGACAAGGTATGTAGCCTACGCTGACCATGCGACTGAAAATTAGGTGATATTGTATTATTGCTCCAGTTCCGATGATGATGATGATGATGATGATGATGATGATGATGATGATAATGATGATGATAATCTCCTGACCACCTAGTCGTGTCGGCCCCAAAGATCAATCTTAGAATATAGGCTCTGCCAAGACATTTAATTCTGGTCTGAGGGCTGGAACGGGGTACACTCAGCTTCATGAGGTAACTGAGAAGAGGTGGGTTAGATCCCCATCTCATCCTCCTTGGAAATGGTTTTCAGTGGTTTCCCACTTCTACTCCATGCAAATGCCGGGATGGATTCTAACTTAAGGTCACCTTCCAAATCATCGCCGGAATTACAAATGCACACGCCGCAATGATACAGGGTAGAAGACACGGGGCTAAATGACCAAATGCAAAGGCCTGTATTGGAGAGTATTTGATACGAGCTGTCGAGTCCGCCTCGTTGCGTAGTGGCTAGCATTCTTGGCTGTCACTGCGCAGGCCCGAGATCGATTCCTGGTTATGAGGGCTGGGACGGGGTACACTCAACCTCATGAGGCAAACCTAAGAAGAGGCGGGTTCAATTCCTACCTCAGCTATTCTGGAAGTGGTTTTACGTGGTTTCCCCACTTCTACGCCAGGCAAATGCCGGGATGGTACCCAATTTAAGGCCATGGCCGTTTCTTAACCAAAGTTTACCTCGATTACAAACACACACACACACACACACACACACACACACTCACTATTACAGACATTACAATGACACAGGTTATCAGACAAACTCGACACAAATCCAAGAACACGGGGCTACATGAGCACGATGTTGCAATGCCCCTAAATAAACAACAATATCAACGAGCTGAAGACCATAGCCTACCTAGCTGCGACAACGCGGTCACTTAGCCCCGTGTACTTTGGGTGTGTGTAGAATCTGTCTGATAACCGGTGTTAATTGTGATGACTGTATTAGTGTGTGTTAACTGTTTAAATTCAAGTAAGGACTGCAGGCATTGGATTTTTTCAAGTAGATCCTACTTTTGCCACCACACGCCACCGTCAACGACCAACTAGTTCAGAAATAAGTTACCAGATGCCACCGCAGTCGGCTCTTGACGACGAACGTAAGAACCTAAGAACGTTAGTCAAATGTTTAACCTATATTAATTTAGCTTCACACAGGTGTAATTAGTGTAAGGTTCTTTAACATGCCATAAATCTATGGCATGGGACCACCGGCTTTACTTCCCCTCCGAAGGAAGGCATACTGAGGGATTAGTTAGTTATTGTTGTTTTAAGGGATGGAACAGTGAGGTCAACTGCCCCTCGGTATCCAGAGTCCATCTCCAGTAATGTCACTAATACAATTCAAAGACAGAGGGAGGGGTGGTCTCCGGTATCGTAAGCCGGGTTTTGTTTCGCTGGAAAAAGTAACGGACGAAATGATATCGGTTACGCTTTGCAGTCCAGGAATAGCACAAACATTAACTAGAATACTGTTGCCACAGGTTGCTAAACATCATATTCTACAGTGTGGAGTAAGTGATCATCCTGAGGAACTGAGCAGGGTAAAATTGTAAAAGTTTATGTGCCCATCTGTCATGCCTCTGTATAAGTGCGATGGTGTTGGTGCAGTACATTGAGGTTATCAGCTGCATTAGGTGTTGGTGTCTTCAATTTTTTTAAAATTTATTGCGATCCTTATCCTTGAGCCTATGTGGCAATAAATGACACTAATGCTACCTCAGCAAGTCGGGACAGCCGAAGTTTTCCAAAGTGCTCTGATTATTTTCCTACGGCGCTATGCGACAAAAGACGACACTATTGGTCTCTACTTTTCTAACAGCCAATGAGATATAGGGCCTAGGCAGCGTCTTTTAATTCTCACTTACTCCTCATTCTCATCAGATTTTTCAATTCGTTTGTAAATTACATGTGTCAGTACTGTTGTTAGTAAATAACCATTTCCCTATTCATTATTATCATTATTATTACGGGAATATGACCAGAATGTTACGTCCATTATACTGTACTACTTATCACCCCCACTACCACCACCACCACCACAAAAACTTATATTTTTCAATAAGTTTAAGTATCATGTGCCAGTTCTGTAGTAGTATTCATTATCATCCATAAAACAAATAAATCCACCGGGCGAAGCAGGGCACTACTGCTAGTCTTATAATAAATCATTCTTAAATAAGTTAAATGCCTCTAATATGCCAAAATTACTCTCAACAATACATCATAATTCGAGTAATTACCATAGTGTAATTCCAATATATCGTAAATTCATATTTTCTCTAAAGCCTCCGTGGCTTATGCGGCAGCACGCCGGCCTCTCACCGCTGGGTCCGTGGTTCAAATTTCGGTCACTCCATGTGAGATTTGTGCTAGACAAAACAGAGGCAGACAGGATTTTCTCCGAGTACTCCGGTTTTCCCTGTCAAAAATTTCATTCCAGCAACACTCTCCACGATCATTTCATTTCATCTGTCATTCATTTAATCAATGCCCCAGGGGAGTGCGACAGGCTTCGTCAGCCCGCACAGTTCCTATCCTCGCCGCTAGATGGGTGCTTCATTCATTCCATTCCTGACCCGGTCGAAGACTGGAAGCAGGCTGTGGATTTTCATTTTCATATTCTCTCTAAGGCTAGAAACCTTCTTCTGTCGTGATATATTCAACAAACCTCATAAATGATTAATCAATCAAATTATTTTTTGACAATTTCTCCTTCAATTATTTGTACAAATAATCATCGTAACATGTCTCTCTATTTTATCACCAACATACATTAAATTACTTCTCCCACATTTATAAAACATTCTCAATAATATTAAAAAACTGTGGAATAATATTAAGTACTCCTCTTTATATTCTAAACGTTTAATTTTATCTGGGAAGCCCCTGATGACCGCGTTGACCAAGTCCCTCAAATGAAACAACAACAACTCAAAGGCTGACACAACGTTATGGTTAACTAACGCCAAAAGGTTGTTTGAGACCTACACCTCTTGTAAAACTCTACTTGCTTGCAGGGACATCAGCAGGTAGCTGCCAATGTAGATAGAAGTAAACTGGTTGATCAGCAATCCCATCCGCTACATGGTTATGTACAAGCAACCTCAAGGTTGATGTCCAGGAGAAGTTTCCTAAAAACCATTACAGTCTTGCAAACTACAGCAGCTACAGCAAGAAAAGAAATGTGGATTTCTCGACTTGAGAATAACTCTTTCTTGTCTTACCCTTCGGAAAGTCCCCCTACTGGCCATGAACAGAATTGGATCGTTTGGAAGGCAATTCATCGTCTTCGTTCCGGACAAGAGTAATATAATTCCCTGTCCACACCACCAACTGCGACTGCGGAATGCTCCAGAGCATGGAGTACCCTGCATCTCGTACAGCAGAAGATATCCTCCTTGCAACATGAAATGCTGTTGAGGTTGCACGTTTCTGGTCGACCTTGTTTAACAGTCACAATGTGTGTAAATATGTCAACGAGTATGTAATTTTGTTTGTATAACATGTAATAATTACTGAAGTTTTCTTTTGACTCGAATATAGGCTGTATAACGCCAATAGTAACGAGTGTTTCCTAAATCATAATTTTTTCTTGGAATTTCAGGTGGGGTAGACGAAAGAACAGGATTACAGTGACAACGTTGCTGCTTGCTTTCCTCATATTGTGCGTGGTGACAATTTACTACTATGACGTGGTGCTCTTTAATGTAAATGAAGCAATCAGTAGGCCTAAAACCAGTATAATAACCCCTGGCACTATAGCCCGTAAAGGGCCTAGGCCTACCGAGCGACCGCTGTCCAGCATAGCATGCTATACATACGACATCGATGCTAATAAAATGGAGGACATAAGTGTATCTAGTGAAACGCCAGCTAAGGGGAAAAGTATATTTTTTCTTGAAACATCTTGCACTTCCATTAGTAAAGGGGGACTGGCATTGACACCACGCCAGGCATGTGCAGTGGAATCTGCCGCCAAAATGCATCCTGAGAAGGAAGTGTATGTGCTGGTCGCAGCCCCTGTCAGGAATACCAATGTTTCCTCGTGGCCAATTGTTATGAGACAGCTGCTTACGTACCCCAACGTGCGTATCAGACATATGAACCTGAAACTCTACTTCGCACACACCCCTCTGGAGGAGTGGTACCGTGGAGGGGCGCTGCAAGCCAGCAAGTGGCCCATTACTCACGCCAGTGATGTGTTTCGTTTTCTCACGCTTTGGAAGTTTGGCGGCACTTACCTGGACCTCGACGTCGTTGTTACCAGGTAATTAATTATACCATTACATTTTTAAGAATATTTTCTGGTAATCCGGCACTGTGGCTAAGGGAATTTTAATCTCCTACGGTCGATTCCTCAGGACGGATGTTTGTGACGTTATCATCATTCATTTTATTCTCATCATGACGTGCTTGTCCCTCATGGACGTCAAATCGAAAGACCTGCACCAAGCCTTCCCACTCATTTTGTCATTGTTATTATTAGGGCTCGGATCTTTAGGCGCAAAAAATCGGAAAAATAATCATTTTCAGCCTATTTTCATTTATGGAAAAATAGGCTTATGAGATCACCTTTTGTCCGTGTGTCTGTGTGTACGTGTGTGTGTGATGGTGTGTGTGTGTGTCCCTAATAAAATCTAAACGGCTGGAGCGATTCCAATGAAACTCAGTAAGTCCATAGCACTATTCCGGACGACCCCGACCGTGCCCTTCAAATTTTGTTACGTCTCACCAATCCAACATGGCGGCTGTGCGAAATATTTTACCAGCATTCAATATCAATATCTCCGAAAACTCCGGTTTTTTTACGGTGATAAAGGGAACTACTAGAAGTTCACCTATGTAACTTTTGAAAACATGGTAACTACAAAACCAACATGGCGGCCAAGCGAATTTGCGTCTTTTAAATATACGTTTCTCGCGATTTAACCAACCACACGCAATGAAACTTGGTACAGCATATATTTATACACATTGTGATATACCGACATCTAACTTCGTTCAATTGTTTACATAACCTCAAGATGGCGGCTGTGCGAAATATTTCACCGGCATTCTATATCTCTGAAACTATTACTGGTATCACCCTGAAATTTTGTTCGAAGATAAAGTACACTACTGGAAGTTCATCTTTGAGGCTTTCAAAAACCGGTTAACTACAAAACGAACATGGCGGCCAAGCGATTTTGAAAGTTTTAAATAGACTTTTCTCGCGTTTTAATGATCCAAACGCAATGAAACTTGGTACAGCAAATGTTTATACACATTGTAATGCACTAGTATCTAATTTAGTTCAATTGTTTATATAACTTCAAGATGGTGGCTGTGCGAATTTTAAAATTAAGTTTTGATTTCTTGTGTCGTAATCATGCGATCGAAATGAAAGTTTGAATAATGAACCTACGCAATAATTTTCCTTTAATGGTACATGACTCTATGGCCTATTCATATAACAATCCAACATGGCGACCATCCGAAATATTTAGACGGTTCTCAATATCTACGAATCTATTACAGCAATCATAGGGGTTATGAACATAAGTTCACCTATATGTCTTTCAATAACCTGGTGATCACACATTCAACATGGCAGTGACGCGAAATATAAATATTCACATGGGCGTTTCTCGCAATTTAACCATCCGAGTGCAGTCAAAGTAAGGCTCTCAAACGTTTTTGAGGTAAACCAAGGATAATGATAGGGAGACGTACTGTCCACGCTGCTGTTCAATATAGAACTAGAGAGAGTGATGAGGAAGGTGGATATTAGCAATCCAGGAGGCACGCTGTTAAACCGTATGAGCCAAAATCTAGCGTAGGCTGATGATGTAGGTATGCTGTCACGAAGACTGAAGGATCTTGAAGACGGGATGGGACGGTTAGGAAAAGAATTGGAAGAAGTAGGATTACGAGTGAACTACAACCAAACTCAATATCCATTATTATCTAGGAGAAAAACTGAGGAGAAAGATAAATATATAAATTTATTTATAAACCTAATTGGGGTGAATTTTGAGAGATGTGAAAGTTTCAAGTATTAGGGAGAACTGGTTACTTAAGATAGTAGCACAAGGGAAGAAATAAAAGCAAGAATTGCAGCCGGTAATAGAGCTTATTGGACACTGGTAGAAATCCTCAAACGCGCAGCCTCAGTAGAAGATCAAAGGTGACAATGTACCGAACAGTTATAAGACCAGTGGCAATGTACGACTCGGAGAACAATCTGTCATCACTGCGGCAAATTGTGTGCCTCCCGCATTGGGCTGTATAGTCACCTCCGAACTCACCAATGAGAGACATTCCGGATTGAAAGGCCAATCTACTCGATAAGAGTGTTTCCTATGATGATGATAGATATTGCATTAAAATCCTAGCCTTACTCATCAGTATATTGCCAAAATGGATCCAACTATGACATTTTAACGCATAACCTAGAAAGTCATCTCGAAATTGACATCTTAATTATTATGAGGTAACCCGTAGTGACATTCTCACTCCGATACTTACGATGAATATATGGGACACAAGAGGGTAGCAGATCCTGACGTTATTCTTCCATATTTGATAAAAAACGATCCGGGAAAAAGTAGCTTATTCTCTTGATATTACATTTAATTTATCGATCAAGTCTTTGATATTTCCAGAGAAATGGAAACTTACTAAAGTCAGTCATATTCACAAGTCGGGTAAGATCTCACTAATTCTTAACTACCGAACAGTACCGGTAGCTACTATGTTTGCCCCAAAGAAACTTTACGAGCAAACACGTCATGACCACATAATGTATTATTCAGGCATACATGCCATTTTATTCACGATTCATAACACGGATTCATCCCTCGATGATCAACAATAACCAATTTTCACGAATCAGGAGTCATCTGGTTTAGATTAAAGGATAACGAGTCGATGTAATATATACAGATTATTGGTAGAGTTAACCATGACGTAGCCTACAACTTACGAAAATGTCCTATTACGGATCATACTTACAGTATGTAAGAGGCAACACTTTGTATCATAGAGAAAAGCTCCATTCACCCTCTGGTGTTCCCCTGGGATCGAATCTTGTGCCTCTGTAATCTTTATCTTAATTAACCATCTCCGGGATGCCAATATATCATTATTATTATTATTATTTGCAAATGACGTGTAATCGTTTAAATACATTTATTCGTTATGGGATTGTATGCTGCTCCAAAAGCTGAAGAAAAAATAAATTGGAACAAAACAAATTGTTTCGATTTATAAGTGTCATCCGATTGCATTTACACCACCATTTCCTATGTAGTTCCCATCTCAAGCCATCTAGGTTTATGGTAGGCTATACTGTGATATAAAAAAGTTATCCTTTTCTCACCGTATTGATCGAATTTTTGAGATATATTCAAAATGCTGGAATATGTAAGAAGATGCACATTTTATTTTAGGAACCTGTACATTGCTAAAGATTGTACTGTATAATGCATTCGTATCAAGTAGACTTGAATTAGGCTCAATAGTTTGGAACTCAAGATGTGCGAATGCTAACTATAGAGTTGAATCGATAAAAAATAAATTCCCTATATTCTTGGAATACAAAAGGACAAATGTATATCCTAAATATGCTAAGCGGGAATGTGGTGGCCCAGTGGTGTGGTCAAGCTGTTGGCCTCTCACCACAGCGGACCGGGTTCGGTTCCCGGTCAATGCATGTGAGATTTTCAAAGTGAAATGCCATGTCCAGTGGTTCGGATTCCACGTAAAAAGGAGGTCCCGTGGCTATTGATCGCGAGATTGACGATAACATAAACTACACATTTCCTTTAAAAATGCTAAGTATAATTTCTTACTGGAACTTTTTCTTTAAAGACTTTAGAGAAAAGTAGGCAGGTTATTACATTTAAATAATTTGATAACATCTTTGATAGGCCTTATTTGTCATCTGAATTTGAACTATATGTTCCTTCGCGGTCAATAAGACCGAAACGTATAATATCCCACTGTCCAAGAACCAATACAGACTAACATAAAATGTATCGAACACATTCAATATCTACAAAAAAAAAAAAAAAACATGCACACATTTCCATATATCAGACAGCACCTTTTGTTCATTTGTATTGTAGAGAAATCACTTAATATCATTCACTCATTATCAGTGATTTTTAACAGAATTTCAAATACGATACTTACGATACTTACTAGAATAATATTTAGTCATACGTATTATAAGTATCATTTTATATTAGTGTAAGAAAAATATTAAAAATATTAAGAGTAATTCATATTGCTATTTCTCGTAATTAGGTTGTAACCTGTTATAAATAAATAAACAGATTAGTTTAATGACATTCAGGCCCACTCTAGTGATTGTTACTAACTAGTGATTGCTTGCTACTCATATAATAATTACTGTAACTTCAAAAGGCCAGTAGTGGCTACATCATATTTAGACTGACAAAGCAACATTTTATTTACAATCCACCTCGTGGCGTAGTGGCTAGCCTACTTAGCTGTCAACCCAGAGATCCAGGTTTGGAAGCTTGGGGCTGGAACGGGATACACTGAGGCTTGTGAGGCAGAAATGGGAAGAGAAGGGTTACATTCTTACTTCAGCCATCCTGGAAGTTGTTTCCTCACTTATGCTTCAGGCAAATGCTGGGATGGTATCTAACTTAAGGCCACGGCCGCCGCATATACAATACCCGTCCCAAATACAAATACACACCCTAATACAACCATCACAATAACACAGGTTATTAGACACATTATACACACACCCAAGTGCACGCGGCTACATGACCACCATGACCCAAATCTCCTTCGCCGTGTCCACTGCCGATTGTAATGAAGCGACTGACAGCACCTGGACATGAGCTGATTTCATCACTTCCTGGCATGAGATTACCATCTCTCAGAAGCCCGGCTCTGTCTTCCTTCACCCTGTTTCAAGGACATGACTTTGCGACGATGCGGAATCTGACGGTAACTGCCTGTACTACCAGCACCTCGACACGGCTAGCATTAGCAACACAATATGCTTACATTTTCTAAAATCACGATTAAACATATACAGAGTTCTTAATTTTAAAATATGTTTCAGTAGCATACCAGAGAAAACTATAAACTGTCTTGCAGTGGAGTTTGTTTCAGTTTTCAACATCATCTGAAGGCACAGAAGAGTTTTTGAAAAATCGCAGTTCAGAACTCTATTTTATATGGAGAATTGAGATTTTAACTACACCTTTTACAACTATCTTTGTATTCCTGTTCGATATGCTTTTGCACTGATGAAAAGTGTATAAAATACTACAGCGCGCTGCAGAAACAAAATCATTTTACCTTCTCCCGTTTCTTTATAAATCGTTTCACAAACTTTTGATCCATGTTACAACAAGAGCTGGGCTGGCGGCCGGCCGTCCCAACTCCGGCCTGCTCTTAAAGCGCTCAGCAAGTGAGACACAAATGTGGTTGCAGCGACAGATCATGATGATTATGATGATGATTTATTTATTTATTTATTTATTTATTTATTTATAGTACTTCTAACAGAGAGAATAGTGGAAGCAAAACAAGCCTTTCGAAATAAAGAGAACTTATTGGTAAATAATCACCTCAGCTTGAGGACTAGAAAGTCATTTCTCAAGACCTTTGTTTGGAGTGTCTTACTGTGTGGATGCGAGGAGGAAACAAATCTAAAGGCAGCGGAAATGTGGTTTTGGAGAAGAATGACAAGAACAAGTTGTATTGGCAGGAAAACAAATGGTCTTGTTCTGCAGGACGTGAAGGAGGATGGATGTTTATTAAAAACAATAAAGAAGAGGAAAAGTAAGTTCCTTGGTCATATACTCAGGCACGACTCTCTTCTCCTAACCATTATCGAGGGCAATGTATAGGGGAAAAAACGTAGGGGATGTGCAAGGATGTCGTACATCAAGAGCCCCATTGGAGGACTGGCATGTGGTTCTTATGGCAGCATGAAGAGACTAGCAGAAAACTGTCAAATGTAGCTGCAGTGACAGGCAGTTAGTGAATGATGATGTTCTATCTAATATGTTACAACCAAGTTATGAGAAACACGTATCAAATAATATACATTTAATAATTTCCTTATGCTAAAATAATAAATATAAAATTAAGAAAAATAAAATAACAATAATAAGCAATAATAATAATAATAGTAGGGGGGGGGGGTCGCTTCTAACGCACTCGGCGCTGCTAGGGCGGCGTTCATGTTAATAAGTGGATATCTCGCGAACCCATAGTCGGATTTTAACAAACGAGGTATTGTTGGCGTTGGGACGACGCCCACTTTGCTATGGACCACTCGTTATATTTAAAAATTTAAAAAATGAACATTTTTGTTTTTTGAAAGTAGGCGTTAGTTTGAAATCCAAACACGATAGAACGTTGTGTAATAGTTCAAGCGAAAGGTCCCTGTGTCCTTTATTTTCAGTAATAAAACTTTTTTATTTTTTATGTTTTTATGAAAAAGTCGTAATTTTGAAATTCCTATATTTTGGAAATTAACAAGTTTACAAATAAGTTTGTTTGACATAAATGAAAGGTCACTACCCCCTCTACCACCAAAACAAATTTGAAGTCTCTAGCATAAAAACTTTACTACGAACTTTGCCGATATCTTCCGAACGCATTATCGGATTTTAACAAACGAGGTATTGTTGGCGTTGGGATGACGTCCTCTTTGCTAAGAATGCGTGTTGGTTTTTTTTTGAAAATTTTAGTTCTTGACTTAGGCGCTATTTTGGAAACGGTGAAGATGAAAAAGAAGTTTGTTTGACGTTAATGAAAGGTCCCTAGGCCCTCTAGGTGGACAGCAAGTTTCAAGTGTGTAGGGCAAAATGAAATGATAGCCTATTTTCTTGCGAACATTGGCGATAATTCGCGAACGCCTGATCGGATTTTAACAAATGAGGTGTCGTTGGACTCGAGCTGACGGGCGCTTCGCTCTGGACCACGTATTATATTTTTTATTATTTTTGAAAATGTTTGTTTTTAAAAGTAGGTGATAGTTTGAAAACCAAACATTATAGAACGTTGTGCTAAGGTGCAAACGAATGGTCTCTATGACCTTTATTTTTTATAATATATATATATATATATATATATATATATTTTTTGGAAAAGTCCAATTATGAAATTCAAATATTTTGGAAACTAACAAGTTTACAAAAAAAGTTTTGTTTGACATAAATGGAAGGTCTATACCCCCTCTACACCCAAAATAAATGTCAAGTCTCTAGGACAAAAACTATGTATGCATTTTAAAACTTTCTTTAAAATTTTTAAAATGAAACGTGGTTGTAGACAGACAGACGCTAGCGCTGGAGCGTGTGTTACAACGAGGCTTTCACAGGCCATGCTGAATACAGCAAATGGCTATTTCGATGGGACGATGTATGGCAGAACGACGGGTCGCTTTTCGATATTTTCCTATGACGAAAAAATAAAGGCGAATACTTCGAAAAATCCCTCATGGCGACCTTAAAACATGTTAGTAAACACTGACCAGTAACCTGACAAGTTGATAATGGTATGAGACGAATGAATGCAAGGCTTGTATAGTCGACAACAACACAACTTGCTTTTTTTTTTGTCGGACTGGGAGCCTAGAAAGAAAAATCAGCTTGAGGCTGGCTGGCCAGCTGAGAGCCGGATAGCAGAATGTATTCTCTTATCACGTTTCAGTAATGTGAGCCAGAGCTGACAACAAGCCATTGGAAAATTACAGTGACGTAGAGGTGACTTGAAGTTCGAACAATATCACAACTACATCAGAGAAATAATGCAGTAAGCGATTATAACTCCTCCCCCTACCATTGCCATAGACAATTGAAGGGCAAGAGCGATGTTAACAGCTGTGGTAAGAGGGACACAGGGCGAGGGGCTGGGAGAGGAGGGCAGGGGTAATAGAGTGTTGATCATGTTATGACACACAGTCAGTCATTACTGTTTTAAACTTTGCAGTGTAACATAGGCTGTATCTTATGTGTATAAAACTAATTGCATTCGTGTGCTTAACCCCAGATGGTTACTATATTGGATAAATTATATATTTACAGGTAAGTGTAACATTTACATTGTTTAGTTTATTTTTATGCTAACCAATGTTTCAATTATTATTGGTTTAGCATTTCATTGATGAATTGTTTATATTTTGTTTCTTTTTAGATAATCTGCATACCTGTTGTGGGAGACAGAAACCCCATTCCATTTGAACCTACAAGAAGGTAAACGCAAGGCTTTGTTACAAAGCAAGGTAAGATATTTTAAAATATATATAACCTGTTTGATATTAATTTTTTAGGTTGTACAAAGGTGCTATTTGAAATGGATATACTCATGGTGGTATATTTTATTTCTTTTTAGAGTGTGTGCCTGACAACTGCTGTTGAAAAAGTGTGTGTTTTGGGACCATTGTTTACCGAGCAGTCTACGGCTGAAAACTTTTTTATAATGATCATATCTTTTGCAACTGCTACCGATAATTTAACTTGGGAGCCCCTTGAGTCCTGTTTTAAGAAACGTGTGTGCTCTGGCCTCGTAGTGAATGTTATTGAGAGTTTAATGCCAAAAGGCTTTGTCGAATCTTGTTTTGACATTTTTAAAGAACAAATTTGTACAGCGCAAAGGTTGCATGCGGCTTTAAAGGTCAATACACAACTCTTGTGCGATTTCATATACAAAAACAAGGACGGTGAGCATAAAAAACCATTTTATATTGGCAGTAAAATGCGAGCGCTTTTGATAGCCAATAATCTAAAAGATTGGTATCAGAGCCATGTGGTGAATACCTTGCTATCAAAATTTGATAAACTTCAACAAGGACCCAGTGGTTTAGCATTAGACAAAATCCATTACCTGCAAGTCAACATTTGTCAATTCAACCCGTTGAATGCTGGGTCTAGCTATATTAAAAAAAAGTCCTCTCGGCACGCCGGAAGGCGGAGGTAGATTTCACCGGACAAACTTGGGGATAGGCGAAAATAGGCAGAATATGCAGGTTCTCGCAGAAGGATCAGACCTCATTTATTGCGAGAAAGTATTTTATAATTGGAGCTAAATTAACTTTGTTTTTCGTCACTGTATGCATATTTCAAACATTTTATTATCTTATGGGGACGGTAACCTTCTTGTAATTTGGGGTCCATATTTATACTTGTTGTCACACTGTCCTTATGCAAGGTTTCGACACTGACGCGTAACTATGTAACGGTCTGTTAGTTCTTCACGCAAAATTATATTTCCCGCAGAGATTTTGGTTGGTTCCTCAGTTTAGGGGCTGCGACAACGCGGTCATTTAACCACGTGCGTGTACTTTGGGTGAGTGTAGAATCTGTCTGATAAACGGTGTGAATTGTGATGGCTGCATTAGTCTGTAATTCAGGTAAGGACTGCAGAGGTCAATTTCACGCAGTAGTTCCTAATATTGTTACAGATACTACCATCAACGACACCTAGCTGTGAACTTGGCTACTAGATGCCACCGCAACCAGCAACTCGCAACGAACGTTGGAACTTCCCCTCCAAAGGAAAGCATATTGAAGGATTTTTAGCGCTCTTAGAAAATCCGACGACTTCGGCCGGCTTTGAACCCGCGACCTTGAGCATAGAAGTTCAGCATGCTACCAGTTACGTCACCGAAGACACTACACACTTAGTCAGATGGAAATCTGAATCTGATATCGAGCAAGTGCGTTGTCATGGCAACGTCCGATGGCTCATCCGTCATCAATTTAGTAGTGTTGCCATGGCAACCTCTGATAGCTCTTGGCATTTTCATATAATTCCGAAATCATTTTTCTCATCCCTTGGAGTAATGGTGGGTCATATCAAAAATTCTTTCAGACAAAAGTTTTAGGTAATTGTTAGGGGAATATTGTCCATTTTGTACGGTTTTGATATTGTGCCTATTAAGAGAGATATGATTAATGTTTCCCGAAAAACCCACTTTTTCCCACCCCTTTGGTCAATGGTTGGGGCTATAAGAAAACTCTTTGAACATAAATTTTTTGGCTTAATCCGACACATAGTATGAACTTGGAACGGATTCGATATTTCACATATTAAGAGAGTTATAGCACTATTTCACTTTTTCGAAAAAAAGCCCCCCATTCTCACCCCCTTCGACCGATTTAGACCAGTAACGAACTCTTCCGAGATTTTATAGGTATACATATTCGGTAAAAAATTCAAAGTGATCGGTGAAAAATTACGGCAGTTATCGTGTCCACAAGAAACTGATATACATATATACATACAAGCTGACCCGGCAGACGTTGTCCTGCCAATCAAAGAAAGTGCTGTAACTTTGTTTCTTGAAGTGCTTTTGGATACACGATATTTTTTTCAATTTCTGTTAACTGCCTCTGAACTATCGTGTCTTGAATTAACTAATTTAGAAACATTCGTTGGAGCGTGCACAACAACTCTCCAAAGTTTCATCGCAAATGGATTAATGGCATTTAACGCATACTCGATTTGGTTTAAATGATTCGTGCGCTGTCACTCATTTGTTGAATCTACTCGCGCTCTTCCAACTGCGAAATGGATTTACTAAGTTAGAAAGCTTCACGTAAGTGTACACAACAATTCATCAATGTTTCATCGCAATCGATGAATAGTATATGAACGCATACAGGATTTTGTTGGAACGCTTCGCGCGTCGTCACTCATTTGTTACATCTACTCGTGCGCTACCAATATTGTAAAGAGGATTTATCAAGTTGAACACCTTCCCTGGCGTGTACACAACAACTCATCAAAGTTTCATCGGAATCGGACGAATGGTATTGGAACGCATACGGGACCTTATTGAAACGCTTCGCACGTCGTCGCTTATTTGTTGAATCTACTCCTGCGAAACCTATTGTAAAATAGATTTACTAAGCCTGAAACCTTCTCAGGCGTGTACTCAATGATTCACCAAGGTTTGATCGCAATCGGATGAATTATATATGACCGCATACGGGACATTGTCGAAACGATTCGCGCGCCGTCGCTCATTTGTTGAATCTACTCGTGCGCTACTTATTAAAAACTGGATTTACTAAGACAGAAACATTTCCTGGAGTGTACACAACAATTCACCAAAGTTTCATCGCAATCGGATAAATGGTATATGGACGCATACGGTACTTTGTTGAAATGATTCGCGTGCCGTCACACATTTTTTGAATCTACTCGTAGGCTACCTATTGTAAAATGGATTTATTAAGCCAGAAAACTTCCGTAGGGTGTACACAACATCTCACCTAAGTTTCATCGTAATCGGACGAATGGTATTTGAACGCATACGGGACCTTATTGAAACGCTTCGCGCGTCGTCGCTTATTTGTTGAATCTACTCGTGCGAAACCTCCTGTAAAATGGATTTACTAAGTTAGAAACCCTCACGTAAGTGTACACAACATCTCACCCAAGTTTCATCGTAATCGGACGAATGGTATTTGAACGCATACGGGACCGTATTGAAACGCTTCGCTCGTCGTCGCTTATTTGTTGAATCAACTCGTGCGCAACCTCCTGTGAAATGGATTACTAAGTTAGAAGCCTTCACTTAAGTGTACACAACAACTCATCAAAGTTTCATCTCAATCTATGAATGGAATATAAGCTTATACGGGATTTTGTTGAAACGCTTCGCGCGTCGTCACTCATTTGTTGAATCTAGTCGTGCGCTACCTAATGTGAAATTGATTTACTAAGCCAGAAGCCTTCCCTGGAGTGTACACAACATCTCACCCAAGTTTCATCACTATCGGACGAATGGTATTTGAACGCATACGGGACCTTTTTGAATCGCTTCGCGCGTCGTCGCTCATTTGCTGAATCTATTCGTGCGCTATCTATTGTAAAATGGATTTACTAAGCCAAACACCTTCCCTGGAGCTCACTCAACATATCACCCAAGTTTCATGGCAATCGGATGAATGGTATATGAACGCATACGGGACATTGTGGAAACGATTCGCGCACCGTCACTCATTTGTTGAATCTACTCGTGCGCTACTTATTAAAAACTGGATTTACTAAGACAGAAACATTTCCTGGAGTGTACACAACAATTCACCAAAGTTTCATCGCAATCGGATAAATGGTAGCCTATATGGACGCATACGGTACTTTGTTGAAATGATTCGCGTGCCGTCACACATTTGTTGAATCTACTCGTGCGCTACCTATCGTAAAATGGATTTATTAAGCCAGAAACCTTCCGTAGGGTATACACAACATCTCACCCATGTTTCATCGTAATCGGACGAATGATATTTGAACGCATACGGGACCTTATTGAAACGCATCGCGCGTCGTCGCTCATTTGTTGAATCTACTCGTGCGAAACCTCCTGTGAAATGGATTTACTAAGTTAGAAACCCTCACGTAAGTGTACACAACATCTCACCCAAGTTTCATTGCAATCGGATGAATGGTATATGAACGCATACGGGACTTTGATTAAAAGTTCGCGCGTCGTTGCTCATTTGTTGAATCTACTCGTGAGCTACCTATTGTAAAATGGATTTACTAAGTGAGAAACCCTCACGTAAGTGTACACAATATCTCACCCAAGTTTCATCGCTATCGGACGAATGGTATTTGAACGCATACGGGACTTTGTTGAAACGCTTCGCACGTCGCCGCTCATTTGTTGAATCTACTCGTGCGCAACCTCCTGTAAAATGGATTACTAAGTTAGAAGCCTTCACTTAAGTGTACACAACAACTCATCAAAGTTTCTTCTCAATCTATGAATGGAATATAAACTTATACGGGATTTTTTTGAAACGCTTCGCACGTCGTCACTCATTTGTGGAATCTAGAAGCGCTACCTAATGTGAAATAGATTTACTAAGCCAGAAGCCTTCCCTGGAGTGTACACAACATCTCACCCAAGTTTCATCGCTATCGGACGAATGGTATTTGAACGCATACGGGACTTTTTTTGAAACGCTTCGCGCGTCGTCGCTCATTTGTTGAATCTATTCGTGCGCTATCTATTGTAAAATGGATTTACTAAGCCAAACACCTTCCCTGGGGATCACTCAACATATCACCCAAGTTTCATGGCAATCGGATGATTGGTATATGAACGCATACGGGACTTTGAAACGCTCTAACGTGCAGAGACAAACAGTAGAATTCGACATCACTGCCACCTTTGGTATAAAACACAACTTTTCGCCACGGGCGGAGTGTATGTAATGGCGGTAGTTGCACAGGTTGCGACCAGGTGGCTCTAACGTGCAGAGACGAACCATCCAAAGACATCGGCTTTCACGAAGGCCAAGGCTAGTGGTTTCCATGACGACTGTTTTTGACTGTATATTGTGGTTCTAAAATGGTGTGTAAATTGTGGTTCTAAAATTGTATTCATTCCACCTACCGGGTCAGATTGTGAATCTAAACCATACATGGACCCACCCTAATATACATACCAAATTCCATCAAAATCGGTTCAGTCGTTTAGGAGGAGTTCAGTCACATACACACGTGTCGAAGAATTATATATATAAAGATATATACATATATATATACATACATAAATTATGTATAAACTTTTGAACTGACGGTGGTTTTGGGGTCTGGGGGATGTGAAACGCGAAGATATGTCGAAATTTTCCGGAAGTCGAAACATGGTACCCATTGCAATAGTAAGCTTTCTAATGAAATCTACCTAAGAGGGAAAAAGCAACGAAACTCCGGTTATAGGTCTGAGTGTAATATTCTACATGGCCTATGTTGTAAACAATAACACATTACATCTTTTTTGTCTCTTGCTATTTCATCATACGACAAACAATAAGGGAATTATTAATGGTTTTGTACTTTTTGGCCAAAATTTTCTAAGTACCAGAAATAACTTAAAAGTTGATTAAAATGAAAATTCAAAAAAATTATTTTTTAATACTTTTATTATATTTTTTACGTCTTGTAGGGTCGGAAACCAACATGATATTTTGATGGATTTTTTCGTCACATGCATTTTTGGTTTTAGGAGATAGAATTATTTTCCACTAGGACCCATGCTTATCTATATACCTTTGTTCATTGGTTTCTTTCCAGTATGATCTGATTATATATTGTAATATTTATAGAGGCATTTTGTGGTGTCGGAAACAATACGTGATTTTGAGTCTAATTTTATACTCTTTGTGCCGTCTGTATATTGTGAGTTAGTGTCTTTGTAGGCCTTTTTAAGAAGGTATAATATATAATATTTTCCGCGGTTGGCTTTAATTCTAACAACGTCTTTTATTTTTCGTCAATTGAACATTTCCGTTTGCAAGTACTTGACAGCTCTTAGCACATCACTCATAAATTTAGAAGCGTTGTCATGGTAACCTCTGATGACACTTGGCATTTTCTTCTAATTCCGAAATAATTTTTCTCATCCCTTGGCGTAATGGTGGGTTATATCAAAAATTCTTTCATACAAAAGTTTTAGTTAATCTTTAGGGGAATATTGTCTATTTTGTACGGTTTTGATATTGTACCTATTAAGAGAGATGTGATTAATGTTTCCCGAAAAACCCACTTTTTCCCACCCCTTTGGTCAATGGTTGGTGCTATCAAAAAACTCATCGACTATAATTTTTTGGGCCTTATCCGACACATAGTATGAACTTTGAATGAATTCGATATTTCAAATATTAAGAGAGTTATAGCGATATTTCACTTTTTCGAAAAAAGCCCCCCATTTTCACCCCCTTCGACCGATTGTGCCCATTAACGAACTTGAGCGAGATTTTATAAGCATACATAGTATGTAAAAAATGGAAGTGATTGGTGCAAAATTGCGGTAGTTATCGTGTCCACAAGAAAGTGATATACATATATATATATATACACTAGCTGGCCCGGCCGACGTAGTCCTGCCAATCAAATAAAGTGTTGTAACTTTGTTTCTTGAAGTGCTTTTGGATTCACAATTTTTTTCAATTTCTGTTAACTACCTCTAAACTATCGTGAAATGAATTAACTAATCGAGAAACATTCGTGAGAGCGTGCACTACAACTCTCCAAAGTTTCATCGCAATCGGATAAATGGCATATAACGCATACGGGATTTTGTTTAAATGATTCGTGCGCAGTCACTCATTTGTTGAATCTACTCGTGCTCTACCAACTGTGAAATGGATTTACTAAGTTAGAAAGCTTCACGTAAGTGTACACAACAACTCATCAATATTTCATCGCAATCGATGAATAGTAGGCCTATATGAACACATACGGGATTTTGTTGGAACGCTTCGCGCGTCGTCACTCATGTGTTACATCTACTCGTGCGCTACCAATATTGTAAAATGGATTTACCTACTTGAACACCTTTCCTGGCGTGTACACAACAACTCATCAATGTTTCATCGGAATCGGATGAATGACATATGAACGCATACGGGATTTTCTTTAAACGATTCGCATGCCATCACTCATTTGTTGAATCTACTCATGCGCTAGTTATTAAAAACTGGATTTACTAAGCCAGAAACCTTTCCTGGAGTGTACACAACAATTCACCAAAGTTTCATCGCAATCGGATAAATGGTATATGAACACCTACAGGACTTTGTTGAAACGATTCTCGCGCCATCGCACATTTGTTGAATCTACTCGTGCGCTACCTATTGTAAAATGAATTTACTAAGCCAGAAACCTTTACTGAAGTGTACACAACAATTCACCAAAGTTTCGTCGCAATCGGATAAATGGTATATGGACGCATACGGTACTTTGTTGAAATGATTCGCATGTCGTCACTCATTTGTTGAATCTACTCGCGCTCTACCTATTGTAAAATGGATTTATTAAGCCAGAAACCTTCCGTAGGGCGTACTCAACAACTCGCCCAAGTTTCATCGTAATCGGACGAATGGTATTTTAACGCATACGGGACCTTATTGAAACGCTTCGCGCGTCGTCGCTCATTTGTTGAATGTACTCGTGCGGATCCTCCTGTAAAATGGATTTACTAAGTTAGAAACCCTCACGTAAGTGTACACAATATCTCACCATAGTTTCATTGCAATCGGATGAATGGTATATGAACGCATACGGGACTTACTTTAAACGTTCGCGCGTCGTCGCTCATTTGTTGAATCTACTCGTGCGCTACCTATGGAAAAATGGATTTACTAATCCAGAAGCCTCCCCTGGAGTGTACACAACATCTCACCCAAGTTTCATCGCGATCGGACGAATGGTATTTGAACGCATACGGGACCTTGTTGAAACGCTTCGCACGTCGTCGCTCATTTGTTGAATCTACTCTGTGCGCATCCTCCTGTGAAATGGATTTACTAAGTTAGAAACCTTCAGGTAAGTGTACACAACAACTCATCAAAGTTTCATCTCAATCGATGAATGGTATACAAACTTATACGGGATTTTGTTGAAACGCTTCGCGCGTCGTCGCTCATTTATTGAATCTACTCGTGCGCTACCTATTTTAAAATGAATTTACTAAGCCAGAGGCCTTTCCTGGAGTGTACACAACATCTCACCCAAGATTCATCGCTATCGGACGAATGGTATTTGAACGCATACGGGACCTTCTTGAAACGCTTCGTGCGTCGTCGCTCATTTGTTGAATCTGGTCGTGCGCGATCTATTGTGAAATAATTTACTAAGCCAAACACCTTCCCTGGAGTACACACAACATCTCACCAAAGTTTCATCGCAATGGGATGAACGGTATATGAACGCATACGTGACTTTGAAACGCTCCAACGTGCTGAGACACACAGTGGAATTGACATCACTGCCACCTTAGGTATAAAACACAACTTTCCACCACGGGCGGAGCGGCACTTGCACAGGTTGCGACCAGGTGGCTCTAACGTGCAGAGACAAACCGTCCAAAGACATCAGCTTTCACCAAGGCCAAGGCTAATGGTCTCCATGACGACGGTTTTTGACTGTATATTGTGGTTCTAAAATTGTGTGTAAATTGTGGTTCTAAAATTCTGTTCATTCTACCTACCGGGTCAGATTGTGAATCTAAACCATACATGGACCCATCCTAATGTACATACCAAATCTCATCAAAATCGGTCCAGTCGTTTAGGAGGAGTTCAGTCACATACACACGTGTCGAAGAATTATATATATATAAAGATATATACATACATAAATTATATATAAACTTTTGAACTGACGATGGTTTTGGGGTCTCGGGGATGTGAAACCAGAAGATATGTCGAAATTTTCCGGAAGTTGAAACATGGTACCCATTGCAATAGTTAGCTTTCTAATGAAATCTACCTAAAATAGGGAAAAGCAACGAATCTCCGGAAATAGGTCTGAGTTTAGTATTCTGCATGGGCCATGTTGTAAACAATAACACATTACATCTTTCTTGTCTCTTGCTATTTCATCATACGACCAACAATAAGGGAGTTATTAATGATTTTGCACCTTTTGGCCGAAATTTTCTAAGTACCAGAAATAACTTAAAAGTTGATTCGAATGAAAATTCAAAAAAATGATTTTTTAATACTTTTATTATATTTTTTACGTCTTTTAGGGTCGGAAACCAACATGATATTTTGATGGATTATTTCGTCACATGCAATTTTGGTTTTAGGTGATAGAATTATTTTCCACTAGGACCCATGCTTATCTATATACCTTTGTTCATTGGTTTCTTTCCAGTATGATCTGATTATGTATTGTAATATTTATAGAGGCATTTTGTGGTGTCGGAAACAATACGTGATTTTGAGCTTAATTTTATACTCTTTGTGCCGTCTGTATATTGTGAGTTAGTGTCTTTGTAGGCCTTTTTAAGAAGGTATAATATATAATATTTTACGCGGTTGGCTTTAATTCTTACGACAGCTTTTATTTTTCGTCAATTGAACATTTCCGTTTGCAAGTACTTGACTGCTCTTAGCACATCACTCATAAATTTAGAAGCGTTGTCATGGTAAGCTCTGATGACACTTGGCATTTTCTTCTAATTCCGAAATCATTTTTCTCATCCCTTGGCGTAATGGTGGGTTATATCAAAAATTCTTTCAGACAAAAGTTTTAGTTAATCTTTAGGGGAATATTGTCCATTTTGTACGGTTTTGGTATTGTACCTATTAAGAGAGATGTGATTAATGTTTCCCGAAAACCCCACTTTTTCCCACCCCTTTGGTCAATGGTTGGTGCTATCAAAAAACTCATCCAATATAATTTTTTGGGCCTTATCCGACTCATAGTATGAACTTGGAATGGATTCCATATTTCAAATATTAAGGGCGTTATAGCGATATTTCACTTTTTCGAAAAAAGCCTCCCCCCCCCATTTTCACCCCCTTCGACCGATTGTGCCCATTAACGAACTTGAGCGAGATTTTATAAGCATACATAGTATGTAAAAAATGGAAGTGATTGGTGCAAAATTGCGGTACTTATCGTGTCCACAAGAAAGTGATATACATATATATATATACGTATATACATACATAAATTATATATAAACTTTTGAACTGAAGATGGTTTTGGGGTCTCAGGGTTGTGAAACCCGAAGATATGTTGACATTTTCCGGAAGTCGAAACATGGTACCCATTGCAATAGTTAGCTTTCTAATGAAATCTACCTAACACCACCAGCAATAGCTTCAAAAAAGGCTGTGGTCAATATAAAGAATCATGACAATGAATGTTTCCTGTGGGCTGTGGCCGAGTATTTGCAGCCAGCACAACGTGACAGTTGTCGACCAGGAATGTACAAGGCCAAGTTTGAAGATTTAAAACAAACTTTAAATTTAACTCGTGTGTTGTTCCCTATGGACTTAACCGAGATTCACAGGTTTGAACAAGATAACCATGACTTTTCGTTCATGGTGTATGCCCTTGATGGTGGTGAGTTTGTGGGTCCTCTTTATGCCACAAAAGAACCGAAACTACACCACATTCATCTTTTATATCTGTCTGAGGGAGAGGTGAATCACTATTGCCTAATTAAAAGCTTGAGTAGATTGCTAAGCAGACAAGTGTCTAAGCACACTGGTGTAAAACATATATGTGACCGTTGTTTGCAATATTTTAAAACCCCTACGCTTTTAGAACGTCATAGGGTAGATTGCGTTTCTCAGGAAGCGGTGAGATTTATATTGCCACAAGGGGACAAGGCTGTGTTAAAGTTTAAGGACATTCATAAGCGTGACACTGTTCCCTATGTGGTGTATGCCGATTTTGAAGCGCTCTCCACACCCATGGCGGGATGTGAACCAGATCCCACCATCAGCTCAACCACACCCATTCAAAAACATGAACCTTCTGCCATAGTATTTAATGTGGTGTGTGCCTATGACCCCACACAAACCTTTTATAAATCCCGTGAGGGGCCAGATTGTGCCAGATGGTTCTTGGATGAACTTGTAATGTTGGCCGACCATGTACAGGGATTACTGGACCACCCAGTACCCATGAGCCTAACTCCAGAACAGCAGCAGCGGTATGAGCATGCCACAACATGCCATATTTCTGAAAAGCCTATCTTAGGCGGAGAGGAAAAAGTCAGAGACTACTCGCACTTTACTGGAGAGTTTCGTGGAGCTGCGCACAGTAAATGCAATTTGAACTTTCCAGCTCCTCGTTTTATCAGTGTCTTTTTCCACAATCTGGCGAATTATGACAATCAGTTTTTGATTCGTGAATTGGGTCATGTCAACAAGGGCTCATTTTCCATTATCCCCCAAAACCATGAGCGTTTTACAGCCTTGACATGGTGGTTGAGCGACTTTAGCATTCGATTTGTTGATTCCTTTAAGTTTATGGCATCCTCGCTAGACAGTCTTGTGAATGGCTTAGATGAAGAGGAATTAAGAAACACTAGAAAGCATTTTAATGATCCTAAGCAATTTGAATTGTGCATCCCGAAAGGTATATTTCCCTACGATTTCTGTGACAGCTGGGACGTGTTAAAGCAAAAAGAACTCCCACCACAAGGCAAATTTTACTCGAAACTAACACGCAGTACCGTTTCCGATGAAGACTATGCACATGTCAAATTTGGCGAATGTTTGACATTAAGACGATAAGTGAATATGCTATGAATTACCTAAAATTGCATGTATTGCTGCTCACCGATGTGTTTCAAAATATCCGTGAGTTGTGTGAACACATTTATGGTCTTGACACGGCTCACTATTATACGAGTCCTGGGCTCTCGTTTGATGCCGCTTTGAAATACTCTCAAGTGGAATTGGATTTACTCACTGATGTAGACATGGTTCTATTTTTGAAAAGGGCATTCGCGGCGGCTTTGTGTCGATTAACCAGCGCCATGCCGAAGCGAACAATGTCTACATGCCTAATTATTCACCAGAAAAACCAGATCCGTACTTAAAGTACTATGACGTGAATAATTTGTATGGCTACGCCATGAGTCAGCCTTTGCCCTATGTTGAATTTGCTTGGCTGACTGACAAACAAGTGTCAGAATTTGATGTAAAAATGGTTAGCCAAAAAACGGCCGTGGATATGTGCTAGAAGTGGATATTGAATATACCTCATCCTTGTATGATGAACATGCCGATTTCCCATTCAGTCTAGAGCAAATGTTCCCCCCTGACAGTAAAGTGAAAATTCAAAAACTAATGGGCACACTTTAAACAAAAATCGGTATGTGCTGCATATCCAAATGTTGGTACAATGCCTCGCCCAAGGATTGGTGTTGAAGGAAATCCATAGGGGTATTTGTTTTGCTCAAAAAGCATGGCTTGAGCCATACATGCGGCTCAACACAGACCACCGACAAATGGTAACACAGCAGTTTGAAATTATTATTTTTAAATTGATGAACAATTGCATCTATGGCAATTCCATGGAGAATGTCCGCAAATACCGTGACATTATATTGGTGAATGTCTGGGACGGGTGGTGGGGTGCTCGGCGGTACATTGCCAAGCCAAATTTTAAATCGATCAACATTATCGATGAGTATTTGGCCACCATTGAATTGAGTAAGAATATCGTGACCATGGATAAGCCCATTTACTTGGGCCAAGTCGTTTTAGATTTTTCCAAATCAGTCATTTATTGATTCCACTATGCGTTTGCCAAACGCCATTTTGAAGACGTCTCTCTTTTGTATATGGATATGGGCTCATTCATTTACCACATTCGCCACTGCAAACCCTATGACGTCATGAGGCAGCATAGTGACTGGTTCGACACCTCATACTGTAGCGCTGACAACGTGTTTCAGCTACCCTTAAAAACAAGAAGGAAATGGGTGTTTTAAAAGATGAATGCGGTGATTCCGTCATAACGGAATTTGTAGGTTTGGCCTCGAAAATATATGCTTATCTCACAATAGACTGTAAGGAAGCCTAAAGAGCAAAAGGTGTAGGTAGGGCAGTGGTAAAATCGCTACTTGTAGATGACTACCTGGCGGTTTTACGCACTGGCAAAGCTATGTCCCATACACAGGATACTATCCAGCAACCATCATTTGTACCTTGTAGAACAGAGACAACGCACCCTCGCCTCCATGGATAACAAACGTGTGTGAGCTGATGACCTGCTCACCAGCCTGCCCTGGGGTTATGATCGCAAAGAGGAGGATTTTTCTGTTTGTTCTGTTCTGTTTGTTCGTTTAGGGACATGGCTTTTTGTAACTCGTAGATTTAGTATTTTGTAAATATTGGTTTTTGACATTGTAAATAGTAGATTTGGTAAATAGTGGCAATCCAGTTAGGCCTTTTGCTCTATAAGAAAGTTTTGTGCAACCTGATTTTTTAAATTTTTATTTGGGTTAGGAATTTGAAAATCCCTCGTGGTAAATGGTAAATAGTTTGAATTTTTAAGCTGTACAAAAGTGTTGTTTTTGTAAATATGAAATGAGTAATATTTCTTTTTAAGTAACTTTAACGGCTACTATTTTTTTTTTGTAATGTAAACGGTAAACTAAAAAAGTTCTTTTGGGATGAGTGTACATGTCGAGAATGTGCTTTTGGGAATAAATAAAGAGGTTGTGTTTGTTCCCAAAGACAGGTGTGAATGTATCAGTAGAGAAAGAAAGCTGGTGTGCATGTATGACCAGAGCAAACACGGTGAGATAGGGTGGGTGGGTTTGGAGGTGTAAATTGTCACTTATATAGTCATTTTGTTTTGTCAAAATTTTGTTTTTCTCTTTGAAATGTAGCGGTCAATAAACATTATTTTTGTAAAAACAGTCTTACCTGCAGTAGTCGTAGACCTGCACGTTTCGGCAAACCCATAGACGCACTGCATCATCATCATCATGGTTGAGCACTCGCATCAACATCATTGACAAATCTGAACTTTCCACATACACCAAATGGAAAATGTGTAAACAACAAAACGGAATATCCATGTTTTGATATCTACAAAATTCAAGAACGTAAAACTGTAATTTAAAAACTGAAAATGCCCATGAGTCAAATATAAAAATTCAAAAAACTTCAAACGGACATTTAAAAAAATGTGTAAACTTCAAAATGGAAAATCCGTATAATCAAAAACACAAAACTTCAAATGGACATTTTTTAAAATACTGTAAATTGGAAATTGGTAAATTCCAGTGTGTGAAAATGTAAAAATGAAAAATCAGTCCATCAACATCATGATTTTTTTAAATAAAGATAAAAAACCATCGTTCACTGGTAAACTTTTGTTTTTATTTCACAACCGTAGGGATTGACAAAAGAAAATAGATCACAAACAATTCCCAATTCCTTAATCCTCAATGTTTCAATGTACATGTCCATGCACCATCAACTTTCCTTTCATAGCACTCATGACAATCAGGGCTGCCATCCTCTCACCCACTGAGGCATCACAGGATGTGAAACGTTGTTTAGCTTTTTCAATAACAATTTAGCTGCCACATGTCTTTAACCAGCATGGCTATGGCGATAAGAAAAGTCATGTTCTTTGCATGCTTGATCCAAAAGATTAATGGGCTCATCACCACGCTGCAAACGTTTTTCGAGACGAGTTCCAGGGCCACAAAAACGATAACCTGGAAAATGGATTTCGAAAGTTATGTATTGAATCACTTTGTCAATGACGCCACTGCCAGTACAGGTCTGGCGTATCCTTTTCCATCGATGGTGAAAAGGTTTGGTCTTCCTCCTCCTCTGTGGAAGATGTTCGTGTTTGTTGTTGTTGTTGCTTTTTCACGCCATGACAACCGTGGAATGATTCAACAAAGTCTTTACACGGACTTTTATGTCCGTGATACAGTTTGACCAGTTGGCTAGTTGCACACTGCCGCATAGACGGTATTTTCGCCATGGCCACTTGCTTATGGTGATCGTAATCCGTACAGGGTTCCAATTCACTCAACACAGGGTCTTGAGTCTATGATTTTGGTACATGTTGCCAGATTTCTTTCACCGCGTTGGAGGCCACATAATAAATGAACGACTTGGGGAGCGCCAATAGTGCCTCTTTGGCAAAACTGTCTAGTTTCTTTTTGCACACAAGGAATTTGCCGAAGGCGTTGTCCGTAGCATTGCCTTTCTCCATGGTATCACGTTCTGTAGATGTTTACACGTTGCTTGTAGATATCTCACTGGCGTCATTCACAGGTAAATATTGAGTTTTAATTTTGTTCAACAACTCCCAGCAGGCATGGGTGGTTAACCAATGAAAGAGATGCCTCAAATGTGCTAGGGCTGTATGGGTAATGTTGCCACAGGGACAAGTATCCATGAGTATCCGGGATGGGCAGCCTACGTCCATGAGGTCGATACATTGACAGTATGACGCCAAAAATGGTTGCAACCATTGACGTTTTTCATTACCTTTCACAAATACCACATTGGCCGAGGACAAGTGTGCTTTCATGACCACGTCCAAATATTTATAGGAAATGGTTCCTTGATTCCAGTCTAGTTGCCTATGATTTTCAATCCACTGGGTTTGTTTACGCTCTTTTTCACACAAAAAATCAAAAGCATGGGGTGGTTTAAATGACAAATGCGTAGCTTGCGATATCCAGAAGGTGGTACAATCGATTATGGCCACTTCTTTAAATATAAATTTGTTGTCACCAATTGTAAACCCTTAGCAGCCCACAATGAGTGTGCGCAAAATGTTGACGCTTGTCTGGACCAAGTTGAACAGACGACTGACGATCGACCACTAAAGTGTCACCACGACATGGATTTAACCTGCCATGCTAGTTAAAGAAATGAGGTTAGGGTAGGACAGGGGGACATGAGAAATAATATTAACAACCACCTAAGTTTTTATTACATTATTTTATTATCATAACACGTCTTACAGGCTTTTGTCATTTTGGGGTAGGGACGATACCAACTAATACAACAATACAGTCTTATGTGTTTGCAACGTCCATAACACCGATGATGTCCCAATGTCTCTAAAATGGGTATTTTTGACGGTGAGCTGCTAGCCAAAGCACCGTTGACACCCTACAGTCCACACGTATCGTAACTTGTTTTTTCATCACTGAGAGGCACGAGTGAGGGATAGCTTGAATGACAGGGTATATTTCCCACCTCCTGCACAGGTAGGGGCAGGCAGGTGACCAGCGCTGATGTTCCTGCATGGGTTCATCACTCTCTTGCCATTGGTCTACGGTGATGGGACAAAAGGTACATTTCACTTAATCTCTTGTTTTTAAATAATAGAATCCAGAGGCCGCCAAGGCTTGAGGGTTAATGAAAGGCACCGGCCACGTTGCAAAAGTCTTGAAACGTTGTTCCTCAGAGTTTAAATTCATGGATGTGACGTCTCTTGATGCTTTAAAGCAAGACAAGACTGAGCAGCTTGACGTGGGTTGACTTGTTATTTATTCACTCGTCACTTGGCTGGACAGTGGATAATAGTTGACTTGTTTGTGATGAATAATCAAACAGTAGGCCGTCGTATTGGCTGGTACATTGTCATGCGTTTCAAATACTAGTCGGATGTCAATATTGGCTGGCTTGACAGACTCTTCCAGTTACGAACTGTCAAAGATAATCAGTGGCGCCATTGCCTTAAACGCTAGGGGTAGCAGCATGGGGCTGTTCTCTTTTTGATAATACGACCATCTAAATTTAGAAAACAAGTCGTACAGGGGACCAAACTTATTTTTTGAAAAATCCAAATCTAGTCGTTCATAGGGAAACACAGCTCCGTTGAGGAAAAGACGTCCATTTCTCAATTGCAGGTGATCAAATTGCGTGGCATCTTTGGTTTGTTGATACTTGCGATTCGTTTGAAAACCCACGATCATGTACAGAGGTCTCTCTGTATAGCGGGCTGTTTTTACAGACCAAATGTGTGTGTTGGTGGTGGGCAATAGCGGGTACTCATGGAGTGCTCAGCTTCTAAATTCCATGGGTAGAGGCATATCTCTCTTTACCATCTTGAGTATGTCTAGTTTTTTGCTATCGTCAAGGGTCACATGGGGCACTTTCCATAGCAAGCGTTGTAGTTGAATTTTTGAATCTATGTGGGCATTGTCGGCTCCCTTGAGTGCATTATTATCACACCTGTCTCTCACCAAATAAAGCACTTGCCTTGCGTTGACCACAATGCGCTGGTGATCTTCGGCAAAGCCTAGAATCAATTCAAGGGGTAAATATGCAGTAAAGGTGCCTTCGGTGAGTACCATCCAGTCATTGGTCGAGTCAGGGCACCAACCTGCCATGCAAAGTGTTTTACCTTCTTCCTCACTATAAGAGGGGGATAGTTTCATGACCCTGGAAATACCCACATTTCAAGTGCTATCCACCACAATATCGTTAATGACATACCGCACCTCAAAAAAACAGAAAGGCATAAGCATGGTTGGCCAACTTGGATGTGGTGGGTGTAGAGCCATCGGCTTTGGTGAGCCGACCTTCAATCTGAATGACATTTTCATGCGGTAGGGTGTATATATCTTGAATTTCATCATTGTTTTTGAGTCCAGGTGTTTGAGCTTGATAGGAATGGAGAACAATTCTCACCACCCCTGGTTGCTCCTCGATGTGGTTCGCTACCTCTAGGATGGAATTCATCATGGGGGTTGACGTGGTAACCCAAATGCTGTAAAATCTGCTTGTCCTTAGATGTTAACGTGTATTCACGTGGCATACAACTAACACCATTCCTAGACGGTGTTGTTGCTTTATACACAAACTTCATAGTGGTTTTAGCACCAACTTGTAAGTCACTGGTGTGGTAGAATCTAGATCAATGAGTTGCTGATCTCTATTAACGAGTCTTAATGTTATATTACTAATACCATTGACAGCCACAGAATGAAAAAGCACCACTGGAGGGTTTTCACGAATAATATAGCCATTGGGCGATGTCTCAATAAAGTCATAAAGCGAATGCGATGGTTCTTGATTGGTATACACTTGGCTAATAATATTACGTCACTGACACGTGATGGTCTTCAATGAATTTCACTTCATGGTCTGATCCATATTTTTTGTTGGGCTCCAACCCGCGCGGTTTAAATCCTAGTAATGGACCAATGGAATCGGGGCGTGTTTTAAAGTCAATTTTGAATTTAGGCAAAATACTGCAGCGATGAGTGTTGGTATTTCCTACAAGTTCAAATTAGCGCGTTCCATCGAGAAATGACTTTAAACCATATTCATTGATCAACACCAAATAAATGTATTCATAAATATCGTGTATGGTATATCCACTAGAGTTCAGGGTGAGCACACAATCATCATAGTAAAACTTGTTGTTCACATTTTCACGTATGTTGTATATTCGATTGTACGTTTCAAGTGAAACAAGTCCCAAACCATAAGGTCTTTCACTCAATTCGATAGGCGGGTAAAAGTCTAGGCTGACTTCAGGTCCACGTCCATGCAGTGTAAACGTTTTACTTTCTGCCGACATACTGTGGACGTTTTTGCTTATGCTGATGTCTTATATAAAAAAATTAAACACAAACGTCCACACTGTTGGCTGTTAAACGTTTGCTCACGTTTCACATTATAATATATCTTGATCCTGTTTCCAAAATAGGTCACTAGTTCCATGGGCGGGGGTAAAATTCCTAAACTGTCAAAGTACCATACGGTGGATCCCTCTTTGACATAAGCTGCGTTCCTGGTCCTCGGTGATCATCCAAATTGACAACAGCACATTCCTGTTTCCAGGGTCGTGGGGGGTAATTGGTTTCGCATAAACACACCTCGAAAATGAGAAATCTTTAGTTGTTTAGCATAGCTTTCCACTTGTTGAAGCGTCAGGGTATGTCTTGCTATGTCTGAGGTTATTTTTTATATATTTTGAAGTGGTGAAATCCTAAATCCTTGTTGATAAAAGGCTGGCTTTAAATTGGCATTTCTAGCCCCCATAGCAATCACTTCTATCGTTTCATTGTGTCGCTGGCTTTCTTTTAGTTGTTGCTTGCCCTGCTGCGCGGCTTTAATGGTTTTTGCCATCGCACTGGCACCGCCCAAAAGTGACCCAGAGCAGCCAGACCAGCAAATAAAGCAGGTAAAAATCCCGCTCGTTTGGGGACGGGAATCACTCGGCCTTGTTTTGAACCCTGTCGCTGACGTTTTGGAATGACATGTCTCTGTGCTGCTCGAAGAGCTTTCCTTATGGTCAATATATTATTTTTTCTTTTTTTTCTTTCGCAACGGCTTGTCCACGAATGTCTTAAGCCCAGGCTTTGCCAAGGACAAAGTCCTTTTTTTTAGATTTTCTCAGCACATACCTTTGTTTCACCATGATGATGATGACCAACAAACTTTCACAAGAAAGTTTAAGTCACAACTAACGTCAGGTTGTTATTTCATGGCTGTATATTCCAATTCCACATAAAGTGGGAAATCGTTTATGGTCAAGGTCATCAGTCCAACTGTTTGCAGATGGCGGGCATGTTTGTCTGCAAATCGATTCCCCCTATCTTTTCAAACACGGTGAATCCGAATTGAACGAAATTTAGTACAGAGGTAGCACTAGTAAAGAGCACCTCAGTGTCATGTTTTATATCGCCGCCATTTAGACGAAAACGTAATGGCGGCTACCCAAATGATCAAAGCTTAAATCAAATTACGACCAACCTATTCATCTGATCTCTACCAAATTTTGTAACATTATACCTTAATGTACGAAGAATCGTTTGACCAAACTATGAAGTCGTCTGCCCAATAATTTGCGGATGGCGGCCGTGTTTGTGTGCAAATCGATTCCCCCTATCTTTTCAAACACGGTGAATCCAAATTGAACGAAATTTAGTACAGAGGTACCACTAGCAAAGGGCACCTCAGTTTCATGTTTTATATCGCCACCATCTTGACGAAAACGTAAAAGCGGCCACCCAAATGTTCAAAGCTTAATTCAAATTACGACCAACCTATTCATCTGATCCTTACCAAATTTGGTAACTTTATATCTTTATGTATGAACAATCTTTTGACCAAACTACGGGGTCATCTGCTCAATAATTTGCGGATGGCGACCATGTTTGTGTGCAAATCGATTCCCCCTATCTTTTCAAACACGGAGAATCCAAATTGAACGAAATTTGGTACAGAGGTACCACTAGCAAAAGGCACCTTAGTTTCATGTTTTATATCGCCACATCTTGACGAAAACGTTTGATAGATATCAAATGATTAGGTTGGTCGTAATTAGAGTTAAGCTTTTAACATTTGGGTGGCCGCAATTCCGTGAAGATGGCGGCGATATAAAACATGAAACTGACGTGCTCTTTACTGATGCTACCTCTGTACCAAATTTCGTTCAATTCGGTTTCACCGTGTTGAATTGATAGGGGGATCGATTTGCACACATACATGGCCACCATATACAAACTATTGGACTGATGACCTTGTAGCATGTCAAAGAACGCTACTTACATAAAGGTATGTAGAAATCAGATGATTAGGTTGGTCGTAATTTGATTTAAGCTTTGAACATTTGGGTCGCCACCATTACGTTTCCGTTAAGATGGCGGCAATATAAAACATGGCACTGAGGTGCCCTTTGCTAGTGCTACCACTGTATCAAATTTCGTTCGATTCGGTTTCACCGTGTTTGAATTGATAGGGGGAATCGATTTGCACACATAAGTGGCCGCCATCTGCAAACAGTTGGACTGATGACCTGGTAGTTTAGTCAAAAGACGCTCGCCATAGGTATATATGATGCTGCAAAATTTGGTAGAAATCGGATGATTAGGTTAGTCGTAATTTGATTTAAGCTTTGAACATTTGGGTGGCCGCTATTACGTTTCCGTCAAGATGGCGGCAATATAAAACATGACACTGGAGTGCCCTTTGCTAGTGCTACCTTTGTATCAAACTTCGTTCAATTCGGTTTCACCGTGTTTGAAAAGATAGGGGGAATCGATTTGCACACATACATGGCCGCCATCCAAAAATTATCAGGCTGACGATCTTGTTGTTAGGTCTAAAGATTCTTAATAGATAAAGGTATAATATAAAAAAATTGGTAGAGATAATATGATTAGGTTGGTCGTAATTTGATTTAAGCTTTTAACATTTGGGTGGCCGCCATTACGTTTTCGTCAAGATGGCGGCGATATAAAACATGACACTGGAGTGCCCTTTGCTAGTGCTACCTCTGTACCAAACTTCGTTCAATTCGGTTTCACCGTGTTTGAATTGATAGGGGGAATCGAATTGCTCACATAAATGGCCACCATCTGCAAAGAGTTGGACTGATGACCTTGTAGTTTAGTCCAAGGACGCTCGCCATACGTATATATGTTGCTGCAAAATTTGGTAGAAATCGGATGATTAGGTTAGTCGTAATTTGATTCAAGCTTTGAACATTTGGGTGGATGCCATTACGTTTTCGTCATGATGGCGGTGATATAAAACATGATACTGAGGTGCTATTTGCTAGTGCTACCTCTGTACCAAATTTTGTTCAATTCTGTTTCACCGTGTTTGAATTGATAGGGGGAACTATTTGCACATATACATGGCCGCCATCCGCAAAGTATTGGGTTGATGACCTTGTAGTTTGGTCACAATATTCCTAACACATAATGGTATAACGTAGCAATGTTTGGTAGAGATCCGATGATTAATTTGGTCGTAATTCGACTTAATCTTTAAATATTTGGGTGGCCACCAATACGTTTCCGTCAAGATGGCGGCGATATAAAACATGACACTGAGGTGCCTTTGCTAGTTCTACCTCAGTACCAAATTTCGTTCAATTCGGTTTCACCGTGTTCGAATTGATAGGGGGGACAGATATTCAGAGGACACACACTCACACACACAGACACACAGACAGACACACAATTTTTTGCCCTGTGTAGATCTCATAAGTCTACTTTCATTTTTTGCAAAATCGAAAGTAGTCTAAAAATAAAGATCATAGAGACCATTCGTTTGCACCATGGCACAACGTTCTATCATGTTTGGTTTTCAAACTATCACCTACTTTTAAAAACAAAAATTTTCAAAGAAAATCAAAAACTAAAATACGTGGTCCAGAGCAAAGCGCCCGTCAGCTCAAGTCCAACGACACCTCATTTGTTAAAATCCGATCAGGCGTTCGTGAATTATCGCCAATGTTCGCAAGAAAATAGGCTATCATTTTTTCCCCTGCCCACTTGGAACTTGCTGTACACCTAGAGGGCCTAAAGACCTTTCATTAACGTCAAACAAACTTTTTTCTCATCTTCACCGTTTCCAAAATAGCGCCAATGTCATAAACAAAAAATTAAAAAAAAAAAAAATACCAACACACATTCTTAGCAAAGAGGAAGTCATCCCAACGCCAACAATACCTCGTTCGTTAAAATCCGATCATGCGTTCGGGAGATATTGGCAAAGTTCGTAGGAAAGTAGGCTAGTGAGTAGAACATACACCACCCCACTACCACAAGTTTTTATCCTAGAGACTTCAAATTTATTTTGGGGGTAGAGGGGGTAGAGACCTTTCATTTATGTCAAACAAACTTGTTTGTAAACTTGTTAGTTTCCAAAATATAGGAATTTCAAAATTACATCTTTTTCATAAAAACATAAAAAATAAAAAAGTTTTATTGCAGAAAATACAGGACATAGAGACCTTTCGTTTGAGCTAGGACACAACGTTCTACCATGTTTGGTTTTCAAACTATCGCCAACTTTCGAAAACAAAAACTTTCAATGTTTTAATTTAAAATATAACGAGTGGTCCATAGCAAAGGGGGCGTCATCCCAACGCCAACAATACCTCGTTTGTTAAAATCCGACCATGGGTTTGCGAAATATACACTTATTAACATGAACGCCGCCCGAGCAGCGTCGAGTGTGATAGAAGCGCCACTACCCCCCCCCCCCCCTACTACTGCTACTACAACATAATAATAATAATAATAATAATGTGTTCAGCCCATTAATCCCCTAAGGACAATGGCCTCCTGCTTAGGCAGGGATTTTGCTCCATTACACTCATTATATTTAATACTGGTTTTTATATGTGTCTCCTCGTTCCTTATTCTGCCTTCCAGAGTGATAAAGAGGACACTTCAGTTCCATCCTGCGTTGGACTATCTGGAGCGTTTTTCTTTGCTTCGAAGTTAGCGATCATGTCATCCATGAAGCATTACTGGGATTACACATTTCTCTAGAACTTATGTCTTCAGACTTAGTTTCTGAGATTCATCTCGTAAAATGATTTTCAAGGACCAGAATTTTTTCCATGCTTGCCCAATTCGTATAATAAACAATACTTAAACAAAACTCAGCAATTCTTCATGGTTTGTGCCGTCTCATGTGTGGGATTTCGCCTAGGACACCAAGTTGGCTCATCGACGGGCTCTTGGTGTCTCCGCCCGGACGCCCACAGGAGTAACGAACTGCGCGCTACCACCCTTTATATAGAGTGCAACTCCACTACTTGACTGCGAGAACCTAAAGCTCAAGCAGCCTCAACCTCCCTATGAAGGCTTCCAAAAATATGGAAGCTCCATTACAAAATATTATCAAGCAGCACAAAGGTAAGTACGGCACTTAAGATTATATTACAATATCGAAGATCCAAGCAAGGCACCGTTCGGAATACGGTGGGGTGCCACGCAGAAGATCGAGGCGAGTCGGAGCGCCTGAAAGCCCAACAGAAGAAACTTAAATTCAACAAGAAAGGAAAGTTTTAATACTTTGCGACATTAAATATTAACTCACTACTGAAACTTGGTAAGTTGAAACACTTAACAGATATAATGGATCAACATAAAATCTTAATAACAGCGCTTCAAGAACTTCGAAATACAGATCAGGATCCAATTGAATCAGGAGGATATCGTCTATATAAAGGACCCCCAGGGAAAAGGGTAATGAAGAATGTCCCGCAATTCGGAGTGGGATTTCTGGTTCATAATAGTATAATAGACTCAATAGTGGACTTCTCCTCGAGCACGGGCGAGGACAGCAACCTTAAGAATTAAAGTTGAAAACAAAACCTACACCTTGATAAATGTACACGCACCAACAAATGATAAAAACAGAAAGGAGAGAGAAGAAGTGGACAAATTTTGGGAGGAACTCGACCATATGATACCACACATCCCTGATGCACATGTTAAAATCTTGCTTGGAGATTTTAATGCAAAAATAGGACGAGAAAGGCGATACCGCCCAGTAGTAGGAAAATGGCCAGCTCATAAATTAACAAACAGAAATGGTCAAAGGTTAATTGAACTTTGTACAGACCATGGATTTATTTTGGAAACTACCAGATTTAAGAGGAGACCACACAAATTAATGACCTGGAAATGTCCTAACATAAAATTGGGGGAATTCCAAATCGATCATGTTGCCATGGATAAAAATTATCATAAGGAAATGTATAATGTCAAAGTTCGCCGTGGAGTGGACATTCATTCAGATCATTACATATCCAAAATGAAAATAAAGCTAACACCTAAGAGAAAGCGTAAGCCTGCCCAATCCAATAGGAAGAAAAATTATGACCCCACTTATTTTATCTATTTACATATGTTACGCCCTCATTGGAGCACTTAACCAAAACAGGTATATACATATCTCTAAACAATATTAAAGATTCAGCTTCTTATTTTTCTTCTTTTCCCAAAACATTTTCATTCTAGTCGACCTTGCCGCTCTCTCTGCATCGCTTATGGTGTAAGTTTTGCGGGTAAAGGTTTTTAAGGGAAGTCGGATGTTCTTGTTTTTCAAGATATTCTTCTCATCTTTGTTAGCAATTTGGGACATTGTCAAGCCGAGTTCATCTAGATCATTTTGAGTTTCCATAAACCAAGCGTTCTTTGTTTTACTTTTGAAAAAATAATTAAATATTACTTTTAATTGTCTGGTATCCGGCAGGCGTGAGATATGACAAAAAAAAGCAATTCGCCTTTTTCGCATAGTATCGACTATAGACTCAGTTTCTTTATAAACCACTTCATTTGGTAATAGACACCATTGACCATCCACCTGATGTTTTTTATTAATTGTAGTTCTGAGAATTCTTCTATCAATCTTCTGTAATGTGTCAGTAACTGATCGAGTGTTTAACTTGAAAAGTGTTTCACAAGCATATATTGCTTCCGGTTTAATAACTGATTCGTAATGTCGTAATTTGGCATTTATGGAGAGTGTTTTTTTTGTAACTAGACCAAGTAATATATTGCGCTTGTCTTAACTTTGTTGTTCTATTTTCGATTGACGCTTTCTCATTCAAATTCCATGTTATAATCGCCCCTAAATATTTAAATTTATGTACAACTTTAATTTCTTTATTGTTGATCAATGTAATAGCTTGTGTTTCCACATCAATGGATGCCATTATTTCAGTCTTTTCAAATGAATTTTGAAGTCCTACTTTTGCTGCAATAGACCCAAGTTCTTCAATTTGGTGTTTAGCCTCATCTATACTGGTTGCAAGCAGTGCAAGGTCATCCGCAAAGGCCAAGCAATTCAGTTTTATATTAGTACCAATCTTTACATTTGGAGGACAAGTTTTGTTCCACTCACGCATGATCTTTTCAAGAACACAATTAAATAATAACGGTGATCGACCATATCCCTGTCGAAGTCCTGTCCGGATATCAAATGGTTCAGACAAGGCGCCTCGAAATTTAACCTTTGATTTAGTATCTTTCAAAGTAACGCCGATGAGGTTGATAAGCTTTTGATGTAACCCAAATTCCCTAAGGATGTTAAGTAATGACCCTCGATGGATACTGTCATAAGCTTTCTTAAAATCCACAAAAGTAATGACCAAATCCTTTTGTCTCATTCTATGATATTTCATTATCCATTTCAGATTGATGATCTGATCCTGACAACTGCGACCTGGTCGGAACCCTCCTTGATATTCTCCTAGTTCTTGATCGAGTTGTTGTTGAATTCTTGTCAAGATATTTCTAGATAGAATCTTGTATGTTACATCAAGCAAAGAAATCCCACGGTAGTTGTTCGGGTCTGATCTATCACCCTTTTTATGAATTGGGTGGATTACAGCCATTCTCCATTCCTCTGGTATTTGTTCCGAATTCCATACATCGATGAGGCGTTTATAGAGGTTGGAGATGGTTTGTTCATTTGCATATTTCCATAGTTCTTCTACCAATGAATTCTCTCCTGCTGCTCTGTAATTTATGAGCCAATTAATCGCTGCACATACTTCAGTCAAGTCAGGAGGAATAATGTTCTGTAAATTTGTTTTATTTTTTGGATTAGGCTCAAAATCAAGATATTCCTTAGGTTCATCAGCATTTAGTAGTTATCTAAAATAATCTGCTAGAATTTTAGCATTATCAGTATCATTGTGGGCTAGTTTACCTGATTTATCTTTCATTAATAATGTAGGAGGGCTGTATTTAGAATGATATTGACGAAATGTCCTGTAATAGTCCCTTGTTTTGTGTTGCTTAAAGGAATCAACAATAATTTGTATGGACTTTTTTTGAATTTCTCTTTTAATTTTCCTAATTTCTTTGGAAGTTTCCCTTCGAACAATGGTTAATTCTTCTCGCGATTGTGTGGTCCTCTTTTGCTGATCATTGAGCCATGCTGTGTGTCTTTTCCGAATTGCAGCATCACATTCCGCATTCCACCATGCATGCATTTTCCTTTTCCTAATAGGGGCAATTTCGACAGCACCCCACTTATTTAATGAACAATAAAGTATACTTGGAGAGATCTAAAACACAACTAAGTGATGACTTAGAGGTGATAATTAATAAATTGAAATCAGTAGCTGAAGAACTTGCTCCCATTAAAAGGTGGAAGAAACATGCTTGGTGGAACAAGGAGTGCGATAAGGCAATTCAAATGAGGCACAAAGCATGGTTAAATGATCAACAAAGAAAAACCGACGAATCCAGAACAGAACTAACTAATGCTAGAAGTCAAGCAGCTAAAGAAATTCGAAGAATTAAAAGGAATCATCAGAATGAAATGCTCAGAACAATGGATGAATCATTCAAGCAACATAAAACAAGGGATTATTACAAGTCGTTTAAACAGTATCTGTCTAAGTATACCCCACCTACACTTATGCTGAGAAATGAAAATGGGAAAATGGCACATAACAACCAAGACAATGCAAATATCTTGGCAGTCTACTTCAAAAAATTATTCTACTGCGAAGACCCAAGAGAAAATCTGGAATTTGACCCCAAACCTTAGAACAAAACACCACTATAAAAGGTTATTCCACCAACATATGAGGAAGTGATCAAAGCCCTTAACTTGCTCAAGAACTATAAAGCAGCAGGAGAAAATCAGTTGGTTGCAGAATTATGGAAGAATGCAAATGATCAAACTCTCCGAAACTTACATAAACGTATTATTGACATATGGAACTCTGAAAAAATGCCTGAGGAATGGAACACAGCAATAATACACACAAGAAAGGTGATAGGTCAGATCCCAATAAATATTGAGGAATATCCCTTGTTGATGTCACATATAAGATCTTTTCAAAAATTATTCACTCAAGACTACAGGAACAACTGGACCAAGAACTTGGAGAGTACCAAGGAGGATTTTGGCCAGGCAGAAATTGTCCAGATCAAATCATCAGTCTTAAGTGGATTATGAAGCATCACAGAGCTCGAAGTAAGAACCTAGTCATCACTTTTGTTGACTTCAAAAAAGCTTATGACAGTATTCATTGGAAGTCATTACTGAATACTCTTCAAGAATTTGGTGTTCACAGGAAATTGATCAACCTTATTGGAATGACTCTCAAGAATACTAAAGCAATAGTTAAATTTAGATGAGAATTGTCAAAACCATTAACAATCACAACGGGCCTTCGGCAGGGGGATGGTCTCTCACCTATTTTGTTTAATTGTGTACTGGAGAAGGTCATGAGAGAATGGAGAAAGAAATGCCAATCAAACATCAAGATTGATAGAAATATTAAACATGTACGGTGCTGCTCCCTATATTAACGGTAGTTCACCCAGTTCCCACGTACGGGAGCGCCCGTAGCACGGTCGGGTATCTTGCGCATTCCGTGTAATGCCATATCTTTGACTTCATGAGCTCCTTGTCTTATATTATTGTATATTGTCCTCTTATGTTCCAGTTAGTTTTAAGATAATAAACGCCGTAATTAACCCTCCAGTACTAACATCCGGTCTCTCAGACCGACCACCAAATTATTCTGCTGTAACTTTAGTGCGCATGCTTCGCTTACGCTTTGCTCATTGGTACCTTCAAATCGGTCTGTCTACTTATTGTTGCGTGAATGTTAAGTGCCTGGCTCAAGTTCTTAGCAAGAAAATTTTTATTTTGGTCTCTTAGACCGAAGTTAGTACTCGTGTTACTATCTGCTGGAAATCAAATGAAATTAATTACGAACGTGAACAAGAGTACGTGCTGAAATTACTACTGGAATCTGAAGAGAATGACGTGGCTGCAGAAGATTTTGAAGATTTTGTGGAAGGAGATCACCTTGAATGTCGCAAAGAAGATTCGGTGACGGAACAGGACGTGGAGGAGATACAGGATGAGCAAGATGGGACGTCTACACAACCAAAAACGACAACTTATTGTTCCTCACTTCATTGGAAAGGACGGTGTTACGAAATGGAAAATGCATATACCTCCTCAAAATGAGAGCACTCGCTCTGTGAATCTCGTCACTCATGTGCCTCGGGTGAAACGACCGGCAAGAAATTTGACTTCTATTGTAGATATATGAAACTGCCTTTTTGATGCTGGAATTCTAAACATTCTGGTCAATTGTACAAATCTTTCTATAACCAAAAATATCGAACTGCAAGACCTACTGACTGAGTGGAAATAAAGGCTTTGTTAGGTCTCTTGTGCCTTTCTGGTGTAGGCTACGTAAGGCAAACCATTTGAATGGAAATGGCATATGGAAAACTAACGGTACATCAATTGAAATGTTTCGGCTCATTATGTCACTGGAGAGATTTAGGTTTCTGTTGAGGCGTATCAGATTTGACAACAAAGAACCGAGATTGCACCGACAAGAAGCAGATAAATTGGCTGCAATTCGCCATTTATTTGACGTTTTTGTGGCAAATTGTCAAATTAACTACACTCCATCTGAATATAAGACCGTAGACGAAAATCTTGAGGCTTTGAAGGGAAGATGTGGCTTCCGCCAGTATATCCCAAGTAAACTCAGTAAATATGGGATTAAAATCTATGCGTTATTATGTGCTAAAATGTTTTATACGTCAAACCTTGTGGTATATATTGGTAAACAGCCCGATGGCCCATATTCTGTTGATAACAGTGCTAAAGCAGTACAGTAGTTGAAAGATTAGTAAAACCTATTGCCAATACTGGTAGGAATGTGACCAGTAATCGTTTTCTTTAGTGTAATAAATAATTTACCTGCTTTAAAACATAAGAAATATGCATTTTTATAACTTCGGTCTCAAAGACCGATGTTAGCACTCATGGAAGGATTTGTCATGTTAGTACTGGAGGGTTAAGTAAATGTGGAATTCCCTTATGAGCTACCAGAGAGAATGTTTGCACACAACATTTTTTGGTCCTCCGGGCCGGATATAGGTGAACTACGTAACCATCTATGAAAATAGCTAACATGATTGAGTTAGAGAGCACAGAACTACACCAGTAAGTACAATCTGGTTCTACATTTCCTTTGTCCTTTTCTTACCGGGTCATGATGGATACCAATCAAAAACGTGTATTGACAAAGAAAAGAGCAGTCATCAAATCTCGCGTGACTCGCTTAAGTACATTCGTGAATAAATTTGCAGGTGGGAATTTTAACGATATAAAGGTTAGGAAGCAATCATTGGCGAGTTTAATGGATGAGTATAATGACATTCAGATACAATTGGAAATCGATGATGCTGAAAACGAATCACATGATCTAGATAGAGCAGCTTTTGATGATTTATGCTTGGACATTAAGTCAAAAATGGAAACGCTATTTTGCCCCGAACATACACACCCACCTCCGCCTGTAAATAGTGATAACATGAGCAATAGTTGTGCACTAAAACTTTCAACTATTTCACTACCCAGGTTCAATGGCGCTCTACAAGATTTCATGCATTTCTATGACACCTTTGTAGCGCTGATCATCAATAATGAAACAATCACAGACATTCAAAGATACTATTATCTTCTATCATGCGTGTCTGGGGATCCTCACCACCTCATTGAAAATTTACCAATTTCACATGATAACTTCAAGGTCGCCTGGGAATTGATTCGCAGTCGGTATTACAATCCCAGACTTATATCAGATCACCACATCAAGGAATTGTTGTCACTCCCTAATGCAAAGCACGATTCTCCTAAGGAGTTGCGTTTGCTAATAAATCAACTTAGCAGCAACTTAAATGCCATAGAAGCTTTAAAAATCGAAACGCCTTTACATGACCTCATGCTGTCGCACTTAGTTTTGGAGAGAATCAGTCTCAATCTCAGGAAGCAATGGGAGAACGGTACGTCAAATGAAACGCACGCCAACTTGAAGGGCTTAATTCAATTCTTGGAAAACAATTGCCAAACTTTTGAAATAGTCACGTCCAACAAGTCAGCTGCTGTAACCCAAGATGAGGTCAAGGCATGGTACAAGTTCAAGGGGACCACACCGAACTTTCATCAGCCCGTCACCTTATTGTGTGCTATGTAAGACATCTCACAGTCTGCATAAATGCCCCAAATTTAAGTACATGGACGTAAATAGCCGGGTAGGTGTTGTGAGGGAACATAATTTTTGTTTCAGTTGCTTGAGAAGTGACCATGTAGCCAATAATTGCAACTCAGGCAACTGCAGAACATGTAATAAACGTCACCACACATTGTTACATATACACCAGAATATGAAGAGTACTGTTACCCCGGTACTAATTCCATCCCAGAAGCAAGCATATTGTTTTGTCAGAAGCGCATGTCCTCACAATGAAGTATTGTTATCAACTGTCAATGTTAACATTAGGGATAGCAAAGGTCAAATGCATCTATGTCGAGCACTATTAGACAGTGCATCACAGATGAACGTGTGTCTCGAGACTTAGTAGACCGTTTGGGTATCAAACTGAATCGTCATTCGATACCTATAAATGGTATCAGCAACACGCAAGCGACTCAATACTCTTACTTCTGTCAACTTCAGATAGAGTCGAGAGTTAGTACTTATAGTCGGCATATAGTATGTTCTGTCCTGCGTCAGATTACTGGTCCACTGCCTTCATCTAGAATAGATTACGAGGACTGGCAACTGCCCGTCAACATTCCATTAGCTGACCCGAATTCCTACCAGCCCAAAGAGATAGATCTACTGTTAGGTGCTACTATATTCTTTGAACTCTTAAGACCTGAACAACAATCTAGGGATGGTTACCCTACTCTTCAACATACACAACTTGGTTGGGTGCTATCTGGATGTATCCCCTCTCACTCAGTTCAACAACGTAAGAATGGAACAACATCATTGTTGTCCACGGCTGAAACCTTGCACACACAGGAGGAACGCTTTTGGGAACAGGAAGAGCTTACGACTCGTAGCCATTCCAAGGAAGAAAGTCAATGCGAGGAACATTTTCAGAAATCCTTCACGCGCGATGAGTCGGGCAGGTTCATAGTGAGACTACCACTTCGGCAAGGAGTAGGAGAACTTGGTGCCTCCTTTGGCAATGCCAGGAGGAGCTTTGGCTTTATAGAGAGGAAATTGCATCGACAACCTGACCTGAAGAACGAGTATATCAATTTCATGAACGATTATTTACAACTAGGAAACATGGAACTTGTCGATCCTAGTGACCAGCAGAAACCTGCTTATTACATGCCTCATAACGCGGTAATCAAGGCTACGAGCAGCACTACCAAGGTGAGAGTTGTCTACAATGCGTCGGCTAAAACTACTTCGTTGATCTCCCTGAATGACGTGATGTTGGTTGGGCCAACTGTTCAGCAGGATCTGTTCTCGATCGTTCTTCGCTTCCGTACACACAAGTATGCGCTAACAGCAGATTTCGAGAAGATGTACCGACAGATCCAGATTCATGAAGCAGATCGAGACTTCCAGAGAATCTTATTGCGCAGTTCTCAGAATCAACAACTGGATATGTACCGATTGACTAAAGTAACCTATGGTACTTCAGCGGCTCCTTATCTAGCTACCCGTTGTTTACTGCAGGTGGCACTCGATGGTCAAGACATATACCCTACAGCAGCCAAAGTTGATGATCTTTTGACAGGGTCGGATACCATTGAAGAAGCCATCCAATTATACAAAGACCTCACATCGCTCCTGAAAAGCGGAGGATTTCCCATCCGTAAATGGCGATCCAACAATCCTGATATTTTGGAAGCCATCCCATCAACACTTCGCGAGAGCCAGGTGACATGCAGTCTTCCCTTTGAAGATGGCGCCAAAAGAACTCTTGGTTTGTTGTGGCATTCGAGTCGTGACTCATTTCAATTCTCAGTGGAGGGCCTCAACTGCAATAATGTGACTTGGACAAAGAGATCAGTGTTGGCCAATGTAGCGTCCATTTATGATTCATTGGGACTCATAGGGCCTGTTATTGTTCAATGCAAGTTGTTTGTACAAGTTCTTTGGCAACAACACCTGGATTGGGATGGCAAATTGCCCTCAGAACTTGAGACACAATGGAAACAGATACATGAGCAGCTCCCTAATCTAAATGAAATTCATGTACCACGGAGGGTAACAGCAGACGGCATGAATGCCAATGTTGAACTTCACGGGTTTGCGGATGCGCCAGAAAGAGCCTACGGTGCATGCGTTTATCTACGTTGCATCAACTCCAATGGAACAATCTTCGTTCATTTACTTTGTTCAAAATCTAGAGTAGTTCCTTTGAAGAAAGTGTCGCTTCCAAGACTGGAGTTGAATGGCGCACTACTTCTGAGCAGACTAATGGAAAGGGTGATTGAGGCCCTTAAGTTACATTCATGTCGACGATATTATTGGACAGACTCCACTGTTGTTCTAGCCTGGATTGCAGGCAATTCTTCAGTTTGGAAAACATATGTGGCCAACAGGGTGTCGGAAATTCACAAACTGACGTCTCAGCAAGATTGGAATCATGTCTCATCACAGGACAATCCAGCAGATATTATCTCCAGGGGAACTGAGCCACATCGACTTCGAAGCAATCGAGCATGGTGGGCGGGGCCCGTTTGGCTGATTACGGATCCTTCAACCTGGCCTGAACTTACCACTGTTCGACCAACCGAAATTCCTGAACAACGAGGAGTAAGAATGTGTTTCGTGGCGAGTAATCACAATGCAGATAACATTTTCATCCGTTTTTCCAGCTGGACTAAACTACACAGAGTAGTTGCTTACATTCTTAGGTTTTTCCACAATCTAAAGCAGGATGCAGCAGCAAGACGGCATGGACCTTTGACTACTGCCGAATTTCGCGATAGTCTGACAGCAATCATTCGCAACGTTCAGCATTGTTCGTACAGACAGGAGATTCATAATTTACATAAAAAGAACGCAGTGTCACTTCAGAGCAAACTTCTCACTCTGCACCCTTTCCTAGATAATGACAATCTATTGAGGGTGGGCGGCAGAGAAACATCCTTTGATACTGCCACCTAAGCATCATGTCACGAAATTGCTTATTTGGAATGAACACATACGACTTCTGCACGCAGGAAGCCAACTTATCTTAGCTTCGCTGCGGCAACGGTGGTGGATAACCAATGGCCGATCTGCTATCAGGCAGGTGATCCGCAGTTGTGTAACATGCTTCCGAGCGAAGACCAATGACACCAGTCAACTCTTGGGACAATTTCCTAAGCCTAGAGTGACCCCTAGCAATCCATTCTCTCATTGTGGTGTGGACTATGGAGGTCCACTGCATGTGAAATATGGAAATCCACGAAGTAAAACTCAGAAGAAATGCTACATAGCATTGTTTGTGTGCATGGCGACCAAGGCAGTACACATTGAGGCCGTCAGTGATCTATCCACGGAGGCGTTTATTGCCGCCTTAAGAAGATTCATTTCAAGACGTGGCCGTTGCAGTCACATGTACAGTGACAATGGCACGTGTTTTACCGGAGCAAGAAGGAAATTAGATGAATTGTCACGCTTCATCCGGACAGAAGATCATCAAACGAACGTATTGAACTTCACAGCTGAAGAAGGAATTCGTTGGCATCACATACCTCCTCACTCCCCTCACTTTGGCGGACTGTGGGTAGCAGGTATAAAATCAGTGAAGACCCACCTGAAGAAGGTTGCCGGTAACACTGTGCTAACCTTTGAAGAAATAACCACACTGCTCACACAAATTGAAGCATGTTCAAATTCGAGACCAAACGTCGCAATACCCAACAGTCCTGATGAATACGCATTCCTCACCCCTGGTCATTTCTTGACTGGCGAGCCTTTAGTCTCTTTCCCTGAACCTGATTGTCACTTAGCGCCATCAGCACGGCTGTCAATATGGCAATTGGTCCAGCGGTGCCGACGACTCATCTGGAAACGCTGGTCAACTGATTACTTGGGCCAGCTCCAGCAGCGTTCCAAGTGGCTTCAGAATCAACCCAACCTCAAAGCAGGAAGGCTGGTACTTCTGAAAGAAGACAATACTCCCCCCCCCCCCCCTCACATGGCCGACCGGAATAATTGAAGAGCTTCATCCTGGGATTGATGGTTTGGTGCGTGTAGTAACTGTGCGGACAAGCAAAAGGTCATATAAAAGGCCAGTGACAAGGATCAGTCTTTTCCCTGACAAGCTCATTTAAAGGACTACCTCTGTACTGTGTTCCTTTTTGTTTCTTATTTTGTATTTGTACAGTTTCTGTTGTTAGTTGCTAGAGACTTGCGTTGGAGACGTGTGTCTATGAATTGCTACCAATTTTGTAATTTGTTTGACAAATTAGTTGGGCGGCATATACGGTGCTGCTCCCTATATTAACGGTAGTTCACCCAGTGCCCACGTACGGCAGTGCCCGTAGCACGGTCGGGTATCTTGCGCATTCCGTGTAATGCCATATCTTTGACTTCATGAGCTCTTTGTCTTATATTATTGTATATTGTCCTCTTACGTTCCAGTTAGTTTTAAGATAATAAACGTCATAATAAGGTAAATGTGGAATTCCCTTATGAGCTACCAGAGAGAATGTTTGCACACAACAAAACTAAACTGCCTGGAATTTGCAGACGATCTTGCACTACTGGCAAATGATGTGGAAGTCCAAATTGAACAACTGGAAAACATTGCAGCGAAAGTGGGATTATAAATTTCATTTGAAAAGACAGAGATTATGCCAACCTTCGAGGTGGACACCCCTGTCCTTCAACTAAATGATAACAAACAAATTAAGGTTGTAAAAAAGTTCAAGTATCTTGGGGAAACTATAACTTGGAACCTAAATGAGTAAGCCGCAATAGAGTACAGAACAACAAAACTGAGACAAGCACAACGAGTCACATTGTCAACTTATAAGAAGAAATCTCTCTCGATGAACGCCAAATTCAAACATTATGTTTCAGTAGTTAAACGTGAAGCAACTTATGCAAGTGAAACCCAACAACAGATAAAATCCAAAAAATAGACAGAAGGATCATCAGGACAATCATCAATAAAAAACATCAAGTAAATGGACAATGGAGACTGCTGCCTAATGGAATAGTCTATCGGGAAAATGAATCAATTGTGGATATAATGCGAAAAAGGAGAATTGCCTTTTTCAGCCACATAGTAAGACTACCAGACACCAGACTACTGAAACAATTATTCAATTTCTTTTGGAAAAGTAAAACCAAGAACAACTGGTTCGTTAAAGTCCAGAATGATTTAGACGAGCTAAATATTACAATGAAACAAATTGCAGAGAGAAAAGAGAAGAGGATACTGAGAAGTAGGGATACAAGATTGAAATTAAAAACAGTCAAACGAAAACAGTACACCATTACAAATAAAGACAGGGCGGCCAGGTCGGAGAGATTAAAGAAGCTCTGGAAGGAGAAGAGGAAGTTGAGAAGCCATTACAACTAATATTGTAAAGACTGTAGTGTATATGGATTGATTTAAGTGCTCCAATGTTGGCGTAAACTATGTAAATAAGTAAATAATAAATCACTGATAAGGTGAGTATGATATTAGTGGCAGATGACCTCGCTGTTCCTCCCCTTAAATAAATAAAAAACAGATTGATTGACTTTCGTACACGAAGAAGCAAAAGAACGAAATATACTGGCAAATATATTCAAATAGAAATGTGTGCATAATTTGTTGCAATAGAAGCGAATAGAATGCTCTGTATTGGTTCCTGCACAGTGGAATGTAATACGTTTCGATCTCATTGACCGCGAAGGAAAACACAATTTATATTCAGATAATAATAATAATAATGATCGTGTGGCCTCCGGAGAGGTCGAGTGCAGGTCTTTCTAGTTGACACCCGTGGGCGACCTGCGCGTCGTAATGAGGATGAAGTTATGATGAAGACGGCACATACACCCAGTCCCCTAGCCACGGAAATCAACCCCAGGAGATTAAAATCACTGATGGCTCGGCCGAGAATCGAACCCGGGGCACTTTGGGCCAAAGCCTAGCGCGCTAACCATTTAGCCACGGAGCCGGACACATAACAAAGAAGGACTATCAATTATGTAATTAAATATTTTAAAAGCAAACAACAGACTGCTAACCTGCCTTTTTTTTTGTCTAATGGCTTATAAAATGATACACATTTTTACCCTACTTTTCACATTTTGCAAAAATGAGGAAAAGGTAGACTAATGAGATCGGGCAAATGTGTGTGTGTCTGTCTGTCCTTCTGTCTGTCTGGCTGGCTGTGTGTGTGTTTCCCCCTATCAACTCCTAAACGGCTGCAGCAATCTAAACAAAATTTGGTAGGAGTAAAGACCTATACCTGAATATCTCACGGCCATATTTGAAAATGATGTCAGTTCTACCAACTGCTGAAAAATCGCAATTGAAATTTGAGCTCCATGTTGGATATCTTGGAAGGTATGAAAGGGAGCTATTTCAAAATGGCACACGTATAGATAATAATATTGCAGTTTAATTTCCAGGAAGCCACACATGGCAGTGTTGCCAAAATGATTATAAGCCTGCTGATAGGTCCAATTTTTAAATGCATATAACTTCTACACTATCAATTGGAATTCAACCAAATTTCGTGTGTGATATGTGTACATAAATATATATGACTGAGCGTATTCTTAAGACCCTCCAGGGCTGCCAACTGTTAATAAATGCTCTCAATTTATTTTATCCAAATACTAATATATCAGAAAGTATGCAAGCCGACAGCTTTAAACAATGCACACACGTATAGTACCTGACATTCTATATTAATTTGGAGTAACGTATATACGTCAGTGCTACCACAATGATTCTAAGCCTGCTGATAGGTTCAATTTTAAAATACATGTAACTTCTATACTAACTAATGGATTTCATTCAAAATTGACACAACAATAGATCATATTATTTCAGATTATTTCTGACCAATTCATGTATGTCATTGTTGCCAACATGATTTTAGGCGCACTGTTAGATCCAATGTTTAACTGCATGTGACGTCCATGCTATCGATTGGACTTCAACCAAATTTTGTATTCTGTACCTTAAAAGATGGAACTAAGAATATATTCAGTCACCAGGGCTGCCAACTGTAGTTCTCTATTAGGCTACATTATGCCAGGTATACAGTATTTCGAACTAATTAGAAATTTCGATATTACCAACTTAATTTCGTCATTATTCTAGATAGATCCATATAGATTAATCATTGGCATGAATCTTAAATTTTAAGAAAAGTAGGCTCTTTAGTTCGTCACGGAACTTCTTGTTTCTTTTGTATTCCAGGTACATACAAATTTATTTTGTGTAATTTCAATTTTATCGTTGAGCTCCCAACTATTGAGCGCTTACACATTCTCAGCATAATTACTGGGAAGAAAATATTTGCAATCCCAGATATTATAAGTTGCTGGTTGGTTCCTTAGTTTAGGGATTGCGACAACGCGGTCATGTAGCCCCGTGTACTTTGGGTGTGTGTAGAATCTGTTACATTATAAGGACCAAAATGTTCAATCTCTTAGTGACTGCATTCTGCAGTAGCATTATGTTGTCACTTAATACTTTCTTTCTTTCTTTCTTTCTTTCTTTCTTCGGCTTATCCCAGTTAGTTGGGGTCGCCAGAGCCAACCAGGCTATTTTTTTGTTTTTGCGGGGGATTTAAGGCCGGATGCCCTTCCTGACGCCACGTGATTTTTCAGGTGAAAATTTCACCCCGTTGTCACCGGGATTGGAACTCCGGCCGTCCGAGTGAAAGAGTGAAAGCAGCTAAGCTACTGCGCCATCACGCTCCCCTCACTCCATTTTGAGGTACGTTACGCTAGAGAAGTCATTCGAGAATCCCAAAGGGGGTCGTTACGCTAGAGAAGTCATTCGAGAATCCCAGTCATACAGTTACGTTACAGTCATATCTGAGCTCAGGCGGGCATGTTATACTGCAAGTTGTTTAAGTTGATACCCCAGAGGGGTGCCACACTACACTTCACGTTAGTAAGCTGCGAGTTCAAAGCCCGGTACAGGCAGTACAAGTTGAGACTGTGGACCTCAGTGAAGGTCACATGTTATAAGACAATCAAATACTACGCTAGTTAGCAGTGAAAATCGAAGTTGAAACCTAGCAAAAGTATACGAGTTGCACCATAGTTCGAGAATCAGTACGATAGTTCGCGATAGTTGCGACGCAAAGGGAAATCGGTTCGAGACCAGAGTGGTCAAATAATACAGTTTTTTTAAAGTGAGACGTTAGCAAAGTGAAGAGACAGTTCTAGAACCTTTATAGAAGGCCACGCAGACAATCGAGACCCGGAGAGGACGAAGTCGCGTTACGACAGGAAACCCAGATAGAGCAGCACGGAAATAAACAGTCGTCCAGGGAAAATGTTAGGGAGAAGCTATCTCACCTACGACCTGAGATACGGCGTGAAAAGCCTGTTACACGGTCATATGTGTAACCACCATTGTAAATAATATTTTATATGACATGATTTTCAGCAACGTGAAATATACACGTGTGTAAAAGCAGTGCATTTTAATTTGTGTAAGTATTAAGAAATATTTTAGTGCTCAATTTTCCTAGTGTTAAGGGGATGTTATATGAAAGAGATATTGTGAAAATTGTAATCATGTCACTCATAAGTGAAAGAAAATTATGTGAAATGGAAAGTGTTAATATTGCGCACCACGGTGTCGATATGTTTTGTTAAACATGGCGCTGGTGGGCGAAACACTTCACAGAATGGGCACGCCGCCAGAGTGTTAAACATGGCGCTGGTGGGCGAAACACTTCACAGAATGGGCACGCCGCCAGAGCTTGATGAGTACATATGATTGTATTATATTGTTGTAAAACCATGTGATGATGATGATGATGATCAGTTGCCATCAAGTCGGCGTCGACTCCTAGCGACTGCATGGATGGACTGTCTCCATGTGATTCGGTCTTCAGCCATTTACTTCAGAATATGTCAATATTCATGTTGGATTTGATGGAGTCGATCCATCGCAATACTAGCCGCCCTCGTCTCCGAGACCCTTCCACATTTCCAAGCATAATTGTCTTTTCCAACGAATCAGAACGCCCCACAATGTGTCCAAAATATGACAGCTATAATCATGCTTCAAGAGACAGATCAGGTTTGATTTTTTGGATCACCCATACATTTGTCTTCTTGGCTGTTCTCCAACACCAGAGCTCAAAAGCATCAATATACTTCCTATCTCGTTTCCTTATGGTCCAGCTTTCGCAACCATATGTAGCTATGGGAAAGACTAGTATCTTAACCATTTTAATTTTAGTAGACAAAGAAACATCGGAACACTTGAAGATCTTATCCAGGCCTTTAAAAGCTGCTCTTCCTAGGGCAAGTCTTCGGCGAATCTCTTGACTGCATGAGCCACTACTGGTACTACTAATGGTTGATCCCAACAAACAGAAACTATTCACCTCTGTGATTAACTTATTATCTATCATAATGTTTGATGGTAAACCTGTTGTCATTAGTTTTGTCTTGTTGATATTCAAGTACAAGCCCATGGTTTCACTCTGTTCTTTAACTTTCATAATGATATCCTCGAGCTCTTCCTTGCTTTCAGCAGCCAAAGTGGTGTCATCTGCATACCTCAAGTTGTTTATATTCAATCCACCAATCTTAAAACCATGAGGTGACTCATCCAATCCAGATTTCCTCATGATTTACTCAGCATACAGATTGAATAAGTAAGGCGAAAGTATACAGCCTTGTCGCACACCTTTACTAATGGGGAACAACTCGGTATCACCATGCTCAGTTTTAACATTGGCTTCTTGTCCCAAATATAGGTTACGCATCAGGACTATGAGATGTTCAGGTATGCCCATCTAAGTACATTCCACATCTTCGCATGATTTACTCTATCAGAGGCCTTCTTGTAATCTATAAAGTACATGTACAGCTTCTTCTGGTATTCCTTTGCTGTTTCCATCATCGAACGTACATCACTAATAATGTCTCTGGTTCCTCTACCTTTCCTCAACCCAGGTTGAGTAGTGGACATTTCACGTTCCATGTAAGGTTCTAATCTTTCTGTATGATTTTCAACAACACCATGTACCATAACAAAAATATATTGTCAAATACAACCATAGTGACCATGGTTTGTGGAATTAGCACAAGTGAATTATATACCTTGTAAAATTAAATTAATGTGAAACCCGGAAACGAATAATTGTAAGTACAGGATTTTAGAAGTGGGGGCCGATAACGGATTAATTATGGAATGTTATAGTAAAGGAAAGTACGATGATTTAAAGTATTGGTGATTTCAAAATGATAAATCAAACTATAAATGTTAAGTGGGAAATGTAAGTCAAGGTAACCAAATAAATGAAAAATATACGCGAAGTTATAAGGAGCCACTTAAAGTATAAACATATTCTGGCAAGAATAATTGTTTAATAAATAATAAATGGGATTGGTTATCCAAGCTGACATTGTCGCCGAATATATGACAGAAATAAATGTAAGCTCAAGATAGGAGTCTTTGATATGTGTTTCGTTTAGGCCTACGTGTAATGTAAGGGCGAACGGTGTATGTCGATGATAGTCGAATTATTATGTATTGTCTCACAGAGCTTGGTATGCCTGTGATTGAATTATCACTGTCAGGGAATGAATGACAGGTGAATTGTTGCTTCGTATGTTGTGCTGGGTGGATGATTGACGAAGGAACGCAGGATTCTCCTTCTATTATCGTTATACAAGCTGGCAATGCCACGGTGAAATAGTCCGGGATTGTTTGAATTTGTATGTCGACAGGCGGATGTTTGGCAATTGGGCCTTATCCGAGCTGTATTCTTATATGCCCACCTCAGCAAGTTGAATTTAAGGGAACGCAGGATTGTCCCTCTAGTAAGTTATTATTCCGACATAAATGGACCTTCCCCGAGCGAAAATCACGGTTAAACAAATACACCTTTTGATGTGTAACATCTTTCCGCTCGGTTACTGGATAGTTTTGTGGGAGCGATTTTGAAAATTGGGGACGGAAGTGGATCGGAACGATCGAGCTGGCAGTGGTGGATCAAACGGAATTATGCACTGCCCGCTCGATCGATCAAACGGAAGTGTACTAGCTGGCAGTGGTGGACAACGGAAGTATGCACTGCCCACTCGATCGATCAAACGGAAGTGTACTAGCTGGCAGTGGTGGACAACGGAAGTATGCACTGCCCGCTCGATCGATCAAACGGAAGTGTACTAGCTGGCAGTTGTGCCATGCAAAGGCTGCGTGATTTTTGTACAATTGAAAATGTGTGTATTGGAAACAAGGCAGTGTGTGCTCTGTAGCGCGAGAATGTTATGGTAATACAGTAGGCAGTGCATTTAGCAGGCACTGGTTTGACGAGCACAGTGGCAAATGTTTCACCGACTTTCATTTGTTATTGAGCAGTTTATGAAGCTTCACGTTCAAGGTTGAATATCACATGGGGTAGGAAGTGAAAACTTGAGACTAATGTTGTTGAGTGTATGATAAAATAAAGACGACAAATTACATTTAAGTAAGCGGCATTATTGTCAAACTGTGGGTGAGTAATCAAATGTTAAATGCATAACAGAATGTTGTTATATGAGTGGAATAAAAGCTGTATTTTCATAATTTGTGAGACTAGGTCATTTCATGATTGTAGGAAGCCATGTTTTGATTGTTTACGGCGAATTGTATGAGAGCCTTGTGAATAATGAATGTTATAGTTACTGAGGACTGTGCACACAGTATTTTAGAGTACAGTCGACGTTGTGTGACACTTTGTTATTATGAATTATTCATGTAAAAGGAAGGAAGGAAGAAAGCTTGTGGTTTTGTGTGACCGTTAATTTCACGATCATGATCCTCGGTACCTCCATTTTACGAGCAATGCGAACCACAGGACATGGCATTTCAATTCGAAAATCTCACATGTATTGACCGGGAATCAAACGCGGTCTACCTTGGTGAGAGACTAACAGCTTGACCGCTGCGCCACAAGTGTGACAGTAGCTTATCTCCAATTAAATCTATACATTCATCATAGTACCAGTATGAAAACGCAGCGTAAATTAACATCTTAAGAATGTCCAAGCTGTGTAGTATACGTGTAGGACAACATGTCAGATGTTACACATCATATGCGACTACTGTAAGGCTCGTATCGTTTTTGTGAAGTAAAGTGATTAGCAGATATAATGCATATGAGTTAGGGAAGTAGAATTCAAACTTGGATTTCCAATGCGAGAAGGTTATAAGAAACATAGTATGAATTGTTAATATGAGCAAACTAAATACAGTCGACCATTTGCGGCCATGGCTTTTTATTGAGACAAAAGGCGACCAGTTATGGAGGGGTGTGTCCTTAACCACAAGCCGGGCCGAACCCCTTCGGTGAAGAAAGATGAATGGTTTCTTTGACATGGAAAGCGATAAGTCTCGAGGGGCTAGACGCTATTAGTAATCAAATCACTGAGTTAAAAAGTAATTAACAGTAAATATGACAGTAATGAAAATGTGATAAATGTAATGTTGAAATCTAACAGAGCAATTCATGCTAAAATTATTCTTGAAAATACGAATTTTTTACGCACGCTAATAATAATTATTGTTATCATTTTTGCATATTTGCGCTGACAGTACAGATCGGTCCCTACCTTAAGTATCCAAACGGGTATGGAATTATACTGGATTATTGCATGGGGATGTGGGTCCCAGTAAGGTCCATAAAATGGTACATGCTGGTATTACAGAATCATACAGTGTAAATGCGGAAAGATGTTTTGTTGTTGTTGACCTGACATGATGATGGTGAAAGATATATTATAATAAATGTTGGACTACCTAACAGACAGACAGAGCAATGTAAAAAACTTAGGTTCGATACCTGACAAGGTGGGTACTAAGTAGAAATTGATAATGAACGTAAAGTAACTTGAGTTGATACCCGGAAGGGAAAGTAAATGCTGAAGATTAAATAAAACTAAAGGTTTTGAATTTGAATACTCAATAAAGTTAAAAGTTTATAATTTGAATCTATGATGATAATTATGTTGAGATAAAGATATAAATAATTGATTAGAGAATTAAGGCGGACCTATGAGGAGTACGAGAAAATTAAGCAAGAGGTTCTATGTGAAGATTATTGATCATAGTATTGTTGCTTGCCACGGTGGGTGAGTGGTCAACATGCCGGTCTACTAACCCCAAACCTGCAAGTTCGCTCCTGGCCGTGGTAAGTGATTTTTGAAAGGCGGAAAAATTTACGACACCATGTCATACGATGTTGGCATGTCAAAGAACCCATTTGAATTCAGTAAGCCGTGTTCATAATGGCAAAATTAATCTCGGGAGTTTCCGCCAACACAAAGTTCCTAATTTCTCTAGTAGAAAGCGTTATAGTGTTCAAGTAGCTTAGATATCTAACCTCCTTGACTTTCATAGTGCTTGAATGAACAACGATATTCGACATGCAAGCTACCCTTTGGGTGTCAAATAACAAAACTTGCACCCGTCACCCGAGGCCATAAGATATTATTAATATTGTAGTATTGATCATTTTTGTATTGCATGTTACTATTTTTATATTCATTTGTTTTGAGTGCTTTTAAATTATTAAAGCATTATATAGTAACCTGTTGTTATTTTTGTGTAGCTTGTTTAACCCAATTGCACATAATGCGAACGTATGTGTCATATGGTGGGATTGAACGCAACACCCCCGAACGCTGAACTAAACTGGAATATGACCATATGTTCTCCGTATTCAAAAACGGGTACAGTGTTTGTATTAGGTAGATTTCATTAGAAAGCTAACTATTGCAATGGGTACTGCGCCCGAATTCCTCTAGAGCACAGTCCCAAATCCGCGCAGATGGTAAATGGATCGTGGGAATGTCAACACCCGGCCAAGAGTTGAACAACTCCCACCGGACTAATGACTAGGGAACCCTAGGAACACACATATACATCTCTAACTATACTAATAACTAGCTGCATACAGTACAGAGAAAAGAATTAAATAAAGGTAGAGCATTTACGAGCAACTCGGCTCTCTGGCGTTAAGATAAAATGTCGATCAGCTGTCTGCATCTAGCTAGCGGTATCGTTCTAGTGTAATTAAGTGTTGAATCAAAGAATCAGTTCTAAAAAACTTAGCAAGAATAAAAATATGCCTGCCATTTATTGAAAATAAAACAACATAACAAATTATGTTTCCTTCACCACGAATAGAAATTAAATATTTATGCCTCACTTAGGCTAGATGCGCTTAATAAGTGTCTTTCTTGCATCCTTACACATACATGAAATGTATCTCTTGCTCTAAGGTATTTAAATAAACACATTGTTTAAACTTATGACAGTATTATCTGTCCTACTTGTTCATTGAAGTTACGCTTTAACGTTCATCTTAACAAACACACTCTCTACTTAATACAATCGTTAAAGTCTTCTGAATAAAATCTCAAGCTTTTAAATTCAATAAAAGAAATGGTTAATAATAAAGATAATAAAGTATTTACATTTTATACATGATCGCGACCCGCACGATATCATGACAACTGTCTCTAATTTATTAGAGTTCATTCCACTACTTTCCTCCTGTCTCACCATCTTTCTACGTATTTCACCATCTTTCTTCGTATTTCACACAATAAAACTGGTCAAAATAGGTATTTATGTGTCAATTCCATGTGAATCATGAATATAAACGATGAAGTTAATATTTCATCACTAAAGTATACAACTCCGGTTTTTCATAAATTAATAATTAAACAAACTTACAATGCACGACTGTTCAGATAAGCTCTCCAACCAATATCGAGTGTGTGTGGCATTTGACCCTCACGTCGCACACTCCCATCCTCTCCAAATACAAATATGACTTCTCTTAATCACCACAAATATTACAAAACCTTCCTACATAAACTCACCTTGCATATCATCGCGTCTCTGTTACGCCTTCGTAATACAAATGCATTTCATTAACATTTCCTCCCTTAGCACATTCACAAAACTTCTACCGTTCCATATCAACTACTTTCATCAAAGTATGATATTTAGTATTCCTACTGGAAATCACAAATGCAATAACGTTCACGAATACACTATACCTCCTCCTACAAAATCCACTATCGATTATACATTCCGTGCTATGTTCAAATACTTTCCACTTACTTCCTCGTTACAATTTCTTGCTTAATTCTGAATTTCAAGTCTGCTTGTGTCTGTTATAAAAAATAACAATAACCTTCCCTCACGTTTCTGTCCACAATAAATGCTAATATCCTTCCTTCCATCTCACAGTATCATTTATGACAAATATACATTCATAACATTTTATAATATCGTTTCTTATTCAGTTATGCCTTCAGTTATCGCATACTGTTCTTCTCCGTACAATAAAATTCTGGGTTTTACAATGTCAATACTTTTCTTTCATACTGGAGTTTCTTCAATGCCAATATTGAATACTCCTGTCAACAACTTCGTTTTATACATAATATTTCGTTTCTGAAATGAATAAACTCTGTCCTTTCTTCCTCTACTTCAAATTATAACTTACTTGCTTTCGTCTAACACATGACTATACTCTTTCTCAGATACATCATTTATTCATTTATCACAAATGTATGCTTCATTTCTCATGTTTCAATATATATATAATCGTTCTTCGATATTACTACAACTTTACGGAATTTTCCAATGTTACAACAAATCTACGGAATATACGTTCGCAATCGCAACGAAATCGTTTCAAAATACGTCTACGTAACGTATGAAAATAACTATCGCAATTACTAGAAACTTACTTAAACTTTCAAGACAATACAATAACATAAGTTATAAATGCAAATATGTTGGTCAACATTCTGGAATAACGTGTACAAGATCTACCTACATATGTGTGAAATGCACTGGTCTACCTTTTATTTGAGATCGTTGGTGACAGACCTGATGACGCCTGTGTCCTGTAATCTCGCCATGTGGTCACTGGAATGCAGCGTACTCCTACAGACGGGCTGCATTATGTCATCTCTGTTATAACTGGACTGCAATGAAGGTGAACGGCCAGGGTTGATATTACCAAACAGGTTTCCAGCTGGATCCTCTCCTGCCGGCCTGCTTCCCCCGTTCATGATGGTGACACGCACTCACCGCAGCCCTGGTTGCCTCGCATCCTCCAGTCCTGGGTTCCTGGCCGTCTCCATCACGAATCCGCTCGTCTTCTTCTTCTCAGATCTAGATGTTCTTTGAAGTCGGTAGTTTGCAGTGTTCTTTCCATGACAAGAAATCACCTCCATGTCGTGAATTTCTCTCGTAGTAGCTTGTAACGTTATATGAGCTAAGACTGCGGTGTTCTGCAGCTCGCTGTTCATACTGCCATGTCATCCTGGTCATTTCTGGATCTCACCGGTTTAGCATAGTTCTACTTTCCCAACATGATGAATTTAAAACATCATTCTCACTACGAAATAATGTGGTCGTAGTTCTTCCCCTCTGACCTGAAGTTTCATCCATACTTGTGTAGATTGATAAATTCTTAATGGTTTGGATCTCACTTCTTCAGACTTTCTTCCTGCGTAGTTACGTGTTCGATGTTCAGTTTGTAACTTTCCAAAATTTCATCTCGTCGTAGATTTCTTCCTTAAATGCAGTGAATTACTTCTTTCTTAATACAGTTGTCTTATACTGCTTAATTCTGCGTTTCCATAACTTGTTGCTTCCTCTCGAAGTCTCGGGTTCATAAAGACCTTTGTCTATACATTTCGAATGGTGAATATAATTACGTCTTGTCTCCTCGACGGTCCAAATAGAAAGACCCTCGACTCCTAGAGTCTCCTAGCCACCTCGCTCAGATTTCCCCCGCAAATCTGGTCAACTAGCCTCCAACCTCTATGAATATTGACAAATTCATACATAACTTCTCTCTCAGTCATTTAATTAAAAATCCGTTTTGCCAATTAAATTTCTTTTTCTCTGCTGGTGAATTCAATATGTAACATTCTTACAATATATTAAAATAAAGAATTTAGTATTTATTCCTTCCTCAGTATTCAAACTATTTTCTTATTGGTTCTCGTCTAAAAGTGGCGCGCTTCTGACACGCGTGTCTTTCCCCACTTCTGATAGTGGCGTGTGTCTGACCTCAAGTCAACCTTGCTCTCTCCCCCTGGATCAAAAACTGGTTTCTCGCAGCGAACCTCGCTAAAAGTGTCGACTTCCAGGACAATACTTCTTCCATTCACTCTTGGTTAAAAATTACCAGATCATAAAATCTCCATTATTTCTTAAAATAAAAATATTTCTTCAGGCGAAAATTTTTCCAAATGCTTGTATAAACATACTCTTCCATTCAGACTGAAAATTTAGTCGAAAATTCCAAATTTAAATTATGCCATTTTTCTGAGGTGGTCCTCGGTTCGTACCTCGTCCTGTCTTCTCCTCTCTACTAGACATGATTTCGAGCGCAGTACCATGTTTCGACTTCCGGAAAATTTCGACATATCTTCGCGTTTCACATCCTCCAGTCCCCAAAACCACCGTCAGTTCAAAAGTTTATATATAATTGATGTATATATATATATATATATATATATATATATATATATGTATATCAGTTTCTTGTGGACACGATAACTGCCGTAATTTTGCACCAATCACTTCGAATTTTTTACCGAATATGTATACCTATAAAATCTCTGTCGAGTTCGTTACTGGGCTAAATCAGTTGAAGGGGGTAAGAGTGGGGGGGGGGGGGGGGGATTTTATTGAAAAATTGAAATATTGCTATAACTCTCCTAATAAGTGAAATATCGAATCCGTTCAAAGTTCATACTATGTGTCGGATCAAGCCCAAAAATTTATGTTTGAAGAGTTTCTTTTATAGCACCAACCATTGACCAAAGGGGTGAGGAAAAGTGGGTTTTTCGGGAAACATTAATCATATCTCTCTTAATAGGCACAATATCAAAACCGTACAAAATGGACAATATTCCCCTAATAATTACCTAAAACTTTTGTCTGAAAGAATTTTTGATATGACCCACCATTACGCCAAGGGACGAGAAAAATGATTTCGGAATTATAAGTAAATGCCCAGAGCTATAAGAGGTTGCCATGGCAACACTACTAAATTGATGAGGGATGAGCCATCAGACGTTGCCATGACAACGCACTTGCACGAGATCAGATTCAGATTTCCATCTGACTAAGTGTAAAGCGGCTTCGGTGACGTAACTGGTAGCATGCTGAACTTCTATGCTCAAGGTCGCGGGTTCAAAGCCGGCCGAAGTCGTCGGATTATCTAAGAGCGCTAAAAATCCCTCAGTATGCTTTCATTTGGAGGGAAAGTTCCAACGTTCGTTGCGAGTTGCTGGTTGCGGTGGCATCTAGTAGCCAAGTTCACAGCTAGGTGTCGTTGACGGTAGTATCTGGTAGCAACATTAGAAACTACTGCTTGAAATTGACCGTCTGCAGTCATTACCTGAATTACAGACTAATACAGCCATCACAATTCACACCGTTTATCAGACAGATTCTACGCTCACCCAAAGTACACCGGGTTACCTGACCGCGTTGTCGCAGCCCCTAAACTGAGGAACCTACCAAAATATCTGCGGGAGATATAATTTTGCGTGAAGAAGTAACATACCGTTACATAGTTACACATCAGTGTCGAAACCTTGCATAAGGACAGTGTGACCACAAGTATAACAAGATGTTCAGTAAAGAACATATAGCCTACTTTCTCCTAGATGCATGGTTATTGTTATAACTCTTTGTCCTTTTCAAGGAGTATAATTGAATGTTGGTTGTAGTAGCTTGTTGAAATACAACGTGCTATAGGGATATTAAACATGAATATGAGGTGCCCTTTGCTAGTGCTACCTCTGTAAAAAAAATCATTCAATTCGGTTTCACCGTGTTTGAATTGATCTGGGGAATGGATTTGCACTCATACATGGCCGCTATTTGCAAACTATTGGGCTGATGACCTTGTAGTCAGTCATAAGATGCTTTCCACAATAAGGCATGTTGTTGCAAAATACGGTAGAGATCAAATTATTAGGATGGTCGAAATTTGATTTAAGCTTTTAACATTTGGGTGGCCGTCATTCCGTTTCCGTCAAGATGGTGGCGATATAAAACATGACACTGAGGTGCCTTTTGCTAGTGCTACCTCTGTACCAAATTTCGTTCAATTCGGTTTCACCGTGTTTGAATTGATAGGGGGAATCGATTTGCACACATACTTGGCCACCATCTGCAAACTATTGGGCTGATGATCTAGCAGTTTGGTCAGAATATGCTTCCCACATAAAGATTTGTTGTTGCAAAATTTGGTAGAGACTAGATTATTAGGTTGGTCGTAATTACATTTTAGCCTTTAACATTTGGGTGGCCGCGATTACGTTTCCGTCAAGATGGCGGTGATATAAAACATGACACTGAGGTGGCCTTTTCTAGTGCTACCTCTGTACCAAATTTCGTTCCATTCGGTTTCACCGTGTTCGAATTAATAGGGGGAATCGATTTTCACACAAATATGGCCGCCATCCGCAAAATATTAGGCTAATAACCTATTAGTTTGGTCAAAGGATGCTCCCTCCATAATGGTATGTTGATGCAAAATTTGGTAGAGATCGGATGATTAGGTTAATCGTAATTTGATTTAAGCTTTGAATATTTGTGTGGCCGCCATTACGTTTCCGTCAAGATGGCGGCGATATAAAACATGACACTGAGGAGCCCTTTGCTAGTGCTACCTCTGTACCAAATTTCATTCCATTCGGTTTCACCGTGTTCCAATTAATAGGGGTAATCGATTTTGACACAAAGATGGCCGCCTTCCGCAAACTATTAGGCTAATGACCTATTAGATTTGTCAAAGGATGCTCCCTCCATAGAGGTATGTTGTTACAAAATTTGGTAGAGATCGGATGATTAGGTTAGTCGTAATTTGATATAAGCTTTGAACATTTGTGTGGCCGCCATTACGTTTCCGTCAAGATGGCGGCGATATAAAACATGACACTGGGGTGCCCTTTGCTAGTACTACCTCTGTACCAAATTTCGTTCCATTCGGTTTCACCGTGTTCGAATTAATAGGGGCAATCGATTTTCACACAAAGATGGCCGCCATCCGCAAACTATTAGGCTAATGACCTAGTCATTTGGTCAAAGGATGTTTCCTCTATAAAGGTATGTTGTTGCAAAATTTGGTAGAGATCGGATGATTAGGTTAATCGTAATTTGATTTAAGCTTTGAATATTTGTGTGGCCGCCATTACGTTTCCGTCAAGATGGCGGCGATATAAAACATGACACTGAGGTGCCTTTAGTTAGTACTACCTCTGTACCAAATTTCGTTCCATTCGGTTGCACCGTGTTCGAATTAATAGGGGAGTCGATTTTCACACAAAGATGGCCGCCACCCGCAAACTATTACGCTGATGACCTATTAGTTTGGTCAAATGATGCTGCCCCCATAAAGGTATGTTGTTGCAAAATTTGGTAGAGATTGGATGATTAGGTTAGTCGTAATTTGATTTAAGCTTTGAACATTTGTGTGGCCGCCATTACGTTTCCGTCAAGATGGCGGCGATATAAAACATGACACTGGGGTTCCCTTTGCTAGTACTACCTCTGTACCAAATTTCGTTCCATTCGGTTTCACCGTGTTCGAATTAATAGGGGCAATCGATTTTCACACAAAGATGGCCGCCATCCGCAAACTATTAGGCTAATGACCTAGTCATTTGGTCAAAGGATGTTTCCTCTATAAAGGTATGTTGTTGCAAAATTTGGTAGAGATCGGATGATTAGGTTAATCGTAATTTGATTTAAGCTTTGAATATTTGTGTGGCCACCATTACGTTTCCGTCAAGATGGCGGCGATATAAAACATGACACTGAGGTGCCTTTAGTTAGTACTACCTCTGTACCAAATTTCGTTCCATTCGGTTGCACCGTGTTCGAATTAATAGGGGAGTCGATTTTCACACAAAGATGGCCGCCACCCGCAAACTATTACGCTGATGACCTATTAGTTTGGTCAAATGATGCTTCCCCCATAAAGGTATGTTGTTGCAAAATTTGGTAGAGATCGGATGATTAGGTTAGTCGTAATTTGATTTAAGCTTTGAACATTTGTGTGGCCGCCATTACGTTTCCGTCAAGATGGCGGCGATATAAAACATGACACTGAGGTGTCCTTTGCTAGTGCTACCTTTGTACCAAATTTCGTTCAATTTGCGCTCACCGTGTTCGAATTGATGGGGGGGGGGGCGACAGACATTCAGAGTACACACACTCACACACACACACACACACACACACAGACTCACACACATACACACACACAGACAGACACACTTTTTTTCGCCCTGTAGTGATCTCATAAGTCTACTTTCATTTCTTGCAAAAATCGAAAGTAGGCTAAAAATGGACCACAAATGACAAGAAGTTTACCGTCCCCATAAGACAATAAAATGTTTAAAATGTGCCTAAAATGACGAAAAACCAAGTTAATTAAGCTCCAATTATAAAATACTTTCTCGCAATAAATTAGGTCTGATCCTTCTACGAAAACCTGCATATTCTGCCTATTTTCGCCTATCCCCAAGTTTGTCCGGTGAAATCTACCTCCGCCTTCCGGCGTGCCGAGAGGACTTTTTAAAATTCAGGTGAGGATTTGGAAGAAGGCGGCTGTACCTTTAATTTAGGACCCATCCTGCCATTATCATGGAGTTGAAGTGGGGAAACCTCAGAAAAACGCTTCCAGCGACTTATGACACGAAAGGAAAGAGATTCCAGTCATAAGCATCCACTCCAGGATGGCTCACGTGGGAACCGAACCTGTCTCTTCTCAGTTTTGCCTCACGAGGCTGAGTGTATCCCGTTCCACCCCTCAGACCAGGATTAAATTCCTTGGCAGAGCCGGGAGTCAAACCCGAGCCTCCGCGGGGACAGCCAAGAGTGTTAGCCAATACGCAAGGAGGTGGACTGGAAGACCTTCTACCTAGAATACCATTTGCCTGTGATAGCATACACCAAGCACTTTTTGACTGAATGCGGAAGCCAGTGAGGAGACGTCAGTGCTGCCTAGAAGTAGAAAGTGTTGTAGAGTTATCGGGAGTTAGCTCTGCACTACCCCATCCCACTCCCACGGTATACTACTGCAGCGTAATACATTTGCCACGCTGAGTGTGCCTGTCTGATTGCGAGAACCTACTGACATGCACGTCAATGTTCTCTGATAGGGAAGTATTCATCATGCTCCCCGCACCGCTCTACACCCCGCTCCTACCACTAATCTCTCAAGGCCAAGTGCGCAGCTAAACGGCGCTATCTGTGTAAATAAGATTTGTGATAATGTTTGCCATGAAGACGTTCTGGTGCCCTCTTATCGACGGTGGAAAGGAAGACCATTCTGTTCCTTTCCACTCTCTCTCTCTCTCGCTATGTCTAGTAGAGAACACCTAGTCATATGTGGATGTACCCTCCCGTCGAAATGCATAATTAAGATCCAGTGTCCTATGCACTTCTCCAAAGAAAACTCAACTTTAAATACATTGTTCGGCTGGATCCACGTACGTTTAGGCACCGTGACCATCTACTGTACAAAGAAGAGAATAGAATAGGCACACCCTTGTGGCTTACGAGGCCTTGAATTTCCACCGTCGTATTATCTTACATAAATATGATTAGAATCTCTTTGCTTTTGTGCTACAGGGCTTCATATAAACTCAAAGATATTTAACACAGAAAATTAAAAAAAATCACGCAATTTTATATAGGTGGTTATTCAAAATCTGAATAGAATCCTTCAGGAATCCCCACAGCATCTCCTTGTACTGCTGAGCACGCTAACCTAAACGTTGTAGATGCTTTTAGGTAGATTTCTTTAGAAAGCTAACTATTGCAATGGGTCCCATGTTTCGACTTCCGGAAAATTTCGACATATCTTCGCGTTTCACATCCCCCAGACCCCAAAACCACCGTCAGTTCAAAAGTTTATATATATATATATATATATATATATATATATATATATCAGTTTCTTGTGGACACGATAACTGCCGTAATTTTGCACCAATCACTTTGAATTTTTTACATAATATGTATCCCTATAAATTCTCGGTCGAGTTCGTTAATGGGCAAAATCGGTCAAAGGGGGTAAAAATGGGGGGCTTTTTTCGAAAAAAAATGAAATATCGCTATAACTCTCTTAATACATGAAATATCGAATCCCTTCAAAGTTCATAATATGTGTCGGTAAGTGCCAAAAATTTATGTCAAATAAGTTTTTTGATAGCACCAACCATTGACCAAAGGGGTGGGAAAAAGTGGGTTTTTCGGGAAACATTAATCATATCTCTGTTAATAGGCACAATATCAAAACCGCACAAAATGGACAATATTCCTCCAATAATTACCTAAAACTTTTGTCTGAAAGAATTTTTGATATGACCCACCATTACGCCACGGGGTGAGCAAAATGATTTAAATTATAAGAAAATGCCAAGTGCCAAGAGAGGTTGCCATGACAACTTTACTTTTAATTGATAAGGGATGACCATCAGCAGTTGCTATGACAACGCCACTGCACGAGATCACATTCAGTTTTCATATGTCAGTGGGAAGCGACTTCGGTATCGGAACTGGTAGCATGCTGAACTTCTATGTCCAAGGTCGCGGGTTCAAACCCGGCTGAAGTCGTCGGATTTACTAAGAGCGCTAAAAAACCTGAGTTTGCTTTCCTTCGGAGGGGAAGTTCCAACGTTCGTTGCGAGTTGCTGATTGAGGTGGCATCTAGTAGCCAAGTTCACAGCTAGGTGTCGTTGACGGCAGTATTTTAGGTAGATTTCATTAGAAAGTTAACTATTGCAATGGGTACCATGTTTCGATTTCCGGAAAATTTCGACATATCTTCGCGTTTCACATCCCCCAGACCCCAAAACCACCGTCAGTTCAAAAGTTTATATATAATTTATGTAATATATGTATATATATGTATATCAGTTTCTTGTGGACACGATAACTGCCGTAATTTTGCACCAATCACTTTGAATTTTTTACCGAATATGTATACCCATAAAATCTCGGACGAGTTCGTTACTGGGCTAAATCGGTCGAAGGGGATGAAAATGGGGGACTTTTTTTTTTCGAAAAAATGAAATATTGCTATAACTCTCTTAATATGTGAAATATCGAATCCGTTCAAAGTTCATACTATGTGTCGGATAAAGCTCAGAAATTTATGTTTGAATCGTTTTTTTGATAGCACCAACCATTGACCAAAGGGGTGGGAAAAAGTGGTTTTTTCGGGAAACATTAATCATATCTCTGTTAATAGGCACAATATTAAAACCGTACAAAATGGACAATATTCCCCTAATAATTACCTAAAACGTTTGTCTGAAAGAATTTTTGATATGAGCCACCATTGCGCCAAGGGATGAGAAAAATGATTTCGGAATTATAAGAAAATGCCAAGAGCTATCAGTGGTTGACATGGCAACACTACTAAATTGATGAGGGATGAGCCATCAGACGTTGCCATGACAACGCACTTGCGCGAGATCAGATTCAGATTTCCATCTGACTAAGTGTGAAGCGGCTTCGGTGACGTAACTGGTAGCATGCTGAACTTCTATGCCCAAGGTCGCGGGTTCAAAGCCGGCCAAAGTCGACGGATTTTCTAAGAGCGCTAAAAATCCCTCAGTAAGCTTTCCTTTGGAGGGGAAGTTCCAACGTTCGTTGCGAGTTGCTGATTGAGGTGGCATCTAGTAGCCAAGTTCACAGCTGGGTGGCGTTGACGTTAGTATCTGGTAGCAACATTAGGAACTACAGCTTGAAATTTAGCGTCTGCATTCCTTACCTGAATTACAGACTAATACAGCCATCACAATTCACACCGTTTATCAGACAGATTCTACACTCACCCAAAGTACACGGGGTTATATGACCGCGTTGTCGCAGCCCCTAAACTGAGGAACCAACCAACATCTCTGCGGGAGATATAATTTTGCGTGAAGAAGTAACAGACCGTTACATAGTTACACATCAGTGTTGAAACCTTGCATAAGGACAGTGTGACCACAAGTATAACAAGTAGTTCCGTGAAGAACTGTACAGCCTATTTTCATATATCCTGCTCATGTTAATTGCCTCTATCAACATACAAAATTTCAGTTTAATTGCTGTATCAGATTCGTAGATATTGAGAACCGTCTAAATATTTCAGATGGTCGCCAGGTTGGATTTTTATTTTTGTACTATTATATTAAGATTATTGTGTAAGTGTGGTATTCAAACTTCAATCGCATGATTAGAACACAAGAAGTAAAAACGAAATTTTAAAATTACGCACAGCAGCCATCTTGTGATTATGCAAACAATTGAAATAAATTAGATGCCAGTGGATCAACATTTGTGTAAGCATTTAAAACGTGCAACGTTTCACGGCACTCAGATAGTTAATTCGCGAGAAACGTCCATTTAAATATTTATACTTCGCGTCGCCGCCATGTTGGATTCGTGCTCACCAGGTTACTGAAAGTCCTATAGGTGAACATATGTTCATAGTCTCTATGAACATAAAAATTTCAGTTTGGTTGCTGTAAAAGATTCATATATATTGAGAACCGTCTAAATATTACGGAAGCTTGCCATTTAGGATTGTTATATGTATAGGCCATAGAGTTATGTACCATTCAAGGTCACTTATTGCCTAGGTTCATTATTCAAACTTTCACTTCGATCGCATGATTACGACACAAGAAATAAAAACTTAATTTTAAAATTTCGCACAGCCGCCATCTTGAGGTTATGTAAACAATTGAATTAAATTAGATGGCAGTACATTACAATCTGCAAAATCATTTACTGTACCACATTTCACTGCGCTCAGAGAGTTAACTCACGAGAAAAGTCTATTAAAATATTTCAAATTCGCTTGGTCGCCATGTTCGTTTTGTACTTTACAGGTTTATGAATTATACATTGGTAAACTTGTATCAGTACCCTTTATCACCGTACAAAATTGCAGGGTGATATCTGTAATAGTTTCGGGGATATAGAATGTCAGTGAAATATTTCGCACAGCCGCCATTTTGAGGTTATGTAAACAATTGAACTAAATTAGACTCCAGTGCATTGCAATGTGTATAAATATTTGCTGTACCAAGTTTCATTACGTTTGGATAGTTAAATCGCGAGAAAAGTCTATTTAAAAGTCTCCACTTCGCTTGGCCGCCATGTTGGTTATGTAGTAACCAGGTTTTTGAAAGTTTCATAGGTGAACTTCTAGTAGTACCCTTTATCACCGTACACAATTTCAGGGCGATATCCGTTATAGTTTCGGAGATACTGAATGCTAGTGAAATATTTCGCACAGCCGCCATGTTGGATTGGTGAGACGTAACAAAATTCGATGGGCACGGTCGACGTCGCCGGGAATAGTGCTATGAACTTACTGAGTTTCACTGAAATCGCTCCAGCCGTTTAGATTTTATTAGGGACACACACACACACACCTCACACACACACACACACGGACAAAAGGTGATCTCATAAGCCTATTTTTTCAAAATTGAAAACAGGCTAAAAATGGACTCCAAATGACAAGAAGGTTACCGTCCCCGTAAGACAATAAAATGTTTAAAATATGTTTAAAATGAAGAAAAACAAAGTTAATTAATCTCCAATTATAAAATACTTTCACGCGATAAATGAGGTCTGATCCTTCTACAAAAACCTGCATATTCTGCCTATTTTCGCCTATCTCCAAGTTTGTCTGGTGAAATCTACCTCCGCCTTCCGGCGTGCCGAGAGGACTTTTTTTAGTATAAAAAAGAGACTGATAGTCAGTCTGAAAGACTGGACTTTATATCATTTTAAATGATAGCAGCCGAATACCAAGAAGGCAGTGCGAGAACAGAGTTTCAAGATTCTATTTTGTTTCTTCACTGCCAGCTTGATTGTTCTCGCACTGCCTTCTTGAAACTCTGTTCTCGCACTGCCTTCTTGGTACTGCCCCCGTAATTGAATTATGTAGAGACCACGGTGGCTATATTTGAAATTATTAGGAGAGTTATGGCTGTCATAGTTATGACGTGGGTAGTCATGACGTAAGCACGGATGACGTAAATGTTATGCCAGCAGGCTACTTGAGCTGAGATTCTCAGTGACGTCAGCATTTAGTCGAGAATGTTCCAAGATTTACGACGCAGTCGCAGGAAACGAGGAATTCTGCTGAGGAAGAAACTATGCTATTGGAGGAGAGGCATGAACCAATCAACGATAGTTTAAAGGAAGACGGAGATTGCTGAAACTATGGTATTTTTATTACTTTTGGAATGCAGAATTGTGGAAATCCATTTGCAGTAAAGGCATTGATTTGGAATTTTGGTGAAATTTATTTTCAGTTTTTGAATTTTGAAAATCCGTCATGTATTAACGAAGTTGGAAGTTTTAGCGATGACGCAGTATCACGCTTTGGAAGGGATGGAAACGCCCCTCGTGAAGTTAATAAAAGGGCTTGCGCAGAAGAGAGGAGCCTCTTTCGTTCTCTGATCATTCTGAGATCTCATTCTCAGATCATCGAAGTATAATTGTGAAAGTTCTTTTCTTATACATTCATTATAGTGAGACGTCGAAGTGAACAGCAGTGAAAAGAATCGCCTTTATAACGCGTGGCGAGGCCACTATATTAACGAGATCCAAGTCAAACTAGGTGAAGTTGAAACGGACCTTAGAAAGCTTCTACAAGTTTAGCTTCGAACAGTTAGCGGTCACCGATAAGCTAATTGTATTGTGCAGTGCTACATGCAGTTATAGAGAAAAGCTGAACAATTTCGACCGATTAATTCGAAAGATATTAGCAGTTTTATACGACTGAGAAAAGTAAAGGAAGCTTGTAGTTTAACGTGACCGTTAATCTTGAGATCATGAGCCACGGGACCTCCTTTTTACGTGGAATCCGAACCACAGGACATGGCATTTCACTTCGAAAATCTCACATGCATTGACCGGGAATCGAACCCGGACCGCCTTACTGAGAAAAGTGATTATCTCGCCACAAGAGAAGCACTTTTGTATAGCCAGAATCAACGCAACGGCTGACGCTGCGAGTGGAATAGAAAGACTTCAGATTGCTTGGTTACACAACGATACAGTATAATGGAGCAATTGAATACGGCAGTTTGTTCTTCTAACACTACAACCGAAGAGCAGATGGAAGGCTAAGGGCTTATTGCAATTGGGACATACTTCAACGGAGTGAGATAGCGACATGGAACTTCGCTAATTGCTATTCCATACAAGCGAACATGCGGTGAATACCATCTACACCCATGTTTCGTAATTAAAGGCTGAATACCATCGAACAGCCATAGAAACAATTTCATACTCTGAATATGAATAATTTCTTCGAAAATTTCTACAAAACTTCATGGCGATTGTCTACTGGAACTTCAGGGAATTTTTCAAGAGAGGTCAGGGATATCCCGACTCACAAAGAAGATTATTGCCGGAAGGATGTCTATTCGTCTTCGAGGAGCAGAGCGATTTCCGGAGAAGGAAGCAGTTCGATTCTCCGAGGGTGCTATTTCCTATTTCGAGGATGGAGCTCAGCTTTAACGTGGTGAAATGGATCCATCAGCAGTCTTCTTTGGGGAATTTTCCTCTGGAACGTCAATCGGCAGATAAGGTAGTCGTGAACGTTTATTGTATTTGAGTTTATTAATGATGTTTGAGCAACCATTTTTCCCATATTTTTATCCTCATGTTTTTTGCCCTATTTTCTTGTTGAGATTCTTATTCTCAGTACACCTTGATGAGTTTTGCATTTTTCGACGATGTATTAAGACATTGTTATGTCATGGGCATAGTTAATGATTTTGAATCAGTTGAGACTGATATTTGGATTTTTCAGTAATTATTATTTTTGTAGTCACGATTTGACTGTAAGTTAATGATTTTTAATGGCAGATTTAAATTCAGACAGCGTGTCACTTTATTAAAGTAATTCAACCCCAGTTTAATTACTTTGACCAATTTTCTGTCATCATCAAGAAGGAAGAACATTTAAATGATTTTAGAGCGTTAAAATCTCTTACGTTGTCGACGATCTTGGAAATACTAGTCGTTATTTGAATTGATTGCAACACAGACATTTATCGTCAGTTATGAATGAACATTGCATTATAGACACTTTTGTGAAAGAGTAACTTTAATAATGAATTTTTGAATGCATTAAAGTCAAGAACTTTTGTTAGGAGTTTTTCTCAATTAGAGATTTATATAACGATGTTTGCATTCCCCAGTCTAATTGGATTCTATTCGACTACTTTGCATTTTAGTCGCACTTTATTTGAAGATAGTATTTTCATACTACACTTTTCTTTTAAGATGTTAATCTTAAATTTTGATAGACCAGACAGGCGTATATAAGCGTATTCACTATTAAATTTGTTTGTGATTGGCAAGTTTTGACTTCATTTCGGTTCATGAATGAAATTCACGAAGGTTAAATAGAAAAACAGTTTTGAAACAATTAATGATTATAAAATTTTTTAAGTGGAACTATGAATGTATAATCGCTAGTGCAGCGCGTGTTGAAAGTCGCTGAGATATAATGCCCTTGAATATGAAGGAAGTTCCCACAGGAATAAATGTTAAAGAATTATTTGTGGAAGTTTTGTAAGTTATGTGGAAGTTGAATGCCATATAGATTAATATATGATGATTTTGGGCATATTTTTAATGCAGTTTGTGCATTAACTTGTTAGCGAAGGATTTTCCGCTGGAGTAAGATTGTCATAGTTCGTTGAAAATAAATCAAGTGAATTACTGTTATAATTAACACGAGTTTTGAAAGAATTTGAGATAAGATTTGAATGAAGGTTGCCGTCACAAATCATTATTAAAAACCTTTATTAAACCAGATTGTGACATTAACATGTATAACTAACCTTCATTGGTCGATTATATTAAACACGATTATGAAAATTACCAACCGGATGAACATGTGGTTAATGTATTTATTAAATTAATAATTTAAACAATTTAAATGTTAATATTGTAAATAATTGCTGTAAATATTTTTGAAAATAATGTGGAACGAGAGTGATGTTAAAGGCGTGCTTATAATATTTTTATTGTCTTTGACAAATATTATAAACAATTTCTAATTGTTATAAATAATTTATGTGATTTTGTTATAAACATTTAAGAGCTAATTATACAATTGGATTGAACTTAACAAGTTTAAGGAATTAACATAATGATTCAATAGGATGTGAGCAAAGTACTTGAAAGATTTGCGTAAATATAATGTGAGTTGTCTTGTAGACATTTAAAAGTTTGAGAGAGCAAGCTGTACTCTTACGTAACTTAGCATGTGAGAAGGGAGTGCATTTGACCAGTATGCAACAGGCTGGAGGGTAGCTCGCAGCTGGGCCAACATCTGGTTATCAGAGTGAGGTCGTACACACGCCGGCCTTGCGACTATAAATACCATTGCCATGTTTATTAAAAGGAAACCAAATGCTCTATATATGTCACACCCTGACGTCCTTTTCCAATCCAATAGTGTTATGAATATTACGTTATTTGGAGCTCTTGGGAGCTAAAATGTTTTATATCATGTTGTATGATAATTTTTGCAAGTCCTACTGAGGACGTAGTCAGATTGACTTGGGCTACTGATAGCCACGTTGATTTTGTTGTGTTAGTAAAATCATTCCCTTTATTAGAAATAAAGCTTGTGTACAGTTCAAAGTTCTCGTCTTCGCTTTGGCTCATTTTTAAATGTCATGGTGGAGGTTATTGTGTGAACAGACTTTAGTGATCCTGTTGTCAACTCAAACCCCGAGATAATTAAGAGGTAAGTAACGGTAAGTATGAACCCCCGTCTATTTTGGTGTGTTCCACAATGATTTCCTGTGAACTTCTGTGCTCTTATCTCGATAGTATCTGTCAGTGCCATTTTCATTGATGTAGCTGTGCCGGTGCGATTGATAATTGGCAATCCGATTGAGGGGGCGGATATCTGACAGCCTACTATCCAGGTAAACGGGGACAGAAAGATTGGCGACCCAAGAACGTGGGGCTGAGTCAATAGAAAGATTGGCGCACCTAAAACGTTGGGGCTCGATTCAACATAACTGGATTACCAGGTTGAACGCCAGTAAGAGTGGCAAACCTAAAAACGTGAGGTTCCATTAGACTCAAATAAAGAGGTTGATTCTTTGTTAGATGTCTAGGCCAATTGTAGTATTTAAGAGTGTGATTATATAGGAATTAAATGTTGTATTGTATTAGGAAAATTACACTCTGAAAAGATCAGATCTTATACAACTTGAGAAAGGTTAAATAGGCTTGAAACTTAGAAAAATCGCCTATGATCTGGAATCTTATTTTATTTGACCGGCTTATGACATTTCAGTCATATTAAAGATAAAATTAATTATTTGGATTGTAAATGTAAATTATTTGTGTTAGGATATTTAAAAATGAGCCAAAGAAATTTGAACATGTGCTTGAGTTTGTTTCAACATGAAGTATCGTCGAAGGTTAATTATAAGGTAGTTATAAGTTAGATTTAAGACAGAAAATTGATCAAAATTATATATATGGTGAAAAGTGTTGCTCAAATGTTGTTATTTTGCTCTTTTGATGTATGTCCCTACAGCAATCCATTTTGAATAATATTGTAATGGCAGATGAAATTATGAGGTTGATGTTAGAAGAATTGAAAGCTAGCATGAATGAAAGTGCGAGGGAGATGTCTGCTAATTTGAAAGCAAGCATGACTAGTAGTATGAAGCAGATGCTGAATGAAAGCATGAAGGAGAATGTTAGTAATTTGTCTGCTAATTTGAATGCAAGAATGGAGGAGAATGCTAGTAATTTGAATGCAAGAATGGAGGAGAATGCTAGTAATATGTCTGCTAATTTGAAGGGTATCCAAACTAGCGCTGCTAATTTAGAGGAGAATATGTCGCGTTTACAGATTAATACCCAAGGAATTGAGAGTACTGTAAGTGACATCCGCACAGATGTATCTAATGTGCATAAAAATGTTGATGATGTTAAATTTGATGTGTCTAAGGTACAGAATGACCTTACAATGTTAAAACTAGATGTAGCTAATGTCCGAGGGGATATTTCTTGTGCTAGAGCCGAAGTTGTTGTTGTCAAAAACGATGTAGCGACTGTCCAAGACAAGGTCGAGGAAGTCCAAAAAGAAATTCAAAAAGCTAGAACTGATGTATCCAATGTTCAGGTAGACATTAATAACATTCATGCGGATATAACTGAGGTGCAAAGTGACATAACTAAGATTCAGGTAGAGGTCAACACAGTTTTCGTAGATATTACTAAAGTCCAAACTGATGTAAATAAAGTCAGGGAAGAAATCGAAAACTCAAAAACTCTTTGTACGCGTAATATAACTGCATTAGCGACTAGGTTAGTCGATGAATCAGTTAGAACAACAACGTCTTTAGCAGAGTTGAAGTATGATGTAGAGGTCATGAGAACCCAGGTATTAGACCACAATAGAGTATTAAAAGAGGATATCGAAGTAGACATAGCCGAAATGTTAACAGCAAACGTAGCGGTATGGAAAGACGAGTGGAATAAGTCAAGTGGGGAACATGTAACCCAAATTCAGGAAAGGATTGAAAGAAAACTTGCCAGTACGCAGATAGAAATTAACAATGAAGTAGTACAGATTAGGAAAGATTTAAGCGTCAGGATAAATTCGTTATCCGAAAAACAAGTTGACGATAGAACACAACTAGATCAGGATATGCAAACTTTAAAATCTACATTAGAGGATCAAATTCATAAAGTTGTCTCGGATGTAAATGAAACGACGAGTAAACTGAAAAATTTGAAGTTAGGAGAGGCTAGTTTAATGGAGAACTACAAAGAAGAGATAATCAAGAAAGTCTTAACAGAAATCACCGACAAGGATACAGAAGGCTTAGCTTGCGAATTGAATAGGAATTATGCTAGAAGACATAACCTAGAGCCAGAAGAAAGAGACGTGACTCCTGAAGAACGTGTATCCAGATTCAGAGAGGAGGATGACGAGAGGAATATGGAACCCGAGTGGAACTATCGAGATAGTGGGAAAAACTATCCGGATTCATATCCGAGGAACGTGACGGTCATTAGGAATTTCGAAGACAAACCACAAAAATTCAGTAACACTGATAGTTTGACACCTATAGAGTATGTAAGGAATCTCAAAGATTATTTCATCGAAGCTCACATTCCCAGAGAGAGAGAGATGAAGATAGTAGAGAGATATCTGATTGGAGGACCCCTTGAATGGTTTTGCGCATTTAGATACACATTCAGTAACTTTGACGAGTTTGCAGAGGCCTTAATCAAACGATTTTGGTCCATAGAAGCGCAGAATTCGTTAAGAGCGGAGGTGTATTCAAGAAAATACTCAGGTACTCTTCCAACGAGGTACGCTGATTTCTTTACGAGTCAGTTGTCCCGCTTGAGATTTTTGCAACCCCCATTGTCCACGGAGCAACTTATAGATGCGATTTCTCGTATGCTGCCAGTTGAGGTGAGGAGACTTATAATTTCGTCCAACATCAGGGATTTATCCAGCATGGATGAATTACTAAGAAGGTTAGACTACACAAGTCCAATGCCTAACGTAGTCCAGAAAGGTCAAAGGCAGGAATTTAAAGAAATCAATACGGTATATATGGACCAAGTCCAACAAACTGACAAGCCAGAGCAGGAGAAAACTGACAATGTAGGTCCTCACAGGAATAATCAGTTTAGAAATTACAGATCACAAGGTTACCGACCGTATCAACAGAGAAGAGGTTGGAACTACAACCGAGGAAACTACAGTGGAAGAGGCAGATATTACAACAATAATGGGTATAACCGTAACTATAATAGGAATAACCAAAACCAAAATAGAAACCAGAATACTCAAGGTCAGGTTATGACACCTGATCAGTATCAGCAAAGAGAAAAGGAAAGCCAGCAATACTTAAAAGAATTAAGAGATAAAGAAGCTGACAATCAAAAGAAAAGGCAGGATGTTGTAATCGATCCTGGGCCTTCTACGAGCCAACAGAATTTTGAGGTCGGTAACACAAAAAAAAAACGCCGATTTCTCAACGTCAGTGAGAACCTGTAAATACATTGCCACACCACACCTGATTACGATTAATGAGATATACGAAGTTACCGATGAAGATTTACTAGAAGAGAGGGGTATTGTTAAAGAGGAAAGACCATGTGCATTACCTATTATTGCTGTACGGATAGATGGACAGCAGTACAAAGCCCTGATGGACACTGGTGCTATTATTTCCATCATTTCAGAGGAATGTTATCAAAGTCTGCTAAGAGGAGAGAACATGACAGTTCTACCTGTTTCTACCGTCAAAGTGAGAAGGAATTCCAAGATATATTCGATGAAAAGCCTGGATTGATTAAAGATTATAAGTACAAGATAAGGCTGACAGATGAAACCCCTTACCAGAAAAGAATATACCCCATTCCTGAGAAATACTATCAAGAAGTACGAGGGTTAATCAGAAAAATGGAGGTAGACGGGATTATTAGAAAACAGGCGTCGTCTTATATAAACCCCATCACAGTAGTGAAGAAAAGTAATGGTCAGATACGTCTTTGTCTCGATGCCAGGACCATCAACTTGAAGATTCTTCCAGAAAATGACAGACCACCCAAGATTAGAGATCTGCTTCGGAAATTCAAAGGAAGAGCATGTTTCAGCGTTCTTGACTTGACGTCTTCTTTTTATCAAGTTCAACTAGAAGAGGATAGTATGCAGTACACTGGATTCCTATTTGACCAGACGTCATGGGTCTTTGCCAGAATGCCTTTTGGAATGGTTAACAGTGGACCAGCACTTATTCGAGCACTTGATAGTAAGCTCACTGACGAAGTGAAAGAAAATGTAATCTGCTACATTGACGATTTAATCGTATCTTCACCCAGCGCTGCAGAACATTTAGTGCACTTGAGAAAGTTGTTCGAGAATTTAAGGGAGGCCAACATCAAGGTGAACTTTGGAAAATGTCAATTCTTGAACAAGGAGATAAATTACTTGGGGCATACTATTGATAAAGATGGATATCATCCAAACATGAAAAAAGTAGATGCGATCACGAGATTTCCAAAGCCAACTAAGGTAAAACAAGTCAGAGAATTTGTAGGTGCATGCCAATTTATTAGCAGCCACTGTCCAAGATACTCGGAAATTATGGCTCCTCTGTATGACTTACTCAAGAAGAACAACAGATGGAAATGGAGTACCGCTGCAGACGAGGCTTTTGAGAAAGCAAAAGAGATGCTCAGAAATAATGTGAAACTGGAGTACCCAGACTTTGAGAAGGTGTTCTATATTGAGTCTGATGCATCGAGAATAGGCATTAGTGCAGTCTTATACCAGAAAGACGAGGCAGGCAACAAGCACTACATTGCGTTCACTAGTCGGAAGTTGAAAAAGCACGAGGAAAACTACTTCACGACAGAGCTTGAAGCGTTAGCTTTTGTGACAGCTTTACAAGCCTGGAAGAAAATCCTGCTGGGACATAAGGTCATCATTATTACTGACCATAAAGCACTACAGTTTATGTTGCAAACTGACATGTCAAGTGATAGACTGACACGTTGGGCTTTGTTCACCCAACAGTTTAACGCTACTATCGTCCACCAGCCTGGGAAAGATAACTTACTGGCTGATGCTCTATCACGTAACCCTATTAAAAATGTGCAGATACACCATGTACAATTGGAGCAAGAAGATGAAGAAACCGTTAGGAGGTTAGCCCGAATCGGTGTGTCACAGAAGAGACACGCTCCAATAAGGAAAATGTACAGGTTCCTCAAGGGTTACATGGACAATACGGATGTTGACTATGAAGCTACACGGAGAAATTCACGACACTTTGTCTTGAGTGGAGACATCGTATGCAAGTATGCTGACCCTGCGCATACAAAACTCCGAATAGTCGTGCCACCTAAACTTGTTGTCAATTTAGTGTGGGTAGCTCATCATGCAACTGGACATGCCGGTTTAGATAAAACTCTTAATACACTTAAAGAGAGATTTATCTGGACTAACATGCGTTCCAGCATTGCCAAGGTCATTAGATCCTGTGACAAATGTCAAAGAGCAAAGTATGCTTCTGCTTTACTAAAGGGAAAACCGAAGGCGATGATTCCTTCTAAGCCAAACGAACTTATGGCGACGGATATATTTGGCCCCTGTCCGAAGGGATACCAGGGTAACCAATACTTGTTGGTGACCGTGGATGTTTTCTCAAAATTTGTTACAATGAGTCCCATGCAGAAAGCTAACACGAGGAACGTAGTAAGCAGACTGGAAAATGCTGTATTTCCTAAAGCTGGTATACCGGAATATCTACTGTCAGATCATGGAACGCAGTTTACGTCCGTGGAATTTGCAGCGGATATGGAAAGGCTTGGCATTAAGCACTTATTTTCAAGCGTGCGTTACCCTGAATCGAATTCCTCAGAAAGATATATGGCTGAATTTTCGAAATTCTGTCGAATTTTCTGTCCAAATGATCATTCTGGTTGGGTGAGATTTGTACCCCTTATTGAGGAATGTCTGAACTCTACAGTGCAGGAGAGCACAGGAGAAGTGCCAATGCGACTTCATCTAGGAAGAAACCCAGAAAGGCCGTGGGATAATCTTTTCAACCACATACCGAGAGATCCCGACATAGGAAGACAGCAGAGGATTGACAAGGCAAAGGAACAACTCCAGAAAGCAGCAGAGAAACGATTAAAGAGAGTAGCTGGCAAACGTTTTGGTACACCCTTTCAAGTTGGAAATCTTGTATTATTACGCAGACCTGTCAAGGCTGATATGACCAAGAAAATCTACCCCAAATTTGGATTAGTGTTCCTGGGGCCGTTTAGGATTACGAACGCTTATGGAAACAACTGTTATGAACTCTACGATGATGAGAATAATGTCGTTTACGGCAAGTTCAATGCTGGAAATTTAAAAAGATACTATCCTAGAGTAAGCCAGTTATAATTCAATTTCGTGTTCAAGAGAGTTGAGATACTTGTAACATTGAGTTTAAAAACAATTTGCAACTGTTTTTAAAACGTGGTGGGAGGAGAATGCCCCCGTAATTGAATTATGTAGAGACCACGGTGGCTATATTTGAAATTATTAGGAGAGTTATGGCTGTCATAGTTATGACGTGGGTAGTCATGACGTAAGCACGGATGACGTAAATGTTATGCCAGCAGGCTACTTGAGCTGAGATTCTCAGTGACGTCAGCATTTAGTCGAGAATGTTCCAAGATTTACGACGCAGTCGCAGGAAACGAGGAATTCTGCTGAGGAAGAAACTATGCTATTGGAGGAGAGGCATGAACCAATCAACGATAGTTTAAAGGAAGACGGAGATTGCTGAAACTATGGTATTTTTATTACTTTTGGAATGCAGAATTGTGGAAATCCATTTGCAGTAAAGGCATTGATTTGGAATTTTGGTGAAATTTATTTTCAGTTTTTGAATTTTGAAAATCCGTCATGTATTAACGAAGTTGGAAGTTTTAGCGATGACGCAGTATCACGCTTTGGAAGGGATGGAAACGCCCCTCGTGAAGTTAATAAAAGGGCTTGCGCAGAAGAGAGGAGCCTCTTTCGTTCTCTGATCATTCTGAGATCTCATTCTCAGATCATCGAAGTATAATTGTGAAAGTTCTTTTCTTATACATTCATTATAGTGAGACGTCGAAGTGAACAGCAGTGAAAAGAATCGTCTTTATAACGCGTGGCGAGGCCACTATATTAACGAGATCCAAGTCAAACTAGGTGAAGTTGAAACGGACCTTAGAAAGCTTCTACAAGTTTAGCTTCGAACAGTTAGCGGTCACCGATAAGCTAATTGTATTGTGCAGTGCTACATGCAGTTATAGAGAAAAGCTGAACAATTTCGACCGATTAGTTCGAAAGATATTAGCAGTTTTATACGACTGAGAAAAGTGATTATCTCGCCACAAGAGAAGCACTTTTGTATAGCCAGAATCAACGCAACGGCTGACGCTGCGAGTGGAATAGAAAGACTTCAGATTGCTTGGTTACACAACGATACAGTATAATGGAGCAATTGAATACGGCAGTTTGTTCTTCTAACACTACAACCGAAGAGCAGATGGAAGGCTAAGGGCTTATTGCAATTGGGACATACTTCAACGGAGTGAGATAGCGACATGGAACTTCGCTAATTGCTATTCCACACAAGCGAACATGCGGTGAATACCATCTACACCCATGTTTCGTAATTAAAGGCTGAATACCATCGAACAGCCATAGAAACAATTTCATACTCTGAATATGAATAATTTCTTCGAAAATTTCTACAAAACTTCATGGCGATTGTCTACTGGAACTTCAGGGAATTTTTCAAGAGAGGTCAGGGATATCCCGACTCACAAAGAAGATTATTGCCGGAAGGATGTCTATTCGTCTTCGAGGAGCAGAGCGATTTCCGGAGAAGGAAGCAGTTCGATTCTCCGAGGGTGCTATTTCCTATTTCGAGGATGGAGCTCAGCTTTAACGTGGTGAAATGGATCCATCAGCAGTCTTCTTTGGGGAATTTTCCTCTGGAACGTCAATCGGCAGATAAGGTAGTCGTGAACGTTTATTGTATTTGAGTTTATTAATGATGTTTGAGCAACCATTTTTCCCATATTTTTATCCTCATGTTTTTTGCCCTATTTTCTTGTTGAGATTCTTATTCTCAGTACACCTTGATGAGTTTTGCATTTTTCGACGATTTATTAAGACATTGTTATGTCATGGGCATAGTTAATGATTTTGAATCAGTTGAGACTGATATTTGGATTTTTCAGTAATTATTATTTTTGTAGTCACGATTTGACTGTAAGTTAATGATTTTTAATGGCAGATTTAAATTCAGACAGCGTGTCACTTTATTAAAGTAATTCAACCCCAGTTTAATTACTTTGACCAATTTTCTGTCATCATCAAGAAGGAAGAACATTTAAATGATTTTAGAGCGTTAAAATCTCTTACGTTGTCGACGATCTTGGAAATACTAGTCGTTATTTGAATTGATTGCAACACAGACATTTATCGTCAGTTATGAATGAACATTGCATTATAGACACTTTTGTGAAAGAGTAACTTTAATAATGAATTTTTGAATGCATTAAAGTCAAGAACTTTTGTTAGGAGTTTTTCTCAATTAGAGATTTATATAACGATGTTTGCATTCCCCAGTCTAATTGGATTCTATTCGACTACTTTGCATTTTAGTCGCACTTTATTTGAAGATAGTATTTTCATACTACACTTTTCTTTTAAGATGTTAATCTTAAATTTTGATAGACCAGACAGGCGTATATAAGCGTATTCACTATTAAATTTGTTTGTGATTGGCAAGTTTTGACTTCATTTCGGTTCATGAATGAAATTCACGAAGGTTAAATAGAAAAACAGTTTTGAAACAATTAATGATTATAAATTTTTTTAAGTGGAACTATGAATGTATAATCGCTAGTGCAGCGCGTGTTGAAAGTCGCTGAGATATAATGCCCTTGAATATGAAGGAAGTTCCCACAGGAATAAATGTTAAAGAATTATTTGTGGAAGTTTTGTAAGTTATGTGGAAGTTGAATGCCATATAGATTAATATATGATGATTTTGGGCATATTTTTAATGCAGTTTGTGCATTAACTTGTTAGCGAAGGATTTTCCGCTGGAGTAAGATTGTCATAGTTCGTTGAAAATAAATCAAGTGAATTACTGTTATAATTAACACGAGTTTTGAAAGAATTTGAGATAAGATTTGAATGAAGGTTGCCGTCACAAATCATTATTAAAAACCTTTATTAAACCAGATTGTGACATTAACATGTATAACTAACCTTCATTGGTCGATTATATTAAACACGATTATGAAAATTACCAACCGGATGAACATGTGGTTAATGTATTTATTAAATTAATAATTTAAACAATTTAAATGTTAATATTGTAAATAATTGCTGTAAATATTTTTGAAAATAATGTGGAACGAGAGTGATGTTAAAGGCGTGCTTATAATATTTTTATTGTCTTTGACAAATATTATAAACAATTTCTAATTGTTATAAATAATTTATGTGATTTTGTTATAAACATTTAAGAGCTAATTATACAATTGGATTGAACTTAACAAGTTTAAGGAATTAACATAATGATTCAATAGGATGTGAGCAAAGTACTTGAAAGATTTGCGTAAATATAATGTGAGTTGTCTTGTAGACATTTAAAAGTTTGAGAGAGCAAGCTGTACTCTTACGTAACTTAGCATGTGAGAAGGGAGTGCATTTGACCAGTATGCAACAGGCTGGAGGGTAGCTCGCAGCTGGGCCAACATCTGGTTATCAGAGTGAGGTCGTACACACGCCGGCCTTGCGACTATAAATACCATTGCCATGTTTATTAAAAGGAAACCAAATGCTCTATATATGTCACACCCTGACGTCCTTTTCCAATCCAATAGTGTTATGAATATTACGTTATTTGGAGCTCTTGGGAGCTAAAATGTTTTATATCATGTTGTATGATAATTTTTGCAAGTCCTACTGAGGACGTAGTCAGATTGACTTGGGCTACTGATAGCCACGTTGATTTTGTTGTGTTAGTAAAATCATTCCCTTTATTAGAAATAAAGCTTGTGTACAGTTCAAAGTTCTCGTCTTCGCTTTGGCTCATTTTTAAATGTCATGGTGGAGGTTATTGTGTGAACAGACTTTAGTGATCCTGTTGTCAACTCAAACCCCGAGATAATTAAGAGGTAAGTAACGGTAAGTATGAACCCCCGTCTATTTTGGTGTGTTCCACAATGATTTCCTGTGAACTTCTGTGCTCTTATCTCGATAGTATCTGTCAGTGCCATTTTCATTGATGTAGCTGTGCCGGTGCGATTGATAATTGGCAATCCGATTGAGGGGGCGGATATCTGACAGCCTACTATCCAGGTAAACGGGGACAGTACTCAGCTGCTACATCGTACTATGACGTCACACACCTCAGTGCATTCTCGGTACATTTCGTCCCGTCACCGTAACGTAACGCCAGACCCCAGATAAAGTCGACATAATCATTTAAAATGATAAAATGATGTCCCACGTGCACCGAAGTGGAGACCTCTCACCTCCCATGCACATCACTCCCACTTAAGTGAGGAATACATGGGAGATAGATAGCTTTCTTCTCATCGTCAACTTGGATAGCTTTCTGGACATGCGTTTCAAATCGAATTGTGGAGTCTAGAATAATTGCCTTCTCGAGAGGCCTATTCCGCTCGTCTAGTGCTGCCATGCTCCGCCGAACAATGAACTTCTTCATGACTTCCCACTTCGCCTTCTGTAGAGCTTCTGCGATTTGAGACCGAACCATGTGTTGTCAAGTGTTCCTCATTTGACAACTTCCCAGAACATGGCCCAGCGTCTCAACTTCTTTGCACCCTGCGAAACGGCAGTAGTAGATGTCCTTCCTGGAAGTGATCGAACTGTATCATCATGATTTGTAGGACAAGTCTCCATCTAAATACTCTGTTAATCTCTTGTTTAAAAGGCAATAGAGCATCCAGTGTTTAGAAAAGAATGTGGAGCCTTATGGCGACAGTGTTGCTAACTCTAGGCACAGGTAGCTCTGACGTCATACGTTATGTTGACCCGCTTCGAGTACTGCACTTCCATAAGTTAGCGAGACAACACAACCCCAGCAACTACCTGAAATAGAACACGCCCAGGAAGGAGCAGTTTTGCAGGTGTTAACGGATTGGACCGAGTATTAAGGATACCGTACGCGAAGAGAACCAATAACGACATTCATTTCGTTGTGATATGACGCATTACTGATTGAGAGATGTCGAGAGCACAACCCTTCCTTCCTTCCTTCTCGGATGTACTGTATGCTGACGATGTTAACAATTTTTACGTCAGCAACACTGTTGATCATCACCTTTTTTTGTTGTTGTTATTAGTTAGGCTATAATTTAGTTTCTTTCAATTTTATTCTTGTTGTTTTGTTTAGATTAATATTTGTAATAGTAGTGAGTTAGCCGTGCGGTTAGGGGCGCGCAGCTGTGAGATTACATTCGGGACATAGTAGGTTCGAACTCAACTGTCGGCAGCCCTGCTTCGATCAAACAGAAAATAAAACAGACACACAACAATAACACCAATGACGAATAGTGCTTCAGAACTTATGTTGTCTGCGGAACTGAGCACGTGCTCTACTCCGAGCGAGCATACAGCACAGGACGAGGCTCTTCTTTCCAGCGTGCTAACCTCGAAAAATTTTAAATTACTAAGACGTAATATAAACGATACTTGTATGCAATAACAAAGGTAATCAATTGGCAGATAATTGTAGGAAGCTATTATGACGAAATATATATATGTTCAGAGTTCCTTTATGATAAAAGGTAAGGTAACAAAACCAGTGTAGGCGGGGGGGGGGGGGGGGGTTAAAAGTAAAAGCCCATAAGACCCACAGTCTCTTCTAAACGCTGGATGCTCTATAGCTGCGTGGCCCAGCGCTAACGTTCTCGCTTGCTGTATCCAAGGTTGCAGGATCAAATCCCGGCGCAGTCAGCTGGCATTTGAGGGTGCGTAAATGTGAGGGAGCCGAGTCAGTAGATTTACTGGCACGTTAAAGATCTCCTTTGGGGCAAAATTCTGGCACCCCGGCCGGCGTCTCTAAAAGCCGCAGTAGTTAAAAGGGACGTAAAACCAATGACATTATTATTAACCCTCCAATACTAACATTATTCAGTTGATGCTTAATACCAATAATCCGTTAAATTTACGTACATTAAGAACTTTGTGCTAAGGCACCAATTAGTTAAATGGTAGAAATTAATACATGTATTTCGTATGTAACACTATTTATATACATTGCATCCTTTGTGGTCTTTGAAGTTTAATACGCTAAGTTCCATCTAAAATACAACAAATATAGAAGTCGTTTACTTTGACGTAAATAGGAGTGCGTAATCTCTTCCATCTCTTATACTGTTTCTGGTTTTTATGAGGTTGTTTTTTGTAATCTCTCTGAAGTGATGTTACATATCTACATCTAATTTCTCACCTCTTTGTTACTGCCATGGAGAAACCAATATGTTGTTAAATTCAAGGATAGTTTCCTGGCAATTCATTGCCCTATGATTATGCCTCTAGAACTGATTGGTATTAATAACAAAAGCATTGACATCACTACCATAGACAAGTAATTAATAATATCGCATGGCCTCGGGTGCCAGGTGCAAGATTTGTATTTGACTCCCAGCGGGTAGCTCGCATGTCGAATTTCGTTGTTCCTTGAAGCACTATGACAGTCAAGGAGGTTAGATATCTAAGCTCCTTGAACACTATAGCGCTTTCTAGTAGAGAAATGAGGACCTTTGTGTTGGCAGAAACTCCCGAGATTAATTTTTGCCTTTATGAACACGGCCTACTGAATTCAAATGTGTTCTTTGGCATGCCAACATCGTATGACATGCGTGTCGTGATTTTTTCAAAAATCACTTAGCACGGTCAGGAGTGAACCTGCAAGCTTGGGGTTAGTAGACCGACACCCTAACCACTCACCCACCGTGGCAAGCATAGACCAGTAGAAGCACTGCTGGAAGATGGTACAGTGGGGACAGATATAGAGGGAATTATAAGCAGTTGAATTATTCATACACGTACATTTTACGTATGTTAGTATTGTAGGGTTTTAATCTTGTATTGGACTGTATGATTATGACTGAAATCTCTTTCCTTTTGTGTTCTAGGTCGCTGAGTGGGATGAGCAACTTCGCGGGCGCTCAGTCGGCCTCGGAAGTGGGATCATCGGTGCTGAACTTTGACCATGACGGTGTGGGGCATGAGATGGCCACAGCCTGTCTGGAAGATCTGCGCACTCAGTTCCGGGGGAATGTCTGGGGACACAATGGGCCTGCACTCATCACTCGTGTGGTCGAGCAGGTGTGCCGAGTGAAGCAGGTAAGTTACCTATTGGCAACTCAATTTATCACTTGGGGCGCTGCGGTCGGTCCAACATGGTGGGGAGTAGTGGTTTTTGGAGAGTTCCGCAGCCTCCTACGGCTTTCCTCCTACAAGATGACGGCGGCGTGATATCTCGCGAACCCATTGTCGGATTTTTACAAATGTGGTGTCGTAGGACTCGAGTTGACACCCTCTTTCCTATGGACAACTTATTCCCACCCTCAAAATAAAACCTACCCCTACTAGGGGGTTAAAGAGTAATTTTTTAGTAAACGTTGCTTTGCACACGCAACATGCATGCAGTTTAATGCTATGATTAAATTAAACGTTGTTCCACATGAAACGCATGCCTACAACTGGATGTCACTATGATTTAACATTTTTGTTTTTTGTTTTTATGCATGCCCACTCGTGGCTTTTGTAAGAGGGCGGGCTTTTTAAAGATGGCGACTGTAGTGTAACCTAACCTAAGCCCACCCACGAGGGGTGATCAAAAAGTTTCCCAAGCGGCGCTTGTCGATAGGCAAACCAATAATCAAAGAGGGGCATGTCTGGCCTTGAGGCGATAGCCCCTTTTGATTGATCCCTGTTGATTGGTCCCTTTTGATTGATCTCTGTTGATTTGTCCCTTTGGACTGGTCCCTGTTGACTAGCCCCTTAGGACGGGTCCTCTTTGAAGGGGGTCATTTTTTACGGATTTTTTTTGACGGGTCCGTTTTAACGAGTCCCTGTTGACGGGTCCCTGTTGACGGGTCCCTGTGGACGGGTCCTTGTTGACGGGTCCCTGTTGACGGGTCCCTGTTGACGAGTCCCTGTGGACGGGTCCTTGTTGACGGGTCCCTGTTGACGGGTCCTTTTTGAAGGATCCTTTTGACTGATCCCTTTGGACCGGTCCCTTTGGACTGGTCCCTAAGGACTGGCCCATGAATTTATCCAAACTGTACCAAAGGGCCTAACTACATTTTTTTGTTAATGTCTCACGGACCAATAGGCTAGGGACTTGTATGAGGTATTGTAGGACTTGGGATGACGCCCCATTTTTGTATGTATTATTCGTTTTTGTTAAAATGGCCTAAGTACAATTTTGTTAATATTTTCCATACCAATAAGGCTCGGGACTTGTATGAGGGGTCGTAGCACTTGGGATGACACTCTCTTTTTGAATGTATTTTTGAAATTTTGACAAAGGGCCTAACTACACTTTTGTTTATATTTCCTGAACCCATGATGGGATTTTGACCTGCGAGGTATTGTTGGACTTGGGATAGCGTACCCTTTTTTAATGTAATTTTGAAATTTTGATAAAGGGCCTAACTGCACTTTTGTTAATATCTTGTGAATGAATAAGAGTAGGGACTTGTATGAGGGGTCGTAGGACTCAGGGTGACGTCCCCTCTTTTTCTATAGCCCCCCCCCTAATGCAACCAAAAGAGCAAAAACTAATAGGTCATTGGAATTTTAATATCTTGCAAACCAATAAGGCTAGAGGTGTGTACGAGACGTGCAAAGACTTGGGGTGATGTCCTTTTTACATGTTGTATTTATTTTTCCTAAAAATGTTACAAAGGGCCTAACGCCATGTTGAAAAAATCTTAATTTTTTTAAACTTTTTCTTAAAATGTTAATAAAGAGTGGTAGTAGATAGAGAGACGGTACCGGTTATTTACCTAGGTACATGTGTTTAAACGAGCCTGTCACCGGCCACGGTGGCCATGCCCCCAAACACTCAATTGATATTTCAACAGGACAGCTGGGTGGCATCAGATGGTTCGTTTTCCAATCTTTTTCATGGCAGACTGATTGACTGAAAACTGCTAGGTCATTGACCTGAGATTTTATAAACCAATAATCAGATTTGGACGCATGAGGTGTCCTAGGACTTGACATGACATCCACTTTGCTATGGTGCATACATTTAATCAAATATCCCAAAACTGCTAGGTCATTGACCTAAGATTTTATAAACCAATAACCATATTTTGGACACATGAGGTGTCCTAGGACTTGGCATGACATTGGCTGGGTGGCATCAGATGGTTCGTTTTCCAATCTTTTTCATGGCAGACTGATTGACTGAAAACTGCTAGGTCATTGACCTGAGATTTTATAAACCAATAATCAGATTTGGACGCATGAGGTGTCCTAGGACTTGACATGACATCCACTTTGCTATGGTGCATACATTTAATCAAATATCCCAAAACTGCTAGGTCATTGACCTGAGATTTTATAAACCAATAACCATATTTTGGACACATGAGGTGTCCTAGGACTTGGCATGACATTCGCTTTGCTATGGTGCACACATTTCTCAAATATCCCAAAACTGCTAGGTCATTGACCTGAGATTTTATAAACTAATACTGGGATTTGGCTACATTAGGTGTCCTAGGACCAAGACACCCTCTTTTTTATGGCTTATGCATTTTTCCAAAAGACCCAAAACGACAAGGTCATGGACTCTTGTTTCCCACAATATATTGCAAACCCATAATGATAGATGTTTATGGTGAGTAATGAAGTTTTGCTAGATACAGAAAGAAGTATTGTAAGCTGCACGTATGGTGACTGACATGTTGTTGACCATTGGAACTTGTTTTCAAAATAAGACTGCAGTACAGAGGAAGTATAGGTTGCAGGCATGGCATGACAAATGATGTATACAAAATCTGATTTATCGATCCAAGAATTAAGAACAGCCTATCTTTAATTTGATCGGTTAAAGAGGGTAGTTGAAATAGTGACTATATCAAACCAAATCTAAACCGAACCAAACCGAACTAAACCGAACCAAACCTAATCAAGAACAAGCCAAGGGTCTAAGTGTAAAACACTTGTGGGTGGGTGCTGTCATTGGCGATGTCCAGAGGAAAGGAAAGGGTAAGAAAAAGCTAGCGCATGGTGGTAATGCAAACACCCAAGTACATGGAACACACACAACTATCACATGCTGTTTTTATTTTATTTTTATGGGTTGACCGTTAAAACTTGCTCTGAGGTTACTGGGCAAGATGGTCGCTACGCACAACATGCTTTAAGTACTGAAGGCTAATAATCTATACACGCACTCGCAACAAACTAAACTAAACTGTCTTGTTGCCAGTGCTCAGACAGTAGGAAGATGACAAAAATGCATTGCTAACAGAAATACAATCATTTTCGGTAGTCTAATGTTACCACCTAACCATTTCATGCTACAGTGGCAAGTACTCGCGCCTCTTGTACTGATGGTCTTAACTCGATTTCCAGTTCTGAGTACTAGAACGAACCAAACAAAGAAAGAAGGGCATGGTGGTGCTGTGGTTAAACTGTTAGCCTCTTCAATAAGGTACACCGGGGTTCGATTTTAGGTTAATAAAATATAAAATAATCAGAGATAATGTTTAAAACCGATTACACTTGTCTCTTTTCAAATTATTACTTGGATTACAAACACAAAGGTAAAATGGGTTTAAAATACAGTTAATCCATGTATGTTTTTTTAATTTTTTTTAATTTGAGACTTTAGTTTTAGCATTTACATTTTAGATTTCTGATTTTAGATTTTGCAAAAAGACCAAACCATAATGTTATTGACTGAAAATGTTTGGTAACTAATTATTAAAGAAAGACATATAAGGATTTTGTAATACTTGAAATTATGTTTTCTATACTATATTTTTTAGATTTTAGATTTTAGAATTTAGATATTGGATTTTAGATTTTAGGTAAAGACCAAACTAATATTGACTATTTAATAGACACTGGTATGTAGATAGGAAGATGATTAGGCTATACATTAAGATAACGTTTTAGGTCTTGACTGGCCTGGCAATAGGAATTGACTAACCAGACATGAGTTGGCTACCAATGAAACACTTTGATGACTATGCTTTTTATTGACCAATGAGTAGGGTTTTACAAAACTGTTTGCTATTTTTGGGTTATATACAACAGATGCTTAGACCTATGTAGCGACTATGTTTGCTAAACATGGTATTATACCAGAGACGATTAGGATACTTATATAGCTCAGGCAAGGAAAGCATTTCTATAGAAAAGAAATCTGTTGACATTGAATATAGATTTAGGTATTAGGAAAGTCATATTTTGGAGTCCTTTGTCTGGAGCGTGGCACTCTATGAAAGTGAAACTTGGACTATTGGTGTAGCAGAAAAGTAGAGAATTGAAGTGTTTGAAATGTGATGTTACAGGAGAATAATGAAGTTTAGATGGGTAAATAGGGTTACAAACAAAGAGGTATTAAGACTAGTGGGAGAGGAGAGATGTTTCTGGCGACTGCTAATAAAGACAAGAGATAGGTTGGAATGACACATATTCAAGCTTAGTTATGGAAGGAAGGGTTGAGGACAAGAACTGTAGGGGAGACCAAGATTAGAATATGTTAAACAGATAGCCTTGGATGTAGGGTGTGGCACCTATATAGAGATGAAACTATTAGCTCAGGACAGGGAGGCATGGAAAGCTGCATTAAACCAGTCAAAAGACTGAATACTCAAACAACAACATGTAGAGTTCACCAAAATAATGTTGTGTAACGGTAAATGTTAGTTAACGAACAGTAATGCATTACTAAAACCATGACACGATACTTAAGAGCTTTTCGAAAATTATTTTAAAAGGCCTTTAACCCTATGTTAAACACCCAGTTCACAAGAATCATAGCTGCAGTGTTATGGTAAAACAAAATTTCAAAACAAGCAAGTGGTTTAGTCAATGTACAGTGGAAAAAGTGTATTGATTAAGGCTACTCTCTTTCCGAACATAGTCAGAAGCTGTTGATGGTTAACAATTGCATTAATAGTGGGACATGGGGATAGTAATTAAGAAAAACAGACAATACCCATACAATATTTTTATTCATTTAGCTTTTTCATATTAGTTACACACTGAATACAATTCTTTCCCTTTACCATTACTTGTTATAGTTTTTTAAACATAACGCTTGTTGTAGATCTTTTTTCCATAGCAAACAATAGGTATAAAAACGTCATTCTTTTGTTTTTCATTGTTATCACTATCATTATCATGATTAGCATCATTACCATCATCATCATCTTTATCGCTAGCATTATAATCATGATCTGCATCATCATCATCATCATCATCATCATCTTTATCACTATCATTATAATCATCGCTATTGTAATGATCATCATCACTACTATTATATAGTCCTTCTTGATTTTCTGCAGTACCACTTTTGCATAGTCTGTGTTGACTTTGATAGTGTTGAGGGTTTCTTGGACGTAGACAACTGTTCTAACATGACTTTTTGAGGACATGATAAGTGCTTTTTTAAAAACAATGCACTATTTTGAGCAGCAATATTGTTTTCTTGAACTTGCTTTTTAGCATTTTGATGATTGTTTGTTAACAGCAAACTTGTTTTGTTTGGAGCACTACATTGATGAACACTCACACTTAAAACATCACCATTTTTACTTTTTATATTGCCTCGACATTTTTTGACCTCTCTTTTGAGCATCGCCAGAATATTATTCCATTCACATTCTGTCGATTATAGTTATACGAGTAGCCTTGATAGAGTGCTCGTTGTTTACCTTTGTTGGTTGTAGTAAGTTCCATAGTAGTAACTGACCTATCAGTATGATTTGCACACTACAAAGGTTACAACTGTTCTGGTGATAGAGTGACTTCTATAAGCTTTTATATTGACTTATGAGTTGGCTTATGTATTGGCTTATGTGTGTTGGCTTATATATTGGCTTACATGTGTTGGCTTATATATTGGCTTACATGTGTTGGCTTATGTATTCGCTTATGCGTGTTGGCTTATATTTTACCTTACATGTGTTGGCTTATGTATTGGCTTATGTTTTGTCTTATGTGTGTTGGCTTATGTATTGGTTTATGTGCGTGAGTAAAGAGAATGTATTCAGCAATAGTTCATGAAGGCTTGCTCAATTCTCGTATAACCACAACGATTATATTATATTGATGGCATTACCGTTATGTGGGTTAATATTTGAATAGCCATTGTGCAGAAACATAATGCCGGCAATGCCGACTACTTACAATGTTTGATATTAAGGCATTTTACCATTTAAATACTGATATGAAGACTTCGAACATGTACCATGTGCTTTGTTTCAATGAGCGTTTACAGTTCAGTATGCCATATACATTCCTCATGGCTGAGAGTACGTCATGGTATCAATTTCCGACACCGCACGATCATTGTTTTGGCAGTGCGTCTTACACTTCCGTTCGATCCACCAATGTCAGCTAGCACACTTCCGTTCGAGCACACTTCCGTTCGATCGAACGGAAGTGTGCCAGCTGGTGCCACCTCGATCGTTCCGATCCACTCCGGTCCCATTTTTCAAAATCACTCCCACAAAAATATCCAGCAACCGAGTGGAAATATGTTACACATCAAGAACATGACGGAAGAAGGATTCGAACCCCTTCCATTACGCGATGCATATTTTCAGAGTCTTCAACGCTACCGACTCATTGACGGACAAACGCAAATTAAGCTACTTAAATTACATACAGAGTGACCGACTGTAAAGCGATTCTTTTTATGAACCACAAGCTATTTCATTAGAGGGGCTTGGACATCGTGGGCATTTAGCCGCGTGTACTTGTGTTTGAGTAGCATTTGTCTGATAGCATGTGTTGTCCGTAGGTGTAGTAGGAGTGTGTGTTTATACCTCGGGTGAGGATTGGAAGGAGCCGGACGTGGTCTTAATTTAGGAACAATTTCTGGATTAAAACTGGGAAACCACTGAAATCCACTGCCATAATGCCTGAGATGGGAATCGGATCCACGTCACGAGGCTGAGTGTACCGCGTACCATGTCTCAGACCAGAAATAAATTTCTTGGCAGAGCCGGGGATCGAACCCCGCCCTCCGGGGTGACCGCCAAGAACACTAGTTGACTGAAAGCATTCGTTATTTGTCTTGAGGGAGTGAGGGGCAGTCTCTATGTAGGGAGTTCCAGTTCCCCCTCTTGCTGTTGAGGTGGCCCAGGGCTCGGTCAGAAATGCTTGCGACACGACGGTAGTCGTGAGGAGAATCGATCCGGCTGCTGTTCTGCTGACGCTGTCTGATTTTCCCTGAGCTGACACGGCTTCTCTTTTCTGCTTCAAGTTGCTCATCAAGTTTTTACATTTTTTTTCCAAAAAAATCAATTTTGAAAGTTGGCTATATTTCCCAAACTAGGAATTTTACAAAGTAGCGTGTTTAACTTAAATTAAAGGTCTTTACCCCCTCTACCCCTAAACAAGTCCCAGGTCTCCAGGACAAAAACTAGTAGTAGTGTAGCAAGGGGTGGGGGGTCTAATGCAAGTTGCATGTGTGCTTTAGCCGTGTAGGCTATATGGTAATATGGTGATATTTGGGGAAGAATTGGTCGGAGAGGATCATACGAGGACTCGTTTTAAGGGTATTTTTGTCATGTATCTTATGGCGCACTTATTTTGTTTTAACATGATGAATTTTGAAAATGAAGAAACGGATTTTTTGGGTAAAACATGTTTTTTCCAAATTTCGGTGATATGAAAAGGAATGATGGTAGGACGATGTGTGAGGTATCCTTTTTGTCGGAGCATTGCTGTCTTTTACATGGCGCATTAAGATGGGCAAAATGTTTGAAAATAAGGCTGAACGGCATTTTGTTTTATGGAAAAAATATTTTTAAAGTGTTTTTGTGTTTTGTTACGTTTGATAAAATAATGTTTTAACGTGACGCATGAAGAGCGGTAAGGTTTTTGCACTGAAGGGGATCTGTAATGTGCTAGTAAATGTACTGCCACGGCTCTGTGTCATTGACACATGCTCATAGGCCAGCGGACTGTTCTAGGATATGAACCTATAACGTTAGGTCTACTAAGCGATGTGAATGGATGCAAGAAATGAGCGTAAATGGAAATTATAACTTTGTAATGGGACGAATGAGTTGAAGGAGTTTCGATATACATCAGAACTTGTATGTGTGTGTTGTCGTTTGAGCGAAGACAGGCTGTGTATAGTAGCAATCAGGGAATGATTTTGTCAGCTGCCTGCGAATCTTATCTGCTGGAGCCATGAAAGATGATACGACTACTGGCTAGCGTGAGAGAGAGGACAGTTGAAGATGAAACGCTAAGTCCAATTGTGTGTGAATCGCTGAGTCAATGAAAAGTACAATGCATGTGTATGAATTACCTAACCAGCAGTGTAGGGTGGGGAGAGAGAGTGAGCTGTTGATGATATGGCATGTGGCGTCACATAAAGGACATGTCTTAAATTTTTGTACTCTCACTTATATAATTACTTGACAAGACGCTACATCGCGAACACTTGTTCTTGTTCAACAGTTTTCTTTTTACGTGTTGGTGGAAAATACTTGAAATAGTTGTGAGGTATGTACCTATTTATTTATTTATTTATATATTTACTGACAATTAATTATTGATTGATTAATCAATGAGGTGATCAATTAATTTTATTTGTTTACAGATATTGTTGACGATAGCCTGTTGGTTGAGGAAATATCATACTCAAACTGTATTCGTGGCGTGATTATTTTGATATTTTTTGAGAGTAAAATGTATTATTAATGATTTCCGATGTTTTAATGATAATGGATGTTTTAAATTATTGACTGATTGTTTATTTTATTTTCAGATAACCTGTTTTGAGAGATAGAGAGAAAAAATAGAGAGAGAGAGACCATCCCACCCTTCAGTCAACGAGAAGGGATAAGCAAGGCATTACAAGCCAAGGTGGGATTTGTTCTTTAATAAACTGTTTAATTTTGTTTAATACCGTATTTTATTTATGAAATGCATGTATTAATTTGAATTTATGTACTTATGGTGGTTTATTTTATTTGTTTTAGATATTGGTAAAAGCAGCAGCTAAAAGCAATTAAGTGGAACCCCTGCTGTGCAGTCGACTGCTGAAAGCTCAGGTAAGACTAACTTACAATTATGTCCCATTCCACCGCTGCTAATAGTTGAACCTGGGAACACCTAAATGCTTGTTTTAACTCCCGTGTTTGCTCAGGTCGCCTGGTAAATGTTACAGAAAATTTGATTCCGAAATAACTTTTGGAATCTTGCTTTTTAATTTTTAGCGAGAAAATTTGTAGAGCCCAGAGGTTGCACACGGCTTTAGAGGTAAATACGGAACTGGTGTGTGATTTTGCATGCAAAAAGAATGACGTGGAACGTAAAGAGATATTTTATAATTGCAGCAAAATGCAAGAGCTTTCCTTAGCCCTCAATTTGGAACAGTGGTATGAATCACACATGGTGAATGCCTTGCTTGATAAATTTGATAAACTGCAAGAAGGACCCCGCGGCCTTGCCTTTGATAAAATTCATCACCTGCAAATCAATATTTGCAAATTACACCCTTTTAATGCTGGGTCTAGTTATATCCCTACACCACAGGCGAAGGCTTTAAAAAGGCCGTGGTGAATATAAAGAACAGGGACGATGATTGTTTCTTTTGATCGGTGGCTGCGTTTTTGCAGCCAGCACATTATCGTAATGGTTTGCGACCCAGAATGTACAAGGCTACATTTAATTCTTTAAAACAAAATTTAAATTTAACTTGCGTGTCGTTCCTTATGGACTTAACCAACATCTACAGGTTTGAACAAGATAATTCCGACTATTCTTTCATTATGTATGGCCTTGACGGTGATGAAATTATGGGTCCTCTGTATGCCACGAAAGAACCAAAACGACACCACATTCATCTTTTTATTTGTCTGAAGGAGAGGTGAATCAGTATTGCCTTGTTAAGAAATAAAGTACATTGGTAGGCAGTCAACTGTCCAAAGACTGCCATAAGAAACACATTTGTGTTAGACGCCTCCAATATTTTAAAACCCCTGAACTGTTGCAACGACATAAGTGTATCCCAAGAGGCGGTGAGTATTGCCACAAGGGGAGGATGATTTGTTAAAGTTTAAGAACATCCACAAGCATGATACAGTGCCTTTTGTGTCTATGCTGATTTTGAAGCTCTTAGTACACCCATGGCGGGATGCGAACCAGATACCGCTATAAGCTTAACCACACCCATTCACAATCATAAACCCTTTGCCATAGGATTTAACGTGGTGTGTGCCTATGACCCCCAAACTTCCTATTTTAAATTTTATCAGGGGCCAGATTGTGCTAAATGGTTTCTGAACGAACTGGTCGAGCTAGCGGACCGTGTACGGGGGTTTCTATAGTGCGTCTCTACCTTAAAAGACAGTACGCATTAAATGGGGCGCGCTGATGCCAGACCTACTGCATATACAAAGTTCTGCAAGGGCGGGCACATGATGTAATATAACTCGTATACAGGCGTGCTTTTACGCAAAACTCGGGAAATTTCCAAACTATTTGTTGTATATAACTGTAGCTCATACCTTGCAGCGAACAACGCTACAATATTTAGATATGATACGCCGAACCTTAGGGCGCGAGTTTAATGCACACATTGTAACAATTTATATTTTTCAATTATTCATGAATATGATAATATTATAATATGTTATTCCCGGGATGAACAAAGGCAAACCACGGAAACCACTTAGAGGATGGCTGAGGTAGGAATCGAACCCGCCTCTTCTCAGTTTTGTCTCATGAAGTTGAGTACACCCCGTTCCAACCCTCAGACCAGAATTTAATTTCTTGGCGGAGCCGGGATTCAAACCTGGGCCTCCACGGTAACAGCACGGTGAGAGCCAGGAATGCTAGCCACTACGGTACGCAACGAGGCGGACAATTCATAGAGAACTCAAGGACCACTCCATTTCACAGTTTAACTTCTCACCATCACACCATCAGTCGGGGAGATACTGGCGCCTGAGTAAACAAACTTACCCAGCGTCAGCGCTGGGCGGGAGGAATAAGTGCGATAACTCATGAATGCTATCTGATATCGAGCTCGGGTTTGTTTAAAAAAAATCACATATTAATGAACATTTCTTCTCGCTTAGTCACCAACGTAAAGTCAATTGCAAAAAAGTTTGTCGCTACGTAACTTTCCTGTGATAACATCTCAGATTTTTCAAGTAACATTTAAGAAAAAAATCATAACTTTCTTACTATGAAAATAATTACTGCCCTGAGAAATAGAGTATCTTCTAGCAACATCAGGCAATCTAAATATAAATTCTTGATCAGTTGCGATCATTAGTTCATTATCTAAGGCGTGATAAGTTTTATATCTGCAAAAATATAGATTCGCGCTAAAATATCGTAATTGAAGAAATTGGGCCATGTGTTAATTATGTATGGCTTTTATTTTTACATCATCATTAAGAGCGGGAAATTCTCTATAAGACCACGCAAACAGTTTCTTAGATTTGTCACTTTCAATATTTGGGAAATGGCAACATTGCCGGGGTGGAAGAGGACGAAGCTAATTGCAGGGCATTATGAGTGCGAGTGAGAGGCAACCACTACATTTAATTCCATACTGTCTTTTAAGGTTGAGACGCTCTATATACCACCCAGTGCCTATGAGCCTAACTCGAGAACAGCAGCAACTGTATGAGCATGCTACGACATACCATATTTGTGAAAAGCCGCTGTTGAGTGCTGAAGACAATGTCAGAGATTAGTCACAATTTACAGGGGAGTTTTGTGGAGCCACGCACAGGACATGTAATGTGAAGTACCCAGCTCCACGATTTATCAGTGATTTTCCACAACCGAGCGAATCATGGTATTCAGTTTCTGATTCGTGAATTGGGCAATTTCTGTGAGGGACTTTTTCTATTATTCCCCAAAACGATGAGCGTTTTACAGCCTTGACATGGTGGTTGGGCGAATTTAGCATTTGATTTCGAGATTCATTTAAGTTTATGGCATCATCCCTAGACAGCCTAGTCAACGGCTTGGATGAGAGGGAATTGAAATACACCTGGATGCAATTTGAAAATCCTGAGTATTTTAAATTGTGCATTCGGAAAGGTATTTTTCCATATGATTTCTGTAACAGCTGGGACGTGTTAAAGCACAAGACTCTGTCACCGTAAGAGAAATTTTACTCTATGCTCACACGTAGTTCCGTTTCAGATGAAGGCTATGCACATGCTTGCAATGTTTGGCGAGTGTTCAATTTAAACACTCTAGGAGTTTATGCTATGATTACCTAAATCTCGATGTTTTTCTGCTCAGGGATGTGTTTGAAAAGTTTCATGAGATGTGTCAGCACCTCTATGGACGGCTCATTATTTTGCGAGTCCCGGACTGTCCTTCGAAGCGGGTTTTGAAATACACCGAAGTGGAATTGGATTTACTGACCGATTAGACATGGTCTTATTTTTTGAGAAAGGCATTCGTGGCGGGTTTGTGTCGCTTAACCAGTGCCATGCCGAAGCCAATAATCAATACGTGACATCTTATTCACACGACAAACCAGAATCGTACTTAATGTACTACGAAGTGTATAATTTGTATGGCCATGCCATGAGCCAGTCCTTACCCTATAAGGATTTTACCTGGCTCACAGAGGAACAAGTGCCATAATTTGATGTGAACACGGCGAATCTCGAAACATGCCTCGGATATGTTTTAGAGGTCGATCTTGAATATCCCTCATCGTGGTACGACCAACATGCTGATTTCCCATTCTGCCTAGAGCGAATGGTTCCACCTGAAAGTAAAGTGAAAATAGGAAAATTGATGGGCACCTTACAACAAAAATTGGTAGGTGCTACATATCCAAATGTTGGTGCAAAGCCTAGCCCAAGGCCAAGTGTTAAAGAAAATCCATAGGGGTAATTATTTTGACCAAAAAGCATGGCTCGAGCCATACATGAAACTGAACACCCTGTACCGACAAATGGCGACAGAGTAGTTTGAAATCAACCTTTTTAAATTGATGAACAACTGTATTTATGGCAAGAGCATGGAAAATGTACGCAAATACTGTGACATTAAATTAGTCAATGTCTGGGAAGTACGTTACGGTGCCCGGCGGTACATTGGCAAGCCAAATTTAAAAATCGATTAAAATTATCGATAGAAATTTGGCGACTATTGAAATGAGTAAGACCATTGTGACCATGAATAAACCCATCTACTTGGCTCAAGTCATTTTAGACTTTTACAAATCAGTCATGTATAAATTCCACTACGAGTTTACCAAACAGCATTATGGGGATGTATCTCTTTTGTATATAGATACGGACTCGTTTATATACCACATTCGCCACTGTGATTCCTATGTCGTGATGAGGCAACATAGCGACTCCTCTTCCTATAGTGCTGACAACGTGTTTCTGCTACTCATGAAAAACAAGAAGATAATGGATGTTTTAAAAGATGAATGCGGTGATTCCATCATGAGGGAATTCGTTGGTTTTGCTTCAAAGCTGTATGCTTATCGCACACTTGACCATAAAGAAGCTAAAAGAGGAAAAGGCGTAGGTAGAGCAGTCGTAAAATTGCTACGTGTGAATGACTACCTAGAGATTTTACGAACTGGGAAAGCTATGTCCCATAAACAGTGCAGGATACAATCTAGCAACCATAATTTGTATCTTGTGGAACAGAGGAAACACACACTCGCCTCGTTGGATAACAAACGTGTGTGGACTGATGACCTGCTCACTAGCCTACCATGGGGTTATCACAACGAGGAGGATTTGTGTTTTTTCTGTTTTATCGTTTAGGGACATAGCTTTTTGGAAATAGTAGTAGATTTAGTATTTTTGCTTTGTTATTGATGTTCATTGTAAATAGTAGTTTTTAGCCTAATCTTCTCATTTTGAAAAAAAAAGGAAAAAGGAGACTAATGAGATCGATCCGGGAAAATGTGCGTCTGCCTGTCCTTCTGTCTGTCTGTGTGACTGTATGTGTGTCCCCCTAATCAACTCCTAAACGACTGCAGCTATCGAAACCAAATTTGGTAACAGTAAATATCTATACCTGAATATCTCACGTCCATATGTGGAATTGACGTCTGTGCTATCAACTGCTGAAAATTCGCAATTGAAATTTGAGCTCTATGTTGGATATCTCAGTAGTTATGCATGCGAAATATTCCAAAATTGGCACACATTTAGATTAATTTTCAGAAGTGCATGCATGCCATTTTTTCCAACATGTTTCTAAGCCTGCCGATGAGTCCAATTTCTAAATGCATGTAACTTCAATACTATTAATTGGATTTCAGCCAAATTTCGTAAGTGCTATGTGTATTACAACTATGACTGTGCTTGTTCTAAAGAACCACCAGGGCTGCCAACTGTTAATAAATGCTCTCTCTATGTTTTAACCCTAATATCAATATAACAGAAAGTATGCAAGCCAACAGCTCTAAACTTTGCAAACGTATAGTATAGTACCTTACATTCTACCTTAATTTGGTGTAACTTATATACATCAGTGCTGCCAACACGATTCTAAGCCTGCTCATAGGTCCAGTTTTGAAATGCACATAACGTCTATACTAACAAATGGATTACAACCAAATTTCGTATGTACTTTGTGTACCATAACGGTTATGACTATGCGTATTCGTAACAACCAACAGGGCTGCCAACTGTTAAGAAGTTCTCTCTCTATTTGTTTAATCCTAATATCAATATACTGGAAAGTATGCAAGCCATCAGCTCTAAACTTTGCACACGTATAGTACCTGCCATTCTAGATTAATTTGGAGTAACTAATATACCTCAGTGCTGACAACATGATTCTAAGCTATCTGATAGTTTCAATTCCTAATTACATGTAACTTCTATTCTAACAAATGGATTTTATCCAAAATTGGCACTATAATAGATTGTTATATTTCAGATTAATTCTTGGCATCACATACATGACATTTTACCAACATGATTTTACGTGCTCTGATAAATCAAATATCAAACACCATATAATGTGCTTACTATCCATTAGACTTCAACCAAATTTTGTATGAGCATTCTATACCTTAAGAGATGGAACTAAGAATAAGTTCAGAATCACCAGGGCTGCCAACTGTAGTATGTTACTCTATGTGGCTACACTATTTGAGGTTTATTTCAAACTGCAATACTTAGAAATATTAGTATTACCAAATTGATTTCATCATTATTCTAGATAGGTCTATATAGATTGGCATGAATCTTGATTTTTAAGAAAAGTAGGCTCTTTAGTTCGTCACGGAACTACTTGTTTTAATTGTAAATATATATTTTTGTAAATAGTGGAAACAACCTAGGCCCTTTGCTCTTTAAAGCTCTGCACAACCTTATTTTTATTTTGTTTTTAATTTAACTGTGTTTGAAATTGTAAATATTCGTTTTTGATTTCAAGATTGTTCAAATGTGTTATTTGTATTTTTGTATATTAAATGCGTAGCATTTTATAGTGTAATGTTAAATGGTTAACTGAAAGTTATTTGGGATGGTGTGCATGTGGAGGATGTTCTTTGGGAATATATATGGTGGTATTGTTCGTTCTCAAAGACATGTATGTGTGGATGTAGAGAGAGAGAGAGAGAGAGAGAGATTGAGAGAGAGAGAGAAAGCATGAGTATGTAACATTGTCGTTTGACCATAGCAAACATGGTGAGGGAGGGTGGAGGGAAATTAACTCTTATATTAATTGTAAATAGTAACATAGTTTTTAAAGTTCTTTTTTAAATCCTTGAATGCAGTGGTAGATAGGCTTTATTGTAAGACAGTCTTACACTGTAATATGCCACTTCGTTTCTGGGAATAGTCAGAGAGACTGCACCATCGCCATAGCCAAGCACTCGCATCAGAGCATTTTGAAAACATATTATGTAAAAACATGTTTATGAAAAAATAATGAACTTTCGACATAGGCAAAATGAAAAATGTGTAAACAGCAAAATGGGAAATGAACTTTTCAATATCGGCAATGTGCAAAATATCAAACTTCAAAATGAAATTTAAAACAAGTACTGTAGTTCCGTGAAGAAATATAAAGTCTATTTTTATATATCCTACTCATATTAATTGCTTCTATCAACATACAACATTTCAGTTTGATTGTTGTGATTGATTCGTAGATATTGAGAACCGTCTAAATATTTCAGATGGTCGCCAGGTTGGATTTTTATTTATGTACTACAGTATTACAAGAAGATTATTGTGTACGTGTGGTATTCAAACTTTAATCGCATGATAAGGGCACAAGAGTTAAAAAAGAGATTTTTAAAATTCGCACAGCTGCCATCTTGTGGTTATGAAAACTATTGAAATACATTAGATGCCAGTGGATTAACATTTGTATAAGCATTTAACATGCAAAGTTTCACTGCACTCGGATGGTTAAATCGCGAGAATCGTCCATTTACATATTTATATTTCGCGTCGCTGCCATGATGGATTTGTGCTCACCAGGTTACTGAAAGTACTTTAGGTGAGCCTATGTGCATAGCCTCTATGAACATAAAAAATATCACTTTGATTGCTGTAAAAGATTCGTAGATATTGAGAACCGTCAAAATATTTCTGATGCTCGCCATTTTGGATTGTTATATGTATAGAACATAGAGTTATGTACCATTAAAGGAAACATATTGCGTAGGTTCATTATTCAGACTTTCACTTCGATCGCATGATTGAGACACAAGAAATAAAAACTTAATTTTAAAATTTCGCACAGCCTCCATCTTGAGGTTATATAAACAATTGAATTAAATTAAATTAGATGCCAGTGCATTACAATATGTATAAATATTTACTATACAACATTTCACTGCGCTCAGATGGTTAAATCACGAGAAAAGTCTATAAAAATATTTCAACTTCGCTTGGGCGCCATGTTCGTTTTGTACTTTACAGGTGTTTGAAAGTTACATAGAAAAACTTGTGGTGGTGGTCTTTATCACCGTACAAAATTTCACGGTGATATCTGTAATAGTTTCGGAGATATAGATTGCCGGTGAAATAATTCGCACAGCCGCCATTTTGAGCTTATGTAAACAATTGAACTAAATTAGAGGCCAGTGCATTACAATGTGTATAAACATTTGTTGTACCAAGTTTCATTACCTTTGCATGGTTAAATCGCGAGAGAAGTCTATTTAAGTTCGCAAATTCTCTTGGCAGCCATGTTAGTTTTATAGTTACCAGGTTTTTTGAAAGTCTCATAGGTGAACTTCCAGTAGTGCCCTTTATTAGCGTACAAAATTTCAGGGTGATATCTGTAATAGTTTCGGAGATACTGAATGCTGGTGAAATATTTCGCACAGCCGCCATGTTGGATTGGTAAGATACAATAAAATTTGAAGGGCACGGTCGGGGTAGGCTAAAATGGTGCTATGATCTTACGGAGTTTCATTAAAATCGCTGCGGAAGTTTAGAAGTTATTATGGGGGACACACATACACTCGAGTCACACACACACGCACACACAGACACACGGACAAAAGGTGATCTCATAAGCCTTTTTTTTTCATAAAATGAATATAAGCTAAAAATGCAAAGTGGAAATTGGAAAATATCAATGTGAGAAATATGAAAGTGAGAAAAATTGCTTTCTACATTAAAAATAAAATAAAAGACATCGTGCTCTGGTAATAGTGTTTTTATTTCACAACCAATAGGGCTTTACAAAAAGGAGAATGCAAAATACCAATTCCTCAATCCTTCTTTTCTTTTTTTAAATGTTCATCTCCACTCATCATTAACTTACCTTTCATAGCATTAATCACAATCAGGGCTGCCAACCTCTCTCCCACTGAGGCATCACAGGATGCCAAACGTTGTTTAGCTTTTTCAACAACGTTTTATCCGCCCCACGTTTTAATGCAGGAGGACTGTGGCCATAAGAAATTACATGTTTTTTACATGCTTGATCCAAAGGATTAATAGATACCTCGCCACGCTATACCCGATACCCAGGTAAGTGCATTTCGAAAGGTAATATATTAATAACTTTGTCATTGACGACCGACCAGTACAAGTCCGACATATTCTCCTGAATCGGCGGTGAAAAGTTTTCATCTTCCCCCTGTGTTGAGGATGTTGTTGCTTTTCCTCGCCATCACACCCGTGGAATGAGGTAACAAAGTGTTTGCTTAAGGTTTTATGACCGTGATACAGTTTGACAAGTTGACAAGTAGCACACTGTCGCATAGATGGCATTTTTGCCATGGCCACTTGCTTATGGTGATCATAATCGATGCACGGTTGCAGTTGTTTTAACACACGGTCTTGAGTCCATGATTTAGGTACATGTTGCCAGATTTTTTTCCGCTGAATTAGCCGCCACATAATAAATAAAAGATCTTGGCAAGGCATTTAATTCCTCTTTTCTAAAACTGTCTAGTTTCTTTTTGCAAATAAAGAATTTACCAATGGCCTTATCTGTAGCATTGCCCTCCATCCAATGACGTAGATGTTTACACTATACATGTAGGAATCTCACTGCCGTCACCAAAGGGTAATACTTCAGTTTTAATTTTATTAAACATGTCCCAGCAGGCATTTGTGGTTAACCATTGAAACAGGTGCCACGCATGCGCCAGGGCTATACTGGTAATGTCACTACATGAACATCGGTCCATCAGTGTTTGTAGTGAGAGGCACCCTAAATCCATGAGATCGATACATTGACAGTAAAAAGCAAAAAACTATTGTATCCATTGTTGCTTTTCACCACCTTTGACAAATACCACATTGGCCGATGACAAATGCGCCTTCATCACCATGTCGAGATATTTATAAGAAATAGTTCCCTCATTCCATTGTAGTTGCAAATTATTTTCAATCCATTGCGTTTGTTTACGGAATTTTTCACAGAGTAAATCGAAAGCACATGGCAGTTTAAACACGACATGGGTTGGTTTTGAAATCCAAAACGTGGAACAGTCAATAATGGGCACCTCTTTAAATATAAATTTGTTATCAGCAATCTTAAACCATTGACAATCGATAATCAGCGTATGCAACATGTTTTCGCTTGCCTGGACCTTGTCCAGCTGACTACTGACTATCAACTACTAGGGTGTACCAATTGCATTTACTCAAATCACATTCTAGTAAAAAACAAGATGTTCAGTAAAGAACATATAGCCTACTTTCTCCTAAATGCATGGGTATTGTTATAACTCTTTGTCCTTTTCAAGGAGTATAATTGAATGTTGGTTGTAGTAGCATGTTGAAATACAACGTGCTATAGGGATATTAAACATGAATATGAGGTGCCCTTGGCTAGTGCTACCTCTGTAAAAAAATTCATTCAATTCGGTTTCACCGTGTTTGAATTGATATGGGGAATGGATTTGCACACATACATGGCCGATATTTCAAACTATTGGGCTGATGACCTTGTAGTCAGTCATAAGATGCTTTCCACAAAAAGGCATGTTGTTGCAAAATCCGGTAGAGATCAAATTATTAGGATGGTCGAAATTTGATTTAAGCTTTTAACATTTGGGTGGACGTCATTCCGTTTCCGTCAAGATGGCGGCGATATAAAACATGACACTGAGGTGCCTTTTGCTAGTGCTACCTCTGTACCAAATTTCGTTCCATTCGGTTTCACCGTGTTTGAATTGATAGGGGGAATCCATTTGCACACATACTTGGCCACCATCTGAAACTATTGGGCTGATGATCTAGCAGTTTGGTCAGAATATGCTTCCCACATAAAGATTTGTTCTTGCAAAATTTGGTAGAGACTAGATTATTAGGTTGGTCGTAATTACATTTTAGCCTTTAACAATTGGGTGGCCGCGATTACGTTTCCGTCAAGATGGCGGTGATATAAAACATGACACTGAGGTGGCCTTTTCTAGTGCTACATCTGTACCAAATTTCGTTCCATTCCGTTTCACCGTGTTCGAATTAATAGGGGGAATCGATTTTGATACAAAGATGGCCGCCATCCGCAAAATATTAGGCTAATGACCTATTAGTTTGGTCAAAGGATGCTCCCTCCATAATGGTATGTTGATGCAAAATTTGGTAGAGATCGGATGATTAGGTTAATCGTAATTTGATTTAAGCTTTGAATATTTGTGTGGCCGCCATTACGTTTCCGTCAAGATGGCGGCGATATAAAACATGACACTGAGGTGCCCTTTGCTAGTGCTACCTCTGTACCAAATTTCATTCCATTCGGTTTCACCGTGTTCGAATTAATAGGGGTAATCGATTTTCACACAAAGATGGCCGCCATCCGCAAACTATTAGGCTAATGACCTATTAGATTTGTCAAAGGATGCTCCCTTCATAAAGGTATGTTGTTGCAAAATTTGATAGAGATCGGATGATTAGGTTAGTCGTAATTTGATTTAAGCTTTGAACATTTGGGTGGCCGCCATTACGTTTCCGTCAAGATGGCGGCGATATAAAACATGACACTGGGGTGCCCTTTGCTAGTACTAACTCTGTACCAAATTTCATTCCATTCGGTTTCACCGTGTTCGAATTAATAGGGGTAATCGATTTTGACACAAAGATGGCCGCCATCCGCAAACTATTAGGCTAATGACCTATTAGATTTGTCAAAGGATGCTCCCTTCATAAAGGTATGTTGTTGCAAAATTTGGTAGAGATCGGATGATTAGGTTAGTCGTAATTTGATTTAAGCTTTGAACATTTGTGTGGCCGCCATTACGTTTCCGTCAAGATGGCGGCGAAATAAAACATAACACTGAGGTGTCCTTTGCTAGTGCTACCTTTTTACCAAATTTCGTTCAATTTGCGCTCACCGTGTTCGAATTGATAGGGGGGCCAGAAATTCAGAGTACACATACTCACACACACACACACACAGACTCACACACATACACACACACACACACAGACTCACACACATACACACACACACAGACAGACACACTTTTTTCGCCCTGTGTTGATCTCATAAGTCTACTTTCATTTTTTGCAAAAATCGAAAGTGGGCTAAAATTCGGGCCCACTATAATCGCGCCCACTTAGGTTGGAGTTAGGTCAATTGAATACTGACTAGCAACAATAAATTAAGGTTTAGAACTAATAACATTTTTAGCCTACTTTCGATTTTTGCAAAAAATGAAAGTAGACTTATGAGATCAACACAGGGCGAAAAAAGTGTGTCTGTCTGTGTGTGTGTATGTGTGTGTGTGAGTCTGTGTGTGTGTGTGTATGTGTGTGTGTGAGTCTGTGTGTGTGTGTGTGTGTCTGTGTGTGTGTGAGTGTGTGTACTCTGAATGTCTGTCCCCCCCTATCAATTCGAACACGGTGAACGCGAATTGAACGAAATTTGGTACAAAGGTAGCACTAGCAAAGGACACCTCAGTGTCATGTTTTATATCGCCGCCATCTTTACTAAAACTGAATGGCGGCCACTCAAACGTTCAAAACGTAAAATCAAATAACGACTAACCAAATCATCCGATCTCTACCAAATTTGGTAACAACATACCTTCGTATAGGATGCGTCTTGTGACCAAACTACAAGGTCGTCCGCCATACCATTTCAGGATGGCGGCCGTGCGAATTATGCAAACTTTATAATCCATATCATGGGACCCACCAGTTCCGATTATCGAGCCGAGAATCGTTTTAACTGTTCTAAAGGAAGAGGCACGTTCGAAATTAAAAGTTTATTTTGTAATACTATAGTGCAGACGTGATTTTAAAAAGCTGAACTGACTCAGTAATAAGACAAGATTGCAGCGGATATCTTGTGCCTGACTTATATTTCACTAATTTGAGTATTGAATGCAATATAGCGTACTGATAAAAAATAAATAAACTTTGTATGAAATGCTTTATATATAAATAATATACTCCAGTGATGAAATCGTTTAGTATAAATCATTATTTGCTAACAAGTTCTATGTAAGTCATTTTAAATAGAACGATATTCGTTGACACAATTAGCTCAGTGGTAGAGCGATAGCCTGTCACTCAGATGCCTATGGTTCAAACCCGATCAGAGCTAGGTTTTTTGCTTGAAATGTTATATGTTTATTGTTTTGTAATGACTCAGATGTTTTAAAATTAAGCGTTATATTGTGCAAATTATGGTGTAAAATATATATTTAATTAAAACATAATTCGCCAGCAGATTTACTCGAGACATCTAGCTGCCAAAAAGGTAACTTCCAGATTTTATTGAAAAGTTTCTTCTTCTGGCCGCTAGAATGCACTCGCTCTGTTAGGATTATATTGTTCGATATTTCACCACTAGATGTCCCGACTAGTCTACGTGGGGATCCATTGATTACTATACCATTATCATTCTATGCGCATCGAATTTGAAGAATGACAAGTTGATACTACGATACATTTTAACTTTTTATTTTAAAGGGTTTGTAACAGCCTATTTTGCGTTACTTGAAAATGTTATTAAGCGTTATATTGTCCACATTATGGTGTAAAATATATATTTAATTAAAACATAATTCGCCAGCAGATTTACTCGAGACATCTAGCTGCCAAAAAGGTAACTTCCAGATTTTATTGAAAAGTTTCTTATTCTGGCCGCTAGAATGCACTCGCTCTGTTAGGATTATATTATCGAAAATATCCACATAGTTTGTATACACACGTCTCTGTAGGGTCATGGAAAGATTTGTTAATTCAATTAGGGTTGTGAAAGCCATGCACAACCAGACGTGTAAAGACATGCCTCAACTCAAAGTTGGATGTTGCCCACGGCAGGTCGTAATAATAATAATAATAATGTTATTGGTTTTACATCCCTTTTAACTACTGCTGCTTTTAGAGACACCGGGGTGCCGGAATTTTGGCCCGAAGGGGATCTTTAACGTGCCAGTAAATGTACTGACACGGCTCCCTCGCATTTGTGCACCCTCAAATGCCAGCTGACTGCGCCAGGATACGAACCTGCAACCTAGGGCCCAGCAAGCGAGAACGTTACCGCTGAGCCACGCCGCCAGTCCGGTCGATTATGTCTCCAGATCCATAACATTCTTGATATACTTCTTAACTTTCTTTCTTTCTTTCTTCAATGATGGTAGCAGTTTTTATCTAGGTCGTGGCGTTTGGTAGAGGTAAATCGTTTCTAAGGTCTTCAACAAAGAATAGTTCTATTATACTCTTTGATAATAACAACGAGTTATAACTATACTCATACATTTAGGAGAAAGTAGGCTATATGTTCTTTACTGAACATCTTGTTATTACCTCTTTTTATTGGCATAAAAATCATAACAAGTTTTACAACTCTTACAACAATAAATTATTTTGTGTTTTTAGCATCCTTGACACCTGTGATATCCCAATGTCTCTAAACTGGGTGTTTTCGACTCTGTACTGCTAACCGGAGCACCGTTGACGCCACAAGGTTCATACGTATCATAACTTTTTCCGTCACTCAGAGGCACTAGTGAGGGGTAGCTTGAATGGCATGGTAGATTACCTACATCCATTCTACGGAGGTAGGGGCCAGCGCTGATGTCCTTGCATAGGTTCATCACTCTATTTCCATTGGTCTATGGTCATTGAACAAAACACACATGCCACTTCATCTCTTGTTTTTAAATAATAGAAACCAGCCGCTACCAAGGCTTGAGGGTTAATGAATGGCACAGGCCACGTCGCAAATACCTTGACACGTTGTTCCTCAGATTTTAAATTCATTGGTGTAACACCTCTTGTGGCGTTAAGGAAATTCATGATTGAGCTGCTTGACGTTGGTTTGCCTGTTATGTATACACTAGTCACTTGGTTGGACAGTGGATAATAGTTGACTTGTTTGTGATGAATAATCAGACAATAAGCCGTGGTGTTTGGCCAGACATTGTCATGAGTTTCAAAATCTAGTCGGATGTCAATATTGGATGACTTGACAGACTCTTCCAAGTAGGAACAATCAAGGACCACTAGTTGTGCTCATGGGGTGAAAAAATGGGGAAATTGTCTTTTTGATAATACGACCATCTAAATTTAGAAAACAAGTCGTAGATTGGGTCAAACTAATTTTTTGAAAAATCCAAATCCAGTCCTTTATAGGGAAAACACCTCCGTTGATCAAACGACGTATGTTTCTCAATTGTAGGTGATCAAATTGAGTAACTTCTTTGGTTTGTTGATACATGCGATTCGTTTGAAAACCCACTATAATGTAGAGAGGTCTTTCTGTATAGCGTGCTGTTTTTACAGGCCAATTGTGTGTCTTGGTCCTTGGCAATAGTGGGCACTCATGTAGCGCCCAGCAACTAAATTCCATGGGTAGAGGTATATCTTTTCCCACAATTTTGAGCATCTCCAGTTTTTTGCTATCAGAAAAGGTAACGTGTGGTACTTTCCATAGAATCAGTTGTAGTTGAATTTTTGAATCTATATTATTATCATTTGCTCCCTTGAGTGCATTATAATCGCTCCTGTCTCTGACCAGATAAAGCACTTGCCAAGCGTTTACAACAATACGCTGGTGATCTTTGGCAAAGCCTAAAATGAGTTTAAGAGGTAAAAATCCAGTAAAGGCGCCATCGGTGTGATCCATCTAGTCATTGGTTGAGTCAGGGCACCAACCTGCCATGCAAAGTGTTTTACCTTCTTCAGCACTATAAGAGGGGTATAGTTTCATGACACTTGAAATACCAACATTTCGAGTGCTATCCACCACAATGTCATTAATTGTATAGCACACCTCAGAAAACAATTAGGCAAAAGCATGGTTGGCTAACTTGGATGTCGTGAGTGTAGAGCCATCCGCTTTTTTAAGCCGACCTTCAATTTGAATGATACTTTCATGTGGTAGGGTGTAATGTGCGAGTCCAAGCTCTATGAACTTGCGGGGTGAGGAGAAAGAGCAGAGAAGGGTCAGGCGAGAAGAGAAGGGCCTGTCAACAGCCCGCAGTGTTACTTGACATGCTCGTCTATTCCAAAGCTGCTAACATAGGGTCTTCTCTGAAACCAGTGTGGTGTTACGAATGAGTCAGTGATTCACCGACCAATGTATTTGGTTATGTACTATGCACGGACCGAGAAACCTCAGCACTCGCCAAGAGCGTTTATCATAGTCCGCGATGCGCATTCCTATCAGGTTCACGCAGCTTAGACTCGAGCAGTAAATATCTTGGTTTTTGATAACAAATTGAATTTCATAATTGTTATTTAATCCTGGTGTTTGAGCTTGATAGGAATGCGGATCAATTCTTAGAATGCCGTCTTTCTCCTCGATCCTCTAGGATAGCATGCATCATGTAGGCTTACGTTGTAACCCAGATGCTGTAAAATCTGCTTTTGATTACGTGTGAACGTGTATTCACGTGGCAAACAACTAACACCATAGATAGGCGGTGTTGTTGCTTTATACACCAACTTCATATTGGCTTTAGAACCAACTTGTAGGTGACTGGGGTGCGGGAATATAGTTGAATGAGTTGTTGGTCTCTATCGACCAGTCTTAAAGTTATATTACTAATATGATCAACACCCACAGAATGAAAAAGCACAACTGGGGTTTTTACACGAATAATATCGCCATTGGGTGATGTCACTATAAAATCGTAGAGCGAATGTGATGGCTCTTGATTCGTGTACATATTACTAATAATATTACATGTCACCGACAATTGATGGACCTCAATCAATTTCACTTCGTGGTCCGAATCATGTCTTTCATTGGGTTCCAACACTTGTGGTAGAAACCCCCGGTAAAGGGCCGATGGAATCTGGTTGTGTTTTAAAATCAATCTTAAACGAGAAAAAAATACTGCAGCGATGAGTTATGATATGGCCGACAAGTTCAAACTTGCGTGTTCAATCAAGAAATGGCTTTAAACCATATTGTTTCACCAGCACCACGTAAATGTGTTCATAAATATCGTCTATGGTACACCCTCCAAGGGCCAGGGATAGCATGGAATCATCATAGTAAAACTTGACATTGACATTTTCACGTACATTGTAAATTCTAATGTACGTTTCAAGAGAAACTAAGCCCTAAAACATAAGGTATTTCACTCCATTCAATAGGAGGGTAGAAGTCTATGCTGACTTCAGGTCCACGTCCATGCAGTGTAAATGGCTTACTTTTTCTGGCATACTGTTTACGTTTTTGCTTACGCTGTGTGTTATATATATTGCACCCGATTGACGAGGATTCCGGGGAGCCATCGACCTTAAATGACCCTTCCGAAACCCCCATCTCCCAGGAAGACATATAGGTCGGGAAGGAATGCATTCTTGGACTGGGAAAGCACTCAAGAAACTGTACTCGGGGGGTGTCGGGTGTAATGAGAGGAAAAACTATCAGTCCAGAGGAATACAAACTCAACAAATACAATAAAGAGGCAAGGCTTACACTTAAATCACACTCAGTTTATTCAAAAAAGTGGCAGACCCCTAACTACTTCCGAGAGGTAAAAACGGCGAGTCCGTGCTAACAATGTTCATAATAATGTAAGTCGTCTCCGTGCGATAATCCTAACAAATTAAGCATCTCGAATTCCTACGCAAAAATGGAAGAAACAAAGAATGCAATCTAAGAGAATGACACGTAGATTTTCCCTTTCCAATTACTTCTGAGATTCAATAATAGTAATAGTATAAGAATGACCCGACAGCAAAGTGAGTTATTTACTTGTTTACAATGCAAGATATTAGTTACATTTAAAGCACAATAAGTTTAAGGCTACGCTATGATGGTGTCATCTCCAACATTTATCGTTAAAATCATTTAATCTAATGCCTAACGTACGTTAATAATAATAGCAACGATGTAAACGAGAAGCGTTTCATCCAAAATTTATTTCCAAGCTAAAGCTATGCACATTCTGATCCTAACAGAAAGTATGAAAAATCTAGCCTAATTACAACACAAATGTATAACATGTTAACACTCTTAAATTATATACGCAATGGGCGCCACTGCAGTTACCTTCCTACCTCGCAAATCCACTGTTTGTGAACTTGGGTCATGTTTGTGTTGGGAGAGAAAAGTTACGTCGGCGATAGCATGAGTAAAACATGCCTAACATCGCATTATCAGTTAGTTACCGACTTTAGACACGTTACTACTGACTGTCGTCGCTCAATAGGGGAAGCTATATTTGTATTTAAAAAGAATCGAAGAAGCAAATCTAAGTTGTGGAAATCAAGGTTTATTTAAGTTTATAGGTTTGGTTAATTTTTATTAGAGTTCCTAGGTTTTGGTTTATACTCAGTTTTAGTTGAAAATCTGACATTTGATTATTACGTTTATATTTATCTGATTAGTTGAGTCCTATCATTTCCATTGTATTTTAATGACCATGTTAAACTCGTGTAGTGTAAATAATTGGTGTACCAAACATCAAATACAAACACATATTTGGAAGAAAAATCAATTCCACAACCTCAAATCACACATCTGTGTGCTGATCAATACCACTGATCCATTGATCATCCGCTGTAATGACGTGACAAAAGTCGTACACGTTACCTGCCCATAAAGTACTAAAAATTGTACTTGCATTTAAGGGTAGTGAGTTTTAACATAACATAGTTCTGTTTAAATCTATACAATCCAAGCTTGAGGATAAGGTTTAATAGTGCTGTCACAACAGCTGCATACTCTGAATTTATATAAAGGTGTTTCATTTACTTATATATCAGACGCCTAATGTCTGGAAATCTAGTATTATAAACCAGGGTCTTTTGATTACAGTCCTATAAAATTACCCGTTCTTTCGAACCCAAGATAGCTTGCTCAGCTCATCTTATAATGTTACAAATCATAGCTGATTTGGCAGTCGTCTGCTTATCAAATTAATACAGTTATTTGCTTCACTTCTCCATACTATATAAACGGGTTTTCAGGTAGTAATGTTCGATATTCACTGGGCCCACCCTCTTCTATGCAATTTAATAAAGAAAAGAGTGCGCTATCATCGCGTTTACGAGGTCAAAATAAACAAACTAAAGTGTGACATTGGCTTCTTTCACGGCCAACAGCTGGTCGTTGAGTTTCACTGCTCAAATAAAGTACAACTATTGAGACATGACTGTGCCACAATTCCTACACGCTAAAGTGTGTTGGCTCGATGCTCTGTCGAAGTTATATAAAAACGTTATCTACAAAAATGTTGGCAAATGCATTTATCCTCAGCAAGTGCAAATGATACGATATTTTGTGGTTCCTCCACCACTAAGAGTACATGTTATCAATAAAGCCTACCTAGGAATGTGCGTCGTGAGGTCATAACTAATCTAATCCCCAAAAAACAGGATCGTACATAAAAATATGTTCGGCAATCCGCCAGACTCACGTGTGCTCTTCGTATTTTCTTGCACGGTTTAAGTAGCAAGTTAGGCATGTAGATGGAATACCTGTAGTCCACGTGCTTGCTTTATACTGTGATCCAGCCATCGCTAATCCATGAGTGATGCGATCCAACCATCGCTAAACCATTTGTAGTGCGATCCAACCTTCGCTAAACCCCGCCATCCTATGGGGTTTGTTACTCCAGCTCTACAGTTATAGTTGAATGAATAATTGGCATTTCTTCTGTACAATAAATGTGCATTAATAATGCCATGATGCTGTGAGATTTGGTTGCACTGAATTTAATGTTACGCCTCAAATAGCAAATGCACTGAATTTGCACTGGTGTAGCGGTTAGCAAGTTGTAAAGGCCATTGGTTTTCTGCTCACAGAATTTAAATCTTGTAGCTTGTGCTATAGTACACACTAAAAACTGGTTTACTTTAAATCCACACGTTCTACACTGTTCTATAAATTTCGCTGCACTTATGAAAACGTGGTTTGCCAGTGTGCTCAATGCCTGTATTAGATAGTACTTGAGATATCACAAATATTCAGAATTTACTATTTCTGATGGTTTTAAATGCACTCAGCAGTTATACTGCACGCAAACGCGTATCCTTATATATCAGATTGAGTTAAATAATGCTGATATTCCTCGATTATGTCGAGCACGTTTTGACGTTGTTCAGGACCATGCCTGTCAAAGGTTACACGTCAAGCTATCATGCTTGCGATAGGAGAACGACTGTTTCATCAAGATTCCGGATGGACTCTCTAGTCAATAGTCAATTGTGCGACTATGTGAATATCTATGGCATTCACTAGGGATCATTTATAATCATGTCTCTTATTTTTAATAAATCTTATTCTTCTTCTGTGCATTGAAAATATTTACAACATCGGTTAAAAATCATGTGTTTTACAGAACATAAAAAATATAATACACTCTCGGCGCGGAAACACATATAAGTCAAATGAGCGCTCAATCGGCCTCCTCCATGGATGGTGAACTCTACATGAGCCAAAGCGATCACATGGCAAATGTGACATCGGGTTCATATGCTCCTTCGTTAACGAAATAAAAATGATAGAAAGCATTTTTATTTATCTCGCTCTTTCACGATGTTCAACATTTCACACATACAGTATTTACAACATTCGTCGTTCGTAGTTCGTCGTCCGTCATTATTTACTCTCGACCTTTGGGTCATCAACACCGTTGACTTCTGTTCTTTTCTCTAGCCCGATCCATTCTGTCTGTTATGTTTCGAAATTCTTCGTCTGACATACGGTCTTCAGCTAGTTCAATCTGATGAACATCAGCGACTGTGACATGTTGATTGTCTCTGGATCTCTGTTCCCTCGATGTCGGATTTCTATCACGATCCTCTCTCTTTCTATCACGAAGTTCGCGTAAATAACTCTGGCTCTCCTCTGCTTTACCTTGCCAATCTCTATCCGCTCTGTGATTCCTGCGATCGTTGTAGTTGCTTTGATACCTGGGGTCCCTATCTCTCTGATAGCCTCCACTGTACCTATAATCTCTTCTTGGGTTATCATTATTGTTCCTACGATCATACCTGTTGTCATTGTTGTTGTTGTTATGGTTGTTGTTGCGTTGGTTTCGGTCACGATTCCAACGTGTTCTATCGTTTCTCAAAGCCTGGTATCGCCTCTGTCGATACTCTTCCACTTTTCTGTTTCTGTCACACGGTGTTCCGTCTCTTCTATGATCATTATTATTTCAGTTGCGAGCTCCTCTATTTTGCTCCCTATCCGTACGGTTAGTTGTCTGTACCATCCGATTTACAGATGTTAAGTTTACGTGACGAGTTTCATTACGATGTCTTATTGGTGCAAATTGTTCGTTGCTACAGTCCAATCTGCGCAAGATTTCATCACATTTGGCGAACGTGTTTGCTCCTGGAGCTATTAGTGACTTCTGAACATCTCCTGGATACTGTCTGATGATGGTTTGTACTAATTCTTGTTCAGATACTGGTGGACGTAGACATTGAAGTTTAGAGAGCTGTTGTGAGAAGTACGATGCATATTTCGTTGGTAAGTTGCTAGAAAAACGTTTGCTGTACATTTCAGCTCTGATCCCCTGTTGTATCTCCACTGACCAAAATGTTTTAGCAACGCTTCTTTAAAGTCTTGATAGCTCCGGAAAAACAGGTAAATGCTTTAATCCTAGTTAGAGCAGCACCATCTAGCAATCTCTCCACTACTCTTAGTTCTCTGTCGGGTGTTACCATCGTTTCACGCATGTAGTTTCCCAAATTATGGAGAAATTCTACAGGTGTCTGAGATCCGGTTCCAGTACATTTATGTGGGCGTTCGTCTTGACTCTTCAAGAAGACAACATTCGAATGAGGTGTCTGAATCACACTCGGAGTTCTACTAAATGTCGGAATGTCAAATCTGACAGGTGTTTCGCCAGTATTTGGTTGTACTTCACTCCATGACGTTGGTGTAACATTGGCATTCTCCTGCTCAAAATACTTCTTCCAAGCTTCGATAGGATTCGGTTGCCTTTCCTCCCTCGGTGTAGTAGATGTGTCAGCTACTATTTGTTCATAGTAACGCTTGAGTATCGGTTTCTCCGGTTCTGAAGTTACTCGAGTTAGCTTTTGTTTATGTTCCTCACACAAGGCGTTCATCTGGATTTCAAATCGTTCGATCTTACCCCTAACGATGCCATCTAAGTCATGGTATTTCTCGTCCATTTCTTCTCCTAATTTATCAATAGTTTTACCCACATAATCACGTATTCTGTCGTTCGAATTCGTGGTTTCGATTGAAAGGTTGCCCATCTTCTCTTCCAAGTTAGTAATGTTCATCTTGTTTTCATTTAGGCCGTCCTTAAGGATGTCAAAATCGACTCTAAATTCTGCTGCGTTAAGACGTATCTCTTCCAGCTTCCGAATATTGTCAGCCTGGTTAGTGCGGATTTCTGTTTTAACAGCCTCAAGTAGGACCTCTGAGTTACGCCGATCTGTTTCAATCTCTGACCTAACGTCATCCATTGCTTTAGCGATATTCGTTTTGATCTGTTTCGCGAAATCAGCCCTGAGATTAATCGAAGTAACTTGAATGTCGCCCCTAACTCTGATTATATCTGCTTGCATATCAGTAATGTATGTTCGCAGATCTTCAACATCATTTCTGACCTCTATGCGCAAATTGTTTATGTTAGTGTTCATGTTGTCATAATTAGTTTGCATATCAGTCCTAACATTGTTTATGCTCGCATTCATATCAGTCCTAACATTATCACAATTGACCTGTATATCTGCTCTAACATTGTTTATGCTTGCAGTCATATTGTCCGTGTTAGCCTGCATATCTGCCCCTATTTCGGCTCTAACATTGTTTATGCTTGCGTTTACATTGTCTGTATTAGCCTGCATTACGGCTCTAACATTGTTTATGCTTGCGTTTACATTGTCTGTATTAGCCTGCATTTCGGCTCTGTTTGCTCCCATGTCATTCAAGTTAGCTTGCATACCAGCTTGGTTCACCTGAACTTGATTAATGGGCATGCGCAAAGTCCTCAGTAATTCTGACAAAGTTGCGATAATGTCCAACCCTTCTTCACTTGCCATAACAATAAATTCAATTTGAGAATTAGGCGGGGAATAGTTTGGCTGAAACTTACACACTATGGTACATCTTAAGATCAAGCTTTGTGGAAAGTCTTCACTCTTCATAAACTAAGGGATCATTGCTGTGCCTCTGTCCTAATAAACGTTTAACGCACAAACCCACAATTACATTTACTTAAGATCAGTTTTGGCTACTTGTGAAAATGTCTCTACGTATTAACTGTAATTAATGCCAACTGACCTCATGGTCCTATCTCAACATGAGTGCCATGCAGCTACTGTCCAGCCGTACGAATACAGATTCGTCACTGACCTGGCAGATGTTATCATACCCTAAAAAACAAACATGAGCTCTCGACCTCTCAAATTCAAGTTTACATATTCGTTTGCCACCAACTAGACCTCTCAAAATCGAGCCGATCAAGTGTGTTTCCACTAACTTGACCTCTCAAGATCGAGCCGATCACGTTGTAGCGCCAGTCAACAATAACTCTATATGTGCCCGATTGACGAGTATTCCGGGGAGCCATCGACCTTAAATGACCCTTCCGAAACCCCCATCTCCCAGGAAGACATATAGGTCGGGAAGGAATGCATTCTAGGACTGGAAAAGCACTCAAGAACTGTACTCGGTGGGGGGGGGGGGGGGGGAGTGTCGGGTGTAATGAGAGGAAAAACTATCAGTCCAGAGGAATACAAACTCAACAAATACAATAAAGAGGCAAGGCTTACACTTAAATCACAATCAGTTTATTCAAAAAAGTGGCAGACCCCTAACTACTTCCGAGAGGTAAAAACGGCGAGTCCGTGCTAACAATGTTCATAATAATGTAAGTCGTCTCCGTGCGATAATCCTAACAAATTAAGCCTCTCAAAGTCCTACGCAAAAAATGGAAAAAAACAAAGAATGCAATCTAAGAGAATGACACGTAGATTTTCCCTTTCCAATTACTTCTGAGATTCAATAATAGTAATAGTACAAGAATGACCCTACAGCAAGGTGAGTTATTTACTTGTTTACAATGCAAGATATTAGTTACATTTAAAGCACAATAAGTTTAAGGCTACGCTATGATGGTGTCATCTCCAACATTTATCGTTAAAATCATTTAATCTAATGCCTAACGTACGTTAATAATAATAGCAACGATGTAAACGAGAAGCGTTTCATCCAAAATTTATTTCCAAGCTAAAGCTATGCACATTCTGATCCTAACAGAAAGTATGAAAAATCTAGCCTAATTACAACACAAATGTATAACATGTTAACACTCTTAAATTATATACGCAATGGGCGCCACTGCTGTTACCTTCCTACCTCGCAAATCCACTGTTTGTGAACTTGGGTCATGTTTGTGTTGGGAGAGAAGAGTTACGTTGGCGATAGCATGAGTAAAACATGTCTAACATCGCATTATCAGTTAGTTACCGCGTTTAGACACGTTACTACTGACTGTCGTCGCTCAATAGGGGAAGCTATATTTGTATTTAAAATGAATTGAAGAAGCAAATCTAAGTTGTGGTAATCAAGGTTTATTTTTATGTTTATAGGTTTGGTTAATTTTTATTAGAGTTCCTAGGTTTTGGTTTATACTCAGTTTTAGTTGAAAATCTGACATTTGATTATTACGTTTATATTTATCTGATTAGTTGAGTCCTATCATTTCCATTGTATTTTAATGACCATGTTAAACTCATGTAGTGTAAATAATTGGTGTATCAAACATCAAATACAAACACATATTTGGAAGAAAAATCAATTCCACAACTCAAATCACACATCTGTGTGCTGATCAATACCACTGATCCATTGATCATCCGCTGTAATGACGTGACAAAAGTCGTACACGTTACCAGCCCATAAAGTACTAAAACTTGTACTTGCATCTAAGGGTAGTGCGTTTTAACATAACATAGTTCTGTTTAAATCTATACAATCCAAGCTTGAGGATAAGGTTTAATAGTGCTGTCACAACAGCTGCATACTCTGAATTTATATAAAGGTGTTTCATTTACTTATATATCAGACGCCTAATGTCTGGAAATCTAGTATTATAAACCAGGGTCTTTTGATTACAGTCCTATAAAATTACCCGTTCTTTCGAACCCAAGATAGCTTGCTCAGCTCATCTTATAATGTTACAAATCATAGCTGATTTGGCAGTCGTCTGCTTATCAAATTAATACAGTTATTTGCTTCACTTCTCCATACTGCATAAACGGGTTTTCAGGTAGTAATGTTCGATATTCACTGGGCCCACTCCCTTCTATGTAATTTAATAAAGAAAAGAGTGCGCTGTCATCGCGTTTACGAGGTCAAAATAAACAAAATAAAGAGTGACATTGGCTTCTTTCATGGCCAACAGCTGGTCGTTGAGTTTCACTGCTCAAATAAAGTACAACTATTGAGACATGACTGTGCCACAATTCCTACACGCTAAAGTGTGTTGGTTCGATGCTCTGTCGAAGTTATATAAAAACGTTATCTACAAAAACTGTTGGCAAATTGCATTTATCCTCAGCAAGTGCAAATGATACGATATTTTGTGGTTCCTCCACCACTAAGGGTACATGTTATCAATAAGGCCTACCTAGGAATGTGCGTCGTAAGGTCATAACTAATCTAATCCCCAAAAACGGGATCGTACATAAAAATATGTTCGGCAATCCGCCAGACTCACGTGTGCTCTTCATATTTTCTTGCATGGTTTAAGTAGCAAGTTAGGCATGTAGATGGAATGCCTGTAGTCCACGTGCTTGCTTTATAGTGCGATCCAGCCATCGCTAATCCATGGGTGATGCAATCCATCCATCGCTTAACCATTTGTAGTGCGATCCAACCATCGCTGAACCCCGCCATCCTATGGGGTTTGTTACTCCAGCTCTACAGTTATAGTTGAATGAATAATTGGCATTTCTTCTGTACAATAAATGTGCGTTAATAATGCCATGAGTAGGGGAGTGAGGAGAATTCTGCTTCACTCTAGAACCCTCCTTGCCCCACTACTAAGCCTCAGCCATGATCAAATAATTAATATCTCTCGAACTCATGGTCCGATTTTGACAAATGAGGTGTCGTTGGACTCGAGCTGACGTCCTCCTTACTATAGATCACTCGTTATATTTATGAATTTTTTTGTTTTGGAAAGTAGGTGATAGTATGAAAACCAAACATGATAGAATGTTGTGCCATGGCTCAAACGAACGGCCTCTATGTCCTTTATTTTTTATGAGTAAACTTTTTATTTTTATGTTTTTTTTAAACAGTCCAATTTTGAAATTGCTATATTTTGGAAACTAGGAACTTTACAAAAAAGTTTGTTTTACATAAATGAAAGGTCCCTACCCCCTTTAGCAGCAAAATAAATTTCAAGCCTCTAGGACTAAAACTGTGCAGTAGTGTGAATTGGACATTTCTACTCTCCCCCTCCTACTTTCATATAAACTTTACCGATATCTCTCGAACGCGTGGTCGGATTTTAACGAACGAGGTATTGTTGGCGTTGGGATGACGTCCTCTTGGCTAAGAATGTGTGTTGGTATTTTAAAAAAATGAAAATTTTTGTTTTTTGGATAGGCGCTATTTTGTAAACAGTGAATTGGAAAAACGTTTGTTTGACGTTAATGAAAAGTGGGTATGCCCTCTAGGCGGACAGCAAGTTTCAAGGGTGTAGGAGGGAAAAAAATGATAGCTAATTTTCTCGCGAACATTGGTGATCATTGGCGAATGGATGGTCGCATTTTAACAAATGAGGTGCCGTTAGACTCGAGCTGACGTCCTCTTTCCTATAGATCACTCGTTATTAAAAAAATGAAAATTTTTGTTTTAAAAAGTAGCCGATAGTTTGAAAACTAGACATGATAGAACGTTGTTCAATAGTTAAAACAAATGGTCTCTAAGACCTTTATTTTTTATAATAATACTTATTTTTTATTTTTGAGACTTTTTGAAAACCCTTAAATTTTGAATTTTTATTATCTTGGAAACTAACACGTTGACAAATAATTTTGTTTGACATAAATGAAAGATCCCTACCCCCTCTACCAGAAAAATAAATGTCAAGTCTCTAGAACAAGAACTATGCATTTTTTATTTTATTGTTTTTAAATAAAATAGTGTTTGTAGACAGAGAGCCGGTAGCGCTTGATGTATGTTACAACGAGGCTATGATTGGCCATGGTGGATACGGGAAATGGCTATTTCGACGGGGCGATGTATGGCAAAACGAGGGGTCGCTTTTCGCTATTTTTTCCTATGACAGATGAATGAAGATGAATATTTTTTCAAAATAATCCTTCATCGTGATCTTTAAAACAGGTTAGTAAACACTGACCAGTAACCTGACAAATTCATAATGGTATTAGACGAATAAAAGCAAGGATTTTATAGTCGTCAACAACAGAACTTGCTTTGTATGTATGTGTGTCTGACTGGCGTCCAAAACGGAAAGAATATATTTTTGAGGCATGGCTAGTCGGCTAACAGAATGGAATGTCAGTCAAGCTGACAACACTGCTGTCATATGATAGCAGTTGGATCCATGTGGCAACTCTGAAAAAAGGTGATAACGGCTAGCCAGGCGAGCTGAGCAGTAGCAGCAGGCAGGGGCCTCGCAGAGTGGAAAGGGGGAGAGAGAGGGGAAAGGGTGAACTCAAAGAGAGAAAACAGGAAATCACGGGATCCACTGCAGAGTGGTGAGGGGGCGGGGCCAGAGAGCTTGAGAAAAGGTGAGGGGAGGATTGGGGGAACCCATGACAGCCAATAGCTGAACGAGTTGTATGCTATTATGGAGTGAAGGAGTGAGACGCGGGTGTGGAGAGAGAAAGAGAAACATGTATGGACATGCATGAAGCGTGGAGCGCCGTACACTGAGCTTTCGTACGTCATGATTCAATAAATAAACAAATAAATAAATTTAAAAATAAAAAAGGTGCACAAGTTCACACAACATGTAATTTATTGATCCAAGAATTAAACGTAGAGTTAAATCCTAACCATTTGTCATATAGTTTATTTCCTTTTTGTTTCAACACTTTTTCCACAAGATAATGTTTAGGAAATTCTGTTTTTTGAAGTTCATGGAGATAAAATCTACCTTTTATGGGTTGATGGTTGAGTCTTGGAGTAAATAGGTGACTGGACTGCCCAAGTTGCCTTGATGAATTCGAAATAGTTCAGTCCCTCACTGAGGCGTGTAGCCCTTATTGAAGGCAGACTTAAATTTGCTCACACGAACAAAATCCCCAATTTTCAGTCGGTGACGTTTAGGATCTGCTGTTTTTTATGGGGTTAAACAGTTTATCCAGTCGCTGAATATTTTTGGTCACGAGACGTGGCTTGGTTCCAATGGTTCTATGTTTGGTGTCATTGTAACGTGACACTAGCTTAGGTAACATGTCCAACCAGCGATAACTGCCCTGAACGGTAAACGCTTTCCACATATGGGTTTTCAATGTTCTGTTAAAGTGCTCAACCACGCCTGCTTTGAGATTGCTGTACGTAGTGTAATGGTGAATATCCTTAGATTTGTGAAAACTGGAGAAATACTTGTTGAAAAATTCTTTCCCCTGGTCGGTTTGTAGCAACTGAGGTTGACGTTTGGAGTGTTGAATAATATGTTGAAAGGTCTTGGTAACTAGTGGACCAGACTTGCGACGCACAGGTTCAACAAAGGCCATTTTGGAATACACATCAATGACGGTCAACATATAGCGTACACCGTCGTTAACGCCAGCATAGGGTATCATTTCAACCAAGTCGGCCTGCCAAAGTTCATCCACACCTCGTGAAATCACCTTGAGTCGTGGATAGTGACGCCTAGCTGGGCGATGCATACTGATGAGCTATACCTATTTTAATGGGTGAGGGATTAAACAATAATTTTGGCATTTCGAAGTTCTTGTTCAATTTCTTGAATTTCCCAATCGTGACCGGTATGGCCGGATTGACGTGAAGCATGCAACAAGTGTAGCCGCTGGACGAGCTTATTGGGATTGTGCCAGTAGGTAACATTCACAAGGGGTTTTAGTGGTTTAAATGTTACTCCCGAAGCGGACACTTTACGACGAGTACTTTGACTGGTGGGAAATATTTTTGCAATGATGGTTTTATATTTTTGAGATATATTGGCATTCACTTGTTGAGTGGAATCATACTGTCTTTTGTGGGCATGGGTGTTCAATAAAATGGATTTATATTTGCCAAGGTCCTCTGACGTATAATCATGGAATGAGGGTGTTCGAGAAAAGAGCAGCTTTAACAGTCCTGGCGTCAATTTATAGTTAATGTTTTTAATGACAGCTTTAGTACGAGCAAATTTAATGGATGAATCCCCAATTTTAAAACTATCATCCTCATAGCGAACACCATACGTGGTATCTGTGTTTCCAATAAATAGATCAATGAGATAGGGTATGCGGTCTTTGAGGTCTCGCCGCATGTGTGCCAACGCCATGTTTCTATATAAGTGTCTGACCAATAGAATCGACTGTGCGCCCCTTTTGTGTTTGATTCCGCTTCATGTTCCAGGCCGCAATACAAGGCAAAGACTCACTTTCCGGATCCAGAAGTGTAGAACTGTAGCCCATGCCAATTCCTGGTTATTGATGGCGTTGCGCTCTCTAAACCATCTTGATACCGCTATAGATATATTTTACTCGAAGCCTACGGAAATTCGTAGATCATTGTTGAACTCAAGATCGTAGGTGTTTGTTGTATATATAGTGTGTAATAATTGTTATTTTAATTTAAGTGTATAGAGAACATAGTTTGTGAGCTTGAATCAATGTTTGTTTCTAGGTTAGTTAAATAGTTGCTTTTAAGTAAATTTAATGTTTATTATGTTTTATTATATCATCTGTAATTGGGTGCCTATCCTGTTGATGGTAAATACATCTATCTATCTATCTATCTATCTAGTGTTGATCCATAATATTTTATTAAAATGTTTTTCAGTTGAGCTTTATTTTGAGGGGTGGCCAAGACTTGTGAAAACGGAGACGATTTGGAAGGGCAAGGTGTTTCGACCATGGCCAAGGATTTCTTTTTCTCAAAAACTCTGCAAGGGGTGAGGTCTTTTTTTTTTTAGACGTAAACACTTGTTCCTCGTCATCCTCAACTTCGCTAACACTAGTCAAATCTTCCTGTTCCTGTTCCTCTTCCTCTTCCTCAGGGTCCTCGTGCAGCGTCTGAGTGGCTTGTGAAACGGTGGGTAGCGTTTCAGATGGCTTGAAAGAGGGTTTCAACATGCTTTTAGCGGAGGTGCTAAATGATGTTGAATAAACAAAGCATGATCTGCACGTGATGGTTCAATTGATGAAACTTCTGGCGAATAGTATTTTTTGCTCTAATAATATGCTTTTTTAATTTTTTAAACGCCATGGTGTCTTGACAAATGACTTGAGAGGGAATGAGACAGGGCCTTAAATAGCAATACAATGATCAAACCCTAAGCGATATCGTCCTTGGTTGAGTTCACTTTGTTTGTCAATCACTAAACAGCCATGACGTTGAGTGTTCCAGCACTTGCCACACAATTCTGTAAACATTTGAGAGGTCATATCCGGATTCTCATGTTCATTATAAATGTGACGACAGTTCCTCTCGTCCTGGCGAAATAAAACAATGACATTGTCATTATCACGAATCAACTATTTGGACATTTTAGAATATGTTAGTCCAAGATAGAAGCAATCGATATGTTTGTGTCGACCCATGCTGAAATAGCTTTGAATAATGCCTTGACGTTCAGTGAATACATCATCGAAAATCATGAGTGAATCGGGCTTTACCTCATCCGGTGAAATAACATTTTCTTGCATGGAAAATATAAAATAACCCATATTCTCTTTTTGTAATCCAAACATGACTTGATCCAGAAACACGTAGAGGGGTTGGTAGAGAGATTTTGCAAAAATATAAATATTTTGAAAACGCAGACCATTGGGCGCTGTGATGAGTGTTAGGAAATATTGGTCTTTCCACAGCTGGAAGGTCCCACAATGATGAAGCGAATGGAAGATGGAAACAGTGAACCATGGCGCTGTTCACGTGATGTGGGACGGATATGGCAAACCATGTCCCCCACGGGGAATCACTCTTGCTGCTTAATAATCTTCATTTCAACTAAGGCTTAGACATGCTAGCAGGCTGTCTATATACAGGACACCGAGCCTTGTCATACAAACAGTAGACTCGTACTACAGGTTGACGATGGATGTCTTTGGACGTGCGTTGATGGTCAAAGCTAGGTCTGTCCCCTTACATGATCCTAAACAAGAAACAGATCCAGCTAATAAACACTATGTGGATAGGTCTGTTGTGCCACGTACAAAACAGGGAGATTATGACTTTAAGGGAAAGCGGTTAACCCATGTAAAACATCCTCAAGTGTCTACAGACGTTACTACGAAAAAGTATGTGGATAACAAAGTGTATGAGTTTTATGACAAAGTGCCTCAACTTACGGTGAATGGCTATAGCGCTAATCACCATCGGATTATTCACGTGGAAGACCCGCAAGAAGAAGACGATGTCTGTACCAAGCGTTACATGACCTATGAAATGAAAAGGCTTTATAAATTTATCCCATCTGTATTTTAGTGTATCTGACGAATGAAAAACCTGTGAATGACAAAAACCATTTATTGCTAGTCCATGATAAGCACTTAATCTATGTGCTTGCTTCGGGTTTAAGCCACTATCGATTACACTATGATGGAACCATTCACATCAAATATGCCATACCTGATGAGAACCATATACAAATAAAGATAAATGGTCATAGGATGTTGCCCCATAACCATGAAATGGTCAATGCAGGTGACGAATTATCCTTTCATCTCATGTTGACATGGGATGAAAAGCAAGCGGGAAAAACATAAAAGAATTCCCACTTTATGTGGAATTGGAATATACAGCCATGAAATAACAATCTGACGTTAGTTGTGATTTAAACTTTCTTGTGAAAGGTTGTTGGTCATTATCATCAAGGTGAAACAAAGATATGTGGTGAGAAAGACTAAAACGACTAAAAATAAGACCCTGTCCTTGGCAAAGCCTGGGCTTAAGACATTCGTGGACAAGCCGTTGCGAAAGAAAAAATAAAAAATAATGTATTGACCGTAAGGAAAGCTCTTCGAGCAGCACAAGAAGTGTTATTCCAAAACGTCAGCGACAGGGTTCAAAACAAGGGCGAGTGATTCCCGTCCCCAAACGAGCGGGATTTTTACCGGCTTTATTTGCCGGTCTGGCTGCTATGGGTTCACTTTTGGGTGGTGCCAGTTCAGTGGCGAAAACCATTAAAGCACCGAAGCAGAGCAAGCAACAACTCAAAGAAAGTCAGTGACACAATGAAACAATGGATGCGATTGCTATGGGGGCTAGAAATGCCAATTTAAAGCCAGCTTTTTATCAACAAGGATTTGGGATTTCACCATTTCGTAATATTAAAAAAGTTAACCTCATCCATAGAAAGACATGCCCAGACGCATCAACAAGTGGAAAGCTATGCTAAACAACTAAAGCTTTCTCATTTTCAAGGTGTGTTTATGCGAAACCAATTACCCCCTCGACCCTGGAAACAGGAAAGTGCTGTTGCCAATTTGGATGATCACCGAGGACCAGGAACGCATTATGTAGCGTATGTCAAAGAGGGATCCATCGTATGGTACTTTGACAGTTTTGGGAATTTACCCCCGCTCATGGAACTAGTGACCTATTTTGGAAACAGGATCAAGATATATTATAATGTGAAACGTGAGCAAACGTTTAACAGCCAACAGTGTGGTCGTTTGTGTTTAATTTTTTTTATATAAGACGCAGCATAAGCTAAAACGCCACCAGTATGTCGGCAGAAAGTAAAACGTTTACACTGCATGGAAGTGGACCCGAAGTCAGCCTAGACTTTTACCCGCCTATCGAAGTGAAATACCCTATGGTTTGGGACTTGTTACTCTTGAAACGTACAATCGAATATACAACATACGTGAAAATGTGAACAACAAGTTTTACTATGATGATTCCGTGCTCACCCTGAACTCTGGTGGATACACGATTGATGACATTTATGAACACATTTATGTGGTGTTGATCAATGAATATGGTTTAAAGTCATTTATCGATGGAACGCGCAAGTTTGAACTTGTAGGAAATACCAACACCCATCGCTGCAGTATTTTGTCTACATTCAAAATTGACTTTAAAACACTCCCCGTTTCCATTGGTCCATTACTAGGATTTATACCACGCGTGTTGGAGCCCAACAAAAAACATGAATCGGACCATGAAGTGAAATACATTGAGGACCATCATGTGTCGGTAACGTGTAATATTATTAGCCAAGTGTACACTAATCAAGAACCATCGCATTCGCTTTATGACTTTATTGTGACATCGCCAAATGGCTACATATTCGTGAAAACCCTCCAGTGGTGCTTTTTCATTCTGTGGCTGTCAATGGTATTAGTAATATAACATTGAGACTGATCAATAGAGAGCAACAACTCATTGATCTAGATTCTACCACACCAGTGACTTACAAGTTGGTGCTAAAGCCACTATGAAGTTTGTGTATAAAGCAACAACACCGTCTAGGAATGGTGTTAGTTGCTTGCCACGTGAATACACGTTAACATCTCAAGTCAAGCAGATTTTACAGCATTTGTGTTATCACGTCAACACTCATGATGAATTCTATCCTAGAGATAGCGAACCACATCGAGGAGCAACCAGGGGTGGTAAGAATTGATCTCCATTCCTATCAAGCTCTAACACCTGGACTCAATAACAATGATGAAATTCAAATTGTTATCAACAACCAAGATACTTACACCCTACCGCATGAAAGTGTCATTCAGATTGAAGGTCGGCTCACCAAAGCCGATGGCCCTACACCCACCACATCCAAGTTGGCCAACCATGGTTTGGCCTTTCTGTTTTCTGAGGTGCGGTATGTCATTAACGATATCGTGGTGGATAGCACTCGAAATGTGGGCATTTCCAGTGTCATGAAACTATACCCCTCTTAGAGTGAGGAAGAAGGTAAAACACTTTGCATGGCGGGTTGGTGCCCTGACTCGACCAATGACTGGATGGTACACACAAATGGGACCTGTACTGGATATTTACCTCTTAAACTGATTTTAGGCTTTGCCGAAGACCACCAGCGCATTGTGGTCAACGCAAGGCAAGTGCATTATCTGGTGAGAGACAGGAGTGATAATAATGCACTCAAGGGAGCCGACAATGCCCCCATAGATTCAAAAATTCAACTACAACGCTTGCTATGGAAAGTGCCCCATGTGACCCTTGACGATAGCAAAAAACTAGACATACTCAAGATGGTAAAGAGAGATATGCCTCTACCCATGGAATTTAGAAGCTGGGCACTCCATGAGTACCCGCTATTGCCCACCACCAACACACGCAGTTGGTCTGTAAAACAGCTCGCTATACAGAGAGACCTCTCTACATGATCGTGGGTTTTGAAACAAATCGCAAGTATCAACAAACCAAAGATGCCACGCAATTTGATCAACTGCAATTGAGAAATGCACGTATTTTCCTCAACGGAGCGGTGTTTCCCTATGAAGGATTGGATTTGGATTTTTCAAAAAATAAGTTTGGCCCCCTGTACGACTTGTTTTCTAAATTTTGATGGTCGTATTATCAAAAAGAGAACGGCCCCATGCTGCTACCCGCAGCGTTCAAGGCAAGGGCGCCACTGATTGTCTTTGACTGTTCTTACCTGGAAGTGTCTGTCAAGCCATCCAATATTGATATTCGACTAGATTTTGTAACGCATGACAATGTACCAGCCAATACGACAGCCTACTGTTTGATCATTCATCACAAACAAGTCAACTATTATCCACTGTCCAACCAAGTGACGAGTGTATAAATAACAGGTCTACCCACGTCAAGCCGCTCAGTCATGTCTTGCTTTGAAGCATCAAGAGAAGTCACACCCATGAATTTAAACTCTGACGAACAACGTTTCAAGACTTTTGCAACTTGGCCGGTGCCTTTCATAAACCCTCAAGCCTTAGCGGCCGCTGGATTCTACTATTTAAAACATGAGATGAAGTGAAATATGCCTTTGGTCCCATCATCATAGACCAATGGCAAGAGAGCGATGAACCCATGCAGGAACATCAGCGCTGGTCACCTGCCTGCCCCTACCTGGGCAGAATGGAGGTGGGAAATATACCCTGTCATTCAAGCTATCCCTCACTCGTGCCTCTGAGTGATGAAAAAACAAGTTACGATACGTGTGGACTGTATGGTGTCAACGGTGCTTCGGCGAGCAGCTCACCGTCAAAAACGCCTAGTTTAGAGACATTGGGACATCATCGGTGTTACGGACGTTACAAACACAGGAAACTATATTGTTGTATCGGTTGGTATCGTCCTTATTCTTATTTTTTTTTCATGTCCCCCTGTCCTACCCTAACTTCATTTTTTTTTTCAAACTAGCATGGCAGGTAAGTTCATGTCATGACCACAACTTAGTGGCCAATGGTTAGTCAGTCGTCAGTTGAACTCGGTCCAGGCAAGCGGCAACATGTTGCGCACACTCATTGTGGATTGGCAAGGGTTTAAAATTGGTGACAACAAATTTATATTTAAACAAGTGGCCATTATCGATTGTACCACGTTTTGGATATCGCAAGCTACGCATTTGCTATTTAAACCGCCCCATGCTTTTGATTTGTTGTGTGAAAAAGTTCGTAGACAAACCCAGTGGATTGAAAATCATAAGCAACTAGACTGGAATCAAGGAACCATTTCCTATAAATATTTGGACGTGGTCATGAAAGCACACTTGTCCTCGGCCAATGTGGTATTTGTGAAAGGTAATGAAAAACGTGAATGGTTGCAACCATTTTTGGCGTCTTACTGTCAATGTATCGACCTCATGGACCTGGGCTGCCTCTCCCTGCAAACGCTGATGGATACTTGTTCATGTGGCAACATCACCCATACAGCCCTAGCGCATGCGTGGCATCTCTTTCATTGGTTAACCACCCATGCCTGCTGGGAGTTGTTGAACAAAATTATAACTCAAGATTTACCTGTGAATGGCGCCAGTGAGATTTCTACAAGCGACGTGTAAACATCTACTACACGTGATACCATGGAGAAAGGCAATGCTACGGACAAAGCCATCGGAAAGTTCTTTGTATGCAAAAAGAAACTAGACAGATTTACCAAAGAAGAGCTCTTGGCGCTGCCCAAGTAGTTCATATATTATGTGGCCGCCAACGCGGTGAAAGAAATCTGGCAACATGTACACAAATCATGCTCTCAAGACCCTGTGTTGAGTGAATTGCAACCCTGTATGGCTTACGATCACCATAAGCAAGTGGCCATGGCAAAAATACCCTCTATGCGTCAGTGCGTGACTTGTCAGCTAGTGAATCTGTATCACGGTCATAAAAGTCAGTGTAAAGACTTTGTTGAATCATTCCACGGGTGTCATGGCGAGAAAAAGCAACAACAACAACAACTAGCAGAAACATCGTCCACAGAGGAGGAAGAAGACCAAATCTTTTCACCATCGATGGAATAGGATATGCCAGACCTGTACAGGCAGTGGCGTCATTGACAAAGTGATTCAATACTTACCTTTCGAAATCCATCTTCCAGGTTATCGTTTCTGTGGCCCTGGAACTCATCTTGAAAAGCGTTTGCAGCGTGGTAATGTACCCATTAATCTTTTGGATCAAGCATGCAAAGAACATGACCTATCTTATCACCATAGTCATCCTGGTTTAAGACATGTGGCAGATAATTTGTTATTGAAAAAAGCTAAACAACGTTTCACATCCTGTGATGCCTCAGTGGGTGAAAGGATGGCAGCCCTGATTGTGATGAGTGCTATGAAAGGAAAGTTGATGATGCGTGGACATGAACATTAAGGAATTGGGGATCAAGGAATTGGGATGTGTTTGTATTCTATTTTCTTTTGTCAATTTCCTGTGGTTCTGAAATAAAAAAACAAAGGTTTACCAGAACACAATGTTTCATTTTAATTTAAAAGAAATGATGATGTTGATGGGCTGATTTTCATTTTCACATGTTCACACATTGTCATTTGCCAATTTGCAATTTACAGTTTTTAAAAATGTCTGTTTCAAGTTTTGCGTTTTTGATGCTATGGATTTTCCATTTTGTTGATGACACTTTTTAAAAATGTCCGTTTTATGTTTTTGAATTTTTATATTTTACACATGGCCATTTCCAGTTTTTTAAAAATGTTCGTTTTAAGTTTTGCGTTTTTGGTGATATCGAAGCATGGATTTTCCATTTTGCTATTTTGACATTTTTCAATTTGGTGTATGTTGAAAGTTAAGATTTGTTAATGATGTTGATGCAAGTGCTTAACCATGATGCTGCTGCAATGTTTTATTGGTGTTTGGAGAAAATGTCGAAGTCTACGACTACTGCAGGTAAGACTGTTTTACAAAAATAATGTCTATTGACCACTACATTTTAAAGAAAAAAACTATCGACAAAATAAAATGAGTATATAAGTGAAACTTTCCCCCTCCCCACCCACCCTACCTCACCGTGTTTGCTCTGGTCATACATAAACACCAGCTTTCTCTCTACTCATACATTCACACCTGTGTTTGGGAACAAATACAACCACATTATTTATTCCCAAAAGCACATTCTCGACATGCACGCTCATCCCGAAAGAACGTTTTTAGTTTACCATTTACGAATTACATTACAAAAAATAATTAAAGTTACTAAAAATGTATTACATATTTTATATTTACAAAAAACTACAACTTTGTACAGCTTTAAAAGAATCAAACTATATACCATTTTCCAATTCCCAACTGGGTTAAATTTAAAATAAAAAATAAAAATCTTGCATAGAACTTTAAAAGAGCAAAAGGTCCAAGTGGTTTGTCACTATTTACAAAATCTACTATTTAAAATGAAAAAAATATTTACAAAATACTATATCTACAAGTTACAAAAAAAAGCCATGTCCCTAAACGAACAAACAGAAAAATCACACCTCCTCCTCCTTGTTGTCATAACCCCAGGGCAGGCTGGTGAGCAGGTCATCAGCCCACACACGTTTGTTATCCATGGAGGCGAGGGTGCGTTTTCTCTGTTCCACAAGATACAAATGATGGTTGCTGGATAGTATCCTGCACTGTGTATGGGACAAAGCGTTGTCAGTGCGTAAAACCGCTAAGTAATCGTCTACACGTAGCGATTTTACCACTGCCCTACATACACCTTTTGTTCCTTTGGCTTCCTTACAGTCCAGTGTGCGATAAGCATACATTTTCGAGGCCAAACCTACGAATTCCGTCATAAGGGAATCACCGCATTCATCGTTTAAAACGCCCATTTCCTTCTTGTTTTTATGGGCAGTTGAAACACGTTGTCAGCGCTATAAGAAGAGGTGTCGAACCAGTCACTATGCTGCCTCATTACGTCATAGGGGTTGCAGTGGCGAATGTGGTAAATAAATGAGTCCGTATCCATATACAAAAGAGAGACGTCCTCAAAATGGCGTTTGGCAAACTCATAGTGGAATCGATACATTACTGATTTAGAAAAGTCTAAAATTACTTGGCCCAAGTAAATGGGCTTATCCATGTTCACGCTGGTGCTACTCATTTCAATAGTGGCCAAATCCTCATCGATAATGTTGATCGATTTGAAATTTGGCTTGGCAATGTACCGCCGGGCTCCCCACTGCCCCTCCCAGACATTCACCAATTTAACGTCGCGGTATTTGCGGACATTCTCCATGGACTTGCCATAGATGCAGTTGTTCATTAATTAAAAAATAATAATTTCAAACTGCTGTGTTGCCATTTGTCGGTGCTCTGTGTTAAGTTGCATGTATGGCTTGAGCCATGGTTTTTGTGCAAAGGAAATACCCCTATGGATTTTCTTCAACACCAAGCCTTGGGCTAGACATTGCACCAGCATTCGGATATGCAGCACATACCGATTTTGTTTTGTAAAGTGTGCCCATGAGTTTTTCAATTTTCACTTTACTGTCAGGGGGAACCATTTGCTCAAGGCAGAATGGGAAATCAGCATGTTCATCATACAAGGATGGGGGATATTCAATATCCACTTCTACCACATATCCACGACCTTTTTCCTGGCTAGCCATGTTCACATCCAATTCTGACACTTGTTTCTCTGTCAGCCAAGCAAACTTTCCATAGGGCAAAGGCTGACTCATGGCGTGGCCATACAAATTATTCACGTCATAGTACATTAAGTACGATTCTGGTTTGTCTGGGGAATAATCAGGTATGTAGACATTGTTCGCTTCGGCATGGCGCTGGTTAAGCGACACAAAGCCACCGCGAATGCCCTTTTCAAAGAATAGAACCATGTCTACATCAGTGAGTAAATCCAATTCCACTTGAGTGTATTTTAAAGCGGCTTCAAACGAGAGCCCAGGACTCGTATAATAGTGAGCCGGGTCAAGACCATAACTGTGCTGACACAACTCACGAAATTTTTCAAACACATCAGTGAGCAGCAATGCATCCAGTTTTAGGTAATGCATGGCATATTCACTTATCGTCTTAATGTCAAACACTCGCCAAACTTGACATGCATGTGCATAGTCTTCATCGGAAACGGTACTGCGTGTTAATTTTGAGTAAAATTTGTCTTGTGGTGGGAGTTTTGTTCGCTATAACACGTCCCAGCTGTTGCAGAAATCTTACGGTGATATACCTTTCCGAATGCACAATTGAAATTGCTTAGGATCATTAAAATGCATTCTGGTATTTTTTAATTCCTCTTCATTCAAGCCATTCACAAGACTGACTAGCGAGGATGCCATAAACTTGAAGGAATCCAAAAATCGAATGCTTAAGTTGCTCAACCACCATGTCAGGGCTGTAAAACGCTCATGGTTTTGGGGGATAATGGTAAACGAGCCCTTGTTGACATGACCCAATTCACGAATCAAAAACTGAATGTCATAATATGCCAGATTGTGGAAAAAAGACACAGATGAAACGAGGAGCTGAAAAGTTCAAATTGCATTTACTATGTTCAGCTACACGAAACTCTCCCGTTAAGTGCGAGTGATCACGAACGGTGTCTTCAGCACTGATCAGTGGCTTTTCGCAAATATGGCATGACGTGGCATGCTCATACCGCTGCTGCTGTTCTGTAGATAGGCTCATGGGTACTGGGTGGTCTAGTAATCCCTGTGCATGGTCGGCCAACTTTACAGGTTCATCCAAAAACCATCTGACACAATCTGGCCGCTCACGGCTTTTGTAAATGGATTGTGTGGGGTCATATGCACACACTACATTAAATCCTATGGCAAAGGGTTCCTGTTTTTGAATGGGTGTGGTTGAGCTAATGGTGGGATCTGGTTCACATCCCGTCATGGATGTGGTGAGGTCTTCAAAATCTGCATACACCACATAGGGAACAGTGTCACGCTTATGAATGTCCTTAAACTTTAACACAGCCTTGTCCCCTTGTGGCAATATCAATCTCACCGCTTCCTGAGAAACACAATCTACCCTATGGCGTTCCAAAAGCGTAGGGTTTCCAAAATATTGCAAGCAACGGTCATAAATATGGTTTTTATTATGTTGTATGGACATTTGACTGCTTAGCAATCTACTCAGGCTTTTAATGAGGCAATAGTGATTCACCTCTCCCACAGATAAATATAAAAGGTGAATGTGATGTCGTTTCGGTTCTTTTGTGGCATAAAAAGGACCCACAATCTCATCACCATCGAGGCCATACACCATGAATGCAAAGTCGTGGTTATCTTGTCCAAACCTATGGATCTCAGTTAAGTCCATAGGGAACGACACTCTAGTTAAATTTAAAGTTTGTTTCAATTCATCAAACTTGGCCTTGTACTTTCCTGGTCGAGAACCATTACGGTCTTGAGCTCGCTGCAAATAGTCAGCCACAGCCCACAGAAAGCAATCATTGTCATGGTTCTTTATATTGAACACAGCCTTTTTCGAAGCTATTGCTGATGGTGTTTTAATATAGCTAGACCCAGCATTCAACGGGTTGAAATGACAAATGTTGATTTGCAGGTAATGGATTTTGTCTAACGCTAAACCACTTGGTCCTTGTTGCAGTTTATCAAATTTTGATAGCAAGGCATTGACCATATGGCATTGAGACCACTCGTTCAGATTATCGGCTATCAAAAGCTCTTGCATTTTACTGCCAATATAAAAAGTATATATGAAATCGCCCACGAGTTGTGTATTGACCTTTAAAGCCGTATGCAACCTTTGCGCGGTACAAATTTGTTCTTTAAAAATGTCAAAACATGATTCGACAAAGTCTTTTGGGATTAAACTCTCTCTAACATTCACTACGCGGCCTGAGCAAACACGCTTTTTAAATCAAGAGTCAAGGGGTTCCCAAGTTAGCTATCGGTAGCAGTGGCAAAAGACATAATATTTATAAAAGAAACAATCTCACCACAGTTTTCAGCCGTAGACTGCTCGGTAAACACTGGTCCCAAACACACAGCAGTGGTTGTAGTGGTCAAGCGTTTTCCAACACACTAAAAAGAAATAAAATAAACCACCATGAGTATATCCATTCCAAATAGCATTTATCATATAAAAATTAAAATAAAAATAAAACAGGTTATATATATAATTTAAAAAAAATCTTACCTGGGTATTGTAAAAAAAACTTGCTTTTTCTGCCTTGTCTTGTAGGCTTCTGTGAAATGGTTTGCCTCTCTCTGTCTCTCTCTCTCTTTGTCCACAACAACAGGTATATAGGTTATCTAAAACAAACAACATAAAAAACAATCCATCAATCAAATGGTAACCAATAATCATTTAAACATTCATTAGCATTAAAATAAACTAAACAGTGTTAATCTCGCACTTACGTGAATTGTATAATGTATCCAATATAGTAACCAACTGGGGTTGAGCACACGAATGCAATCACTTTTATACACAGACGACGCAGCCTATGTTTACACTGCAAAGCTTAAAACAGTAATGACTGACTGTGTGTCATAACATGATCAACACTCTAATACCCCCTGCCCTCCTGTCCTCGCCCAGCCCCTCGCCCTGTGTCCCTCTTATCATAGCTGTTAACATTGCTCTTTCCCTGCAATTGGCTATGGCAATGGTAGGGGGAGGAGTTATACTCGCTTACTGCATTATTTCTCTGACGTCGTTGCGATATTGTTCGACCTCCAAGTGACCTCTGCGTCACTGTAATTTTTCACTGGCCTGTTGTCCCGTTCGCTCACATAACTGAATCGCAATAACATGTCACATCCTGTCACCCTGCCAGCCAAGCTTCAAGCAGGCCTCTCCAGCAGATATTCTGTTTTCCCATTCTGGCTGCCAGTCAGTCATAGAAAAATCAAGTTCTGTTGTTAACAACTTCCCCTCATACCATTATGAATTTTGTCTGGTTACTTGTCAGTGTTTACTAACCGGTTTTAACGATCGCCATGAGGGATTTTCGATAAAATTCGCCTTCATTCATCTGTCATAGGAAAAAATAGCGAAAAGCGACCCCTCTTTTTGCCTTACATCGCCCCGTGAAATAGCCATTTCCCGTATCCACCATGGCCTATCATAGCCTCGTTGTAACAACCGTCAAGCGCTACCGGCTCTCTGTCTACAAACACTCTTTTATTAAAAACAAAAAATTAAAAAATGCATAGTTCTTGTCCTAGAGACTTGACAATCTTTTTCGTGGTAGAGGGGTTAGGGATCTTTCATTTATGTCAAACAAACTTATTTGTCAACGTGTTAGTTTCCAAAATAGTAAAAATTCAAAATTTAAGAGTTTTCAAAAAGCCTCAAAAATAAAAAGTACTATAAAAATAAAGGTCTTAGAGACCATTTGTTTGAACTATTGAACAACGTTCTATCATGTTTGGTTTTCAAACTATCGCCTACTTTTAAAACCAAAAATTTTCATTTTTTTAAATAACGAGTGGTCTATAGGAAAGAGGACGTCAGCTCGAGTCCAACGACACCTCATTTGTTAAAATACGACCATCCGTTCGCCAATGATCACCAATGTTCGCGAGAATGTAGGCTATCATTTTTTTCCTCCTACACCCTTGAAACTTGCGCTCCGCCTAGAGGGCATACCCACCATTCATTAACGCTAAACAAACTTTTTTCCAATTCACCGTTTCCAAAATAGCGCCAATCCAAAGAACAAACATTTTCAACATTTAAAAACAAAAATACTCACACACATTCTTAGCCAAGAGGACGTCATCCCAACGGCAACAATACCTCGTTCGTTAAAATCCGACCTCGCGTGCGGGAGATATCGGCAAAGTTTATATGATAGTAGGGGGGAAGTAGAACTGTCCAATTCACACTACTGCACAGTTTTAGTCCTAGAGGCTTGAAGTTTATTTTGCAGGTAAAGGGGGTAGGGACCTTTCATGTATGTCAAAAAACTTTTTTGTAAAGTTCCTTGTTTCCAAAATATAGGAATTTAAACATTGGACTGTTTTCAAAAAATTACATAAAAAATAAAAAAGTGTTATCATAAAGAATAAAGGACATAGAGACCGTTCGTTTGAGCCATAGCACAACATTCTATCATGTTTGGTTTTCAAACTATCACCTACTTTCTAAAACAAAAATTTTCAAAAAAAATAAAAAAATATAAAGAGTTGTCCATAGGAAAGAGGACGTCAGCTCGAGTCCAACGACACCTCATTTGTCAAAATCGGACCATGCGTTCGTGAGATATTAATTATTTTAACATGGCTGAGGCTTAGTAGTGGGGCAAGGAGGGTTCTAGAGTGAAGCAGAATTCTCCTCACTCCCCTACTGCCATGATGCCATGAGATTTGGTTGCACTGAATTTACTGTTACACCTCAAATAGCAATTGCACTGAATTAGCACTGGTGTAGCGGTTAGCAAGTTGTAAAGGCCATTGGTTTTCCGCTCACAGAATTTAAATCTTGTAGCTTGTGCTACAGTACACACTAAAACTGGTTTACTTTAAATCCACACGTAAACTGTCCTTCACTGTTCTACACTGTTCTATAAATTTCGCTGCACTTATGAACACGTAGTTTGGCAGTGTGCTCAATGCCTGTATTAGATAGTACTTGAGATATCACAAATATTCAGAATTTACTATTTCTGATGGTTTTAAATGCACTCAGCAGTTATACTGCACGCAAACGCGTATCCTTATGTATCAGATTGAGTTAAATAATGCTGATATTCCTCGATTATGTCGAGCACGTTTTGACGTTGTTCAGGACCATGCCTGTCAAAGGTTACACGTCAAGCTATCATGCTTGCGATAGGAGAACGACTGTTTCATCAAGATTCCGGATGGACTCTCTAGTCAATAGTCAATTGTGCGACTATGTGAATATCTATGGCATTCACTAGGGATCATTCACAATCATGTCGCTTAGTTTTAATAAATCATATTCTTCTTCTGTGCATTGAAAATATTTACAATATCGGTTAAAAATCATGTGTTTTACAAAACATAAAAAATATAATACACTCTCGGCGCGGCAACTCATATAAGTCAAATGAGCGCTCAATCGGCCTCTTCCATGGATGGTGAACTCTACATGAGCCAAAGAGATCACATGGCAAATGTGACATCGGGTTCAATATACATAATCTTAGTCGTCCGCACTCTTGTGTATTGAACTTTTGTTGACGTTTCACATTACAGTATATCATTGTTCTGTTTCCAAATTACTTGTATATTTCCATGGGAGGAGGGAGAGTGCCAAAAGTATGAAAGTACCACACCGTGGAACCATCTTTAACATAGGCTACATAATGGGTTCCTGGTCCTCGGTGATCATCTAGATTAATGATGGCACATTCCTGTTTTCATGGTTGTGGCGGTAATTGGTTGCGCATCAACACGCCTCGAAAATGGAAACTCCTTCGTTGTTTCACATAGCTTTTGACTTCTTCATGGGTTAGTGCATGTCTAGGTATGGCTGTTGTTATTTTGTTTTGGGTGGTAGTTAAATACCAAGTCCTTGTTTATTGAAGGCTGGTTTTAAATTTGCAATTCTAACCCCCATAGCAATGGTTTCCGTCGTTGAATTGTTTCGTTGACCCTCTTTCAATTGTTGCTCGCCCTGTTCTACAGATTTTATCGTTTTGGCAACAGCACTAGCACCACCCAAAATTTAACCCAGGGCTGCGAGACCGGCAAACAAAGCAGGTACAAATCCTGTACGTTTTGGAACAGGAATCACTCGAACATGGTTTAAAACCTGTCGTTTACTATCCGGATTGACACGTCTCTGTGCTGCTCGGAGTGCTTTCCTAATAGTCAACACTTTATTATTATTATTATTATTATTTTCCTAAGGGGTTGTCAACAAGTGCTGTAACCCGTACTTTTGCGATGACTGTGTCTTTTTTTTAAAGTATTTTTCACCACGTATCTTTGTTGAACAACCTTCCACAAGAAAGTTTGAGTGACACTAACGTGTGGTTATTATTTCATGGCTGCATATTCAAGTTCTACATAAAGATGGAAATCGTTGATGGTTTTTCATGTTTCTTTCTCCTCTAAGGTTAGAACCAAATGGAAAGATAGTTCATCACCCACACTAACTGTATAATCACTAAGTAGTGACATGGCACTATGGTTTAATCGTTTCGATAAATGTCTTATATCTGGTGCATAGTCCATGGTACTGTAAACGATAACTCGTTGAACCTGAAGGTAAAACATAGGTGAAATCTTGAGTGTCTTTTACAAAACCTCGATGAGTGATGATGATTAGAAATACATGAGGGTGTGGTTTTATCATTGAGGATACATTGTCTTGTACAATTTGTTTGGCTGCCACCTCATGAGGCTCTATGGGGTCTAAAACTTCGGCTAGTCGTCTTCGCTTCATGTGTAAACCCTTCTTTTTATTTTCACACATGTTGTCCATTTCGAAAGTTAAAAACTGTTTGGTACAAACATCTTGAGGGTTTACAGAGTCTGCCACATGAATAATGTGGTTACGATTAGCTATAAAGCCATCGGCAGTAAGGATGGGCACTTTGTCATATAACCCTTGCGCCTTGTTATCCACATACTTTTTTGTCGTGGCATCAGTAGAAACTTGAGGATGTTTTACATAGGTTAACCGCTTTCCATTAAGTTCATAATCTCCCTATCCACATAGAGTTTATTGGAAGGGTCTGTCATTTAATGGAACGGTCCTGCCTTAGCCATTAATGCACGTCAAAAGACATCCATCGTCACACCGTAGTACTGGCGTACTGTTCCAGTCAAAAGGCTTGGTTCCATGTATACAGGGTGAACGTAAAATACCGCACTTAGAGGACAGCATGCGGTTCCTTGTCGAAATTGACGACAAAAGTTTATCTTGCAAAACCTAGTCCAACCGATAGGTTTAACAGAAATGCGTGTTAAGAAACGAGGCTCTGGCAACGCTGTAACTGCTGGCAGCGTGGCCAAATACAGGTCGCAGGAACTCTGCGCTCTGCCGGAGCTGTCTCATTAGCTCAGTGAGACGAGGTTATGCCATAAATGCCGGTTGTGCGGTCGCACCGGTGTTCGAGTCGCGTTCACGCCAACTTTGTTTTTCAGTTATGTATCAAATTGCAACCAATGTACACCTCCACTATGCAATACACTATTTTGTTTACTATGTCTTACCGTTACAGTTACCTTTATTTAAACATTCAAACGTAACATGAACTTCTTACCGACGTAAACGACCCTTTGTTTCGTCCATGGCACAAATAAAGCTTATAGAACATAATAGTGGATACAGTAACATCGTTTCTATCTAATGCGGTACAAAGAAACACAATATTTTAGGTAGCCTATACTAGATTGCACATTATGCTACGCACCATAATTCCATAATATACGTTTAACGTCCAGTCTTATCTTTACAGAGCTGGCACGTACACTTACGAGCAACGGTCACATCACTGCAGATGTTCAAAGCGACCTCCTTGCATTTCCAAACCCTTCGCCAATCGTTGGAGCATACTTTGCCGGACCCTATGCAACACACCTCCATCCACCATTGCCGATGCAGCATGCAAGCGAGCTATTAAGTCCTGCATATCCATGGGTGAAGTACTATAAACTTGTTCCTTTAAGTGTCCCCACAAATAAAAATATAGTGGATTAAGGTCCGGGGAACGTGGAGGACGGAACATTGGACCTCCACGACCAATCCATTTCCCTGGAAACGCTTCATTTAAAGAGTTACGCACAGTCATTCCAAAGTGTGGTGGTGCACCATCATGCTGAAACCATCGCTGTCGCCGAACACCAAGTGGAAAGTTTTCTAAGGCGTCAGGCAAAGTATTGCCAAGAAACGTACGATAGAGGGGGGCATTCAACTTGTCCGGCAATAGGTAAGGTCCTAAAAGCACTCCTCCCACGATTCCAGCCCACAGGTTTATGCCAAAGCGTGCCTGAAAGACACGTTCACTGGTGACATGTGGGTTGTGTTCCGACCAATAATGGCTGTTGTGATGGTTGAATATACCTTCCCGAGTGAAGCTACATTCGTCACCCCATATCATATTTTTGATAAAATGTTCGTTATCTTCAACTTGTTGCAAAAGTCATTCACAGAACTGTACTCGTTGAATGCGGTCTTCTGGCTGCTGGTGTTGAGTTAACGTGTAATGATATGGATGCAGTTCTTTGTCGTGCATCACGTCCACAACCAGTGTTTGAGATACCTGGAACTGCCTTGCAATATCACGGGTACTTCGCCGAGGTGATTGGTGAACGGTTTCCAGAATTGCGTCCTCTGTTTGTGGCGTACGTCGAGTCTTTGGACGACCTCTGTCCACTACTTGTGGACAAAGATTACCGGTTTCCCGCAGGCGTTGCTCAAGGCGACGAAAAGCATTTTTATCGGGATGGCGCCTTTGGGGGTACCGTGCTGTATACTCACGAGCAGCAGCAGAAGCTTGGTTATTGGATGCACCCAACACTAAGAGCATATCGACGTATTCACCGTTTGTGAACTCCATCATGAAGCCACCCTACATGCACTTAACAGGACCAGTTATGGTTGTGCACTGCGTTGTTAGTCGACTTATGAATGCCGTTTTTTCCGTTTTCGTTTTACGGACTAAGCGAGGGATCCCACCATTACCGCCACTGAGGACAGTGTCCTGGAGCTTGGTACTCTGAATCGGGGATACAACCGGGGAGTGTGACTAGCACTTCGCCCAGGCGGCCTCACCTGCAAGTGAACAGGGTCCTGATGAAGGGATGAGAACAGTGGGAAGGTTAGGCAAGGAAGGGGGAAGGAGGCGGCCGTGGCCTTACGGTAGGTACCATCCGGGAATTTGCCCGAAGACGAAGTGGGAAACCACGGAAAACCACTTCGAGGATGGCTGAGGTGGGAATCGAGCCCCCTCTACTCATTTGGACCACCCGGGGCTTAGTAGACCCCGTACCAGTCATCATACCACTTTTCAAATTTCGTGGCAGAGCCGGGAATCGAACCGCAGACGTCCAGGATGGGAACTAATCACGCTGACCACTACGCAGCGGAGACGACTCACACTGTCAAAATGAGGTGATGTCATGCTTGCTTACAAACGCAGTTCAACGACGGGAACTGACGTAACAAGCAAAAATAAAAATAAAAATATTGATGTAGATTCGAACCGTAGCTCCATGGTGCTTATGGGTTTGATAACCCAGCAGTCTATCCAGTGAGCTGCGACGACTAGTACGGTATCGCGGGATGATACACATTTCTCTGTACATTCCGATGCGCTTCAGTATGTGACAGTGTTGCCAGCTCCTCGCTTTCATACTTGTGGTTTTAAACAGCACCCGATCCGATTTTACTATAGAAACTCTTTCCTTGCAATTGGATGAGGAACCGCATGCCGACCTCCAAGTGCAGCATTTTACGTTGATCCTGTATAGACAGTCTACCAGCCTCTTTTACCATTAGTTGATATGCAGACCATGAATAAGCAAGAGTCATTTCTCGTGGGGGACATGGTTTCCCATTTCTGTCCTGCATCATGTGAACAACGCCACGGTTCACTGTTTCCGTCTTCCATTCGTTGCATCATTATGGGACCTTCAGGATGTGGAAAGACCAATCTTTTGCTCACGCTCATCACAGCACCAAATGGTCTGCGTTTTCAAAATATTTATATTTTTGCAAAATCCCTCTACCAACCACTCTACGTGTTCCTAGATCAGGTCATGTCTGAATTAAGGACCGATAATATGGATTAATTTACGTTTCAATGCTAGAAAATGTTCTTGTCCCGGATGCTGTGAGGCCTGATTCGCTGATGATTTTCGATGATGTATCCACCGAACGACAAGCCATCATTCAAAGCTATTTCAGCATGGGTCGTCACAAACATATCGATTGCTTTTATCTTTGATAAACGTATTCTAAAATGTCTAAACAACTTAGTCGCGACAATGCCAATGTCATTGTTTTATTTCGCCAGGAGGAGCGGAACAGTCGCCACATTTATAACGATCATGTCAATCCTGATATGACCTTTCAAACCTTTACTGCATTGTGTGCCAAGTGTTGGAACACTCAACGCCATGCCTGTCTTGTTATTGATAAACAAAGTGAACATCACCAAGGACGTTATCGCCTAGGGCTTGATCATTTTATTACTATTTAAGGGGATGTCTCATTTCCTCTGAAGTCATTTGTTGTGACACCACGGTAACAGCAGACAGTCTATTAAAAAGCATATTATTACAGCAATAAATAATATTCGCAAAACGTTTCGTCAATTGAAAAGTTCACGTGCGGATATTGCTTTGTTTATTCAACAACATTTAACGCCTCCTCTAAAAGCCATGTTTAAACCATCTTCCAAGCCATCTGAAAAGCTATCAACAGTTTCAAAAGCAACGCAGACTCTACAAGAAGTCCCTGTGGAAAAGAAACAAGAGGAATTGGATAGTTCTAGTAATGGTGAGAATGATCAAGTGTTTACTCCCCAAAAATTGTCACCCCTTCCACGGTTTCAAAATACATCTGTCATTGCTGAAACACCTTCAACTTCCAGGCAGCCTACTTTGTCAGAAATCTTGTCCACGCCCGAAAATATAGCTGAATTAAAAAACTTTTTTTTAATATGGACCTTTGCTGGCACCCTACCTAAAGGATATTTTTACTGGAAAGACAGGTACTACTTATGGTGTTCGATATGAAGATGATTGTTTTTAAAATTGATGATTCATCCATTAAATTTAGTCATTCTAGGGTCACATTAAAAATAAACTATAAATTAATTCCAGGTCTGTTAAAGCTTTTATTTCCACGTTTACCACCATTAAACCATTATACGTCTGACGACCTTACCAAATATTGATCCATTTTAATGGACACCCATAGTTATAGGCAAGAATATAAACCGACTCAAAACGTTAACGCATATATATCTAAAAATATAAAACCATCATTTCAAAACTTTTCAGTGGTCGTACAGCGTCAGCTTCGGGAGTGACATTTAAACCATTAAAACCCCTTATGGATGTTACCTACTGGCATAATACCAGTAAGCTAGTCCAGCGGGTACAGCTCTTGCATGGTTCACATCAAGCTAGACACACCGGTTACGATTGGGAAATCAAATAAATTAAACAAGAACTTCGAAATGCCAAAATTATCGTTTAAAACATCGTCCCTCAAAGTGGAAATAGCTCGCGAGTTGCACCGCCCTACCAGGCGTAACTATCAGCAACTCAAGGTTATTTCACGTGGTGTGGGAGAGCTTTGGCAGGCCGATTTAGTGGGAATGATTCCCTATGCTAGCGTTTACGATGGTGTATGCTATATGCAGACTGTCATCGATGTTTATTTCAAAATGGCCTTTGTTCAACCTGTGTGTCGCAAGCCAGGTCCTCTAGCGACCTGGGGCTGATAACCTAGATGTTAGCGCTTTTAATACAACAATTATCATCATCATCATCATCATTATCATCCTCTAGTGACCAGCGCATTCAAAAGTATTATTCAACAATCCAAACGTCAACCCAATCTTCTGCAAACAGACCAGGGAAAATAATTTTTTAACAAGGATTTCTCCAGTTTTCTCAAATCTTTGGATATTCACCATTACACCACCTCCAGCAATCTAAAAGCAAGTGTCGTTGAGTGGTTTAATCACACGCTAAAAACCAATATGTGGAGAGAGTTTACAGCTCGGTGATCATATCGCTGGATAGACTTAATACCTGAGCTAGTGTCACGGTACAATAATACCAAACACCGAAATATTGGGTCAAAGCCACGACTGGTCACAAAAAATATTCCGCGGCTGGATAAACTGTTCAACCCCATCAAAAATGCGGATCCTAAACACCATTACCTAAAAATCGGCGACCATGTCCGTGTCAGCAAATTCAAGTCTGTTTTCGACAAGGACTATACCCCGAATTGATGGACAGAACTATTTCGTATTTATCAATTCAACCTGGACAGCCCAGTCACTTATTTACTGCAATAACTTAACGGTCAACCCATAAAAGGACGGTTTTATCTCCAGGAACTGCAAAAGACAGCGTTTCCAAAACATTATCTTGTGGAAAAAGTGGTAAAAACAAAGGGAAACAAAATGTATGTTAAATGGGTCGGGTTTAACTCAGCCTTCCGTTCTTAGATCAATAAATCGGATTTTGTGTACACCGTTTATCATTTATTTATTAATCTATGCCTGCAACCTATCATCCCTTTGCTGGCTGGCTAAAATTTTTATCTCATGAACTTAACAAGGTCTAACAAGTCCACATGCCTTATCATCAACCGGTCTCTCTTTCCTCACCCTCTCACCCTGCGTACACTGCCGGTTACGTCAGTCATAGACGTGCATTTTCTTTTTCACTGACTCAGTGATTCACACAAAATTGGACTTAGCGTTTCACCTTCAACTGTCCTCTCACTCACGCTAGCCAGTAGTCGTATCATCTTTCATGGCTCCAGCAGATAAGATTTGCAGACAGCAGAATAAATCATTCCTTGCTTGCTACTGTACATAGCCTGTCATCGGTCAATCGACAACACACACATACAAGTCCCATTGTAATATATATAGAGCCACCTTCAACTCATTCGACCCATCACATTATCATAATTTCCATTTACGCTCATTTCTTGCATCCATTCACATCGCTTAGTGGACCTAACGTTATAAGTTCATATCCTAGAAGGCCAATGAGCATGTGTCAATGCCACAGAGCCGTGTCAGTACATTTACTAGCACGTTAAAGATCCCGTTCAGGGCAGAAATCTTACCACTCTTCATGCGTCACGTTAAAGCATTATTTTATCAAACGTATCAAAACACAAAAGCACTCTAATTTTTTTTTTCCATAAAAGAAAATGCCGTTCCCCTCATTTTCAAAACTTTTGCCCGTCTTCATGCACTATATAAAAGACAGCAAAGCACTAAAAAAAGGATTCCTCACACATCGTCCTACCATCATTTCTTCCCAAGATATCAGCAAAACTCTGAAGAAACAAGATTTACCCAAAAATTCCGTTTCCATCATTTTACAATTCATCATGTTAAAAAAATAAGTGCGCCATAAGATACATGACAAGAATACCCTTAAATCGGGTCCTCGCATAACCCTCTCCGACAATTCCTCCCCCAAATATCACCATATAATCATATAGCCTACACGGCTAAAGCACACATACGACTTGCATTAGACCCCACCTTGCATCATTACTCCTAGTTTTTATCCTAGAGGCCTGGGACTTGTTTTAGGGGTAGAGGGGGTAAATAACTTTAATTTAAGTCAAACACGCTACTTTTAAAGTTCCTAGTTTGGGAAATGTTGCCAACTTTCAAAATTGAACTTTTTTATAAAAAAAATGTAAAAAAATCCTTGTTTTCTTCTAACGATAAAGCCTATAGAGATTTTTCGTTTAAGCCATTCAGCAACGTTCTATGATTTCTGGTTTTCAAAATATAGCCTACTTTCCAAAATAAGATTTTCTTTTTTAATATAAAAAGTTCTTCATAGGAAAGGGGGCATCAACCCGGGTCCGACGACACCTCATATGTCCAAATCCGACCATTAGTTCGCGAGATATCAATAAATTTTCCATGGACGCTCCACGACGCCAGGTGTCGAGTGAAGTAGGATCGGCCTTGCTCACATACTGAGGCGGCTTCGGTGGCGTAGTTGGCAGCATGCTGATCTTCTATGTCCAAGATCACGAGTTCAAACCCGATCGAAGTCGTCGGATTTTTTAAGAGTGTTAATGATCCCTCAGTATGCCTTCCTGCGGACGGAAGTGAAGCCGGCGGGCTTGTAATAGAACGTTCTACTAACTACAATTGTGAAGCTTAATTTGTAGGTTAGATTTGATTTACGCTCTATTAAGTTCCAACGTCCGCTGCCAGGCGCCGATTTCGGTGGCATCTAGTAGCCAAGTTTCAGATAGGTGCCGTTTGGTAGCAAAAGTAGGAACTACATGCAATGGATCATCTGCAGTCCTTACCTGAATTGCAGATAACATACACTAATACAGCCACCGCTATTAACACCGGTTTTCTGACAGATTCTACACACACACAAAGCACACGGTGCTACATGACCGTGTTGTCGCAGCCCCTAAACTGAGGAACCAATCATCTCTGCTGGAGTTATCAGGTGCTGAGACATCGTGGTCATATAGGCGCGTGTCATTGTGTGTGGTGACTGTTCACTAGTTATGTTCCACAATGTTGGTAATATTGCTAATTTAGATGGATGTCTCGGTTCTAATTGCCCATTTGTAAGTTATAGAGGGATCTTCGAAGAATAAATTGTTCTTCGTTATGTCTCAACTTTGTTAAATAATAAAATGTTAACCTTGCTGCCATTTCTACCATTGTGGTTCCATAATCTCCAAAGTTCATACCCTTCCTCCCTCCAATAAATGTTTGGAGATCAGAAGGGATTGTTTCTAACACAATTTAAGAAGAAATAATCCCTCGACTAGCTACACACAAAAATGCAATTTTATACCCCATTGGAAAAATAATAACAATAATAATTGACCCATTTTTATTATAAACTGGTCGCGAAGATTTATCGATGTTGGAAAGACTGCCATCTGCCGACGAATCCTTAACTGACCTCTTACCTTAGGCTATCAAAACGCACCCGCTCCGTAATCTAAGAGATGATGAATTAAGGAACGCTGGCGGGGGTCAAGAATGTGGATTTTTCATTAATTATTACGAGAAGAGAGTTGAAGAGAGACGAGAGCCATGATGAATGAAGCGAAATTATATCTATCTAATGTGTTTTGAATCGATGTTTAAATTTATATTTTTGCGTTGTACCGTTCCCGAGTGTATCTCTGTATAATCGTTATCTTGGAAGGAAGCCAGTTTTCTGTGTAATGTATTTTGGAACTGTCGACTGTGAACTTCGGAACATCTCTGGAATGGATGAGTCTGATCTTGTTTATATTTATTTGAAAAGTATCTTCATGCATGGAAGTATAACAAGCAATTTGGTTAATAACGCTATGCCCTCCAATCTTTTAAGTGTTAATGTGTCTTGAGTATCTTTCGAATATTAAAACTTGATTGGAGATCCTTTATTTATTTGAGGTTATCTTGTCTATTGTTGATGTTCCTGTCCTTTTTATGTAGACGTACGTGGTGAGGATTTTTTTTTTTGGGGGGGGGGTTAATGTCTTAAGGGTTTCCTGTCGTTGTTGTTGTTGTGGTTTTGTTTCTTTTGATTTGTCCTTCTATCCGTGTTTTATTTTCGTGTGTTTGTCATGAAACGTAATTATAATTATGAGAAGTGTTTCTTACTGGCTTCTAATTCCTTGTGAGAGTATGGGATCATTTAAGGATTATTAGGAGCTGGTGATTTTAGTATTTTAGTTCGCTTGTTTTGTGTCCTGACAGGGGAGGTTGTGCGATCATTGCTTTGGATGACATTTCTGTATGGTTGGAACGCAAACCAATTTATTTTTTGTTTGAAGGGTTGTTTGTTTCTTGATGTCTGTCATCTCGGTAGTTTCCGCCAACACAAAGTTCCTCATTTCTCTACTAGAAAGCGCTATAGTGTTCAAGGAGCTTAGATATCTAACCTCCTTGACTTTCATAGTGATTCAAGGAACAACGAAATTTGACATGCAAGCTACCCTCTGGGTGTCAAATTACAAAGCTTGCACCCGGCATCCGAGGCCATACGATATTATTATTATTATCTGTGCACCCTAGGAATGCTGCTTAGGTTTTTCTCATTTCCTAGGGACTGGGCATACATCACTTGTGTTTGTGTCGGAAATACGTTTCATTTAATAATTACGGTTCTGGATGTAATTTTAAGGGTGGGTTAATGTTATTTGTTAAAGTAGGTATTGACCTAAGCCGAGGGTCATTTTAGTTCTGTTCTTGTTTGTGTTGCGTTCAGTCAAGAAACAACACGTGAACTTATTACGATTATTTAATGAGATGTATTGGTTTTTCTTTTGAGTGGTGATATGTGTGTTCCTTGTATCGATCCGGAAGCTGCAATTGATACTCATCTTGCTTCTCGTTAGATAACCGAGTCTCGTGCTTTCGTTCGGAAGGAAGGTTTGTTCTGAAGTTGATGAATTCATTTCTTCGTTGTATTTGTAATTCGTTCGTTTTTGTTTTCCGTTCTTTTCACGATTTATTCCGAACTGATCTATGTTTCTTAAAGGGTTTTGTATGTCACCTCATGTTCATTTAGTGAAGTTCGCGTTCGTTTTGGTTATGTTCATGTATAGTCGTTTGTTTCTCGTTTCTGTTGTGTTATTATGGGTTTTTTGTTTTGGTCTGACTAACATTTAATTAAGGGTAGCCGGATAGACAGTTCATGGGATACATGACTTCGTAAGCTCCTTAGAATATTTCTTCTGACTACGTTTCATGTAGTTAGCCAGTAATGGAGCGAAAGTATTATTATCATTTCAAATGATCTAGTCGACTTCATCGTTATGCTTGAGTCAAAAGTTATGGGTTACGGAGACGGAGACGGTGACGTCATGCAGCCGCGCGGGAAGCCTAATTTAATGGGTAATGGACGGCGAGTGCGTGACGTCATGCAGCCACGCGGGATGCCTAAGTTAATGGTTAATGGAGTCTGTTGAAAGAGTCCTGGGGCGTCGAGCGACATGGGGCTTCGAGCGCAGCGAAAATAATACAGGGTGACTCCTAACGAGGTGTACAAGATGCCAGATAAGAATACAGGGTGACTCCTAAAGAGATATACAAGATGCCAGACAAGAATACGAGGTGACTCTTACAAAGGTGTACAAGATGGCAGAGAAGAATACAGGGTGACTCCTAATGAGGCGCACAAGATGTCAGACAAGAATACAGGGTGACTCCTAAAGAGGCGTCACTCCAGGGGTCGCTGGACTTGGGGTGACGCCCAGTTTTTGAATGTAGTTTTGATTTTTGCCAAAAGGGCCTAACTGCACTTTTGTTAATATTTTGCGAACCAATAAGCCTACGTACTTGTATGAGGGGTCGCTGGACTTGGAATGACGCCCCGTTTTTGAATGTAGATTTGATTTTTGTCATAAGGGCCTAACTGCACTTTTGTTAAAATCTTGCGAACCAATAAAGCTACGTACTTGTATGAGGGGTCGTTGGAATTGGGATGACGCCCCGTTTTTGAAAGTAGCTTTCATTTTTTCAAAAGGGCCTAACTGCCCTTCTGTTAATATGTCGAGAACCAATAAGGCTACAGCCTTGTATGAGGGGTCGTTGACTTGGGATGACTCCCCGTTTTTTAATGTATTTTTGATATTTGTCAAAAGGGCCTAACTGCACTTTTGTTAATATGTTGCAAACCAATAAGGCTACGAACTTGTATGAGGGGTCGCTGGACTTGGGATAACGCCCCGTATTTGAATGTAATTTTCATTTTTGTCAAAAGGGCCTAACTGCACTTTTGTTAATATCTCGCGAACTAATAAGGCTAGGGACTTTTATGAGGGGTTGTAGGACTCAGGGTGATGCCCCCTCTTTTCCTATAGCCCCCTTAATGCAACCAAAAGGAGAAAAATTAATAGGTCATTGGCAATTTTATATCTCGCAAACCAATAATGCTAGAGGTGTGTACGAGGTGCCCAAAGACTTCGGGTGATGTCCTCTTTTAAATGTTGTATTCATTTTTACATAAAAAATACAAAGGGCCTAACGCCATACATTTTGAATGTTTTTAATGAAGAGTGCTAGTAGACAGACGCTACCGGTTATGTACATGTGTTTAAACGAGCCTGTCGCCGGCCACGGTGGCCATGCCCCCCAAAAATCAATGGATATTTCAACACGAAAGCTGGGCAGCATAGGATGGTTTGTATTCCGATCTTTCTTATGGCAGACTTATTGACTGAAATAACCCAAATCTGCTAGGTCATTGTCCTGATATTTTATAAACCAATAATCAGATTGGGAGACATGAGGTATCCTAGGACTTGACATGACATTCTCTTTGCTATGGTGCACACATTTACTCAAATATTCCAAAATAAAATGTCCCCACAGCAATCACACAAAGGAAATTAAAAAACACCCTTTAAGCAGATATTTTTCATTTTAGATGAAAACCAAATTAATAATTTAACACACATGAATCCCGGTCTTCCAATCTTACGTGCCCTACCCAAAATACACAAAGAGAACATTCCTATTAGACCAATTGTCAATTTCAGAAACTGCCCAATATACAGAATAGCCAAATTTGCTCAACGATTTTTAAAACAGCATTATTGCTTCAAAGCTAATAAATCTTTCAGAAACACATTACATTTTTGCGAAAAAACAATAGAACTGAGATTAAAACAAGAACATTCACTTAATAGCGCTGATATCAAAGATATGTACACTAATATCCCCATTCTACCAACAATAGATATTATTAAGCAAAATATAGCAAATAATAGCAAATTATCGAAAGTAGAAATAGATGAATTCATTTGCATTTTAAGTTTCATTCTAAACAATATTCATTTCACATTTAACAACAAATTTTACGGCGGCTTCGGTGGCGTAGTCGGTAGCATGCTGAGCTTCTATGCCCAAGATAGCGGGTTCAAACCCGGCCGAAGCCGTCGGATTTTTTAAGAGCGTTAAAAATCCCTCAGTATGCCTTCCTTCGGAGGGGAAGTAAAGCCGGCGGTCCCATGTCATAGATTTATGGCATGTTAAAGATCCTTCCACTAATTGCACCTGTGTGAAGCTAAATTTGATAGGTTATTGTAAACAACGCTCTTAGGTTTCTAAGTTCGTTGCCAAGAGCCGACTGCGGTGGCGTCTAGCAGCTGAGTTGTGAACTTAGCCTAGTAGTCGTTGACGGTGGCGCTTGGCGGCAAAAGTAGGAACTATTTGAAAAATTCTAAGTTGCAGTACTTAAATTGAAATGACAGATAACACACACTAATACAGTCATCACAATTAACACCGGTTATCAGACAGATTCTACACACACCCAAAGTACACGGGGCTACATGACCGCGTTGTCGCAGCCCCTAAACTTAAGAACCAACCAACCAACCAACAAATTTTACAGACCAAAGATGGTTTAGCCATGGGCTCACCACTATCAGGAATCATCGCCACATTTACCTCGACTATTTAGAAGAAACAAAAATAGAAGGGAAAATAAAAGGCATTATGTTTTGGGGAAGATATGTAGATGATGTTTTCATCATAGTTGATGGCAATATTCAAACAATAGAACAAATATTAGACCAACTTAATAACATTGATAATAACATAAAATTTACTATGGAATCAGCCGTAAATAATAAGATTAATTTTCTGGATACAACCATCATTAAAAAGGACAACAGATTACACTATCAAGTTTTCAGAAAACCAACACAAACTCACACTGCAATAAGACATGATTCAAACCACCCTGGCTGTCATAAAAGAGCCACTTTCATCAGCCTTATAAACAGAGCTATGAAATTACCCTTATCCAAACAAGATATTAAAAATGAGATTAACGTAATTCATCAGATCGCCAGAACTAATGGCTACAAACGTCCATACATTGAAAATATAATTAATAAATTAAAAAATAAACCCGCAACGCACCTCCAACCAGAGCAAAAGGAAAAGTTAACATACGCAGTTTTCACATATTTCAATAAATTTACATATGGTTTCACCAACAAATTTAAAAAGCAGAATATGCAGATAGCGTACAAAACCAATAATACAAATCATGACCTGTTTTTTTAAATTCTAATACAATCAATAAGAAAGATAAATTCAGCAAATCTGGTATATATAAATTGATTTGCAATGAATGCAATACTAACTACATAGGCCAACCCGGAAGAAATTTTGCTAAAAGATATAATGAACATATAAACGCCACAAAATACAGAAAATATTCAGCTATGGCTACCCATATGGAAGAGGCAGGTCATAAATTTACAAATATAGAAAAAGATTTGAAAATTTTACTTTATACAAACAAGGGATCTCTGATGAATGTACTAGAATCCATAGAAATCAACACAGCGCATACAATTTCAGACGCTAAAATTCTCAATGAGATAATTTTTGACTCAAACGTTTTGTTTGATACCCTCACAGACAACATAACGATAAAAATCAACAACAAAAATAAACCCCCTTAAGCATTTTAGCTATTTTAAGCATGAAGCCATACAGTAAGTATTTTAAAATCTTTTTCTCTAAATCATGCACATATTGCACTAACAAATTCTATTTTCATAAGAGCCACCTAATTTTCAATCTTATTCCTACATTATTTCAAATTTTGCAAATATATTACTATTAGAGAATTTTCTTATTAATAACATAACATTACGCCCAGTTTAATACCATAATTGACTTTCCAATGATTTAATAAACTATATATCTGACTAATGAGTTTATGCTGTACGCACAAAATTGACAATAACGTGTAACAAAAGACAAGCCATAGCTGACATAAACTTATCGTTTAACCTAAAGTAAGTTGATATATTGCTAAATATCATCACAGATGTAGACCTATACATGACATATTACATTCTTTCTTAATGGTTAAATCTCAAACTGGAGGCCTGTTCCTTCATTAATTATTCCAAAGCATTCTGGCAAGATGTTGTTTCGGCACTGCAGCTTCATGGTTTTGGGGGCTCATCTATGGTGAAGTATTGTGATCCATGAAATTTATCACTGGTGGATTTTATATGGCATATTAATATAATCTGGAATGCTACCTCGGAGAAGATTATGTATCGCTTGGCGTCTGCAGACCACAGTAAGATGGAACTGCCACAAAGCTGAGCCATTGTATTTTCGTTGATATCTGCAAGCCACGGTATAGCGTATGGTGTATTTCAAATGAGTTATTGTCGTCCAGATACTGTATTTCAGAAAATTTGGACTACATGAACAGTGTGTTCACACTTTTTTTTTTCTTCAAATTTCAACTATTTCTTTCTTCCTTTCTTTCTTTCTTTCTTTCTTTCTTTCTTTCTTTCTTTCTTTATGTATTTTTTTCCTTATGTTTCTTTGGATAAACATCGTTCACCTTTGATTATGGTGCACCATAATAGGTTTATTTTGAAGGGAATCTTATATGAGTGTTTAGCTATCCGACCACCTGTTTGCCTTGATTTTTTATCTATATAGGCTGATGAAGGGGCCAAAACAATTAGGCCTCGAAAAATGTACCAATGACCACTAAGTGATCATTTATATATTATACAATAAAGGTATTGATTAGGCGGAACTTTTGCAAAATATTAATACTAATTTATTGGGCTCTTCTCTCTCATATAGTAACTCCTCGTCGGTGACTTGATATAATTCAATTGCCTATGTATTGTGTGTTCTAATTTCTCTACTTCCGTTTCTGAAATGGCGTTTTTTTACACCGCCCCTGTCATGATTCTGTCCTTCTCGAATTGTAGCGGATTGAGGTTCAATGTTTTCTTGTGTTTGATTTTGGGGTTGTTCCTTTCTTTCTTCTCTTTCTCTCTGGTTATTTCTGTACTCCCAACTTTCCCTTTCTCTGTCTTCATAATATCTCTGCACATTTCTATCATTCCTCAATCCTCTCGTCTTTTATTCATTCTGTTGTTGCTGGGAACGTCGTTGGTTCTGTTGTTGGAAATTGTCATTATTCCAGTTCTTATATCTGGCATATCCTCTCTGATTTTCTACGTTCTGACGATCAAAGTATCCGTTCCTCCTAAATCCATTGTTGTTATAATGATATCCTGTTCGACGTTGCCTGTTGTTCCTGAATCTATTTTGATATGGTCTTCCTTCTTGAGCTTTGTTATAGCCTGGCTCATATCTATTTCTGCCAAAGCTATTCTGTCTCATGGGACCTGTTCTATCCTGGTTCGCTTGTCTGCTGAGTCTGATCCACTAATACTTTGTGTACTTCACGGTTATCATGTCTGACACGTGGATTTCCTGACTGACCTTGGTCTTGAGTGTTGGACACTAAATTAGTATGGTCCAAATGTCTCAAAATCTCAGCCATGTCTTCTAACGTATTTACGTTGGATGAAATCAAGTGTTTTCTGACTTCTGTTGGTAGCTGTCGTGATATGATATGTATTAGCACCGGTTCAGCTAATGGAGTTTGAAGATGTTGCAAACGGGCTAACTGATTCGTAAAGTAGCTCGCATAACATGTCGGTACTGAGTATGGGTACTTCTTAGAGTAGATTTCAGCTCTAATATCATGCTACATTTCCTTACTTCAAAATCGCTTTAAGAGTGCCTCCGCAAATTCATCGAAAATGTTATACGTGTATCGGAAAGCCCTGTGCCAAATGAATGCCTCCGATGCTAGATGCTTTTCTACGACCCTCATTTCTCTCTCTCGCGGAATTCGATTTTCGTCTAGATAATATCGCACGTCACGTAGGAATTCAACTGCAGTGACATTCCCCTCTCCAGTAAATTTATCGGTTTTTTTCTTGTGGCTATTTATAACTACGACATTCGGGTTAGATCTGTTTATACCCTGGTCATATGTTCTACCAAACGTTTCTGACTTCTGAGTCCCTCTGCATTCGATCTGTTCCAAATTTGTTATGTGGTTTGCCGAATATTTGACTATCAGTACTTTTACTATCTTCTTCTGGCCTATCTTGTCCAAATTCTAACTTGTTCAGCTCTCCACCTATTTTATTATCTCTTTCTTTGAAGAACTCTTCTAGATTCTGTTTTATACCTTCATGTACCTCAGTTCTCAAATTAGGCGTATCCCTGATCGATAGTGATTTCATACGTTCATTAATTTCACCTATTTCTTTATCTTGGGGCGACTTTATTTTAGCTATCTCAGTGTTAATATCGTCAACAACCTGATTCATTTGTTCCAGTTCATTCAATTTTAACCTATCTGTTTTACTAGTAATTTCGCTAAGAGTGGTAACATTGGATTCCTCCAATCCATCTATACGTTTCGTTAACTCCTCTCTTAACCCAGTTACATATGTGTTAGCTTTAAGTTCAATATCTTTAACCTCCTTCATAATCTTACCATGCATTTCATATATATAATCACTATTAGTTGTAAGTACTACCTCCTTCAATTGTAACACAGCATCAACAATACATTTATTTATATCAACATTAATACCTTCAGTAATCAACTTTTGTTGATCTGTCAGCTTCTGTTGAAGATCATCAACTGTGCCATTTAGAGTGCTCAGATGATTTTGTAGTTCACCTTCGGAACCTGTAATAGTTTCAAAGTGTTTTGTGTTGTCAACCTTGATAGTGTCTATACTACCTTGCAAAGTTTTCTGTAAATCCACAAGCTTTTTCTCAGCTTCTTTCTGTGCTTTTCTAGCTCCTTCCTGTGCTTTTCTAGCTTCTTCCTGAGATTTTTCTAGGGACTTTCTTGTTTCTTCTTGTGTTTTCCTAGTCTCTTCTTGTGACCTTCTAGTTTCTTCTTGTGCTCTTCTAGTTTCTTCTTGTGGTTTTTTCTAGGGACTTTCTAGTCTCTTCTTGTGCTCTCTTGCATTCTTCCTGAACTAAGGTAATATTAGCTTTAGTAAGGGATTGGGCTACCGCTAACTCTGCCTTCATCTCAGACTTAACAGTGGCTTCTGACTAATTTCTTTACCTATCTTTCTTATGTTATCATGCGTTATCTTGTGTAGGGCCTCCACATCAACAGTTAATCCTGTTTGACTCACCTTCATCTGTTCTAACATTGACCTGATGTAGGTCACGTCAGCTGCCGTCATTTTCTTCTTATTGATGAGAAAACTGGGATGTATTACTACACCAACATGGCGAAATTCCAGGATGACCAACAACATAATCTATTTTAGAACAGTGAAGCATTTCAATAACCTATCCTATACATTAAAATACCTAAACGTACAATCGACGATATCTACCTCGTTATGTTGGTGATACTGACTTTAATTCAACGCTTAATTCTATCAAAGATCCGACTTTATCACCACATTAACTTTTCATTTACCATTACTTGACCAAACTATCATTTGCCGGTACAATACAAATATGGCTCTCAACTATACGTACTCCTCATATCTGACAATGTGAATTCACTTCCACTCCTATCAAATTGGGATCGGCATTTACAAATTTCAAAATGATCTCGTCTGTGTCTTACACCAAACTTGCCTAAAATAGCCGTGATTACGAAATATCACCTGGCGTAATAATCTCGACACAATCGATGGTCACTCACCTCTGGGAACGCAAATAAGCAAATTTGACAGACCCATGCAATCGACACAGTCGATGCCACACCAGTTGGGCGACCATTAAATGAAATATGCTATATATGGGTAATATGAGTAATAATCTCGACACAATCGATGGCCACTCACCTCTGGGAACGCAAATAAACAAATTTGACAGACCCATGCAATCAACACAGTCGATGCCACACCACTTGGGCGACCATTAAATTAAATATGCTATACATGCGCCCGAATTCCTCAAAGTCAGCGTCCAGAATCCGCACAGATGAAAAAGGATCGTAGGGATGTCAATACCCGGCTAAGAAGTCAACATTTCCCTACCGGACTGATGACTAGGGAACCCTTGACTCACATAACACATATCTAACCATACTACTAACTAGTTGCACACAGAACAAAATAAAGCACATTGAGCAACTGGGCTCTCGGGGTTGATGAGGTATAGTTATGTCAAAAAAACTGCCTGCATCGAACTAGTAGTATCGTTATATCGCATTTCAACATCGTATGAAAAACAGATCTTATAAAAAACGGAGCAAGCAAACTAAAAATTGCCTGCAAATTTATTAGGCTAGGACAATACACACATGTCCCTAATCAGATAAAAATCGAAATAAAAATTAAATAAATACAAAAACTCAAAATTATGTCTCTACTGGACATAAATCCGACTTCCTTAAGTCTTCATACACCAAAATTTGAGCTATTTATAAGTGATCTTTCCTTGAAAGATTTAACCAAATAAAATACACTTTCTAAACACCATGTGTTTATCTTCCAAATTAATTCACTTCCAATTCTACTTCCTTTCACAAAATCCTCCCTACATAATGCATCAGTATTATTATTATTCGCATTGTTGCTCCAAATCTACATTTTATTTATAGTAATACTCATAAAATTGCACAAAGACTTCGGAACAGGACTCTGTCGTCGGGGCAAGAACGGTACACTAGCTTGAATATCAAACTGTTCTGGATATTATAGGAAGATCACTAGAGCTGAATAAAATTCATCACACACATTATCTGAATGAAAATAAACAAATTTAATGCACCAAACACCAGTACAACAAAAACAAATAAATGAAATAAAAACCAAAATAGTAGAAAATGAAATTTAAAATAATAATAATAATAATAATAACTTAAAAGTAAAATAAATCAATTACGGAATCAATAAAATTAAGTCAGAATCAAAAATATAGACAATGGACTGATTGATGTCCAATTTCCACCAATCAAATGCTAATCAGCATCAATTAACACTATCAAGATAATCATGATGTAAGATTACAATCAAATTAATTAACAAATAAAAACCAATCATATGTCAAAATAAAAGAAAATGAATCGAAATGAAATCTGGTTAACACCAGTTAACCTTAATTGCCATAACCAAATTAATTAATTACGATAATAATAATAATAATAATAATAATAATAATAATAATAATAATATCGTATGGCCTTGGGTGCCGGGTGCAAGCTTTGTAATTTGACAACCAGAGGGTAGCTTGCATGTCGAATTTCGTGGTTCCATGAATCACTATGAAAGTCAAGGAGGTTAGATAATAGATATCTAAGCTCCTTGAACATTATAGCGCTTTCTTGTAGAGAAATGAGGAACTTTGTGTTGGCGGAAACTCCCGAGATTAATTTTGCCATTATGAACTCGGCCTACTGAATTCAAATGGGTTCTTTGACATGCCAACATCGTATGACATGCGTATCGTATTTTTGCCGCCTTTCAAAAATCACTTACCACGGCCAGGGGCGAACCTGCAATATTGGGGTTAGTAGACCGACACGCTATCCACTCACCCACCGTGGCAAAGGAAAATGAATCGAAATGAAATCTGGTTAACACCAGTTAACCTTAATTGCCATAACCAAATTAATTAATTACGATGATAAAATATCATGAGAAAGTTAAGTTGTTAAGAGATGAGGGATCAAGAGGGTCAAGTCAACTGCAACATCAATATGGATTATAAAAAAGAAATCCAATTAATTAACATTTACTGAAATCCCTCCGTTAATTGCAAGTTTACCCTCATCTCAAATCTCAACCATCATGGCATTAATTATGTATGTCTATTTGCAAACATGAACATGATTTATGCATCTTATTTACATACTCTTGCAAATTAATTATGGAAGCCTTTTCCGTACGAAATCTTAATGGCCAATCCCGACATTACTTTGGACGTCTTAGCTTTAAAACAAATTAGCTGAATTAATGAAATCGTTTAGTTTCCTTAGCCTTGAAACACACTTACACAATGCCATACATTACATTAGCGATATGATAAGCTTGGCTTCGGCCCTTGCGTTCGACGTGACACACTCTCGAACCAAGCACTCGATCCCTTGTCAAATAATGCATGGATATTCAATAAACAAACTAAGTAAAGTGCCTTAAAACAATAAAAAATAACATCATGAAAAAAAGTGATGACATCATCTGCCTAACAAACTTGGGTTGGATAAACATGAAAAACAATTAATAATTTCATCTGATGTGGAAATCAGAATCTTAATTCCAACCGAACATTATTAAGGTAATCGTATCGTATCGTGTCAGAATCACGTTAGGCAACGGTAAATGTTCTTCAATCGAGCCGGAAACTTCCTGGAAAAAAATAGACATGACACAAAAGAATACCCTGTATCAGTGTTATGTTAAGCTACCGTGAATGTATCGGAAGCCGCGACCCCTAGAAAAAATATACATGACACAAATGTGTTCTAAGCAGCATACTCAATAGGGTCAATATGTATTTATGGGTACTCACTACCTATACACTTCTTACCTTGGGTGCCCCTACATTGCAGAAAGAAGTTACGATAGAACAAAGCATGGTCCGTTCAACAATTATCGAGAAAAGAAAAGAAATCTCAAGATAATTTTGAACCTATTAACTATAAAAAATTATAATAATTATTTTCCAGGACCGAAAATAATTATTCATGAACACAGGACTCTAAGATCACTGTCTAACTAGTACCCGTTTAAAAAGACTGATCGGCCAGGCATAAACAAAATGATTTCGAACCCGGGACTGCAAGGTTACTCTCTATCTAGTACCCGTTTAAAATGGTTTCTGGACCAGGCATAACAAGAGGATATCGAACCCGGGACTGTATGGTCAACAGACAAAACCGTCCCTTATATCAAAATGATCAGTGAAAAAAAAAACCACAATATCGAGTGGAGACCTCAGGGTAGAGACATAATGTACCCGTACGTAAATATTAAACTTGGACCAAACAAAAACAAAATAAGAATCGCTGCGACACAGCACTCGTGCCTGCAGCGAGTTCTCCTCTTAGGGAAGGGTGACAATGAGTGGGCCGCACCTGCTAACTATCCTTGACCGCGTCAGGGTGGCGAGCAACTCTTCACTCCCCCAGGCTAACATATGACTGTACTTTACCAGCCGTGTGGACCAGATCTTAGTATTCTAAATGTGGAGCAAAGCGCTCTCACTTGAATATACACACATCAAAAAAAGTTTTGCATCACCTCGGTTCCAAGAGTTCCGGAACCTTTAAATACAAAGGGAATAGAGATCAACACAAACAACATTTCAGCTCGTTTTATTGCTCATGAGACCCACACATTGCATGTTGTACCATCATACAGCTAGACTTTCAGCATTTGTGGTCCAGATTGCAGTACACACCACTACCTCTAATACCCAGTAGCACGTCCTCTTGCATTGATGCATGCCTGTATTCGTCGTGGCATACTATCCACAAGTTCATCAAGACACTGTTGGTCCAAATTGTCCCACTCCTCAACGACAATTCGGCGTAAATCTCTCAGAGTGGTTGGTGGGTCAAGACGTCCATAAACAGCCCTTTTCAACATATCCCAGGCATGTTCGATAGGGTTCATGTCTGGCGAACATGCTGGCCACTGTAGTCGAGCGATGGCGTTATCTTGAAGGAACGCATTCACAAGATGTGCACGATGAGGTCGAGAATTGTCGTCCATGAAGACAAATGCCTCTCCAATATTCTGCCGATATGGGTGCACTATGGGTCGGAGGATGTCATTCAGGTATCGTAAAGCCGTTTCGGAGCCTTCCATGACCACCAGTGGCGTACGTCGGCCCCACATAATGCCACCCCAAAACATCAGGGAACCACCACCTTGCTGCACTCGCTGGACAGTGTGTCTAAGACGTTCAGCCTGACCAGGGTGCCTCCAAACACGTCTCCGACGATTGTCTGGTTGAAGGCATATGCGACACTCATCGGTGAAGAGAACGTGATGCCAATTCTGTGGGGTCCATTCAGCATGTTGTTGGGCCCATCTGTACCGCGCTGCATGGTGTCGGGGTTGCAAAGATGGACCTCGCCATGGACGTCGGGAGTGAAGTTGCGCATCATGCAGCCAATTGCGCACAGTTTGAGTTGAAACACGACGTCCTGTGGCTGAACGAAACGCATTATTCAACATGGTGGCATTGCTGTCAGGGTTCCTCCGAGCGGCAATCCGTAAGTAGCGGTCATCCACTACAGTAGTAGCCCTTGGGCGGCCTGAGCGAGGCCTGTCATCGACAGTTCCTGTATCTCTGTACCTCCTCCATGTCCGAACAACATCGCTTTGGTTCACTCTGAGACGCCTGGAAACTTCCCTTGTTGAGAGCCCTTCTTGACACAAAGTAACAATGCGGACGCGATCGAACTGCGGTATTGACCTTCTAGGCATGGTAGAACTACAGACAACATGAGCAGCGTACCTTCGTCCTGGTGGAATGACTGGAACTGATCGGCTGTCGTACCCCCTCCGTCTAATAGGCCCTGCTCATGCATGGTTGTTTACATCTTTGAGCAGTTTTAGTGACATCTATGAACAGTCAAAGGGACTGTATCTTTGATACAATATACACAGTCAACGTCTATATGCCGGAGATCTGGGAACCGAGGTGATGCAAAACTTTTTTTGATGTGTGTAAATTAATTATTACAGTCACCTTATTTTTACTTACACCATTCTCTTGCCTGTGAAATATTATTGCAATGTGAATTCGTCACCTTTATGTTCCTGTACGATATGATTTCAATCAAATATAGATTAATTATAGCATTATTTTACCTGCGTTGATTGGCGACTACCTTGCACGTACAATTCACTTATATCACTGTAAACTTATCATACTTACTTTCATCCAAAGTCTTCTCCTCAGGTCTTATTTACCTGTCATTATCATCTATTTTATCTTATTTCATCGTAGATTTTTCCCTTTATCATCCTATCTGTATGGCCTTAAATATCACACGCGCTTTGTAATAATCAATATAACGAACAGTGAGGCTGGATCTGCCGTCACTTCTTAAATAATTCACACTATTGTAAACTGTCCTCTAAATTCTACACATTACTACACCATAATATCCCATAATTATCCATCACATACACCATGGTCCTTCAAATATCGTCCCAAAAATATATAATCCTCGGATATTAATTCATCCGGTATGTAAATACGAAAATTCACTACTTCTGGTCATAATGAAACTCTATAAAACATCATGCTTTGTTCCTCCTCACTCAGGGCAAAATACAAGGGAATAATATCGAACATACACTTATAAATAAATAGGAAATCCTACCATGTGTGTTTATGTACGGATACGATTATTTTAGCACATCCTTACGTTAATTTAGGCACTTTTAATTCATTAAAATAATTACTGTGATCATTTATCAGTATGAGCGAGCCCAGCTCCGTCAGATGCACAACTATGGTCGCCATTGACACAGTCATTGCACACACAAAATAAAACAAATCAAAAGAAAAAAAAATAACATGCTAACATTACGGCGATGAAATCCATGAATTATTGACACTTTAAAATATAATCGAAAGGTACTTATCATATCGAAGTCTCTTTTCTTCCTCTGCATGAACTGGGCCAGAGGCCCGCGCCATATAACTTAGCACATGACCTCCATGGTCAGTTCGAATCCCATCACGACGATGTTAAACCACTCTCCAATATCACTGCAATCTTCCATATCACTAGGTTACTGTAAGCCAGCACCCTTTTAAAATGCATACACACACATATTTCATTAAATTATGCACCACTCTAAAAATATACAATAGTGGGCTCCACACTTTTGTCATGAATTGACAAATCTTTGCACTGTAATCACACTTGTTGCTAACACATTTCCCTATTATATTTTTCACTTGAATTACGTATAATTTCAGTTTTCCTTTCTTTGATATACATTCACAGCTCAGTATTCATACTTGATATTATTTCGCATCAGCCAAACAATGGACTGTGCGTTTGGCGAGCTACTGCGTCTTTACTCGAGCGGGAGTGGCGATATTACCTACAACCACCAACATCAACCGACTACTGGATAATACTCTCGCGTCCCAGCTTGCCACCAGCATATATGCTAAAATGGCTTTCAATTTGCAGTTTTGAACATACGACACCAAATGCTCCTTTCACAATCACATACTACAGTAACCAGGCACCTTACTTTATACATAAAAATATGGCCTTGCTAAGCATACGGCTCACGATGGAACTCGATCATAGGCTAAATTAATATCATCAGCGCATGGGTAGGACTAATTTCTTGCTGAAGGACGCTATGCCCTCTCTCTCACGCACTCGATGTTGCCAAATTTCCCTGTCGAAACTGCCAAGCCTTCTACAGAATATGTAGCTCTCAACACGGTAGAAAAATCCTACTCGATGAACACAGAGATATTTAATTCATTACTGCATTTCCAAAAATCTTGATAATAATTAGATTTAACTTGGGCGTTTCAGATCATCCCTGTAATGTCTTGATCTCTCGTAATCAACTGAGACGTACTCTTTGAGGGCGGAGTCAAGCATCTTCTCCGTGTTAACTAGAGATGGTTACTGTGTTTTAGCAAGATTCTCAGAATTCGCTGGAGTGCTCATGCCCTGAATCTTAAGTGCAAGCGTCTACTGGTGCACCTGCTCGGTCCATTTTGCGAAAATCATAAATTTCTCCCTGTCGAAACTGCCAAGCCTTCTACAGTATATGTAGCTCTCAACACGGCGGAAAAATCCTAGTTATTATTATCATCATTGCACAATGATGATTTCATTCTCATACCACAGTATTTAACATCATGACATTGCCCTATATAAATAATCCAGTGACGTAATGTGTCCTTGGCCTAAGACGTAGGTCAAAGGGCACATCTCCCTCCTTCTTAGTTTGGAAAAACTTCTGAGGTTACGAAGAGTTTTTACAATTCAAACAATACTCGGCAACATAATCCATTTTAACAATGTCATGTCTTCCTCATAAACCTTCTTTCAAAGTCGGCTTTCTGATGGAATCCAAATTAAATTGGATCATCAAATTCTTCACGCAGCCTCTTAATCTCAGCTTTAAATTCCGCATTTATCCTCAGTTCGCTCTCTCTTAGCATTATCAACTCTTCATGCAGCGTTATCCATGGACAGTCGTGATTATTTGTTCGCTGGATCTCTTCATCTGCTTCCGATGGTTCTTCTACTTGGAATGGATCTTCTCCCTCTTCTTTCTTCTCCACTACGTTGACTCGATGTTGGACCTCATCTTCTTCGGCGGGATAGTATAGTTTTAGATTCTGTGCGTTATAGACAGACTCGACTCCAGTGCGTAGGTGTTTCACTTTATAAGCATTATTTCTAATTACCTTTATGACTCGGTACGGTCCATAGAATATCTCGCAAAATTTTGAATATATTCGCTTCGCTGGATCGGACACTGCTGGTCGTTTCACCAAGACCAATTCTTCCAATTCCAAAGGACGGTGAAATATTTTATTACGCACTCTACGTAATCGACGATCAGCTTGCTCCTTCAAATAAGTTGCCGTAGCCTGTATGGTTAATTCATGGCTTGGTCGTGCGTCCAATAGACACGGCATGATATTCTTCCACGGTCGATCCGGACATCGATTAAAATGAAGGACCGTGGGGATCTGTCCTGTGCTCTCATGGATCGTATTGTTTATATAGAATTCCATTATGGGTAATAAGTCGACCCACTTCCAATGCTGATCAGAACAGTAAATTCGGCAATATTTTGCGATCTCCAGCATTATTATTTCTGATGGATTTCCCTCAGGATGGCGCACTGAACTCAACACGTGCCGGACATCTAACCTCACCATCTCACTCCTAAACTCGGCAATAGTGAAATAACTGCCGCGGTCCGTAAGACAGAATTCCATCTTACCTAACGTTGGAATTACCCTTGCCTTAATTCTGTTCAGTACCTGTTTAGTGTTTAACTTCTGAACTGGACATAACACCACGTATTTTGTAAATACATCGATGCTGACGGGAATGTATTTGCATCCTCTTCTGCCTTTTGGTAATGGACCATAACCGTCCATGGCGACAAGTTCGCACGGCTTCTGTGGCAGTAGAGGTTTGGGATATTGCTTCATGAGGAATGAGTTTGGCTTAACCCTTTGACATTTGTCACAGGTCTTCAAAACACTGCGAATGGTTTCCCTTAATTTTGGCCACACAAATGCCTCCTGAATAAGAGCACTCGACTTATCGATTCCTCCATGTCCAGATATTCTGTGCGCGTGCCAGACTAGACCTCTCTGTAAAGAAGGTGGCACCACAATCCTTGATTTCATAAGATCGGGATCCACGTACTTGTGCAGCAGGTTATTATACCAAATAAAACTTGTCGAAATTTTCTCCGCTTCCAAATACGCAGGCGTTCCTCGTTGCAATCCTCCTCTTAAATAATTGATGATCATATTCATCCATGGATCCTTAACTTGCTCAGCCTCAATATCTCCCAGTTTAACCAAAAATTCCTGATCTGCCTGAGAGAGCTCGACTTGATGTACAGATACTACTCCTTCTCCTCGTTCTGGGTTTCGACTTAATGCGTCAGGTATCACATTGAATCTTACTGGGCAGTGTTCAATGTCAATATTGAACTGTTGAACTTACAACGACCATCTGTTCACTCGCTCGCTAGCCATGGGAGTTTTCAATAGGAAAATAAGGCTCTTGTGGTCGGTTCTTATCAAAATCTCGAAACCATAGACCGTCTTCCTCCATTGTTGTAAAGCGAAAATGATGTATAGAAGTTCCAATTCCGTTACTGTGTAATTTTGATCGTGTATCTTTCGCTTTCGGCTAGAAAATGCTAAGTAAGATCGTTCTCGAGGGTTGTTTGGATCATCTTGCTACAGCATGCATCCAATTCCAATCCGCGAGGCGTCGGTTTGAATTATACATTTTCTTGAGAAATCCGGGTAACCCAATTTAATGCTATTGGTTAGTAATTCCTTCGGTTTCCTAAAAGCCGAGTCGCATTCTTCCTTCCAATGCCCATTTGCTGTTCTTACGAAGCATATCTTGTAGTGGCGCTACAGCCTCAGTATACCCGGGACAATGATTTGCAAAGAAATTGCAAATGCCCAGAGATTGGCAGACGTGTTTTACCCTGTTTGGTTTAGGAAAGTTCCGAATAGTCTCTAGTTTCGCAGGATTTGGGCGTACTCCTTCACCATCGACGATGTGGCCTAGATAGAGTACCTCCTTCTGACAAAAATGCGATTTTTGGATGTTAATTTTGAAATTGGCCTTCTCCAAATTGTCTAGTAATTTCTCCAAATTCATGAGGTGATCATCCAAATTATCAGAAGCCAAGAGTATGTCATCGACATATCTTACAGTGGCATCCTTGACTTCCGATGTCAGGTTCCGGTCTAATGCTCGTATGATGCCGAACCTGCTGTTTTGATACCGAATGGTAAACTTTGAAATGCATAAGTTTGCTGATTAAATAGGAATCCAGTCAATAACCTTGACTTGCCATCCAGTTCCAAATGATGATAGCTACTAGTCAAGTATATTCATGAAAAATATATCTTGTTCTGGAATTTGTTTATGATCTCTTTGATCGCTGGAGCTTGGTCCTATTCGGAAATCAATCGTTCATTATTGTCCTGGCGTCCAGAAATATTCGGACAGAGCCATTGGGTTTCTTGACTACAACCAACGGACTCACAAATGGGGTAGCCATCTTAACTATGACTCCAGCATCCTCCATTTGCTTGATGGTTTCTTTCACCTCATTCATATATTTTTCGGCAATCGGATAAGGCTTTTTCCTAAACGGTGACCCATCGTTGACATGCATTTGGTATTTAAAGTGTTCTATTTTACCGGGTTTAGAATTAAAAACCGGTTCGTGTCGCTTTAACATGTCCATCAATTTGATCCTGTTCTCCTCATTTATCTTTGCTTCACGAGCCTTTTCCTCAAAAGCGTCAGTAGTTCTGTCTTCTAATTCTTCAAGCGCCATCAGCCAGGATTCAGGTTCCATTAAATCATCCTCGATATCCCTTAACCTCTCGTCGATTTTCTCATATGCTTCCATCTCTTCAGTGGTGCACAGTGTCCATATCTCTTCGCCATCTCTTGGAATATCCGTAATTAATTGCATGTCCAAATGATTGTCCTCTCCAATATCTTTAAAACAAATGGTGTTTTCATATAGGTTGATGACAGCTTTATATTCTCGAATGAAGTCCGCTCCCAAGATAATGTTATAATTTATGTTGTTCATTATGATGAACGAATGCGGCATATTATGTTCATGCAGTGTAATGTCCAACAATGCTTGGAATTTCAGACTGCGGACTTGTCTGAGATAATGCCCTTGACTGTGATGTTAGAAATTGGCATCACGGGAACTTTCCCCAATCTCTCAAACTCATTAACTAATGCTTGGGAAGCTATACTGATGCTGGCATTCGTATCTACAATACAGCGTACCGTTAGACCTCCCTCTCGGGCGTAAGTTATGGGTAATTCTCTAATTGTATTAATCTTTGGCCCTCTTGTGTCCTCCGTCAAGTCCTCTTATTTGATGACCCAGTCACTGATCTGCCCTACTACCATATACTTTGTATTGTGATTGTTTTCTGCACTAGCAACGTTCCCATCTTCTAAAATTGGCGTTTTCTTCGTTGTTGCCATTCCTATCCGGTGTTCTTCCGGATGATTGATTGTTGATCCTCCGAGCATTCTGTAGTTCCAGGCTCTCAGCTCCCTGTTCGATGGCATCTGGATCCCTTCGATCATTCATTCCCCTGTTCCATTTGTCTTTCTCACTTTGTTCGGCCGATTCCTTGGCACGTAATTCTGCCAAATACCGCTCCGAATCGCTGTGCCATCTTTCCATTTCCTCTCTGTGGTCATCTGGCAAGTCCCATCTCACTTCAGGCTCCCTGTTTTGGTCACACGGCGGGCTTCCGCGTTGAAAACGCCCACCTCTCTTGTTATACGGCCTGTATGATCCACGATGTCCTCTCCATGGCTCATTTTGTCTTTGAGGCGACCTCCAGTTATTATTACCTCGGTTACCATACCACGGGGGCCTCAGCTCTTGATCTTGGTATTCCCGACGTTCCCAGTTCTGCCTCATGTCCATGGCGTCTGTACTTTGGTCCTTCATGCGTCGTCTAGGTGCTTCTTCTTGGCCGACCATGTTTACATTTTCAGTCGTTCAACCTGCTCTTTGCGGACTGTGGATCGTCGTTTCATCGAGGTTTCTTAATATTTCCTCGGCATGTACCGCTGTTCGTAAGTTCGCTGCCGCCATGATCTGTTGAACCCCGACTGGTAATTGCTTCTCAATGGCGGAGATCATCACTTCTTCTGACGGAGGCATATCCAACTCTTTCATTCGGTGTAGCTGTGTGATGAAATATTCTGAATATTTTGTGGGTGATGTGGTACTATAGCGGCGTGCGTATAGTTCCATTCTCAGGTTCTGTTGCGAGGCAAGGCTCCAATACTTCTTCAGAAAGGCTTCACGGAACTCTTCCATAGTGTCAAATGTATACCTGAAGCAACGGAACCATTATAACGCGTGTCCAGTCAACAGTTTCTCCACTGTCGTTAACTGTTGGTATTCTGAGATCTTGCTTTCCATGATGTATTCCATCAATTCTCTGAGGAAACTCTTAGGAGTAAAGTTATTGTTCCCTGGAAATTTGTTCGGGCGGTCATCACTCATTTTTATAACGTGAATGACTTGAGCAGATGTGTTAGACTCAACGGGTGTCGAAGTACGACCCCTGAATTCGTGACTATGATGTTCCATCCCCTCATCTATGGTCGTATGCTCCTGAAATCCTACTTTCCCTTCCATACGGGTTTCTGTAATGGACTTGGCCAATCCTTTTTGTAAGTCGGCGATGATCTCTTCTTGGATCAGAATCTTGAGGTCGCTTTTGACTTGTTTATTTTCTTGTCGTTCCATCCTTGACAAAAGCTCCATCTCGACCTTATTCATCTTTAAATTGCTCTCTTCTAATTTACGGATTACAGCTTCCGTTACTTCCTTCGCCTCCTGGATCACGTCCTCGTGTGCTAATTCGACATCTCTCTTCAATCCTTCCTGATCCTTTTCCCACGATTCCTTATATTCGTCATGATGGCCTTTCATGTCATCTCGTATGAGCTGCAATGAATCCTTAATCTCGTCCTTAAATGTAAAAATGTCGGTCCCGATCACTCCTATCTTGGCTTTCGTTGACTTATTCTCATCTTTCAGCTTGTCGACATCTGCCTGAGTTGCTGCGATTCCCACTTCACATTTCGCTACCTGCGCTTGGACTCGAATTTCCATACTAGCCATTCTCTGAGACACGTCCTTGATCTCGTTCTCGATCGTGACCATATGAGTTTATATTTGCTCAGTACTCTGATTGCAAATGCGGCCTACCTGTTCTATATCCCTCTGCATCATAGACAATTGATGTTCGGTACTAACTCTAAGTTCCTGATTACTGTATTTTATTTCCTGCATCTGCTTATAACTACTGTCCTTTAATTCTTGATTGCTATCTATTATTTCCTGCATCTGCTTATAACTACTGTCCTTGAATTCTTGATTGCTATCTCTCATTTCCTGCATCTGCTTATAACTACTGTCCTTTAATTCTTGATTGCTATCTCTTATTTCCTACATCTGCTTATATCTATTGTCCTTAAATTCTTGATTGCTATCTCTTATTTCCTGCATCTGATTATAACTACTGTCCTTTAATTCTTGCAATACGACCATCAGGTCCTCTGTCGACGACATAATTATCAATAAGAGAATATGCGGGCTTGTCCCAACTCATGCAAATACACACATCAACACACCATGCAATGTAAGTGTATTTCAGTGCTTTCAAGGCTTCCTTCCCCTATCCTTCGAATTTGCAATCACCTACAGTGATATTGCAACAGTAGAATGATTCAAAATTTGATTGTAATCCATTGGTGTCATAAAATATTTGACTTAACACTAAAAGAAAAATAAATTAATTAATTAATTTAATCAGACATTAATTAAAGTAATTAATGTTTCTCATCAAGCCACCAATGAGCCTTAATTAAATATCTGATGGATGCTCAATGCTATAAAAATTGCAAGGGACTCCTTGAGATTACTGTATGATACTATAAAAATTTATATATATGAAAATTTAATCACAGTAACTCTCAATCAAATAATTGAGTTCCATTTCGGCCTTATGTTGGGCTGCTATTGTCTCAAGCTTATAGCACACCGTTGGGCGCCATTTTGCATGCACTGGTGCAGGGGGAAACAGGATTTGATATTAAATGAATGTGGCAAACGGAAAAAGGGGCAAGACTGATCTTTGCGGAAAAATAACGGGTGTGAAATGAATGGAGTATGGTTTGGATTCGGGTTTTAATGGATAAGTGACTTGTGGGTATCTTCCAGCGTTGATCCGCTCAGCATAAAGTAAAAAAAAATCAACATGCCAAACGAGTAGGCAAGCCAAACTTAATCAAACAGGTACAAAACCCGAGTGCATCTGTGTATGTTAACCACTAGGATATTCCAGAATAGAGAAATCGTAGAAGAATAGAGAATAATCTATCCTTTGCCATGTACCCTTGCACAAGGCCTTCAGAACAGGACTCTGTCGTCGGGGCATGAACGGTACACTAGCTTGAATATCAAACTGTTCTGGATATTTTAGGAAGATCACTAGGGCTGAATAAAATTCATCACACACAGATTCTGAATGACAATAAAAAATTTAATGCACCAAACACCAGTACAACAAAAACAAATAAATGAAATAAAAACCAAAATAGTAGAAAATGAAATTTAAAATAATAATCATAATAATAATAACTCAAAAGTAAAATAAATCAATTACGGAATCAATAAAATAGAGTCAGAATCAAAAATATAGACAATGGACTGATTAATGTCCATTTTCCACCAATCAAATGCTAATCAGCATCAATTAACACTATCAAGGTAATCATGATGTAAGATTACAATCAAATTAATTAACAAATAAAAACCAATCATTTGTCAAAATAAAAGAAAATGAATCGAAATGAAATCTGGTTAACACCAGTTAACCTTAATTGCCATAACCAAATTAATTAATTACGATGATAAAATATCATCAGAAAGTTAAGTTAGTAAGAGATGAGGGATCAAGAGGGTCAAGTCAACTGCAACATCAATATGGATTAAAAAAGGAAATCCAATTATACAAAATTAATCAATCATTAATCTGAGTAAACACAATGATCATTGAGCCTAATATCATTCAATTACATTTCAGATAAATGTTATGGTCAATATCAGAGACATCCATAGCCATTCCGAAGTATACATATAGCCTAGCCATTGGCTCATTCAATTATTAATGGCGTTTAATTAACATTTACTGAAAACCCTCCGTTAATTACAAGTTTACCGTCATCTCAAATCTCAAACATCATGGCATTAATTATGTATTTCTATCTGCAAACATGAACATGATTTATGCTTCTCATTTACATACTCTTGCAAATTAATTATGGAAGCCTTTTCCGTACGAAATATTAATGGCCAAACCCGACATTGCTTTGGACGTCTTAGCTTTAAAACAAATTAGCTGAATCAATGAAATCGTTTAGTTTCCTTAGCCTTGAAACACACTTACACATTGCCATACATTACATGAGCACATTAGCGATATGATAAGCTTGGCTTCGGCCCTTGCGTTCGACGTGACACACTCTCGAACCAAGCACTCGATGCCTTGTCAAATAATTCATGGATGTTCAATAAACAAACTAAGTAAAGTGCCTTAAAAACAAACAAAAACAAAAATAACATCATGAAAAAAATACACCAAATCAACTGAGACGTACTCTTTGAGGGCGGAGTCAAGCATCTTCTCCGTGTTAACTAGAGATGGTTACTGCGTTTTAGCAAGATTCTCAGAATTCGCTGGAGTGCTCATGCCCTGAAACTCGCGTGCAAGCGACTACTGGCGCACCTGCTCGGTCCATTGTGCAAAAATCATAAATTTCTCCCTGTCGAAACTGCCAAGCCTCCTACAGTATATGTAGCTCTCAACACGGCATAAAAATCCTAGTTATTGTTATCATCATTGCACAATGATGATTTCATTCTCATGCCACAGTATTTAACATCATGACATTGCCCTATATAAATACTCCAGTGACGTAATGTGTCCTTGGCCTAAGACGTGGGTCAAAGGGCACTATAATGCATCAGTATTATTATTATTCACATTGTTGCTCCAAATCTACTTGCACCAGGCACCCGAGGCCATACGATATTATTATTATTACATATTATTTATAGTAATAAGCATAAAATTATTATTATTATTTACACAAATATCTATTATTTACACCATCGCGACCTGCACGATATTCTACTCGTGCTTTACTTATATAAAGTTCATTTCACCTCACTTCTCTTTAGTTCACACAATACTTCTGTTTATTAATGAAATCCTATAGTTACATCGATGTGAATATATGTATGGAACAATTAAGTTCATTACTATTCCATTTTACATTTTCAGTTTAATAATACTGCAATAATGTTTTGAACTACGATGCAAGACTTTCAGATTACTATATCCAAATGTATAATATAAAACAAAGTGTCCTGACTGACTGACTCATCATCGCCCAGCCAAAACTATTAAAGTTAGAAACATGAAATTTTGAGGATATGTTCGCTGTATGTCGAAAACGTCCACTACGGAAGGATTTTTGGATATTCAGGTTCTAAAGGGGTGTTAAGGGGGTAGACCTGCATTTCATTAAATAGCAATATCTCACGATTGGTTTCATTGGGGGTGTGATACTCGGCATAGAAACTAACCACTAAAAATAAGCAGACACGTGTCTAAGTGTTTTTCGATGTGATGTATATTATGAGGTGAAAGGGGTTAAAAGTGGGGGATGAAGGTTTCCTAACGGAGCATGTATCTCTTAAAGGATATAGGCGAAAAGTATGAAAATCGACGGGGAAAAATCAGCTTAAAAATAAGTAAATAGGTGTTCGACCGTTTTATCATAAATCCAATGTAAGGGGCCCATAGGGAGGGGTGAAATTCTTAATAAAAGCCCACTAAAGAAGGACTACAGCTGCACATCCTTAGATTTCCCTCTATACGTGTGTGCCATTACGGGGATGGGGACCTGCAGCTAAAAATAAGCAGACACGCGAGTGAGGGCTTTTCAATGTGGTGTATATTATGAGGTGAAAGGGGAAAAATGAGGGCGTAGAAGATTTCGATTTGTGTAATTTTACGAAGTGTACTTTTTTCAGAGGAATTTAGGTCAATGGATTTTGTGTTTAGTCAGTGTGTTTAATATATCTCATTTATTTTATATTTACGTTTGTGGTCTGAAACCGTGTTGTTTATTATAGTCGAATCTTATACATGCGATGCTACGAGACGTTTGTGATAACTTGATATTTATATGCCATTGTTGAGTTGTATTGTCTTTATTGTCTGATTGTTTTCGGTCTTTACCAAATTATTATCGTAACTATTCAAAAAAGATGATAAATGACTCATAGCGTTCGTGATTGAGACGTTGCTAAGTGTACTCTAGACAACTTAAATTTTCGCGGGCGAAGCCGCGACGGGTAATGCTAGTCTATATATGTGCGTGGCGTTTAATCCTCACCACTCACACTTCCTTCTTGTACAAATTCAAACTTCCAAATGACATTCTTGACATACTGTACTTCCATATTTTCTCGCTGTAATCTCAGTTTACCTTCACAATCTGTGAATAGCTTTTACGTGTCTCCTATACACTCCTTTAAACAATAAATCTTCGCATATATTTTCTCATTTAGCACGTTCACAAAATTCTACACCATCTCAAATACATTCAACAATGTAAGAGAATCAGTAACCATACTGATTATTACTACTGTAATAACTTCAAGAAACAATTCCTCCGCGTACATGAATTCTGTCGATTATACAACTCCGTACTATTCTTTACTTATTCGTTCAACCAAACGATACTTTCATAGTACATCTTTATATTCTTTCTCACACAAATATGTTATACTTCCTCCTAATGCTTTTATCATTCACCTCTGTTACACAATTTACAGTTTCTTTCTGAATTAAGTCTGCTCGTGTGCGTTATTCAATAAAAAATACACAATACCTCACGTTCTTAATTACATCGGATATGAAATATATTTACTGTGGTCTTTCAAGACTACTCTATGACAATAGGTTGATTTGTATTATCACACCTCTCTTTCTGATCATAAACTATGCTTCAAAATACGCATAGGCTACTCTTTATACTTTAGTGATAAAATTCTGGGTTTCACAATATTCTATTTGTCTATACTCGAGTGTCTCAAACGCAATTGTCGAACACTCCTGACAATAGTTAACGTTTCTGCTTACATATGTGTTTCGTTCATCTAAAGAAATTATGTTATTTCGGATAACAATATCCCTTCTGTTTCTCTAATTTTTTTCATGACAAAGCTTCACTTGTTACAACACACTAACGAAATTACTTCACTCACCGGCGTAAATTAGATAAATGAAAAGTTCAAAAGAAATCAGCTTACACGAGTGAAAAATAGTTAATGAGAAAATACTAACAATAAACGTTGGAAAAATACGTCACTAACGATTTTCGTTGACTCAAAGAAAAAATTCAAAATTTTATAGCAACAACAAAGACATGAACTGGGAATAAAATAGTCAGACGTTGGTCAAACACAGGAATAACCCATAAACAAATACTAGCTACATAGTTGTTAAAGATCACTGGTCTACCTTGTGTCTGGAACGCTTCATACAGAATCTATGGCCCTTTACAGTTGAGGTATTCGGCCACGTGTGCTGGCAGCACGTCCACATTCCAGCAAACGCGTGCCTGCATTCTCGGAGTGCCTGCTGCTTGGCTCACAGGTGAGACTTGGCATCCGTCCTCGACCGGTTACCTGCTGATATGTCCCAGCACTCTCCCCCTCACTGCCTGCCAATGACCCTCACGCGTGGCTTCATCTTCTGTCTTCGCGATCTACGATCTAGATTCTGCTTTCGCTTCTTTTGTAGCACTTCTTCATTCGGCTGCTCTCTAGAAGTTCCTGATGGTAATTTGTAGATAGTGATATGCTTACGATGAGAATTCCACATCAACATGTGAGCCTCTTCTCCGTGTAGTAGTTTGTTCTTGGTTTCCAAGCTTACTGCTGTTTGTACTGCAGTGAAGTTCCATTGTTGCATAATTTTGATCATCGCTGGACCTCGCTTAGTTAGTGTAGTTTAACCTCCCTCCATAGTGAAGTTAGAACATCATACTCAGTTCACAAAAGTCGTTAGCTGTAGTTTCTCCCCTTCGACTTAATCTTGAACACATATTAATACGTGTCTTGTAGATGTTTTAAAAATACTGTAGTGCAGTGATAATAATTTCTCTGCGTTCTCGTATATCGTGCTGAAGTTTCACTTATATGACAGTGAATATTTGTAGAGAATCTCAAAGTATACTTTCTCTAACTCGACGTTATAATATTCTGCCTATGTATTTCATAAATCTTTTCCAATCTTCTTCTTATTTCCAATATACAACCACGAAATCTCTGGTAGTTTACTGCTAACAAGGAATCTCCTCCTGTTATAATTTTATACTTTTCTTGGTTGCCATTGCATACTGGTAGGTTGGTTCCTCAGTTTAGGGGCTGCGACAACGCGGTCATGTAGCCCCCTGTACTTTGGGTGTGTGTAGAATCTGTCAGATAACCGGTGTTAATTGTGATGGCTGTATTAGTGTGTGTATCTGTTTTATATTTAAGTACATACTGCAACTTAGATTTTTCAAATAGTTCCTACTTTTGCCGCCAAACGCCACTGTCAACTACTACTAGGCCTAGTTCAGAACTTAGCTACTATACGCTGCCGAAGTCGGCTCTTGGCAACGAACGTAGAAACCTAAGAGCGTTGTTTATATTCTTAACCTATCCAATTTAGCTTCTATGAAATGGGACCGCCAGCTTTTCTTCCCCTCCGAAGGAAGGCATACTGAGGAACCTTTAACGCTCTTAAAAATCCAACGGCTTCAGCCGGGTTTAAACCCACTATCTTGGGCATAGAAACTCAGCATGATACCAACTACGCCACCGAAGCGGGCCATTTCATACTACTTTGTAGAGCGATTTTCAAAACGTGTTGCCTCTTGTAATTTTCGAATGATAAGGACCCCGTTCTTCCTCTGCTGCTAGCTTCCTTAGGTCTGTTTCCCTCTCAAATTTACCTCGCTAGCCACTCACTCGTTCATAAACTCACTTATTTGCTCATATCTGTTATCTTTCCCATCTAATTCAATTTTTGTTTTGCCAATTTAATTTCTTCTCCCTTGCTTGTATGTTTGATATACTCCAATCCGTTATAATATTAAAAAAATAATTTTAATAATTATATAGTCTCTCATAATCTTCCATTAATCTGATTGGTTACTTCCATGTTATCAAATCTGATGTTTTTGAGCTATCCCCTCCTCGGGTTTTCTGGCTCGTGTCCGACCTTCAAGTCTCCTTGTCGCGTCGTCTCGCTGACCAAAACTGGTTTCTCTCCCGTAATTTCGCAAAATTGTGCACTTTCCTGGTCACTATTCCAATCATTCTCCCTTGGTTAAAATAATTCAGAATACAGAATTTTCATTTCCTTTTCTAAATAACAATATTTTTTCAGGCTAAATTTTTTTAAAATCCCTTTCTTGCACATTACCAATCTTCCTGTGCGTAAAAATAACTCAAATCACGATTTATTTTATACACATCTTTTTCTCTGCCTCTCCGTTCGAATCTCTGTCGGTTCATTTATTATTGATACTCATAATTTTGAGTGCAATAGTTAGCTTTCTAATGAAATCTACCTAAAAACGGGGGCGCCACTCCAAGTCCAGCGACCCCTCATACAAGTCCTCAGCCTTATTGGTTCGCCTGATTTTAACAAAAGTATAGTTAGGCCCTTTTGACAAAAATCAAATCTACATAAAAAAACGGGACGTCATCAATAGTCCAACGACCCCTCATACAAGTCCGTAGCCTTATTGGTACGTAAAATATTAACAAAAGTGCAGTTAGGCCCTTTTGATACAAATCAAAACTACATTCAAAAACGGGGCGTCACCCCAAATCCAGTGACCTCTCATACAAGTTCGTAGACTTATTGGTTCGCAAGATTTTTCCAAAAGTGTAGTAAGGCCCTTTTGACAAAAATCAAATCTACATTCGAAAGCGGGGCGTCATCCCAACTTCAACGACCCCACATACAACTCCGTAGCTTTATTGGTTCACGAGATATTAAAAAGCACATGTCCTATTAGTTTTCGATCTTTTGGTTAATTTTAAAAAAACTCATCCATAAACAATTATTTGAAAAGCCCGCCCTCTTACAAAACCCCAAGTGCGCATGCTTAAAAACAAAAAACAAAAATGTTAATTCATATTGGCATTCCACGGCACACATGTATTTTGTGTGGTATAACGTTTTATTTTATATTAGCATTGAACCTCACACATGTCACATGGGGTAAGCCACATTTACTCAGAAAATACTATTTCGCCCCCTAGTAAGGGTAGGTTTTATTTTGGGGTTGAAATAGGTTGTCAGAGGAAAGAGGGCGTCAGCTTGAGTAATGTGACACCTTGCACAAGTCTCTAGCATTATTGGTTCGCGAGATATCAGGTTAGTGGCTGACACGAGGGATGTTCGGAAAGTTGTGGGTGAGAAGCACCAGTACTAACCTACTAACAGCATTTATTAATTAGCTTGTTTACCCCTTTTCGTTTAAATTGAGTTATTTCCGAACGATCTCCAGTCTTTCAACGTATTAGGCTTCTCGACGTCACGATCTTCTTCTTTTTTAACCTTGTTTATTTTTATACTTGTGTTTACCTTTGAAAGTATGTATATTTTATTTCAGCCCCGTTGTCATCCTCATTCTTAATTTTCATGCGCCCCTCACGTCTTCCCCTTGTTATATCCTTTTATATTAAATTTACTTGATATTGTAATCATTTACTTGAAACGTGTTTTCATCCTATGGTTAATTCTCCATCTACTTCGTAATGTGCATGTGAGCTTGACCCGAGAGTTTTCGGTCCACATACGCGCCTCTGCACTGCTCAATAATAATCGATCAAAACAACAGAACAGCATTCAAACATCGAAACTGATACTAAGGAAAGACGAATGAAAACCTTTGGTTTTCTCACTAGACTACCAGAAAATCGATTGACGAAACTGATAATAGATTATGTAACCTCACTCAAGAACTCAACACCTTGGCTAGCAAAACTTCGAAAGGACCTCAAAAACGCAAACAGAAGGTCAACAGACATTTCAGAAAGGACACCTTCATACACAAAGTAAACAAATGGGAAGTTACATCAGAGCAATCAAAGCAAAACAGTTTAGACCAAAGTGGTCGGAAGAACGTAAACAAGCCTTCTTGGAAAGAATGAATGCGTATTGGAACAACAACAACAACAAGAACAAAAAGAAAAGTTGATTGAGTCATTTGCTTAAGGCATTCATTTTTTGGGAGAATTCGCTTAAAACGAACTAAATAAGAATAATAAAAATAATAATGTAATTGGGAACATAAGTAAGGCCACGTTACAATATTCATCTCTAATTGTCGATTTAGCCGCTAGTCATTTGTTTCTTTACGGGATCAATGCAATAGACACTGGTAATTATGAGCATTAAACGTAATACTACGCGTTTTTCAATTGTTTCGCTGATGGCCATTAGCTGCCGCTTTGTACCCAAACACAAAATGACGGTTGGCATGTGCTCGTCTGACAGTATTGCGCCTTTAAGTTCCCGGCAGCAGCCAAAATTCCAAAGAGTTTAGTGGGATTTTTTAAAATTAGCAGACTCTTAAAACTAAAAATATTAATTTCTTCACATATAAAACACAGATGTTTTTAAATACAGTTACTTTTCTTTCATTAATATTGTGAACTGATAATATTTTGCAATAACAATCATTTAAAAGTGTAACATTTACTAAAAAAAGTATAATAAATTAAAGAAAAATGTGAAACTGAATAAGAAAACATTTTAAATATTTAGGGTCGATGATAGCTGAAAACAATGATATGAGAGAAAAAACAAGATGTTCAGTAAAGAACATATAGCCTACATTCTCCTAAATGTATGAGTATAGTTATAACTCGTTGTTTTTATCAGTGTGTACAATAGAATCATTTCTCGGTTGAAGACCTTAGAAACTATTTACCTCTACCAAACACCACAACCTCGAAAAAAACTGCTACCATCATTGAAGAAAGAAAGAAAGAAAGAAAGAAAGAAAGAAAGAAAGAAAGATAAGAAGTATCTCAAGAATGTTATGGATCTGGAGACATAATTGACCGGACTGGCTGCGTGGTTCAGCGGTAACGTTCTCGCTTGCTGGGCCCTAGGTTGCAGGTTCGTATCCTGGCGCAGTCAGCTGGCATTTGAAGGTGCACAAATGTGAGGGAGCCGTGTCAGTAAATTTACTGGCACGTTAAAGATCCCCTTCGGGGCAAAATTCCGGCACTCCGGCGTATCCAAAAGCAACAGTAGTTAAAAGGGACGTAATACCAATAAAATTATTATTATTATTATTATTATTATTATTATTATTATTATTATTATTACATAATCGACCTGACGTGGGTAACATCCATGTCTTTACACGTCTGGCTGTGCATGGCTTTCAAACCCTAATTGAATTAACAAATCTTTCCATGACGTGTGTATACTGCACCCGTTCATCCGAGGGATGCGATGACCCATCTGCCATTACATCGCATACCTTGGGTAGATTATAGGCTAAGGAATAACCCACCCACCAAGGGAAGATGATTAAGAAAGGGAAGCGGGTTTCGGACTGGAGAAACAGGATAGAGAAATAGGATGAGAGTTCCAAAAAAGTTATAAATTTAACTTTAAATACCCTTAGAGGCAGTTGCCACTGAAAATTAACTCTCTGATACCTAAAGTAGGTACGAGCTTGGTCGAAGCTAACGGGAACCGCAGCTAGGACTTGGGCGATTTGCAAGAAAGAGGCTTTAGTGTATTTCCTCCCAAGCTTGTATAAGACTACTATGGGGAAAGGTGTTGGTCTGGCAAGACTGAGAGTAACCGATTTATTGTATGTTTTTTCAAAGAAATTCGTTTTTTCGATATAATTCGAAGAATGCCAATAATTTAAATCAAGTTTGGTATTTCCAATTTTCGAAATTATAGAGTTCCTGAAAAAAGCGACCCAGTGCTTCCAGGAAGGATAGTGATGAAAAGTTATACCTGGGAAAGTAATTTTGGTAAGTGAACCAATGGTTGCATTTGGAAATGGCTAAGCCTTTACTCAGCGAGAGGCCGGCTAAAAGCTTAGACAAAGAAGAAACACTTATCTTTTGGAAAATTAACCATAAGTTTTCGGAGAGGATCTCCACAAGCAGGTAGCTGGCGTAGCGAGCTTTACTTGCCTTACTGGCCAATTAGAATTAGCTATTAAAGCTAAGAGAAACTTTAACAAGGTTGCCACTGAGAGTTCTTGCTCAAATGCAACAAGTGGTGAAATCCCTATCAATAGATTTAATGGCATCGAGTAGGGAGAGCCAAGGAGGACAGGATCTTGCTTATCCTTTGTATTAGAAAAATTAAAAAGCGAAAAGAAACTCTTAATTTATTTAACAATTCAGAAGAAGTTGATATCTTTAACAATTAAATATTTTTCAATCTTATTAACAATTTGGGGTCGCAGACCTCCAACAACATTTAGAAATTGCTCCAGGCAAATAACAATTCTTAAGGTTTTAAACCTGGTACTAAAATCTTTGTAAGATTTTAAAAAGGCAAATGAAATGATTAAAGTTTAGACATTTACAAGAGTACAAGGAGTGTACTATAAGAAATTTCTGAGAGAATATTCTAGAGAGAGTGACAACTTCGAAAATAACAATAAGAAAAACATGAAGAATAAGATAGAAGTTCCTACAACTTCTTATATTTATACAGAATTAATGTTGGTTATTATGCAAATAAGGGCAGGTCACTTACTGTGAAACCTGAAGAGATAATCAAAAGGAAGGTTCTCGACCTCCTATGTTTTAAATAGGAATCACGAACCAAATGGGGCAGTTTCCATTTCGTGAGACCTAGAAATAACTCACTAAGAGTTGAAAGAATTGTTTTCCCTGATTAGAAGGGAGAAACAATGTAAGTTTGAAACGTGTGCTGGGCACGTAATTATACAGAAACTAATTAATTACACATGAGAGAAAATGGGAGGGCACATATATAGATTGACACCTCGTTGAAACAGACCTAAATTTAAAAGTTTATTACGGATTGTTAGTAAGAGATTTAGGAAAGAGAAATAGGGATTGAGGAAAAATGTTCATGGCCATATTTAAATGTAAACGGACGATCGCGACGCGGTAGAAAGTTGAACAAGCACTGGTTTTCACTATAGTTCGTTGAAATATATGAAAAGTTCACTATAGAAACACGAAAGTTTATGGCAAAGAAAGTTATTTCAATTTGAAGAAATGACTGGTTGCACTAGATGAACAAAAGTCTATTGCTTGAGAAAATAGTGGATTACAGTTAAATGCGCCATAGAACATCCAACGGTGGAAGAAAATTCACTATTGAGCTTTAATTCAGAAGTGAGATTCTTCAATTTTAAATAGCATTCTCACAAGTGAGTGAAAATTTCATAACGGCAGGACTTGTAGATGAAATACAGAATCTGGAAGGTTCCAGAACGATCTTAGTAGAAAAATGGGGCTAATGTTAATCCAGCGGAGGAACTAGCTTGGTGAATTATAGACAGCGGGTATTTAGATAATATCCCACGTGGTGAGAAAATTTCTCATTTAGCAAGCATAAGAAAGCTACTTTCTATTAAGGTTGGCTTAGACAGACAAAGCTCAACATGGCAAATCCCGCGAAGAATGATTTTTGCCCCAAATAAGCAATCTCACGCTGTCTATAAAATATCTTTAAAACATGTAGAAGTTAAAACCATGAAGATGAGGTTAAAACTTGAAGCTGTACTTATCTTGGTCACATGTCGAGGGTGAAGATCCCTTTGACGGATGCCTAGAGTGCCAACATGGCGTAGAGAGTAGAGAATGCCTCTTGGTTTGAGGAGACTGGCTCTAGGTGAGCCCTGACTGATTGAGTCAACTGCCGATTTACAAGTGAGACCTGCTCAGACAAGCACGGAGGGTCCAAGGAAGGGAAAAGAGTGGGGGTAGGAGACAAAAGGTATACATATCAGCATAACCAACTTATCAAAAATAAATGTTCTTCTTGATGAATGGTCTTCAAAGAGTTGATAGTAGGCGATACTAGCGCAGCATGGTGAGCGAAAAAGTAGACGTAGTCCTCTTGCTCAAGGAGAAAATAGCTGGCGATGGTAACAAGATCTGGTGGCGAGATAGATAAATAAGTCTTCTTGCACCAGGAAGAATTGAGGAGCTTCAGCGATTCGCTGCGAGGTGACGCTAGGTGGGTCACAGAAGATATATATCTAGAACAGACTCATGAAGACATAAGCGATTTGCCCATCAAAGAGAAAACAGAAGATCACTGTTGGTGTTTGACAAAGAGGAAGGAATGAACATGCAAAGAGCATTAAAAAAATTAGATTCACACGTACCGTGTATTCATAGAATACACCATACTGGGAGGGGTAAACACCAACAGAGAACAAATAAGCAGTTAAACATTCAAAGGCAACGGAGCGATCAAAGACAGTGGTCTTGTGATCGAACCATTAGTGGTCAAGATTTTGGCCACCCTGACTCTCCCATCTCTTCCAGGATAACACTCGGTCACTCTACCAGAAATTCATACTAGAGGGGGTGAAACATCCCTAACCAAGACCAAGTCCCCCACTTTGTCGGGACTGGAAATAAACCACTTCTGTCTCCGTTGCAAAGAAGTTAAATATTCCAAGTTCCACCTCTTCCAAAAAGAATTACGGAGGGTTTCAAGTTTACGCCATGCGATAGGTAGATTAGAATCCCTGTAAGAATTGGGAAGAGGAGGAGGGGCAGAAAGGGAGGTGCCGATAAGGAAGTGACCAGGTGTGAGTGGAAGCAGGTCATCAGGGTCATTGGAAAGCGGAGTTAATGGGCGAGAATTAACACCACCTTCAATCAGAACAGACAGTGAATTGAATTCTTCGTAAGTCAGAATTCGATTACCTAGGACTTTTCTTAAATGACGTTTAGTGAGCTTTACGCAGGATCCCACCTACCACCGTGATGAGGAGCGTAGGGAGGTATAAAGCGCCTTTTAAAACCCTTGGAATAGGAAAAGTTAGAAATTTGTTCCATAGCAGGAGAGGAAGTGAGAGCTTTCTTCCACAGGGAAGCTGCGCCCTGAAAAGTGGAAGCGTTATCAGAGAACATCTCTGAAGGGACACCACGCCTAGCAGTGAAGCGAGAGACAGCTGATAAAAAGTAAGCAGTAGAAGCATTCGTTACTAGTTCCAAGTGGATTGCGCCTGTAACCATGCAAACAAAGAGAGAAACATAAAGCTTACCAAACAATTTGCGTTTAGCTTCAGAAGAATTTCGTTGATATTGGAACGGACCCATATAGTCCACACCAGTTAAAGCAAATGGGCGTACAGGAGAAGAGCGAAAGGAGGGCAGATCGCTCATTAATTGAGTATTGATTTTAGGTTTCGCTTTGAAGCAAGGAATGCACTTGTGGATTACAGAAGAAACCTCATGAATTCCGTTTATAATCCAGTACTTTTCCCTTAAGAGGCAAAGCAGAGTGCGTGTACCAACATGAAGATTACGATAATGAAAGTCACGTATAATTAAGGAAGTTACGTGATGTTTGGAAGGCAAAATAACGGGATGCTTTTTGTCCTCAGAGAGTAAAGATTGCGAGAGCCTTCCACCTACCCTGAGTAACCCATGGTCATCAAGGAACGGGGCTAAAGCACGAAGACGGCTGGATTTGGGAAGATCCCTTTTAGAAGAAAGCAAAGAGAATTCAGAATAAAAGGCTTCTTGCTGTGTCAGTTGTAAAACCTTAATGGTAGCGAGATTCAATTCATGATTGGTAAGGTGTGGTTTAGGGAGGAGAGGTTGGTCAACCACAAAATATTTCCATCTAAGGAGATAGGCGATAATTCGTATTAATTTATGAAAAGAAGAATAGCGGGACAATAAGGGATGAGAAGCGTTGGAAACAAGACACGAAGCAATGGATAGAGGTACTTTGGCGTCAGGCAGGTTGGAGTTTGTAGCTGGAGGTTTAGAAGGCCATGAAGAAGAGTCTTCGATTAGCCACGAGGGCCCATGCCAGTACAATTGGGAAGCTGCCAATTGAGAGGGTAAACAACCACGAGAGATAATATCGGCTGGATTATCCGCACTGGGCACATGCCTCCATTGACATCCAGAAGAAAGAGTTTGAATTTTGGAAACCCTGTTTGCAACAAAAGTTTGCCAGTGAGAGGGGTTCTTGGCGATCCAAGAAAGGGTGATCATGGAATCGCTCCAGAGATAGATTTGCGAGAATTCGACTTTTAATACTTCCCGTAATTTCTTAACAAGTTCTGCAGCCATGAGTGCAGCGCACAGTTCGAGCCTAGGCAAAGTGATAGTTTTAAGAGGAGCGACCTTCGATTTGGCACAAACAAGGTTGGAAACTGAAGATCCATAGAATGAATCGTGATAAACTAAATATGCACAGCAACCATAAGCTTTTTCGGAACTGTCCGCGAACACATGAAGGAAAAAGGATGCATTAGAATGAGAGCTGATTAAATTCCTGGGAAATTCAATAAGGGAAAGATCCAGCAAATTGCTGCGAAACGAGAGCCAACGATTAAGAAAAGAAAGAGGGACAGTGTCATCCCATTCACATTTAAGCGACCACAGCTCTTGCATGAAGAGTTTGGCTATAAGGATAACTGGGGCAAGGAATTGAAGCGGATCAAAATTTTTTGCAATTTCAGATAGGATTTGTCTTTTTGTATTAGGAAGCTCTTCTGCGAGCGAAACTTTATAGATAAGAGTGTCAGTGCTAGTGCACCAGTGAACTCCTAGAGTTTTTATAGATTCGGAGTTTCCACAAATTTCGACAGAAGAGGGATCTACGTCTTCAATGGGAAACTGGGCGAGAAACTCAGGGGAGTTGGAATTCCACTTATGGAGAGGGAAACCTCCATTCCTTAGCAATGCTTGAAGTTCTAAAGACACAAAAGAAGCTTCCTCCAAGGTGGGGAAGGACTGCAAGTAATCGTCAACATAGAATGACGTAGTTAGTGCTTCAGAGGCTTTGGAATTAAATAAATAACCATCTTGTGAGGCTAACAAGTGTAAGGATCGGATAGCAAGAAAAGCAGAGGGTTTTAAGCCATAAGTAACCGTTTCTAAGCGAAATACCTTAATGGGCTTGCTGATTTCATCACGCCATAAGATTCTTTGAAGATCTCGTTGTTCCGGTTGAATTAAAACTTGACGGTACATCTGTTTTATATCGGCTATGACAGCTATGGGAAATAATCGAAAGTTTAAGAGTATAGCAGATAGATCTGACTGAATAGCAGGACCAGAGTAAAGAGTGTCGTTAAGGCTGTTGCCATTAACGTCGGGCGATGAACCATTGAAAACAACTCGGATTTTATCTTTTACAAGGGGGTTTTTCCACACAGGATGATGATTTAGATAAATCGTTTCAAGTGGGGGGTGCAATTCATCCTCAGATTTGTTAACAACTTCCATGTGATCCAAGCTTTCATACTCATCCATGAAATCAGTGTACTGCTGTTTGACAAGGGGTTCTTTTTTTGAATTTGCTCTCGATAGCAAAGAGAGCTTTTCGAGCTTTAGGCTGAGAGTTAATAAGTTTGGGGGGATTGTGTAATCTTGGCATTTGAACAACGAACCGGCCATCAGAAGAACGAGTGGTGGTGTTCAAAAAAAGTTGCTCACAGAATTCATTTTCTGAAGAGGTTACATTAGGAGAATCAACGCTTTCAAGCCTCCAAAACTGTTCCAGGTCAGTATTGGAGAAATAACATTGCGATGCAGGTTGGGGAGAATAATGGGGAAGTTGCCCTGTGACGATCCATCCAAAATTAGTGTCTCTGGCGACCACGTTTGCGGATAACTTGCGAACCTGTTTACGAAGGCAATTCCAAAAGACATTGGCATTAAAGAGTATGTCAATGGGGTTTTGTATGTTAAACAAAGGATCGGCTAACCTTAAATGCGAGGGAATGTTTAACCCTGAAATATCCACCGAGTGACTTGGAGTGTCTTCTCCAATGCTATTGAGAATTAGACAATTAAGTTTAAAGAAGTTGTTTCTATGACAAATATCTCTTATGGTTAGTTTTGAGAATTGTAAAGCTTGCGATAGTGAGCTGTTGATGCCCGACACATTGATAGAAGTGGGGTTTACGGGTAGGCCTAGTTTTCTAATCAAGGAATTAGACAAAAAATCATGAGTTGCCGCTGAATCTAGAAGACCGCGTGCACGGACCCAAGGGCCAAAGTTATCCTGAACTTCAATTTGGACAGTAGACAACAATACTTGAGCACTGCGAATGGATTTGGCATTTTGAATATACGATGAAGCATTAGAACTGTTAGCACTATCATTTTTCGGAGAAGTAGATGCTGTCGATGACCTTGCCTGATCATGACGATGTAGCAAAGTATGATGAGCTTTTTCACAATGGTAGCAAAGTCTTGTGGACTTACAGTTAGAAGCAGAATGCGTGGGCGCTAGGCAGTTGAAACAATGTTTGTTTTGAGCAACTAATTTTCGTCTGTCATCGACTGACATTTCTTTAAAGGATTTACAGAGGTATAGGGCATGGGGATCTTTACAAAGTATGCACTTTACAGGTTCGTTTAAACTCTTGCGAGGTTCGCTTTGCGTGTTTAAAACAATAGAGCTAGCAACACGACGTTCACTAGACCTCGTTGGGTAACCAGTAGTGTTTGATTTAAATTTGGATGAGCTGAACCCGGGTTTTTGGGTATTAGACGCTGAGCGTTCACTTTTGGGTTTGATGGACATTAATTCGAATTTGGAACTGGGAGATGAAGGTTCACTTTGATTAGCTAGAGCGGTTAAAAGTTGGCATCTAGCGTTTATGAAAGTAACTAAATGCTCGTAAGTGTAGTCGTCTTCTTAAGAAAGTTCAATTTCCCAAGCTTTGAGGGTAGCAGCATCAACTTTAGAAACCACTAAATGTATTAGGAAAGTATCCCAATAATTAGTAGGTTGATCTAATTGGGACAAAGCCTTAACGTGAAGTTGTGTAGTGTCAACTAGAGTACGTTAACTAGTGACGTCATTGTGCTGTGACGCAGGTAGATTGAATAGAGCCTTTATATGGCGTTGAATACGTAACCGTAAATTTCCATATCTTTCCCTTAATAAGTTAAAGGCAATGGGGTAATTTTCGGCACGCAGAGGAAGTGCTTCGACCAACTGTAAAGCTTGACCTCGGAGGATAGATCTCAAGTAATGAAACTTGTAAATGACTTGAATGTCTTCATTGTCATGAACAAGAGAGCAAAATAATTCATAGAAAGAATCCCAAGCAGATTCATCTCCAGAAAAATGGGGTAAATCAATTTTCGGTAAAATTGGTTTGGGCTTGTGAGTACCCTCACGGAAAGAAGTTTGCGGTTCGTGAAGGGAACCAAGAACAGAGGCGTCCTTTTTCTGCTCCTCTTCGAGTTGGCGTATTATTTTGAAAGCAGAACCTATGCCTTCGTAATATTGGTTTTCTACTTCAACTCGATCTTCGGTTTGATTGAGCATGCAAGTTTCTATTTCAGTTTGGATGTTACAATAATTTTCATAAGAACGTTCATAATCTCTTACGCGATGTTTCAACAAGTCTAATTGAGCTTCTGAGGGATCTAACTCCTTTATGTACTTTCTGAAACGGGTAATTTGCCATTTATAGGATGCTCGTTTAGAAGTAAGTTTTTCATCTTTATCCTTTTCAGTAGGAGCCATGTTATAAAAAATAGATTGAAATGTAATTCACGATACTGTGGAACCTTGGAAATGCTGTCAAGCTGGCAGCAGCAAATAAGTAGACAGAACGGGACACACCAAAGGAGACAGGAGCGGGCTCTTTCCCGTTCACAGGCTTTGCATGATGTAGTTATAGCTGAAAAATTCAAAGCAGATATTAATAATTTGCAGAGTATTGTCAAATGACACTTTTAAAAAGAATAAAAATAGAAAATGGACTCTCCCGGGTTTCGGCACCAATTTTTGGGTAGATTATAGGCTAAGGAATAACCCACCCACCAAGGGAAGATGATTAAGAAAGGGAAGTGGGTTTCGGACTGGAGAAACAGGATAGAGAAATAGGATGAGAGTTCCACAAAAGTTATAAATTTAACTTTAAATACCCTTAGAGGCAGTTGCCACTGAAAATTAACTCTCTGATACCTAAAGTAGGTACGAGCTTGGTAGAAGCTAACGGGAACCGCAGCTAGGACTTGGGCGATTTGCAAGAGAGAGGCTTTAGTGTATTTCCTCCCAAGCATGTATAAGACTACTATGGGGAAAGGTGTTGGTCTGGCAAGACTGAGAGTAACCGATTTATTGTATGTTTTTTCAAAGAAATTAGTTTTTTCGAAATAATTCGAAGAATGCCAATAATTTAAATCAAGTTTGGTATTTCCAATTTTCGAAATTATAGAGTTCCTGAAAAAAGCGACCCAGTGCTTCCAGGAAGGATAGTGATGAAAAATTATACCTGGGAAAGTAATTTTGGTAAGTGAACCAATGGTTGCATTTGGAAATGGCTAAGCCTTTACTCAGCGAGAGGCCGGCTAAAAGCTTAGACAAAGAAGAAACACTTATCTTTTGGAAAATTAACCATAAGTTTTCGGAGAGGATCTCCACAAGCAGGTAGCTGGCGTAGCGAGCTTTACTTGCCTTACTGGCCAATTAGAATTAGCTATTAAAGCTAAGAGAAACTTTAACAAGGTTGCCACTGAGAGTTCTTGCTCAAATGCAACAAGTGGTGAAATCCCTATCAATAGATTTAATGGCATCGAGTAGGGAGAGCCAAGGAGGACAGGATCTTACTTATCCGTTGTATTAGAAAAATGAAAAAGCGAAAAGAAACTCTTAATTTATTTAACAATTCAGAAGAAGTTGATATCTTTAACAATTAAATATTTTTCAATCTTATTAACAATTTGGGGTCGCAGACCTCCAACAACATTTAGAAATTGCTCCAGTCAAATAACAATTCTTAAGGTTTTAAACCTGGTACTAAAATCTTTGTAAGATTTTAAAAAGGCAAATGAAATGATTAAAGTTTAGACATTTACAAGAGTACAAGGAGTGTACTATAAGAAATTTCTGAGGGAATATTCTATTCAACTTCGAAAATAACAATAAGAAAAACATGAAGAATAAGATAGAAGTTCCTACAACTTCTTATATTTATACAGAATTAATGTTGGTTATTATGCAAATAAGGGCAGGTCACTTACTGTGAAACCTGAAGAGATAATCAAAAGGAAGGTTATCGACCTCCTATGTTTTAAATAGGAATCACGAACCAAATGAGGCAGTTTCCATTTCGTGAGACCTAGAAATAACTCACTCAAGAGTTGAAAGAATTGTTTTCCCTGATTAGAAGGGAGAAACAATGTAAGTTTGAAACGTGTGCTGGGCACGTAATTATACAGAAACTAATTAATTACACATGAGAAAAAATGGGAGGGCACATCTATAGATTGACACCTCGTTGAAACAGACTTAAATTTAAAAGTTTATTACGGATTGTTAGTAAGAGGTTTAGGAAAGAGAAATAGGGATTGAGGAAAAATGTTCATGGCCTTATTTAAATGTAAACGGACGATCGCGACGCGGTAGAAAGTTGAACAAGCACTGGTTTTCACTATAGTTCGTTGAAATATATGAAAAGTTCACTATAGAAACACGAAAGTTTATGGCAAAGAAAGTTATTTCAATTTGAAGAAATGACTGGTTGCACTAGATGAACAAAAGTCTATTGCTTGAGAAAATAGTGGATTACAGTTAAATGCGCCATAGAACATCCAACGGTGGAAGAAAATTCGCTATTGAGCTTTAATTCAGAAGTGAGATTCTTCAATTTTAAATAGCATTCTCACAAGTGAGTGAAAATTTCATAACGGCAGGACTTGTAGATGAAATACAGAATCTGGAATGTTCCAGAACGATCTTAGTAGAAAAATGGGGCTAATGTTAATCCAGCGGAGGAACTAGCTTGGTGAATTATAGACAGCGGGTATTTAGATAATATCCCACGTGGTGAGAAAATTTCTCATTTAGCAAGCATAAGAAAGCTACTTTCTATTAAGGTTGGCTTAGACAGACAAAGCTCAACATGGCAAATCCCGCGAAGAATGATTTTTGCCCCAAATAAGCAATCTCACGCTGTCTATAAAATATCTTTAAAACATGTAGAAGTTAAAACCATGAAGATGAGGTTAAAACTTGAAGCTGTACTTATCTTGGTCACATGTCGAGGGTGAAGATCCCTTTGACGGATGCCTAGAGTGCCAACATGGCGTAGAGAGTAGAGAATGCCTCTTGGTTTGAGGAGACTGGCTCTAGGTGAGCCCTGACTGATTGAGTCAACTGCCGATTTACAAGTGAGACCTGCTCAGCGAAGCTCGGAGGGTCCAAGGAAGGGAAAAGAGTGGGGGTAGGAGACAAAAGGTATACATATCAGCATAACCAACTTATCAAAAATAAATGTTCTTCTTGATGAATGGTCTTCAAAGAGTTGATAGTAGGCGATACTAGCGCAGCATGGTGAGCGAAAAAGTAGACGTAGTCCTCTTGCTCAAGGAGAAAATAGCTGGCGATGGTAACAAGATCTGGTGGCGAGATAGATAAATAAGTCTTCTTGCACCAGGAAGAATTGAGGAGCTTCAGCGATTCGCTGCGAGATGACGCTAGGTGGGTCACAGAAGATATATATCTAGAACAGACTCATGAAGACATAAGAGATTTGCCCATCAAAGAGAAAACAGAAGATCACTGTTGGTGTTTGACAAAGAGGAAGGAATGAACATGCAACGAGCATTAAAAAAAATTAGATTCACACGTACCGTGTATTCAAAGAATACACCATACCTGGCTTCCCAGGCCAGAGGGGAGTTAAATGAACATGAAGTCAAATAAGGAATGTGTCGGAAATTCAGTTGAAATATCACAAAAGCAGAGGGTAACACGAGATAAAGTATCTCCAGGGTCGTTACGGGCTTAAATTTTATCATAATAACAAATAGAAATGGGTGCCATCAACTGAACCCCTAGCAAACCACATCCTTTCTGGTTAAGCCTTAATTAAGACAAAGGAAAGGATTGGGAAAACAACACCATCATCAGATCACAACTAAAATAAAACCAAATTTATTTAAACTTAAATAGTCAGACAGAGAAAATAAACACAAACCCTACCTAAGAGTATGGTCGAATGCAAACGTTAGGTTGTCATTGTCCTCAAAATCGAACCATCTCTGTGCTATTTCAAAGTATTTTTCATCCTTATAAAATATAAAAATTTACTAAAGTTCGCTTGGGTTCTCAGGGCCACCGTAGCACTACGTCTTTGCGTCACTGACATTTCGTGATCCCTGAGACCTAACCTTTCTTTAATTTAACATCAGGAATCTGGATGTCAAGAAATATGAATCTGTCTAACAAAATATCTTAAAACACATATGTTCTAATATCAACTTATTTCCATGGCTTAAATGGCACTAACCAAATGCTGGAAATCTCAATAAGTGCTCCTAAAAATCTAACAATTAATTTATACACCATATTTACATTGTCACTGATTATTGCTGGGTTGTGAATCAAAGAAAACTTCACTATTCATTGGTTATCATCATCATTATCATATCAAAATTAAATATCTCTCACATTAGTTCTCATCCCAATATTCGTTATATTCAAGTCAGAATAATTAATATATTACCATTAAATCATTTAAATGAATTTTATATTCATCAATTCATTATATTCTTCAATTATCCACACACTCTCATGTCATTATCTCATTCAGATTAAATCATCTCAATTCATCCATTTAAATTGTTTAATTCATTAATTCAAGTTGAAATTCATCAAGTTATTTAAAACACATCTCTTATTTAAATTTATTTAAATTCATTTAAATGTTATTAGTCATCAGTTCCTTTAATTAATTATCACCTTTCAATTCAGTTATTCATCAGCTGTTTAATCACCTATTAATTTATTTAATTCAGTTAATTTATTCAACCTTTAATTCATCAATTTATTTAATTCATCGATTTATTCAAATTATAATTTATCAATTTATTCAAATTTTAATTCATCTGGTTATTTAGATTTTACTCATCGGGTCAGATCATTAATATGCTTAAACTTCAGATTATTATTTTATAAATTATTATTATCAGGAAATCTTGGATTATCCAAATTATTTATTTCTTTAATTTCCTAAAAAGTTGTTTAATATAGGTTATAGAACGTTGTCTTACAATTTTATCACTTCCAAGTTATATCTCGTATATAATTATCATGCCAAAATAATATATTGCCTTCACAAAATCACGTTGGATCTCACTATCCAAAACTTCACCATTTAATCTCACCTTGTCAAATACCATATTTGAATACCATAATTATTCCATATAACACCATAACTATTCAGCGCATAGCATGATACTTCAAAAATATGCTAGACTGGGTTCAACAACCTCATGTCTGCCTCAAACTATCATTGGCAACATTGCAAACTTCCACTTGGCAACCTCCAAAAATACCTATCAAAAATACTTCACATAATCACGTTGCATGATCCACAAAAATATATAACTGGCTTCAAATGATTAACGCACACAATCTCCAAGAACTGCAATTAATCTGATCATAACTAGACAACTTCTTAAACAATATGAAAATTACCTTAGTAATCGTAATCCAATTCAAGATCTGGTTTCAATTAGAGCATAAATTCTCTTAAGATTCTCAAGATTTACTTGAAAGAAAAACACCAATGTGTTATAATACCTCACATCAAAAATATCAACTACTGATCTGCCTCAAACTAAATTCTGACCATAAATGATTCATCTTACAAGATTCAAATATTTGAAATCCTTCTCAAAGGTATCAAATCACTCAAAAAGAGTATCAAAAGTATCAGCTGTTAAATGTATATACTCTAAAAAGAGTATTGCAACAAAATATTGGATTGGCAAAAACAAGAATTACAAAATGTAACCCTGCTGACATTTATTTTTAATTTATTTAACAAAATTCGACTAATGTATGACTGGTAGTTTCTTGTTTAATCCTCTTACGATCATAAGTACACTCGGATGATAAAATGAGACCCTCGACTGGCAGGTAAGGTGAGTGCCACAACACAATTGCCTTAAGCGACAGGCCCCGCCTCGTAGACTAACATGATAATGCCCTAAACGATGGGTAAGGTGAGTGCCACCACACAATTGCCTAATGCAACAGGCCCCATCTCGTGGACAAATGAGTGAGTGTACAAGATTGGAATCAACAAGACTCTAATTGACACATAAAAGCGATATGCATTCACTTGAGTGAATAAAATTTTAATATCAGCAAACAATCCAACAAAAAATCCCTACTGATGAATTATACATACTCGCTAGTATGCAATGAACTGACGAAATAATTTAAATTATCCAATTGCAGATCACGAGTTCGAAACACTCGCTAAAAAAATATCCATAATCAAGAAATACTATCCTCACAGGAAAAAATATAAAGACCAAAATTCTGTCAAATAAAGTCAACCAATGGTGAGAACGTCGTATAACTGTGCCTGCCATATCATATGGTAACACCATATTCTAGCAAATGGAGCAATAAAGTATCTAAGCCATGTCGAAAAATAATAGTAGCACTCCTACTAGAAATATATACAAGTATGCCCAGTGTTCATGAAAAATCATATCAAGAATGCCACAACTCATACAATACCTTCATATTCCAGATGTTAATATAATTCAAAGATCGCCGATAATCCACGTGTTTGTCACAGATTTCTCGATAGATCGACGAAAACGCTGTATCACCCACAGAACTAACGCTTGACTTCATCCAAGTGAATCTTATGTTGTATATCCTATTCGTCAGGAACCGAATCCATCGCTCTGTGGTGCCATCACGTCTCCGTATCCGCCTAGCCCGACATGATGAACTGAAGATTATCCATCAGGGATATTGTCCAAACTCTTCCACAAAAGTTCAAAAATGTAGAGTACCCCATACTCTTCAAATATGTCACGCCACTGTCCCATAAACTATTCGGTTGGCATACGAAAAAATGTTAATCTTCACAGCGGCTCAATTTCACTGGTAGAAAAATAAATTCTCTAGAAAAGTGTACTGATTTGTCAAACACCCTGTAACTGTGTTCGTAACTGAGATATTTCATAACTGTTCATGATATGCAACTTTTAGGCTGCACGTGCCACTGTTCACAAAGTGCATACACTTATAACTTTTCACTTGCCGCAAGCAGTAATGTTGGAATGACCCCATGGTCGCCTTAAATATTTCGGTCTAAAATGCATCATAAAATATGCCGTAATACCGCTGAAATATGTTCAAGTCCTTTTAAAAGTACACAATAGAAGTATATAATTGTAATTGGACACAATTGGACTGTCGAAACCCAAGTCCAAACATCTTAAGCTTGACAAAATGTCAAAGTTATGTTCAGCTGCTTGACTATCGCCTGATTGTAAAATGTCGGCCACAGCACGACACGTTCCGCCTCACTGTCCTTGTATAATGCGAGGTTGAACACAGGCCTCATTATACTGCTTCGCTGTGCTGTTCTGCATTGAGAATGTAGCTCAAATAATGTTCTCAATCCTATCGTAATGCTGCGTATTGCTTCGATAAACTGTAAGTTTGGAAAAGCATTGCTGTTTCACGTAACTATTACTGCGATGTTGAAAAGACATGTGCCTGAACATCGGCTTCCTCTCTCAAGTTCACGGCTTGTATAACCTGCCTTGTGGATAGCGTGCGCTCCAACAACGAACTCCTACTACCGCACGTAACGTTTTGTAACGCACTGCCTTGTAAAACTGTTCTTTTACTGCACGATGTGATCCGCTTAGCTTGACTGCTGGAATACTTCTTTCGTTCTGATACTGTCACTGCGTTCGGCTGCCTCACCCGGCTCTAGCACGTGACTTTCCCCTTCCTTCCGCTGTCAGACGTCACAGCTATAACCTCGACCACTATTATATCGGCAATTAAGTTATAACATAACTTAAGGAGTTGTCTGCCTTTCTTCAAGTTATCACCAATAAGATGTCTTGATATTTCCTTCTCTTCTGAGGTTATATAATGTTTTATTCCATATTGATCTTTATAATAATCCAGTATTTCTCCCATAATTCCATATGCTTGAGGGGTAGTGCCTCCTTCTCCCTCGGCCTCCTACGTCATTTCCTACCATTCTACTTGACTCGATCTGAGCGCTATCCTTTCACTTTGCCCACAAATCTCAACTATGGCTCGATCACAACTGGCGTAGCCGATAGCCTCAACTAGGTATCGGGTACATCTCTCCCGTACATCTCCTTTTTTTATCAGTCTTGAGAAAAAAATACTCTCAGGCATTCTCTATACACAACATATAATATACACGATAGCTCTGCAACCATCCTCTTCCTAAGCATAATGATACTTCCTAATGCTGGCTGCGTTGAAAGTTCCAACAACTTCATTCGTGTCTATTCTAGCAATCTATGATCAGGCCACTCTCACTTAAGAAATCCTCTCCTAGGATCATATCGAAATGTGGTTGACCCACAACTAGGAACATCTGCTCAAAATATCTGGTTCAAATTCCAATATCTAAAAGTACCTGACTTTTACATTTTATGCTCTTGTCTGGGATCACCCCTTGAATCTTGCTAACAACAGTTGGCAACATCGTAACATCTCCTGACAATTTCAATTCTTCCAGGCAGCCTATGGATATCAAGCTCACCATAGACCCGGTATCCACTAATGTCTTTATTTCCTTTCCCATGACTTCCACAATAATAACTGGCAATTCATGTCGATTCCCTCGGTGGACTATATCTTCTTCTTCAATTAAATCTTCATCTTTGACCTGGTATGTTTCAACTATGATGATGGGTTCCCACTGACTAGCATCTTGATTCAGGGTTAATTTGTCGTTTTTTTCTGCACCACTCGTGCTTGCCCTATTGACATCTCGAATTACCTCTTCGGATGGTGCACTAGGCTGTCTATTCTCTTGCCTTGTTCTCCCGTACTCTTGATTATCTTGTCGTTTTTCATTTTGATCATTCCCGTTATTATTATCTTGCCTATTGGTTTGATTGGACTGCTGATTCTGGTTCCAATTGTATCTGCCCCGATATCGGTTATTGTATCCGTTCCGGTTCTGATATCAGGAATTTTGATTGTAGTTCCTGTATCTACCATCTCTTTGATCTTGTTCATATGGCCTTTCATACGGTCCTTGATATCTGTCATTCCCACGGACGTTGTGAATATTTCCTCTATTCCCTTCGTTTCTTCTATTCGCCCATGAATCTCTTCTATCTGTCTGTGCTGCATTATCGACAACTACCGCATTCACTTCTTGCGTGTTCCGATTTTCATTCCTTGAATTTCTGGCTGTCATCTGAGTGCTCGTGTAATCCAATCTGCGTAGGATATCGTCGTAATGTTCAAGTGTATTCTCTCCCGATGCTATGAGTGATCTTTGTACTTCTACTGGCAACTGCCTTGCTATTGCTTGTAACAGTTCGTCTTCTGGCAATGGAGGAATCAAAAATTGCAATTTAGCCAACTGAGCTGTAAAATAATTCGCATAATGCGTCCGATGTGACGTAGAGTAACGTTTTGAGTACATTTCTGCTCTTACGTTTAACTGATCCTCTGCACTCCAGAATCGTCGTAAAAATGCTATAGCAAATTGTTCCAGGTTCGCGAAGTTACTCCTAAATGCGCGAAACCACGTCAACGCTGGCCCATCTAAGGCACGTTCGACTACCCTTAGTTCCCTCTCCTTAGCTACTCGATGTTCCACCATGTAATCTCGAATATCTCTCAGAAATTCGACTGGTGTGACTCCTGTGTTCCCAGAAAATTTCCTTGGTTTATCATCCAGATTTCTGATTATGGTCACCGGACCTGAGTATCGTTAATTCGTACTAGACGTGCTTCTATTCTGATTCAAATTACCTTGAGGGGTTGAACTAGTCCTTTCGAAAGTAACGTTCTGTTGCGTTTGACTATCTTCTCCTACGCTCACCTCTTGACTGTTCATATTACGACCTATCGGTGTCTGATTCATCGATACATCCCCCGTTGTAACGTCTTGACTTGTAAAATTATTTATTATAGACCCCAGTTTAGTCATCCTATCTTCCGTTCGCTTTTCCACTATCTTGACCTTGGTCTCCAAATCGTCTAATGACATAACAGTCTGCGTTCTGTTACTCTCTTCCAAATCGTTCTTCAATTTGTCTATCTTATCTTCGCATGTTGTCTTGACTGACGCGACTTGTTCCTTTAATTGATCTACATCTCTCCTGAACTGAGCTGAATCTATCTTCATCGTTTCCTTATTCTCAGTAAATCTCGCTTCCAAATTCGCCATACCTGCGATTAATTTTTCATCCAGCCCTGCACGCTTTTCTTTTGCTTCGGGATCGACCTCACTATACCGTTCTTCCACTATTGCACCGACTCTATTTTTAAACAATGCTAAGTTTTCATTAACTTTCTGATCTATGTCATCATCAATTTTCTTAATGTCTGCCTGCAATTGGTTTTCTAAGGATTTCAAGTTAGAATTAACCTCTCCTAAGACTTCCTCTTTGACTGTCCCAATTACTGATTTCAAACTTTTAATTTCATTACCTAAATTCATTTCTAAACCTTTAATCTTGGATTCGAAAGATACTTGGTAGACCATTCTCGTATTTTGCCTACATCTGCTACTAAACCATCTATGTCGAATCGTAATTTCTATACATCTGATTTAATATCTTTCTGAATAGACATAACATCTGTTCTCAAATTAAGAATATTTTCTTCTTCTCTATTTTCTAACTCTAGAATGTTTTTTCTTAACATGTGAAAAATTTCACTCCTTTCATTTCTACTGCCTTTATATCTGATTGTAAAGCCTTTAATATTTCATCATTCTTTAACGTTAATCTATTTTCCAAACTCGTTAAATTATTTTTCAACTCTGTGTTATTTTCTTCACTACGAGCTTGTAATCTAGTTTCTAACAATTTAAAATTATCTTTCAAATTATTTTCATTACTATCCTGTAAAGATTTTATATTTTCTTTAGATCTAGCTTGTAACCTAGCTTCTGAATCACTTATCTGTTCTTTGACTTCTGATTCCATTCTAGAAATATTTGCTACAATACCGGACATGCTATTCTGCAAATCTCCTAACACCTTAGCCAAATCTTCCGCTGACATAATTATACCTTTCAACTAAACGTAATTCAGAGACGTTGGATAGCAAAACATCACAATGTATCAATTCCTAACTTCACTTGGGTATAAGAAAAATGACATATAATCAAACATGATATAACACTAATATGACTAACATGATCACTGGAATGGGCATACAAGTATATTGTCTGACCAAGTTCAATAAATTTTATAACACCATTAAATGAAATAGAGATATATCTCTTCGTAATCTAAATCTGATGTGTTCCCATAGAATAAACAAAATCGAAGCCCCACGGATGGGAAAAGCAAATTCTCCACCTCCACTGCACCCGTTCATCCGAGGGATGCGATGACCCATCTGCCATTACATCGCAGACCTGGCTTCCCAGGCCAGAGTGGAGTTAAATGAACATGAAGTCAAATAAGGAATGTGTCGGAAATTCAGTTGAAATATCACAAAAGCAGAGGGTAACACGAGATAAAGTATCTCCACGGTCGTTACGGGCTTAAATTTTATCAAAATAACAAATAGAAATGGGCGCCATCAACTGAACCCCTAGCGAACCACATCCTTTCTGGTTAAGCCTTAATTAAGACAAAGGGAAGGATTGGGAAAACAACACCATCATCAGATCACAACTAAGATAAAACCAAATTTATTTAAACTTAAATAGTCAGACAGAGAAAATAAACACAAACCCTACCTAAGAGTATGGTCGAATGCAAATGTTAGGTTGTCATTGTCCTCAAAATCGAACCATCTGTGCTATTTCAAAGTATTTTTCATCCACATAAAATATAAAAATTTACTAAATTTCGCTTGGGTTCTCAGGGCCACCGTAGTACTATGTCTTTGTTTCACTAACATTTCGTGATCCCTGAGACCTAACCTTTCTTTAATTTAACATCAGGAATGTGGATGTCAAGAAATATGAATCTGTCTAACAAAATATCCTAAAAACACATATTACTAATATCAACTTATTTCCATGGCTTAAATGCAACTAACCAAATGCAGGAAATCTCAATAAGTGCTCCTAAAAATCTAACAGATAATTTATACACCATATTTACACTGTCACTGATTATTGCTGGGTTGTGAATCAAAGAAAACTTCACTATTCATTGGTTATCATCATCATTATCATATCAAAATTAAATATCTCTCACATTAGTTCTCATCCCAATATTCGTTATATTCAAGTCAGAATAATTAATTTATTACCATTAAATCATTTAAATGAATATTATATTCATCAATTCATTATATTCTTCAATTATCCACACACTCTCATTTCATTATCTCATTCAGATTAAATCATCTCAATTCATCCATTTAAATTGTTTAATTCATTAATTCAAGTTGAAATTCATCAAGTTATTTAAAACACATCTCTTATTTAAATTAATTTAAATTCATTTAAATTTTATTAGTCATCAGTTCCTTTAATTAATTATTACCTTTCAATTCAGTTATTCATCAGCTGTTTAATCACCTATTAATTTATTTAATTCAGTTAATTTATTCAACCTTTAATTCATCAATTTATTTAATTCATCGATTTATTCAAATTATAATTTATCAATTTATTCAAATTTTAATTCATCTGGTTATTTAGATTTTATTCATCGGGTCAGATCATTAATATGCTTAAACTTCATATTATTATTTTATAAATTATTATTATCAGAAAATCTTGGATTATCAAAATTATTTATTTCTTAAATTCCTAAAAAGTTGTTTAATACAGGTTATAGAACGTTTTCTTACAGTTTTATCACTTCCAAGTTATATCTCGTATTTAATTATCATGCCAAAATAATATATTGCCTTCACAAAATCACGTTGGATCTCACTATCCAAAACTTCACCATTTAATCTCACCTTGTCAAATACCATATTTGAATACCATAATTATTCCATATAACACCATAACTATTCAGCGCATAGCATGATACTTCAAAAATATGCTAGACTGGGTTCAACAACCTCATGTCTGCCTCAAACTATCATTGGCAACATTGCAAACTTCCACTTGGCAACCTCCAAAAATACCTATCAAAAATACTTCACATAATCACGTTGCATGATCCACAAAAATATATAACTGGCTTCAAATGATTAACGCACACAATCTCCAAGAACTGCAATTAATCTGATCATATCTAGACAACTTCTTAAACAATATGAAAATTACCTTAGTAATCGTAATCCAATTCAAGATCTGGTTTCAATTAGAGCATAAATTCTCTTAAGATTCTCAAGATTTACTTCAAAGAAAAACACCAATGTGTTATAATACCTCACATCAAAAATATCAACTACTGATCTGCCTCAAACTAAATTCTGACCATAAATGATTCATCTTACAAGATTCAATTATTTGAAATCCTTCTCAAAGGTATCAAATCACTCAAAAAGAGTATCAAAAGTATCAGCTGTTAAATGTATATACTCTCAAAAGAGTATTGCAACAAAATATTGGATTGGCAAAAACAAGAATTACAAAATGTAACCCTGCTGACATTTATTTTTAATTTATTTAACAAATTCGACTAATGTGTGACTGGTAGTTTCTTGTTTAATCCTCTTACGATCATAAGTACACTCGGATGATAAAATGAGACCCTCGACTGGCAGGTAAGGTGAGTGCCACAACACAATTGCCTTAAGCGACAGGCCCCGCCTCGTAGACTAACATGATAATGCCCTAAACGATGGGTAAGGTGAGTGCCACCACACAATTGCCTAATGCAACAGGCCCCATCTCGTGGACTAATGAGTGAGTGTACAAGATTGGAATCAACAAGACTCTATTTGTCACATAAAAGCGATATGCATTCACTTGAGTGAATAAAATTTTAATATCAGCAAACCAACCAACAAAAAATCCCTACTGATGAATTATACATACTCGCTAGTATGCAATGAACTGACGAAATAATTTAAATTATCCAATTGCAGATCACGAGTTCGAAACACTCACTAAAAAAATATCCATAATCAAGAAATACTATCCTCACAGGAAAAAATATAAAGACCAAAATTCTATCAAATAAAGTCAACCAATGGTGAGAACGTCGTATAACTGTGCCTGCCATATCATATGGTAACACCATATTCTAGCAAATGGAGCAATAAAGTATCTAAGCCATGTCGAAAAATAATAGTAGCACTCCTACTAGAAATATATACAAGTATGCCCAGTGTTCATGAAAAATCATATCAAGAATGCCACAACTCATACAATACCTTCATATTCCAGATGTTAATATAATTCAAAGATCGCCGATAATCCACGTGTTTGTCACAGATTTCTCGATAGATCGACGAAAACGCTGTATCACCCACAGAACTAACGCTTGACTTCATCCAAGTGAATCTTATGTTGTATATCCTATTCGTCAGGAACCGAATCCATCGCTCTGTGGTGCCATCACGTCTCCGTATCCGCCTAGCCCGACATGATGAACTGAAGATTATCCATCAGGGATATTGTCCAAACTCTTCCACAAAAGTTCAAAAATGTAGAGTACCCCATACTCTTCAAATATGTCACGCCACTGTCCCATAAACTATTCGGTTGGCATACGACAAAATGTTAATCTCCACAGCGGCTGAATTTCACTGGTAGAAAAATAAATTCTCTAGAAAAGTGTACTGATTTGTCAAACACCCTGTAACTGTGTTCGTAACTGAGATATTTCATAACTGTTCATGACATGCAACTATTATGCTGCACGTGCCACTGTTCACAAAGTGCATACGCTTATAACTTTTCACTTGCCACAAGCAGTAATGTTGGAATGACCCCTATTTCGGTCTAAAATGCATCATAAAATATGCCGTAATACCGCTGAAATATGTTCAAGTTCTTTTAAAAGTCCACAATAGAAGTATATAATTGTAATTGGACTGCACAATTGGACTGTCGAAACACAAGTCCAAACATCTTAAGCTGGACAAAATGTCAAAGTTATGTTCAGCTGCTTGACTATCGCCTGATTGTAAAATGTCGGCCACAGCACGACACGATCCGCCTCACTGTCCTTGTATAATGCGAGGTTGAACACTGGCCTCATTATACTGCTTCGCTGTGCTGTTCTGCATTGAGAATGTAGCTCAAATAATGTTCTCAATCCTATCGTAATGCTGCGTATTGCTTCGATAAACTGTAAGTTTGGAAAAGCATTGCTGTTTCACGTAACTATTACTGCGATGTTGAAAAGACATGTGCCTGAACATCGGCTTCCTCTCTCAAGTTCACGGCTTGTATAACCTGCCTTGTGGATAGCGTGCGCTCCAACAACGAACTCCTACTACCGCACGTAACTTTTTGTATCGCACTGCCTTGTAAAACTGTTCTCTTACTGCACGATGTGATCCGCTTAGCTTGACTGCTGGAATACTTCCTTCGTTCTGATACTGTCACTGCGTTCGGCTGCCTCGCCCGGCTCTAGCACGTGACTTTCCCCTTCCTTCCGCTGTCAGACGTCACAGCTATAACCTCGACCACTATTATATCGGCAATTAAGTTATAACATAACTTAAGGGTTGTCTGCCTTTCTTCAAGTTATCACCAATAAGATGTCTTGATATTTCCTTCTCTTCTGAGGTTATATAATGTTTTATTCCATATTGATCTTTATAATAATCCAGTATTTCTCCCATAATTCCATATGCTTGAGGGGTAGTGCCTCCTTCTCCCTCGGCCTCCTACGTCATTTCCTACCATTCTTCTTGACTCGATCTGAGCACTATCTTTTCTCTTTGCCCACAAATCTCAACTATGGCTCGATCACAACTGGCGTAGCCGATAGCCTCAACTAGGTATCGGGTACAATACCAACTATGTGGATATTTTCGTTTGCTATTTGGCTGCAATAAAAGTATTAATTAATATCCTTAACTAGCACCAACGGCTAGAGTTCAGGTACTATGTGAAATCGTTTTGTTCTTTACTTCAAATAACATTTTCAAATAACGCACAATAGGCTGTTACAAATCCTTTAAAATAAAAAGTAAAAATGTATCGTAGTATCATCTTGTCATTCTTCAAATTCGACTCTCTAGAATGCCAATGGTATACTAATCAATGGAGACACACGTAGACCAGTCGTGACATCTAGTGAAGAAGTATCGAACAAGATAATCCTAACAGGGCGAGTGCATTCTAGCGGCTATAAAATAAACTTTTCATTAAAATCTGTAAGTTAATCTGTAGGCCGGTGTGCAGTTCGCCGCCAGTTGGCCATGATAATTCACTTTGTCGCTGCTAGATATCTCGTGCAAATCTCCTGGCGAATTTTGTTTTAATTAAATATATATTTTCCATCGTAATATGCTCAATATAACGCTTAATTTTAAAACGTCTGAGTCATTACAAAACAATAAATATAAACAATTTCAAGCAAAGAAACCTAACTCTGATGGGGTTTGAAGTATAGCCATAAGAGTGATAGGCCAATGCTTTACCACGGAGTCAAACGTGCCAACGAACATCGTCCGATATCAAATGAGTTACATAGAACGTGTTAGCAAACAATGATTTCGACTAAACGATTTCATCAGTGGAGTATATTATTTATATATATAAAGCATTTCATACAAAGTTTATTTATTTTGTATCAGTACACTATATTGCATGCAATACTCAAATTAGTGAAATATAAGTCAGGCGCAAGACATCCGCTGCCATCTTGCTTTGTAACTGAGACGGCTCAGCTTTTTAAAATCACTTCTCTACTATAGTATTACAAAATAAACTTTTAATTTCGAGTGTGCCTCTTCCTTTAGAACAGTTAAAACGATTCTCGGCTCGATAATCGGAACTGGTGGGTCCCATGATATGGATTATAAAGTTTGCATAATTCGCACGGCCGCCATCCTGAAATGGTACGGCGGATGACCTTGTGTTTTGGTCACAAGACGCGTCCTATATGGAGGTATGGTGTTACCAAATTTGGTAGAGATCGGATGATTTGGTTAGTCGTTATTTGATTTTACGTTTTGAACGTTTGAGTGTCCACCATTCAGTTTTGGTAAAGATGGCGGCGATATAAAACATGACACTGAGGTGCCCATTGCTAGTTCTACCTCTGTATCAAATTTCGTTCAATACGGTTTCACCGTGTTTGAATTGATAGGGGGGGACAGACATTCAGAGTACACACACTCACACACAGACTCACATACACACACACAGACACACAGACAGACACACAATTTTTGGCCCTGTGTAGATCTCATAAGTCTACTTTCATTTTTTGAAAAAATCGAAAGTAGGCTAATAGGCTACATGCATGGTTAGCAGCTGGAAATAGGTGTTACTTTGTTTTAAGCAAAGTATTTAAAGCAAGAAGCCTTGGTAGAAATCTGAACTTGACTGTATACCGTACGGTAGTGAGACCTATGGTGATGTATGTTCGGAGACTTGGACCATGACACAAGGTGATGAGGAATTGTTAAGGAGATGGGAAAGGAAGATACTCAGGAAAGTATATGGGCCAATAAAAGAGGGCGAATTCTGGCGAAGCAGAAATAATATGAAGATAAAAGAGTTGTATGGTGAGACAGATATAGTAGAGGAAATAAAGAGTAGTTGACTGCGTTGTTTGGGACATGTAGAAAGAATGACAGAGAACAGAGTGGTAAGGAAGCTCTTCGATTGGAAGCCAGGAGGACGTCGTGTGAAGGGAAGACCTAGGACAAGATGGCTGGAGATCGTGGAGGAGGAGCTGAGAAAGATGGGAGTCAGAAGATGGAGAAACAAAGCAGTCAGCAAGGAAGAATGGGTGGAGATTGTCCGGAAGGCAATGTCCCTAAAAGGGCAGCGCCAATGAGTAGTAACATTTACGGATGTTAATGAAATTCATTGTGTACAAGATCAGAAAAGTTACATTAAATAGGTATTGTCTCAATTATACAAACCGATAATCATGTATCAGGTGTCTTGTCTGACTCACAGACCTCTGGTAGTTTGTAACACAATACGTCACAGCTAAAGTAAAGAAAAAGCTGACCAAATAAAAATATCCCAACGTTGGAATATTCCCAAGAAGCCGACTAGGAATATTCCAAAATAAATTTCTTCCCACTGAAATATTAGCGTGATCCAAATAGAAGGACACTAGTCACAGGCAGTTCGTCCACTCCACCTGCTAGCTTACAAGGATAATTTTGATTGGTCCAACTTTCGTGTGTGATGTCAACGTTGATTAGTTCAGCTTTCGTGTGCAATGCCAACGTTGATAGGTTCAGCTTTCATATGCGATGCCAACGTTGATTTGTTCAACTTTCGTGTGCTAAGCCAACGTTACAGACGTCTGGTAGTTTGTAACACCATACGTCACAGCTTAAGTAAAGAAAACGCAGACCAAATAAAAAACTCCCAGATCCAGCGATGTGCAATGCCAACGTTAATTGGTCCAGCTTTCGTGTACGATGCCAACGTTGATTGGTCCAGCTTTCGTGTGAGATGTCAACGTTGATTGGTTCAACTTTCATGTGCGATGCCAACGTTGATTGGTTCAGCTTTCTTGTACGATGCCAACGTTGATTGGTTCAGCTTTCATGTGCGATGCCAACGTTGATTGGTTCAGCTTTCATGTGCTATGCCAACATAGATTGGTTCAGCTTTCGTGTGCGATGCCAACGTAGACTGGTTCAGCTTTCATGTGCGATGCCAACGTTGATTGATCCAGCTTTCATGTGCGATGCCAACGTTGATTGGTTCAGCTTTCATGTGCGATGCCAACGTTGATTGGTTCAGCTTTCATGTGCGATGCCAACATAGATTGGTTCAGCTTTCATGTGCGATGCCAACGTTGATCGGTTCATCTTTCGTGTGCGATGCCAACGTAGACTGTAACAGCTTTCATGTGTGATGCTAACGTAGACTGGTTCAGCTTTCGTGTACGATTCCAACGTTGATTGGCTCAGCTTTCATGTGTGATGCCAACGTTGATTGGTTCAGCTTTCATGTGCGATGCCATCGTTGATTGTTCCAGCTTTCATGTGCTATGCCAACATAGATTGGTTCAGCCTTCGTGTGCGATGCCAACGTTGATTGGTTCAGCTTTCATGTGCAATGCCAACGTTGATTGTTTCAGCTTTCATGTGCGATGCCAACGTTGATTGTTCCAGCTTTCATGTGCGATGCCAACGTTGGTTGCTTCAGCTTTCATGTGCGATGCCAACGTTGATTGGTCCAGCTTTCATGTGCGATGCCAACGTTAATTGGTTCAGCTTTCATGTGCGATGCCAACGTTGATTCCTTCAGCTTTCATGTGCGATGCCAACGTTGATTGGTTCAGCTTTCATGTGCGATGCCAACATAGATTGGTCCAGCTTTCATGTGTGATGCCAACGTTGATTGGTTCAGCTTTCATGTGCGATGCCAACGTTGATTGGTTCAGCTTTCATGTGCGATGCCAACGTTGATTGGTTCAGCTTTCATGTGCGATGCCAACGTTGATTGTTCCAGCTTTCGTGTACGATGACAACGTTGATTGGTTCAGCTTTCATGTGTGATGCCAACTTTGATTGGTTAAGCTTTCATGTGCGATGCCAACATTGATTGGTTCAGCTTTCATTGTCGGTGCCAACGATGATTGGTTCAACATAAACGCGCGAGGATAATCGAAGGAACTAAAATGGTTTACTGTGTTGCCATGTTGCGGCAGGGACTGGTGTGTTGAACTATGCAACACACACAAGAGTCATGTGTGTGTGTCTGAACCGAGCTTATAATTTTTGAAACAGCGCCTCACAATCCAAGACTTGAATATTTTTCGCAATCGGAGCGTAGCTCTATTTGTGTAAGCGGCTAAACACACCAGCTCTCACATCAGGAGACTTGGGTTTGGAATACATTGTCATGTCTTACTCAACGGAAATACTGCGGCCCAGTCACAGTGACGTAACTTGGATTAGTTTTTGGTGGGAGAGTAACTTAGGCACAATGAGGCAATCCAATGAAAGCAAAACTACACGTTTTCGTTTTTGATCTCGGTAGCATTTGATGCGTTTTATTTGCACCTATCAACATGCAAAAGTCCGAAAATTAACAGTTTTTCTTATGGGGCCCCGAATTGCCGAATATTTTCAAAAGCCATATTAAGATACGAACCGTTATCCTCTGACGGTATATTTATTTTCTGCGTGACTCATTTTTACGATTACTTTCCTTAAACTTTCTCACAACCATGCGTCCTGTTAGCAAACCAACAACGTACTTATTATTTTTTCTCTCTATTTTTCACTAGATTTCTCTCTAGATATATGGTGTTCTTTCTATTACGCAATAGACATTAAAAAAACATTTTGAAGAAAGCATAACGGGTGTCGGAGAATACCTCGTCCTAAAATCAAAAAAGTCGCCGTTTCCTCAGCTAGTGGAAAGACGTTGGTTCCAGTTTCTTTTTAAAATACACTTCTTAATATAAAACGTCCCATTTCCCGCAGATTTTCAACATGTAAAGCTGGACATATTATAAATAATTTATCCTTGTATATGTTGTATTTTAACATAACTTGCCACAGTGGGTGAGTGGTTAACGTGTCGGACTACCAACCCCAAGCTTGCAGGGTCACTCCTGGCCATGGTAAGTGATTTTTGAAAGGCGTCAAAAATCACGACATGCATATCATACGTTGTTGCCATGTTAAATAATCCATTTGATTCAGTAGGCCGTGCTCATAATGGCAAAATTAATCTTGTAATTTTCCGCCAACACAAAGTTCCTCCATTCTCTACTAGAAAGCGCTATAGTGTCAAGAAGCTTAGGTATCTAACCTCCTTGAATTTCATAGCGTTCCAAGAAACGACGAAATTCGACAAGCAAGCTGCCCACTGGGTGCAAATAACAAAGCTTGCACCCGGCACCCGAGTCCATACGATAAAAAAATAAAAAAATATTTTAATATAGCTGTTTTCCAAAATTAACTCAGCTTAATTTAACCTGATGGAAATGTTAATGAAATTGCAGTTAGATTTAAAGCTTTTTTTTAATAATCCACGAAAAATCGAAAATGTTCTTATTTTTAAAAAGCCTAATTTATGTTAAAGATAGGCGAGAGTATCAAGGAACATCCCTGAAAAAATGCAATTAGTGCCTGTAAATAGTTCCGGGGAAAATGGTTGAATATGTTGAATATTAAGATAGACAGCCTAGGACATTCCGGCTCCTCTTAACCCACGTGGACTGGCGCTTGGGTATTTTCGTCCCGGGGCTTAAATAATACTCTATATTTTCGGTTTGGTCAGCCCTTATTTCCTGTCGCTTACTGTACCTTCCTTCCTAGCTTTGAACTTCACCCTGCAAAAGAAACATGTCAATAGATTTTTGAACACTCAAGTTATTTCTATATTCTTCTTCTTCCTCTTCTTCTTCTTTCGAATAACCCATTTGGAGGGTTCGATGAATCAACTTTGGCTATTGTCCATTGTATTCAATTTCCTTTGCTCCCAAATGACCTTCATCCTTCTAGAGTGTCTATCGTTCTCCTCTTGAGTCCACTTTCAGCGAGTTGTTTCTTTCTTTCTTTCTTTCTTTCTTTCTTTCTTTTACTCTCTCTTGAAATTCTGCCCTTTGAATAGCTTCTCTGAAGAGTGATCTGTTTGCTATTGTGTCTGTCTGAATTCCGGCGTTTCTCAAATCTTTGTCAATTTCAATGAACCATGTGGGTTTGGATTTGTAACTATTCAGTAAGTTGACGATCTGTTTACTTAGTCTACTATTTTCCATTCTATAAATGTGCCTGAAAAACTGTAATCTTCTCTTTTTCAGTACATCAGTTACTTTTTCACATTTCAAATATAACTCTCTATTTGGTCGTAACCTATAGTCTGCGTTATTATATTGTTAAGCTTCCAGTATTTTACTCAGAATTCGTCTTTCAGTCTTCTCAATTTGTCTAAATCACCAAATCTTGTTAATTTAAATGTTTCTGCCGAATACAGAGTTTCAGGTCTGATCACTGTTTGATAGTGCCTTAATTTAGTGTTCCAGGATATTTAAAAAAAAAATTATATACAGGGTCTTTCATATAAAGTAAGAACGGCGAGCGGGGTTTTGTTAACGGCTGCTGCAGTGGCCTCTGCCGAGCTTGTTGCGCGCCACGGCCCCCTGCTGTAGTCTTGAAAGCGCGCGCTTTGTACATCCTTGGCCTTGCAATAAGCGTGCAGGTGTTCTGTCGCCAATCTTAACTCAGATGCTAACATGGTGAGACAGTTATCATTACAACATCGTAATATTTGTATGAAAAACTTATTTTAAGTACGAGTCGGCTTGGCGGGTACGTGATGCATTTGTTCAGCAATTTCCTGATGAAGTGCCACCTTCACTAGCTCAGAATCACGTAATTGGAAACAAGTTTGACACTACTGGCTCAGTGCTCAATAAAAGACATAAAATAAAAGATCAGAAACATTACAGCAGCAGAACTCACTCGCGTCAGCCAGAATGTGGTTACCAGATACAATGCCTGTATAACCCAGGAATGATGAGACACTTTCAGCATTTTTTATGAGATAATATTTTATATAGGATTGTACACACGCTTAAAGGAGGGGGCCAAGGCGCGCCACAAACTCGGCCAATGCCGCTGCAGCAGTGGATAACAAAACCGCCGCTTTGCGTTCTTAATTTATATGAAATACCCTGTAAATCTTTTATCAAATTAAAACACCTTTGTAATTTAAGCATACGGGTTTTTATTGCTGTCTTTTCCTGTTAAGGTAACACTAATCGTTTTACACGGGTTAAGAGAAATGCTATCGAATTACTAAGTACCGTATAAACTTACAAAATTCAGTCGTTTGTCATCAATCGAAGCGTATGTTAGAGTTCTTACTTACTGAGAAAAACAACAGTAAAAGTGACTTGTCCGTGGGACAGGGCTACGTGGTAGGACGTAACATAGACTTATGTTCCGTAAACAAGCACACTGCAATGCGCGCGCTCACTCACATGTCCATAATTGATTAAAAAAATAGAATAGCGTTAAGCATTATATTAAGTTTAATTTTATTGTTTGATCTACTTATAATATATTAGTCCGTCAAAATAATTTTCCTTTAAATGTAAAACGTGAATGAACCCGTTTCTTTGCCATGGTCGAGGTATTTTTATTAAGTTTCAAAATACAACTAGCCTATGGGGCCTTTCCTTTTGGTTTCAACACGATAATTTGCACTCACAAGCTTAGTAATACACAGCTGATGACACCAGGATGTGTTCATTGTATCCATTCACTTCATAAGGTTATTGCCACGTTCGAGCGGGAAGCGATGTGGTGTTTCAACACCACAACCTAAAAAAATGAACTACTGTCGACCAAAGTATTATGTGCACTCGAGTTTGAAGGTTGTTTATGAAGTAACCAATAGACCTACATAAAATCCAATCACATCATCATTTTCGTCGTTCTATTTTACGTTAGTTCATGTAGGTTTGAAATTTTTAATTTATATTTTAATATTTTTTATCGCAGTTGGAACACAAAATGTGCCCGTTTTTAAGCGTGTTTCAACCAAGCGTCACATTTAAGAATTATTATCTCAGAAAACCGTCATCAGATCGAATGCAAATTTTAACACAATATACATTGGAATGTTGCATGACTGGTTTATTAATTTCAAAATTTTGTGTGTCCAAAAAACAAAGTTGTTATCAATTTTGTAAGGTAACTTTTTCTCGGCTCGGGGTGGTTGGAAAATATAGTTCTTGGTCGCGTTGTAATCCTTATACATCAAGAAGTTATGCTGTATGACTGTGAAATACGTAAATTAATTCACTTATTTTATATTCAAATTTATATTTATTGTGTTGAAGGGTAATATAAATTCATATGTTCATTCTCATCCATCCTTGTAATAGACGTCAACCCGAGATTTCAAATCGTAAATTTACACCTCCTCCCCCATAAATATATTTCTTAAGCTCACTCGCGAAACTAACAACTCACAATAGAAACCGCTGAAACCGTCATAAACAGTTTATGAAGAGACCGGAAGAGAGACAAGGGAGACGCATCAATGGAAGCCCCCCAGTCTAGAAGATGTCAGAACAATGTACTCGACAGCTTTTTTGAATAAATTGGTTTACGACGAGAAATATACAGAGATATTGCAATTGGCAGATCCCCTACTGCTGGTGGGAGATATATAATTGCCATATATAAGCCGGGATAGAGCTGTATGGACATCAATATTAATATGCATTCACTTGAAAGCACTTCAGATTCAAAACTGGGAACTCACTTGTTGAGATTCAACTCCAAAACTTCATCAAGTATAAACTAGTAAATTCAGTGGAGATCTCGCTAGGATATTTCCAGCATTGCGCTGAATATCGATGACGGGTAAAACAATTCCATTCACTCAGCTAAGCGACAGAATCTGTGCAATTAGTGAGCAGATAGCTTTGTCAGGTATGATTTGTACCTGGAACACTGGAAGACCAAGCGAGATGTCAACTTCAGGAACGAGATAGCTACGCCTACATCGCCCATGAGGATCTATAAGCTGGTGAGCTCATGTACATTTGTCAATTGCAAGTCGGTCTTAAATTCTGCTAACGTCAATGATTTAAAGAAAGGCTGCAAGACGTCATTCACCTCATCCTGTTCTTTCAAATAAATTATTTTTACCATCTATGTCTTTCAGTCAGTATTTACCCAATGCCAGACTTCCCAGAGTCAAGATAATAGAATAAGGTTCTTTGCAGCTAGCCTCTGTTGCCCCTCCCCCCGAAAGTAATGAATCTCAATTTAATAAGTATAAATTTATCTCACAACCGTCTGTTGGAGATTGGCGCCCTTTTAACCGAGCTATATACTGCACTCCTTCTCAATCACGAGGTATGAACCGTTACAACTTAGCAGCCAACAGTGGGATGAGCTTGTTAAGTTTTCTATACCCATTTAAAGGTTACAGCGATGTAACATAGACTTCTGTTCCGTTATTTTTGAAGTGAATTTCGCTTCACAATTTAGGAATTCTAAAACCATCTTTTCAGATATGCTTGAACTAAGTTAGTTACAAATACGTATTAAGAAAACACCGTAGATGTCTGTTCCGTGAATATCTCCAATCACGCGAAATGTAACATAGACGTTTGTTCCCGCGTACGCTTCAATCCCAAGATTGATTTTAATCAAAAGTAATATTTAACAGTGGCGAAGCTACATTCATGCAACTGGGTAACGTATTCTCGAGTTCATACCTCATAGTCTGTTAACTCCAGTCGTCGTGTCTTTCGCTCAATGCTGCGTTCTTTGAAGATGTCATCCCTGGAAAGATAGTTCACCAAACTCTTCTTAATAGCAAGAGTACTCAAATTGCTCAGTCTAAAATCTGACATGGAGTTCCTTAACAATGTCTTAACTGTCTTCAATGCACTCAAACTTCGTTCACTTGAAGCAGAAGAAACGGGAAAGGTAAGTATTAGTCGTATGAGGCTCACTGTGTTTTGATTATTTTTCTAGGCCGTTGTTCAAAAAATATTCTCTTCAAAGGACAATGAAGAAAACGGTCTTGATTTTAAATACACTATTAAAACACTAGACTGATCCATGTTTTAAAACTCATAAACGGACATGCACGCGCTGGAATACCGCCCGCCTCACGATTGCACTGCTTGGAGCCTAGGCTATTGCTCACGCATTCAGCTATCGACCGTTCGCTTGACGCATGCGCAATTGCCTTCTCGACCCACAGAGACTTGAGCCTGTTTCAAGGAAACCTCACTGGCGGCTCAGTCCTTCCCACCGTGGTTACAGAGAATAATACGGAAAACTAGATTTAATTTGTCTTTGCCAATGAAAAATAACAACATTTAAATGTGCATGTTCCTTGAGAGTGAAATGGGTTTTCTAAGGATCAAAGATTCCCCTCCAGATTCGCCACTGATTTATTTAATAGAATTGCGAATTTTCATTATTTGATCACCTGATCACTCCCCATAGTGACCGTCACTGACAGTATATCTTTCAGTTTCAGGTCCGAGATATGACGCCTGATCGATGCCGGGGATTCACCGTGCATCCACCACCTTCGTTTTACCCCATCTTTTATCCGTCGTGGAAGCTGTACTTTGAGGAGAAAAACGCAAACGAAACGATGTCTAAACTGAAAGGGAGCTACGCGATCCACACGTGGAACAAGTTAAGTGTGACAGAAAACATCACTGTTGGGTCGCGGCAGCCCTATGCTCTAATCGCTGAGAAGTATTGTCCCAAAGTTTACTCACATTGCGGGAAAATCTTCTGAACTTCTGTCTTTCAGGTTCATCCAGATCGATTTTGTATCATATTCATATCAATGGTTTCCATTAAGACTCATGGCGACAAAAAATACTTTTAGTCTATGTGAAGCAGAAGCGTGATGTCGGTACGTGCTCAGACGAGCTAGCCACTGACTGGTCCTTTCGCTCCTCGGGCATATTCGGATCCTCTCCACTGATGCGCAACTGTGTGTGAGCCACAAGATAACCAAATAAACAGCCGTTAGCTCGGTGATGACACACGATGAAACGAAACTACTCACTTTCAGCTGTCAGTACATACAAAAACACTTGAAATCACTGCTCTGGTTCTCACAACAAGATGACTCACTTCCGTGGCGCCAACGAAGTTCGAACTAGGTTTCTACAAGTCTTCCCACACATCTATTGTGTCAACCGTTCACAGGCCGTGATCCCATTCCAGATTAACCCACACAGCCGAGAGGCTCCGAATGTAACCGGTCAGTGGCTAGACGCTCGTCATGTCCTCTAATTTATACGGTTATGTTATCTGTTGGAAGAAATTGAAGGCTTTGGCTCTAGAAGTTTACTGTTCTTTAGAGAAATAAGATTCTTGATCTTGAACATTATCAGACGTTGTTATTACAGACTGTTGTCAACAATTATATCATTGTTGAATCACCGAATCCGCAGGTGTAGTCAAAACTGAATGATGAACATCTTGGTTATCAGCCCTTGGTACTGTAGCAACTGTAGTCCAATTTTTAGAGTCGACAACGGGGTAGATGTCCCGGGATTTAAATTAAGGCGATATACCGGCGCTTGCCTCAGAGGAGTTTGGGGAAAATCCGAGTAAATTCACTCAGGGTAGCCACTGTCAGCGACGGATTTCCCGACTTGTTGCAACTCCCCATTTCAGTCGGGCTGATTGATTTAACGCGCATGGCTAAGCCGCGGGACCTCGTACAGAAAATGTAATATTAATTTGATATTTTCGTCAATTATGGTTTTACACAGGCCAAAGATTAAGACAACAGGGTTTTTAAAACAGTGACTACGTTTATAAAAGTCCGTAAATCAACAAACAATGACCAAGCAAGAACAGATGTCAGCACTTTTAGTAATAGAGCATACTTGGAAGTGATTGCTACCTTTCTCAACGGATACGTACGAACCCATTTTGGGTGTGTATGTTACATGGAAGGTCCAATATTCTTAACATGTTCACAAGGAAACATCCCGAGCGTCAAACTTCCATTTTCTGTGAAACTTTGCTTTATGCATGCTGAACACACATCGTCAACAGAAATGGTATTTCATGATATTCAGTTACCGTATTTTTCGAAACTTTAGACGCACACTGATATTTTGATGAAAAAATAAGGAAACATTTCATTTCATGTATTTTCAAACAAGAAAACCTCTTCTGTACAACTGGCATAATGGTATATTGCCCCTGCTGGAACTTGCTACTGATTACAAACTCTGACACTACGATGTTCGATCGTGTTTATTGCTTCCTGGCATTGCTATAGACGTGCTCGCACCATTTACCGTAGTATCCGTCAGTTCGGTTTAAGGGAACATTGTGGGTTACGAATGACCTATTTATCCAATGCTAAAATATAACATATTTAGGTACACTTTGTAGACGAAAGAACCAATGGAATTACTTTAAAACACAGTGAAAAACTAAAGCCTAATTTCATATAAATCCTACTTATGTTAATTACCACTATAAACATACAAAATTTCAGTTTGATTGCTGTAATAGATTCGTAGATATTGAGAACCGACTAAATATTTCGTATGGTCGCCATGTTGGATTTTGATATATGTAGGTCTTAGAGTTATATACTGTTTCATGAAGATTATTGTGAACGTGTAGTATTCAAACTTCAATCGCATGAATAGGACACTAGAGTAAAAACGGGATTTTCAAATATCGCACAGCTGCCATCTTGTGGTTAAGGAAACAATTGAAATAAATTAGATGCCAGTGGATTAACATTTGTATAAGGATTTACTGTACCAAGTTTCACTGCACTCGGAAGGTTAAATTGCGAGAAACGTCCATGTGAATATTTATACTTCTCGTTGCCACCATGTTGCATTTGTGATCACCAGGTTATTTAAAGTCATATAGGTGAACTTATGTTCATAGACCCTATGAACATTTAAAACAACAGTTTGATTGCTGTAATAGATTCGTAGATATTGAGAAATTCTCTGAAATTTGGCTTAAAGATTAAACTCTCAGCATCCTTGAAAGCATAAACTGTCCTTTTGACAGGTGGTTAATATAGAGATCACTATCCCATAAAGGCTTGGTTGTGTAGTTAATTCTTCTCGCATCCTCCTCCAGCAGATTGGCTTCGCCATCTCCACCTGTGTCTCGGTCACATTTGGAATGCACAAAGGAGTATGACTTAATTGCTTGTGGTAGTTTTTAATGCACCCTTACATTTCGCACGCCGATCCTGAACACACACCCTGTGGATGGACCTTAATACCCTGTCCGCAACTAGCACATCCGCAAAACGCAAGACACCGTGAATCACGTATACTCAGTGTCTAAATATGATGGACCTTTGGACCATTAGACGCAGCCCTATATATTAAGCAGTATTTTTGGTAACAAGACGTACAGTACGTATTATGGTACGAAAACTACGGTAATTCATCTCTAGTGAGGACAGAATTGTGCCCGTTTGAATATGGACGTGGACTTTGAACAGAAGAGCTGCTGTACACGCTGAGTTTTCATGTCCTTCCAGACCAATCGCACCGCTACAACTACTTCCTCCAGCATGTAGCATACCGTTGGCCTTCTCACTGTATACAGTGAGTGAATGGTTTAAGTTGTGTGATTGACCGGAGAGAATTTGAGAACTCAGTGTGCACACCCACCAGGGCCTTTTCAAGTTTCACGTCAGTATTCAGACACGTACAATTTTGTCCTCTCTAGGGATGTCCCACGTGAATTTGAGTATCAAATACCAACTCAGATGTTTACCAAGCAACATGTACGCTGCCTTTTGGCGAGATTAGGAACTTAAATCTCGCGATGTGAAATTAATCATTAATGTTAATGGTTTCTTAAAACATAACCAAGGACCATTGCACGGAGACCAAGATTAACGGTCGAGGGAACCCGACGCGCTGACCACGCGTTTCCCCATAATTAGAGCCATGTGCGGATAAACATAACGTTATCGCATCCGCCCCGCAACCACACGTTTGTTATCCGAATCTGCTGACATTACTATAATATTTTTAATTTATTAGATAGGGCTTATAGGCCAGTCAAAAGTGACACAAAAGATGGCTAAATTCGCAAAACATGATATATCTCTGATTTTTTAGTATGTTGTTTGGACCTATTAGAGCTATGTATACCCAAGTTTGCAACTATCAAAAAGATGTTGAAAAATTTGTACACACCAAAAACCACGAAATATTAGGACTTGCTTCAAATTATGCTCTATATCTCCTAATCCATGCATTCTTCATCGAAATCTATTCCATACGTTTGTTAAGAGCATTACATGTGTGACAATTTATGCCCAACCGAAGCTCTGTAGTTCAATTGGTTACTCAATTACGGCACTTTGAACATAGGCCAGATTTTCCAAAAATTGAACATTTTAGTTTTAGACCTTTTTGGACCGAAACTGTGCCGAAACTTTTGATCCTACGAGTAGAACTTGCAGAATATAATTTGTAGGCAATTTAATTATCTTTAAATTAGGTGGAGAGTGGTGTCTGTATGCCTCGTAGTTCTCTCAAAACCTCAAAAAATCCATATAAGAAGAATATCGCATTTTTTCAGAAATGCACCTAACCACTTTTTGTTGCATGAAGTGAGATTTAGACAGGTTTTTCTCCGGGTACTCCGGTTTTCCCTGTCAAAATTTCATTCCAGCAACACTCTCCACTATCATTTCATTTCATCTGTCATTCATTTAATCATTGACCCAGAGGAGTGCAGCCAGCACAGTCCATATCCTCGCCGCTAGATGGGGGTTTGGCGGCTTCGGTGGCGTAGTTGGTAGCATGCTGAGCTTCTATGCCCAAGATAGCGGGTTCAAACCCGGCCGAAGCCGTCGGATTTTTTAAGAGCGTTAAAAATCCCTCAGTATGCCTTCCTTCGGAGGGGAAGTAAAGCCGGCGGTCCCATGTCATAGATTTATGGCATGTTAAAGATCTTTCCACTAATTACACCTGTGTGAAACTAAATTGGATAGGTTAAGAATATAAACAACGCTCTTAGGTTGCTACGTTCGTTGCCAAGAGCCGACTGCGGTGGCGTCTAGTAGCTAGTTCTGAACTAGGCCTAGTAGTCGTTGACGGTGGCGTTTGGCGGCAAAAGTAGGAACTATTTGAAAATTCAAAGTTGCAGTCCCTACTTGAATTAAAAAACAGATACACACACTAATACAGTCATCACAATTAACACCGGTTATCAGACAGATTCAACACACACCCAAAGTACACGGGGCTACATGGCCGCGTTGTCGCAGCCCCTAAACTAAGGAACCAACCAACCTAGATGGGGGCGTCATTCATTCCATTCCTGACCCGGTTGGGGACTGGGAGCAGGCTGTGGATTTCTATTTCAGATGTTCTTAAATCTAAATTTGAAGTGAAATGTTTATGATATAAATTGTAATAAAAATGAAATTAAGTATTGCAATGGATATTCTTACAATGTAGTATATTAAATAAAATAAAATTTAATATTGGTCTTTACAATAATTTTTTCAAAATGCAGTTAGAAAAATAAGAAATGTTACTGGTGAGTGTAAATACATACTAAGCTTTATATTTATAATTCAAATATAGACAAATAAATAATTTAGAAAATCAAGTGCCGTAAATCAACGAATATTCAGCTCAGCGCTTGAATGAGTAAGATAAATCTTCTTTAAATACGGAGTTTGAATTTTGAATTAGGTGCCAGCCAGTTATTGCGTCGTATGAATTAACCTAATAGATTGGAAAATAATATGTCAGAGAAGATTTTATTTATATGAAAGAACATAATTAGCCTGCATATGAATGTGACAAATATCTACTTAATATAATTTAATATCACCTACCGTGTTGTGTAGATGGAGAATTCAGTATAATTTATATAAGAATTTGAGTGTATGCACATATATACGTGGATAAGTGGCAATTCTAAATTCATCCAAACATTTTGAGCAATGAAAACGGGACCCTTGTTGTAGAATTATGGCATCAATAGCTCCTCGTACATATCCAATAGTGTACGGTTATGTATGTATCTTCTTTAACGTAACTGTCTATGAAGAAAGAATGGATAAATAAAATGACCTGTTGTGATTTATGAGGAGGTTTGAAATGCATTTATCATATTATGTATTCTTACCATATATACATTCTTCCTGTAGTATGTAATGTATGCTTATAACCTATATCTTGCCATTTGTGTTCAGATCAATGAAGTTAAAATACATTGTAGTGCATATGTGGCCAATTCATATAGTATTGATATGTTTCCAAGGAAAAAATGTGGATACTGTTGACTAAGGGCGATGTGGAAACGCTGTTAAGCATCTCAACCTGTTGAAATAATTTTGCTCTTACGGTATATATTTCGCTTATGTCATTTTAATTATGATTTTTTTCTTGAGCACCAAGTTTCATTATGATTAATGGTGTGGTATGTGTGATTCAAAATAGCATATGTCATTATTAGCATCTTGGTGAAATTATAATTTTATATATATCAACGAGAATTAAAGTTTATGTATATTGCATTCCATAGGTAACTAAAGTGTAATAAATAGTTTCCAATGTGATATGAGAGTGAAGTTTAATAAATGTGCCGTTGTAGCGTTGCTATGTATAGGATACTAGCAGGTACCCGCGGCTTCGCTCGCGTCATAGTCATGTTATATTGTTATTCAATGAAATGCAGGTTTTACCCCGCTAACACCCCTTTAGTACCTGAATATCCATAAATCCCTCCTTAGTAGACGTTTTCGACAAACATATCCCCAAAATATCATTCTTCTAACTTTAATAGCTTTGGTTGGTCGATGAGAGTGAATATCCAAAAATCCTTCCTTAGTGGACGTTTTTCTTCCAGAATTTCACCCCTCCCCAAGGGCCCCTTAAATTGGATTTATGAAAAAAAAAAACGGTCGAACATCTATTTATTTAATTATTTATTTATTATTAAGCCGATTGTTTTCCTCTGAGTTTCAAACTCCTCGCCTATGTCGTTTAAGAGATGCACGCTCCGTTAAGAATCCTTCAACCGCCACTTTTCACCGCTTTCACTCATAATATACAACATATAGAAAAACCATTAGGCATGTGTCAGCTTATTTTTAATGATTAGTTTATATGCCAAGTAGCACATCCCCAAATGAAAACACTCGTGAGATATTATTATTATTCAATGAAATACACGTTTACCCCCTTAACACCCCTTTAGAACCTGAATATCCAAAAATCTTTCCTTAGTGGACGTTTTCGACATACAACGAACATATCCCCAACATTTGATGTTTCTAACTTCAATAATGTTGGCTGGGCGATGATGAGTGAGTGACTCAGTCAGGACATTTTCTTTCATTTATTTTTGAGAATTTCACCCCTCCCAATGAACACCTTAAATGGGATTTATGAAAAATAAACGGTCGAACACCTCTTTACTTAATTTTAAGTTGTTCTTCCCCCCTCAGTAGGATGAGTGAGTGAGTTAATCAGTTAGAACACTTTATTTCCTGTTTTTTCTTCTCCAGAATTTCACCCCTCTCCAAGGGCCCCTAAAATTGGATTTGTGAAAAAACGGTCGACCACCTATTTACTTATTCTTCAAGCTGATTTTACCCCCTGAGTTTCATACATTATGCCTCTGTCTTTTAAGAGATATTTGCTCCGTTAGGAATCCTTCAACCCCCACTTTTCACCCCTTTCACCTCATAATATACACTACATCGAAAAACCCTCAGACATATGTCTTCTTATTCTTAATGATGAGTTTATATGCCGAGTATCGCATCCCCCAAGGAAACCAATCGGGAGATATTGTTATTCAATTAAATGCAGGTCTACCCCCTTAATACCCATTTAGAATCTGAATACCCAAAAGTCCTTCCATAGTGGACGTTTTCGACATACAGCGAACATAACCCCAAAATTTTATGTTTCTAACTTCAATAATTTTGGCTGGGCGATGATGAGTGAGTGAGTAAGTCAGGACATTTTCTTTCATTTATTTTTCAGAATTTCACCCCACTCATGAACCCCTTAAATTGGATTTATTAAAAAAAACATCAAACACCTATTTACTTAATTTTAAGTTGTTCTTCCCCCCTCAGTAGGATGAGTGAGTGAGTTAATCAGTTAGAACACTTTATTTCCTGTTTTTTTTCTTCAGAATTTCACCCCTCTCCAAGGGCCCCTTAAATTGGATTTGTGAAAAAACGGCCGAACAAATATTTACTTATATTTTAAGCTGTTTTTTTGTTGTTGCTGAATTTCAAACTTCTCGCCTATATCGTTTAAGAGATACACGCTCCGTTACGAATCCTTAAACCCCCACTTTTCACCCCTTTCATCTTATAATATACATCACATCGAAAAACCCTTAGACACATGTCGGCTTATTTTTAATGATTAGTTTATATTCCGTGTATCACATCCACAAATTAATGAAACCACACGTGAGTTATTGTTATTCAATAAAATGTAGGTTTAACCCCCTTAAGACCACTTTAGAACCTGAATATCCGAAAATCCTCCTTTGGAGTACGGTTTTGACATACAACGAACATATCTCCAAAATGTCATGTTTCTAACTTCAATAATTTTGGCTGGGCGATGATGAGTGAGTGAGTGAGTCAGGACATTTTCTTTCAATTATTTTTTCAGAATTTCACCCCTCCCCATGAACCCCTTAATTTGGATTTATGAAAAAAAAACGGTCGAACACCTATTTTGTTATTTTTATGCTGATTTTTTTCCGCTGAGGTCCAAACTCCTCGCCTATGTCGTTTAAGAGATACACGCTCGGTTAGGAAACCTACAACCCCCACTTTTCACCCCTTTCACCTGAAAATATACACCACATCGAAAAACCCTCAGACACGTATCTTCTTATTTTTAATGATGAGTTTATATGCCGAGTATCAAATCCCCCAATGAAAGCAATCTGGAGATATTGTTATTCAATGAAATGCAGGTGTACCCCCTTAACACCCCTTTAGAAACTGAATATCCAAAAACCCTTCCTTAGTGGGCGTTTTCGACTTACAACGAACATATTCCCAAAATTTCATGTTTCTAACTTTAATAGTTTTGGCTGGCCGATGATGAGTCAGTCAGTCAGTCAGTCAGTCAGGACACTTGTTTTTATATAAGAGATTTGCTCTTATATGCTTCACTTAATTTATTAGAAATATCATCTTAAATACATATATATTTTTTGTTGTTGTCCTGAGTACTTAATTGCATTAAGAAAATAGTGTGGTATGTGTGTTTCTTTAAATAGTATATTAATTGTCATTTGGCTTTTATCGTGGTTAAAATATATAATTCAGGGAGATTTAAGGGTTAGGTACAATGCATTTCATAGGTAACTAAATGTAATGGATAGTTTCCAAGGAGATACGAGAGTGAAGATAACAAATGTGCCGTTGTAGCGTTGCTATGTATTGTGCCCTTGCGAACAATAAATACGGAATCATAGTCCGCTAGCTCATGGTTTTCGGGGCATGGTGCATTCTCCCACTCTATGATTCAAGTATTTTTGATCAAAGCATAGGATTACACTCAAATGAATATCAAATTCAAAATATAAAAAAATATTTAATGTTGATCAAAATTAGGCGCTACAACACATAAATTTACAATGATTGTTCACACTCGCCCTTAAATGGACAAGGAATCATAAAACTGAACCACAAAAATCAATAATTAAGGTTCCAAACGAACCTGACAAAAATCAACATAATTCTTACTTCCATAAAGCAGGTTCCTTAAACTGCACATAAGAGCTCCTCTTGGCTCTAAGTTTATATGTACATAGTTATTCATCTTCAAAATAACGCACCCTTAACTCCCATATTGGAGTTTTTACTTCACTTGAGCTAATTTGTTTATAACAATTACATTTCATTGGGTCCACTTGAGTTTTAAAATCATCATCCCTCTCCATACAATTCTACTAACTTGGTGTTGCCAGGAAAGAACTCGTGCATCCCTTGAGTTTAGGAAAATACTGAATAATTCATTTTAAGAATGACTCCCCAGACTATCTTAATATTTCCATTTACTTGGGAGCAATATTTATGTTGTTATCAACAATAAGGGATTTTTACAGTTATCTTATAACCATTATTTAGTTTATATGATTTCTGAACGATTTTCATCAAGAAATAATAATAATTAGATCTCGGCGCTCATGACCGGATTATTCACACTTGCCCTTAAATGGACTAGGAATCATTTATAACTTTCAGACCGCATAAAGGTGGGCTGTCCCGGACCTACTACAAAACAATTAGTGGCGACCTACAGTGCTTGTCAAAGTGCTTCACGCTTATTTACGAGCGAGGGTCGTATGGCCTCCCAGCTCTCAGACGGGATGTCCTCATCTCCAAACAACTGGCTACTACTAGCTTCATTTCTCTAAATTCGAAAAATACACACACTAGTTCCATTCATCATTAAATTACGCGGCCATATTTATCCGCTTGTACTGGCTCAGGTGAAATCATTGATTGCGAAGTATCCTCGTTGGTGGGTATGACATTCATATATCAATAATAAAGGGTCTTTCGACGTAGATGAACTCGAGTTCATAAAATAAGTCCGCCTCCTAGGCTATATTCCATTTTGGAGGTCTTACCGACATTGATACAGGAATGGGATCATTTAACACCAATCCTCCTTAATTAGCGACTTCTGGGCGGCCACAATGCACTTGACCTGCGCTTTACACAAAATATACAGCAACCGTTTTCAAATTTGCCTCAATGCAAACACATTCACCTCAACATAACCGCGCCCAACTACACATGGCAATCAATTAAAACCTGGCACGAAATCACAGCAATCATTAGCGTGAAAAATCAAATAAGCGATCCTATCGCTTGCTACATTAGTATTTGTTTGATATTTTCGAGCAAGATAGTTACTACAACTTCATTTGATCTCCGTCTTATTACATTATTTGCACTTATAATTTGCCTGGCATTAATTATTAATTCATCTTTGACATTACTTTCATTAGAACATTTATTGTTCAACAATCATTTATTATTATTATTATTATTATTATTATTATTATTATTATTATTATTATTATTATTATTATTATTATTATTATTATTATTATTATTATTTATTCATGATACCCTAACAGCTTCCAACTTTCAATACTATTATTGTTAATTCAACAATTACTTCATTACTGAAGATTTTATGTTTTATTTCTTGCTTTAAAAGTATGTTACTTTACATTACATCACCATAGGACGTGATTTCAAAAGAATACAAATCCACTGAGTATTTATACATTTAACACTTATTAGTTAGTTAATTCATGATTACGTTATCGTTCAGAAAACCGTATGCTTCATTCTATACACTTCATTTCATTATCCCTGTTTATATGAGAATACTTTCTCATGTATTTATTTGCACGAACTCTTCTCTCCACAACAGCACATAATCAAATTGTTTTACTCACATGATTTCCTGAGCTGCTGGCTCCAGGCTCCCAATGAATTAGCATTATAGCCCACATCTTTGGGTTTTAAGCCATCATTTCACAATTCACAAAACTCGTGGTTACACTGATTCTTTCGTAATATTTAACATTTTTAATACACTGATGCCCTCTACTTGATGTATAAAAATCATATTTATATTTAACACTTTATAACACTAAACATTTATAAAACACTTGAAAAATTATTGTTAACACTTGACAATTATTTATATACAGAAATTTCACTTTAGGCATGCAACAATGCCTTTTTCACACAATGTGGTTACACTTCCTACTTCACACGCTCTCACACTTTTCTTCTTTCCTCCTCCTAAGGTGCAGATACTAGTTTTCCTCCCCTAGATCTGACTCCTAGCTGGGTTGATTGAAAGTATCGTTCGCGGCCTTCCCTTGACTGGTACGGATAATGTTATCCTACTCCGGTTTCCTTTAGTAATCGGCACTTTGTCAGTCTATTGCACGATACTACACTCGTTCAATTTGCAAGTGAATGACTTGCAGAAATTCTCTGCTTACTTCGGTCCTATTGTCGCTATTTATACTGTAACTATGCACTCTAACAATGTATTTGCTTTCGTCCACGTTTGGACCTTATTTGTGAATCCTATCGTATTCCAATCGTGGAACGATTTATGAAGTTTTCACTCTTTCCCTAAGCAGTTACTGCCTTGATTTAGATTCCTCTGATCTAACGTCACTTGTGCACGAATCTCCTAAGCACAGGAAGATTAGGCAATTATCCTACGTTTTGTCCCTGATACGGTTTTTTAACGCACTGGATAAATTTAGAGTTTCACTACTCTCTTAAAGACTCGTTCACTGTCGAGATGTTTCGGTATTGTCTTCGAGAACTGATTCTACTTGAGGCTTTACTCGCCTCCGTCGGCTGAAGATATTTCTGGGCCAAAGTGCAACACTTTGCCAAAGTCCAAAGACTGATTATAACTGTTCGCAGCACGACGATAAGTTCCTTCTAACGAGGATTATGAAGATTCGATGTACGGTGACACAGCGTGACCACTCTTGGTCGGATGAAGACTGCATGATTAACAACGTTTGAAACAGTATGACCTCCTCAGAGGTTCATGATGACTGAATGATTGTTGATCCAGCGTGTCCCGCCACAGCTGACACCGAAGACTGAATATTTGCGAAACGGTACCGTGCCCTCCGGCACTTCTGGTAGACTTAATAATTTCCCTTGCGCCCGTTGGGTATTTTTTTAAATCCTCTAAAAATAAATTAGTTTAGCTCCTTCTCAAAACTACTTTCTAAAATAAACGTCGTACATTCTTGAAAAATTACCTCCTTGTTCCTCACGACCTAAACGTCTCAATAATACTAAAATTTCCGAAAATCGGTCGTGGGAAATTTCATTAAAAATTAAAATGCCCTCCTGTAGTATGTGGGCGTACATACTTTTTTCCCTCTCTCTGGGCTACTGGCTAAGTGAATACCCCATGACGTAGTGTTTACACTGCGTTTCTATACTACTCAATTATTATACAATTTTATAACTCTCTAAATTCTAATTTACAGGATGATTAACATTTCCGATGAGATCCTTTAATATTTTTACATATTTCCTGCCAATTTCAGTATTTCACCACGGCTTCTGGTCCCGCCTTTCAAACAGCGTTGCCGTTATATTGCTACGTTACGACTTTTACGTGAATCTTCTGTCTCTGTCTACTCAATGGAAAGTTTCATCCCGTGATTGCATCTCGCGACGCAAGCGACATTTACACACGTAGGCTGGTGATCTCATACACGGCTTGCATGCGGTAGCTCAGATCACGTCATCCCTTCACTGAGTCACCCATAGATGATCTCACCACTATCTAGCTGGCTTTAAAAACTGTACTGAAGTCTTTTAAGATTTTCTTCCTTTCTTTACTTAAAAGATCTTGGATTCGAACCTTGTGCACCCCACAAGGGCACAGTATATGATTAAATCAACTTATTAACTACATCAAATTGATCAATTATAATGTGTATTAGATCCTTGTTTTTCCAATTATTAAAAGAATATTACTTACTTACTGGTCGGCGCTACAGTCCCTGAAGAACCTTGGCCTCCTTTATCACCTGCCTCCATTCATCTCTATCTTCCGCCTTCCTTCTCCAGTTCCAGATTCCCAGACTCCTAAGGTCGTCTTCCATATCATCTATCCACTGTCTCCTGGGTCTTCCTCTTCTCCTCCTTCCATCCGGTCTTTGCGTAAACACCTTTTTGACACTCCGTGATTCTGGCATTCTCTGAACGTGTCCTGCCCATCTTATCCTCCCCTGCTTAATTTTGACCACAATATCTGCCTGTCCGAAGAGTTCCTGTAATTCCACATTTGTCCTTATTCTTCAAACTTCCTCCTCTCTCACTGCCCCGTATATTTTTCTCAAGATCTTCCTTTCCCATCTTCGCAGCCAGTCTTCTTCTCTTCTATTGAGAACCCAACTTTCCGATCCATACATAACCACAGGTCTTACTATTGTAATGTAAATTTTTATTTTAGTATTCCTACTAACATTTCTCGATTTAAACATGCTTTGCAGAGCGTAGTAGCATCTATTTCCACTTTTAATTTTTTCTTGTATTTCCACTGATGTTCTGTTATCCTCAGTTATTATTGAGCCCAAATATTTGAATTCTTCTACTCTTTGATATTATTTCCCATTTAATTTAATATACGAATCTCTTCCTGCCTCTCTGGAGTTTCCCATCTTCATATACGTGGTTATATATTATGAATTATTATATTGTAATGTTGTAAGATTACCTCTATGTTAAGCTAAGTGTCCGTTTATAAGTATAATTTATTTATTTTGTAATCTAAATACATTGAATTGTTTCAAATAAAGGTGAGAAACAATGAAGGTAAAAGGTAACGCTTCAGCGTTGCTGATTTTCATTAACGTATTTAACAAATTTTGTTATTGTGGGAGTGTTATTTGTTCTTTTCATTTTCATGAGAGAAAATTAAACCTGTTAAATTAATAATTATCGGATGTTTAAGAACTGGGAAACAAAAAGTGGAAATAATGAGACAAAGATCAAAAATGATAATGGCCCGAACTTCTATGTAACGGAGGCCATGGTAAATAGATCACGGATGGAAAGGAACCACGATTTGTGCCATTTCGTGAACTCTTGGGCATCGCATGGAAACTACCACAGCGTGTGTAAAATGGAGACCCTTCAACGAGCTGAACGAAAACATGCGTATGTGATTTTCGTGAACGCCTATGTGATTTGGTATCACATTTAAACATGCAAAAATTAAATGAGTCATTAATCGAGACTTGCTTAGAATCGTAAGATTGAAATAAAGTATAAGTGAATGTAGTGTAAATGTATTTGTATGCTTAATGCACAACTTGTACGCATTTTTAATAATATGATTTGATGTTAGAAAAGCTTATTTAAACCTGTGGAAAAATTTTAACATTGCTAATATTGCTTCTTTAATTGTCAGGTAATTCTGTTCTTTTTAAAGCGGGTTGATGTTATGCATTGTGGTAAAATTCTATAAAATTTAATTTATGATGAAAAGATGAATTTAATTTCAGGGATTGTTAAAGATGTTTATGGAGGTAGGATTATTTGTTTCTTGTTCTCATATATGGTTCAAGGTTGTGATGAATAAGGGGTTACTTTCGTTTATTATTTCATTTGTGTTCAGGTCTGGGTATAATTTTTGTTTGATGTCTATTTCCATTTTTTCAAGGATGTGAAATAGTTTGCCTTTGCCTGATAAATGTAAAATTGTTAAGTCTGTGTTAATAGATGTAAATAGATGTATGACAGATATTAAAACTGCACCGAATACACTCCGCATCGGTAATTGTTAGGTCTCACGAGTGAAAGACTTCAAGTAGCCTATTTAGGCGAATGGATCAATGAAACTGGCAACAAATGAAAATCTATAGAAGCAAGACTACAGAAAATGGAAACTGCTTTCCATTTGACAAAACAAGTTTATAACAAAAAATGCCTCTCTTGGGATTGTATAATTCAACATTATAAAACAGTAGTTCTGCCTGCAACCCTTTATGCAGCCGAGACACTTAATCTACAACATAAAACACTGAGAAATCAATTGGAGAATAAGGAACGCAAAATCATGCGAAAAATTTAGGGACCAAGAATTAAAGATGGAATTCACCTTCCGAAACCTAATGCTGACATCTATTTAAAATTTATTAAAATCACTGACACAATTCGTATGAGAAGGATCCAATTCACGGGACATTTGGACAGAATGGACCTAACTAGGTTAACAAATCTATACGTTTTTGCAGAAAAAGGCAACAAGGTCCAATTGGTACAAACAGGTGGAAAAGGACTTGGCTGAATTAGGTTTTCCCAATCTCAAGGATCGGGAGGAAATCGGGAAAATTACTCATACACGTGGTTTTGAGGCAGAAGAGAGAAGACCTACCAGACACGTCTGGTCGCAGCAACGAAGACTCGCCCAATCGTTACGCATGAAGAGTTAATGGGCAAACATCAAGGCCAAGATGTGTTGATTCCGCGTGGTCCTAGGAGACACATTCGCGCAGAAGAAGAAGATGTAAAAGCATGGTTCATATAATGTATGTGCTCTCCCATACTTGAGTATTTCTTATATTTGACAGCATTAACATGTCCATTGTATCGCTTATTAAAAGTTCTCCCAGTCTGGCCAATATATGTGAATTTGCAAGTGTTATATTTTAGTTTATATACTCCTGATTTATTGAACATGTTTTCCTTATTTAATTTGTTGAAATTTTAAATTATTTTGGATGTAGTATTATGTGTTTTAAATGCAATCTTACAATTTTTCTTTTTAAATATATTTGTTATACTGTAAATTTTATTTTTGGTGTATGTGAATGTTAGCAATGTCTTATTTTCATCTTCATTTTGTAGTGTTGAAGTTATTTCATTCTTAATATGTTGTAAGATATTATTAACGAATAATTTATTGAATCCATTAAGTTCAGCAATGGTATAAATTGTGTGTATTTCTTGTGTGTATTCCTCTGACTTCATGGGTGTATTTAAGGCCCTCGTAATAAGACTGTAGAATGTTGATTTTTATGAAATCCTGGGTGCACAGAATCATTTCGTATGATATTAGAAGCCATAATAGGTTTACGGAATATACTGTATGTGAATCGGTTATTATCCCGTGTAATTGAAATTTCCAGACAGTTCAAGGTTTTATTTCTTTCAGATTCTAAAATGAAATTAATGATTGGGTATAAATAATTCATATAAGTTGGAAAATTATCGATATTAATAATATCTTTATTAATAACGATATACAGTATATATCGTCTACATATCTTCCCCATATTTCAAGACCAGGATATGTATTGGTAAAGAACTGGTGTTCTAAAGAGTCGATGTAAATATTGGCCATAATCCCTGATGCCGGGGAACCCATCCCCAAACCATCTATTTGCTGATATTTTGTTTCATTAAACGTGAAGTAGTTGTTATGTAATGTCAATGTTAGAATTGAAATGAATTTTTCAATCTCGACTGACTTAAAACCACTGTTTTGTGTTCAATTATCCTTTATTATTTTGATATTTGCTTTTATGCGTATGTTGGTGTACATATTTGTGATGTGCTTTTGCTATTAAGTGAGAAGTCTTTTGTTTTTATAATGAAATCTTGTGAATTAGTGTAAGAAGTGTTTGCTTTGAACTGGTAATGGAAGTTTAGGAATTCCCGTATGTAATTTGCTAATTTGTGAGTTGGACTATATTGTTGACTATTGGTCGAATGGGTATATTTATTTTGTGGATTTTTGGTAATGCTCTCAATGTGGGTAATTTAGGGTTCATTTGATATAAAAATTGTTTGTCTTTGTCATCAAAGAGAAAAATTGTATTGTTAATTAATTGTTTTAAATTTCTTTGCATTTTCGTAATTGGATCTCTTTCGATAATTATGAATGATTTATCCTGTAAGAATTGTTCAGTCTTATATATGTAAGATTTTCTTCTATAATTACTGCTATATTTCCTTTACCAGCTTTTGTGACAATTAACTTGTTATTCTTAATTTTATCGTTGATATCTTTTATGATAGGTATATGGCTCATGTTGACCTTTTCTTGTTTTAGTAATTTATCAAGTTGTTTTTAGATTCGTGTCGTAATGAATCTTGATCTTCTTGAAATTTGCTAATTGCAAGTTCAATTTCTGCTATGGTTTGTTTTAAATTAATAGTGTTGGTTAATTTTGGCCTAATTCATCTTTGGAGAAAATTGTTGATGATAGGTTCATGAAGGGGGAATGGAAACTGTTGATGGTAGGTGGATTGAAATAGTTTCGTTGTTGTTGTGGTGCATGTCTCTTTTGTTCTTGTAAAAAAATTAATTTCTTTGAAATGGTATTATCTTCCTTTTCAATAGCGATATTAAGTCTATATTCAAGTTTTTCCTGAAAAAGGTTCCATTCAAGTTGTGAAACGTTCTTGATCAAGTATAAATGGAGATCATAGCATTGATCAGATAAATGTTTTTTTTCATATAGAGATATTTAAGTTCACTTTAAAGCCAACATTTATTCACTTTGTTTTGTGTATGTCTTATGTGAGGATTTAATCTTCCTTTCATTTGTACTGATTTTAAGTGTTTTGGTATGAGATGTTACGTTAAACATTGTTTAATGAAATAAATGTCTCTTAATAAAGTAGAAATTTTTATTCTTAATTGACTAAATCTATTAAGTGTTTTATAAGCCTGGCTGGCTTCTCCATAGAATGCAAGCACATTTGCCATTGATAACACAAATGTTATAAATATCCGTATTGAGGATCAATTAAAAGTTTAAATTATATGCCAATCAATACTTACACAAATATATATATTATATATTATATCGTACATGTTTCGACCTGACATTGAGGTCTTTTTCAGCTCAAATTAAATGAAACCAATTAAGAATAAGAATATAGATGTACTTAAATCTAAATTTGAAGTGTAATGGTTATGATAAAAATTGTAATGAAAATGAAATAAAGTAATAAAATGGATATCCTTACAAAATAAAATAACATTTAATATTGGTCTATATAATAATTTTTCAAAATGCAGTTAGAAAAATAAGAAATATTACTGGTGAGTGTAAATAAATACTGAACCCTTAATATAATTATTATGATATTAGTGTTCATATTTTCGCTCATTGTGGAGTTGTAAGATGGAACTTACTTGAAGGCACTGCTGGAAAATGTATGTTGAAATAAGATTCTAGCTGGGGGAAGTAAGGCGCGCCTCATATCCTGCCAGAACAATGAATATAGGGTTGTAGTGGAATGCAGCCAGAGAAATAGAAATAACCTGACCACCGTTAGAACCGACGTCAAGAACCGAGTTTGGCGCGAAGAACATATGAATCACCTTGAAAATGTCTTTGTAAGCGAGGGAGAAGTTTAAGAAGGCCAGTGAACTATAGAAAAAATATGCTGTCGTCTACGCCTACTGGGGCGGAGCCTTAAAATAAAGCGCGAAGTTGTGAATTGAACCCAAAAATGAGAAGAGGGCACGCGGGCTTGTTCGCACTATTTTGAAAGCACGCCGTCGCCTGGATTTATGGAGGGAACTCGATTGTGACTAATCCACCGATCAAAATCAGATCCTCACGCAAGAGGATTTCGGTTCGCACCAAGGCGAGTTCTTTGATACTAGTTACATATCTGTGCGACGTCTGCTTAAAAAGATAGATAATTTTCTAGTACCACCCCCACTTTCGGGCTGATAATGTATAAATACGAAGTGAGGAGTTCACTCGAGGTTCTATTTGAAGGCACACTTTGAAGGCGCAAGCTACGCACTTTTGTTCTAAATCTACGTTATTTTTGAAAATGTCCCATGTCTGTGTACTTAGCGAATTTTCGTGTCAACTAAGAGTAAAGACTTAGACTTTGAACTTAAAAATTGCTGATAGGAGATGTATTCTAATTCATCTCGTGTATATATTATTTTAAGTGTTTTGCGTGTGAAGATTCAGTGAGATAGCACACTGCTATAAATTTAGGGCCAGTCGACGATTTTATATCGCTCAATAGGACCCGTAGATGGATATAGCAGTCTACTCGAGCAATTTAAGAAGGGATAATAGTGTGAGGAATATATTGTAAACTGATAAGCATTTCATTCAAGCAGCGTCAACAATGGAAAACTTGGTGTGCACATCTGGAAGAAGGAAGTCCATTCTGGAATCAACTACGATGATGATGGTTGCTTGTTAAGCATCATGAAGGGGTCATGACGAGATGCATCAGTTCTGAAGGAAGCCATTAGGATGAGTACCAAATGATCTATTTCATTATGTAGCCTAGCTTCGGTATTGGGGATCTTTGTATATAGTCTTGTATTTTTGTATATTTTCTTGTCTGCGTTTTTGTTTTAACCGGCTACTATTTTAAATGTGGAACTCATCGTGGTTATTTTGTTTATTTTATGTAAGATTTGTGCGGGACAGAAGGTTAAATTGTACTCGCGTGTACAGTGTGCGTATTTTGGCAAATACAACACGTTAATGAACTGAATAGTTGATGACAAATGAAGCTTTGGTTAGCTAACGTAATTATAGCATAGGGGGAAATATGAACTTTATTAGTGAAGGTTTCGGATTACACAGGCTGTAATGTTATGCAATATTGCATATTTTTATAGCAAGAAGCCGTATGCTTCTGTGGTTATTATTTTGAAATTGTGGAGCACATTTATTATTGTGTTGTCGGAACACATTTCTGTAAGGTATTGTCTGCGATCTGATGCATTTTTATGAAGGAGAAGTGTTGAACCATGGCAAGGTATTATTTACTGCACGGGAAGTGACCAGGGTCACCTACCTGTCGGCTGCGAGTCTTCGATATCACAGCGCTCAAGGGAGTGGCTACTGATAATTGTTATACAGTCCAAAATTTCGGGATGCAATTTTGGGGACGAATCTGTGATTGTGTGTTTTATTTCAGTTGGTGTATGCTGAATCTCTACGGTTCCCAAAGCTGTGGCTTGAGACATGACCTGCCTGGTATTTCAACACATTAACAAGGGCGACTGGAGTCCGTACTGCGAGCTCAGTTCACAGATAAAGATAGCTGAGGCAATTAGTGCCGTGTTTGGTGTGCTCATAAGATAACGATCAGTATTGAAGCCTGTATAATCAGAAGCTACTTGGATGATTAATTTTGGCAGTTCTTCATATCAAAAATTCAGTTCAGGAATTTTTTGGTTTGTATTTTGTTTCCTTGTTTGGCTACTGTCTCATTAATTTTGTTGTCATTTTGAAGCATATTTTAGGTGCTAGTTGTATCTTTGTGGTGTCAGGGAAACAAGCGGTTTTCCCAAGTGTTAGCTGCCGATGACCACGACTGAGGGTTCACGATAAGTGTATATAAGACCTATATTTGAGGCAGTTTGTTTGTGTGTGCGTTTTGCACTTATATAAGACTTCACACGGAAGTATTTTGTATTATAGCTAAGGGTAGCGTAGCTGGTTAATTATTATTTACTTGTTAGCCATTTAGTGTGGAAACCGATACCAAGGTGTGGTGAAATTGCACATGGGTATGCAACTTGCGGCTTCGTTCTATGGATGCATATCATATGACCAAGCGTACTCATCCTAGGCTAAGCTTTATCATAAAACGTCGCACGCAAAGACACAAGAATGAGTTAAGTAAGGACTTGGTCCATGTATTTCATATTTTGGACAGCATTTGAAGCTGTAATTTTATTCAATATAACTGTTTGTTTGATTGATTTTTTGGTGATTAAATAAGGGTGTCATTTGGGTTATTTGGTTCTTATGGTGTCTAATTATCGGTGTATTAAAGTTGTTATTTGTTAAAATTTTTGGGTCATCTTTTCTTGGTAGTTATATTCTCCCTATGGTACCTTGTGATTAGGGAAGCAAGTACAAAATTACCCAACCTTACGACATGGACTGAACACCCCCGAATATTAGTCTCGTGTACGCTTCTACAAGGGGACAATTCTAAGCAAACAAAAGAAGACGAATGTCGGCAACCTAAAGGGTGAACTTCAATATGCGTGTCTTAACTAAATACAATAACGACAAGCCACTTACACAGTCAATTTGTTAATATTGAGATACAGTATTTCAGCTATTTAATACCAACGGGATCTTATTTACAGATCTGTTTAAATGATTAGACTCAAATCTTCCTTCATCCAGAAGAGCACTAACAACTACAACTTAACGTGAAGAAATGTCTTGGCTTTCCCCATTATCCAAAAGAACAAACCGATTTTACTGTGCACGGCGCTAAATGATGGAAGGAAACAATGATTTAATTATATTATATAATAACATTTTGAAATTAACGATGAGAAATCCTACACTTCCCTCTTAACCCGCGAGCACTGGCGCGTGGGTATTTTTGACCCGTGGCTTAAATAATGCTCTGTATTTTCGTTTTGGTCAGCCCTCATTTCCTGTCACTTGCTGTACCTTCCTTCCTAGCCTTGAACTTCGCCCAGCAAAAGTAACATGTCCGTGTGGTCGGGTCAGACTTACCCATGGCGCCAGTCCTCGCGTGACAAATTTCGGTTTACGTTAGTCGGAACAATCTGTAAACAAGATGTTCAGTAAAGAACATATAGCCTACTTTCTCCTAAATGTATGAGTATAGTTATAACTCGTTTTTATTATCAAAGAGTATAATAGAATCATTTCTTGGTTGAAGACCTTAGAAACTATTTACCTCTACTAAACGCCACAACCTAGAAAAAAACTACTACCATCATTGAAGAAAGGTAGATAAGAAGTATCTCAGGAATGTTATGGATCTGGAGACATAATCGACCGGACTGGCTGCGTGGCTCAGCGGTAACGTTCTCGCTTGCTGGGCCCTAGGTTGCAGGTTCGTATCCTAACGCAGTCAACTGGCATTTGAGGGTGCACAAATGCGAGGGAGCCGTGTCAGTAGATTTACTGGCACGTTAAAGATCCCCTTCGGGACAAAATTCCGGCACCCTGGCGTATCTAAAATCAGCAGTACTTAAAAGGGACGTAAAACAAATAACATTATTATTATTGTTGTTATTATTACATAATCGACCTGCCGTGGGCAACATCCAACTTTGAGTTGAGACATGTCTTTACACGTCTGGTTGTGCATGGCTTTCACAACCCTAATTGAATTAACAAATCTTTCCATGACCCTACAGAGACGCGTGTATACAAACTATGTGGATATTTTCGATTGCTGTTTGCCTGAAATAAAAGTATTAATAACCTGAACTACCACCAGCGGCTAGAATTCAGTTACTATGTGAAATCGTTTTGTTCTTTACTTCAAATAACATTTTCAAATAACGCACAATAGGCTGTTACAAACCCTTTAAAATAAGAAGTAAAAATGTATCATAGTAGCCAATCATCTTGTCATTCTTCAAATTCGAAGCGCATAGAATGCCAATGGTATACTATCAATGGAGTCCCATGTAGACCAGTCGTGAAATCTAGTGGAGAAGTATCGAACAATATAATCCTAACAGGGCGAGTGCATTCTAGCGGCCATAAGAAGAAACTTTTCAATAAAATCTGGAAGTTAATAAGTAGGCCGGCGTGCAGTTACCTTTTTGGCTGCTAGATGTCTCGAGGAAATCTGCTGGCGAATTATGTTTTAATTAAATATATGTTTTGCACCGTAATATGCACAATATAAGGCTTAATTTTAAAACGTCTGAGTCATTACAAAGCAACAAATATGTAAAATTTCAAGAAAAAAACGTAACACTGATGGGGTTTGAACCATTGGCATATGAATGATAGACCAACGCTTTACCACGGAGCCATTTGTGCCAACGAACATTGGTCTATATAAAATGACTTACATATAACTTGTTAGCAAATAATGATTTAGACCTAACGAATTCATCAGTGGAGTATATTATTTATATATAAAGCATTTCATACAAAGTTTATTTCTTTTGTATCAGTACGCTATATTGCATGCAATACTCAAATTAGTGAAATATAAGTCAGGCACAAGATATCCGCTGCCATCTTGTCTTCTTACCGAGACGGCTCAGCTTTTTAAAATCACTTCTGCACTATAGTATTACAAAATAAACTTTTAATTTCGAACGTGCCTCTTCCTTTAGAACAGTTAAAACGATTCTCGGCTCGTTAATCGGAACTGGTGGGTCCCATGATATGGATTATAAAGTTTGCATAATTCGCACGGCCGCCATCCTGAAATGGTACGGCGGATGACCTTGTAGTTTGGTCACAAGACGCGTCCTATATGAAGGTATGTTATTGCCAAATTTGGTAGAGATCGGATAATTTGGTTAGTCGCTATTTGATTTTACGTTTTGAACGTTTGAGTGGCCGCCATTCAGTTTTGGTAAAGATGGCGGCGATATAAAACATGACACTGAGGTGCCCTTTGCTTGTTCTACCTCTGTACCAAATTTCGTTCAATTCGGTTTCACCGTGTTCGAATTGATAGGGGGGACAGACATTCAGAGTACACACACTCACACACACACATACACACACACAGACAGACACACAATTTTTGGCCCTGTAGTGATCTTATAAGTCTACAAGTCTACTTTCATTTTTTGCAAAAATCGAAAGTAGGCTAAAATAGGGAGGAATTCACCTATATTGATGCAGCACAATATCATAGCTCACGTTCTTGTTGATCCATATTTAGGGTCTAGGGATACCTTGGTCATCAGGTCCTTTGTTCAGAATACTGAAAATTAGATGACTGTTTTTCTGCCAACACCAAGGCAAATTAACTGTTACGAAAATTCTGCATGCCACATCTGAAAAACATAAATAAACCTCATTTTATTTTGAGTATTGTTCATAGGAAGAAAAACCAGGTTTTTTTTTTTTTTTTTTTTTAGTCGTTTACCCTCCAGGTTGGTGGAACCCACGGACTCAGCGAGGGAACTCACCACTACCGCCTCTACGGGCAGTGTCTTAGAGCTGGAAACATCGAATCGGAAGGGATACAACTGGTGAGGTGGGATTGGCACCTCGCCCAGGCGGCCTGACCTGCAAAGCGAACAGGGGCCTCATGAGGGAAGGTAAGGGATGGTTAGGATGGATAGACAAGGAAGAGGGAAGGAGGCGGCCGTGGCCTTGAAGAAGGTACTGCCCCCGTAAATTGAATTATACTGAGACCACGGTGGCTGTATTGGCATATGTGAATAAAGTTATGGCCGTCATAGTTGTGACGTGTATATTCATGACGTAGGCGTGGATGACGCAACGCTCGAGCAAGTAGGCTGGCTGAGCTTAGATTCTTGCTGACGTCACGATTTTGTTCGAGAAGGATCTTAGATTTACGACGCAGTCGCAGGGAAGCAAGTAAACGTGCTGAGGAAGAAGTTACGCTATTGGAGGAGAGGCTCGAACCAATGAATGATAGCTTGAAGGGAGACGGAGATTACTGAAACTACCATATTTAATAACTTTTGGCATGCAGAATTGTGGAAAACTATTTTCAGTTATGGCATTGATTTGGAATTTTGAAGAAATTAATTATATGTTTTTGAAATCTGAAAATCCGTCAAGAATAGCCAAAGTTTGAACTTCGAGTATTGATGGAAGAAGAAGAAGCTATGGTAGGGATGGAAACGCCCCTTCAAAGTTGATAACAGGCCTTGCACAGCAGAGAGAATCTTCTCACTTCGTGGTTTTATTCTGACTTGATAGTCTGACTTCGTGTTCTGATAGAACAAGCATATCGTCATAAGCAAGCGTCGCAGAGCCCACCGCATCGAACAGTATTGGGTATCCAGCAGTGCAATTTTACTGTTACTAAAACTAGGCGAAGTTGGAGCGCACACATAAACGATTCTACAAGTTTATCTATCAAGAATTTGCTACTGCATTTATACTAATTCAATAGTGCATTACAATATTGAGGCGTGTGCGAAAGTTGAACATTTTCATTATAATACTTCAGAAGATATTCGCATTTAAAGACTGCAGAGAAAAGTGTTTTTCTCGAATCCTGAGAAGCACTTTTAATACCACATTCTACGCTACGGCAGACACGTGTATTGCAACCGTGATACTGAAGATTACATTTGGTGATACAACGCTACATTCTACAATGGAACTATACAATCTGGCAGTACTTTCGACTAACATTATAATGGAAGTGGAGATGGAAGACTAAAACTTTAATGCAATAGTGTGAAGTAGCAACATGGAGCTTCGATAATCGTCATTCTACAAAGACGAGCATGTAGTGAACATTCAGCTACACTCATGCATCGTAATCCATCGCTGAATTACATCAAATGGCAGTGGAAATAAATTCATACTCCACAATTATGAACATTTCTGCGGAAATATTTGCAATGAACTTCATGGCTGATTTCTACAAGAACTTCAAGGAACGTTCAAGAGGGGCAAGGGTTTTTCCCAGCACACAAAGAAGAGTTTTGCCAGAAGGATGTCTATCGTCTACACGGAGCAGTGCGATTTCCGGAGGAGGAAACTGTTCTATTCTCCGAGGGCGCAGGTTCCAGGTTCGAGGTCGGTGCACATCTATCCTGTGGTGAATTGGAACCAGCAGCAGTCTTCTTTGACATTTTCTTCTAGAATTTCAATCCAACAGATAAGGTAGCCGTGAACGTTTCTTGATTTATTTGAGCCATTTTAGTGAGATCTGAGCAACTATCTTTCCCGTATTTTCTGTCATATATTTGATTGCCCCATATTCTTTTGCTAGATGTTTCTGTACTCTGTACACTTTGCAGCTTTATGCCATTTTCTTCGATTTATTGAGACATTATTATGTCGTTTGCATATTTAAACATTTTGGATCAGTTTATACTGAAGTTAAATATTCTTTCGAGAATTTGAATTTTTCTTGTAGTCACGATTTGACTGTAAAGTTAACGATTTTCTATGGCAAGTTTGAATTCAGACAGCGTGTCGTTTTATTAAGTAATTCTTTCCAGTAAATTACTTTGACCCATTTTCTGTCATCCTCAAGAAAGAAGAATGATTAAAAGATTTTAGAGCGTTAAAATCTACTACTTTATCGACTATCTTGGAAATACTAGTCGTTTTTATGAACATGATTGAAACACAGACATTTTTAGTCAATTCTGAAATACCATTGCATTATAGACAATTTTATGAAATATGAACTTTGAATACGATTTATTCGGTACACTATAGTAATGAACATTTGATAGGAGATTTTCTCAATTCTAGATTGAAACAATAATGTTTGCATTTTCTGGTCTATTTGCATTCTATTCGACTATTTCTGCAGTTAAATGAATTTTGCTTGAATATAGTATTTTTATACTGCGATAATTATGATGAGATTAATTCATTTTGATAGACCAGGGAGGCGTGTCTAATCGTATTTGCTATTAAATTTATTTGTGACTGGCAAATTTTTACTTCATATCGCTTCATGAATGAAACCCACGAAGGTTAAATATAATAACAGTTTTCGATACAATTGATGAATATAAGAATTTTTAAAGAGGAACTATGGATGTATAATCGTTAGTTCAGTGGACGTGTAAAAGTCGCTGATGAATAATGCCCTTTAATAAGTGAAGGAGGTTCCCACAATAATATTGATGATGATGAATTTATAAGTGGAGGTTTTTTGTGTGTATTGTGGAAGATTTTGATGCCATATATAATGAGATATATGATGAATTATGGGCCAATTTTGTGCGTTTGTGCGAGGTATGTTTCCGCTGAGTTGTATTGTTCAGGTCCATTGAAAATTATTCATGTGAAGTTACTGTTAAAATTAACAAGAGTGATAAATTGATTGAATTATAGATTTTGAATGGAGGTTACCGTCACAAATAATAATTATTAAATCTTATTAAACCTGAATCTAAAATTTTAATATAAGTAATCTTCATCGGTCGATTATATTACCACGATTTAAGAAAATATCAACCGGATAAACGTGGGGTTAATGTATTTCAAATATAAATAAAATATAAATAATGTAAATAACTATGTAAATATCTATAATAATAATTTGAAACAAACGGGATTAATAGAGGCGTGTAAAAAATTTTCAATTGTCGTTTGACTAAGTTATGAACAATCTTAATGTTATAAATAATTATTGAACACTATGATATAACATTATGCGTTTTGCTATTAACATTTAAACAACGCTAGTTCGATAATTGGAATAAACATTTAAATAATATTTGAGATTAACAGAGTAATCCATTGCAATGTGAACGGAACTTGTATAAATTTTGCGTGATAATATTTGAGTTGAGATGTGAGCATTTAAATTGTTTTGAATGAGAGCTAGACTCTGCGTTGGCCAGCATATGGTGACACTGGTTAGGCAGCTGCGTCCATTTGACGAAGCAAACATGCAACACTGCTTAGGGTGTATTGCAGGTGGCCAGATAACTGAATGGTGGAGGTCAAGGTCAACTACTTAGCGGCCTTGCGGTTATTAATAAATGTGTGTCAATGAACTAAATTATGAAGTTCATGAACAAGGAAACAAATGCTATATGTCTCGTCCCAGCTCCCTTATCCATTCCAATGTGCATTGTTGTTATTATTACGTTCTTTTGAGCTAGAGAAAGCTGAATTTTTGTATGTGAAGTCTACAGTCCTACAGGAGGACATGGTTGCTTTGACAACGGCTTCAGACAGCCATAACTATTTTGTTGTTAAATTTTGTTAAAATATTTTTTTTTCTTTATGTGAAATAAATTATTGTGCAGTTTAAATTTTCTGGTCTTCGACTTGGTTCATTTTAAATATCGTGGCGGAGGTTATTGTGAGGGCATACTATTAAGTGATCCAGTTGAAAACCCAGACCCGAGATTAAATTGAATAGGTAAGTAAAAGGTAAGTATGACCCCCGTATATTTTGGTGTGTTCCACAATAATTTCATGTTAACTACTGTGCTCTAATCTCGGTAGTATCTGTCAGTGCCATTTTCATTGATGTAGCAGTGCCGGTGCAATCGATTATTGGCAATCCGATTGAGGGGGCGGATTTCTGACAGCCTACTATCCGGATTATCGGGGACAGTAGGATTGGCGCAATCAACGTGTGGGGCTCGAATAACATTGGATTACCAAGTTATCGATGTCAATGGGATTGTGAAGACTCAAATAAAGAGTTTGATTCTTTGTTAGATGTCTTGGCCAATTGTAGAATTTGAGAGTGTGATTATATAGGGATTAAATGTTGTGTTGTATTAGGAAAATTACACTCAGAAAAGATCAGATCTTATACAACCTGAGAGAGGTTAAATAGGCTGGAAACTTAGAAAAATCGCCTATGATCTGGAGTCTTATTTTATTTGACCGGCTTATGACATGTTTAGTCATATTAAAGATAAAATTAAACTATTTGGATTGTAAATGTAAATTATTTATGTTAGGATATTTAAAATGAACCAAAGAAATTGGAACATGTGCTTGAGTTTATTTCAACATAGGGTGTTTATGAAGTTAGTGATAAGCTAATTATAAGTTAGATTTAAGACAGAAAATTGCTCAAACTTTATATATGGTGAAAGGCGTTGCTCAGATGTTGTTATCTTGCTCAATTTGATGTATGTCCCTAACGCAGTCTATTATTGAAAAATTATTGAGATGGCAGATGAGAGTATGAGAAAGATGTTGGAGGAGATGTCCAACAGTTTGAAAGCTAGCATGAATGAAAGTGTGAGGGAGATGGAAGCTAGGAATGCTAGTCGAATGAAGGAGAATTTGAAGGATCTCCAGACCAGTTCTCCAAATTTGGAAAATAACATGTCGCGTTTACAGACCAGTACACAGGAGGTCCAGAATGCCGTGACTGACATTCACAAGGATGTCTCAGATGTTAATGTAGATTTATCCAATATCCATAAAGATGTTTTAGATGTAAAAATTGATGTTTCCAATGTACAGGGAAAAGTTGATTCAGTCCAGAAAGACCTTACTTTGTTAAATCTTGATGTTGCTAATGTCCTGGGTGATATTTCATGTGCTAGAGCAGAAGTAATCGTTGTTAGGAATGATGTTGCTACTGTACAAGACAAGGTAGAAGAAGTTCAAAGAGAGATTAGAAATGTTCGAACCGATGTGTCAAACGTTCAAGTAGACATAAATAATATTCAGTCTGATATTAATGATATGCAAAGCGATATCAATAAGGTGCAAATAGAAGTTAATACAGTTTTTGTAGACATTGCTAAAGTTCAAACTGATGTTAATAAGGTTAGAGAAGAAATTGAAACTTCAAAAACGCTTTGTACTCGTAACATTAGTGCTTTAACAAATAGATTGGTTGACGAGTCTGTTAGGACAACAGCTTCACTAGCTGGATTAAAACATGATGTAGAGGTCATGAGGACCCAAGGCTTAGATCATAATCGTTTACTTAAGGAAGACATTGAAGTAGATATTGCTGAAATGTTAACTGCAAATGTAACGGTTTGGAAAGATGAATGGAACAAGTCAAGTGGGGAACATGTCAATCAGATTCAGGAGCGAATTGAACGAAAACTAGCCAGTACACAAGTAGATATAAATAATGAGGTAGTTCAAATTAGAAAGGATTTGAGTATAAGGATGGATTCGCTATCCGAAAAGCAGGTAGAGGATAGAACTCAAATGAGCCAGGATGTGCAAGCATTAAAAACCGCGTTAGAGGAACAAATTCATAAGGTTGTCTCTGATGTCAATGAAACTACGAGCAAACTTCAGAATTTAAACCTAGGAGAAGCTAGCATGTTGGAAACGTATAAAGAAGAGTTGATTAGGAAAGTCATCACGGAAATCACAGATAAGGATCCAGAAGGGTTGACTTTTGAAGATAATAGGAATTACGTGAGAAGATGTAACCTCGCTACTGAAGAGAGAGATATTAGTCCTGAGGAACGTATATTCAGATTCCGGGAAGAAGAAGAGGATAGGAATATTGAACCTGAATGGAAATATCGTGATAGTGGGAAGAATTACATGGATTCATATCCAAGAAATGTGACAGTCATCCGAAACTTTGAGGACAAGCCTCAGAAATTTAGTAATACAGATAGTCTAACACCGATAGAGTATATCAGAAACCTGAAAGACTATTTTATTGAAGCCCATATTCCTAGAGAAAGAGAAATGAGAATCGTAGAAAGATTTCTAGCTGGAGGACCTCTTGAGTGGTTCAGAGCATTTCGGTACACTTTTAGTAATTTCGATGAATTTGCAGAGGCACTGATAAAACGATTCTGGTCAATAGAAGCACAAAATTCATTAAGAGCTGAGGTATACTCGAGGAAGTATTCGGGTACTCTTCCAACACGGTACGCTGATTTCTTCACGAGCCAGTTATCGCGCTTACGATTTTTACAACCCCCATTGTCTACAGAGCAGTTAATAGATGCCATTTCGCGTATGCTACCTGTTGAGGTAAGAAGACTTATTATATGGTCAAATATAAGGGATTTGACCAGTATGGACGAACTATTGAGAAGGCTTGATTACACGAGTCCGGTGCCAAATTTGGTTCAAAAAAAGTCCTCTCGGCACGCCGGAAGGCGGAGGTAGATTTCACCCGACAAACATGGGGATAGGCGAAAATAGGCAGAATATGCAGGTTTTCGTAGAAGGATCAGACCTCATTTATTGCGTGAAAGTATTTTATAATTGGAGATTAATTAACTTTGTTTTTCGTCATTTTATGCATATTTTAAACATTTTATTGTCTTATGATGACGGTAACCTTCTTGTCATTTGGAGTCCATTTTTATACATGTGGTCACACTGTCCTTATGCAAGGTTTCGACACTGATGTGTAACTATGTAACGGTCTGTTACTCCCTCACGCAAAATTATATCTCCCGCAGAGATGTTGGTTGGTTCCTCAGTTTAGGGGCTGCGACAACGCGGTCATGTAACCCCGTGTACTTTGGGTGAGTGTAGAATCAGTCTGATAAACGGTGTGAATTGTGATGGCTGTATTAGTCTGTAATTCAGGTAAGGAATGCAGACGCTCAATTTCAAGCAGTAGTTCCTAATGTTGCTACCAGATACTACCGTCAACGACACCTAGCTGTGAACTTGGCTACTAGATGCCACCACAATCAGCAACTCGCAACGAACGTTGGAACCTCCCCTCCAAAGGAAAGCATACTGAGGGATTTTTTGCGCTCTTAGAAAATCCGACGACTTTGGCCGGGGCTTTGAACCCGCGGCCTTGGGCATGCTACCAGTTACGTCACCGAAGCCGCTTCACACTTAGTCAGATGGAAATCTGAATCTGATCTCGCGCAAGTGCGTTGTTATGGCAACGTCTGATGGCTCATCCCTCATCAATTTAGTAGTGTTACCATGGCAACCACTGATAGCTCTTGGCATTTTCTTATAATTCCGAAATCATTTTTCTCATCCCTTGGCGTAATGGTGGGTCATATCAAAAATTCTTTCAGACAAAAGTTTTAGGTAATTCTTAGGGGAATGTTGTCCATTTTGTACGGTTTCGATATTGTGCCTATTAAGAGAGATATGATTAATGTTTCCCGAAAAAAACACTTTTTCCCACCCCTTTGGTCAATGGTTGGTGCTATAAAAAAACTCTTCAAACATCAATTTTTGAGCTTTATCCGGCACACAGTATGAACTTTGAACGGATTCGATATTTCACATATTAAGAGAGTTATAGCATCATTTCTTTTTTTCGAAAAAAGTCCCCCATTTTCATCCCCTTCGACCGATTTAGCCCAGTAACGAACTCGACCGAGATTTTATGGGTATACATATTCGGTAAAAAATTCAAAGTGATTGGTGCAAAATAACGGCAGTTATCGTGTCCACAAGAAACTAATATATATATAAACTTTTGAACTGACGGTGGTTTTGGGGTCTGGGGGATGTGAAACGCGAAGATATGTCGAAATTTTCCGGAAATCGAAACATGGTACTGTCCCCGTTTACCTGGATAGTAGGCTGTCAGATATCCGCCCCCTCAATCGGATTGCCAATTATCAATTGCACCGGCACAGTTACATCAATGAAAATGGCACTGACAGATACTATCGAGATAAGAGCACAGAAGTTCACAGGAAATCATTGTGGAACACACCAAAATAGACGGGGGTTCATACTTACCGTTACTTACCTCTTAATTATCTCGGGGTTTGAGTTGACAACAGGATCACTAAAAGTCTGTTCACACAATAACCTCCACCATGACATTTAAAAATGAACCAAAAACGAAGACGAGAACTTTGAACTGTACAAAAGCTTTATTTCTAATAAAGGGAATGATTTTACTAACACAACAAAATCAACGTGGCTATCAGTAGCCCAAGTCAATCTGACTACGTCCTCAGTAGGACTTGCAAAAATTATCATACAACATGATATAAAACATTTTAGCTCCCAAGAGCTCCAAATAACGTAATATTCATAACACTATTGGATTGGAGAAGGACGTAAGGGTGTGACATATATATAGAGCATTTGGTTTCCTTTTAATAAACATGAGAATGGTATTTATAGTCGCAAGGCCAGAGTGTGGACGACCTCACACTGGTAACCAGATGTTGGCCCAGCTGCGAGCTACCCTCCAACCTGTTGCATACTGGTTGAATGGACTCCCTTCTCACGTGCTAAGTTACGTAAGAGTACAGCTTGCTCTCTCAAACTTTTATCTGTCTACAAGACAACTCACATTATATTTACGCAAATCTTTCAAGTACTTTGCTCACATCCTATTGGATTATTATGTTAATTTCTTAAATTTGTTAAGTTCAATCCAAATGTATAATTAGCTCTTAAATGTTTATAACAAAATCACATAAATTATTTATAACAATTAGAAATTGTTTATAATATTTGTCAAAGACAATAAAAATATTATATACACGCCTTTAACATCACTCTCGTTTCACATTATTTTCAAAAATATTTACAGCAATTATTTACAATATTAACATTTAAATTGTTTAAATTATTAATTTCAGAAATACATTGACCACATGTTCATTCGTTTGGTAATTTTCATAATCGTGTTTAATATAATCGACCAATGAAGGTTAGTTATACATGTTAATGTCACAATCTGGTTTAATAAAGGTTTTAATAATGATTTGTGACGGCAACCTTCATTCAAAATCTTATCTCAAATTCTTTCAAAACTCGTGTTAATTATAACAGTAATTCACTTGATTTATTTTCAACGAACTATGACAATCTTACTCCAGCGGAAAATCCTTCGCTAACAAGTTAATGCACAATCTGCATTAAAAATATGCCCAAAATCATCATATATTAATCTATATGGTATTAAACTTCCACATAACTTACAAAACTTCCACAAATAATTCTTTAACATTTATTCCTGTGGGAACTTCCTTCATATTCAAGGGCATTATGCCTCAGCGACTTTCAACACGCGCTGCACTAGCGATTATACATTCATAGTTCCACTTAAAAAAATTTATAATCATTAATTGTTTCAAAACTGTTTTTATTTAACCTTCGTGGATTTCATTCATGAACCGAAATGAAGTCAAAACTTGCCAATCACAAACAAATTTAATAGTGAATACGCTTATATACGCCTGTCTGGTCTATCAAAATTTAAGATTAACATCTTAAAAGAAATTGTAGTATAAAAATACTATCATCAAAATAAAGTGCGACTAAAATGCAAAGTAGTCGAATAGAATCCAATTAGACTGGGGAATGCAAACATCGTTATATAATTCTCTAATTGAGAAAAACTCCTAACAAAAGTTCTTGACTTTAATGCATTCAATAATTCATTATTAAAGTTACTCTTTCACAAAAGTGTCTATAATGCAATGTTCATTCATAATTGACGATAAATGTCTGTGTTGCAATCAATACAAATAACGACTAGTATTTCCAAGATCGTCGACAACGTAAGAGATTTTAACGCTCTAAAATCATTTAAATGTTCTTCCTTCTTGATGATGACAGAAAATAGGTCAAAGTAATTAAACAGGGGTAGAATTACTTTAATAAAAAGACTCGCTGTCTGAATTTAAATCTGCCATAAAAATCATTAACTTACAGTCAAATCGTGACTACAAAAATATTAATAACTGAAAAATCTAAATATCAGTCTCAACTGATCCAAAATCGTTAACTATGCCCATGACAAAACAATGTCTTAATAAATCGTCGAAAAATGCAAAACTCATCAAGGTGTACTGAGAATAAGAATCTCAAACAAGAAAATAGGGCAAAAAACATGAGGATAAAAATATGGGAAAAATGGTTGCTCAAACATTATTAGTAAACTCAAATACAATAAACGTTCACGACTACCTTATCTGCCGATTGACGTTCCAGAGGAAAATTCCCCAAAGAAGACTGCTGATGAATCCATTTCACCACGTTAAAGCTGAGCTCCATCCTCGAAATAGGAAATAGCACCCTCGGAGAATCGAACTGCTTCCTTCTCCGGAAATCGCTCTGCTCCTCGAAGACGAATAGACATCCTTCCGGCAATAATCTTCTTTGTGAGTCGGGATATCCCTGACCTCTCTTGAAAAATTCCCTGAAGTTCCAGTAGACAATCGCCATGAAGTTTTGTAGAAATTTCCGAAGAAATTATTCATATTCAGAGTATGAAATTGTTTCTATGGCTGTTCGATGGTATTCAGCCTTTAATTACGAAACATGGGTGTAGATGGTATTCACCGCATGTTCGCTTGTGTGGAATAGCAATTAGCGAAGTTCCATGTCGCTATCTTACTCCGTTGAAGTATGTCCCAATTGCAATAAGCTCTTTAGCCCTCCATCTGCTCTTCGGTTGTAGTGTTAGAAGAACAAACTGCCGTATTAAATTGCTCCATTATACTGTATCGTTCTGTAACCAAGCAATCTGAAGTCTTTCTATTCCACTCGCAGCGTCAGCCGTTGCGTTGATTCTGGCTATACAAAAGTGCTTCTCTTGTGGCGAGATAATCACTTTTCTCAGTCGTATAAAACTGCTAATATCTTTCGAACTAATCGGTCGAAATTGTTCAGCTTTTCTCTATAACTGCATGTAGCACTGCACAATGCAATTAGCTTATCGGAGACCGCTAACTGTTCAAAGCTAAACTTGTAGAAGCTTTCTAAGGTCCGTTTCAACTTCACCTAGTTTGACTTGGATCTCGTTAATATAGTGGCCTCGCCACGCGTTATAAAGACGATTCTTTTCACTGCTGTTCACTTCGACGTCTCACTATAATGAATGTATAAGAAAAGAACTTTCACAAATATACTTCGATGCTCTGAGAATGAGATCTCAGAATGATCAGAGAACGAAAGAGACTCCTCTCTTCTGCGCAAGCCCTTTTATTAACTTCTCGAGGGGCGTTTCCATCCCTTCCAAAGCGTGATACTACGTCATCGCTAAAAGTTCCAACTTCGTTAATACATGACGGATTTTCAAAATTCAAAAACTGAAAATAAATTTCACCAAAATTCCAAATCAATGCTTCTACTGCAAATGGATTTCCACAATTCTGCATTCCAAAAGTAATAAAAATACCATAGTTTCAGCATTCTCCGTCTTCCTTTAAACTATCGTTCATTGGTTCAAGCCTCTCCTCCAATAGCATAGTTTCTTCCTCAGCAGAATTCCTCGTTTCCTGCGACTGCGTCGTAAATCTTGGAACATTTTCGACTAAATGCTGACGTCACTGAGAATCTCAGCTCAAGTAGCCTGCTGGCATAACATTTACGTCATCCGTGCTTACGTCATGACTACCCACGTCATAACTATGACAGCCATAACTCTCCTTATAATTTCAAATATAGCCACCGTGGTCTCTATATAATTCAATTACGGGGGCATTCTCCTCTCACCACGTTTTTAAAAACAGTTGCAAATTGTTTTTAAACTCAGTGTTACAAGTATCTCAATTCTCTTGAACACGAAATTGAATTATAACTGGCTTACTCTAGTATGATATTTCCTCTATGTTCCTTAATCATAAATTTCTTCTACTCTGGTTTTATGTGGTTAATGTATTCTTTCCTCTCTACTTTCTCTTCTGACCAGTATTTCTATTTTCAAAGTTCTGCTGGCTCGTAGAAGGACCAGGATCGATTACAACATCCTGCCTTTTCTTTTGATTGTCAGCTTCTTTATCCCTTAATTCTTTTAAGTATTGCTGGCTTTCCTTTTCTCTTTGCTGATACTGATCGGGTGTCATAACCTGACCTTGAGTATTCTGGTTTCTATTTTGGTTTTGGTTATTCCTATTATAGTTACGGTTATACCCATTATTGTTGTAATATCTGCCTCTTCCATTGTAGTTTCCTCGGTTGTAGTTCCAACCTCTTCTCTGTTGATACGGTCGGTAACCTTGTGATCTGTAATTTCTAAACTGATTATTCCTGTGAGGACCTACATTGTCATTTTTCTCCTCCTCTGGCTTGTCAGTTTGTTGGACTTGGTCCATATATACCGTATTGATTTCCTTAAACTCCTGCCTTTGACCTTTCTGGACTACGTTAGGCATTGGACTTGTGTAGTCTAACCTTCTCAGTAATTCATCCATGCTGGATAAATCCCTGATGTTGGACGAAATTATAAGTCTCCTCACCTCAACTGGCAGCATAAGAGAAATCGCATCTATTAGTTGCTCCGTGGACAATGGGGGTTGCAAAAATCTCAAGCGGGACAACTGACTCGTAAAGAAATCAGCGTACCTCGTTGGTAGAGTACCTGAGTATTTTCTTGAATACACCTCCGCTCTTAACGAATTCTGCGCTTCCATAGACCAAAATCGCTTGATTAATGCCTCTGCAAACTCGTCAAAGTTACTGAATGTGTATCTAAATGCGCAAAACCATTCAAGGGGTCCTCCAATCAGATATCTCTCTACTATCTTCATCTCTCTCTCTCTGGGAATGTGAGCTTCGATGAAATAATCTTTGAGATTCCTTACATACTCTATAGGTGTCAAACTATCAGTGTTACTGAATTTTTGTGGTTTGTCTTCGAAATTCCTAATGACCGTCACGTTCCTCGGATATGAATCCGGATAGTTTTTCCCACTATCTCGATAATTCCACTCAGGTTCCATATTCCTCTCGTCATCCTCCTCTCTGAATCTGGATACACGTTCTTCAGGAGTCACGTCTCTCTCTTCTGGCTCTAGGTTATGTCTTCTAGCATAATTCCTATTCAATTCGCAAGCTAAGCCTTCTGTATCCTTGTCGGTGATTTCTGTTAAGACTTTCTTGATTATCTCTTCTTTGTAGTTCTCCATTAAACTAGCCTCTCCTAACTTCAAATTTTTCAGTTTACTCGTCGTTTCATTTACATCCGAGACAACTTTATGCATCTGTTCCTCTAATGTAGATTTTAAAGTTTGCATATCCTGATCTAGTTGTGTTCTATCGTCAACTTGTTTTTCGGATAACGAATTTATCCTGACGCTTAAATCTTTCCTAATCTGTACTACTTCATTGTTAATTTCTATCTGCGTACTGGCAAGTTTTCTTTCAATCCTTTCCTGAATTTGGGTTACATGTTCCCCACTTGACTTATTCCACTCGTCTTTCCATACCGCTACGTTTGCTGTTAACATTTCGGCTATGTCTACTTCGATATCCTCTTTTAATACTCTATTGTGGTCTAATACCTGGGTTCTCATGACCTCTACATCATACTTCAACTCTGCTAAAGACGTTGTTGTTCTAACTGATTCATCGACTAACCTAGTCGCTAATGCAGTTATATTACGCGTACAAAGAGTTTTTGAGTTTTCGATTTCTTCCCTGACTTTATTTACATCAGTTTGGACTTTAGTAATATCTACGAAAACTGTGTTGACCTCTACCTGAATCTTAGTTATGTCACTTTGCACCTCAGTTATATCCGCATGAATGTTATTAATGTCTACCTGAACATTGGATACATCAGTTCTAGCTTTTTGAATTTCTTTTTGGACTTCCTCGACCTTGTCTTGGACAGTCGCAACATCGTTTTTGACAACAACTACTTCGGCTCTAGCACAAGAAATATCCCCTCGGACATTAGCTACATCTAGATTTAACATTGTAAGGTCTCTCTGTACCTTAGACACATCAAATTTAACATCATCAACACTTTTATGCACAATAGACACATCTTTATGGACATTAGACACGTCTGTACGCATGTCCGTTACAGTATTCTCAATTCCTAGGGTATTAATCTGTAAACGCGACATATTATCCTCCAAATTAGCAGTACTAGTTTGGATACCTTTCAAACTTTCACCCATACTAGCTTTCAAATTACTAGCATTCTCCTCCATTCGACTAGTATTCCTAGCTTCCATCTCTTTCATACTCTCACTCATCTGCTTCATATTAGCAGACATCTCCGCTAACATCATCTTCAAACTTTCATCTGCCATTACAATATTATTCAAAAATGGACTGCTGTAGGGACATACATCAAAAGAGCAAAATAACAACATTTGAGCAACACTTTTCACCATATATAATTTTGATCAACTTTCTGTCTTAAATCTAACTTATAACTACCTTATAATTAACCTTCGAAGATACTTCATGTTGAAACAAACTCAAGCACATGTTCAAATTTCTTTGGCTCATTTTAAAATATCCTAACACAAATAATTTACATTTACAATCCAAATAATTAATTTTATCTTTAATATGACTAAAATGTCATAAGCCGGTCAAATAAAATAAGATTCCAGATTATAGGCGATTTTTCTAAGTTTCCAGCCTATTTAACCTTTCTCAAGTTGTATAAGATCTGATCTTTTCTGAGTGTAATTTTCCTAATACAATACAACATTTAATTCCTATATAATCACACTCTTAAATTCTACAGTTGGCCTAGACATCTAACAAAGAATCAACCTCTTTATTTGAGTCTAATCGAACCTCACGTTTTAGGTTTGCCACTCTTACTGGCGTTCAACCTGGTAATCCAGTTTTGTTGAATCGAGCCCCAACGTTTTAGGTGCGCCAATCTTTCTATTGACTCAGCCCCACGCTCTTGGGTCGCCAATCTTTCTATTGTTCAACCTGGTAATCCATTGTTGTTGAACAAGCCCCACACGTTGACGGCGCCAATCTTTCTGTCCCCGTTTACCTGGATAGTAGGCTGTCAGATATCCGCCCCCTCAATCGGATTGCCAATTATCAATTGCACCGGCACAGTTACATCAATGAAAATGGCACTGACAGATACTATCGAGATAAGAGCATAGAAGTTCACAGGAAATCATTGTGGAACACACCAAAATAGACGGGGGTTCATACTTACCGTTACTTACCTCTTAATTATCTCGGGGTTTGAGTTGACAACAGGATCACTAAAAGTCTGTTCACACAATAACCTCCACCATGACATTTAAAAATGAACCAAAAACGAAGACGAGAACTTTGAACTGTACAAAAGCTTTATTTCTAATAAAGGGAATGATTTTACTAACACAACAAAATCAACGTGGCTATCAGTAGCCCAAGTCAATCTGACTACGTCCTCAGTAGGACTTGCAAAAATTATCATACAACATGATATAAAACATTTTAGCTCCCAAGAGCTCCAAATAACGTAATATTCATAACACTATTGGGTTGGAGAAGGACGTAAGGGTGTGACATATATATAGAGCATTTGGTTTCCTTTTAATAAACATGAGAATGGTATTTATAGTCGCAAGGCCAGAGTGTGGACGACCTCACACTGGTAACCAGATGTTGGCCCAGCTGCGAGCTACCCTCCAACCTGTTGCATACTGGTTGAATGGACTCCCTTCTCACGTGCTAAGTTACGTAAGAGTACAGCTTGCTCTCTCAAACTTTTATCTGTCTACAAGACAACTCACATTATATTTACGCAAATCTTTCAAGTACTTTGCTCACATCCTATTGGATTATTATGTTAATTTCTTAAATTTGTTAAGTTCAATCCAATTGTATAATTAGCTCTTAAATGTTTATAACAAAATCACATAAATTATTTATAACAATTAGAAATTGTTTATAATATTTGTCAAAGACAATAAAAATATTATATACACGCCTTTAACATCACTCTCGTTTCACATTATTTTCAAAAATATTTACAGCAATTATTTACAATATTAACATTTAAATTGTTTAAATTATTAATTTCAGAAATACATTGACCACATGTTCATTCGTTTGGTAATTTTCATAATCGTGTTTAATATAATCGACCAATGAAGGTTAGTTATACATGTTAATGTCACAATCTGGTTTAATAAAGGTTTTAATAATGATTTGTGACGGCAACCTTCATTCAAAATCTTATCTCAAATTCTTTCAAAACTCGTGTTAATTATAACAGTAATTCACTTGATTTATTTTCAACGAACTATGACAATCTTACTCCAGCGGAAAATCCTTCGCTAACAAGTTAATGCACAATCTGCATTAAAAATATGCCCAAAATCATCATATATTAATCTATATGGTATTAAACTTCCACATAACTTACAAAACTTCCACAAATAATTCTTTAACATTTATTCCTGTGGGAACTTCCTTCATATTCAAGGGCATTATGCCTCAGCGACTTTCAACACGCGCTGCACTAGCGATTATACATTCATAGTTCCACTTAAAAAAATTTATAATCATTAATTGTTTCAAAACTGTTTTTATTTAACCTTCGTGGATTTCATTCATGAACCGAAATGAAGTCAAAACTTGCCAATCACAAACAAATTTAATAGTGAATACGCTTATATACGCCTGTCTGGTCTATCAAAATTTAAGATTAACATCTTAAAAGAAATTGTAGTATAAAAATACTATCATCAAAATAAAGTGCGACTAAAATGCAAAGTAGTCGAATAGAATCCAATTAGACTGGGGAATGCAAACATCGTTATATAATTCTCTAATTGAGAAAAACTCCTAACAAAAGTTCTTGACTTTAATGCATTCAATAATTCATTATTAAAGTTACTCTTTCACAAAAGTGTCTATAATGCAATGTTCATTCATAATTGACGATAAATGTCTGTGTTGCAATCAATACAAATAACGACTAGTATTTCCAAGATCGTCGACAACGTAAGAGATTTTAACGCTCTAAAATCATTTAAATGTTCTTCCTTCTTGATGGTGACAGAAAATAGGTCAAAGTAATTAAACAGGGGTAGAATTACTTTAATAAAAAGACTCGCTGTCTGAATTTAAATCTGCCATAAAAATCATTAACTTACAGTCAAATCGTGACTACAAAAATATTAATAACTGAAAAATCTAAATATCAGTCTCAACTGATCCAAAATCGTTAACTATGCCCATGACAAAACAATGTCTTAATAAATCGTCGAAAAATGCAAAACTCATCAAGGTGTACTGAGAATAAGAATCTCAAACAAGAAAATAGGGCAAAAAACATGAGGATAAAAATATGGGAAAAATGGTTGCTCAAACATTATTAGTAAACTCAAATACAATAAACGTTCACGACTACCTTATCTGCCGATTGACGTTCCAGAGGAAAATTCCCCAAAGAAGACTGCTGATGAATCCATTTCACCACGTTAAAGCTGAGCTCCATCCTCGAAATAGGAAATAGCACCCTCGGAGAATCGAACTGCTTCCTTCTCCGGAAATCGCTCTGCTCCTCGAAGACGAATAGACATCCTTCCGGCAATAATCTTCTTTGTGAGTCGGGATATCCCTGACCTCTCTTGAAAAATTCCCTGAAGTTCCAGTAGACAATCGCCATGAAGTTTTGTAGAAATTTCCGAAGAAATTATTCATATTCAGAGTATGAAATTGTTTCTATGGCTGTTCGATGGTATTCAGCCTTTAATTACGAAACATGGGTGTAGATGGTATTCACCGCATGTTCGCTTGTGTGGAATAGCAATTAGCGAAGTTCCATGTCGCTATCTTACTCCGTTGAAGTATGTCCCAATTGCAATAAGCTCTTTAGCCCTCCATCTGCTCTTCGGTTGTAGTGTTAGAAGAACAAACTGCCGTATTAAATTGCTCCATTATACTGTATCGTTCTGTAACCAAGCAATCTGAAGTCTTTCTATTCCACTCGCAGCGTCAGCCGTTGCGTTGATTCTGGCTATACAAAAGTGCTTCTCTTGTGGCGAGATAATCACTTTTCTCAGTCGTATAAAACTGCTAATATCTTTCGAACTAATCGGTCGAAATTGTTCAGCTTTTCTCTATAACTGCATGTAGCACTGCACAATGCAATTAGCTTATCGGAGACCGCTAACTGTTCAAAGCTAAACTTGTAGAAGCTTTCTAAGGTCCGTTTCAACTTCACCTAGTTTGACTTGGATCTCGTTAATATAGTGGCCTCGCCACGCGTTATAAAGACGATTCTTTTCACTGCTGTTCACTTCGACGTCTCACTATAATGAATGTATAAGAAAAGAACTTTCACAAATATACTTCGATGCTCTGAGAATGAGATCTCAGAATGATCAGAGAACGAAAGAGACTCCTCTCTTCTGCGCAAGCCCTTTTATTAACTTCTCGAGGGGCGTTTCCATCCCTTCCAAAGCGTGATACTACGTCATCGCTAAAAGTTCCAACTTCGTTAATACATGACGGATTTTCAAAATTCAAAAACTGAAAATAAATTTCACCAAAATTCCAAATCAATGCTTCTACTGCAAATGGATTTCCACAATTCTGCATTCCAAAAGTAATAAAAATACCATAGTTTCAGCAATCTCCGTCTTCCTTTAAACTATCGTTCATTGGTTCAAGCCTCTCCTCCAATAGCATAGTTTCTTCCTCAGCAGAATTCCTCGTTTCCTGCGACTGCGTCGTAAATCTTGGAACATTTTCGACTAAATGCTGACGTCACTGAGAATCTCAGCTCAAGTAGCCTGCTGGCATAACATTTACGTCATCCGTGCTTACGTCATGACTACCCACGTCATAACTATGACAGCCATAACTCTCCTTATAATTTCAAATATAGCCACCGTGGTCTCTATATAATTCAATTACGGGGGCAGTACCCATTGCAATAGTTAGCTTTCTAATGAAATCTACCTAAAATACTACCATCAACGACACCTATCAGTGAACTTGGCTACTAGATGCCACCGAAACCATCAACTCGCAACGAACGTTGGAACTTCTCTTCCGAAAGAAAGCAAACTCAGGGTTTTTTAGCGCTCTTAGTAAATCCGACGACTTCAGCCGGGTTTGAACCCGCGACCTTGGGCATAGAAGTTCAGCATGCTACCAGTTCCGATACCGAAGTCGCTTCCCACAGACAGATGGAAAACTGAATGTTATCTCGTGCAGTGGCGTTGTCATAGCAACTGCTGATGGCTCATACCTTATCAATTAAAAGTAAAGTTGTCATGGCAACCTCTCTTGGCACATGGCATTTTCTTATAATTTAAATCATTTTGCTCACCCCGTGGAGAAATAGTTCTGCCCTAAAACTTCCCCATACGGGAGAACGAAACGCATCAGGCGAAAGCCTGGACAAAATAACTACTGTGGTCAAGAAAATTAGACTGAAGCGGTGCGGGGTAGTGGGCATGAAATACGTGACTAGAAAACCAATGTAGGTAGCAATACATTAACAATTTTTATTTCGAATAATAAATTTATAATGAATAAACAAATTGCACTTAAGTGCTTATCACAGAAATGAACAATTATAAATGTAGCAAAGTGTGAGGGCCTGATGACAGAAACCCAGATTAAAGAAAGGTCCATGAAACAAGCTTGCTTGATTGGAGAGAAGTTGAGCTTAACATAAAAAGGGATGCACTTGATAATAAGAAAGAACCATAAAAATGATTAAGAGTGTAAAATAACTGGTATGATATAAACTCTTCATAAAAGTAAACTTATCTTTGAAGAGCCAGCTCCTTAAAAGTTCCAGCTAGCAAACGTTGATTTAAAAGTCCTCACGGTTTCTTCAGAAGGAGGCGTACATGGCCTATAGATATGTGCACCATTGATAAAATGTCAACTCTCTCTTCTTTTCTTGCGAAGGAATGACATTTATAGCTTCCAAGTGATGATCCAGCAGTATTTCGAAAGATGATTCAAAGTATCCCGTCTAAGGTGAAGGTGAAGAGTACAACAGCTGGCAATTAGTCTTGCCATCTTGAGTAATACGTCATGGTGCAGATCTCGTGACGTAACTGCTAGGTAGCGTAGAGACTAGCGATGGTGTCGTGAGATGCAGTAGCGGTGACCAGCAGGTTGAAGTAATCAGAAGTGATGATTGATCAGAAGTGGCGGTTGATCAGAAGTGGTGAAGAACGCCAGCAAGTGGCGTCTTAAATAGGGATCATGGAACCCTCTCGAAGCTGGAGATCGCCCGACTGGACAAAGACCTGCCATTGGTCGAACGAAAGTCAGGGTGACGTCAGTCGACACTACTCAGCGGACAGTGGATCAACCAGTAGATGTCCTGTATGTCGGGAGTGAGGACGCTTGAGGTAGCGAGCGACTGGAACACTCAAGGTGAGAACTATAATATCTATGAATAAGTGATTGATAACAATATTATGCATAAGTTTTAAGCAATTAATACATTTGTAAAGAAATAATTACCATTCGGGGATCTCGGTAACAAGAAATAAAATTTGACCGACAAATGGGCCAAGCTAACCATTGAAAGTATCACAAAAGTGATCATGCTCCGAGAACTCCGAATGAAAACAAACAAAAGAATCAGTCAAAGAAAAACATGGATAACAGACGAGGAGAAACTAAGACTCGAAAGGCAAAACAGAAATAGCAGAGATAGGTCTAGTATAAAGACCTTTACTAGTTAAAACATCAACAACTCTGACGCGTTTATCACGGCCAAAGTGGCAGTGAATAACTCTGCCTAGGTTCCACACGAGAGGCGGAGATGGGTCTCGAAGAAGAACCATGTCCCCCACTCGTACATCAGGTTGAGGAAGCCGCCATTTCTCACGCCTATTTAGCAAGCTGAGATATTCTAACTTCCATCGGCGCCAAAAAGAACAGCGCAAAGATTCTACTTTTCTCCAAAAGATAGGTAAGTTAGGATCACAGCGTCGAACCAGCAAAGGCGGAGTAGCAGCAAGCGAACAGCCAATCACGAAGTGACTGGGTGTTAAAGGTAAAAGATCCTCAGGATCGTTTGAAAGAGGTGTCAGAGGTCTGGAATTTACAATACCTTCAACTTGAATAATTAAAGAGTTGAATTCCTCATAAGAAAGTATGGTAGGACCAAGAGTTTTCTTAAGCTGTCTTTTAGTAAGTTTGATGCAGGACTCCCAACGGCCCCCATGATGGGGAGCATAAGGCGGGGTGAAATGCCATTTGAAACCTTTAGAATAGGAAAAGTTGGAAATTTTTTCTTTAGCAGAAGGGGAGCTTAACACCTTTTTCCAGAGATCAGAAGCGCTTACAAAAATTTTTGCATTATCTGAAAAAACTTCAGATGGAACACCCCGTCTAGCAGCAAATCTAGAAAAGGCGGCCAAAAAGTAGGATACAGAAGCGTTCGTAACCAACTCAAGGTGGATAACTCCCGTCACCATACATACAAATAACGAGATGTAAAGTTTACCTAAGATTTTGCGCTTAGATGAAGAGGGATTAGTCTGATATACGTAAGGACCTGCGTAATCGATCCCAGTAAGAGCGAAGGGCTTACTAGGTTCTGAACGAAAAGGAGGTAAATTACCCATAATCTGCGTGGCGGGCCGTGGTTTAACCTTAAAGCAAGGTATACACTTTTTGACAACAGAAGAAACCTCATGAACGCCATTGATGATCCAGTAGAGTTCACGAATTAGACAGAGCAAGGTGCGAGTGCCAGCATGAAGGTGTTTATAATGAAACTTTTTTATTATAAGGGTAGTGATAGGATGCTTTGAAGGAAGGATGATGGGATGCTTTTTCCCATCCTCACAACTAGACATAGCTAATCTTCCACCCACACGTATTATGCCGTCCTGGTCTAGAAAAGGAGTGAGTGGTGAAAGCCTGCTAGACTTGGGTAAATCTTTACCACTTATAAGAGCTTGCTTTTCAGGAGCAAATACTTCCTGCTGAACAAGTAACAAAATCTTGCAAGTAGCAAATTCTAACTCTACTCTGGAGAGAAAAGGTTGAGGCTTCAATGGTTGATCAATTACTAAATATTTCCGTCGGAAGATATAAGACACTACACGAATCAATTTATCAAATGAAGAGTATCTATGAAAAAGGCTAGTAGAAGTAGAAGTAGAAGTAAGATGCGACGCGACAGGGTCATTACGGGCATCAGGTATTTCTTCTGCAAATTGATTAGCTAAGCGAGGCCAGCAAGATGATTCCTGACTTAGCCAAGGAGGACCATTCCAGTACAGGTCTGAAGAAATCAATTTTTTAGGCGTGCAACCACGTGATATTATATCCGCGGGGTTTTCACGGCTAGGAACATGTCTCCATTGTTCAGAATGAGAGACTTCATGAATCTTAGAAACGCGATTTGCCACAAAGGTATTCCAATGAGAAGGAGGCTTGGAAATCCAAGCTAATACAATAGAAGAATCGCTCCAAAAAAATGTGCGGGAAAATTTTAACTTTAAACTGACATTTAGTTTAGTAGCTAATTCTGTTGCCATTAAAGCAGAGCATAATTCTAATCTCGGCAATGATACTGTTTTAAGTGGAGCAACTTTTGATTTAGCGCACACTAAATTAGAAAATCCAGGGAAAGTGGCTGAGGAACGTCCTACTATGTATGCACAACAGCCATAAGCCCGTTCTGAACTATCAGAAAATACATGCAGGTCATACTGCTGGTATAAGGGATTAGAAATTAAAAGGCGGGGTATAGAAACCTTGGAGAGATCCAGCAAACTGCTGCGATACTCTAACCATTCTTCTACAAGAGGAAGGGGGAGATTTTCATCCCAGTCTGATTTTAATGACCAAAGCTTTTGCAAGAACATTTTTGCAACAATAACTATAGGAGCAATATATTGCAAAGGATCAAAGATCTTTGCGATTTCTGACAGAACTTGTCTCTTAGTTACAGGGGGAGATTCTGACAGATGTACCTGATAAGAGAAGGTATCAGAAGAAGGACACCAAAAAACACCCAATGCTTTTACGGCTGCTTCATCAGTAGGAATGGCAACAAATTCATCAACTGGGACCTCTGATGAAAATTTTGATATAAATTCAGTGGAATTTGAAGTCCATTTATGGAGCGGAAAACCACCTCCTAGGAGCAGGGACTTCAAATCTTCGCACACAAGGAGTGCTTCAGAAATATTAGGGAAAGAGCACAAGAAATCGTCAACATAAAATGCCGTTTTTAATGACTCAGAGGCCAAAGGATGATACAGATGACCATCTTGCTCGGCTAACATGTGGAGAGACCGAATCGCAAGAAAGGCTGAAGGCTTCAGGCCATATGTCACAGTCTTCAATCTAAATATCTTTATGGGTTTGGAACTCTCATCGCGCCACAATATTCTTTGTAGATCTTGCTGCTCAGAATTTACGAGAATCTGCCGGTACATCTGCTTAATATCTGAGATTACAGCAATAGGAAACCTTTGAAAATTAAGCAAAACAGAGGTGAGATCTGTTTGAATCGCGGGACCGCATTGCAGTGTATCATTTAAAGAGATTCCATTGGAATCTGGTGATGAGCCATTGAAAACTACTCTTATATTGTCTTGTGTTAAGGAATTTTTCCATACCGGGTGATGATTTAGATAAACTATTTCATTTAAAGGATGGTCAATTTCTTCTGATTTAGAACTTACCTCCATGTGATTGGATGATTCGTATTCCTCCATAAAGGAAGCATACTGAGTTTTGACAGAAGCATCTTGTTTGAACCGATTTTCAATAGCAAATAGTGCCCTAAGTGCTCTGGAATGCGAGCCCGTAATGGCGGGAGGATTGGGAATACGTGGAAGAGTTACTATAAATCTGCCTTCAGCAGTACGGACAGTGGTTTCCTTATATACCTTTTCACAAATTTCGTTAGAAGAAGAAGAAGTAGCCTGAACATTCTCAAGATCCCAGAACTTGGTTAGCTCTTGACTCAAATCGGTACCAACAAAATAACAATTCGATACAGTTTGAATAAGATTACGGTATATTTGGCCAGTAGCAATCCAACCAAAATCAGTTTCGCGGAAGAAAACATTAGGAGCAAATTTTACTTTATTGGAATGAAGACATTGCCAAAATACGCTTGAGCTGAAAAGAAGCTCTACGGGCGAAGCTCTGTTGAAATGAGGGTCAGCTAGCTGGACAAAATTCGGGATATTCCAACTTTGAATAGGATAAGAAGTGCCAGGAATATTGTTGCCTATAGACTTGATAATCAAACAATCTAATTGCAACTGCGTACCAAGATTATTAGAGTCCTTCAGATCCACTTTAGCAAAGCTTAAGGATTGCGATTTAGAGCAGTTTATTCCTGTAACCTCTATTGAGGTAGGATGTTTTGGGAGGCCTAACCTTTGTACCAACGATTCATTAATAAAATTTTTGGTAGCGGCATTGTCCAATAATCCCCTGACAGATACCCATCTTCCGTGAGAATTTTTCAATAGAACCTGCACGGTAGATAATAAAACCTGGACTTTGCCAAGCGAGGTAGAACTTTGAGCATACGACTGCGCACTATTTTGAGAAGTCTCAGAATTAGACTTGGTATTGGAACTGCTTGGTCCTGATAACCGTGATCTTTCATGTCTGTGCAAAAGGGAATGGTGTCTAGCCTTACAATGAAAGCATAAACGTTGTGAACGGCAATTGTTTAACATATGCGTTCCTGACAAACAGTTGAAACAATGTTTTTTGTTCGTAATGAACTTTCGTCTTTCATCTACTGATAAAGATTTAAATTCATCACAATTGTATAAAGTATGCGATTGCTGACACAGACCGCACGCTTGCATTTGGTTAGGTGACCGAGCATCAACAGGAAGAGCCTGTGATCTCAAAATTCTTTGATTAGAACTGCTAACCTTATCTATTGAGAAGACTTTTGAATCTGAACTACTAGTTTTTTGATTAGCTATGGCGGAAAAAACTTGGCTTCTGGCCTTCAAAAAGTTAATAATCGCCTCATAAGTGCATTGCAAATTCTGGGAAAGTTCTGTTTCCCAGGCTTTTAATGTATTTGCATCCAATCTTGCAGAAATGAGGTGAACTAGAAATAAATCCCAGTGATTTACAGGTTGGTTTAAATTGGACAATGCTCTGACGTGTAGCTCTGCAGTGTCAATCAACTTACGAAGTGATAAACTGTTATCTGCTTGCACGTTAGGTAGCTCGAATAAGCTTTGTATATGGCGTTGAATAGATAAACGAATGTTCCCATATATATTCTTAAGAAGATTCAGAGCAACTTCATAATTATCACTGGTCAAAGAAAGTGCTTGAATCAGGTTAAGTGCGTTGCCTTGAACTGCCAGACGCAAGTAGTGAAATTTTTGTATTACTGGTATAGAAGTATTCTCATGTACTAAAGAATTGAATAATTCAAAAAATGGTTCCCATTCTATGTCTTTACCAGTGAATTTGGGTATTTCTAATTTGGGTAATATAATGCGTGAAGAAGATGTAGAAGATGCTGCAGAAGTTTGATCTTCTTGTTTTTCTTTTAAAGTTAAAGCCCTAATAAGCTGTTTAGCTTCAGCAAATCCCTGATAGTATAATTTTTCAACTTCCAACCTATCACTTTGCTGGTCCGGATGCTGAGTTTCTATACTGCATTGTATCTCATCATATTTCTCAAAGGCTTGTTCATAATTCTTAAGCCTCTGCGAAATTATGTCAAGATTACGCTCTTGGGGTTCGAGCTCCGTTAAGAAAGTACGAAACCGTGTGAGCTTGCCCTTACAAGAGGCTCTGGCGTTGCTGAGTTTTTCATCAAGGTTAGGCATGTCAAAAGTTGTTTGTTACTCACGTCAATATTGTGACTTCGAGCACTGGAAGTCAGAGGATGACAGCTTGCTAGGTAGTAAGGTTTAGTCTGATGCGGAAGAAACCGGTTTAGCTTACGTTTCTCTCCTCCTCTGCTGAACATGCGCTTCAAGCTGAAACGTACAATGTGAATTAGTGTTGAAACACAATGAACAAAAATTGTTAATGTAAAATCCAAAATGTGAAACTTGTATAGGGATCCAGGGTGCAACAGATATGTTTCCCGGGGGTGAGGCACCAAAATTTGCATGAAAATTAGACTGAAGCGGTGCGGGGTAGTGGGCATGAAATACGTGACTAGAAAACCAATGTAGGTAGCAATACATTAACAATTTGTATTTCTAATAATAAATTTATAATGAATAAACAAATTGCACTTAAGTGCTTATCACAGATATGAACAATTATAAATGTAGCAAAGTGTGAGGGCCTGATGACAGAAACCCAGATTAAAGAAAGGTCCATGAAACAAGCTTGCTTGATTGGAGAGAAGTTGAGCTTAACATAAAAAAGGGATGCACTTGATAAAAAGAAAGAACCATAAAAAATGATTAAGAGTGTAAAATAACTGGTATGATATAAACTCTTCATAAAAGTAAACTTATCTTTGAAGAGCCAGCTCCTTAAAAGTTCCAGCTAGCAAACGTTGATTTAAAAGTCCTCACGGTTTCTTCAGAAGGAGGCGTACATAGCCTATAGATATGTGCACCATTGATAAAATGTCAACTCTCTCTTCTTTTCTTGCGAAGGAATGACATTTATAGCTTCCAAGTGATGATCCAGCAGTATTTCGAAAGATGATTCAAAGTATCCCGTCTAAGGTGAAGGTGAAGAGTACAACAGCTGGCAATTAGTCTTGCCATCTTGAGTAATACGTCATAGTGAAGATCTCGTGACGTAACTGCTAGGTAGCGTAGAGACTAGCGATGGTGTCGTGAGATGCAGTAGCGGTGACCAGCAGGTTGAAGTAATCAGAAGTGATGATTGATCAGAAGTGGCGGTTGATCAGAAGTGGTGAAGAACGCCAGCAAGTGGCGTCTTAAATAGGGATCATGGAACCCTCTCGAAGCTGGAGATCGCCCGACTGGACAAAGACCTGCCATTGGTCGAACGAAAGTCAGGGTGACGGCAGTCGACACTACTCAGCGGACAGTGGATCAACCAGTAGATGTCCTGTATGTCGGGAGTGAGGACGCTTGAGGTAGCGAGCGACTGGAACACTCAAGGTGAGAACTATAATATCTATGAATAAGTGATTGATAACAAGATTATGCATAAGGTTTAAGCAATTAATACATTTGTAAAGAAATAATTACCATTCGGGGATCTCGGTAACAAGAAATAAAATTTGACCGACAAATGGGCCAAGCTAACCATTGAAAGTATCACAAAAGTGATCACCCCGTGGCGTAATGGTGGGTCATATCAAAAATTCTTTCAGACAAAAGTTTTAGGTAATTATTGGAGGAATATTGTCCATTTTGTACGGTTTTGATATTGTGCCTATTAAGAGAGATATGATTAATGTTTCCCGAAAAACCCACTTTTTTCCACCCCTTTGGTCAATGGTTGGTGCTATCAAAAAACTTATTTGACATAATTTTTGGCACTTATCCGACACATATTATGAACTTTGAATGAATTCAATATTTCACGTATTAAGGGAGTTATAGCGAAATTTCACTTTTTCGAAAAAAGCCCCCCATTTTCACCCCCTTCGACCGATTTTGCCCATTAACGAACTCGACCGAGATTTTAATGGGATACTTATTATGTAAAAAATTCAAACTGATTGGGGTAAAATTACGGCAGTTATCGTGTCCACAAGAAACTGATATATATATATATATATATATATATATATAGAGAGAGAGAGAGAGAGAGAGAGAGAGAGAGATAGATAGATAGATAGATAGATACATATATACATAAATTATATATAAACTTTTGAACTGACGGTGGTTTTGGGGTCTGGGGGATGTGAAACGCGAAGATATGTCGAAATTTTCCGGAAGTCGAAACATGGGACCCATTGCAATGGTTAGCTTTCTAATGAAATCTACCTAAAAGGTCAGAGGCACGAATTCAAAGACATTAATACAGTCTACATGGATCAAGTTCAGCAAACTGATACGCCTGCTGAAGAGAAAACTGAAAATGTAGGTCCTCACAGGAACAATTATTTTCTCAACAACAGATCACAAGGTTGCCGTCCATATCAGCAAAGACGAGGCTGGAATAACAATAGAGGGAACTATAATAACGGAAGAGGTAGATATTATAATAACAATGGGTACAATAGGAACTACAACAGAAATAACCAGTACCAGAATCGGAATCAAAATTCTCAAGGTCAGGTTATGACACCGGACAAGTATCAAGAGAGAGAGAAAGAAAGTCAGCAGTATTTGAAGGAATTACGAGAGAAGGAAACTGAAAATCAGAAGAAAAGACAGGATTTAGTGATCGATCCTGGTCCTTCTACAAGCCAGCAGGGGAACTTTGAAAATGGTAACACATAAAAAAAAACGCCGATTTCTCAACGAAAGTGAGAAACAACGAATACATTGCCACACCACACATAATTACTATCAATGAAATTTACGAAGTAACTGATGAGGATTTATTAGAAGAGAGAGGAATGTCAAAGAGCAAAGTATGCTTCCGCTCTATTAAAAGGAAAACCTAAGGCTATGATTCCCTCTAAACCGAATGAACTCATGGCGACGGACATATTTGGCCCCTGTCCGAAGGGATACCAGGGTAATCAGTACCTGTTGGTTACCGTGGATGTCTTCTCGAAATTTGTAACAATGAGTCCCATGCAAAAAGCTAACACGAGGAACGTTGTAAGCAGACTGGAACATGCTGTATTTCCAAAAGCTGGTAAACCAGAGTATCTACTATCGGATCATGGAGCTCAGTTTACATCCTTAGAATTTGCTGCAGATATGGAAAGGCTTGGTATTAAGCACATATTTTCAAGCGTGCGCTATCCGGAATTGAATTCTTCAGAAAGATACATGGCTGAATTTTCGAAATTTTGTCGAATTTTCTGTCCGAATGATCATACTAGTTGGGTGAGATTTGTACCCCTTATTGAGGAGTGTCTAAATTCTACAGTGCAGGAGAGCACAGGAGAGGTGCCAACGAGACTTCATCTAGGAAGAAACCCAGAAAGGCCGTGGGACAATCTTTTCAACCACGTTCCTAGAGATCCCGACCTAGGAAGGCAGCAGAGAATTGACAGAGCGAAAGAACAACTCCAAAGAACAGCACAAAAACGACTGAAAAGAGTAGCTGGAAAACGTTTTGGTACTCCCTTAGAAATTGGAAATCTGGTATTACTACGCAGACCTGTCAAGGCTGACGTGAGTAAGAAAATCTATCCCAAGTTTGGAATAGTATTTATGGGTCCGTTCAGAATTACGAATGCTTATGGAAACAACTGTTATGAACTCTATGATGATGAGAATGATGTCGTATATGGCAAGTTCAAGAGTAAGCCAATAATAATTCAATTTCGTGTTCAAGTGAATTCAGATATTTGTAACAGAGTTTAAAAACAATTTGCAACTGTTTTTAAAACGTGGTGAAGGGAGAATGCCCCCGTAAATTGAATTATACTGAGACCACGGTGGCTGTATTGGCATATGTGAATAAAGTTATGGCCGTCATAGTTGTGACGTGTATATTCATGACGTAGGCGTGGATGACGCAATGCTCGAGCAAGTAGGCTGGCTGAGCTTAGATTCTTGCTGACGTCACGATTTTGTTCGAGAAGGATCTTAGATTTACGACGCAGTCGCAGGGAAGCAAGTAAACGTGCTGAGGAAGAAGTTACGCTATTGGAGGAGAGGCTCGAACCAATGAATGATAGCTTGAAGGGAGACGGAGATTACTGAAACTACCATATTTAATAACTTTTGGCATGCAGAATTGTGGAAAACTATTTTCAGTTATGGCATTGATTTGGAATTTTGAAGAAATTAATTATATGTTTTTGAAATCTGAAAATCCGTCAAGAATAGCCAAAGTTGGAACTTCGAGTAATGATGGAAGAAGAAGAAGCTATGGTAGGGATGGAAACGCCCCTTCAAAGTTGATAACAGGCCTTGCACAGCAGAGAGAATCTTCTCACTTCGTGGTTTTATTCTGACTTGATAGTCTGACTTCGTGTTCTGATAGAACAAGCATATCGTCATAAGCAAGCGTGGCAGAGCCCACCGCATCGAACAGTATTGGGTATCCAGCAGTGCAATTTTACTGTTACTAAAACTAGGCGAAGTTGGAGCGCACACATAAACGATTCTACAAGTTTATCTATCAAGAATTTGCTACTGCATTTATACTAATTCAATAGTGCATTACAATATTGAGGCGTGTGCGAAAGTTGAACATTTTCATTATAATACTTCAGAAGATATTCGCATTTAAAGACTGCAGAGAAAAGTGTTTTTCTCGAATCCTGAGAAGCACTTTTAATACCACATTCTACGCTACGGCAGACACGTGTATTGCAACCGTGATACTGAAGATTACATTTGGTGATACAACGCTACATTCTACAATGGAACTATACAATCTGGCAGTACTTTCGACTAACATTATAATGGAAGTGGAGATGGAAGACTAAAACTTTAATGCAATAGTGTGAAGTAGCAACATGGAGCTTCGATAATTGTCATTCTACAAAGACGAGCATGTAGTGAACATTCAGCTACACTCATGCATCGTAATCCATCGCTGAATTACATCAAATGGCAGTGGAAATAAATTCATACTCCACAATTATGAACATTTCTGCGGAAATATTTGCAATGAACTTCATGGCTGATTTCTACAAGAACTTCAGGGAACTTTCAAGAGGGGCGAGGGTTTTTCCCAGCACACAAAGAAGAGTTTTGCCAGAAGGATGTCTATCGTCTACACGGAGCAGTGCGATTTCCGGAGGAGGAAGCTGTTCTATTCTCCGAGGGCGCAGGTTCCAGGTTCGAGGTCGGTGCACATCTATCCTGTGGTGAATTGGAACCAGCAGCAGTCTTCTTTGACATTTTCTTCTAGAATTTCAATCCAACAGATAAGGTAGCCGTGAACGTTTCTTGATTTATTTGAGCCATTTTAGTGAGATCTGAGCAACTATCTTTCCCGTATTTTCTGTCATATATTTGATTGCCCCATATTCTTTTGCTAGATGTTTCTGTACTCTGTACACTTTGCAGCTTTATGCCATTTTCTTCGATTTATTGAGACATTATTATGTCATTTGCATATTTAAACATTTTGGATCAGTTTATACTGAAGTTAAATATTCTTTCGAGTATTTGAATTTTTCTTGTAGTCACGATTTGACTGTAAAGTTAACGATTTTCTATGGCAAGTTTGAATTCAGACAGCGTGTCGTTTTATTAAGTAATTCTTTCCAGTAAATTACTTTGACCCATTTTCTGTCATCCTCAAGAAAGAAGAATGATTAAAAGATTTTAGAGCGTTAAAATCTACTACTTTATCGACGATCTTGGAAATACTAGTCGTTTTTATGAACATTATTGAAACACAGACATTTTTAGTCAATTCTGAAATACCATTGCATTATAGACATTTTATGAAATATAAACTTTGAATACGATTTATTCAGTACACTATAGTAATGAACATTTGATAGGAGATTTTCTCAATTCTAGATTGAAACAATAATGTTTGCATTTTCTGGTCTATTTGCATTCTATTCGACTATTTCTGCAGTTAAATGAATTTTGCTTGAATATAGTATTTTTATACTGCGATAATTATGATGAGATTAATTCATTTTGATAGACCAGGGAGGCGTGTCTAATCGTATTTGCTATTAAATTTATTTGTGACTGGCAAATTTTTACTTCATATCGCTTCATGAATGAAACCCACGAAGGTTAAATATAATAACAGTTTTCGATACAATTGATGAATATAAGAATTTTTAAAGAGGAACTATGGATGTATAATCGTTAGTTCAGTGGACGTGTAAAAGTCGCTGATGAATAATGCCCTTTAATAAGTGAAGGAGGTTCCCACAATAATATTGATGATGATGAATTTATAAGTGGAGGTTTTTTGTGTGTATTGTGGAAGATTTTGATGCCATATATAATGAGATATATGATGAATTATGGGCCAATTTTGTGCGTTTGTGCGAGGTATGTTTCCGCTGAGTTGTATTGTTCAGGTCCATTGAAAATTATTCATGTGAAGTTACTGTTAAAATTAACAAGAGTGATAAATTGATTGAATTATAGATTTTGAATGGAGATTACCGTCACAAATAATAATTATTAAATCTTATTAAACCTGAACCTAAAATTTTAATATAAGTAACCTTCATCGGTCGATTATATTACCACGATTTAAGAAAATATCAACCGGATAAACGTGTGGTTAATGTATTTCAAATATAAATAAAATATAAATAATGTAAATAACTATGTAAATATCTATAATAATAATTTGAAACAAACGGGATTAATAGAGGCGTGTAAAAATTTTTCAATTGTCGTTTGACTAAGTTACGAACAATCTTAATGTTATAAATAATTATTGAACACTATGATATAACATTATGCGTTTTGCTATTAACATTTAAACAACGCTAGTTCGATAATTGGAATAAACATTTAAATAATATTTGAGATTAACAGAGTAATCCATTGCAATGTGAACGGAACATGTATAAATTTTGCGTGATAATATTTGAGTTGAGATGTGAGCATTTAAATTGTTTTGAATGAGAGCTAGACTCAGCGTTGGCCAGCATATGGTGACACTGGTTAGGCAGCTGCGTCCATTTGACGAAGCAAGCATGCAACACTGCTTAGGGTGTATTGCAGGTGGCCAGATAACTGAATGGTGGAGGTCAAGGTCAACTACTTAGCGGCCTTGCGGTTATTAATAAATGTGTGTCAATGAACTAAATTATGAAGTTCATGAACAAGGAAACAAATGCTATATGTCTCGTCCCAGCTCCCTTATCCATTCCAATGTGCATTGTTGTTAATATTACGTTCTTTTGAGCTAGAGAAAGCTGAATTTTTGTATGTGAAGTCTACAGTCCTACAGGAGGACATGGTTGCTTTGACAATGGCTTCAGACAGCCATAACTATTTTGTTGTTAAATTTTGTTAATTTTTTTTTCTTTATGTGAAATAAATTATTGTGCAGTTTAAATTTTCTGGTCTTCGACTTGGTTCATTTTAAATATCGTGGTGGAGGTTATTGTGAGGGCATACTATTAAGTGATCCAGTTGAAAACCCAGACCCGAGATTAAATTGAATAGGTAAGTAAAAGGTAAGTATGAACCCCCGTATATTTTGGTGTGTTCCACAATAATTTCATGTTAACTACTGTGCTCTAATCTCGGTAGTATCTGTCAGTGCCATTTTCATTGATGTAGCTGTGCCGGTGCAATCGATTATTGGCAATCCGATTGAGGGGGCGGATTTCTGACAGCCTACTATCCGGATTATCGGGGACAGTACCATCCCGGCATTTGCCCGAAGACGAAGTGGGAAACCACGGAAAACCACTTCGAGGATGGCTGAGGGGGAATCGAACCCCCTCTACTCATTTGGGCCACCCGAGGCTGAGTAGACCCCGTTCCAGTCCTCGTACCACTTTTCAAATTTCGTGGCAGAGCCGGGAATCGAACCCAGGACCTCCGGGGTGGCAGCTAACCATGCTGACCGCTACGCTAAGGAGGCGACCAGGTGTAAAATTATTTCATTAAAATCCGTATGACTATGACAAAAAGGGAGTGACACTCTATGGGCCTCGATGACCCGGCGCCAGTCCTCGTGTTATATTTCTTCACGCCAGTTCTGAAGGGTTAACAATATATTGCACAAACATTGACCATAACCTCAAATGTTCATTGTTGTCTTAGGCTGCTACTTTCTGTCTTAGAGCAGCGAGTGACTCTCCCTTTAAAATCAAAAAAGCTGAATGTCAAAATAGAGTTGTCAACTTCTTAGATGAATTGATGAATCGAGAGTGAACTGTTATTGCGCATTAAGATACCAACAATCTAACAATAAAATTCCCTCTCATAAACAGCTATCTTGAAATACGAATCAACTGGGATGAAGTCTTGAAGGAGCAGTGGTACATGAATAGGCTAAAATGGAGAGCGCTCGTAAACCACACACGGGAAACAGGAGTGGAAACTTGATCATGATCATGATGATGATGATTTCAAAATGGTGTAAATTTGTGCATTGAGTCTAATAATTTAGAGTTAGAGGTTCGTATGCAATTTAGAGCTAGATGGACAGTAGAAAGCCACCTGTAGCATAAATCCACATCTTCGCCATTTGTATAACACAAAAGAAATGTGCATCCAATTTCCTTTCTAACGTCAAAGATCAATCTATGGTTTGGTACAAATATTGTCCAGGTTGTCAGACCACTCTGAGTAACGTAATTACGAACGTATATTCTATATATTTAACTAACTGATCTAGGATACTCAAGAATGCGATCATTTCAAAGGAATAATAACCTATCTCCATTTTATCACGCAATCACGAAATGGTTTGTTCCTAGAACCATAATTAATTATTCAGTATTGAAGTTTGAAGCTTCGAAAGAAATGCGACTGAATAGAAAACGGTTTATTTAGAATACACAGTGTACCGTACTTCATAAGGAAGTGTAAACAACATCGAAGATTCAATTGCCATCAGTGTTCTTTGCAAGGTTACGATAAATTTCGGTCACTTATGTAAGTATGCTATATTCGTAGTGTTGTTCAAAATAATGAACTAGAAATAATGTTCTTAGATACATTTTGTTTGTGAATTTTCTGTTTTGAGTATTTGAGGTGCGTGTAATCTCCACTTTGGCCAGTTTTATGTACAGTATTTTGGGTGTTGATCGATTTGTTTCTGAGATTGCTGACTTGTAATATGGATATTGTTCTCCCCCAAGCACTGTGTTCAACAGGTTGGAATGCAATTGTTGCTACAGGTTGACGAGTAATAGCGGCAGACCATTGAATAAGTCAAACATATAAATCCAAGTAGATTAGGGAGTGCTTCTTCAGCCAATGCATAGTAATGGCATTCCAAACCCTGTGCTCCGTCATCAGCTGATCTTTGGAATCCGGACTTTTAGATGCAACTTTCCACCAAAGGAGGGTCTTCATTTTTTGTACGCGAAATTCGCACCAATATACCTCGAGTGGAAATGGTAATCGAACCTCGCAGCCTTAAATGAATCGCTAACTGCAGAAAGGCAACAAGTCCACAAATCCTAATTTTTCAGGAATGACGTAAAACTGTTTTGACACTTGACTTTCAAACTCAGGTTTTCCATTTTTTTCTAGTTATTCAACGATTTGTATGGGTCTAGAAGAGATATACAAATTCGTTAATGCATTTGTTTATAAGGGTGTAGAATTTATTTAAAAACATGGACATGATCCCTTTTAGCGGTAACTTAGGTTTACAAGTTAAAAAGACTTGCTAAAATATTGGAAAATGCTTTATTACAACAAAGCCTCCGTGGCTTAGGCGGCAGCACGTCGGCCTCTCACCGCTTGGACCGCGGTTCAAATCCCGGTCACTCCATGTGAGATTTGTGCTGGATAAAGCGGAGGTAGACAGGTTTTTCTCCGGGTACTCCGGTTTTCCATGTCACAATTTCATTCCAGCAACATTCTCCACTATCATTTCATTTCATCTGTCATTCATTTAATCATAGCCCCAGATGAGTGCGACAGGCTTCGGCAGCCGGCACAGTTTATATCCTTGCCGCTAGATGGGGGCTTCATTCATTCCATTCCCTGACCCGGTTGGTCGACTGGAAGCAGGCTGTGGATTTTCACTCTTTATTATTGCAACACTATTGTCATAATGCTATTTAGTGCTTTTAATATCATAATAACTTATGAACAGTACTACCTAAGAGAGCTTCATTTATTCAGTTGGTTGATCTTCTTGGACACAGTAGTTACAGGCCATGACGTTATTTCATTCCAAAATGGGAGCTTTTCATCCGGAATATAAACCAAAGTTTTCTTTATATCCACAATTTTTGAGTGGTTGATGGGTACTACAGCTGAATATGCTTTATTAGTTGGTAGTTCTATGTCCCCCTTAGTGTTTCGTAACCGAAAACTGTCATTTGTCAATCGACCAATATACATACTGCATTCAATCTCCCCTGGTTCATCAGGAGAAACTGACATTTCACGGTATTTTGAGATTGAAAACGTTATTTTGTTAGGGTTTACTACATTTTTCCCATAAGAGTCATTGCTTAAGAATGTTCTCTTGTAAAACTTTGGTCACCAAGCCCTCTAGTCAATGAAATCTTCAAATGACATTTTCTTCACAGTGGAATTTTCGAGGAAGTGTTAATCAGATCAATTACATGATCAGTTTCATAATATCTCTCCACCATTCTTAGTTTAGAACAGTAAACAATGCTTTAAAACTATTGTTTACGGCAAAAGAGGAACAAGTCCCGGACGTGTTACCTATCTGCAGTAAAGGCAAAATTCAAACTGTTGCCATACCTACAAAAATGATGCCAGATATTCCGTTTTAGCAGTAAACGGTGTGTTCAGAACTGATTTCCGCTGAAAAGTGGCTTTGTGAATTTTGTGGACTTGTTGCCTTTCTGCAGTTAGCGATTCAAATATAAAATGCAATCCACATAGTTTCCTTTTTTTCTTTCGTAATTTGTAAAATTTTGAAATATTAGTGATTTTTAGAAATTTTTGAAATTTTGTGATTTATAACTTTTGAAAATGTGGAAAATTTGCAATTTTCTAATTTTGGACATTTTGAAATTTTAACTGCTGATTTGTTTCGTTATAATGTTCAGTAATTGATCATGTGAATCAAAGACAATCCTGTACTGCCATTCAATTTACAACAAAAGTGATTTTGGATCATATTGTATGTATTAAATTCTATTAAAGAAAGCTTTCTAGTCTCAATACAAGTGGCACCTTTCTCCTGCTGTCACATCATTCAGCGGCGATGGGATAAGGATGGTGGAGGCTGGTTTTCGGGTTGAGAATGGAAGCCTCTAGTTCGGACCTGCACGTTGGCAGCATATGTGTGATGGTCGTCTTTCTGAGACCTCGTGACTACTCAGGAGTTCGGTCCACCATCTGTGTTTGGGCAGGCCTACTTAGGATCACCGCTGCCCACCCCGAATGGGAAAGGCCCTATAAAATGTGGGCTAAACATCAGTAGTCACACCTCCAGCCGGCTGGGAGGCCGCGCCCAGTGGGTCACCACTTTTGCGGACGAAAAACGAAAACTAAGATTATCCAAACTTTAGTTATAGGATCCTGGAATGATCTAACGTTACTTGATTTGAAGGACAATAACAGGCCTGAGAGAAGCTTGCCACGGTGGGTGAGTAGTTAACATGTCGGTCTACTAACCCCAAGCTTGCAGGTTCGCTCCTGGCCGTGGTAGGTGATTTTTGAAAGGCGGCAAAAATTTACGACACGCATGTCATACGATGTTGGCATGTCAAAGAACCCATTTGAATTCAGTAGGCCGTGTTCATAATGGCAAAATTATCTCGGTAGTTTCCGCCAACACAAAGTTCCTCATTTCTCTACTAGAAAGTGCTATAGTGTTCAAGGAGCTTAGATATCTAACCTCCTTGACTTTCATAGTGCTTCAAGGAAGAACGAAATTCGACATGCATGCTACCCCCTGGGTGTCAAATAACAAAGGTTGCACCCAGCACCGAGGCCATACGATATTATTATTATAGGCATGAGAGAAGAACAGCGCTCGTCGCCCATGAGCTTGGTCGAATGAACATAGATATTGCTGCCTTAAGTGAAACCAGATTGTCCAGCGAAGGTAAAATTACAAAGTTCAGTTCAGGTTACACCATATCCTGGGAGGGAAAAGATGAGGGAGAGCGCCGTATTCATGGTGTTGTTCTCGCTATAAAGACCACACTGGTGAATGATCACCAGCTAACTCCAACTGCTGTCAGCGAAATAATTATGACCCTCCGAATCCCACTCTCCGGGGGTCACTTTATGACTCTTATCTCTGTATATGCTCCCACCTTGGATGCTGATATAGAAGTTCAAGACCAAATCTTCATCCTGCTGAGCGCAAACATCACCAAAGTACCACCTAGAGACAAGGTCTTAATGCTTGGAGATTTCAACGCACGAGTTGGTATAGATCATCAATTAAGGGACAATGTGATGGGAAAACAAGGACTTGGAAACTCCTTGGTCTATGTGCTGTACCCGATACCTAGTTGAGGCTATCGGCTACGCCAGCAGACATTAAGCCGTAGTTGAGATTATAGGAAGAGCTAAGAAAAGATAGCGCTCAGATCGAGTCAAGAGGAATGTCAAGATGACGTAGGAGGTCTAGGCACTGACAACTGTAAGCAGATGGAATTATGGATGGAAATATGAAGCTTTATTAAGATCTATATGGAACATGGTATTTAAACATCTCAGAAGAGGAGATATAACATGCATTATATGTGGTAATAATTTGTAGGAAGTCAGATAACCCTTAAGTTATTTTATAACTTAATAGCCGAGATGATGGGGGTTCGAGATTATATTTGTGACGCAAGAGCACAGAGGTGGGGAGATCGTCACGTGACTGCGCCAGGCAGGTTCAGGTCAAGGCAGTCCAGAGACAGTCGGTCGAGCTCAGTGAGCCAAGCAGTTGAGCTCTACAAGCAGAGGAGTCCAGTACAGCGAGCAACGCAGTCGAATTCAGAGAGCGAGCCGAGTAGGACACGCCGAGCGCATGGTAAAAGTCGCGCGGTGAACAGCTTTTGTCACGGAAAGTGAAAGCGACAAGTTTAACTTCACCAATCAGCGAACGGAAAGTAGGTCATTGAGCCGGGCGGACATCCGCAGTAGACAGCGTGGGGACCGGTTATAGAACCAGCTGTGCGGCCGAGCAAGCATAGAAGGCCGGTGTTTAGAACAGTACGGTAAAACGAGTTGGAGAACTTATTCCAAGCTGCATTTTAACGCAAAACAGCATAGTAGAGCGACATGGCGAGGCCAGCTTTATGTGGAGATTGTTCTAGAGCATAGCAGTAGGGGCGAGCGGGTTATTACCAATCTTATACGCAAGCATTATGACAGAAGCTGAACTTCATTATAACATCGGATTGGAACATTTATTCTGTAACCAAATTGTACAAGCAGATAGTTACGAGATACTGCAACTGTGAACTTCGAATGAACATAGTTTTTCAATGACCTTACGACTATGCATTTCATAACGCATTCCAAGTAACATTAACGAGTTTAAGCAAATAAAATGTTTCAGGCATATGCACTTACGAACATTAGCTCGTGCATTAGTGCAATTCTTTCTTATGAAGTGTTATAAATTACCGAGTATGAACACAGCTACAGGGTGTTTCATAAACTTAGACACTCTCATATAAAATTTTATTTTATGAAAGTGAGACTTAGCAGTTATTGGAGATTGAACTTTCAACACTCAAACCGAACATTGTATGGAACAGTGGCGTAACGTAGAAGAGGAATAGGGGGTCCGCTGTTTCTATGAACTTTTTCGTGAGGATTTGGACAGTATCCGCTATGGATAACCAGCAGTTCATCATGTCGGAGTAAACGCAGACAGAGACGAGATGGCACCACAGAGCGATGGATTCGATTCCTGACGAGGAGGAGGTCCACCAGCTGATTCACTTGGGATTCGAAGGCAATCGTCATTGCGTGGTTGGAATGATATTCACGCCGATCTTTCGAGAAATTCATTACATAAGGAAAATCGACGATCTTTGAAATTTAATAACAGCTGATTATGAGAAGGTACTGTAAGAGTTATAACTTTCTGATACGATTATTTTCATGAATACTGGGCACACATGTATATTTCTCTAATAGGAATGATACGATTATTTAGACATGGCTTTGACTTTATATGCTTCGAATTTGCTAGAATATGGCGTGACCATATGATATGGCAGGCATCATTATACGAAATTCTCACCATTGGTTGGCTTTATTAAGCAGATGTTTGGTCTTTTAGACATTTTTACAGCAAGGATAGTTTTCATGAATAGTTTTTTTTGTGTAACGAGTATTTCGAACTCGTGATCTGCAATTGATTATCTAAATTACTTCGTCAGTTCATTGCATACTAGCGAGTGTGTATTATTCATCAGTAGGGATTTTTTCCATTGGATTGTTTGGAGATATTAAGATGTTATTCACTTTAGTGAATGAATATCGCTTTTATATGACAACTAGAGACTTGTTGATTCCTATCTGGTACATTCACTCATTCAGTCTTCGAGATGGGGTCTTTCGTATTTATACGATTGTATGGTGGTTACTCATCTTACCCGTCGCTCTGGGCACTATCATGTTAGTCGACGGGGCGAGGTCTTTCGTATTTATACGATTGTACGGTGGTTACTCATCTTACTTGCCATTGAGGGACTCATTTTTATCATCCGGGTGTACATGAGATTGTAAGTGAATCAAACAAGGAACTACTAGTCACATATCAGTCGAAATGTTGTTAAATAAAGTACAGGTAAATGTCAGCAGGGTTACATTTGTAATTCTTGTTTGCCAATACAATATTTTGTTGCTATACTCTTTTGAGAGTACTTTCAGTTTAACAGCTGGTACAGCTGATGCTTTTGATGATTTTTATAATTGTGTTTGATACCTTTGAGAAGGATTTAAAGTAATTGAATCTTGTAAGATGAATCATTAATGGTCAGATTTATTTTAAGGCAGATCAGTATTGCAGATTTTGATATGAGAGATTATAGCACATTGGTGTTTTTCTGTGATGTGAATTATGAGAATTGTAAGAGAATTTATGCTATTTGAAAGCAGATCTTGAATTACTTGTAATATTTTTTTTCCAATTGTTTAAGAAGTTGTCTAGATGTGATCAGAGTAATTACAGTTATTGGAGATTGTGTGCGTTGATAATTTGAAGCCAGTTATATATTTTTTGTAGATCATGCAACATGGTTAAGTGAAGTTTGTGATAGGCATTTTGTGGAAGTTGCCAAGTGATAGTTGCAATATTGCTAATGTATTTTGAGGCAGACATGAGGTTGTCGAACCCAGTCTAGCGTAATTGTTGAGATTCAGGCTGTATATGCTGAATATTTATGGAGTTTTATGGAATAATTGTGGTATTCCAATGTGATATTTGAAGAAGTGAGGATATATAATGTAGTTGTGGATAGTCAGATCCAACGTGATGTGAAGGCAATAATATTTTTTGGCATGATAATTAAATACGAAATATAACTTGGAAGTGATAAAACTGTAGGACAACGTTCTATAACCCATATTAAACAATTTGTTAGGAAATTAAACAAATAAATAAAGTTGATAATGCAAGATTTTCTGATAATAATAATTAATGAAATAATAATCTGAAATTTAAGCATATTAATGATCTGACCTAATGAAATAAAAATCAGAATGACTAGATGAAATAATAAAAATCTAAATAACCAGAAGAATAAAATTTAAATATATTAATAAATTAAATTTTGGAATATATCAATGAATTAAATAGATGGATGAATTAGAGATTGAATAAATAAACTGATTTAAATAAATTAATAGATGATTGGATAGATGATGAATAACTGAATTAGAAGGTGATAATTAACTAAAGAAGCTGATGATTAATGAATTTATATGGATTAAAATAAATTTAATTGAGATATAATTTGAGGAATTGCAACTTGAGTTGAGGAATTAAACAATTTGTATTGATGATTTAAGATGATTTAATCTGAAGGAGATAATAAGATAAGAGTGTGTGAATAATTAGCAAGTATAATGAAGTAATGATAATAATTTTCATTTAAATGATTTAATGGTGATGAGTTAATGATTCTGACAGGAATATGTAGAATTTTGAGATGAGAATTAATGTGAGAAATATTTAACTTTGATGATGATGATTATTACAATCAATGATCAGTGGATTTTCTGTAATTCACAAACAAGTAATTATCAATGATAATGTAAATAGTGTAAATTAATTATTCGATGTTTAGGAGCATTTTACTAACGTATTTAACATTTGAATTATGCCATGCAAGCCATAAAATACGTGATATTTAAAATATGTGATTATAATGTGTATGTTTAGACAGATTAATATTTTTTTTTTCAAATCCACATTTATGATGTTAAATTAAAGAGAAATTAGGTCTCAGGTATCACAAATGTCAGTGACGAAAGACATAGTGCTACAGTGATCCTGAGAACCCAAGAGAACTTTAGAGATTTTTCTTGTTGTATGTGGATTGAATACTTTTGATTAGAAAAGAGATGGTTCGATTTTTGGACAATGACAATTTAACGTTGGCATTCGACCATACTCTCAGGTAGGATGATTATTTAAAATGTCCGTCTGACTATCAAAGTGAAATAAATTTGTTTTTATCTTAGATTTGATCTGATGATGTTGTGATTTTCCTTTTTCTTTCCTTGTCTTGATTAAGGCTTAACCGGAAAGGATGTGGTTTGCTAGGAGTTCAGTTGATGGCGCCCATTTATATTTGCATTATTTTTATTAAACTTAAGCCCGTAACGACCCTAGAGATACTTTGTCTCGTGTTACCCACTGCTTTTTTTTTGATATCTCAGCTGAATTTCCGACACATTCCTTATTTGACTAGAGGTTCATTTAACTCCGCTCTGTCCTGGAACTCCAGGAATGCGATGTAATAGCAGATGGGTCATCGCATCCCCAGGACGAACGGGTACAGTGCTGAACATGAACTCTTTATTACCAACACTCAGTTCCGCCTGCCGAATCGCTACAAAACCACTTGGATGCATCCTCGCTCGAAGCACTGGCACATCCTTGACTATATCATCACCAGGCAATGTCATTAAAAGGACATCCATGTCACCAGAACCGCAAGAAATATCGATGACTGTTGGACAGATCATAAGCACCTTTCTTGCCGGTTGAGGATATCAATCTGCCGCAAATCGAAACGATCCATCCACAACCTGTCCAGACGGAAATTTGACACTTCTAAACTCCAAGTTGAATCAACTGCTACAGATTACAAAAATGAAATCGCAAATAAGCTGGTTAGTCATACTGTTAGCACAAATAGTGTAGTACAGGAATGGGCCACGCTTCAGAAGGTCATCACTGAGTCAGCTGAGGAAACAATTGGTTTTGTGAAGAATAAAAGACAAGACTGGTTTGATGAAAATAATGATGAAATTATTTGTCAGATCAATGCCAAACGGGAAGCCCATCTATCCTTTCTTCAAGATCCATCTTCCAGTGTGGAAAAAACACATTTCTTGCAACTTAAGGGGAAATGTCAGGCTCAAATCAGGGAAATAAAGAACAACTGGTGGCAGCAAAAAGCTGAAGAACTGCAAAGACTATCTGATGCCCATGACCTGCAAAACTTCTATGCAGGCATAAAGAAGGTATACGGCCCAATCCGATCTTCAACAGGTACATTGAAAACTTCTGACAATTCCGCCATTTTAACTAATCAAGGACAAATTTTGGAGAGTTGGAAGGAACATTTCCCCGCACTTCTCAATCGTGCCTCCAATGTTGTCGAGGACTTTCTTCGCAACGTCCCTCAGCAACTCCAACAACCATGGATGGCAGTTCCACCGACAGTCTGAGATTTCACCAAAGCGCTCAATCAACTAAAGCCGAGAAAGTCTCCTGGTCCTGATAACATTTCTCTGGAGTTGTTACAAAGTGGAGGTATGGCTTTGAAGACACAACTTTTTACACTTATCCTCTTAATTTGGGAAACTCGAGAAGTACCCGGTGACTCGAAGAATCTTCAAGAAAGACGATCGTAGTGTATGTGGGAATTACCGTGGTATATCTCTATTATTCATTGCAGGTAAAGTTCTCGCAAGAATTCTACTAAGCCGGCTCCAAAGTAACTCGGAGAGGATTTTGCCCGAGCCTCAAAGTGGTTTCCGAACCTCCAGGGGCACAACAGACATGATATTCTGTGCCTGACAACTCCAGGAAAAGTGCAGAGACCAACAAGAGCCTCTGTATTCAGTTTTCTATGACCTGGAAAAAGCCTTTGATTCAGTACCAAGATCTGTTATGTGGAATGTATTAGCGCACTTTGGATGTCCAGATCTCTATGTGGAATTAGTTCAGGCTCTTCATGATGGAATGCCGGGGAAGGTTCTTCATGGTAACTCTGTATTCAATCCGTTTCCAATCACTCACGGTTTGAAACAAGGCTGTGTGCTTGCTCCAACACTCTTTGTATTGTGCATGGCTGCCATGACGTATGAATCATCTTCCAACAAGTTTAAGTTTCGCTTCGATGGAGGCCTTTACAATCTGTCAAGACATCGCTCTCAGAGACATACCCACGTTACCCGGGTGATAGACCTGCAGTATGCCGATGACACCGCATCTCCTGCTCCGACAGCTGCAGAGCTTCAACAATCGGCCAATCGATTTAGCACTGCGTGTGATCACTTTGGTCTTACCATCAATGCAGAGAAAACTAAGGTGCATGCACAACCTGCCCCGAGATTACCTTTTCCTGAGTTCAATATCTCCATCTTAGGTTGAACACTGGAGCAGGTTGATCATTTTTCATACCTTGGTAGCATCTTGTCTAAACGGTGCACATGCAAACTGGGTGTTCACAAAAGAATTGGGGCTGCCCATGGAGCAATTGGCCGCTTAATGCACAGAGTCTTCATGAATAAAGACCTAAAGATGCATACCAACTCATGGTGTACAAAGCTGTCATCATCTCAACGCTACTGTATGGCTGTGAAACTTGGACACTCTATCGCCGTGATATCAAGAAACTTGAGCGCTTCCACCAACAAAAGATACATCTTGAACATTAAGTGGGAGGACTACGTGACCAACACGACAGTTCTCGAGAAAGCACATTTCAATAGCATTGAGGCAACCATCTGGTGTATTCCTTAGAATACACGTTCAGTCAGAGTTATTTCTCGCTGCTCTTTGCTTTTTTCATTAATCTATTTTATTTCATTTCTTTCTTCGCAGACACCAACCAGTGGCGGATCCAGAGGGGGGCACCAGGGGCAAGTCCCCCCCCCCCAAAAAAAAACAGTTGTCTGCCACATTGATATTGCCGATAAAAATGATTGTTTCTGCAAACTGCAGTGCAAGTAAAATCTTTGCTGTATTGCCTGCATTCATGAATGTGGTCAATGTTTGTTATCATATAGTAGTCTATGTAGATCTAATGGCAAATCTGTTAATATAATCGCTACATCGACATTAGTACATTATGCAACGAGCCTATAATGGCTATAATTAAGACACGAGTATTTTTATAAAACGAGCTTTAGCGAGTTTTATAATTTCCATACGAGTGTCTTAATTACCATTATAGGCGAGTTGCATACGACTGTTTATGTTCGACGATAATTATAACTTTATTACATGTTTTAACATAAATATTCATAAATATCTGTTCAGTAACTAGAATTTTGTGATCGGGTGGTGCGTTATGTAGCATATCTCCGTGTTCCAAGCTCTTTGGCCGACCGACGCATGCGCTGTGTGTGCTTCAATGCCAGATGTGCAGATCGTGAACCAGTATTCAGCAAAACTGTCACCGTAGTCGTTTGAAATCAACGCGCTGAGTAGAAATTGGATTTAGGTATATTAAGGTACAGTGCTATTTCTTGTCTCATATTCACCAGTTTATTTACGCGAACATATGGACGGTGCACTTTCGGTAATTTATATAGACATATTGGATTTTGAGAGCATGCGCGAAGGTATCCTTATCTAATTGGTCAAACAACTGTTTCTTGAGCTGTGATTGGTGGGAGAAACTGTTTCATAATGAATAATAGTGTTATAATGACCATCATTATGATACAGTTTTCAGACACATAATAGTCAGGGTCGAACATAAACAATGTTTTATGTTTAGTTCAGGTAGAAGTAGAAATACATTTCATAATCCTTTGTGGCATGGAGTGCCTTCCTATACTACTTGACTATTTGACTGGCCGTGGCCGGTATTTTTATTTATGTGACTAGTTGTGAGTCAGTGACTGACAATGTTGGTACTGTGTACATATTTTGTAACATTTGTGTAGTAGACTTGTATATTGTCTTCAGATAGTCACTATGATTGCATATGTTTTAATTCATATTTGACTGTGTAATGTGCATTAAAATGTGGAAATGTACATATTCTGTAGAATTAAAAAGTTTTTTTTTACATAATGACAATGACTTGTGTAATTGAAACTGAAACCAATAAACCATTTTAATATAATGAATTTCTTGTAGAATCATACAATCTGGTGGTTGAATGTTATGTGTAGTGTGTGTAGATTAAATACAAATTTAGTAATTTTATTACATATTTTCTCTCGCTACTCTGAAATCCTAGAGTGCCCCCGACGAGGTGAACCTCTGGATCCGCCACTGACACCAACAGAGATTCCTTTGTATTCCTTTCTTCCATTGAGCAGGAATGTATTGTGTCTTTGAGTCTGTTTTAAATGTGCATCCACTGTGGAATTTACCCTAGCGACATCTCGCAGCAAACCGCTGAAGTTCTTCAATCTCTCTGAGCTCAAGAGGACTTCCTCACCAATCCACCAAGCGTCGTCCTTGTCGCCAACTAACATCTCCTTGAAGACACCGCTCCATGAAGAAGAATATTTTTTTTGTATAAGAATTTTATTTTTCTCATGTTGCACATTCTGTCATAAACTCCTCCCCTTTCCCCTTGCCTACCTGCCTCTGTCGTGTGTGCGATCGCTCATCCTCACTTCTAGTCCAGTCGTCAAGTGTACAGTCTCCTGTCTTTATGAGACATTTTTAAAATAGACGCCATGTCCATGTTCTAAAGGTAACGGTTACAAGGAATCATCGCCTGCTCAACATGAAAAAGTTAAGTACAAAGCTTCAATTATTTTAAACACCTTTTAACGGTTTTAATCAATGCTTTTAACTAAATTTCATAGATAGTGTGGGGAATTACGCAATATTGTGCAATAACCGTCTTCGTGGGATTTTTCTTTGTCATGCTTTAGCGAACCAAGCTTGCTCTAAAACATGCAATTTAGTACTGCTCTTACAAAATAAAGCGGATACCTTCCCTACATCGTGGGATTTCTGCTAATACCCATAGCTGTCGATAAACTTAACTTTTTCCACCGTGGGATTCTTACCGCTCCATTTAACTGTCCACAGTTTTGGAATTTTCCACTTAAAATATACTTTAAACCGCAAAGAATTATACTCAATATCGTCAAATTGCTGAAATCTCAAATTATCAAGAACTACTAACTGCAAACCATAAATTTTCCAACGCAATAAACTTATGCAAGTCAAATTCATTCAACTTAGTGTTCTCCATAAACTGTAATAACTTTGATCTTTCAGTGCAATATAGTGAAATCTTATAATCTATCAACAAACTTTGGTGCAAAACAGTGTCCGTTCAACTATCTACCGCACCGCGTTCGATTGAGAGCAATAAATTATGGCCGGGACTTTATGCTAAAGTTTCTATCTCCATTTCCTAAAATACCATTTACTAACAAACCTAAGCTAATCTATAAGCTAGTTACTACTCAATGAGGCCTCGCCAAACCATAGGCGCCCTCCCAATTTTAAATAAATAAAATGAATAAATATTCACGCTGCTTAAATATATGTGGCTATGGCCCACATTTTAATATGTATGGTTTTTCCCTTATAAAACTAGGGAGTTCTACTTTTTCCAATTATAAAATGATTATCTAATTTGTATAATCCAGGCTTCACAAAGGTGACCTGCACTATTTGACTGTTTAACTCATTCAATTCCGCGTAACTAGAAATGGTTATAGTAACCATTTATTACTCTCTCTTTTTCTTATCCTGCAGGTTCAGGAATTAGTAATCTTCTAATCTTTAAACTTTTGTACCTGATTGTTTTTCTTCTCCAGGCTTCGTTAATACGACCTGAACATTTTGTATGTAACATCTAGTATTATCTGTTTAAAAGTAGCGGTAACGTCCGCTTGCAATTCTCCTTTTTCCTCCTGCTACGATCATGAATTTAATCTATTTGTTTATAGCCTGTTGGCTTGCCAGAAGTGCATTCAAATAGTGCTTGTATCCTACTTAACTAAGTTATCAAAGTTGTAATTACTTTACAACTGTCATTACAAACCTAAACTTTCTTAATTGGAGCACATTTTTAAAATCCTTGTGAGATGTGTGTGCTCGTAACAGGTTCCAAACCTTCAAACTGCTAATTGTAAAGGGTAAACTTTACTCTTCTAGAAGTCTGAGACTTCAAAAGGTTGTTTAACCAAACAAGATTGCTCTTAACTTAAAATTAGATTTTAAATTTAATATTTGTTAAATTATCACAATTCTATAGATTGTTAAATAAATTTGTTATTATTATTTTTTGTTTGTTTTATCTCTCTCGCTAGAATCACGGTTAGGCAGGACCTTCTCTTCCCTGATTCTTCCCCTAAACTTAAGTTCTATTTACGAAAAAAAGGTAATTTCTGCATCAATAAAACCTTTACCACTTGTTGTGTTTAAAACAAAATTCAGAATTATAACATTTTCAAAGTTTCTCTTAGCTGTCACAGCTAATTCTAGCAAATCATTAAGGCAAATACAGCTTGCTCCGCCAGCTTCCTATTTGTAAAGATTTTCTCTCTGACTTATATTTTGTTTTCAAAATCTCAGTTTTGTCTAAATTAGGTCTGAGGTCTTCCTCTGTTCTAAGCTTTTAGTCGGCATCCTGCTGGGTAACAGCTTAGCCTACCTTAAGTGCAACAATTGGTATTCTTATAGGATTTTCACAAAAAAACAGTAAAAATATTGCTAAAAGCACTAAACTTGCTTTATCTCTTCCCACTCTGGGAGCATTCGGTTGTTTTGCCTGAGATCCAACAGTGCCCAGAAATAAAAATATTACGGCAAATTCAAATCTTTCCAGCATTTTCGAATGTGTAATAAAATCTAACCCTTTTGAAGGGAAAGTTAGCAAATACCTTCCTGTTTTGGCTTACTTTGTCTTGCCAGAGTATCACCCTTCCCCATAGTACCCAAATCTCAGCTCGGGAGGGAAGGAGCACATTGCTATATCTCGCAGGTAACCGTAGCTCTGGTTGCTCTTTCCGCTGACGGTCTCCGAGCCCCCTCTTACTTTAGCTACCAACGGGCTCTGCTCAGCGTAACTTGTTGTCAAGTCATTACTTTAGTGATGTTCTTCTGGATTCTCTTCCTCTTTACCAAAAAATGGTTCCTACTCCTAAACCTACTTCATTTTCTCTCATCATCTTCCCTCAGGTAGTGTTAATATTCAGTAATAACCTACCACCATCATCGCTCATCAACTGAGATGGTTAGGCCATGTTCACCGTATGAGTAATACCAGGCTTCCAAGTCAATTCCTTCATGGTGAACTTTGCTCCGGCACTAGACCTCATGGGTCCCCTCTGAAGCGCTTTAAAGACCAGCTAAAACACATCATGAAGACGACTGGTATACATATCCCCTCATGGGAAACATCTGTTGCGGACCGTTTACTGTGGCGGAACACTACATCGACCACTGTCAACTTATTTGAAGAAGAACATCGCAGACATGGAGAGGCCAAGCCGCAAGCGAGAAAGCTCCGTCAATTACAACCCCGCACTCTCCCAACCATTCAGTGAAATTTATGTGGGCGCATGTTTTATGCCAGGATTGGCCTGTTTAGTCATCAGAAACATATCCACAAGCTGGTTTGAAAAACTCTATGCAGGGAGACGTACGTGTACTCGGAATCGAGTTACAGCCGACGACGACGATAAATAATTGGAAAGAAGGTTTCGTTAAAGTGGAGTAATAACATTTTTTAGTGCTATTGGAATGCACTTTTCCACTAATGTTTAACAATTTTTCACCCTGCTCGCCTTGCACTTAATCCACCCTCAATTTGTGAATCCCGACTCTGGCTGACGCATACTCTGTTTGTCGTCTACTTGCTGCTCTCCAAGTCCCATATAGACGAATTGTTATGGATATGTTTGTGATAGTTAAATTAAATATGTTTTTCCTACTTTGTATGTTGAATATACAGTTATAATGTTATGTGAAATGTTTTCTTGTTGCTTTAATTAACTGTAATAAAGAAATTAGTTCCAATGATGTTGATAATAAATGTGTGTATAATAGACCCTCAAACCCCAAAGTTCTCCTCATTTACATTGCCCTACATACACAATATCAAGGGTATTTACAACACTTAATACAGTCTTATCTATGGATTGAAGATATTCCCGCAATAACCTGGTAAATCCTCTTTGGCCTACATTCTGGGCTGACAACCATTTCATGGTTCACAATTCACTCAGTCAAATTGAAAATACTCTTCCTAGGGGAAACTAAGCTCAATTGCAATAGAATTGGTGAAGTCTCAATAGCAGTACACAGTTTGGGATTCAAAGCCATATAAGTTACTATATTTTATGTAAATTACGAAGTAATAACTTATTGCCAATATTAAGAATATCTTCGATTGTGTTGTCTTCATTGAAAGGGCCATTATTCAGAAAGATAATGAAAATCGTTTTTAGGTAGATTTCATTAGAAAGCTAACGATTGCAATGGGTCCCATGTTTCGACTTCCGGAAAATTTCGACATATATTCGCGTTTCACATCCCCCAGACCCCAAAACCACCGTCAGTTCAAAAGTTTATATATAATTTATGTATGTATTTATATATATCAGTTATTTGTGGACACGATAACTGCCGTAATTTTGCACCAATCACTTCGAATTTTTTACCGAATATGTATACCTATAAAATCTCGGACGACGTCGTTACTGGGCTAAATCGGTCGAAGGGGGTGAAAATGGGGGGCTTTTTTCGAAAAAGTGAAATATTGCTATAACTCTCTTAATATGTGAAATATCGAATCCGTTCAACGTTCATACTATGTGTCGGATAAAGCCCAAGAATTTATGTTTGAAGAGTTTTTTATAGCACCAACCATTGATAAAAGGGGTGGGAAAAAGTGGGTTTTTCGGGAAACATTAATCATATCTCTCATAATAGGCACAATATCAAAACCGTACGAAATGGACAATATTCCCCTAATAATTACCTAAAACTTTTGTCTGAAAGAATTTTTGATATGACCCACCATTATGCCAAGGGATGAGAAAAATGATTTCGGAATTATAAGAAAATGCCAAGAGCTATCAGTGGTTAACATGGCAACACTACCAAATTGATGAGGGATGAGCCATCAGACGTTGCCAAGATAACGCACTTGCACGAGATCAGATTCAGTATTTCCATCTGACTAAGTGGGAAGCGGCTTCGGTGACGTAACTGGTAGCATGCAGAATGTCTATGCCCAAGGTCGCGGTTTCAAAGCCGGCCGAAGTCGTCGGATTTTCGAAGAGCGCTAAAATCCCTCAGTATGCTTTCCTTTGGAGGGTAAGTTCCAACGTTCGTTGCGAGTTGCTGGTTGGGGTGGCATCTAGTAGCCAAGTTCACAGCTAGGTGTCGTTGACGGTAGTACCTTGTAGCAACATAAGGAACTACTGCTTGAAATTGACCGTCTGCAGTCCTTACCTGAATTAAGACTACTACAGCCATTACAATTCACACCGTTTATCAGACAGATTCTACACTCACCCAAAGTACACGGGGTTATATGACCGCGTTGTCGCAGCCCCTAAACTGAGGAACCAAGCAGAGGTAGATTTCATTAGAAAGCTAACTATTGCAATGGGTACCATGTTTCGACTTCCGGAAAATTTCGACATATCTTCGCGATTCACATCCCCCAGACTCCAAAACCACCGTCAGTTCAAACGTTTAATATAATTTATGTATATATATGTCTATATATATATATGTATATCAGTTTCTTGCGGACACGATAACTGCCGTAATTTCGTACCAATCACTTTAAATTTTATACCGAATATGTATACCCATAAAATCTCGGTCGAGTTCGTTACTGGGCTAAATCGGTCGAAGGCAGTGAAAATGGGGGGCTTTTTTCGAAAAAGTGAAATATTGCTATAACTCTCTTAATATATGAAATATCGAATCCGTTCAACGTTCATACTATGTGTCGGATAAAGCCCAAAAATTTATGCTTGAAGAGTTTTTTTATAGCACCAACCATTGACCAAAGGGGTGGGAAAAAGTGTTTTTTCGGGAAACATTAATCATATCTCTCTTAATAGGCACAATATCAAAACCGTACAAAATGGACAATATTCCCCTAATAATTACCTAAAATTTTGTCTGAAAGAATTTTTGATATGACCCACCATTATGCCAAGGGATGAGAAAAATGATTTCGGAATTATAAGAAAATGCCAAGAGCTATCAGTGGTTGCCATGGCAACACTACTAAATTGATGAGGGATGAGCCATCAGACGTTGCCAAGATAACACTTGCACGAGATCATATTCAGAATTCCATCTGACTAAGTGTGAAGCGGCTTCGGTGACGTAACTGGTAGCAAGCATGCTGAATGTCTATGCCCAAGGTCGCGAGTTCAAAGCCGGCCAAAGTCGTCGGATTTTCTAAGAGCGCTAAAAATCCCTCAGTATGCTTTCCTTTGGAGAAGAAGTTCCAACGTTCGTTGCGAGTTGCTGGTTGCGGTGGCATCTAGTAGCCAAGTTCACAGGTAGATGTCGTTGACGGTAGTACCTGGTAGCAACATTAGGAACTACTGCTTGAAATTGACCGTCTGCAGTTCTTACCTGAATTACAGACTAATACAGCCATCCCTAAGTACACGGGGTTACATGACCGCGTTGTCGCAGCCCCTAAACTGAGGAACCAACCAAAATCTCTGCGGGAGATATAATTTTGCGTGAAGAAGTAACAGACCGTTACATAGTTACACATCAGTGTCGAAACCTTGCATAAGGATAGTGTGACCACAAGTATAACAAGTAGTTCCGTGAAGAACTATACAGCCTATTTTCATATATCCTACTTATGTTAATTGCCTCTAGCAACATACACAATTTCAGTTTGATTGCTGTAATAGAATCGTAGATATTGAGAACCGACTAAAAATTTCGGATGGTCGCCATGTTGGATTTTATATATGTAGGTCCTAGAGTTATGTACTGTTACATGCAGATTATTGTATACGTGTAGTATTCAAACTACAATCGCATAATTAGGACACAAGAAGTAACAAGGAGATTTTAAAATTTCGCACACCTGCCATCTTGAGGTTATGGAAACAATTGAAATAAATTAGATGCCAGTGGATTACCATTCGTATAAGGATTTACTGTTCCAAGTTTCACTGCACTCGGATGGTTAAATTGCGAGAAACGTCCATGTGAATTTTTATATTTCGCGTCACCTCCATGTTGGATTTGTGATCACCAAGTTATTTAAAGTCCTATAGGTGAACTTAAGTTCATAGCCCCTATGAACATTAAAAAATTCAGTTTGATTGCTATAATAGATTCGTAGATATTCAGAGCCGACTAAATATTTTGGATGGTCGCCATGTTGAATTGTTAAATGTATAGGCCATAGAGTCATGTACAATTAAAGGAAAATTATTGCGTAGGTTCAATATTCAAACTTTCAATTCGATCGCATGGCTACATCACAAGAAATAAAAACTTAATTTTAAAATTCGCACATCTGCCATCTTGAGGTTATGTAAACAATTGAACTAAATTAGATACCAGTGCATTACAATGTGTATAAATATTTCCTGTACCAGATTTCAGTGCGTTTGGAACATTAAATCGCGAGAAAGGTCTATTTAAAATGTTCAACTTCGCTTGGCTGCCATGTTCGTTTTGTAGTTAACCGGTTTCTGAAAGTCTTATAGATGGACTTCCGTAGTGCTCTTTATCTCCCTAAAAGATTTCAGGGAGATACCGCTAATAGTTTCACAGATATGGAATGCCGGTGAAATATTTCGCACATCCGCCATCTTGTGGTTATGTAAACAATTGACCGAAGTTAGATGTCGGTGCATTACAATGTATATAAGCATATACTGTACCAAGTTTCATTGCGTTTGGTTGGTTAAATCGCGAGAAACGTCTATTTAAATGTCGCAACTTCGCTTGGCCGCCATGTTCGTTTTGTAGCTACCAGGTTTTCAAAGGTGACATAGGTGAACTTATAGTTGTTCCCTTTATCACCATACAAAATGTCAGGATAATATCGGTATTAGTTTCGGAGATAATGAATGCTGGTGAAATATTTCGCATAGCTGCCATGTTGGATTGGTGAGTCGTAACAAAATTTGAAGGGTGCGGTCGGGGTTGCAGGGAATAGTGCTATGAAATTACCGAGTTTCATTGAAATAGCTCCAGCCGTTTAGATTTTATTAGGGGGGGGGACGCACACACGAATCACACACACACACACACGGACAAAAGGTGATCTCATAAGCCTATTTTTTCAAAATTGAAAATAGGCTAAAAATGGACCCCAAATGTCAAGAAGGTTACCGTTCCCATAAGACAATAACATGTTTAAAATAAGCATAAAATGACGAAAAACAAATTTAATTAAGCTCCAATTATAAAATACCTTTTCGCAATAAATGAGGTCTGATCCTTCTACGAAAACCTGCATATTCTGCCTATTTTCGCCTATCCCCAAGTTTGTCCGGTGAAATCTACCTCCGCCTTCGGGCGTGCCGAGAGGACTTTTTTTTACGTTTGTATTAATTTCATGAAATAAAGGGGTGAATAGAAGCCTCCGTGGCTTAGGCGGCAGCACGCCGGCCTCTCACCGCTGGGTCCGTGGTTCAAATCCCGGTCACTCCATGTGAGATCTGTGCTGGACAAAACGGAGGCAGACAGGTTTTTCTCCGGGCACTCCGGTTTTCCCTGTCAAAATTTCATTCCAGCAGCACTCTCCACTATCATTTCATTTCATCTGTCATTCATTTAATCATTGCCCCAGAGGAGTGCGTCAGGCCTCGGCAGCCGGCACAGTTCATATCCTCGCCGCTAGATAGGGGCTTCATTCATTCCATTCCTGACCCGGTCGGAGACTGGAAGCAGGCTGAGGATTTTCAAAGGGGTGAATAATTACCCCGCGCGAGCATCGGTATCAAAAAATCCACGCGAGTACTGGATGGTTAATTAACAGCTGGGTAAATGATCTAGTTTCATATTGTAGCTGAAGGCTTCACACGCACTTCAAAAGGATTTGTTTTAATGCTGAGCTTCTATGCCCAAGATCGCGGGTTCAAACTCGGCCGAAGTCGTCGGATTTTTAAGAGAGTTAAAAATCCCTCAGTATGCCTTCCTTCGGAGGGGAAGTAAAGCCGGCGGGCCCATGACATGGATCTCTGGCATGTTGAAGAAAGAACCTTCCACTAATTAAACCTGTCTGAAGCTAAATTATATATAGGTTAAACATTCGACAAACGCTCTTAGGTTCCAAAGTTCGTCGCCAGGAGCCGACTGTGGTGGCATCTGGTAATCAAGTTCTAAACTAGTAGTCGTTGACGGTGGCGTTTGGCGCCAAAAGTAGGAACTACTTTAAAAAATTCAATGTCTACAGACGTCACTTGAATTAAAAACAGATAACCCACACTAATACAGTCATCACAATTAACACCGGTTATCAGACAGATGCTTGCCACGGTGGGTGAGTGATAAACGTGTCGGATTACCAACCCAAAGCTTGCAGGTTCGCCCCTGGCCGTGGTAAGTGATTTTTGAAAAGGCGACAAAAATCACGACATGGATGTCATACGTTGTTGGCATGTTAAAGAACCCATTTGAATTCAGTAGGCCGTGGTCAATGGCAAAATTAATCTCGGGGTTTTCCGCCAACACAAAGTTCCTCCATTCTCTACTAGAAAGCGCTGTAGTGTCAAGGAGCTTAGATATCTAACCTCCTTGACTTTTATAGCGCTCAAAGGAACGACGAAATTCGACATGCAAGCTGCCGTCTGGGTGTCAATTAACAAAGCTTGCACCCGGCACCCGAGGCCATACGATATTATATTATTCTTATTATTATCAGACAGATTCTACACACACCCAAAGTACACGCGGCTACATGACCGCGTTGTCGCAGCCCTCTAAACTGAGGAACCAACCAACCAACCAACCAATCAATGCTGACAATCTGGGAAGGATGAGGTAAAAGGCTAACAACAGCTCAAAAAAGTGCAAATTTTAAGAAAAGAGTGAAAAATAATTATGATTAGAATTTTGAAATGTATAAGCTTGTCCCTGATAATGTATGTTAGTGTACCCTTGGAAATGTGTATAATGTTTGTCACTCACAATCATAAAAGTAAAGTAATATTGTTGGCTTTTAAAACTTTATCTCACCCCTTAACAATTAATTTGTAATCGTTAAACCCAACTCTGCTCCTAATGCAATGAAATATCATAAATGATGGGATTAGTACCAAAGGAAAGTAATGGGGATGAATTGCAATTACCCGAGAAACATTTTACTTGGTGTGTTTGAGTCTTCAGTCTGTTGACTGGTTTGATGCAGCCCTCCATGCGCCCCTGTCGTGAGTTAATCGTTTCATCTCTACATAGCTACCACACCCTACATCCGAGGCAATCTATTTAACATATTCTAACCTTCGTCTACCTCTACAGTTCTTATCATCGAACCTTCCTTCCATAACTAAGTTTGCTATTCCTGGGTGTCTTAGTTTGTATCCTACCAACCTATCTCTTCTCTTCATTAGCAGTCGCCAGAAACATCTCTCCTATACCAAGCGTCTGAATACCTCTTCATTTTTAACCCGATCTACCCATCTGATCTTCATCATTCTCCTGTAACACCACATTTCAAACGCTTCAATTCTTCTCTTTTCTGCTGCACCAATAGTTCAAGTTTCACTTCCCTACAGAGGCACGCTCCAGGCAAAGCCTTTCAAAAATGACGTCCTAATACTTAAATCTCTACTTGATGTCAACAGATTCCTTTTCTGTTGAAATGCTTTCCTTGTCTGTGTTAACCTACTTTATATATCCTTTTTGCCTCGTCCACCGCTGGTTATTTTGTTTCCTAAGTAACAGAAGTCTTCTACTTTATAATTACAAATTACGTTTTTGTAAAGTAATCATTTATATGACAATTACAATACGTAATGGCTTTCAGTCGGTCAACACGCTTGTAATGGGTGTTTCCCTAATCTTGGTTGGTTGGTTGGTTGGTTCCTTTATTTAGGGGCTGCAACAAAGTCATGTAGCCCCGTGTACTTTGGGTGTGTGTTGAATTTGTCTGATAACCGGTGTTAATTGTGATGGCTCTATTAGTGTGAATTATCTGTGATTCAGGTAGAAGGACTGCATACGATTATTTTTTCCAAGTAGTTCCTACTTTTGCTACCAAATTCTACCCTCCACGACACCTAGCTGCGGACATGGCTACTAAATGCCATCTCACTCAACACCTGGCGGCGAACGTTGGAACTAATATAGTGTTATCAAACTAACCTAAACTTTTAGCTTCCAAAAGTGTAATTAGTGGAAGGTTCTTTTTCATGCCATAAATCTATGACATGGGACCGCCGGCTTAACTTCCCCCCCCCCTCCCCTCCCTCCGAAGGAAGGCATTACTTACTTCTTACTTATGTCCTGTTGTTCACATCACTGAAACATAGGGCTTCAACGAAGCATCGCCATCGGACTCGGTTTCTTGCCTTTGCCTTCACATCTCCCCACGTTCTCCCCGCCTCTTCAGCTTCCCTCTCCACTGTCCTCCTCGAAGTTTCCCTCGGTCTTCCTCTTCTGCGATGTCCCTGAGGATTCCAACTCAGGGCTTGCCTCTCTGTTGCCGTCTGGTTTTTGCGTAGTGTATGTCCGACCCACTTCCACTTTCTTGCCTTTTACTGTAAATCCACGGGCTTCTCGTTTGTACGATTCCATAGTTCTTCATTGGATTTTACATTTGGCCTAAAAACTCTCAAGATTCTTCGTAAGCATTGGTCTGGATATTCCTTATTATTGATTTTGTTACTTTCCTCGTCTCACACCCATATGGCAACACTGATTGCTATTGAATATTCGGAGTTTAGTTCGTGTGCTTTTCCACATAGGATACAACTGGATAAAGGCTGCATTCGCTTTCTTGATCCTACTGCTCACATCCTCCTTTGCTCCTCCAGTTTTAGAAACAATGCTACCAAGATACGTAAATTCTTTAACATCCTCTACGTTTTTTCCGTTTATTTGAAACTTCCTATCGCTTGTTACGTTTAGTATTAGTGATTTGGTCTTCCCTGAATTTACAGTTAACCCTAGCCTTCTCACCGGTTCCTGTAGATCTTCCAGTTTGGCTTTCATATACCGAAAGCTTTGTGAGAGGAGACACACCTCATCAGCAAAATCAATATACTCTAGTTGATCTGTTAAATTACAACTTATTCCCCTTCTTTTACCTTCATTTTGTTTTCCTCATCACTTCATCTATCGCAATTATGAAGATTGATGGAGAGAGAACACACCCCTGTTTTACACCTGTTCTAACGTCAATAGATGGTGTCAATTTACCATGGTGAATTACTTTGCATGAGTATCCGTTTTACATTAATTCTCGCATAACTCTGATGACCTTTCCCGGAATAACATAATTTGCAATTATTTTCTAGATGCTTCTTCTATCCACTGAATCGAAAGCCTTTTCAAAGTCTATAAACACTAGATATAGACTGGCTCATAAATTCCGTGCTCTGCTCTTTACTTCCCCTCCGAAGGAAGGCACGCTGAGGGATTTTTAACGCTCTTAAAAATCCCACTAATTCAGCCGGGTTTGAATCCGCGATCTTGGTTATAGAAGTTCAGCATGCTACCAACTACGCCACCGAAGCCGCTTTCCCTAATCATGAAATATATTACATAAGATTAATAAAATCACTTGGTTGAGCAGTTCAGTGTTGAAAGTGGTTGGTAGCAGTTGCAGACGCTCAAACAATCAACTGAGTCCACAATCCACTCCTGAACATTTAATAACAATCACAGATATTACAATAAGGTCAATACCCGCTAACAATATCTTAATAACAACTAATCACATATAACTGACAAGTTGCGCTAGTTTATAATAAATACTGCAACTAAATAAGTGTATATATTGTAAATACCATCACCCATACTCGTAAATTTAAGTTTCAATAAATATAAGTATAAAGCTTACAAGATAATTATCCTTGTTGAGTTCTGCTTTGATTGATAGTTGGTTAGTTCCTCAGTTTAGGGGCTGCGACAACGCGGTCTTGTAGCCCCGTGTACTTTGGGTGTGTGTATAATCTGTTGTCGTCGTCGTTGGCCGATACTCGTATCGGAGTTTACGTTTCTCGCCTGCAGTTCTATAATCCTTAGTCCAGACGATGAAGATGGCCCTGATCAGACAAATTCTCGCATAAAACATGCGGCCACATGTTGCATCCGATGGAGGGTGGAGGACGTGCTAGTGTTTGATGTTGTTTTGTAATTATCTGTATAATTGCATACAATGCGTATTCTATAATGTGGAATAATTACGAATTTCACAGTTCGTTTTATTGCAAGCTTCCACAACAAAGAGCTAGTTTATTGGCTAACGATTCCTACACCCGTCCCTTGTCCAAAAAATACATTATCTACCAGTGATATAAAGAATAGTATTTGGTTTACGTGTCAGAAGCTATGTTGACTGTAGTAAGCTACCGCGAATGAAGGACAACGAATGGAAATCGCTGTGGTAGCGTTTTGAAATATGTGGTGTTATAAGTAGACTATAGGCTATATAATATTTTCCATTGCAAAACACACACTGTATGTGCTTAATATTATAGCGTCTGAGTATGCTATTGTTGTTATTGTTGTTTTAAGGGGTGGAACCACGAGTTCATCTGCCAGCGTCTGAGTAAATATAAAACATTATGCATTTTACGAAATCAAGTTAAGAAAATCAACTCTACTTGCATTTGAATCCCAGTCCTGCGGGTGGGAGTCTGGTACACTTACCCCTTGACTTAATCTAGTTGATTGGTTCCTCAGTTTAGGCGCTGCGACAACGCAGTCATGTAGCCCCGTGTACTTTGGGTGTGTGTAGAATCTGTCTGATAACCGGTGCTTATTGTGATGGCTGTATTAGTGTGTGTTATCTGTAATTCAGGTAAGGACTGCAGACGATCAATTACAGGTAGGCCCTACTTTTGTTACCAATGCATACCGACCACGACACCTGGCTGTGAACTTGACTACTAGATGCCATCGCAACCAGCACATGGCGACGAACTTTGGAATATAAGATCATTAATCAAATCTAACCTACACATTTTGGTTCACACAATTGAAGTTAGTGGAAGGTTCTTTTACATGCCATAGACCTATGACATTGGTCCGCCGGAGGAAGGCATACTGAGGGATCTTTAACGCTCTTAAAAATCCGATGACTTCGGCCGGGTTTGAACCCGCGAACTTATGCATAGAAACTCAGCATGCTACTTACTACGCCACCGAACCCGCCGTGCACAATTTTACCATCAATAAGAAATATTCTCTGGGACACCATAATACCAGCTGAAGTTAGGGGAAGCTCTGTGAATGAAGATGTGCGAGCACATCATCGGTAGAGACTGCTCTGTCAGTTTGAGCACTCTTTGTATAGTCATTTCGCCTGACATCAACAGCCACATGGCTGACTCACTCACTGCCTGACATAAATGTTTACCCCCTTCCAAATGAGTTACAAACTTGATATTTGGCAACAACAACAAAAAAAACACTCCTTTCAGCTTGTCACTAACGGGAAAATTCCGAAAAGTATCATTTTTCAATTATCAACCGGAAAAAGTAAGAAACAAAATAGGGGAAGCAACAAATCTCCGGTAATATGTTAGGGGCAGATGACCTCATAGTTTCTCACCTTAAAACAACAATAACTAATATCTAAAGTTAAACACATCCTAAATAATAGCTATTTTGTCCCATAACAACATATGGATTTGAGCCTTGCACACTCTTGAAGAAGGATGGCAGTCGACTGCAGAGTGCAGAAATGAAATTTCTAAGGACAATGATCCAGAAAACAAGAAGGGACAAGGTCAGAAATGAAAGTCTAAGGGAAGCAGCACAGGTACAGGAATCTCTTCTAGGAAATTTTGAAAGTTCAAGGTTGAGGTGGTTTGGACATGTAAAAAGAATGGCACCCAACAGAATAGCAAACGTATGGCTGGAGAAAACAGTTAAAGGCACTCGACCCAGAGGAAGGCCTAGAAATAGATGGCAAGATACAGTCAAACAAAACCTAACTAGTAGAGGACTGGATTGGACAGAGACTGTGAAGATCAAGATCTATCTGGACCGACAAAGATGGAAGAGACTTATAAATCACACCCGGGAATCTGGAGTTGCTCTACAACACTGATGATGATGATGATGATGATGTTGATGATGATGATGATGATGATGATGATGATAAACTTAAGTGTTAAATGGTAATAACTAGGGCTCGGATTTTTTGGTAAATAAATATTTTTATGTAAATACATATTTTAAGCATTTTTCTTAAATACATTCCTGCGTTTCACTTATTAGCACATAAAATACATTGTTTTATGCACCCTTCAATAAAGCATGGTTTTGTCGAGAGTCGTCTACGGGGTCGTGTTCAGTCCTGACTGCGTTACACAGCAAAGTTCGCTTAAAACAACATGCTCTAATGAATAGAAAGGTTCAAAAAAGCAAGCTTGTAGTTTAACGTGACCGTTAATCGCGAGATCATGAGCCACGGGATCTCCTTTTTACGTGGAATCCGAACCACAGGACATGTCATTTCACTTCGAAAATCTCACATGCATTGACCGGGAATCGAACCCGGACCGCCTTGGTGAGAGGCATACAGCTAGACCGCTGAGCCACCACGCCCCCCATAGAAAGGTTCATGACAGAGGCTATACTAGAAATAAAATGAATAACAAGTAGAAAAAAAGAAATTTAATGACTGAAAAGTATGTGCATAATAATAATAATAAATAAAAAACAAATCCTCCCTGACTTTTACCCCCTTTAAATAATAATGATAACACTGAGCGGCAGGAACTCGCTCGTCACAACAAGACAATGTGAATGCAGCTTCACATAAATGATAAAATCATAACATAAGCATTTGAGCGGTATGAACTCACTCGTCACAACATATGGAAACAAGTCCATTTTTCTCTGGTCAAGAAGTTATATAATGTGTGGTGTACTGTTCGTTAATAAGAAACTGAGTACTGATGCGAGTCCGTTTACAACTGAAACAGACATGTTGCTTACGGAGTGCATCTTTTAAATCACACTACGGCTATGGGACCCACCCTTAATTAATACACTACAACTACTACTGACACATGCAAGATCTAATAATATAAAAAGAATGAAGAATCTCCCTGAGATTCTAGCTGGTGCAGGAGCACACGGAATAAAAAGAGCATGCCAGAAATAGGCCAAAAACCGCTCTCATCAACTTGGGAACATAGCTCCGCGCATCCTAACTTGACACGGGTCAAGAACGCATCAAAATAAACACACAAAAATTGAACCAACAACAACAAAATACAAGCCTAACGGCTGAAAAACAATGTTTACATTTATATGAAACGCCAGACAAACACGAATTTCGGTGGCTACCTTACAATTTTGGACAGCTCCCATTTAATCAAGCAATACTCATTATAACCGATCAGGTTTTGTGAATTTAAACAACATCATAAATTGCAGTATAGGAAGCAGATCAGTTACTAATGACAAGACACGTTATCTGATTGAGCTCCCTCCTCTTGTATGAGTCACGCTGCCACAAATACCTCTCTCAGTCTGGCAAGCTAGTGCAGGGTTTCCCACAGGAAAAATCAACATATTTCACGCATCCCCTGGATGGCGAGAAACAAATATATACCACGGGTTCAGCCTCGCGAGGTCATGAACTGGGTTGACGTGGAGCTAGTCAGAATAATCACCATGATATATTCTCGCTAGCACATCATAAAAAAAATCACATACGCACCCATAGCTTGGACTGAATCTCAAACACACTCACTCTGGGTCGGCTCAAACAGATCAACTATACTGCGTCCATTGACACATTAACAAAAAATACACAACAAAAACTCGGGTGCAAAGTGCCATCCCGTTCAACTCTGCTGGAAAGCAACTATCAAAAACAATCCTGATCCGTCATAAAATTCTACTCACAAATAATCTTTTACCCTTCAAATTCTATTTTTAATCTCAAAATTAATTCAGTTCCATTTTTGTTGTAAGGCATATCTCCGAATAATAATGCTTGACCGCGATTTACGCAAGGGAGATCGAGCATCGGCTGCGCGTCCCTGCGTAAAGTTAAACCAAATACAATCACAAAATATATAAATTACGCAACGCTCGGCTAGTCCCATATTTAATGTGTCAGTAAAACATAAACTAATAATCTACATTACCAAGCAAGCAAACAAATATTTACAAAAATATCCCATAACACCGTAGCTGACTTAATAAATAAATAAATTTATTTGGTACTCAATCCTTTAAAACAGCGCCAGGAATTACGTCTGCAGCCATCTCCTTTAAGATGTTTATCTGGTCATTGACATCTTCAGGCAAACGTCCTGCTGGTTCCCAGATCCATCCTCGTTCTTAGGCGTCATCACGTGCTGAATTAAATAAAGTTTTGTCAGATACACACACGATATAATTCCTACTATATTCACCTATCAAGTACTAAATTCCTTGACAGTCTATTTGGTGAATTACTTCGATGAACTGGTCCTACTGATAGTGCTGGGACTATAAATAAATCACTGAAGTTACACTTATGATTTGACGACACTGTTCCATGTTCACTAACATGAAATATGCAGAGTATGAATGTTCCGTCCTCAGACGTACAAAATTAGTAATACGATCCGTCCTCAGACGAACAAAAATTAGTAGTCCTCCTCGAAGCATCTTGGATCCTTATAAACGACACAGACTAGGGTAGGTGTGGAAGGGGATCTATTAAAAAATATTCCATAATAACTATCAGACTAGCATGCGATCGGTATCATTGAGTTCGTAGCAGTGTGGAGGTTACGATTATGCTGTAGCCGGCTTGAATCGATCGTGGAATTAATCTGTAGATAACTCCCGCGTTAATCTACTCGTGCGCGTTCCCAAGCCGAGTTCCCGCTAAGACAAGGCGTCTTGATATTATTGGCCTAGACTCTTGTATGTCTTTGCGCGTTTTTACATACATTTCTGCCGTAGGGAGTGGTTCACATGATGATAGACCAATTACCTTGTAGCATTCGATTTCTTCCTTGGCGCCAACCTTCATAGCAACAAGCCATAGTGTGCGTCCCCAAGCCAACATTCGCGCTAAAAGTTGCACCTGTTCTATGTCTCAAGAATATATACGCATCCTCCTAAAATACCACAAGAGCTTAAACCATTGTGTCCTCTCGGCTACTGATTTCTCAATATTTTCCCAACAGCGTCTGGCTCTCATATCTGTTGTCTGTATAAATGTATCAGAAAACGATGAATAATTATTAGAATCCTTTATATAGCCTGCGGATAAAGGGTTCACAACCCCCCTGCATGGAAAAAATCGAACATAACAAATAGTCGATTTTTTTACAAATACAAAACATCTGTAATCCATTTCTGCCAATCCTAGAAAAATCTCCCTCTCATCAGTCTAGTCTAGCCGCCACCGTCGTTGGAGTCACAACACTTTCTCGTGTTTACATCCCGTTTCCTCATTCATTCAGACATTCCGCAAACCAGCCTGCTCGACTGATCGCCTAAGGCTAGTATCTCCCCTTTCCAGTGTCCTTATCTCACTCGCTCGCTCTCCCGCTGTGTTGTCATCGTCAGAGCTCATTAGTGTCTGACCACAGCAGATTTTTCTCTACTTCCTCGTTCAACTGTCGTACTCACTGACCCACGTGTAGTTGGATGTGCAAAAAGGACGTCCATATATTCAATTTGCAGCATTATTTATGCGTTCCCAAGGTTCGCTAGTATGATACAACTTTAAATTCGCCGCGTTATACACAGACATTGTACCTGTACTCAATTCTTTCACTCTGTATGCGTTTTTACCAAGATTCCGAACAATATAGAAGGGGTCCTCTCCATTTCTCCGTGCTGCCATCTTCTTCTTCTCCTCCGTTCTGCTACCATCCTCTTCTTCTCCTCCTTGCTGTCGTCTTCTTCTAGTATTGACTCGTTTTTCGTATCGCACCGGTGTTTCTCTTCCCTACCGGGCTACGTTCTCTCGTACTCCGTACTGGCAAGCTTCGTTCGTCTTCCTGGCTGGCTGGTATATTTTCTTCCTCTCCAATTTCTTCTTTAAAGGTGTCAGGATTCGACCTTCTATTTATGGCACGTTCCCAATGTTTTTGTTCGTCCCCTCCATTAGCGTGTAGTTCTTCCAGGTAGCGCTGCGATTCGGCGTGCCTGTCATTCCAATCATTTCTATAATTCCGATAGTCCCCCTGGTTCTGATATCTTCTTTCACGCCACTGTCGATTATCATTACTCTTATTTTCATAACGTCTGTAGGGTCCCTCATTTCTCCTATTATTTCTCCATTGTTGGTATCCTCGCTGCTGATACCTATTGTTGCCCTGTGTATGTCTATCATTGTTATTTTCATGACGCTGGTGTGACCTATTTTCGTCACCCTCCTGACCTCGTCTTGGTGTTGTTGACACACTTGTATTTGTGGCCTGCGACCTGGTGTGTATTTGAGCGGGTTTAACCACCTCCATTGTGTTTACAAGTTCCAGCTGTCGTCCCCCTCTTTGCTGCAAGTGAGATGTTGTCTCGTCAATCTGACGTAAGATTTGTTCGGCTCGAACCGCTGTGTCCACGTTTGCTGCTACTAAAACCTGCTGAACATTCACTGGCAACTGCCGTGCAATCGTCATAACCAGATCCGATTCTACTAAAGGGTGATCCAGATCCCGAAATTTTAACAATTGTAGCGAAAAGAAATCTGAATATTTTGTCTGCTGAGTCGACTGATATTTTCTCGAATAAAGTTCCATTCTGAGACTTTGTTGTAGAGAAGCCGACCAGTACTTTTTAAGGAACGCAATCTTGAAATCATCGATCCCTCCGAAAGTATACTTGAAGCTCAAGAACCACGTAAGTACATTTTCCGAAAGAAATCGTTCCATCAGTCTTAAACGACGCGCGGGCGGGATATTATTATCATTAAAATAGTGATCCATCACTTTAAGATACGCCTTCGGTGTGACACCAGAATTTTCTGTGAATTTATTAGGTTTAAATTCATTTGATCGAATTACTTGTACGACTTGAGGGTGCTGATAGCCATGTTGAGGGGTAGAGGTTCCTCCAACGTTGTTGTGAAATCCCTCTGTGCTAGTCGTTAATGGGCTGCCTGTCATTCCGTGCCCATTCTCCGCGCTAATGGCCCTCTGGCTCGTTGGGTCAACTTCCTTATCTGCGTGCTCTGTCTGAAATAACGTGTTCTGTCCTAATGAGCGCAACTCTGCTTTAATGATTCTGTCCGACTGTTCTTTCATTTTATTCTTGATTTCTTCCTCAAGTACTTTAATGCGCGTATGATTTTCACCTACGGTCTTTATAATAGTTAGCCGTTCTTCTTTGGAGTCGCAGCTCATCTTGCGCCAATCCTTTCTGATGCTATCTTTTATCGCTCCTAATTTTTCTTCCATCTGCTGTTTCGTGTCCTGCTGATTCGATTCTATCTTCTCAAGCCTGTCTTCTAGACGTAGATTATTCTCATCTATCGTACTCTTTAAATTATCCTGGTCCGATTCTAGGTTTTGCCATCGCTCTGCTGATTGTATTTCTAATTTATCCATGTATTTTATTAAGCCCGAAATGCTTTCATTTACTGTTGACAATTGTCCCTGGATAAACGTAGAATCCTCCTCCATTTTATCAAACCGCTTTTCAAGACCATCCTGTGCCGTTTTAACCTCACTGTTATTTACCGTGCATGCTAATTCTATCTGAGCTAGTTTTGCTAATACAATTTCGTCCAAATCATTTAATTTACGGTTGAACGTATCCTCTAATTTTTGTATCTGACCTAGCTGTTTGTCATTATTCTTACTTATATCAAACGCGAATTGAACCATCTGCTGTGTAGTGTATTATTTCATCTCTGCGGACAATGTGGCTAACTGACTCGTATTTCTATTTTCTTGCGCTTCTAATAGTTTGTTTATATTTTCATTTACTTGCGCTTGTAATGATTCACTCTGTTCGGCTAGTTGTGTTTTTAACTCGCCTGACTGTTCGTTTAATTTAATGTCTAATTTTTCACTTTGTTCCTCTAATTGTGTTTTTATAGTGTCATTCATTTGCGTCTGGAATGACTCATTCTGTTCAGATAATTGTGCATTCTGTTCAGCTAATTGTGATTTTATAGTGTCATTCATTTGAGCCTGGAATGACTCATTCTGTTCAGATAATTTACTGTCTAATCTTTCACTTTGTTCTCTTAATAGTTTCTGGGTTCGTGCCGTGGCACTTTCAATAATCGCTTGGATCTCCGCGACTGTCGCCATTTTCACACACAAAAATATATATATCACTGAGATGACAGGAGGATGGCATGCAAACGTCTCCCTGACACACACATATATAATTCTTGACATACATTTACTTCATTTGACCACATTCAGTTCATTTAAACTTATTCCCTTTACTCCCGCAAATCAATCATCACTGAATGTTTCTAATTTTACTTAATAAATTTTTAACCCCGCACATATTCAGTCATAAATTACTATCCAGATCTGATGTTAACACTGACCAATTAACAAAGTGTTAATTGTCATTTAAGGCTACCAGCCTCCTAACATATTCATGAGTTTGACTTTCTAAACAAATCTAATTTTATATTTAATCAATGGGCGCCCGATTTCACGTACATTATTTTACTAATTACATCAATAAACAAAACGTGAATCGTATTTTAACTTGCAAACTCGTGATTCTACTGTATATTCCATTTTCTTGGCAGTACTTCTCTTCGCCTTATTTACGTTAACAAAATATCACTTCCGGTGATCTCAAACAGTCAAAAACAGCGAAACACCACATGTAGGGTAACAGCTTGTTTATGATTCGCTAGAAAAGCCCAAAACAACGAAACGCTCCATGGTATGACACCAGCTTATCTATGCTGTCTATCCACTGTGTTCTAGTAGTTAACTAGCAACGAACTATCCCCACGTTGGGCGCCAGCTTGTCTATGCACCCTTCAATAAAGCATGGTTTTGTCGAGAGTCGTTTACGGGGTCGTGTTCAGTCCTGACTGCGTTACACAGCAAAGTTCGCTTAAAACAACATGCTCTAATGAATAGAAAGGTTCATGACAGAGGCTATACTAGAAATAAAATGAATAACAAGTAGAATAAAAGAAATTTAATGACTGAAAAGTATGTGCATAATAATAATAATAATAAATAAAAAACAAATCCTCCCTGACTTTTACCCCCTTTAAATAATAATAATAATAACACTGAGCGGTAGGAACTCGCTCGTCACAACAAGACAATGTGAATGCAGCTTCACATAAATGATAAAATCATAACATAAGCATTTGAGCGGTATGAACTCACTCGTCACAACATATGGATACAAGTCCATTTTTCTCTGGTCAAGAAGTTATATAATGTGTGGTGTACTGTTCGTTAATAAGAAACTGAGTACTGATGCGAGTCCGTTTACAACTGAAACAGACATGTTGCTTACGGAGTGCATCTTTTAAATCACACTACGGCTATGGGACCCACCCTTAATTAATACACTACAACTACTACTGACACATGCAAGATCTAATAATATAAACAGAATGAAGAATCTCCCTGAGATTCTAGCTGGTGCAGGAGCACACGGAATAAAAAGAGCATGCCAGAAATAGGCCAAAAACCGCTCTCATCAACTTGGGAACATAGCTCCGCGCATCCTAACTTGACACGGGTCAAGAACGCATCAAAATAAACACACCAAAAATTGAACCAACAACAACAAAATACAAGCCTAACGGCTGAAAAACAATGTTTACATTTATATGAAACGCCAGACAAACACGAATTTCGGTGGCTACCTTACAATTTTGGACAGCTCCCATTTAATCAAGCAATACTCATTATAACCGATCAGGTTTTGTGAATTTAAACAACATCATAAATTGCGGTATAGGAAGCAGATCTGTCACTAATGACAAGACACGTTATCTGATTGAGCTCCCTCCTCTTGTATGAGTCACGCTGCCACAAATACCTCTCTCAATCTGGCAAGCTAGTGCAGGGTTTCCCACAGGAAAAATCAACATATTTCACGCATTCCCTGGATGGTGAGAAACAAATATATACCACGGGTTCAGCCTCGCGAGGTCATGAACTGGGTTGACGTGGAGCAAGTCAGAATAATCACCATGATATATTCTCGCTAGCACATCATAAAAAAATCACATACGCATCCATAGCTTGGACTGAATCTCAAACACACTCACTCTGGGTCGGCTCAAACAGATCAACTATACTGCGTCCATTGACACATTAACAAAAAATACACATCAAAAACTCGGGTGCAAAGTGCCATCCCGTTCAACTCTGCTGGAATGCAACTATCAAAAACAATCCTGATCCGTCATAAAATTCTACTCACAAATAAGCTTTTACCCTCCAAATTCTATTTTTAATCTCAAAATTAATTCAGTTCCATTTTTGTTGTAAGGCATATCTCCGAATAATAATGCTTGACCGCGATTTACGCAAGGGAGATCGAGCATCGGCTGCGCGTCCCTGCGTAAAGTTAAACCAAATACAATCACAAAATATATAAATTACGCAACGCTCGGCTAGTCCCATATTTAATGTGTCAGTAAAACAAAAACTAATAATCTACATTACCAAGCAAGCAAACAAATATTTACAAAAATATCCCATAACACCGTAGCTGACTTAATAAATAAATAAATTTATTTGGTACTCAATCCTTTAAAACAGCGCCAGGAATTACGTCTGCAGCCATCTCCTTTAAGATGTTTATCTGGTCATTGACATCTTCAGGCAAACGTCCTGCTGGTTTCCAGATCCATCCTCGTTCTTAGGCGTCATCACGTGCTGAATTAAATAAAGTTTTGTCAGATACACACACGATATAATTCCTACTATATTCACCTATCAAGTACTAAATTCCTTGACAGTCTATTTGGTGAATTACTTCGATGAACTGGTCCTACTGATAGTGCTGGGACTATAAATAAATCACTGAAGTTACACTTATGATTTGACGACACTGTTCCATGTTCACTAACATGAAATATGCAGAGTATGAATGTTCCGTCCTCAGACGTACAAAATTAGTAATACGATCCGTCCTCAGACGAACAAAAATTAGTAGTCCTCCTCGAAGCATCTTGGATCCTTATAAATGACACAGACTAGGGTAGGTGTGGAAGGGGATCTATTAAAAAATATTCCATAATAACTATCAGACTAGCATGCGATCGGTATCATTGAGTTCGTAGCAGTGTGGAGGTTACGATTATGCTGTAGCCGGCTTGAATCGATCGTGGAATTAATCTGTAGATAACTCCCGCGTTAATCTACTCGTGCGCGTTCCCAAGCCGAGTTCCCGCTAAGACAAGGCGTCTTGATATTATTGGCCTAGACTCTTGTATGTCTTTGCGCGTTTTTACATACATTTCTGCCGTAGGGAGTGGTTCACATGATGATAGACCAATTAACTTGTAGCATTCGATTTCTTCCTTGGCGCCAACCTTCATAGCAACAAGCCATAGTGTGCGTCCCCAAGCCAACATTCGCGCTAAAAGTTGCACCTGTTCTATGTCTCAAGAATATATACGCATCCTCCTAAAATACCACAGGAGCTTAAACCATTGTGTCCTCTCGGCCACTGATTTCTCAATATTTTCCCAACAGCGTCTGGCTCTCATATCTGTTGTCTGTATAAATGTATCAGAAAACGATGAATAATTATTAGAATCCTTTATATAGCCTGCGGATTAAGGGTTCAGTAAATACATATTTTAAGCATTTTTCTTAAATACATTCCTGCGTTTCACTTATTAGCACATAAAATACATTGTTTTATCAGTATGCTGGAGCTTTCAGTTTATTGCATTTTTGTTCTGTATTACTTCAACGGGGAAGAACCTGTGAGCTCAAGTTACGTAACACCTCAAGAGCAAGAAACATATTGCCACAGTTTTGCACCTTCGGAAGAAATGTTTCGCAATAATCGTCGGTCAATTGTGATGGACTACTTGAAGATGTATCTCGTTGTGTATTGTAATGCTTCAGTAATCGGTGAGACATAGAATAAATTGCATTCGTGAGTAGGCCTACTGCATAGAGGAAAGTCGCCAAATATGGGAAGTTTTTTTTTTATAGGGCTCTCATTAGTCATACTCAAAAGAAGGAACGGAATAATTTTGGTTTCATCACCAATGTAAACCTCAGGGGTTATACTATGTATATTACAAATATGGGCGCGGTTGATGTTGTAATACCCTGTGATATTATTGTTAAAATTAAAAGTGCACTTTCCTCATATTAGGCAACAGGGATTCGTAATATGGGGAGGTGAGAAACCTCACGGTTTTTATTTATAATAGATACACTGAATAATATACCCTTCTAATTAAAGCATTAATTCGGACAATGTAATAAAATCATGAACATAAATAGTACAAAAATACAAAAATGAACATTGTAAGTTAATAACCGTCCTAGTTTCCTGTTGCCGAACTTCCAAACCAACCTGTCTCTGATTTTACACACAATGCGTAAGCCCAGCACTCTGTTTTGAATTAATGTGAGTGCGCTGCCAACAGTTTACATCTGTCTGTCGCCTCTTCAGGGCGAATGTGGGGCAAGAGGGAAGGCATGAACACTCAGGGAGAACTATTTGTTTATTAACTCTGCTACTCCAGCACGCAATCCATTTCCCCTGATAGCAGTCAATTTGGGATTGGAAGGATGTCAACAGCTCGAACTAGTGGACTGCCCCCCCCCCCCCCCCCCCCCTTCCCCTAATCAGATGTTGAGGCCTCTGGTGAAATGTCACAACTCTTGTTTGGAGGAGAAGATCTAGATTTCAATGTTGTTTCTCTACTGAGAGGTTCGGAAAATCATGGTCCTGGAAGATGTTCTTATTGCACGGATAAAGCCCAGATTTACGGAACCCTCCTACATTTTCAACAGTTGCTGCCTTCATATACGCACGACCAAACTGCTCACCAACCCATTTTTTCCTTCCCGGCATCTAAAAATAAGTGATATGCCACTTAGTAAGAGCTGAACTATTCCATTACATTACATGCAATAGAACGTAATATGGGTTTCCCCATATTAGGGGACAATTAACTCCCCATATTAGGCTATCTCAGTGTCCATGCTTTAACATTTTACTTCTAAGAAATGTATAGGCTAAGACAAAATACTACAATAGTACGTTGTACCCAAACCCCTGACTGTATATACAAAGACGTTTAGAAAATTAATTCACTTACCTTTTCTTATCAATTCATACGAATTCAGAAAACTGAGAAATATTTCACAACGGTGTAGAACAACAAACTTCAATAACAAAATGGCTATGATGCGTAGCTAGCGGCAACTTCGTGCGTTACCCACACAGCACATGGACAACAATTTAACGTATTCCCCGCAAGGTTACAGCATCCACTAGATGACAAAATACTACTTCCCCATATAAGGAAACCTCAACATAGATGGTGACTTTCCTCTACTGTTCGTATTCACATTAATAAACTGAATTATAATTAAATATTTTTCCTGTTTTTGTCACATATTTCAGGTATTTTAATACATAAAAATAAATATTTTCCCGATTTTTAGCACCTAAATATCCGAACCCTTGTAATAACCATTCGCCTTGAAATACCAAAATTGGGATTATATTGTGGTGACCAACTGACGAGTTGTAATATCCAATTGTCAATGAGGCAACATTGAAGGAATGGCTTCAAAACTCACTATTACCAACTTGTCCCGTAGGGATTCGTGTCTGGCTATTTCGGGATTAATCTTCTAAATCAGGCGTGCATGCTTTGGTAGTTCCTAGTTACCATTGGTGTAACACCCGCATTGTGCCAACATATTTAATGTAGTTGTGCCTTTATTTGGCAAACATTATTGCAATAGTTATCGGGTGAGTTAGCCGTGGTCGTTACGGCATGGCTGCTGACAGCCGCTCACATCAGGGAGGCGAGGAGGTTCGAATCCCCCCGCCGGAAAACTTGAAGATGGTCTTCTGTGGTTTCCCATCTTCCTTCCAGGCAAATGCCGGGGTGGGTTCCTAACTATAGGCCACAGCCGCTACCTTCCAACTCCTCGACCTTACATTCAAAACTTTCCTCCCCAGACAACACTCCACACTCGACGGTACTTGTAGCTCACTCAATGGGTGTCCGCATAGAAGCAGCTACAAACTGGCGAGCCGAACATGTCCTCGGACACTCACGGCACTAAAACCCATACGCAAAAAAAAAAAAAAAAAAAAAAACAAATGCAATCCTCTAGATCACTGTTGCTTGACCGGTGGTCCGCGAGCGCCTCGGGAGTGGTCCGTGGGAGAAAAGGGTCCACCAGCACGTATAAAAAAAAAGTCCTCTCGGCACGCCGGAAGGCGGAGGTAGATTTCACCGGACAAACTTGGGGATAGGCGAAAATAGGCAGAATATGCAAGTTTTCGTAGAAGGATCAGACCTCATTTATTGCGATAAAGTATTTTATAATTGGAGATTAATTAACTTTGGTTTTCGTCATTTTATGCATATTTTAAACATTTTATTGTCTTATGATGACGGTAACCTTCTTGTCATTTGGAGTCCATATTTATACTTGTGGTCGCACTGTCCTTATGCAAGGTTTCGACACTGATGTGTAACTATGTAACGGTCTGTTACTTCTTCACGCATAATTATATCTCCCGCAGAGATGTTGGTTGGTTCCTAAGTTTTGGGGCTGCGACAACGCGGTCATGTAACCCCGTGTACTTTGGGTGAGTGTAGAATCTCTCTGATAAACGGTGTGAATTGTGATGGCTGTATTAGTCAGTAATTCAGGTAAGGACTGCAGACGGTCAATTTCAAGCAGTAGTTCCTAATGTTGCTACCAGATACTACCGTCAACGACACCTAGCTGTGAACTTGGCTACTAGATGCCACCGCAACCAGCAACTCGCAACGAACGTTGGAACTTCCCCTCCAAAAGGAATGCATACTGAGGGATTTTTAGCGCTCTTAGAAAATCCGACGACTTTGGCCGGCTTTGAACCCGCGACCTTGGGTATAGAAGTTCAGCATGCTACCAGTTACGTCACCGAAGCCGCTTCACACTTAGTCAGATGGAAATCTGAATCTGATCTCGTGCAAGTGCGTTGTCATGGCAACGTCTGATGGCTCATCCCTCATCAATTTAGTAGTGTTGCCATGGCAACCACTGATAGCTCTTGGCATTTTCTTATAATTCCGAAATCATTTTTCTCATCCCTTGGCGTAATGGTGGGTCATATCAAAAATTCTTTCAGACAAAAGTTTTAGGTAATTATTAGGGGAATATAGTCCATTTTGTATGGTTTTGATACTGTGCCTATTAAGAGAGATATGATTAATGTTTCCCGAAAAACCCACTTTTTCCCACCCCTTTGGTCAATGGTTGGTGCTATAAAAAACACTTCAAACATAAATTTTTGGGCTTTATCCGGCACATAGTATGAACTTTGAACGGATTCGATATTTCACATATTAAGAGAGTTATAACAATACATCACTTTTTCGAAAAAAAAAAGCCCCCAATTTTCACCCCCTTCGACCGATTTAGCCCAGTAACGAACTCGACCGAGATTTTATAGGTATACATATTCGGTAAAAAATTTAAAGTAATTGGTGGAAAATTACGGCAGTTATCATGTCCACAAGGAACTGATATACATATATACATACTCCCCTGTCTCTCTACCTATATAGAGAGACCCTTAGCAAGAAAGGTTGTCTAACCCACTAGTGTACAGCTTTGTCACACGCAGTAAGCACCTGTTGGCAGTAAACAACAACAATTTGAGAAAGCCAACAACATATCCATTAATGTAGTTAAAGGAAACAGTTTGTTGTCTCTCTCTCTCTCTCTATATATATATATATATATATATATATATATGCATACATAAATTATATATAAACTTTTGAACTGACGGTGGTTTTGGGGTCTGGGGGATGTGAAACGCGAAGATATGTCAACATTTTCCGGAAGTCGAAACATGGTACCCATTGCAATAGTTAGCTTTCTAATGAAATCTACCTAAAAGGGCCAATAAGTGGGGATTTCGAAAACGGTGTGCGTTGAACGAAAATTGTCCGAATTGAAATATCTTCAAAGTAAGTGTTATTGAATAAGGTTTTCAACTGATAAGGTATATGGGGGGACCGTACACGATTCAATATCAGGCTGAGTGGTCTGCAGACTTCTTCGGGTTCAGAACCAATGCTCTAGATCGTTTGGCCTTCAAACTCTCCTGTCATCAAACCCACTAAACACTTGCGGAACTGAATGGAAAGGTACAACAGATACTGGATACAGCAATCCCCACAACACATCCCCAAAAAAGGGAGTGTATATACCGCCTAGTATAGTGTGCAAAGTTTATTAAAATAAAGATCAGATTAAGAATTCCTAATTTGCTGTCCGCCCTCTGTATATTTGGGACCTTGAAAAACAGTCTTACTGCTTTAAATTATATTGTTGTTAATTCATTTGAGGGGTTTGGGACATTTTGGTGATCAGCCACGTGTAGTTGAACTCGTCTAATAACCTGTATTCATGTGATGGCTGTAGTAGTGTGTGTAACTGTATTCGGGACAGGGATGGGGTAGGAACCCTGGGACTTGAATTTAGCCACTATCCTGAAGGGAGTGTGGTAAAACCCAGGGAAAACAAACTCAGGATAGCCACTGTTAGCGCCGGTATTCGAACTTTCAACCTCTGGACTTGCTGCAGCTGCCCACCCGACCGTGGTGCACGAATAAATTAGTACAGCTACGCTGCGGGTTCCTTAATTTGCAAACAGTAAGTCGTAGAAACTATCACAAAAATGACAGAGTCAAATAATATTCACACGTCTGTACATAAACATCCGTGTCCTAACCACGACGGTACACGAGGGTGCGCCCCATGGACAGCAGGGGTAGAGAGACAGGGGAGTATTATTGATTACCTATAGTGGGAGACTGAGCGCCAGCTGACGTTTATCCGCAATTAGCCTTCTAATCGAGAGCAGCACTCCATGCTGGCAGCATGGGAATTACTAAGCTGATAACTAGGGCCCGGATGTTCATGCCGTAAAGAAGTTTCAAAAATGCACTTAAAATTTTCAAAAATGACTGTAATAAATGACCTAAAAAATCGAAAAATGCACTTTTAACTGGAGAAAATTATCTTATAATAATAGAATAAACCCACCAATATTTCAAAAATTCAAAAAATGCACTATAAAATGGAGAAAATGATCTTATAATAATAAACTCACCAATATTTCAAAAATGACATCTGAAGCTCAAACTGAAAGGTCAATCAAAATAGATTTCTAGCACTTAACTAAAGGTTTATGTCCATAGCTACTAGCTTCTTCTTAACTCTGGTTGATTGGTTGGTTCTTAAGTTTAGGGGCTGCGACAACGCGTTCATGTAGCCCCGTGTACTTTGGGTGTGTGTAGAATCTGTCTGATAACCGGTGTTAATTGTGATGACTGTATTAGTGTGTGTTATCTGTTTTTTAATTTAAGTACTGCAACTTAGAATTTTTCAAATAGTTCCTACTTTTGCCGCTAAGCGCCACCGTCAACGACTACTAGGCCAAGTTCAGAACTTGGCTACTAGACGCCACCGCAGTCGGCTCTTGGCAACGGACGTAGAAACCTAAGAGCGTTGTTTACATTCTTAACCTATCCAATTTAGTTTCACACAGGTGCAATTAGTGGAAGGTTCTTTAACATGCCACAAATCTATGACATGGGACCGTCGGCTTTACTTCCCCTCCGAAGGAAGGCATACTGAGGGATTTTTAACGCTCTTAAAAAATCCGATGGCTTCGGCCGGGTTTATGTAATGTACTGTATTAATGTTATGAATTAATGTATTGGGACTGGAACAAGACAACAAACTGTTTCCTTTAACTACATTAATGGATATGTTGTTGGCTTTCTCAAATTGTTGTTGTTGTTTACTGCGTATGACAAAGCTGTACACTAGTGGGTTGGACAACCTTTCTTGCTAAGGGTCTCCAATATTCCCTAAACATGGCTATACATGTAAGTTCTGAACATTTAGTGGTTAATTGTACATTGACATTAAATACAGAACTTATACAAGCACGTCTTGCATGCGGTTAAACTTCACAAGTGTCACATGCAACACGCAAAGTATGTTTCCGCGACCTAACGGTAAATATGAGCACTACCTGAACTACTGGCATTCTACCTAGCGGATAATATGAACACTTACTAGTAATATCCGAGGTGAGCTGAGGTTAGGTTAGGTTAGGCTAGGTAAAGTTAGGTTAGCCATTAAAATAAGTTACCAAAATAAGCCATCAAAAAATAATTGGTTTTTACCCCTGAGGTCTTGGGTTCCAACTCGACTATGCACAGAATTTAATTATTATCTGAGAGTTGAAAGGTTAGGTTAGGTTAGGTTAGGTGAAGCTAGGTTAGGTTAGGTTAGGTGAAGTTAGGTTAGGTTAGGTGAAGTTAGGTTAGGTAAGGTGAAGTTAGGTTAGGTTAGGTTAGGTAAGATTAGGTTAGGTTTGGTTAGTGAGCTGAGGTTAAGTCTTTAAATATTCCCTCTCTTTCAAATACTTCCCAACACCAAGGAAAATATCCACTAAATAATTTGACAAAAATAACTTTTCAAATAAGCCAATACAAAAGCCAATACAGAAAGCCAACACAAAAAGCCAACACATAGCCCAACACAAAAAGTCAACACAAAAAGCCAACACAAAAAGCAAACACAAAAGCCAACATAAAAAGCCAACACAAAAAGCCAACACAAAAGCCAACACAAAAAGCCAACACATAAGCCAATTTATAAGCTTATAGTAGGTCACTCCTTCAGCAAAACAGTTATAAACTTTGTAGTTTGAACATCGTACTGACAGGTCAGTTACTACTATGGAACTTACTACAACCAACAAAGGTAGGTAACGTGCACTCTATCAAAGCTACTCTTATAACGATAATCGTCAGAATGGGAATGGAATAATATTCTGGCAATGCTCAAAAGAGAGGTCAACAAAATGTCGAGGCAATCTGAAAAGTAAAAATGGAAAGGTTTTAAGTGTGAGTGTTCATCAATGTAGTGCTCCAAACGAACCACGGTTGCTGTTTACAAACAATTATCAAAATTCTTAAAAGCAAGTTCAAGAAAACGATATTGTGGCTAAAGATTGTGCAGTGTTTGTTCAAAAGGACTTATCATGTCCTCAAAAAGTCATGTTAAGGCAGTTGTCAACGTCCATGAAACCTTCAACACTATCAAAATCAACACAGACTATAACTCAAGTGGTATTGCAAGAGGATCAAAAAGGACTATATAATAATAGTGATGATGGTCATGGTGATAATGATAATGATGATCATGATGATGATAATGATGATGATGATAATGGTAATGCTTTTTTACACCTAAAAATTCATTTGTTAAATTTGTATACTGGTACAATCCCAATAAGCTCGTCCAGCGTCTACAGTTGTTGCATGCTTTACAACAAGCTGGGCATACCAGTCACGATTGGGAAATCAAAGAAATTGAACAAGGGCTTTGTCGTGCTGAAATTATTGTGTAATGGGTCTACCACTTTGCGACCACTTTTACCCCCACTCTTGGTTCTTATATTTGCTTATTTGCTTTCACTTTTACATGAACTCTTTTTATCCATATTTGCTCTCACATTAAACTATTATTCTTATTACCAAGAAGACTTTACTAGAGCTTAGTTTATGGTTGACAGTTGACATGGAAGTATCAGTGACTAGGAATGGTAAGCCTTATGCATACTATAAAGGATATTCATGTATTGTGATACGAACCAATAAAAAAGGAACTGTCATTTGGCGTTGTTCAAAACAACGTTCCAAACATTGTCGTGGTGACCTAAAAGTAAAAATAATGAGGTTTTAACTGTCAGTGATCATCAATGTAGTGTACTGCATGAAACACAGTTGCCGTCGACAAAAAATCAAGAAAACCCTATTGCTACTCAAAATAGTGGATTGTTTAATGAGCAACGTTTAACCCCTGTTCTAAAAGTTATGTTTAATCCATCTTCCACGTCGCAAGACCCATCAACATCACAAACTATGCAAGAGGTGGTGTTGATGTTGTCGTTTTAAGGAGTGGAACAACTAGGTCATCTGCTCTTCATATGCAAAAAGGTAGTATTGCAAGAGGATCAAAATGACTAAATAGTAATAACAATAAGGGTTTTTATGCCTATAAAACCATTGCGGCTTCCCCAGTTTTCGAAAACAACAGTGAATGGACATTGCTATAAAAATCTATAACAAGCCTTGTGTTTAAAAACTATAACAGACTATTGTAAAGAGAGAAAAAGTTGTATTCAGTGTGCATATATTGTCATAATCATGTATACTCTGCAATGTTAAATATTCTAACTTTGTATAAAATAAAACAGCATTGTAACATCATTTTGCATTTATTTACAAACTTTATATACATTTCTTTTTTGGTTTCATCATAATGTTTTTAAAGACAACACTAAACACTAAAACATTATTATTCTATACACATATTTTCTTTCTTTCTCAGTCCATTGTCATGACTTATATCTTCCATTATTATTTGTTTTTTTTATTAACCTTCGGGCGGGCGCGAACGCGGCAAAATGGCTGAGTTTTTAAAAAAAGACGCGCTACTTTGCTATACTCCCGTGAGGGACAACCTCGCCCCTAAGTATTCTCTAACTACTATCTATGACTTCTGATGGCAGGCCAACACCACCTCGGACTTGTAGAGGGATTGCGCAATTCATTACGCAAGTTACCTATGTCACGGTAGGAGGTTCGACCGGCCACATTGCCGCCGCGCGCCTAACAGTGCTAAACGTTTACCGTCCACACACACAATGTAAGTATTTATTTCTTTACTTTTTACTTGATTTATAATATTATATGATGAATTGCTCAAATATCGTATATTTCAGTGGGATATATATTTCAAATATTTATGCTTTACACCTCTAGTTCACTGTCCTTCCTCTCCCTCGTTCCCTCGGTTTTACTCTCTAGGATTTTATGAAAACCTACGATTTACTAAATCTTTACTTTTGGGTTTCAGGGAACCTTACCTCAGACCTGATGATATTTCTACAATTCTTCAAGAGTTAGAGGAAGACGAACGAATGGACCAGCTAGAAGATCTGACGGAAGACGATGAGAATGATCCAGATTTCGAGACTGAAGAAATACATGTGGACGACCACGACAGTGCGCCTGAAGTGGAAATTGAAAATGAAGGTGAAGAAGACGCTGAAAATAGCGAAAGCCTTCGTTTTTTTATCGGTAAAGATGGAGAAACATTGTAGGCGAATCAAACTGTCGCAAATCTTGTAAAAACAAGGGGAAGAAACATTATCAAAACTTTTCCAGGCCCTAAGGTAACTGCCCGTCATTGTATGACTGAAATCGAATGTTTTTCACTAATAGTGTCCCCTGATATTATTGTTAGTATTGTTAAGAACACCAATATATACATTCAGAAAAAGGAAACAGGAAATCGAGAGAGGGATTTTAGGTTGACAGATATAAAAGAAAATCGTGCTTTTTTGGGGGCATTATTATTTATGGCGGTCAAAAGGTAGAATTGTACTAATCTAGCTGAACCATTTGCGTCAAACGGGACTGGGTATACACTTTTTGCGGGCTAATTTCAGTGAAAGGCGATTCCGATTTTTATTGAGATGTATACGATTCGATGATGTGAATACACGAACGGAGCGGATGAACAGTGACAGACTAGCTCCCATTCGAGACATTCTGAATAAATTCATCCAGAATTTACAACAGTCATATTCTCCTGGTGAATTCCTGACCGTCGATGAAATGCTGGTTGCTTTCCGGGGCCGTTGCCGATTTGTGCAGTACATGGCTAAAAAAAACAGCCAAATTCGGCATCAAAATGTATGCCATATGTGGTTCTTGAACATTCTATACGTACAATATTGAAATTTATTGTGGAATGCAAGAAACTGGCCCTTATGCTACCACCAACAAACCTATTGATATTGTTGTCAGACTGACAGATCCCATCAAGAAAACAAATCGTAATGTCACTACAGATAATTACTTTAACAGCTATCATCTAGCCGAGGATTTACTGAAGAATGGATTGACCTTTTTGAGCACCCTGAAAAGTAACAAAAAGGATATTCCCCCAGAGTTTGTGGAGCGAAATTATACATCAGTACCCGGAAGTTACAAGTTTGGTGCTCAACCTGATATGACTTTGATCTCTATGGTGACAATGAGAAAGAAAGCAGTGCTCGTCTTGTCTACGATGCACGACGACAGTAAAACTGATGAGGAGACAGGCAAACCACACCAAATTATGGACTTGAATGGCACCAAAGGAGGTGTGGACACAGTGGACCTTATGTGTTCAAGGTGCTCCACTTCCAGAACAACTCAAAGGTGGCCAATGGTGGTATTTTACCATTTTCATGATGTGGCTGGGATTAATTTCTTCAAGATCTTCATGGCCAATACTCGGAACAGTGATTTGAGGAGAAGAACTTATGTATCCAACTTAAGTTTCGCCCTCATGGAAGAAAATCTAAAATACCGGGCCACAATAATTACTCTTCCTCGAGAACTACCTTGTTTTCTAGAAAAGTATAAGGAAGAACCTGATTAGGTTGAAGTAATATCTTCCACAAAAAGACATATTTGTTTTTATTGTGGTAGATCTAAGAAGAATCGTACTCGGATGTCCTGCAAGAAATGTGCAAAATGTGTATGTAAAACATTCAGTCCAAGAAATCACATGCAACTCATGTGCACAGCCTGAATTAGAGGATGAAGATGAAGACGTCTAATTCCAAATGGAAGTGTGATAACACCTTGATGTGATAAAAACTGAACACAAATGATAGGCCTATATTTGGAATATTATTCTTTTAAAGTACTATTTTCATTGTACGTTTGTTGAGTTGTTCCTTTTCAGTTTGCAGATGTGATAAAAGTCGTTGAAAAATAAAAAATATTAGCTCACTTAATGTGTCTTTAGTGTAACAATTGAAATCCCAATGAATTTCATGTCAACAAACAATTCTGGCTTTGAGAACTGAACGAGAATGCGAGCGGCCAAAATGCCGGAGCGCGCCAACTGGTAAGAGTGCAAAAGGCGCGCCCGCCCGAAGGTTAACTAAAACGAACCATGCACCTATTGGTTTTAAAACCTTCATAAATTAAGTGCACAGGTTGTACAGCATTATTCACTTCATCAAAAACACTCTCCGACATATCATTAAACCGTGTAGGCAGAAATGTCTCAACATTTTCGCATACACAAAGCGCACGATCACCTTATACTGTTTTCAATTTCCGAATCTTGATAATCCGGAATGGAATATGCGTTGGCAATTCGCTGAGCTTCCTTGTCTCTAAGCCACAAGCTTGTCCCACAGCATTCAAAACATTCATTGTAGTAGTCTATAAACAAAACAAAAGCATATCTATTACACTCTACAACAGCTTGTAATAATATTGTGCAATTAGGTATTTTGCACTATGCATTGCTAATAAATTATACTATTTATGAAAGAAATGCCCTAACTGTAGCAGATACTACTTTTCTGCATATAGCACAAGTGTTAAGTTCTAATGCACACTTGACACAGGCTATCATGTGTCCACAAGGCAAAAATACAACACCTAGTTCATCTTGATAACAAATTTTACATAATTGTTGGTCACACTTTTGTATCTGTTCGAAAGACAAGTCTTTTCTTTCAGCCTCATGTATTTGCTCCGCTTGTTCTAACTATAAAGGCACTTTTATGTCTTGTGCTGCAATCACGTTTTCTTTACGAATAGTGTTCACAAATTCCTGACCTTTAAGCAACACCATGCATTTACAGTTAGATAACCAACGATCGTGTTCCACAAAAGGGTCATCAGTCATTTGCCAATCCTTTAAAGCAAATCCAAAATGAAAATATATTGTTTTATCCCCTTCACCAGTATAAAAAATCAAGCTTCGCTTAACTGTTTTGTAAGGTGTTTTAATATTAATGGCCAAACATTCTTATAATATTCTAAACGTTTTTCAACAGACCTGTACTCTGGGTGTGCTAGTGCTTTAGTCTTACAAACTCCCAATTTTTCAAAAGCACATACCAATTCAACACTGTCTATGGCATATGGACCACATATATCGACACTACCGTTGTTGGCTGGTAATACATCATTATTATTATTTATTTATGATTCAGCAACGTAAGTAGCGGCCAATGGCCGTGTGGTTCGGTAAAAGGGATACACGGGTATGTTACCCACTTGTTTTCCAAGCATGTAAGGACAGCGCACCACATCTTCTCGGTTCAAGTAAACAAAACGGCTTCTGCGAGTTTATATGTCGACAAAAAGCCTACAGGCCAGGATTCAAATGTTAACCAACGATCACTTGCTCACTTGTTGTATTTGGTACTAACGCCATGTGTTATAATAAAACTTTTTTATTGCAAGTTATTAACGCTTTACAAGAGCACAGAGTACTTTAAAGCATAATGTATGCTTGCTCACTGTCTGTTCATTACGTAAATGGCGCATGACGACACCTAAAAGCAAACAAAATAACCAATCACTCAATCAATCAATCAATCAATCAATCAATACTTGTAAATAAAACTTTAACGTTAATTGACATTAAATAAAAACACCATAAAAATTATAAAAAACTGTATGTCGACACTAACAGTAACCCATGTACTTATTTTCTTTTTATAAAGCTGCAGTCATTTACATTCCCCTTTAACCAATACATAAACAAAAAATAATAATGTCATGTCATTTTGGTCAGATTATCATGTTCAAACCTGTGGATATTCGTTGAGTCCATAGGGAACCACCCATAAATCAAATTTAAATTTTTGTTTTTAGAAAATCCAACATGGCCTTGTACTTTCCCGGTAAACAACCAATATGGTCTTGTACCGTTTGCCAATACACAGTCATTAACCAAGAAAGCAATCATCGTCCCAGTCATGTACAGGTAATGAATAATTTGTGTCTATGGTTTTTCATTATTGGTAAAATGGAATAGCATTTTTTAGTTAGACTTACCTGAATTTTCAATTGTTCACTGCATGGAAACAGTGGTTGCACTCTACTGCGTCTCGGGTTTTCAGTCACTGCTACGGCGGTAAAGCTTTCCTTTCCACGTTTCTAAAAATAAATAAAATAAACCGCTATAAATACCTAAATTCAGGTTAATAAATGCATTTCATTAAAGAAATATCAAACAAAAATGAAACAAGTTTGTAAAAAAAATCTCACCTTGACTTGTACTGGCTTGTTGCTGTTTTCTTCTAGTGGGTTCAAAAGTGGAATGATCTCTCTCTCAGACATGACAGCTATGCCGGTTATCTGCAAACAAATAAATAAAAAATCATTAATTACCTTATCAATAACTACAAATTTAAGGTTCATTAGCATGACATTATTAAAATAATCATTCATAGGTACGTACCAAAAAATAAAAGGATTTTTTCTACCAAAGTTCAGTTCAGAGCTCTAATGTATACGTCCGTTTGCTAAAATGACACGTGCATCATTAACGCAATCGTTATCAGTTAGCCTAGCAACAGAAAAAGTTGCATTTTCTCAGCGTTTTGACCTTGAATGGTGGTCTGTTTCTCTTTCTCACATGTTCCCACAGTAGGGGGATGGTGGCGCTTCTGCTTCACCCATTTTATTTGTACCAGACTGTACAAGTTAAAATAATTAATATTTCTCAAACGCATGGTCGAATGTTGACAAATGAAGTGTCATTGGACTCGAGCTGACGTCCTCTTTCCTATGGACCACTGGTTATATTTTTCAAAAAAAACTCTGAAATTTTTCGTTTTCGAAAATAGGTAATAGTTTGAAAACCAAACATAATAGAACGTTGTGCCATGGCTCAAACGAATGGTCTTTATGACCTTTATTTTCTATAATAAAAAATTTTTATTTTTTATGTTTTTTTTAAACACTCAAATATTGAAAATCCTATATTTCGGAAACTAGGAACTCTACAAAAAATTTGTTCGACGTAAATCAATGGTCCCTACCCCCTCTACCCCCAAAATAAATTTCAAGTCTCTAGGACAAAAACCTGACAGTAGTGGGGTAGTGAGAGAGCTGCTTCCAAAAGCAAGTTGTGAGCCCCTGCGACCTTGGAATGGAAGGAGTCATGCTAGGAGGGCGTGCTTGGATTCGTTATTTTCGTCTCGTTGTGCTCTTTACGGGAATGTCGGTGTCGAAAAGGTAAAAATCTGGAAACATGTTTTTTGGGGGGGGGGGTAAAACCGTGATTTTAGACTATTTGTTATATCTCGCAAACCAATTATGCTAGAGGCGTGTACGACAGGTGCAAGGACTCGGGGTGACGTCCTCTTTGCTATGGACCACTCGTTATAATAAAACAATGGAAACTCGATTTTGGGGTAAACACGTGTTTTTGTGATTTTTGCTGATATCTCACGAACCAATAACGCTAGAGACGTGTACTAGGTGTCCTAGGACTCGGGCTAACGCCCCCTTTCAAATGTGGTAGATATTTTTTCCAAAAAATAATTCACAAAGGGCCTAACGCCATACATGTTGAAAAAACTTTTTCTTTTTCGTTACTTGTTTATAATGTTTATGAAGCGTGGTGGTTGAGAGAGACGATACTGCTGGGTGTGTGTGTTTCAACGAACCTGTCGTTTAGCACAAGGACCATGCTTAATAGAACAATCGCTATTTCGGCGGGTCGGTGTATGAAAGAGCGAGCGTGCGTTTTTCTGATATTTTACCTTTAACATGAAAACGGTGATGAGAACTTGGTTCTATGTTGGTCGAAGCGAGTACAGAAAACAAACTTGCAGAGGAGCAGGAGGTGAATGTCATTTGAGCTTATTGGAAGGCGATGAACTGACTTGACTACAGGTGCAATGGAAAAATGACCATGACGCTTGAAGGTGAAATAATCTGACCACTGTGGTGGCAGGGAAGAGCGAAATGCATGCACATATGTGTGAAACCACATGCACGCTAAACAAGTTACATCCTGTCTTGCTTCGTACGTGACAAAATGCAAGTTCATGTGAAATTTGATCTACCACAGGTGTTCACCTTGGGTGTTAGCTGTCCACGTGCACGATAACTGTTAACAAGTTACATCCTGTTTGCTTTGTACGTGACAAAATGCAAGTTGACGTGAAATTTGATCTGCCACAGGTGTTCACCTTGGACGTTAGCTGTCCACGTGCGCGATAAGAGAACGTTCAAAGCGTGGGAAAAAAGATTATACATGCAAGGTAATATATATATAAAGACATGTCGTTATCATTTCCACACTCACTTAAGTGACTACCTTTGAACACACTGCGTTGCGTGAAACACTTGGTCTTGTTTAACAGTTTTGGTGTTGGTGGAAAATACTTAACCTTGTTGTGGGGTAGGTATATATTTATTCATTTATATATTTATTGGTTTTTATATATATATATATATATATATATATATATATATAACCTGTTTGATTTTGTTTTGTTTATGAAATGCATAAACTATATGGAATGGATATACGTATAGTGGTTTATTTTATTTCTTTTTAGAGTGTTCGAAAACGCTTGACCTCTGTTGATAACCAGGAACGCGTGTGTTTGAGGTCTTTGTTCAGTAGTCTACAGCTGAAAACTCAGGTGAGAGTGTTCTTTCAAAATAATGTATTTTTCCACTGCTACCGATAGCCTATCTTGGGAACCCCTAAACAGTTGTTTCAAATCGCGTGTGTGCTCTGGCCGCGTAGTGAATGTTAGAAAAAGTCTGATTCCCAAAGAATTTTTAGAATCTTGTTTTGAAATTTTTAAAATTGAAATTTGTACAGTGCAAAGGTTGCATACGGCTTTAAAGGTGAATACACAACTGGTGTGCGATTTCATATATAAAAAGAAGGACGTAGAGCATAAAGAGACATTTTATATTTGCAGTAAAATGCAAGAGCTTTTGATAGCCGATAATCTGAACGAGTGGTATCAAAGCTATGTGGTGAATGCCTTGCTATCAAAATTTTATAAACAGCAACAAGGACCCAGTGGCCTTGCCTTAGACAAAATTCATCATTTGCAAATCAACATTTGTCATTTCAACCCGTTGAATGATGGGTCTAGCTATATTGAAACACCACCTGCAATAGCTTCGAAAAAGGCAGTGGTAAATATTGAGAACCAGGACAATGATTGCTTCCTGTGGTGTGTGGCCGCGTATTTGCAGCCAGCACAAGACCGTAATGGTTCTCGACCGGGATAGTACAAGGCCAAGTTTGATGAATTAAAACAAACTTTAAATTTAACTCGAGTATCGTTCCCTATGGACTTAACCGAGATCCATAGGTTTGAACAAGACAACCAGGATTTTTCGTTCATGGTGTATGGCCTTAATGGTGATGAGATTGTGGGTCCTCTTTATGCCACAAAAGAACCGAAACGACACCACATTCATCTTTTATATTTATCTGTAGGAGAGGTGAATCACTATTGCCTAATTAAAAGCCTGAGTAGATTGCTAAGCAGACAAGTGTCTAAGCACACTGGTGTAAAACATATTTGTGATCGATGCTTGCAATATTTTAAAACCCCTACGCTTTTGGAACGTCATAGGGTAGATTGCGTTTCTCAGGATGCGGTGAGATTGATATTGCCAAAAGGGGACAAGGCTGTGTAAAAGTTTAAGGACATTCACAAGCGTGACACTGTCCCCTATGTGGTATACGCAGATATCGAAGCTCTCACTACACCCATGGCGGGATGTGAACCAGATCCCACCATTAGCTCAACCACACCCATTCAAAAACATGAACCCTTTGCCATAGGATTTAATGTGGTGTGTGCCTATGACCCCACACAATCCGTTTACAAATACCGCGAGGGGCCAGATTGTGCCAAATGGTTCTTGGATGAACTTGTCAAGTTGGCTCATGATGTACAGGAATTACTGGACCACCCAGTACCCATGAGCCTATCTCCAGAACAGCAGCAGCAGTATGAGCATGCCATGACATGCCATATTTGCGAAAAGCCTATTTTAAATAGAGAGGAAACAGTCAGAGACCACTCGCACTTTACAGGGGAGTTTCGTGGAGCTGCGCATAGTAAATGCAACTTGAACTTTCCAGCTCCTCGTTTCATCAGTGTCTTTTTCCACAATCTGGCAAATTATGACATTCAGTTTTTGTTTCGTGAATTGGGCCATGCCAACAAGGGCACGTTTACCATTATTCCCCAAAACCATGAGCGTTTTACAGCCCTGACATGGAGGTTGGGCGACTTAAGCATTCGATTTTTGGATTCCTTTAAGTTTATGGCATCCTCGCTAGACAGCCTTGTGAATGGCTTGAATGAGGAGGAATTAAAAAATACTAGAATGCATTTTAATGATCCTGAGCAATTTCAATTGTGCATTCGGAAAGGTATATTCCCGTATGATTTCTGCAACAGCTGGGACGTGTTAAAGCAAAGAAAACTCCCACCACAAGAGAAATTTTACTCGAAACTAACACGCAGTACCGTTTCCGATGAAGACTATGCACATGCATGTCAAGTTTGGCGAGTGTTTGGCATGAAGACGCTAAGTGAATATGCTTTGCATTACCTAAAACTGGATGTATTGCTGCTCACTGATGTGTTTCAAAAATTCCGTAACTTGTGTCAACACATTTACGGTCTTGACCCGGCTCTTTATTATACGAGCCCTGGACTCTCGTTTGATGCCGCTTTGAAATACACTCAAGTGGAATTGGATTTACTCACTGACGTAGACATGGTTCTATTTTTTGAAAAGGGCATTCGTGGCGGCTTTGTGTCGCTTAACCAACGCCATGCCGAAGCGAACAATGTCTACATGCCTGATTATTCACCAGACAAACCAGAATCGTACTTAATGTACTATGACGTGAATAATTTGTACGGTTACGCCATGAGTCAGCCTTTGCCCTATGGGAAGTTTGCTTGGTTGACAGACAAACAAGTGTCAGAATTTGATGTGAACATGGCTAGCCAAGAAACAGGCTGTGGATATGTGCTAGAAGTGGATATTGAATATCCCTCATCCTTGTATGATGAACATGCCGATTTCACATTCTGCCTTGAGCAAATGGTTCCCCCTGACAGTAAAGTGAAAATTGAAAAAATCATTGGCACACTTTACAACAAAAATCGGTATGTGTTAAATATCCAAATGTTGGTGCAATGCCTCGCCCAAGGCTTGGTGTTGAAGAAAATCCACAGGGGTATTTCTTTTGCTCAAAAAGCATGGCTTGAGCCATACATGCAACTCAACACAGAGCACTGACAAATGGCAACACAGCAGTTTGAAATTAATTTTTTTAAATTAATGAACAACTGCATCTATGGCAAGTCTATGGAGAATGTCCGCAAATACCGTGACATTAAATTGGTGAATGTCTGGGAGGGGCAGTGGGGTGCCCGGCGGTACATTGCCAAGCCAAATTTCAAATCGATCAAAATTATCGATGAGGATTTGGCTATGATTGAAATGAGTAAGACCAGCGTGACCATGCATAAAGCCATTTACTTGGGTCAAGTCATTTTAGACTTTTCTAAATCGGTCATGTATCGATTCCACTATGAGTTTGCCAAACACCATTATGAGGACGTCTCTCTTTTATATATGGATACGGACTCATTCATTTACCACATTCGCCACTGCAAACCCTATGACGTCATGAGGCAACATAGTCACGGGTTCGACACCTCTTGCTATAGCGCTGACAACGTGTTTCAGCTGCCCATAAAAAACAAGAAGAAAATGGGCGTTTTAAAAGATGAATGCGGTGATTCCATTATGACGGAATTCGTAGGTTTGGCCTCAAAAATGTATGCTTATCGCACACTCGACTGTAAGGAAGCCAAAAGAGCAAAAGATGTAGGTAGGGCAGTGGTAAAATCGCTACGTGTTGATGACTATCTAGCGGTTTTACGCACGGGCAAAGCTATGTCTCATACACAGTGCAGGATACAATCCAGCAACCATCATCTGTATCTTGTGGAACAGAGAAAACGCACCCTCGCCTCCATGGATAACAAACGTGTGTGGGCTGATGACCTGCTCACTAGCCTACCCTGGGGTTATGATCGCAAGGAGGAGGAGGTGTGATTTCACTGTTTAATCATTTAGGGACATGGCCTTTTGTAACTCGTAGATTCAGTATTTTGTAAATATTGGTTTTTTTTTTCATTGTAAATAGTAGATTTTGTAAAATAGTGACAATCCACTTGGACCGTTTGCTCTTAAAAAAGTTCTAAGCAACCTTATTTTTTAAAATTTTTTGATTGGTAAATAGTTTGATTCTTTTAACGCTGTACAAAGTTGAGTTTTTTTGTAAATATGAAATAAGAAAGATCTTTAGTAACTTTAATAACTAGTATTTAATTATTTTTCGTAATGTAAATGTAAAACTAAAAACGTTCTTTTGGGATGAGTGTGCATGTCGAGAATGGGCTTTAGGGAATAAATAAAGTGGTTGTGTTTGTTCCCAAAGACAGGTGTGAATGTATGAGTGGAGAGAGAAAGCTGGTGTGTATGGTTGACCAGAGCAAACACGGTGACGTAGGGTGGGTGGGTGGGTGGGGTGGGGGTAAATGGTCACTTATATACTCATTTTGTTTTCAATAGTTTTGTTTTTTCATTGAAATGTGGCAGAAAATAGACATTATTTTTGTAAAAACAGTCTTACCTGCTGTAGACCTCGACGTTTCTCCAAACACCCATAAACACACTGCAACATTGCCATGGTCAATAAATTGCATCAAAATCATTGTCAAATCTCAACATTCGACATACACCAAATGGAAAAATGTGAAAACAGCAAAATGGAAAATCCATGTTTCCATATCACAAAAAAACGCAAAACTTAAAACGGACATTTTTTAAAACTGGAAATGGCCATGTGTGAAATATGAAAATTCAAAAACTTCAAACGGACATTGTTTAAAATGTGTCATCAACAAACTGGAAAATCCATATCATCAAAAACGTTAAACTTGAAACGAACTTTTTTAAAATCTGTAAATTGCAAAATGACAAATAGCAGTGTGTGAATTCATCATGTGTGAAATGTGTAAAATGAAACATAAGCCATCAACATCACGATTTCTTAAAATTAAAAATAACAAAACATCGTGCTCTGGTAAACCTTTGTTTTTATTTCATAGTCATAGTGAATTGACAAAAGAAAAATAGAATACAAACACATCCCAATTCCTCACTCCTCAATGTTTATGTCCATGCATCATCAACTTTCCTTTCATAGCACTCATGACAATCAGGGCTGCCATCCTTTCACCCACTGAGGCATCACTGGATATGAAACGTTGTTTTGCTTTCTTCAATAACAATTTATCTGCCACATGTCTTAAACCAGGATGACTATGGCGATAAGAAAGGTCATGTTCCTTGCATGCTTGATCCAAAAGATTAATGGGTACATCACCACGTTGTAAACGTTTTTCGAGATGGATTCCAGAGCCGCAAAAACGATAACCAGGAAGATGGATTTCGAAAGGTAAGTATTGAATCATTTTGTCAATGACGCCATTGCCAGTACAGGTCTGGCATATCCTTTTCCATTGATGGTAAAATGGTTTGGTCTTCCTCCTCCTCTGTGGACGATGTTTGTGTTTGTTGTTGTTGTTGCTTTTACTCGCCATGACACCCGTGGAATGATTCAACAAAGTCTTTACACGGACTTTTATGACCGTGATACAGTTTCACTAGCTGGCAAGTCGCACACTGACGCATAGACGGTATTTTTGCCATGGCCACTTGCTTATGGTGATCGTAATCCGAACAGGGTTGCAATTCACTCAACACAGGGTCTTGAGTCCATGATTTTGGTACATGTTGCCAGATTTCTTTCACTGCGTTGGCTGCCACATAATAAATGAACGACTTGGGGAGCGCCAAGAGTTCCTCTTTGGTAAAACTGTCTATTTTTTTTTGCACACAAAGAACTTGCCGATGGCTTTGTCCGTAGCATTGCCTTTCTCCATGGTATCACGTGCTGTAGATGTTTACACGTCGCTTGTAGAAATCTCACTGGCGTCATTCACAGGTAAATCTTGAGTTATAATTTTGTTCAACAACTCCCAGCAGGCATGGGTGGTTAACTAATGAAAGAGATGCCACGCATGCGATAGAGCTGTATGGGTAATGTTGCCACATGAACAAGTATCCATGAGCGTTTGCAGGGAGGGGCAGCCCAACACCATGAGGTCGATACATTGGCAGTAAGACGCCAAAAATGGTTGCAACCATTGACGTTTTTCATTACCTTTCACAAATACCACATTGGCCGAGGACAAGTGTGCTTTCATGACCACGTCCAAATATTTATAGGAAATGGTTCCCTGATTCCAGTCTAGTTGCCTATGATTTTCAATCCACTGGGTTTGTTTACGGTCTTTTTCACACAACAAATCAAAAGCATGGGGCGGTTTAAATAGCAAATGCGTAGCTTGCGATATCCAAAACGTGGTACAATCGATAATGGCCACTTGTTTAAATATAAATTTGTTGTCACCAATTTTAAACCCTTGGCAATCCACAATGTGTGTGCGCAACATGTTGACGCTTGCCTGGACCAAGTTCAACTGACGACTGACTGCCGATCGACCACTAAAGAGTGATCATGACATGGACTTACCTGCCATGCTAGATTGGATAAGAAATTGAGGTTAGGGTGGGACAGGAGGACATGCAAAAATAGGAATTTAAGATTTACATCATTTTATTATCATTACACGTCTTACAGGCTTTTGTCATTTTGGGATAAGGACGATACCAACTGATACAACAATATAGTCTCTTGTGTTTGTAACGTCCATAACACCGATGATGTCCCAATGTCTCTAAGCTAGGCGTTTTTGATGGTGAGCTGCTCACCGAAGCACCATGGATACCATACGGTCCACACGTATCGTAACTTGTTCTTTTTTTCATTACCCAGGGACACAAGTGAGGGATAGCTTGAATGACAGGGTATATTTCCCACTTCCATTCTGCACAGAAAGGGCCAGGCGGGTGACCAGCGCTGATGTTCCTGCATGGGTTCATCGCCCTCCTGCCATTGGTCTATGATGATGGGACAAAAGGCACATTTCACTTCATCTCTTGTTTTTAAATAGTAGAATCCAGCGGCCGCCAAGGCTTGAGGGTTTATGAAAGGCACCGGCCACGTGGCAAAAGTCTTGAAACGTTGTTCCTCAGAGTTTAAATTCATGGATGTGACGTCTATTGAGGCTTTAAAGCAAGACATGACTGAGCGGCTTGACGTGGGTTGACCTGTTATTTCTACACTCATCACTTGGTTGGACAGTGGATAATAGTTGACTTGTTTGTGATGAATAATCAAACAGTAGGCCGTCGTATTGGCTGGTACATTGTCATGCGTTTCAAAATCTAGTCGAATGTCGATATTGGATGGCTTGACAGACTCTTCCAGGTATGAACAGTCAAAGATAATCAGTGGTGCTCTTGCCTTAAACGCTTGGGGTAGTAGCATAGGGCCGTTCTCTTTTTGATAATACGACCATCGAAATTTAAAAAACAAGTCGTACAGGTGGCCAAACTTATTTTTTGTAAGATCCAAATCCAGTCCTTCATAGGGAAACACAGATCCGTTGAGGAAAAGACGTGCATTTCTCAATTGCAGGTGATCAAATTGCGTGGCATCTTTGGTTTGTTGATACTTGCGATTCGTTTGAAAACCCACGATCAGGTAGAGAGGTCTCTCTGTATAGCGAGCTGTTTTACAGACCAACTGTGTGTGTTGGTGGTGGGAAATAGCGGATACTCATGGAGTGCCCAGCTTCTAAATTCCATGGGTAGAGGCATATCTCTCTTTACCATTTTGAGTGTGTCCAGTTTTTTGCTATCTTCAAGGGTCACATGGGGCACTTTCCACAGCAAGCGTTGAAGTTGAATTTTTGAATCGATGGGGGCATTGTCGGCTCCCTTGAGTGCATTATTATCACTCCTGTCTCTCACTAGATAAAGCACTTGCCTTGCGTTGACCACAATGCGTTGGTGATCTTCGGCAAAGCCTAAAATCAGTTTAAGAGGTAAATATCCAGTAAAGGTCCCATCGGTGTGTACCATCCAGTCATTGGTCGAGTCAGGACACCAACCTGCCATGCAAAGTGTTTTACCTTCTTCCTCACTATAAGAGGGGTATAGTTTCATGACACTGGAAATGCCCACATTTCGAGTGCTATCCACCACGATATCGTTAATGACATACCGCACTTCTGAAAACAGAAAGGCCAAACCATGGTTGGCCAACTTGGATGTGGTGGGTGTAGAGCCATCGGCTTTGATGAGCCGACCTTCAATCTGAATGACACTTTCATGCGGTAGGTTGTAAATATCTTGGTTGTTGTTAACAAATTGAATTTCATCATTGTTATTGAGACCAGGTGTTTGAGCTTGATAGGAATGGAGATCAATTCTTACCACTCCTGGTTGCTCCTCGATGCGGTTCGCTATCTCTAGGATAGAATTCATTATGAGGGTTGACGTGGTAACCTAAATGCTGTAAAATCTGCTTGTCTTGAGATGTTAACGTGTATTCACGTGGCAAACAACTAACACCATTCCTAGACGGTGTTGTTGCTTTATACACAAACTTCATTGTGGCTTAGGACCAACTTGTAAGTCACTGGTGTGGTAGAATCTAGATCAATGAGTTGTTGATCTCTATTGATCAGTCTTAATGTTATATTACTAATACTATCGACAGCCACAGAATGAAAAAGCACCACTGGAGGGTATTCACGAATAATATACCCATAGGGCGATCTCACAATAAAGTCATAGAGTGAATGCGATGGCTCCTGATTGGTGTACACTTGGCTAATAATATTACATGTCACCGACACATGATGGTCCTCAATGAATTTCACTTCATGGTCCGAATCATGTTTTTTGTTGGGCTCCAACACACGTGGTTTAAATCCTAGTAATGGGCCAATGGAATCGGGACGGGTTTTAAAGGCAATGTTGAATGTGGAGAAAATACTGCAGCGATGAGTGTTGGTATTTCCTACAAGTTCAAACTTGCGCGTTCCATCGAGAAATGACTTTAAACCATATTGATTGATCAACACCACATAAATGTGTTCATAAATGTCATCGATCGTGTATCCACCAGAGTTCAGGGTGAGCACAGAATCATCATAGTAAAACTTGTTGTTCACATTTTCACGTATGTTGTATATTCGATTGTACGTTTCAAGAGAAACAAGTCCTAAACCATAGGGTTTTTCACTCAATTCGATAGGCGGGTAAAAGTCTAGGCTGACTTCAGGTACACGTCCATGCAGTGTAAACGTTTTACTTTCTGCCGACATACTGGTGGCGTTTTAGCTTATGCTGCGTCTTATATAAAAAAAATAAACACAAACGTCCACACTGTAGGCTGTTAAACGTTTGCTCACGTTTCACATTATAATATATCTTGATCCTGTTTCCAAAATAGGTCACTAGTTCCATGGGCGGGGGCAAATTCCCAAAACTGTCAAATTGCCATACAGTGGATCCCTCTTTGACATAAACTACATAATGCGTTCCTGGTCCTCGGTGATCATCCAAATTGACAACAGCACATTCCTGTTTCCAGGGTCGTGGGGGTAATTGGTTTCGCATAAACACACCTCGAAAATGAGAAAGCTTTAGTTGTTTAGCATAGCTTTCCACTGGTTGATGCGTCAGGGCATGTCTTGCTATGGCTGAGGTTATTTTTTTTTAATACTTCGAAATGGTGAAATCCCAAATCCTTGTTGATAAAAGGCTGGCTTTAAATTGGCATTTCTAGCCCCCATGGCAATCGCTTCCATCGTTTCATTGAGTTGTTTCTTGCCCTGTTGCGCGGCTTTAATGGTTTTCGCCACTGCACTGGCACCGCCCAAAAGTGAACCCAGAGCAGCCAGACCGGCAAATAATGCAGGTAAAAATCCGGCTCGTTTGGGGACGGGAATCACTCGCCCTTGGTTTGAAACCTGTCGCCGACGTTTTGGAATAACATGTCTCTGTGCTGCTCGAAAGGCTTTCCTTATGGTCAATACATTATTTTTTCTTTTTTTTCTTTCGCAAGGGCTTGTCCACGAATGTTGTAAGCCCAGGCTTTGCCAAGGATAAAGTCCCTTTTTTAGTCTTTCTCACAACATACCTTTGTTTCACCATGATGATGACCAACAACCTTTCACAAGAAAGTTTAAATCACAACTAACGTTATATGGTTATTTCATGGCTGTATATTCCAATTCCACATAAAGTTGGAAATCGTTTATGGTTTTCCCCGCTTGCTTTTCATCCCATGTCAACATGAGATGAAAGGATAATTCGTCACCTGCATTGACCATTGCATGGTTATGAACCAACATCCTATGACCATTTATCTTTATTTGTAAATGCTTCTCATCAGGTATGGCATATTTGATGTGAATGGTTCCATCATAGTGTAATCGATAGTGGCTTAAACCCGAAACAAGCACATAGGTCAAGTGCTGATCATGAACTAGCGGTAAATGGTTTCTCTCATTCACAGGTTTTTCATTTGTCAGATACACTAAAAATACAGATGGGATAAATTTATAAAGCCTTTTCATTTCATAGGTCATGTAACGCTTGGTACGGACATCGTCTTCGTCTTGTGGGTCTTCCACGTGAATAATCCGATGGTGATTAGCGCTATAGCCATTCACCGTAAGCTGGGGCACTTTGTCATAAAACTCATACACTTTGTTATCCACATACGTTTTCGTAGTAACGTCTGTAGACACTTGAGAATGTTTTACATGGGTTAACCGCTTTCCCTTAAAGTCATAATCTCCCTGTTTTGTGCGTGGCACTACTGACCTATCCACATAGTGTTTATTAGCAGGATCTGTTTCTTGTTTAGGATCATGTATGGGAACAGGCCTAGCTTTGGCCATCAACGCACGTCCAAAGACATCCATCGTCAACCTGTAGTACCAGTCTATTGTTTCTATGACAAGGTTCGGTGTCCTGTATATAGACAGCCTGCTAGCCTGTCCAAGCCTTAGTTGAAATGAAGATTATTAAGCAGCAAGAGTCATTCCCCGTGGGGGACATGGTTTCCCATCTCTGTCCCACATCACGTGAACAACGCCATGGTTCACTGATTCCATCTTCCATTCGCTGCATCATTGTGGGGCTTTCCGGCTGAGGAAAGACTAATCTTTTGCTAACGCTCATTACGGCGCCCAATGGTCTGCGTTTTCAAAATATTTATATTTTTGCAAAATCTCTCTACCAACCCCTCTACGTGTTTCTGGATCAAGTCATGTCTGGATTACAAAAAGAGAATATGGGTTATTTTACATTTTCCATGCAAGAAAATGTGATTTCACCGGATGAGGTAAAGCCTGATTCACTCATGATTTTCGATGATGTATCCACTGAACGTCAAGGCATCATTCAAAGCTATTTCAGCATGGGTCGACACAAACATATCGATTGCTTCTATCTTGGGCAAACGTATTCAAAAATGTCCAAAGAGTTGATTCGTGACAATGCCAATGTCATTGTTTTATTTCGCCAGGACGAGAGGAACAGTCGTCACATTTATAATGAACATGTGAATCCGGATATGACCTTTCAAATGTTTACAGAATTGTTTGCCAAGTGCTGGAACACTCAACGTCATGCCTGTTTAGTGATTGACAAACAAAGTGAACTCAACCAAGGACGGTATCGCTTAGGGTTTGATCATTTTATTGCTATTTAAGGCCCTGTCTCATTCCCCGTCAAGTCATTTGTCAAGACACCATGGCGTTAGCAGAGAGTCAATTGAAAAAGCATATTGTTAGAGCAAAAAATACTATTCGCCAAAAGTTTCGTCAATTGAAACGATCACGTGCAAATCATGTTTTGTTTATTCAGCAACATTTAGCACCTCCGCTAAAAGCCATGTTGAAACCCTCTTTCAAACCATCTGAAACGCTACCCACCGTTTCACAAGCCACGCAGACGCTGCACGAGGACCCTGAGGAAGAGGAAGAGGAACAGGAAGATTTGACTAGTGTTAGCGAAGTTGAGGATGACGAGGAACATGTGTTTACGCCTCAAAAAAGGCCGCACCCCTTGCAGAGATTTTGAGAAAAAAGAAATCCTTGGCCATGGTCGAAACACCTTGCCCTTCCAGAGCGTCTCCGTTTTCACAACTCTTGGCCACCCCTCAACATAAAGCTCAACTGAAAACCATTTTAATAAAATATTATGGATCAACAGTGGAACCCTATTTCACTGATCTATTTGTTGGAAACACAGATACCACGTATGGTGTTTGCTATGAGGATGATAGTTTTAAAATTGGCGATTCATCCATTAAATTTGCTCGTTCTAAATCTGTCATTAAAAACATCAACTATAAATTAACTCCAGGACTGTTAAAGCTGCTCTTTTGTCGGACCCCCTCTTCCCATGATTACACGTCAGAGGACCTTGACAAATATAAATCCATTTTATTGGATACCCATGCTCACAAAAGACAGTATGATCCCACGCAACAAGTGAATGCCAATATATCTCAAAAATATAAAACCATCATTGCAAAAATGTTTCCCACTAGTCAAAGTACTCGTCGTAAAGCATCCGCTTCGGGAGTGACATTTAAACCATTAAGACCCCTTGTGGATGTTACCTACTGGCACAATCCCAATAAGCTCGTCCAGCGGCTACAGTTGTTGCATGCTTCACGTCAAGCTGGCCATACCGGTCACGATTGGGAAATTCAAGAAATTGAACAAGAACTTCGAAATGCCAAAATTATTGTTTAAGCCCTCACCCATTAAAATGGGTATTGCTCACGAGTTGCATCGCCCAGCTAGGCGTCACTATCCGCGACTCAAGGTGATTTCACGAGGTGTGGATGAACTTTGGCAGGCTGACTTGGTTGAAATGATACCCTATGCTGGCGTTAACGACGGTGTACGCTATATGTTGACTGTCATTGCTGTCTATTCCAAAATGGCCTTTGTTGAACCTGTGCGTCGCAACTCTGGTCCACTGGTCACCAAGGCCTTTCAACATATTATTCAACACTCCAAACGTCAACCTCAGCTGCTACAAACTGACCAGGGGAAAGAATTTGTCAACAAGGATTTCTCCAGTTTTCTCAAATCTAAGGATATTCCCCATTACACCACGTACAGCAACCTCAAAGCCAGTGTGGTCGAGCGGTTCAACCGAACATTGAAAACCCATATGTGGAAGGCGTTTACCGCTCAGGGCACGTATCGCTGGTTGGACATGTTGCCAGAGCTAGTATCACGTTACAATGACACCAAACATAGAACGACTGGGACCAAGCCACGCCTCGTGACTAAAAATATTCAGCGATTGGATAAACTGTTTAACCCCATAAAAACAGCCGATCCTAAACGTCACCGACTGAAAATTGGGGATTTTGTTCGTGTGAGCAAATTTAAGTCTGCCTTCAATAAGGGCTACACGCCTCAGTGGGGGACTGAACTATTTCGAATTCGTCGAGTCAACTTGGACACCCCAGTCACCTATTTACTCGAGGACCTCAACCGTCAACCCATAAAAGGTAGAATTTATCTCCATGAACTTCAGAAAACAGCATTTCCTAAGCATTATCTTGTGGAAAAAGTGTTGAAACAAAAAGGAAATAAACTCTATGTCAAATGGTTAGGGTTTAACTCTACGTTTAATTCTTGGATAAATAAATTACGTGTTGTGTGAACCTGTGCAATTTTTAATTTATTTATTCACACATGTTGTACACCACCTATAGCTCTATGTGTACAGTCCTCAGCTCCACATATTTCTTTTTCTTTCCACCTGTGTTCTCTCATATATTACCCCTCCCCCTCTCCCTCCCTTCACCTCCCACCACTGCTGTTTGCAGCTCTTGCCTATCTATTGGTTGTGACATCATTCCCACAAGTTGCATCATACTTTTTACTGATTCAGCGATTCCCACACTTTGAACATTCTGTTATCGTGCACGTGGACAGCTAACGTCCAAAGTGAACACCTGTGTTGTATCATATTTCACCTGAACTTGCATTTTGTCACGTACGAAGCAAGACAGGATGTGACTTGTTAACAGTTATCGCGCACGTGGACAGCTAACGTCCCAGGCGAACACTTGTGTTGTATCATATTTCACATGAACCTGCATTTTGTCACGTACGAAGCAAGACAGGATGTAACTTGTTTAGCGTGCATGTGGTTTCACACATGTTCACATGCATTTCGCACTTCCCTGCCACCACAATGGTCAGATTATTTAACCTTCAAGCGTCTTTGTCATTTTCCATTGCACCTGTTGTCAAGTCAGATCAGCGCCTTCCAATAAGCTCAAATGATATTCACCTCCCGCTCGTCTGCAAGTTTGTTTTCTCTACTCGCTTCGACCAACATAGCACCAAGTTCTCATCACCGTTTACACGTCAAAGGTAAAATGTGTGAAAAAACGCACCCTCGCTCTGTCATAAACCGACCTACCAAAATATCAATTGTTCTATTAAGCACAGCCACCGAGGTTAGCAACAGGTTCGTTGAAATACCCACCCAAGAGTATCGTCTCTCTCAACCACCACGCTTCATGAACATTATAAACAGGTAAAGAAAAAAAATTCAACATGTATGGCATTAGGCCCTTTGTGAATTATTGTTTGGAAAAAAATATCTACCATATTTGAAAGGGGGCGTTAGCCCGAGTCCTAGGACACCTCGTACACGTCTCTAGCGTCATTGGTTCGTGAGAAATCGGCAAAAATCACAAAAAAAAACACGTGTTTACCCCAAAATCGAGTTTCCAATTTTTTATTATAACGAGTGGTCCATAGCAAAGAGGACGTCACCCCGAGTCCTTGCACCTGTCGTACACGCCTCTAGCATAATTGGTTTGCGAGATATAACAAAAAGTCTAAAATCACGGTTTTACCCCCCCAAAAAACATGTTTCCAGATTTTTACCTTTTCGACACCGACATTCCCGTAAAGAGCGCAACGAGACGAAAATAACGAATCCAAGCACGCCCTCCTAGCATGACTCCTTCCATTCCAAGGTCGCAGGGGCTCACAACTTGCTTTTGGAAGCAGCTCTCTCACTACCCCACTACTGTCAGGTTTTTGTCCTAGAAACTTGAAATTTATTTTGGGGGTAGAGGGGGTAGGGACCATTGATTTACGTCGAACAATTTTTTTGTAGAGTTCCTAGTTTCCGAAATATAGGATTTTCAAAATTTAAGTGTTTAAAAAAAACATAAAAAATAAAAAAGTTTTATTATAGAAAATAAAGGTTATAAAGACCATTCGTTTGAGCCATGGCACAACGTTCTATCATGTTTGGTTTTCAAACTATTACCTATTTTCGAAAACGAAATATTTCAATATTTTTTTTTTTTGAAAAATATAACCAGTGCTCCATAGGAAACAGGACGTCAGCTCGAGTCCAATGACACTTCATTTGTCAACATTCGACCATGCGTTTGAGAGATATTAATTATTTTAACTTGTACAGGCTGGTACAAATAAAATGGGTGAAGCAGAACCGCCACCATCCCCCTACTTCCCACGCCTCGCCACATTCCTCAAACGCGATAAGATTCGCGTAACTTATACTAGTTTCAGGATTTTAATAAGGAACCAAAATGGCTGCCTCTTATACATTGGTATTACTACTGCCTAAGAACCAACATGGCGGCTGTTTAAACAGCAGACCTGCTAGCCTCTACCAAGCAAGTAAGCTGATATCGCACTTTTTGCTGACGTTGACATTTCTGACTTGTCAGCAGCAGCAACAGCTCTCACAAGGCCTCTCTCTGGCTAGGTACCGTATTCAGTCTCCAGCAAGCAGAACTGTGAGTGTGTGTTAGTAATGAAAACGTATGTGTCTTAAACATTTTACTGTAATAATAATCATTAGCAAGCGGCCATCCTCAATACATGACCTTGTTAACCACATACTTTCACCACGTCCAAGAATCACTTGGTCATATCCTACAACCGTCTGCTGTGTCAGAGAGCGGTCTCGCTCATCACCGTTGACTAAACCGCCCAGCCGTCTCACCAAAATAGCGATTCATTTCTTCCGGGCACGGTCACCATGGTCGGCAACAGGCTTGTTCAAACACACGCCCAGCGGTATCGTCTATCTCATCAACCACTTTTCATTTACAATTTAAAATTATTTAAAATAATATTTTTTTCAACATTTTTTCAAAATTAAAAAATAAATTCAAAAGGAAAAATATCATTCCAAGTGAACTATGCTGTGGAACTGCCTCCGATAAACGGAGGTATCCGTGTTCATCTTAGGACCTCAGTGCAAATCTAACCGAATTTCCAAACGTGGAACTTGCCACGGAGGCACCTCGCTAGGTGTCCGGATCATACAGGAACCTACAGCCACTCATACAATTCCATAGCCTTATTAGTTCACAAAATGTTAACAAAAGTGCAGTTAGGCCCTTTTGACAAAAAACGGGGAGTCTTTCCAAGTCCACCAACCCCTTATACAAGTCCATAGCCTTATTGGTTCGCAAGTTATTAACAAAAGTGCAGTCAGGCCCTTTTGACAAAAATCAAAAATACATTAAAGAACAGGGCGTCACCCCGAGTGCTAGTATACTCCATTTGTTAAAATCCGATTATTGGTTAGCGATATACTAAAAAGCTCATGACCTATTAGTTTTCGATCTTTTGGTTAGATTAAAAAACACTAGTCCATAAATAATTATTTAAAAAGCCCGCCCTCTTACAAAATCCCCAAGTGCGCATGCGTAAAAAACAAAAAGAAACATGTTAATTCATAGCGGTCCATGTGCAAAAATGTTTAATTTCATTTTAGCATTGACTTGCATACATGTATCACACGACTTTTAATAAGAAAATTACAATTTCACCCCCTAGTAGGCGTAGGTTTTATGTTAGGGTTTAAATGAGTGGTCCATAGCAAAGCCCCCGTCAGCTAGAGTCCAACAACACCTCATTTGCTAAAATCCGACAATGGGTTCGCAAGATATTAATTATTATCTAAATGTTTCACCTAAGTTTGGGCGCCATTTTGGCTTGTTGGGTACAGCCACGCCAAGTGTAATAGAACCCGGCGTACCCCCCCCCCCCCCCCCCTACTGAGGAAAAACAACACAGAACCACCTCCGACATCCTCCACACACTGCGGGTTAAACGACTGGTCGGTGCACTTGAGATGCCTTGAATCATTTGCAACTCGTCGGACCACACTGCACGTGCCTAGTCACCTATTGTTCAAGTCCTGCGACATGCGGATATAGTTTTCATGGCTGTGCGGATAATGAAAATGAAAATCCACAGCCTTCTTCCAGTCGACTGACCGGGTCAGGGAATGGAATGATTGAAGCCCCCATCTAGCGGCGAGGATATGAACTGTGCCGGCTGTCGAAGCCTGACTTACTCTCCCGGGGTAATGATTAAATGAATGACAGATGAAATGAAATGATAGTGGAGAGTGTTGCTGGAATGAAATTTGTGACAGGGAAAACCGGAGTGCCTGGAGAAAAACCTGTCTGCCTCCGCTTTGTCCAGCACAAATCTCACATGGAGTGACCGGGATCTGAACCACGGATCCAGCAGTGAGAAGCCGGCGTGCTGCCACCTAAGCCACGGAGGCTCTGTGCGGATAATGTTTGGAGTAAATTTGCGGATTGTTTTTAGAAAACATCCCAACTTGTTGCATATCATTACTGGGATCCGGATGTTTATAACATATCATATTTTTCCGTTGTGTTTCTTTTTCGTGACAAATGTAAGATGATTTAAGCTAATCTCATTGAAATTATGTCATTAAGCATAATAATTAACACCCCGAACTGAAAAGTGTTGCAATTCTGGCTGTATAACATTCATTTTAAGCATAGCTCATTACATGCAGAGCCTACCGTCGGCTCAGAAATTATGTCCACTTGAGTTTGGACATAAATAGTAACACAACCAAAAGGCCTACAGAAAAGCAAGTAACTTCACCTTTTTCCTTGTTTATTTCTGCTTGGATTCAAGATAAAAAGTAGTTTTTCGAAACTGATCTCCCGCAGAAGTCCGTTCTTGGGTGCGTTGTAATCCACATATAATAAGCGTTTGCGATATGTAACTATCCGTGATGTAAATAAATGGATTTAGTTGATATGGATTGATATTTATTATGGTTTTGGTGACTTGTTGGCAGGCGAGGTCCGCAGGAAAGTTCGTGCGCTGTTGCCTCATTTACTGCCTGGTTAGCGCTGTCTCCGCACCGAGCATGTTCAAGTTAAATGTATTTCGTCTTTTCCTCATGGCTGGACCTGGATTTTCATCCCTCACATTCTCAGCATTCACCTTTTTAACCGAGCGAAGGGACACTCCAAGACAATCAGCGACTCGCTGGAGCACCGGATATCGCTTATCGCCAATTTTCTCGCCTTCTAACTTGAAGATACAAATAGCATCGAAATCATAGTAATCTCGCACTCCGTAAACGGGATTCTAGGAGGAATTATGAAGGTATCTATTCCACAATATCCTGAGTGAAACAGGAAACTACACATTAAGACAATGCCAGAGATAAAAAGATAAACAGTGACTCGCTGATGTGTATAAAATATACTTCATTTGACGCAACTTAAGGACAGAGTTGAACAATGGATGTTGACACTGGCGAAGAATGCGATCCTTTCGTTATTCAAGGTCACTCATCCAAGGATGACAAAATAAGTCTTCGGTATAATATATTTAGTTTTATTGTTTAATTTTGTACTAGCTAAAAATTCAGAGTTTGTTTGAATTAAATTGCTTCCTTTACTAAACACTAATAAACTAATTGTGTTATGAACAGACATGCTACAATATAATAACATATCATTTCCCTTTCTTATTCATATTGTTACGAACTTGTGAATTAATTAGTGTATGCATGTCTACCCCTAATTATTCCCATTTCCAACGGGGTCGGGGATGAAATGCGATGAAATTATATGTGGCGGATGGTTTTTTCGGCCGGATGCCCTTCCTGACGCCAAACTCATGAGAGGAGTTAATGGGAGCTGAAATTAATGAAGATGAATGCAATTGGGCGGAAGGAAGCGGCCGTGGCCTGTCAGAAGGTACCGTCCCAGCATTTTCCTGGAGTTGAAAATGGGGAAACTGGTGAATTAATTAGTAATTCTTAATTTTCTTATTATCAATATGTTTATTTATGTATGTAATAATTAATTAATTCATTTATTGATTGATTGATTGATTGTCACGTCATGTTCCTGGGAATGGCTTTCTCTGTTTTTCTTGTATTCTATTACTGCCGAGATTCAACTTAATAGTAATAATGTACAGTATACAAAATTAAGATTTTAAATGACTCTCCACCACTAAAATCCATGGAACACAAAGACCAACTGAAAAGGTATACTGCCAAGACACCATTTCACAAAACGTCCTACAGGTTGCGTAGTACAAGTATTTTCATCTACTTAATATAAATGTAGGTACAGTACTACATTCCAAAAGATTAACTGCCTGACGAAGCAGAGTGAACTAAGTGCTGAACAGTCAGGGACATTCTCGGGCGGGTTAGAGCAAGCTAACGCGGCAACGCAGCACGAACTTTCCTGCGGACCTCGCTTGCCAACAACAGCCACCAAAAGCATAATACATATCAATCCATACAAACTAAACCCATTTATTTACGTCACGGATAGTTACATATCGCAAACGCTTTTTATGGATTACAACGCAACCAAGAACGAACTTCTGCGGGAGTCCAGTTTCGAAATACGAGCCTTTCACATAATTGATTGTTTCGTTGTTTGTGTTAGAGATCAAAATTTGAAACTTCACATATAGTCAGAAAACATATCTGACTAACACATATCCAAATTTTGGTGCTGTAGCACAACTGATTTAATAGTTGTGAATCTCTAACTACGACATTTCGCATGAACCCCGCAAAAAAACGGTACTTTTTACGTTATACCTGCCGTAAAGGATATTAAAATAAGTTCCTGAAAAATACCTTTATCATCAATCAACGCAGAAATAAACAAGGAAAAAGGTGATGTTACTTATTTTTCTGTAGGCCTTTCGGTTGCTTTGCTATTTATCTCCAAACTCAGGTGCACATAATTTCTGCGCCGACAGGGGAACAACTTTCTTCTCAAATGACTAAAGGTGTTGCTTCAATAATTTATGCTTCATCTAATTAAAATATTATTGTAATGCCAGTAGATTCGAATAACAAACGTGTGGATGCGTGGTGGATGTGGATAACAGTCGTGTGGATGCGTGGTGGATGTGGATAACAGTCGTGCGGGTGCGGGGTGGATGTGGATAACAGTCGTACGGATGCGGGGTGGATGTGGATAACAGTCGTGTGGATGCGGATAACAGTCGTGAGGGTGCGGTGTGGATGTGGATAACAGTCGTGTGGATGCGGATAACAGTCGTGAGGGTGCGGTGTGGATGTGGATAACAGTCGTGAGGGTGCGGGGTGGATGTGGATAACAGTCGTGAGGGTGTAGGGTGGATGTGGATAACAGTCGTGAGGGTGTGGGGTGGATGTGGATAACAGTCGTGAGGGTGTAGGGTGGATGCGGATAACAGTCGTGAGGGTGTAGGGTGGATGTGGATAACAGTCGTGAGGGTGCGGGGTGGATGTGGATAACAGTCGTGAGGGTGCGGGGAGGATGCGGGTAACGTTTTGTTTATCCGCGCAGGCCTCTACCTATTGTCCACTTGTTGTGTTGTTTGGTTCTTTGAAGGGTGAAGACGAGCAGCTTAAAGACCGACACACACATATACTATTTCACTGTTTTGTCATGTGTGAGCGATGAAGGCTCTCATGATCGCCTGGTACCAGTACTATCAAATGCTGGTGCAGTCAGTTGGTATTTGAGGGTGGACAAATGAGAGAGAGCCCTGTCAATAGGTTTATTACCACGTTAAAGATTCCCTTCGGGGCAAAATTCCTGCACCCCAGCATCTATAAACGCGTCAGTAGTTAAAGAGGGACTTAAAACCAATATCATTATTACCACTGCAACATCATCTACAGCGCAACTGTCAGCGCAGAAGTTATGTCCATTCCAGTTCGGAGATAATTACGCATAGTAACCAAAACCACATAAGTAGTGTATTCACGTTTGTTAGCCTACTTTCATTTATGAAAAAAAAAAAATAGGCTCATGAGATCACCTTTTTTTCGTGTGTCTCTGTGTGTGTGTGTGTGTGTGTGTGTGTGTGTGTGTGACTGTGAGGATTTTTGTGCCCCCCCCCTAATAACTTCTAAACGGCTGGAGCGATTTCAATGAAACTCCGTATGTTCATAGCACTATGCCAGGCGACCCCGACCGTGCCCTTCAAATTTTGTTACGTCTCACCAATCCAACATGGCGGCTGTGCGAAATATTTCACCAGCATTCAATATCTCCGAAACTATTACCGATATCACCCTGGAATTTTGTACGGTGATAAAGGGAACTACTAGAAGTTCACCTATGTGACTATTGAAAACCTGGAAGCTACAAAACCAACATGGCGGTCTAGCGAAATTGCGACTTTTAAATAGACGTTTCTCGCGATTTAACCAACCAAACGCAATGAAACTTGGTACAGTATATGCTTATACAATATGTAATGCATCGACATCTAACTTCGTTCAATTGTTTACATAACTTTAATATGGCGGCTGTGCGAAATATTTCACCAGCATTCTATATCTCTGAAACTATTACTGGTGTCACCATGAAATTTTGTACGGAGATAAAAGGCACTACTGGAAGCTCATCTAAGAGACTTTCAAAAACCGGTTAACTACAAAACGAACATAGCGGCCAAGCGAAGTTGAAAGTTTTAAATAGACTTTTCTCGCTATTTAATGATCCAAACGCAATGAAACTTCGTACAGCAAATGTTTATACACATTGTAACGCTCTGGTATCTAATTTAGTTCAATTGGTTACGTAACCTCAAGATGGCGGCTGTGCGAATTTCAAAAATTAAGTTTTTATTTCTTGTGTTCTAATCGCGATCGAAATCAACATTTGCTTAATGAACGTACACAATAATCATCATCTAATAGTACATAACTCTAAGGTCTACATATATTAAAATCCAACATGGCGACCATCCAAAATATTTAGGCGGTTCTCAATATCTACGAATCTATTAGAGCAATCAAACTGACAATTTGTATGTTGATAGAGGCAATTAATATCAGTAGGATATATGAAAATAGGCTATTTAATTCTTCACGGAACTACTTTTTTTTCTTTAGTTTGTGCTACCACAGGTATGTACAAGTGTCGGTGTGGAACCTTTTCTACATACGATATCTCGCTAACCACTTGCACTAGAATTCTGCAACAAACGCCATTGACATTCTAATTTACCCTACTTTTATTTTGTTAATGTCAATAGGCATTGTTCCATTTAAAAAAGTGTATGTTTGCTCAAACAATACACGTTCGAAGTATTATTCAAATATGTATATAGGCCAAAAATACGAGCCACCAACTACCAAGCCAGTCTGTGAAAACCGCACAAGAATAGCACTTCCCATTTCCGAAATATTTGCGGTGCAAGTTTTAGGTGACTCACCCTGAATATAAAATAATTTTATTTTTAAATCTCTTTGATTAATATGTCCTGAAGAAGAATCAATCGGATTTGAAATACATACACAGATCTTTAGTAGATTAAGTTTCTATAAATAGCCTATAAGTATTGATATTCGGTTTTCAATTTATAAAATCATAATAACCTAAAGCTTACAAGATAATTATCCTTGTTGAGTTCTGCGTTGATTGATGGTTGGTTGGTTGGTTCCTCAGTTTAGGGGCTGCGACAACGTGGTTATGTAGCCCCGTGTATTTTGGGTGTGTGTAGAATCTGTCCGATAACCGGTGTTAATTGTGATGATAGTATTAGTGTGAGTTATATGTTTTTAATTCATGTAAGGACTGCAGACATTCATTTTTTCAAGTTGTTCCTACGTTTGTTATCAAACGCCACCGTCAACGACTACTAGTTCTGAACTTAGTTACTAGATGCCACCGAACGTTGGAACCTAAGAGTTTTAGTCAATCTAACCTATAATTTAGCTTCATACAAGTGTAATTAGTGGAAGGTTCTTTTACATGCCATAAATCTATGACATGGGATCGCCGGCTTTACTTCCCCTCCGAAGGAAGGCATACTGAGAGATTTTTAACGCTCTTAAAAAGTTCGACGATTTCGGCCGGGTTTGAACCCGCGATCTTGAGCATAGAAGCTCAGCATGCTACCAACTACGCCACCGAAGCCGCCTTGTTTGATGGTAAAGTTTAGTTTTAGAAACATATTTTAATGCCTTTTATGACGAGTACCGACGCAAAACGTACCGGTGTCTCTGCGTTAAAGGCTCAAAAATGAGTTTCTAATGCCTAAATCTATATTAGATGTAAACGAATTTAATTTCTGTAGAATAGTTTTTATCCTGTGCTAAGCTACTTTTATTTTAAAAACATTAACACTGCTATTCTTTGCTTCCCAATTAGACGATTTCTACCACTTCCTTTGGTCTTTTACATATCAATTCTATATTAATAGCAGTATATGTTTATCCCAGCTTCATTCAATCCTTTTTGTTTTTCAATTATTGATTTTCACCATGATTTCTGTTCTCAAAATATCACAGTTTTAAAGGCCCTGTAGTATAAAATTAAGATGCAAGGGTTTAACATCACTATACTGGTGCTAATTCCCCTTTAACTGCAACAATTCGAAAAGGCTGTAAAGTTGTACTTAATGCCTCAACTTTAACAACTTTGTACATAATATACGATTAATTTTGATACTTCTTCCTGTTAAGTTTGTCAATGGCTTATAAAACAGGCTTTATATCCTGATAGCACGCCATCTCGTCATCGATTTAGTTTCATGAAATATTTAATGGGATAATGTTGGAAGGAACTGAAGAGCGCGGGAATACACGTGGTGTGTCCAAGGTAAGGTAATGCTGTTGGATCGATCAGAAGAAGCAGCTTGCTCTAGGACTGATTCTGTCAACATTATCCAGAAACAATACTCAAGTCTCATGGAAATTGTGTTTAGCATTACGTGATGAGAAGTAACTGAGTAAAAGTAATCTGATCACAGAAACGCTTACTCTTGAGCGTATTTACTCGTAATCTCAACTGTTACGAGAAGCCTACTAATTTACATCCGGAATTAAATACGTCAGTAGTTAAAGAGGGACGTAAAACCAATAACATTATTACCACTGCAGCGCAACTGTCGGCGCAGAAGTTACGTGCATTCCAGTTCGGAGATAAATAGGCATACAAACCAAAACCACATACGTAGTGTATTCACGTTTGTTTTTCTTCAGTTAGTGCTACCACAAGTAGAAATGTGCAGGTATAGAAAATTGTCTGAAATTAGGAAAAGTAGACACAGCTTATCGAAGGATTAAGAATACTTTTGGGAAAAGAAGACTAAGTGCAGTAATATTAAGGACACAAATTAATGGAAAGCCTCTAACAGATAGGGAAGAAAAGGTTGATAGATGGAAAGCTTACATAGAGTGTTTGTATAAGGGAAAGGAGATTGACAATCATCTAATTGAAAGGGAGGAGGAAATTGATGAGGATGCAAAAGGAGATATAATATTGAGATCAGAATTTGACAGAGCATTGGAAGACTTAAGCAGGAACAAAGCACCAGGCATAGATGATATACCGATTGAGTTGCTACGCTGCATAGCGAATGAAGGTCTGATCAGGTTATATCATTTGGTGTGTAAGATTTATGAGACAGGTGAAGTACCCTCTGATTTCAAGAAGAATGTTATTATCCATATACCGAAGAAAGTGGGAGCTGACAGATGTGAAGATTACCGAACAATCAGCTTGATCACTCATGCTTCAAAGATCCTGTCAAGGATGGAAAGCCAAATAGAAACGGAGTTGGGTGAAGACCAGTTTGGTTTCAGGAGAAATGTAGGAACAAGGGAAGCTTGAAAATTATGTCAGTGCTACCAACTGCTGAAAAATCGCAATTGAAATTTGAGCTCCATGTTGGATATCTTGGAATGTATAAATGGAAGCTATTTCAAAATTGGCACACGTATAGATAATAATATTTCAGTTTAATTTCCAGGAGGCCATACATGGCAGTGTTACCAAAATGATTCTAAGCCTGCCGATAGGTCCAATATTTAATGCATATAACTTCTTCACTATCAATTGGAATTCAACCAAATTTCGTATGTGCTATGTGTACATAAACAGATATACCTGAGCGTATTCTTAAGAGCCACCAAGGCTGCCAACTGTTAATAAATGCTCTCAATTTATTTTATCCAAATACCAATATATCAGAAAGTATGCAAGCCGACAGCTTTAAACTATGCACACGTACCTGACATTCTATATTAATTTGGATTAACTTATATACGTTTGTGCTACCAACATGATTCTAAGCCTGCTGAGAGGTCCAACTTTAAATACATGTAACTTCTATACTATCATTTGGATTTCAACCACATTTCGTATGTGCTATGTGTACCATAACAGATATGACTATGCGTATTCTTAAGAGCAACCAGGGCTGCCAACTGTTGATAAATGCTGTCTCTATTTTTGTTACTCTAATATCAATATATCAGAAAGTATGCAAGCCAATAGCTCTAAACTTTGCACACGTATAGTACCTGGCATTCTAGATTAATTTGGAGTAACTAATATACGTCAGTGCTGCCAACTTGATTCTAAGCCTGCTGATAGGTCCAATTTTAAAACGCATGTAACTTCTATACTAACTAATGGATTTCATTCAAAATTCTCACAACAATAGATCATATTATTTCAGATTATTTCTGACCAATACATGCATGACATTGTTGCCAACATGATTTTACGCGCGCTGTTAGATCCATTGTTTAACTGCATGTAACGTCCATGCTATCCATTGGATTTCAACCAAACTTTGTATTCTGAACCCTAAGAGATGGAACTAAGAATATATTCAGTCACCAGGGCTGCCAACTCTAGTGCTCTATTAGGATACATTATGCCAGGTATACAGTATTTCGAACTAATTAGAAATTTCGATATTACCAACTTAATTTAGTCATTAACTAGATAGATCCATATAGATTAATCATTGGCATGAATCTTAAATTTTAAGAAAAGTAGGCTCCTTAGTTTGTCACGGAACTTGTTCTTCATATATTATTGAATCTATTCATAAGCATTTGTTGCATGTTTTAGCATCATTCCTCGTGTTGATAATTTATTATACACAATTTTCGACATCTTATTGAAACATTTATAAAGCATTCGTTACATGGTTTAGCACTATTCCTCAGGTTGGTTGTTTAATTTATGAACAAGTTTCATATTATCTGAATTCATTTATACTGTAAATCATCGTATTTATGTAGGCATTTATAGCATGATTTGGCCATGATGAGCTTTTCTGATGACCCAGTAGTCCTTCATCTTCCTGCTAAATTAAATCGTGCGCTCCTCAGACCATTTCCTGGTCTCGTCCTTTGGTCTGTGGGTAGCTTCTGTGAGGGACGTTACGAAGGGGGTAGTTTTGACAGTCATATGATAGTTACTCCGGTGGTCTTTGTCATTTTGATTAATATGGAGTTCCGCAAGATCCTTCCTTCTCTATTTGCTTCATCCACAAGAATCCAGTGGCTTTGCCCTTGTTAGCAACCTTGAAGATCCTATGGGATAACCTGTTAGAGTCCATTCTGGACAGGTGCCCGTATAAAGTCAGTCGCCTTCTTCTGATAGCATCTATGAGATTTTCTTGATGCTGGTAGAGCTCACGATTTGGTTTATACCATCGTCTTCCGTATGGTAGAATCCTTGGTCCTACTATTCTTCCCAGGAACTTTCTTTCTTGCACCTCAAGGGCTCTTAAAGGGGTCTTCATACTTAGATATAGACACTCTGCTGCATAGAGGACTGAAGGTCTGACTACTGCATTGTAGTGTCTTAGTTTTACATTCATCGATAAATGTTTGGAAGCGTACAGTTTTCTACAGGCATGGCATGGTTTGTCTAGTTTGAGTCTCCTGTGTTCGAGAGCCACTGTTTCGCTGAGGTCCTCTGAAAACCTTTCTCCAAGGTTTTAGCCTGTTTTAGCCGCTATTGAGTGCAGTGTTTGGAATTGAGTAGTAGCCTCTTGCATGCCATTTTCCAACAATTTAAGATCAGCAAAGGCTGGGCATGGGATCCTAAGGTTGTCAGTTTTGATCCACATCCTGGTAGGGATCTCATTCACTCTCTAATGATCTTTTCCAGGACACAATTAAATAATATGCATGAGATGCCGTCTCCTTGCCCCACCCCTGTTTTAATGGCAAAATTCTCCGAGAACTGTCCTCTAACTCTAAATTTTACTTTGGCAGTGGTGTTGTGCAGGGTGGCTTGCACCAGCCTATTGATCTTGTCGTTGTGTCCCAGTTCCCTTAAGGTCTTGAAGAGAAGTAATTACGTCCACAGAGTCGTATGCTTTCTGGAAGACGACAAAGATAGCTACCCATTGTCTGGCTCTTTTCTTGCTGTATTGAAGGATGGTCTTCAGGTTTTGTATCTGTTCCGTACAGGACCTCGATGCTTTGAACCCTGCTTGATATTCTCCTAAATCATTATCCAGCAGTCTCGTTGCATGCCGTTCCAGAAACTTGGAAAATATATTATAGGTGACAGCAAGAAGTTATATTCCTTTGTAGTTGCTGGGGTCTGTTTTGCTTCCCTTCTTGTGTATCGGATGGATAATAGCTGACGTCCAATCATCTGGGAGCCTCTCACTAGCCCATATGTCCAGGTTCACTTTATGTATTCTCCTGAAGATGTGTTCTTTCAAGTTTCAGCATTTCTCCTACTATCCCGTCTTCTCCAGAGGCTTTATTGTTCTTGAGGAGTCTAATGACATATCTGACTTCTTCGTAGGTTGGAGGAGGGATGTACTCGGTATTAGGGTTAGCTGGTTCTGTAACTGGGAGACGCTCTGTAGGTTCTTCGGCGTTTAAAAGTCCTTGGAAGTAGTCAGCTAGGGTCATTAAACACAGTGATCCATCTGTTCTCTGGAGACGTAAGGTACGAGGTGCGAAATGGGTAATTTGTTGCTTGAGGCCCTTATATAGGTCTCTAGAGTTGTTCCTTAAAAAATCCTCCTCTGCTTGCTTAATCAGTTCTTTGTAGTGCTTCCTCTTAGCCCTTCTTAAGATGATGGACGTGGTCTTCCTTTGTGTAAGAAAGGTTTGCAAATTGGCTTTATTCTTATGTAGGTTCCATTTGATCCTTGCTAGTCGCCTAGCCTCAATAGCTTCATCATATTCGCTACACCACCACGGATGCTTGTTCCCTTTAGGTCTGTTGGGGATTGTTTCCTGAGCCACCACTGTTATGGCATCCCTAAGTGGATCCCACTTTGTAGAGGTGTTAATCCTGCTGGTATTATGAATAAGGCATTCTGTCTTCTTTAAGTTTGGTGATATCAAACCTTTGGGATCTTCGTGTTCTTCGCTAGCATAGCAGTGGTCTTCTTCAGTGGCTTAAGGTTCGTCTTGACCAGAGACAGGTAGTGAGTGATCAGAGTCGATGTTGGCTCCTCGTAGCACCTGGACATTCTTAATGTCCCTGCGGTGCTGCCTGTCTATTGCTACGTGGACGATCTGGAACTCGCCCAACATGCTGTTGGGGCATCGCCACGTCATGGCCTTCCTGGGAAGGTGTTTGAAAGCCGTAGACATCAAGAGTAATCCATACTTGGTACATACACTGATTAAGCGTTCTCCGTTGGTGTTGGTTCTCTTATGGACAGGATATCTTCCTTCAATCTTCCGGTATTTCTGTTCCCTGCCGATCTGGGCGTTGAAATCTCCTACCAGTACAGTCGTATGGTGATTTGGGACCTTGTCTGGGGTTTCCACAAGGGAATCCCAGTACCGGTTTGTCATTTCTGTTGTGTTTTTTTCCCTGTTAGAGTCATTGATAGGAGCGTGGAAATACGCAAATTTCGGCAGTATATATGGCGAGGTAACATATTTAATTGATTAAAGGTACAAGACAACAGGTTAATGACCGCGCGTGAAAAGCTATCGCTAATGTGCCATGCTGGTCCATTAATAATCGGCATAATTACTAGACTGTCGAATGCTTGCATGCATACGTGCATGCATTGTGTCTTACAGGTGCCGGATGTCAGCTTGTGGGATGGAGTTCCATGCCTGTTGCACTTGATCGGTCAATACAGGGACGGTTGTAGATGACGTTGGAGTTGTCCAACGATGTCCCATACGTACTCGATTGGGGACAGATCGGGGGATCGAGCAGGTCAAGACAGTATGTTGACACTCTATAGAGCACGTTGGATTATAACAGCGGCATGGGGTCGTGTGTTATCCTGTTGGAAAACACCTCCGGGAATGCAGTTGATGAATGTCAGCACAACAGGTCGAAGACGGACGTACACATCTGCAGTCAGGGTGCGTGGGATAACGACGAGAGTGCTCCTGCTGTCATAGGAAATTGCTCCCCAGACTAGAACGCCCGGTGTAGGTCCAGTGTGTGAACGCCGTAGACAGATGGAATACAGGTGCTCACTGGCATCCTTCTAACCAACACACGGTCATCACTGACACCTAGGCAGAATCGGCTTTCATCGGAAAACACAATGAACCTCCATTCCATCCTCCAATGAGCTCTCGCTTGACACCACTAAAGACGCCGGTGGTTTGGTGGTGTAAGTGGAAAGCACGCCGCAGGGCGTCTGGCTCGGAACTGCCCTTAAAGTAACCGATTTCGAACAGTTCGTTGCGTCACTGTGGTGCCAACTGCCGTTCGAATTGCTGCTGCAGACGCCGTCCGCTCTACGCTGAATACGGTGGTCCTCCCTCTCGGTGTTGCCACGGGGATGTCCGGAGCCCGGTCTTCTTGCGATCGCACCTTCTCGTGACCACTGCTGCCAGCACACATGCACAGTGGAGACATTCCTTTCAAGTCGTTTTGCAATAGCGCGGAAGGAAAATCCACCTTCAGGTAGCCCTGTTACACGGCCTCGTTGAAACGCGGTGAGCTGTTGATACTGGCCTCTTCGTCGTCGTAAAGGCATTCTTGACCCACTCACAGTCACTCCGTCCAATCTCACAGGTAACTAACGTTCTCGCACAGTATAGCCCGTATTTAAAGCAAACCTTATGTGCAACGTCATGGGGCCAATACTAGCGCCACGCTAATGCGATTTGCGGGAAATTTAAATCAACGTAATCTTACAGATGTATAAACACGCCTACCAACGTTCGTTAATCCAGCACAACCCCTTCTTGGTGTTGGTATATTTATTTCCGCCAATGTATGTATGGAGGTGGACATGGACAACATAATATTATGAGCACCATTGTATGAATGGGTTATAGAACATAACGTACCACTTCCCCCGACTGATTACCTGCGAAGAGTCAGCTAATGGCCTTAAAATATTTCGGAGAGGACATAACGTACCACTTGAAAGAGTAGGAAGTATTTAGGATGCATGAAACCCTCAATTAATCCTGGCAATAAATACGTGGGCAATAACATAACATGAACTAATATAGGCCTAAAATATGATACGTTTTTGGATTCACATCACACTTTATCCAGGATTTGTACTGGCAAAATGATTATAAACATTTTGGCGTGTTTAAAATCAGCTGTGATTAAGCTCTGGTCATTTTTCGTTTTCTTTGCTATGTTTTTTTTATTTAAAAATGTTTTTTGTGGGTTTTATATCCTAGCTAGTTCATCATGGGATGTTTCATTCTAAGTGAATAGCAAGTTCGCCATGTGAAGTTTCATTCCAAGTTCGGCGAATATGAGAGAGCTCTCAAGCAAGAGTTCAAGTTTCCATTCTCTTCATACCGCTTCATTATTCTGTCAAGCCGTTCATCATACTTGACATATTTCTTCTTTCTCTTTGAACTTTCAATGCACAATTCGTACTTCATCCGTCGAAGTGCGCACATAAACCGCCCTTATTCGCTGTACACAACTCCATGGTACAATACAAAAATGTTTAATGCCACACAGTGTGATCGCCACTGTTGTTTATGTGGTAATGAACCTGTAACTGGAATGCCCGTCTGACATCAAGTGGTACGTTATGTCCTAGCGTAAATATTTGGGGATTGCGGGAAAACCATTCGTAAGTAGATAACGACCTAGGTGGTACGTTATGTCCTCGAAAATCAAGTGGTACGTTTTGTCCGTGGTACGTTATGTCCGGACTCCGTATGAATGTATGTAACATACGCAGATTAATTTAGATTTAACAGATCTGGAGACACTACCGTGTGTGTGGGAAATACATAATAAATAACGATTATTATTATTGAAACCGCTTCTCTTCATTGTTGTAATGGATGAAGTTCTAAAAGCTGTCAAAAGAAGGGCTCAAACAACAAATGCTTTAGTCTTTGCTGATGATATTATGGTATGGGGAGGGACAGAAAAGGAAGTACAGGCCAAATTAGATCTGTGACAGGAAGAACTTGAAAAAATGAGGCTAATGAATAGCAAATCTAAGTCAGTTGGCTTGAAAATTAGTAGGAATAATGGAAGAGTCAATCTTAAAATTGAAAATGAAGAAGTGGATATTGTTGACAACTTAAAACATCTCGGCAGTTTTGTTACTTCTGACAACACCATGAAGCGAGAAATCAACAACAGACTACAAGAAGCTTCAACATTGTATCACACTGTGCGTTCGCTACTTTGGGATCCAATATTCCCACTAGATTTTAAGATTACCGTATACAAAATCTACTTGTAACAATTCTAACATACGGACTTGAAGCATCAACACTGACAGGACCAGCAACAGCAAACAGCCATCTACAGTTCGTCCGTTCCTGCTTACAAAACACAAGGAAGGATAAAATAAGCAATGTTGGTTCTTAAGTTTAGGGGCTGCGACAACGCGGTCATGTGGCCCCGTGTACTTTGGGTGTGTGTAGAATCTGTCTGATAACCGGTGTTAATTGTGATTACTGTATTAGTGTGTGTTATCTGTTTTTTAATTTAAGTACTGCAACTTAGTATTTTTCAAATAGTTCCTACTTTTGCCGCCAAGCGCCACCGTCAACGACTACTAGGCCAAGTTCAGAACTTAGCTACTAGACGCAACCTCAGTCGGCTCTTGGCAACGAACGTAGAAACCTAAGAGTGTTGTTTACATACTTAAACTATCCAATTTAGCTTCACACAGGTGCAATTAGGGGAAGGTTCTTTAACATGCCATAAATCTATGACATGGGTCCGCCAGTTTTACTTCCCCTCCGAAGGAAGGCATACTGAGGGATTTTTTAACGCTCTTAAAAATTCCGATGGCTTCAGCCGGGTTTGAACCCGCTATCTTGTAAGGAATGTTAATATCCGAGAAGAGCTTGGATTTGAAAGAAGCCTTTTGGAATTAATGGAACTCGACAGACTACGGTGGTATGGACATATGAAAAGAATGGTTCCAGAAAGAACTCTTAGAGCTTATTGTGAAAGGGCAAAGGACCGCGGAGGACGACCTCGAGACTTATGGGTAAACAAGTTTCAAAGGATGTAGAGAAGAGAGGTGTACTATATCCGAAGAACAGCTATGGATGGATAAAACAGATTGGAAGAGGATTTTGCGCTACCGCGCCTGGCTTGCTGGAGCGAACACCTGATGGTGATTATCGAAACTTAACAAATTGTGCAGGGTTGCTTGTAGTTTTGTTTGCTGTTCCTAAAATTGTTTGAGTATGACTGAGTTAGTTTTGGAATCATACTCTTCAATGAATTGTCAGTATCGTGTTGGAAGCCATTTTTCAGTGTCACCTTAGTAATGCTTTTCAGGCAGTCAATGCGATTGTTCTGGATGTTTCCCTGTTTGAAAAATATTTACATGAGATTAATAAATAGGCCCCTACACTTGGATGACCAGTTTCGATCGTCAAGCGATCTTTTTTTCACTTAGCCTATTAAACCTACAAGTATGGGTGACGGTATTTACAATATCTATAATGCCAATGAAAGAGCATCAATAGATAGTAGAGCATTAAAATTGCGACGAGCTCAACTGATTACCTGGCCAACATATAAGGAACAGTCTCTTTCGATTAATGCTAAATTTCGACATTATTACTCCGTCATTAAACCAGAAGCAACATATTCAAGTGAAACTTTATTTAAACTAAACACCCAATCAACAACTGACAAACTACAGAAGGTTGATAGACGGATTCTTCGGACAATAATAAATAAAAAACACCAGGTTGAGGGCCAGTGGAGACTTTTGTCCAATTCAATACTTTACAAGAAAAGTGAATCTATCATTGACACGATGCGAAAACGAAGAATTGAGTTTTTTGGACACATATCCCGCTTGCCAAATACTAGACCCCTGAAACAACTTTTGACTTCTTTTGGAATAGTAAAAGAAAAATCACATGGTTTAAAGAAATACAAATGAATTTAGACGAATTGAAAATTACTAAGCATCAAATTGAACATAGAGAGGAGAAACGGCTTCTGAATAACAAATACACTCGACTAACATCCAAATTTCACAGCGTAGGCAATATGTTATATCAGCAGAAGAACGAGCTGCAAGATCTTCCAGAATGAAGAAGTATTGGGAAAGAAAATAATTATCAAGTATTAAGAACTGAACTTAGTGTTTGAAGACTTTGTATATAAGTTTTGATTTTTGGTGCTCCAATGTTGGCGTAAACAGTGTAAATAAAGAAATATACACATATTTAGTTGCAGCATTTATTATAAACTAGCGCAACTTGTCAACATTAGTCACTTACAAGTGATGCTTGCTGTTGTTTACATATTGTTAGTGGTTAGTAATATCTGTGATTGTTATTAAACGTTCAGCAGTGGATTGTGGACTCAGTTGATTGTTTGAGCGTCTGCAACTGCTACCAACCACTTTCTGCAATGAACTGCTCAACCAAATGAATGTATTAATCTTATGTAATATATTTCAAGATTAGTGAAAGCGGCTTCGGTGGCGTAGTTGGTAGCATGCTGAGCTTCTATGCCCAAGATCGCGGATTCAAACCCGGCCGAAGTCGTCGGATTTTTTAAGAGCATTAAAATCCCTCAGCATGCTTTCCTTCGGAGGGGAAGTAAAGCCGGCGGTCCCATGTCATAGATTTATGGCATGAAAAAGAACCTTCCACTATCTACACTTCTTCGTCTTCTTCTTCTTCTTCTTCTTCCTGGCGTTGTTCCCAATTATTTTTTGGGGTCCGCCACTCTGCACCTCGCTCTCCATTTGTTGCGGTTTGCTGCATCTATAGGACGAAGACCTACGATGCGGATATCGTCTTGTAGGGTATCCATCGAACGCCTTTTTGGTCGTCCTGGAGGTCTTTGTCCATCAGGCTCGAGAGCAAGTGACTTGCTTCCAATGGACTCTGTATTTGCTCGGGCTACATGCCCGTACCAACGAAACCGAGTCTCCCTCATTTTGGCTGGAATAGGGGCAATTCCAAGAGTATTGCGGACGTCTTCGTTCTTAATATGATCCAGCCGTGTAATTCCCAAGGACCATCGTAGCATCCGCATCTCTATTGAGTGCAAGGCTTGTTCAAGTTTCTTTGTATTAGGCCAGCATTCAGCTCCATACAAAGCAACAGGGCGGACGACTGATTGATAGATCTTAGTTTTGAGGCGCAAAGGGATCTTGCGGTCACAGAGAACGCCTGTGACCTGGCGCCACTTCATCCATGCAGCATTCACTCTTGCATGGGCTTCCGAGACTGTGTCACCAACAGGTCTCACAACGGAGCCAAGGTATCGGAGTTGTGAAGCCTTTGGTAGTGGGGTGCCATCTACTATGATGGTCCCATCTGTCTGGGAACCACATTCAAGGTACTCAGTCTTAGTGAGGTTGAGCCGTAGTCCAAATTCACAGAGCCTCGTATTCCAGAGGTTGACCAAGTGATCTAGATCATTACGGGTCTCGCTTGCAAGCATGACATCATCGGCGTACAGTAATGTCCATGGTGGTTGCCTCTGCAAATCGACAGTCACTGTATCCATGCATAGGATAAACAAGAGTGGAGATAGTGCAGATCCCTGGTGAACCCCAATTCGAATATCGAACTGTTTGGTGAGGCCAGCAGCACTGCGTACAGAGCTAGTTGTATTATTGTAGAGGAGTTGGACCCAACGCACATAAGCTTCTGGTACGCCATGAGATCGAAGAGAATACCATATAAGCTGATGGGGAACCCGGTCGAATGCTTTCTCCTGATCCAGAAAAGCCATGTGAATTGTCCTTCTTTTCTCCATATACTTTTCTATCAGAAGCCGCATTGCATGGATAGCTTCAGTTGTTCCGCGACCTTTCATGAATCCACTAACTACACTTGTGGAAGCTAAAATTTGTAGGTTTGTTTGATAACACTATATTAGTTCCAACTACTTTTCTATCAGAAGCCGCATTGCATGGATAGCTTCAGTTGTTCCGCGACCTTTCATGAATCCACTTACTACACTTGTGGAAGCTAAAATTTGTAGGTTTGTTTGATAACACTATATTAGTTCCAACATTCGCCTAAAGGTGTTGACTGCGATGGCATTTAGTAGCCACGTCCACAGCTAGGTGTCGTGGATGGTAGAATTTGGTAGCAAAAGTAGGAACTACTTGAAAAAATTAATCGTCTGCAGTCCTTTTACCTGAATCACAGATAATACACACTAATACAGCCATCACAATTAACACCGGTTATCAGACAAAGTACACAGGGCCACATGACTTTGTTGCAGCCCCTAAACAAAGGAACCAACAAACCAACCAAGATTAGGGAAACACCCATTACAATCGTGTTGACCGACTGAAAGCCATTACGTTTTGTAATTGTCATATAAATGATTACTTTACAAAAATGTAATTTGTAATTATAAGGTAGAAGACTTCTGTTACTTAGGAAACAAAATAAACAGTGATGGACGAAGCAAAGAGGATGTAAAAAGTAGGTTAGCACAGGCAAGGAAAGCATTTCGACAGAAAATGAATCTGTTGATATCAAATATAGATTTAAGTATTTGGAAGTCATTCTTGAAAGCCTTTGTCTGGAGCGTGGCACTCTATGGAAGTAATAATAATAATAATAATAATATCGTATGGCCTCGGGTGCCGGGTGCAAGCTTTCTAATTTGCCACCCAGAGGGTAGCTTGCATGTCGAATTTCGTTGTTCCTTGAATCACTATGAAAGTCAAGGAGGTTAGATATCTATGCTCCTTGAACACAATAGCGCGCTTTCTAGTAGAGAAATGAGGAACTTTGTGTTGGCGGAAACTCCCGAGATTAATTTAGCCATTATGAACACGGCCTACTAAATTCAAATGGGTTCTTTAACTTGCCAACATCGTATGAAATGCTTGTCGTATTTTTGCCGCCTTTCAAAAATCACTTACCACGGCCAGGAGCGAACCTGCAATCTTGGGGTTAGTAGACCGACACGCTATCCACTCACCCACCGTGGCAGTGAAACTTGGACTATTGGTGCAGCAGAAAAGAGAAGAATTGAAGCGTTTGAAATGTGGTGTTACAGGAGAATTATGAAGATCAGATGGGAAGATAGGGTTACAAATTAATGAAGAGGTATTCAGACGCTTGGGAGAGGAGAGATGTTTCTGGAGACTGCTAATGAAGAGATGAGATAGGTTGGTGGGACGCAAACTAGGACACCCAGGAAAAGCAAACTTCGTTATGGAAGAAAGAGTCAAAGATAAGAACTGTAGAGGTAGACGAAGGTTAGAATATGTTAAATAGATTGCTAAATAGCTATGTAGAGATGAAACGATTAGCTCACGACAGGGATGCATGGAGGGCTGCATCAAACCGGTCAAAAGACTGAAGACTCAAACGCACAAAGTTAAATTTTTCTTGGGTACTTGTAATTCATCCCCATTACTTTTCTTTAGTACTAATCCCATCATTTATGATATTACATTGCATTAGGAGCAGAGTTGGGTTCAACGATAACAAATTAATTGTTAAGGGGTGAGATAAAGCTTTAAAAGCCAACAATATTACTTTACTTTTATGACTGTGAGTGACAAACATTATACACATTTCCAAGGGTACACTGACATACATTATCAGGGACAAGCTTATACATTTCAAAATTCTAATCATACAGTAATTGTTTTTCACTCGATTCTTAAAAGTTGCACTTTTTTGAGCTGTTGTTGGCCTTTTACCTCATCCCTTCCAGATTGTCAGCATTAAAAACAAATCCTTTTGAAGTACGTGTTCATCCTTCAGCTAAAATATGAAACTAGATCATTTACCCAGCTGTTAATTAACCATCTAGTACTCACATGGATTTTTGTGATACCGATGCTCGCGCGGGGTAATTATTCTCCCCTTTATTTCATCAAATTAATAGAAACGTAAAAATAATATTATTCTATTTTCATTATCTTTCTGAATAATGGCCATTTCAATGAAGACAACACAATCGAAGATATTCTTAATATTGCCATTATTACTTCGTAATTTACATAAAATATAGTAACTTACATGGCTTCGAAACCGAAAACTGTGTGCGGCTATTGAGACTTCACCAATTCTATTGCAATTGACCTTAGATTCCCCTAGGAAGAGTATTTTCAATTTGACTGACAAGGGGAGGATACGATGCATGGGACACCGATTCGAACCATCCTTAGTACACGTGTCGTGCATGACCAGGCGTATATCAGGTGCAAGTAGTAAGGTGCGCTTCTCAGCCGTTTCCGAGAAATTAATTAATTGCAATTGACCCATGCAGCGTATCCTCCCCTTGTGAGCGAATTGTGAACCATGAAATGATTGTCAGCCCTGAATGAAGGCCAAAAGAGGATTTACCAGGTTATTGCAGAAATATCTCCAATGGACAGATAAGACTATATGGTGTTGTAAATATCATTAAAATTGTGTATGTAGGGCAATGCAAATGAGGAGGACTTTGGGATATGAGGGTTTATTATACACACATTTATTATCAACATCATTCGAACTAATTTCTTTATTACAGTCATAATTAAAGCAACACGAAAACATTTCACATAACATTATAACTGTATATCCAACATACAAAGTAGGAAAAACATATTTCATTTAACTATCACAAACAAATCCATAACAATTCGTCTACGTGGGACTTGGGAGGGCAGCAAGAAGACGACAAACAGAGTTTCGGGAATGTACGCGTCAGCCAGTGTCGGGATTCACAAATTCAGGTGTGGATTAAGTGGAAGGCGAGCAGGTTGAAAAATCGTTAAACATTAGTGGAAAAGTGCATTCAAATAGCACGAAAAAATGTTATTACTCCACTTGAACGAAACCTTCTTTCCAATTATTTATCGAACCATGATACAAAGGATATTTCCTATTCTAGCATATGGGTCATTAGTGTACACTAATATTTCAGATAAATCTAATATGAATCTGCAGCGAGTACAGAACGTTTGTATACGTTTCGTCTTCAACTTTTGTCATGTTACACCATTTTACAAACCCACTGCCTGGTTTCGAGCTTGAGGAAATGCGATGGTATTCGAATTCTTGCTTACTGTTGAGAATTTTGAAGACTAATACACCCACTACCTGACTAAATCCTTTGTTCAAATGACGAATATGCTTGATTAGAGCAATAGTTTTCCAGCTATAACACTTCAGATTCCTCAGCATTGCAAAATAACTCCTGGCAAATCATTTATTGTAACTGCCACCACAATATGGAATGATCTAAGATCCTGCGATGATCGTCAAAAGAATGATGATGATGATGATAATTGTTGTTTTAAGGGGCCTAACATCTAGGTTATCGGCCCCTAATGATCTGGGTGATAGCAAAAATGAGAATGAAATGGAAACCAGAACGAAAATTATGTGAGACGGAAAATACGTACAAGGAGAAACTCAGATGGAAACAACTCACAATATGGTCTTACAAAAGGGAATTTAGAACGAAAAGATTCACTAAAAGAATAGATTGAAAAAGACACACAAAACGTAGGCTAGATTCAAAATACGTACAAAATGCAATGTAGCGTCGAAATACTTACAAAATGCAACTGAAATTCAAAATACTTACAAAATGCAAATGAGATCGAAAATACGTACAAAATGCAATTGAGGTTCAAAATACTTACAAAATGCAATTGAAATTGAAAATACACAATGCAATTCAGATTGAAATAGGCCCTATCCCAGTTCCAATCCAAATTATTCACAAAGTGCAATTGAAATTCAAAATACTTACAAAATACAATTGAAATTGAAAATGCTTACAAAATGTACGGTAGATTCAAACGATTCATGTGGATTGGCAATACTTACAAAATGCAATTTAGATTGAAAATACTTGACAAAATGTAATTTAGATTCAAAATACCCACAAAATGCAAATGAGAATCAAAATATGTGCAAAATGCCCACCAAACAAAATGCAATTTAGATTCAAAATTCGTGCGAAATGCGGTTTTGGTTGAAAATACTTACAAAAGGTAATTGAAATTCAAAATACTCACTTAAAAGGCCCGGCTACCTGCATTTAAAGACTTACTAAAAAGTAATTTAGATTGTCAATCTTTACAAAATGCAACTGTGGTTGAAAACAATCGCGAGATGCAATTTAGATAGAAAAAACTTACAAAATGCAACGTAGATTAAAAATGCCTTAAGAAACCGCTAAAAGGGAATTTAAATACACGGTGAACCAAGTAATAAAAACAGTGCGGGAATCTTAAAGAGAAAGGGAAATATAAGGAAAAGAGGAGAGGAGAGGAGAGGAGAGGGGAGAGAGGAGAGGGGGAGAGAGGAGCGGGGAGAGAGGAGAGGGTCCGCCCCAAAGGTAAGGGACAAAAGGGGAAAACGGACCCAGCTCAGGAATCCCTCGGGGTCGCCAACTCCCGAACTCACTAGCCGTGAGCCCCTGAGGGTGTAGCATTATCTAGGGTGCACCAGAAGTGGTGGGGCTACATACACCCTGCCTCCTTAAGGGCCATGAGCACAAGGCAGAAGGTAAAAGGAAAAGAAAAAGAAGGCTGACCCCTCACAGAAGGAGGGTATCAGGAGAGATGAGACAAGGGCCAATTAAGGCGGGAAAATGAAATACTCCCTAGGCCTCGGATAACCTAATACCGTCGGGGTCGGAAGAGAACAAGAGGTGACCAAGGGAGGTCGACAGGAAAGAAGACGGAGAGGAGCCCGGCACAAGTAAGTGGAAGCAATGCCGGACTCAGCTGGGGTCCCGTGGTCGCCAACCCATGTCCCACTAGATGTGAGCCCCTGGGGGATCAAAAGAATGACTGGCCACAAATAGCATATCTTCTCGCTCAATATCTTTGTAAATATTAAGCCATGTAACTTATATGTGATTTTGGTTGTAACGTAATACGTTATATCAAATCGGTTATAACAGTGTATACAAGAAGCTGTGAAAAGAAAACTCTCACTATTTGCTGAAGAACTCGCTCTCCCAGTCCATTGATGACGAACAGTTATGGATATATGACGTAGTACATTACTACACTACACTTAACTAACAACTACCGAGAAAATACTGTACATTTCTACCTACGTTTAAAGCTCAGTCGGCGGTTCATAGAAACATTCATGATGGAAAAATAAAGGGGTTGAAAGATTTTATACAAAAGGGGTACTTTTTTCCTAGATAGCATTGCTTGTCGTTATTGGGCATGGTAAAGAGCATCACCAATACATGCAAGATATTTTAAATGCATTGCTTTATCACAATAATATGTATTGTCCTCATAGGCGTAGAGTATACACCTTTATGAATATGGCAGGAGGGGAGTCGGGGGAGGGGGGGGGGGCACAGGACCCTTGCAGTGGCAGATAGGAAATGTTTACTTCATACTTTAAATCAATAAGGGCAGCCAGGATATTGTAGCAATAAGGACCATTATATGAGCTTGAAGGGGAGAGATCTAAAAATACTGTTTGTTTGTAGGGAAATCTCTGTGCAACACTTATAAAATTTGGCTGTTAACAGAGGGTAGGCACAATTAGTTTAAATTAAATATCGTGTTTAATCTGTTCAAATGAAAATAAAACGTATTGCAAATAATATCATGCAACTAGGCAGTGCCGTAACTACACGGGGGGGATCAAGAGCCAAATAATGAATAATGAAATTTGATGAAATTATTAAAATAAAACCAATCTTCGCATTGATGAAAAATGATTGGAATGTGTTTGACAGTACTTATTTTTTTATCGTGTAACATTTTTTGTATTACCCTAACTTAACACTAACTAAATAAACAAAATGGTCAGCTGTTTAGTTAGCCAGAGGGGTGGTAGTGAGATATATGTAGCGCTATCTCTCCTCATCCTTTTCCAAATACCACTTGTAAGGTGGCATTCTGTTAGTATCCGGGTGCAAGTGTCATTTTGGAAAGTGAATAAAATTGTGTTGAACTGTTTTCAGTTGTAACTGTAGTTTATTCATATTTATTCAATGACGAGGAATAGAAGGGCCAGATGAATTTGCCAAGAAAACTGGACTTCGTAATTTCATATCAAACAAATTGTTAATTTTCGAGCATTTGCACACTGATAAGTGCAAATACAACGTAGCAAATGCTAATGACATCAAACACGAAAAAATATATCAATAGGATTTTTTGAAACTTCAGGACCGTATATTAGCTATCATTGATTATGTCTCATATGTCCGAGCCCTCACCCCTACCCCCAATGACTCAGCTCATCCCTCCCCAGAACCAAACCCTAATTACGACACTGCAACTAGATGCATTTGAATTCACATAAGCTTCATATCTGTATTCCATTATCAATATTTGTACATCTGAAATAAAAGTTTACTTAAAATAATAATAAAAATAATAATAATAATTCCATGCATAATGGGAGTGATATGCGCAATACATTGGATTCACCAAGTGAATCCAACTAGCCTCTGTCACTCCAACTCCAACATGTAACCTACCCGAGGTGCCACTGTTAAGCCGAGCAACCTAATGGAAGGTTGGGTAACCAATCCCAGCGGGAAACTAGGTCGGCGAGCCGATCAGTGTTGGGGGAAATGCAAAGATGGTCAACAGCTACAATGGCGGAAGAGGAAAATAATTCCCAACGGCGAAGAAGGTGGAAGAACTATCTTTGATGCAACTTAAATCCATTAGTGTCTGTACTGGTATTCAGCGGCTAATGGTCAGCGTCTGTTACCTCAGTGAGCTCGGCTGGAAACACGATGTTCCAAAGGCCTCAACAACCTCTGGTCCTATATGGTCCTGGCACTCGCCAGGCCAAACAAATCAAGTACAAGCAAACATGAACTGTGCAAGCAATCACAACTCTACCCCAGGTGGTACCCAATCCACCCGTCCACAATCGGCAACTGGACTTTCGGATTCTGGGGAGTCCAGGCAAGCGCAGCAGAGAGAGTCGGAGATCTCTGGTCACCTACCCTACAAACAGAAAACATTCATTGGAACACTGAACATTAATACCCTAATTCAAATAGGAAAATTATACAATCTCACGCAAGAAATCGACAGACAAAAAATTCTCATTCTTGCTCTTCAAGAATCTAGAATGACTGACAACGATACTATGGACTATGGAAATTACCGCATTTTCAAGAGCAAAACATTACAGAGAGTCGCGAAAGGTGCACCAATCTTCGGAATGGCTTTTCTTGTCCACAAATCCATCATTAACTCTGTCAAGGAAGTCACACCTGTTAATGATCGAATTATGACCATGCGCATCCAGAGCGCCAACAAGAAATACACTCTTGTCAATGCTCATGCACCTACTAACACCGACAACAAGAAAAATCCTGAAAATGTTGAACATTTTTGGGGAAAAAATGGAAAAAATTATGAGTAACCTTCATCAAGATGACGTGAAAATCCTGATGGGAGATTTCAATGCCCAACTTGGCAAAGAAAAAATCTATCGAAAAATCATTGGCAACAATTCTGCACACCAAAATACAAACAGCAATGGAACACGATTGGTAGACATTTGTCATCAATTCAATCTCAAAGTTATGTCTACGCATTTCAGGAAACCTGCACACAAACAGAAAACTTGGCGATCTCCCATTCAACATCTCGGTGAATACCAAATTGATCATGTTGCCATCTCCCATGCACACTATAGAACCATCCATGACGTTCAAGTCCGACGAGGGGCAAACATTGATTCAGATCATTATCTCACAAGAATCAAAATGAAATTGTCACCTAAGATGATTCATAAAAAAAATATTACATCCCAAAATTTGACACATCCAAAATTCAAGAAACAAAAATCGCTGAAGAATGGGATAGAGAACCAGTGAACAATTGGACGGACGTCTGCAGCAAAATTATCAGAAAAGCCAAAGATCTGATTCCACTAAAAAAGAAAGCAAAACACCCCTGGTGGGATTCCAACTGTGATCAAGTCATTATTGATCGCCAAATCGCATTCCAAAAATACAATAGCCACAAATCTCCAGAAACTTTACAACACTTTCTCGACGTCCGCAAACAGGCAACCAAAATTATCAGGACAACTAAACGTAATTTTATAACTAAGCAACTTCAGTCAATCGAGGATGACTTCAGGAATCACAACAGTCGAGATTTTTATAAAACCTTCGGGAACAGAATTAAAGGTTACACACCGCAAAATTTGACTTTCAAGAAACAAGACGGAAGTCTCGCACTCACTAACCAAGAAAATTGTGAAGAACTAGCACGTTATTTTTATGACCTCCTCAATTGTCCTGAACCACCTGAGCGATGTATACACACAGTCCCAGAACACATACGACCCGAAGCCAAACCACCAACGCAGAAAGAAATCCATCACCACATCAAAAAACTCAAGAACGGAAATACATCAGGAGAAGACGGAATCATCGCAGAACTATTGAAAAATCTAGGACCACGATCACTACAGGAAATCACACAGATCATTCAGGACATTTGGCGAAGTGAAAAACTACCGGACGAATGGAAATGCGCACTCATCCACCCACTTCACAAGAAAGGAGATAAATCTGATGTAAATAACTACAGAGGAATTTCCCTCTTACCCATCGCTTATAAAATCCTCTCCGCCTGTCTTTTACAACGCACGCAAGAACAACTCGAGCCACTCATCGGTGAATATCAGGCTGGCTTCAGACCAAACAGATCATCCGTCGAACAAATCTTCAATCTGAAATTCACCTTGAAACTTCGAGCCACACGAAATCTCCCAACCATCTGTACATTTGTCGACTTTCAGAAGGCTTATGACTCCATTGATCGAAAATCTCTCTTTAATGTACTCGAAGAAAACCATCTCGATCCGAAGACGAGACGACTCATCCAACAAACCTTAACCGACACAATTTCCAAGGTCAAATTCATTGGAGAGATCTCCCAACCTTTTCCCATTAAAACCGGTGTTCGTCAGGGTGATGGACTTTCTCCATTGCTGTTCAACATCGTTCTCGATAAGGTCATCAAAGAATGGGAAAAAGAATTAAAAAGTCGCAACACATGGAAAACTGTCGTGTTAGGAAGACAGAAGGATAATATCAATGTTACATGCTTAGCTTTTGCTGATGATTTGGCAATCCTCTCCGAAGATGAACGAACGGCAATTCACCAGATTGAAGTCCTCAAAGAATGTGCTGGGAAAGTAGGGTTGCAAATCTCCTTCACAAAAACTGAATTCATGGCTACAAAACACATTGAAACCCAAACGTTGGTAACAAAATACGGTTCAATCAACAAGGTTAATCATTTCAAATACTTACGTGAAATTATTGAACCTACAGGCACAGAAAGAATAGCACAAAGAACTCGTGAACTCAAAATGCGGAAAGCATATGGGAAAACCGCAAACATCTACAACAAAAAATGCTTGAGCATTAACACTAATATTCGACATTACGCGACGGTCATCAAACCCGAAACACTCTACGCCAGTGAGACCTTAAACCTCAATTATAAAGGGGATCTTGAAAACATCAAGAAAGCTGAAAGGAAAATCATCCGAAAAATTCTTGGCCCACGACTTACAGATGAAGGATATCGTTTACAATCGCACAAGATCACAGAAAAGTATTCAAATATTGAAACCGATTTCCGTAAACGACGCTTGAAATTTTATGGACACATTATGAGGCTAGATGACAACCGATTAACAAAGAAAATATTGATGTACTCACAAAATTAAAGACGACAACGGTTTGCATTAAACAAGTCCAAACTGATCTCAATAACGCCAACATCACACCCACAGAAATCGAAGACCGCAAAACTTTCAGACATAAGATCTACACTTGGGAAGCTGCATCAGAAGATAAGCCCAGCAGACCTAGGGGAAAATGGACTGACGAAACATAGCGACATGATGAAAGAATTCTGGAAGAACAAGAGAAATAACAGCAACAGATCATAACTTGCTTTATGTGATCCTGTATGGGTCGAACATACTAAATAAATAAATAAATAAATAATTAATTCCATGCCACTCTAAATTATGTCTGTGACGACTCTACGCCTATGTACCAATATGTTCATAAGACTTATATATTATGCATTTTAAAACACACACAATCGAATGAAGACATTATACTCACTTGAAAAACCAATCAAGTATCAAAATAAGTACGGTATTCATTGTTACAATATCATCTTTGTCTTCAATTAATTTAATCAATAACAACATGAAAGGTTATATCATATTTGAGCAAATTGAATATTCCTTTATTGAAATATCTCCGACATAGATTTATTATTTATTATTCAAAATTGAGATAAATTCCATGTTACACACAACAAGTAAAATTCAATTCACAATGTGATGAATGTGGAAAGATATGTAGAATTCTTTCATTTGAAATATTGGAACATCTGGCTGAATAACAAATCCTTTTATTAGATTTTGCATATATATGCGTCTTCTTGGTTCAAACCAGTTAATTTGTTCATCAACGTCCTACATTTTTAAAATACTGTGCTTGACTCAAGGTATTAGTCTTACTTTTACAATTCTTAACTTAGAAGGGACGACGATATAAGTAACTTTGAGTACAGATCAGAGCATAAACTCGTTTAAATAATTGGGAGGGGGAAGAGGATCCCATTAACATTGAAATAATCACTTAATTACTTCACTTGAAGAAAAACGTCATTCCAATTAATTTATTAGGCCAAGAATATAGTCCTCTTGCTTTGTCGAGCTGTTCATCTTCCTTTCACATTTGCATTGTATACCTGCCATTATATTATTTCTGTATATCATGTATTATTGCTGTCATTTAATTGGAAGTACACTCAGTTAAATACATTGTTTTCAATGATATGTTTTGTTTTTGAGTTTTGTCTTGATAATTAAAGGATTCTCGCCTGAGACATGATAGCGATAGGATAAAATCTTGGGTGTTGAGAAAATCTTCCGATCTCCCATAATTTAACACCTTGATACAGATCCTCATGATTAATAAAGAAAAACATATGATTCTTACAGAATTTAATACATTGAAGATTCGGTCAACACAAATTGGGCCCTATTAAATTGGGCGACATACAAGTATTTATATTCACTACCCTGAAAAAACAAGCTATTATTACAAACTAATTGGACACAACTTGTATTGAGACTGGAAAGCTTTCTTTAATAGAATTTAATACATACAATATGAACCAAAATCACTTTTGTTGTGAATTGAATGGCAGTACAGGATTCTCACTGATTCACATGATCAATTACTGAACATTATAGCGAACATAAACAGCAGTTAAAATTTCAAACTTTCCAAAATTTAAAAAATTACAAATTTTCCACATTTTCAATATGTCAAAATCATAAAAAATTCAAAAACCACAAAAATTTCAAAATTTCACAAATTGCAAAAAAAAATGTGGATTGCATTTTAAATTTAAAGCCTGTGAGGTTCGATTACCATTCTACTCAAGGCATATTAGGTGCGAATTTCACGTACAAAAAATGAAGACTGTCATTTTGTGGAAAGTTGCATCCTTAAGTCCGGATTCCAAAACTTAGCTGAAGATCAGCTGATGACGGAGCACAGGGTTTGGAATGCCATTACTATGCATTGGCTGAAGAAGCACTCCCTAATCTACGTGGATTTATATGTTTGACTTATTCGATGGTCTGCCTCTATTACCCGTCTACTTCTAGCAATAATTGTATTCCAACCTGTTGAAAACAGTGCTTGGGAGAGAACAATATCCATATCACAAGTCAGCAATCTGAGAAACAAATTAATCAATATCCAAAATACTGTACATAAAACTGACCAAAGTAGAGATTACACGCACCTCAAATACTCAAAACAGAAAATTCACAAACCAAAATATATCTAAGAACATTCTTTCTAGTTCAGTATTTTGAACAACGCTTTGAATATAGCATACTTACATAAGTGATCGAAATTTATCGTAACCGTGCAAAGTCAATCAAAGAATAACACTGATGGCAAGAGAATCTTCGGTGTTATTACACTTCCTTATGAAGTACACTGTGTATTCTAAATAAGCCTTTTTCTATACAGTCACATTTCGTTCCAAGCTTCGAACTTCAATACTAATGAATTAATTAGGATTCTAGGAGCAAACCATTTCGTGATTGCGTGAGAAAATTTCCACTGAAATTAGCGCATTCTTGAGTATGCTAGATCAGTTAGTTAAATCTATGGAATATACGTTCGTAATTATTGCGTGATTTTGTACTGTGATAAGTTAAATAATTACACGATGTACGTAGAATTTGTTATGATAATGATTATATATTGCAGATGACACACGTGTCTTGCTTCTCTGTGATATGTAAATTTATTGTAGGGGACAATACATTTGCTTACTGAGTTAGTTGTCCACGGAATGGTGGCAAATCACAATTGTTCACGATGTATTTACTATAAAGTACCTGTACCCTGAAAGCTTTGCGATACCAACCAAAGAAAGAAAATGTGTTGTAATTTTGTTTATTGAAATGCTTTTGTGTTCACAATATTATTTGCTTTTCCGTCTGGAGCATCAGAAGATTTTCCTACGCTCGACCAAGCCATATATAGCTGTCCATATTTTGAGACCAGTATATCACAAATTTAGCTCCTAGGTATCTCAACAACTCAATTTATTTTGATATCCCCCTAACAATTCCAGGTATCGAGGCTTGATTCTATTTATAATTAAGTACAAGTTTTTCGGGCTTGTAGGCCGTGGTCCGGACAGGATATCTCCCGACGTTTCACCGGAAACTGCGTCCGGAATTTTCAAGGGTTCCGCTCCTTTCCTTGGTCAGCAGTGGAATGAGGAAGAGGCTTGGAATAATGGGTAACGGTTTGTAGTGGGCTAAGCCTCTTCCTCATTCCACTGCTGGCCAAGGAAAGGAGCGGAACCCTTGAAAATGCCGGACGCATTTTCCAGTGACACGTCGGGAGATGTCCTGTCTGGACCACGGCCTACAAGCCCGAAAAACTTGTACTTAATTATGAACGCCGGCCGAGAAGGTCTAAGCTGTTGACTCTATTTACATCTTCCCCGTCCCCGGTGAAGAAAATCTGAAGTAAGCACTGGGTTTATATAGCACTTATTGTTGTTTTAAGGGGCCGAACAGCGAGGTCATTTGCCCCCAAGCACTGAGTTTAGAAAGCTATTGTTTGGAACTACTTACATCTTCCCCGTCCCCGGTGAAGAAAATCTGAAGTAAGCACTGGGTTTATATAGCACTTATTGTTGTTTTAAGGGGCCGAACAGCGAGGTCATTTGCCCCCAAGCACTGAGTTTAGATAGCTATTGTTTGGAACTTACATCTTCCCCGTCCCCGGTGAAGAAAATCTGAAGTAAGCACTGGGTTTTAGCAGTTATTGTTGTTTTAAGGGGCCGAACAGCGAGGTCGTCTGCCCCAAGCACTGAGTTTGTTGTTGTTGTTGTTTTAAGGGGCAGAACTACGAGGTCATCTGCCCCTCTTAACACGGATTAAAGAATACAAATTTGGAATTGAAATTAAAATTTTGAGGTGGACACCTAAATTTAAAGAGACCTAAATTAAAAAGAAAAACAAAAAATTAAATAAAAATAAAAATTATAAAAATAAACAAATATTACAGAAAAACAAAAATATAATCATTCAAAAACGAACAAGTCGTTGAGTCAATGTTCACTAACCCACTCTCACTTATAAAGCGGATAACGCGATCAGCAGCCACCGCATCATCGGCTAATATAAGTCACTGAGTTTAACACACTTGTCTGTGTGAGAATAAATCTGGAAATGTTATAGAGAGAGGTTTACAGCGTACCAGTAGCAGAACTCGTGATATAACTTCGAGAGATGAGTAAGACTACAGTAATTGCCCCAGTTTAACTCAAATATGTAATTGGTGACAAGCTGAACTTCTCCTATATGCTTATTAATTACTCAGAAGAATCTTCCTCCAGAAGTTACCCAACTTCTCTCATACTCATCAAGAGTTGCTGTGAGACCATAGCGAAGTCTTCAGCTATGCAAAGTCAATGGCATGGAAAATAACTAATTCAATAATTCCCAACTTTGGTAATGAGGAAACTTTAGAATATCGTCAAGCGCTAATCTGAATTCCAAAGCAAGGTTCCTCATACTAGGCGAAGTTATTAAGTTGACTTGTTGGAACAGCATGTACCTTGCTTCGTGTTCCACAACAGAATAAACTAGATAGCGTATGACTAGGCTAAAGATTTTGCCTAAATGTCCATAATAAAGAGGTATGACTTCATATTCGAATGTTGGTATGAGAGAGTTGTCCTTTGCGGGATAAAACAGAATTATGATTTATTACGGTACGATTTATTTGCACCAATGTTACTCAGAGTGGTCTGACAACCTGAACAATATTTGTGCCAAACCATGGATTGAACTTTGACGTTAGATAGGAACTTGGATGTACATTTATTTTATGTTATACAAATGGCGAGGCTGTGGATTTACGCTAAAGGTGGCTTTCTACTGTCCAGATAGCCCTAAATTGCATACGAACCTCTAACGGTAATACACGTAACCTTTAGCAACAGAGCCAGATCACCCCCTGTCAACCGGATAGAAATTTCCAGGTCCCTATCGTAGTTCGATTTAGTGTCAACCCCCGCCCCTCGCTTGGAGCGTTCGAAAGTTGAAAAGTACAGATCTGTTCAAATTATTAGGCTCAATGCAAAAATTTCCACCATTTCGAAATCACCATCATCATCAAGTTTCCACTCCAGTTTCCCGGGTGTGGTTTACGAGCGCTCTCCATTTTGATCTATTCATGTACCACTGCTCCTTCAAGACTTCATCCCAGTTGATTCGTATTTCAAGATAGCTGTTTATGAGAGGGAAATTTATTGTTAAATTGTTGCTTAATGCGCAATAACAGTTTACACTGGATTTATGAATTCCTAAGAAGTAGACAACTCTATTTTGACCTTCAGCTTTTTTTGTTTTAAAGGGAGAGTCACTCGCTGCTCTAAGACAGAAAGTAGCAGCTTAAGACAACAAGGAATATTTGAGGTTAAGGTCAATGTTTGTGCAATACAGTATATTGTTAACCCTTCAGAAGAAATATAACACGAGGACTGGCGCCGGGTCATCGAGGCCCATAGTGTGTTATTCACTTTTTTCATAGTCGTACGGATTTTAATGAAGTAATTTTACACCTGGTTACCTCCTATGAACTATTCCCAATATAAAATTTGATTTATTTATATTTTTCGGATTTAACATGCAGAAAAATGTCAATTTTCGTAAGAGTATAATATTGGCCTTGGTAGTGGCAGCAAAACAAGTCATCTCAATTTTTCTGAACAAAGGAGCTGATGACCAAGTTATCCCTAGACCCTAAATATGGATCAACAAGAACGTGAGCTATGTTACTGTGTTGCATCAAAATAGATGGATCCCCCCCCCCTTATTTTTTACAGATAGTTCCAACTAACGTAAGCCGAAAATTGTCTCGCGAGAACTGGCGCCATGGGTAAATCTGACCCGACCGTAAATGATATAATAATAACTTGGGTGTTCACAAGGTAAGAGACATGTTGCTTTTGCAGGGTGAAGTTCAAGCCTATGAAGGAAAGTACAGTAAGCGACAGGAAATGAGGGCTGACCAAAACGAAAATACAGAGCATTATTTAAGCCTCGGGTAACAAATACCCACGCGCCAGTCCTCGCGGGTTAAAAGGGAAGTGTAACGATTTCTCACCGTTAATTCCAAAATGTTATTATACAATATAATTAAATCGTTGATTCCTTCCATCATTCAGCGCCGTGCACAGTAAAATCGGATTGTTCTTTTGGATAATGGGGAAAGGCAAAGACATTTCTTCGCGTTAAGTTGTATTTGTTAGTGCTGTGCTGGATGAAGGAAGATTTGAGTCTACTCATTTAAATAGCTGAAATATCTCAATATTAACAATTTGACGTGTAAGTGGCTTGTCGTTATTGTATTTAGTTAAGACACGCATATTGAAGCTCGCCCGGTAGGTTGGCTACATTCGCCTTCTTCTGTTTGGTCATGGATGCTCGCATAAACTGCGTGAGGTCTTTTTTTTGTGATTACTGGTTGTTTTCTCATAAACTTTTCGGCTGTTTAAGCTCTACCCACAATGTGCTGTCGGCAGACGGCAGACTGTAGTTGAAGTCAGACCCGTGCTCTCTTATGGCGTAATTCACAATGCGAAGTTGCTTGTCGGTAGTAGATAGTTGACAATCGACAGCGTGTGCGGCTGTCGCCAATTTTATCTTTGGCAGCCAACTGCATATTTGAGAGCCAATCAGAAGAGATCACAAGATGGCGTCACTTTTTCGTCATCAGCTGTGTAGTTGACTACTTGTATTCGCGGTATATTCTTCGCATAATTACAGTATATAACAAGAAGTTCCGTGAAGAACTAAAGAGTCTACTTTTCTTAAAATTTAAGATTCATGCCAATGATTAATCTATATGGATCTATCTTGAATAATGACGAAATTAAGTTGGTAATATCGAAATTTCTAATTAGTTCGAAATACTGTATAGGCTACCTGGCATAATGTAGCCTAATAGAGAACTACAGTTGGCAGCCCTAGGGACTGACTATATTCTTAGTTCCATCTCTTAAGGTGCAGAATACAAAATTTGGTTGAAGTCCAATGGATAGCATGGACGTTACATGCAGTTAAACATTGGATCTAACAGCGCGCGTAAAATCACGTTGGCAACAATGATATACATGTATTGGTCAGAAATAATCTGAAATAATATGATCTATTGTTGTGTCAATTTTGAATGAAATCCATTAGTTAGTATAGAAGTTACATGCATTTTAAAATTGGACCTATCAACAGGCTTAGAATCATGTTGGCAGCACTGGCGTAAGCCTATATTAGTTACTCCAAATTAATCTAGAAGAAGAAGCTTGTAGTTTAACGTGACCTCCTTTTTACGTGGAATCCGAACCACAGGACATGGCATTTCACTTCGAAAATCTCACATGCATTGACCGGGAATCGAACCCGGACCGCCTTGGTGAGAGGCACACAGCTAGACCGCTGAGCCACCACGCCCTCCACCCTCCCCCCCCCCCCCCCCAAATTAATCTAGAATGCCAGGTACTATACGTGTGCAATGTTTAGAGCTATTGGCTTGCATACTTCTTATATATTGATATTAGGGTAACAAAAAGAGAGACAGCATTTATTAACAGTTGGCAGCCCTGGTTGCTCTTAAGAATACGAATAGTCATATCTGTTATAGTACACATAGCACACACGAAATTTGGTTGAAATCCAAATGATTGATTTATTTGATTTATTTTCACTGCTACACTTAGAGCTTAAGAGCTCCTTTACAGTAGCGCCCTACATAAAATAAGGTTAGGGCTTATAAAAATAAAACATTTCACCTACATTCACAATATAAATAATCACAGTCTAACAATTATAGTAACAGAAAAATAGTAACAATACAATAATAATAATATTACTAATGATAATGGGAAAATTATATACAAAAGAGTGAGAGTGCATACAGACTATCAGCCCGAAAAACAAACACCATATACTGTACAAGAAGAGCTATTGAAGTAGACAGGTTGTCAGCTATTGTCCTTGTGTTCTAATTGAACTTTGAAAAAGTATTTTAACATAATACAGTAATCAAATGTGAGAGGTATACTGCTCCAAGAAGCAGGATGAAAGATGTCTTTTGAAAGCTGCAGTGCTTGCAATGTTGACGAACTTATATAAATCGAAGGTGTTGAAGAGGCGTGAGGCGGTGCAAACAAAAGATTTATTGAACTTCATGGTTCGGTGTATAGGAATCTGGAGTGTTAATTTTGTGTATCTATTTTCTCGATTATGAACAGAATGCATTGGTGTAAAGGCTTTGTAGAGATATAACGGGGTCTTGGTATGTAATATTTTATGTGTCAGAATGGCAACTGATAACTGCCTGCGCTCGTGGAGTTTCAGCCATTTCAGCTGCACGTAGTAAGGTGTGATATGTTCATCTCGCCTTACATCCAGAATGTACCGAACACATGCATTCTGGACTCTTTGTAATTTGATGTTCTGTGTTTCTGGTAAATCATTGTATACAGCAGAGCCATAATCAATGATTGGAAAGATGAGAGTTTGGACGAAGAGCTTACGTATGTTAGGTGGGGTGTAAGAAACAGTTCTTTTCAGGAGATGCATAATTGATACAACCTTCCTTACCACATTAGACGTATTCTCTGCCCACGACAGTGTTCTATCAAATATCACTCCGAGATTATTGACAGTGTTTCTATATTTAATATTATTATCTAGTATCTTGATGGGTGGTAGTGAATTAAATCTACTGAATTTAGAAGTTTTGTATATCCAATGGATATAAGTTGTGTTTTAGATATGTTCAAGTTAAGATTATGATTTTGGGCCCATTCACAAAGCCTGTCAATGTCTTCATTAAACAGATTTATACGATCACATGCAGTGTTAGGCGTGAGGTGAAAATAGGCTTGGAGGTCATCAGCGTATATATGAACAGAACTATTTCGGAATTCATTAGAAACATCGTTTATATATAGCGAGAAGCATAGTGGACCTAAGACAGATCCCTGAGGTACTCCACTTTCTACCGATTTCCAGTCTGAGGAGGAGCCATCCGCGAGGACCACTCTCTGTGTACGCATGGAAAGGTAGGATTTGAACCAGGAAAGAGCACTCTGAGAGAAGCCAGAAGATTTCAGCTTTGCAAGAAGTATATTGTGGTTCACACAGTCAAAAGCCTTACTGAAATCGAAAAGACATAGGATTGTAAGCTGACGCTTGTCCATGGCTGAGCGTACATCATCGCTGACCTTTAACAATGCAGTGGTGGTACTATGACCCTTTTTAAACCCAGATTGGTAAGGATTGAAGATATTAAATTTAGTTAGGTATTCACATACTTGTTCATGAACTATTTTCTCAAGCGCTTTACTAAGGGCACAAAGGATATTTATTGGTCTAAAGTCACTACAGCCAGTGGGGTTTTTATTTTTTGGCACTGGACGTTTGTTAGCACACTTCCAAAGAGACGGGTGTACTCCACTTTGTAGAGAGACATTAAATAGATGGATAATTGGGGGAAGAAATACTTCAAGACAGTTAGAAAAGAGAAATTGGGATGCTATCAGGGCCTCTTGCTTTTGTACGAATTGATTTGATGGCTTTCACAATCTGGTGTGGGTAAACATACATAAAGAAAAAAATTTCATGGGCAGGGGGAGGGATGGATGTGTATTTCGTGACGGTCTCTGATACTCTTAATACATCACCAATTGAGGCAACATTTGAGTAATGTTCATTTAATTGTGATGCAGAGACAGGCATCTCAACATCAGTGACTGAACTGGCACCAACTCCCAATGATTTTGCAGCACGCCATCTGGCGGAGGTGGTTTTACAGTCACTGAAGAGGTTGTACATATATTTCACTTTTGTGTTCCTGATTGTTTGTTTTGTCTTATTACGCAGAATTCTGTACTCTTCATAGTCAATGGTAAGTTTAGATTTAATAAATGTTCTACGTGCTTTATCACGTTTCTTTAAAAGCGTTTTGATTTCTTTACTGATCCACGGAGCAGAGTTATGTTTTATATCCACTTTCTTTTGCGGTGCATGCATATCATATAGTTCATTTACACAATGATTAAATAGAGTCACTTTCTCATCTATGTCAGTGGATTGGTAGAAATTCTGCCAAGGGAGTAATTCTGCATCCGTTTTAAAATCATTTAAATTAAATTTACTGAAGTCACGTACAAAGATTGATTTTGGTCGAAGTTTCGGGGTAGATAGAGAAAACACTGCGTACAGAAGATCATGGGCTGAGAATCCAGCAGCTGGTTCTTGTCCGTAGTCAACAACGAGGTCATTACAGTTTGAAGAGATAATATCGAGAGAGCTGTCACAAGTAGCTGTGTGAAATGTAGTATCGAATGGTAAACATTCAACATTACAGGAACAGAGCACATCACATACCTGTTCAGTTTCAAAAGCTCCACTACCAAACCGAGCATTAACGTCCCCAACAATAAAAACATATTTATAATCAAGAATGAACCTGTACATGTCATTCAGAAAAATATCTAGGTAGCCAGCTTTCGGTGGACGATACACACAAGCAAAGAGTATTTTAGTTTCGGTAAGAGAGATGTCAAGTATAATGTATTCAGGCCTCTTATTATATTCACCAGGAGACTGACTTAGCACGCTATACTTTATGTTATCCCTAAGGTAAACTGCAACACCACCTCCACCGACGGTTAATCTGTCATTTCTAATGACTTTATAGCCTGTGAGAGAGACAGCAGCATCTGGAATTGAGGGCTTGCAAAAGGACTCACTTACTGCAATTATGTCAAAAGACGAACCACCAAAGACGTGACAAAATTCAGAATAGTGAGAGGAGTCAACTAATGATTGAGCATTGATATGAGCAATTTTTAGGCAGTTGGTGTTTTTCAGGCTGATAGCGGAAAGTATGTCTGGAAGGAGGGGAGTGGAATTCAGCTGTATGCCTACTAACTACAGACACAGAGTTTCCAGAAATATTAAATATTAAAAGATGGTCCTAAAAAGAAATGTTGCATAATTATTTAAATATGTGAAGTAAATTAAAAATAAAATTTTAAAAACTAAAAGGAGGAAAAAGTGAGTAATATGAGTACGCTAGTTATCTTCATTGTACCTGGAACTTAGCAGGGGGTGAGCTTTTTAAGCTCGGCTGCGTTTCTCACACGGTGTTTGATGTCACCTCGCAGTACAATTAACGTACCATCTGACGTCCACACTTGCTTCTCCGTGAAGATGGAGACCGCTTGCTTCAGTAGATGGTGTCTGGTGGAGGTGAGATCCTCTCGAATTGTCACCTTGGCTCCACGCAACGCCCTCTTTTCGCGATAGTATAGAAGTTACATGTATTTAAAGTAGGACTTATCAGCAGGCTTAGAATCATGTTGGTAGCACTGACGTATATAACTTACTCCAAATTAATATAGAATCTCAGGTACTATATGTGTGCATAGTTTAAAGCTGTCGGCTTGCATACTTTCTGATATATGGGTATTTGGATAAACCAAATTGAGAGTATTTATTAACAGTTGGCAGCCCTGGTGGCTCTTAAGAATACGCTCAGTCATATCTGTTTATGTACACATAGCACATACGAAATTTGGTTGAAATCCAATTGATAGTGTAGAAGTTATATGCATTTACAATTTGGACCTATCAGCAGGCTTATAATCATTTTGGCAACACTGCCATGTATGGCCTCCTGGAAATTAAACTGCAATATTATTATTTATACGTGTGCCAAGTTTGAAATAGCTCCCATTCATACCTTCCAAGATATCCAACATGGAGCTCTAATTTCAATTGCGATTTTTCAGCAGTTGGTAGCACTGACTCATTTTCAAATATGGCCGTGAGATATTCAGATATAGATCTTTACTCCTATCAAATTTTGTTTCGATTGCTGCAGCAGTTTAGGAGTTGATAGGGGGGGGGGGGGACACACACACACACACACAGCCAGCCAGCCAGCCAGCCAGCCAGACAGACAGACAGACAGAAGGACAGACAGACAGACACACATTTGCCCGATCTCATAAGTCTACTTTTTCCTCATTTTTGCTAAATGTGAAAAGTAGGCTAAAAATATGATGACTGGGATAGAAGATATATTAATTGATCTTGTGAGGGAACGCCGTTGGATGTATGACATGAGTGAGCCCAAGTACCTAAAAGGAAACTGTTCATTGATTATAATGTTTTCCTTTGTAGCAAATGTAATGCAGCGGAAGGTAACGCTGAATGAGAGCTCATCGTACGAAAACATTTTCTAAAGTAGGGCCTACCGGTACTGAAATTAGCCAAAATACAGTTTGTAATGACGAAAATAAATTAGGAAATGATGTAGTAATAGATTGAACGTGTTGGGAGCCCTCGGGCGTTCAATCAAAAATGACCAGCTACACAAACACAATTCTGTTCAAAAAACAGTAAGCCTAATTCAGAGTTGGATTTATTATTAATTATTTACAAGAGGGGATACTGGATATACGAGTATTTTTCCTCAATTTTAACAATGCTGTACCAGTTAGCAGCAATAAAAATAAACCGTACCGCTCCAAGTCATGCATCCTTGCAAATTTTAGGTTAGGTTGTCGACAATGACAACCTTCTCAAGGAATAAATGAAAGTCAAGTTATTATTTACTCTTAGCATTTTAACGACTGCGCATTGTGGGTGGCTATGTTGTGAACTACCGACTTCCAACTTCATCTGCCGTCTACCGACAGCGCATTGTGGGTAGACCTTACCTGTGATAAAACAATTGTCATGAAACAATATTTGGTGAAATGAAGTTGATGTCGCGTTCGTTCTTACATCAAATCTTCTTCGTGGTCTTGAAAAGTGGACGGTTGGTCTGTCACGGCAAGTAATTAGGCCTATTTTAAGAATTTAAAACGTGTTTTCATAGTGGGTGTGCGAAATGCTAACTTTCCTACTTTCACCTGATAAACAGTTACCTCTTACAATAACTGACTGCACGTATTTCATTAGCTTCTGACATCTCTAACATACGGTAATTCAGAATAGCAATGTTTCAATTCAATGTATTTAATTTATTGTTTTGGAAGGATATCCATTTCTATATTTACAGTTTATTTGAGCCTATGCATAGCTTTAAGAATATTTTTGCTCCAAGTTTTAATTAGAATTATAGATTTTGCCTTGATATACGCTGAAGAAGACTCCGACAAAGGGTCGAAACATCATATATATATTATTTCAGTAGTATAGATCCCTCCTGCGGCTATCACAAGCGACCGATCGTGACAAATGAGCATTCAAATGAAAGAGAATAGACATTAGCTGTGACGAATTGCACTCTAATTTCATAAATATCTATAATTTATTAAAAAAATGACTTTAAAAATGTACAAAGTGTGCGATTTGTAGATACTGTAGCTGTAGGAAAATACGCTCCATAATTATTGCTGTCCACTTCACATTTTGGCCGCTGTGACGCCTGTATCATTTCATTTTAACATTCTGAGGTCTTTCCTTCATCATTTTGCATGGATTTCAGAAACAGTATTTTAAAGGCATGAGTACTCAAATCGTATAATTTCGTAAATATCGAATAACCGGTGATTGTTACGGCAAAGCTGTCAATCAACGGACTCAGCACACAAATGACATTAGCAGTCACGAATTGCATTCTGATTTCATAAATATCAATTTTTGTAAGATGTGTGGGATTTGCAAATACTGTTGCTGTAGGAAAATACTGTTCACTTCACATTTTGGCCGTAGGGACGCCTGAAACGTAAATAGTGTTGTATAATCATTTGGTTCAAATAAGAACATAACAACCTTTCTCCTTAAGTATTTTATTATAAACCTATTGGGGAAAGTGTGGCTTATGAACATGGGAGATTTCCGCTAGTATATATTATTTCAGTAGTATAGATCCCTCCTGCGGCGCTCACAAGCGTCCGATCGTGACTTTGAGCATTCAAATGAAAGAGAATAGACATTAGCAGTGACGAATTGCACTATAATGTCATAAATATATTTATTTTCTTTAAAAATTAACATTTAAAAAAATGTACCATACCAAGTGTGCGATTTGCAAATACTGTTGCTGTATTAAAATACGCTCCATAATTGCTGTCCACTTCACATTTTGGCCGCTGTGACGCCTGTTTCATGTCATTTTAACATTCTGAGGTCTTTCCTTTATCCTAGGCCTATCATTTTGCGTGGATTTCAGATCAACAAATCAAAGGAATGAGTACTCAAATCGTATAATTTCATAAATATCGAATAACCGGTGAGTGTTACAGCAACCTTTCTTTTCAAGGCTCTCATTATAAACCTATTTGGGAATGTGGCACATCAATTAATTTTCACTATTAGTATATTTATTCCATGGGTATGTAATTCTGTGAACTAATTTCTGATATCAGTGGAAGAAAACAAACAAGGAATTATAATATTATGTTTTTCGATGTGACAGAGGAAATATGGTAATTTGTCACCTGAGAAATAATCCAGGCTATCACTTTGACATAATTATCCTAGTGACAAAACCAGGTTAAGAGTCTGCACTAATGATTTTGTAGTGTGCTCTTAACATAAGTTAAAGGGTCCTGTGGCAGTATTTAGCAGGGTAGTGGAAAGGAAAGGGAAATTATAAAAACTCTTTGTATATAAAAAAAAACATTTTAATGATGCACCATGATTTGAATATTAATAAACAGTATATGTATAAATAAATCAGTACAGCTAGTGTCTAGACAGCAACAGTGGTGATCCCAACGTGATACCGATCCGATGTGTCGTGTTGTGTTGTTCGTAAGTAAAACAGCAAATGCCTTATGGAAATGTACTGTTTATTTTTGACGAAGAGTTTTTATATTTTCTCTTTTCTTTCCACTGCCTGCTAAATACTGCCACAGATCTATTTATACATTACCCGTGGCGTGTCTGTACAGCTGCACCTCTCGCTTTATACTTATACTTTGAGGGGACAAACAGTGCTCCGTTCAGGGAGCGCCTGAGTTGTATTCTCCAGTTAGCGTTATGTCAATATCTGCTTTAATTTACTTTATGATATCAAGTGTAGAGTACGGGTTAGATGACCGCGATGTCGCAGCCCCTAAATTAAGGAACCAAGTATTGAGTACTTATGAAAGGACAAATTTGTGCATTTAATAATCATCCACGCCCTCTCATTCAACACGATAGAACTGGGTTCTGTATTAACAAATGGAATTTCGCGTACATACATATCATTCCAGAATAGATTTTAAAATTATTTTACATCACAATGAGATTTTGAAATATTTCGGCACAATTAGACGTTTCTTGAGACAGGATAGTAACAGACATTGGAAGGTACAAAATAGATTTATTTCGTGGAGTTAGAATTACTTAAGTCTTAGGTACGACACACATACAGCAGTTTCGACTACAATGCTACAGTTCATCAGCAATGGATGTGAGTAGATGTTGAATGAGATGAATAGTGATGGATATTTTACTATCATCACACACTCTTTCAATCCACAAGACTTCGAATTTTAATATTTAAAACGGTTAGGCTTCTTGAGAATGCACAACATACCTAAATACCATTAAGTTCGAGCTCACTGGGAGCGTATGATTCGTGAACGGCATAGCAGCCCTGCTAAAAAGAATGCAAGGATAAAGCATGACTATACAGGATGGAAGGTGTTTAACGCATAAGATGTTCAGAGGTGACTACAAGATAAATATGAGGCGCTGAAATCAAAAGGAAGCTTGTAGTTTCACGTGGCCATTAATCTGGCGATCTTGAGCTACGGGACCTCCGTTTATACGTGAAATCCGAACCATTGGACGTGATATATCACATGCATTGACAGAGAAACGAACCCAGGTCGCCTGGGTGAATGGTAAGCAAGTTGACCACTGCATTATCAGGCCTCTTACGCGCTAAAAGCAAAGGGTTTTAAGTGAGATTTTACTTAATTTCGTAAATCACCCTTACGGAGGTGTTCAAGGTCGTTTCCCCTCGCTTCTCAGCCATCCCTTGCCCCGTTTGCGTCTAGACGTCTCATAGTAGAAAACAACTTCCTTCGACAAGCTGTTATATCGTAAGTCAGCATGAAATTCACATTCGTGTCTTGGATGTGCTAGTCTTACTGAACAGACATGTCCTCTCTTAGAGGAGCCGTACTCTAAAGTAATTTCTATGAATCTAAAAGAAGTAAATGTTTGGATTTATCTAGCGCAGCAGTGACTAACTCAGCTTATAGTGGCTTGCCCATGCTACATACTGACCCAAACAGTACGTTGGCATCTGGCGGCCATACACACTAACTCCAGTGTTAACCAGCCTTGTAGCCCAACACTCACCCCACTATGAGTGCTGTCAATGGTATTGATACAGTACCGTACCTCTGTTTCCTACCAGGTAGAGCCCAACACACCGGTCTCTGCCGCGACGCAGTAACCCATTTCAGTTCCTTTAAGCCTCCTCTAAAACAGGTGACATGTCCTGCCTCCCCGAGTCCCAATGTAGCAACATCATTCATTCTCTGCTTGGACTTGAACGTGGGAACATAATGCTGACGCAATGGAGGGAGAACTTCGCTCACTCGCATCGCTGTTGTGCAACGACTTGACCAACATTGCATTGGTTCGGGCACTCTGCATCAGCTAGGAACGAGGGATTAATGATCGATGAGTCGTGCCCTCCTTCAAATAATTTTGCACTAACTTAAAAAGTAAACTACTGGGCGTAGAATTCTGATTAATGTTTCTATACAATTAGGAAAATGCTGCCTTTCATGCTACTCATGTGTTGAAACCGCTTCCCCAGTGATGTCGTGGAACTGGTGTGTCGGGCAGTCAGGCGGTCTCTACGAAACGTCTTATCATGGACGTGGAAAAGTGATTATAATATGATTTTTTAACAACTGCGGCTGTAGACAGGCTGGGTAAGGACGGAGGGCGTAATTTTGTCCTGAACGGGATACGTATCATGCCAGTAGGCTAAATCTACTGATACAGAGCCTTGCATTTAAGCACTCACAAATTCCAATTGACTTGGCCAAATTTAGATTCCATCAACTTGAGCATAGTACGTTAGTATTACAGACTTTACCACTCACCCAGATCGACCCGGAAGGATACCATCTATTATATTCGAGACCGTGAAATTACAAAAAAGAAAACTAATTTTCCTGTTGAGCGGGCTTTATCGAACGAAACTGTACAAGTCACATTAATACACTTATCGTTCTGAGCAGCCACGACTCTGTCCGCGTTATTTTGTACAGATGCTTGAAGCAAACACTTTCCACCCAGTATATAAGTTGTGTGTGGTAGACTTTCTACAGTCACTACATAACTCTTGCCTTAGTTTGCATTTCTTGCGTTTTATCATTTCATAGGCTAGAAAAATGGAATGACGATATATACGGCAGCATTTCAAATGATATGTATGGAAGAACGTTAGTGCTCAGCACTCTTATGCTACACATGTCCTCTATGTCAACAAATTCAAACAGAAATCGTTGGCTTTGGCACAAAAAGATTCATCTCCACTTGTCAACAAATTTGCAACTTTTATATAATGGTGATAATAAACAGAGCGGGACCCGATTATTCTTTGTCAAAATTTCTCGTTTTGATCGAAGAAGCTAATCACTTACAATACATTTTACTCAGTGGCGCTACGCGACCGCTGCTCAGGCATTTGGCCAGCAGATTATGGGTAAAGCCCTGCGCGGATATCCGCAGATATAGTTTGCATGGCTGTGCGGATAGCGGATAAAGTCCACACCAAAGTTAATGAACAATGTTCATGAACAATGTTAATGAACAATGTTAATGAAAACATTTCTCAACATGTTTACTAAACATTTGTTAACAAACTTCTTCAACATTATGTCCACACCAAATAAACTTTTGTTAACAAACATCTTCAACATTAAATAAACTGTTTGTGAGGCTATAATTGATAGGGTCAGGAAGAAGAAAGTACTTTCAGCTGCATCTTTCATTATTTTAGTGAGTACAATTAGAGAAAAGCGCAGACGCAAGGTGTGGCAAAGAAAAATATTGGAAAGGCGTTTAGAGTTAAGTTTGGAGAGAACACTTATGCCGCTTGCGATTCGATAGTCGATTCTTAGAGAAATAAAAGAGCATCGTATTCCGCGCTACGAATTTACAACCTTAATTGCGTCTTTGCGCATGCGCGATCCAAAATGTTGACGAAAACACGAAATGTTAATGAAAAGTTTCATTCACAAAAGTTAAAGAGATTTTGTTCATGAACATGCTCGAAAAGTTAACGAACACGGTATTTTGTTTATGAACAGTCAAAAATGTTAACAGGTGCATTAACAAAGTTAACGAAAACATCTTGGTGTGGACGTACCTTAAGTTGCGGATAATATTTAGAGTAAATTTGCGGATAGTTTTTAGAATACATTGTTGAACTGGTTTTCTTTTTTTATAAGGTAAGTTTCTGCTAAGATAGGCTATGCGTCTTTCGGGTTTCTTGTTGTTTCCCTTTTTTGTTTTCGCTTGGATTGTGTGAGAATAATAGAGAAGGTAAGAGAAGACAGTCATGGAAGTACCCTCCGTGTGTTGACTTATGCCAAAAGATAGTCCGCTTTCTCCTCATACACTAATAATGAAAATATTGCACAGTTATGGCAATCTGTTGCGTAGGAGTGAAAATACTTGGATGGCAAACACTGAAAATTTGGCTTTTATCGTAAAGAATGGAATCACATATTATTTAATTTATATCGCAGACCTCATGAGTGCTAATGTATTAGATCTGCATGGTAATGTTCAACATGTTCCTACCGGTACGTCCATGATTTTTTTAATGTATTCCAGTAGTTCTTTTGTCTACAAAGTGTACCTAAATATGTTATATTTTAACATTGGATAAAAAGGACATTCGTAACCTACAAAGTTCTCTTAAACCGAACTGACGGATACTATGGTAAATGGTGCGAGCACGTCTATAGCAATGCCAGGAAGCAATAAACACAATCGAACATCGTAGTGTCAGAGTTCGTAATCAGTAGCAAGTTCCAGCAGGGGCAATATACCATAATGTCAGTTGTACAGAAGAGGTTTTCTTGTTTGAAAATACAGTGAAGTGATATGTTTCCTTACATTTTCATAAAAATATAAGGGTGCGTCTGAAAAATACGGTAACTGAATACCATGAAATATCATTTCTGTTGATGAGGTTTGATCAACATGTATAACGCAAAGTTTCACGGGAAACGGAAGTTTGACGCTCGCAATGTTTCCTTGTAAACATGTTAAGAATATTAGACCTTTCACGTAACGTACACCCCCAACATGGCTTCGTACGTATCCATTGAGAAAGGTAGCAATCACTTCCAAGTATGCTCTATTTCTAAAAGTGCTGACATCTGTTCTTGCATTGCCATTGTTTGTTGATTTACGGACTTTTATGTTCGACGATGTCGATATGTAAATATTATATGTCAGAAAACTCTATCATAATGGGTGTCATTAAGGTACTACTTTTCCTTATAACACAGTTTTTCCAACCAATCAGAGCTCAATATTTTCATTCATTGACCAATTAGGTAAGGATAGCGTCTGACATGCATTGAAAATCCAACATGTCGGACATGATTTACATGATTCGAAATTTGACATTGAAACCTATATTGAATCAACCATTGTAGTTACAATGCATAAACAAACTGGGCAATATTGCAAAAGAAATAGCACTGTACCTTAATATCCGCAACTCCAATTTCTACACATTCGTAAGATTTCGCCGACAATTTTATTGAATGCAGTTGTAGACATAAACACTTAGACCATAAATTCAATAGATGGCTGATGACGTCACATTGTTGAAACCAACATCTCGATCAGCTGACTGAAGGGAACTGCGGATAGTGCTAATAGAATTATCCAATATAAATAAGAACTTTAATGCAGCCAATGGCCAAATTAATAAATTAACATTAAAAGACAAAAAAGATTGCCTTAGTCTTCACTACAAAACATTGTAAGTGTGACCCGTCTTTGTTTGCACAACATCACATGATACCTATCACACTGCTCTCCACATAGCAAACAGATGCACTGCTGGTCCGGCTGATGAAATCTCTTCTTGGTGCATACTTTAAAGTGAAAACCATGCACCGAAAATCTCGTGACTATATGACGCAAATCGTACAATGTATTTGTCCATTCAGTTGAAAGCATCGCGTCAGTGCCGTAAAAGTCGTCCCATATGTCTTCTCTCTTCCTTTTCAATTCTGTCAGTAGGGTCTCATATCCAGGTGTAACGGGCAGCAGTAGGTTCAGTCTCAGGTCTTCAACAAAATATGGCTCTCTAGCTAGCAGGTAAACCAAACGGGATGGCGTGTACTTTGAAAGGCACAAAGCTCTCTTGAGATAGATGGATTTTACTCTTTCCAGATCTGCCAGGTGTTTTCTCTTGAGGTGTATCCATATATTTTCCAATCCATACGATGCAATTGGTGCTATTTTTACATGAAACAATTGGATTGGAGTCTTTAGGGACAATTTATGAATTTGTTTTATGTCACTCATCGCTTTCACTGCAGCGGTCAGCTTGTCTCTCATATGGATTGTAAAAACGTTTCCCAGAGTCTGCAAAGTTATCCCGAGATACTTAAAATGAGTCACCGATGGAATAAGTCTGTCTTTATAGCTTATCTTTCCCCGCTTCCCTCCTTTCCTGAATGTCATCATAACTGACTTGTCCTCGTTTAAGCGTAATTCATTGACTTCAGCCCAATCCACCAACTTGTTGAAAGCTCTTTGGAGATATTCCATACTTGATGATGATAGAACCATGTCGTCTGCATATACACACATCAAAAAAAGTTTTGCATCACCTCGGTTCCCAGATCTCCGGCATATAGACGTTGACTGTGTATATTGTATCCAAGATACAGTCCCTTTGACTGTTCATAGATGTCACTAAAACTGCTCAAAGATGTAAACAACCATGCATGAGCAGGGCCTATTAGACGGAGGGGGTACGACAGCCGATCAGTTCCAGTCATTCCACCAGGACGAAGGTACGCTGCTCATGTTGTCTGTAGTTCTACCATGCCTAGAAGGTCAATACCGCAGTTCGATCGCGTCCGCATTGTTACTTTGTGTCAAGAAGGGCTCTCAACAAGGGAAGTTTCCAGGCGTCTCAGATTGAACCAAAGCGATGTTGTTCGGACATGGAGGAGGTACAGAGATACAGGAACTGTCGATGACAGGCCTCGCTCAGGCCGCCCAGGGGCTACTACTGTAGTGGATACCGCTACTTACGGATTGCCGCTCGGAGGAACCCTGACAGCAATGCCACCATGTTGAATAATGCGTTTCGTTCAGCCACAGGACGTCGTGTTTCAACTCAAACTGTGCGCAATAGGCTGCATGATGCGCAACTTCACTCCCGACGTCCATGGCGAGGTCCAGCTTTGCAACCCCGACACCATGCAGCGCGGTACAGATGGGCCCAACAACATGCTGAATGGACCCCACGGAATTGGCATCACGTTCTCTTCACCGATGAGTGTCGCATATGCCTTCAACCAGACAATCGTCGGAGACGAGTTTGGAGGCACCCTGGTCAGGCTGAACGTCTTAGACACACTGTCCAGCGAGTGCAGCAAGGTGGTGGTTCCCTGATGTTTTCGGGTGGCATTATGTGGGGCCGACGTACGCCACTGGTGGTCATGGAAGGCTCCGAAACGGCTTTACGATACCTGAATGACATCCTCCGACCCATAGTGCAACCATATCGGCAGAATATTGGAGAGGCATTTGTCTTCATGGACGACAATTCTCGACCTCATCGTGCACATCTTGTGAATGCGTTCCTTCAAGATAACGACATCGCTCGACTACAGTGGCCAGCATGTTCGCCAGACATGAACCCTATCGAACATGCCTGGGATATGTTGAAAAGGGCTGTTTATGGACGTCTTGACCCACCAACCACTCTGAGAGATTTACGCCGAATTGTCGTTGAGGAGTGGGACAATTTGGACCAACAGTGTCTTGATGAACTTGTGGATAGTATGCCACGGCGAATACAGGCATGCATCAATGCAAGAGGACGTGCTACTGGGTATTAGAGGTAGTGGTGTGTACTGCAATCTGGACCACAAATGCTGAAAGTCTAGCTGTATGATGGTACAACATGCAATGTGTGGGTCTCATGAGCAATAAAACGAGCTGAAATGTTGTTTGTGTTGATCTCTATTCCCTTTGTATTTATGGGTCCGGAACTCTTGGAACCGAGGTGATGCAAAACTTTTTTTGACGTGTGTATATATAACCTGACTTTGTCCGTCAATGTTGCTTCTACTATGTCCGCAGTGGCGATGTTGAACAACAGGGGACTTAGAGGGTCCCCCTGTAGTACACCATTAGTTTGTTGTATCGGCTTAGACTTGGAGATGTTGTCATTAATCTCCACACAATTCCAGCTAAGAATATTCCGTATTATAGTGGTCAGGTAGTGCTCCTCGCCTATGAATTTATCCAATTTTTTCAATATGGAGATCCTTTTGTATTCCTTGACGTTGCTTAGCATTCGCCATTAGCCAATTGTATTCGGTCTTGAGCCATTACCCTTCAGTCAGCTGATCGAGATGTTGGTTTCACGTCACAGTACAGGCGCAGTGTGGCAATGCGCCCTCTATTGTATTTATGCTCTAAGCATAAACACACAATATCGTCATGGAGAAAGCAGGGGTTTGACAATAGCTCCACGGAAATTATAATCCAGCTCCCTGTTCAGTAAATGGATTTCTTATGGGAACCTTTTTCCGCCAGAGACCGTTACTGTTCTATTTAGGACTAAAATGATTTGTCTTCCGTTGACATTCTATACGCGTCGAATTTAAAGAATAACTAGTTGATAATATGATACATTTTAATTTTAAAGCGTTTGTAACAGCCTATCTTTAGTTATTTGACCAAAATAACAAAATGACCATACTTAGTACCTGTGCGCTATCTGTTGGTGCAACTTCAGGATAAACAATGTTTCAAAGCTTTGGGACTCGTTATTGGATAGAGATCAAATGCTGAGCCCACACAATTCCCAAGAAGAAGAAGAAGTCAACCGACAGAATATCGACAGATATTTATGAATATTTATGTTAGAACATACAATAAAGTTATAATTATCGTCGAACATAAACAGTCGTATGCAACTCGCCTATAATGGTAATTAAGACACTCGTATGGAAATTATAAAACTCGCTTTGCTCGTTTAATAAACATACTTGTGTCTTAATTATTGCCATTATAGGCTCGTTGCATAATGCACTATTATACACGTAGTCACTGTTTTAAAAACGTGTTGTCTTAATCTTTGACCTATGTGTAAAACCATAATTGACAAAAATATCAAATTAATATAACATTTTCTTTACGAGGTCCCGCGGCTTAGACGTGCGCGTTAAATCATTCACCCCGACTGCAACAAGTCGGGAAATCAGAGGTTCGAATTCAGTCGCTGACAGTAGCTGCCCGGAGTGTGGATTTACTCGGATTTTCCCAAACTCCTTTGAGGCAAGCACCGGTATATCGCCTTATTTTAAATCCCGGGACATCGTTGTCGACTCTAAAAATTGGACTACAGTTGCACACACTGCTACAGTACACGGGGCTGATAACCAAGATGTTCATCATTCAGTTTTGACTACACCTGCGGATTCGGTGACTCAAGAATGATATAATTGTTGACCACAGTTTGTAATAACAACGTCTGATAATGGTCAAGATCAAGAATCTTATTTCTCTAAAGAACAGTAAACTTCTAGAGCCAAAGCCTTCAATTTCTTCCAACAGATAACATAACCGTATAAATTAGAGGACATGACGAAACCTGACGAGCGTCTAGCCACTGACCGGTTACATTCGGAGTCGCTCGGCTGTGTAGGTTCATCTGGAATGGGATCACGGCCGGTGAGCGGTTGGCACAATAGAGGTGCGGGAAGACATGTTACTTGAACTTGGTTGGCGTCACGAAGTGAGTCATCTTGTTGTGACATCCAGAGCAGTGATTTCAAGTGTTTTTGTATGTACTGACAGCTGAAAGTGAGTAGTTTCGTTTCATCGTATGTCATCGCCGTACTAACGGCTTTTTATTTGGTTATCTTGTGGCTGACACACAGTTGCGCATCACGCAGTGGAGAGGATCCGAATATGCCCGAGGAGCGAAAGGACCAGTCAGTGGCTAACTCGTCTGAGCAGGAGCCGACATCACGCTTCTGCTTCACTTATAGACTAAAAGTATTATTTGTCACCATGAGTCTTGATGGAAACGATTGATATGAATATGATACAATATCGATCTGGGTGAACCTGGAACACAGAAGTTCAGAAGATTTTCCCGCAATGTGAGTAAACTTTGGGACAATACTTCTGAGCGATTTGAGCATAGGGCTGCCGCGACCCAACGGTGATGTTTCCTGTCACACTGAACTTGTTCCACACATGGATCGCGTAGCTCTCATTCAGTTTAGACATCGTTTTGTCGGCGTTCTTCTCCTCAAAGTACAGCTTCCACTGCCGCCAAGGGATGGGGTAGAACGAAGATGGTAGATGAACGGTGAATCCCCGGCATCGATCGGGCGTCATGTCTCGGACCTGAAACAGAAATAGAGAAACCATATACTGTCAGTGTCCTAACTTCGGGGAGTGATCAGGTGATCAATCCCCCCCAGGGCTGGATTTACAAATGAGCCCCGGCCTAGGGGCGAACCATGCTGAGGGGCGCCAAATTAATCCGCAAATTATTTTGTCAGAAAACAGCAGATTTTACGATTTCAGATTTAGAACAGGAATGTTTTATTTATTTATTTATTTATTTATTTATTTATTTATTTATTTATACCTTCAACAGAGCGTAGGCTCCAATTACAGAAGGCGCACATTGCACTGTACTGAATTGTTACAGATTTAACAAACGAAAAAAATACATACTAGGTCTATATTACAAACAAAAATGGGAAGAAGTTATGGAAAAATATTTGACAATGATACCTAAGTCACACTATAGCTGAGATATAACATAAGTACTATGCATATGTACACATACAGACAAAATTACAGATTACATTCCATACCGTGCTAACATTTACAATTTATTCATTGACAATGTAAGAATTGTAGCTCTTAAAACCTTAATATATACTGGTAATGCTGACTGAAGTCTAAACTATTGTCGATTTTGGCAAATTTATTGTACATCAAACACATTCTTACTAATGGTGAATTTTTATAATATACTGTTTTTGGTATTTTGAAAACTAAGATATCTCGATTTCGCAAGTTTCCTGCTCTGGCATTGAAATGAATCTGCTACAAAAAGCCACTGTTGTCCAACTTTCCATTAACTGTTTCATACAAAAACACCTGCTGTAAGTTTTCGCGCCTTACTGCCAAGCTAATGTAGTTGAATTCATTCACTAGTTGAGTATATGATTTATTAGGAGAAAATGTAAGTCTAGCAAATTAATATCAGTTTAATTTGAATAATTCATTATATCTGAAAATGTATAATGAGTCTTAAATGGTTTAAACATATTTTAATATCTCGTTGGCCTATTTATTTATAGTTTATATTGAACCCTTACAAATTTAGAAACATTATTTTAATTTATTGAATTAATTTTACACCACGATACATTAAAATAAAAATTACCTTCACAAAGAAATTTCTGTGGTCTAAACTCTCCCTCCTTCATGATGGTATGAAGAGGGGGCGGCAAAAACCCACGGGCCAAGGAGCGCATAAAATCTAAATCCGACGCTGCCCCCACCCCCACATAAATGTTTGGGCTTTATCCGACACATAGTATGAATTTTGAACGGATTCGATATCTCACATATTAAGAGAGTTATAGCAATATTTCACTTTTTCGAAGAAAAAAAGCCCCCCATTTTCATCCCCTTCGATCGATTTAGCCCAGTAACGAACTCGACCGAGATTTTATATGCATACATATTCGGTAAAAAATTCAAAGTGATTGGTGCAAAATTACGGCAGTTATCGTGTCCACAAGAAACTCATATGCATATACATACATAAATTATATATAAACTTTTGAACTGACGGTGGTTTGGGGGTCTGGGGGATGTGAAACGCGAAGATATGTCGAAATTTTCCGGAAGTCGAAACATGGTACTGCGTCCGAATTCCTCTAGAGCATAGTCCCAAATCCGCGCAGATGGTAAAAGGATCGTGAGAATGTCAACACCCGGCTAAGAGTTGAACAACCCTCACCGGACTGATGACAGGGGAACCCTAGGAACACATATATACATCTCCAACTATACTACTAACTAGTTGTATACAGTACAGAAAATATAAACAAATAAAAGTAGAGCACTAGCGAGCAACTCGGCTCTCGGGTGTTAAGATAAGTTGTCGATCATCTGTGTGCATCTAGATAGCGGTATGGTTCTAGTGTAATTAAGCGTTGAATCAAAGAAACAGTTCTAAAAAACTCAGCAAGAATAAAAATATCCTTACCATTTATTGACAATAAAGAATATAACATGACAAAAATTATGTTTCCTTCACCAATAATAAAATAAAATATTTGTGTGTGCCTCACTTAGGCCTGATGCGCTTAATAAGTGTCTTTCTTGCATCTTTACACGAATACAACATGTATCTCTTGCTTGATAATATTTAAATAAACACATAGTTTAATTAATAACAGTAGTGTCTGTCCTACTTGTTTACTGAAGTTATGCTTTAAAGCTCATCATAACAAACATACTCACTACGTAATACAATCGTTCAAATTTAAGATCTTATGTTCCTAAATGTAATAAAAGAAATAATTAATACTAGAATAATAACGTATTTACATTTTATACATGATCGCATCCCGCACGATATAAAAACAACTGTCTCTAATTTATTAGAGTTCATTCCACCACTTTCATCCTATCTCATCATCTTTCTTTACGTGTATCACCCTCTTTCTGCGTATTTCACACAATAAACTAGTCAAAATAGGTGTTTGTGTGTCAATTCCATGTGAATCATGAATACAAAGAGTGAAGTTAATATTTCATCACTAAAGTGTACAACTCTGGTATTTCAATAATTAATAATAGAACAAACTAACAATGCACGACTGTTCAGATAAGCTCTTCAACCAAAAATCGAGTGTGTGGCATGAATCCTCACTCCCACACTCCCTTCTTCTCCAAATATAAATTATGACTTCTCTTAATCACCACAAATTTTTACTAAATCTTTCTTCATAAAATCACGTCGCATATTATCGCGTCTCTAGTCACGCCTTCATCAATACAAATGCATTTCATCAACCTTTCTTCTCTTAGCACGTTCACAAAACTTCTACCGTTCCATATCAACTACTTTCATCAAAGTATGATATTTAGTATTCCTACAAGAAATTACAACTGTAATAACGTTCATGAATACGTCTTACTTCCTCCTACAAACTCCTCTATCGATTATACATCTCGTGCTATGTTCAAATACTTTCCACATACTTCCTCCTTCGCTTCACATATTACTTTGTTACAATTTATCGCTTAATTCTGAATTTCAAGTCCGCTTGTGTCTGTTGTAAAAATAACAATAACCTTCCCTCACGTTTATGTTCACAATAAATGTTTATATCTTTCCTTCCATCTTACAGGATCGTTTTATGATAAATATACATCCATAACATTTTATAATAACGTTTCTCGTTCAGTTATGCCTTCTACTATCGCATACTGTTCCTTTCCGTACATCAAAATTCTGGGTTTTACAATGTCATTACATTTCTTGCATACAAGAGTTACTTCAATGCCAATATTGAATACTCCTGTCAACTATTTCGTTTTATACATCTTATTTCGTTTCTGAAATGAATAAACTCTCTACTTATATGATTCTCTGTCCTTCCTTTCCTCACTTCAAGTAATAAACTATTTACTTTCGTCAAACACATGACTATATTCTTTCTTTGATTCATTATTTATTTATTTCTCACAAAGTTGTGATCAATTTTCATATTTCAATCCATATATATTATCGTTCTTCAATATTTCCACAAATATACAAAATTCTCTAATATTACTTCAAACCTACGGAGTTCTCCAATGTTACAACAAATCTACGGAGTTCTCCAATGTTACAACAAATCTACGGAGTATACGTTCGCAATCACAACGAAATCGTTCGTAAGTAAAATTTTAACGCTCTAAAAATGACAATAAAAATACTAACGATGTATAATATTATCGATTAAGCCTCCAAAATACGTCCAAGTGACGTATGAAAATAACTATCGCAATTACTAACATTTACTAAAACTTTCAAGACAAAACAATAACATAGGTTATAAATGCAAATATGTTGGTCAATATTCTGGAATAACGTGAACAAAATCTAACTACAGATATGAAAAATGCACTCCTCTACCTTCTTTCTGAGATCGTTGGTGACAGACCTGATGACTCCTGTGTCCTCGTAACCTCACCGTGTGGTTTCTGGAATGCAGCGTGCTGCTCCAAACTGGCTGCATTATGTCACCTCGGCCTTGAGTGGACTGCAGTAAAGGTGAACGACCTGGTGTGCTGTCTCGAAACAGGTTACTAGCTGGCTCCCCGCTTGTCGACCCACTTCTCTCGTACAGGATGATGACACGATCTCGCCTCCGCTCTGCTTGCCTCGCGTCCACCAGTCCTGGGTTCCTCGCCGTCTCCATCACGAATCCGCTCGTCTTCTTCTTCTTCTTCTCAGATCTAGATGTTCTTTGAAGTCGGTAGTTTGCATAGTTCTTTCCATCATGAAAAATCACCCCCCTGTCGTGAATTTCTCTTGTAGTAGCTTGCAACGATATGTGTCAGTGAAAACTGCGGTGGTCTGCAGCTCGCTATTCATACTGCTATGTCATCCTGGTCATCTCTGGATCTCACCGGTTCAGTATAGTTCTATCTTCCCATCATGGTGAATTTAAAACATCATTCTCACCGCGCAATTGTTTGTAGTCGTAGTTCTTCCCTTCCGACCTAAATTATTATTCATTCTTGTCTAGATTGTTGAATTTCCAATGGTTTAAGTCTCCCTTCTTCAGACTTTCTTTCTACGTAGTTACGTGTTCGATGTTCAGTCTGTAACTTGCAGTGTTTTATCTCGTCGTAGATTTCTTCTTTAAATACGATGAATAACTTTTCTCAATACTGTTGACTTGTAATATTAATTGTTCGTTTCCATTTCTTCTTGCTTCATCTTGAAGTCTCCAGTTCACAAAACCTTTGTCTAATACTTTTTGAAGAGTGAGTACAATTTACGTCTTGTCTTCTCGACGGTCCATGTAGAAAGAGCCTCGTCTGCTAGCGTCTCCTAACCTCCTCGGTTCGATTTCCCTCATAAATCTGATCAACTAGCCTCCAACCGCTATGAATATTAACAAATTCATACATAACTTATCTCTCAGTCTTTTCATTTAAAATCTGTTTTGCCAATTAAATTTCTTTTTCTCTGCTGGTGAATTCAATATGCAACACTCTTATAAAATATTAAAATAAAGATTGTAATATGTGTTCCTTCCTCAGTATTCAAACTATTTTCTTATTGGTTCTCGCCTAAAAGTGGCGCGCTTCAGACATGCGTTTGCTTCTCCCACTCTTGATACTGGCGTGCGTCTGACCTCTAGTCCACCTTCGCTCTCCCCTCGGATCAAAAACTGGTTTCTCACCGCGCACCTCGTTAAAAGTGTCGACTTTCCAGGACAGTATTTCTATCATTCACTCATGGTTAAAATTTTACCAAATCATAAAATCTCCATTATTACATGAAATAAAAATATTTCTTTAGGCGAAAATTTTCCAAAATGCTTGTATTAACGTTCTCGTCCATCTGGACTGCTAATTTAGTTGAAAATTCCAAATTTAAAATATGCCATTTTTCTGAGGTGGTCCTTGGTTCATACCTCATCCTGTCTTCTCCTCTCTACTAGACATGATTTCGAGCGCAGTACCCATTGCAATAGTTAGTTTTCTAATGAAATCTACCTAAAAGCAGCTATCCAAGCGGACTCGTCAAATGATAAGCCTCAAAATAAAGAACTGAAAGAAATTTTTTGTATGATAAACCCCCTTCAAAGACTCCTCAAACTGATCTCATTTCAGTGGATCCCTTCTCATGTTGGAATAGCAGGTAATGAACAGGCAGACAGATTAGCAAAAAAAGGTATCACACGACAACAACCTGCCAGTCAGACTGATTTTATGTCAGCAAAAAGAATTTTGAAAAATACTATCAAAAACAGGTATGAAGAAATGGCAAAGAAAATAGCAGAAATCAAGTTATGGAAGGACGTTGATGCTAAATGGGATCAATATAAATTTACACCAAGAAAAGAAGCTGTAGCCTTCTTCAGACTTAACACTGGCCATGACTGCCTTGGAGCTCATCTGAAACGAATCAACAACCTGAGATCTGAAATATGCACACTTTGTCACGAACCTGAAAGTAAAATAGATAAGGGACACCTGCTACATTGCAACAAACTTGATGTGACAGCTAGAACTTCAGGAAACCTCACACAACTCTATTGGAACGCAAGAAAGCTGATGGATTGGAATCCGGGCTAGCCATAAGAATCAACAACAACAGTTTGTTTGGGGTCTTGTTGGTGACAATATTTTTATATATTCAATGTGTGACCTTAATGAATCACCAATATGATGGGATAGTAATGAGCAGTGTTTAAATTGTTTACGTGGAAAGATCCAAGATATCGAATCAAGAAGAGAAAAAAAATGAAACCAGGAAAAATAAACTTGAAATGGCCTTCCAGCTAACAATAGTTAGTTATTGTTGTTTTAAGGGGCGGAACTACGAGGTCATCTACCCCTCTTAACACAGATTAAAGAATACAAATTTTGAATTGAATTTAAAATTTGGAGGTGGACATCTAAATTTAAAAAGACCAAAAATTAATAAAACAAAAACAAAAAATTAAATAAAAATAAAAATTATAAAAATAAACAAAAATTACGGAAAAACAAAAATTATCATTCAAAAACGAACAAGTCGTTGAGTCAATTTATACTGGAAAATTTAGATTAATGGCCCTAACCCACTCTCACTCATAAAGCGGACAACGCGATCAGCAGCCACCGCGTCATCGGCTAATATAAGTTTGAATGTCACCTGCAAACCAAGGTTTCTTCGTAAGTCAGCAAGATCCACACACTCGGTGAAAATGTGGGCCACGGTGAAAACGGCTCCACAGGTACAAAGTGGGGGGTCTTTCCTTCTCATCAGATACGAGTGGCTGGATCTTGTATGACCAATCCTTAGCCTACACAATATGACGGACTCTCTCCGTGACCGGAAAGAACTCCGCCACATGCGAGTAGTTCCCTTAATCGCTCTCAGTTTACTGGGCAGTAGGTCAGCTAGCCACTGACTCTCCCAAAAAGCCATAACTTGTAGGCGTAATTGAGAGCGAGTATCTCCAGCAGGTACCTAGCAGGCGGCAACAATGCCATTTATGGCAATCGCGAACAAGGTGACACTCAGCACAGAACCCTGAGGAACTCCATTTTCCTGAGTATAGTAATGCGATAATGTCCTACCGACTCTTACACGGAAGAGTCGGACGGACATGAAATTCGCAATGAAAGTCGGTAGATTACCACGGAGTCCCCACTTGTGAAGGGTGGAAAGGATCCCGTAGCGCCATGTGGTGTCGTATGCTTTCTCGAGGTCAAAGAAAACCGTGACTAGGTGCTGCTTTCGGAAAAATGCCTCCTGTATGGCGCTCTCAAGTCGTACCAGATGGTCAGTGGTGGACCTATGAGAGCGAAATCCACATTGGTACTCAGACAGGAGACCTTTCTCCTCCAAGAACCACACCAGTCGACGATTCACCATCTTTTGGAGCAGCTTACATAGGCCATTTTTCAAACAAATGGGCCTATAGCTGCTTACAAATTTGAGATCCAATCCAGCCTTAGGAATCGGTATCACGATCCCCACTCGCCATTGAGATGGAAACTCCCCTTCATTCCATATACGATTGAAGAGGATCAACAGTTTTTTTAATACTGGATTCGCACAGATGTTTTAACATTTGATTATGCATGTTATCCGGTCCAGGAGCCGTATCCCTGCACAGTGCAAGCGCACTTCCCATTCAGAGAATGGTACATTATAGTACTCCGAAGCAGCAGTGGCAAAGGACAGGGGGTGAGTCTCTGCCTCCCGCTTCAGAGTCAGAAATGTAGGTTCGTAACTCCCGGAGCAGGATACATCGGAGAAGTGCAAGCCAATACTGTTGGCAATGGCGAGATGGTCCGTGATGATGTCTCCATTGATGGATACTCCGGGTATCGACAGTGATGTCGGGAGTCCGGAGATCCGACGAAGCTTAGTCCACACTTGAGATGAAGAAGAATGCGCCGTCATAGACGACGCATGCTTTTCCCACATCGTTTTCTTACTCTCCCGAATCAGATATCGGACTCTAGCACTCTTCCTTCTGAAGGTGATAAGGTTGGCCATAGTGTTTTGCCTCCGATAGCATTTGAAAGCACGTCGACGATCTTTAATGGCTGCTGCAATCTCGGCTGTCCACCAAGGGACAAGCTTCCGGCGTGAGTTGCCGGATGAGGAAGGTATTGTTTCCTCGGCAGCAGCCGAAATACCATTCATTATGTGAATGGTATGATCGTCGACACTCTCAAAGGTATCTTTGGCAAACACCGCACATGCCGTGAAAGTTGGCCAATCAGCCCGACGGAGAAGCCATCGACTTGGTAACTCGATGGCTCCCTGGTTCGGAAGAGTAACGATAATTGGAAAATGGTCACTATTACAAAGGTCATCGTGTACACCCCACTGTAGCAGGAGATCCAGCGCACGACTGCACAAGGTAATATCGATACTTGAATAAGTACCGTGTGCAATAGAGAAGTGCGTATGTTCCCCTGTGTTCACAACAAACACAGGTCCAGCCGCCTGATCAGCCTCTCAAAATCTCTCCCTTTACCGCTAGTGGTAGCGGAGCCCAATGGTGTTGTGGGCATTAACATCTCCCAGAAGGAGAAAAGGAGGGGGGAGCTGAGAGACTAGATCCACCAGCTGGCCGTAATCCGGTTGAGAATCAGGCGGGATGTACACGTGACATACAGTTGCCATCACTGGCAACGAAGTACGAACTGCAACTGCTTCTAGCTGAGTACGCAACGGCACCTCTTCACTAAAGAGACTAGAGTGGACGAGTGTGCAGACGCCACCGGCGGCCACAGCTCTATCCACCCGGTCTTTAGAGAAGAGTTTGAAGTGACGCATTGTTGTCTCATGTCCAGGACGAAACCTGGATTCCTGAAGACAGACAATGATTGCCGAAATGGAAGATATTAATTGTCGTATCTCAGCGAGATGAACAGAATAGCTATTACAGTTCCATTGTAATAGTGCCATGGTGTGAACATAAGTAGAAGTGGGTCTTCTACTTATGCTTGACCGCTTGCCACCCTTCCACATCTCTAGTTGGAGATGATGGGGCAGGAGAGCACATCTCAATCTCCACATCTCCGTCCGAAGACGAAGAAAATGGAGCGGGCGCTCTCTTGGGTTGCGCGCGGTCGTCGTCGGACCTCACGAGTCTCGCTCGTGGGGAAGAGCGAGGGCGATGTCGAGGGACTTTCTCCCGGTCCGAAGACTGGGTGTCTGTCCCCGACAAGCCCCGAAGAGATTTCTCTGGATCGGCGTTGACGTGTGTTTGGGGAAGTAGATGGTCCCTTCCCCACAGACGCCGGGTCCTTATAAAACAAGGTCGCTCCTACTGGCACTGCTCCACTGGTAGTGGTAAGAGCGGGATGGCCAGCAGATACGTGAGCGGCCCTGTCTTTAGGAGAGGAAGAGAAACTGCGCTGAACCGTTCCTCTCTCCTCCGCCGATATTTTAGGTAGATTTCATTAGAAAGCTAACTATTGCAATGGGTCCCATGTTTCGACTTCCGGAAAATTTCGACATATCTTCGCGTTTCACATCCCCCAGACCCCAAAACCACCGTCAGTTCAAAAGTTTATATATAATTTATGTATATATATATATATATGTATATATATATGTATATCAGTTTCTTGTGGACACGATAACTGCCGTAATTTTGCACCAATTACTTCGAATTTTTTACCGAAGATGTATACCTATAAAATCTCGGTCGAGTTCGTTACTGGGCTAAATCGGTCGAAGGGGGTGAAAATGGGGGGCTTTTTTCGAAAAAGTGAAATTTCGCTATAACTCTCTTAATACGTGCAATATCGAATCCATTCAAAGTTCATAATATGTGTCGGATAAGTGCCAAAAATTTATGTCAAATAAGATTTTTGATAGCACCAACCATTGACCAAAGGGGTGGAAAAAAGTGGGTTTTTCGGGAAACATTAATCATATCTCTCTTAATAGGCACAATATCAAAACCGTACAAAATGGACAATATTCCCCTAATAATTACCTAAAACTTTTGTCTGAAAGAATTTTTGATATGACCCACCATTACGCCAAGGGACGAGAAAAATGATCTCGGAATTATAAGAAAATGCCAAGAGCTATCAGTGGTTGCCATGGCAACACTACTAAATTGATGAGGCATGGACCATCAGACGTTGCCATGACAACGCACTTGCACGAGATCAGATTCAGTATATCCATCTGATTAAGTGGTTGGTTGGTTGGTTCTTAAGTTTAGGGGCTGCGACAACGCGGTCATGTAGCCCCGTGTACTTTGGGTGTGTGTAGAATCTGTCTGATAACCGGTGTTAATTGTGATGACTGTATTAGTGTGTGTTATCTGTTTGTTAATTTAAGTACTGCAACTAACAATTATTCAGATATTTCCTACTTTTGCCGCCAAGCGCCACTGTCAACGACTACGAGGCCAAGTTCAGAACTGAGCTACTAGACGCCGCCGCAGTCGGCTCTTGGCAACGAACATAGAAACCTAAGAGCGTTGTATACATTCTTAACCTATCCAATTTAGCTTCACACAGGTGCAATTAGTGGAAGGATCTTTAACATGCCATAAATCTATGACATGGGACCGCCGGCTTTACTTCCCCTCCGAAGGAAGGCATACTGAGGGATATTTAACGCTCTTAAAAAATCCGACGGCTTCGGCCGGGTTTGAACCCGGTATCTTGGGCATAGAAGCTCAGCATGTTACCGACTACGCCACCAAAGCCGCCTGATAAAGTGGGAAGCGGCTTCGGTGACGTAACTGGTAGCATGCTGAATGTCTATGCCCAATGTCGCGGTTTCAAAGCCGGCCGAAGTCGTCGGATTTTCTAAGAGCACTAGAATCCCTCAGTATGCTTTCCTTTGGAGGGGAAGTTCCAACGTTCGTTGCGAGTTGATGGTTGGGGTGGCATCTAGTAGCCAAGTTCACAGCTAGGTGTCGTTGACGGTTGTACCTGGTAGCAACATTAGGAACTACTGCTTGAAATTGACCGTCTGCAGTACTTACATGAATTAAGACTAATACAGCCATTACAATTCACACCGTGTATCAGACAGATTCTACACTCACCCAAAGTACACGGGGTTAGATGACCGCGTTGTCGCAGCCCCTAAACTGAGGAACCAACCAGAGGTAGATTTCGTTAGAAAGCTAACTATTGCAATGGGTACCATGTTTCGACTTCCGGAAAATTTCGACATATCTTCGCGTTTCACATCCCCAGGCCCCAAAACCACCGTCAGTTCAAAAGTTATATATAATTTATGTATGTATATTGAACCCTTATTGATCTTCGATAAATAAGTATTCATATTTATTATTATTATTACTACGGCCCAGGCAGCACATAAGGAAGTCGACTTGGATATTAGGGAGGCCAGCATTTCGTAATGGTTGCAACAGAAGCTGAGTTGGTAGCTATTCCTGGGGGACGGCCAGAATTAGTCGAGTTCAAGGCCAAATTGTGCAACTACTGTACCAAAATTGGAGACATAAAGGGAGAATCACGAGGTCCTCTCAACGAACATACGATTGAATCAGCCAATCGCAAGAGACCAAGCCGTGACCACGAGGTGGACGGCGTCAGTAGTAAAAACCCGCGGAAGTGTGTATCTAAGGAACCGCCGAACGGATTAATCTCCGCTCGAGTAATTTGAGACGTTGGATTTATTTGGAGAAGAATGACACTAGCCCCATCTTTGTGAGACAAAAACTCTGGAAGTTTTTATCCGACTCCGCCCCACTCCACCGCCCTTGTCAGTTTCTCATAAATAGTTTGGCCTGACGCCAATCTAAGTCTTATCTTGTGGAGCCTTCAGAGGCATACTCCACGCCAGTTTGAAGTGTGATTTTGACGCTCGAATTTATCTAAGTACTCAGTTGTGGAGCCTTCAGAGGCATACTCCACGCCAGTTTGAAGTGTGATTTTGACGATCGAATTTATCTAAATTATCTTGTGGAGCCTTCAGAGGCATACTCCACGCCAGTTTGAAGTGTGATTTTTTTACGCTCTAAAATCAGTGAAGCTAATTTTATTTTCTGAGCTCTGGGAAGCTAAAGTCGCAGCGTTTGCAGTATCGAATTTTAAAAGTTATAATACATTCTGTTCTAAAATCAACTAAATTGTGTGATCTAAATATTTCACGCCAGCGCGTGATAAACTGTAACGTTCTTTTAAAGACGACGAGTTCAACTTTAAGGGGGAAGTATCGTATCACCCTCATTAGCGCTTACCAGAACCGAAGTCCACAAGACGGGACGGAAATACCGGACGAGATAGCGACTGCGAGTGCAGCCAGGATTTTGAACTTGTTAACGAGCCAGTGGCGCGGACTCGAGATGTATATTTTATGTATAAATTATGTGTATTGTATGTGTGTTTTTATAGTGCGTATGTGCGATATAATTAGGGCCAGTCTTCGCTATTAATCGCAGTAGGACAATTGTGGGTGAACTGAGTAGCCCGCAAGCGATTATAGATAGGCAAATATTTAACATTGAACTTTTCTGCCAAGGAGTCGAGACCAAGATGATCAGCACGTGGTTTGAAGTTGGGATGAGCTTCAAGAAATCAACGCAGACGACTACTATGGAGTGCTAAATTGTCCATAGGGCAATGGGTTGAGAAGGATGTCCTTAGTCCTACATGCAGAAGCGGTGATGTACTAAAATTGGATTAGTTCAATTATGTAGTTAGATTTGGCCGGGGAACCTTGTAAATAGTCATGTTTTTCTTTCTTGTGTTTATAGCTGTTTTTTCTTGTACCGACACTACATGTTTAAATGTCCGTTGGCGCGTGGCCAAAGTGTTTGTTGATATTTTTGAATTTTTTTCTTGAGTCATGTGTAATGTACGCGGCGTGCGTGCGTGATTTTTATCCTTGCAATTGCGGAACCCGTTACATTCGATAAATGGTGCTTTATTAACGTTAATATTTTGAAATAGGAATGGGAGGAAATGATTGTAAAACATTTTGCTGAACAGGTTATTATTCATGTTAGGGTAGCCGGGTGCACCAACTTAAAAGTAATTGTAGAACACCTTCGTTCTAATTTTGATAGATTTTTCTTGAGTCCTTTTCAGGTGACTAGTCACGGCATAGAACGATGGCGCCAGCATGTGGATATTATTTGTGTCTTTTATTTCAGGGTCTGTCACAACCCATACGTGTGATTTAAGTGAGTGTTGATGTGTCTAGTGTGTGTTGATTCTACGTGAGGAGGGGGTAGTTGTCCTACCGCCCTTATATATTTTTGCTGCTGTTGTATTTTAGATGGAAAGACAGAGTGCTCTTGGGAGACTGCTGATTCTTGTCCATATGTTTTTCTGACACACACACGTATTATTGTGCTTTGGGGCACATTTCTTCGAGGTTCGACCCCATGCTCTGGGAGGTCGAGGTTATTGACACGTGGGTTGACAGACATGCAGAGTTCCACAAACCGCCCGTTTTGCCTGTGACTTATTTTTGATAGGCAGTCCTTTTTGTCCGACTGAACCCTGTAAGCTTTCATGTAGCAAACCTGTTCATTGTGATGGCTAATTTTTAAGCCATAATTAATTGGGGAGTTCGCCATGTGTGTAACGGATTGTTGTACCTTGTATGGATAAAATATTGTGAGTAACGTAAATGTTGGCTGTTTGCCTATTGCTTTGTTGATGACTCGATTTCATGTAATTTTGTTTGTCACACCCGTGTGGTGTAGTGGTAGAGTATTTGTAAATTTTGACAGCGGTCATTTGAGTATTTTTCTATTGGTCACGTGTTAATGTACTTGTGTTGATTTGTATGAGAAGTCCTAAGTTTTTAGGCAGCAAATGTTGCTACGGCAATTTAAGTCCAATTTCACACGGAAATTTTGTGTTTGTTTATAGTAGATTTAGGAAGTGTCGGTTTAATTTAAGTATTGTAGTTGTGTTCCCTCGTGTCGGTCTAGCTCTAGGAAATGCGGATTCGTTGTTTGAAGGGTCACTCTGGATGATAACGAATCACGCATTCAAAGTACACATCGTGGTGCATGTAGAACGGCGTACGCACTTATATGGTCACTTTTTGTATCTTTATTTAAGGACGCTTGGTCCAGGTAATTAATCTCTCCAGAGATATCGCCTAAGTTGTTTGGCAATTTTATTAAGCGGGAGTCAATTGGGAGTTTTTGTTGTTAATTGTTTATGTGTAAATATGGTGATTTGTTATTAAATTCAGTTGTTTTAACCCTGGCTTCACTCTTTCCTGCATGTTATTTTGTTATATGTTACCCTGCAAGTTAATGAAGCGCCCTGACAGCAACTTACGAATATGACCTGTTACGCCCCGAATCTGAGTCTCATATGCTTCTTTGCAAGGGTTCATAAAACAAAAATGGCTGCCCAAGTGGGGATTGTTGTTGTTGTTGCCTCGCTGATCTCATATTTATTTCGTTGAGAAATGATGCCAGGTCAAGCGGACATGTAAATTCAGTAAATGGAGGCGATGTTGTACCGCCATGTGCATTAGTAAAATCACTGAGTTCCTAAAGTTAGAAATATTGAACAAGGTTAGAATTTGATTTGGTATTTGTTATAAACTTGTTCTGGCGCCCACATTAAAATTAGAAATTTGCATTATTGATGAACTCAGTCAAAGCAGGAAGATGTTGCCTTATATTTGACATTTAATTGACTTCGGTTAATTGGTGTTTCGTAAATTCTGTTGGTTAGGAATTTAAAAGCAGATCACTAGGGGTTATTTTGTTGTTTGGGAATAAATGTCATTGTATTCAGTAAATTTTGTTACTGAAATTTTCATTAAATTAGAGCCAGTAATATTTAAATGTGTGACATGTATGTGCGTATAGGGCTGAAACCTTAGCCCATAACCCTGTTTTTCTCTGAATATATTTTGTGTGTGATATGGCGAGTGTTGATGAGATAAAGGCATTGTTAGAACAGATGTCGATCCAAATGTCCGCGAAAACGGAAGAACAATTAGTGCAGATGTCCGTAAAAACGGAAGAACAATTAGATAAACAATTAAAGAACTGCGAAAAACAATTACTTGATATGAGCGGTAACATTTCGGTCCAGTTAGAAGTCCAGAAATTAGACACTGACAAACAATTCAATGAACTAAACCACAAATTGTCACAACAGGCGGTAACACAAACCGAACAGTTAGGAAAAATCACAAATGATATTAATCAGAGCGTTCAAAAAGTAGAGAAACTGGCAGGCGAGGTTGCGGAAAATAACATCAAACAGTTAGGCGAAATGAAGAAATTGGAGGCGAAATTTGATAACAAATTAGTACAATTTGACGAGATGGTGGCAGATAAACTCAAGCAGATAGAGGCAGCATGTGTCAGTAACACCGCGGGAGTGAAGAAAACCCAAGAGAAACTACAGCAGCAAATTAATTCGGTAGATAACAACGTGCTGGAATTAATAAAGGAAATAGATAAAGTCGAAGTTAAGGCTGAAACCGAGCGGATACACTTGCGGGAAAATTTAGAGGAGCAATTAGGCAGAACACAAGAGATCATAAGAAAAGAGATGGAAGGCCAGCTAATAAACACACAAGAGGTCATAAGACAAGAAGTAGGGGAGCAGCTCGTCAAACCTCAGGATGATTTGGAAGGTCAGCTAATGAAAACGCAAGAGGTTATAAGAGAAGAGATGGGGGAACAACTAGTGAAAACGCAGGAACGGATAAGTGAAGAGCTAGAGAAAAATCAGGAGAGGAACGAGGAGAAAATAAATAGCTTAAAAAGTAGGATCCGGCGAGATTGGGACCAGCAGGCTCATGCGAATAAGGAAGACAGGCTGGCAGTTTTAAAGCGAATGCAGGCACTGGAGGAAAATATGAAGTCGAAATTACAGGAACATTCAGAATTAATCATCAAAAAACGAGATTAGATCGTTAGAGAATGCGACATTATTTTCAAACGAAAATATTCCGGAAAAGCAAACAAGTATTGGAAGTCCGGCAGGTTCGAAGTTGGCTGAGGACACGAGTCGGGGTCAAAGTCCCAGACTAACGACTAATGCATTCCAGCAGTACAGGGGGGAGACTTCAACTCCGCAACCGAACTTGGCACCAGCCCAAGTCATCCAAGTCATTCGGGGTAATGATTTTAAGCCCGATAAGTTTAAAGAACATTCAGGAACCACTCCCAAAGCATTTCTACGGCAATTAACTGACTACTTTAATGACCAACACATCGGCCCGGAGAAACAATTAAGACTGGTGGAGAAATTTTTAGAAGGACCTAGCCTGACCTGGTTTTTAAGTTTCAAGTACACGTTTACAGACATGACTCAATTCCGCGAGGCGTTTTTGAAGAAGTTTTGGAGTCCTTCGTTACAGCAAGGGTTAAGAATGGACCTGTACACGCGCAAATACCACAGTACACATCCAACCCGTTTTTCAGAATTCTTCAGTCAGCAATTGGTAAAATTCAGGGATTTTGATGACCCGCCTAGCGAGCCGAATATGGTTCTAACCATCGGAAAACAACTCCCAATGCATATCCAACAATTATTAGTCGCAGGAAATATTCAGACCGCAGTCCAAGCCGAAGAATTACTCAGACACTTAGATGAGACGAGTATGGTAAGCCCACAGACAGGAAGAAGGAATTTGGAATGTGTCAACACGGCAGAGATAGTTCAGGGACTCCAAAATAACCACGGCCAGGGGAACCAAAGTAAGACACAGTCAACAGGGACACAGTTCACGCCAAGAAGACAAGATTTTGACGGCCGAAACCAGTTCCATAACAACAATCAGAATTATCAGAATAACCGCGGAAGATATCATCAGAATAACCAAAATCAAAATAATCAGTGGACGTACCAGCGGGAATACACGAATTGGAGGGGAAACCAGAGACAAGGTAGACCTTACCAAAGAAATGGAGATGGTAGATGGAGTAACGGCAGGGACTATCGCCAAGAAAACAGAGGAGATTATAGGAATAACTGGGACGAACGATATATTGAATCCCGTAAATACTTGGATCAATTAAGTAATGAAGAAGCGGAGAAGGAGAAGTGGGGGCGTGCCATGGCGAACAGACAGAGCCCAGACAACCATCAAGGAGAGGGGGCAGAGAGTTTATTGAGGCAACAGGAGCGACAGAATGATAACCGGCGAAACACATCTAATGGGGCCCGGGATAAAAAAAAAAAAACCAAATGAACTGAAAGGAGACAGGCTAGAAACGGAGATCGCCAGGGAGCAAGAAGAGATGATAGTGGCCAATATAGAAGAGTGGGTAGCATTCCCAGACGACTGCCTGGAGGAAGTGGTGAAGAACCGTGAAAATGTTATCAGACAGCTACCAATTATTTACGCGCATATTGGAGGTATGAGGGTGAGATGTTTGATTGATACAGGTAGCCAGGTGAGCTTAGTCACTGAAATTTTGATAAAAGAAATAGCAAGAAAACAGACTGTTCCTCTTATGCCGGTACCGCTAATGAAAGTCAGAGGTGTCATTCCTGACAAAACTATGAATTGTAAACAGCAAGCATTTCTAGATCTGGAAATATTGAACCATACTTTTTCACAAACATTCATTGTTATTCCAAAGATGAACTACAATATAATTTTAGGAGCCAACTTCATCTGCGATTTTCATGCTGTAATTGATTTACATAACAATACTGTAAGCTTCAAACAAGTAGAAGGACTGGATCATGTGGGTTTAAATATGGAAGAGAATCCGCTGGAGAGAGAGGCCAATACTTGGGTTGTTGAGGAATGCACTAATGAGGCCGGAGATAAGATCTTGAGGGGAGAGCAAGTTAACCAGACAGCAGTGCTAGAGATGGACAGCCGAGATATTTCGCAGGAACTTTGGGTGCATTTGGCGGAAGAAGAAATGGGCGGAACCAAATTCGAAATTCTACTTCAGGAGCGACTTAAGGAAGCCATCGTAGGGGAATCTGATAGAAGAAGATTGGAAGAAATTTTAAGATTACATAAAGGAGCTTTTGACACCGTACCCGGGAAAGTTTTAAATTTTCAATATGCGATGCAGGTAACAGATTGGACCCCATTTAAAAGTAAATTGTACCCGATCCCAGAGAAGCATTTTTCTCAGGTGAAGGACATTATTACTAACTTATTAGATTCTGGCATGATAAGGAAAGCTGCAACTCCTTATCTGAACGCAATATTGGCTGTGACCAAGCCAAACGGATCAATTAGGCTATGCCTAGACGCGCGAGTTTTAAATAGCAAACTGCTAGTTGAGCACGACCAAGCACCGAGGATCAAAGATGTTTTGAAAGGCTTCCGTGGGAAGAAGATATACTCAAGTGTTGATTTGACAAATAGTTTCCACCATCTTGAACTTGAAGAAAAATCCCAACTGTTGACGGGATTTTTATTCGATAATCAAAGTTATATCTGGTGTCGAATGCCCTTTGGCGTGAAAATTGCGGGATGTGCACTCATTAGAGCACTCGATAGAAATCTGACTGAGGAGGTCAAGAACTTCACCACGAGATATGTTGATGACATATTAATCGCTTCTGAGACAATGGAAGAACACTTGATAAATTTAAATAAACTGCTGGACAACCTGAGAACCATGAACTTCAAGATCAACTTAAAAAAGTCACATTTTTGCCAGAGCGAAATTTTATATTTGGGACATATAATTGATGTCGAGGGCGTGCGGCTTAATCCAGCCAAGATTGATGCTATTAAGAAATTTCCCACACCTACCAAAGTCAAACATGTTAGAGCATTTTTGGGAGTAACAGGTTTCTTCAAAGAAAATTGCCCTGGTTACACAGAAACAGTAGCGCCTATGCAGGAGATGTTGAAGAAAGCGAATCAATGGTCGTGGAACGAGGAGTGCGACAGGTCTTTTAAAGCAACGAAGGATTTATTGGAAAACTGTGTGAAACTTGGATATCCGGATTTTGAGAAACAATTTATCATTCAAGCAGATGCTTCGTTAATTGGGATTGGTGCTATGCTGTACCAAGAGGACGCTGAAGAACCCAAGAAGAAATCCTATTTGGCATTTACGAGTCGTAAATTACGGAAACATGAGAGGAACTACACAGTTACGGAACTTGAGCTACTAGCAATTCTATATTCTCTCCAACGGTGGCGCAAGATGATCTATGGTTATTCCATCATTGTTAGAACCGACCACCATGCACTGACATTTTTATTTAAGACAACAATAGCAAGTGAGAGAGTTACGTGCTGGTCCATCTACATACAGCAGTTTGACATCACAATAGAGCATTGTCCTGGGAAATTGAACGTCATACCAGATGCCTTGAGTAGAAACCCTGAGGACGGAAACGAAGTAACAGCGGAAGTTCACAATATTACCTTGACACCTAAGGCTCGTGAGTTTTTGGCAAGATTGAAGGATATTCGGAAGGAGCAAGAAGCTGACCCATGGATGATGATGATGATAAAATTCTATAGGAAGGAGTTACAACCAAATTCACCGGAGTACCGGGAAGCCAGTGCTAAACAAGCGAGATTTCACTACTTGAATAACTTGTTACATAAGTACGTGGATGAGCATCATACTAAACTGCGGATCTTAGTTCCAGCATCACTACAGAGGGGATTAACTTGGCATGTTCACGAGAGCCTAGCACATATCGGCACGGATAAGACTGAAGCTACGATAGGGGAGACCTTTACTTGGCCCAAGATGAGATTCACCATTGTTGAAGTAATTAGAACGTGTGACGCTTGTCAGCGCACAAAGCCGAACAACTTTATTCTGAAACAACCTCCAAGACCACTATTACAGCAGAAACCATGCGAGATGCTCGCGATTGATTGCTTTGGTCCTTTAGTAAAAGGAAAGCGTGGATGCCGACACCTCTTGGTATGTGTCGATGTATTTTCGAAGATGGTCGTGCTATGTCCTATACAGAAGACGACATCAAGACAGGTCCTTAGTCGAATTAAGAACAAAGTCATTCCGATGCTTGGGAAGCCGGAATCCATTCTATCAGATCACGGTACCTATTTCACAAGCAATGTTTTTAGGCAAGGTTTGGAGAGCCTAGGAATAAAACACATATTTTCGAGTATTCGTCATCCTTGTGGAAATCCGAGCGAAAGAACAATTCGCTGTGTCGCTAAATACTACAGAGTAATGATTCCTAACGAACACAATAAATGGGTAGACAAAGTAGGGGAAATTGAGATGTGCATGAACACTACTAAGCATGAGTCGACGGGTCAAGTCCCACTGATTGTACACCACAACATATTGCCGGAAAGAACTTGGGACAAGATCATTCCTTGCCCAAGGGATCCATTATTAGCGCATGATTTGCGAATCCAGCGAACGAGGGAGCACATGAGGAACCAAGCGGACCGAAGGCTGAGACGGTACCGAGGAAAGAAGTTTCACCGAGAGTTACAAGAACAAGAATTAGTGCTGGTTCGTAGACCACCAATCTCCGACCCTAAGAACAAAGTCTTCGCCAAGTTCTGTCCGAAATTCATTGGCCCGTTCCGGGTAATTAAGAATCTGGGTAACAATGCCTACAGATTAGAAGAAGTGAGCACTGGTGCAAAATCTGTTTTTAATAGCGCCAATTTGAAACCGTACTACAGAAGGGAACCATTTGATGATTAGGAAAGATGATATGTGCAGAATATGTATTGCCAAAATGTATTTTTTTTTGAGAGCAAACACTCAAATCCACGGGGAGCGCGTGAGTACGCACTTGGTTTGTAAACAACGAGCAGCTGAGACGACGGGAGTGGCAACTACGTGAGGAGAAGGGGGAGACCTAATGAAAATATGAATGACATTCCAGCGAGAAGGGAGCACACTAATTGAGTCAGAGGGGCATACACTCGAGCAGCTGAGTGAGATTTAAAGAGATGTGTTGTTACTACAGTGGATTTTGTTTTTGAAATCCAAACCAATAAATTGTTTCGAATTTCAAAACCTTGCTGAGGATAAATGAACCCTTATTGATCTTCGATAAATAAGTATTCATATTTATTATTATTATTACTACGGCCCAGGCAGCACATAAGGAAGTCGACTTGGATATTAGGGAGGCCAGCATTTCGTAATGGTTGCAACAGAAGCCGAGTTGGTAGCTATTCCTGGGGGACGGCCAGAATTAGTCGAGTTCAAGGCCAAATTGTGCAACTACTGTACCAAAATTGGAGACATAAAGGGAGAATCACGAGGTCCTCTCAACGAACATACGATTGAATCAGCCAATCGCAAGAGACCAAGCCGTGACCACGAGGTGGACGGCGTCAGTAGTAAAAAGCCCGCGGAAGTGTGTATCTAAGGAACCGCCGAACGGATTAATCTCCGCTCGAGTAATTTGAGACGTTGGATTTATTTGGAGAAGAATGACACTAGCCCCATCTTTGTGAGACAAAAACTCTGGAAGTTTTTATCTGACTCCGCCCCACTCCACCGCCCTTGTCAGTTTCTCATAAATAGTTTGGCCTGACGCCAATCTAAGTCTTATCTTGTGGAGCCTTCAGAGGCATACTCCACGCCAGTTTGAAGTGTGATTTTGACGCTCGAATTTATCTAAGTACTCAGTTGTGGAGCCTTCAGAGGCATACTCCACGCCAGTTTGAAGTGTGATTTTGACGATCGAATTTATCTAAATTATCTTGTGGAGCCTTCAGAGGCATACTCCACGCCAGTTTGAAGTGTGATTTTTTTTACGCTCTAAAATCAGTGAAGCTAATTTTATTTTCTGAGCTCTGGGAAGCTAAAGTCGCAGCGTTTGCAGTATCGAATTTTAAAAGTTATAATACATTCTGTTCTAAAATCAACTAAATTGTGTGATCTAAATATTTCACGCCAGCGCGTGATAAACTGTAACGTTCTTTTAAAGACGACGAGTTCAACTTTAAGGGGGAAGTATCGTATCACCCTCATTAGCGCTTACCAGAACCGAAGTCCACAAGACGGGACGGAAATACCGGACGAGATAGCGACTGCGAGTGCAGCCAGGATTTTGAACTTGTTAACGAGCCAGTGGCGCGGACTCGAGATGTATATTTTATGTATAAATTATGTGTATTGTATGTGTGTTTTTATAGTGCGTATGTGCGATATAATTAGGGCCAGTCTTCGCTATTAATCGCAGTAGGACAATTGTGGGTGAACTGAGTAGCCCGCAAGCGATTATAGATAGGCAAATATTTAACATTGAACTTTTCTGCCAAGGAGTCGAGACCAAGATGATCAGCACGTGGTTTGAAGTTGGGATGAGCTTCAAGAAATCAACGCAGACGACTACTATGGAGTGCTAAATTGTCCATAGGGCAATGGGTTGAGAAGGATGTCCTTAGTCCTACATGCAGAAGCGGTGATGTACTAAAATTGGATTAGTTCAATTATGTAGTTAGATTTGGCCGGGGAACCTTGTAAATAGTCATGTTTTTCTTTCTTGTGTTTATAGCTGTTTTTTCTTGTACCGACACTACATGTTTAAATGTCCGTTGGCGCGTGGCCAAAGTGTTTGTTGATATTTTTGAATTTTTTTCTTGAGTCATGTGTAATGTACGCGGCGTGCGTGCGTGATTTTTATCCTTGCAATTGCGGAACCCGTTACATTCGATAAATGGTGCTTTATTAACGTTAATATTTTGAAATAGGAATGGGAGGAAATGATTGTAAAACATTTTGCTGAACAGGTTATTATTCATGTTAGGGTAGCCGGGTGCACCAACTTAAAAGTAATTGTAGAACACCTTCGTTCTAATTTTGATAGATTTTTCTTGAGTCCTTTTCAGGTGACTAGTCACGGCATAGAACGATGGCGCCAGCATGTGGATATTATTTGTGTCTTTTATTTCAGGGTCTGTCACAACCCATACGTGTGATTTAAGTGAGTGTTGATGTGTCTAGTGTGTGTTGATTCTACGTGAGGAGGGGGTAGTTGTCCTACCGCCCTTATATATTTTTGCTGCTGTTGTATTTTAGATGGAAAGACAGAGTGCTCTTGGGAGACTGCTGATTCTTGTCCATATGTTTTTCTGACACACACACGTATTATTGTGCTTTGGGGCACATTTCTTCGAGGTTCGACCCCATGCTCTGGGAGGTCGAGGTTATTGACACGTGGGTTGACAGACATGCAGAGTTCCACAAACCGCCCGTTTTGCCTGTGACTTATTTTTGATAGGCAGTCCTTTTTGTCCGACTGAACCCTGTAAGCTTTCATGTAGCAAACCTGTTCATTGTGATGGCTAATTTTTAAGCCATAATTAATTGGGGAGTTCGCCATGTGTGTAACGGATTGTTGTACCTTGTATGGATAAAATATTGTGAGTAACGTAAATGTTGGCTGTTTGCCTATTGCTTTGTTGATGACTCGATTTCATGTAATTTTGTTTGTCACACCCGTGTGGTGTAGTGGTAGAGTATTTGTAAATTTTGACAGCGGTCATTTGAGTATTTTTCTATTGGTCACGTGTTAATGTACTTGTGTTGATTTGTATGAGAAGTCCTAAGTTTTTAGGCAGCAAATGTTGCTACGGCAATTTAAGTCCAATTTCACACGGAAATTTTGTGTTTGTTTATAGTAGATTTATGAAGTGTCGGTTTAATTTAAGTATTGTAGTTGTGTTCCCTCGTGTCGGTCTAGCTCTAGGAAATGCGGATTCGTTGTTTGAAGGGTCACTCTGGATGATAACGAATCACGCATTCAAAGTACACATCGTGGTGCATGTAGAACGGCGTACGCACTTATATGGTCACTTTTTGTATCTTTATTTAAGGACGCTTGGTCCAGGTAATTAATCTCTCCAGAGATATCGCCTAAGTTGTTTGGCAATTTTATTAAGCGGGAGTCAATTGGGAGTTTTTGTTGTTAATTGTTTATGTGTAAATATGGTGATTTGTTATTAAATTCAGTTGTTTTAACCCTGGCTTCACTCTTTCCTGCATGTTATTTTGTTATATGTTACCCTGCAAGTTAATGAAGCGCCCTGACAGCAACTTACGAATATGACCTGTTACGCCCCGAATCTGAGTCTCATATGCTTCTTTGCAAGGGTTCAATATGTATATCAGTTTATTGTGGACACGATAACTGCCGTAATTTTGTACCAATCACTTTGAATTTTTTACCGAATACGTATACCTATAAAATCTCGGTCGAGTTCGTTACTGGGCTAAATCGGTCGTTGGGGGGTGAAAATGGGGGGCTTTTTTTTCGAAAAAGTGAAATATTGCTATAACTCTCTTAATATGTGAAATATCGAATCCGTTCAACATTCATACTATGTGTCGGATAAAGCCCAAAAATGTATGTTTGAAGAGTTTTTTTTTATAGCACCAACCATTGACCAAAGGGGTGGGAAAAAGTGGGTTTTTCGGGAAACATTAATCATATCTCTCTTAATAGGCACAATATCAAAACCGTACAAAATGGACAATATTCCCATAATAATTACCTAAAACTTTTGTCTGAAAGAATTTTTGATATAACCCACCATTATGCCAAGGGATGAGAAAAATAATTTCGGAATTATAAGAAAATGCCAAGACCTATCAGTGGTTGCCATGGCAACACTACTAAATTGATGAGGGATGAGCCATCAGACGTTGCCAAGATAACGCACTTGCACGAGATCAGATTCAGATTTCCATCTAAGTGTGAAGCGGCTTCGGTGACGTAACTGGTAGCATGCTGAATGTTAATGCCCAAATTCGCGAGTTCAAAGCCGGCCGAAGTCGTCGGATTTTCTAAGAGCGCCAAAAATCCCTCAGTATGCTTTCCTTTGGAGGGGAAGTTCCAACGTTCGTTGCGAGTTGCTGGTTGCGGTGGCATCTAGTAGCCAAGTTCACAGCTAGGTGTCGTTGACGGTAGTACCTGGTAGCAACATTAGTAACTACTGCTTGAAATTGACCGTCTGCAGTCCTTACCTGAATTACAGACTAATACAGCCATCCCAAAGTACACGGGGTTACATGACCGCGTTGTCGCAGCCCCTAAACTGAGGAACCAACCAAAATCTCTGCGGTAGATATAATTTTGCGTGAAGAAGTAACAGACCGTTACTTAGTTGCACATCAGTGTCGAAACCTAGCATAAGGACAGTGTGACCACAAGTATAAAAATGGACCCCAAATGACAAGAAGGTTACCGTTCCCATAAGACAATAAAATGTTTAAAATAAGCATAAAATGACGAAAAACAAAGTTAATTAAGCTCCAATTATAAAATACCTTCTCGCATTAAATGAGGTCTGATCCTTCTACGAAAATCTGCATATTCTGCCTATTTTCGCCTATCCCCAAGTTTGTCCGGTGAAATCTACCTCCGCCTTCCGGCGTGCCGAGAGGACTTTTTTTCTTTTCTATAGGGGAGTTCCTCCATACGGACGGGCTTGGCTTCAGCAGGCTTCGCTCCCTTGGTGGTCGTGCTAGCGGAAAGGCCAGCAGAGACAGTAGCCACTCCGTCAGCAGGAGGGCGGGAGAGACGGCGACGAACCGTCTCCCTCTTCTCCCCTATATTTTTCGTATTAGGTGGGCTGGAAGAAGGGCCAACCCTGGTCGTCAAAGTCTTCTTTCCCCCTTTAGCTGGGGAAGACTTGTTCGCCGACCGTTTCGGAGAAGAAGAGGACTTCTTATCCGAATTCGCCGGTTTAGATGTTAAAACCGGCGCCTTCTTAACCGTGGCCGAAGAAGGTTTTGGGACCTCCTTCGGGCTGACAGTGCTCGCTTGTACAGCGAGAGGAGACTTCAGAATCGTACTTAGAGAGGACATCGAGGGTACTGCACTGGAAACTTTGATGGGTGATTGAGGGCGTCGCCGCAGCTGCAAACGATACCCGAAATTCGGGGGCATTCATATCACGGTACCTCTTGCGAGCGTCGTGATATGAAAGCCTGTCAAGAGTCCTGATTTCCTGGATCTTGGCTTCCATAATGAATTCAGGGCACTGTTCTGACCGTGGAGAGTGACTTCCTTGGCAGTTGGGACATATCGGGGGAGGCGTACACCTCTCATCACCCTCATGTGTCCCCTTGCCACACTCTCTACATACGGCCTTCGCAGTACACCTGGCGGAAACATGCCCGAATCTCTGGAACTGGTAGCAGCGCATAGGTGGAGGAATGTACGGTCGCACATCGCAGTTGTACGATGTGATCTTCACCTGCTTAGGTACAACATCACCCTCAAAATGGAGAATAAAAGCGCCGGTATCGACGCTCTTCTCTCCAATCTTTCGGGTGATGCGCCTAATCTTTGTGACGCCTCTTTTCCCCAGATCCCGCTACAGTTCAGCATCGCTATTCAAAATGAGGTCACGATGGAAAATAACTCCACGGACCTCATTCAGCGTTTCGTGCTTTGTGATCTTAACGGGTATTTCGCCGAATTGCGTGCATTCCAGCAACGCTTCGGTTTGCTGCCGGCTAACGGTATGCAGCAAGAGCTGCCCGTTCCGGAGCTTGGAAATCCCATTAAGTTCACCAAATTTCCCCTCGATTTCCTCAGCGAAAATGATCGATTTTACGACTGTTTACGGGCATCATCTCAGAATGAATTTTAATATATTAACCAAAGATATCTTTGATTTATTCCATAACCGCAAAACAAAACCCACATGGTTTAAAGAAACTTAAAAAGACCTCCTGTAGAATTTTCAAAAAAATAATAGAAAATTGACTAAGCTATGGAAAGGCTAAAATAATTTCTAAAGACGAAAATATAAGGTTACAAGACAAATCTACACTCATATCCAAACTCATAATCTCGGAAGAAGAGTGGAAAAGAAGATGAGAAGGAATGAAGAGGCAATAAGGAAAGAGCAACACACAGAGAAATGATTGATTCAACGTACCTCAAAGAGGGTAATACTAATAATATCATATGGCCTTGGCTGCAGGGTGCAAGCTTTGTTAATTGACACCCAGAGGGCAGCTTGCATGTCGAATTTCGTCGTTCCTCAAAGAGGGTGAAATGAAAGTACAAGACATATATAAAAATTAATAAATCAATGAATAAATAAAATAAATAAATTAATACACCCTTCATAAGTGTTTCAAGATTGCGTTAACGCAAAGTTTTCTCCCAGGTTATACCTTCCTGTTAAAACATTGTAACTGCTCCATGGACTAAAGTAGGGTAGGCCTACTTAAATGTTCTTGTGTCATTAGGAGTTACGATGCATACATTAATAACTACCTTTGGGTCAGCCGTCTGAATTTGAGGTTTCTAGTCGCAGATGACCTCGCTGTTACGCCCCTTAAAACTGCAATAACTAACTCAGGTTTCTTTCATTGATTTATTTCATCTTATGCTAAAAGAAATAATTCATACAATTTCCATACAGCGAAATGTAATACTACCCCAACTCACTTCTGACAGTATTAATTTAGCACTTACTTGACGGGAGGAAATAATATACGGGGGTATGTCGGCATTTATTATTTCCGTGTAAGCAGGCATTCCTATCTTATGCAGATAATGGTGTTGATTCTTTTTTCACTAGGCTAAAAGTTGAGGTAATATTCTTGAATCATATGGAGACGGTTGCTACAGTTGGTTGTTGCTTGAGGGGTGGAACATCTACTGCACTCTTCGTACGGAGACCGTTTCCTCTCATAAATACCTAATTCAAGAAATCGTGTTCATCGTGATCTCACAAATTTAATTTAATTGCATTTCTTTTCCAGGGGTTCTATTCAGACTGCTGTAGCATATAACAACATTGGTAATGTTGCTTCATTATAGATTACAGTATTTCCAGGGCCCAGTCTTTCAGACCTCATCGTATTCATGCAGATTTTGATAAACGTTTATTAATTCAGTAAATTGTTCATGTTCGTTGTTGATGTGGTGGTTGAACTTGAAGCGGAATTCAGATGTTATTCGTAATTATTCCACCTTTTGAACTTGTTCAAGACTTCTTTTATTTATAAAAATATTAACTGTCTGCCTTGCTTGCTTTCTTTCTTATTGATATTAACATAACGTTGCCTATTGACCACTCCGTAAATCCATATTCATAAAGATTTCTGCTTCAGTTTCATCGTGACCGCAATTATGAGGTTATCAGCGAATGCTATGGCTTTTGTGTTCTCCCATAGACTTGATTGAGTTGTTTACTATACTGTATATTCCACTATCGCAGTCCACTACATGAGCCTTGATGACATTCTTTGGTAAATATTTTTTCTTCTTGGATACTGTTACGATTCATGAATGCTGTTCTATCTTTGAAATAGCTCTTAGTGGGGTAGAATATTTTTCACAGATTCTGAGAGCCTTTTTGGAGGACCACGCAAGATCGTAGGCTCTTTTTTACATTAAGGCCAACAATAACTGTAATTTGACAAATTTTAGACGCCTGAGCAAAAAAACATTAAGTGCAATAGCTGCATCAGTAGGTCATATGGCGTGTGAAGCCATACTAATTAAATTTAGAAGTTTATTGGTATAGTGTTAGTTATTTTTTCTATTTATTACCAGTTTCTTTAATACTTTGCCTGCCGCAATTAGCTAGCTTATTGGTATGAATTTGGATGGATCCTTAAGCTTCCCTTTCTATTGTTTTGTGATTGGTGTTGTTCTGGCCTTTTTTCATCTCTTTGGAAAACATGCATTCTTCAAGCGACCATTGCGTAGCGATGTCATAGTTGTAAGTAGTCATTGATATGTCTACCGTGGCATTTTGGTAATGATTCCGTCTTCAACTAGTGTCTTTATGTGATCTATATCTTGGACTTAGGATTTCACTGCTGCTGTAGTTTCTATATCTCTATTGTGATGCGATATGATCAAAGCAGAGTATGATGCTGAATTGGTGTTGACCTCCTCCATGTCGTCCAACGGCGTACATTATTGGACCACGTTTAATTTGATGATTCTACCTTAAGACTTTCTGGTATATCTAATTACCTTGTTCATGCGAATTTTTCTATGCGTTGATTCTTCAGTTGACGATCACTTGGCTATCCTTTACTTTAAAATATTTATCTCTGGGAACTGTTATTATGTTTTGATGATCATTCCTTATATCATAAAATTGTTCATAATATTACTGTATATAATATAGCACTGAAACTGGCTAAATTGAGAGTCACAGTACAGAAGAAAAAAAAACACAAATATGATTTTAGTTCTAGCAATCCTTATGACATTTGCAATGCGGTGACATATACACCCTATTTAACACAGTTTGTAGCGGCTTCGGTGGCGTAGTTGGTAGCATGCTGAACTGCTGTTCCCAAGATGGCGGGTTCAAACCCGGCCGAAGTCGTCGGATTTTTTAAGAGCGTTAAAAATCCTTCAGTATGCCTTCCTTCGGAGCGGAAATAAAGCCGGCGGTCCCATGTCATAGATTTATGGCATGTAAAAGATCCTTTCACAGACTAAACTTGTGTAAAGCAAAATTTGTTAGGTTAGATTTCGTCAGAACGCTCTATCAAAGTTCCAACGTTCATCACTAGGTATTATTGATATCTGGTGGCGAAAGTTGGAACTACTTGAAATTGAACTGAACTTGTAGCTCACCCTTTAGGGTGTCCGCTGGAAGCAGCTACAGGCTCAGGCGAGCCGAACATGTCCTCGGACACTCCCGGCATTAAAAGCCATACGATAAATAATAACACAGTTTGTAATTGTTGAAGTTCTTCTATAATTCGAGATGTTCAATCTCATTGATCGATTTATAACCAACCAAGAGCAATTAGAAAGGCTACTTCCACGTGCTATCGTTTTTGGTTACCGCTTGCTGACGCCACTTACTGCTTCAAATGTTTCTTAATTCTTCCAGTTCAATGACTGATAGTATTCAACATGCGTTGTTTGTGACAGTTTGAATATTATTCATATTGAAGTAGGTTTCTCATATTCATTAAAATCCTTTAATAGATTATGCAATTTATTGACTGCACCATATAAAAAATAAAGTTCATATTTCCCTTTGCTTATATCTTCCAAAAGAGAATTCACTTTCTTCAGGAATTGCACACTTTCTTTCTTGTCTGCGTTAGCAGGAAGTGGTGTGAGAATTACAGTTGAAGTCATACGTGGTGCTGGCATTCCAAATCGACAATATACTTTAGATTTAATTTTGGTCTTACAGGTGGCAGAATGTCTGTGTCGTTGAAAGTTAGACTGAGGATGGGTTGAATCACAAGACATATAGTTATCGATGAATCGCAAGCACTCTGACATGGATTCCGTTCGAAGTGCGTCGAATCAAGGAGAATCTTCAAGCCAAAACAGACAGTGGATATGAGGGCAACCCCGGTGTTGGAACTCTACCCTTATGTAAAAATCCAGGAGTTTTTTTAATAAGCCTGAAGATGATGAGAGTACCTTGAATAGTTCTCTCATCTTATAATCGAAGTAACGAGCAGTTGTTACTGGATCTTGGCTAATAAGATCTCTTTTTTGCAAGTATGGCAAGTCTCGTGCTTCTTCTACAGTTATATATTCTCCATGAATAACTTTCTTCAAAATCATGATTAGCTCTGGCCACTTTGTTTCTGCTGCAGAACACGTAAGGAAGAAAGTAGGGCATCCTATCTGTCATATCATTGCAAATAATTATTTATTTTTCGCTTCCCAAAAAGCTGGCGACGATCTCTCTCCTTTCAAGATATGAAACCCTTCGTCTTGGCGAATTATGTCTTTCACGGTACTGCCTGTGAGTAAGTATTCTGCTGTTATTCGTTCAGTGCGCCTGGAATTTCTCAAACACAGGGCAATTGATGAAGATACACGGCCTATTGAACAGCGTATATGTTGATGAAATATATTTGGAATGCTTCTTGCACATCTTTGATCCTTTCTCCTCAGCTCTGATTTTGCAAGATATCTTACTGATACTCCCTTTGGACGGTCCCTCTCCTTTCCTAGATAAATGGACGGGAACGATAGTTCTTCACTATGCTTATCAAGGAATAAAGGCAAAGGTCGCTGACCTTCTCCAGGAGCGAATTTGATCCCTTCTTCCAATACATTTGGCTCCAGAACGGTCTCCTGAATACATGGGTTTCCTGCTTCGTCCTCATTTCGATCCTCCCAGTCATCTGGAGGAAGAGGTTCTGTAGACAGTTCTTCTGTTCTATCTTCATCTTCAACTATGAAATTCTCCTCTCCCTGCTGATGTTCCTTCATATATTCAGAAGCAAGTGGGATACCATATTGTGTATAAAGAGGCTGGGTAACCAGATATTGCCCCCATGCATGAATAACTGCTGGGCGCACAGTTTCATATAAGGTCTAGTGTACTCCATTCTTCTTGTTAATTTTACGCTCACCGGCGTATCGCAGATTCTTTCTTATTTTCTATAAGGAAAATATATCAATATAAAAGAACAATTATTGTTAGTTGTGGATGCCATGACAGTCATTTATTCATCGGTTGAAAGAAAAGATAATAAAGAAACAAATGACAATCATAATGTAGCATCTTTGCCCAAAAGATATGACACTTCTCATCAATTTTATTTGGATAGCGTAAGATTCGTTATACCGTCTTGTAATGACGCATACCATCGTTTCCATCCTTTTACACCATATTGCCTATCCACCCCAGTGGTCGGATATTCATGAATGGAATCCTCGGGGAAAGCCTTAGACCGGGAAAGCAGTCTCTCTTCAAGGGGCGTTGGTGGAGTTAGATAGTTAGGGACATCAACAAACCGAAGTCCGTTAGAAACACACAACCTAGGAATTATGTTGGAGTATATTGATGTCTTGCATGTGCCCGACAACACAGTGGGAGACTGCTCAATGACGAAAGGTAAGTGAATGTGTAAGAATTCCCTAATGCTTGGTTTTAATTGTTCTTGATTGACAATGGTTATTGATGTCTTGAAAAACAAATTTTCACATGAGACGCATACAATCGTTGGTCCACACTTAATAGAATTAAAATAATTAGCAACTACTGTGTCTTCATTGTTAATTATTAATCTTGTAACACAACTTTGTTCACCTGTGATATCCTCTCTTCGAAGTCTTTTTAAGGCTCTATTATCTTGGCTTTGGATAACCGTCTCGTCATCGTTCCTCCGTCTCTTCCGCATGGCTTCGACATTTCTGTGTCGTTCCACTTCTAACACAATATCATCATTTTTACGTCTTATTCTATTTGCCTCTGTGTCTTTCTCTCTTTCCTGTTCTCTGAATTATTCGTCTTCTCTTCTTATTCTCTTTAATTCTCTATCTTTCTGTCTTTCTTCTTGTCTGAAGGGTTCATCATCTCTTCTACTTTTCTTCATTTCTTTGTCTTCCTCTCTTTCTTCTTTTCTGAAGATTTCATCCTCTCTTATACTTTTCTTAATTTCTCTGTCTTTCTCTCTTTCTTCTTTTCTCAAGATTTCATCCTCCCGTCTACTTTTCTTCATTTCTCTGTCTTTTTCTCTTTCTTCTTGTCTAAAATATTCATTTTCTCTTCTACTTTTCTTCAATTCTTTATCTTTCTTTCTTCCTGCCGGAAGTGTTCATCTTCTCTTCTCTTCTTCTTCTTCTTCACATCCTTCTCTTTCTTCCTTACTTTCTTTCTTTCTTAATTCCTCTCTCAATTGCTCATCATCACTTCTGATTTTCTTCACTTCTCTGTCTTTCTCTCTTTCTCCTTTTCTGAAGTGTTCATCCTCACTTCTACTTTTCTTCTTATCTTTGTCTTTCTCTCTTTCTTCTTGTCTGAATTGTTCATCCTCTCTTCTACTTTTCTTCTTTTCTTTGTCTTTCTCTCTTTCTTCTTGCCTGAACTGTTCATCCTCTCTTCTACTTTTCTTCATTTCTTTGTCTTTCTCTCTTTCTTCTTGCCTGAATGTATCATCTTCCCTTTTCTTCAACTTTGCCCATTGTCCTCAAGCTTCACCTTTAGCATGTTGATGAGCCTGCTTTTTTGAACTTGTTCGACAGAAAATCTTCTTGTTTGACGTTGATCTCGGCGTCTTCGGTGAAATGAATGTCAGCAGACTTGCTGAGTCGATAGCGCCTTTGCTGCTCTGCTACTTTCGTGCTTGAAGTTGATGAAAAATAGCCATCAAAGACTACAGTACATCTCCTTCCGTGGTAGTTCTGTCGTGATAAAGTGGATGTAGCTCTCGCAGATTGTCGATACCTTGGCACCTCTTTGCCAAATTACTTTATGGAGGAGAAGCCCCAAGTCAAATACGATTTATAACTGTGCGACACGTACATCCTTGGTCATATTGTTGAATAATTTCTACAGCGCTGACTTAGGTCAATTTCCTCATCCCACTCTCACTGAATAGGGCTAATTGAAACGGGGCTAATTCGTATCCCATGTACAGCATTAAATCTTCGTCTGTTTCTTTGCTGATGGATATACAGTACGTCGGAATAGCAAGAATGGGTCCAAAGGAATCTTTTCGTCGTTGATTTTGATCGATGAGCTCACTGTCGACAGGGTAAGAGCTCGATCTTTTCGAGACAATTTGATGTTAGAAAATGCCGAATTGACCATTTTAGCCATTGCATGCTTACCAACTGCAACAGCATTGTAGCAGGTGATCGGTGTATCTCCAACAACTCCTGTCGCAATAGATATGTCACTGGTCTCTGGGAAGGGAGGAAATTTCTCAAACCAATCGGTGAGCTAGGCAATGTCTGCTGTATTCTTGTTTTGGCGGGCTTGTCCCGGGCCGCCGATACGTAGCCCGTAAGTCTGTGCGAATGGGTTTTAACATTTGAAGGAAAATAGATAAAATAGTAATGTTATACATATTATTGAATGGAATTTAATGTTCTACAACCCTCTGGCCGGCATTTAATTTTTGTGTGCATAGTTGGAGAGTTATAGGGTCAAAAAGAGCAAAAAATGTGAGTTTTTTTTACAAAATTACAGACTTTCAAGAGCGAATATCGCGAAAACTATACCAGATATCGAAACACTTGACAGAATAAAACCTGCAGAACAATTAATCAGCTTTCATTTTGTGAAGAATGGTAATTTCGCTATGACTCATAGTTTCAGAGATTTAAGCTAAACACCAAAACATGGGATCTTGAACCCCCCCATCCCCCCGGCTCAGGGGCTACGGGCGGGGACTTTTGATATATTCACCTCCTAACTAGTCCAAACAAAGTTACGAAGTCAAAAATTGTGTTCCAAACATTTCCCTCTATACCCTTTTTTGACCATTCGTTGCCTGGACTAATATTTGATTGTAGATAATATTATTAAAGTAATTAAATTTCAAATAAAACAATGTGCTGCAGCACTTCAGAACATAAGGTGCGGCCGCTCCTGATAAAAATACGTAATTCTTTTAAATATTAATTTTGAATAAAATCAATCTTGGGATTGAAGCGTACGCGGGAACAAACGTCTATGTTACATTTCGCGTAATTTGAGATATTCAGGGAACAAACATCTAGTGTTCAGAAGTAACGTGGGGAGTATTAGTCGGTAGTGTGCCGCTCAGGAGTCCGACACTATGTGCGTAAATGCATTTCTTCCCCTAAAAATAAATATTATTATTATTGTTATAATTATTGTTATTGTTATTATTATTATTGTTATTATTATTATTCCAATGGGGTATAAAATTGCATTTGTGTGTGTAGCTAGTTGAGGGATTATTTGGTCTTTAATTGTGTTAGAAACAAGCCCTTCTGATCCCCAAACATTAGAGGGAGGAGGGGTATGAACTTTGGAGATTATGGAACCACAGTGGTAGGAATGGCAGCAATAGTTCACATTTTATTATTTAACAAAGTTGAGACATAACGCAGAACAATTTATTCTTCTAAGATCCCTCTACAACTTACAAATGGGCAAATAAAAGGGAGACATGGAACTGCGCCCACAATCAGTGGTATTTCCAGATCCTTGTAATTAGGCCGATTGAACTGCACCCATAGTCAAGTCGGCTGTTAGCCCAAGGTCGGTTTAAGGGGAAGTGACGGACTGTCTCCCACCACTAGCTTCTGCACTGCTAATTACACTAATCACTACACCACAGAGGCGAATAATAATAACGATAATAATAATAATAATAATAATAATAATAATAATCCACAGCCTTTTTCCAGTCATTGGACCAGGTCAGAGTTGGAATGAATGAAGCCCCCATCTAGCGGCGAGGATAGGCATTGTGCCAGCTTCCGAAGCCTGTCTCACTCCTCTGGGACAATGATTAATGAATGACAGATGAAATGAAATGATGCGTATTGAACCCTTATTGATCTTCGATAAATAAGTATTCATATTTATTATTATTATTACTACGGCCCAGGCAGCACATAAGGAAGTCGACTTGGATATTAGGGAGGCCAGTATTTCGTAATGGTTGCAACAGAAGCTGAGTTGGTAGCTATTCCTGGGGACGGCCAGAATTAGTCGAGTTCAAGGCCAAATTGTGCAACTACTGTACCAAAATTGGAGACATAAAGGAAGAATCACGAGGTCCTCTCAACGAACATACGATTGAATCAGCCAATCGCAAGAGACCAAGCCGTGACCACGAGGTGGACGGCGTCAGTAGTAAAAAGCCCGCGGAAGTGTGTATCTAAGGAACCGCCGAACGGATTAATCTCCGCTCGAGTAATTTGAGACATTGGATTTATTTGGAGAAGAATGACACTAGCCCCATCTTTGTGAGACAAAAACTCTGGAAGTTTTTATCCGACTCCGCCCCACTCCACCGCCCTTGTCAGTTTCTCATAAATAGTTTGGCCTGACGCCAATCTGAGTATTATCTTGTGGAGCCTTCAGAGGCATACTCCACGCCAGTTTGAAGTGTGATTTTTGACGCTCGAATTTATCGAAGTACTACTCAGTTGTGGAGCCTTCAGAGGCATACTCCACGCCAGTTTGAAATGTGATTTTTACGCTCTAAAATCAGTGAAGCTAATTTTATTTTCTGAGCTCTGGGGAGCTAAAGTCGCAGCGTTTGCAGTATCGAATTTTAAAAGTTATAATACATTCTGTTCTAAAATCAACTAAATTGTGTGATCTAAATATTTCACGCCAGCGCGTGATAAACTGTAACATTCTTTTAAAGACGACGAGTTCAACTTTAAGGGGGAAGTATCGTATCACCCTCATTAGCGCTTACCAGAACCGAAGTCCACAAGACGGGACGGAAATACCGGACGAGATAGCGACTGCGAGTGCAGCCAGGATTTCGAACTTGTTAACGAGCCAGTGGCGCGGACTCGAGATGTATATTTTATGTATAAATTATGTGTATTGTATGTGTGTTTTTATAGTGCGTATGTGCGATATAATTAGGGCCAGTCTTCGCTATTAATCGCAGTAGGACAATTGTGGGTGAACTGAGTAGCCTGCAAGCGATTATAGATAGGCAAATATTTAACATTGAACTTTTCTGCCAAGGAGTCGAGACCAAGATGATCAGCACGTGGTTTGAAGTTGGGATGAGCTTCAAGAAATCAACGCAGACGACTACTATGGAGTGCTAAATTGTCTATAGGGCAATGGGTTGAGAAGGATGTCCTTAGTCCTACATGCAGAAGCGGTGATGTACTAAAATTGGATTATTTCAATTATGTAGTTAGATTTGGCCGGGGAACTTTGTAAATAGTCATGTTTTTCTTTCTTGTTTGTTTTTAGCTGTTGTTTTTCTTGTACCGACACTATATGTTTAAATGTCCGTTGGCGCGTGGCCAAAGTGTTTGTTGATATTTTTGATTTTTCTTGAGTCATGTGTAATGTACGCGGCGTGCGTGCGTGATTTTTATCCTGGCAATTGCGGAACCCGTTACATTCGATAAATGGTGCTTTATTAACGTTAATATTTTGAAATAGGAATGGGAGGAAATGATTGTAAAACATTTTGCTGAACAGGTTATTATTCATGTTAGGGTAGCCGAGTGCACCAACTTAAAAGTAATTGTAGAACACCTTCGTTCTAATTTTGATAGATTTTTCTTGAGTCCTTTTCAGGTGACTAGTCACGGCATAGAACGATGGCGCCAGCATGTGGATATTATTTGTGTCTTTTATTTCAGGGTCTGTCACAACCCATACGTGTGATTCAGTGTGTGTTGATGTGTCTAGTGTGTGTTGATTCTACGTGAGGAGGGGGTAGTTGTCCTACCGCCCTTATATATTTTTTGCTGCTGTTGTATTTTAGATGGAAAGACAGAGTGCTCTTGGGAGACTGCTGATTCTTGTCCATATGTTTTTTCTGACACACACACGTATTATTGTGCTTTGGGGCACATTTCTTCGAGGTTCGACCCCATGCTCTGGGAGGTCGAGGTTATTGACACGTGGGTTGACAGACATGCAGGGTTCCACAAACCGCCCGTTTTGCCTGTGACTTATTTTTGATAGGCAGTCCTATTTGTCCGACTGAACCCTGTAAGCTTTCATGCAGCAAACCTGTTCATTGTGATGGCTAATTTTTAAGCCATAATTAATTGGGGAGTTCGCCATGTGTGTAACGGATTGTTGTACCTTGTTTGGATAAGAATATTGTGATTAACGTAAATGTTGGCTGTTTGCCTATTGCTTTGTTGATGACTCGATTTCATGTAATTTTGTTTGTCACACCCGTGTGGTGTAGTGGTAGAGTATTTGTAAATTTTGACAGCGGTCATTTGAGTATTTTTCTATTGGTCACGTGTTAATGTACTTGTATTGATTTGTATGAGAAGTCCTAAGCTTTTAGGCAGTAAATGTTGCTACGGCAATTTAAGTCCAATTTCACACGGAAATTTTGTGTTTGTTTATAGTAGATTTAGGAAGTGTCGGTTTTTTTTAAGTATTGTAGTTGTGTTCCCTCGTGTCGGTCTAGCTTTAGGAAATGCGGATTCGTTGTTTGAAGGGTCACTCTGGATGATAACGAATCACGCATTCAAAGTACACATCGTGGGGCATGTAGAACGGCGTACGCACTTATATGGTCACTTTTTTGTATCTTTTATTTAAGGACGCTTGGTCCTGGTAATTAATCTCTCCAGAGATATCGCCTAAGTTGTTTGGCAATTTTATTAAGCGGGAGTCAATTGGGAGTTTTTTGTTGTTAATTGTTTATGTGTAAATATGGTGATTTGTTATTAAATTCAGTTGTTTTAACCCTGGCTTCACTCTTTCCTGCATGTTATTTTGTTATATGTTACCCTGCAAGTTAATGAAGCGCCCTGACAGCAACTTACGAATATGACCTGTTACGCCCCGAATCTGAGTCTCATATGCTTCTTTGCAAGGGTTCATAAAACAAAAATGGCTGCCCAAGTGGGGATTGTTGTTGTTGTTGCTTCGCTGATCTCATATTTATTTCGTTGAGAGATGATGCCAGGTCAAGCGGACATGTAAATTCAGTAAATGGAGGCGATGTTGTACCGCCATGTGCATTAGTAAAATCACTGAGTTCCTAAAGTTAGAAATATTGAACAAGGTTAGAATTTGATTTGGTATTTGTTATAAACTTGTTCTGGCGCCCATATTAAAATTAGAAATTTGCATTATTGATGAACTCAGTCAAAGCAGGAAGATGTTGCCTTATATTTGACATTTAATTGACTTCGGTTAATTGGTGTTTCGTAAATTCTGTTGGTTAGGAATTTAAAAGCAGATCACTAGGGGTTATTTTGTTGTTTGGGAATAAATGTCATTGTATTCAGTAAATTTTGTTACTAAAATTTTCATTAAATTAGAGCCAGTAATATTTAAATGTGTGACATGTATGTGCGTATAGGGCTGAAACCTTAGCCCATAGCCCTGTTTTTCTCTGAATATATTTTGTGTGTGATATGGCGAGTGTTGATGAGATAAAGGCATTGTTAGAACAGATGTCGATCCAAATGTCCGCGAAAACGGAAGAACAATTAGTGCAGATGTCCGTAAAGACGGAAGAACAATTAAAAGAACAATTAAAAGAACAATTAGAAGCTCAGCGTGAGCATAGTGAAAAACAATTACTTGATATGAGCGGTAACATTTCGGTCCAGTTAGAAGTCCAGAAATTAGACACTGACAAACAATTCAATGAACTAAACCACAAATTGTCACAACAGGCGGTAACACAAACCGAACAGTTAGGAAAAATCACAAATGATATTAATCAGAGCGTTCAAAAAGTAGAGAAACTGGCAGGCGAGGTTGCGGAAAATAACATCAAACAGTTAGGCGAAATGAAGAAATTGGAGGCGAAATTTGATAACAAATTAGTACAATTTGACGAGATGGTGGCAGATAAACTCAAGCAGATAGAGGCAGCATGTGTCAGTAACACCGCGGGAGTGAAGAAAACCCAAGAGAAACTACAGCAGCAAATTAATTCGGTAGATAACAACGTGCTGGAATTAATAAAGGAAATAGATAAAGTCGAAGTTAAGGCTGAAACCGAGCGGATACACTTGCGGGAAAATTTAGAGGAGCAATTAGGCAGAACACAAGAGATCATAAGAAAAGAGATGGAAGGCCAGCTGATAAACACACAAGAGGTCATAAGACAAGAAGTAGGGGAGCAGCTCGTCAAAACTCAGGATAATTTGGAGGAACAACTAGTAAAAACGCAGGAACGGATAAGTGAAGAGCTAGAGAAAAATCAGGAGAGGAACGAGGAGAAAATAAATAGCTTAAAAAGTAGGATCCGGCGAGATTGGGACCAGCAGGCTCATGCGAATAAGGAAGACAGGCTGGCAGTTTTAAAGCGAATGCAGGCACTGGAGGAAAATATGAAGTCGAAATTACAGGAACATTCAGAATTAATCATAAAAAACGAGATTAGATCGTTAGAGAATGCGACATTATTTTCAAACGAAAATATTCCGGAAAAGCAAACAAGTATTGGAAGTCCGGCAGGTTCGAAGTTGGCTGAGGACACGAGTCGGGGTCAAAGTCCCAGACTAACGACTAATGCATTCCAGCAGTACAGGGGGGAGACTTCAACTCCGCAACCGAACTTGGCACCAGCCCAAGTCATCCAAGTCATTCGGGGTAATGATTTTAAGCCCGATAAGTTTAAAGAACATTCAGGAACCACTCCCAAAGCATTTCTACGGCAATTAACTGACTACTTTAATGACCAACACATCGGCCCGGAGAAACAATTAAGACTGGTGGAGAAATTTTTAGAAGGACCTAGCCTGACCTGGTTTTTAAGTTTCAAGTACACGTTTACAGACATGACTCAATTCCGCGAGGCGTTTTTGAAGAAGTTTTGGAGTCCTTCGTTACAGCAAGGGTTAAGAATGGACCTGTACACGCGCAAATACCACAGTACACATCCAACCCGTTTTTCAGAATTCTTCAGTCAGCAATTGGTAAAATTCAGGGATTTTGATGACCCGCCTAGCGAGCCGAATATGGTTCTAACCATCGGAAAACAACTCCCAATGCATATCCAACAATTATTAGTCGCAGGAAATATTCAGACCGCAGTCCAAGCCGAAGAATTACTCAGACACTTAGATGAGACGAGTATGGTAAGCCCACAGACAGGAAGAAGGAATTTGGAATGTGTCAACACGGCAGAAGTAGTTCAGGGATTCCAAGATAACCACGGCCAGGGAAACCAAAGTAAGACACAGTCCACAGGGACACAGTTCACGCCAAGAAGACAAGATTTTGACGGCCGAAACCAGTTCCGTAACAACAATCAGAATTATCAGAATAACCGCGGGAGATATCATCAGAATAACCAAAATCAAAATAATCAGTGGACGTACCAGCGGGAATACACGAATTGGAGGGGAAACCAGAGACAAGGTAGACCTTACCAAAGAAATGGAGATGGTAGATGGAGTAACGGCAGGGACTATCGCCAAGAAAACAGAGGAGATTATAGGAATAACTGGGACGAACGATATATTGAATCCCGTAAATACTTGGATCAATTAAGTAATGAAGAAGCGGAGAAGGAGAAGTGGGGGCGTGCCATGGCGAACAGACAGAGCCCAGACAACCATCAAGGAGAGGGGGCAGAGAGTTTACTGAGGCAACAGGAGCGACAGAATGATAACCGGCGAAACACATCTAATGGGGCCCGGGATAAAAAAAAAACCAAATGAACTGAAAGGAGACAGGATAGAAACGGAGATCGCCAGGGAGCAAGAAGAGATGATAGTGGCCAATATAGAAGAGTGGGTAGCATTCCCAGACGACTGCCTGGAGGAAGTGGTGAAGAACCGTGAGAATGTTATCAGACAGCTACCAATTATTTACGCGCATATTGGAGGTATGAGGGTGAGATGTTTGATTGATACAGGTAGCCAGGTGAGCTTAGTCACTGAAATTTTGATAAAAGAAATAGCAAGAAAACAGACTGTTCCTATTATGTCGGTACCGCTAATGAAAGTCAGAGGTGTCATTCCTGACAAAACTATGAATTGTAAACAGCAAGCATTTCTAGATCTGGAAATATTGAACCATACTTTTTCACAAACATTCATTGTTATTCCAAAGATGAACTACAATATAATTTTAGGAGCCAACTTCATCTGCGATTTTCATGCTGTAATTGATTTATATAACAATACTGTAAGCTTCAAACAAGTAGAAGGATTGGATCATGTGGGTTTAAATATGGAAGAGAATCCGCTGGAGAGAGAGGCCAATACTTGGGTTGTTGAGGAATGCACTAATGAGGCCGGAGATAAGATCTTGAGGGGAGAGCAAGTCAACCAGACAGCAGTGCTAGAGATGGACAGCCGAGATATTTCGCAGGAACTTTGGGTGCATTTGGCGGAAGAAGAAATGGGCGGAACCAAATTCGAAATTCTACTTCAGGAGCGACTTAAGGAAGCCATCGTAGGGGAATCTGATAGAAGAAGATTGGAAGAAATTTTAAGATTACATAAAGGAGCGTTTGACACCGTACCTGGGAAAGTTTTAAATTTTCAATATGCGATGCAGGTAACAGATTGGACCCCATTTAAAAGTAAATTGTACCCGATCCCAGAGAAGCATTTTTCTCAGGTGAAGGACATTATTACTAACTTATTAGATTCTGGCATGATAAGGAAAGCTGCAACTCCTTATCTGAACGCAATATTGGCTGTGACCAAGCCAAACGGATCAATTAGGCTATGCCTAGACGCGCGAGTTTTAAATAGCAAACTGCTAGTTGAGCACGACCAAGCACCGAGGATCAAAGATGTTTTGAAAGGCTTCCGTGGGAAGAAGATATACTCAAGTGTTGATTTGACGAATAGTTTCCACCATCTTGAACTTGAAGAAAAATCCCAACTGTTGACGGGATTTTTATTCGATAATCAAAGTTATATCTGGTGTCGAATGCCCTTTGGCGTGAAAACTGCGGGATGTGCACTCATTAGAGCACTCGATAGAAATCTGACTGAGGAGGTCAAGAACTTCACCACGAGATATGTTGATGACATATTAATCGCTTCTGAGACAATGGAAGAACACTTGATAAATTTAAATAAACTGCTGGACAACCTGAGAACCATGAACTTCAAGATCAACTTAAAAAAGTCACATTTTTGCCAGAGCGAAATTTTATATTTGGGACATATAATTGATGTCGAGGGCGTGCGGCCTAATCCAGCCAAGATTGATGCTATTAAGAAATTTCCCACACCTACCAAAGTCAAACATGTTAGAGCATTTTTGGGAGTAACAGGTTTCTTCAAAGAAAATTGCCCTGGTTACACAGAAACAGTAGCGCCTATGCAGGAGATGTTGAAGAAAGCGAATCGATGGTCGTGGAACGAGGAGTGCGACAGGTCTTTTAAAGCAACGAAGGATTTATTGGAAAACTGTGTGAAACTTGGATATCCGGATTTTGAGAAACAATTTATCATTCAAGCAGATGCTTCGTTAATTGGGATTGGTGCTATGCTGTACCAAGAGGACGCTGAAGAACCCAAGAAGAAATCCTATTTGGCATTTACGAGTCGTAAATTACGGAAACATGAGAGGAACTACACAGTTACGGAACTTGAGCTACTAGCAATTCTATATTCTCTCCAACAGTGGCGCAAGATGATCTACGGTTATCCCATCATTGTTAGAACCGACCACCATGCACTGACATTTTTATTTAAGACAACAATAGCAAGTGAGAGAGTTACGCGCTGGTCCATCTACATACAGCAGTTTGACATCACAATAGAGCATTGTCCTGGGAAATTGAACGTCATACCAGATGCCTTGAGTAGAAACCCTGAGGACGGAAACGAAGTAACAGCGGAAGTTCACAATATTACCTTGACACCTAAGGCTCGTGAGTTTTTGGCAAGATTGAAGGATATTCGGAAGGAGCAAGAAGCTGACCCATGGATGATGATGATGATAAAATTCTATAGGAAGGAGTTACAACCAAATTCACCGGAGTACCGGGAAGCCAGTGCTAAACAAGCGAGATTTCACTACTTGAATAACTTGTTACATAAGTACGTGGATGAGCATCATACTAAACTGCGGATCTTAGTTCCAGCATCACTACAGAGGGGATTAACTTGGCATGTTCACGAGAGCCTAGCACATATCGGCACGGATAAGACTGAAGCTACGATAGGGGAGACCTTTACTTGGCCCAAGATCAGATTCACCATTGTTGAAGTAATTAGAACGTGTGACGCTTGTCAGCGCACAAAGCCGAACAACTTCATTCTGAAACAACCTCCAAGACCACTATTACCGCAGAAACCATGCGAGATGCTCGCGATTGATTGCTTTGGTCCTTTAGTAAAAGGAAAGCGTGGATGCCGACACCTCTTGGTATGTGTCGATGTATTTTCGAAGATGGTAGTGCTATGTCCTATACAGAAGACGACGTCAAGACAGGTCCTTAGTCGAATTAAGAACAAAGTCATTCCGATGCTTGGGAAGCCGGAATCCATTCTATCAGATCACGGTACCTATTTCACAAGCAATGTTTTTAGGCAAGGTTTGGAGAGCCTAGGAATAAAACACATATTTTCAAGTATTCGTCATCCTTGTGGAAATCCGAGCGAAAGAACAATTCGCTGTGTCGCTAAATACTACAGAGTAATGATTCCTAACGAACACAATAAATGGGTAGACAAAGTAGGGGAAATTGAGATGTGCATGAACACTACTAAGCATGAGTCGACGGGTCAAGTCCCACTGATTGTACACCACAACAGGTTGCCGGAAAGAACTTGGGACAAGATCATTCCTTGCCCAAGGGATCCATTATTAGCGCATGATTTGCGAATCCAGCGAACGAGAGAGCACATGAGGAACCAAGCGGACCGAAGGCTGAGACGGTACCGAGGAAAGAAGTTTCACCGAGAGTTACAAGAACAAGAATTAGTGCTGGTTCGTAGACCACCAATCTCCGACCCTAAGAACAAAGTCTTCGCCAAGTTCTGTCCGAAATTCATTGGCCCGTTCCGGGTAATTAAGAATCTGGGTAACAATGCCTACAGATTAGAAGAAGTGAGCACTGGTGCAAAATCTGTTTTTAATAGCGCCAATTTGAAACCGTACTACAGAAGGGAACCATTTGATGATTAGGAAAGATGATATGTGCAGAATATGTATTGCCAAAAAAATTTTTTTTTTTTTGAGAGCAAACACTCAAATCCACGGGGAGCGCGTGAGTACGCACTTGGTTTGTAAACAACGAGCAGCTGAGACGACGGGAGTGGCAACTACGTGAGGAGAAGGGGGAGACCTAATGAAAATATGAATGACATTCCAGCGAGAAGGGAGCACACTAATTGAGTCAGAGGGGCATACACTCGAGCAGCTGAGTGAGATTTAAAGAGATGTGTTGTTACTACAGTGGATTTTGTTTTTGAAATCCAAACCAATAAATTGTTTCCAATTTCAAAACCTTGCTGAGGATAAATGAACCCTTATTGATCTTCGATAAATAAGTATTCATATTTATTATTATTATTACTACGGCCCAGGCAGCACATAAGGAAGTCGACTTGGATATTAGGGAGGCCAGTATTTCGTAATGGTTGCAACAGAAGCTGAGTTGGTAGCTATTCCTGGGGACGGCCAGAATTAGTCGAGTTCAAGGCCAAATTGTGCAACTACTGTACCAAAATTGGAGACATAAAGGAAGAATCACGAGGTCCTCTCAACGAACATACGATTGAATCAGCCAATCGCAAGAGACCAAGCCGTGACCACGAGGTGGACGGAGTCAGTAGTAAAAAGCCCGCGGAAGTGTGTATCTAAGGAACCGCCGAACGGATTAATCTCCGCTCGAGTAATTTGAGACATTGGATTTATTTGGAGAAGAATGACACTAGCCCCATCTTTGTGAGACAAAAACTCTGGAAGTTTTTATCCGACTCCGCCCCACTCCACCGCCCTTGTCAGTTTCTCATAAATAGTTTGGCCTGACGCCAATCTGAGTATTATCTTGTGGAGCCTTCAGAGGCATACTCCACGCCAGTTTGAAGTGTGATTTTTGACGCTCGAATTTATCGAAGTACTACTCAGTTGTGGAGCCTTCAGAGGCATACTCCACGCCAGTTTGAAATGTGATTTTTACGCTCTAAAATCAGTGAAGCTAATTTTATTTTCTGAGCTCTGGGGAGCTAAAGTCGCAGCGTTTGCAGTATCGAATTTTAAAAGTTATAATACATTCTGTTCTAAAATCAACTAAATTGTGTGATCTAAATATTTCACGCCAGCGCGTGATAAACTGTAACATTCTTTTAAAGACGACGAGTTCAACTTTAAGGGGGAAGTATCGTATCACCCTCATTAGCGCTTACCAGAACCGAAGTCCACAAGACGGGACGGAAATACCGGACGAGATAGCGACTGCGAGTGCAGCCAGGATTTCGAACTTGTTAACGAGCCAGTGGCGCGGACTCGAGATGTATATTTTATGTATAAATTATGTGTATTGTATGTGTGTTTTTATAGTGCGTATGTGCGATATAATTAGGGCCAGTCTTCGCTATTAATCGCAGTAGGACAATTGTGGGTGAACTGAGTAGCCTGCAAGCGATTATAGATAGGCAAATATTTAACATTGAACTTTTCTGCCAAGGAGTCGAGACCAAGATGATCAGCACGTGGTTTGAAGTTGGGATGAGCTTCAAGAAATCAACGCAGACGACTACTATGGAGTGCTAAATTGTCTATAGGGCAATGGGTTGAGAAGGATGTCCTTAGTCCTACATGCAGAAGCGGTGATGTACTAAAATTGGATTATTTCAATTATGTAGTTAGATTTGGCCGGGGAACTTTGTAAATAGTCATGTTTTTCTTTCTTGTTTGTTTTTAGCTGTTGTTTTTCTTGTACCGACACTATATGTTTCAATGTCCGTTGGCGCGTGGCCAAAGTGTTTGTTGATATTTTTGATTTTTCTTGAGTCATGTGTAATGTACGCGGCGTGCGTGCGTGATTTTTATCCTGGCAATTGCGGAACCCGTTACATTCGATAAATGGTGCTTTATTAACGTTAATATTTTGAAATAGGAATGGGAGGAAATGATTGTAAAACATTTTGCTGAACAGGTTATTATTCATGTTAGGGTAGCCGAGTGCACCAACTTAAAAGTAATTGTAGAACACCTTCGTTCTAATTTTGATAGATTTTTCTTGAGTCCTTTTCAGGTGACTAGTCACGGCATAGAACGATGGCGCCAGCATGTGGATATTATTTGTGTCTTTTATTTCAGGGTCTGTCACAACCCATACGTGTGATTCAGTGTGTGTTGATGTGTCTAGTGTGTGTTGATTCTACGTGAGGAGGGGGTAGTTGTCCTACCGCCCTTATATATTTTTTGCTGCTGTTGTATTTTAGATGGAAAGACAGAGTGCTCTTGGGAGACTGCTGATTCTTGTCCATATGTTTTTTCTGACACACACACGTATTATTGTGCTTTGGGGCACATTTCTTCGAGGTTCGACCCCATGCTCTGGGAGGTCGAGGTTATTGACACGTGGGTTGACAGACATGCAGAGTTCCACAAACCGCCCGTTTTGCCTGTGACTTATTTTTGATAGGCAGTCCTATTTGTCCGACTGAACCCTGTAAGCTTTCATGCAGCAAACCTGTTCATTGTGATGGCTAATTTTTAAGCCATAATTAATTGGGGAGTTCGCCATGTGTGTAACGGATTGTTGTACCTTGTTTGGATAAGAATATTGTGATTAACGTAAATGTTGGCTGTTTGCCTATTGCTTTGTTGATGACTCGATTTCATGTAATTTTGTTTGTCACACCCGTGTGGTGTAGTGGTAGAGTATTTGTAAATTTTGACAGCGGTCATTTGAGTATTTTTCTATTGGTCACGTGTTAATGTACTTGTATTGATTTGTATGAGAAGTCCTAAGCTTTTAGGCAGTAAATGTTGCTACGGCAATTTAAGTCCAATTTCACACGGAAATTTTGTGTTTGTTTATAGTAGATTTAGGAAGTGTCGGTTTAATTTAAGTATTGTAGTTGTGTTCCCTCGTGTCGGTCTAGCTCTAGGAAATGCGGATTCGTTGTTTGAAGGGTCACTCTGGATGATAACGAATCACGCATTCAAAGTACACATCGTGGGGCATGTAGAACGGCGTACGCACTTATATGGTCACTTTTTTTGTATCTTTTATTTAAGGACGCTTGGTCCTGGTAATTAATCTCTCCAGAGATATCGCCTAAGTTGTTTGGCAATTTTATTAAGCGGGAGTCAATTGGGAGTTTATTGTTGTTAATTGTTTATGTGTAAGTATGGTGATTTGTTATTAAATTCAGTTGTTTTAACCCTGGCTTCACTCTTTCCTGCATGTTATTTTGTTATATGTTACCCTGCAAGTTAATGAAGCGCCCTGACAGCAACTTACGAATATGACCTGTTACGCCCCGAATCTGAGTCTCATATGCTTCTTTGCAAGGGTTCAGTATATTAAGGCTTTCACGGCCCGGATTTTATAAATAGTTCATGTGTTTGGGCTATTAGCCCAAAAAACACGAACTATTTATAAATTAAATGATATTGGAGAGTGTTGCTGGAATGAAGGATGACGGGGAAAACCGGAATAGCCGGAGAATAACCTGTCCCGGCTCTGCTTTGCCCAGCACAAATCTCACATGGAGTGACAAGGATTTGAAGCACGGAACCCAGCGGTGAGAGGCCGGCGCGCTGCTGCCTAAGCCACGGAGGCTACAATAATAATAATAATAATAATAATAATACAACTCTCTCTAATCCACCATAAATAACTACCCCTCTAGTTTTGTTAAACAATAAAAATATATAATAATCTTCTAATGGTAAGAATACCTCCAACTAGATTATTAAACATTTCCAATAACAAAACTATTTTTAAAATATGGTTAGGTTGTCGAAAACATCCCAATGTACCAGTTAATGTTAATATTGCTAGAACAAAAAATAAATATGAGTCTGTTTTGAAAACTGTAGCTGTTTATGTATCCCAGGCCAACACTAATATCTTGTCCGCAATCTGGACAGGGTATATTTAGTTGTTCAAAATCTGTACGGTGAACCTAGCTGACCGCTCCCAATGAGCGCAGTTCTACTGCCACTTTTCGAAGGTTGATGTTATGACCAGGGTCATTAGTGAAGCTTGTTCGCAGTTCCATACAACCCAAATAAAACCGAGACATCCATCTAAATTAGCAATCTTACCAACATTGTGGAATATAACTAGTGAACAGTCATCACAATAACACAGATTATCACATAAATCCCCCCCACACACACACACACAAATACATGCGGCTATATGACCACGATGTCTCAGCACCTGATAACTCCAGCAGAGATGGTTGGTTGGTTCCTCTGTTTATGGGCTGCAACAACGCGGTCATGTAGCCCCGTCTACTGTGGGTGTGTGAAGAATCTGTGTGATAACCTGTGATGCCTGTATTAGTGTGTATTGTCTATTATTCAGGTATGGACTGCAGACGATCAATTTCAAGTACTTTTGCTACCAAATGCTACCGTCAACAACACCTAGCCGCGAAATTGGCTACTAGATGCCACCACAACCGGCATCTGGCGGCGAACGTTGGAATTTAATAGAGCGATAATAAAATCTAACCTACAATTGTAACTTCACACAATTGTAGTTAATGGAACGTTCTTTTACAAGACCGCCGGCTTCACTCCCCTTCCGAAGGAAGGCATATCTTTAACGCTCTTAAAAAATCCGACGTCTTCGATCGGGTTTGAACTCGCGATCTTGTGCATAGAAGCTCAGCATGCTGCCAACTGCAGGCCGGGCGTTAGTTTTAGACGATTGCCCTTGACCTTGAAGGCTGCGGGTGAGCCTACACACAGTCACTCTCTCACCCTATCGCTTCACACTTGTCACCACCGATCTGATGTAATGGAATTCCAGACTTGGGCAGACAGTACAGTCCACGTCGAAGTATTATGTGACGCGGAAGTACACGTTACGTAGTTACGAACAGAACGTCATTATATTTGCCAATGACTGTACTTCAGCAGAAGTGTGAAACCGCTTTGTCAATCGTCGGACTTCTTGGGGCAGCTGATAACAACACAGGTACTGTAGTAACTCACCTCCAGCCTTCCATTAGGATTTTTCACTTGTCTAAAACAAACGTCCGGCCTGTACGTCACCGAAGCCGCCTCCAGCCGAGAAGAGGCCACTTGATGAGCAACTTGAAGCAGAGAAGAGAAGCCGTGTCAGCCCAGGGACAATCAGGCAGCGTCAGCAGAACAGCAGCCGGATCGATTCTCCTCACGGTTACCGTCGTGTAGCAAACATTTCTGACCGAGCCCTGGGCCACCACTCCCGAGACAGCGACTTCCCCTCACTCCCTCCAGACAAATACCGGATGATATCAGTCAGGAATGGCGTTTTGTGGTTTCAACTAGTGTTCTTGGCAGTCGCCCCGGAGGTCGGGGTACGAGCCCCGGCTCTGCCAAGAAAATCATTTCTGGTCTGAGGGATGGAACGCGGTACACTCAGCCTCGTGAGGTGGATCTGATTCCCATCTCAGCCATCATGACAGTGGATTTCAGTGGTTTCCTAGTTTTAATCCAGACAAATTTCGAATTAGTTCCTAAATTAAGGCCACGTCTGCTTCCTTGCAATTCTCGCTCCAATTATAAACACACACAACTGCTACACCTATAGACAACACATGTCATCAGACCAGGGGCATATATAGTGTTTGATTTTGGGGGGTGCCCAACCGGGGGTTAGGGGGCATGGTACAGTATATGCTCGAAAGAACAGGTGGTCCGGGGTTCTCTCCGGGAAACTTTTGGTGCAAAATGATGAGTTTTAAGGTTATCTGGCCAGTGACAACTGCTGATTCTTATAATGTGTAGGACGTAATATGATTGGCTTAACTTAAGATAATTATTATAGCTGGGCTAAATTGAGATATTACTCTGTCAGGCAGACAGGTTTTTATCCGGGTACTCCAGTTTTCCCTGTCACAAATTTCATTCCAGCAACACTCCCCACTAACATTTCTTTTGATCTGTCTTTCATTCAATCATTGCCCCATGGGAGTGCGACAGGCTTCAGCATCCGGCACAGTTCATATTCTCGCCGCTAGATGGGGGCTTCATTCATCCCATGCCCTGACCCAGTCGGTCGACTGGAAGCAAGCTGTGGATTTTCATTTTCATACTCTTAATAAAAACTTGACTGGCCACGGAGGTCGAGAGCACGAACGCGCTGGTATCGGCAGAGCGCGGGTATGATCCTCGCCTCGGCTGTTCTGAAAATGGTTTTCGTGGTTTCCCATTTTCACCACTAGGCAAAAGCCGGGATGGTAACTTACCTGCTTCACTCCGCAGACCTGCTTGAGCACACGTGTGATGACTCCAGGTCCATTGTGTCCCCAGTCATTCCCGCGGAACTGAGTGCGCAGATCTTTCAGACAGGCTGTGGCCATCTCATGCCCCACACCGTCATGGTCAAAGTTCAGCACCCCTGCTGCCACGTCCGAGCCCGACTCAGCGCCCGCGAAATTGCTCATTCCACTCAGCGACCTAGAACACAAAACGAAAGAGATTTCAGTCATAATCATCAAGTTTAAAACCCTAAAATACTAACATACTGTTACGGCTGTGAGTTTGTGTCATCACTCGCCGCATGAGTCACAACTGCCCCAGGGCTGGGCTGTGCCCTGCCTCCTGTATTGCGTGCGCCTTATGCAACAGGGCTACTAGGACAAAGGGATAGTCCAGAATATTCGTGACTGGACCAGCGATGGAAACCTCGAGAAGCCGTGAACCCTGGATGGATCTAGAAGCATTTATTGAGTCACCGGCCTGCTATATAAGTGCGACCTGTCAAGCAGTTGTTGTTGTTGTGGTGTTTTATGAGCTAGTGCGAGTGTTTATCCTGGGCGACAGAAGTGTGGTGACTTGCGAAATCCCTAGTGAAGCTGATTCTCTTGACACCGAGGAAGTGATTGTGGTGCTTGTGAAACAGTGTATAGTACAGTGACAGACCTAGTGCAGCTATTTCCAGCTAGCGTACGGGACCGGACTCATTAGCGAAGAGGATTAACAGTGGTCTGTTGACAAGTGAAAGGGAAAGTATTCTCGACGTGAGGAAACTGGAGTAAGGTAATATTGCTGTTGAGTAGTGTAATTTTCTGGCTGCAATAAAATTAATTATTTCTTTAAGCAGTAATTGGTTTTGTGCTTTATACCCACCGTAATCCAGTTAACAAAGGTGCCACTAGGGGGTGGCACGTAACAATACGTAAATTCTACGTGTATGAATAATTTAACTGCTTAAAATTCCTTCTATATCTGTCCCCACCCTACCATCTTCCAGCAGTGCTTCTACTGGTCTATGGGGGTGATGTCAATGCTTTTGTCATTAATGCCAATCAGATCTAAGGGCATAATCATGGGGCAAAGAATTGCCTGGAAACTACCCTTGAATTTAACAACATATTGGTTTCTCCATGGCAATGACAAAGAGGTGGCGAATTTCAATGTAGATATGTCACATCACTTCAGAGAGATTCTAAAACAACGTCACATAAACCAGAGACAGTATATGAGGCTGGAGAGATTACGTACTGCTATTTACGTCAAAGTAAACGACTTCTGTATTTGTTAGCCTACTTTCGATTTTTGCAAAAAATGAAAGTAGACTTATGAGATCAACACAGGGCGAAAAAAGTGTGTCTGTCTGTGTGTGTGTATGTGTGTGTGTGAGTCTGTGTGTGTGTGTGTCTGTGTGTGTGTGTGTGTGTGTGTGTGTGTGTGTGTGAGTGTGTGTACTCTGAATGTCTGTCCCCCCCTATCAATTCGAACACGGTGAATGCGAATTGAACGAAATTTGGTACAAAGGTAGCACTAGCAAAGGACACCTCAGTGTCATGTTTTATATCGCCGCCATCTTGACGGAAACGTAATGGCGGCCACACAAATGTTTAACGCTTAAATCAAATTACGACTAACCTAATCATCCGATCTCTACCAAATTTTGCAACAACATACCTTTATGGGGGGAGCATCCTTTGACCAAACTAATAAGTCATCAGCGTAATAGTTTGCGGATGGCGGCCATCTTTGTGTGAAAATCGATTCCCCCTATTAATTCGAACACGGTGCAACCGAATGGAACGAAATTTGGTACAGAGGTAGTACTAACAAGAGGCACCTCAGTGTCATGTTTTATATCGCCGCCATCTTGACGGAAACGTAATGGCGGCCACACAAATGTTCAAAGCTTAAATCAAATTACGATTAACCTAATCATCCGATCTCTACCAAATTTTGCAACAACATACCTTTATAGAGGAAGCATCCTTTGACCAAATAACTAGGTCATTAGCCTAATAGTTTGCGGATGGCGGCCATCTTTGTGTGAAAATCAATTTCCCCTATTAATTCAAACACGGTGAAATCAAATGGAACGAAATTTGGTACAGAGGTAGCACTAGCAAAGGGCACCTCAGTGTCATATTTTATATCGCCGCCATCTTGACAGAAACGTAATGGCGGCCACACGAATGTTCAAAGCTTAAATCAAATTACGATTAACCTAATCATCCGATCTCTACCAAATTTTGCAACTACATACCTTTATGGAGGGAGCATCCTTTGACCAATCTAATAGGTCATTAGCCTAATAGTTTGTGAGTGGCGGCCATCTTTATGTCAAAATTGATTCCCCCTATTAATTCGAACACGGTGGAACCGAATGGAACGAAATTTGGTACAGAGGTAGCACTAGCAAAGGGCACCTCAGTGTCATGTTTTATATCGCCACCATCTTGACTGAAACGTAATGGCGGCCACACGAATGTTCAAAGCTTAAATCAAATTACGATTAACCTAATCATCCGATCTCTACCAAATTTTGCAACTACATACCTTTATGGAGGGAGCATCCTTTGACCAATCTAATAGGTCATTCGCCTAATAGTTTGCGGATGGCGGCCATCTTTGTGTCAAAATAGATTCTCCCTATTAATTCAAACACGGTGAAACCGAATGGAACGAAATTTGGTACAGAGGTAGCACTAGCAAAGGGCATCTCAGTGTCATGATTTATATCGCCGCCATATTGACAGAAACGTAATGGCGGCCACACAAATGTTCAAAGCTTAAATCAAATTACGATTAGCCTAATCATCCGATCTCTAGCAAATTTAGCAACAACATACCTTTATGGAGGGAGCATCCTTTGACCAAACTAATAGGTCATCAGCCTAATATTTTGCGGATGGCGGCCATCTTTGTGTGAAAATCGATTCCCCTTATCAATTCGAACACGGTGAAACCGAATGGAACGAAATTTGGTACAGAGGTAGCACTAGCAAAGGGCACCTCAGTGTCATGTTTTATATCACCGCTATCTTGACGGAAACGTAATTGCGGCCACCCAAATGTTAAAAGCTAAAATGTAATTACGACCAACCTAATAATCTAGTCTCTACCAAATTTTGCAACACCATATCTTTATGTGGGAAACACATTCAGACCAAACTGCAAGAACATCAGCCCAATAGTTTGCAGATGGTGGCCAAGTATGTGTGCAAATCGATTCCCCCTATCAATTCAAACACGGTGAAACCGAATTGAACGAAATTTGGTACAGAGGTAGCACTAGCAAAGGGCACCTCATATTCATGTTTAATATCCCTATAGCACGTTGTATTTCAACAAGCTACTACAACCAACATTCAATCATACTCCTTGAAAAGGACAAAGAGTTATAACAATACCCATGCATTTAGGAGAAAGTAGGCTGTATGTTCTTTACTGAACATCTTGTTGTATTTAAGATGGAACCACAGAGGATTCAGTGTATATAAAGAGTGTTACATACGAAATATATGTATTAATTTCTACCATTGGTGCCTGAGCACAAAGTTCGTATTGTACGTAAATTTAACGTATTATTAGTATTGAATATTGTTAGTATTCTACTCGGCTCCCTCGCATTTACGCACCCTCAAATGCCAGCTGACTGTGCCAGGATTCGATTCTGCAACCTTCGGTACAACAGGCGAGAACGTTACCGATGAGCCACTCAGCCAGTCTTCCAAAGCAAGAGGATAACAGACTATTAAGATGAAGACTTGTAGTACAAATCATGTTGATACAAGTCGATCACTTCCAGGAAGGACATCTACTACCAATCACTGCTGTTTCCCAGGCGCAAAGAAGTTGAGACGCAGGGCCATGTTCTGGGAATTTGTCCAAAAGGCGAGCGGATGAGGAACACTTGACAACACATGGTTCGGAAGTCATGAAGAAGTTTAATGTTCGGCGGAGGACGGCAGCACTAGACGAGCGGAATAGGCTTCTCGAGAAAGCAATGATTGTAGACTCCACAATTCGATTTGAAAAGCACGTCCCAAAAGCTATCGAAGTTGACGACGAAAAGAAAGCTATATATCTTCCATGTATTCCTCACTAAAGGGGTCAGGTACAGCTGAGACAATTTTCAAAATATTTTTTATGTTATGCTCCTATCCTCATTTTGGTGCAAGAAATATGTCATTATGCGCCGTAGATTTTGAGTTATGATTTAAAAGGCAAAGCCTGGTTAATGGTATGTAAGATTTATGCACAAGTGTTTATCGCTCATTTTCTCAGAGTTGTGTTTTTGACACCCGTTTTAATGATAACTCAAAAACTAATTGACATACACTAATGAAATTTGTTGTGTGTATTTCTGCTTACTAATCTAAAAGATGATGTAAATTCATGTCTCTCTCAAAGATAATATCTTTAAAAAAAATGTAGCAAAAATATTATAAAATATTGTCATTTACTTTTCATTACAAAAGTAACAAGAAGTTCCGTGAAGAACTATACAGCCTACTTTTCATGCCAATGATTATTCTACAGTATATGAACCTATCTAGAATAATGACAAAATTAAGTTGGTAATATCGAAATATCTAATTAGTTCAAACTATACCTGGTATGATGTAGCCTAATAGAGCACTACAGTTAGCAGCCCTGGTGACTGAATATATTCTTAGTTCCATCTCTTAAGGTACAGAATACAAAATTTGGTTGAAGTCCAATGGACGTTACATGCAGTTAGACACTGGATCTATCAGCACGCGTAAAAGCACGTTGCCAACAATACCATGCGTGTGCTGGTCAGAAATAATCTGAAATATTATGATATCTTGTTGTGCCAATTTTGGATGAAATCCATTTGTTAGTATAGAAGTTACATGTATTTTAAAATTAGACATATCAGCAGGCATAGAATCATGTTGGCAGCACTGCCTTGTATTAATTACTCCAAATTAATCTAGAATGTCAGGTGCTATACGTGTGCAAAGTATAGAGCTGTTGGCTTGCATACTTTCTGGTATATTGATATTAGGGTAAAAACAATATAGACAGCATTTATTAACAGTTGACAGCCCTGATTGCTCTTAACAATACTTATAGTCATATCTGTTATGGTACACATAGCACATACGAAATTAAGTTGAAATCCAACTGATAGTATAGAAGTTACATGTATTTAAAAATTGGAACTATCAGCAGGCTTATAATCATGTTGGTAGAACTGACGTATATAAGTTACTCCAAATTAATCTAAAATGTCAGAATATACGTGTGCATAGTGTAAAGCGATTCCCGGTCAATGCATGTGAGATTTTCGAAGTGAAATGCCATGTCCTGTGGTTCGGATTCCACGTAAAAAGGAGGTCCCGTGGCTCATGATCTCAAGATTAACGGTCACGTTAAGCTACAAGCTTCCTTTCCTTTTTTGTAAAGCTGTTGGCTTGCATAATATCTGATATATTGGTATTTGGATTAAAAAAATAGAGAGAGCAATTATTAACAGTTGGTAGCCATGTTGGCTCCTAAGAATATGCTCAGTCATATCTGATTATGTACAGATGTTACATACAACATTTGGTTGAAATCCAATTGATAGTGTAGAAGTTATATGCATTTAAACATTGGACCTATCAGAAGGCTTAAAATTATTTTGGCAACACTGTCATTGTTGGCCTCCTGGAAATTAAACTGAAATAGTATTATCTGCATGTGTGCCAATTTTGGAATAGCTCCCATGCATACCTTGCAAGATATCCAACATGGAGCTCAAATTTCTAGTGCGTTTTTTCAGCAGTTGGTAGCACTGACATCATTTTCTAATATGGACGTGAGATATTCCGGTGCACATCTTTACTCATACTAAATTTGGTTTTGATTGCTGCAGCCGTTTAGGAGTTGATAGGGGGGGGGGCACACACAGACGGACGGAAGGACAGACAGACAGACACACATTTGCCCGATCTCATAAGTCTACTTTTTCCTCATTTTTGCAAAATCTGAAAAGTAGGCTAAAAATATTTTTGTTGAGATATGTTGCCGAAAGTACTGCTCGGGTCCAAGCTCTGTGAACTTGCGGGTTGAGGGGAAGGGGCAGGTGCGAAAAGAAGAATCTGTCAACAGCCCGCCGTGTTATGAGTGCGAACGAGTGAGAGAGTCACCGACCAATGTATTTGGTTCTGTTACTGCACACGGAGCGGAAAACCTCATCACTCGTCACCATCGCTTCTCACAGTCCGCGATCCGCATTCCTCTCATTAGGTTCACGCAGCTTGGACCCGATCAGTACTTGCATTTCTAGAGGAATATCTTAACAATAAAATAAAATTAACAGAACCTAAAAATGTTGAAAATTACAGGAGTTGTCACTAAAACGCTGCAGCAATTTATGATGAACAACCACCATTTTGAATATTGAAAAAATACCCAAATTATTTTTTGACTCAAATGTAATGCTGTTTTTAGCCTATTTTCATTTATGAAAAAAATAGGCGTATGAGATCACCTTTTGTCGGTGTGTCTGTCTGTGTGTGCGTGTGTGTGATGGTGTGTGCACTTCCCCCCCCCTAATAACTTCTAAACGGCTGGAGCGATTTCAATGAAACTCGGTAAGTTCATAGCACAATTTAGGACGACCCCGACCGTGCCCTTCAAAATTTTTTGTGTCTCGCCAATCCAACATGGCGGCTGTGAGAAATATTTCACCAGCATTCAATATCTCCGAAACTATTACCGATATCACCCTGAAATATTTTACGGTGATAAAGGGAACTACTAGAAGGTCACCTATGTGACTTTTGAAAACCTGGCAACTACAAAACCAACATGGCAGACATGCGAAATTGCGAATTTTAAAAAGACGTTTCTCGCGATTTAACAAACCAAACGCAATAAAACTTGGTACAGTATATGTTTATACACATTGTAATGCACCGACGTCTAACTTCGTTCAATTGTTTACATAATCTCAAGATGGCAGCTGTGCGAAATATTTCACCGGCATTCTATATCTCTGAAACTATTAGCGGTATCACCCTGAAATTTTGTACGGAGATAAAGGGCACTACTGGAAGTTCATCTATAAGACTTTCAAAACCCAGTTAACTACAAAACGAATATGGCGGCCATGCGAAGTTGAAAATTTAAATAGACCTTTCTCGCGATTTAATGATCCAAACGCAATGAAACTTGGTACAGGAAATGTTTATACACATTGTAATGCACTGTTATCTAATTTAGATCAATTGTTTACATAGCCACAAGATGGCGGCTATGCGAATTTTAAATTTAAGTTTTTATTTCTTGTGTCGTAAGCATGCGATCGAAGTGAACGTTTGAATAATGAACCTACGCCATAATTTTCCTTTAATGGTAACTTACATGACTCTATGGCCTAACAATCCAACATGGCGACCATCCGAAATATTTAGATGGATCTCAATACCTACGAATCTATTACAGCAATCAAACTTAATTTTGTAATGCTCTTAGGGGCTATGAACATAAGTTCACCTATAGGACTTTCAATAACCTGGTGATCACAAATCCAACATGGCGGCGACGCGAAGTATAAATATTCACATGGTCGTTTCTCACAATTTAACCATTCGAGTGCAGAGACACTTGGTACAGTAAATCCTTATACAAATGTTAATCCACTGGCATCTAATTTTCTTCAATTGTTTCCATAACCACAAGATGGCAGCTGTGCGAAATTTTAAAATCTCGTTTTTACTTTTTGTATCCTAATTATGCCTTTGAAGTTTGAATACTACACGTACACAATAATCTTCATGTAACAGTACATAACTCTAAGACCTACATATGAGGGGTCTAGATGCAAAACTGGCAATCTCCACTGTTTGCTGACACTGAGTTATAGTTGGAAATCCATTCTATGAGGTGTTTGTGATCTGTTTATAAACTTTTCGAAGGGAATATGGACGGATTTGGAACCAAACAAGTTCATAAACAGATCGCAAACGTCTCATAGAATGGTTTTCCAACCATAACCAAAAAATGGAGATTGCTGGTTTTGCATCTAGACCCCTCAGATATAAAAATCCAGCATGGCGACCATCCGAATTATTAGACGGTTCTCAATATCTACGGATCTATTACAGCTATCAAACTGAAATTTTGTATGTTGATAGAGGCAATTAACATAAGTAGGATATATGAAAATAGGCTGTATAGTTCTTCACGGAACTACTTGTTTCATATATGATGCCAGTGTTCCATGTGCACAAAATATCATTGCTGTAACTGTCGTGGTTTTGAAGGGGGGGGGGGAGGGGTAAGATAATTGTTAAAAGTTTACCATGGTAACCTGTACTTCACCCATTGGTGGGAGTTATATACATCGGAGGTATTAACTTAAGTCTCCTCTTCGGTGCACGTGGGACATCGTTTCTTTATACTAAGAAGCATCTACAGCGTGTAGGTTTGTGTGCCCAGCAGTATACGGAGATGTTGCGGGGACTCCTGGAGGATACTATTCACATAAGGTGCGTTCAAAAAGTAACGAGCCGGAGGCATAATTACAGAAACCAGTACCTGTATGATAGAAGTATTGGCCCTGGCTGTTGAGGCACTTGTCCCACTGTGACTCGAGGCGGTGAATGGCTGTCTCATAAAATTCCCTGGGCTGCGATGTGAACCAGTTCCGCACGTACAGCTGGACGTCGGCGTCCGAGGTGAATCGTTGGCCCCGCAGAGCCCTTTTCAGGGGACCAAACATGGCGTAATCACAGGGAGAGAGGTCTGGACCGTATGGAGGGTAACCGAGAACCTCCCATTTGAATTTCTGCAGGAGTGCCGCGACTTTGTTGGCCGTATGAGGTTGTGCATTGTCGTGGAGCAGAATGACCCCACGGGTGAGATTGCCTGATCGTTTTGCTTTGATCGCTTGGCGAAGGGTGGTCAAGGTTTGCGAGTAACGCTGGGCATTCACTGTTGTCCCGTGCGGCATGAAGTGTATCAGAAGGGGACCATCTTGGTCAAAGACGAACGTCAGCATTACCTTTCCTGCACTCGTGTGGATGGCCTTGCCTTTTCTGGGCGGTGGTGACCCTGGATGCTTCTACTGGAGGCTTTGACGTTTGGATTCTGGTTCTAAGTGATGACACCATGACTCATCTCCAGCCACCACTCGTGCCATGAACCCATTTCCTTCCCTCGCATAGCGCTGCAGATGACCAAGACAGTGGACCATTCGACATGCTTCCTGGTGTGGTTGAAGACTGTGGGGCACCCATTGGGCACACACTTTGCGCAAATGCAGTCGTTCCTTCATGATGGTGTGCACACTTCCGACGCTCAATCCGACCACGGCGGCTATGGCGTTCACTGTCACTCGGTGGTCCTGGGTGATGAGTGCATCAACCAGCTGGACGTTGTCATCGGTAATGCAGGGGGGTGTCCCAGACCGGGCATCATCGGCTAACGACACCCGTCCTTCCCTGAAGCGCTTGTGCCACGCCTTGACCTTTGCAAGGGACATGCAGTGTTCGCCATACACTTGTGACATTCGGCGATGATAGTCCGTTCCCCCTACTCCTTTCGCTGTCAGAAGCCAAACAACACCTCTTTGCTCTTCGTTTGACGCCTCCATGTCACTGTTTGCAATGCGACTGGCAGCGTTGGACGATTGATGCATGCTGCTGCTCGCTTTGTATCGTCACGTGACGTGCGCACGCGTGCCCTCAAGCGACGGGCTGTGACCTTCCACGCTCTGGTCGGAACTACACCTGGTTACACACGCCACGATAAGCCGATGTCATCTCCGGTTTGCGCATTCCGGCTCGTTACTTTTTGAACGCACCTTATATTTTCAATAGACGCCTATGTAATGCAAGAATTTTTTTCTCATCTGTGTTAAATATCTGTGTTATGTGTCGCTGAACTTTATATTCTTGTTGTATAATCCTGGACCTCTATGGTCACCTTAGGTGAAAAATAAAAAGGAATCATAAGAGGTTAACAGTGTGTTTATATGGAGCCCTGTCGTCGGCTGCAGCAAGTATACAATTTTCTGAGAATACATGTCCAAAATCAGGGCATTTTATGAATGAATTTCTGGTGACTAAACAGGCCGATTTTTGCATGGAAAATGCGGCCACATGCTGGGTAGTTGAAGGAGAGCGTGGACGGGTTTGACAAAGCTTGCGTTGGAGTCGCTTCATTTCTGCCAGTCTGCGACGTTCCTGCTCAAAATGGTTTACAGAAGCAGATATAGTTTTCCTCCAAAGTACACGATCTTCAGCCAGTGCCACCCAAATTTGAGGGTTACTTTCTGGAGCCCTGTAGCACAAAAGGAAAGAGTTTCCAATCATATTGATGTAAGATAATAATACGACGGTGGACATTCAAGGCCTCGCAAGCCACAACGCTGTGCCAATTCTCTTCATTGTAGCTGGTCACGGTGCCTATAGACGTATAGTACATTCCTGACGAACATTGTATTTAAAGTTGAGTTTTCTTTGGACAAGTGCATAGGACACTGGATCTAAAATATGAATTTCGACTTATGACTAGGTGCTTTCTACTAGACATAGCGAGAGAGGGAGAGTGAGTGGAAAGGAACGGAATGGTGTTGCATTCCCACCGTCGATAAGAGGGTACCAGAACGTCTTCATGGCAACCGTTATCACAAATCTTATTTATACAGATAGCGGCGTTTAGCTGCGGTAAGAGCGGGGTGTAGAGCGGTGCGGGGAGCGTGATGAATACTACCCTCTCTGAGAACATTGACACGCGTGTCAGTAGGTTCTCGGAATCAGACACAGACACACTCAGCGTGGCAAATGTATTACGCTGCAGTAGTATACCGGGGGAGTGGGATGGGGAAATGCAGAGCTAACTGCCGGTAACTATACAACAATTTATACTTCCAGGCAGCACTGATGTCTTCTCACTGGCTCTCGCATTCAGTTAAAAATTGCCTGGTGTATGCAATCACATGCAAATGGTATTCTGGATAGAAGGTCTTCCAGTCCGTTTCCTTACATATTTGCTAACACTCTTGGATGTCTCCGCGGAGGCCCGGGTTCGATTCCCGGCTCTGCCAAGGAATTTAATCCTGGTCTGAGGGGTGGAACGGGTTACACTCAGCCTCATGAGGCAATACTGAGAAGAGACGGGTTTCTAAATTAGAGCCACGGCCACCTCCTTCCAAATCCTTATCTGAATTTAAAATTCACACACACAATGGCACAGGTTATCATACAAATTACACACACCCACGTACACGGAACTACGTGGCCACGATGTCGCAAAGCCCCTACATGAATCAACAACAACAACAACAACAACAACATTAGAAGGTCTTCCAATCAACATATTATCCTCGTACACCATACTGCGAGTATGATCCCAGTGAATTGAGGTCAGGTGATCTGGTGAGAACAGTTGGTTATGCAAAACGTATAGCCATTCCTGTCTCTATTATGTAAGGTAGCCAGTCCATCCTCCCTCCCTTCCTCCCTCCGTCCCTTCCTTCATCTCTCCTCCCGTCCCTTCAATCTTTCGGCTCTTCCATCTTTCCTCCATCCTTTCCTCCCATCCATCTTGGCCCCCACCCTTCCTCCCACTCTCCCTCTTATCCTTCCTGCCTCCCTTCCTTCCTTCCTTCCATCCCTCGTCTCTCTCATTCTTCCTGCCTCCCTCCCTTCCTCTATTCCATCCTTCCTGCCTCTCTCCCTTCCTATTGTGCCCAATTGGACACGGCTGACTAGCATCGAACCGGGGTCTTTATCACAAGAAAGACCAGGCCCATGATTCTGCGAAGAATCGAATCACTGATCTCTGAGGGGGAACAGCCACAGTGAACCCGAGGAACAATGAGTTATAACTGCATATAATTATAACAGCATGATTTCACGGCCAGAACGGGAATATTATAGCATTAAAGGCGGATTATTGCAGAAAATACAAGCCTATGTACGTTTAAGAAGCTAAGAGCTCAAGAAAGCGAGCCAGCTTGACAGTTGACAAAGCGAAGTTGAAAGTGGGTGGAGTAGACGTGACGCCTATGCACTACTTTCGGCGTGGCTGGAGGGTGAAGGCCGTGATTAACGACTAAGAAAATCCCCCTTCAACAAGGCAGAGAAGCAAAGTGGGGGTGGTCGCCCACAGAAATTAATTAATTACGGCCAAATGGAGCAATGAATTGAGATGAAACTTACACCCAGATGCATGTATTCTAGGAAAGATAATTTAGGAGTGTCCTCACGCCTAAATTAAAGCCTGCATCTATAAAGGAACCTATGCACAGACCTAATCCGCGGCAGAGGCAGGATTTGTAATGGAGCCATAGGGGAAGAACCGGGGTAGCATCATGACGCCATGGAAGAAAGCAATTAATTATAATTAATTGGCCGAAGCAATTGCCTGCACGCGAGTCAATTTAAAACCTCCATGAATAGACGAATAAGGATCATACTTCACTTTGTCTGAAAATGTATTATTTTAAGAAGAGAGTCGCTCCTGGAAATCCAGTGAACTACTTTTCATCAGGAAGCTTGATATGGGAGAAGGTGGAGCAGAGAGTCAGTTCGTCTTGACTCAACTCGTGTGGTGACACGCTGTCGGATCACGCAAGAAAGTGCGAGGAATTTATAAAGTATTGACGCTCAAATGTACTAGCAGTGAACAATGAAAGGCGCATCATGCAGCTTAATAACAGTAATTCTGCATCATATAATAATTAGTCTACAGCAGACGTATAAGCCACAGTATACGCGAATATAAAATCAGTACAGCGTAGAGATAATTTAGGATGATGTTTACAGACAATGAATATAACCACAGGAAGTGTTATCGTGGATAAAATAACATAATATTGTAATGAACACTACATTTACGGGAACTTGGAAGGCATCACAAGTAGTGTGACCTAGGATTGAACAAATTTGCAGTAGAGGAGACATAAACTGTAGGTGACGGGAGACGAACACACACACGCAAGATAGACTTTCAAGGAGACCAGCGGTTGTCAGGAGTTAGCTGCATCGCATCTCTGAGGTCAGGCGATAGAGGGAATCCGATCGAGGATCCGTGTGTGAAAATTGTATAAAGTTATACTACAGTGATCTTTAAAAGTGTTTATGTTTATATGGTAAAAGAATGTGTATTGTGTTAAAGTGAAAATGCCAGTAGTGAAAAATATAATTACCATGTGTAAAGTATATGCAATGTGTCGTGTGAAAAATATCATGTTGGCTTAAAACAAGCATTATGGCAGGCAAATGGCTAGCATGCTGGACTAACCCAGCTAAAATGAAAGTGAGTACAACTTTAATATGTTGATATGATTTAATAGCTCACCATACAACGAAGCATTCCCTCAACGATTAAGAATTAACAGTCATTTGTGTACGAGATCACATCCCTCGTATGTTGGTAAAAAAATATGGCTTTGAGGATGACATGCTTCCGGCCATTTAGGCGTAAGACATTGATGAAAGTAACGGCAACGTTAAATAATAATAATAATAATAATCTGGGGTCGGTAACAATAATAAATATACAAATCGGCATGTCAGGCCTCTAGTACGAGCAAAGTGTGTCATATCTAGCGTAAGAATACTGTGTTATTGTGAAAAGTAAGAAAGAAAGAAAGAAAGAAAGAAAGAAAGAAAGAAAGATAAATATCGAGATAAAGAGAGCTTTTCAGTGTCATTGAAATGTTAAATAAATGTTATTATGGTATATTCTACAGGGTTGTATTTGAGAGCCATTAAGAGAGTCAAAGGTATGCCAGTAAATTTATACTTGTTTTGGAGCTACGTAGAACTTTGGCTTATGAGTAAATGTGTAGAGGACGTAAGTGCTTTAAGAATTGAGTCATCTGTAAGAAATATTGTTTGAGCCGCGATCAGCGAGCATGTAACGTAGAATCAAGAGATTTACGTCAATTAGTTGCGGGGATCATCCGAAAATAGTTCGCGCGTTGTCGAATCTAGTCAGCTAAATCTTCGAAGCTACGATATAGTATTGCCTTAGTTAGAGCACACATGTGTATTCGCAACAGAGTTGGGACAGAGTATGTCTGTATCCACTGTTAGCAGAGTCTGCGCCACCAGGGATAACTGCTAGACACCCTAGGTAGGCCAATATATTAATTGATCTGCCCTTAGAGGTAAGACAAATGGTTCTTCGTGTAGGAAGCGTTGATTTCCTCTTGTTATATGCATGCCCGTCCAGTGAGATAACAGTGAAACTCATCTGAGACGCGCGTAGAGCCACTGATTACGACCACAGAACGGCAAAGCTATTTCGTGATCCATCCCTTGCCTTGAATAGTAATTAGGAGCCGAGATGAGCCCATTAAATACTCTAAATGTAGGTATTAAATATTTAGATTGACTCAATTCGTAATGACACGACCCATTCAGGGTACCTCTAGCACAGCTGCACCATTGAGTGAACACATGGCCGTACGGGAAGTCAGGTGGGGTAGCAGGTATAATCCACTAACCCAGCAGCCATCTTGCCGAGGACGGCCCATGACTAATCCATTGTTCGCACGAAAGGAAGTCAATAGACCGGATCCTTTTATTTGAAGATGGTAGTGGGACACTGAAGAATCTTGATATTTCGAAAAGTAATTAAGATGTGCTTGATATGATGGTATCAATTTAATTAGATGCACTGTTTCCATACATATGCAATGTTGGAATAAAGTAATCGGATAACATTTGGCCCAGTTATTCTCTGAGGAGAAATTAACTGAACCAAATAAATAGAAGCATTTTTGTAAAGAGTATTTACCCAGTTCACACTAATTTATTCATACGGGTAGCGTAATTTGAATGATATGACACGTTTGTAACGATAATATTATGACCAGACCCAGAAAATCGTTGTATGGTGAAGCTATAAAATATCTATATCTATGTGTATTTTGTATGGGAAAGTGTACCACTTCAGCGTTTGAAACTTATGGGAAAAGAATACGATTCGCACGGGACAACACTTATTAAACAAGGCATAAGCTAATGAATCAATGTTATTTAAAGTAAATGTTCCGTGTAAAACGGATAAATGTTTCATAATTGCTGATTTAATGTCATTTAAATATAATTTGTGTTTATTGTGTTGTGATATTCCAATTTGTGTTAAATTTTGCCACGTGAAGAACAATATGGACACTCGCAAATGTCAAAGAGTATCAACAATAGGATGTTTAGGATAGACATGAGTGCGGTGGAGCACCAATCCTGATGACAAGAGACTCACAGATAATTTTGATTTTTTTTTTGTGGGAAATAAATGTAAAGTATTTTTTTGTGTTTTGTTTTGTTTTGCCATGAATTACTACCATTAAATGTTATACTTAGGAATATGTTGTTTCTTTCAAGTAGAGTAGTCACCTGACAGACTCAAATCCTGAATATGTGCTCGTATAGTGGGTTGAACGCCCCATGCCTCGAAAGACCGTGAGTTAGCTGGGATACGAACACATGTTCCATATGATGACGAATGGGTACACTATCTCACTCCAACCCTATACTCTGATTTACGAAAGGTGAACGGTGAAGACTGTCATCCTCTTGAAGAGTGAGGTGAGAAGCCGAGACAAGAGGGGTAACGGTCTCCATGGCAACAGCGAGCAGTGTTGCAATGTAAGCAAACACAGCAGTGAGCACATGGTTTGACACAGTTTTCTCCTGTGCCTTGGCTCATCACGGTCATTAGACCACCAAGCAGGGGGGCTAACTTCCCCAGTATTTGTGTCTTCCTGCAAACCTCTTGGAATGCTATGAGACATCACCTGTCCCTGTGGCAACGCAGCATTTCCCCACGTGCTAGCTTTGACAGACGTCATTATTGGTAATACAGAGTATAGCTCCTATCTCCCTCAGTCCCTACCTTCCTTTCTTCAAAGTAGGTACCTTTGATTCCATATGGTTGGCAGCCCTGGACATGTAAATTCAACAAACTAAGATTCATAAACATACGAGTAGCCATTCAGATATCAATCAGTGGCGGTTCGCAATCTGAAACAAGGGTGGGGCACAGCACATTTTTGAGAGAACATACGCCCATAATGGTACATGTTGGCCGTACCATGAGTATACAAGAAAACCGATGTCACTCAATTGGTTAAATTGTGGCGGCCATTTAGTAATCGTATCTCTGTGGTTTTATCGGGCTGTGATGGCGCAGCGGTCAAGCTGCTTGCCTCGCACCAAGGATGGTCCGGTTCGATTCCCGGTTAATGCTTATGGGAATTCCGAGGTGAAATGACACGTCTGGTGGCTTGGATTCCACGTAAAAAGCATGTCCCGTGGTTTATGATCGAGAAGTTAAATGGTCACGTATTAGTACAAGCACTCCTACTATTCCTTCCGATATCCCTAAAGTAGATTACATAAACTCAATAATTTCACGGATTCATTAAAGCCATTACTATGCCTCCGTGGCTGATGCGGCAGCACGCCGGCCTCTCACCGCTGGGTCCGTGGTTCAAATCCCGGTCACTCCATGTGAGATCTGTGCTGGACAAAACGGAGGCAGACAGGTTTTTCTCCGGGAACTCCGGTTTTCCCTGTCAACACTTCATTCCAGCAACACTCTCCACTATCATTTCATTTCATCTGTCATTCATTTAATCATTGCACCAGAGGAGTGCGTCAGGCCTCGGCAGCCGGCACAGTTCATATCCTCGCCGCTAGATAGGGGCTCCATTCATTCCATTCCTGACCCGGTCGGAGACTGGAAGCAGGCTGTGGATTTTCATTTTCATTTAAGCCATTAACACGAACACTACAAATCCCTAAAAATCCAGTGAATATTATTAAGACCTTAATCGAATGAGCGACATAATATACCTATTCTTGTCCACAAGTTCGTTGTGTTTACGAACAGCCATCATCCAGTTGCTGCCCTATACTATATTCACCAACACTGCTAAGCTCATTTCATTGTTCGTATGACATTTTGACTTTAAACAATGTTTCTTATCTTTTTCAGGTAAATGTTTTAAATCATTGATGCCAGTCATGGTCCATGTGTCATCGCCACCAAATAACAGGCACGGGAAACAAAACAAAAAAAAGAGTTTACTACCCGACACCCACATAATCCAATCCCATTTTTCATACACAGATTTATTGAAAGTCCTGTTATATGTTCTGTGTTTATCTTTAGAGACTTGATTAATGCACAGACCTGGTTTTGGAGGGCCTAATTCATTTGTTAATAGTCTGTCCTCATAAGTTAAGATCTTATTTTGTAATTTTGTTTTTACCTCGTTTATTTCATGGTTTCGTTAACGACACCCGCCAGAGGCTCAATTCTAGTGGAACGTGGGTTGGCGACCATGGGACTCCAGCTGAGTATGGCTTTGCTTCCACTTACTTGTGCCGGGCACCTCTCCGTCGTCTTTCATGTCGACCTCCCTTGGTCAACTCTTGTTCTCTTCTGACCCCGAAGGTATTAGGGTATCCGAGGCCAAGGGAGTCTTTCACTTTCCCGCCTTAATTAGCCTTTGTCTCATCTTTCCTGATACTCTCCTTCTTCGAGGGGTCAGCCTTCTTTTTATTTTCATGTTATCTCCTGCCTTCTGAACAAGGCCCTCGAGGAGGCAGGGTGTACGTAGCCCCACCACTTCTGGTGCACCCTGCATTTGCTATACCCTCAAGTGCTCACGGCTGGTGAGCTCGGGAGTTGACGACCCCGAGGGATTCCTGAGCTGGGTCCGTTTTGTCACCTTGTCACTTTGGGTTAGGCCCTCTCCTCTGGCTTTCCTATGTGCCTTTCATGGCTCTCCTTCCTTCCAAGTCCCTCAATCCTCATTCTTTGAGGGTAGGAGGCATTTCTTTTCTTACTGTCCTTTATTTGCATTATCGTTGATTTGTTTATCATTTCATCTTCTAGTATGTAAGTCTGTAGTTAGTATTAGTTATAGTTTTCATTCTCATCTCATCTTTCACTATCACCCAAACCATTAGGGGCCGATAACCTACATGTTAGGCCCCTTAAAACAACAATTATCATCATCATCATCATCATCATCATCGTTAACGACATGAACACCTCCAATGCGTGAAAATGCAGTGAAAATTATTAAGTAATTTGTCGCAGCATTCAGTTACGGTCTAAAATCAGAATGGCACATAATAGATAAGCGACAATTAGGAATTAACCGCTTACCTTTTACGACGAAATACGCGCTCAGTGTATATTTTTATTATGTTTAACACGGGTACGCGCTATTCGCACCTCGCAAATCACGCTTCCAATAACAAATATTATGTAAGATTAATATTACTGAACACTACAAAAGACCACCGCACTCTTACACATTTATAACTCAATATCGCAGGCGCCAAAACTTTCGAAGCCAAGTGTTGAGGCAGGACTGTCGCCACGCAGGTGTGTATTCCCCTAGGCCTAGATTAAGAGATGAAGAGAATTCTCAAACTTCACGTTATAACATAATACAAACTCACTTACGGAACATAGCCTACGTTCAAAATGTTACGTTTCTGTCCCAATGCATATTACATTTTATGTTGATTTTTCTTCTTACATATTAATTAAGAGCGCAGTGTTCAGAGGGATGTATCGTACATTAATTTGTTGGAAAATTGCTGAGGGTATGTAAATACGCCATCTATGAACTTGTCTGCCCTCTTACGGTGCACTTAAACACCCCTCTCCGCCCCTCCCCTTCCCTCCCCAACTTGCTACTTTCACGGCCATTTGACCGTCTCGTCACAAGATTCTTGTGCCCCAAGTCGAAGAAATTCCCATAGCTCCTCTCTCCACCTCGCCCCGCTGAATTGGCAACTCCAGCTATCTGATATGACATCTAGCGGTAAAAATGAGAAACTTACCAAGTAGGGTACATTTGTCACGTGGTGACTGTATATGGTTTCTTGTATTGGTAAACAGATCGTGGTAAATTGTTCGTGTCTTTATACATAAGTAATAAGTTTTACTCGTTGATAGAGTGAAAAATGAGTAAAAGCAAAGTGTATTGCTCAGTTTACGGCTGTAAGTCGATGTAAAAGAGGGCTGCGGATATACCTTTTCATCACTTTCCAAAAGATGCAAATAGCAATAGCCGAAATGTGATGATACCTAATAATAATACCTTTCCACCCCGGGAAGGATCTAACACTTGTCGAGGTAGACAGACAGAAGACCTGCGACGTAAAGCCAGCGAAGGTTATTCAGTTTAAAAACAGCTGTTACGATGGGCGCGCTGGTAAGATTGAAGTTACTTGAATAATTAATTAAATAATTAATTATTGGCTGCTTGGTAGGGAGAAGGGATGAGTTTAACTTGTATTAAAACTCGTGGGGCGACAGGAATTGCTTGATTTGGATGGTTAAAAGGTGGGTTTGGTGTTGAATATTTGAATGGTAGCGGAATCACTCATTCTACAGTGCCCACGGGGAGGCAAATTATGCCTATATGACTGATAGTGGAATAGCTCGAATATCGAAGAACTTAGCGATTACGAGGTGTAGGCTTGGCGGAAAGGCTGGCGGATCATCAGTTTGACATCAATTCACGATATAAGTCGGAGCTTGGAACAGTGGAATCTGGTTTGCGTGGATGCTAGTCTCGGAATGATAAAAGTAGCACAGCTTCGGTGTGTTATTTATTTGTTTATGTACCGTATTTCTCTATTTGAATGTCCTCGGCGTTGACTCAGGATCGACATTTACATTATATTGCGCATAATAGTACCGAAATAATGTCCGAAGTGTAGCCCTGTGTAAATTTGAATCAGCTGATCTACATCAACCATAAAAACTGATGCTTGATAATATGCAAATGACACCAAAAAATCCAGGTGAACACACAAATTAGATCACGTGTATCGCACAGTTATACATATATACAATTAAAAATAACACTGTCATTACTTTAGAGACCACATTTACTGATTATAACCGAAAAATAAAAAGTGTTCCATATCAAACGCTTGTAATTGAGTATGTTAAACCCTACTTATCCAGACCGACCGCAGCGCCCCAAGTGTTAGTTTGAGTTGCCAATAGGAAGGGATGAAGTTACGGAGCCAGGAATAGTTAGCATGTGGCAACACTGTGTTGGTCTCATAAGACATGTGCCCAGCACCTTGTTGTGACAGACTCCTACTGTTGGGAAAGTGAACAGCAAGGCGATTGAACTGCTTGGTCGCGACATAAGCGCCATTACCACGGAAGGACTATCAAGACGACTACGACCCAAGGAGAATGTTTAATGGTGGGGCATGTGACCGTGTGCCCTTGTTCTAAAACCGCCACTGATATCAATAGTGTTTAGGTAGGTGAAATAAGGTATCATCTCGCCATTAGCCTGTAGGAGTGTGGAGGAAGACTACATTCAGGATGGCCACTGTGAATGCCGGGTAATCTCTTGACTCCCAGCTCTCCCCTTGTAGTCGAGATACGCGACTTGGCGCACACGGCTAAGTTGCAGGGCACTTCAGTAAATAAGAAATGTCTTGGCAGCATCGCTAGTTTAAGTGATCAGTGCTACTCAATGTAATTTGGAGTGGACCGTTGCACGCAAAAGGATCGCCTGACTCAGGACAATGGCAAGTGGGCAATTAAGTAACACAAGACGAGAAAGACAAAGATGTGAGGAGAAAGGAGGAAACTCAAGTAAATTGGATTGCAGTTACAGCAATTACAGCCAGTTCCAAGAAACAGACTAACAAGTAAGTAAGATACCGTACCTGAAGGAGTAGTTGCCTTTGTCTTTGTTGAGGTCTGCCGCGGGGTGTCGTCCATATTGTCAATTGTGACCATGATTGTAATATCGAATCCCGGCGCATCAGTGATTCGTATTTGCGGATGATTAAAATTTCTAGCGATATATAAAAAATCCAGTGTCTGTCTAAATGTTGGCATGTTTCTCTTTCAAGCCCCCCCCCCAAAAAAAAACCTGTCTCAACCGATTAAGGTGGCGCTACGTGAATAGTTCAACAAAACAGTTGGGTTGCCCTGAACAGAATCCGAACCAAGCACAGGCGATGTGGCACACTGCTTCATAAGTGGGGCATGCGACTGTGGTGCAGTGAATCAAACCATCCACCATATTGTTGCACAATGTCCGAGGAGGCGTACCCTGGATCAATGGACGACTTTCTGGTGACATCTACTCAGGCCATACAGTGGCTAGACGAACTGGACATACAGCTGTGAAATCTGTAGGGCTAAGTTGATTGTTTTAATGGTTAGCTCCTTTCTTTTTGTATATATATGTATATATGTAAATAGTATCGTTTTTGTGTACAATGCCATAAGCATAAATAAATAAATAAATAAATAAATAAATAAAACTACCACACAATCCACTGAATCAATTGTTATGAAAATTGATCAACATTTACGTTTACAAGACAAGATAAAATAGTTAAGTTACTGAAAAGGCAAATATCATTCACTGTTCTTAAAAAACAAAATATTAATCACAAGGGACAATAAATTGTGACCTAACTATTAAAATAGTATATTTGAATCTAAATACACAACACTCTCCCTACCAAGCCCGTAGTTCTTACGCTCATTTTATTATTTTGGAGGTTTGGGTTCTCGACATATAGAAATATCATAGGAAGTTTCAAAAACCTGGCGACCAGAAATCCAACATGGCGGCGACGCGAAATATAAATATTTAAATGGACGTTTCTCGCGATTTAACCATCCGAGTGCAGTGAAACTTGGTACGGTATATGCTTATATACATTTTAATCCACTAGCATCTAATTTATTTCAATTGTTTTCATAACCCCAAGATGGCAGCTGTGCGTAATTTTAAAATCTGGTTTTTATTTCTTGTGTCCTATAATGTAAATCTTTTTTCGAAGTAAGGGTTTTGGCAAACATCTAACTTTGCGGAATTTTCCTTGACAGCCATTACTTGCAACTTTAGTATTTTCATGCAAATTATCACAGAAATTACTGCGCCGATCTACTTGAATTTTCACAGTATGTTTACTTGCATATGAGCATTAATCTGCGCTAGAATAATGGCTGCAGTATTTAAGTAAATTTATAAAATATATGGATTGCTTCAAAAACAAATAGCTTATCATAGAAACATTTACAAATAATAAGTTTGAAGAATGAAACCATGATTGTTGGATTGTAGCCTACCAAATGCTGAAAACCAGTCAATTTCAACGATATTCATTAATTTTTATCACCACCACCAAAAGGCATAATTTGACGAAATTAATTTTATTTCATAGATCACAAATTCCCTCCCCGGCGTTTCTACGGACTTGGTTAGCGGAATCTCATCCTTGTACTGTTGGTAACAACTTTTATCTACAGATGGCATCCTATATCTGTTTTACCGCGATTGTTCTCAAAGTTATGACCACTGGCAATGGTCGCGTCAACTTGGTTGGTTCCCTAGCTTAGGGGCTGCGACAACGCGGTCATGTAGCCCCGTGTACGTTGGGTGTGTGGAGAATTTGTCTAATAACCGGTGTTATTATTGTGATGGCTGTATTAGTGTGTGTTATCTGTAATTCAGGTATAAGGACTGCAGACGATCAATATTTTCAAGTTGTTCCTACTTTTGCTACCAAATGCTATCATCCACGACACCTAGTTGCGGACTTTGCTACTAGATGACATCGCAGTCAGCACCTGGCGGCGAACGTTGAACTAATAGAGCGTTATCAATTCTAACCTACAAATTTTGGCTTCACACAAGTGTAGTTAGTGGAAGGTTCTTTATCATGCCATAAATCTATGACATGGGACCACCGGCTTTACTTCCCCTCCGAAGGAAGGCATAGGCTACTCAGGGGTTTGTAACGCTCTTAAAAATCCGACGACTTCGGCCGGGTTTGAACCCGCAATCTTGGGCATAGAAACTCAGCATGCTACCAACTACGCCACTGAAGCCGCTCGCATCATGTCATTCAAAATTTTTCACACAAAGAATCAATTTGATTCACAGTAAATGGGTGTTCAAGATATATCAAATAGGTGAAAAAGTCATTACAAACATATATCACAGTGAAGATAAATTAATTTGAACAGTATTGTGAACATTGAACAGGCTATTTTTTATTTTATGTTTTAATGTTTATGTCTATAAGAAATGTAATAATAATAATAATAATGTTATTTGTTTTACGTCCCTTTTAACTACACTGGCTTTTAGAGACGCCGGGGTGCCGGAATTTTGCCCCGAAGGGGATCTTTAACGTGCCAGTAAATCTACTGACACGGCTCCCTCGCATTTGCGCACCCTCAAATGCCAGCTGACTGCGCCAGGTTTCGAACCTGCTACCTTGGGCTCAGCAAGCGAGAACGTTACCCCTGAGCCACGCAGCCAGACCTATAAGAAATGTAATATCAGAGTATTTTATCATCTTATATGATCTTGTCGACTTCGTCGTTACACTGGGGTCTGGCGTTACGTTTCGGTGACGGGACGAAATGTACCCAGATGCACTGAGGTGTGTGACGTCATAGTACCGCTTGGTGCATGTGTTCACCGACAATCTCTACTTCGTTAGTATAAGACAAAAATCCATGATTCTTAGATGTCACGGGTAATCTCGAGAACCACTGGATGGATTTTGATGCGGTTTTTCACCATTCTGTAAAGGATATCTCGAGGAAAGATTCTGTAGAAAATAATTTATATATGATCAAAGGAAGACAAGCAGTAACGATTTCAGTGAAAAAGTCGAAAACAAACTTGGCGTCCGTGCGCTTCTTAAGCTTACGCTGGGCAAACCGTTAAAAATATCAATAGGCCTATACTATGAGCGTAAGAATTGGTCAGCATGAAAAGTTCAACAAAAAAGTCCGCGAGAGCATATCTCTATCTTCAATACATCGCCCACTATAAGTGTTTTAGACTGGATGGAAGGGGCACGTCCCTGCGCGCTCTGTTGAGCGTGCGGCATCCCGCGCGCTTGACCTTGCTTTGCCCTTGGTTTTCACTTGCCGTTCGGGAGTAATTTGAAACAAGATAAGCAAGATAAGTGTTATGCAGATAACTTTCTAACATGTCAAGAGTCTTTGGCTTCGAGCGAAGCGAGAAGCCTCCAGCCTTTCTAACATTTTTCAGCATTTGTAGCATTTAAAATGATACAAAGTCTAGTCTTTTAGACTGACTGTCACTTTTTATTTCACAATTCAATAAGTACAGTATGTATATTATTGTAGAAAGATAGATCTATAAAATATAATTAATTTCGTCAAATTATTTCGTTTGGTTGCGGTGATAAAAATTAATGAATATCGTTGAAATTGACTGGTTTTCAGCATTTGGTAGGCTAGAAAATAATAGCCTGGTACGGAGACTGTAAGATTTCATGGCTGCAATCCAACAATCAGGGTTTAGTTCTTCAAACTTATTATTTGTAAATGTTTCTTTGATACGTTAATTGTTTTTAAAGCAATCCATTTATTTTATAAATTTACATAAATACTGCAGCCATTATTCTAGGTCAGATTAATGCGCATATGCAATTTTGAAATTTCTTAGATAATGTACCTTATTTGCATGAAGATAAAAGTTGCATTTAATGGCTGTCGAGGAAAATTCCGCAAAGTCAGATGTTTGCCAAAACCCTTATTTCGGAAACAGATTAACATTTAAGGACACAAGAAATAAAAACGAGATTTTAATATTACGCACAACTGCCAACTTGTGGTTATGAAAACAATTTAAATAAATTAGATGCCAGTGGATCAAAATTTATATAAGGATATAACGTACCAAGTTTCACTTCACTCGGATGGTTAAATCGCGAGAAACGTCCATTTAAATATTTATATTTCGCGTCACCGCCATGTTGGATTTCTGCTCACCAGGTAATTGAAACTTCCTATGATATTTATATATGTTGAGAACCCAAAACTTCAAAATAATATTTAAAAAAACTATATTTTTGACCAAAACCTAAGTTAAGCGCCACCGTAAGCTGAAATTTTGCATGATTGTAACTTTTATACCTGGGGAGACTAAGGACTATTGACGTTTCAAAATAATAATATATCCCTCTGATCTTAATCCTTTCGCATTCAGGCTTAGGCTAAAATTAGCGATCACCTCATGGTGTAGTGGCTAGCAAGCTTGGCTGTCGCCCCAGAGGTCCGGGTTAGATTCCCGGTTCTGTCAAGAAATTTAATTCTGGTATGAAGGCTGGAACGACGGGATACACTCAACCCCGTGAGGCAAAACTGAGAATAGGTGGGTTCAATTCCCACTTCAGCTATCCTGGAAATGGTTTTCCATAGTTCCCACCACCACCCACCACTTTTTCTCCAAGCAAATGCTGGGATGATTCCTAACCTAAGGCCACGGCCACCTCCATCCCTATCCTCGCCTCAATTACAAATACACAGACTACTACAAAGATCAGGTTATGAGACAAATTCTACGTACACCCAAGTACACGGGGATAAATGAACACGATGTCCAAGCCCTTCAAAGTATCAACAACAACAACAACAGATAACTACGGAAAAAACACTAGTATTATATTATAGCTGAGATAAGATCTGCGTCATGAGGCCGACTGAATCCTGGTCCAGGCCTCAGACTAGAATTATATTTCTTGGCAGAGCTGGGAATTGAACCACGACCTCCATGGTGACAGGAATGCTAGTCACTACGCCACGAGATGATCTATTAATAATGTAGAAGGTGGGTAGGGATACCTAAGTGATTTGGCCAAGGCATCATTAACCGTGAGGGGTGCCATAGCAGCATTCCATTGCTCTACTTCCCTCTAAATCACTTATTTCCAACCAGTGGTCAGCAGGACAAGCAAACAAAATAGAAGTTGCCAGTAAATAGAGAAAGATAGCTTTGAAGCCATTTTTATCCTATTATTATTTATGAAAAATAGGCTCATGAGATCACCTTTTGTCGGTGTGTGTGTGCGCGTCCGTGTGTGCCCCCCCCCCCCCCCCCCCTCCCTAAGAAAGTGAAAACAGCTGGAGCGATTTCAATGAAACTCGGTCCTAATTCTATTTTGGCCAACCTCGACCTTGCCCTTCAAATTTTATTACGTCTGACCAATCCAACATGGCGGCTGTGCGAAATATTTCACCGGCATTCTATATCTCCGAAACTATTAGTGATATCACCCTGAAATTTTGTCAGGTGATAAAGGGCGCTACTACAAGTTCATCAATGTGACTTTCCAAAACCTGTTAACCACAAAACGAACATGGCGGCAAAGTTGAAACATTTAAATAGAGTTTTCTCGCGATTTAACCATCCGAACGCAGTGAAACTTGGCAGAGCAAATGTTTATACACATTGTAATGCACTGACATCTAATTTAGTTCAATTGTTTACATAACCTCAAGATGGCGACTGTGTGAAAGTTTAAAATTAAGTTTTATTTCATGTGTCCTAATCATGTGATCGAAGTCAACGTTTGAATAATGAACCTACGCAATAATCCTCATCTAATAGTACATATTTCTATTGCTAACATATATAAAAATCCAACATGGAGAGAATCCGAAATATTTAGACGGTTCTCAATATCTACGAATCTATTACAGCAATCAAACTGAAATTTTGTATGTTGATAGAGTCTATAAACATAAGTTCACCTGTGGAACTTTCAATAACCTGGTGAGCACAAATCCAACATGGTGGTGACGCGAAATTTAAATATTTAAATGGACGTTTTTCGCGATTTAACCATCCGAGCACAGTGAAACTTGGTACGGTAAATGCTTACACAAATTTTAAACCACTGGCATCTAATTTATTTTTTTATCGTTTCAAATGATCTTGTCGACTTCTTCGTTATGCTTGAGTCTAAAGTTATGCGTTACGGAGACGGAAGTGACGTGATGCAGCCGCGCGGGAAGTGTCGTCATGCAGCCGCGCGGGAAGCGAGTGCGTGAGTCATACAGCCTCGCGGGAAGCAGAAGCTAATGGTTAATGGAGTCTGTTGAAAGAGTCCTGGGGCGTCGAGCGACCTGGGGCTTTGAGCGAAGCGAAAAGAATACAGGGTGACTCCTAGAGGGGTGTACAAGATGCCAGATAAGAATACAGGGTGACTCCTAAAGAGATATACAAGACGCCAGATAAGAATACAAGGTGACTCTTAATGAGGTGTACAAGATGGCAGAGAAGAATACAGGGTGACTCCTAAAGAGGTGTACAAGATGTCAGACAAGAATACAGGGTGACTCCTAAAGAGGTGTACAAGATGTCACACAAGAATACAGGGTGACTTCTAAAGTGATATACAAGATGCCAGATAAGAATACAGGGTGCCTCCTAAAGAGGTGTGCAGGATGTCAGAGCAAATTACAGGGTGACACTTAACGAGGTGTACAGTATGTTCGATTCAATTCAAATACAGGGTGACCCTTAAAGAGGTTTGCAAGATATCAGATTCAAATAATGGGTGACTCTTAAAGAGTTGTATAAGATGTCAGACTGAAATACAGGGTGGCCCTTAAAGAGGTGCCCGGGCGGGAAGCCTAAGTTAATGGGTAATGGAGTCTGTTGAAAGAGTCCTGGGGTTTCGAGCGAAACGAGAGGCCCTCCTGAGCCTTTCTAACATGTGCAGCATTTGTAGCATGCGTCATTTGAAATGATATAATGTCTAGTCTTTCAGACTGACTGTAATTTTTTCTTGTGCACTAATCATGTGATTGAAGTTTGAATAATACACATACGGTACACAATAATCTTTATGTAATAGTACATAACTCTAAGGCCTACATATATAAGAATCCAACTTGGCGACCATCCTAAATATTTAGTCGGTTCTCAATATCTACGAATCTATTACAGCAATCAAACTGAAATGTTGTGTGTTGATAGAGGCAATTAACATAAGTAGGATATATGAAAATAGGCTGCATAGTTCTTCACGGAACTACTTGTACAGTGTTGTCTTATTAACAATGGATATTATAACTTTCAGTCGTTCAACACAAAATCACTTCCAATTACTGGAATATGTAAAAAATAACCTGACATAAATTACATTTGATTAAGATTACATTGGTATGGACTATTGACAAATAATAATAATAAGAAGAAAACTAAGGGATCCCTTATTTTGTTTTGACCGACTGTACGTTACATCTATACTACTATACAGTAATAAAGCTGAAGAGTTTGTTTGTGTGTTTAAACGCGCTAATCTCTGGATTACCAGTCGTGAAGACTGAAGACCCCCTTTATTAAAATTAAAAGGCTTTTGGGGCATGAAAATTCAGTATTTTAGCCTCCAATTTACAACTTTTTTATAAATTGGAAAATACTTTTTCGATGCAAGAAGTTTTATAAATTGTTTTTCTGTACAGTGCTATTAAAGACCTTTCGTACGACATATCACACGATTAAATCGGATGAAAAACTTAATGGGGAACCCCTTGGTCCCCTAAAAGGCATTGTATGTATTGTTGAATTTTACAGTCTACATTCATTCCGCGATGCCCTTATAGCCATTTGCAAATTTTCAACGAAATGTGTTTAGTTGTTTTCAATTGATGTAGGAACAGGCAGACATAAGGACAGAAGTACAATTTTATATACCGTACTGTTTAAGCGAAAAAACATGTACCAGCCAGGGAATCGAACCTGCGTCTAGGCAGCTTACCTGACACGACACCAGAAATGCATGATTTAGCCGCCTTAGCTATTGATAGCCATAGTGAATTGCTGGCACGTATTGAATCTACTGTATTCGTAGCCCGCATAGACACCTGTCCAAACATAAGGTGGTGTTATTCGGTGCTGTGATCGTTGAATAGTACATTATGCAACGAGCCTATAATGGCAATAATTAAGACACGAGTATGTTTTTTTATATATAATTTCCAATACGAGTGCCTTAATTACCATTATAGGCGAGTTGCATACGACTGTTTATGTTCGACGATAATTATAACTATTTTATGTTCGAACATAAATATTCATAAATATCTGTTGAGATTTCACCAGCTTTATGTACTGAACAAAGTGCATGGGAAGCAGAGAATACCTTGTATTTGACCGTGGCCTTCTCAAATACCCCACTAGCCACGCGGTGAAATTTAAAATAGGAGGTCGTGGAAGTCAGCGCAGGTGCGATGTTATCCTTAGGCTACCTAATTGGTCACACAACTGTTTCTTGAGCTATGATTGGTGGGAGAAACTGTTTCATAATGATACAGTTTTCTGAAATATAATATTTACATTTCGACATCGTCGAATATAAAACATGCATTATAGTTGAGGTCATTGAAATAACACTACCGCTAATGATTTCTACTACATTCGCGAGCATGAACTCAACGGTAAAGTTGTACTAAGGCCGTAAAGGTGCAGGTAGTAATGATTTTAGGATGACTATGATATACGCGTTAGTTGGGTTGCCATCTTCCAAAAAATAAGGGGCTGGTGAACCACTCTGTATAATTTAGGGATAAATGTCAAAGAGAAATATTAAGAAAAATGTTCATTCAACTGACGACAACAAGATAATTTCAGAGCAAGCTCAGTAACTCTTCTGGAAACGCCACTGACTGTGCATGCGATGTCTTCACAGGTGCAGGAAGTGACCAGGTTTAATATACCTGTACCGTATAACTGTGTCGCTATACTGTATACGGGAGTAATAGCGAGGTCAATGTCTCTTGAGCAAACTGTACCTCGCACTGTCTATTTAGAGAACATGCGCAGAAAACAGGTTGGAAAGGGGTAGGCTACACTCATTCTCGTGAGGTAAACATGAAACAATGTCGGTTCGATACCCACCTCAGCTGTCATATAAGTAATTTTCCGTGCTCCTACTCCAGGAAAATTCTGGGATGGTTCCTAACTGAAGGCCACGGCCACCATCTTCCAATTCCTAGACTGAATTACAAATACAAACTCTACTACAGCAGCACAATGCCACAGGTTATCAGATATACCCAACACACACACAAGTAGTCTACTGCTCGGGTCCAAGCTGCGTGAACCTGAGAGGAATATGGATCGCGGACTATGAGAAGTGATGGTGACGAGTGATGAGGTTTCTCAGTCCGTGCATAGTAACAGAACCAAATCCATTGGTCGGTAACTCACTCACTCATTCGCAACACCACAGTGGTTTGAGCAACGGCCCTATGTTAGCAGTATTGGAATGAACAGGAATACCAGATAACACGGCAGGCTGTTGACAGGCCCTTCTCTTCTCGCCTGAACCTTCCCTGCCCCTTCCCCTCACCCCGCAAGTTCACAGAGCTTTGACCCGAGCAGTAGACGGGACTACATGACTATGATATAGCAAAGTCCCTACATGAATCAACAACAACAACAAAACTGGTGTCGTTGTGTAAGTGCTCAACATTTAGAAGGACCCCCTCGTGGTGTAGCGGCTAGAATTCTTGGCTGTCGCTGAAAAGACCCAGGTTCGTTTCCCTATTGGTCTGAGGACTGTAACGGGGTACACTCAGCCTCGAGAGGCAATATGGGAAGAGGAAGGTTTGATTTTCATCTCAGCCATCCTGGAAGTGGTTTTCCGTGGTTTCTCACTTCTACTCGCGGAAAATGCCGGGATGGTTCTTAACTTTAGGCCACGGCCGCCTCATTCCCAATCCTCAACTTAGTTACAAATACACACACTAATGCCGCCAGCACAATAACACGGGTTATCAGACAAAAGTTAAAAGTCAACGATGCCCAGCCCCTCAAATTAAACAACAGCATTTAAAGATTATAGGCCTACTTGCTTTTTAATGTTAGTCTATTGTTAAAGTCCTGCGCCATACAGATATAGTTTGCATGGCTGTACGGATAGCGGATAAGCTGCGGTTGATGATTGCAGTAAATTTGCGGATAGTTTTTGATTACAATCCGAACTTATTGAATAGCATTAAGTTACTAGGACCCGGTTATTTATGTCATTTCTTCTTCTTCTTCTTCGCGAATGGGTCGCTTAGGGCCACGCGAAATCAACAGTTTCTATTATAGCCTTCCTGTTGGCCCAGTATTCCTTCATTCGCAACGAGTGGGTCTGTTTCCGCTGCTCTGACCATCGATGCTGTGTAGTCTTCTTCTCTTCTTCCTCGAAATCCCGCGTCTGAGTAATTTTCCTGATTTCCTTCCGGTCATGTAAGTTTGGTGATTCTGATTCCTTTAAGTCTTTATCTCTAAACTAGCAACCCGGGAACAGTTATGAATGCATTACGTGATAAGCGCTTCTTTTTTCAATGTCAATGAACAACGACCAATATCCGTTTTGCGTCTCGGCATGATGGGTTAAAATCACTGACTGGACTATTAATTATATTATCATGGAGATGCATGTGCAACAAATTCTTGTCAGACGTAATTTAACAATGGCGAGGTGCATGAAACACAAATCCCTCTTCCGTCCAATCTTAACTTTACTGTGAATTTTGCGGAACGATAAGTTCACAAGCGAAATGAAGAAAAGCCGAGTTGCACTTCCAGGGGAACTCCAAACACAACCACCCTTCTACAAAGTGTTTAACTCAACACGACTCGACAGTTTGCTGCTGGCTGTATCTGGGGGCAATAAGCTCGTCCGCTAGCAATGCTGTAACTGGGGTGATAGACTCTCCCCTAGCTAGCTCGTAAACTGTCGCCTCAGTAAGTGAATGGAGATTGTTGGAAGAAATGAAAACGTAAAAACACTTATAGTTGGCGATGTACTGAAGATAGAGATATGCTCTCCCGGGCTTTTTTGTAGAACTTTTCATGCTGAACAATTCTCACACTCATAGTCTACAGATTTTTTAACAGTTTGCCCAGCGTAGGCTTAAAAAGCACTCGGACGCCAGGTTTTTTTTCGACCTTTTCACTAAAATCGTTAGTGCTTGACTTCCTTTGGTCATAAATAAATTATTTTCTACAGAAACCTTCCTCGAGGCTGTTACAGGGATGATAGACTCGCCCTTGGCCAGCTCGTAAACTGTCGCCTCAGTAGTTGAATGGACATGGTTGGAAGAAATTAAAACGTAAAAAACACTTATAGCGGGCGATGTATTGAAGATAGACAGGGAATGGCGAGGTGAATGAAAATCAAATCCCCCTTTCACATCAAAATCCATGCAGTGTTTCTTGAGATTTCCCGAGACATCCAAGAATCGGGGACTTTGTTTTATACTAAGTAGAGATTATACGCCAATCAGTATAATTTAATATAATATAATCCCCCTTCCGTCCAATCTTAAATTGACTGTGAATTTGGCGTAACGAAAAGTTCACAGGCGAAATGAGAGTTGCACTTCCAGGGAATGGCGAGGTGAATGAAACTCAAATCCCCCTTTCGTCCAATCTTAACTTGACTGTGTTTCACAGGCGAAATGAAGAAAACCCGAGTTGCATTTCGAGGGAAACTCCAAACACAACCACCCTTCTCAGAAGTCTCAACTCAACACGACTCAACGGTTTGCTGCTGGCTGTATCTGGGGCAATAGGTTCGTCCGCTAGCTAGGCTGTAACAAGGATGATAGACTCGCCCTTAGCTAGCTCGTAAACTGTCGCCTCAGTAGTTGAATGGACATGGTTGGCAGAAATTAAAACTGAAAAACGCTTATAGTGGGCGATGTATTGAAGATAGAGATATGCTCTCACGGAGTTGTTCGTAGAACTTTTCATGCTGAACAATTCTTACGCTCATAGTATTTAGATATTTTTAACGGTTTGCCCAGCATGAGCTTATAAAGCACTCGGACTCCAGTTGTTGTTTTTTTGCGACTATTCCACTGAAATCGTTACTGCTCGGCTTCCTTTGATCATAAATTATTTTCTACAGAATCTTTCCTCGAGATATTCTTTACAGAATGGTGAAAACCGCATCAAAATCCATCCAGTGGTTCTCGAGATTACCCGTGACATCCAAGAATCATGGATTTTTGTCTTATACTAACGAAGTAGAGATTGTCGGGGAACACATGCACCAAGCGGTACTATGACGTCACACACCTCAGTGCATCTGGGTACATTTCGTCCCATCACCGTAACGTAACGCCAGACCCCAGCGTAACGACGAAGTCTACAAGATCATTTAAAATGATAAAATATTATTGTAATGGCAGTAGATGCGGGGCGGATGCGGATAACGTTTTGTTTACCCGCGTAGGGCTCTAGCTATAGTTTGGCCGGTGTATTGATTGATTTCTTTTGAAGTAGGCTATCTTATTAGTCATTTCTCACCAAAAGTTCCATTCTCGGCTAATACCTGCAGGATTTTCAAAGCGAACAAATACGTTTATTGGTTCATAATAATAATAATAATAATAACACGTATGCTGTACCTGTGCTGAGCTAATACCATTCTACAGGTCCTACCAACAGCTTACGGACACCTGCAACTCACATGATCATTATTCCTGTCCCTATTCTTCTTCTTCTTCTTCTTTATCGTTTAGGCCTACTTAGGACCACGGGGCTCGTATCTACTCTTCGGTAAAGTTGTTGCTTTCTTCTTCTTCCAATAGTCCCTCATTTTCTGACTATGAGTCAGTCTTCTTTCTTCTGTCCCCTTAGCTCCTTATTCTTACTTGTAAGGGACGGAACAGCAGACGGTCACGAGTTTGTTTCAGTGGGATCTCTAGTTGTTCCATGTCTGACCTAACTGACGCAATCCATTTGTTCTTAGAAGCCTTGCCTCTTCCTGTTACTGTGAATATCCTTTTGGTGAGTCTTTCAGAATTCAGACGTGCCAAGTGTCCATAAAAGGTCAGGCGACTTTTCCTCACAGACGTGATTATGTCCTCCTGGTGTTCATACAATTCAACATTATGACGGATTCTGTAAATGCCTCCTTCCTCTCTAATTGGACCTAATATCCTCCTCCGGATCTTCCTCTCTTTTAACTCCAGTTTTCTGAGTGGACCCTTTCTGGTCATTACAAGGCACTCAGAAGCATACAGAACAGATGACCTGACGACGAGTTATAGTGTCTGAGTTTGAGGTTCTTGGAGAGGTACTTAGATGAATAGATACTACGACAGGAATGATAAGCCCTTTCAAACTTCGTACATCTGGCATCTATGGCTAGGTTCTCGCTCTGATTCGCAGAAATCCATTCTCCCAAGTACTTAACTGCAGGTACTTTCGTATGGTAGTGTCTGTGAGAGGAATATTAGAAGGGGCCTCCTTGACATTGGTCATAAATTCAGTCTTCTGGGTGATCTTCAAACCAGTCTTAACTGCTACACTATAAAGACTCTGTAGGTTGTAGGTAGCCTCCTCTATGTTATTTTCCAGTAGAAAGGGGTCATCGGCAAAGGCTAGGCAAGGGACGAAGAGGTTGTCTCTCTTGTAACCAAGCTTCAGTCCAGCTCCCGGTGGTAGCATCGTTCTCCATTCCCTAATGATCTTTTCCAGTACACAGTTGAAGAGAATTCAGGAGAGACCATCACCCTATCTAACTCATGTTCTGATTGGAAAGCTTTCGGATAGTTCACCTCTGAATCTGACCTTGACGTCGTGTTTCTCAGAGTGGCTTGGACTAATCGTTGGGTCTTCCCATCCAGACCAAATTCCCGTAGTATGAAGAAAAGGGTATCTCTATCCACGGAGTCATAAGCTTTCTGAAAATCTACTAGAACCACCACCCATGGATGGCCACCTCGGTTCGTGTAGGTGAGAACTGTCTTAAGATTGTGTATCTGTTCTGGGCAAGATCTGGTCATACGGAAACCAGCCTGGTATTCACCTAATTCTGAGTCTAGCTGTGCAGTGACTCTATTGAGCAAGGCTACAGAGAGGATCTTGTAGGTAATTTGTAACAAGGAAATACCCCTATAATTGTTGAGTTCTGTCTTACTTCCCTTCTTGTGCAGGGGATAAATCACAGCAGACGTCCAACCTTCGGGTAGGGACTCTGTTGACCATATGTCCTTTATGATTTGATAGATGTTCTGTAAGGACTGGTCATCTGCATGTTTCCACATCTCGGCTACTATGCCGTCTTCACCTGGAGCCTTGTTGTTCTTGAGACCATTCGAAATGATGTCCCTATACTTTTGGTCTCAGGCATGCGAACTTTTACAGAGACCTAGAAAGTGTTCCGAGGAACATTTTGTGAAAATATATTATGAAAATATCACTGTTAGTTTTGAAGTCACGATTTTATTTATTTTTTATTTATTTTTCATTATTTTTTTATGATATGTGTTGTTTGAGTTTTTAGTCTTTCGACTGGTTTGATGCAGCCCTCCATGCTTCCATGTCCTGAGCTAATCGTTTCATCTCTACATAGCTACCACACCCTACATCCGAGGCAATCTGTTTAACATATTCTAACCTTGGTCTACCCCTACAGTTCTCATCCTCGACCCTTCCGTCTATAACTAAGTTTGCTATTCCTGGGTGTCTTAGTATGTGTCCTACCAGCCTATCTCTTCTCTTCATTAGCAGTCACCAGAAACATCTCTCCTCCCCCAAGCGTCTGAATACTTCTTCATTTGTAACCCTATCTACCCTTCTGATCTTCATCATTCTCCCGTAACACCACATTTCAAACGCCTTAATTCTCCTCTTTTCTGCTGCACCAATACTCCAAGTTTCACTTCCAGAGCGCCACGCTCCAGACAAAGGCTTTCAAAAATGACTTCCCAATACCTAAATTTATATTCGATGTCTGTAGAAATGTTTTCCTTGCCTGTGCTAACCTACTTTTTATATCCTCTTTGCTTCGGCCATCACTGGTTATTTTGCTTTCCAAGTAACACAAGTCACCTACTTCCTTTAGCTGTTCACCTGCCAATTCAACATCCATAGAGGTTCCTGATTTATTTCGACTGCATTCCAATATTTTGTTTTACATCTATCAATTCTCATCATGAATTCTTTCCTCAAGACAGAATCCATACCATTTAAAAACTCATTCAAATCCTCTGGTGTGTCGGCTAAGATGACGATGTCATCAGCAAATCTCAGAGTTGAAATAATTTCTCCTTGAATCTTTACTCCTACTTTGAATTTTTCTCCAATTTCTTTCATTGCTTGTTCAATGTATAGATTGAAAAGTATTGGTGATAGCTTGCAGCCTTGCCTTACACCTTTCTGAATACCAGCTTCTCTCTCACGTCCTTCGGCTCGAATAACTGCTGTCGGTTTCTGTATGGATTGTAGATCACCCTCCTATCCCTGCACTTTATTCCAATCGTCTTCAAAATGTCAAACAACTTACTCCAATCAACGTTATCAAAAGCCTTTTCTAAGTCTACAAACGCCATGAACGTTCTCTTATCCTGCCTTATTCTAACCCAAAATCAGCCTAAGACATAGTATAGCTTAAGATAAGTGTGAAAAAATAGTACATTATGCAACAAGTCTATAATGGCAATAATGGCTTGCCACGGTGGGTGAGTGGATATCGTGTCGGTCTACCAACCCCAAGATTGCAGGTTCGCTCCTGGCCGTGGTAAGTGATTCTTTTTTTGAAAGGCGGCAAAAATACGATACGCATATCATACGATGTTGGCATGTCAAAGAACCCATTTGAATTCAGTAGGCCGAGTTCATAATGGCAAAATTAATCTCGGGAGTTTCCGCCAACACCAAGTTCCTAATTTCTCTACTAGAAAGCACTATAGTGTTCAAGGAGCTTATATATCTAACATCTAACCTCCTTGACTTTCATAGTCAAGGAACAACGAAATTCGACATGCAAGCTACCCCCTGGGTGTCAAATAAAAAAGCTTGCACCCGGCACCCGAGGCCATACGATAAAAATGGCAATAATTAAGACACAATTTCCATACGAGTGTCTTAATTACCATAGATGTCAGTTGCCGTTATCCAATGATGTTCCAGAAAACATCTGCCCCTAACAAAACATCTATTCTGGATAGTCTGTGAAATGTTGGATCAGCCAATGTAACTCCTGGTGGTGGTTCGAATTTGTTCACAGCGATCATGGACAAAGGAGTCCTATCAGTCACCTTTGGAATCACTATAAATTCATTCACTTGCTTGAAATCAGTGCATATTGATTGAATGCTAGTTGTTACACCTCGTGAGATGATGGTTGACATTCCCCCTATTCCTCCTACAGCTGTTGATAATCTTGTAGTTTGTAGGCCCATCTTGGTACTCAGGGATTGTGTCATGTAGCCTAATTGCTCTGGGATGCTGAGTCATAGATGGCCTTAGAGAAGATTGTCTGCCCTCTTTCATTTAGAAGTTGCACTTGCACTGTAGCCAACAAAACATGAGTGTGACAACTTGGAGTTGCACTTGTCATTAACGTAACCTGTTCAGGGACTGAAGTCTTTGTCACCTCGCTGTTTTCAATGTTGTCCTGTGAATTATCTTGATTAGTGTAACAAGGTAAGCCTCCGTGGCTTAGGCGGCAGCACGCCGGCCTCTCACCGCTGGGACCGTGGTTCAAATCCCGGTCACTCCATGTGAGATCTGTGCTGGACAAAACGGAGGCAGACAGGTTTTTCTCCGGGTACTCCGGTTTGCCCTGTCAAAATTTCATTCCAGCAACACTCTCCACTATCATTTCATTTCATCTGTCATTCATTTAATCATTGCCCCAGAGGAGTGCGTCAGGCCTCGGCAGCCGGCACAGTTCATATCCTCGCCGCTAGATGGGGGCTTCATTCATTCCATTCCTGACCCGGTCGGAGACTGGAAGCAGGCTGTGGATTTTCAGTATGTAACAAGGTATTGTGGTTTTTTTTTTCGACACTGTCTACAGTGCCCCTTTGTGCACTGTTTGCTTAAGTGATCTGCCCCTAGGCAGTTGAAGCAAATCCCAAGTTTCATTACCTTATTTCGTCGCTCTTCTGGACAAAGATCAAGGAATTTCATGCAATTAAAGATCTGCTTGTTTAACCTACTGTCATCCATTCTGTACAAATGTCCAAAAAATAGCAATCTCCTCTTCCGTATTGTTTCTGATATGTTTTCTATTTTTCGATATATTTCATCATTACTTCTTAATTTCCAGAATTCTGCAGTTTTTAAAGGTCCTAGTATTTTGCGCATAATTCTTCTTTCTACTGCTTCTAATTTATCCAATTTGTAGTTCAGTACCAGACATTCACTCTCATACAGGCATTCCGGTTTGACTACGGTGTTGTTGTGCTGTATTTTAAGATCTGCAGACAAACTCTTTTTGTTGTAGGTATTTCTATTTATGACCTACGCTCCTTCCATCAGTCGAAGGATACCAAGGTAAAACTTTGGTAAAGGCTCCTCTCAAATACAATAATAACAATGCATGCGTTCCTTCAAATCAATCAAAATGCTCCTTACATTACTTCATTACATAAGGAACATTTTGATTGATTTGAAAGAAAGCATGCATTGTTATTATTGTATTTTAGAGGAACCTTTACCAAAGGTTTGACCTTGGTATCCTTCGACTTATGACTATTGCGTTCCACAGCTTCGAGTATGTGACTCCTATCTTGCAAGAATCTTGTCATGTCATTGACGGTAGGCATTCTTTCTTTGTTGGTTACGATTTCCCAATGGTTTAGTGTTGTGTGGTTCATTTTAGAGGTCAACAAATGTATGATTCGCGAATCCCAATGTTTTGTAGGCTGACCAAGGGCTTTAAGGGCTCTTAAATGTTTCAAGCTGTCATCAAGCAAACTTCGGAGGGAACTAGCTGAATCCCTTTCCATCTTCTGCATTTCAAACAGGCTAAGAATGTGCGTTTGTATGATCACCGTTTTGTTTTCGTACCTATCTGTGAGCATTTGCCATGCTATTGGGTAATTTAGACAAGTGACTTGCATTGATTGGATTACTTGTGCTGGTCCTGCCTTTAATGCTGATTTTAAGTAGTGACATTTTTGTATGTCTGACAGAGATGAGTTAGTGTGAATAAGCGAAATGTATATGTCCTTAAATTACATCCACTCATCATAGTTGGCGTTAAATGTAGGAAGTTCAATTCTCGGGAGCTTATTATGAGATAAGCTATGGTTTGATGAGGTGCTGTCGTTGGTGGATGTCAGTGTGTTCTCACAGATTGATTGTGCTCTAGCTACGACCTTATAATAGCCTAAAATGTCTCGAATTGTTCGCAATTGCCTATCGATTTCTCGTTGCTATCGGTCAGTTCCAGTTCTGTTTGAACCGTGTCGTACTCTTCATAACATTGTTCAATCTTAACTAGTCTTATTTTAAGCTGATTTTTATCTGTATCTGGATTGAAGCTGACCAAAAATGTGGAAAATCAGGTGCTTTTTGCCTTGATCATAGCCCGCTTCTTACTTAACCTAGTCCTTTCTGCTTTGTTTGTCATTTTTTTATAATTTCAAATGATCTTGTCGACTTCATCGTTATGCTTTGGTCTACCGTTATGCGTTACGGTTACGAAGAGGAAATGTACTAAGGTTGCACTTGAGCGTATGACGTTATCATGTTGTTCAGTGCATATGCACCGAGTCTGAGTTTACTCCTGGGTTATGGCGTTATGCGATACGGAGACGGAGAGCGTATGACGTCATCATGTTGTTCAGTGCAATGCACCAAGTCTGAGTTTACTCCTAGGCTATGGCGTATTGCGATACGGTGACGGAGAGCGCGTGACGTCATGCAGCAGAGTGCACCTCCCGCTCTTTGTTCCCCGCGCGGGAAGCCTAAGTTAATGGGTAATGGAGTCTGTTGAAAGAGTCCTGGGGCTGGAAGCCCTCCTGCCTTTCTAACATATGTAGCATTTGTAGCATGCGTCATTTGAAATGATATAAAGTCTAGTCTTTCACACTGACTGTCACTTTTTTACCTAGTCAGAAAGACTGCAAAATTATCATGTACCAAGAATAAAGAATGTCTAGAGAGAATTGTATCTCACCCACTAAGTTTTTGTGTACAGCGTCAGTTGGCCAATCAAAAAATGCCTTGCTGAATTGATCCTTCCCACCGTAGTTGCTCTTTGCTCCTGATTGGATGTTGGATAATTGCAATGCACAGATAGTTCAAATGTGTTACCGCCCATCGTGAAAGGTTCCTCTGTGGGTTCACAGATAGCGGTACTGATATGTGTGTCGAATCCCTACGTTGACTGATGGTCTGGCAAGAAGCACTACTGCTGTGTTAGTCCCTTGCTGCCAAAGTCTCGTACTACCTGTAGTTCTGTACGCTAGATGGTGGCTCTCGGGTGGCTCTCTCTGACAAGGACATTGTCGACTTGCCTTGTGTAGCCATATTGCGGTTATGTTCGCTTGTGAGTTCATTTACCGAATAGCTAGTTCAATCCAGATTGGAGGACCAAAAATGACACATTACATACATCTAAAACATAAGAGGCGGAAGCTGAAGCCTTTTAAAAGCAATATATAATTGCCAAACCTATTACAGGTTTTTGTTTTTCCTCTCTCCTAAAGCACTACTAAATTTCAACCGACTAGAGGTCTTCTATTTTTCACGTTACATTCGAAGCTGCTGCAAAACTTAAAACTAATACACACAGAAAATCTCACATAGACCTACAACTAAACCATGGCGAGCGTAGCTATAATAATAATAACATCCACAGCATCGGCAGGAGTGTGACTGGTCACATTGGCCAACGTTCAATTCCTGACCCGAACTTAAGCTGAGACGAGCTGCTACAGTCATTTTTTTCAGCACTGCCCCCTTTTATTACCATCTCCCTTGCATAAAACTTAATCATCGTACAGCAAATACGCTGGCAATGGTTATATGATTTACCATGGCCAGAAGTAATATTTCAATCATTACAATATTGTCATCAAGTCCTCCTTTCAAAACAGAGAAAATGGAGCCCGGTTTACGGTTACCAGTCTCTGATTCTTCCCGCATTCACCTTTTCCTAAAGGTGCTATGCTGTCACAGCATGAGACTAGTAGACCAAAAATGTTCAATACTTACATAAATTGTGGACTGTATGACGAAATGAACTAGTGAATCTCACAGTAAAATAGACACACTCACAAGCACGTTTATTTGCTTGAGCAATAAAAACACGAGAAGATCAAAAATGATGTAGAGCCAACATAAATGTTGCTCTGAGTGACCAACATGACAGTCAAACAATACCTATTGTGAACAGAAACTGAGAAAGACCTCGTAGAACTCCAAATTACAGACACCATGCCCATGGACAAACCTGCCAAAACCATCACTAAGGATAAGAAACAACTGTTCCAAGTTAAAATCAAACAAACGCGTACGATCCACATCTCTGCCGAAGAAAGGGATGAGGCAATTCTGGGCTAAAAGGAAAGCTCAAAGCAATAAAAATGATTGATTTCATGTACCCCAAAGTTGGGTGAAACAAATAAACAGGAATAATAATAGTACCATGACGAATAGAAGGAGAAAGTGAGATGACTCCTGAAGTTCAAGCGCGCCCCGCCAGGCAGCGCTAGAGTGGGTAAGTTCCACACTGCCGGGGTCAGCTGGTCTTAGGGATGGTGCTAAGGGAAACGAATTATTTTGTAACTAATACTCTTTTAAAAAGTAATTAGCGGTTCCAATTAAAATAGCATGGCAGGGCACAATGGAAAATATAATTCATAGAAATAAGAACTACGGTCTTCATTACATGTTACGGAACGCACAGATTCCTGGAGTATGCAGACACAGATAAAAAACATAATCCCCAGCATATTAAAACAAGCACACATAAACTATTTAAAGTAACACTCTACTTAACAATTCATTTTGTCGGCTACGGTACTGGACTTTCGAAAGCTTGCGTGAAGACTTGGCGGGTGTTCGAGATTGCAAATCTCGGCGGATATCCTTCGTTCTGAAGAAGAATCGGCACCCAAAATAAACAAGTCTGGGGATAATATCCATGACACGCTGAAGACAGCAGCCAGCTCCAGAAGGATCGACTGAAATTGTTTCTTTGGAATCGATACAATCATTCTATTCGTCATGATAGTACTAATAATAACTTCCCCCTTGAAATACGAGGCACGTCCAGAAAGTAAGCTCCGTTTGGTAGTTAAATTAAATTGTGTACAGATACAGAAAAAATATTTATTGCACAACATTCTACACCACTACTGTTAGGCAAATTGCGTGCTTACCAGGAGAACTGCGTATGTTTAGGAGTTCTCCTGACCACATACGCAATTTGCCTAACAGTGATGGCCAAACAGTAGGATATCTTAAGGGGAGTCTTCACTCTCGTTTACGGGTCGGCGGCAAACTTCTATGAAGAAGGTATCCAAAAACTTGTGCCACGCTATGACAAATGCCTGCAAAAGTTCGGCAGTTATGTGGAAAAGTAGTTTAAGAGGTGTAGAATGTTGTGCAATAAATATTTTTTCTGTATCTGTACACAATTTAATTTAATTACCAAACGGAGCTTACTTTCTGGACGTCCTTCGTATGTTCTGAATGCCTGACGTGGGGAACTGCTCGTTCTGTATTGGCATAGCGGCGATGTTGTTAAATCCCTCTCGCAAGCATATCAGAATATCAGCACGATCACGAGTATGACAGAAATTTAATTTCCTGCAACAATTTGTGCTGCGCGACGTTTTAATTCACAACAAATGACATTTGAGTTGGCGCTTGTTTCGGTGATATTTCTGTCTGCCTTGCGGAACGCTACAATCAATAGCATTAAAAGCTCGTGCCACCTTGTGCGATGCCGGCCAACTCTGAAAACAAAAAGACTTCAAAACTTCAGCTTAAGGTGCGATATGCCACGAGTCTTACAAGGGAACATTGCGAACGTCAATTACACATACATGGGTGAACGTTTATTGAATTTCGGCATGACTAATTTGGAGTCTATGAAATTCCTTCATAAAGTGTTAACGGTCAAATTGATAACTCATTCTTCCTATCACCTCTAAATTTCAATATCGTTCGCTTAACTGCACGATCAACTACCTATAGGCTATAACATTAAAACTACGGTAATATAACAAAAAAAACTCCATACATAGGTCAAATAATTCACCTGTATGGAGGCTATGCAGTATTTACAACGATGCAGTTAGTGTAAACTGGAGACAGGATTTATGTCTCGCATTTAGGCCGTTTTAGACTATTTTCATTTATAAAAAATAGGCTTATGAGATCACTTTTGTCCGTATGTGTGTGATTCGTGTGTGTGTCCCCCCTAATAAAATCTAAGCGTCTGGAGCGACTTCAATGAAACTCGGTAAGTCCATAGCACTATTTCGGACGATCCCGACCGTGGCCTTCAAATATGGTTACGTCTCACCAATCCAATAGGATGCTGTGCGAAATATTTCACCAGCATTCAATATCTCCGAAACTATTACCGATATCACCTTGGAATTTTGTACGGTGATAAAGGGAACTACTAGAAGTTCACCTATGTGACTTTTGAAAACCTGGTAACTACAAAACCAACATGGCGGCCAAGCGAAGATCCTACTTTTAAATAGACGTTTCTCGCGATTTAACCAACCAAACGCAATGAAACTTGGTACACTATATGTTTATACACATTATAATGCACCGATATCTAACTTCATTCAATTTTTTACACAACCTCAAGATGGCGACTGTGCGAAATATTTCACCGGCATTATATATCTCGGAAACTATTACAGGTATCACCCTGAAATTTTGTACGGAGATAAAGGGCATTACTGGAAGTTCATCTATGAGACTTTCAAAAACCGTTTAACTACAAAACGAACATGGCGGCCAAGCGAAGTTGAAAGTTTTAAATAGACTTTTCTCGCGATTTTATGATCCAAAATCAATGAAACTTGGTACAGCAAATGTTTATACCAGTAGCGGCTATTCAGGTGAAGAGAGTGAAGAGCCTCTTCACATGCCATCTCTTAAATAAAATAAACATTATTTTTTCTTATTTAAATAAAAATGTTGTCATTGTCTTGGGCTACTTTTTCACTTAGTGTACTGTTATTTCTACACTCCGTCGCTAGATGGTGCGCAAGCAAGGTGCATGACGTCCTTGTAGCAGTTGTACTCCCTGTCGCTAGATTGTACTGCCGTAACTTGGAAGGAAGCAGGAGACGAAGTGTCTTGTTTATGTCAGCTACATCGTCTCGTTGCCATGGTAACCTGACGTCAGTTGTGACGTCATTACCTGCCGTTAGACAGACGAGTGAAGATGTACCTGTGTCGGCAAGGCAATATCGTCTAGTTCAGTTGATGAAAGTTTACATTGCAACAGGCTTCTTTTTCTTTTATATTGAGGCTTTTATTTACTTTCCCAATGAATAGTATGTATTTATAACGTTATCTACCCTGTTGTTGATGAAGGTTGATGGCTTTTAGTGTATAATGTTTGCAGTGAAAGACACGTTACTAATTTTATTAGAAATTCCCTTCAGTAGGTGGAAAGATGAAGACAAAAAGGGATTTATTAATTAATTTATTAATTTGTGGGTGGCCAAAGAAATTAATAGAACTGTGCACTAAAGAAATAAAACCGGAAAGTCCTATAGCCTTCATCTCAAGGGATCTTGGTTCGAACAGTTCACATAGTTGTGCAGTAGTTATAGAACTGTTCTGTTGGCCTTGCTTACTATACAGTAACAGTAACAAATTTCCAAAACATTACGCGCGGGTTGGACAAACACAAAGACAGTGAGCAACATTTAAAGAACCAGTTACCACTTAGAACACGCACACAAGCACGATATCTGGCACTTTACGGGAAAATGCAAGACTAAGTGCACTTAAATGTAATGTGAATGTGACTTTAAATAGGCAGATCCTGGGACTTGTGATTAGAGTTGTTCTATACTTAAGTTTACAGGAACTCTCTTCTAGAGAGGAGGGCCGATAACCTAGATGTTAGGCCTCTTAAAGCAACAATTATCATCATCATCATCGTCTTCTAGAGGACATGACAAGACCTCTTTAAACCGTGTGCGCTTTAAGGAATTATTGAAGATACTGACATCTAAAAAGTCCTTAGAACCTCAAAATTATTAAAATAAAATTCAAAGGGTGTTCTCTGGAAATAACTGATGCAACATCAGAGTACATCAGAGATCATATTAAGGACCGACTTAATAATGTTAGAGCCTCCGTGGCTTAGGCGGCAGCACGCCGGCCTCTCACCGCTGGGTCCGTGGTTCAAATCCCGGTCACTCCATGTGAGATCTGTGCTGGACAAAACGGAGGCAGACAGGTTTTTCTCCGGGTACTCCGGTTTTCCCTGTCAAAAATTTAATTCCAGCAACACTCTCCACTATCATTTCATTTCATCTGTCATTCATTTCATCATTGCCCCAGAGAAGTGCGTCAGGCCTCGGCAGCCGGCACAGTTCATATCCTCGCTGCTAGATGGGGGGGGGGGGGCTTCATTCATTCCATTCCTGACCCAATCGGAGACTAGAAGCAGGCTGTGAATTTTCATTTTTTTCTTAATAATGTTCCGCTTTTTTCTATGCTAACGCATGGCTGTGATAAATTACAATTCTTAAATAAGTCTTATAGATTCCGACAAATTTGAGCTGTATAACAAACATAATCAACAATAGGCCTACCCCACATTTAAGAAATGAACTGTCACTCTTTTATGCTCATGAATCCTACAACGTAAAAATAGTCGGGAGAAATACATCAAGAACTCCGTGAATAGAAGAGACTTACAAACTTTTGCTTAAGGACACGACGTACTCTTGCATGATGAAAATATCGATTTTTTGATTTTGGCGCCATAAAATTCTTCATTCTTTTCTGAATCCAAATATATATAGTTTGTGGTTTTTTTTATGTCTACAAATACCTTAAATTCGTTTTTTTTAAATTAGCGTCCCATGCTCTGAATAATTCACTTTTAACTTTGCCAGCAGTTTTCCGTTAATACTCATTTTCCATGTTTAGGTACCAATAACAAGGAAACCATTTAAGATAGAGGGCTAATTTTTTTACATTAACTTGCCTAATGGAGTACTTGAATATTAACCTATTTGCACTTCCAAAACATAGTAGGCATGGATTGGGAAGAGAAAAATTAATACATATTTTTGAATAAATTTAAAAAGAAAGAGTTCGGATTCTTTTTTCTTGCATTCTGTCCCAATAATAATGAAACAAAGTGGTTACCGGTACTCATCTGCCATAATCCATTCCAAGTGTGTGAACAGAATTTGAGAATATTTGATTGAAAAACAACTGAGAAATGTGTACCTGAAGCAAATTATACAACATTTTTTTGAAAATGTATCTGTCCAAATTTGTATTCATTTCACACATCCTATAAAAGCAAAGTAGCACTACATGGTCATAAACAGCTCAGAATATACCGCTTCTTATATGTGACAAGAATCATAGCTGTACCTTTAGCATAAATCCAGAAAATACTTAGTAAAGTGATGCCACAAAAATAGACTTTTTCATCGTGTAAGAGTACGTGGCGACCTTAATTGGGTACTGGCAATACCTTCTACAAGTGCATCAGTACAACGCAGTTTCTCTTGTTTGAGAAGATTCAATACTTTTGCATGTAACACAATATCTGACTCCAGAATTACATCATTGGCTATCTCCATAAATCGTGAATTGTAGTTGAAATTGATTGAAGACCTTCTATGAGGACATCATAGATAAGATTGCCAACCTTAGAGAACGGAGGATTCATTTAAGCTATACAAATAAGCGAGTTTGACTTTTTAGTGCGATAACTTATGTTTGGTTTGGTTTTAAGTACTAGGCTTTTAGTAGATATTTTAGCAATAAAATAGGAAAAGGATGTCAATATTCACAAACGCAAACATCATGCACTGATGAAATTAGGAGTTTGGCTCTTCACCTGATATTTGATCTACGAGCCGCCACTGGTTTATACGCATTGTAATGCACTGGTATCTAATTTATTCAATTGTTTACATAACCTCAAGATGGCGGCTGTGCGAATTTTAAAATTACTTCTTGTATCGTAATCAAGCGATCGGAGTAAAAGTTTGAACAATGAACCTATGCAATAATTTTCCTTTAATGGTACATGACTCTATAGCCTACAATCCAACATGACACCCATCCGAAATATTTAGACGGTTCTCAATATCTACGAATCTATTACAGCAATCAAACTGATTTTTTTTTTGTTCATAGGGGCTATGAACATAAGTTCACCTATAGGACTTCCAATAACCTGGTGATCACAAATCCAACATGGCGGCGACGCGAAATATAAATATTCACATCGACGTTTCTCGCAATTTAACCATCCGAGTGCTGTGAATGTTAATCCACTGGAATCTAATTCATTTCAATTGTTTCCATAACCACAAGATGGCAGCCGTGCGAAATTTTAAAATCTCGTTTTTATTTCCCGTGTGCTAATCATGCGATTGAAGTTTTAATACTACACGTACACAATAATCTTCATGTAACAGTACATAACTCAAAAAGACCTACATGTATAAAAATCCAACATGGCGACCATCCACAATATTTAGTCGGTTCTCAATATCTACGAATCTATTGCAGCAATTAAAACTGAAATTTTTGTAGCCTATGTTGATAGTGGCAATATATGAAAATAGGCTTTAGTTCTTCACGGAACTACTCGTTGGAAATTATAATCCAGTCACTGAGTTCATATTTGAAATGAAAATATCTATGGTTGGTTGGTTGGTTCCTTAGTTTAGGGGCTGCGACAACGTGGTCATGTAGCCCCGTGTACTTTGGGTGTGTGTAGAATCTGTCTGATAACCGGTGTTAATTGTGATGACTGTATTAGTGTGCGTATCTGTTTTTTTAATTCAAGTAGGGACTGCAACTTTGAATTTTCAAATAGTTCCTACTTTTGCCGCCAAACGCCACCGTCAACGACTACTAGGCCTAGTTCAGAACTTAGCTACTAGACGCCACCGCAGTCGGCTCTTGGCAATGAACGTAGCAACATAAGAGCGTTGTTTACATTCTTAACCTATCCAATTTAGTTTCACACAGGTGTAATTAGTGGAAAGATCTTTAACATGCCATAAATCTATGACATGGGACCGCCGGCTTTACTTCCCCTCCGAAGGAAGGCATACTGGGGGATTTTAACGCTCTTAAATCCGACGACTTCGGCCGGGTTTGAACCCGCTATCTTGGGCATAGAAGCTCAGCATGCTACCGACTACGCCACCGAAGCCGATGAAAATATCTATCACCGAACCAACAATACTGTGTTCTCTAGTTTACACTTAGGTATTTTTAGTATAGTCTTCTATGTAATAATTAATTTTGACACCTGTGTTTATTAGCTTATCGTGCCCTTCAAATTTGGTTTCGGCGGTCATGTAGCCCCGTGTACTTTGGTTGTGTGTAGAATTTGTCTGATAACCGGTGTTAATTATGATGGCTGTATTAGTGTGTGTTATCTGTGATACAGGTAAGGACTGCACACGATCAATTTTCAAGTAATTCCTACTTTTGCTAACAAATGCTACCGCATGACACCTAGTTGCAAACTTGGCAACTTGACGAACTTGGTTATGAAAACAATTGAAAAACATTAAATTTCAGTGGATTAAAATGTGTATAAGCATTTACCGTACCAAGTTTCACTGTGCTCACATGGTTTAAACGCGAGAATCGACCATTTAAATATTTAAATTTCCCGTCGCCACCATGTTGGATTTGTGCTCACCAGGTTATTGAAAGTCCCACAGCCTTTATCAACATACAAAATGTCAGTTTGATAGCTGTCATAGATTAGCAGATATTAAAAACCGTCTAAATATGTCGGATGGTCGCCATGTTGGATTCTTATATGTAGGCCATAGAATTATGTACTATTAGATGACGATTATTGCGTAGGTTCATTATTCGAACGTTGACTTTGATCGCATGATTGGCACACAAGAAATAAAGACTTAATTTTAAAGCTTAGCACAGCCACCATCTTGAGTGAAAGTAAACAATCGAACTAAATTAGATGTCAGTGTATTACATTTGCTATACCATGTTTCACTACACTCGAATGGTTATATAGCGAGGAAAGTCTATTTAAATGTTTCAAATTCGCTTTGCCGCAATGTTCGTTTTGCACTTGACAGGTTTTTGAAAGTCACATAGATGAACTTCTAGTAGTTCCCTGCAAGACAGGATAGAGACCAGTAGGTTGAAGTGGTACGGACATATAATGAGAATGGAGGAATATAGAGTACCAAAAAGAATATTTATGGAGAAAATACCAGGAAGAAGACCACGAGGAAGGCCCAGAAAGAGGTGGATAGATACGGTGAAGGAAAGCATAGAGAAAAGATGAGTAAAAGAAAAAGAAGTACTGAACCCATGTGCCATAGGGTCCAATGAGGGCGAATCCATGTATTTGGGGAAGAAATGAAGGAAACGTATAGTTTCTAATGTAACTTAAAGAAAGATCCAGCTAAGATGCTAGCCTAATATGGTGCAAGAGGCGAGGACCAGGTGTTCGTGAGATGAGATCATCCCTCTTGACATTCAGAAGGGAGCGAGTCATGAGTATTAATAACCGAGTGGAAATTTCCCAGGATTAAACAAGGAAGCCTGACTCGGAAATCGACCTTACGTTGCTGGAAATTGACAACACCGCTTATGCGCCAGAAGAGGAATAATTAAATTTAACCCGTTTACAAGTATAATAATGAGTAAACAAGTACAGTACAGTGAATCATTTCGAATGAGAGATTTTTTAGTAAAGAGAAACCATTTAATAATTGCGCAGGAGAAAACTGCAAACGCAAGACGACGTCATCGGGGAATTACCAAGGCCTGTGTGGAGGGGAGAAAGCAAAAGAAATGCAACACCCACACAATTGAGGACGAGAAATTAATTAATATCTCCGAATTGCACGATCGATTCTTAGGGGCAATGAGATTATTTGACATTGAGAAGACGAGCTTTCGGAAGGTATAATTTTTATATTTGCGCCACCATTATTTTAGAAATTGGTCACAGAAAGGACTAGAGTCTTATTTTTTTGTAGTGAAATAGTATAAAGCTTCGGGCTTCACCAAGCCAATCATGCAGTTCCGACAGCCCGTGAGGGGCGTAATCACGCATCACGCAGTACAAGTCCGTCCAGGGGGGACGTGACGCTGGAGCATCAACAGTAAATGCAGTTATTCTGACAACCCGTGAGGGTGTTACTACGCATGCAGTCATTCCGACAGTCCGTGAGGGGCGTAAGACTACATCACAGCACATCAGTATCCAGACAGCCATGTGGGGCGTAACTCTGCGTCACATCGAAGACAGTTACTAGTACTCCTTGAGGGGAGAAACGCTGTGTTACACCGCAGAAGTAATATCCGATAGCCATAGGCGTCGCAGTATTAACAACTTGCTTGCCTCCATAAGGAGTGGTAAAGAAGAAATTTAAAGTATCGCCGTATTGAAAGATTAGGAAAATCCTAGTTACAGGATTTAGGCCCGACTGTATACAAGTTATAGTGAAAGTTCGTAAGATAAAGTCAGAGCAGGCTGCGAACGTCGGACTTAAAGGCGATAGGTCGTTAAATAGACGAACGAATATATCATAACGTACGGAAGTACCGTACCAGAAAGATAAACTGTTATCTAAATTAAAGAACCCAAAAGGGGAAGAACAGAATAAGGTTCGGAACGTATTTCAGAAACGTAGGAGTGCTAGAACCGATCAAATAAAGAAGCACGGAGACTATAAACATTATCTCCAAAAAAGCAGGCGAACTATTCTAAAAGTACTAGACTCGAGAAGTACTAGCTGCTATAAACTAAATCCATAGGTCATCGAGAGGTTAGTGAGGAGACCTCGATCCGAATAGACTTTCGCTAGGATCGATAACCAGATCTAAAAAGAAGCCGTTCAAGCTAGATAAATAGCCGGTCATCCAGGATAGGAGTAGAAGAATTTGGATTCCAGGGAACAGTAGATGTTTCGAGACTTTCGTATTCTGCAGGATAGGAAGCCGATATTGAATAAATTTCACCCTTGGAAACGGGAAATTAAGAGGTCACGTGTGATAGGCTCAGAAATACGGCCTAGTGATCAAGAATTGTGAAGTGTAAATTTTTCAAGATTGTGTGTTAAATTAATATTTTTTGAGTGTTTATTATGTGTTCTAAAGGGACACATCAGTGTATAAAAATGTCGTCAATGTTAAGTGCTTTAATTATGTCAAGAAGTGTTTGTACATAAGATGAATTCCTTTAATATGGAGTAAAAGTTCAAAGTGGGTCCAAAATGAAACACCGCACAAGAATAAAGATCATGGGACGATCTTAAAAACATGTGAGTACTGAATTTCATTCTATTTTGGTTTCAGGAAATGGTTGTGTACAAATCCACCGGAGTTTTTGAGTAAAAGGGATGTGTTTTAAGAAATAAATACTGAATAAACAAGAACGCGGTCTGAACAATAATAGAAATTTGAGAAATTATAAATAATTATGTAAAGAATAAATCCCGTAGAGGAAATATGTGAATAAAAATGTTAATGTATTTAACAAATGTCATAAGAGCAAGCGAGATATCAGTAATTATCATGAAAGATATTTAAATAAAGTAAAGTTGAGATATGAAAGAAATAGCTTTTGAGCTTGTGTAAAGAATAAAGATAATACTAATAACTAAGTATGGAAATATTAAATAAAGATCAAATAAATTGATGTGAACATAAGAGCGTTAAAGCCTTAATGTATGTGTAAGATATGATGTTCAAGGGAATGTTTTAAAAGGGAGCGATTTATCGGCAACGGAAAGATTAATATAAGAATTAAAAATAATATGAATTGTTACTAATGAGATTTATCAGTTCTTGGGAAGACATTTCGGCTTAAAATAATGCATAGCGCAAAGGAGCGCAAATAATATTAAAATGTCACGCTAGGAAAGCGTAGAAGTTAAAATACTTGGCAAATTACTTATGGAGGGTAGTTGATTGTAGTGAATTGATAATTGTATAAGTCCTCTATTTGTGACGTAGTATCACGAGGCATTGTGTATGTATTAAAAGGGAGCTAATATATGGTATTATTGAGCGTATGTCATGTAGGCCACGGCCGACTTTAAATCGCGTCTTGTATAAGTCCTCTATAAGGAAATGGTTCCCGAGGCATGTGAAGAGATTCGAACTCAGAATCCTCTTATGATAAAAGCCCCTAAATTCTTCGTCGTTGAATGTGTATTAATCTTCCCCAATCAATGAGGACCCTCTCATAATTAATAAATGCCAAGGTTACGAAAGTGGTCTATGAACCAAAGAATATTTGTTTGAATGGATACAGTACAGTAAAAGCCCGGTCTCTCCCCAGGACTGAGTATAATGTGAAGGTTTGTTTTGAAAGCCTTGGAAAGGAGCTGCTAACGTGGGTTAGACAGAGAGTCGCCCGTCACCCTCCGTGTCATAAATCGCGCCCGAGTTAATGGCCTGGCTCTCTTAGAGTAAGGGGGGCCGAACCGTCTCGTAAGATGTAGTAAAGACACCGTGAGTGTTTAAAGTTGTTAACGACCCGGGCGTCGAACCGAGGTCCTTGTAGATTGATATTTTCGTTTGCCTGTTCAGATCGTAGTTTCTTATGTGATAATGGTCTTATAAGACATAAGAGATAAATAACAATCCCTATTGTAATGATGTACGGAAGTAGGATTCCACGAGTTAATTGAAGGCAACTAAGTTTCGGGAGTAACTATAGTTTTTTTGACTGTGTCAAGTATCTTCACGCTCTGGAGTGCACAAGTGATTTCCTGATTACCTTAATATATTTGTGAAAATAAAGAGAGATGATAACCGCTGAATGTGTGAACATGCCCAAAATATTGAGTTAGATAATTAACATAAATTTTTAAATGTAATTATACATTTGTTTTTGAGGATCAAGAAAATATGAAAGTAGTATTTGAGGTGTACAAGAATGACACCATTATTATGTAAAGCATGGAGCCAAAAGAGCTCGGAGTTATATAAAACTTACAGTTGATACTTTATGGAAGTAAGACTAAGTAGGAATTGTTGGTTTATGTGGAAACCATATGTTTAAATACAATACTTGTTTTAGTATATTTGTGATTCCTTGTTCATTTGGAACAAGTAGATGATTATGGGTCAGTAATTAAATTGTTAAACCGTTTTCCAACGTGGGGCCTGTACGATTTTATCATACACCTAATCATCTCATCTTTTTGGCGCCCAGTACGCAGGGCTGAGTTTTCCTAGGGAAAACCCGAGTTTTTCTCGAAAAATCAAAATTTTCATTTTTTGAAAAAAATGTTTTTTCGAAATTTTGAATTTTAAATACTTCCATAAAGGTTTATGAAATTGAATAAAAGTATCAAAAGGGTACGTTGTAGTAAAAACCCGTACCAAAGTAAAATTTTAAAGAAATTGGGACACAATGATTCAGAGTATCATCTCTCAAACATGTACTGGTGTGGTGGCATTAGTGGCCCACTGTATTCTAATATGATGTTGTTAAGTGAAGAGAGGCGGAGGCTCTCTGAAGATGTAAGGGCCGAGAGCCCAGATAAAGGTAAAACTACAGGTGAGAAAGAGTACCCAAATAATGAAATTGTAAAGGTTTCTGTAGAAAGCATGCGTGCACCTGGAGACATAGTTACACGAAGAGAAGGTAACATGTCTGCAGACAAAAGGGTAAATGTTGAGCCTTTAGAGCTCGAAATGGAAAAAGAAAATTGTACACCGATTCCAAGGGAAAATGTAATTAATACCAAGGATGATAAGAGTAAAGATAATTCGAAGTCTCACGTAGAAATGCAGGTTCAAGTAGGCTCAGAAAACGAAGGGGAAAAGAGCGATAGTACTGACATTCAGGATCAGGAAAAGGTAGAAATGGCGAAATGGGATAAAGTAAAAGAATTCTTGGATATAGTTGTAGAAATACGAGAAGAGCATTATAGGATGAAGAATGAACTTTGGAACTTAAAAGGTCGTGAATTAAGAATAAAAGAAGGAATTGAGGAACAAAGAGATAGGATCTCTGAAAAAATGGAGGAGATAGACAAACTTCGTAAGAGGGCAAGTAAAAATTGGTATACGATACCCAAACAGGAATTAGAGGAATTGTACAAAGAAATCCCCAATGTGAAGGAGTCTTTAAGAGAAACGAAGAAGGAATTTGTCGAACGTATGGTGAAAGAAGGAAAAATCGAATTAGTTTCATGGGAACAGATAAAAAGTTTCAGGGATGAAATTGTGGAAATAAGGGAACAATGGTCGGAGATACATGATAAATGGAAGCATATTTAGTGGAATACCTTTTATCCAAACCCAAATGAAAGTAATTATGTGCAAGAACAGAAGGATTGGATAGGAAAGGAAAAGAGTAAGATGCATCAGTTTATAATGAGCATATATGAAGACCAGGATATAATAACTGTTCAGGAGTTAGTTGAATTGAGAAAGGTTAAGATTTCGGAACACGATATTAGAGACCGTCCGAAAGAAATATGATGAATACATATTAGCCGAGGACCTCAAAGGAAAAGAAATGGCTATCCCAGTCAAAAATGAAACAGCTGTCCAGACGGAAGTGGAAAAACAAGCTGAAATTGAAGAAGAAAAAGAAGTCACAGTGCCAGAAAAGCCTAAAATTGATATTAGAGAAGAGAAACAAGAAGTAGAAATTATAATGACTCCAGTGGAAACTGAAGAAAACTTGGAAATCCTTCCGGAAGAAGATATGGAAATTCAGGAGGAAATCGTAACTCCAGACCAGGAGGACAGCCAAAATGAAAACGAGCTGCAAACTGAAGAGACTCATTTTGATGGAAAGGTTGAGCTGGAAGAGCAAGAAGTAATCTCGGAACAGGAGATAACAAAGGAATTGATAGTTGAAGAAACGGAAATGATAATTCCTGAAGAAACAGAGAAATTAGATGAAACAAAAATAGAAAATGTCAACGAAGCACCGATGGAAACAGAGGTTCAAGAGTTCACAGGAATTGAAAAGGAAAACTCCGAAGAAAATGAGGAGGTAGAAAAAGAAAACCCAAGAGAAATTCAGGATAAGAAAGATAGGAAACAATTAGACGAAGAAGAAGAAAAATTGAAAGCCCAGATCCTTGAATTAATGATAAAATGTCAGGAATGCCAACGACAGAAAAGAGGACTGGAAAGAGGTCCAAACAAGAGCCAAGAAAACCTAAAGGAAAAAGATGAGATTGTTGGAAACAATGAAAAAATGAGAGGAGACGTCTCTGAAGAAGACCCAAAAGGAAGACCGAAATTGGTAGTTGGTGTACCAGGAAATGGATACCCCATGGGAACAAGGAAAGGAGGTGGAATAACATATGATGCCTTGGAGGAAGAGGATGCCCAGGCATATTTCAGCTGGAAGCTCCGTAAAAAGAAAGGGAGCGATATAAAGAAGAGAAAGAAAGGAGATCTGAAAGACCTAAAGAATTGGAAGAGTCGAAAAAAGAAATACTCTTTGGAAATGCCATCTCGATACGAGGTGAAGGAAAAGGATTATTCCATCATAAGCCGACGGGTTATGCCATTTGCAACCGTCGAAGAATAAAAGGAAAAATAATAAGTGTTGAAATACCATCTCAAAAGAGAGATGAGGAAGGGGGAAGAAAACCAGAAAGAGTCAGGTGAGGTTAGACTGAGCTCTTAAAAATCAAATGAAGTGTAACAGACTTGAAGTCTGAGAACTGTAATGAATGAAGTTACGGGTAAAGCTAATTGCACCCGCAAGATAATCAACCGAAGGTCATTAGGTTGACAATATGTAATGAATAGAGAACAGACCGACTAGAAGTTCATCTTGAGAAAAGAAGAAAGGAAACCAACTGTTGACTCGAGTTTGGATGAGCGCACACCAGACGAGGGGAGAGTTGTAAACACCGAACGTGACAAGAAATTTATGACCCTGAAGTGTAGTCGTCCACTAGGGGAATGAATGAATGAATGGGAACTTTTGAAGACCCAACCTAAACACAGACCAGAGAGGAAAGAAATTTTAAAGAAATAATTGAGTTTATTGAAAAAGAAAATTTCAATGTAATAAAGGAGAAAGAAACGGTAAAGACCGAGCATACCCAACCTACACAATTAGTGGAAGGAACTTTAAGGAAATAAAGCAACAGTAAATACGGACGACGTTACGATGGATTCGACGGAAAAAGAAAGACAAAATTAATTAAAATAAATTTCCTCAAATTTTTTTTCGAAAATTTTATTATCCTAAGGAAGGGTGAGATGAACCCATGTGCCATAGGGTCCAATGAGGGCGAATCCATGTATTTGGGGAAGAAATGAAGGAAACGTATAGTTTCTAATGTAACTTAAAGAAAGATCCAGCTAAGATGCTAGCCTAATATGGTGCAAGAGGCGAGGACCAGGTGTTCGTGAGATGAGATCATCCCTCTTGACATTCAGAAGGGAGCGAGTCATGAGTATTAATAACCGAGTGGAAATTTCCCAGGATTAAACAAGGAAGCCTGACTCGGAAATCGACCTTACGTTGCTGGAAATTGACAACACCGCTTATGCGCCAGAAGAGGAATAATTAAATTTAACCCGTTTACAAGTATAATAATGAGTAAACAAGTACAGTACAGTGAATCATTTCGAATGAGAGATTTTTTAGTAAAGAGAAACCATTTAATAATTGCGCAGGAGAAAACTGCAAACGCAAGACGACGTCATCGGGGAATTACCAAGGCCTGTGTGGAGGGGAGAAAGCAAAAGAAATGCAACACCCACACAATTGAGGACGAGAAATTAATTAATATCTCCGAATTGCACGATCGATTCTTAGGGGCAATGAGATTATTTGACATTGAGAAGACGAGCTTTCGGAAGGTATAATTTTTATATTTGCGCCACCATTATTTTAGAAATTGGTCACAGAAAGGACTAGAGTCTTATTTTTTTGTAGTGAAATAGTATAAAGCTTCGGGCTTCACCAAGCCAATCATGCAGTTCCGACAGCCCGTGAGGGGCGTAATCACGCATCACGCAGTACAAGTCCGTCCAGGGGGGACGTGACGCTGGAGCATCAACAGTAAATGCAGTTATTCTGACAACCCGTGAGGGTGTTACTACGCATGCAGTCATTCCGACAGTCCGTGAGGGGCGTAAGACTACATCACAGCACATCAGTATCCAGACAGCCATGTGGGGCGTAACTCTGCGTCACATCGAAGACAGTTACTAGTACTCCTTGAGGGGAGAAACGCTGTGTTACACCGCAGAAGTAATATCCGATAGCCATAGGCGTCGCAGTATTAACAACTTGCTTGCCTTCATAAGGAGTGGTAAAGAAGAAATTTAAAGTATCGCCGTATTGAAAGATTAGGAAAATCCTAGTTACAGGATTTAGGCCCGACTGTATACAAGTTATAGTGAAAGTTCGTAAGATAAAGTCAGAGCAGGCTGCGAACGTCGGACTTAAAGGCGATAGGTCGTTAAATAGACGAACGAATATATCATAACGTACGGAAGTACCGTACCAGAAAGATAAACTGTTATCTAAATTAAAGAACCCAAAAGGGGAAGAACAGAATAAGGTTCGGAACGTATTTCAGAAACGTAGGAGTGCTAGAACCGATCAAATAAAGAAGCACGGAGACTATAAACATTATCTCCAAAAAAGCAGGCGAACTATTCTAAAAGTACTAGACTCGAGAAGTACTAGCTGCTATAAACTAAATCCATAGGTCATCGAGAGGTTAGTGAGGAGACCTCGATCCGAATAGACTTTCGCTAGGATCGATAACCAGATCTAAAAAGAAGCCGTTCAAGCTAGATAAATAGCCGGTCATCCAGGATAGGATTAGAAGAATTTGGATTCCAGGGAACAGTAGATGTTTCGAGACTTTCGTATTCTGCAGGATAGGAAGCCGACATTGAATAAATTTCACCCTTGGAAACGGGAAATTAAGAGGTCACGTGTGATAGGCTCAGAAATACGGCCTAGTGATCAAGAATTGTGAAGTGTAAATTTTTCAAGATTGTGTGTTAAATTAATATTTTTTGAGTGTTTATTATGTGTTCTAAAGGGACACATCAGTGTATAAAAATGTCGTCAATGTTAAGTGTCTTAAATATATGTCAAGAAGTGTTTGTACATAAGATGAATTCCTTTAATATGGAGTAAAAGTTCAAAGTGGGTCCAAAATGAAACACCGCACAAGAATAAAGATCATGGGACGATCTTAAAAACATGTGAGTACTGAATTTCATTCTATTTTGGTTTCAGGAAATGGTTGTGTACAAATCCACCGGAGTTTTTGAGTAAAAGGGATGTGTTTTAAGAAATAAATACTGAATAAACAAGAACGCGGTCTGAACAATAATAGAAATTTGAGAAATTATAAATAATTATGTAAAGAATAAATCCCGTAGAGGAAATATGTGAATAAAAATGTTAATGTATTTAACAAATGTCATAAGAGCAAGCGAGATATCAGTAATTATCATGAAAGATATTTAAATAAAGTAAAGTTGAGATATGAAAGAAATAGCTTTTGAGCTTGTGTAAAGAATAAAGATAATACTAATAACTAAGTATGGAAATATTAAATAAAGATCAAATAAATTGATGTGAACATAAGAGCGTTAAAGCCTTAATGTATGTGTAAGATATGATGTTCAAGGGAATGTTTTAAAAGGGAGCGATTTATCGGCAACGGAAAGATTAATATAAGAATTAAAAATAATATGAATTGTTACTAATGAGATTTATCAGTTCTTGGGAAGACATTTCGGCTTAAAATAATGCATAGCGCAAAGGAGCGCAAATAATATTAAAATGTCACGCTAGGAAAGCGTAGAAGTTAAAATACTTGGCAAATTACTTATGGAGGGTAGTTGATTGTAGTGAATTGATAATTGTATAAGTCCTCTATTTGTGACGTAGTATCACGAGGCATTGTGTATGTATTAAAAGGGAGCTAATATATGGTATTATTGAGCGTATGTCATGTAGGCCACGGCCGACTTTAAATCGCGTCTTGTATAAGTCCTCTATAAGGAAATGGTTCCCGAGGCATGTGAAGAGATTCGAACTCAGAATCCTCTTATGATAAAAGCCCCTAAATTCTTCGTCGTTGAATGTGTATTAATCTTCCCCAATCAATGAGGACCCTCTCATAATTAATAAATGCCAAGGTTACGAAAGTGGTCTATGAACCAAAGAATATTTGTTTGAATGGATACAGTACAGTAAAAGCCCGGTCTCTCCCCAGGACTGAGTATAATGTGAAGGTTTTGTTTTGAAAGCCTTGGAAAGGAGCTGCTAACGTGGGTTAGACAGAGAGTCGCCCGTCACCCTCCGTGTCATAAATCGCGCCCGAGTTAATGGCCTGGCTCTCTTAGAGTAAGGGGGGCCGAACCGTCTCGTAAGATGTAGTAAAGACACCGTGAGTGTTTAAAGTTGTTAACGACCCGGGCGTCGAACCGAGGTCCTTGTAGATTGATATTTTCGTTTGCCTGTTCAGATCGTAGTTTCTTATGTGATAATGGTCTTATAAGACATAAGAGATAAATAACAATCCCTATTGTAATGATGTACGGAAGTAGGATTCCACGAGTTAATTGAAGGCAACTAAGTTTCGGGAGTAACTATAGTTTTTTTGACTGTGTCAAGTATCTTCACGCTCTGGAGTGCACACGTGATTTCCTGATTACCTTAATATATTTGTGAAAATAAAGAGAGATGATAACCGCTGAATGTGTGAACATGCCCAAAATATTGAGTTAGATAATTAACATAAATTTTTAAATGTAATTATACATTTGTTTTTGAGGATCAAGAAAATATGAAAGTAGTATTTGAGGTGTACAAGAATGACACCATTATTATGTAAAGATGGAGCCAAAAGAGCTCGGAGTTACATAAAACTTACAGTTGATGCTTTATGGAAGTAAGACTAAGTAGGAATTGTTGGTTTATGTGGAAACCATATGTTTAAATACAATATTTGTTTTAGTATATTTGTGATTCCTTGTTCATTTGGAACAAGTAGATGATTATGGGTCAGTAATTAAATTGTTAAAGTGTTTGTAGCGCCATTAATTTTATTCATTAAATGTGTTAAAATAGGAGTTGATTTTGTTGTTATTTTTGCAAGTGTATCCTCTAATTAATCCAAAATATGTGAGTCACAGAGTGGGGGAACTTACCGCTGCCCCGAAAATTCCGAATTGAGCTACGTTGGTATACTGTGATTGGCATATTTCTTGCTAAAAGGGCACAGTACTGAAAGAAGGAAATGAATGGAGGAGGGATAGAAAACTGTGGAGATTCTTGATTCGCAACCCGACACAGGGAACTGGAAACGGGAAATGAAGAAGAAGAGGAAGAAGAAGACGAAGAAGATGTAAAAACGAGAATTTGAAATTTCGCACAGGTGCCATCTTGTGGTTATGGAAACAATTGAAATAAATTAGATGCCAGTGGATTAACATTTGTATAAGGATTTACTGTACCAAGTTTTACTGCACTCGGAAGATATCAGAAATAGTTTCGTAGATATAGAATGCCGGTGAAATATTTCTCACAGCCGCGATGTTGGATTGGTGAGACGTAATAAAATTTGAAAGGCACGGTCACGGTCGGACAAAGTAGTAGTAGTATGCACTTACCGAGTTTCATTGAAATCGCTCCAGCCGTTTAGATTTTAGTAGAGGACACACACACACGCGCGGACAAATGGTGATCTCAGAAGCCTATTTTCTTTTTCATAAATAAATAAAAATAGGCTAAAATGTAGGTAGGGATAATTTTTATGAAAAACTTGTCATTTCAATAAACTTGGTGTAAGATCATTAACATAATATTTTGGCACCGAAAGGGTCAAGTTATGCTCTCAGAGAGGTACAAGTGAAACTAATGATTTGTAGGGAATCTTTAAGAATATGGGCGATTATCTTGTGGACGTTGTAACATTCAACTTTCGCATACTTTCACCCCACACCGGGCTAATACATTTCCGTTAAAGGAAGTTCTCTCAAAGACGAAAATTAATCTTGGTATTTTTATTTTTATTTTTTACTCAGCCATATGCTGCTGGTACGCGCCTCATCAAGTATTCATTGTGCCCCGCGCCAGCAGTACTCTCCAGGGGGACGTTACCTTGCAAGGAACTCCTTCACTCGAGTTCAGCCGGGGTCATGGTGCCCCAGCCAGTCAAATATTCATAGCACACGAAAATGTTCCTGTTTTAAACCTTTGCTCATCATTAGAAATCTACCTCTCTTCAATCATGAACCTGTGCAATGTTGCTGCGCGAAGTCTCTATGATAGGTTGTTGTCGTCTGAGTCTTCAGTCTTTTGACTGGTTTGATGCAGCACTCCATGCCTACCTGTCCTGAGCTAATCGTATCATATCTACATAGCTACCACACCCTACATCCGAGACAATCTGTTTAACATATTCTAACATTAGTCTACCCCTACAGTTCTTGTCCTCGACCCTTCCTTCCATACCTAAGCTTGCTATTTCAGGGTGTCTTAGTATGTGTCCTACCAACCTATCTCTTCTCTTCATTAGCAGTCGCCAGAAACATCTCTCCTCTCCTACTCGTCTTAACACCTCTTCGTTTGTAACCCTATCTACCCATCTGATCTTCATCATTCTCCTGTAACACCACATTTCAAACGCTCAATTCTCCTCTTTTCTGCTGCACCAACAGTCCAAGTTTCACTTCCATAGAGCGCCACGCTCCAGACAAAGGCTTTCAAATATGACTTCCTAATACCTAAATCTATATTCGATGTCAACAGATTCCTTTTTTGTAGAAATGCTTTCCTTGTCTGAGCCAACCTACTTTTTATATCCTCTTTGCTTCGTCCATCACTGGTTATTTTGCTTCCTAAGTAACATAAGTCTCTTACTTTCTTCAGCTTTCCACCTGCCAATTTGATGTCCATAGAGGTTTCTGATTTCTTACGGCTGCATTCCAATAATTTGTTTTACAATTAGTAATTTTCATAATGAATTCTTTCCTCAAGACGGAGTCCATACCATTTAGAAACTCATTCAAATCCTCAGACGAGTCGGCCAAGGTGACGATATCAGAAAATCTCAGAGTTCAAATTATTTCCTTGAATCTTGATAGGACTATCATAATAATATTTTGACACCTTCAATGTTTTCAGGGCACGTATTGAGACATCGGATTTTAAAAAATGTAATTCTGGTCTGAGAGTTGGGAATCAAACTCGGGCCTCCACGGTGATAGCCAAGAAAGCTAGCCACTTCACAACGAGGTGGACATATAATTCTAGTCTGCGGACTGGTACAGGGTACACTCAGCCCCATGAGGACAACTGAGAGAAGGTGGGTTGGATTCCCACCTCAGCCATCCTAGTGGTAGTTTTCCTCGGTTTTCCGTTTTCTACTCCAAGCGAATGCCGGGATGGTTGCTAATTTCAATCGTTTATTTCAGCAAAGGGTCAAGTGATAAAATGTGATGAAATGAGTTATTTGTGGGAACATGTTCTGCAGGGGTAGACGCATTTTTAATGCAGAAAGGAGTCAAGTTCCGTCCTGTTATTACAGTATTATTTAGCCTATTCCTTTTAGTGCCGGGAGTGTCCGAGGACATGTTCGGCTCGTCAGAGGCTGTAGCGGCTTCTCGCGGACACCCATGGGGTGATCTACAAGTTCCGTTCAATTTCAAGTAGTTCCAACTTTCGCTACCAGATGTCACTGGCACCTAGTGGTGAACATTGGAACTTTGATAGAGCGTTTTAGTTCCCCTCCGAAGGAAGGCATACGCATACGCTCTTTAAAAATTCGACCACAGCAGCCAGGTTTGAACCCGCGATCTTAGGCATAGATGCACAGCATGCTACCGACGACGCCACCGAAGCCTGATAATGTATGGCTTTGAACTTTGAGATCGATCAGGGCAAAGGAAAGTTCCAGCCATTTTTAAACAGGTTTCGTTATTACAGTAAGGCATTGTGTTAAAAATTGCGTTTAGTGCAGAAAGGGGTTGTGGGACGCTGTTTGACTCGCTTCTGTTCTAATATTTCAACCCGTACGTCTTGTACCCTTTGTCTAGTTTTGGCGTAGGACCCATAAACAGCTCCTGTTTCAGGTTTCCATCAATGTGAAGAAGATAAAATACCTCACTAACCTCAAGCCTTACCTTGTTGGGTATGATGAGTTCTACAACGATATATTGCAATGGCCTACTAGGGATGCAGAATGTGCTGTGGAGTTAGAAGACGAATAAATCAATGTACTACCAACCAGATTATGTAGGCCTATGGCTTTGAATTTGGAAACTGATCAGATTAAAAGAAAGTACCAGTCATTTTTAAACAGGTTTCGTTAGTTACAATAATGGTTTTCTTGCATTAATAATGTTATCTAATGCACATATAAATAAACTGTTTTGCATACAATTCCTCTTCATTACAAAACCGAAAAATACAGGGTTCTTTTAAGGTTATATTTCCACCTGAATCAATACCGGTACTCTAATGATCTTTTTAATATAGTTGTTCTTAGAAACGGTACATGTTTCAGGGAATAATGAACAATTTTTGTCCCCTTCATCAGCCAAAAAAGCATTTAATGAACGAAATTATTATAAAGCGTAGCACTAAACTGTATAAGCACATCAATACGGAACCATTATGAGTTATTTAAATCATAAAACCGTAAAATATTTCTCAGTTTTACTAACAAAATATCCGCGTTCTATTTCTTTATTGCAGAAAGGTGTCAAGTACAACGTTCCTAGTTCTATTTTTTTGCACGATACAAAAAAGTAAGTTAATACAAATATTATTTCTGTTCGACGATGTCGAAATGTAAATATTAACTTATAAGTCAGAAAACTGTATCTTAATGATGGTTATTATAGTACTGTTTTTCATTATGAGACAGTTTCTCCGGCCAATCAGAGCTCATTCATTGACCAATTGGGTAAGCATACCTTCGCGCATTCGCTCAAAATCCAACATGAATTACATGATTTTAAAGTTAAAATTGGATATCGGATCAACCATTGTAGTTACAATCCCAAACACAAAGACAAAATCAGCAAGAACCTTTGCGGTAACAAGAAAATACAATGACATATGCAAGAAATGTATGAATCTACGTCCATAAGTTAGCAACACAGCATCCTTCTATATAAATTACCGACATGGAAAGTGCACCGTCCATATTGTTACGTGCCACCACCCTAGTGGCACCTTTGTTAACTGGATTACGGTGGGTAGAAAGCACAACACCAATTACTGCTTAAAGAAATAATTAACTTTATTGTGGCCAGAAAGATACACTACTCAACAGCAAATACAAGCAATTATTACCTTACTCCAGTTTCCTCACGTCGAGAATACTTCCCCTTTCACTTGTCAACAGACCACAGTTAATCCTCTCGCTAATGAGTCCGGTCCCGTACGCTGGCTGAAAATAGCTGCACTAGGTCTGTCACTCACTGTTTTGCAACTCGCCACAATGACCTCTCTCGCACTGAGTAAGCACACTCGCTCAAAACACAGGCAGTCCCCTGTAAGCTCCTCACTCCCTTCGCTGTCAAGAGAATCGGCTTCACTAGGGGTTTCGCAAGTCTCCACACTTCTGTCGCTCAGGATAAGCGCTCGCACTCGCTCGTAAAACACAACAACAACCACTGCTTGACAGGTCGCACTTATATAGCAGGCCGGTGACTCAATAAATGCTTCTAGATCCATCCAGGGTTCACGGCTTCTCGAGGTTTCCATCGCTGGCTCAGTCACGAATATTCTGGACCATCCCTTTGTCCTAGTAGCCCTGTTGCATAAGGTGCACGCAATACACGAGGCAGGGCACAGCCCAGCCCTGGGGCAGTTGTGACTCATGCGGCGAGCGATGACACAAACTCACAGCCGTAACACCACCCCCTTCCTAAAAAGGCTGATCGTCCCGATCCATCATTGGTCCGTCTGTGTCCCTCCGTAGGCTGCCAGGCGATCTCGATGCACGATCTTCATCTTCGCCCTCGGGCTCCGCTGGATCCTGTAGACGACATCGTTGATCCGATTCACGACTCGGTACGGGCCCTCCCAGGACTTCTGCAGTTTGGGTGACATGCCTTTCTTCCGTAATGGGTTGAAGAGCCAGACCAGGTCGTCCTCGTGGAATCCGCCGGCATCCGTCTGTTGGTCGTATCGGGTCTTCATTCGGTCGGTCTCGATCCGCAGTTTCCTCCTCGCGAACGCGTGCACGTCCTCCAGTTGGTCGACCAGTTCTTGACAATACTAGCTTACCGGGATCGGATCATTCCCAGGTCGGCCGAAGGCAAGATCGACAGGTAGACGGAGCTCCCTCCCAAACATGGCCCGGGCTGATGTGCACCCGGTGGCTTCATGCACGGCGGCGCGGTAGGCCAGGAGAAATAGTGGAAGATGTTTGTCCCAATCCCTCTGGTGCTCGCTGACGACTATTCGGAGATGGTTCTCGATGGTGCGATTGAATCGCTCTACCATCCCGTCGGACTGAGGGTGTAGCGGCGTTGTCCTTGTCTTCCGGATTCCCAGCAGCTGGCATAGGTTCTGGAACACCTGCGACTCGAAGTTCCTCCCTTGGTCGGAGTGCAACTCCAGGGGTACTCCATACCGGCTGACGAATTCCTTCACCAGGGTCTCTGCAATCGTCGCGGCTTCTTGGTTAGGGAGCGCATACGCCTCCGGCCATTTGGTAAAGTAGTCGCTGACGACTAATATGTAGCGGTTCCCTGCCTCGCTTAACGGGAATGGCCCAGCAACATCGATGGCCACTCTCTCCATGGGGCCGCCCACGTTGTAGGTCTTCAGTGGACCCCGTCGCCTTCGTCCTGGGCACTTGCGGGCTGCGCAATCGTGGCACCTCGCGCAGTGGTTCTCCACGTCTGTTCGGCATCCGATCCAGTAAAACCGCTCTCTCAGCTTCTCCAGGGTCTTCTTTATCCCTAGGTGTCCACCAGATGATCCTCCATGAACTTCCTTCAGGACTTCCTCCGTCATAGACTTTGGAACGACGACTTGTTCCCGAGATGTCTTCCCGTCGGTGCTCTCCCAGGTACGGCAGATGAGGCCATCCCTTACAATCAGCGAGTTCCACTGTTCCCAGTAGGACTTAAACTTTGGGCTGCAGTCACTCACAATGTTCCACCCGGGTCTGGGGACACAGGCCCTCTTCCATTCGGCTATCAGTCCCAGGTCATCATCTTCTGCTTGTGCCCGCGTGAAAGATTCGCGGCTCCAGCTCCCTTGAAGTTCCACGGTAGTCCTTCAGCACTGTATCCCGGTGTTCTCCTCCCTTCGGGCACAGAAGGTGCAGTCTTCGGGGCACGGTCTTCGTGACAGGGCGTCGGCGTTAGAATGCAGTTGGCCTTTCCTGTGCTGAATCTTGAAGTTGTACTGTTGAAGCCCCTCTAACCACCGCGCGAGTTGACCCTCGGGCTGCTTGAAGTTCAGGAGCTACCGCAGGGATGCATGGTCGGTCCTGATGAGAAATTCTTGCCCGTACAGGTACTTGTGGAAGTGTTCAATGGTCTTCACGATGGCGAGCAGCTCCTTCCTGGTGACGCAGTAGTTCCTTTCTGGCTTTGACAAGGCCTTGCTGAAGTAGGCCACTACTCTCTCCTCGCCGTCCACTACTTGCGACAGGATTCCCCCTATGCCAAAGTCGCTGGCATCGGTATCGACGATGAACCTTGTTCCAGGTCTGGGGTAGGCCAGAATAGGCGCGGTGCACAGAGCCTGCTTGAGTTGTTCGAAGGCACTGTGGCATTCTGCTGTCCACGTGAAGAGTTGGTCCTTCTTAGTCAGTCGATGTAAAGGTTTGGCGATGTCGGCGAATCCTCTCACGAAGCGACGGTAATAAGTGCAGAGTCCCAGGAAGCTTCGTAGTTGGGACTTGTCTTTCGGAACTGGCCACTCCCTCACAGCTGCGGTCTTCTCTGGGTCGGCGCACACCCCTTCCTCGGAGACGATATGCCCAAGGTACTGGACCCGCTTCTGGAAGAGCTGACACTTCTTGGGGCTCAACTTCAGCTGGGCAGCCCGTAGCTTCAACAAGATCTCCTTCAGGTTGCTGTAGTGCTCCTCGAAGCTTCTTCCCAGAACGATGACGTCGTCTAGGTAGACCAGGCAGGTCTTCCAGTGTAGTCCCCTCAGAATGGACTCCATTAGCCTTTCGAAGGTCGCAGGGGCGTTGCACAGACCGAATAGCATGACGGTGAACTGCCAGAGCCCGCTGCCCACAGAGAACGCAGTTTTCTCGCGGTCCTTAGGGTGGACCTCCACCTGCCAGTAGCCACTCTTCAAATCCAAGGTGGAGAACCATCTCGACCATGATATGGTGTCCAGGGTGTCGTCGATCCGGGGTAGAGGGTAGCTGTCCTTCTTCGTGACGTCATTCACCCGCCTGTAATCCACGCAGAACCTGGTGTAACCGTCCTTCTTCTTCACTAGCACGACCGGAGAACTCCAAGGACTATGTGATGGCTCTATCACCCCTTGCTCCTTCATCTCTTCTACCATCCGGTCGACCTCGGCTTGCTTGGCGAGTGGGACACGTCGGAAAGGGGCCCTAATCGGTGTGCTGTCCCCAAGGTCGATTCTGTTCTGGACCAAGCTTGTCCTGCCGAAGTCTTTTCTCCCCACGGAGAAGACACCCTGGAATTCGTGTAGCAGGTCCCGAAGTTGGCGTGATTGTTCCTCGTCTAAATGGTCCTGGGATCCTTGGTACAGCTTCTGTAGTTCTTCTGGCAGGGCGCGTCTTCTTCGGTTGTCCGTCTGCAGGTGTCCGTCCGTCGTGTCTGTGATGCGGGCAATCCAGATAACGGGCTCGCAGACTCCTAGGTTGGTGTCCCAGTGAACCGTAATATCGTAGTCGTTCAGGTTGGACAGGCGGACGTACGGCCGTGACGTCATGTTGATGAGAGTCTTGGCAACTAGCAATCCTTTTGTCTGGATGTCCTCATATTTTGGCTCGATGACAGCCGCCACTCCCTCAGCAGTTCCGTCGACAATTACAGCAGCGCTGACCTCCGTCCTGGCGGGAACGGTGACGTCTTCTCTCAGCCTTACTCGTCGTGCGGTGATGGACTCGTGCGCAGGTTGCAAAGCAAGTTCCTCGCCTCCGAAGTGCAGAGTGTTGGTACTCAGATCCAAGATGATGTTGTTCTGGTCCAGGAAGTCCAGTCCGATGATCACTTCATTTGATACGTCAGCCACAAGCACTGGATGCTTTATCGCCCGTCGACCAATGACGAACTCCAGTGATCCTTCGCCATGTACCGGTGCGGTCTCTCCGGTCGCGGTTATTAGCTGGAGGTTCCTTTGTATGGGTTGAACTCTTCACTTCGGGATCACGGTGGGACTGACGATGGTCCTCGATGCTCCCGTGTCGATTAGCATGGGCCAGCTCTCTCCATTGACGACTCCGTCGACCATCAGGCTGCTATTATCCCTCCGTAACTGCGTCACACGAACTTGGACTGCCGGGACTTGACGACTGTCACAAGCCAACCCTTGCCCCCCTAGGCTGGCTGATACATGCTTTCCTGGGCCGCGCGGTTTCCCTACGACTGACTGTCCCGACGGAAACCCTTGGCGGCGGCGATCACCGCAGTCCTTGTTCAGGTGGCCTCTCTTACGGCAGGTACAGCAGGTCGGTAGTCCTCTTCAAGGCCGCCTCTCCGGATGTCCTTCGGCTACGTTTTTGTTGGTGGTACTGCGATTCTTGAAGAAACGGCTTAGCGCCTCCATCAATTCGTCGTCCAGGGGCTTGGTCGCGTTGGTTTTTACTGGTTCGTCGACGTCCACTTGACGCACCCGCGCGTGCATTCTGGATGCCTGTTTTGCCGTCTCGAACTCAAGTGCGTGGCTCAGCGCATCTGTCAGGGTCTTATTGCGCGCGAGTCGCAGCGCCTGTTGAGTGTCCGAGTCCCGTAGCCCGTCGGTGAAAGTCTGCGTCGCTATCTGCTCCAGAAAGTCGGCCGGCGCTGTTGGGTAGGCGAGCCTTACAAGACGTGCGATGTCCATCTCGAACTCCTGCAGGGTTTCCGCGTTCTTCTGTACCCGGGTCCGGAGCTGCATCTGGTAGGCCTGCTGAAGATGGCTATCTCCATATCGGGACTCCATATGGGCGATCAGTGAAGCGTAGTCCTGGGATCCAGTCGGGATGGCCTGAAGGACGTTAAGGGCGTCACCTCTCAGCGCTACAATGAGAGCTGTAGCCTTTTCTGTGTTGTTCCAGTTATTTATGGAACAGGCCGCCTCGAACTGACGTAAGTAGGTGCTCCACGGGACCTTTCCGTCGAAGGTTAGGGGCGTCACTCTGCTATGTCCCGTTCCTGATATTCCCGATGTAAGTGTGGGCGGGTGTTGGCACAGCTCGGCAACTTTCTCTCGTAGACCGTTGAATTTCTCTTCCACCCCCGTCAGTGGGCGTTGGCGCAGCTCGGCAACTTCCTTTTGTAAGGCGTTGAATTTCTCCTCCACCCCCATCAGCGGGCGTTGGCACAGCTCGGCAACTTCCACTTGTAAGGCGTTGAATTTCTCCTCCACCCCCATCAGCGGTCGTTGGCACAGCTCGGCAACTTCCACTTGTAAGGCGTCGAACTTCTTTTCCACTGCTGCGACTTCCTCACGTAGGCCCTGTTCTAATTTCCTTTGGCTCTCCTCTAATTTCGCCAGCAGACACTCTTCCAGATTTTTCTGGCCATCCAGAAATTTGGCGGTTAGGTCCTCTGCTAACTTATTCTGGCCGTCCTTCAGGTCCTCTGCTAGCTTATTCTGACCTTCTTCTAATTTGGAAGTTAGGTCCTCGGCTAAACTTTTCTGGCTGTCTTCCATCTTCTTCAGGTCCTCCGCTAACTTATTTTGACCGTCTTCCATCTTCTTCTGGCCATCTTCTAGCTTCTTCTGGCCGTCTTCTAATTTGGCAGTTAGCTCCTTGGTTAAATTCTTCTGGCCGTCCTCCATCTTGGTTTCCATGCCATTTAACTTTTCTAGAAGTGCTGCCAATTGCGCCTCCATTTTAGTTGTTTGTCTTGTAAAGGGCATGCACTCACAGGAAAATTAGAGAAAATGACTGCTCGGGTTTTGAAACCAGGACCGTCAGGTGTTGTGCTGAGTTCGTAATCCGGCTTCTGACACCAGTTGTTACGTGCCACCCCCCTAGTGGCACTTTTGTTAACTGGATTACGGTGGGTAGAAAGCACAACACCAATTACTGCTTAAAGAAATAATTAACTTTATTGTGGCCAGAAAGATACACTACTCAACAGCAAATACAAGCAATTATTACCTTACTCCAGTTTCCTCACGTCGAGAATACTTCCCCTTTCACTTGTCAACAGACCACAGTTAATCCTCTCGCTAATGAGTCCGGTCCCGTACGCTGGCTGAAAATAGCTGCACAAGGTCTGTCACTCACTGTTTTGCAACTCGCCACAATGACCTCTCTCGGACTGAGTAAGCACATTCGCTCAAAACACAGGCAGTCCCCTGTAAGCTCCTCACTCCCTTCGCTGTCAAGAGAATCGGCTTCACTAGGGGTTTCGCAAGTCTCCACACTTCTGTCGCTCAGGATAAGCGCTCGCACTCGTTCGTAAAACACAACAACAACCACTGCTTGACAGGTCGCACTTATATAGCAGGCCGGTGACTCAATAAATGCTTCTAGATCCATCCAGGGTTCACGGCTTCTCGAGGTTTCCATCGCTGGCTCAGTCACGAATATTCTGGACCATCCCTTTGTCCTAGTAGCCCTGTTGCATACGGCGCACGCAATACACGAGGCTGGGCACAGCCCAGCCCTGGGGCAGTTGTGACTCATGCGGCGAGCGATGACACAAACTCACAGACGTAACAATATGTTCGCGTAAATAAACTGGCGAATACGAGACAAGAAATAGCAATGTACCATAATATCCCCAACTCGAATTTCTACACAGCGCATTGCTTTCAAACGACTTCGGTGACAATATTAGTGAATGCTAGAAATGGACGGCACTAGTCATCATGCAGGCTGTAAACAATAGCATTGCCAAGCAAAGTAAATGGCCTCTGCTTTCGAAGTGCTTTGACCCACGCATGCGCTCTGTTCAGTCAGCTAAGCCAGCGCGCCCTGTTCACTAACTGAAGTAACTGACTCCCACAGATATTTATGAATATTTATTGAACCCTTATTGATTTGCCGATCAATAAGTCTTCATGATTTTTATTATTATTATTACTGATGCCCAGGCAGTACATGTTGGAAATTGACAAATGGGAGTCAGGTAGTGTGTCGCAACGATTACAACAGAAGCAGCTTGGTAGTTATTCCTGAAGATGACCGGTTAAGCCGAGTTCAAGGACAAATTCTGGACGAACGCACTCCTCATTTGGCGTCATTATGGGAGTGTCAGAAGTGAAGTGTCAACCAATCCACGATTGAATCAGCAAATCAGGAGAGAGGAAGCCAAAGCCACGCGGTGGATCGCGTACCTTAGAAAAAGGCGCGAAAACGCGTATCTAAAGAACCACCGATACGATATAATTCCGCATAAGTCCATTGCGACGTTTGGATAAAAAGAAGAAGATTGATACTAGTCCCAAGGTTCTGAGGTGAAAACTAAAGATTATTTTCACAAATTTCCCCCACCCTACCCCATTCTGTCAGTTTCTAATAAATTGATCGATGATGAGCTGTTTGGGACACAACTTTATTGAGCTCTGGTGAGCAACATTCACGCCAGTTCGCGTCACGATTTATCAAGCTCTAGTGAGCATACTTCACGTCTGTTCGACAAACATTTCATTTGTGCTCAAGGTAGCAGAGTTCACACTTGGCCTTGTGGAGATCTCTAGTCGAGATAAGCGCTGCGTGATAGACATATTTGAGACTTGTTTGAAGCCAGTTGCGTTGAGATTGAAGAGAGTAATTTATGTAAATTTTTGTGTTATATATTGAGTGATATATTGTGCGTGTGTTAAGCAAATGCTGAGATAGGGCCAGTTCTACGTTAAGTAATCGCCTAGGACATTTATTGTGAGTGAAAGTCAGTAGCTCATAGCGATTCTAGCAAGGCAAACTAATAACTTTGAACATTTCTTTCCAAGAAGCTGTGACTGTTCCGGTCACAATGTTCCCAAACCCTTATTTGGTTGACTGCAAGAGAAGTCAGGTTAGGGTAATTTGTTCATATCATTCCTTTTCTTGCTCATCATCATCATTTAGGTTATAGGATTTCATTTTATTTAGTGTATATATCTTGTGTATCTCGGGGACTCAGTCAGGAATATTTCATTTAATTTGTATGGGAGATGTCAGCATACAAGACAGCGGATTGTGTTAGGCAAGCTACAAGATGTTGCAACAGCAGGAAACTCTAGGCCAAATTTAGATTGGGCCGAGAATAACTTCCCTTGTCTTGAAGAAAGTTTTGTGTAAATTTGTGTAAGGTTCTGACGTCAGAGAAGAGTTTCGCGCCATGGGTTGTAAGAAATATACATGGGTTCGAGATTATTAGTGTATTTTGTATGGGTTGGAGGGTATCATGACCCTGGCGGAGAAAGACGAAAACATGTGTTTAAAAGATGAGAGGTGGGTTTTTTCGTGTCAAGCGGGGCTTCACTTCTATTGTAGCGTCTGGTTGGAAAGGTCGCGTTCTCGCAATTTGGCGTAGGCCTATTTGGAGAAACAGTTTTGTTGAAAGCATGCCTTTCGAAAGTACTCGAAACGGCTACAAATCACAACGATGTTATCTCTGTTAGCACAATTCAAGTTGGGTACGGAAGCACATTCATTTCTCTCGCAGAGATGTGGCTATGTAAACCAGTAAACATCTCTAACCTCAAACCACGTGTGGAAAATCTTAGAAATGCAGGGGAGAACTGATCTATCGAGCATGTCTCGTAGATTATCTGCAAGATCGTCGATGAGTGAGTAACACACATCTTTATATTCCAACATTCATTTTGGGTCACATGTTTTCGTCATTGCCGAGGAGAATTGAAGATAAGAAACCATAGTCTGTTCGACGAGAGTCCCCGCCATATGTTTAAAGTTGATATTAATACATATATTTTGAAGGTTATAATTAGTTTTCTTTAGAGGGAATTACACCTAATAGTTGAACGCCCAAATGATACCAGTTAGGTTGACCAAATGTGTGTCCAACACTCCACGACCCTGCCATTTCAATTGTGTGGTATATGATGAAGTACTTCCGATCAAAAATAGGAGGGTGATTTTGGGAAGTTTTAAATCAGTCGCCCAAGGAGGGCTAGTAATAAGTGACAACATAGCACCTCAACGTGAGGAAAGAGTAGGGAAACCTAGCAGGTATCATTAGGGCACATATGCACACAGCCGATAGACACCTTAGGAGTATTAGGGTTCACAGTAATTTGTTTTGTTTTAAGGGGTATGTCCACATCAGACAATTTAGAATTAAGGTCAAGGGTTGTGTGTAAATCAAACAGTAAAATGTCAGGTAATCAGGAAACTGGGGGAAGTGGCAGTGAGGAAGATGTGGAAAAGACAGTGGGAACATATGTTACCATTGTTACTACTGAGTCGCAGCTGATCGCTGAAGGTAGTAACTTAAATGTAAATGGGGGGGGGGGGGTTATGAACGATAGTTTGATCCAAATGCTACTAAGTGAAATAAAAGAGATTAAGAAGCAAGGAGAATCTATGAGTAAGGAAATTAAGGAGCAGGTAGGCTCTGTAAATGAGAAGGTAGAGTCAGTGACCAAACAGATAGTAGAAGTGAAGGAATTTGTAAGTAAGGAAATTCAGGAGAGCAACAGGGTCACGAACACAAGGATAGAGAGTCTCAGCAAAGAAATACGGGACCATAAGTCTGTCCTTAATAGTAGAATGGAGAGTATGAAACTGGAATTAAGTGGGAAAATTAGCAAACAGGGAGAGGAAATCAGGGCAGAAATGCAGGGGAATCAGGCTTGGATCACAAGTAGGCTAGAAGGGATGGAAGGCCATCAGAACCAGCAAGATGTGGAAATAACGAAAATTAAGTCAGAGATAGCTAGTTCAAGGGCAGAAGTACAGAATGTAACGGGAAAGTGTGATGAGATATGCAACACTGTAAGTGGGAATAAGAGGGAATATTTAGATAGAGTAGGCGCCGTTGAAAATAAGTTGGGAGAGATTGAGGGTCTGAGAGGGAAGCAGGTGGCATTGACCGAGAAAAACGAAAAGCTGCAGGAAGAGCTGATAAAGGTCAGGAGAGAGTTGAAAGAGCGACCGATGAGTCAAAGGGTTGTGATGCCATCTAGTTTGCTACTCAGGGACCCTGGTCTGCAACAATTTAACTCAAGGCAGTTCAATCCTATGGAGTTTTTAAAAACCATTGAGAAGAAATTCAGCAAGGATCTAGACGACGGTGTTGTCGAATGGGAAACAGTGTTGGAGATCTTGTCTAACTCATTTCAAGGGGATGTGAAAGCATGGTTCCAAATATACAGGCCTAACATGAATAGTTTAAGGGAATTCAGGGATAAATTCAAAGCTAAGTTCTGGGGGGAGAGGGTACAGTCCAGGGAAAGGGAAAAATTAACTTTTGGGAAATATAAGGAGAGAGAAGGGGTATCCCTGACAGAATATGTTTTGGCACATGTACTTATTTGGAAGAATTTGGATGGGCTGACCTCTGACAGTGATGTGGTTAGGGTCATGTTGAAGCACTTCCCACCTAGAATTCAGGAGGCAGCTTGTATGCAGAAGGTTAGGACGGTAGAAGAGTTGGAAGAGCTTCTTACGAGCTTTGACGTTTTAGGCAAGCAGCACATGGAGAGGCCAGAGGTCAAACAGGAATTTAGGGCCAATAGGGGGAATAATCAGGAGTTTAATAGGGGTAGATTTAATCAGGAGCAAAGAGATTATCAGCAGAGGCAGGAAAACTATCAGAGAGGTGGGGGGCGTCAGGATAATTCACAGCGACAGGAAGGTAACTATCAGAGAGGTGGGGGGCGTCAGGAAGGTGGTAACGAAAGAGTACAGGTGAACCAGAGGAGACAAGAACAAGGTGGTCAAGGAGCTTTAAACTCCGAACGGGCTGTGCAGGGAGGTCAGTCAGGCAGTCCGTAAGAAATGAAGTCAAGCAATGTGTTATTGTGGGTGAGGAGGATTTTATGCCTATGAGTCGGGAGGATCTGCTAGCTGACCAGCAGGAGTTCTCATGTATCGGGGAGAAGGAGGCTTTTATGTCAACTGTTGAGTTGAGCATACTAGGTAAGAGAGTGCAGGCATTGGTGGATTCGGGGAGTGAGAGAAGTGTCATCAGTAAGGGATTTTATGATACTTTAATCAAGGACGGTGGTAAGTTGGAAGAAATTCCAGTTAAGTCGACATATGTGGTAACTGCTGTTGGTAATAAATCCCAAAGAGTGGGAAAGCAGGTATTGTTGCCCATGAGGTTTGGTAATGAAGTTGACCACAAGACTTGCTTGGTAATTCCTAAACTAATTTATGAAATGATTTTGGGGATAGACTGGCTTAACGAGCATAGTGCTGTTATTGATTTTGACCGGGGTGTCATCAACTTTGTGAGGGGGAATATAAGCCAGGAGATGAGAATGAAATGCAAGAGTGTAGATAAGACAGTAAAGGCATGTGTTACTGAGGTCACTGGCAGAAGGTAAGGCTGACGATGAGGAGGAAGTTGTGGATTTATGTCACATTGCTGTGGAGGGTGATAAGTGTGATCAACTCCAGCAGGCTGTGGATAAGAGTGGTTTAAGTGTTGAGGAGAGGGATAAGTTGTTAGAGGTTTTAGAGCTAAGCCAAGACGTTTTCAGTGACAAGCCAGGGCTAACACATGTCTATACGCATCAGTTCGAAATTGTAGATCATTCTCCATTTTCAGGACCCAAGTACCCGATACCTCACAAATTTGCTACTGCCGTGGAGAAAGAAATAGGCATTATGCTGAATCAGGGTATTATTGAGCCTTCAACTAGTGCATATCTGAATCCCTTAGTTGTGGTGGGGAAGAGTGATGGCTCAGTCAGGTTGTGTATTGATGCCAGGCAGCTCAATTGTAGGATATCTGGGGACCAACAGAGGCCAGAATGCGTTGAGGAACTGGTTCAGAAATTCAATGGTAAGCAATGGTTTTCCATTATGGATCTGAGTGCATCATTTTGGCAGGTACCGTTGAGAGAACAGGACAGGAAGTTGACTGCGTTTAGTTTTAAGAGTGGTTTGTACCAATTCAGGGTCGTTCCTTTCGGAACAAAGACCAGCAGTTCAGCGTTGATTAGGGCCTTAAATCGAGTTTTAGGGAGGGACACACACGAGTTTGTGACAATGTACATAAATGATTTAATTGTTGCATCTTACACATTAAAGGAACACCTGGATCACTTAGACATTGTTTTGGGGAAATTAAGGGACGGGGGATTTACAATTAAACATAAGAAGTCTCGGTTTTGCACAACATCAATCACATTTTTAGGGCATACCATCACAACACAACGGGTGTCTCCCGAACAGTCACGATTAGACAAGATTCACAACACTGCTACACCACGTAACGCCAAACAATTGAGGTCAACATTAGGGGTTTTCAATTATTTTCGTAGATTCGTAGTTAAATATTCCTGTCTTGTAGAACCGTTTAGGGAATTGCTGAAGCAGGGTACTAAGTGGGTATGGACCCAGGTGCACGATGAGGCTTTTAAGGAGTTGAAGAGAGGCTTTGTAGAGACTGTCATGCTTAGGTATCCTCGTCTGGATTGTCCCTACATTTTGATGACTGATGCGAGCAAGCAAGGCATCTCAGGCATTTTGTGTCAGGAGGATAGTGAGGGCAATCTAGGGATTGTCTCATTAGCAAGCAGAGGGCTAAGCATGGCGGAGAAGAGATATACAATTACTGAAATAGAGATGTTAGCAATCGTATACTCTCTAGGGAAGTTTAGGAGTTATGTGTTGGGCAGTAAGTTGCAGATACTGACTGACCATCATGCATTACTTTTTATTGGATCCTGCAAGCTCACTTCGAACAGGATGTCAAGGTGGATATTGGCTATAAGCGAATATAACTTTGAGGTAAGGCATATTAAGGGTACTGAGAACATTGTGGCTGACTTCATGAGTAGAAACATTGGGGGTGATGAGGGTCATCAGGTACTGGAGGTACAGGAAGGTGTTGTAATCTGCGTAACCAAGGTAAGCGAGTGTCATGATGAGATACGCTGCTTAAGGAATCAGCTTGTAGAGCAGGAGAAGGATGAGGTCTTAGGTGATATCTTGACTCAGTTGAGAGGTATGGATGTGGATAGTAGAATTAAGGTTGGAAAGTATTGGTACAAGTTGGAGTGTGGTTTCTTGGCTAGGCTGTGGCATGAAGGTGCCTGGAGAGTGTGTGTGCCAAGCTCATTGCAGGTAACGATGATTTGGTATCATCACAAGGCTTTAGGGCATTTTGGATCAAGCAAGGTTCTTTTTGCTGTTCAGCAGCATTTCATTTGGAAGAACATGGGAAGGCAGATTAGGAAAGTTCTGACAAGTTGTGACTCGTGTCAACGGTGTCAAATGCCCAACGAGGTTTCTTGAGGGACCTCGGCAAATGGTGATCACAGAAAAACCAAGGGATTTACTCTGTGTCGATCTCTATGGTCCATTGGTTAAAGCTCAGTTTGGATATCAGTATATCTTCGTGGTTGTTGACGCATTCAGTAAACTCGTCAAACTGTATCCCCTGAGAAAAGCGACCGGGAAGGGTTGTGTCCTACAGATCACTGATAAGTATGTACCTGAGTTTGGGGTGCCTCTCAGGATACTATCAGACCACGGTAGTCAATTCACCTCAAAGATCTGGAAAACCAAGTTGAGTGAATTGGGTATCAAGCACATATTCTCATCTATTCGATATCCTCAAGGGAATTTGTCCGAACGAGTTATGAGAGAATTAGGGAGAGTATTTCGCACCTATGTGAGCAATCGCCACAATGCGTGGTTCTCCAAGTTAGGAGATATTGAACGATGGTTCAATAGTACGTTCCATGAGAGTGTAAAATGCACTCCCTATGAAATTCAGTATGGTAGGAAGCCTACCAATGAGCTTGCTAGAATGCTAGGTTTGGTCACGGGAGAGGAGATTGGGAAGGATGTTTGTATCCAGCTGGCTAGGGACAACTTAATCAAGGCAGGGAATAAGCGTAGGCGCCAGCAGAAGCGGGTAAAGTTTGATTCTTTTGAAGTAGGCGATCAGGTGCTTCTGAGGGTTCCATATCCGTCTTCAGCTGTAGATAAGGAGATATGGAAGTTTTTTCGTCTATTTCAGGGGCCTTTTAAGGTGGTTAAACGTATTGGTGAGTGTGCCTATAGTTTAACGGACCAGGATGGTAAGTCTGTCAGTACACATAATATTAGGAATCTCCGTAGATATCACCCTGTAAAATAATATGGCATGGACTCTTAGAGAATTAGTCAACATAACGTGATGGCATGACAAAACTCAAGAGATGTGACGAAGAATGCTAACCAGCAAAGTGGCATCGAGTGTTAGATGGATAGATGGTATGATAAGGCCTGTGCAGGCAAATACCATGGCTTGTGAAGCGATAGGGTCTCATGATGAGACGAAGAAAATGAAGTGATAGACCTAAGACACTTGAGAGAAATCAGTGAGGCTAGGAAATGGACACAATAAGACATTCGAGAGAGTGAGAATGTGTGAAAATTTGACAAGTTTGTGTGTGTATATATGTCTTCCAGGGTTTATTTATGTAATAGTGTGTTCTTTGTGTTTTCAGTGTGTTTGTTTGAGTGTTTGTGATCCACACTTGTTTCACCCGTGTGAATCACATGGGTGCGTATTGTGACTGTTCCGGTCACAATGTTCCCAAACCCTTATTTGGTTGACTGCAAGAGAAGTCAGGTTAGGGTAATTTGTTCATATCATTCCTTTTCTTGCTCATCATCATCATTTAGGTTACAGGATTTCATTTTATTTAGTGTATATATCTTGTGTATCTCGGGGACTCAGTCAGGAATATTTCATTTAATTTGTATGGGAGATGTCAGCATACAAGACAGCGGATTGTGTTAGGCAAGCTACAAGATGTTGCAACAGCAGGAAACTCTAGGCCAAATTTAGATTGGGCCGAGAATAACTTCCCTTGTCTTGAAGAAAGCTTTGTGTAAATTTGTGTAAGGTTCTGACGTCAGAGAAGAGTTTCGCGCCATGAGTTGTAAGAAATATACATGGGTTCGAGATTATTGGTGTATTTTGTATGGGTTGGAGGGTATCATGACCCTGGCGGAGAAAGACGAAAACATGTGTTTACAAGATGAGAGGTGGGTTTTTTCGTGTCAAGCGGGGCTTCACTTCTATTGTAGCGTCTGGTTGGAAAGGTCGCGTTCTCGCAATTTGGCGTAGGCCTATTTGGAGAAACAGTTTTGTTGAAAGCATGGCTTTCGAAAGTACTCGAAACGGCTACAAATCACAACGATGTTATCTCTGTTAGCACAATTCAAGTTGGGTACGGAAGCACATTCATTTCTCTCGCAGAGATGTGGCTATGTAAACCAGTAAACATCTCTAACCTCAAACCACGTGTGGAAAATCTTAGAAATGCTGGGGAGAACTGATCTATCGAGCATGTCTCGTAGATTATCTGCAAGATCGTCGATGAGTGAGTAACAAACATCTTTATATTCCAACATTCATTTTGGGTCACATGTTTTCGTCATTGCCGAGGAGAATTGAAGATAGGAAACCATAGTCTGTTCGACGAGAGTCCCCGCCATATGTTTAAAGTTGATATTAATACATATATTTTGAAGGTTATAATTAGTTTTCTTTAGAGGGAATTACACCTAATAGTTGAACGCCCAAATGATACCAGTTAGGTTGACCAAATGTGTGTCCAACACTCCACGAACCTGCCATTTCAATTGTGTGGTATATGATGAAGTACTTCCGATCAAAAATAGGAGGGTGATTTTGGGAAGTTTTAAATCAGTCGCCCAAGGAGGGCTAGTAATAAGTGACAACATAGCACCTCAACGTGAGGAAAGAGTAGGGAAACCTAGCAGGTATCATTAGGGCACATATGCACACAGCCGATAGACACCTTAGGAGTATTAGGGTTCACAGTAATTTGTTTTGTTTTAAGGGGTATGTCCACATCAGACAATTTAGAATTAAGGTCAAGGGTTGTGTGTAAATCAAACAGTAAAATGTCAGGTAATCAGGAAACTGGGGGAAGTGGCAGTGAGGAAGATGTGGAAAAGACAGTGGGAACATATATTACCATTGTTACTACTGAGTCGCAGCTGATCGCTGAATTAAATGTAAATGAGGGGGTTATGAACGATAGTTTGATCCAAATGCTACTGAGTGAAATAAAAGAGATTAAGAAGCAAGGAGAATCTATGAGTAAGGAAATTAAGGAGCAGGTAGGCTCTGTAAATGAGAAGGTAGAGTCAGTGACCAAACAGATAGTAGAAGTGAAGGAATTTGTAAGTAAGGAAATTCAGGAGAGCAACAGGGCCACGAACACAAGGATAGAGAGTCTCAGCAAAGAAATACGGGACCATAAGTCTGTCCTTAATAGTAGAATGGAGAGTATGAACCTGGAATTAAGTGGGAAAATTAGCAAACGGGGAGAGGAAATCAGGGCAGAAATGCAGGGGAATCAGGCTGGGATCACAAGTAGGCTAGAAGGGATGGAAGGCCATCAGAACCAGCAAGATGTGGAAATAACGAAAATTAAGTCAGAGATAGCTAGTTCAAGGGCAGAAGTACAGAATGTAACGAGAAAGTGTGATGAGATATGCAACACTGTAAGAGGGAATATTTAGATAGAGTAGGCGCCGTTGAAAATAAGTTGGGAGAGATTGAGGGTCTGAGAGGGAAGCAGGTGGCATTGACCGAGAAAAACGAAAAGCTGCAGGAAGAGCTGATAAAGGTCAGGAGAGAGTTGAAAGAGCGACCGATGAGTCAAAGGGTTGTGATGCCATCTAGTTTGCTACTCAGGGACCCTGGTCTGCCACAATTTAACTCAAGGCAGTTCAATCCTATGGAGTTTTTAAAAACCATTGAGAAGAAATTCAGCAAGGATCTAGACGACGGGGTTGTCGAATGGGAAACAGTGTTGGAGATCTTGTCTAACTCATTTCAAGGGGATGTGAAAGCATGGTTCCAAATATACAGGCCTAACATGAATAGTTTAAGGGAATTCAGGGATAAATTCAAAGCTAAGTTCTGGGGGGAGAGGGTACAGTCCAGGGAAAGGGAAAAATTAACTTTTGGGAAATATAAGGAGAGAGAAGGGGTATCCCTGACAGAATATGTTTTGGCACATGTACTTATTTGGAAGAATTTGGATGGGCTGACCTCTGACAGTGATGTGGTTAGGGTCATGTTGAAGCACTTCCCACCTAGAATTCAGGAGGCAGCTTGTATGCAGAAGGTTAGGACGGTAGAAGAGTTGGAAGAGCTTCTTACGAGCTTTGACGTTTTAGGCAAGCAGCACATGGAGAGGCCAGAGGTCAAACAGGAATTTAGGGCCAATAGGGGGAATAATCAGGAGTTTAATAGGGGTAGATTTAATCAGGAGCAAAGAGATTATCAGCAGAGGCAGGAAAACTATCAGAGAGGTGGGGGGCGTCAGGATAATTCACAGCGACAGGAAGGTAACTATCAGAGAGGTGGGGGGCGTCAGGAAGGTGGTAACGAAAGAGTACAGGTGAACCAGAGGAGACAAGAACAAGGTGGTCAAGGAGCTTTAAACTCCGAACGGGCTGTGCAGGGAGGTCAGTCAGGCAGTCCGTAAGAAATGAAGTCAAGCAATGTGTTATTGTGGGTGAGGAGGATTTTATGCCTATGAGACGGGAGGATCTGCTAGCTGACCAGCAGGAGTTCTCATGTATCGGGGAGAAGGAGGCTTTTATGTCAACTGTTGAGTTGAGCATACTAGGTAAGAGAGTGCAGGCATTGGTGGATTCGGGGAGTGAGAGAAGTGTCATCAGTAAGGGATTTTATGATACTTTAATCAAGGACGGTGGTAAGTTGGAAGAAATTCCAGTTAAGTCGACATATGTGGTAACTGCTGTTGGTAATAAATCCCAAAGAGTGGGAAATCAGGTATTGTTGCCCATGAGGTTTGATAATGAAGTTGACCACAAGACTTGCTTGGTAATTCCTAACCTAATTTATGAAATGATTTTGGGGATAGACTGGCTTAACGAGCATAGTGCTGTTATTGATTTTGACCGGGGTGTCATCAACTTTGTGAGGGGGAATATAAGCCAGGAGATGAGAATGAAATGCAAGAGTGTAGATAAGACAGTAAAGGCATGTGTTACTGAGGTCACTGGCAGAAGGTAAGGCTGACGATGAGGAGGAAGTTGTGGATTTATGTCACATTGCTGTGGAGGGTGATAAGTGTGATCAACTCCAGCAGGCTGTGGATAAGAGTGGTTTAAGTGTTGAGGAGAGGGATAAGTTGTCAGAGGTTTTACAGCTAAACCAAGACGTTTTCAGTGACAAGCCAGGGCTAACACATGTCTATACGCATCAGTTCGAAATTGTAGATCATTCTCCATTTTCAGGACCCAAGTACCCGATACCTCACAAATTTGCTACTGCCGTGGAGAAAGAAATAGGCATTATGCTGAATCAGGGTATTATTGAGCCTTCAACTAGTGCATATCTGAATCCCTTAGTTGTGGTGGGGAAGAGTGATGGCTCGGTCAGGTTGTGTATTGATGCCAGGCAGCTCAATTGTAGGATATCTGGGGACCAACAGAGGCCAGAATGCGTTGAGGAACTGGTTCAGAAATTCAATGGTAAGCAATGGTTTTCCACTATGGATCTGAGTGCATCATTTTGGCAGGTACCGTTGAGAGAACAGGACAGGAAGTTGACTGCGTTTAGTTTTAAGAGTGGTTTGTACCAATTCAGGGTCGTTCCTTTCGGAACAAAGACCAGCAGTTCAGCGTTGATTAGGGCCTTAAATCGAGTGTTAGGGAGGGACACACACGAGTTTGTGACAATGTACATAGATGATTTAATTGTTGCATCTTACACATTAAAGGAACACCTGGATCACTTAGACATTGTTTTGGGGAAATTAAGGGACGGGGGATTTACAATTAAACTTAAGAAGTCTCTGTTTTGCACAACATCAATCACATTTTTAGGGCATACCATCACAACACAAGGGGTGTCTCCCGAACAGTCACGATTAGACAAGATTCACAACACTGCTACACCACGTAACGCCAAACAATTGAGGTCAATATTAGGGGTTTTCAATTATTTTCGTAGATTCGTAGTTAAATATTCCTGTCTTGTAGAACCGTTTAGGGAATTGCTGAAGCAGGGTACTAAGTGGGTATGGACCCAGGTGCACGATGAGGCTTTTAAGGAGTTGAAGAGAGGCTTTGTAGAGACTGTCATGCTTAGGTATCCTCGTCTGGATTGTCCCTACATTTTGATGACTGATGCGAGCATGCAAGGCATCTCAGGCATTTTGTGTCAGGAGGATAGTGAGGGCAATCTAGGGATTGTCTCATTAGCAAGCAGAGGGCTAAGCATGGCGGAGAAGAGATATACAATTACTGAAATAGAGATGTTAGCAATCGTATACTCTCTAGGGAAGTTTAGGAGTTATGTGTTGGGCAGTAAGTTGCAGATACTGACTGACCATCATGCATTACTTTTTATTGGATCCTGCAAGCTCACTTCGAACAGGATGTCAAGGTGGATATTGGCTATAAGCGAATATAACTTTGAGGTAAGGCATATTAAGGGTACTGAGAACATTGTGGCTGACTTCATGAGTAGAAACATTGGGGGTGATGAGGGTCATCAGATACTGGAGGTACAGGAAGGTGTTGTAATCTGCGTAACCAAGGTAAGCGAGTGTGATGATGAGATACGCTGCTTAAGGAATCTGCTTGTAGAGCAGGAGAAGGATGAGGTCTTAGGTGATATCTTGACTCAGTTGAGAGGTATGGATGTGGATAGTAGAATTAAGGTTGGAAAGTATTGGTACAAGTTGGAGTGTGGTTTCTTGGCTAGGCTGTGCCATGAAGGTGCCTGGAGAGTGTGTGTGCCAAGCTCATTGCAGGTAACGATGATTTGGTATCATCACAAGGCTTTAGGGCATTTTGGATCAAGCAAGGTTCTTTTTGCTGTTCAGCAGCATTTCATTTGGAAGAACATGGGAAGGCAGATTAGGAAAGTTCTGGCAAGTTGTGACTCGTGTCAACGGTGTAAATGCCCAACGAGGTTTCTTGAGGGACCTCGGCAAATGGTGATCACAGAAAAACCAAGGGATTTACTCTGTGTCGATCTGTATGGTCCATTGGTTAAAGCTCAGTTTGGATATCAGTATATCTTCGTGGTTGTTGACGCATTCAGTAAACTCGTCAAACTGTATCCCCTGAGAAAAGCGACCGGGAAGGGTTGTGTCCTACAGATCACTGATAAGTATGTACCTGAGTTTGGGGTGCCTCTCAGGATACTATCAGACCACGGTAGTCAATTCACCTCAAAGATCTGGAAAACCAAGTTGAGTGAATTGGGTATCAAGCACATATTCTCATCTATTCGATATCCTCAAGGGAATTTGTCCGAACGAGTTATGAGAGAATTAGGGAGAGTATTTCGCACCTATGTGAGCAATCGCCACAATGCGTGGTTCTCCAAGTTAGGAGATATTGAACGATGGTTCAATAGTACGTTCCATGAGAGTGTAAAATGCACTCCCTATGAAATTCAGTATGGTAGGAAGCCTACCAATGAGCTTGCTAGAATGCTAGGTTTGGTCACGGGAGAGGAGATTGGGAAGGATGTTTGTATCCAGCTGGCTAGGGACAACTTAATCAAGGCAGGGAATAAGCGTAGGCGCCAGCAGAAGCGGGTAAAGTTTGATTCTTTTGAAGTAGGCGATCAGGTGCTTCTGAGGGTTCCATATCCGTCTTCAGCTGTAGATAAGGAGATAGGGAAGTTTTTTCATCTATTTCAGGGGCCTTTTAAGGTGGTTAAACGTATTGGTGAGTGTGCCTATAGTTTAACGGACCAGGATGGTAAGTCTGTCAGTACACATAATATTAGGAATCTCCGTAGATATCACCCTGTAAAATAATATGGCATGGACTCTTAGAGAATTAGTCAACATAACGTGATGGCATGACAAACCTCAAGAGATGTGACGAAGAATGCTAACCAGCAAAGTGGCATCGAGTGTTAGATGGATAGATGGTATGATAAGGCCTGTGCAGGCAAATACCATGGCTTGTGAAGCGATAGGGTCTCATGATGAGACGAAGAAAATGAAGTGATAGACCTAAGACACTTGAGAGAAATCAGTGAGGCTAGGAAATGGACACAATAAGACATTCGAGAGAGTGAGAATGTGTGAAAATTTGACAAGTGTGTGTGTGTATATATGTCTTCCAGGGTTTATTTATGTAATAGTGTGTTCTTTGTGTTTTCAGTGTGTATGTTTGAGTGTTTGTGATCCACACTTGTTTCACCCGTGTGAATCACATGGGGGCGTATTGTGACTGTTCCGGTCACAATGTTCCCAAACCCTTATTTGGTTGACTGCAAGAGAAGACAGGTTAGGGTAATTTGTTCATATCATTCCTTTTCTTGCTCATCATCATCATTTAGGTTATAGGATTTCATATTATTTAGTGTATATATCTTGTGTATCTCGGGGACTCAGTCAGGAATATTTCATTTAATTTGTATGGGAGATGTCAACATACAAGACAGCGGATTGTGTTAGGCAAGCTACAAGATGTTGCAACAGCAGGAAACTCTAGGCCAAATTTAGATTGGGCCGAGAATAACTTCCCTAGTCTTGAAGAAAGCTTTGTGTAAATTTGTGTAAGGTTCTGACGTCAGAGAAGAGTTTCGCGCCATGAGTTGTAAGAAATATACATGGGTTCGAGATTATTGGTGTATTTTGTATGGGTTGGAGGGTATCATGACCCTGGCGGAGAAAGACGAAAACATGTGTTTAAAAGATGAGAGGTGGGTTTTTTCGTGTCAAGCGGGGCTTCACTTCTATTGTAGCGTCTGGTTGGAAAGGTCGCGTTCTCGCAATTTGGCGTAGGCCTATTTGGAGAAACAGTTTTGTTGAAAGCATGCCTTTCGAAAGTACTCGAAACGGCTACAAATCACAACGATGTTATCTCTGTTAGCACAATTCAAGTTGGGTACGGAAGCACATTCATTTCTCTCGCAGAGATGTGGCTATGTAAACCAGTAAACATCTCTAACCTCAAACCACGTGTGGAAAATCTTAGAAATGCAGGGGAGAACTGATCTATCGAGCATGTCTCGTAGATTATCTGCAAGATCGTCGATGAGTGAGTAACACACATCTTTATATTCCAACATTCATTTTGGGTCACATGTTTTCGTCATTGCCGAGGAGAATTGAAGATAAGAAACCATAGTCTGTTCGACGAGAGTCCCCGCCATATGTTTAAAGTTGATATTAATACATATATTTTGAAGGTTATAATTAGTTTTCTTTAGAGGGAATTACACCTAATAGTTGAACGCCCAAATGATACCAGTTAGGTTGACCAAATGTGTGTCCAACACTCCACGACCCTGCCATTTCAATTGTGTGGTATATGATGAAGTACTTCCGATCAAAAATAGGAGGGTGATTTTGGGAAGTTTTAAATCAGTCGCCCAAGGAGGGCTAGTAATAAGTGACAACATAGCACCTCAACGTGAGGAAAGAGTAGGGAAACCTAGCAGGTATCATTAGGGCACATATGCACACAGCCGATAGACACCTTAGGAGTATTAGGGTTCACAGTAATTTGTTTTGTTTTAAGGGGTATGTCCACATCAGACAATTTAGAATTAAGGTCAAGGGTTGTGTGTAAATCAAACAGTAAAATGTCAGGTAATCAGGAAACTGGGGGAAGTGGCAGTGAGGAAGATGTGGAAAAGACAGTGGGAACATATGTTACCATTGTTACTACTGAGTCGCAGCTGATCGCTGAAGGTAGTAACTTAAATGTAAATGGGGGGGGGGGGGTTATGAACGATAGTTTGATCCAAATGCTACTAAGTGAAATAAAAGAGATTAAGAAGCAAGGAGAATCTATGAGTAAGGAAATTAAGGAGCAGGTAGGCTCTGTAAATGAGAATGTAGAGTCAGTGACCAAACAGATAGTAGAAGTGAAGGAATTTGTAAGTAAGGAAATTCAGGAGAGCAACAGGGTCACGAACACAAGGATAGAGAGTCTCAGCAAAGAAATACGGGACCATAAGTCTGTCCTTAATAGTAGAATGGAGAGTATGAAACTGGAATTAAGTGGGAAAATTAGCAAACAGGGAGAGGAAATCAGGGCAGAAATGCAGGGGAATCAGGCTTGGATCACAAGTAGGCTAGAAGGGATGGAAGGCCATCAGAACCAGCAAGATGTGGAAATAACGAAAATTAAGTCAGAGATAGCTAGTTCAAGGGCAGAAGTACAGAATGTAACGGGAAAGTGTGATGAGATATGCAACACTGTAAGTGGGAATAAGAGGGAATATTTAGATAGAGTAGGCGCCGTTGAAAATAAGTTGGGAGAGATTGAGGGTCTGAGAGGGAAGCAGGTGGCATTGACCGAGAAAAACGAAAAGCTGCAGGAAGAGCCGATAAAGGTCAGGAGAGAGTTGAAAGAGCGACCGATGAGTCAAAGGGTTGTGATGCCATCTAGTTTGCTACTCAGGGACCCTGGTCTGCAACAATTTAACTCAAGGCAGTTCAATCCTATGGAGTTTTTAAAAACCATTGAGAAGAAATTCAGCAAGGATCTAGACGACGGTGTTGTCGAATGGGAAACAGTGTTGGAGATCTTGTCTAACTCATTTCAAGGGGATGTGAAAGCATGGTTCCAAATATACAGGCCTAACATGAATAGTTTAAGGGAATTCAGGGATAAATTCAAAGCTAAGTTCTGGGGGGAGAGGGTACAGTCCAGGGAAAGGGAAAAATTAACTTTTGGGAAATATAAGGAGAGAGAAGGGGTATCCCTGACAGAATATGTTTTGGCACATGTACTTATTTGGAAGAATTTGGATGGGCTGACCTCTGACAGTGATGTGGTTAGGGTCATGTTGAAGCACTTCCCACCTAGAATTCAGGAGGCAGCTTGTATGCAGAAGGTTAGGACGGTAGAAGAGTTGGAAGAGCTTCTTACGAGCTTTGACGTTTTAGGCAAGCAGCACATGGAGAGGCCAGAGGTCAAACAGGAATTTAGGGCCAATAGGGGGAATAATCAGGAGTTTAATAGGGGTAGATTTAATCAGGAGCAAAGAGATTATCAGCAGAGGCAGGAAAACTATCAGAGAGGTGGGGGGCGTCAGGATAATTCACAGCGACAGGAAGGTAACTATCAGAGAGGTGGGGGCGTCAGGAAGGTGGTAACGAAAGAGTACAGGTGAACCAGAGGAGACAAGAACAAGGTGGTCAAGGAGCTTTAAACTCCGAACGGGCTGTGCAGGGAGGTCAGTCAGGCAGTCCGTAAGAAATGAAGTCAAGCAATGTGTTATTGTGGGTGAGGAGGATTTTATGCCTATGAGTCGGGAGGATCTGCTAGCTGACCAGCAGGAGTTCTCATGTATCGGGGAGAAGGAGGCTTTTATGTCAACTGTTGAGTTGAGCATACTAGGTAAGAGAGTGCAGGCATTGGTGGATTCGGGGAGTGAGAGAAGTGTCATCAGTAAGGGATTTTATGATACTTTAATCAAGGACGGTGGTAAGTTGGAAGAAATTCCAGTTAAGTCGACATATGTGGTAACTGCTGTTGGTAATAAATCCCAAAGAGTGGGAAAGCAGGTATTGTTGCCCATGAGGTTTGGTAATGAAGTTGACCACAAGACTTGCTTGGTAATTCCTAACCTAATTTATGAAATGATTTTGGGGATAGACTGGCTTAACGAGCATAGTGCTGTTATTGATTTTGACCGGGGTGTCATCAACTTTGTGAGGGGGAATATAAGCCAGGAGATGAGAATGAAATGCAAGAGTGTAGATAAGACAGTAAAGGCATGTGTTACTGAGGTCACTGGCAGAAGGTAAGGCTGACGATGAGGAGGAAGTTGTGGATTTATGTCACATTGCTGTGGAGGGTGATAAGTGTGATCAACTCCAGCAGGCTGTGGATAAGAGTGGTTTAAGTGTTGAGGAGAGGGATAAGTTGTTAGAGGTTTTAGAGCTAAGCCAAGACGTTTTCAGTGACAAGCCAGGGCTAACACATGTCTATACGCATCAGTTCGAAATTGTAGATCATTCTCCATTTTCAGGACCCAAGTACCCGATACCTCACAAATTTGCTACTGCCGTGGAGAAAGAAATAGGCATTATGCTGAATCAGGGTATTATTGAGCCTTCAACTAGTGCATATCTGAATCCCTTAGTTGTGGTGGGGAAGAGTGATGGCTCAGTCAGGTTGTGTATTGATGCCAGGCAGCTCAATTGTAGGATATCTGGGGACCAACAGAGGCCAGAATGCGTTGAGGAACTGGTTCAGAAATTCAATGGTAAGCAATGGTTTTCCATTATGGATCTGAGTGCATCATTTTGGCAGGTACCGTTGAGAGAACAGGACAGGAAGTTGACTGCGTTTAGTTTTAAGAGTGGTTTGTACCAATTCAGGGTCGTTCCTTTCGGAACAAAGACCAGCAGTTCAGCGTTGATTAGGGCCTTAAATCGAGTTTTAGGGAGGGACACACACGAGTTTGTGACAATGTACATAAATGATTTAATTGTTGCATCTTACACATTAAAGGAACACCTGGATCACTTAGACATTGTTTTGGGGAAATTAAGGGACGGGGGATTTACAATTAAACATAAGAAGTCTCGGTTTTGCACAACATCAATCACATTTTTAGGGCATACCATCACAACACAAGGGGTGTCTCCCGAACAGTCACGATTAGACAAGATTCACAACACTGCTACACCACGTAACGCCAAACAATTGAGGTCAACATTAGGGGTTTTCAATTATTTTCGTAGATTCGTAGTTAAATATTCCTGTCTTGTAGAACCGTTTAGGGAATTGCTGAAGCAGGGTACTAAGTGGGTATGGACCCAGGTGCACGATGAGGCTTTTAAGGAGTTGAAGAGAGGCTTTGTAGAGACTGTCATGCTTAGGTATCCTCGTCTGGATTGTCCCTACATTTTGATGACTGATGCGAGCAAGCAAGGCATCTCAGGCATTTTGTGTCAGGAGGATAGTGAGGGCAATCTAGGGATTGTCTCATTAGCAAGCAGAGGGCTAAGCATGGCGGAGAAGAGATATACAATTACTGAAATAGAGATGTTAGCAATCGTATACTCTCTAGGGAAGTTTAGGAGTTATGTGTTGGGCAGTAAGTTGCAGATACTGACTGACCATCATGCATTACTTTTTATTGGATCCTGCAAGCTCACTTCGAACAGGATGTCAAGGTGGATATTGGCTATAAGCGAATATAACTTTGAGGTAAGGCATATTAAGGGTACTGAGAACATAGTGGCTGACTTCATGAGTAGAAACATTGGGGGTGATGAGGGTCATCAGGTACTGGAGGTACAGGAAGGTGTTGTAATCTGCGTAACCAAGGTAAGCGAGTGTGATGATGAGATACGCTGCTTAAGGAATCAGCTTGTAGAGCAGGAGAAGGATGAGGTCTTAGGTGATATCTTGACTCAGTTGAGAGGTATGGATGTGGATAGTAGAATTAAGGTTGGAAAGTATTGGTACAAGTTGGAGTGTGGTTTCTTGGCTAGGCTGTGGCATGAAGGTGCCTGGAGAGTGTGTGTGCCAAGCTCATTGCAGGTAACGATGATTTGGTATCATCACAAGGCTTTAGGGCATTTTGGATCAAGCAAGGTTCTTTTTGCTGTTCAGCAGCATTTCATTTGGAAGAACATGGGAAGGCAGATTAGGAAAGTTCTGACAAGTTGTGACTCGTGTCAACGGTGTCAAATGCCCAACGAGGTTTCTTGAGGGACCTCGGCAAATGGTGATCACAGAAAAACCAAGGGATTTACTCTGTGTCGATCTCTATGGTCCATTGGTTAAAGCTCAGTTTGGATATCAGTATATCTTCGTGGTTGTTGACGCATTCAGTAAACTCGTCAAACTGTATCCCCTGAGAAAAGCGACCGGGAAGGGTTGTGTCCTACAGATCACTGATAAGTATGTACCTGAGTTTGGGGTGCCTCTCAGGATACTATCAGACCACGGTAGTCAATTCACCTCAAAGATCTGGAAAACCAAGTTGAGTGAATTGGGTATCAAGCACATATTCTCATCTATTCGATATCCTCAAGGGAATTTGTCCGAACGAGTTATGAGAGAATTAGGGAGAGTATTTCGCACCTATGTGAGCAATCGCCACAATGCGTGGTTCTCCAAGTTAGGAGATATTGAACGATGGTTCAATAGTACGTTCCATGAGAGTGTAAAATGCACTCCCTATGAAATTCAGTATGGTAGGAAGCCTACCAATGAGCTTGCTAGAATGCTAGGTTTGGTCACGGGAGAGGAGATTGGGAAGGATGTTTGTATCCAGCTGGCTAGGGACAACTTAATCAAGGCAGGGAATAAGCGTAGGCGCCAGCAGAAGCGGGTAAAGTTTGATTCTTTTGAAGTAGGCGATCAGGTGCTTCTGAGGGTTCCATATCCGTCTTCAGCTGTAGATAAGGAGATATGGAAGTTTTTTCGTCTATTTCAGGGGCCTTTTAAGGTGGTTAAACGTATTGGTGAGTGTGCCTATAGTTTAACGGACCAGGATGGTAAGTCTGTCAGTACACATAATATTAGGAATCTCCGTAGATATCACCCTGTAAAATAATATGGCATGGACTCTTAGAGAATTAGTCAACATAACGTGATGGCATGACAAAACTCAAGAGATGTGACGAAGAATGCTAACCAGCAAAGTGGCATCGAGTGTTAGATGGATAGATGGTATGATAAGGCCTGTGCAGGCAAATACCATGGCTTGTGAAGCGATAGGGTCTCATGATGAGACGAAGAAAATGAAGTGATAGACCTAAGACACTTGAGAGAAATCAGTGAGGCTAGGAAATGGACACAATAAGACATTCGAGAGAGTGAGAATGTGTGAAAATTTGACAAGTTTGTGTGTGTATATATGTCTTCCAGGGTTTATTTATGTAATAGTGTGTTCTTTGTGTTTTCAGTGTGTTTGTTTGAGTGTTTGTGATCCACACTTGTTTCACCCGTGTGAATCACATGGGTGCGTATTGTGACTGTTCCGGTCACAATGTTCCCAAACCCTTATTTGGTTGACTGCAAGAGAAGTCAGGTTAGGGTAATTTGTTCATATCATTCCTTTTCTTGCTCATCATCATCATTTAGGTTACAGGATTTCATTTTATTTAGTGTATATATCTTGTGTATCTCGGGGACTCAGTCAGGAATATTTCATTTAATTTGTATGGGAGATGTCAGCATACAAGACAGCGGATTGTGTTAGGCAAGCTACAAGATGTTGCAACAGCAGGAAACTCTAGGCCAAATTTAGATTGGGCCGAGAATAACTTCCCTTGTCTTGAAGAAAGCTTTGTGTAAATTTGTGTAAGGTTCTGACGTCAGAGAAGAGTTTCGCGCCATGAGTTGTAAGAAATATACATGGGTTCGAGATTATTGGTGTATTTTGTATGGGTTGGAGGGTATCATGACCCTGGCGGAGAAAGACGAAAACATGTGTTTACAAGATGAGAGGTGGGTTTTTTCGTGTCAAGCGGGGCTTCACTTCTATTGTAGCGTCTGGTTGGAAAGGTCGCGTTCTCGCAATTTGGCGTAGGCCTATTTGGAGAAACAGTTTTGTTGAAAGCATGGCTTTCGAAAGTACTCGAAACGGCTACAAATCACAACGATGTTATCTCTGTTAGCACAATTCAAGTTGGGTACGGAAGCACATTCATTTCTCTCGCAGAGATGTGGCTATGTAAACCAGTAAACATCTCTAACCTCAAACCACGTGTGGAAAATCTTAGAAATGCTGGGGAGAACTGATCTATCGAGCATGTCTCGTAGATTATCTGCAAGATCGTCGATGAGTGAGTAACAAACATCTTTATATTCCAACATTCATTTTGGGTCACATGTTTTCGTCATTGCCGAGGAGAATTGAAGATAGGAAACCATAGTCTGTTCGACGAGAGTCCCCGCCATATGTTTAAAGTTGATATTAATACATATATTTTGAAGGTTATAATTAGTTTTCTTTAGAGGGAATTACACCTAATAGTTGAACGCCCAAATGATACCAGTTAGGTTGACCAAATGTGTGTCCAACACTCCACGAACCTGCCATTTCAATTGTGTGGTATATGATGAAGTACTTCCGATCAAAAATAGGAGGGTGATTTTGGGAAGTTTTAAATCAGTCGCCCAAGGAGGGCTAGTAATAAGTGACAACATAGCACCTCAACGTGAGGAAAGAGTAGGGAAACCTAGCAGGTATCATTAGGGCACATATGCACACAGCCGATAGACACCTTAGGAGTATTAGGGTTCACAGTAATTTGTTTTGTTTTAAGGGGTATGTCCACATCAGACAATTTAGAATTAAGGTCAAGGGTTGTGTGTAAATCAAACAGTAAAATGTCAGGTAATCAGGAAACTGGGGGAAGTGGCAGTGAGGAAGATGTGGAAAAGACAGTGGGAACATATATTACCATTGTTACTACTGAGTCGCAGCTGATCGCTGAATTAAATGTAAATGAGGGGGTTATGAACGATAGTTTGATCCAAATGCTACTGAGTGAAATAAAAGAGATTAAGAAGCAAGGAGAATCTATGAGTAAGGAAATTAAGGAGCAGGTAGGCTCTGTAAATGAGAAGGTAGAGTCAGTGACCAAACAGATAGTAGAAGTGAAGGAATTTGTAAGTAAGGAAATTCAGGAGAGCAACAGGGCCACGAACACAAGGATAGAGAGTCTCAGCAAAGAAATACGGGACCATAAGTCTGTCCTTAATAGTAGAATGGAGAGTATGAACCTGGAATTAAGTGGGAAAATTAGCAAACGGGGAGAGGAAATCAGGGCAGAAATGCAGGGGAATCAGGCTGGGATCACAAGTAGGCTAGAAGGGATGGAAGGCCATCAGAACCAGCAAGATGTGGAAATAACGAAAATTAAGTCAGAGATAGCTAGTTCAAGGGCAGAAGTACAGAATGTAACGAGAAAGTGTGATGAGATATGCAACACTGTAAGAGGGAATATTTAGATAGAGTAGGCGCCGTTGAAAATAAGTTGGGAGAGATTGAGGGTCTGAGAGGGAAGCAGGTGGCATTGACCGAGAAAAACGAAAAGCTGCAGGAAGAGCTGATAAAGGTCAGGAGAGAGTTGAAAGAGCGACCGATGAGTCAAAGGGTTGTGATGCCATCTAGTTTGCTACTCAGGGACCCTGGTCTGCCACAATTTAACTCAAGGCAGTTCAATCCTATGGAGTTTTTAAAAACCATTGAGAAGAAATTCAGCAAGGATCTAGACGACGGGGTTGTCGAATGGGAAACAGTGTTGGAGATCTTGTCTAACTCATTTCAAGGGGATGTGAAAGCATGGTTCCAAATATACAGGCCTAACATGAATAGTTTAAGGGAATTCAGGGATAAATTCAAAGCTAAGTTCTGGGGGGAGAGGGTACAGTCCAGGGAAAGGGAAAAATTAACTTTTGGGAAATATAAGGAGAGAGAAGGGGTATCCCTGACAGAATATGTTTTGGCACATGTACTTATTTGGAAGAATTTGGATGGGCTGACCTCTGACAGTGATGTGGTTAGGGTCATGTTGAAGCACTTCCCACCTAGAATTCAGGAGGCAGCTTGTATGCAGAAGGTTAGGACGGTAGAAGAGTTGGAAGAGCTTCTTACGAGCTTTGACGTTTTAGGCAAGCAGCACATGGAGAGGCCAGAGGTCAAACAGGAATTTAGGGCCAATAGGGGGAATAATCAGGAGTTTAATAGGGGTAGATTTAATCAGGAGCAAAGAGATTATCAGCAGAGGCAGGAAAACTATCAGAGAGGTGGGGGGCGTCAGGATAATTCACAGCGACAGGAAGGTAACTATCAGAGAGGTGGGGGGCGTCAGGAAGGTGGTAACGAAAGAGTACAGGTGAACCAGAGGAGACAAGAACAAGGTGGTCAAGGAGCTTTAAACTCCGAACGGGCTGTGCAGGGAGGTCAGTCAGGCAGTCCGTAAGAAATGAAGTCAAGCAATGTGTTATTGTGGGTGAGGAGGATTTTATGCCTATGAGACGGGAGGATCTGCTAGCTGACCAGCAGGAGTTCTCATGTATCGGGGAGAAGGAGGCTTTTATGTCAACTGTTGAGTTGAGCATACTAGGTAAGAGAGTGCAGGCATTGGTGGATTCGGGGAGTGAGAGAAGTGTCATCAGTAAGGGATTTTATGATACTTTAATCAAGGACGGTGGTAAGTTGGAAGAAATTCCAGTTAAGTCGACATATGTGGTAACTGCTGTTGGTAATAAATCCCAAAGAGTGGGAAATCAGGTATTGTTGCCCATGAGGTTTGGTAATGAAGTTGACCACAAGACTTGCTTGGTAATTCCTAACCTAATTTATGAAATGATTTTGGGGATAGACTGGCTTAACGAGCATAGTGCTGTTATTGATTTTGACCGGGGTGTCATCAACTTTGTGAGGGGGAATATAAGCCAGGAGATGAGAATAAAATGCAAGAGTGTAGATAAGACAGTAAAGGCATGTGTTACTGAGGTCACTGGCAGAAGGTAAGGCTGACGATGAGGAGGAAGTTGTGGATTTATGTCACATTGCTGTGGAGGGTGATAAGTGTGATCAACTCCAGCAGGCTGTGGATAAGAGTGGTTTAAGTGTTGAGGAGAGGGATAAGTTGTCAGAGGTTTTACAGCTAAACCAAGACGTTTTCAGTGACAAGCCAGGGCTAACACATGTCTATACGCATCTGTTCGAAATTGTAGATCATTCTCCATTTTCAGGACCCAAGTACCCGATACCTCACAAATTTGCTACTGCCGTGGAGAAAGAAATAGGCATTATGCTGAATCAGGGTATTATTGAGCCTTCAACTAGTGCATATCTGAATCCCTTAGTTGTGGTGGGGAAGAGTGATGGCTCGGTCAGGTTGTGTATTGATGCCAGGCAGCTCAATTGTAGGATATCTGGGGACCAACAGAGGCCAGAATGCGTTGAGGAACTGGTTCAGAAATTCAATGGTAAGCAATGGTTTTCCACTATGGATCTGAGTGCATCATTTTGGCAGGTACCGTTGAGAGAACAGGACAGGAAGTTGACTGCGTTTAGTTTTAAGAGTGGTTTGTACCAATTCAGGGTCGTTCCTTTCGGAACAAAGACCAGCAGTTCAGCGTTGATTAGGGCCTTAAATCGAGTGTTAGGGAGGGACACACACGAGTTTGTGACAATGTACATAGATGATTTAATTGTTGCATCTTACACATTAAAGGAACACCTGGATCACTTAGACATTGTTTTGGGGAAATTAAGGGACGGGGGATTTACAATTAAACTTAAGAAGTCTCTGTTTTGCACAACATCAATCACATTTTTAGGGCATACCATCACAACACAAGGGGTGTCTCCCGAACAGTCACGATTAGACAAGATTCACAACACTGCTACACCACGTAACGCCAAACAATTGAGGTCAATATTAGGGGTTTTCAATTATTTTCGTAGATTCGTAGTTAAATATTCCTGTCTTGTAGAACCGTTTAGGGAATTGCTGAAGCAGGGTACTAAGTGGGTATGGACCCAGGTGCACGATGAGGCTTTTAAGGAGTTGAAGAGAGGCTTTGTAGAGACTGTCATGCTTAGGTATCCTCGTCTGGATTGTCCCTACATTTTGATGACTGATGCGAGCATGCAAGGCATCTCAGGCATTTTGTGTCAGGAGGATAGTGAGGGCAATCTAGGGATTGTCTCATTAGCAAGCAGAGGGCTAAGCATGGCGGAGAAGAGATATACAATTACTGAAATAGAGATGTTAGCAATCGTATACTCTCTAGGGAAGTTTAGGAGTTATGTGTTGGGCAGTAAGTTGCAGATACTGACTGACCATCATGCATTACTTTTTATTGGATCCTGCAAGCTCACTTCGAACAGGATGTCAAGGTGGATATTGGCTATAAGCGAATATAACTTTGAGGTAAGGCATATTAAGGGTACTGAGAACATTGTGGCTGACTTCATGAGTAGAAACATTGGGGGTGATGAGGGTCATCAGATACTGGAGGTACAGGAAGGTGTTGTAATCTGCGTAACCAAGGTAAGCGAGTGTGATGATGAGATACGCTGCTTAAGGAATCTGCTTGTAGAGCAGGAGAAGGATGAGGTCTTAGGTGATATCTTGACTCAGTTGAGAGGTATGGATGTGGATAGTAGAATTAAGGTTGGAAAGTATTGGTACAAGTTGGAGTGTGGTTTCTTGGCTAGGCTGTGCCATGAAGGTGCCTGGAGAGTGTGTGTGCCAAGCTCATTGCAGGTAACGATGATTTGGTATCATCACAAGGCTTTAGGGCATTTTGGATCAAGCAAGGTTCTTTTTGCTGTTCAGCAGCATTTCATTTGGAAGAACATGGGAAGGCAGATTAGGAAAGTTCTGGCAAGTTGTGACTCGTGTCAACGGTGTAAATGCCCAACGAGGTTTCTTGAGGGACCTCGGCAAATGGTGATCACAGAAAAACCAAGGGATTTACTCTGTGTCGATCTGTATGGTCCATTGGTTAAAGCTCAGTTTGGATATCAGTATATCTTCGTGGTTGTTGACGCATTCAGTAAACTCGTCAAACTGTATCCCCTGAGAAAAGCGACCGGGAAGGGTTGTGTCCTACAGATCACTGATAAGTATGTACCTGAGTTTGGGGTGCCTCTCAGGATACTATCAGACCACGGTAGTCAATTCACCTCAAAGATCTGGAAAACCAAGTTGAGTGAATTGGGTATCAAGCACATATTCTCATCTATTCGATATCCTCAAGGGAATTTGTCCGAACGAGTTATGAGAGAATTAGGGAGAGTATTTCGCACCTATGTGAGCAATCGCCACAATGCGTGGTTCTCCAAGTTAGGAGATATTGAACGATGGTTCAATAGTACGTTCCATGAGAGTGTAAAATGCACTCCCTATGAAATTCAGTATGGTAGGAAGCCTACCAATGAGCTTGCTAGAATGCTAGGTTTGGTCACGGGAGAGGAGATTGGGAAGGATGTTTGTATCCAGCTGGCTAGGGACAACTTAATCAAGGCAGGGAATAAGCGTAGGCGCCAGCAGAAGCGGGTAAAGTTTGATTCTTTTGAAGTAGGCGATCAGGTGCTTCTGAGGGTTCCATATCCGTCTTCAGCTGTAGATAAGGAGATAGGGAAGTTTTTTCATCTATTTCAGGGGCCTTTTAAGGTGGTTAAACGTATTGGTGAGTGTGCCTATAGTTTAACGGACCAGGATGGTAAGTCTGTCAGTACACATAATATTAGGAATCTCCGTAGATATCACCCTGTAAAATAATATGGCATGGACTCTTAGAGAATTAGTCAACATAACGTGATGGCATGACAAACCTCAAGAGATGTGACGAAGAATGCTAACCAGCAAAGTGGCATCGAGTGTTAGATGGATAGATGGTATGATAAGGCCTGTGCAGGCAAATACCATGGCTTGTGAAGCGATAGGGTCTCATGATGAGACGAAGAAAATGAAGTGATAGACCTAAGACACTTGAGAGAAATCAGTGAGGCTAGGAAATGGACACAATAAGACATTCGAGAGAGTGAGAATGTGTGAAAATTTGACAAGTGTGTGTGTGTATATATGTCTTCCAGGGTTTATTTATGTAATAGTGTGTTCTTTGTGTTTTCAGTGTGTATGTTTGAGTGTTTGTGATCCACACTTGTTTCACCCGTGTGAATCACATGGGGGCGTATTGTGACTGTTCCGGTCACAATGTTCCCAAACCCTTATTTGGTTGACTGCAAGAGAAGACAGGTTAGGGTAATTTGTTCATATCATTCCTTTTCTTGCTCATCATCATCATTTAGGTTATAGGATTTCATATTATTTAGTGTATATATCTTGTGTATCTCGGGGACTCAGTCAGGAATATTTCATTTAATTTGTATGGGAGATGTCAACATACAAGACAGCGGATTGTGTTAGGCAAGCTACAAGATGTTGCAACAGCAGGAAACTCTAGGCCAAATTTAGATTGGGCCGAGAATAACTTCCCTAGTCTTGAAGAAAGCTTTGTGTAAATTTGTGTAAGGTTCTGACGTCAGAGAAGAGTTTCGCGCCATGAGTTGTAAGAAATATACATGGGTTCGAGATTATTGGTGTATTTTGTATGGGTTGGAGGGTATCATGACCCTGGCGGAGAAAGACGAAAACATGTGTTTAAAAGATGAGAGGTGGGTTTTTTCGTGTCAAGCGGGGCTTCACTTCTATTGTAGCGTCTGGTTGGAAAGGTCGCGTTCTCGCAATTTGGCGTAGGCCTATTTGGAGAAACAGTTTTGTTGAAAGCATGCCTTTCGAAAGTACTCGAAACGGCTACAAATCACAACGATGTTATCTCTGTTAGCACAATTCAAGTTGGGTACGGAAGCACATTCATTTCACTCGCAGAGATGTGGCTATGTAAACCAGTAAACATCTCTAACCTCAAACCACGTGTGGAAAATCTTAGAAATGCTGGGGAGAACTGATCTATCGAGCATGTCTCGTAGATTATCTGCAAGATCGTCGATGAGTGAGTAACAAACATCTTTATATTCCAACATTCATTATGGGTCACATGTATTCGTCATTGCCGAGGAGAATTGAAGATAGGAAATCATAGTCTGTTCGACGAGAGTCCCCGCCATATGTTTAAAGTTGATATTAATACATATATTTTGAAGGTTATAATTAGTTTTCTTTAGAGGGAATTACACCTAATAGTTGAACGCCCAAATGATACCAGTTAGGTTGACCAAATGTGTGTCCAACACTCCACGACCCTGCCATTTCAATTGTGTGGTATATGATGAAGTACTTCCGATCAAAAATAGGAGGGTGATTTTGGGAAGTTTTAAATCAGTCGCCCAAGGAGGGCTAGTAATAAGTGACAACATAGCACCTCAACGTGAGGAAAGAGTAGGGAAACCTAGCAGGTATTATTAGGGCACATATGCACACAGCCGATAGACACCTTAGGAGTATTAGGGTTCACAGTAATTTGTTTTGTTTTAAGGGGTATGTCCACATCAGACAATTTAGAATTAAGGTCAAGGGTTGTGTGTAAATCAAATAGTAAAATGTCAGGTAATCAGGAAACTGGGGGAAGTGGCAGTGAGGAAGATGTGGAAAAGACAGTGGGAACATATGTTACCATTGTTACTACTGAGTCGAAGCTGATCGCTGAAGGTAGTAACTTAAATGTAAATGAGGGGGTTATGAACGATAGTTTGATCCAAATGCTACTGAGTGAAATAAAAGAGATTAAGAAGCAAGGAGAATCTATGAGTAAGGAAATTAAGGAGCAGGTAGGCTCTGTAAATGAGAAGGTAGAGTCAGTGACCAAACAGATAGTAGAAGTGAAGGAATTTGTAAGTAAGGAAATTCAGGAGAGCAACAGGGCCACGAACACAAGGATAGAGAGTCTCAGCAAAGAAATACGGGACCATAAGTCTGTCCTTAATAGTAGAATGGAGAGTATGAACCTGGAATTAAGTGGGAAAATTAGCAAACAGGGAGAGGAAATCAGGGCAGAAATGCAGGGGAATCAGGCTGGGATCACAAGTAGGCTAGAAGGGATGGAAGGCCATCAGAACCAGCAAGATGTGGAAATAACGAAAATTAAGTCAGAGATAGCTAGTTCAAGGGCAGAAGTACAGAATGTAACGAGAAAGTGTGATGAGATATGCAACACTGTAAGAGGGAATATTTAGATAGAGTAGGCGCCGTTGAAAATAAGTTGGGAGAGATTGAGGGTCTGAGAGGGAAGCAGGTGGCATTGACCGAGAAAAACGAAAAGCTGCAGGAAGAGCTGATAAAGGTCAGGAGAGAGTTGAAAGAGCGACCGATGAGTCAAAGGGTTGTGATGCCATCTAGTTTGCTACTCAGGGACCCTGGTCTGCCACAATTTAACTCAAGGCAGTTCAATCCTATGGAGTTTTTAAAAACCATTGAGAAGAAATTCAGCAAGGATCTAGACGACGGGGTTGTCGAATGGGAAACAGTGTTGGAGATCTTGTCTAACTCATTTCAAGGGGATGTGAAAGCATGGTTCCAAATATACAGGCCTAACATGAATAGTTTAAGGGAATTCAGGGATAAATTCAAAGCTAAGTTCTGGGGGGAGAGGGTACAGTCCAGGGAAAGGGAAAAATTAACTTTTGGGAAATATAAGGAGAGAGAAGGGGTATCCCTGACAGAATATGTTTTGGCACATGTACTTATTTGGAAGAATTTGGATGGGCTGACCTCTGACAGTGATGTGGTTAGGGTCATGTTGAAGCACTTCCCACCTAGAATTCAGGAGGCAGCTTGTATGCAGAAGGTTAGGACGGTAGAAGAGTTGGAAGAGCTTCTTACGAGCTTTGACGTTTTAGGCAAGCAGCACATGGAGAGGCCAGAGGTCAAACAGGAATTTAGGGCCAATAGGGGGAATAATCAGGAGTTTAATAGGGGTAGATTTAATCAGGAGCAAAGAGATTATCAGCAGAGGCAGGAAAACTATCAGAGAGGTGGGGGGCGTCAGGATAATTCACAGCGACAGGAAGGTAACTATCAGAGAGGTGGGGGGCGTCAGGAAGGTGGTAACGAAAGAGTACAGGTGAACCAGAGGAGACAAGAACAAGGTGGTCAAGGAGCTTTAAACTCCGAACGGGCTGTGCAGGGAGGTCAGTCAGGCAGTCAGTAAGAAATGAAGTCAAGCAATGTGTTATTGTGGGTGAGGAGGATTTTATGCCTATGAGTCGGGAGGATCTGCTAGCTGACCAGCAGGAGTTCTCATGTATCGGGGAGAAGGAGGCTTTTATGTCAACTGTTGAGTTGAGCATACTAGGTAAGAGAGTGCAGGCATTGGTGGATTCGGGGAGTGAGAGAAGTGTCATCAGTAAGGGATTTTATGATACTTTAATCAAGGACGGTGGTAAGTTGGAAGAAATTCCAGTTAAGTCGACATATGTGGTAACTGCTGTTGGTAATAAATCCCAAAGAGTGGGAAAGCAGGTATTGTTGCCCATGAGGTTTGGTAATGAAGTTGACCACAAGACTTGCTTGGTAATTCCTAACCTAATTTATGAAATGATTTTGGGGATAGACTGGCTTAACGAGCATAGTGCTGTTATTGATTTTGACCGGGGTGTCATCAACTTTGTGAGGGGGAATATAAGCCAGGAGATGAGAATGAAATGCAAGAGTGTAGATAAGACAGTAAAGGCATGTGTTACTGAGGTCACTGGCAGAAGGTAAGGCTGACGATGAGGAGGAAGTTGTGGATTTATGTCACATTGCTGTGGAGGGTGATAAGTGTGATCAACTCCAGCAGGCTGTGGATAAGAGTGGTTTAAGTGTTGAGGAGAGGGATAAGTTGTTAGAGGTTTTAGAGCTAAGCCAAGACGTTTTCAGTGACAAGCCAGGGCTAACACATGTCTATACGCATCAGTTCGAAATTGTAGATCATTCTCCATTTTCAGGACCCAAGTACCCGATACCTCACAAATTTGCTACTGCCGTGGAGAAAGAAATAGGCATTATGCTGAATCAGGGTATTATTGAGCCTTCAACTAGTGCATATCTGAATCCCTTAGTTGTGGTGGGGAAGAGTGATGGCTCGGTCAGGTTGTGTATTGATGCCAGGCAGCTCAATTGTAGGATATCTGGGGACCAACAGAGGCCAGAATGCGTTGAGGAACTGGTTCAGAAATTCAATGGTAAGCAATGGTTTTCCACTATGGATCTGAGTGCATCATTTTGGCAGGTACCGTTGAGAGAACAGGACAGGAAGTTGACTGCGTTTAGTTTTAAGAGTGGTTTGTACCAATTCAGGGTCGTTCCTTTCGGAACAAAGACCAGCAGTTCAGCGTTGATTAGGGCCTTAAATCTAGTGTTAGGGAGGGACACACACGAGTTTGTGACAATGTACATAGATGATTTAATTGTTGCATCTTACACATTAAAGGAACACCTGGATCACTTAGACATTGTTTTGGGGAAATTAAGGGACGGGGGATTTACAATTAAACTTAAGAAGTCTCTGTTTTGCACAACATCAATCACATTTTTAGGGCATACCATCACAACACAAGGGGTGTCTCCCGAACAGTCACGATTAGACAAGATTCACAACACTGCTACACCACGTAACGCCAAACAATTGAGGTCAATATTAGGGGTTTTCAATTATTTTCTTAGATTCGTAGTTAAATATTCCTGTCTTGTAGAACCGTTTAGGGAATTGCTGAAGCAGGGTACTAAGTGGGTATGGACCTAGGTGCACGATGAGGCTTTTAAGGAGTTGAAGAGAGGCTTTGTAGAGACTGTCATGCTTAGGTATCCTCGTCTGGATTGTCCCTATATTTTGATGACTGATGCGAGCATGCAAGGCATCTCAGGCATTTTGTGTCAAGAGGATAGTGAGGGCAATCTAGGGATTGTCTCATTAGCAAGCAGAGGGCTAAGCATGGCGGAGAAGAGATATACAATTACTGAAATAGAGATGTTAGCAATCGTATACTCTCTAGGGAAGTTTAGGAGTTATGTGTTGGGCAGTAAGTTGCAGATACTGACTGACCATCATGCATTACTTTTTATTGGATCCTGCAAGCTCACTTCGAACAGGATGTCAAGGTGGATATTGGCTATAAGCGAATATAACTTTGAGGTAAGGCATATTAAGGGTACTGAGAACATTGTGGCTGACTTCATGAGTAGAAACATTGGGGGTGATGAGGGTCATCAGGTACTGGAGGTACAGGAAGGTGTTGTAATCTGCGTAACCAAGGTAAGCGAGTGTGATGATGAGATACGCTGCTTAAGGAATCTGCTTGTAGAGCAGGAGAAGGATGAGGTCTTAGGTGATATCTTGACTCAGTTGAGAGGTATGGATGTGGATAGTAGAATTAAGGTTGGAAAGTATTGGTACAAGTTGGAGTGTGGTTTCTTGGCTAGGCTGTGCCATGAAGGTGCCTGGAGAGTGTGTGTGCCAAGCTCATTGCAGGTAACGATGATTTGGTATCATCACAAGGCTTTAGGGCATTTTGGATCAAGCAAGGTTCTTTTTGCTGTTCAGCAGCATTTCATTTGGAAGAACATGGGAAGGCAGATTAGGAAAGTTCTGGCAAGTTGTGACTCGTGTCAACGGTGTAAATGCCCAACGAGGTTTCTTGAGGGACCTCGGCAAATGGTGATCACAGAAAAACCAAGGGATTTACTCTGTGTCGATCTGTATGGTCCATTGGTTAAAGCTCAGTTTGGATATCAGTATATCTTCGTGGTTGTTGACGCATTCAGTAAACTCGTCAAACTGTATCCCCTGAGAAAAGCGACCGGGAAGGGTTGTGTCCTACAGATCACTGATATGTATGTACCTGAGTTTGGGGTGCCTCTCAGGATACTATCAGACCACGGTAGTCAATTCACCTCAAAGATCTGGAAAACCAAGTTGAGTGAATTGGGTATCAAGCACATACTCTCATCTATTCGATATCCTCAAGGGAATTTGTCCGAACGAGTTATGAGAGAATTAGGGAGAGTATTTCGCACCTATGTGAGCAATCGCCACAATGCGTGGTTCTCCAAGTTAGGAGATATTGAACGATGGTTCAATAGTACGTTCCATGAGAGTGTAAAATGCACTCCCTATGAAATTCAGTATGGTAGGAAGCCTACCAATGAGCTTGCTAGAATGCTAGGTTTGGTCACGGGAGAGGAGATTGGGAAGGATGTTTGTATCCAGCTGGCTAGGGACAACTTAATCAAGGCAGGGAATAAGCGTAGGCGCCAGCAGAAGCGGGTAAAGTTTGATTCTTTTGAAGTAGGCGATCAGGTGCTTCTGAGGGTTCCATATCCGTCTTCAGCTGTAGATAAGGAGATAGGGAAGTTTTTTCATCTATTTCAGGGGCCTTTTAAGGTGGTTAAACGTATTGGTGAGTGTGCCTATAGTTTAACGGACCAGGATGGTAAGTCTGTCAGTACACATAATATTAGGAATCTCCGTAGATATCACCCTGTAAAATAATATGGCATGGACTCTTAGAGAATTAGTCAACATAACGTGATGGCATGACAAAACCCAAGAGATGTGACGAAGAATGCTAACCAGAAAAGTGGCATCGAGTGTTAGATGGATAGATGGTATGATAAGGCCTGTGCAGGCAAATACCATGGCTTGTGAAGCGATAGGGTCTCATGATGAGACGAAGAAAATGAAGTGATAGACCTAAGACACTTGAGAGAAATCAGTGAGGCTAGGAAATGGACACAATAAGACATTCGAGAGAGTGAGAATATGTGAAAATTTGACAAGTGTGTGTGTGTATATATGTCTTCCAGGGTTTATTTAAGTAATAGTGTGTTCTTTGTGTTTTCAGTGTGTTTGTTTGAGTGTTTGTGATCCACACTTGTTTCACCCGTGTGAATCACATGGGGGCGTATTGTGACTGTTCCGGTCACAATGTTCCCAAACCCTTATTTGGTTGACTGCAAGAGAAGTCAGGTTAGGGTAATTTGTTCATATCATTCCTTTTCTTGCTCATCATCATCATTTAGGTTATAGGATTTCATTTTATTTAGTGTATATATCTTGTGTATCTCGGGGACTCAGTCAGGAATATTTCATTTAATTTGTATGGGAGATGTCAACATACAAGACAGCGGATTGTGTTAGGCAAGCTACAAGATGTTGCAACAGCAGGAAACTCTAGGCCAAATTTAGATTGGACCGAGAATAACTTCCGTTGTCTTGAAGAAAGCTTTGTGTAAATTTGTGTAAGGTTCTGACGTCAGAGAAGAGTTTCGCGCCATGAGTTGTAAGAAATATACATGGGTTCGAGATTATTGGTGTATTTTGTATGGGTTGGAGGGTATCATGACCCTGGCGGAGAAAGACGAAAACATGTGTTTACAAGATGAGAGGTGGGTTTTTTCGTGTCAAGCGGGGCTTCACTTCTATTGTAGCGTCTGGTTGGAAAGGTCGCGTTCTCGCAATTTGGCGTAGGCCTATTTGGAGAAACAGTTTTGTTGAAAGCATGGCTTTCGAAAGTACTCGAAACGGCTACAAATCACAACGATGTTATCTCTGTTAGCACAATTCAAGTTGGGTACGGAAGCACATTCATTTCTCTCGCAGAGATGTGGCTATGTAAACCAGTAAACATCTCTAACCTCAAACCACGTGTGGAAAATCTTAGAAATGCTGGGGAGAACTGATCTATCGAGCATGTCTCGTAGATTATCTGCAAGATCGTCGATGAGTGAGTAACAAACATCTTTATATTCCAACATTCATTTTGGGTCACATGTTTTCGTCATTGCCGAGGAGAATTGAAGATAGGAAACCATAGTCTGTTCGACGAGAGTCCCCGCCATATGTTTAAAGTTGATATTAATACATATATTTTGAAGGTTATAATTAGTTTTCTTTAGAGGGAATTACACCTAATAGTTGAACGCCCAAATGATACCAGTTAGGTTGACCAAATGTGTGTCCAACACTCCACGACCCTGCCATTTCAATTGTGTGGTATATGATGAAGTACTTCCGATCAAAAATAGGAGGGTGATTTTGGGAAGTTTTAAATCAGTCGCCCAAGGAGGGCTAGTAATAAGTAACAAAGCTACGCCAAGATGTCTGGTGAAAGGTCGTGTGATGGAATGAAGTGCATCGCCTCTACCAATACGTCGACGATGGACGAGTAGATTTCCCGTAGGGAAATGTTCTGGGATGGAGGTTAAGTTCTACAAGCTGCAACGGTGATGTACAAGCCATTGATTTACTCAATATGTAGTTAGATTAGACGCGGGAACGTTGTAAATATTTTATTCATTGTTTTTCTTGTATTTAGATTTTGTTTGTGTGCCGACACTATTATATTTAAATGTACGTTGGCACGCGGCCAAAGTTGTTTGATTGTATTTTTTATGAGTCATATTTAGTATGCACGACGTGTATATTTGATTTTATCCATGCGAATGCGAAACTCGTCACGGTCGACAAGTGGTGCTTCATTCAAGTTCATTTTTTGTAGGAAAAGGGGGTAAATGTTTTAAGATGTTTTGCGAACAGGTTTTTATTCATACTAGGGTTGCCGAGCGCAACAAATTAAGATGTCACTGTAGAACACCTTAGTTCTATTTTTTTTGAGTTTTTTTAGTCCTTTTTCAAGTTCTTTAGTCACGGACTAGATTGGGAGCGCAAGTTGGTGGAAAATATTTTATGTCTTTTATTTCAGGTTGCTGTCAAACCCATACATGTGATTCTGTGTGTGTTCTTGTGTCAGGTGTGTGTATTGATTCTTCGTGATGAGGGGTAGGATGTGCTACCGCCCTCAAATATTGTGGTTGTATTTTATGGAAAGGCAGAGCACTCTCAGAGGCTACTGTACCTTGTCCAGTGCTGATTCTTGGATTTCCTTGGGAAATGCTGAGATATTTTATTCTGACACACACACGTATATTATGTGCTTTTGGGAGCACACTTCTTCGAGACTCGAACCCGTGCCACGGCAGGTCGAGGTTACTGGCACGTGGGTTGACAGATGTGCAGATTCCACTTAGCGCCCGTCTATGTCTGGTGATTCATTTTTTAGGCAGTCCAGCTGACCGACTGAGCCTGTAAGCTATCAGTAGCAAACCTGTTATTTTGTGATGGTCATTGGACCATAATTAATTGGGAGTTCGCCATGTCCGTTACGGATTACCGCATATCGTATGAATGAAATATTGTTTTATGATGCAAATGTTGGCTTTGAGCCTAGTGATTTCTGTGACTCATTTCATGTTAGATTTGTCTGTTGTGACACCATTGGGTGTACCTTGTGTATTTTCTTGTAAAAATGGCAAGCGGCCATATGTGGTTTTTTTTCTTGTTTGGTCACGTGTTAATTTACTTGTGTTGATTTGAAAAAGTCCTAGTTTTAGGCGTTAATGTTGTTTGCTACGGCAGTTCCTTGATTCCAATTTCATGCGGAAATTATTTGTTGTTTTATTTAGTGTAGGAAGTGTCGGATTAATTTAATTTGTGTTTAGTTGGTTCCCCGTGTCTGTCTAGCTCTAGACAAGGCAGATTCGTCCCCTGAAGGTTTACTGGATGGTGACGAATCTCGCATTAATTTGTACTCATCGTAACGCATGTAGAACAGCCGCACACGCACATTGTCATTGTAGTAATTTGGGACATTTGGTCCAGCTGTTTACGATCTCTCCTGAGATTAGGCATGTTTGGCAGTTTATTAATTCAAGTGGGAGTCATTTGGGAGACCATGTTTGTTTTGTTTTTATTGTAAATAGTTGATCTGTTATTAAATTCATATGTTTTAACCCTGGTATTCACTTTTTCCTGCATGTTATTTTGTTATATGTTACCCTGCATGTTATAAGAAGCGCTTAACAACAACTTAACGAAATGGACTGTTAGACCCCCCGAAACTGAGTCTCATATGCTTCTTTGCAAGGGTTCATTATGTTAAAACATATAATAAAGTTATAATTATCGTCGAATATAAACAGTCGTATGCAACTCGCCTATAATGGTAATTAAGACACTTGTATGGAAATTATAAAACTCGCTACGCTCGTTTGATAAACATACTCGTGTCTTAATTATTGCCATTATAGGCTCGTTGCATAATGTACTAACTTATTGTGTTATTGCGTCTCAAATACATACAAAAAATAAGTTTTCAAGATCCACAAAAAATCTTTGTATGAGATTTTCAGTTTTCTTTGTTTTTCTCAAAATGGTATTTTTGTCATTTGACCCCTTTCTGAAATAAACGATTCAATTAAGCCCACGGCCACTTCCTACCCAGATTCTAGCCCGACATGCGAATACATTTACTATAACATACATCACTATACCATAGGTCATTAGACAGATACCGACAGTAGTGGCTACGCTGGCTAAAGCGCAGCGTTAGGTCATGGGGCTAAGCTCTCTTCTGACTCGGTAGACGCGTAAGTTCGAGCCCCACCGTCAGCTGTCCTTGAAATGGTTTTCCGTGGTTTCCCATTTTCAACATCAGGCAAATGCTGGGACGGTACCTTTTGATAGGCCACGGCCGCTTCCTACCACATCTTTGCCCAATTTCATTCATCTTCATCCGTTCCATCTTTCATCCCGACGCGCAGGTCGCCCACGGGCGTCGACTAGAAAGACCTGCAATCGGCCTCTCAGAAGGCCACACGACAAAAAAAAATAGACAGATTTCACACACACCCAAGAAAACATGGCTACAATTTCGCCTAGGCCTTCAGTGAATCGACGACAACAAAGCCAACTTTTCGTGGTGATGTATTTATTCTCTTGGTTGGTGTGAGTTTATCGAGATTCTATTGAGGCAATACATACATGCAGCACAGGACGGTGTGCACACCGAGTTCCAATATATTCTGCCGCCAATCATAATTCAGTGAAGACCCTCCCTATCGAACGGAGACTCGCGGTTGCCAAGTGCTGACCGGCGCACTGTGGCTAGCAGTAGCGTAGCGCCCAACTAGTTTAACACATTTCAACGTACCGGTATTTAATAATCATAATTAATAGACTAATAATAATAGTTAATAATAATAATAATAATAATAATAATAATAAAGAAAGATCCTACACATCATACTTGGCCCGGACTACAAAAATGGCATCTACCTATACATCAGAAAATCCAGGCAAGAAATATACTCGAAGATAGAGAAAATCACAGACACAATGCGAAAACGCAGAGTTTGCTTCTACGGTCATATACGACGGATGATCGACTCCCGATGGACAAAACGTATCTTCAGTATATTCAACTCAAATTATTCAAAAACGACAATGCAATGGTACGTTAACGTCCAGAAAGATCTGAAAGAAATGGGGATACGAGCAGAAGATGCACAAGACCGAAATTTTTATAGAGCAGCCATCAAGACGTTTGGGACTTTCCGGGATGAAAAACGGACAACTGGTGCGAAATGGACAGAGGAATGTCGTGCTAAACACAGTGAGCTCATGAAGATAATGTGGATCAAGCGAAAATTGAACAAATGCCAGAATGTAAAATGAGGATTATCGTGGTCCCTAGTTGGCCGATTAGCGACATTGAATGAATGAATGAATAACCCCTGGCACTACAACCCATGAAGGGCCTAGGCCTACCAAGCGACCGCTGCCCAGCCATTTGGCCTGCCGATATTAGGGTGACACGTGGTCAGCGCATCGGGTCCCTCGGTCGTAAATCTTGGTTTTCGTGACCAGGGCGCTGCCGCACTGTCAGACAGCTACTCAATTGTCCTCACGAGGCTGAGTGCACCCCGTTCCAGCCTTCACGCCAGTTTCTAAAATCCCTGACGGAGCCGGGAATCGAACCTCGAGAGCCTCCAGAGTCCAGAGTACGCGGATTGTTTCTGTATACCTTTTCTTTGAGGTTCCTCCACAAGTAAATATCGCACGGCGATGAAACTTACCAACAAATTTACTGCAAACTTCTTTTTGAGAAGACAAGCTTCCACTAGGAAAAGTCGTTGATTTGTTCAAAACCTATCCATGTTCACGCGATGCGAGGTAGGCTACAGCAGGGGGATGACAGGTCATAGGGAGCGCGTGGGTCGCGGTAAAGCTCTGCTCCAGATGTTCTGCCAACCAATGAAGAATTAATTTTAACACTAAGGTTCCGTAGTTGGCACTCACCAACGCTCACACCAAACCACTGGCGAAAGCGGGAAGATTCTGTTTTGATTGATTTTCCTCGTGGTGTTGTTGGTTGTTTTGATTGTTTATTTGAATTGAATTGAGAGTCAATCATGCCATTGTAAGGGAGGAAGAATTGCCAAGCACCGGGATGTAAGAATTATAATGATAGTAAGAACAATACGGCAATTTTCATCTTCCTGGTGTTGACCATGTGTAAAACTAGTGTGCAATATGGACTACTCTCGAATAAAAATATAGAGAGAATAAATGTGTGCATTTCATCTCTTGTTTGTTTTCTTACCCATTCTCCTTTGCATTGCAATAACATTTGTGGTTTAGGGTGACGGGGAAGGGGTTGGTGGCAGCTGGCACGGTAGGCAAAAAGTGAAGTTATGGCAATATAGTGTGCATTTGGACAGTTTTTTATATATATATATTCATCGAACATCCCAACAACTCTGCAGAGTAAGCAATGTTTAATTAGCCTTAATGTGATTTACGCTGTAGAACAGCATAACTGTATCCTTCGTGATAAATCTATCGCCAACATTGATATAATTATATCAAAACGTATTATTTTCCTATCTGGACGTATATTTCTGCGCCTAGCGAAATGCGCAGTTATGTTTTTGTTATTTTCATCAATAATCAATAACTCTTCGCAGATCATTCTGTTCAATTACGTGTAATTAAGGCGACATTCATATGGCTTTTTACTTTTTATTTTGCCAGACTTGGTAGAGCAGTACATAGCCTCAGGCGGTGCTCTCTCAGAAATTCTATAACCAAAAGTGACGAATCTCTTATATTACATGATCCTTGGGCTCCAGTACTTCACAGCAAGGCTTACTTATCACTAAGGTCCGGATAGTTAGGTGTTTAATAGTACATTAAGCAACGAGCCTATAATGGCAATAATTACCATTATAGGCGAGTTGCATACGACTGTTTATGTTCGACGATAATTATAACTATTTTATGTTCGAACATAAATATTCATAAATATATGTCGAGATTTCGCCAGTTTTATGTACTGAGCAGAGCGCATGGGACGCAGAGAATACCTTGTATTTGACCATGGCCACCTCGATTACTCCACTATGACACTAGTCACGCGGTGAAATTTAAATTAGGAGGCCGTGGAACTCAGCGCTGGTGCGATGCTAACCTTACCTAATTGGTCACACAACTGTTTCTTGAGCTCTGATTGGTGGGAGAAACTGTTTCATAATGAAAAATACAGTAGTGATATAATTACTCTCATTATGATACAGTTTTCTGCCATATAATATTTACCTTTCGACATCGTCGAACATAATAGTACATTATGCAACGAGCCTATAATGGCAATAATTAAGAAACTAGTATGTTTATAAAACGAGCGTAAGCGAGTTTTATAATTTCCATACGAATGTCTTAATTACGAGTAGGCGAGTTGCATACGACTGTTTATGTTCGAAGATAATTATAACTTTATTATATGTTTTAACATAAATATTCATAAATATCTGTGGAATTCAATTAATTCAGTTAGTGAACAGGGCGCGCTGGCTTTGCTGACTGAACAGAGCGCATGCGTGGGTCAAGGCACTCCGACAGCAGAGACCATTCACTTTGCTTGCCAACACAGAAATATGTTGGATTTTGAGCGCATGCGCGAAGGTATCCTTACCTAATTGGTCACACAACTGTTTCTTGAGCTCTGATTGGTGGGAGAAACTGTTTCATAATGAAAAATAGTGATATAATTACCCTCATTATGATACAGTTTTCTGACTATAATGTTTACATTTCGACATCGTCGAACATAATAGTACATTATGCAACGAGTCTATAATGGCAATAATTAAGACACGAGTATGTTTATAAAACGAGCGTAAGCGAGTTTTATAATTTCCATACGAGTGTCTTAATTACCATTATAGGCGAGTTGCATACGATTGTTTATGTTCGACGATAATTATAACTTTATTATATGTTTTAACATAAATATTCATAAATATCTGTGGGATTCAGTTATTTCAGTTAGTGAACAGGGCGCGCTGGCTTTGCTGACTGAACAGAGCGCATGCGTGGGTCAAGGCACTCCGAGAGCAGAGACCATTCACTTTCCTTGCCAACACAGAAATATGTTGGATTTTGAGCGCATGCGCGAAGTTATCATTACTTAATTGGTCACACAACTGTTTCTTGAGCTCTGATTGGTGGGAGAAACTGTTTCATAATGAAAAATAGTGATATAATGAGCCTCATTATGATACAGTTTTCTGACTATAATGTTTACATTTCGACATCGTCGAAGATCAATATTTTTATTTAACTAAATATTTTCTATTTATTTACATATTTTTGCCGTTTTTATAAATAAATACATATTCTGGCGTATTTATTCATAAGTACATATTCCCTATATTTGGTGGCATGTTGTACTTCTTAGATGACTGCTGCCCAGATTTTCATCTCTTGGCAATGTCAGTAATTTGCTTCTCTATTTCGTGAATGCACGCTTTTCTCTGTATTGCAGTAGTGTTTCAAGTCAGGAATTCCCCGGTCATTAAGTATAGTAGGGGGCTGGAGTCAACAGTCTCATCAAGCCTCTACTAGTCCTTGCCTTGACAGGAAAGTTTTTGAAGTGACCTTTTCTTCTGCTCTTTCTGCAGTAAGTTATGTATTGTAGGATTCGGAAACCGAGGTAAGCCCCGGCCTATTTTGTACTGTAGACAGGATTATGGATTATTCAAGCATCTAGAAGTTTCAACTATATTTCGAGTAAATTATGATACAAATTTAAGAACTTATTTTGGAAACATAATCACGTATTTTCCATTTTTACGCCCATAAATAAATGCATATTTCTGAAAAATTAAGCACATAATTATCCGGGCCCTGCTTATCACAACTAAGGTATCTTCCCAGCTGCGTATGTAATAAATGCTATGACAGCCTCCAGGGATTCACGACCCGCTGTTGTAATCGGCACATGATATAGGTCTAAATGAGACGGTGAGTCATTGCGATCTGTCCGCGGCACGGCGTATGCGAAGCTCCGTTCTATAGGGAGGTTCCTCACTGTACTTACACTACTCTCCTAGGAGGCTATGTACAGTGACAGGGCCCAAGCTTTAGCATTTAAAAATTTTAACAAAGAGCACAGATACAGGCGACATTTTCTTAACCCTTGAGAACTGGCGTAGTAATAATAATATCGTATGGCCTCGGTTGCCGGGTGCAAACTTTGTTATTTGACACCCAGAGGATAGCTTGTATGTCGAATTTCGTTGTTCCTTGAAGCACTATGAAAGTCAAGGAGGTTAGATATCTAAGCTCCTTGAACACTAGCACTTTCTAGTAGAGAAATGAGGAACTTTGTATTGGCGGAAACTCCCGATGCCATTATGAACAAGGCCTACTGAATTCAAATGGGTTCTTTGACATGCCAACATCGTATGACATCCGTGTCGTATTTTTGCCGCCTTTCAAAAATCAGTTACCATGGCCAGGAGTGAACCTGCAAGCTTGGGGTTAGTAGACCGACACGTTAACCACTCACCCACCGTGGCAAGAGAACTGGCGTGAAAATATATAACACGAGGACTGGCGCCGCGTCATGTTGGCCCATCGTGTGTCACTCCCTTTTTGTCGTAATCGCACGGATTTTAATGAAGTAATTTTACACCTGGTTTCTTCCTATGAACTATTCCCAATGTAAAATGAGGTTTATTTATATTATTCAAATTTAACACGCAGAAAAATGACAATAAGTTTCGTAACAGTATCATTGGCCTTGATAATGGCGAAAATCAGCCATGTTAATATTTTCTGAACAAATGAGCTGATAACCACGGTGTCCCTAGACCCTAAACGTGGATAAACTAGATCGTGAGCTATGTTATTGTGCTGCACCAAAATAGGTGGATTTTCCTCCTTATGTTTTACAGATTGTCCCGACTAAAGTAAGCCGATAATTGTCACGAGAGAACTGGCGCCTTGGGTAAATCTGACCCGACCGTAAATAATATACAAGTAACTTGAGTGTTCAGAGATCTACGGGCATTCTTCTTTTGCAGGGTGAAGTTCAAGGCTAGGAAGGAAGGTACTATAAGCGACAGGAAATTACGGCTGACCAAAAAGAAAATACAAAGCATTATTTTAAGGGAGGCTGCGACTGAATTTATGAAAAATAGTAATTATTGATAGAATTGAATGAAATTTGGTTTGTGGTCTCCTGATGGTTAAATAAGGCCATATACTAATTTTTAGGAAAATAACAGATCTTTCTGAGATATTAACACTTACAATTTAAAATTTTAAAAAATCGATAAGCATAAAAAATGCTCCAGCTGAACAGTTACTTCAAATATCACATTGGAAACTGGTATACAGGCACATCAAGGTGTAGTCCATTAATGTGAGGAAAAAATATGTTTTATGTGTTTATGTTTTTCTCAAATTATGCTAAAAAAAATACCCCTTTGAAGGCTACTATCTTTTAAAGTATCAACATTATAAAAAAAATCCTTCTGTTAATATCAAGACAATATAGGTGTTAACAACCCATTAAATTCTCATGGAATTTGAAACTAAATTGGTTCAGTTGGAACATTTTAAATACCTGAAAATGTATATATGAAAACAAAAACACATTTTAGTAAATAAAACATGGTTGAAGGCTAAACTAATAATACGTCAGTTATATAAATAAAACTAAACACAGAAGAAACACGTTACGTAATTGGCATTTCTATAGTTACCGTAGTATTGTTACCTCCTAAACTCACTATTTAATAGCTCTGGGGGCAATTTGAAGATGGGCATTGTTGCGTTGAAGGTAGTGGATGGGGGCGTTTCCCCAGCACTCAACCGGACATTTAAATGTCACGCTGGTACTTTAAAAATGGCCGAACCCGAAAAATACCACCGCCAAATGATCCGCAGGAGTCCGGCGTACAATAATATGCACAAATTGAAAAATCGATAATTTTTACTTTTTTTTTTTTTTTTTTTCACCAAAAACTCAGTCCCAGCCTCCCTTAAGTCTCGGGTCAAAAATACTCACGCGCTAGTCATCGCGGGTTAAAGACAGGGCTGATGACCTCGTAGTTCCGCCCCTTAAAACAACAATATCTAACTAACTAACTAACTAACTAACTAACTTACTTACTTACTTACTAACTAAAGACAGAGGGGTTCGAGACTCAGCTGGAATGACTATGGTTCCGTGTGTGGTCGTAAATGTGCCGTGTTTGTCGACAGAGAATTACTTACGTTGTTTATTAGTTTCTTTCTTTTCTTTTAAGGAAGAGGTGGTTGGGGGGTTCGTAGTCAGAACGTGTTTCGTGATTTTAAAGTGAGGTACTATGGAAGCAGAGCAGACCCTCCCTCTTAATAGCTCCCCCTCGTATCTCCTGAACCGGACTGCCATGCCGGGCTGATTAATGTGAGGCAATAAGGTTGGAAAAGGCCCCATCTGGAGAGAATAATAGCTGACTTTATTCTAACTCAATCAGATTTAGTAGCCAGCCATGAATTAATGGAACAGGCAGGATTCAGGGAGTTCGGATAAGTGGTGGGCCTACCTCTAATTGAATTGATATTTTTTTTTTACCCAGTAAGTTACGAAATGTAAGCTTGTGGGAAAACGGAAAAAAGATTGCTGAATAAACCAGCAACTATTTATAAAATGATGGTATATGGGCTTTCACGGTCCGTGGATTAAAACTCAGCAATATGTCTAGGTTTATGCCGTGTCTTGTGAGAGGTTTCGCCCAGGAACCAAGCTGGCTCATCAGTGGGCTCTTTGCTTGCCACGGTGGGTGAGTGGATAGCGTGTCGGTCTACTAACCCAAAGATTGCAGGTTCGCTCCTGGCCATGGTAAGTGATTTTTGAAAGGCGGCAAAAATACGACACGCATGTCATACGATGTTGGCATGTCAAAGAACCCATTTGAATTCAGTAAGGCGTGTTTATAGTGACAAAATTAACCACGGGAGTTTCCGCCAACACAAAGTTCCTCATTTCTCTACCAGAAGCGCTATAGTGTTAAAGGAGCTTAGCTATCTAACCTCCTTGACTTTTATAGTGATTCAAGGAACAACGAAATTCGACATGCAAGCTAACCTCTGGGTGTCAAATTACTAAGCTTGCACCCGGCACCCGAGGCCATACGATATTATTATTATTATTATTATTATTATTATTATTATTATTATTATTATTATTATTATTATTATTATTAGTGGGCTCTTGATGTTCCGCGCCCGGACCCCCACAGGAGTAGTGAACTGAGCACTCCCCCCTTCTTATGAAGCGCACGTGCGCCACTTGACTGCAAGAGCTAAAAGCTCAAGCAGCCTTTCACCTCCCTATAAAGGCGTCCTAAAATATGGTATATTGGCCATCACGGCCAGTGAATTAAAACTCAGCTTTCTAGATTTATGCCGTGTCTTGTGTGCGGTTTCGCCGAGGAACTTTTGTTGTTATTGTTTGAGTCTTCAGTCTTTTGACAGGTTTGATACAGCTCTCCTTGTTTTAACTCTACATAGCTACCACACCCTTCATCCGAAGAAATCTGTTTCACATATTCTAACCTTGGTCTACGCCTACAGTTCTTGTCCTTGACCCTTACTTCGATAACTAAGTTTGCTATTTCTGGGTGTCTTAGTAAGTGTCCTACCAACCGATATCTTCTCTGCATTAGCAGTCGCCAGAAACATATTATCTCATCTCCCATTCGTGTTACTACCACTTCATTTGTAACCCTATTTACCCATCTGATCTTCATCATTTCTCCTGTAACACAACATTTCAAATGATTCAATTCTCCTCTTTACTGCTGCTCCAACAGTCCAAGTTTCACTTCCATAGAGCACCACGCTCCAGACAAAGGCTTCTAAAAGTCATTTTATAACATCTAAATCTATATTTGGTGTCAACAGATTTCTTTTCTGTAGAAATGCTGTTTTTACCTGAGTCAACATACATTTTATATCACTCTTTGCTTCGTCCATCACTGGTTATTTTGCTTCCTAAGTAGCAGAAGTCTCCTACTTCCTTTAGTTTTTCACCTGCCAATTTGACGTCCACGTAGGTTTCGTTTATTACTTGTTAGCATTACCCATCGCGGCCTCGCTCGCGAAAATTGAATAAACACTACACTTTAAATTTAGCGATGAATCTTCAATCTCATAATTTATTTATAGTTCAATGTTGATACAGCCCACTTTACGATACTATCGTAAATATATTTAAGGCACCATGCTGAGTATTCTACTCACTCTTGATATAGAGAACAGTTGAAGAGCTCATTTCCAAAATGACGTAAATCCATGAATGCAAAACTTCAGAAATCGCGTTTTTGTTTCTTCGTATAATTAAATTCAGATATGATTATGAATAGGGCTCGGATTTTTAGGTGCTAAAAATTGGGAAAATATTTATTTTTATGTATTAAAAATGCCTGAAATATGTGACAAAAAGTACAAATATTTAATTATTATTTTGTTTATTAATGCCAATATAAACAATATGCAGTACTCACGAAAGCAATTTATGCTATGCCCCACTGTCTGCTGAAGCATTACAATGCAGAACGAGATACATCTTCAGGTTGTCCGTCACAAATGACCGACGATTATCGCGAAACACTTCTTCTGAAGGCGCGAAACTGTGGCAATATGTTCCTTGCCCTCAAGTTGTAGTGTAACTTGAGTTCGCTGTTCAGTCTTGATTGCTTTCCCACATGGTTGGCAGAGCAGAAGTAAAATTATCCTTAAATTCTGCAACATACTGCTGCAGACGATAATCCTTAGTTGCTTTTACTTTAGTCATCGTAGAACTAACTGCCTTACACTGTCTTCACAGTGCCAGAAATGAACTGCATGTGAGTGACACTGGTTCCAGGTAGTTGGGAGGAGAAGTTCTAGCACGTGGTGCAATATGGATATGGACAAGGAAATCCCCGGCTTCCACAGTGAGTGGGACGGGGCGACAATATAAGAAAAACGCAGCTGCAAGCTGGCATACGCTCTGCATGATGATTAGAATGATAGCTCACAGTTTCTTCCCCGTTAAAGTAACACAGAACAATGAACTAAAAGATCTAGCATACTGATTTTTAACAATGTCAATATTATGTCTTTTTATGTGCTAATAAGTGAAAAGGTTCGTATTTTTGTTAGTATAATTGCTCTTTACTTATTCTGAAAGGGAGTAGCAGCCTTACAGAATAAATCAATTCTTTACTAGTCTAATAGACGGTTAAGATATTGATAATATAAGCCAACTAATGGCTCCACTGCGTTCTGCTGCACGGCTGAAAGCAACGGGAAACTACAGCCGTAATGCTATTCCCGAGGATATGCACCTCTCGATGCATAATTACATGTGATGATGGCCTCCTCCCTTGTAAAATTCCAATCCGGAGGTAAACTAGTCCCCCGTTCAGATCTCCGGGTGAGGACTACTCGAGAGGGGGTTAACATCACAGAAGTGACAAAGAGGAAATCTGACATTTTACGGATCGGAGCGTGGAATGTTAGAAGTCTAAACGATTATCTCAGGACAGGGGGGCTTGTAGAGCTGCATCAAACCAGTCAAAAGACTGAAGACTCAAACAACAACAACAACAACAAGTGAAAAGCAGGAGTTTATGTATTTATAGACAAGAAATGTTTAAAATATGTATTAATATTAAGAAAATATGTATTTACCTAAAAATCCGAGCCCTAATTATGAATATAATGGAATTTCACTCGTTACTTTTATGCACATCCTGACACTGTGCTTTAAAAATCTCCTATCAATTGAAATGGTGATCGTCTCCTGTAAGTTGGAGGGACGTTTTGGAAATAAATCATATAGGCCCTATTGACATATGCTTTGAGTGGCATTATGAACATTTAAATGGTTTAAACACAACAAACACAAACTGATGCTCTACGTATGTTAGCCATGGCTTTGATTTATCACGTGATATCACGTGATGTCCAGAGGGCCATCGGATTGGTCAACATGGATATAAGACACATTGGAAATAAATACACGTTGGAGTTACATCACTTTGCAATAAACTTAGTTCTTAGATCTCTGTTAATATGGGATGTACGACGTTTTGCGACTTAAAACCTTTGCTATACGTTGAGAGAACCTATAAACTTGCTTATGAAAGAAAGAACTGAAAAATCGTCAATTTTGGATTTACGTCATTATGGAAATGAAATGAAAATCCACAGCCTGCTTCCAGTCTCCGACCGGGTCAGGAATTGAATGAATGAACCCCCCACCGAGCGGCGAGGATATGAACTGTGCCGGCTGCCGAGGCCTGACGCACTCCTCTGGGGCAATGATTAAATGAATGACAGATGAAATGAAGTGATAGTGGAGAGTGTTGCTGGAATGACATTTTGACAGGGAAAACCGGAGTACCCGGAGAAAAACCTGTCTGCCTCCGTTCTGTCCAGCACAGATCTCACATGGAGTGACCGGGATTTGAACCACGGACCCAGCGGTGAGAGGCCGGCGTGCTGCCGCCTAAGCCACGGAGGCCTCATTATGGAAATAAGCGCTTCAATTTTTACGGCGCCTAATTTAAACTAATCTAAACGGAATTTTAGCAGAGACAGATGCATTAGAAATTCCCAGATTCCACCGATACATCAGTGCTTGGGTCGCTAGTGGCACGATGGCAAATTGGTGGGTCGCTTGCGCCACGGGTCGCATCCGGCACGACACCGAGTCAACAGTCTCATTAAGCCTCCAATACTCCTTACCTTGACAGGGAAATTTACGTCCAATTACAGTGGTCTGCGAAACTTGTGAGTATTGACAGAGTGCTATGAAAGTTTTTGATGTGACCTTTTCTTCTGCTCATTCTGCAGTTATTTCACTTTTCAAATAAACTTAGTTTTTAGATCCCTATACTTAAAACCTTTGCTGCGCGTTGATTTTTTTCTAAACATGATAAATATACAAAATACTCTTTCATTCTCATAGAATGAAATATATTTTTAAAATGTAGATTTTGTTCTGTTGAAAGACGTGCTTTTTTCAGGTGGAACGCGGGGGTGCACGTACCCCTTAAACATTTGAAAAATGCTTAGGAAAAAAACATTGGTACATTTTGTATTTAGTCCGGCAAACATAACTTCCGACTTGAAAGTTCACAACAGCTGGAGGATATTTCGAGTTATCCTTGATTTGAATCGATCTATCGAATGAGTTTTTTTGGTCGGCAACTCAGCACTCCGTTCTTATAAGCACGCAGGCTAGTGCTTGGAGGCGCGGTAGGTTTTTAGTACTTAAAAAGGTAGGTTGTTATTTTGTACGTGTGGTTAGGTTTGAAGGATGAAGAAAATACTTCACCTTACCCATCGGCGCTACAGCTCTTGTAGAGCCCGGGCCTTCTCAATCACACCAGTCCACGCTTTACGGTCCTAGGCGAGCCGTCTCCACCCACGAACTCTTAGTTGGCGTAGATCATCCTCTACTTCGTCCAGCCATCTTTTACGTGGTCGACCCTGCTGTCTCCTTCCTTCCGGATGTCGATGAAATATCTGGCTAGCCGCCCGTTTCTCCTCCATTCTTTCTAGGTGTCCTGCCCATCGTAGTCTTCCTCTTCTTACTTCCACTGATAGTCGAGGTTCCTCATACAGGCTATACATCTCGTTATTATATCGTGCTCGCCAATTTCCATTTTTCTGGACGGGTCCATGTATTCTTCTAATGCTTCCTCTCCTCTTTTGGTGAGTACACACGTTTCACTACCATGGGTAACAACTGGTCTAATTATTGCACGGTATATTCTCTTTTTGATCTTTCGAGAGATCATGCGTGTCTTAAGTACTTTCAGGAGGCTAAAATAACATTGATTTCCTTGTGCTAATCTCCCCTTTATTTCTGCCATTGTGTTATTATCCTCCGTGAGTCTAGGTCCCAAGTATTCGAAATTGGAGACTTTTTCAAATTCTTTCCCGTTGATCACTAGGTTATCTCCGTTCCTCATTTTTCGGGATAATAACATGTACTTTGTTTTTCCCACATTGACATTTAGGCCAGCTTTCCCCGGTCCTTCTTCCAGTTCTTTGTATGCTGTGGATATGGCTCTTACCGTCATGAAGAAAATAACGAACTATTTAACATCCACCCAGGCATCGACCTTGGCTGAAAGTTAATGAATCGAACACAAACAATGACCGGACTTTCAAATTGCTGAAAACTGCAAGGAGGTGATGTTTTGTCGACTACAACTGAGAGTACCCCTTACATTTTTAGAAGAAAAAAAAACACCTGTTGAAAGTATACATTCCGGGTAATCATAGGCTAACATCAACGATCAGCTACAGCATATTATCATTACTCTCTGAGGTAACATTTTGGAGAAGTAAAGAAATAAAGTGTGTAGGGTCTAATGAAAATGAAATGGCATTGTCGTTCTTTGAAAAGAAAATTTAGTAACTAATTACTGTAAACCCTCGATTTATCGGACTAATCGGAGCGTAGGTTCGTCCGTTAAATGGCGAGTTTAGTAATTAGAACTTTTAATTCGAAATATTTAAAAAGAAGTATTTAAAAACAAATATTAATCGGCCCGCGCATTCACATGCGTGTTCTCAACTACGCATCCCTCGAGCGATAAATCTACAGACGTACTAACGAATCATCGATACCAGCGGATGTTCATAAACCACACTTTCCCCAACAGATTTATAATGAGGAGAAAAGTTGTTATGGTTTTATTTCAACCAAATGATTATAGAACACTACAGAATTTACATTTCAGTTAGAATTCCAAGTTCTACGTTCCCTAACTTTATAAGGCAATCACTGAAAATTGGATCATCATAACACTGACCGGTTATTCGATATTTATCACATTATACCATTTGAGTACTCATTCCTTTGATTTACTGTTTCTGAACTCCATGCAAAAGACCCCAGAATGTTAAAATGACATGAAACAGGTGTCACAGCGGCCAAGATGTGAAGTGTACAGCAATTATGGAGCGTATTTTCATACAGCAACAGTATCTACAAATCGCACACTTCGTACATTTTTAAAGTCAGTTTTTAAAGAAATTATAAATATTTATTACATTAGAGTGCAATTGGTCACTGCTAATGTCTATTCTCTTTCATTTGAATGCTCATTTTTCACGATTGGTCGCTTGTGAGCGCCGCAGGAGGGATCTATACTACTGAAATAATATATATGACGATGATTTGTGAATTATCGTACGATCGTATTGCCCACGGAATGATCGATTAGATGTGTTCTATTTCAAAAATGGCTGTATGTTGTTCTTGGCCGATAAAACGATGTTCCTTTTTTAGGAAAATCGTAGTTTCATTTGGTTGCGCTTATAAACACGAATGTTCTATGCGGTTTTATTTATTCCTTTCACAATAAGAGCAGTACGGTCCTGCCCGCCACTAATTAACAAAGTTTTACTGTTGTTTGGGATCGTGGTCGCCTTGCTCTGCTAATTTGCCAGGCTCTCGCCAGAGGTCGGATGATGCTCCGTGCGTCATTGTTGCCCGCTGAGATGCGGAATGCATGCTCCTTGAGCTTGTGGAAACATTCGACTAGTTCGGTACAGTCCTTGAGATACACAGGACGGTTGGTGTGATAACAGAAATTGGAGATTCTTTTGCTGGAGCGGGGCCGGCGGCCAGCCAACCGAGCTCGCACCGCGGATTGCGCGCAGGTGGACACCGTAACAAAGTACATTAATTAATGATAGATTCACCAGAAAATCGTGATTAAAGAACATACCTATCCACAGGCGATCCTGAGAGTGTTCTCCTTCAGCTGACAGACAGGCGTTGTACCGTGTAAATAAATTAGCGTTTACACGTTGTGATTCCCTTCTGTTGTGAGGGATATCTGCTGCCGTATATTGTTCTCCAGCTCCACTGGAGTACGGGTAACTGATCTGTACACATTGTATTTTAAATTAACCCACAATTGAACATCAAACGGGCTTAGGTCCGTGCTTAGATTAATTACAGTAAACACGTAGGGGGGTACGGGAGTAGCTGCATAATGCAACAATGTAACTTCCAATGTTACTGTCTGTCAGCTGAAGAACATATTTAGTATCTTCAGTGAAAAGATAAGTTCTAACCTTTAACTGGCGACGTGAGTGCTTCTTTAATTAAATATTGCAGCTGTTGTTTATGTTACCTTCTTATCTGTGCGCTGACACTTCACACCCTCGTTGATGAAGGTTTAGTGACTTAATGACTTTAATGAACCTGGTTAGCTCGCCTCCGCCTCACGCAACCCTGCGGCCCGAGCTCGGTTGGCTGGCGGAAGGCGCGCGCACCCGGTAGTCGGCCGCCTGCCCCGCTCCAGCAAAAGAATCTCACTGTATAAATATTCTTTAGTAATAGTCCACATAAATCCAGTGATTTTACCAGCTAACCTCATCTCGTCAATATCCACATCTACCTCCAGTCCACTTAATATTTATTCTCTTCATAACCAATTCTCCGTCAAACTCATTATCAATACATTTTATTGGTCCTCCGGGCCGGATTTAAACCAGCGACCTATGGATATAGGCTACAGTCCACTTAATATTTATTCTCTCCATTACCAATTCTTCGTCAAACTCATTATCAATACATTTAACTGTAATTAGTACTTACTTTTTAAATAAGAAGAACCTGAGATGCACGCGCAGTAGATAACACTTCCATTTCGTTGTGAACGCGGAACTTAAAATAAAATAACAAAATCTCGGTTAGTCTAATTCAGTCCAATAAATCCGTTTAATCGAGGGTTTACTGTAATTATAACAAGTAGCTCCGTGAAGAACGTAATAGCCTATTTTCATATATCCTACTTATCAGGGGCGTACGTACATTATTTTTAGGGGGGTGACTATCCTGGAAAATTGTGAGTATTCTCAGGGAATTGTCACCGCAAAATTCCCAGAAATATCAACCAATATCTTAGAGCATATAACAGTGTGTAATTATTTTAGATAAGATTCTAAGTTTATATAGCTTATAAATGACACAACACACAAATAAAATTCTATACAATGAATTTTCTACTATGGCCTATGCTACGGAGTATGAATGGTAAATATCTAAATATTTGTCTATTTATAATGTATTTCTGAAAAGTACCGTACTGTGGAATCCTCACTTTTGCCTCACAGGGCTGAGTGCGCCCCGTTCCAGCCCTCAGACAAGATATAAAAGTGTCTTGGCAGAGCCGGGAATCGAATTCGGACCTCCAAAGCGGCAGCGAAGAATGCTAGCCAATACACTACGAGGTAGTCTAATTTCAATCTTAACATTGTTGTTAACTTAGCCAATAAGTTAAGGTTAGGGTACTACCAAATTTAGAATTATTTTATGCTTTTACCAAAGCAACACTTTCTTCTTAATTTTTATTGGCTTTTTCGGGGGGGGGAGGGGGAGGGGAGCTGTAGCCCCCACAGCTCCCCCTTATATACGCCCTGCTACTTACGTCCATATATACAAAATTTCTGTTTGAATGGTGTCCTAGATTAGTAGATATTGAGAACCGTCTAAACATTTAGGATGGTTGCCAAGTTAGATTTTTATATATGCAGGTCATAGACGTATGTACTATTTATTTTATTTTTTTATCGTATGGCTTTTAGTGCCGGGAGTGTCCAAGGACATGTTCGGATTTCCAGAGGCTTCAAGCGGACACCCATAGGCTGAGCTACAAGTTCCGTTCAATTTCAAGTCGTTCCAACTTTCGCTACCAGATATCAATGATACCTAGTGGTGAACGTTGGAACTTTGATAGAGTGTTCCGACGAAATCCAACCTAACAATTTAGCTTCACACTAGTTTAGACTGTGGAATTATATTTCACATGCCACCGCCGGCATTACTTCCCCTTCGAAGGAAGGCATACTGAAGGATTTTAACGCTCTTAAAAATCCGGCGACTTCGACCAGGTTTGATCCCGCTATCTTGGGCACAGCAGTTCATCATGCTACCACCTACGCCACGGAGTACTATTAGACGACGATAATTGAGTAGGTTCATTATTCGAACGTTGACTTCGGTTGGTTGGTTGGTTGGTTGGTTGGTTGGTTCCTCAGTTTAGGGGCTGCGACAACGCTGTCATGTAGCGCCGTGTACTTCGGGTGTGCGTAGAATCTGTCCGATAACCGTTGTTAATTCACATTGTCAAATGTGATGGCTGTATTAGTGTGTGTTATCTGTTTTCAATTCAAGTAAGGACTGCATACATTCAATTTTCAAGTAGTTCTTACTTTTGCTACCAAACCCACCGTCAACGACAACTAGTTCTGAACTTGATTACTAGAAGCCACCGCAGTCGGCCCTGGCGACGAACGTTGGAACCTAAGAGCGTTAGTCAAATCTAACCTATAATTTAGCTTCACACAAGTGTTATTAATGGAAGGATCTTTTTCATACCATAAATCTATGACATGGGACCGCCGGCTTTACTTCCCATGCGAAGAAAGGCATACTGAGAGATATTTAACACTCTTAGAAAATCCGACGACTTCGGCCGGGTTTGAACCCACGACATTGGGCATAGAAGCTCAGCATGCTACCAACTACGCCACCGAAACCACCAACGTTGACTTCGATAGCATGATTAGCACCAAAAAAAAATTTTAAAATTTTCGCACAGCCACCACCTTGAGGTTATGTAAAGAATTGAACTAAATTAGATGTCAGTGCATTACAATGTGTATAAACATTTGCTGTATCATGTTTCACTGCGCTCTGATGGTTAAATCGCGAGAGATGTCTATTTAAATGTTTCAACTTCATTTGACCACCATGTTCGTTTTGTACTTAACATGGTATTGAATGTCACATAAAACAAACTTCTAGTAGTGCCCTTTATCACCGTACAAAATGCCAGGGTGATATCAGTAATAGTTTCGGAGATATGGAATGCCGGTGAAATATTTCACGCGGTCGCCATGTTAGAATGTTGAGACGTAATAATATTTGAAGGGCACGATCGGGGTCGGACGAATTCCGAGTTTCATTGAAATCCCTCCAGCCGTTTAGATTTTATTAGGGGGGGGGGGCACACACACACACACACATAACATATACACACGACAAAAGGTGATCTCATGTGCCTATTTTTTCATAAATGAAAATAGGCTAAAAACGGTCTTCGTACTTGACTTCATTCGTGTAATTTTGAGTAGGACCGATGACCTAGATGTAGGCCCCTTAAAATAACAAATTATCATCATCATATTTCTGAATCACTGTTCACTGCTGACATGGAAGGAACAAGATTGTGTTGTCTGCTTGAGATATAGACTGTTAGTCCTTCGCTTTCTTCTCTTGTTAATGCTGACAAACACAGTTTAATGCTATGACGTAACACCGGTCACCGCAAGCAGGACATCTTTGTTCCCAGATGGTCTTTGGGCATAACAGCACTGTCCTCGACCTGCCAAAACCGACGCAATTACTGCCAGAATGCGACGATGATAATAATAATAATAATAATAATAATAATAATAATAATAATAATAATAATAATAATAATAATAATAATATCGTATGGCCTTGGGCATTGGCGGGTGCAACCTTTGTTATTTGACGCCCAGAGGGCAAATTGCATGTCGAATTGCATGTTGCTTGGAACGCTAAGAAAGTCAAGAAGGTTAGATATCTAAGCTCCTTGACACTATAGCGCTTTCTAGTAGAGAATGGAGGAACTTTGTGTTGGCGGAAACTCCCGAGATTAATTTTGCCATTATGAACACGACCTACTGAATTTAAATGGGTTCTTTAGCATGCCAACAACGTACGACATGCATGTCGTGATTTTTGTCGCCTTTCAAAAATCACTTACCACGGCCAGGAGCGAAACTGCAAACTTGGGGCTGGTAGTCCGACACGATAACCACTCACCCACCGTGGCAAGCGATAGTTTGCGAAGAGCCCTGCGCGGATAAACAAAACGTTATCCACATCCGCCCCGCATCCGCACTACTGTTATCCGCATCCGCCCCGCATCCGCACGACTGTTATCCGCATCCGCCCCGCATCCGCACGACTGTTATCCGCATCCGCCCCGCATCCGCACGACTGTTATCCACATCCGCCCCGCATCCGCACGACTGTTATCCACATCCGCCCCGCATCCGCACGACTGTTATCCACATCCGCCCCGCATCCGCACGACTGTTATCCACATCCGCCCCGCATCCGCACGACTGTTATCCACATCCGCCCCGCATCCGCACGACTGTTATCCACATCCGCCCCGCATCCGCACGAATGTTATCCACATCCGCCCCGCATCCGCACGACTGTTATCCACATCCGCCCCGCATCCGCACGACTGTTATCCACATCCGCCCCGCATCCGTACGACTGTTATCCGCATCCGCCCCGCATCCGCACGAATGTTATCCATATCCGCCCCGCATCCGCACGACTGTTATCCACATCCGCCCCGCATCCGCACGACTGTTATCCGCATCCGCCCCGCATCCGCACGACTGTTATCCGCATACTCCCCGCATCCGCATCCGCCTCGCATCCGCACGACTGTTATCCGCATCCGCCCCGCATCCGCACGACTGTTATCCACATCCGCCCCGCATCCGCACGACTGTTATCCGCATCCGCCCCGCATCCGCACGACTGTTATCCACATCCGCCCCGCATCCGCACGACTGTTATCCGCATCCGCCTCGCATCCTCACGACTGTTATCCGCATCCGCCCCGCATCCGCACGACTGTTATCCGCATCCGCCCCGCATCCGCACGACTGTTATCCGCATCCGCCCCGCATCCGCACGACTGTTATCCGCATCCGCCCCGCATCCGCACGACTGTTATCCGCATCCGCCTCGCATCCGCACGAATGTTATCCACATCCGCCCCGCATCCGCACGACTGTTATCCGCATACTCCCCGCATCCGCACGACTGTTATCCGCATCCGCCCCGCATCCGCCCCGCATCCGCACGACTGTTATCCGCATCCGCCTCGCATCCGCACGACTGTTATCCGCATCCGCCCCGCATCCGCACGACTGTTATCCACATCCGCCCCGCATCCGCACGACTGTTATCCGCATCCGCCCCGCATCCGCACGACTGTTATCCGCATCCGCCCCGCATCCGCACGACTGTTATCCGCATCGGCCCCGCATCCGCATGACTTTAATTCGCGTCCGCCCCACATCCGCACGACTGTTATCCGCATCCGCCTCGCATCCGCACGACTGTTATCCGCATCCGCCTCGCATCCGCACGACTGTTATCCGCATCCGCCCCGCATCCGCACGACTGTTATCCACATCCGCCCCGCATCCGCACGACTGTTATCCGCATCCGCCCCACATCCGCATGAATTTTATCCAAATCCGCTGATATTTCAATATTATGTTTAATTTAAACCAACACATTTAGACATTTGAGGAGAAAGTCGTTCCTGACAATTTGCTTCATTGCAAGGAACTTCAAGTTGGCATTCCAAGGGACTTCAAGTTGGATGACACTTCTGGTTCCTTGACCTCCGCTTTAGACAAAAAATTAGCTATACTTTTTTGGCTACTTTCGCACTTGTGCCTCAGTAAGTTTGATGTGCCCAATTAGTGTCCGGAGTATGAATACACTTTTTTACAGGTAAAACATCACTATATCGTTCACCCTTTCGTTTCCATTTAATAGATTTTAATAGATAGTTTATCCATGTTGGTGAAATGATGTTCATACTCACGGTCGCGGTAACATTCACTACGTGAACTTTTCTTTACGCTTGGAGAAAGTGATGTGACATTTGGGCGGAAATTCCAAGTCAGTCATCATCCTTCTGCTTCTGGACCCATCCATGTTCGCATAGTTGATTTCATAGTTGATGTTGCAATACCACAGCCAACGTGCTTCAGTGACAAGTTGGAAATAAATCTACAGATAAACCTGGATCCCGATCTTCCATGATAGCTTAGATGGCGAAGTGGCTGACATGAGGAATGTTAATGATGTCACCACGATGAACTAACAAGCTTATTGACAGCATTATATCTCGTACGTATAGTAATAATGGCAGTGAGAATTGATGAGATGAGATGTCAAGACCATCTACTACAAACATACGTTACTTAATAAAATGTAGTTGAAAGTACACTTGCCTGATTATTTCGTACGCAATAAGCTATAGGAGAAGGCCTATTCTTCTTTTAAGCATGAAGCTGTAGATTGGCATATCAAATATGTAATATTAACGTAAGTTTGTAATCTAAAGACTATCCGCAAATTTACTGTAAACATTATCCGCAGCGTATCCGCTATCCGCAGAGCAATGCAAACTATATCCGCGTGACGAAAATATTTGCGGATATCCGTGGGTTTATCCGCGGATATCCGCATCCGCGCAGGGCTTTACATATAATGCAGTGACAGTGCTGGTATTGCATAAAATTAAGCTAATACAGTGAGGGTCCTCGCAGATGCCATGTAGTGGACAGGTCACAATGAGTCACCGCCAGATTTATAGCATGTACCGATTACAACAGCGGGTCGGGAAGTCCCGGGATGCCGTCATGGCATTTATTACATACGCAGCTGGCAGGATACCTTAACTGTGAAGTCCTGTATCCCATCTCGAATCCCGTGAACATGATTAGGTAATAGAATAAAATACAGTAGAGTCCCGCTCAACCGACCTTCGCTTGTCCGACATTCCGTGTTATCCGACACTGGTAGACTTAATAATTTGAACATTTCGTATACACTAAATTCTGGGACACCTACAAGGACTGACGAAAATGAGGATGTTGAAGAAGAGGAAGAACAAGGTGAAAATGTCTCACAGTGAAGGATCCTAAGCACATTGGATATGGCAATAACGTACTGTACGTGGAGCAACAGCCGGAGGCAATCGCAGCTGAGGTGTTGATTTTTCATGGATGGCGAGATTTTGCAGGAAGAAAACGTGAATCAGCAGGCAAGCAGACATTGTTGACAAGTTTCTTTTCTTAAGGATCGATTTTTGTTCAATAGTGCATGTACGATTGAATTGATAATTCAATAAATAGAGTACCGGTACCGTAAGACATGTCATTGTTGTGTTTTCCCCAGGGGCTCACATCTTGTGGGGCGTGGGTTGACGACCACGGGGCCCCAGCTGAGTCCGGCATTGCTTCCACTTACTTGAGGCGGGCTCCCCTCTGTCTCCTTTCCTGTCGACCTCACTGGGTCATCTCTTGTTCTCTTCCGACCCCGACGGTATTAGGGTATCCGAGGCCTAGGGAGTCTCTTCCTTTCCCGCCTTAATTGGCCCTTGTCTCATCTTTTCGGATTCCCTCCTTCTGCGAGGGGTCAGCCTTCTTTTTCTTTTCATGTTATCTCCTGCCTTCTGCTCCAGGCCCTCAAGGAGGCCGGGTGTATGTAGCCCCACCACTTTTGGTGCACCCTAGAAAATGCTACACCTTCAGGGGCTCACGGCTGGTGAGTTCGGGAGTTGGCCACCCCGAGGGATTCCTGAGCTGGGTCCGTTTTCCCATTTTGTCCCTTACCCTTTGGAGAGGACCCTCTCCTCTTTCACTTTCCTATCTGCCTTTCATGGCTCTCCTTCCTTCCAAGTCCCTCAATCCGCGTTCTTCGAGGGTTGAGGGCATTTATTTTCCTCCAGTCCTTTATTTGCCTTATTCTCCTTTAGTTTTTCCATTTCTTCTTCTAGTATGTAGGTTAGTAGTTATTTTTAGTTTTTAAGTTTGCATTTCATTTTCATCTTCACGATCACCCAAACCATCAGGGGCCGATAACCTAGATGTTAGGTCCCTTAAAACAACAATTATCATCATCATCATTGTTGTTTTAGTAATACAGTATAGCCTACCTAATTGTTTAAGTTCATTTAAAGTCATTATCTATTATCCGACATTTTCGATGATCCGACGTACTCCAGGTCCTGTTTACGTCGGATAATCGAGACTCTACTGTATCGAATTTTCCTAGTGGAAATTTATCTTCAAAATGATGAAGATAATTGTTGTTTTAAGGGGCCTAACATCTAGGTTATCTTCACAAGGAGAAGTCGTAGAGTAAATGTGTTCGATAAGTTTCAGCAACGTTCCATTTTTACTTGTGGGGGAATCTCAAACAAAAGGTATACAGAAACATTCCGCGTTCTCTGGAGGCTCTGGAGAACAAAATAACTACACAGATACGAAACATCAGTGAGGTTGAATTACACAGAGTGGACCAAAACTGTCTACGTTCGTGCAATGTGTGTTTAGAAAATGAAGGACAGCATTTCCAGCAACTACTCTAAAATCCATGTAAGTAAATATGATGATTATTTAATACGTTAAAAAGTGTAAATGTGTTGCTTCAAGGATATGTTCATAGTGCGCCGGCCAGGATAAAAATGAAATATAGTACTGTAACTAGGGATTTCTAACTGGGGATGTCTGTAGAGTTTGCCTGTTGCTGGAAGAGTGTGAATGTGTTTTCCACGCGCAGCATATTTATTTGTGTACATCGATACTTAATAATAATACTCTTCTTTATTTATGAGAAGTAATTCAGCCATACGGATTGAACAGTGAAGCAAATAAAGAGAGAATTTCAAAATTACAGAAGGCCTATAGAATTACCTGGAACAGATATAACAAAAAATAAATATCTCGGAATGCTAAATTACGACATTATAACACAGTGATCAAACCTGAAGCATTATACGCCTCAGAAACTTTGCTCGTTGGAGATAGATCTCTTATTAAAGACATAAGAGAAGCAAGAGAGGAAAATATTGAGGAAAATCTTTGGTCCAGTCTGGGTAGAGGGAACCTGGATGAAACAGAAGTCTCGGGAGCTTTATCATCACTCTGAAAAGATCAGGAAAAGGCGATTAAAGTTGTATGGCCACATTCTTCGCATGACCGGTGACAGACTGACGAAGAGGATTGTCAACCTTGCTCTCTCAATGAAAGTCAAGACCCACTGGTTTAAGGAAATAGAGGAAGATCTTCAGGAAGTTGGCATCGTGGAGGAAATCATACAAGACAAATCCAAATTCAGAACAGTTGTCAACAACACTATCATTTTGTGGAGAAAATCAGTACCAGTACCAGGAAACCATGGACTGAAGAACGGAAGAAACTCTTCAATGCACAGATTTATTTATTTATTTATTTATTTATTTAATTATTTATTTATTTATTTATTTTTAGCGTATGGCATTTAGTGCCGGGAGTGTCAAAGGACATGTTCGGCTTGCCAGAATTTGTAGCTGCTTCTATGTGGACACCCATGGGGGTGAGCTACAAGTATCGTCGCGTGTGGAGTGTTGTCCGGGGAAGAAAGTTTGAATGTAAGGACGAGGAATTGGAAGGTAGCGGCTGTAGCCTATAGTTAGGGACCAACCCCGGCATTAGCCTGGAAGAACGATGGGAAACCACAGAAGACCATCTTCAAGGTTGACGGCGGGGGGATTCGAACCTCCTCGCCTCCCGGATGTGAGCGGCTGCCTGCAGCCATGCCGTAACGACCACGGCTAACTCAAGTGCACAGATGAAGAGATTTTGGTAGAAGAAAAGATCAACATTATTTGCTAAATGAGTTCTCTCGCGCTCCTTAGATATGCATAGCGATGTGAAAAAAAATCGTCTTTATTAGGAATATTCTACAATACAGTAGTTTTTCTTCAACCCAAAAATACTCTTCTCCTCCACAATTTCGGTCTTCAGCATCTTCCTCGGTTAGCCTCTGGTAGCCATGCTTCTATTGACACCATCCATCCGTTGTTCTCTTGGTTCACCCCGTTTCCGTTTGCCTTCAGCTTGCCAATGTAACATTAAATGGGGAATTCTGTATCCTTTTCACATGTCCAAACCATTGTAATCTTCTTTTTTCAACCACTTCTAGTACATTTATTTTACCTGCATAATTTCTAATTTTATCGAATCTCTATTTTCTTGCCGCCCCTCCTCCAATAACTCATCCCTGTTACTAATAATTTATTTGCTTGCTGTCCGTTTAACGTCAAAGTTTCTGCTCGATATAAAAAATACTTTGTTCCAATTAACTGTAAATAAGTTTCTTAGTTTTTTTTAAATATTTCTGCTCCATAGAATGGAATTTAATGCTACAATTATTCTCCTAGCCTCCCTTACTCTTTTCTCAATTTCAGATGAACTTGTTCCCCCAGCTTCTATTATTGAACCCAAATATTTAAATTTAGTGACTGAATCTCTGCATTTCCGATCTGTAGTTTCTCACCGCCGTTATTCTCTAATGTAAGGTATTCCGTTTTGCAATAATAATAATAATAATAATAATAATAATAATAATATTGTGTGGCCCCGGGTGCCGGGTGCAAGCTTTGTTATTTGACCCCGGAGGGCAACTTGCATGTCAATTTCGTCGTTCCTTGAAGCACTATGAAAGTCAAGGAGGTTAGATATTTAAGCTCCTTGACACAATAGCGCATTCCAGTAGAGAATGGAGGAACTTTGTATTGGCGGAAAATCCAGAGATTAATTTTGCCATTATGAACACGGCCTATTGAATTCAAATGGGTTCTTTGACTTGCCAACATCGTATGACATGCGTGATTTTTGTCGCTTTCAAAAATCACTTACAACGGCCAGGAGCAAACCTGCAATCTTGGGGTTGGCAGTCCGACACGATAACCACTCACCCACCGTGGCAAGCTAATAAACTAATAATAATAATAATAATGCTATTGGTTTTACGTCCCTTTTAACTACTGTGGTTTTGAGAGACGCAGAGGTGTCTGAATTTCGTCCCAAAGAGTTATCTTTAAAGTGCCAGTACATCTACTGACACGGCTCCCTTCCATTCACGCAACCTAAAATGCCAACTGACAGTGCCAAGATTCGATCCTGCAACCTTGGGAACAGCAGACGAAAACGTAGACAATGTGCCACGCAGACAAACGTCTATACAAGTGAATGCTTCTGTGCATAAAATATTAACGCAAGTGGTATGGACTAAAGTTATTGAATTTCAGTGATCTTCAATTCGCATATCGGCAGTAATATTACACATACTGTGCCCATTTCAACAATGAAATATGCAAATCACAGTTTGCCAGCAATGCTCAATCGGGAGTATCGGGTTTCATGGTTTGTTCTCCCACTCTGTGACTTACACACTTTGGATTAAGCAGAGGATACACTTCCAAAAATAAACAAAAATCAAATCCTACTATCAAAACATTTAATTATCCAAAATATGGCGCTACAAAAATTAAACAAATAAAAATACTGACACTCCACTTCACACTTGTCCAAAGTTGTACAAGGAATTCATATTAAACAATTACAAAATCATAATGACTGGTTTTCCAAAAACCAACAAAACTTCAACTAAGTTTCACTTCCACATGGTGTCAATTCAAATTCTTTAAAATAACGAGCTCCAAAAGGCTCGGTAAAATTTACATACACTGTGCTAGCAATTTAATACACATCAATTACTATTTACATGAGTATATCTTTTTTAATCATAAATATCAAAGTATGGCTAATCATCAATTAGTTTTGGGCTTTCACAATGTTCATATGTTACCATCCCTCTCTCTCAAGCTACCAACTCACTACCGTGATTGGGAAAAACTTGCATACTCACGACCTATAGAAGACTACTGAGCAAGTCAGACTTAAGATTACTCCCGGAATCTAAGGTCTTCAATAGAACTCGTGAATCACTGAATCATTGAATAATAAAGTTAGGGATTTATCATTTTGTCTTCAAAGACCATTATATCTTTAGAAAGCCACGATCTGAACTCTGCAAGCGATAATAATGGATATAAAGGGACCTCGATTCAAATACCGGGTAGTTAAAACACTCTTAAACACTTTCGTGAGTTGGGACTCAGACAGTCCATTCCTAACCTACCGCACTACCAGAGGGTAAGGGTCTGTCTTACTACTTGGCTTGATTTATTGCAGGGAGAGAAGAGAGCCCACAGTCTCGCTTTCACAAGGGACTGGCTACTTCAGCTTTCACACACAGCTGTTTCAAATGCAATTCTCTGAATGACAAGGCTTCCGATACAAAATAACCATAAAACAACATATTTAGGTTCTACAGACCTTATTCTCTTAGCTTCGGTATATTATAATTATGAAGTGTCCTCATTAGCGGGTAATAAAATTCAATAATACAACCAATATTAAGGGGCTTCAACACGGACGACTCTGAGTTCGATCCTTTCAAATGCCTCGGCAGCAGTATCCCAATTTGTGAGGACTTATAACATTAGCGACTTAGGGTAGGCCTCGCCCATTACCAGTGCTCATAATACAACATAAATAGCACCCTTTTTAACATACAACAAACAATGCCTCGTGATCACTATCACAACTTTGAGGACTTATAACAGTTCATTTACCACGACTAACTGTCCCTCATAATTACTTTTACCGAGCATTTCAACGCATTCCTAGCGAGAAAAATTACTTCAGTGCGCGACATGGCGCTCATACATTAATTAGCCAAGTTGCCTTCAAAGAACTAAATAAATTCAAATCAACGTTTGATCTACATCTCAAAATATATATTTCTCTTCCACCATTAACAATAATCATTTTTACCATAAAGAATATGTATTCATAACATGTATTCATTCATCTAAAGGAGCTCTAAAGCTACCACTTTTCATATAAAATTCACAACATTTATTTGTCCTTATAATTATTATTATTATTACGCTTGCTTTACCATATTTATAACATTTACCATTATACTGATATTTTACTGAATAATTTCCACAAGGGATTCATTTATACTTCACATATTTATTATATTTCTATCAAATTAATCGTTCAGATCGCGCAATCTTTCTTTCACCTGTTATTAAACATCCCTACTCTCACTCATGAGGATTATACGCAAATCTTCCCAAACACATAATAATGAAATAGTTACTCACATGACTGTACGGTCAGCGACTGAATTCTCCAACGATGGAACATTTTTCACCCACCAACTTCTTCTTAAGCCATTTTCATGGTTATATTTACACTCAATGACACTTTCTTAACAGCACATAAAATATATACCCTAATCGCTTGGAATATAACGAATACAATTTTGTATTCGTTTTCACTTAACACAATACAAATTCACTAAAAATATTACACTCAAAAATTTCACTATATTTACATTACATAAAAATTGTATCACTCTGGCGTTAATTATTCGCCTTACACACGTGATTTCTTTCCCGTTTCCAAGGGTTGCACTATATGCACGTCGGCTTCCTAATCTGAAGAGATGATTGAAAGTCTCGATCGAACTAACCTCACTGGAACGACTGATCTTCTAATCCTGGGTTTGACTATCGGCTTCTATAACTTTACTGCACGATGTCGTATCTTGCTAGACGCTAACTTGTTCGTCTAATGAAAGTCTGTCCTTGATGTATTACTATTACGATCGCTCGAACTGTTTATCGGTGACCTAGTAATTTCCTTGTATTACTTTGATTCGTGGCTTATTGGAGTATTCCCCAATGTTTAATGTTCATTTGTCCTCCGAGACAAAGCCTGGAACTACAATTCCTAATTCTTATCGTACTGCGCTCTAGTCCCCTCGGTTCAGGAACACTAGGCGTTACTATTTCGTTCTACCCTGATCTGGTTCCTTAACGTAGATAGAACTGTCTATTTCACTTTCCTTGGGTACTTTGAAACCTTATGATGCGTCGGTTCTTTAACTGAACTATTATATTCGAGTACCTATCGCCTGTTATTTCTTAAGTCCACAGCCTAAACTCTGACTGTACTAGTGAACTTTAACGATAATTGTTCCTACGTGCAGCGTCTAAGCGCTCACTAAAATAACTTATTGTACTTTGCGACACAGTATCACGCTCTCTGGCGTCTTTTATAACTGAATGTACTTTGATGCAGCACTCCTGCACTAGGAGTTTACTTGTATCTTGTCTTGTAGTTGATGATCCATCGTGAAGCGCCTCTGCGCTCACGGAACTGAATTTGTGACACAGCGACGCCCCTCGGGCTGTCGGAAACTGCATTAACGATGATAGTGACACAGTGTTACGCCCGTAGGCTGACAATAACTGCATGCTCCTCCTGGCACCTCCAGGGTTTTTATCCAAATCTGCGGCAAAAAGATCAAATCCGCTTCTTCTCCAGCACTAACTTCTGAAGTAATTGTCGTATAATTTTGAAAAATATATCTCTGGAAAGCTCTTGTGTTAAACGTAAACTGGTTTCTTTGATCATGAAAATCGATCACACAATTCCAAGATATTAAATAATTTGGCTCCTCAGATATGTAGGTGGTGAGGTTTATTTTTCCCTCTCTACCAACTCTGGGCTCGGGGAATTACTAACTACGTCATGCCACGTCTGCAGTTCTTTCCTGTGCAAATATTATATACTTTTTCCCCACACAAAAATCTCTTTTCCAGAATGATCAACAATGATGTGTTCATTTCATTAATTAAATGCTTGCAAATGGCTTAATTCTAATTATTTCTCTTCTTGCGCCATTGCAAGGTTGCCATTTTATAGCTGAGTAAGGTCTATTTCCGAAACTCATTCTCTCTTACTCGTCGTGGAAAGTCTTTCTCGTTCTATTAATAATCATGCGCCAGCTCCTTATCGATGCGTGATCTCACGTCCGCATGACTCGTGGTCACCCGTTCTTGCGCCACATTATAACAGCCCACTTCTTAAAATCTTTCCAATACATTCTAAAGACTGCATTATTTCCTCTCTTCTTTTGCAAATAAAATATGGATTCGACGCTTGAACCAATTGCAATACTGAACCACAATGGCATTTACTAGGGCGCATGTGCGAGCAGGTAATCCGTGTTCGCTAGATAATGAGATGCAGAATACGGCTCGAGGAGGTGGAAAGAACCCAATCCATTATGTGCCATCATCTTCACCGGCTCCATCTGCGGGATGAGAACCAATCCTTTGTGGAGGGCACAATGAAGCTCCAACAGGCGCCCCCTTTTGTTGGCTAGACAGTGGCGAGTCCATTCACCATATCTCCAAGCGTGAAGCAGGCTACATTACTGTTCACATTGCTGTCAGCAACAGAGAAGACAACCATAGGCGTACAACTGTCAATTATTTAGGGAGATGATCATAACAGTAATAATAGTAACCCACGGACCCGTGCGAGAACTCTCGCATAATGAGTTGTGTGCGCCCCATGTGTACAGACTACCCGCGTGGCTCTAGTGCTATGCAGGCTGTAGGCGACGGAGTTCTCGCAGGGGCTATCGTCTTGTTTATTTGTTTAAAAGCACTTTATAAACAAATACATAATTATATTTCCGATGACTTTTCAAGAAATGCAAGATTCTTCCTGTACTATTGAGACGATTTGGGAGGTTTTGGTACAAACCACACCTTCTAACTCCTTCTGGTTTAGGAGCTTGAGTTTTGTGAAACATACACCTTGGCCTTAGAGTGTTATATAATAAGATATTAAGAAAATACGAATGACATTCTTTGGACATCTCACTACACTACCAGAAAATTGATTGACGAAACTGATAATAGATTATGTAACCTCACTCAAGAACTCAACACCTCGGCTAGAAGAACTTCGAAAGGCAACAAAAGTTTGAAATATCATTGATTTTACTACAATGACTTCTTATAGTAAACCCATTGAGGTTTATACAGGGTGATTCTTTTGCAGGAGCAGGACCGGTGGCCGGCTGCCATGCGCGCGCTCCTTCCGCCAACCAACCGAGCTCGCACCGCGGATTGCGCGCAGGTGGATACCGTAACGAAGTACATTAATTAATGATAAATTCACCAGACAATCATGATTAAATATTTTACCTATCCACAGGAGATGCTGAGAGTGTTCTCCTTCAGACAGGGGTTGTACCGTGTTAATAAATTAGCGTTTACACGTTGTGATTCTCTTCTGTTCTGAGGGATATCTGCTGCCGTATATTGTTCTCCAGCAGAGTACGGGTAATTGATCTGTGCACTTTTATTTTAAATTAACCCACAATTGAACATCAAACGGGCTAAGGTCCGTGCTTCGATGAATTACAGTAATCGCACAGGGGGTGGAGGAGTAGCTACATAATGTATCGATGTAACTTCCAAAGTTATTGTCTATCAGCTGAAAGAGAACATTATTAGTATATTCTGTGAAAAGATAAGTTCTAACCTTTAACTGGCGATGTAAGGTCATTCAGATTCCCAAGAAATAAAAAAAACGCCTGTGCTTCTTTAATTAAATCTTGCAGTTGTTATTTATGCTACCTTCTTATCTGTGCGCTGACACTACACACCCTCGTTGATGACCGTTTAGTGACTTAATGGCTTTAATGACCCTGGTTAGCTCGCCTCCGCCTCGCGCAACCCTGCGGACCAAGCTCGGTTGGCTGGCGGAAGGCGCGCGCGCCCGGCAGTTGGCCGCCGGCCCCACTCCAGCAAAAGAATCTCACTGTACGATAACTAATTAACCAACTAAACAGCTGTTCTTCTGAAAACAATAACAATCGTGGTTAGATACCAGTGAAACGGTACAAAAACAAAGCGTACTCGCTTCTAAGTGTCCCTTTTGAAAACAAAAACCTTGAAACTCTGTACCTCATAATGATCAGTATCAGTCGTTAGTAGTCCTCCCCGCACACGGAGAAGGCATGCTCTGAATGAGACCATCAAGTTTATGGTTGGTTGGTTCCTCAGTTTAGGGGCTGAGACAACGCGGTCATCTAGCCCCGTGTACTTTGGGTGTGTTTATAATCTGTCTGATAACCAGTGTTAATTCTGTTGACTCAATTCGTGTGTGTTATCTGTAATTCAAGTAAGGACTGGAGACGATCAATTTCAAGTAGTTCCTACTTTTGATACCAAATGCTACCGTCAACGACACCTAGCTGCGAACTTGGCTACTAGACGCCACAACAACCGGTTCCTGGCAACGAACTTTGGAACTTATAGAGCGTTAATCTAACCAACAAAGTAAGCTTCACACAATTGTAGTTAGTGGAAGGTTCTTTTACATGACATGACTCTGTGAAATGTGCTCGCCGGCTTTACTTCCCCTCCTGAAAGAAGGCATACTGAGTGATTTTTAACGATCTTTTAAAAAATCCGAGACCTCGGCTGGGTTAGAACCCGCAATCTTGGGCATAAAAGCGACCAACTACGCCACCGAAGACGACTCAACAAGTTTATTTTGGTGTAAGAGGTCCCACTCCCCTATGGCAACGTCAGCATACAATATTACCGGGAGAGTTAGCCGTGGTCGTTACGGCGTGACTGAATGCAGTCGCTCACATCCGGGAGGCGAGGAGGTACGAATCCCTCCGCCGGCGACCTTGAAGATGGTCTTCTGTGGTTTCCCATCTTCCTTCCAGGCAAATGCCGGGGTTGGTCCCTAACTATAGGCCACAGCCGCTACCTTCCAACTCCTCGTCCTTACATTCACGCTTTCCTTCCCCAGACAATACTCCACAAACAACTGTACTTGTAGCTCACCCCATGGGTGTCCGCCGAACATGTCCTCGGACATTCCCGGCACTAAAAACTATACGCTAAACAAGTAGTTCCGTGAAGAACTATACAGCCTATTTTCATATATCCTACTTATGTTAATTGCCACTATCAACATACAAAATTTCAGTTTGATTGCTGTAATAGATTCGTAGATATTGAGAACCAACTAATTATTTCAGGTGGTCGCCATGTTGGACTTTATATATGTAGGTCCTAGAGTTATGTACTGTTACATGAATATTATTGTTTACGTGCAGCATTCAAACCTCAATCGCATGATTAGGATACAAGAAGTAACAACGAGATTTTAAAATTTCGCACACCTGCCATCTTGTGATTATGGAAACAATTGAAATAAATTAGATGCCAGTGGATTAACATTCGTATCAGGATTTACTGTACCAAGTTTCACCGCACTCCGACGGTTAAATTGCGAGAAACGTCCATGTAAATATTTATACTTCGCGACGCCGCCATGTTGGATTTGTGATCAACAGTTTATTGAAAATCCCCTAAGGTGAACTTATGTTCATATCCCCTATGAACATAAAAATATTCAGTTTGATTGCTATAATAGATTCGTAGATATTCAGAGCCGTCTAAATATTTCGGATGGTCGCCATGTTGGATTGTTAAATGTATAGGCCATAGAGTCATGTACCATTAAAGGAAAATTATTGCGTAGGTTCATTGTTCAAACTTTCACTTCGATCGCATGATTACGACACATGAAATAAAAACCTAATTTTAAAATTCGCACAGCCGCCATCTTGAGGTCATGTAACCAATTGAAATAAATTAGATACCAGTGCATTACAATGTGTATAAACATTTCCTGTACCAAGTTTCATTGCGTTTAGAACATTCAATCGTGAGAAAGGTCCATTTAAATTTTCAAATTCGCTTGGCCGCCATCTTCGTTTTGTAGTTAGCCGGTTTTTGAAAATCTTATAGATGAACTTCCAGTAGTGCCCTTTATCTTCGTACAAAATTTCAGGGTGATACCGCTCATAGTTTCAGAGATATAGAATGCCTGTGAAATATTTCGCACAGCCGCCATCTTGTGGTTATGTAAAAAATTGAACGAAGTTAGATGTCGGTGCATTACAATGTGTATGAACATATACTGTACCAAGTTTTATTGCGTTTGGTTGGTTAAATCGCGAGCAACGTCTATTAAAACATTGCAAATTCGCGTGGCCGCCGTGTTGGTTTTGTAGTTACCAGTGTTTCAAGAGTCACATAGATGAACTTCTAGTAGTTCCCTTTATCACCGTAAAAACGTTCAGGGTGATATCGGTAATAGTTTCGGAGATATTGAATGCTGGCGTAACACTACGCACAGCCGCCATGTTGGATTGGTGAGACGTAACAAAATTTGAAGGACACGGTCGAGGTCACCCGGAATAGTGCTATGAACTTACCGAGTTTCATTGAAATCGCTCTAGCCGTTTAGAATTTATTAGGGACACACACACACACACCTCACACACACACACACACACACGCGCACACACACGGACAAAAGGTGATCTCAAAAGCCTATTTTTTCAAAATTGAAAATAGGCTAAAAAAAAGCATACAATATTGATGGCGGTAGTCCAAACTTTTGTTTAGCAGTATAGCCTATATGCAGGAGTAAATAAGCCTCACTATAACGGTAGTGTAAAACAGGTGATAGGTGGGATAATATAAGGATTCAAGTAAACAAGTGTGTTTGGGAGGGGGGTACGCCACCGTAAATTAGACCAACATGAAATCTATTTCTCGCTTTCTTCCTATTTTCTAAGTCTTAACAATGTGGCAGGACAGCTGTTAAAGGATTGAAAGACCCAGTTACCCTTTATTTGTTACTTTATTGCTCCTATGTCCTACACAATGCTGAATTGCTTTCGTGTCTCCCGAGGCGAGTGAGAAGCCTACGTCACAGTTTTTAAAGAGCCAGGCCACACTTTCTGTTGCTAGAGCGCTGCACGAATAAAGAAAACGTTATCCGAATCCGCTGACATTACAATAATATTTTTTTATTTATTAGATAAAGTACAGAGAGGATAGATTATCTGTCTCGGAGACCCTCGCTAGCCCGCTCGCCCGCGGCTCGAGCCTGTCTCCCGCCAGGCACTTTGCCGTAATGCGGCGCTCGAGCGGCACTGCGTCATTGAGTATAGGAATCTGTACTTAAATTTGTACTTCAATGTGATCCTTGACCAATTTTTTGACGAACTGACTTACGGAGAGCGATTGTCGAATTAATTTCAACAAGATTCTGCCACTGCTCACACTGCCGAAGCATCCATGACAGAATTGCGTCGCATTTTCGGTACGAGGATTATAAGTCCGAACGTGTGGCCCCCGCGAAGCCCAGACTTATCAACATGTGACTTTTATTTGTCGGGGACGCTTAAAAATAGAGTGTATGCGAGAAACCCTCACACTGCAAATGAGCTTAAAGATTATTACAGCTGAAATACAGTCAATCGGTGCTGAGGAACTTCAGAGAGTAAATGCCAGTTTCATAAAAAGGTGCCAGCGATGTGTAGCAGTGAATGGCGAACATTTTCAGCACCAGCTGTGAACTAGGTAAGTACAAATTCCTATACTCAATGACTCAGTGCCGGGAGGGGGCAGCATAACGGCAAAGTGCGTGGCGGGAGACAGGCTCGCGCCATGGGCGAGTGGGCAAGCGAGGGTCTCCGAGACAGATAATCTATCCTCTCTGCATTAAAGCAACTCATTTAGAAATTTGAGGAGAAATTCCTTCCCCTAGGCTGTGTGTAAATCGCAAGACAATGTTGACTGAGTTTTGTCCCTCTGAGTAACGCCATGTGAAACAGTGGGTGGCTAATAATAGCACTTACTTAGGCAAGCGCAGGTATAAATGATTCCTTTTTGGCATAAGTCACCACTAATTGAGGGTATTTCCATGACTGGCTTCTCTCACTCCTCTATTATTCTCGTACAATCCAAGCAAAAGCACATAGGGAAATAACAAGAAACTTGAAGGATGCATATCTTAGCAAAAACTAAATTCATTAAAAAAACAGTCCAACATTGTATTCTAAAAACTATCCGCTATTCGCACAGCCATGCAAACTATATCCGCATGGCGAAAAATGTTGCGGATATCCGCGGGTTTATCCGCGGATAACTGGATGCACGCAGGACTTTATCTATCTATAGCCTACCAAACAGCAGGTCTAGTCATTAGAAAAATATCCCTCCGCGCATGACCTCTTTCTGTCCCGTCTTGTGTTCCCGGCATAGAAACTCTAGAACAGTTGTGAATGCATTACGTGATAAGCGCTTCTTTACGATGTCAATGAACTACGATCTATATCCGTTTTACGTCTTGGCATGATGGGTTAAAATCACTGACTGGACTATTAATTATATTATCATGGAGATTCATGTGAAATAAATTCTTGTCAGACGTAATTTAAGAATGGCGAGGTGCATGAAACACAAATCCCCTTTCCGTCCAATCTTAAATCACTTATAGTGGACGATATATTGAATATAGAGATGTGCTCTCGCGTACGCTAATGTAGAACATTTCATGCTGAACAATTCTTACACTCATAGTATATTGATATTTTTAACGGTTTGCCCAGCGTAAGCTTAAAAAGCGCACGGACGCCAGGTTTTTTTTCGACTTTTCCACTGAAATCGTCACTGCTCGGCTTCCTTTGATCATAAATAACTTATTTTCTACAGAAACCTTCCTCGAGGTATCCTTTACAAAATCAGTATAATTTAATATAATATAATCCCCCTTCCGTCCAATCTTAAATTGACTGAGAATTTTGCGGAACGAAAAGTTCACAGGTGAAATGAGAGTTGCACTTCCAGGGAATGGCAAGGTGAATGAAACTCAAATCCCCTTCCGTCCAATCTCAACTTGACTGTGTTTCACAGCCGAAATGAAGAAAACCCAAGTTGCATTTCCAGGCAAACTCCAAACACAACCACCCTTCTCAGAAGTCTTAACTCAACACGACTCGACAGTTTGCTGCTGGCTGTATCTGGGGCAATAGGTTCGCCCACTAGCTAGGCTGTAAAGGGGATGATAGACTAGGGTGACCAGACGTCCTCTTTTTCGCGGACATGTCCTCCAATTTACTTATCTGTCCTCTGTCCGCGAACAATTTTTAAATTTGTCTAAATGTCCTCCGTTTTTATTAATTTACTATATTATCGTATTAATGTATGTATGTATGTTTTAATTTTTCTCAGTTTATATTGGCGCTATGGCAATAGTTTAATTTTTTACCGATGTGCAGCGCTACAATTTTTGTTTCCGGTCTACGTTGGGTTTGGGAATGTGTTTTTCTGTTTGTGGTCCGTTGAATGACAGTCTTGCAGCGTTGTTGTGTGTTTTCCAGTTTAAAATTTGCTTGAATTCAAGATATTTAAACACAAATAGTGCTAAATGTTCCGGCATAACTCAACAAGATGACAGTGTTTCGCCCCGGTGTGCTATTGGGCTCTTCAGTTGGTTAAAGCACACCTCACCAAGACACTGTCTAGTGCACACTGGGAAGGCCACTATGGGAGTGCACTGGCTTGCTCGTGACGCGGATACACATGTATCAAATACGTCTTGCAATGGCCTTCCCAGTGTGCACTAGACAGTGTCTTGGTGAGGTGTGCTTTAACCAACTGAAGAGCCCAATAGCACACCGGGGCGAAACACTGTCATCTTGTTGAGTTATGCCGGATCATTTAGCACTATTTGTGTTTAAATATATTATGGCTCAACGGACAATGCATATTTTCTTATGAAAATTGTATATTCAATGCCAAGGTAAGGTTATAATTGCTTTGGAATGGAGTTTCGACTCCCATAGTGCACTGGCTTGCTCGTGACGCGGATACACATGTATCAAATACGTCTTGCAATGGCCTTCCCAGTGTGCACTAGACAGTGTCTTGGTGAGGTGTGCTTTAACCAACTGAAGAGCCCAATAGCACACCGGGGAGAAACACTGTCATCTTGTTGAGTTATGCCGGAACATTTAGCACTATTTGTGTTTAAATATATTATGGCTCAACGGACAATGCATATTTTCTTATGAAAATTGTGCATTCAAGATGCCTGAAAGAAAGTGCAAGTTTACAGATGCTTTGAAAACCAAATGTCCTGCTTTCAAGCTTCGACGTAATGATTTTGAGGCCGAATATTAAATTTGCCCAACTGCAATTTTCGTCTCGGTAGCAAATCATGGTAAGTTCTATAATTTATTGTTTAAGTTAATAAATCACAAATATTAAAACAGCGTTATTTTTATAAAATTTTGATTTATGTTCGTAGGTTATCAAGATTTGGATAGCCACATTTCTTCAAATAAACACAAAAAAGTGTACAAGGCTGCGGCAGTTCCCAAACTATAGACAAGCCTTTTTCCACATCAACTACAGCATTAACGAATCGCGTTTTAGCTGCGCAAGGAGCATTAGCATTCCATACCGTTCGTCATCATTCCTCCTACAGATCAATGGACTGCACACCCTAATTGAACCAGACAATTTATTATGATTCGGAAGTGGCCAAAATAATTTCTTCAGCTACAACCAAAACTGAAAGTATAATAAACAGAGTAATAGGTCCACATGCTGTTGATGTTGCAGTATAATGTACGAAAGGTATATCTTGTTATGGAGTGTGTACGGATGGAAGTAATCATGGAAGTCTAAAAATGTTTCCTATTCTCATTCAATGTTTCGATTATAAACTGGGTGGTATTAAAACTAAGGTTGTAGAACTAAATACATCTCCTAATGAGAAGGCTGAATATATTGCAAGGTATATTAAGGATACCTTGTCTAGTTTAGGTATTGTAGAGAAATGTGTGGCCTTTGCTGGTGACAACACGAACACTAACTTTGGTGGTTTAAATCGTAGAGAAGGCAATGTATTTACTAACTTAAAGGATGTTGTCAATAGGAATATGGTAGGTATAGGTTGCCCAGCTCATATATTGAATACCGGTAATACAATTCAACATGGAACTGATGTTTTATCTGTGGACATAGCTGGTCTTATTGTTAAGTCGTATAATTATTTCTCAATTTACACTGTAAGAACTGAACAGTTGAAGTCATATTGTGAATTTGTTGATACCAATTACAAATAATTACTCTCCCACAGCAAGACAAGATGGCTATCTCTGTTCCCTGCTGTTGAGAGATTATTGGAAATGTTTCTTCCCTTGAAGTCTTACTTCTTGTCAGTGCCAAATCCTCCAAAACTTCTCATTTTTTGAAATAACTTGAGTGAAGCTTATTTGTGGCACCTGCATTCTCTAATGTCAATATTTCACCCAAAGACTTTGATAATAGAGAAAGAAGAGAGTTCTATGTTAGAAATCATGAATGTGTTGGAAAGAGTCAAGGTTATGCTTCAAAATAATTATGAAGGTTCTTTCATTTCATTGAAGGTGAAAGGTGTAGTAGAAAATGTTCGAAAAGAGGGGTATGATAAGGAAGCAGATTTATTTATGAGTGAAGCATTGATGTTATATAAAGTATCTTTGGAATATTTGACAAAATGGGTAACATATTTTGATTATTTCAATTGTTTCATGTGGATGAGTTTAACTTTAGAGAAGATGGAATACACTGATTTTGAAAAAAGTATTAACTATTTACAACGGAAAGGTTCACATTGATGATGCAAAAGGTTTTGATCAGTTTTGCAATCTGAGTAAATGTACAGAGAAGTTTTCAAATAACAGCGAATATCTTAAATTAACTTCTAGTCAGAAATGGGCAAAATATTTCAATGATAGTGAAAATATTGAATGCTACTCAGAGCTTCTTAAAATTGCAGAATATTTCTTTTGTATCCCAGGTCACAATGCTAATGTGGAGAGGATTTTCTCATTGATTTCAGCTCAATGGACAGATGAAAGAAATAGATGGCAAATAGAATGTGTGAAAGGTCTATTAATGGAGCAGTACAATTTTAAGGAATACTCTTGTCAGTACTTCTATAAATATCTGTTGGACAGACCTAAACTGATGGCAGGAATATCATCCTCAGATAAATATAAATAATCTACAAATCAAGTGTAATTTTATTTTTAATTTCAGAATAATAAAAATTTCCAGTGGCAATGTTCTAGGTTTATTAATGTAATTAATACATTTTGACGTTCATAACAATTTTTATCGTATCTTATATGTATGTATGTCTACCCCTTATTATTCCCGTTTTCCAACGGGGTCGGGGATGAGATGCGATGGAAGTCTTTGTGGAGATGGTTTTTACGGCCGGATGCCCTTCCTGACGCCAACCTCATGAGAGGAGTTAATGAGAGATGAAATGAATGATGGTGAATGAAACTGGGCAAGGATGTGGAAGGAAGCGGCCGTGGCCTGTCGGTACCGTCCCAGCATTTGCCTGGTGTTGAAAATGGGGAAACCACGGAAAACCATTTCAAGGACTGCCGACGGTGGGGCTCGAATCCACGCGTCTACCGAGTCAGCAGAGAGCTTGGCCCCATGACCTAATGCTGCGCGTTAGCCAGCGTAGCCACTACTGTCGGTTTTATCGTATCGTATATGGTTTTATTAATTTTAGATTTTTGTCCTCGTTTTTCCCTCAATGTCCTCAATTTTTTCCTTTGTTGTCCTATATTTCACAGGACTGGATCTGGTCACCCTATGATAGACTCGCCCTTAGCTAGGTCGTAAACTGTCACCTCAGTAGTTGAATGGACATGGTTGGAAAAAATTAAAACGTATAATCACTTATTGTGGGCGATGTATTGAAGATAGACATATGCTCTCGCGGACTTTTCTGTAGAACTTTTCATGCTGAAAAATTCTTACACTCATAGTATTTAGATAATTTTAACGGTTTACCCAGCGTAAGCTTACAAAGCGCTCGGACGCCAGTTTTTTTTCTTTCGATTTTTCCACTGAAATCGTCACTGCTCGGCTTCCTTTGATCATAAATAACTTATTTTCTACAGAAACCATCCTCGAGATATCCTTTATAGAATGGTGAAATCCGCATCAAAATACATCCAGTGGTTCTCGAGTTTACCCGTAACATCCAAGAATCGAGGACTTTGTTTTATACTAACAACAACAACAACAACAACAACAACAACAACAACAACAATAAGTAGAGAAGAAGAGATAATAAACTCTAGATCAGTTGTTTCCAACTGGCGCGGCGGCCCGGGAAGGCTTATAGAAAGAAAATAACAAACATGACCATGATAGCCCGATTCCTTATAATAAACTATTTACAGTATTACCTTAAGTTGGTAGCATGCTGAACTGCTGTTCCCAAGATAGTCGGTTCAAACCTGACCGAAGTCGTAGGATTTTTTAAGAGCGTTAAAACTCCTTCACTATGCCTTCCTTCGGAGAGGAAGTAGAGCCAGCGGTCCAATGCCATACATTTATGGCATGTAAAATATCCTTTCACAGACTAAACTTGTGTAAAGCTAAAAATTGTTAGATAAGTTTTCGTCGGAACGCTCTATCAAAGTTCCAACGTTCACCTCTGGTAGCGAAAGTTGGAACTACTTGAAATTGAACGGAACTTGTAGCTCACCTTAATAAGGGTGTCCGCTGGAAGCAGCTACAGACTCAGGCGAGCCGAACATGCCCTCGGACACTCCCGGCACTAAAAGCCATACGATATTTAGTACATTCAAACCGTAGGCTACCGGTTTCGGTCGCATTGTGCCCTTCTCCAGTGTGGTATAGGATAAGTAACTGTGCAGTAACATACAACATAATAAAAAGTTTGTCATAATAGAGGATACTTAAAATATGTTTGTTCCAAAAGCTCACAGAGTAAAATTTCAAAAACCAGATCTGTTACAAAAAATATGTAGTATTTCTGTAACATATCTGGTTTTTGAAATTTTACTCTGTGAGCCTTTGGACCAAAAAAGTGACAGTCAGTCTGAAAGACTAGACTTTGTATCATTTTAAATGCTATAAATGCTGAAAAATGATAGAAAGGCTGGAAGCTTCTCGCTTCGCTCGAAGCCAAAGACTCTTGACATGTTAGAAAATTATCTGCATAATACTTATCTTGCTTTATAATACTTTACCTTATTTCCAATTACTCGCGAACGGCAAGTGCAAACCAAGGGCAAAGCTAGGTCAAGCGCGCAGAGGGAGATGGCTGGATGACGTGCCCCTTCCATCCAGTCTAAAAACACTTATAGTGGGCGATGTATTGAAGATAGAGATATGCTCTCATGGACTTTTTTGTAGAACTTTTCATGCTGACCAATTCTTACTCTCATAGTATATTGGTATTTTTAACGGTTTGCCCAGCGTAAGCTTAAGAAGCGCACGGACGCCAAGTTTGTTTTCAACTTTTTCACTGAAATCGTTACCTCTTGGCTTCCTTTGATCATACATAAATTATTTTCTACAGAATCTTTCCTCGATATATCAAAATCCATCCAGTGGTTCTCGAGATTACCCGTGACATTCAAAAATCGGGGATTTTTGTCTTATACTAACGAAGTAGAGATTGTCGGGGAACACATGCACCAAGCGGTACTATGACGTCACACACCTCAGTGCATCGAGGTACATTTCGTCCCGTTACCGTAACGTAACGCCAGACCCCAGCGTAACGACAAAGTCGACAAGATCATTTAAAATGATAAAATTATTTAAAGTATCCTCTATTATGACAAAAAAAAGAGTTGTATGTTACTGCACAGTTACTTATCCTATACCACGCTCATTTCTACTCCAGGCAAATGCCGGGATGGTTCTTAAATAAAGGTCACGGCAACCTCATTCCACATCCTTGTCACAACTGCTACAGACAAGACAATAACACGGATTTTCATACAAACCCTACACACCATCCAGGTATTACCCGGCTGATCAGTCTTTGAAGAGGGTGCGCTGTCACCTGTTTACATCCGTCAGCTGCCAGAGCCAGTGTGGAGCTAGCGGGAAGACATGTATACTCTGGTTGGTTGATTCCTTAGTTTAGGGGCTACGACAACGTGGTCATGTAGCCCCATGTACTTTGGTGTGTGGAGAATCTGTCTGATAACCGGTGTTAGTGTGTGCTTTCTGTTTTAATTCAAGTAAGAACTGCAGACAATAATTTCAAATAGTTTCTACTTTTGCTACCAAATGCTAGCGTCCACGTCACCTAACTTGTGGACTTGGCTACTAGATGGCATCGCAGTCAGCACCTGGCGGCGGACGTTGGAACGAATACAGCGTTATCAATTCTAACCTACAAATTTTGGCTTCACACAAGGTTCGGTTTCTTGCCATAAATCTATGACTTCGGACCGCCGGCTTTACTTACCCTCCGAAGGAAGGCATACTGAGGGATTTTTAACGCTCTTAAAAAATCCAACGATTTTGACCGGGCTTGAACCCGTGACCTTGGGCATAGAAGCTCAGCATGCTACCAACTACGCCACCACATGTAGCCCATACTCTGCACCAAGCATTATTGACACTAGACCAGTGCGTGCTGTTCTTCACCTGGTGCTAATATACGTATATTTCAATACTGCAGTAATAATACACTACTCTTCCGTTAAGGGTATGAATCCCTCAAAATTATTTACTTAAAATAGGCTTGAAATACCCAACTGATCTAATGCAAATCTCGTGCCAGATTAGACATACAGTACATGGCAGATGTACCGCTATCTCCAAGGAAACAGATCGCGTAACACTGTTGACAACTCGTAGTTCATGCTTCTACCACCGGCAACGATTCGTTAGAGGTGTAATACCAAGACCAACTACAATACTCAGACCTTAATGCAGGTATCGAAAGTGTGAAAATGGCGTTTGCTGAAGCCCGACATATTGCTGGTTTACATTCGTTGCTGGGACACAATAATAGCTTTGATTAGCTTCGTTTGATGAAGGTTGGGATAAACTATCGCTGATCTGTAATTTTTAGTGTCTTCAGTATGTCTGTTAAGTCCAGTTCGCGTTAATGTAATGCAATCGGGTGTAAATGTGATAATACGCTTATTATGGACTAGTTCGTTTGTGAGATGATTGTTCAGTCGACCGATGGCATTGTGTCACTTACTGAAGATGTTCAAGTACCTAAGACTAAAGCATTAATAGTAGTGTCTCAAGAATATACACCGCAATGATTTGCTAGTTAGTGACAATATAATAATAGCTTAGTACAGTTCAGTAGTGTCGAACGTAAGTACGTAAAGGGAAAACGCAATGAGCATCTATGGCTAGACCAAACCGTTGACGTTGAACGTTGAACGCTTAGCAACATATTGTGTCTCCATAAATCCTTACGATACCAGTCTGGCAGATGATCTACCAGTGGCGGCTCCAGCGGGAAAGCCGGGTAGGCCCGGGTCTACCCACATTTTCCAAACAAACAAAAAAATCCGGGTATTGTAAAAAAATTATAAATAGCCTACTACATAATAATTACTTTGGTTTATTTCAGATTTAATATAAAACAAGTAAACAGTAGTTAGATACTGTAAACTAGAAAGTTAAAGATATAAATCAATAAATTGTACCTACCCTTAAAGAATATAGTGTATTTAATTAGGAATATTTGTTATAGTTTGTAGTTGCAAATGATTGTGCGCGGAGTAGAGTGGCGACACTGCCTGTTGTACGGACAGTCAGCTGTACGCTAGCGCTAGAGGCTTGGCGGGAGTTTTTCTTTGTTTACGTTTATGCGGATCGAACTGGCAGTGGCAGACGATAGTCCTCATTTCAGTGTTACGCTAACGCCATTACGCCACTTGGTTTAGTTCTGTTTGTTTGGTGGTTTTTAATGTTGCTATGGAAAAGTTTTTGGTGAAGTTGAAGCAGACTTTGAAGAAACCTTATGGACCTTCAAAAGAATGTGTTGACGGTAAGTCTTCTAGTAGAAGTTCCGATGAAGAAGAAGTTCAAGCAGTTAAAAAACTAAAAACTGACGATCCTTCTACGAATGTTCAGCCGAAACGACCACTTGATCTTAGCGCAAGTGCCAGTGATGGGCCGAAGCAACCGCAGCTAAATTTTCCTAGACGGAATATAGGAGGAAAACAGCGGTCCTTCCATACCAACTGGTATAGTAAGTATTCTTGGTTAGAATACTCAGAAGGAAATGACGCTGTATTTTGTTTCTTTTGCCGACACTTCTCTGTCACAGGCAGAGAAGTACTTACTACTTCGGGATATAATGACTGGAAAAAATTCAGTAAAATGTCAGACTAACACGAGAAATCTAGCTGTCACAAACTTTGCCTAACAAAGTACAAAGGATAGCTGGATACACAAAAAACTGGTGCCGTTACTATCAAAATTAACTAGCATATGGCGCAATCAATAGAAAAGAATAGAGATACATTAAAGACCCTCGTGAGAAGTGTGATATTTTGTGCTCGCCAAGACATTGCTCTGAGAGGACACAGGAGGGTGAAAACGGAAATTGCAGTGACAGTAATGAACCAGATAAAGCAAAGGAGGGGGCTGAGAAGTTTTCGGATGTAAATCGTGGGAACTTTCAAGAATTAATAAACTTATTGTGTTTAGAAAATGACCGGTTTAATTTGAATCTAAAAACCATGCCTGGAAACGCAAAGTATACATCTAAAGATGTACAAAATGCCATTTTAGACACCGCTGCGAATTTGATTACTCGCAGTATAGTTGAGGAAATACAATCTAGTAACGTATACAGCATTATAGTGGATGAAGCTCGAGATGAAGGACACACAGAACAAATGAGTATCTCCTGTCGTTACGTTCATCAATGTAAGATAAAAGAAAGATTTTTGGGTTTTGTTCAATTGAAAGAGCTAACCGCTGAATCTTTAGCTAGCAAAATAAAACAGTTTTTGGAATCAATTGGACTTGAAATAAGGAACTGTGTAAGTCAGTCATATGACGGTGGTTCCGTTATGTCGGGAAGGTTTAACGGGCTGCAGTCCCTTATTAGACAGATGACTGAAAATCCTTGCCCTTACGTACATTGCCATGCACATCGGTTAAATTTAGTCTTGGTTGACGTCGCTAAAAATGTACAAATAGTTAGGGAAACTATGGGCCTTTTGGAAGCAATATATGCTTTTCAATCGTGTTCTACGCTTCGCCATGAAATGTTCATATTTACTCAAGATACTAAAACTGGGAGGAAAGTCATCACAGTGCCTCAACATAGTGACACTAGATGGGTGGCAAAGTATAAGGGGGTACATTTCTTTAAGAACCAGTTTGGCACTGTAATAAATGCTTTGCAGAAGTGCACTGAAATTTCAAAACCAAGAGAAGCAGCTGAGGCAAAAGGTCTTCTGATGCAATTTAGATCTTTTGAGAATGTCTTCATTCTAGTTAGTCTTGAGGGTATTTTACAAGTTGTAAATATCCTATCAAAGCAACTACAGTCTCCAACCCTGGATATAGGAAAGTGTCTTAAGCTCGTAAAAGCAACAATGGATAGCTTAGGCCAGTTTCGATCAGAGGAAAAGTTTGAAGAATTTTTTGAAGAAACAAAACAGATTTGCGAAAACAATAACATTTATTGTTCAACCGACACTGGGCGAGGCCGCCGTAAACAAAAGACAACAACAAGTCTTGATGACTATTTTGTTCTAGAAACCTCTGGAAAGGGAAGGTCAAAGTGTGTAGAGAGTGATGAAAGTGAGCATAAGGCAAAAATAAGAGGGATGTATTTTGATGTACTTGACAATAAACTATGTGAAATGAAACAAGTAGTTCCGTGAAGAACTATAGAGCCTATTTTCATATATCCCACTTATGTTAACTGCCACTATCAACAAACAAAATTTGAGTTTGATTGCTGTAATAGATTCGTAGATATTGAGAACCGACTAAATATTTCGGATGGTCGGCATGTTGGATTTTGTATATAGGTCCTAGAGTTATGTACTGTTACATGAAGATTATTGTGTACGTGTAGCATTCAAACTTCAATCGCATGATTAGGACACAAGAAGTAACAAGGAGATTTTAAAATTTCGCACAGCTGCCATCTTGTGGTTATGGAAACAATTGAAATAAATTAGATGCCAGTGGATTAACATTCGTATAAGGATTTACTGTACCAAGTTTCACTGCACTCGGATGGTTAAATTGCGAGAAACGTCCATGTGAATATTTATACTTCGCGTCGCCGCCTTATTGGATTTGTGATCACCAGGTTATATAAAGTCCTATAGGTGAACTTATGTTCATAGCCCCTATGAACATAAAAAATTCAGTTTGATTGCTATAATAGATTCGTAGATATTCAGAGCCGTCTAAATATTTCTGATGGTCGCCATGTTGGATTGTTAAATGTATAGGCCATAGAGTCATGTACCATTAAAGGAAAATTATTGCGTAGGTTCATTATTCAAACTTTCACTTCGATCGCATGATTACGACACAAGATATAAAAACTTAATTTTAAAATTCTCACAGCCGCCATCTTGTGGTTATGTAAACAATTGAAGTAAATTAGATGCCAGTGCATTACAATGTGTATAAACATTTCCTGTACCAGATTTCATTGCTTTTGGAACATTAAATCGTGAGAAATGTATATTTAAAATTTTCAAATTCGCTTGGCCGCCATGTTCGTTTTGTAGTTAACCGGTTTTTGAAAGTCTTATAGATGAACTTCCAGTAGTGCCCTTTATTTCCGTACAAAATGTCAGGGTGATATCGCTAATAGTTTCAGTGATATAGAATGCCGGTGAAATTTTTCGCACATCCGCCATCTTGTGGTTATGTTAACAATTGAACGAAGTTAGATGTCGGTGCATTACAATGTGTATGAACGTATACTGTACCAAGTTTTATTGCGTTTGGTTGGTTAAATCGCGAGAAACGTCTATTTAAAAGTCGCAAATTCGCGTGGCCGCCATGTTGGTTTTGTAGTTATCTGTTTTTCAAAAGTCACATAGCTGAACTTCTAGTAGTTCCCTTTATCACCGTAATAAATTCCAGGGTGATATCGAGAATAGTTTCGGAGATATTGAGTGCTGGTGAAATATTTCGCACAGCTGCCATGTTGGATTGGTGAAACGTAACAAAATTTGAAGGGCACGGTCGGGGTCGCCCGGAATAGTGCTATGAAATTACCGAGTTTTATTGAAATCGCTCCATCCGTTTAAAAGTTATTAGGGACACACACACACGGACAAAAGGTGATCTCATAAGCCTCTTTTTTCAAAATTGAAAATAGGCTAAAAAAGGTTTATTGACAATGATGTTCAAATGGCTTGTATCTTGGCATGTGATCCAAAATCAGAAGAGTTTTTGAATCCTGAAGTTTTGTGTAATTTTGCAGAACTTCACGGCAAGGATAGTGACTTTACCTCTACCCTAAAAGTACAGTGTGGTTTAGGTAAATTAATGTTTGGCAACTCCAATAGTAGCATTGATGTGTTGAAGGACTTATCCGATTTCCCATCGTTTGAAGAATTACAACACATTATGACCATTATATTGACGATGCCCGTCTCCACAGCGTCTGCTGAGAGGACTTTTTCTACAATGAGAAGAATCAAATCAAATTTGGGGGCCACAATGACTGGGAAGAGACTCAACAGTTTGGGAATAATATCCATCGAAAGAGAAGCAAGCTGCGAACTTCTAAACCATCCTCATCCTCATCTCGTCGTTGATGAATTTGCTTCTCAGAAGGGTAGAAGATTGCAGTTTTCTATTAAATGAACTGTGCATTTGAGATTTGTTTGTGTGCATATTATTGGATTGGTTTGAGTTGTATTTTGAGTTTTCTACTTAAAGTAAAAATTAGCTTTGTGAAATTTATAGGTAATAAAGTGTATTTTGTTGAAATTCAAAAAGTGTTATGAGTTTTTATTTTGAAGGTTAATCCATTATTTCGAATAATATCCCCCTTAGATAGTTAGAATAAGTCATTTTGTGTTTTGAATCAATAAAAGCTAATAGGCATAGTAGGCTCTTGCAAATAAACTATTAATACAAGTAGACCATATCTTATGCAACAACTTACTGTAATTGAGATTACAACTTACTGTAATCGGAGCAACTTACTGGAATTGTGATTAGTGATTCTAAGTCTTGTCAAAATTTTCTTTCCTGACAATTAGAGAGTGTGTACAGTCAATTTCAAAAACGTCAGTTAATATATAATTTTTCACAATCTGGAAAACAATTAAAGGTCTAAATTCTAAGCAAGTGACGAAATATTTTAGGCTTAATTCCATGACTAAAAACATCTAGGCTCTGCATGCTCTAAAACCTTATTTGAGACACCGAAACTACTTTTATTTGGCTATACCACATGAATAGCCCAATAAAAGCAAGAGTAAAATGTACCATCAAAAAGCCTTAAAAATCACCAATTTGCATCCAATTTTTTTTCTTATCCCGAGGGAGGACCCCCGGACCCCCCTTCGGCTGGGGGGTATTGTATTCCGGTAACCACAAACTGTGCCTACCCAAAAAATATAATCCTGGAGCCGCCCCTGTGATGTACACTGCCTTGCATACACGCCAAATAATACAGTGAACTTTTTTATTGGTTAAGGAAGATGTTTCCCCTGTGCCAAACAGTGAACTCATTGTGTTCAGACATTATTCATACTTTTGTGATTCTTACAGCTTGCAAGTTATTTTTAATTATGATGTGTGTAATAAAGTGTTATGAGTACCTTGCCAATTATGTACTTAACCTATATTGCGAGATGGTGTGCCGCGATAATTCCGTAGGAAGGAAATGGTGCTTGCCTATCTACTTTACTAAATTAACTATTTTCAACGTACAACTATTCCAAACGGTAAAAGCGAATGTTTAATAGGTCAAATGGTAACTTATCATGTCCCTTGTGTGTAGTAATCTCCTTATGTTCTGATATCCACACGACGACTTCTTTGCATATTTCAATCAACTAATTCGGTGTGATGTTTTACCCGAGATTTTAGACAATTCCATGAGAGGTCTTAATTGAGTTGTATCTCTATGGCGTTGGTTTGATTTTTTCAGGCAATTACTCTCATTCCGAATGTGTACACACATACTCTGCATGTGCTGGGACAGCACTTATAACTGAGGAACTTTCTTCTCTCCTACTTCGGAATCTGTTTGATATCTTGCTAATAACATTTATCTATAATTATTGAACTTAAATACAAATCGTGATAACTCGCCAAAAAGCTCCTTATTCAACCACAAAAAGAGCGAGACTATTGTAGCTGCCCCTTGGGTGAAGACGAAGAGGTAAAACTTCACAAGAGGGTTTCACAATGGTTTTGCCTAGATCAATATTTTTGTCCAGACCAATGGTGGATTGATAGCGCAGGGCCACGTTAGCTAATAGATAACACCCCTGGTTTTTGTCACGCACAGTGGGAGAAGTCACGCATCAATAATCATTTTCCAGGCCAATAGTTTTGCCTTTTATTTCATGTCGTGTGGTGAAAGGAAACCCTCTCGTAAAGAATTAATGACGAGGGTACCTATAATTCAAGGTCAGCACTATATAGATATATTAATTCAGGTAAGTCTAAATTATTGATGCATATTTCTTCGGAACCTAATCTCGTCTTGTGATATCTTGTAAGCTCTCAGGTGAGTTAAAATAAGAATTTACTGGAACTGTGACAAGCCCGATGACATGATCTTAGCTATTGGTAGGGCATCCATCACCGCCATGTTTTTTCTACATTAAGGTCTGAGGATTGTAGTTGGTCTTGGTAATACACGGGTATATAAATGACCACGATGTAGCAAGCTTCTAATCGAATCAACAACACATTAATATGAAAGGTAATATCCCCTCGTTAATGGGAGCGTTATTGATTGTGTCATCACAATCAGCTTACAATAGAGTGGTGTCCATAACAAAACCAATATTTTAATGAGAGGTGCGAACCTCGTTAGCTCCATAATGGCATCCTCTTGGAAGAACGTGGCGTGGATTAATGAGCACTAGGAGAGCCCTTTATTGCTCAGGGTGAACAAGTAACTTCCTTGGTGTATCGTTAGCACCATAATGACGTCTCTTGGAGTGGTGTGTAGCTAGAGGTGCCCTTATTGCTCAGGATGAACAGAATGCTTCATTGTTGTATCGTTAGCACCATAATGACGTCCCTTGGAGTGGGTGTGTAGCTAGAGGTACCCTTATTGTTCAGGATGAACAGAATGGTTCGTTGGTGTATCGTTAGCACAATAATGGCGTCTCTTGGAGTGGTGTGTAGATAGAGGTACCCTTATTGTTCAGGATGAACAGAATGCTTCATTGGTGTATCGTTAGTACAATAATGGCGTCTATTGTAGTGGTGTGTAACTAGAGGTACCCTTATTGTTCAGGATGGACAAAATACGTCATTGGTGTATCGTTAGCACCATAATGGCGTCTCTTGGAGTGGTGTGTAGCAAGAGGTACCCTTATTGTTCAGGGGCGTGGTGGCTCAGCGGTCTAGCTGCATTCCGCTCACCAAGGCGGTCCGGGTTCGATTCCCGGTCAATGCATGTGAGATTTTCGAAGTGAAATGCCATGTCATGTGGTTCGGATTCCACGTAAAAAGGAGGTCCCTTGGCTTATGATCTAGAGATTAACGGTCACGTTAAACTACAAGCTTCCTTCCTTTTTTCCTTATTGTTCAGGATGAACAGAACATGGGCGCCCATACGGGGGGGCAGGGGGGGGGCCATGGCCCCCCCTGGATCCTTGAAAAATAAAACGATATGCAAATCAGACTGAGAACAAACTTTTTTTTTTTTTGCAAAAGTGCTTACAGTATTCTAATTAATTTGTACTAAATATAAATACTTCACATATTTAACATTCTGACGGGCCAAACATTAAATACTGTATAGTGGCAGTGAGCGCTTTAAGCCTGTCTGGCACACCTCAGAAATCTGAATTTTAAAAATTACAATATTTGCTGAAGAATAGTTTTGCTTCAATTAGTGAAACACTCATTCGTTCTCTACATAGTCTATTACGTAATGGTGCTCGATCAGGCGCAATCTGCCTCGCATATCACTTTTGCAACAACAGCAAATGTGTAGAAGCGTCATTGACAAACTGGCCGATATGGATTTGAATGTCATGTGGAAAGACTTAACTTCTGTAAGGTAGTTGACGAATATGTTGACGAATATGAGATAAGATCAGTAGCACCCACCGGAAGGTTAAAATCATCCTACATATTATGTCAGTTATGCAATAGTTCTGGTGTGCTTTGCTTTAAATTAGACACTTGAGTAATATTACAAAGGAATAATGTAATGTATATGCGCGTAGCCTACATTCCATTCGTGAGTATTGTGTTCGCTATGAACGGCCGCCCAGACTGTGTCTGTGTGCCGACAGTATTATTTATTAATTTTGTGTACTTCGTCTACGAATGTATTTATATTTAATTTAAAGGTAAGTAATGCAATCTTATCTTATTATATTATATATAATCCAAAAAGGAGGTACTCACTCGTTAATCATCGTATCTTTGTAACCACAAGGGCTATGAAACTGAAATTTTGCATGTTGATTACTCTCAGTTTGTGGGTGCTGACTAAGAATTGTTCTTAGAATATTCAAGCTTTAAGTGGGTCTGTTCGGCCATTTGGCACTCATGCATGGGTTAATATCGTGGGCGCCCTTAGGGGGCCTGGATTTCCGAGAATGTTGAAATAAGATTGTTCATTGTCACACCAGTTTATTTCATAAATGGAAGTTACAAATAGTCAACTGACAACTGTTACAATAACAAAATTCTGTAATGTTGCTGACTTAATATGTATTTACAATTGTTAAATAAAAATATGGTTCTAATGATGCCATGCACTCTGTCACCAATGGATGATGGTGATGATGATAATTGATGTTTAAAAGGGCCTGATATCTAGGTAAGCTCCAAATTTCAATACGGTTATGCCTAGTGTTAAATACCGCATGTTTCCCTATCACTATCTTGAGTGGCTACTTCTTTTGCCACCTCACTTCGGCAGTGTCGATATGAAAAGCACGTTCTGGAGATATTTTTAGACATTGCAACATCGATAGCGTTTCTTAACTCCTAAAATAAGCTTTTCTATGCTGACTAGTAAAACCCTGGTCCTGTAAGGTCGTGCTTACAATATGGGATAATTTACTATATTCAGACCCGTATTGACGGGGGGACAAACTTGCAACTGCTAAGGCGGCAGGTTTTAGGGACGGAAAATATTCTGGGAAACTGCTTGGTCATTAAACGTCAAGTTGATTAAGTTTAAGCCCTCCACAAGAGAATATACTTTGGCATTGTTGATTATTTAAGGACATAAATGAAAAGATCGCCTTAGTCACCATGGTGTTCTTGCTGTTGATCTGACTTGAATGTGAAATTGTACCAATGAGGAAATTCCAAACTTGTTACCGGTATTTAAATAATTGTTTTTGCACATTGGTTGTGTATGATATCTGTTAAAAATCAATCTACATTCTTTGTATTATTTTTTTAAAATGTAATTTTAGCAAACGCATATTTATAGCGTATGCCACTCGTAGTTAAATACACACTCAGGCGAAGAAACAGCGTCATATGTTATGGAAACTTTGCAACTGCTCGGCTTCACTGGTTGAGTGAGGGTTAAACACCTGTACGGTATGAGTAACAGCAATAAACATTCACTCTTAACTACACTGGTTACTTCATAAATAAAAGCACTATAGATTTGGTAAAATGTACAATATATTCTGATACCAGACATGAAATACACTTCGCACGATCCTCGTCATACAGACTATCTAAAACTCCCTATCATATTCACACAGGCACACTTATGACATGTTGATGACCCTCGGAAATAATGATGACTGGTACTTACAGGCGTTGACTTCAGCTGTGACGACTTAACTCTACTGATTCGAGGGTTAGTTGCTCCCAGAGAATCACTCCTACTTACTCGCAGCACAATTACTATATATTTCACACGCAAGCCTCTCAACTATGAATATTATGTACATTATTACTTTGATGGTCAGCGTCCAACGATTTATCTAGTTTCGTGGATCTGATTATACAAAGATGCTTTAAATCCGTGTGTTGGATTATCGCATCTAGTTCGCTCCTGAATTTACTAATACATAGCATATTTTACTAGTATTTGTCGTATAACAATTTACCGCTATGGTCTCAGAATTTCGGTAAACAGACGTTAGTTTACAATACTTCATGCGATTCGAGACAAACAATCTAGACTAATTGTTTGAAACTAGGCTCATAATTCCCTTGAGAATGTATAGCCAGCAACTCAGTAATTGCACATCGAACACCAACTTGTGATCGTCTGAAATACCTTCCTTCTCCACCAAAAACACACAAGTCCAAAATACAAGTTCCACTCCCTCACGGAGTCATACCAAGAATACGAACCACTCCACACGGAGTCCAAAGGATGAGTACACCGCCCTACACGCGGTCCAAAGAATGAGTACTACTCCCCACGGAGTCCTAAGAATGAGTCACCCTCACAGCTTTGTCAAGTCCTAATAACATTCATCTCCCCTCCACAAATCACTGGCCTACCTAGCTTCCCTCACGGGTCCAGCCAATCAAAACAAAACATTACCATATAAGGAGTGCCTTCTTGGTCTTCAAAATACCCTAGACACACCCCTGGCACAGGGTTACCAAGCCTCCTACCTGCATGAGTCATCATGCACTTGAGCTTGCGAGAGAAAAACCCAGGCGACAACAACCCTACTTCCTGGTTGTTGCACACAATTCCAGACTCTCTGACTGAAGATTATTCCAATGTTAAAATATTCACATACAACTAGACTCAGATCTTGCCAATTACAATCCCTTAAAACATAAACAAATTAATCGGAAATAAATCACATAATATTATACACTTCATTACATAATTATAAAACACAAAAAGACATCAAATAAAAATATGTGGACGATTATGAAAACCGTACGTCCCGAAAGTAAGGGTTCGATCCCTTGTGACCTGGGAAGGTTACAACTTTAATAAATCTGGAGGCAGCAACGTAAATCCATCGTGGCATGCATTGTAAGAAAGGACAGGATGTAGTAATTTGATCTGTAAGCCCATCTGTGTAGTTGAGTACCTCAATTTAAGCTCCACGATGACGACTGGTTACCTAAATATTCGAAATTTGATTGCCGACGCCGACAGCAGCCATCCCTAGTAGGCCTATGATATTTTCAACACTACCTTCAGGGAAATACCACGTACGTATCATGTTTCATGTTCCGGGGCACTCATCTCAAAACTACGCTATCGGTACTCTGAAATAACATTACATATACACACTCGCCTAATGACACGTTATAACATATAACAGAATTTCACTCACAGTCAAGTACAAGTTTAAACCTGTTTACATTTACAACAATGCCAGTTATTGAATATAAAAAGGTTAATTTTCCCCTCTTCAAGGGTAGCCTTAACACACATAATTTTAAAACTCAAAAAGTATTTGTATTAGATTGGTTAGACAGTATATTTTTTACGTCACAGGTACAATAATACGGCGAAATATATCACTTGTTATTTTATAAAACTCAACGGAATTGTACGATATCTGTTAGTTTTATTTTATCGTCTATTATTTTCATAAACAGAGAAAAGCTTGAGCATAAGGCTGAATTACTCATTGAAAGAAGTGGTTTGTTTACGTTCGTATCACCATTCCTGTATCACAATTCCTCTTGTTTCAGTCGAGAATGCGAATAATGGTAGTAAGAAGTAAGTGATATAGTGGTTTTTATCCATTTTATTTAGTGGTTATTAATAATCAGGCGAAATATTTTTTATTGACAAAACTAATTTTTACTAAAACCATAGGCTCGAGTTTATCAGTTCGTAAACTACAAGTGTTTCATGATTCTAGTAAGAGCAATGCGAAGGGTTGTTTAGAAGAGGAAAGACATGACGATCTGCTGTAATGGCCAGTACAAACTAGATACCGTAGCCTACCGTATTTGGAAACAGTGCTATTTAAATAATTGTCTGATTCAGATGTTGGGATATTTCCACAGTTTAACTTAGTGATTTGGGATCATGTGAAAATATATCCAGTTATTTAGAAAGTTGGCGAACTGGATTAACGATACCATTTTAATGAACTACGGTACTTGATTTTTATTTTTGTCGATACCACTAGTTTTTTCCTGTTTTTAAGAACTGAACATTACGACGTTGAATCACGAAGAAAAGCGAAAGTTAACGGACAAAAACTCAAAGAAAACATTCCTCCCAAACTTGCCACAAAGTAGCCAATAGTTTCAGAGCAGTCAAATAATGAATATCACGAAGACGAAGTAAGTAAGAAATGAAACTTTTTTTGTGTGTGTGTGGGGGGGCGGCGATGGGGGAGGGGGGGGGGGGTGACAGGTAGGCAATGAAACGAAAATATTTACTTGCCCCCCCCCCCCCTAGAAAAAATCCTATGGGCGCCCATGGAACAGAATGCTTCATTGGTGTACCGTTAGCACAATAATGGCGTCTCTCGAAGTGGTGTGTAGCTAGAGGTACCCTTATTGTTCAGGATGAACTAAATGCTTCATTGGTGTATCGTTAGCACCATAATGGCGTCTCATTGAGCGGTGTGCAGCTAGAGGTACCCTTATTGTTCAGGATGAACTGAATGCTTCATTGGTCTCTTGGAGTCTGTAGCTAGATGTGCCCTTATTGCTCAGGATGAACAGAATAATTCATTGGTGTATCGTTAGCACAATAATGGCGTCTCTTGGAGTGGTGTGTAGCTAGAGGTACCCTTATTGTTCAGGATGAAATGAATGCTTCATTGGTGTATCGTTAGCACAATAATGGCGTCTCTTGAAGTGGTGTGTAGCTAGAGGTACCCTTATTGTTCAGGATGAAATGAATGCTTCATTGGTGTATCGTTAGCACAATAATGGCGTCTCTTGGAGTGGTGTGTAGCTAGAGGTACCCTTATTGTTCAGGATGAAATGAATGCTTCATTGGTCTCTTGGAGTCTGTAGCTAGATGTGCCCTTATTGCTCAGGATGAACAGAATAATTCATTGGTGTATCGTTGGCACAATAATGACGTCTCTTGGAGTGGTGTGTAGCTACAGGTACCCTTATTGCTCAGGATGAACAGAATACTTCCTTGGTGTATCGTTGCGGGGTGAGAGGAAGGGGAAAGGAAGGGGCAGACGGGAAGGGAATTGTCTGTCAACATCGCGCTGTGTTATCTGGTATTCCTATCTATTCCAATACTGCTAACGTAGGGCCGTTGCTCATACCACTGTGGTGTTGCGAATGAGTGAGTGAGTCACCGACCAATGTATTTGGTTATGTTACTACGCACGAATCAAGAACCCTTATCACTCGTCACCATCACTTCTCATAGTCCGCGATCCACATTCGTCTCAGGTTCACGGAACTTGGACCCGAGCAAATACCGTGTAATTTACTTTATAACTGGTCGAACTGAAAACTTACATGCCATTTTTTTATTGCACGCCTACAACTACTTCTGAGCGTTGTTGTTAATTCGTTTCGGGGCTTCTGATGTCTTGGTCATCGGCCCCGTGTACTTGGCGTGTGTTGGATTTGTCTGAAAACCTGTGTGTGTGTTTTCCATGGTGGCTGTAGCTTGCCTCGGTGGGTGGTTATCGTGTAGGACTACCAAGCCCAAGCTTGCAGGTTCGCTCCTGGCCATGGTAAATGATTTTTGAAAGGCGACAAAAATCACGCATGTCATACGATGTTGGCATGTCAAAGAACCCATTTGATTTCAGTAGGCCGTGTTCATAATGGCAAAATTAACCTCAGGATTTTCCGCCAACACAAAGTTCCTTAATTCTCTGCTAGAAAGCACTATAGTGTCAAGGAGCTTAGATATCTAACCTCCTTGACTTTCATAGTGCTTCAAGGAACAACGAAATTCGACATGCAAGTTGCCCTCTGGGGTCAAATAACAAAGCTTGCACCCGGCACCCGACGCTATACATTTTTTTTAAGGAAAAATGGTGCCTGTATTATAATAGTGACTGTATAGTTCTCTCTCTTTCCTCGTTAACGACCGGCTCACTGCCTGGCCATGTTTTCATTTCATGTCTGTGTGGAGCCAGGGCTTTCCCAGTTCGAGACATAGCGTTGTCAACTCTCCACCGAATCCAATGACAGCGAGAAGTGAGACTGGATGGAACTGAGTTCAACTGTGCAACACTGGAGACCTGACAAGCGAGCCGGCAGCCGGGACTGAACTTAGGACAAAGCATGCAACTGGTTAAGAACCATCAGCTATTGGTCAGCAGCGAACAATGTTTGGCGAGTGCTACTGCCAAACGTTTCAGTGTAATTATGTGGGTGAAGGCCTGGGACAGGTGGTCCGGGACTTGAAATAAGGTACCATCTCAGCATTTGACTGAAGGAAGTGTGAGGAAATTTCAGAAAAAAACACAGGTAGGATTCGAATCTTCGATCTCCGTAATTCAGCCTCGCATTATAGTTGTGATGTGAGAATTAATGCACACGGCTATCTTTCAAAGACTGCCTTTGCCTTTTTTATGAGTAAGCCACTTCGTGGAGGTGGTAAATATTTTGCAAGGGGGCTAAATATGAGTTTAATACAATATTAAGAATCGTGAAACAAAACATGCAATAGACTTACATGTCTCAGCTTATCAGACGAATGAACAGTTCAGAGTTCATACCTGAAAAGAAGAGCAATCTCTTAGAAATGGTCATATTACAATGGGTTACGTTGTTACTTATTCAGGAACTTGTAACATCGGGGCAGATGACCGCCTCTTAACCCTTAGCTACTGAGGTGATAAGTCAGTAACATTATTACTGACGCAGAGTCTGAGAGAGACCACACAAAATTAATTTCAAATTATGTTTCAATGAACAAAGTATTAACTGTTACTTGCCACCCCCTAGTGGCACTTCCGTTAACTGGATTACGGTGGGTAGAAGCACAACACGAATTGCTCCTTTAAAGAAACGTACTAGCTTTATGGCGGGCCAGAAAGATACACCACACAAATAGCAAATACAAGCAATTAGTATCTCACTCTAGTTTCCTCTTGTAGGTAACACTTGCCTTTCACTTGTCAATAAGCCACAGAAGTTAATCCCTCCTATTGGGACCGGTGGCCTCGGTAGAACTACCTGCAACACTTCCTTGAATACGCCAGCTACAGTTATTTACGATAGCCGGTCACTCACCACTACACTCTGCTTCGCTGTCCGCTGGCTAGGGAAACAGCCCCCGGTGTTTTCGCAATTCACCACACTAACCTCTGTTGCACTGGAAAACACACTCGCTCAAGACACAGTTCCTCCGTAGGCTTCACACTCCTTCGCTGTCAAGAGAATCAGCTTCACTAGAGTTTCGCAAGTCACGTCACCAACAACTGTCGCTCAGGTAAAAGCTCGCACTAGCTCGAAAAACACTGTTCACCTCGCTGGTCAGGTCGCTCTTATATAGCATGCTGGTGACTCAATGAATGCTTCTAGACCCGTCCAGGATTCACGGCTTATGGGGATTTCCATCACTGGCTGGTCACGAATATTCTGGACCATCTCTTTTGTCCTAGTAGCCCTGTTGCGTAAGGCGCAGGTAATACACTGAGGCAGAGCACAGCCCGGGGCAGCTGTGAATCATGCGGCGAGGCGATGAAACAAACTCACAGCCGTAACATAACTATCGTTTAACACACATTGAATTAAATGTTTTAGTGTAAGGGCCGTCATTAAAGGTTATTTAACTTTCCACAAGCATTTCACCAAACAGAAATGCTCATTAACTTACCACTAACAAGGAATTACGTTAAATGACCAAATCTGGCCACTCAACTCCCTAAAGCATCTTTAAAGTGGGGCGGGAAACAGCAGAACTGTGCCTTGCGCATCTCACAATGGCGGTTTGTTTCCGAGTTTCACACGAACGTTCATGCATATGTTTATAAAATATGTTTATGACAATGAAATTATAAAAGATCACACACATTACTAATTTTTAATACCAAAAAAAGACGAATACGGAATTTTAAAATAAAAGTATATCTGAAGAAGGATTCGAACTCCTTTCAGCGCTGCATAATAAATTCAGAGATCTCCACCGCAACCGCTTACGGTACGAAGACAGCTGCAAGAGCGCGCCCTATTAAGGTATGCATTCACACAACTGCCAGTTCTCCTAAATACTTAGTTCATATAATTTTAAGCTTTTGCCACGAATAAGGTCTTCTGTATTTCCCTTCCATTATAATTATGTTCCAGAAAGACTCAAGGAATCATCACAAACAACAATCAGTGCTAGAAGCTTCTTGTTCTGTCCGCCATGCTCTCCAAGATGAAACCGAGTCTACGCATGCGCGAGCGGCGTAAAGCTTATTTATGAAATTGCGAACCCGAATGGCCTCGTGAAATGCATCGAAGAAAATTACGCATTAAATCTCGTATTTAAGGTAAACGGGAATTAACTAAATAATCGTTAGTGAAGAGTTGGTGAAAAAGGCCCTTTAAGATTACACAAGACGACATATTTTTTATTATGACTGAAAATAATTTTCTTTTTCACAATTTCTCCTATCAAGTAAAAACTTCAATGTGCATAAAGTAATAAATACTACACACTAAACCGTAAGGTAACATACTGTGAAAATACAGCATATATATCTCTGTTTCATACCTCATAAGAAACTGACACGTACTTCATCACTCACTGCTTTTCATCGCTATCACTGTCCTCAACACATAGTTAAAGTCTTCTCAAATTGAGTATCGGCAATATTTACTGTCTCCCTAGATGGACCAGGTTTCGAGTCCATTTCGCTTTTACTCAATTGCCTAAGATGTTGAAAGACGAAGGTACCAGGAAAGACGAGGAATTTTGGGATATAAAACATTCATTTTGGTTCCGTATTGATATACTAATAACGTTTTAATGGGCTAGGGTTCCGCCTGAATCAATACATTATTGAAAATGATCACTATGTGGTCATTAGAAAATGGTACGGTACATGTTTCGAGAACTAATATATTGAACCCTTATTGATCTACGATAAATAAGTATTCATAATTTATTATTATTATTACTGCAGCCCAGGCAGTACTTGTGGAAGGTGACAAGGATAAAGACAAGGTAGCGTGTCGCAATGATTGCCACATAAGTAGAGCTTGTAGCTATTCTTGAAGAACGGCCTGGTAAACTTGAGTTCAAGGCCAAATTGTGTAACAACTTGCACCAGAATTGGAAACATAAAGGATTGGTCACGAGTTACTTACAACCGACCTACGATTGAATCACCCAATCAGGAGAGACCACGCCAAGATCACGCGATGGATGGCGTCAGTGGTAAAAAGCGCGCGGAAATGATTATCTAAAGAACCGCCGATCGGAATTATCTCCGCACGAGTGCGATGAGACGTTTGATTTATTTGATGAAGATTGACACTAGTCCCATCAGTGTGAGATGAAAACTCTGGAATTTTTTTCTAAATCCACCCCACTCTTCCGTACCCTGTCAGTTTCTAATAAATTGTTCGACGAGAAGCTGTTCGATGTCTTTCTGTGTGCGAGCTCTGTGAGCTAACTTCACGCCCGTTTGCATAGCGATTTTAACGCTCTGATATAGTTCGATGTCATTCGTTTTTGGAGCTCTGAGGGGCTAACTTCACGCCCGTTTGTGTCATGATTTTAACGCTCTAATATTATTCAAAGTCAATTTATTTGTGAGCTCTGATAAGCTAAATTCACGCTAGATTGCGTAGCAATATTTTAACGCTCTTAATTATTTGAAGTCATATACTTTGTGAGATCTGGGAGCTAAATTCACGCCTGTGTACGTGATGATTTGAAACTTGTAATATTATCTTAAAGACGACTATTTTCAGCTCTTAGGGGCAGGACTTGTAAACGTTCTAATTAGCGCTCACCCGAGCGAAGGTCAAGCGGAGCAGAGCAGTAGATTACCGAGCGAGATAGCGACTGTGAGTCAGTCAGACTTTAAAACTTGTATTGTCGAGTCAGTGACGATGGACTCGAAGTGTGTATTTCCTGTAAATTTTTAAGTGTATTTTTCATGTGTGGATTGCGCGTGTGTGAGCGATATTTAGGGAAAGTCTTCGTAATTAATCGCATAGGACTATTTGTGGGCGAATTTAGTAACCCACAAGCGAGTATAGCCAGGTCAAATTGTAATAACATTGAACTTTTCTTCCAAAGAGACTACACCAAGATGTCCAACATGTGGTCCGGAGTTGGGATGATGTCCGACGCTTCAACGAAAACGACTATGGAGTGCTAATTTTTCCATAGGGAAATGGGCTGAGATGGATGTCATAATGTTCTGCAAGCTGAGACGGTGATGTACAACAATTGATTATTCAATTATGTAGTTAGATTGGCGTGGGAACTTTTGTAAATAGTTTATTTTAGTCTTTTCTTGTTTAGAGCGTTTTTCCTTGTACCGGCACTAAATGTTTTAAATGTACGTTGGCGCGTGGCCAAAGTGTTTGTTGTGTATTATATTTTTTCTTGGAGTCATATGTAATGTGCACGGCGCGTGTACGTGATGTTTATCCATGCAAATGCGAAACCCGTAACATTCGATAAGTGGTGCCTTATTAAAGTTCATATTTGTGATAGGATAGGGAGGTAATTACTGTAAGATGTTTGTTGAACAGGTTATTATTCATATTAGGGTTGCCAAGTGCAACTATTTAAGATGTAATTGTAGAACACCTTCGTTCTAATTTGATAGATGTTTTTTGAGTCCTTTTCAGGTAAATTAGTCACGGCGTGGAACGGTGGCGCCAGCAAGTGGAAAATATTTATGTCTTTTTATTTCAGGGTCTGTCAAACCCATACGTGTGATTCTGTGGGTGTTACTGTGTCAGGTGTGTGTGTTGATTCTACGTGAAGAGGGGTAGAGGTCCTACCGCCCTCGTATTTTGTTGTTGTATTTTTGATGGAAAGGCAGGGTGCTCTAGGGAGACCGCTGTTCCTTGTCCATATTGCTGTTTTCTTGGATTTCCTAGTGGAAATGCCGGGATATTTGGTTCTGACACACACACACGTATTATTGTGCTTTGGGGCACGCTTCTTCGAGATTCGATCCCATGCCTTTGGAGGTCGAGGTTTTTGTGACACGTGGGTTGACAGATATGCAGATTTCCACAAATCGCCCGTCTCGCCTGGTGACTTATTTTTGATAGGCAGTCCTGTTGTTCCGACTGGCCCCTTTAAGCTTTCAAGTAGCAAACCTGTTCATTGTGATGGTTATTTTTGAACCATAATTAATTGGGGAGTTCGCCATGTGTGTGACGGATTATTGCATGTTGTATGGATAGATTATTGTGTTAATAATATAAATGTTGGCTTTGAGCCTATTGATCTTGTTTATGACTCAATTCATGTAATTTAGGATGTCACACCCGTGTGGTGTAGTGGTAGTGTACTTGTAAAAAATGACGGCGGTCATTTCTGTATTTCTTTTATTGGTCACGTGTTAACTTACTTGTGTTGATTTGTGTGAGAAGTCCTAAGTTTTTAGGCAGTAATGTTTTTGCTACGGCAGTTTGATTCCAATTTCACACGGAAATTATTGTGTTGTATATTTTAAGTATAGGAAGTGTCGGTTTAGTTTTTAAGTGTTGTATAGTTGTTCCCCGCGTCTGTCTAGCTCTAAGCAATGTGGATTCGTTGTCTGAATGTTCATTCTGGATGATGACGAATCATGCATTCGATTGTACACATCGTGAAGCATGCAGAACGGCACACGCGCATACATTGTCACTATTGTTGTTTTTCTTAAGGACACTTTGTCCGTGTATTTAATCTCTCCAGAGATTTGGCCTAGTTTTGGGGTATTTTATTTTATTAAGTGGGAGTCATTTGGGAGTTTGTTTTGTTAATTCTGTTGTATAGTTAGGTGATTTGTTATTAAATCCATTTGTTTTTAACCCTGGCTTCACTTCTTCCTGCATGTTATTTTGTTATATGTTACCCTGCATGTTAATGAAGCGCTTTAACAACAACTTACGATATGGACTGTCACACCCCCCGAAACAGTCTCATAAGCTTCTTTGCAAGGGTTCAATATATTTTTGTCCCCTTCATTGGCCAATATTAATCATTAAAAGAGAATATTGTTTGAATAGCGTAGCACTGAAAAGTCAAAATTCATTGAACCTAATATGGTGCACCATAAGGGTATTTGAAGTGATAAAGGCACCTACACGGAAAAAACACTTAAACAGGGTCAAACCAATGTAGTGTTATCGACGTCAACTAAAAGAAATATGCGGAATGCTTCTTCATGGTCTGCACTGACATGTTCTGACCCTGTTTACTTACTTCCTTATTTCCTTTCACTCCGTGCGGAGCATAGGGCATCCAAGAATGATTTCCATCGGGCTCTGTTTGCTGCCAAGTTCTTCACTTCCCTCCAAGTCTTTCCCGCTTTTCTGGCCTCCTCTTCAATGGTGCGTTTCCAGGTGTTCCTTGGTCTTACCCGTCTTCGAGCCCCTTGAAGATTCCAGTCGAGAGCTCCCCTTTCTACAGCATCATTCTGTTTCCGCAGAGTATGCCCAATCCAGCCCCATTTCCTCCGTTTAATTTGGACTTCTATAGGTTGTTGGTTAGCCCTTTGCCAAAGCTCTTTGTTTGGGATTATATCTGGCCATCGTATACCCAGAATTCGACGCAGACAACGATTGATGAATACTTGAAGTTGGTGGCTGATAGGATTGGTAACTTTCCATGTTTCACATGCATAAAATAGGACAGCTTTCACATTGGTATTAAAAAGTCTGATTTTCGTCTTCCTGGATATGTTACGGTTTCTCCATGCTGGATAGAGCTGCACAAAAGCCCCATTTGCCTTTTTTATTCTGCTCTTGACGTCCTCCTCAGCCCCTCCACTTCTCGTTCTACCACGCTTCCCAAGTAAACAAATGTATCCACCTGTTCTACATCTACTCCTCCCACAGTGTGACCAGCCTGTACTGTGGAGTTCACTCTCAGCTCCTTTGTCTTCTTTGGGTTTATCTTAAGTCCAACCTTAGCAGCTTCAAGTTCTAAGTTTGCCAGTTTTCCCTCTATGTCTCTGAAGCGCTGTGCTAGCATACAGATGTCATCAACAAAATCAAGATCTCCAACCTGTCTCGAAGTCCCCACTGTATCCCTCTCTTCCTTCCTCTCCCCACCCTCCTAAGAGTATTATCAAGAACAATCAGCTGACCCTGTTTAAGTGTTGGGTTTTTTTTCGTGTATTGTGCCGTTATCACTTCAAATACCCTTATGGTGCACCATATTAGGTTCAATCAATTTTTGACTTTTCAGTGCTACGCTATTCAAACAATATTCTCTTTTAATGATTAATATTGGCTGATGAAGAGGACAAAAATGTATATTAGTTCTCGAAACATGTACCGCACAATTTTCAATAAAGTACTGATTCAGGCGGAACCCTAGCCCATTAAGACGTTATTAAAGACAAGGAGTTAATTGAAAAATGTGAACGCAAGCGAATGATGTATTATCTCCCGGAGTCTGCGAGACTCCACGTCAGTAGGTAAGGGTTCAAGCAACAATAACTAACAAAGGGCTGGGTTCACCAACGCATTGTTAACAGGCCGTCAGTAAATACCTTGTTAATTTTTACATCAGAATTAAGCTCGTTGGGGTTTCACCTGCACATTCAAGGATTAGCATTAGTAAACGAATTGTTATTGCTAAGGGCTGTACAAAACCCATTGAAAGATGATGATTGTCGTGGTATTTGTATATTCTTTGGTATTATCAAGCAGGCCGTGAACTGCAAAAAGATTAGTTATATACTCCTTGGTTAAAACAATCATGGCTGAGAGGGAGAAGAGCCGGGAACTAAATTTTTATTAGATGAAAGAAAGATACTTTGTGGAAATCGTTGAAAATAAGAGGACTGTGCTGTGACGACTAGGTAGTCCTTTATAGGGCTAGGATTTTTAGCCTACTTTTCACATTTTGCAAAAATGAGGAAAAAGTAGACTTATGTGATCGATCCGGGAAAATGTGTGTCTGTCTGTCTGTCTGTCCTTCTGTCTGTCTGGCTGTGTGTGTGTCCCCCCCTATCAACTCCTAAACGGCTGCAGCAATCAAAACCAAATTTAGTATGAGTAAAGATGTGCACCGGAATAGCTCACGTCCATATTTGAAAATGATGTCAGTGCTACCAACTGCTGAAAAAACGCACTAGAAATTTGAGCTCCATGTTGGATATCCTGCAAGGTATGCATGGGAGCTATTCCAAAATTGGCACACATGTAGACAATACTATTTCAGTTTAATTTCCAGGAAGCCAACCATGACAGTGTTGCCAAAATAATTTTACGCCTTCCGATAGGTCCAATGTTTAAATGCATATAACTTCTACACTATCAATTGGATTTCAACCCAATTTTGTATGTAATATCTGTACATAAACAGATATGACTGAGCGTATTCTTAAGAGTCAACAGGGCTGCCAACTGTTAATAATTGCTCTCTCTATTTTTATCCAAATACCAATATATCAGAAAGTATGCAAGCCAACAGCTTTAAACTATGCACACGTATATTCTGACATTTTAGATTAATTTGGAGTAACTTATATACGTCAGTTCTACCAACATGATTATAAGCCTGCTGATAGTACCAATTTTTAAATACATGTAACTTCTATACTATCAGTTGGATTTCAACCAAATTTCGTATGTGATATGTGTACCATAACAGATATGAATATAAGTATTGTTAAGAGCAATCAGGGGCTGCCAACTGTTAATAAATGCTGTCTATATTATTTTTACCCTAATATCAATGTATCAGAAAGTATGCAAGCCAACAGCTCTATACTTTGCACACGTATAGCACCTGACATTCTAGATTAATTTGGAGTAATTAATACAAGGCAGTGCTGCCAACATGATTCTATGCCTGCTGATATGTCCAATTTTAAAATACATGTAACTTCTATACTAACAAATGGATTTCATCCACAATTGGCACAACAAGATATCATAATAATTCAGATTATTTCTGACCAGCACACGCATGGTATTGTTGGCAACATGCTTTTACGCGTGCTGATAGATCCAGTGTCTAACTGCATGTAACGTCCATTGGACTCCAACCAAATTTTGTATTCTGTACCTTAAGAGGTGGAACTAAGAATATATTCAGTCACCAGGGCTGCCAACTGTAGTGCTCTATTAGGCTACATTATACCAGGTATATTTTGAACTAATTAGATATTTCGATATTACCAACTTAATTTCGCCATTATTCTAGATAGGTTCATATACTGTAGAATAATAATTGGCATGAAAAGTAGGCTGTATAGTTCTTCACGGAAATTCTTGTTAGATAATAAAATATTGCTTTATGTAAATACATATTTTAAGCATTTTTCTATAAATACATAAATTCCCGCTTTTCACTTATTAGCATATTTTTAAAATCAGTACGCTAGATCTTTCAGACTGTTGCATTTTTGTTCTGTGTTTATTCAACGGGGAAGAACCTGTGAGCTACCTACTCTTCATGCAGAGCGTATGTCAGCTTGCAACTGTGATATTCTTAACTTGTTGCCCCATGCCACTCACTGTGGAAGCCGGGGATTTCCTTGTGCATAGCCATATTGCACCACGTGCTAGACCTAGTGATGTAAAATACCCAGATATTTATAAATAGGGGTAAATATCCAGGGTATATACTCGGGTAAATACCCAATTTGGGTAAATACCCGGGTATTTTAGATTTTTTATTAAAAATCCTGTGTCGTGATAAATTGAACCTTAAAGAAAGGGGTCCCGGTAAGCAAACTATTCTACATTAACGTTTTACAAATGTAACAACACTAGATAGTTAATAAAATTAAATTTAATTAGAATTGGGACTTAAAACAGAATTAGAATTGGGAATTTGATGAGGAGATAAAATTCAATAGTTATAACCTGAAAAAATCAGGGTTAGAATTGAACTAGGCCTTTTTGCAAACATTGAGATAAAAATTGGGGGAAATTTATTCAGAGCATTGGCCAAGTTCTATAAAAGGTGTAATATACAGTTTTCAACACAATGTATATGTTTTTCAGAACAGTTTCTAATGTCATTCATATATATATGTGGGAATCTGAAAATAATGAACGTTCTTGGGTTTCCCGCCAGCTTCGACACTGCCCGGTGGCGCCGCGTAGAGGAGTCAAGTGGAAGTCGCGAGAAACTAGGACGATTACTGTAGTTACAGTTTTTGTGTCGAGTCATGTCACGTGAAGTTCTGTTAAATCTCATCTTATGTAATCTTACGTTTAAATGCAGTTTTTATACTTCAAACTACTTCAAGACGTGTTCGGTTTATTCGCTTGCCAAAATTCATTCCCACATATATAGCTCTTCCCTCCCACATCTTTGTTGCTCATTTCCAGTACCGTAATGAAACTCGACCTTCTCAATATCTTGGTATTTATTCAAATTTAAAACACAAAACAACCAAAAGGTTTTATCCAATATTTTACTTTAGTTTAAGGAAAAAAACACACTTAAAGACAAGGTTACAGTGCCAAAACATATAAATACCCAAAAATACCCGGATGTCCATTTTCCTTTCTTTAAGTTTTTAAGGATCAATATTGTTCCTGATTTCAATTTAAGGCATCAAATACCAGTGTTTCAGTTCTTTTTTGTCCAACACTTCATCAACACATCAAAAAGTGTTGTACAAAGCTCAAAAAACTGAAAATACCCTCATTTTGGGTATTTAAATGACCACTGGGTAAATATCCGGGTAAATACCCAATTTATATTTACCTTCCCAGTGGGTATTTACCCGGCCCACATCACTAGCTAGACCCCTCCCTCCCCCAGCTACCAGGAACCAGTGTCACTCACATGCAGTTCATTTCTGGCACTGTGAAGTGTAAGGCAGTTCTACGATGCCTAAAGTAAAAACAATTACAAGTTATCGACTGTTGCAGAATTTATAGATAAACTTACTTCTGATGGGGACGTTCTGTTCTGCCAACTATGTGGGAAAGCAATCAAGGCTGAACAGCGATCTAAAGTTACACAACACCTCAAGGGCAAGAAACATATTGCCGCAGTTTCGCGGCTTCAGAATAAGTGTTTCGCGATAATCGTCGGTCATTTGTGATGGACAACCTGAAGATGTATCTCGTTGTGTATTGTAAGGCTTCAGCAGTCAGTGAGACATAGCATTCGTGAGTACTGCATATTGTTTATATTCACATTATTAAACTAAATTATAATTAAATATTTTTACTTTTTGGTCACATATTTCAGGTATTTTAACACACCAAAAATAAATATTTTCCCGATTTTTAGCACCTAAAAATCCGAGCCTTATTAATAAAATTAACTAGGCTACATGTGCTATACCGTAATGCATCACACGATATATCTACTTAGTATAAAACGAAGTCTTGGATTTCACGGGTAATCTCGAGAATCACTGGGTGGATTTTGATGCGGTTTTAGCCATTCTGTAAGGGATATCTCGAGGAAGGTTTCTGTAGAAAATAACTTATTTATGATCAAAGGAAGCCGAGCAGTAACGATCTCAGTGAAAATGTGGAAAAAAAAAACACCTGACGGTCCGTGCGCTTTTTATGCTTACGCTGAGCAAACCGTTAAAAATATCAATATACTATGAGTATAAGAATTGTTCAGCATGAAAGTTCTACAAAAAGAAGTCCGCGAGAGCATATCCTTATCTTCAATACATCGCCCATTATAAGTGTTTTTACGTTTTCATTCCTTCCAACAATCTCCATTCAATTACTGAGGCGACAGTTTACGAACTAGCTAGGGGCGAGCCTATCACCTCAGTTACAGTCTAGTTAGCGGGCGAGGCTATTATCCCAGATACAGCCAGGAGCAAACTGTCGAGTCGTGTTAAGACTTCACAGAAGAGTGGTTGTGTTTGGAGTTTTCCTGGAAATGCAACTCGGCTTTTCGTTCCGAAAAATACACAGTCAAGTTAAGATTTGACGGAAGGGGGATTTGCGTTTCACGCACCTCGCCATTCTTGAATTACCTCTGACAAGAAATTGTTGCACATGCATCACTATGATAATATAATTAATAATCCAGTCAGTGATTTTAACCCATCATTCCGAGACATAAAACGGATATAGGTCGTAGTTCAGTGACATCGAGAAAAAAAGCGCTTATCACGTAATGCATTCATAACAGTTCCCGGGCGAATTGGGTTCCTAGTTACACATAAATAAGAAATGGTACATATCTTACTTGTCAGATGATAGAATCTGTAGAACATTCAACACAGCAGGTTTTGACGACAGAAATCCCATAATAAATTCTGTCACCGCATTCATTAAAGTTGGTTGGTAGGTTGGTTCCTTAGTTTAGGGTCTGCGACAACGCGGTCATGTAGCCCCGTGTACTTCGGGTGTCTGTAGAATCTGTCTGATAACCGGTGTTAATTGTCATGACTGTATTAGTGTATCAGTTTTAATTCAAGTAAGGACTGCAGACATTCAATTTTTCCAAGTAGTTCCTACTTTTGCCGCCAAACGCCACCGTCAACGACCAACTAGTTCAGAGCTTAGTTACCAGATGCCATCGCAGTCGGCTTTTGACGACGAACGTAGGAAACTAAGAACGTTAGTCAACTGTTTAACCTACGAGATTTAGCTTCACACAGATGCAATTAGTGGAAGGTTCTTTAACATGCCATAAATCTATGACATGAGACCGCCGGCTTTACTTCCCCTCCGAAGGAAGGCATACTGAGGGATTTTTAACGTTCTTAAAAAATCCGACGACTTCGGCCGAGTTTGACCTGCGATCTTGGGCATAGAAGCTCAGCATGCTACCAACTACGCCACCGTTCTTTATAAATTCGAGGTCGAATCGTTGAGAATAAAGTTTAAGGCACGCTCCATTTTGGATTGGAATGCCACGTAAATCCACCGTCAGCCGTTAATTATTGTAGACACAGCAATTAATTTTAATGGCTCGTTAGGAATGCTAATGGATTGTTATAGTTTGGTGAGCCACGATATTTCGGTAATCGTCCGTTAACAGCTTTCAATGGTTTGTTAACATTTTGACGAACTGTGGTGAACTCGGCGCTTAGGCTGAACATGTGACAATTGTTTTCAATTTTTCAGAGAACAAAATTTAAAATGGATGTAAAAATAATAAGAGAAATTCAAAAAAAGAGAAGTCTATTTTATCAAATTAAGCCTTTTAAGCACTGATATAAAATTGTATTTCCTAAACCACACCCGTTACTGAGAAAAATGCACCTGAAACTCACGATGTGTAATAAACATAAATCTATAGACAATCTTTGAAAATAGAATAACCTTATTTTATATTAATACATAAGACTTTAAATAAGCTGAAAATTAAGGGGATTTGAAGGCATGTCAGGAAAACCGGGCTAACCATCAAAATTAAAATATTCAAGTTAAGTGCTGCTGTCTGTTGTCGGATATGAGAAGTATAAATCGAGATGTCGGGCTATCCTTCAGCCATCATAAGGTTAATTATTATAAAAGGCGAAAGTTCTTGAGTTTCTCGATTTTCTTTATCTGCCCCAGCAACCCGCCCCGGCTTCGCCCGGTATCTTTAATGGTTTACCCAGTGTAAACTTTAAAGGTGCATGGGCGGCAGGTCCCAGGCGCAATTCAGAAAACCCGAGGTGAACAGCGAAACTCCAAACATATATACTCTTATCTGAAGTCTTAACTCGACACGACTCGACAGGTTGATGCTGGCCGAAGCTGGAGTGATATGCTGGCTCACTAGCTCGTCAACTCACTCCGGAGCTAGTAATTTAAATTTTCACTGAATGGAGATTGTTGGAAGAAATGAAAACGTAAGCACAATTAGTGGGCGATGTATTAAAGATATAGATAAGCTGTCGCGGACTCCTCTTGTAGAACTTTTCATGCTAAACAATTCTTACACTCATAGTATTGAACCCTTTACCCTCTAATGGATAAATGATTCGATGTTTTATTTCTTCAATTAATAAATATTTCCACCAGCATCATGAAAATAGCCAGACGGAGATGAGGAAATTTCAAGCATTGGTTGGAGACAATGGGGACATACCTGCAGCAGTTTGACAAAAGGCTAAATACTTAGGATTGTGAAAAGAAAGACCTAGCAATGATTCAGAAGGACAGGTGGTGGCCACCTCAAAATAGAAGCGACGCGCAGTGAGACACGCTTCTGGTATGTTCATTGTAATATTCGCGCCTAGAAAGAATATGATGCAGTAACGTGAGTGGCTGATGAAAATACTAGACACTCCTACGAAGCCAAGGTCTGATAAAAACCGCCAAGTTACAGAAAATATGGAACCAATGAGAGAAGAATGCTTACCAGCGCGGCAAGTCTAGCTTGGGCACGCGATGACTAGCATTAACGCGGGAGATCGCCTAGACAACATCTCTACGATCGATTCTAGGATTAATGGGCATATTCTTGACCTGCGCTATTTTTCGAGTTCAATGATATTTATTTCATTCCTGTACCACTATTATTTTGAGAAAATTTTATATAATTTCCCCCTCTATCAAGACCTAGGGCCGGTTAATTTATAAGTGGCGTGAAGAGCCAAGACATTGCTATTACATTTGTTCATCTGAGGACGGAAGCTATTACTTTTGTACGTCTGAGGCCGTAGGGCGTATTACTTTTGTTCGTCTGAGGACGGAAGCTATTATATTTTGTGTGTCATGCAAGGACACAGAAATTATTAATAAATGTGTTAAATTCAGTGTTAGATAGTCATAGTACTATATTTTGTAGGGGCAGTATCATCGATAATTCGCCAACGAACAGTTCCGGGGAAAGTAGTACCTGAAACGGCGAAGTTGGTAGTCAAATATCGAGTGTATAATAATTTAACTTTTTGAATCAGCACGAGAGATGACATCGCTTACCATTGAAGGAGCCTGGAACTATCAACACTCCGTCAAGATGGTTGAGATGAGATAAGAAGCATCCAGTTGGGAGATGGCTGCTGATGTTCATTGACGGGTGACTGGCCGAGGATGAGTACTGAATAATATTCTTATTATCTGATAGATTAACTTATGGTGTATGGGACATATTTTGTTTTGTAAATAATTTGCTTGTGTGATTAACGTAGTATATTTAGTTTAGGTCTGACACACCTTTTGCATGGAAACAGCTCGCATATGTTATTAGTGGAAGGTTCTTGTTTTTGTTTGTTGTTTTAACTAACGTAGCTATGTGGACGACCGTGTTTGCATATGTTACGCAATGCGGTTAAAAAACGTATCTCGGAGATATGTTGTGTTTCAGAAGTAGGACTGAAGTAATATAATTATACAGTAGATTGGAGGGTAATTAATCCTTTTTTTTTTTAAGGTTTATTATTGATCAGATTCAGAGTAATTATTGCCTGTGGAGCAATGTGATTTGTGACGACAAGCAGTCAGCTCTATCGTAGGTTTTAATATTTTTTTTTAATAGTTTGCGAGCATCCATTCAGCCGACCTGTGTGAAAGTTCGTAATGTCATTCCCAGGTGTGTGTGTGTGTATTTTGTGGTCATTACAAGCGGGAATTTCAGCGTAGACTGATTTCTGTCAGCTTGGTGCCAGGTCCATATTGTAACCTTGCGAGGGCAATTGTGGATATTTTGATTAATGTCTGACCATTTGTTGAGGTGGTTGAGATTTGCTGCTATTGATTCTTTGAGATAACGGCACAGCTGGTCAGTTATTTTTACACACTGGAGTTGGGACGATGACAGGTATTGAGGAAAGGGGGAGATGTTTCACAAGACGGACTGAAGGCTGCTAGCGAGGTCATTAGTGGAGAATGCTTGTTTGGCACCGTAATTACTTGAAATACAGAATTAAGAACTGATCAATGATAAAAATTGTTTAAATAAATGGGAGTTGCCTACGAATCACGATAATCTCCGAAGCGTTAGCTTAACATGCAGTTTTGTTCATATAAAGTAATATCAGCTGGTGAGGCTTTTGTTGTTGTTGGTTTAATTCCATGTTTATATTCCATTCAGTGACCCGTGAAGTCACGTGCGACGCTGTATTTCCTTGCTTGTGTATTGAGCAATTGGCCGGTGTTGGCAGCTCATTGTCAAGTGCGTCATCGCGCTAAATGAGGGTCTCGAGAGAGATACCTGTAAATAGTAGATTTTAGTGTGTGTGTCAGCATTACATTTTTAAGGGTTTTTATTAGTGTCATGTTCCATATCCGTAAACGCTGATTTACGAGATGATTGTTCGTGAGCACCGTGGCTGTTAACCCGTTGTCATCCAAAGTACTCATTCCTCGTAGTTAGTCATTACGCGTACATAAAATCCAAATTGCAAGTTAGTGGAACCAGGATCCACATTTTAATAAAGGGGAGATCCGTCTGACTCCTCAGCATTGATAGATATTCCTGTCATGGGAAAATTCAGGGAGGATTTTTTTTATTATTGTTGTTTATATTCTTTTTATGCACTATTAGTCATTAAATTATGTTATTATTTTACATCTTGTCACCTTTCTTTCTTAATTATAGTTTAAATCCTATGATCCTTACCACAGTAGAGCATGTTGTTTGGCGAACGTAAACATCACATAGGAACTGAGCGCGACCCCTTGAATAAGATTTCTTACATATAAACACTGCTATTCTGAAGGGTTCATAGGAGGTAAACTGGCGCGGCCAAGCGTGGGGCGGTTCACTGTGGTGTAACGGCAAAGATTTTGCACATGTCAATGTAAGCGTAGTTGGGTTTTCAAACTGACGCAACAATGAAGGTGTAATTTTGTTGCTGGTTCGCTGCTGGAACACATTTAGTTGGCGTATTTGAGTAAAACTGACATGCCGCAAGTGCAGGCAGATATGACAGTATTTTAATCACCGGAAAGTGATATTTTATTAAAAGTAATTGAGGCGAAGTGGATACCGCCAAATGTGTGAAATATAAATTAAAATCAGGAGTTTGCAATGTAAAATACGGTTCACGTTTTTGTCTTTTGAATTAAAATAAAAGTAATATACGTGATACCGGGCGCCCAATGATTAAAGTTAAAATTAGATTTGTTTAGAAAGTCAAACTCATGAAAATGTTAGGAGGCTGGTAGCCTTAAATGACAATTAATACTTTGTTAATTAGTCAGTGTTAATATCAGATCAGGATAACAATTTAATGACTAAATATGTGTTTGGGTTTAAATTAAATTGAGTAAAATTAGAACCACTCAGAGATGCAATCGACTAGTGGGATTAAATGTAAAAATAAATGAACTGAGTAGGGTAAAGAAATTAAATGTGCATTGGATTGTATGTGTGTGTCAAAGGGCATTGCTTTATGCCATTTCCCTAATGTCTCATATAAAGTGTATAACATGGCAACGGTGGAGCAGATTCAAGAAATCATTGAGAGTGCGGCTAGGAGAACACAGGAATTGTTGGACACTAAATTGACGAAACAGAGCGAATCATTAAACACACAATTATCTGAACAAAAAAACAATAGTTTGTTAGAACAAAGTGAAGCATTAAACGCGAAGCTATCCGAACAAAGTGAATCACTAAACAATACTATGTTAGAACAAAGTGAAGCATTAAACGCGGAGTTATCCGAACAAAGTGAATCACTAAACAATACTATGTTAGAACAAAGTGAGTCTATAAAAAAATTATCCGAACAAAGTGAATCATTGCGGACACAATTAAATAACAGTAGGATTGAACAAAATGAATATCAGGCGGAACAAGCTAGATTACTAAAAAATGAAATCAATGACACTATAAATTCGCAATTAGAGGCGCAGAATGTTAAAAACACGAACCAATTAGCCTAAATTACCTAGAGGAATTACACGCTAGTCAAGGTGGAGAGCTAGGAAGATGGGAAAAAGCCATTGGGAACATGAAGAATCCAGACACACATACTGAGGAAACTGGAAGTCTACTGAGACAAGAGGAATATCAAGGGCATGGGCGACAAAAGGATGATGGGAGTCGCGCCGGAGCTAAAAAAAATGCTAAATTTGGATAAAGAAGACAGTCTACAAACGCAACAGTCGGAAGTTGAAGATGGATGGATAGTAGCGAACATACAAGAATGGATTGCTTTGCCAGAAGACTGCCTGGAGGAGACGGTGAAACCACGGAACGATGAAATTAGGCAGTTACCCATTATTTACGCGAGGATTGGTGGAATTAATATAAGATGTTTATTGGATACGGGGTCGCAGATCAGTCTGGTATCGGAGGCCTTGGTTCGAGAGTTGGGACGGAGTCAGAATATTCCTGTAATTCCCGTACCACAGCTCAAAGTGAGGGGTGTTATATCTGAACGCAGCGTCACTTGTAAACGTCAGGCATACTTAGAGCTGAACATATTGGAACACACTTTTGGGCAAACATTCATTATCATGGCAAAGATGAATGTCAATATAATTCTTGGTGCAAATTTTATTTGTGACTATCAAGCAGTGATAGATTTGCACAAGAATACAGTCAGTTTTAGAGAGTACGATCAGCTGAAGAACGTGGGATTGCATATGGATGAAATCACTACCGGAAGAGATGTAAATTCTTGGGCATTGGAAGCAATATCGGAAGAGACGGAAGAGGAGATACGAAAGGCAGAAGATAACATCATAGAAGGAGCTGTTGTGGAACTAGATGAGGAGAGTGAATCCCAGGAGATATGGTCTTTATTAACGGAAGGAGACGACAGTGAGGCACAATTTGAAGAGTTACTACAGGAGCGGCTCAATGACATTCAACTTGGGACTGAACACAGAAAACAATTGGAAGAGATTTTAAGGAAGCACAAAACAGTATTTGATACAGTACCTGGGAAAATATTAAATTTCAAATATTCTATGCAAGTCGAGGATTGGTCACCTTTCAAAAGCAGGTTGTACCCAATTCCTGAAAAATATCTCGGTCAAGTCAAGGTCATTATAGATGAGATGTTACAAGCTGGAATGATAAGGAAGACACCTACACCTTATCTAAATGCGATTTTGGCAGTCACAAAACCAAATGGATCTATTAGACTTTGTTTAGATGCCAGAAATCTCAACATGAGACTCATTTTCCTGAGTATGACAGAGCACCAATTATCAGGGACGTATTAAAAGGCTTTAAAAACAAAAGCATTTATTCATCAGTTGACCTGACGAGCTCGTTCCACCATATTGAATTGGATGAGAAGTCACAGCTTCTAACTGGCTTCTTATTCGATAACCAAACGTTTTGCTTCGTCCGAATGCCCTTTGGAGTCAAAACAGCGGGCTGTGCTTTAATCCGAGCCCTGGACCGGAATCTAACCGAGGAAGTTAAGGAGATGACAGTACGCTACATTGATGACATTCTGCTGGCATCCGACAACATTGAAACTCACATGGAAAATTTAGATAAAGTATTAGGCAACCTGAATGCATCAAATTTCAAAGTAAACCTGAAGAAATCGCATTTCTTCAAGAGCGAGATCTTATATTTGGGTCACATCATTGACAAGGAGGGAGTGAAGCCAAATCCAGCTAAGATCGAAGCGATAAAGAATTTCCCTACACCAACGAGAGTCAAGCACATTCGGGCTTTCTTAGTCGTAACGGGATTCTTTAAGGAAAACTGTCCAGGTTACACGGAGACTGTAGCTCCAATGCAGGAAATGCTAAAGAAGAATAATAAATGGTTATGGAATGCGGAGTGTGAGAAGGCGTTCCAAGCAACAAAACAGCTATTGGAAAACTGCATTAAGTTAGGATATCCAGATTTCAAGCACAAATTTATAATCCAAGCGGATGCTTCACAAATTGGTATAGGTGCTATGCTCTACCAAGAAGATCCAGCTAACCTGCAACATAAAACATATTTGGCATTTGTCAGCCGAAAATTGCGTAAGCACGAGCGCAATTATACTGTAACGGAACTAGAGCTGTTGGCAATACTTCATGCGCTTCAACAATGGAAAAGAATAATTTATGGCTACCCCATTGTTGTCAAGACTGATCACAAGGCATTAACATTCTTGTTTAAGACGTCGATGGCAAGCGAACGTGTGACACGTTGGTCTATATATATTCAGCAGTTTAGCATTGAGATTGAACATTGCCCAGGGAAGATGAACGTGATTCCGGATGCACTCAGCAGGAACCCAGAGCCTGATAATGAAGAAACAGCGATGGTACAACACTTGGAGTTAACACCGAAGGACCGGGAATTCTTGGAGGAGTTACGTGAGATACAGCGAGAACAGGAAGCGGAACCATGGATGATGCTATTAATTCAATACTTCAGAAAGCAACTACCTACAGGAACACCTGCATTTCGAGAAGCGAAAGCCAAAGAAGGAAGATATGTTTATGTCAACAATTTGCTGCACAAATGGATAGATGATGACCACACCAAGTTACGCATATTAGTACCTGCATCATTACAGCGAGGACTGACATGGCATACTCACGAAAGTTACGGACACGTCGGATTAGACAAGTGCGAAGCGACAATAGGAGAGACATTTACATGGCCACGTATGAGAACAACTATATGTGACGTCATTACGACTTGTGATCCGTGTCAGAGAACAAAGCCCAATAACTATTTAATGAGGCAGTATCCTAGACCATTGCTACCTCAGAAACCCTGCGAGCTACTGGCCCTAGACTGTTTCGGTCCAATTCCGAAAGGAAGGCGAGGTTGCCGTCACTTGCTAGTGTGCATTGATGTATTTTCTAAGTTTGTCGTATTATGCCCCATTCAGAAAACTACATCGAAACAAGTACTCAGTCGTATTCGAAATAGAGTTATTCCAATCCTTGGAAAACCAGAATTTATATTGTCAGATCATGGCAGTTATTTTACAAGCGCCGAATTCAAGAAAGGTATGGAGGACATGGGTATAAAACACGTTTTAAGCAGTATCCGACATGCCCAAGCTAATCCAAGTGAGAGAGCAATAAAATGTGTAACATCATACTTGAGAATCTTCATTCCTAATGAACATCACAAATGGGTGGATAAAATTAAGGATGTAGAGACATGCATGAATTCTACCATGCACGAGTCAACAGGACAGATCCCTATGGTCCTACACAAAAACGAGTATCCAGTGAGAACGTGGAAAAGCATCATTAACTGCCCACAAGATCCCATGATAGCACCTGACCTGCGAATTGAGAGAACGAGAGCCTACATGAGAAAACAAGCAGATCGCAGATTACGGCGAGTAAGAAATAAGAGGTTTCACAGTGATCTAGAAATCAACCAGCTCGTTTTGGTGAAACGACCCGCTACATCGGATCCAGAGAAGAAGATCTTCAGCAAATTCTGCGAAAAGTTCATAGGACCCTATTCTATTGAAAGAAACCTTGGAAATAATGCATACAGAGTGAAAGAGTTAAGCACAGGAACAATGTCGGTCTACAACGCTGCCAACCTAAAAAAGTATCGAAGAAGTGAGCACTGAGAGCGCCGAAATAATGATGCAGTTTAAATATATGGACGTCCAATATCAACCAAGTGAACGGGGAGCAGTTCAGTACGGCACGTGAAGAAGGAAGTGGAATTGGTGTTGACAAACATTAACGAGACGAGCAGAAAGTTGCCTAAGGCACCAGCGCGTCATGCAAGCAGACTGAGAGGGGAGGTCCAAGCAGGAAATGAGACGAGTAAATGCCATTCAAGACAGGAGCGGCTAGACCGAGTAATAGAAAAGGGGTGATTCTGAAATAAAACAAATAGGCCTACGGATTTTTTTTTAAATTATCGACTTTCTCCGAAGTTCGAAATTTTGTGAGTGGGGGAGTTGTGAACCCTTTACCCTCTGATGGATAAATGATTCGATGTTTTATTTCTTCAATTAATAAATATTTCCACCAGCATCATGAAAATAGCCAGACGGAGATGAGGAAATTTCAAGCATTGGTTGGAGACAATGGGGACATACCTGCAGCAGTTTGACAAAAGGCTAAATACTTAGGATTGTGAAAAGAAAGACCTAGCAATGATTCAGAAGGACAGGTGGTGGCCACCTCAAAATAGAAGCGACGCGCAGTGAGACACGCTTCTGGTATGTTCATTGTAATATTCGCGCCTAGAAAGAATATGATGCAGTAACGTGAGTGGCTGATGAAAATACTAGACACTCCTACGAAGCCAAGGTCTGATAAAAACCGCCAAGTTACAGAAAATATGGAACCAATGAGAGAAGAATGCTTACCAGCGCGGCAAGTCTAGCTTGGGCACGCGATGACTAGCATTAACGCGGGAGATCGCCTAGACAACATCTCTACGATCGATTCTAGGATTAATGGGCATATTCTTGACCTGCGCTATTTTTCGAGTTCAATGATATTTATTTCATTCCTGTACCACTATTATTTTGAGAAAATTTTATATAATTTCCCCCTCTATCAAGACCTACGGCCGGTTCATTTATAAGTGGCGTGAAGAGCCAAGACATTGCTATTACATTTGTTCGTCTGAGGACGGAAGCTATTACTTTTGTACGTCTGAGGACGTAGGGCGTATTAGTTTGTTCGTCTGAGGACGGAAGCTATTATATTTTGTGTGTCATGCAAGGACACAGAAATTATTAATAAATGTGTTAAATTCAGTGTTAGATAGTCATAGTACTATATTTTGTAGGGGCAGTATCATCGATAATTCGCCAACGAACAGTTCCGGGGAAAGTAGTACCTGAAACGGCGAAGTTAGTAGTCAAATATCAAGTGTATAATAATTTAACTTTTTGAATCAGCACGAGAGATGACATCGCTTACCATTGAAGGAGCCTGGAACTATCAACACTCCGTCAAGATGGTTGAGATGAGATAAGAAGCATCCAGTTGGGAGATGGCTGCTGATGTTCTTTGACGGGTGACTGGCCGAGGATGAGTACTGAATAATATTCTTATTATCTGATAGATTAACTTATGGTGTATGGGACATATTTTGTTTTGTAAATAATTTGCTTGTGTGATTAACGTAATATATTTAGTTTAGGTCTGACACACCTTTTGCATGGAAACAGCTCGCATATGTTATTAGTGGAAGGTTCTTGTTTTTGTTTGTTGTTTTAACTAACGTAGCTATGTGGACGACCGTGTTTGCATATGTTACGCAATGCGGTTAAAAACGTCTCTCGGAGATATGTTGTGTTTCAGAAGTAGGACTGAAGTAATATAATTATACAGTAGATTGGAGGGTAATTAATCCTTTTTTTAAGGTTTATTATTGATCAGATTCAGAGAAATTATTGCCTGTGGAGCAATGTGATTTGTGACGACGAGCAGTCAGCTCTATCGTAGGTTTTAATATTTTTTTAAAATAGTTTGCGAGCATCCATTCAGCCGACCTGTCTGAAAGTTCGTAATGTCATTCCCAGATGTGTGTGTGTGTGTGTATTTTGTGGTCATTACAAGCGGGAATTTCAGCGTAGACTGATTTCTGTCAGCTTGGTGCCAGGTCCATATTGTAACCTTGCGAGGGCAATTGTGGATATTTTGATTAATGTCTGACCATTTGTTGAGGTGGTTGAGATTTGCTGCTATTGATTCTTTGAGATAACGGCACAGCTGGTCAGTTATTTTTACACACTGGAGTTGGGACGATGACAGGTATTGAGGAAAGGGGGAGATGTTTCACAAGACGGACTGAAGGCTGCTAGCGAGGTCATTAGTGGAGAATGCTTGTTTGGCACCGTAATTACTTGAAATACAGAATTAAGAACTGATCAATGATAAAAATTGCTAAATAAATGGGAGTTGCCTACGAATCACGATAATCTCCGAAGCGTTAGCTTAACATGCAGTTTTGTTCATATAAAGTAATATCAGCTGGTCAGGCTTTTGTTGTTGTTGGTTTAATTCCATGTTTATATTCCATTCAGTGACCCGTGAAGTCACGTGCGACGCTGTATTTCCTTGCTTGTGTATTGAGCAATTGGCCGGTGTTGGCAGCTCATTGTCAAGTGCGTCATCGCGCTAAATGAGGGTCTCGAGAGAGATACCTGTAAATAGTAGATTTTAGTGTGTGTGTCAGCATTACATTTTTAAGGGTTTTTATTAGTGTCATGTTCCATATCCGTAAACGTTGATTTACGAGATGATTGTTCGTGAGCACCGTGGTTGTTAACCCGTTGTCATCCAAAGTACTCATTCCTCGTAGTTAGTCATTACGCGTACATAAAATCCAAATTGCAAGTTAGTGGAACCAGGATCCACATTTTAATAAAGGGGAGATCCGTCTGACTACTCAGCATTGATAGATATTCCTGTCATGGGAAAATTCAGGGAGGATTTTTTTATTATTGTTGTTTATATTCTTTTTATGCACTATTAGTCATTAAATCATGTTATTATTTTACATCTTGTCACCTTTCTTTCTTAATTATAGTTTAAATCCTATGACACTTACCTCAGTAGAGCATGTTGTTTGGCGAACGTAAACATCACATAGGAACTGAGCGCGACCCCTTGATTAAGATTTCTTACATATAAACACTGCTATTCTGAAGGGTTCAGTATATAGATATTTTTAACGGTTTACCCAGCGTAAGCTTTAAAGACGCACGGACGCAAGGTTTTTCTTCGACTTGATGCACTGAAATCGTTACTGCTCACCTTCCTTTGGTTTCTACAGAAACCTTCCTCGAGAAATCCTTTACAGAATGGTGAAAAATGCATCAAAATCCATCCTGTGGTTCTCGAGATTACCCGTGACATCCAAGAATCGGGGACTTAGTTTTATACTAAAGAAAATGCACCTGCCTTCTAGTGGCGAGTGGTAGAACTAGTGCATAAGCATGATAACCAGCGCAGTTCTTAATGAGAAACTATATCCATGAATTACTAATAACAGTAGATAATACCAATATTTATTAGTTTTACAGAACATAAAATTTTACAAGGATAATAAAGAATAAAGAACAGCCTCGAATGTCCCTTAAAGGGCAAAGGCCTCCTATAAAAGGGTAGCTCTTTTTCACTAATGTGGTGAGCTAATCACATTAGAATAATACGCTTATAAGCGTATGCTTATACTGTTAGAAAATGTAATAAACTTACTTTGACAAGCTGATAAAAGTTTAAATGGAAGATTTTAAAATTATTACTTTCGAGTTTGTATTAGGTATACAAATTACTTTAACATTGGTGATCGCTTATCGAAGGAACGAATGTAAGAAACGAATGTAAATTTCCTTCTTTTATTGTTGATATTGTCTTGTTTTAGGATTCTTTTAAGAAAGTCTATAATAAAATATGAAAATTTAATTCGTCTTCGTGAGGCTTATTTTCACAAGAATGAATACAGTTAAGTTCTTATATTTTCTTTCAGCTTCATTCACAAAACCCTTTTTTTTAATTTATTATTTTAATCAAGTGTGGGTTAGTCCGGTTTTTCAGGCATTCCTTCAATTGCTAGTTTACCAATCTGAGTGTTTAGAAGTTGTATTGCAAAAATTGAGCGAGTTATTTGAGTTCACGAGATTTCCCCCTGAAATGCCGTCCATCATACCTAAGTAAATCTGAAATTTACCTAAGTTATAATCCCGCAATTTAAGATACGTGAATCCTCACTGCTCGGTCCCGTGTACTGAGGGACCGCGTCGTAAAAAGCTTGCAAAGTTCGTAGAAATTGCGGTCGGAAACAAAGAAGAACCATAAATCTGTATCGCCTGTTAAAAGCTTTCGGGTGTGCTGATCATAAATACAGATTTGTTATTGCGACAGTGTCAGTGACGTATTTCACCGACCTCTTACGGTAGCTAGGGGCAATGTCTCCTGAGGTTTATCACAATGCAGGTATTGGAGTGGACTGTTTGCCATATCTTGATGAATGCAGTACATTAGCATTTGTCTGTTGGCACAGGCTAGAGTAAAATGTGGCTTTTCACCGATGTATCAGTCTCATTCATGGCTGTGATTATATGGAAGCTACTGAGGTATGGGTGGTGCTTAGTAATGTATTTCAGGGCACAGTCAGTGCCTGTGGATGCTGTGAAAGGTTCTACTCATAGGGTTAGTACTGCTGTTCTGATTCAGTGAGGAAAGCAATGGCAAACTACCTCACTCCTCATCTTGCTTAGTACGCCTCAATATAGCACTGCCTTGGGTTTTTGTGGGTATCTACCCACATAACCTAACGGCGGTGCTTTTTGAGGATCCAACCAGCCTTCGGGCTGACTACCTAACAGACAGGTATTGGAAACTTACAAGCATCACGCCGATATGTTAGCGAACCTGAAGGTTATCAATTCGCAGGTTTAATATAGGACTAAATGAAATACCTATAAAGAAGTGTTAACGTTGGTTGGTTCCTCAGATTAAGGGCTGCGACAACGTGATCATTTAGCCCCGTGTAATTTAGGTGTGTGTAGAATCTGTCTGATAACCGGTGTTAATTGTGATAGCAGTATTAGTGTGTGTTATCGGTTTTAAATTCAAGTACGGACTGCAGACATTCGATTTTCAAGTAGTTCCAACTTTTGCTACCAAACGCCACCAACCTTAACGACCAACTAGTTCTAAACTTTGTTACTGGAAGCCACCGCAGTTAGTCAAAGATAACCTATAATTTAGCTTCACACAAGTGTAATTAGTGGAAGGTTCTTTACCTTGCCATAAATCTATGACCTGGGCTCGCCGGCTTTACTTCCCCTCCAAAGGAGGACATACTGAGGGATTTTAACGCCTTAAAAAATCCGACGACTTCAGCCGGGTTTGAACCGCGAACTTGGGCATAGACGCTCAGCATGCTACCGACTACGCCACCGAAGCCGCCTAGTGTTAACGTTGCAACGTGATGTTGGTAATTTGCGAAGGATGTTGTTATTTCATTTGAGGAGCATGGACATGATCTTTTAGTCTCTTGTACTTAGGTGTGTATTTGTAATTCAGGTGAGTATTGGGAAGGAAGCGATCGTGGCCTTAATTTAGGTACCACCCCAGCATTTGCCTGGGGTAGAAGTGGGGAAACCACGAAAAAACACTTTTAGGATGGCTGAGGTGGGAATCGATTCCACCCCTTCTCAGCTTTGACTCACGCACTGAGTGTATCCCGTTCCAACCCTCAGAGCATTGTTTGTTTGGCAAAGCCGGAGCACTGGGGATAACCGCCTGTCGAGCAAGCCGCTGGCACTAGCAGCAGCGTAGTGCCCAACTAGTCCTACTCATTCGCACTTTTTAATGTAGTCTATTTAACCCTCGGATAATCCCTACTGGTGTAGCCCAGTGATTTATTTTGTTGTAGCGCAGAGTATATTCTTTGCTAGGAATATTGAAAATCTCTGTAGTTGACTGTTGATGCTGTATTTAACATACGGGTGTGTTTCCGACTGAACTAATTGCACCAAAATGACACCAGATGCATTTGAAGTCGTCTGGGCTACAATAGTAGCCCGCGCGAGCATCGCTGTTTCAGAATTGAGCGTGCAAAGGAAACGTTGTCTCTCAGGAAGTGGCCTTGGAGATGACTTCCAAATCAGTAGTGATTTGTTGAGTGTAGTGGAAATAAAGTAGGCTGTTGCTTCTTGTGTGGACGAGAAAGGGATAAATCAACAAGGTACAGATCATTGTGTCCATTTGCCTTGAATGCTTGGGTGACAAATTTTATTGAGCATGCTTATGTATTTCCTGGGCTATAGATTGTAGCCAAAAGGGAAGAAATAAAATTCAAGAATTCGAGAAAAAAAATGAAAATACTGAAATTGGTCAGAATAAGTGCTGATTTTCTAAGTAAATTATCTAACCTAGTACCCTATTTTTGTTTAATTCCAATCCAAATATACACTAATGTAAGTATTTAGGTTTACATAAAAATAATTTAACAGTTCTAGTTCCATTAGTTTTATTTCTGTTGCAGTTTTACCGAAGATGTACGATAAAATTGAATTTTCTTCTTAGGTTTGTATGTTCTCTCCATATGAAAATAAAAGCCTACATAAAATCCTCAGATTTAGCTTTGAATACTTCTATATACTACTATTTAACATGAACACTAAAAATAATGTGTGCAAGTCCATCAGATCGATTAATTGTTTGGGCTATATAATTATGTAGTCCGCGCGTGTAACGCTGTATCTATTACTAGCGCGAGTGTCGGAGGGTTAATAAATCATTGTTACTAACATGAATTTCAGAGTAGTTACTGGGAATGCTGTCCTTCATTTTCTAAACCCACATTGCACCATCATAGGAAATTTTGGTACACTCGCTGTAGCATGCTGAACTGCTGTGCCCAAGATCGCGGGTTCAAACCCGGCTGAAGTAGTCGGATTTTTAAGAGCGTTAAAAATCCTTCAGTATGCCTTCCTTCGGAGGGGAAGTAAAGCTGGCGGTCCCATGTTATAGATTTATGGCATGTAAAAGATCCTTCCACACACTAAACTTGTGTGAAGCTAAATTTCTAGGTTAGATTTCGGTGGAACGCTCTATCAAAGTTCCAACGTTCACCGGTAGGTATCGGTGACATCTGGTAACGAAAGTTAGAACTACTTGAAATTGAACGGTACTTGAAGCTCAGCCTATGGGTGTCCGCTTGAAGCCTCTGGCGAGCCGAACATGTCCTCGGACACTCCTGGCACTAAAATCCCTACGTTAAATAAATAAATAAATAAATAAATAAATAATCCTCACTGATGTTTCGTATCAGTGCAGTTATTTCGTTCTCCAGAGCCTCCAGAGCCTCCAGAGTATGCGGATTGGTTCTGTATACCTTTAGATTGAGGTTCCCCCCACAATTGCTGAAACGTACGAACACGTTTACTGTAAACTTCTTCTTGAGAAGATACGTTTTCACTAGGAAAATTCGATGTTTTGTTCTATACCTAACCGTGTTCACGGGATACGAGATAGACTACAATATTTCACTACAAGTCTTAACTCTATCAAATAAGGTATATTGCTGGCCCCGTATGTAATCAATACTATGATAGCATCCGGTGCTTCCCGAAATCGACAAATGCTAGTCATCTAGCGCTGACACAACGCGCTGAACCCGTCACACGGCCCCAGCGAGGCTCCGTTCTATAATGAAGGCTCTCACTGTATCAGACTCGGGAATGATGTATTAAAAAAAGTTATCTCACTCGTTAACGACTCAAACGTTAGGCGTAGCACGCGCTGACAATAACTAAGGTATTGTTCGCTGCTGGCCAACAGCTGACGGTTCTTGACCAATAACATGCTTCCTCCACGTGGAGTCCAGAGGCCGGTTCTGGCGACTGGCTCGCGTGTCAAGTCTCCAGTGTTGCACAGCTGCACGTAGTTCTGTTCAGTCTCGCTGATTGCTCTCAGTATTATTATTATTAATCGTATGGCATACAAAATATCTGAGGGTGTCTCGTCGGCCGAACAATCTTAATAGCATCAATATTGATGAGCATAATTTTGAGATGGTAGACTGGTAGAGGATTTAAATACAGTAAACTCTCGATTATCCGCGGGCGGTTTATCCGCTTTGCGGATTATCCGCGGTGCCTGTAGGAGAATATTTTTATTTAAAAAAGGAAGGTTTTGCCGGCTGTAGAGATCACTCAAGAGGGAGAGGAAGACGAAGAAGACGTTCCATTCAGCACCCAGCTAATTTAGCAAAATCTGTTGCCGGAGGTTTTGATGTAAATGAGGATTATATCGTTGAGTGGATCGAATGTGGTGCCAATGAACCGGCCTTTGAGCACCTCACAGATGAAAACATAAATCAAGTACGAGGGATTGAATCGGTTGAATCGGAAGACAATGAGGAAACGCAGATGCAGAGGACCGTTACTCATGATGCAGCATTAGGACACATTGACAGGATTCTTCAATACCTTGAAGAGCAAGACGACGCATCACTTTGTGACAAGATGGTGTTGAGAAAACTGAAATCACAAATAAAGAAAAAGTGTTTCACTACGAAAAAGCAAAAGCAAATGACCGGTTTTTTTTGTTTTTTGTTTTGTTTTTTGTTTTTTGTTAAACAGTAAACAAGACTTTTTAATAACACACATAACATCGACTAGGTTTTGTTATCATGTACGTCCTTTTATTGTATAATAAACTTATTTAAACCACTTGTGTGTTGTTTTTAGTGCCTTCGACCTTTGTTTAACCATTACCAGCAATTTTGCGGCTTATCCGCGAAATTCGATTATCCGCGGTATCCGCGCCAGTCAATTCCGCGGATAAACGGGAGTTTACTGTATTTAGGATCGGTATTTTCGAACAGGAATTAGATAGCAAAGGAAGTACAGCAAAGGATTACTGCAGCGAATCGTGTTTTCTATAGCTTGAACAATCTTTTCAAATCACGTTTGATTTCACAGGAATATAAAGTACATATATACATGACCTTGGTAAAACCTGTGGTCCTATATGGCTGTGAGACCTGGGCCACGCCTCAAACGCTTGAAGAACGTATCTGCGTTTTTGAAAGAAAGGTCTTGAGGAAAATATATAGTCCAATATATAATGCAGAAGCAGAAAGGTGGGAAAGAAGATCTCACAATGATCTTTATCAACGCTTTGGGAAGACGAGCATTAACCGGATTCTGGAGATGAGGAGGTTGAAATAGTTGGGACATGTCATTCGAGCTGAGGATTTCATATCCAACCGTGTTTTCAGCTCGACACCAGCAGGGAGACGCCCGAGAGGCCGCCCTAGAACACGATGGAAGGATCGAGCGATAAAGTCACTGGTAAAGGTGGCACCAACAGCAGCTGTGGAGGATGCAAGGGACAGAGTAAGGTGGAAGAGCATCTGCGACCGATATTTGTGAAGAGTCTCAGTCCCCCCAGTTGTAATGCCTGTGTTCTTTTGTATATGAGTTTTTGCTTTATGCTCTTATTGTCTGCCCTGGGTCTTAATGGTCTGTTAATGCCATAATGATGATGATGATGATGATGATGATGATGATGATGATGATGATGATGATTATGATGGCATACAGTTATATTAGATATCACAGAAGAACAACATATTTGCAACATACTTTATTTACAAATTAATGTCCAAGTTCCTTAAATAATCCCCTGAATCTGGAGTCACACGCAAAAATCCCCGAGGGTGCCTGGATATGCCCACGTACACTATGGGAGAGAGTCTGTCTCTCATCACCACAATCACATGCAGGAGATGGTAATTTGTTCAATTTGAACATCGCATCAGCACAAACACCATGGCCAGTCCGTATTCTGTTCAGTCTAGTCCATGTCCTTCTGGGTAGATTGGATCCAGGGTCCTTCACAGTTATGGATGGCATATCACGGAGCCCTGCAGTACAAGTTGAGTTCCAGTCCATAGTCCATTGATTCATGACATTCAAGTTTGAATCCACTAGTTCCTAAGCTGTATGTAATGGTGGGTTCCTTGATTTGAGCCAAGCTGTAGATCAGCAATATCAGAATGAATAGGCAACTGTTGATTAATTGATAGCCTATGATATTCCCTTAACAAAGCATGATGTTTGCTCTTGGTAGCTACGATGGAGAGTTGACAACACTGCCTCGCGCTGGGAAAGCCCTGGCTCCCCGCAGACATGGAATATGAACATAGCTTCTAAAACCATACATCCTTGGCCCGAAAAGACGGCGAAACCGTCTAAGGGGGCCCGCCGTCGCTGGAGCAATCGCCCGGGAACAGTTATGAACGCATTACGTGATGAGCGCTTTTCTTTTCGATGTTAATGATCTACGACCTAAATCCGTTTTACGTCTCGGCATGATGGGTTATAATCACTGACTGGATATTAATTAATATTATCATGCAGATGAGAGCCTCCGTGGCTTAGGCGGCAGCACGCCGGCCTCTCACCGCTGAGTCCGTGGTTCAAATCCCGGTCACTCCATGTGAGATCTGTGCTGGACAAAACGGAGGCAGACAGGTTTTTCTCCGGGTACTCCGGTTTTTCCTGTCAAAATTTCATTCCAGCAACACTCTCCACTATCATTTCAATTCATCTGTCATTCATTTAATCATTGCCCCAGAGGAGTGCGACAGGCTTCGGCAGCCGGCACAGTTCATATCCTCGCCGCTAGATGGGGGCTTCATTCATTCCATTCCTGACCCGGTCGGAGACTGGAAGCAAGATGTGGATTTATTTTCATCGTGGAGATGCATGTGCAACGAGTCCACGTGGAGTGATAGAGGAAGCATTATATTGGTCAACAACCGTCAGCTATTGGTCAGTAGCGAACAATGGTTATTGTCGGCGCGTGCTACTGCCTTATGTTTGAGTCGCCGCTCGTTAACCAGGAAAGTGAGGGAACTACTGCATAACACCTGTAAGTGGGGCCACGCCAGCGTTGTGATGAATAATCATCATCATCTTCCTAGCATTAATCCCGATTTATTGCAGGGTCTGCTTTTCTGCACTTTTTCTTCCATACTGCTCGATCTCGAGCGTCTCTAGTTGCGTGTCCTCCCGCATAGTATCCAGCCAGCGCTTTCTCGGTCGCCCTCGTGGTCGTCGGCCTTCTGGACTGATGTCAAGTGCAGTTCTCGCGACTGAAGAGTGATTGCTCCTCAGTACATGGCCATACCAACGTAAACGGCTCCCCGCATTTTTTCAGGGATTGGAGCCACACCAAATGTAGCTCGAACATTGTCATTGTCAGTCCAGTCTAGTAAGTCCCTGTGTCCAGCGAATCATCTTCATATCCACGACATGTAGGCTAGTTGTTGTTCATGTCTCTTCGTTACTGGCCAGCATTCAGTACCGTACAGTGCTACTGGTCGAACGATGGTTCTGTAAATTTTCGACTTCAGATATAGTGGCACATTCCGGTCAAAAAGGACTTCAGAGACTTGGCGCCATTTCAGCCATGCAGTGTTGACTCTGTTTCGGGCATCTGGGATTGTTGGGCAATCTGAACAGATTAGCGTACCCAAGTATTTGAATACAGATGATTTTCGGAGTTCAGTGCCATCAATGTGAATAGATCCTTCACTTGGTACTCCACACTCCATATACTCTGTCTTCCCAATATTAAGTCGTAGGCCATGGGTGTCTAGTACAGTTTTCCAACATTGAACATGTTGTACCAATTCTTGGCGAGACTTGCAGGCTACAATGATATCGTCAGCATAGACCAAGGTCCAGGGATGTGGTTGCAGTAGTTCGGCTGCGATGGTGTCAAGACAGATGATGAACAGGAGCGGGGACAAAGCTGACCCCTGATGAACCAACTCTGATGGGAAAAGTTGCGGCGTTTCCTGAAGCACATCGGACATAGCTGGTGACAATCCGATAAAGAAGCTGAACCTATTGAACCTATGCTTCTGGTACCCCATGCTGTCGTAGTGCATACCATATTAGATCACGAGATACCCTGTCCAAGGCCTTTTCAAGATCCAAGAAGGCTATATGGAGTGGTTTTCTCTTTTCTAGGTGCCTTTCCATCAAAAGACGAGTGGTGTGAATAGCATCGATTGTCCCTGTACCTTTCATAAAACCACATTGGTTTGAGGCAACCTTGATTATGTCACGAAGGCGTGCATCCACGATACGCTCAAATATCTTCATAGTGTGGCAAAGCAGGAGAATCGGTCGATAATTTGAGCAGTTGTGCACATCTCCTTTACCTTTCCAAATTGGTATTGTTACACTGCTAAGCCAAGTAAGAGATGCTTCGTTTTCATTGATGATCTTGTTGAAGCGATCTGCTAGAAACTGAGCTGCTTGTGATCCAAGCATCTTCCACACCTCCGATGGGAGATCATCCGGTCCAGTTGCCTTTCCATTTTTCATTTTCTTCATAGCGATCTCCATTTCGGGAAACATGATGGCTGGTACTGGACCAAGTACAGGATCCGCAGCTGGTAGTGGCGGATGCGCAAATTCTTCGTTGCTAATATTTTCCAAGTGCTGTTTCCATCGGTTGAGAATCTCATTAGGTTTCCGTAGAGGTTGTTGATTTTCAATCTTAATGATCATAACATGTCCAACATCTTGAGTCGAACGATAGCGATTCCTCGCTAGTCTGTAGGTATTATTTGCTCCTTTTGCTGTGTTGAGCTCTTCGTGATTAATAATACCGCAGGATAATGCAACATGTTGCTTTATGAGTCACATATTAATTGTCATTCATCAAAATGAAAATATCAGATACAGATATCCGCAACATATTTCGCCTTTGCTTGGGTGAAAGCTTTTTGCATGGCTGTGCGGATAGTGGATAAGAAGCGGATAATATTGGGAGAAAATTTGCGGATAGTTTTTAAAATACAATCCGAACTTGTTAATATCATTAGGACCCGGATGTTTACGATATATCATATTTTTAGCCTACTTTCGATTTTTGCAAAAAATGAAAGTAGACTTATGAGATCAACACAGGGCGAAAAAAGTGTGTCTGTCTGTGTGTGTGTATGTGTGTGTGTGAGTCTGTGTGTGTGTGTGTGTGTGTGTGTGTGTGTGTGTGTGTATGAGTGTGTATGAGTCTGTGTGTGTGTCTGTGTGTGTGTGTGTGTGTGTGTGTGTGTGCTGTGTGTGTGTGAGTGTGTGTACTCTGAATGTCTGTCTCCCCCCTATCAATTCGAACACGGGGAATGCGAATTGAACGAAATTTGGTACAAAGGTAGCACTAGCAAAGGACACCTCAGTGTCATGTTTTATATCGCCGCCATCTTGACGGAAACGTAATGGCGGCCACACAAATGTTCAAAGCTTAAATCAAATTACGACTAACCTAATCATCCGATCTCTACCAAATTTTGCAACAACATACCTTCATGGGGGGAGCATCCTTTGACCAAACCAATAGGTCATCAGCGTAATAGTTTGCGGATGGCGGCCATCTTTGTGTGAAAATCGATTCCCCCTATTAATTCGAACACGGTGCAACCGAATGGAACGAAATTTGGTACAGAGGTAGTACTAACAAAAGGCACCTCAGTGTCATGTTTTATATCGCCGCCATCTTGACGGAAACGTAATGGCGGCCACACAAATGTTCAAAGCTTAAATCAAATTACGATTAACCTAATCATCCGATCTCTACCAAATTTTGCAACAACATACCCTTATAGAGGAAGCATCCTTTGACCCCAAATAAATAGGTCATTAGCCTAATAGTTTGCGGATGGCGGCCATCTTTGTGTGAAAATCAATTCTCCCTATTAATTCAAACACGGTGAAACCGAATGGAACGAAATTTGGTACAGAGGTAGCACTAGCAAAGGGCATCTCAATGTCATGTTTTGTATCGCCGCCATATTGACAGAAACGTAATGGCGGCCACACAAATGTTCAAAGCTTATGTTAAATTACGACTAACATAACCATCCGATCTCTACCAAACTTTGCAACAACATACCTTTATGGAGGGAGCATTCTTTGACCAATCTAATAGGTTATTAGCCTAATAGTTTGCGGATGGCGGCCATCTTTATGTCAAAATCAATTCCCCCTATTAATTCAAACACGGTGAAACCGAATGGAACGAAATTTGGTACAGAGGTAGCACTAGCAAAGGGCACCTCAGTGTCATGTTTTATATCGCCGCCATCTTGACTGAAACGTAATGGCGGCCACACGAATTTTCAAAGCTTAAATCAAATTACGATTAACCTAATCATCCGATCTCTACCAAATTTTGCAACTACATACCTTTATGGAGGGAGCATCCTTTGACCAATCTTATAGGTCATTCGCCTAATAGTTTGCGGATGGCGGCCATCTTTGTGTCAGAATCGATTCCCCCTATTAATTCAAACACGGTGAAACCGAATGAACGAAATTTGGTACAGAGGTAGCACTGGCAAAGGGCACCTCAGTGTCATGTTTTATATCACCGCTATCTTGACAGAAACCTAATCGCGGCCACCCAAATGTTAAAAGCTAAAATGTAATTACGACCAACCTAATAATCTAGTCTCTACCAAATTTTGCAACACCATATCTTTATGTGGGAAACATATTCTGACCAAACTGCAAGAACATCAGCCCAATAGTTTGCAGATGGTGGCCAAGTATGTGTGCAAATCGATTCCCCCTATCAATTCAAACACGGTGAAAACGAATTGAACGAAATTTGGTACAGAGGTAGCACTAGCAAAGGGCACCTCATATTCATGTTTAATATCCCTATAGCACGTTGTATTCAAACAAGCTACTACAACCAACATTCAATCATACTCCTTGAAAAGGACAAAGAGTTATAACAATACCCATGCATTTAGGAGAAAGTAGGCTATATGTTCTTTACTGAACATCTTGTTCCGTTATGCTTTCTTTCATGACAAATGTAAGATCATGATTTAAGCTAATCTCATTCACATTATGTCATTAAGCGTAATTAACACTCCGAACAGCAATGGGTTGCAATTCTGGCTGCATAACATTTATTCTAAGCATAGCACTTGACATAGAAAGCTTTAAGGTAACGATTGTTTCCTCAAATGTCTGAATATGTTGCTTAAGTAATGTATGCTTTATCTATTTAAAAAAATTATTGTAATTCCAGTAGATTCGGATAACAAACTTGGGAATACGGAAAGAAGTCGTGTGGATGCGGGGCAGATGCGGATAACCGTTTGTTTATCTGCGTAGCGCTCTACATAGGCATCTTCAACGAGTTAGAAAGTATTTCAAGTGGACAAGTTACGTGACTAACCTGGTATGTGTTACAACAGTCAATGTATTTCTTCCGGCGGGTAAGCTAAATACCGGGGTGTGAGAAATGAACTCTAACACATAACTTTCTGTAATCCGATAACTAAGTGGGACTCTCTATTGTAGTTGCGTAAACTTAAGGGAAGTCGTAAAGGTCCAAATCGGTTAATTTGGACATTTTCACTTTTTAACACATTAATAATATGATTCATTCTAATTAATTTGGTATGTGTTTTATTATAATAATCCAATATTTACTTTTTTTATTATATTACTGTAATCCTAATTTTACTTCAAAAATTCTTGCACGGTTTTATAAACAGCATATCTCAAAAGATTTTTGGTCTATAAGGCTGTGGTTTGGCTTATATTTCAAAGGAAATCATCAATTGGCTATTATGTCGAGAAGAGTGTCTGTCAGCGGTCGATGTTCCCCCGACATCCCTATCTAACGGGCATAATACACTTATACAGTTGCTACTACTACTGAAAGTAAATACTTTCACCCAAACTTTAGACATAGATTTAATATCCTAACGTAGGTGTAATGGATCTGTTGATGATCGCTTGACGAAACTGGCCATCCAAGAGTATTTATTAATGTATTTATTAATCTCATGTGTTTTTTTTTTTTTTTTCATGATTAGGGAATAACCCATCACAATTGTAAAATATATTAACATATTAATTAGTTATATTGAATTAAGTTTTGAGAGACACTTTTAGTTGTAATATTTGTAGGGGGAAAGTGAAACTGTGTGAAAATGCTTCAAAACGAAATGGCCTTACTTTAACATAAATTTTCTCAAAATTACTTTAAAAAAAACGTTTTCTCGGGAACTACTGCTGGTATCTCCATAATTATTTTGCCATATACTGTATATTGCACACCGATACTGTTTATCCTCGAAGAGTCAATTTGTTCAAGTACAGGGTCATTATGTGTCTACGGCCCAGTAAACACGGCAAGCTAAGCTGGCTGTGACTAGCGCAGATCGCGGCCGCGCGCACCCGATTCAGCTGGCGGTGGCGTGGTCCGCTGACTCATATCGTTAGTTCACACGTGTTTTGTCATTCATATGGGCGTGTATCTGCAAAGCTTAGACGTTAGTGTTACACGTTTAGTGAGTGTTGTGATTACTGTGATTGTTGGGCATGCCTAGACACCAATTCATATTGCGCGAACGTGTGTATATCCATAATTCGTATATGAAAAGCAGAAAATCTTGTTCTGAAACGAGACGAAAATTTCGAATCAAGTTTCCAGGGAGACCTGTGCCTAATGCCAGTACAATTAGGAGGCTCGCTAAACGATCCAAGGAAACAGGCTCCGTAAATAATAAAAGAGTTGACAGACATTCTTTCATCAGAAGATGTCAGGTGTGTGTTACAAGAGAGGGAGGACATTTACAGCATCGCCTATGAGCACTGTAAGTACATATTATTGAACATGTTTGGTAAAAGTGTGATAGTGGACGCCGACTGCCGGTATTAAATCTCGATATTTTATTGAGATAATAAATCTCAATATCATTTGGAATATTGGAAAGGCAATATTGGCAATTGAAAACCAAATTTTAACAATATTGATACTGATTCGATTTTGGAAGACTTCGCCAAGCTTAAGGCGAGAAAAGTATGTTTTTAAAAGTTTGTTCGGCGGCTTCGGTGGCGTAGTTGGTAGCATGCTGAGCTTCTATACCCAAGGTCGCAGGTTCAAACCCGGCCGAAGTCGTCAGATGTTATAAGAGCGTTAAAAATCCCTCAGTATGCCTTCCTTCGGAGGGGAAGTAAAGCCGGCGGTCCCATGATATATATTTATGGCATGTAAAAGAACCTTCCACTAATTACGCTTGTGTGAAGCTAAATTATAGGTTATATTCGACTAACGCTCTTATGTTCCAACGTTCGTCGCCAGGAGTCGACTGTGGTGGCATTTAGTAACAAATTTCAGAACTAGTTGGTCGTTGACGGTAGCGTTTGGTAGCAAAAGTTGGAACTACTTGAAAATCGAATGTCTGCAGTCCTTACTTGAATTTGAAAGAACTGATAACAAACACACACTAATACAGCCACCACAATTAACACCGGTTATCAGACAGATTCTACACACACCCAAAGTACACGGGGCTACATGACCGCGTTGTCGCAGCCCCTAAACTGAGGAAACAACCAACCAAACGTTTGTTCATAAGAAGTCTCTTATGATACAGTATTTGTTTGTGTATTTGTCATTTAATGTAAATACAAAACACAATTATTTATTGTAATTTGTAATAAACAATAAAATTATTACATCCCATTCATTAAAAGACGAATAAGTTTTTATGAGAGGGGCGCCAAACCCTGATCTCGCATGTGCCAAAAAGAATCTTGAACCACCCCTGGTCGGAATGGTGGAAGGGACGGACAAAGAGACAATTGTAGCCAACCTACGGCTGTGAGAATCTATTAATAGATCCTTGGTTGATTGTTCCTTAGTTTAGGGACTGCGACAACGGGGTCAAGTAGCCCCGTGTACTTTGGGTGTGTGTAGAATCTGTCTGATAACCGGTGTTAATTGTGATGACTGTATTAGTGTGTGTTATCTGTTTTAATTCAAGTAAGGACTGCAGACATTCAATTTTTCCAAGTAGTTCCTACTTTTGCCGCCAAACGCCACCGTCAATGACCAACTATTTCAGAACTTAGTTATCAGATGCCACCGCAGTCGGCTCTTGACGACGAGCGTAGGAACCTAGTTAGTCAAATGTTTAACCTGTATATAATAGCTTGCCACGGTGGGTGAGTGGATAGCGTGTCGGTCTACTAACCCCAAGTTTGCAGGTTCGCTTCTGGCCGTGGTAAGTGATTTTTGAATGGCGGCAAAAATACGACACGCATGTCATACGATGTTGGCATGTCAAAGAACCCATTTGAATTCAGTAGGCCGTGTTCATAATGGCAAAATTAATCTCGGGAGTTTCCGCCAACACAAAGTTCCTCATTTCTCTACTAGAAAGCGCTATAGTGTTCAAGGAGCTTAGATATCTAACCTACTTGACTTTCATTGTGATTCAAGGAACAACGAAATTCGACATGCAAGCTACCCTCTGGGTGTCAAATTACAAAGCTTGCACCCGGCATCGAGGCCATACAATTATTATTATTATTATTATTATTATTATTATTATTATTATTATTATACCAATAAATAATTTAGCTTAACACAGGTGTAATTAGTGTAAGGTTCTTTAACATGCCATAAATCTATGACATGGGACCGCCGGCTTTACTTCCCCTCCGACGACTTCGGCCGGGTTTCAACCCGCGATCTTGGGCATAGATGCTCAGTATGCTACTAACTACGCCACCGAAGCAGCTTAATAGATCCTTGGAACTTGCCATGATAGTAATTCTTCTCCAACTTCTTAACTATGCAACGTGAAAATCTCACACCCCGTCTACCATTGCATGCATTATTTTGTTATTCCAACGGCTTGCGGATACAAGACCTAAATTCTTCGGTCGCAGTGGAATTCCGTCTATGATGGCGATGCTGGGAGAGACACGAACTCTTTCGTCACTTATTGCCTAACAGCTGTTTTGCTTGTGGAGCTGAACAAGACCCGAGCCACATACTTATGTGCCCCCTCCTGGACAACCCGTGCACAATGGAAGATGTTTTTAGAGGAAGTAACAAGGCCATCGCAGCTGCAGTTTTTTGGAATTGTTGACCGGACACGGAAATGAATGAAATGAATGATGGATGAGCTGTTTTGCTCGTAAGCAGGTCGTTGAATTTAGCGGTGTAGTGCCGGATGCGACCCACCAATTTGCCATCGTGCCACTAGCGAACCAAGCACTGATGTATCGGTGGAATCTGGAAATCTCTAACACTTCTGTCTCTGCTAAAGTTCCGCTTAGAATAGCTTAGGCTAGGCGCCGTAAAAATTGAAGAGCTTATTTCCCAAGTAACGTAAATCCCAAATTGACGTTTATTCAGTTTTTTCTTTCATAAGCAAGTTTATCTGTTCTCTCAGCGTATAGCACAGGTTTTAAGTCGCAATATCAACAGAGATCTAAGAACTAAATTTATTTGCACAGTGACGTACAGTAACTCCAACGTGCATTTATTTCCAATGTGTCTCATATCAATATTGACCAATCCGATGGCTCTCTGAACATCACGTAATAAATCAAGGCCATGGCTAACTTTGAAGAATATGTAGAGCATCAGTTTGTGTTTGTTATGTTTAAACAATTTAATGTTGATAAATGCCACTCAAAGCGTATGTCAATATATTATTTATTTCCAAAACGTCCTAACTCCAACTTACAGGAGACGATTACCACAATTTCCAATGATGGATTTTTAAAACACAGTGTCAGGATGTGCATAAAAGTAAGGAATGAAATTACGTTATATTCATTATCATATCTGAATTTAATTATACGAAGAAACAAAAACGCGATTTTGAAGTTTTGCTTGCTGGCATTGCAAAGAGTGTAGCACTTGGGCTATGGCATTCTTTGTGATGTCCAAGTGATGGGTGGTAGGGGGCCTTGCACTATGGAGTTCCATATCTGTATAAATATTCTTTTTTAGATAGTCAGTTGTTCCGATGCTTTTTGTTAGATGGGACTATCGACTACTTTTAACCATCGACTGACTAGTCATTCATTGGAAGAAAATATCGACTAGATAGTCGACTACTTTCAGTCGAATGGTTACCTGAATTCGCATTGCTCCTAAGCGTGTTGTTCCATGTATTCGACTGAAAGTAGTCGCTTCTAGGCAGCGTACAAAGCACGGCAAGCCATTACCCGCTGAGTTGAGGCGTACCAACAGATAAAATCAATCTTCTCCTTAACCCACCTATTTTTGCAGACGTTAGTTTGGACTACTCGACGCTCGGCAACATGCAATTGGTCAAAGTTATTTATTTATTTTTACTGTGCTTCGAAATGGTGGTTAACGTCGTGTAGAGTGCAGCCATTATTTGCAATGTTGCACATATCATTTAATGCAAAATGTGTGAGTAAATGTTCCCCGATACCGGTATTGATACAGGGCACATTACCTGTATGTACTGTGGATAAGTGAAGTAATAGACCAATACTTAATTAACCTAAGAGTAAATTAAATCACTATTACTGAGAGGGAGTTCGTAAGTACCGGGAACAATTCCATAGCCAACATTGAAATAATCACACTTCATATTTTAATGCCAAAAAAATAGTAAATGTAAAATATGTCCATAGAGTCATAAACAAGTTAGGCTATGTGTTCACTAATATAATCCTCTCTGAAGTACTAAGAACGTAGAGTTGAAATACGACTTGAACAAGAAAATTACGGCCTACAGTAAATACACACGAAAATAGAACACTTTAGAACAGCAACGAGGGCGAACTTTTAGTGGAGATGTTGGCAACAATGTAAATACTAAGTTTTTTAATGCGCGCGCTATCCATGTGCTGAAACAATTGACGACCAGAACGTAAAACTATCCGAGCGCGTTCTACATGTTAAAAGTTAAAACACAATTGGGATATGTCGTTTGCAAACGACTTGTTTATGTTGCGGTGAGTAGTCGTTGAATTCATTCGACTGTTTTTTTTAAGCTGTCAAACAAGTCGATGTATTTAACATTTTTCAGTCGACTGCTGCGGTGCTGCCCATCTCCAAACAATTGACGACCAGATTCAATTTGTGCGTACGGTCAAGCTGTCCTCACAGTACCCGCTGCAATAGATGTAGAGATTCACATCACCACTCTATCTTATGATGGATGTCAGTACATAAAATCAGCCATAAGGCAACGGCAGTTTAACCACAGACAACGCTACAACTCTTCCATCCCTGCCCTCATGTCTTTGCCTCTAACCCCTTCCCCCCTCCCACACAGCACGCCACTGCTCTGACACAGTTGTTAGGCCTGCTACAACAACTCTCAGCCATAACCCTGTAAACTACAGCTAAACCAAACCCAGAACCCCCTAATACACTTCATTTGCAGAGCAATAAAATCCATAAAACAACTCCGCAACAAGCTTCACAAAAACCTAAATTATAAACGAAAAGACTACTCCCCAAACACCAAAATCAGTAAACCTCCCTCATTTCAGCCACACTACACCTTAAACAGACATAGAAGGCATAGTCATGACCCCTTCATGGAGTAGGCTATTGTCTAAACACGATCATGTCTCCTTCAACTTTACTGAAGACTTCATTAAATTCTATTAAAAAAATCATAAACTCATTCCACAAATCTTAAAATCAGTATACATCCCTCATTTCAGTTACTCTATTCATTAAACAAACATAGAAGACGTAGCCATGACCCCTTCATGGAGTAGGCTATTGTCTAAATCTGACCACGCATACTACAACCTTACTCTAATTCAAAATTACGGCTAAATGATCCATCTGACTGGGAGGCAAAGGTATTTACCGGCTTGCCTGGGATGATGTGCCACAAAACCGGTATCTGGAGTTCAAACATAACCTAAATATTGAATGACAATATTGAATTGTCCAATAACTTGGACAATTGGATTTAGGCTATTTCATTGAAAGAATCAACGAACTGTATAAAACTATAGGCACCTACAGGTATACTTAACTTATTAATTAAAGCTCTACAATCAACATACAGCACAATGAATTGTAGCATGAAGTTATCCTGAGGAAGTCGTTTGATTAGAACGACTACTTAAATTCGAATGATTCCATTCGCTTGGAATTAGTCGTTTGCCAACGACTTGTTTCATTCGAATGATTTCCAACGATTGCTTTGGGATCAGTCGTTTACAACGACTACTTTTATTCGAATGATTCCATTCGCTTGGAAGTAGTCGTTTGCCAACGACTTGTTTCATTCGAATGATTTCCAACGATTGCTTTGGGATCAGTCGTTTACAACGACTACTTTTGTTCGAATGATTCCATTCGCTTGGAAGTAGTCGATTGCCAACGACTTGTTTCATTCGAATGATTTCCAACGATAGTTTTGGGATCAGTCGTTTGCAAACGACTTGTTTATGATACGGTGAGTAGTCGTTGAATTCATTCGACAGTTTTTTTTAAAGCAGTCGAATAAGTCGATTGTTTTAACTATAGACTAATTCGACTGTTTTCAGTCGACTGCTGCCCATCTCTATTAAGAATAGAACATAGTGTGCTTGTTTTAGAATGGATTGTGATGTGATTTGGAAAGGATGAAAAATGGAGAGTGATGTATCTGTTTGTTGAGAGAAAAAGAAGGAGTTAATATGAAAATATATGTTTATATAAAAAAATCCTTATTGTGCTAAAAACAACCACCACCCCGATAATTAGGACAGATACAGTACGTAATCAATTTAGCGCGTTGTTGTCAACACGTTTTTCTGTACTCCAGTTGTTCTTTGTGTTAGTAGGCCTACAGGTCACGTTGGGTTTGTTGCTTTGTGTGTGCGTGGTTAACGGTCAATTGTGTGTAAGCCGTATTAGTTATTACTTTAGTAATATGACCAGCGGTTTGTCAGAATTGAAGATAAAATCGGCGCTTGTGTGTTGAGTCTTCAGTCTTTTGACTGGTTTGATACAGCACTCCATGCCTCCCTGTCCTGAGCTAATCGTTTTATCTCTTCATAGCTAGCACACCTTAAATCCGTGGCAATCTGGTGGGCCGATAACCTAGATGTTAGGCCCCTTAAAACAACAATTATCATCATCATCATAAATCCGTGGCAATCTGTTCAACATATTAGGGACATGGTGGCGCAGCGGTCAAGCTGTTGCCCTCTCAGCACGGTAGACCGGGTTCGATTTCCGAATAATTCATGTGAGATTTTCAAAGTGAAATACCTTGTCCTGTGGTTCGGATTCCACGTAAAAAGGAGGTCCCATGGCTCATGGTCGCAAGATTAACTGTCACGTAAAACTAAAGCTTATACTGTTGTTTAACAAATTCTAACCTTGATCTATCCCCACATTGCCTGTCCTCGAACCTTCCTTACATGACTAGTTTCGCATTCCTGGGTGTCTTAGTGTGTGTCCTACCAACCTATCTCTTCTCTTCATTAGCAGTCGTCAGAAACATCTCCATTCGCCCACTCGCCTTAATACTTCTTCATTTGTTACTCAATCTACCCATCTGATCTTCATCATTCTCTCCTTGGCTGGCTGCGAGGCTCAGTGGTAACGGCCCCCAGGAGCTCACATCTAGTGGGAAGTGGGTTGGCGACCACGGGGCCCCAGCTGAGTCTGGCATTGCTTCCACTTACTTGTGCCGGGCTCCTCCGTCTTCTGTCCTGTCGACCTCACTTGGTCAACTCATGTTCTCTTCCGAACCTGACGGTATTAGGGTATCCAAGGCCTAGGGAGTCCCTTCCTTTCCCGCCTTAATTGGCCCTTGTCTCATCTTTTCTGATACCCTCCTTCTGCGAGGGGTCAGCCTTCTTTTTCTTTTCCTTTTACCTCCTGCCTTGTGCTCAAGGCCCTCAAGGAGACAGGGTGTATGTAGCCCCACCGCTTCTGGTGCACCCTAGATAATGCCACACCCTCAGGGGCTCACGGCTGGTGAATTCGGGAGTTGGCGACCCCGAGGGATTCCTGAGTTGGGTCCGGTTTTCCCCCTTTTATCCATTACCTGTGGGGCAGACCCCCTCCCTTTTCACTTTCCTATCTGCCTTTCATGGCTCTCCTTCCTTCCAAGTCCCTCAATCCGCATTCTTCGAGGGATGAGGGCATTTCTTTTCCTCCTGTCCTTTATTTGCCTTATTTTCCTTTTGTTTTCCATTTCTTCTTCTAGTATATAAGTTAGTAGTTAGTTTTAGTTATGGTTTACATTTCATTATCATCTTCACGATCACCCAAACCATTAGGGGCCGATAACCTAGATGTTATGCCCCTTAAAACAACAATTATCATCATCATCAGAGGTAACGTTCTCGCTTGCTGTTCCCAAGGTTGCAGGGTCAAATCCTGGCGCAGTTAGCTGGCAATTGAGGGAGCGCAAATGCGAGGGAGCCTTGTCAGATGATATACTGGCACGTTAAAGTTCCCCTTCTGGGCAAAATTCCGGCACCCCGGCGTCTCTAAAACCCATAGTAGTTAACAAGGACGTTAAACCAATAACATTATTATTCATCATTCTCCTGTAACACCACATTTCAAACGGTTCTATTCTCCTCTTTTCTGCTGCGGCAACAGTTCAAATTTCACTTATAGGCGTGAATTAATATAGATGCTGCGTGAATGAGAAGGTAATAATAATAATGTTACTGGTTTTACGTCCCATTTAATAACTGCAGCTTTTAGAGACACCGGGGTGCCGGAATTTAGCCCCGAATGGGATCTTTAACGTGCCAGTAAATTTTCTCCCTCACATTTGCGCTCCCTCAAATGACAACTGACTGCATCAGGATTCGATCCTGCAGCCTTGAGCACAGCAGGCGAGAACGTTACCGCTGAGCCACGCAGCCAGACATTTTGAAAAGGCGCGAGACGATGGAGGCCCCTTGTTCCTGTCATGAAAGTGATATATACCATCTTTTTGGAAGCCTTGAACTTTTAGTTCTCGCAGTAAATAGGCGCAGGTGCATAAAAAGCGCGCAGTTCACTACTCCTGTGGGGGTCCGGGCGGGGACACCAAGAGCCCACTGATGAGCAAGCTTGGTGTCCTAGGCGAAACCCCTCACAAGACACGGCACAAACCTAGAAAAGTGCTGAGTTTATATTTGTAATGTTTACTTAACTTAATAGGGTGTCGCCGCACGGTAGTGTTGACTTGTCGCTTGGCCTGTAGTGACTGTCACTGTCTTTCATTAAAATCCATACTAATACGAGGCACGTCCAGAAAGTAAGTTCCGTTTGGTAATAAAATTAAATTGTGTACAGATACAGAAAAAATATTTATTATACAACATTCTACACCTCTTAAACTACTTTTCCACATAACTGCCGAACTTTTGCAGGCATTTGTCATAGCGTGGCACAAGTTTTTGGATACCTTCTTCATAGAAGTTTGCCGCCGACCGTAAACGAGAGTGAAGACTCCCCTGTAAGATATCCTACTGTTTGGCCACCACTGTTAGGCAAATTGCGTGCTTACCAGGAGAACTGCGAATGTTTAGGAGGTGTAGAATGTTGTGCAATAAATATTTTTTCTGTATACAATTCAATTTTATTACCAAACGGAACTCACTTTCTGGACGTGCCTCGTATATAAAAATTAGATGGTATGTGTGTCTACGTGTTAATCACGCAAGAACCACTGGTCCGATTTAAATGAAATTTTGCATGGATGTAGCTGATTTACCTGGTTAACATACAGGCTACTTTTGATTTCGATATTTTGCACTATTTAAAGCTGGGGACCATTTTATTGACGTCACTACACCCTTTGCTTTCAAAATTTCATATTTCCATTTCAAATAAAAAGAGATCGCTAAGAAATGGGAATCTTTTGAAGGTATACACGAGGTTTAAAATTTAATTATCTATCCGAAAGGTCTTTATCACTTTTCGTGTATCTCCAACGGTTAGCGAGTAAAACCTAAATTTGTGCTATAAAACACGGTCAACGCCGAGCTATGTTAGTCTATGTTAGTCCCTACATGAGCTGTTTTAATTGTTGAGGTGGTTTGTGGGTTCTGAAACGAGGCGTGATTTTGAGTCTAATTTTATACTCTTTGCGCCGGTTATTTGATGTGAGTATTTGGATCTCTACGCTGTTTTACAATGTTATAATGCTTTCTACTTTTCACGGTATGCTTTCTTACTGTTTATAGATTTGTTTTTTTGTTAACTGAGTATTTCTGTCGGCCAAAAATAATATGCATTTTGTCGTTTTTTTAACCATGATCAGCAACCCAAATCCACAGACTAATGTGTCGAAGTCTACTGACTGTCACGTTAGTTTATTTAGTTTTCATAATTAAGTTAATCTTACTGCAGAATTGGGCAAACTTTTTTCAATAAAGTTGGTATTTTGCCTTTCACGGCCAATGAAACCCAGCACAAAACACGGCGTAAACCTAGAAAAGTTGCTGAGTTTTAATTGCTTTGTCCTGAAATTCAATATACAATCATTTTGGATGCCTTTATAGGGAGGTGAAAGACTGAGCGTTTAGCTCTCGCAGGTAAGTACCGGAGATGTTCTAGATAAGTGCGCAGTTTGCTACGCCTTTGGTGGTCCGCAGATGGACAACAAGAGCTCGCTGATGAGCCATCGCGAAGTTACTAGGCGAAATCTCGCACAAGACACGGCAACATAGAAAATTTGCTGTGATTAAAACTGATTTTGTTATTATTACTTGGGATGATTGAAGTTTGTTTCATTACTGTTACCCTTTATCATGACATAATACGTAGTTTCCGTAATATTACTTACTGCGGTTATGGCAATTGTTACCAAATTTGATGTATTTTTAGCATACTGTTTATATGTTAAAATATATAGTATGAAGACGTTAAATGATAGATGTTCAATATTTAAGAAAGGTTATTTAAATTTTACTACATAGAAGCTGACATTTATTTCCAATATATAAACGCACTTTCCTACCTACAAAGTGGAGGCAGACAGGGTTTTCTCAGGATACTCCGGTTTTCCCTGTCGCAATTTCACTCCAGCAACACTCTCCACTATTATTTTTATTTCATCTGTCATTCATTTAATCATTGCCCCTGGGGAGTGCGACAGGCTTCGGCACCCGGCACAGTTCATATCCTCGCCGCTAGATGGGGGCTCCATTCATTCCAATCCCTGACCCAGTCGGTCGACTGGAAGCAGGCTGTGGATTTTCACTTCCGACCTCTGATTAATAATTGGGTGAGTGAAAATGGGAATTAAACTCCGTCAGCCTTGGTGAGAAGCAAGCAGCGTGACTACAGTACCAACACGGCCCCTTCTTAGTAGTGTAATAATGATAATAATCATAATAATAATAATAATAATAATTTTGGTTGATCCTAGGTTGTAGGGGCTCGCTAAGAAACGGTTTTTGAAAATTCAATTTGTAAGTGAGTTTTTCGGCCCTTTGGCACTGAGCATGGACAATAGCTAGCCTTTGTGTATACTTTATTTGTTTTCTTCGTTTTTTAAGGTTCTTTTTTATACTTTATGTGTTGATTTTCGTGTACGAGTGTGCCAATATTGGTTTTATCTGAAGATGGAGAGTGGATTTGTTACTAATCATCTAATTTTTGTCGTCAAATTTCGCCATCACATAGAACCTGGTCCCTTTTGTTGTATGGTTTTCACCTCAAGATTTGGTCATCTGGGTAATATCGTGTCTGATTAGAGTTAGTTTGTCTCGCGGTCACAAGGTGCCTCTGCATTTGTATGAGTAGTACTTATTTAAGTGTGGGTGGACGTACTGATTCTTAGAGTGTATTTTTATATATTCTTTTTTTGGTATTCGTTATTTCTCTAATCAAATGCATGTATGACTATAAAGCTGGGATTCTAAGCGTTTATCTGCGGACTACCATTATCCTCTTGAAATGTTGCTGTTCGACAAAACACGCAAGGCTAATACAACTAAGAAAAACAAAAAAAAGAAAAAAAGCACAACCCTCTTGATATAGAAGTATGAAATTTGGTTTCCTTCCATGACGGAAACACCCACTTAGAACGGACATTTGGAAATTCACTCTTTTTTAATATTCTTAATAATATAATATTTCGTGATTTTATGATTAATTTTATAATTATTATGTTATTATGGTGTAGCGAAACAAACGTGATTTTGAGTCGAATTTTACACTCTTTGCGATGTTAGGAAGATGCTGACATTTAAGCCAGTTTTACGACTAATTTTAATTATATTGCCGATCTTTGATACTTGCAATCGTGTTGCTGTTATTTATGATGTTGGTGTTGTTGTTGTTGTTGTTGTTGTTGATGATGTTGTTGTTCTTGTTGCTGATGATTTATTTTGGGGCTTTGCTACATTGTGGTCATGTAGCCCCGTTTACTTGGGTGTGTGGGTAATTTGCCTGTGATGGTTGAATTAAGGTGTGTATTTGTAATTCAGATAAGGATTGGACGAAGCAGTCGTGGCCTTCATTTAGGTTTTCGTATGTTATGAAGTCACGATGACTCACCTTCTTTCATCACCATTCTTGCAAATTGACAGTCCAATCACTACGGTGCAACGGCTTTCAGACATCTCTTATACTAGTACTCATTTGTGGATTAGGTAGAGGCATTGTGAATTATCAAGCATAAGCAGAAGCCAGTGCTAAGGGCGTGAAAACTGCGGCTGCGCTATGGTCACAAATTTAACACAGTACTTTTCTCGGCTAATAAATTTCAGATGGCACATCTTGTGGTTCACAGGGATGATGACCAAAATGTCCCAAAAACCTCAAATGAATTGACGACAACAACAGCTGTGTTTTCAGAAATATCTTTGGAGTAAAACCAGTTTATGATACGTTGAAATCCAGAGTCTCCTCTCAATACTCTTCTAGTCCAGGCCTGTCCAGGGAAAATGCCACTGTGGCATTCATCTGCCACGCTGCCCCGGCCTTTCCTTATTGGATCAGGGGTTGTGTGGGGAAGGTGGGGTACAGGCGTGGCTGCAAGCGATGAAGTTGTTGCGGTAGCGGAGGTAGCGATCTGGCAACGTGGTGCGTGGTGTTGAATGGGACATCTCTACTTAGTATAAAACAAAGTCCCCGATTCTTGGATATCACGGGATATCACGGGTATTCTGGAGAACCACTGGATGTTTTTGAAGTGTTTTTCACCATTCTGTAAAGGATATCTCGAGGAAGGTTTCTGTAGAAAATTATTTATTTATGATCAAAGGAAACCAAGCAGTAACAATTTCAGTGAAAAAGTCGAAGAAAAAACTGGCGTCCGTGCGCTTTTTAACCTTACGCTGGGCAAACCGTTTAATATATCAATATACTATGAGTGTACGAATTGTTCAGCATGAAAAGGTCTACAAAATAGTCCTGGAGAGCATATCTCTATCTTCAATACATCGCCCACTATAAGTGTTTTTACGTTTCCATTTCTCCCAACAATCTCCATTCAATTACTGAGGCGACAGTTTACAAGCTAGCTAGGGGCGTGCCTATCACCCCAGTTACAGCCTAGCTAGCGGGCGAGCCTATTGCCCCCGATACAGCCAGCAGCCAACTGTCGAGTCGTATTGAGTTAATACTTCAGAGAAGAGTGGTTGTGTTTAGAGTTTCCCTGGAAGTGCAACTCGGCTTTTCTTCATTTCGCCTGTGAACATTTCGTTCCGCAAAATACACAGTCAAGATAAGATTAGACGGAAGGGGGATTTGTGTTTCATGCACCTCGCCATTCTTAAATTACGTCTGACAAGAATTCGTTGCACATGCATCTCCGTGATAATATAATTAATAGTCCAGTCAGTGATTTTAATCCATCATGCCGAGACATAAAACGGATATAGGTCGTAGTTCATTGACGTCGAAATAAAAGCGCTTATCATGTAATGCATTCATAACTGTTCCCGGACGAAGCCGGGGCGGGTTGCTAGTTAGTAACTAATAATCAGTAGGTATAGTAAATCCTTTGATTCATACTGCCTGCTTTTTATTTTTAGCCTATTTTCAATTTTGAAAAAATAGGCTTATAACATCACCTTTTGTGTGTGTGTGTGTGTGTGTGTGTGTGTGTGTGTGTGTGTGTGTGTGTGTGTGTGTGTGTCCTAATAAATTTTAAACGGATGGTGCGATTTCAATGAAACTCGGTAAGTTCATAGCACTATTCCAGACGACCCCGACCGTGCCCTTCAAATTTTGTTACGTCTCACCAATCCAACATGGCGGCTGTGCGAAATATTTCACCGGCATTCAATATCTCCAAAACTATTCCCGATATCACCCTGGAATTTTTTACGGTGATAAAGGGAACTACTAGAAGTTCACATATGTGACTTTTGAATAAACTGGTAACTAGAAAACCAACATGGCGGCCACGCGAATTTGCGACTTTTAAATAGACGTTTCTCGCGATTTAACCAACCAAACGCAATGAAACTTGGTACAGTATATGTTTATACACATTGTAATGCACCGACATCTAACTTCGTTCAATTGTTTACATAACCACAAGATGGCGGATGTGCGAAATATTTCACCGGCATTCTATATCTCTGAAACTATTAGCGGTATCACCCTGAAATTTTGTACGGAGATAAAAGGCACTACTGGAAGTTCATCTATTACACTTTCAAACACCAGTTAACTACAAAACGAACATGGCGGCCAAGCGAATTTGAAAATTTTAAATAGATCTTTCTCGCGATTTTATGTTACAAACGCAATGGAATCTGGTACAGGAAATGTTTATACACATTGCAATGCACTGGTATCTAATTTAGTTCAATTGTTTACATAATCTCAAGATGGCGGCTGTGCGAATGTTTTTAAATTTATTTCTTGTGTCGTAATCATGCGATCGAAGTGCAAGTTTGAATAATGAACCTACGCAATAATTTTCCATTAATGGTACATGACTCTATGGCCTATACATTTAACAATCCAACATGGCGACCATCCGAAATATTTAGAGGGCTCTGATTATCTACGAATCTATTATAGCAATCAACTGATTTTTATGATCATAGGGGCTATGAACTTAAGTTCATCTATAGGACTTTAAATAACCTGGTGATCACAAATTCAACATGGCGGCGACGCGAAATATAAATATTCACATGGACGTTTCTCGCAATTTAACCATCCGAGTGCAGTGAAACTTGGTACAGTAAATCCTCATACGAATGTTAATCCACTGGCTTCTAATTTATTTCAATTGTTTTCATAACCACTAGAAGGCAGCTGTGCGAAATTTTAAAATCTCCTTGTTACTTCTTGTGTCCTAATCATGCGATTGAAGTTTGAATGCTACACGTACACAATAATCTTCATGTAGCCTAACAGTACATAACTCTAGGACCTACATATATAAAAATCCAACATGGCGATCATCCGAAATATTTAGTCTGTTCTCATTATCTACGAATCTATTGCTGCAATCAAACTGAAATTTTGTATGTTGGTAGTGGCTATTAACATAAGTAGGATATATGAAAATAGGCTATATAGTTCTTCACGGAACTACTTGTTTATTTTTAGAAAGTGTGACATATCAAACACACTTACTTGCCGTCCGCTGGCATTAAGGTGGGTACTACTAAATAATTAAATTCCCATGAAGGGTTGCTCCCGCCACCCACCTCTGATGTTGAACGTCTTTTTGCCATTCGCAACTTTTCTACAACTGATGTGCCGTTCTATTTAAGAAGAGGAAATCAGAATCTCCCTCTTGCCTTGCTTGGCACTTGGCTTATGACCCATTCCACTACAGCGCAGTGTGTTTAGGACAGGAGTTTCTTGGCGGAAGTGGGGGGGGGGGGGGGCAAGTCTGACTTCTACTCTCTAGCCAGAGAAGGTGGTGAGAGGAGAAGCTGGCGGGAGTGGCAGTGGAGTGGGGAAGAGCGGGGCTTTACACGGAGCGAGTCTCGTGGCAAGCCGTGGCGCCACAGCCACCAGTGGCATGGCTGGACAGGCCTGTTCTAAGACAAAGAGCACATGGATGGCATTATTTGCAACTGTCTAAATTAATTTTCATTTTAAGGAAAGGAAGCTTGTAATTTTACGTGACCGTTAATCTTGAGGAGCAATGGGACCTCCTATTTACGTGGAATCCGAATTACAGGACATGGGATTTCACTTCTTAAATCTCACATACATTGACCCGGTCCACCTTGGTTGAGAGGCGAATAAGAATTCATTTTCGTGACTTGGGACATCTTAGTTATCAACACCATGTATTTGGGCGTGGGCTGAATTTGTCTGATGTCATCTGTGCTTTTACGCGGGGATTGGAGGAGGTGCCCTGAAATTTGAAATGAGGTAGCCTAGCATCCCGACATTAACCTGCAGGGTGTGCGGCATAAGTTTTTGTTGTTGTTGTTGTTGTTGTTGTTGTTGTTGTTGTTTCATTTAGGGCCTTGAACATCGTAATCATTTCATCACCGTGTGCTTTGAAGGTGTGCAGAATAATTATGAGTAGGGCTCAGATTTTTAGGTGCTAAAAATCGGGAAAATGTTTATTTTTTATGTATTAAAAATACCTGAAATATATAACAAAAAGGTAAAATTATTTAATTACAATTTAGTTTATTAATGTGATTATAAACAATATTCAGTACTCGCGAATGCAATTTCTGCTATGTCTCACTGACTGCTGAAGCATTACAATACACAACGACGTACATCTTCAGGTTGTCCATCACAAATGACTGACGATTACCGCGAAACACTTCTTCTGAAGGCGCGAAACTGCGGCAATATGCTTCTTGCCCTTGAGGTGTCGTGTAACTTGAGATCGCTGTTCAGCCATGATTGCTTTCCCACATGGTTGGCAGAACAGCACGCCCCCATCAGAAGTAAAATTATCTTTAAATTCTGCAACATACTGCTGCAGACGATAACTTGTAGTTGCTTTTACTTTAGGCATCGTAGAACTGCCTTACACTTCACAGTGCAAGAAATGAACTGCATGTGAGTGACACTGGTTCCTGATAGCTGGGGGAGGGGGAAGGTCTAGCACGTGGTGCAATATGGCTATGGACAAGGAAATCCCCAGCTTCCACAGTGAGTGGCACGGGGCGACAATTTAAGAATAACACAGTTGCAAGCTGACATACGCTCTGCATGAAGATTAGATAGCTCACAGGTTCTTCCCCGTTGAAGTAACACGAAACAAAAATGCAATAAACTGAAAGATATAGCATACTGATTTTTTTGAATGCAAATATTATGTCCTTTATGTGCTAATAAGTGAAAAGCAGGAATTTATGTATTTATAGAAAATATGCTTAAAATATGTATTTACATAAAAAATATGTATTTACCCAAAAATCCGAGCCCTAATGATGTGTCTATAATAGCGTGTGATTTGTAATTTAAGCTAGGAATGGGAATGAGACGACCGTGGCTTTAAATCAGGAACAATCGTGACATTTGCCTGGAGTATGGATGCTTTTAGTTTTACGTGACCGTTAATTATGGGATCATGAGCCACAGGACCTCCTTTTTACGTGGAATCCGAACCACTGGACTTGGCATTTCATTTCGAAAATCTAACATGCATTGACCGGAAATCCATTTGCCTGGCGTAGAGTCCACCTCCTGGTGTAAAGGCTAGCGTTCCTGGCTGTCGCCCCAGAGGTTCGGGTTCGATACCCGACTCTACCAAGAAATTTTATTCCAGCTTGTACGGTGTACACTCAGCCTCGTGAGGCAAAACTCACAAGAGGCGGGTTCGATTCCCATCTCAGCCATCCTGGTTTCCTGGTTTTCCTGGTTTCCCCACTCCCATTCCAGGCAAATGCCGGGATGACTCTTAACTTAAGTCCACAGCCCCCCCCCCCTACCCAATCCTCGCCTGAATTAAAAATACACATGCTACTACAGACACCATAGTAACAGATAAATGTTACACTCGTCCAAGCCCCTCAAATGAAACAAGAACAACAAGCCTGGAGTAGAAGTGGGAAACCACGGAAACCACCTTTAGAACTCCCAGCTCGACAGCCAGTAGCTCGGGGTTAGTTTTGTGAAGAGTTTCTTCAGTTCATGTGGGGCTTGAACCCCGAGTGTATCAGAATTAAATTTCTTGGCAGGACTTCTGAAGTCTCATTAGTAGAGTCCGGATTTGTATGTAATTACTAGGGACGTTTTTGAAAATGCATATGCGCATATGCACATGCATACTTTGTGGGTTTATAGAATGTTATCATATTCTGAACATAACAGCATATTTTAGCATATACAGTTGAAATTAAGAATAATTTAAAACATCTTGAACAAAATAAGTTTCGCCTGCGTGTAGGACATCGCATGTAAGCAACGTTCTGAGAAACAGATAACGAGATGACAGTACTCGACTTTACGCAATGCTGCCTGGTTATTTGAAGAAGGGAATGGAGTGAGACATTCCTTTCACCATCTCGACAGCCAGTAGCCCGGCGTTAGTTTTGTGAGGAGTTTCTTCAGTTAATGTGTTACTTTATTCTTAGTCGGCATATCCTTAACTCAAAATGCCTAAAGAGAAGAGCAGCAGAAAGTATTTATTAAAACAGTGGGTGTCAGGTATTAGTAATTAATCAACTGATGGCTCGGGACCGGACATTTATGCACTGAAAACTATTAAAATAGACGTAATTTGTCTCCTGAAATTGAAAAACTTGCAATTATCTATTGTGATGCTTCTTTCTGCAGTGAATGGTACATGTATAAAGTGAGTGAATAAGATTGGCTTATTGTTAAGTGCATATTTTTCAATTGTTTATGCATATTCTCTACATTTTTAGTGTATAATTGCATGCATATTTTATTCGTTTTCAGTGCATAAATGTCCGGTGCCTAGTAATTACGTATTTTGTCCTTGGTATGTAACTGACCAAAAGCTTTAAAATTTGTTGATGAATTATTGTTCTTTGTAATCAGCAATTTATAGATTTGACACAACGATATCTTAATACGTAATTAATATTCTTAATTGAACTTTTATCTGAAGAAGGCTTCATTGCCAAGCCGAAACATGTACAACAATTGAAGGGTTGATTCCAAGAACTAGACAAGTCCAAAACATGAATTGTTCAGAAACTCTAAAGAAAAACAGTATAGCTTCATTTGTGCTGAATGAAATAAAAATTGCTTTTAGTGTCTCACTAACAGCTTTACATTGCAAATAAAGGAAATATATTTTTATGAGATGAGTTGAGAAAACCTAAAGGAACTTTTGGACGAGTCTGTTTCTTGCCGAAATCTTAGTTGAATACAAAAATGAGAAATATTTTAGTCCTCCAATACGATTATTTATTATGTAAATCCTGACAAAGTACAAATCATTATTGAATACCAAACATTCCAGGTAATTAATTATCTTGGAAAAGCATTGTACTTTTCTTATTTTTGCAGAATCCCCAATATTTCACACTCGTATTTAACCCGACCTGTCTGCTTTTTGGAGACAGCAATAATAAATATACGTAGAGGTGGCCTTGAAGAGGAAGAAGATGTATTTATCTCAAAATGTCAATTTTTGGACTTATCTGATTTTTGGAATAAACCCTTCAATTGAATAGTTTATTCTTAATTTGTATTGATTGGCGTAGTATAGAAATATGCCAATTTGTCACATTAATTCCTTTTTATAATCTTTACTTTAAATAAAACCATTTTAAGACAACTTTTTAGTCCATGTGTAATTTTATATTATAATTATACTAGCTGTACCTGACATGCGTTGCAATGCCAAACAAATAAAGTGTTGGCGTTATAACTTTGTTTGTTGAAGTGCTTTTGGATACACAATATGTTTTCTTTTTCCGTTAACAGCCTCTACACTATTGTAAAATGGATTTACTATCTCAGAAACATTCGTGGGAGCTTGGTCAACAACTCACCAAAGTTTCATCGCAATCGGATGAATTGTATATGAACGCATACGAGACTTTGTTTAAACGATTCGCGTGTCATCACCCATTTGTTGAATCTACTCGTGCGCTACCTATTGTAACATGGATTTACTAAGTCAGACACCTTAGCAGGAGTGTAAACAACAACTCACCAAAGTGTAATCGCAATCGTATGAATGGTTCATGAACGCATACGGGACTTTGTTTAAACGATTCGCGTGGCATCACTCATTTATTGAATCTACTCGTGCGCTACCTATTGTAAAATGATTTACGAAGTCAGAAACCTTCGGAGGAGTGCACACAACAATTCACCAAAATGTCATCGCAATCGGATAAATGGCATATAAACGCATGTGGGACTTTGTTGAAACGAATCGTGCACCATTTTGTTGAAGCTATTCGCGCGCTATCTATTATAAATTGAATTTACTAGCCTATAAGCATCCCGGGAGTGTGCACAACAACTCACCAATCGCAATCGGATGAATGATAATATGAACTTGTAAATTGGATTTACTATGCCTATACCCATGCCGGGAGTGTGCACAACAAGTCACCAAAATTTGATCGCAATCGGATGAATGATATATGTACGCATATGGGACGAACAAACAAACATTCATTTTTAGCCTATTTTCATTTTATGAAAAAAATAGGCTTATGAAATCACCTTCTGTTCGTGTGTACGTATGTGTGTATGTGTGTGTGTCTCGTCCCCCCCCCCCCTAATAACTTATAAACGGCTGGAGCGATTTCAATCAAACTCGGTAAGGGCATAGCACCATTTCGGCCGACCCCGACCGTGCCCTTCAAACTTTATTACGTCTCAGAAATCCAACATGGCGGCTGTGCGAAATATTTCACCAGCATTCAATATCTCGGAAACTATTACCGATATCACCCTGAAATTGTGTACGGTGATAAAGGGCTCAACTAGAAGTTCTCCTATGAGACTTTCAAAAACCTGGTAACTACAATCTCAACATGGCGGCCAAACGAATTTGAGACATTCAAATAGACTTTTCTCGTGATTTAGCCATCCAAACGTAATAAAACTTGGTACAGCAAATGCTTATGCACATTGTAATGCACTGCCATCTGACTTAGTTCAATTGTTCACACAACTTCAAGATGGTGTTTGTGCGAAATATTTCACTGGCATTCTATATCTCCGAAACTATTACCGATATCAACCTGAAATTTTGTACGGTGATAAAGAGTACTACTAAAAGTTTATCTATGTAACATTCAAAAACCTGTAAAATACAAAACGAGCATGGCGGCCAAGCGAATTTGAAACATTTTATTAGATTTTTTTGCGATTTAACTATCTGAGCGCAGTGAAATGATTACCTATACATATTGTAATGCACTGGCAACTAATTTAGTTCAATTGTTTACATCGCCTCAAGATGGAGGCTGTGCGAAATTTCAAAATTAAGTTTTTATTTCTTGTGTCGTAATCATGCCATTGAAGTGAAAGTTTGAATAATGAAGCTACGCAATAATTTTCCTTTAATAGTACATAACTCTATGGCCTATACATATAACAATCCAAAATGGCAACAATCCGAAATATTTAGACGGTTCTCAGTATCTACGAATATTTTACAGTAATCAAACTGTATCATTTTATGTTCATAGAGGCTATGAACATAAGTTCACCTATAGGACTTTCAATAACATGGTGAGCACAAATCCAACATGGCCGCGACGCAAAGTATAAATATTTAAATGGACGTTTCTCGCGATTTAACCATCCGAGTACAGTGAAATTGTGTACGGTAAATGCTTATACAAATGTTAATCCACTGGCATCTAATTTATTTCAATTGTTTTCATAACCACAAGATAACAGCTGTGCGAAATTTGAAAATCTCGTTTTTACTTCTTTACTTCAATCATGCGATTGAAGTTTGAATACCACACGTACACAATAATCTTCATGTAATATTACATAAATAAAAATCCAACATGGCGACCATCTGAAATATTTAGACGGTTCTCAATATCTACGAATCTATTACAACAATCAAACTGAAATTTTGTGTGTTGTTAGAGGCAATTAACATGAGTAGGATATATGAAAATAGGCTGTATAGTTCTTCATGGAACTACTTGTTATATACAATAGTAGATAATAGATAATAGATTTTGAGCATTTTTGTTACATATTTATACATATTACGTAAAAATCCTGACCCGACTCCTTGAGTCCCCCGAGACCACGGAAAAGGGATTCTTATAGTTTAAACCCAACAGAAGTTAGAAGGATCCGTATGAAGTTATATCACTGCAAAACACCGGAAACCGCTGATAGTGGCGACCGGATGACACAAAAGTATTCACGATTCTGTTGGTCTGTAACAGGACATTCAAGACTTCGCTTTACACTGTTGAATAAATATTTTGCTGTACACAAGTGTTTAACGCAGAAACATCTGAGATAAAAAGAATTATTTCTCACTAGAAGAGGGTGTAAGACAAGGCTGCAACTTATCACCCATTCTTTTCAATCTGTACATTGAACAAGCAATGAAGGAAATTGGAGACAAATGCAAAGTAGCAGTAAAGATTCAAGGAGAAATAATTCCAACTCTGAGAGTTGCTGATGAAATCGTATCTTAGCCGACCCACCAAAGGTTATTAATGAGTTTATGTCCGACGATGTCAAAATGTACGAGTAAATATTATATGTCAGAAAACTGTACTACATAACATTATAGTACAAGTTTTCATTATGGGACAGTTTCTCCCACCAATCAGAGCTCAGGAAACAGTTGATTGACCAATTAGGTAAGGATAGCATCGCATCTGCGCTGAGTTCCAAGGCCTTCTAATTTAAATTTCACTGCGTGGCCTAGTGTCATAATGGGGTAATCGAGGAGGCCATGGTAAATCCAAGGTATTCTTTGCGTCCCATTCGCTCTGTTCAGTACATAAAACTGGCGAAATCTCGACAGATTCTTATGAATGTTTATGTTCAATATAAAATAGTTATAATAATTATCGTCGAACATAAACAGTCGTACGCAACTCTCCTAAAATGGTAATTAAGACACTCGTATTGAAATTATAAAACTCACATACGCTCGTTCTCGTGTCTTAATTATTGCCATTATAGGCTCGTTGCATACTGCACTAATTTTAACTGGTATCGACTCCGTCTTGAGGAAAGAATTCATGATGAAAATCAATAAATATAAAACAAAAATATTGAAATGCAGCCGAAATAAATCAGAAACCCCTATGAATGTACAATTGGCAGATGAAAAGCTAAACGAAGTAGGGGACTTCTGTTACTTAGAAAGCAAAATAACCCGTGATGGACGAAGCAAAGAGGATATAAAAAGTAGGTTAGCACAGGCAAGGAAAGCATTTCTACAGAAAAGGAATCCGTCAAACATAGATTTAGGTATTAGGAAGTCATTTTTGAAAGCCTTTGTCTGGAGCGTGCGGCTCTATGGTAGTGAAACTTGGACTGTTGGAGCAGCAGAAAAGACGAGAATTGAAGCGCTTGAAATGTGGTGTTACAGGAGAATGATGAAGATCAGATGGCTAGGGTTACAAAAGAAGAGGTATTAAGACGAGTGGGAGAGGAGAGATGTTTCTGGCGAATGCTAACGAAGAGAAGAGATAGGTTGGAGGGACACGTACTAAGACACCCAGGAATAGCAAACTTAAGTTAGCTATAGAAGGAAGAGCCGAGGATAAGAACTTTAGGGGTAGACCAAGATTGCCTCGGATGTAGGGTGTGGTAGCTATGTAGAGATGAAACGATTAGCTCAGGACAGGGAAGCATGGAGCGCTGCATCAAAGCAGTCAAAAGACTTAATACTCAAACACATAAAAGAGGGATTTTCTGCCAACCAGGCAGGTGTGAATCTCAAAAGAGGTGTTCCCTCGCTCTCCCTTCCTTTCCCCCGCCAACTGCACGTGATATCCCAGAACCAGTCACCTAGACAGGTTTTGAACATGCACAATATCGTGGCCTTGGAATATCTCACAAGAACCTGTGATTCAATATGACTACCGTTGGCAAATGTCTAATTATAATAAAACCGCCCAGTAGTTAAAAGGGACGTAAAATCCATAACGGCGGCTTGGGTGGCGTAGTTGGTAGCATGCTGAGCTTCTATGTCCAAGGTCACGGGTTCAAATCCGGCCGAAGTCGTCGGATTTTTAAGAGCATTAAAAATCCCTCAGCATGCCTTCCTTCGGAGGGGAAGTAAAGCCGGTGGTCCCATGTCATAGATTTATGGCATGAAAAAGAACCTTCCACTAACTACACTTGTGTGAAGCCAAAATGTGTAGGTTAGGTTTGATTAATGCTCTTAAATTCCAACGTTCGTCACCGGGCGCTGGTTGCGATGGCATCTAGTCGTAGCGAAGTTCATGGCTACGTGTCGTGGACGGTAGCATTTGGTAGCGAAAGTTGGAACTACTTGAAATTATCGCCAGCAGTCCTTACTTGAATTAAAAACAAATAACACACACTAATACAGTCATCACAATTAACACCGGTTTTCAGACAGATTCTACGCACACCCGAAGTACACGGGGGTACATGGCCGCGTTGACGCAGCCCCTAAGGTGAGGAACCAACCAAAACCCATAACATAGGCTAACATTATTATAATAAAATGATGAGATTTCTTTTATCATGAGATCAACTGAGGAAGTTCCCCAGGGAGCGCCGCCTTACTGACTAGTCACGCATGCCGCAACACTGCACTGCCTTCTACAGTGAGAGTCTTCTCGATAGAACGGAACCACGCAGGCGCCGTGTGACAGCCGGGGGGCACTATGGCTAGCCACCTGTCAAACAGGCGCTAGCAGCAGCGTAGCGCCCAACCAGTTCAACACATTTACACTTTTTAACGTATTTAATAGTCATCATTACTTACATGAATTTCAGAGTAGTTGCTGGAAATGTTGTCCTTCAATATCTAAACACACGTTGGACCAACGTAGGAAGTTTTGGTACACTCGCTGTGATTCATACCCACTGATATTTCGCATCAGTGCAGTTATTTCGTTCTCCAGAGTACGCGGAGGTGTCTTTGTATACCTTTTGTTTGAGATTTCCCCACAAGTAAAAATCGCACGGCGCTGAAAAATTACAATGCAGTTCTTTGTCAACATCCAATTCCTTTTGACGTAAAGCACTAGCTAACCTTTCGAGAACTGTGTTATGCCTTTAGATTCTTAACACTTCTCCTCTGGAGCAGCCTAATAACAATAATAACAATAACAAAATGAGTGGGAAGTCTTGGTGCAGGTCTTTCGATTTGACGTCCGTGAGGGACAAGCACGTTCATGATGAGAATACTGTAAAATGAATGATGATTTCGTCACAAACATCCATCCTGAGGTATCGACCGTAGGAGATTAAAATTCGCTTAGCCACAGGACCGGAGTATACCAGGCCATTCAAAAAGAAAAGAAAAGAATCTTAAAAATGTAATGGTATAAGTAATTACCTGGTAACAACGACGTCGAGGTCCAGGTAAGTGCCTCCAAACTTCCAAAGCGTGAGAAAACGAAACACATCACTGGCGTGAGATCGGGGCCACCTGCTGGTTTGCAGCGCCCCTCCATGGTACCACTCCTCCAGAGGGGTGTCTACGATGTAGCGGTCCAAGTTCACATGTCTGATACGCACGTTGGGGTACGTAAGCAGCTGTCTCACAACACTTCGCCACGAGGTAACATTTGTATTCCTGATAGGGGATGCGAACAGCAGGTACACTTCCAAATCAGGATTCATTTTGGCGGCAGATTCTACTGCGCATGCCTGGCGCGGCGTCAATACCAGTTTCCCTTTACTACTGGAAGCGCAAGATGTTTCATGAAAAAATATACTTTTCCCTTTTGCTGGTGTTTCACTAGATGCACTAATGTCCTCCATGTTATTATTGATGCCGTCTCTATAGCATGCTATTCCGTTACTACTGTCACTGACTGTATCGTTCACACCCCCTAGCAGCAAGATGGGAGCTGCCACGCGATAGAACACGTTATTGTCAATACTCGCCACCCACAACGTGATAAAAAGTGCTGTACCCGTCACTAGCAGCACCGTGGCCACTGTCGTCCTGCGCATTTTTCTTGTAGAATACCACCCTCGAGGTACACCAAAACACATGAATAATTTTAAAAATTCAAACTTAACCTCATTAGAATGAACATTATTCGAGGGGGAAAAACAGTTCTATTTTTTATTCAAATATAAACATTTCTTTTAAAACCCATGTGTTATCCAACACTTCCTAAAATTTTTATTCTATTTTAATAAGATGAGCAATGCATTTATTTTCAAAGAACTTTCATAAATTAGCACACGAATATTTTTAATAATTAAGATTGCATTTTTAAGGCACAAGGGTTATTTTTTTATTTTATTTTCGTTTAAGATAAAATTTGTATTTGCTTCTTTCCCTTTTTTTAATCAGTCGTATCACACGCTACCTAGTAATATCACACAGATCACCAGTCATTTTGTATGGACACAACAAGACACTCTTCGAAGGAGTGACCCCGCGAGGTAGCGTACTTGCAGCTGCAACCACTCGCGCGCCCGGCAGATTCTGTCTGTCACATATTGGCTCGCCTGTGCATGCAGCCCAGCCTCCCTACTGACTCGCTTCTACCGGTGCGGCCTTTGTTAACATTGTGCGCATGCGTCGTTCAGAGGACAGTCGACCTGTTCTTGCAGACACACACTAAACTCCACCTGATCGGTAGAGAAAACTGCGCAATCGGAACCAAATAGGCTAGTGACAAAAGACTGAAAGTAATCAATTCTTCGTGCAGCGAGGAATTTAAATAATTCAGTGTTAATAGCAAAGGCAGGGCCGCCGAGAGGGAGGGGCAATGGGGGGAAATGCATAGGGGACGTAAGCAATGAGCAGTGTTGCCAATTTGGCGTTTTTAGCACCAGATCTGGTGTTTCTGAAGTTCATCTGGTGACAGAAATTTTCATATAACGCCATAGCGAAATACTGGTGTTATTTCATTAAAACCAGTGCCAAATCTGGTGCTTAACGGATTTTTCCATGAAATTGTCTCCTATGACTAATAAGTAAATCCTGAAAGCCATGTAATAATTTTAATAAAGTTAATCAATAAAGATAGGCAATATTCAGCCTTACCCGTGTCAGCGGGGAAGTCCCTGAAATTCTCATTCTCGTGCATAATTGCTAAGTAAGCGCATCATGCAGGGCTCAATGCAAGTGCACTTGTACGAAGAATCTACCTATCCTCTATTTTCTGCCCAGCTGCCAGGGGATTTCCCAGTTTCATGCGAAGGATCCTACGCAACCACAGTTAGTATTGTAAATCTATCTCACACCCACGGTCTCTGTTTGTTCGTTGCCTAGTATGCTGTAGGATATATTGGGCAAAATTGGAAGTATGCAGAGATACAGCAGTACTACACCTTCCTGCTCTAAATATGTAATACCGGTAGCAGGCTCCGAAAGTAAAGAAGAAGATTTTTAATGAAAGAAATGTAAATTAAAAGAAAATCCGTTTATATATTTATATTTATTTGGTGTTTTTCTAGTGCTTAGAATCATAGAGTCCAGCTGGTGCCTTTCTGGTGTTTTAAAGCGCAGGGTTTAGTTCTTTCCCATTTCAAGATTTGGCAACACTGGCAATGAGGGCCTGAGTTTCAGTTTATTGTAGCTACTTTTGTATTACCGTATGTAAAATGTTGGCTACAACTTACAACTTGTGCGAGGCTTTGCAGAGTAAAGATGACGCTCTGTAGAAGATATCACATGTTACCGAACTTTAAACTGACAAGATTAATGAGGCAGAAAACCCCTTCAGAGGCATACAGCATATGACAATGCGAAAGTATCGTCAGAAACCATTTATTTGGTAAAAGATGTTCCTCGATTCAGAATTTACAAAAAAAAGCACCCTGTAATGTCGCTTATTCTTCCCCCAGAAGAGTATTGAATACTATATATGGGTGTGAGTTAGGAGTTATAACTGTTTAGGAATAATCTACTATAATTTAGTGTTGAATTTGCTATCAAATTATTTTTTTAAATTTTCATTACGTGCTGGAAATTAAAGTGAAGATTTATAGAATTGCAAAATATTTTCCTATGCATGTTAACTGTATTAAAATAATCCAAAATCTCAAATCGTTTTATGCACTTTGCAAAATATATTTCATAAAATAAATGATGAAATGTTGTCTATAATATAATTCTTTCACACAAAAGTGTTAGGTAATTATTAGGGTAATATCGTCATGTGTATGTCTTTTAGGTAGATTTCATTAGAAAGCTAACTATTGCAATGGGTACCATGTTTCGACTTCCGGAAAATTTCGACATATCTTCGCGTTTCACATCCCCCAGACCCCAAAACCACCGTCAGTTCAAAAGTTTATATATAATGTATGTATATATGTATCTATATATCTATATCAGTTTCTTGTGGACACGATACCTGCCGTAATTTTGCACCAATCACTTTGAATTTCTTACATAATATGTATCCCTATAAAATCTCGGTCGAGTTCGTTAATGGGCAAAATCGGTCGAAGGGGGTAAAAATGGGGGGCTTTTTTCGAAAACGTGAAATATCACTATAACTCTCTTAATATGTTAAATATCGAATCCCTTCAAAGTTCATATTATGTGTCGGATAAGTGCCAAAAATTTATGTTTAAAAAGTTTTTTGATAGCACCAACCATTGGCCAATGGGGTGGAAAAAAGTGGGTTTTTCGGGAAACATTAATCATATCTCTCTTAATAGGCACAATATCAAAACCGTACAAAACTGACGATATTACCCTAATAATTACCTAACACTTTTGTGTGAAAGAATTTTTGAGACAACCCTCCATTACGCCAAGGGATGAGAAAAATGATTTCGGAATTAGAAGAAAATGCCAAGAGCCATCAGCGGTTACCATGGCAACGCTTCTAAATTGATGAGGGATGAGCTATCAGAGGTTGCCATGACAACGAGATCACATTCAGTTTTCCATCTGACTATGTGGGAAGCGGCTTCGATGACGTAGCCTAGCTGGTAGCATGCTGAAGGTCGCGGGTTCAAAGCCGGCCGAAGTCGTCGGATTTTCAAAGAGCGCTGAAAATCCCTCAGTATGCTTTCCTTCAGAGGGGAAGTCCAACGTTCGTTGCAATATACTGGTTGCGGTGGCATCTAGTAGCCAAGTTCACAGCTAGGTGTCGTTGACGGTATATTTTGTACCAACATTAGGAACTACTACTTGAAATTGACCGTCTGCAGTCCTCACCTGAATTACAGACTAATACAGCCATCACAATTAACACCGTTTATCAGACAGATTCTACTGACACCCAAAGTACACGGGGTTACATGACCGCGTTGTCGCAGCCCTAAACTGAGGAATCAACCAACATCTCTGCGGGAGATAAAATTTGACGTGAAAAAGCAACAGACTGTTAGAAAGTTACACATCAGTTCCAAACCTTGCATAAGGACGGTGTGACCACAAGTATAAAAATGGACCCCAATGACAAGAAGGTTACCGTCCCCCTAACACAATAAAATGTTAAAAATATGCATAGTAAGACGATGGAAAAGTTAATTGAGCTCCAATTACATTGTAAAATACTTTCTCGCAATAAATGAGGTCTGATCCTTCTACGAAAACCTGCATATTTTGCCTATTATAGCCTATCCCCTAGTTTTCCCGGTGAAATCTACATCCGCCTTCCGGCATGCCGAGAGGAATTTTTTAAAATGATGACTGCATAAGATGGCTTTCTCAAAATGACGTTGACGTTCCGGAATAGTTAGTAGTGTATAGAAATAATAAAAAGTATTTCAAGAGGGACCCGAGAAAAAATATTGCATTGGGGCCCTTAAATCCTCTCAGCGGCCCTGAGCACAGGCAGTCTTGGTAATTTTTTAGGTCAATAGTAACACACGCTTCCTCAATAGGTAAAGCTCTGCGCGGATGCGGGTATCCACGGATAAACCCGCGAATATCCGCAAAATGTTTCGCCATGCGGATATAGTTTGGCTGTACGGATAGCGGATAAGCAGCGGATAATGTTTGGAGTAAATTTGCGGATAGTTTTTAGATATCCGAACTTGTTGAATATCATAACTAGGACCCGGTTGTTTATGACATATCATATTTTACCGTTATGATTATTTTTTTATTTTTTTATGACGAAAATATAAGTTGATGATTTAAGATAATCTCATTCAAATTAAGTCACTAAGCACAATTAAAACTCCAAACTGAAAACAGTTGCAATTCTGGCTGTGTAACATTCATTTTAAACATAGCACATGACATACATAACCTAGGGGAACGACTTCTTCCTCAAATATCTAAATGTGTTGCTTTAATATTTTATCTAATTGAAAGTTTTATTGTAATGCCAGTAGATTCGGATAAAAGTCGTGCAGATGCGGGTCGGATGCGGATAACGTTTTGATGATGATGATGATAATTGTTGTTTTAAGGGGCCTAACATCTAGGTTATCGGCCCCGGATAACGTTTTGTTTATCCACGCAGGGATCTATCAATAGGTTAGTTAAGGTATTCATAAACGTTTGAAATGGCATATTTGGATGGAATTATCACTATTTAAAAGAAAATCGGATGAAAGCTTAATCCTTCTACGTAGGCTACTTAAAGAAAATGTATGATTTTCATATGTTTCATGCATAAATATGCTCAAAACATTTATTTTAATGAACCAAAGTGCACGTGCCTAATCGCAATGTAAAACTTGAAACTTAATTTACTCAATAACTAAAAATTCTAGGTTTTTTTTTTCAGGTCCAAACATCATAATGTCAAGTTTTCATTTACCTATGAACATCAACAAGGACTCACTCAAATCATTGAAATAGCAATGTCCTGTAATAGATATAAAAAGAAAAATGTCCCCATTTAAAAACTCACTATAAAGAAACGAAAAACTATTACTTTTGAAATTTTGCATTTATTTTAAGAATGTGCTATATTTCTTGGTATCTTCTTCTTCTGTCGTTTAGTCCGACTGTGGACCACGTTAATTAGATTTCAGCTTCTGGATCTTTATTTTTGCCCAATACTCCTTCATTCGATCGCTCTGCATTCTCCTCCTTTCCTCAGTTCATGGTGCCTGGATCCGTGATGTAGGATGACCCTTAAAACCAGTGAAATTCTTAATTTTGGCTTTGAATGCTTCCTTGTTGCTGACTTCAGCTTCAGATGTTGCCATTTCTTCTAGATCCTTCTTCACCAGCGAGCTGTGGTTTTCCTGGTCGCAAAGAATTTCATTATCCGGTTTGTTAATCTACCTGGGTCCATTCTGTATAGGCTATAAATGTCCAAAGAACATGGTCCTTCTTTTCCGGATGGTGTCTGAGATTTTATCCAATCTGAGTTATAATTCTTGGTTCCCTTTTTAGCCTACTTTCGATTTTTGCAAAAAATGAAAGTAGACTTATGAGATCAACACAGGGCGAAAAAAGTGTGTCTGTCTGTGTGTGTGTATGTGTGTGTGTATGTGTGTGTGTGTGAGAGTCTGTGTGTGTGCATGAGAGAGTGTGTGTGTGTGTGTACTCTGAATGTCTGCCCCCACCCCCCTTATCAATTCGAACACGGTGAACGCGAATTGAACGAAATTTGGTACAAAGGTATCACTAGCAAAGGACACCTCAGTGTCATGTTTTATATCGCCGCCATCTTGACGGAAACGTAATGGCGGCCACACAAATGTTCAAAGCATAAATCAAATAACGACTAACCTAATCATCTCATCTCTACCAAATTTTGCAACAACATACCTTTATGGAGGGAGCATCCTTTGACCAAACTAATAGGTAATCAGCCTAATAGTTTGCGGATGGCGGCCATCTTTGTGTCAAAACCGATTCCCCCTATTAATTCGAACACGGTGAAACCGAATGGAACGAAATTTGGTACAGAGGTAGCACTAGCAAAGGGCACCTCAGTGTCATGTATTATATCGCCGCCATCTTGACGGAAACGTAATGGCGGCCAAACCAATGTTAAAAGCTTAAATCAAATTACGATTAACCTAATCATCCGATCCCTACCAAATTTTGCAACAACATACCTTTATGAGGGAGCATCCTTTGACCAAACTAATAGGTCATTAGCCTAATATTTTGCGGATGGCGGCCATCTTTGTGTGAAAATCGATTCCCCCTATCAATTCGAACATGGTGAAACTGAATGGAACGAAATTTGGTACAGAGGTAGCACTGGCAAAGGGCACCTCAGTGTCATGTTTTATATCGCCGCCATCTTGACGGAAACGTAATGGCGGCCACACAAATGTTCAAAGCTTAAATCAAATAACGACTAACCTAATCATCTCATCTCTACCAAATTTTGCAACAACATACCTTTATGGAGGGAGCATCCTTTGACTAAACTAATAGGTAATCAGCCTAATAGTTTGCGGATGGCGGCCATCTTTGTGTCAAAACCGATTCCCCCTATTAATTCGAACACGATGAAACCGAATGGAACGAAATTTGGTACAGAGGTAGCACTAGCAAAGGGCACCTCAGTGTCATGTTTTATATCGCCGCCATCTTGACGGAAACGTAATGGCGGCCAAACCAATGTTAAAAGCTTAAATCAAATTACGATTAACCTAATCATCCGATCCCTACCAAATTTTGCAACAACATACCTTTATGAGGGAGCATCCTTTAACCAAACTAATAGGTCATTAGCCTAATATTTTGCGGATGGCGGCCATCTTTGTGTGAAAATCGATTCCCCCTATCAATTCGAACATGGTGAAACTGAATGGAACGAAATTTGGTACAGAGGTAGCACTGGCAAAGGGCACCTCAGTGTCATGTTTTATATCACCGCCATCTTGACGGAAACGTAATCGCGGCCACCCAAATGTTAAAAGCTAAAATGAAATTACGACCAACCTAATAATCTAGTCTCTACCAAATTTTGCAACCACATATCTTTATGTGGGAAGCATATTCTGACCAAACTGCAAGATCATCAGCCCAATAGTGTGCAGATGGTGGCCAAATATGTGTGCAAATCGATTCCCCCTAACAATTCAAACACGGTGATACCGAATTGAACGAAATTTGGTACAGAGGTAGCACTAGCAAAAGGCACCTCAGTGTCATGTTTTATATCGCCGCCATCTTAAAGGAAACGGAATGACGGCCACCCAAATGTTAAAAGCTTAAATCAAATTACGACCATCCTAATAATTTGATCTCTACCAGATTTTGCAACAACATGCCTTTTTGTGGAAAGCATCTTATGACTGACTACAAGGTCATCAGCCCTATAGTTTGCAAATAGCGGCCATGTATGTGTGCAAATCCATTCCCCATATCAATTCAAACACGGTGAAACCGAATTGAATGAATTTTTTTACAGAGGTAGCACTAGCAAAGGGCACCTCATATTCATGTTTAATATCCCTATAGCACGTTGTATTTCAACAAGCTACTACAACCAACATTCAATTATACTCCTTGAAAAGGACAAAGAGTTATAACAATACCCATGCATTTAGGAGAAAGTAGGCTATATGTTCTTTACTGAACATCTTGTTTTCTCTACGACCCATCTTCTGTTCTTGCTAAGAATCTTTCTCTCTATTAGGTCCAACTTTTTGATCATTCCTTTCTTTGTCAGACACAAACATTCAGCTGCATATATGGCTTCCGGACAAATCACTGTCTGGTAGTGTCTCAGTTTTGTGCATAATAGTGATAAACTAATACTTTTAGTGGGGGTATCAATAACACTTATGTCATTAGTTACGTGAAAGAAAAATTGAAATAAATTCATTGTAATAGTTGGTAGGTGATCTCAAAAAAAGTTTTCTTAAAAGAAAATGGACACCCCTTATATTGTAAATTGTAACCATTATGTTCGCATAACTGCCTTTTTTTTTTTCGAATTTGGCCAACTATGAACTTAAAACTTTTCTGCTTATCTCCTCCCAGAACCTCTTAATGCGTTCGCTTCTTTTCTTTCTCTCCTCATCGGAAATGATTCGTTTGTGCATCCTCATTGTTCGTTTTGAAATGCTTTTATACTGTCTACTCTCCTACTAAACTCTCTTCTGTTGTGGACCATATGTAGTGTGATTCCAACTTCTGCCGCGTCCCTTTTCACCTCATCTACCCATTTAGATGTGGCCTTTAACCCCATGATGTAGTTGAATATCCTTTTGGTCAGTCTGCATTCATCCATTCTTAGTAGGTGTCCGTAGAACTTCTACCTCATTGTGTCCGTGATCTTCTGAATGTATGTGTAGCGTTCTGCGTTTTTCCTCATCCTCCAAGTCCAATCAGCAGTTTTCTGTGGTCCGAGTATTTTCCGCAGAATCCTCCTTTCTTTCTTTTCTAGTTCTTGAAGCTCCCCCTTTTTATTTAAAATAAGTCACTCTGAAGCGTACAATTCTTCAGGTTGTACTACCGATTTTGGCCTTGTAGGATAATGCCCGTTTGTTGTACTTGTTCTGCGTTAGCTTGTAGGCCAGGTCTAGTTTTCTGGCTCTTCCTTTATTTGCCTCCGTATCTAGTCCGCCTTTATTTACATTCTATTTAACCACTAAAATAATTTCAAAAAGTTTGGTCTAAAATTATGAACATTTTGTTAAAATTATATTTCTTTTTCTAATAAACCTTAAGAGCATAAATATGTACGGCAAAATATTTCATACAAAATATAAGTTGGCTAACTTTTTATCTGCTCAGAAGAGGAGTGTTTCATGAAATGCTTGTATACATACTGTAGCTCAGAGCAGACGCGTATCCAGCCAGAGGTGGGGCTCCAGCCTCGTCAGCATTGCTTCTTAAATTCCTTGAGGATGACTGCGTGGCTAAGCGGTAAGGTTCTCGCGCAAGGCTGCAGGATCGAATCCTGGCGCAGCCAGTTGGCATTTGAGGGTGCGCAAATGCCAGGGAGCCGTGACAGTAGGTTTAATGTCAAAATTCCGGCACCCCGGCGTCTCTTATAGCCGCAGTAGTTAACAGGAATGTAAAACCAATTATAGTATTATTAAATTCCTTGAAAAAATAAGGTTTTAAAAAACACCGGCCATTTAAGGCGATTTTATTATTTACTAGCAGTGATGCCCGGCTTCGATTGGTGGATTTATTTGTTTTATGGATGATAATGAATACTACTACAGAAATGGAGCGCTCAAGGAAAGCATCAACGCTTATTGCAGCTGATATTATAACCTCATTATACTGCACCAACACCATCGCCCTTATACAGAGGCATACCAGTACTATTGTCATGATGATAACTGTTTTAAGGGGCCTAAGAAATCTTTTTGCACTAATTACTCCCCGTGACTGCAATTAATAAGCAGCTCGCAATTCTGCACCAGAACACTGGTAGGGGCGACGTGATGCAGCCCGCATTGCCAGGCAACAATAGACTTAGGTATTATTAAATCTCTCCGGGGGCGGTTGTTCTTCCGACTTACTGAGCAAAAATCAATCTTTAAGGTTACCTGAGAGGTGTAGCCTAATGCTATATAGCCTAAACTATTCCTCTTGAATCTGGCTATCATATACAAAATGAATTTTTCGAATCCGACTGGTAGTTCCAGAGATTAGCGCGTTTAAACACACACACACAAACAAACAAACTCTTCAGCTTTATTATATTAGTATAGATTTATTTCTTACCATAGCATTGTTTCAACTGAGTCCGGCTCTGTGGCTAATTGGTTAGCATGCTAGACATTGGCCCCGAAGAGTCTCGGGTTCGATTCCCGGCCGGACCGAGGGGATATTAATCACCTGTGGTTAATTCCCCTGACTCGGGTACTGTATGTCTGTAACGTCTTCTTAAGCGAAATGCCAAAAATGATTTAAACATAAAATAGTAAAACATGAACCAAGTCAAGTATAGTGAAGGAAAAAAATATTTTTATTTATTAAAAAAATTGCTTTCATCATAGCAAATATTGTTATGGATATAAGTTAGAATACCCTCTGTTCCGTATCTCGGATAGCCAAAGATTGGGGCGAGAGTATTATCTATTACAACCATCACCTGGTGCATGTGATTATTAGTTACAGTGATTCCATATTAGCCTAATACAAAAATACTGCTCAGTAGGATTAACAAGCCGCATCATGAATTTAAAAAATAAGTCACAGAATATACAAATAATTTACATGATTTACAAGATATTAAATGTCATAGACTATTATCAAAACACTAATAATAGATATTAAAATAATTATATAATAATAATAATAATAATAATAATAATAATAATAATAATAATAACATTTACAGGATGGAAAATTTCAAAACAGCGAAGAAATTGCTCAACGTTATAACACGGAGTAAGTTTGGCTCGGAGTGGCTGACAAAGGTTCAGAGGGACCTAAAACAGATCAGCATTGAAAATCTTGAGGACCGCACCGAGTGCAGGAATAAAATCAAAAATGTTAAGTTTGATCAGAGACCGTCACGACAGCCTGGAAGAAAGTGGACAGCTGAGCGGAAGAAGGAGCGTTCCGAGAGGATGAAGAGATTTTGGGAAGAGAAGCGGGAAAACGCCAGGGGATGAAATCATGTATTCAAGTTCAGTCGCTCTCCTAAAGGGGAACAATAGATTAAATAATAAATAAATAATAATAATATCGTCCACCTCGAGTGCCGGTTCAAGCTTTGTTATTTGTCACCCAGAGGGCAGCTTGCATGTTGAATTTTGTCGTTCTTTGGAGCACTATGAAAGTCAAAGAGGTTAGATATCTAAGCTCTTTGACACTATAGCGCTTTCTGGTAGAGAAATTAGGAACTTTGTGTTGGCGGAAAATCCCGAGATTAATTTTGCCATTGTGAACACGGTCTACTGAATTCAAATAGGTTCTTTAACATGCAAACTACTTATGACATGCGTACCATGATTTTTGTCGCCTTTCAAAAATCACTTACTACGGCCAGGAGCGAACCTGCAAGATTGGGGTTGGTAGTCCGACACGATAACCACTCACCCACCGTGGCAAGTTATAAAAAAAATAAGTACTAACTTAATCTTATTCTAATTGATACAGAGAAGCTATCCTAGACTTTAACTAAGTTTTACAGTTTAGGATACCGTCTCCTGTACACTTTTATTTGTTTTACATGCATCTTTATTGTGTTTCCTATCCCACATTCCTCTGATAATACTAAAAAGCTTCGCTAATTTACCTGGCATCCTCCATCCCCTATTTAGTAATTTTATTCAAGTGTGATATTCTGATTATATCACCCTTATCTACAAACGAGCAGATGAATTAGCTAAAGAAGCTGCACAATCAACAATGGAAGTTTCATATAACAGAACTCCAATATGTCGCCTGAATAGGAAGATAAAAGACTACATAATTCACTAGTGGAATAACATTTGGACCTCAACTTCAAAAGGATGCGTTACGAGAGAAATATTTTTTACTGAGATTCATCATCGACTTCAAAGTAAAATATTAGTTCCGAACTTTGTGCTTGCTCAATTTTTATCTAGACATGGGAAATTCACGTCATACTTTGAGCGGTTTTACATCACTATTTTAAATGGCTATACATGCTTTTGTGGATCCTCTCAAACTGTAAATCACCAGCTTTTGGACTGTCCTGCTTTTGAAAAAGAAACACTTATTATAAAATGTCACCTGAGTTACTGCAATAATGAGCTGACTAACCTCTACATCCAATATTTAAATAATCATCTTGTTATTCTCATGTTCTTACATTCATCCATCATATCATTCATAAGTTAGTATAATGTAATATAAGTACTGTTGTAAATATTTTGTAATTATCGAACTATAACCCTAATATGCTAGAGAAAAAAGGGTTCTTCTATTTATTTATTTTTTGAAATTTAATAAATACTATCTACATCCCGTGAAGGGCCTAGGCCTACCAAGCGACAGCTGCCCAGCCATTTGGCCTGCAGGTAATGGGGCGGTGCGTGATCTGCGTCGGATTTAAGAGCGTTAAAAATGCCTTCGGAGGGGAAGTAAAGCCGGCGGTCCCATGTCATAGATTTATGGCATGTTAAAGAACCTTCCACTAATTACACCTGTGTGAAGCTAAATTGTGTAGCTTAAGAATGTAAACAACGCTCTTAGGTTCCTACGTTCGTTGCCAAGAGCCGAATGCGGTGGCTTCTAGTAGCTAAGTTCTGAACTAGGCCTAGTAGTCGATGACGGTGACACACACTAATACAGCCATCACAATTAACACCGGTTATCGGACAGATTCTACACACACCCAAAGTACACGGGGCTACATGACCGCGTTGTCGCAGCCCCTAAACTGAGGAACCAACCAACCAACCATGACTAACCTCTACATCCAATATTTAAACAAGAAGTTCCGTGACGAACTAAAGAGCCTACTTTTCTTAAAATTAAGATTCATGCCAATGATTAGACCAATCTATATGGACCTATCTAGAACAATGAAATTTAGTTGGTAATATCGAAATTTCTAATTAGTTTGAAATATACCTGGTATAATGTAGCCTAATAGAGCACTACAGTTGGCAGCCCTGGTACCTGATTATATTCTTAGTTCCATCTCTTAAGGTACAGAATACAATATTTCGTTGAAGTCCAATGGATAGAATGGGCGTTGCATGCAGTTAGACATTGGATCTATCAGCGCGCGTAAAATCACGTTGGGAACAATGTCATGTATGTGTCTGTCAGAAATAGTTTTAAATATTATGATCTCTTGTTCTGCCAATTTTGGATGAAATCCATTAGTTAGTATAGAAGTTACATGTATTTTAAAATTGGACTCATCAGCAGGCTTAGAATCATGTTGGCAGCACAGACGAATATTAGTTACTCTAAGTTAATCTAGAATGTCAGGTATTATACGTGTGCAAATTTAGAGCTGTTGGCTTACATACCTTCTGATATATTGATATTAGAGTAAAACAATAGAGAGAGCATTTATTAACAGTTTGCAGCCCTGGTTGCTCTTAAGAATACACATAGTCATATTTGTTATGGTACACATAGCACAGGTGAAATTTGGTTTAAATCCAATTGATAGTATAGAAGTAATATGTATTTAAAAATTGTTCCAATCAGCTGGCTTAGAGTCATTTTGGCGACACTGCCAATTACGGCCATCTGGAAATTTAACTGAAATATTATTATCTATACGTGTGCCAATTTTGGAGGAGCTCCCATGCAAACCTTCCAGGATATCCAGCATGGAGCTCAAATTTCAAGTGCGTTTTTCAGCAGTTGGTAGCACTGACATCATTTTCAAATTTGGACTTGAGATATTCAGGTATATACTGTCATCGCGGCAGGAGATGGCAGTTGAAAACGCTGCGACGGGGTGCGGGGGGTCTCGCAGTACGTATGCGCGGTCCACCTATTCCAGATCAAAATACATCAGCTGCCTGCATGCCAATCGTTGTCATCGCAGCACACAACACGCAGACAGAGAGAGAAGGGACGTGCTGAGTAAGTGAAGCAAGTAATGACTAACTTAATGTTTTTGGAATGCGCGATAAGCAGTGAGCGGGAACACATCTGCAGTTCACACCCAACTGCCAACTCCTGGCGCGATATCAGTATCTTTACTCATACCAAATTTGGTTTCGATTGCTGCAGCCGTTTAGGAGTTGATAGTGGGGGACACACAGATAGACAGACTGACAGACAGACAGAAGGACAGACAGACACACATTTGCCCGGATCGATCTCATAAGTCTACTTTTTCCTCATTTTTGCAAAATGTGAAAAGTAGGCTAAAAATCATGTTATGCTCATTTTCTTACATTCATCATAATTTCCAAAAGTTAGTATAATGTAATATAAGTAACTAGCATTACCCGTCGCGGCTTCGCCCGCGAATATTCTAGTTGTAAAGAATACACTTAGCAAAATCTCAATCATGAATGCTATGACTGATTTATCCTTGGTATGAATAATCAGACTTTATCAATTCAGCTACTGGTGCAGTGGTTAGGGGTTTTTTATGTACAATTTGTGATGAATGGTACCATTTTCGCTGTGGAAATATCAATATCAAGTCCAATTTTAACGAACATGAAAGTGAGTGGATCTGCGTTGCATGTAAACAACGCGGCAATAGCATGGAGACTAAACAACAACAACAAAACAATTATGAATCCGTAGTTAAAATTTTAGGTGTACTTCAAGAAGACTTAATGGCCTTGAGAGCTGAAAATGAATCTTTAAAAGAAAGAATTGCAGCGTTAGAAGAAGACAAGAAAGAAATACAGAATTGGACAAAGGTTACAGGTCGCAATTTTAGGCCTAATGCAAATCAAATGGGACGAAACGAGTATGTTGTGAAACACACAAGTGCAACAGTGAAGTGCTCTAATAAATTTCAAGTGCTTGAACATGTTTCAAATGACACGTTTTCACCGGAATCATCCAATAGTAAATACAAACACAGTGCCAGGAGCCCACAGAAGAAAACTAATAATTCAACTTCCTCACGGCAAGCAGTCAACGTGTATGCAGACAGCCAGGGTAGGGGCTTGGCAGAAGAAATCAAGACTAATCTCAATAATCCTTGTATACAAGTGTGTGGATCAGTAAAACCTGGTGCAAAAACTGTGGATGTTCTTGCCAATTGCAATCCTCTAATGGAAAAGGACAATTATGTAGTAATTGTGACAGGGACAAACGATGTTGCTGCTAATGAAGGTAACAAATTAGTCAGGAGTTTAAAAGGTAAGCTCTCATTAATGAATAATTCACGAGTAATTGTTGTTAATGTACCTTATAGACATGATCTTATGAAGGAATCTTGTGTTAATATGGCTGTAAGTGAAACTAATGCTCAAATTCATAGCTTATGTAAACATTTAAAAAATTGTGAAGTTATTGATATTTCGAAATTTAGCAGAGAAATGTTTACTAAGCATGGCTTGCACCTTAACCACAAAGGGAAAGAAGCACTAGGAAGGGAAATTGCTTGCATTATCAGGAGGGAGATTAGCGATGTCTCAAAATTGAGAAAAGCTATACCTCTTACCTGGCCTTTGCAGGGAAACGTGCTAGGAAACTCGGATCCTTAAACCAGAAACCTTGTAAAAAGATCCGAGTTGAAAATAATGTTACAGACAAATTAGTAATTTTGAATGAACTTACTAAAGATGTAAATATCACTGAAAACAAATCTGATGAGCTATCTTCACAAGTTTTGAAAGAGCTTAATATATTTCATATCAATTTACAATCTATAAGAAATAAGTTAGGTGAACTAGAAATCTTACTCAATTCCCTTTCAATAGATATATTGTGTGTAAATGAACATTGGCTTGTGAAGGAAGAGGTTGGTCTTTATATTCCATCTGGGTATGAGGTAATGACTAGCTTTTGTAGAAAAAATAAATCAAACGGGGGTGTTGCTATATTCAAGAAAGTAACTACAAACATGGACAGTATAATAATGGATTTAAATGATTTCTGTATAGAACAGCTCTTTGAAGTAGCTGGGGTAAAGTTTACAAGAGCTAAATTTATTATTATTTCCTTATATCGTACACCTGATTCGGATGTCCAGGCCTTCATAAACATATGGGAAAGGTTTGCCTGTTACTTAGCAAAATTCCAAAAGTATAAAATATATTGTTTAGGGGATATTAACATAAATGTATTAATTGAATCACTGGCAAAGAAACAATTCTGTAACATTTTAAAATCTTTTGATTTTTATCTGATCAATAACCAACCAACTAGAAAGAAGTCTTGTTTAGATAACATTATTACTAATGTGCCAACAAATGGTTATAATTTTGGTGTTACAAAACCTCTCTTGTCTGACCATAGTGGCCTCTGGCTAACATTTCAAATTGATACAGGACACTTCCCAGAAAATAGTCAAGTCAAGTATATTAGGATGTTGAGCGACAATAACTTTCTCAGATTAAGGCACGAGTTGACCAGCAGGGATTTGGAAAACATAATTGTGAGCTATAACAATGTTTCTGAAGTAGCTGATAAGTTTATGAATATAATACACACTTCCTTAAATAAATGCTGCCCAATTAAGAAAAAAATAATTAACACTCCAGATCAAAAACAAAGTAAAAATAATACCAAATGGTATACGCCTTACCTTGATGTTATTAGGAAGCTAAAGATCATGTATTACACTAAAGCAAAGAAAGGAGACCCACAGGATATAGAAAACTATAATCACATAAAAAAATTATATCGGGGGGAAATTAAAGCAGCAAAAAAGAGAGCGAATGATGAGTTCATTAATAATGCAAAGAATAAATGTAAAGCTGCTTGGTTAATCATAAACAAGGAACTGGGTAAAAATAAAAGTAAGGACTCTACACCAATAACACCAAATGTGTTAAATGAATATTTTATAAATTCTGTTGAAAATATGGTCAAAAGTTTGGAATATGAAAATCAACATACAAAGTTTATGGAGAAGTTGGAAAACCATAAGGTAGATGAAAATCCCACACCATCCTTCAGATGGAGACAAATAACATATGAGAAGGTTCTAAAAATAGTTTCAGAACTAAACAATTCAAAATGTGAGGATTATTATGGAATGTCGAATTTTATTCTAAAACAAATAATAGACATCATAGTATTACCTTTAACTTATCTAATAAACTGGATATTTACTACTGGAGTTTTTCCAGAGTGTCTGAAAATCACCATCACAATTCCAGTCCATAAAAAAGGAGATATGATGGACCCCAGTAACTATAGGCCAATCTCAATTGTCCCAATTATTTCCAAAATAATAGAACAGTGTATGAAAGAACAATTATCAGCATTCTTTGAGGAGCACAAGTTGTTTAATAGTACCCAATTTGGTTTCAGAACTGGTAAGTCAACGGTTCAAGCTGTTGAAGCTGTTGTTGATGAAGTGATTGCTGGATTTGAATCTCAACTTATTACATCTGTCACACTCTTAGACCTAAGTAAAGCTTTCGATTCTGTGGATCATAATATATTAATTCAAAAACTTCACTATTATGGAGTCAAAGATTGTGAATTATCATTAATTACCTCCTATCTCCACAAGAGAAGGCAAATAGTTGTAATAGACAACCAAAAATCTGCTCCGCTCATTGTAAATACAGGTGTAGCCCAAGGTTCAGTCATTGGAGCCTTTTTCTTCCTGGTCTATATAAACGACATTGTTAGTAATATAAATGCCAAGTCAATACTGTATGCTGATGACATCACTGTAATAACAAGTGATAGAGACCTAACTTGCCTTGAAGAGAAAAGAAACAAATTATTAGGTGAATCAACTTCTTGGCTAAAAGTAAACAAACTATTTCTAAACAGTAACAAAACAGAAGAAATCTATTTTCACTTAGTCAAATTGGCTTCAAGTAGTCATGAATGCAGCTCTGTTAAGTTGTTGGGAATCCATTTAGACTCTAAATTAAACTGGGACATTCACACACAAAAATTATGTACAAAATTAGCACGAGTCTTATTTTTATTGCGAAGACTCAAACAATCAGTTAGTGCTAATCAGATGATTCTCGCATACTATGCATTTTTCCATTCACATTTAACTTATGGTATAATATTGTGGGGAAACTCAACAGGGGCACAAGATGTTTTCAGATGGCAGAAGAAGGCAATAAGATGTCTACAAGGCAAGCCTAGTACAGAATCCTGCAGAAATCACTTCCAAGAACTTGGAATTATGACTCTTACATCAATATACATATTCCATAGCTTAGTGTATATTAAAGAAAATCTAAGTGTATATAAAAATCGAAGGGATGTGCATTCACACACCACAAGATTAAGAAACCAGCTAGATACACCTCATGTCAGGTTAAAGAAAACACAAGACCACTACAAATACTATGGAATTAAAATCTTCAACAAACTACCCACACAACTACAGCAGGAGTCTATAAACATTTTCAAAGCATCCATTAAGCGATGGCTCATTAACAGCAGTATTTACACTTTGGTCGAATTTGAAGAGAAAATTACACTCTGCCCAGATGGACTATAGAAGATCAACTTCTTCTTACTGTATTCGTGTTATTTTATTCTTATTTTATTTTATAGAATTCAGTAAGCTGGTAATAATACTTGTAATATATTATACATAACTTTGTGATTTTATTGTAAATTGAAAATGTATTTTTAACAATGTGACGTAGTCTAATAAAACGATAAGTTGTTAAATGACAATAAATATTGATTGATTGATTGATTTGTCATTCCTTCATAGGTATATCAGAGCGAAGTTAGTTTTCTGGGAATATCACAGACATTGTTAAATGCGGTTTTCGGAGACCCTTCATAGTCGGGTGAAATAGACCTTTCGTACCACACTCACACGTGAAAATTGCGTGAAAAAAATTCTAGAGTGCCCCTTGATCCCCTTAAGCGCATTATACTGTTTGTGTTGATGAATTTTACAGCTTAAATTGGTTCCGTGATAACCTTATAACCGTCTGGAAACTTTCACAGTAATGTAATAATTGTAATTGCATTGCGCCTTACAGAAATAGATGGACATGTGAGATTCTGTTACCATGGTTACCGTGTTGCATTCTTTCATTATTTCATTGTAAATATACATGTTTTAAGGTATTTATTTTAATTGTGAGGTATTTAAAGAGTAAGTGAGTGCGTTTCGCTTACGCATTGGGATATGCTGAACCTATAGGTACCCCATATGTGTAAGTTGGTGTTAATGGGTCCTTATTTTCGGTACAAAACTGGAATGGGACCTTAGCAGAATAATATAGGGAGGGATGTTGTAAATATTTTGTAATTGTCGAACTATAACCCTAATATGCTAAGTAAATTAGGGTTCTTCTATTTATTTATTTTTGGAAACTCAATAAATAATATAGATGCCATCAGAAGAAGGCGACTGGCTTTTTACGGACATCTATTCAGAATGGACTCAAACAGGTTATCCCGTAGGATCTTCAAGGCTGCTGACAAGGGCAAAGCTACTGGATTCTTGTGGAAGAAGCAAGTGGAGAAGGATCTTTCGGAACTCCATATAAATGAAAATGACATAGCCGACCGGAGTAACTATCATACAGCTCTTAAAATTAAATCCTTCGCAACATCCCTCACAGAAGTTACCCACAGACCAAAAGACGAGACTAGGAAATGGTCTGAGGAACGTAAGATTCAATTTAGCCGGAAAATGAAGGACTACTGAGCCATCAGAAAAGCTCGAGGTACCAACATGAAAGCAGCTACCAAACCCGCCACTAAGAACACCAATCGTGGCAAGCCTGACGATGACATCAAGAAACAGCTAAAACACAAGCACCGTGGTCCATAGATGGCCCTAACGAAATTTAAACAAGAAGTTCCGTGACGAACTAAAGAGCCTACTTTTCTTAAAATTTAAGATTCATATAAATAATTAATCTATTTGGATCTATCTAGAATAATGACGAAATTAAGTTGGTAATATCGACATTTCTAATTAGTTCGAAATACTGTATACCTGGCATAATGTAGCCTAATAGTGAACAACAGTTGGCAGCCCTGGTGACTGAATATATTCTTAGTTCCATCTCTTAAGGTACAGAATACAAAATTTGGTTGAAGTCCAATAGATAGCATGGACGTTACATGCAGTTAAACATTGGATCTAACAGGGCGCGTAAAATCATGTTGGCAACAATGACATACATGTATTGGTCAGAAATAGTCTGAAGTAACATGATCTATTGTTGTGTCAATTTTGAATGAAATCCATTAGTTAGTACAGAAGTTATATGCATTTTAAAATTGGACCTATCAGCAGGCTTAGAATCATGTTGGCAGTACTGGCGTAGGCCTATATTAGTTACTCCAAATCAATCAAGAATGCCAGGTACTATACGTGTGCAAAGTTTAGAGCTATTGGCTTGCATACTTTCTGATATATTGATATTAGGGTAACACAAAGAGAGACATTATTTATTAACAGTTGGCAGCCATGGTCACTCTTAAGAATCGGTATAGTCATATCTGTTATGGTACACATAGGACACACGAAATTTGGTTGAAATCCAAATGATAGTATAGAAGTTACATGTATCTAAAGTTGGACCTCTCAGCAGGCTTAGAATCATGTTGGTAGCACTGACGTATATAAGTTACTCCAAATTAATATAGAATGGCAGGTACTATACGTGTGCATAGTTTAAAGCTGTCGGCTTGCATACTTTCTGATATATGGGTATTTCGATGAAAAAATTGAGAGCATTTATTAACAGTTGGCAGCCCTGGTGGCTCTTAAGAATACGCTCAGTCATATCTGTTTATGTACACATAGCACATACGAAATTTGGTTGAAATCCAATTGATAGTGTAGAAGTTATATGCATTTAAATATTTGACCTATCAGCAGGCTTATAATCATTTTGGCAACACTGCCATGTATGGCTTCCTGGAAATTAAACTGCAATATTTTTATCTTTACGTGTGCCAATTTTGAAATAGCTTCCATTCATACCTTCCAAGATATCGAACATGGAGCTCAAATTTCAATTGCGATTTTTCAGCAGTTGGTAGCACTGACATCATTTTCAAATATGGCGGTGAGATATTCAGGTATAGATCTTTACTCGTACCAAATTTTTTTTCGATTGCTGCAGCCATTTAGGAGTTGATAGGGGGGGGGGACACACACACAGCCACACAGACAGACAGACACACATTTGCCCGATCTCATAAGTCTACTTTTCCCTCATTTTTGCAAAATGTGAAAAGTAGGCTAAAAATATATCTATAAACGTAATAGTTAACCTATTAACGTAGAGATCGCGGGTCTCTCACTCATGCTCGCATTTTTCTTTTAACTTTTTTTTTATAAAATTAACTATGCGGAATGGTTTAACGGCAGAGTTAAACCTGCCTAAACGCACCCTTTAAAAACGGAAACTTGTCTTAAACGGAAACATTTGACTCTCCCATCAACTAAGGCGTGAAAACCCTGTTTAATTCCCTTCATTAAACGGAACGGACAACGGAAATCAAAACACGCATTTTAACGGAAAATTTCCAGTGTTTAGAAAATTTTCAGATACCCAGTAAGAGTCTGGTTGGTTGGTTGCTCAGTTTAGGGGCTGCGACACCGCGGTCATTTAGCCCCGTGTACATTGGGTGTGTGTAGAATCAGTCTGATAACCGGTGTTAATTGTGATGACTGTATTGGTGTGTGTATCTGTTTTTTAATTCAAGTAAGGACTGAAACTTTGAATTTTTCAAATAGTTCCTACTTTTGCCGCCAAACGCCACCGTTAACGACTACTAGGCCTAGTTGAGAACTTGGCTACTAGACGCCACCGCAGGCTGCTCTTGGCAACGAACGTAGGAACCTAAGGGCGTTGTTTACATTCTTAACCTATACGATTTAGCTTCACACAGGTGTAATTAAAGGAAGGTTCGTTAACATGACATAAATCAATGACATGGGACCGCCGGCTTTACTTCCCCTCCGAAGGAAGGCATACTGAGGGATTTTTAAGCTCTTAAAAAATCCGACGGCTTCGGCCGGATTTGAACCCGCGATCTTGGGCATAGAAAATCAACATGCTACCAACTACGCCACCGATGCCGCTCCAGCAAGAGTCTACTTTGTCTGCTGTAACAATTGATTATGTAGCTAACAAGGAATGTGAAAATAGGTCTTCCTTCTTTTGTTCTCTAACTTAACGTCAAAGTGAACGATTATTTGCCTGTTTCCTGTTGCCCAAACCTTTCCCAATGCTTGCTTTAATGAGCTGTCAACCTACTATAATGCCTGTCTTTATGTTCATTGTAAGTATTGCTTGTACTGTGCTGTGTTAATTCGTAGCAGAAATATGTAAATACAGCACTGAATGAGGTATAAGAGAGCTGTCGTGGCTTACGGGGAAGCATGCCGGCCTCTCACCACTAGGTCCGTGGTTCAAATCCCGGTCACTCCATGTGAGAATTGTGCTGGACAAAACCGAGGCAGAATGGTTTTTCTCAGGGTACTCCGGTTTTCCCTGGCACAATTTCATTCCAGCAACACTCTCCACTATCATTTCATTTCATCTGTCAATCATTTAATCATTGCCCCAGAGGAGTGCGACAGGCTTCGGCAGCCGGCACAGTTCATATCCTCGCCGCTAGATGGGGGGGCGTTCATTCATTCCATCCCTGACTCGGTCGGTCGGTCGGAAGCAGGCTGTGCATTTTCATTTTTCAATTCAACACTGAATAAGGTATGTGCACCATTTTATTATATCTCAGTATGTCCATGATTTAATTAATTCATCATAGACCTTTGTCTGGAGCGTGGCGCTGTATGGAAATGAAACTTGGACTGTAGCTGCAGCAGAAAAGAGGAGAATTAAAGCGTTTGAAATGTGGTGTTACAGAAGAATGATGAAGATCAGATGGGTAGATAGGGTTACACACTAATACAGTCATCACAATTAACACCGGTTATCAGACAGATTCTACACACACCCAAAGTACACGGGGCTACATGACCGCGTTGTCGCAGCCCCTAAACTTAAGAACCAACCAAACGAAGGGGTGTTAAGACGAGTGGGAGAGGAAAGATTTTCCGGCGACTGCTAATGAAGAGAAGAGATAGGCTGGTAGGACACGTACTAAGACACGCAGGAATAGCCAACTTAGTTATAGAAGGAAGGGTCAAGGATGAGAACCGTAGGGGTAGACCAAGGTATGTTAAACAGATTGCCCCGGATGTAGGGTGTGGTAGTTATGTAGAGATGAAACGATTAACTCAGGACAGGGAGGCATGGAAAGCTGCATTAAACCAGTCAAAAGACTGAAGACTCAAACAACAACATAGACCCACCTCCGTTGGCTGGACACCTATGTTTAACGGAAACATTTGAAAGCAGATTTTAGTGTATTTATTTGTTTTCAGTTATTTTATTGGTTCATAACAGGTCCGACTCGTTGCGTAGTGGCTAGCACTCTTGGCTGTCACCGCGGAGACCCGGGTTCGATTCCCGGCTCTGCCAAGAAATGTAATTCTGGTTTGAGGGCTGGAATGGGGTGAGGCAAAACTAAGAATAGGCGGTTTCGATTTCCTCCTCAGCCATCCTGGAAGTGGTTTTCCGTGGTTTCTCACTTCTACTCCAGGCGAATGCCGGGATGGTTCCTAACTTAAGGCAACGGTTGCGTCCTTCCCAATCCTCATCTGAATTACAACTACAGACACGAATACAGCCACCACAGTAACACAGGTTATCAGACAAATTACACACACACACACACACACACACACCCAAGTAGCCTACACGGGGCTACATGACCACGATGACTCAAAGACCCTCAATGAATCTACAATAACAACGATTCTTAATACGGCGGGCCCATGTCATACATTTATGACATGTAAAAGAACCTTCCACTAACTACAATTGTGTGGAGCAAAATTTTAGGTTAGATTTGATTAATGCTCTACTAAGTTTCAACGTTCAGCGCCAGGTGCCGGTTTCGGTGACATCTTGTAGCCAAGTTCGCGGCTAGGTGTCGTTGACGATAGCATTCGGTATCAAAAGGAAATTGATCGTCTGCAGGCCTTACCTGAATTACAGATATCACACTTAATACAGCCATCAAAATTAACACCGGTTATCAGACAGATTCTACACACAACCAAAGTACACGGGGCTACATGACCACGTTATCGCAACCCCTAAACTCAGGAACCAACCAACTATTCTTAATAGAGTTTGAAGTTATTTTTCAAAAGTAACATCGTTACAGTTAAAATAATTATCGTAGTAACGAATCATTACTCTTTCGTTACATTTTTGTATAAAAATATAGTTTCCCAATAACATCCCCCCCCCACACACACACTATTATAATTTACTTGATTTGAACCTAATAGTGGATTACGGTAATATGGGAAAACAAAAACGAGCATACAATAGCTATGCTTCTACCGCCCGACCGTGGGACGAAAATCAAGCTCGGGAGCGATCAGCTGATGTATGGTAAAACAAGGTTGTTTCCCATAAGAAGAGAATTATGAAGTGACGTAAAATCTCGATTCAAGCGTATTCCTTGTGATTAACCGACTATATATGTTGAATATTGCTGTTCTTTTTGTATGAAAAGTGTGCAATATCATAGCCAGGCCTATATGCGATATTTTGACGTGTGTAATAATTATGTCAGACACCACGGCAGAACTGTTTCGTGAAAAACTGCAGCAGGAACGCTCGACTTCCAAAGTAAATTCACTGACATTGACCAAATTGAAATATGATAGCTGCATTCAAAAAGTGAAAAATATAAACTGCAATTAAAAAAGAAAGTAACGACATCAAGTTTTTAAGACGATATGACATTATTGAAGTAAATGATATTACAAAACTAATACACCCTATCACAGACCAAGACAGCATAAGGTATTATGTTTTTGATGAAGAGTTGTTTGAGTTCTTAATGAAGCGCACACAGCCTATCCACTGGACACGGAGGAAGAGATCGTATGATTCAGCAATTGAAAGGGAAATTTCAAAATGTTATTACAAAGGACATTTTACTATTTTTAAGCTTGAGATCAAAAATTGAAACATAAGAGGAAAGGACTGGTTGTAAAGCCTTTGTTATTCAAGGAAATTAATTCACGATGTCAAGTGGACTTGATTGACTTTCAGTCGCAACCTGATGAAGACTGATGTACCAGGACCATTTAACAAAGTTTGTTGTGCTAAGACCACTGAAATCAAAGACTGCAGACGAAGTGTGTAATAATATCGTTGATGTTTTTTCTTTGTTAGGCGCTCCTTGTATTTTACAATCAGACAATGCGAGAGAATTTGTTAGTAAAATTATTGACAGTCTGGTTAAAACATGGCCGAACTTCAAAATGGTGCACGGCAAACCACGACATAGTCAGAGTCAAGGTAGCGTCGAAAGAGCCAACCAGGACAAAGAGAATATGATAACCACCTGGATGCAAGACCACAAAACATCAAAATGGAGTGAATGCTTCAAGTTTATTCAACTTATGAAAAACAGTGCATTGCATAGTGTGATAAAACGGTCCCCGTATGAGGCAATGTTCGGTTGCCCCCCGAGATACGGCTTATCTAGTTCAAAACTACCAACTGAGGTACTGGCAAATTTAGAAACAGAAGAGGATCTTCAATGCGCAATTGATCAAATTCAGCAACAACATGAAAACGAAATTGGAAGTAACGGGAATTGAAATCCTGATGAAAATGAAACAAACCAAAATGTATCAAGTGGTGAAAAGCTCTTAGATGATAGTGATTATCTCCTCACTGACCTGGATAAGTCTACTGGGGACATCAAGAGACAGAGAAATGAAGCTTTCTACTGTCTAGAACAACAAGCTTAACGCATGAAACAAAACAAAACATCTCAGATCACATTCATCCGCCAGTAGAAAAAGGGACATCAGTTCGAATTCCTGTCCCCGATGTTGACCGCGGTAGAGGATGTTGCTCGATCTATCCTTGGTGTGGTACTGGAGGTTGTCGATGATGGATTTTATCGAATTGGAACGAGAAATGGAATTCTAAAGCAGCTTTTCCCAAGGTAAGTTTTCAAAGCTAAAATAAAAGATATCTCTCTCTCTCCTCTCTCTCTCGCTGCCCATAGTATCAAATTGTTCAGATGTCAATGATAACATTTTCAGATCTCAATTCAGTAAATTTAATGTCCTACTAACATTATTCAAGAAAATGAAGTTCATATGGATAAAACAATAGCTGTGAGGACTGTTGCAAGTTCACAATCACTTGGAAGTGGACAAGGTTTTTTCAAATGTCCTTGCAACACTAAATGTGAATCCATGAAGTGCATGTGCAAGAAGAAAAGTGTAGGCTACTTTGCAACTCAAAGTATCACAAATCTTTACCTTGCTGTAATAAATGATAAATATTTCTATCTCTTTGTGTATTTTAAAGGTTTTTCATTTTTATTAGTTTCTCTTAAACATTTATTTCTCTTAATGTATTAGTTTTGCCTTCCTAATTGTTCTTTATTAGCTAGTACCGTTTCCTTGCTAATAGTCAACTGTTACTATCTCAAGACAGTGAGAGTATACTTTCCCTAGGTATAGTCAACTCTGATTGGTAAATGTTGATCGAAATTGAACACTTACCGTTTTAAATCAACTTTTACTGAAAAGATCAGTAAGAGTCGACTTTACCTAGGGAGAGTCAACTCTTACTGGAGAATCGACTTTCCCTGTAACATATACAGTGTTTAAGTACAGTTATGAATGATCATGGTGATTGTTTTAAGAGGCCTAACACCTACATTATACATTATTTTCTTAATTCTTTTATTTTGATTCAATAGACTTTTCATTTTTTAGCCTATTTTTATTTATGAAAAAAATAGGCTTATGAGATCACCTTTTGTCCATGTGTTTGTATGTTTGTGTGTGTGTCCCTCCCCTAATAAAAGCTAAACGGCATCAGCGATTTCAATGAAACTCTTAGGTTCATGGCAATATTTTGTCCGACCCTGACAGTGCCCTTCAAATTTTATTACATCTCACCAATCCAACATGGCGGCTGTGCGAAATATTTCACTGGCATTCTATATCTCCGAAACTATTACCGATATCACCCTGAAATTTTGTACGGTGATAAAGGTCACTACTAAAAGTTCACTTGTGTGACTTTCAGAAACTTGTTAAGTATAAAACAAACATGGCGGCTAAGCGAAGTTGAAACATTTAAATTGACTTTTTTCGCGATTTAACCATCCGAACGCAGTGAAACATAGTACAGAAAATGTTTACACACATTGTAATGCACTGACATATAATTCTGTCCAATTGTTTACATAACCTCAAGATGGTGGCTGTGCGAAATATTAAAATCTCGTTTTTATTTCTTGTGTCCTAATCATGCGATCAATTTCTACACATTAATTGTCATCTAGTAATACATAACTCCATGCCCTACATAATAAAAATCCAACATGGTGACCATCCGAAATATTTAGACGGTTCACAATATCTACTAATCAATGGCAGCAATCAGACTGAAATGTTGTAAGTTGATAACGGCTATGAACATAAGTTCACCTATGGGACGTTCAATAACCTGGTGAGCACACATCCAACATGGCGGTGACGCGAAATTTACATATTTAAATGGGCGTTTGTCGCGTTACAAATTTTAATCCACTGACATCTAATTTATTTCAAATGTTTTCATAACCACAAGATAGCAGCTGTGCGAAATTTTAAAATCTCGTTTTTATTTCTTGTGTCCTAATCATGCGATTGAACTTTGAATAATACACCTACACAATAATCTTCATGTAATAGTACATAATTCATATATAAAAATCCAACGTGGCGACCATCGGAAATATTTAGACGGTTCTTAATATGTACAAATCTACAGTATTACAGCAATCAAAATGAAATTTTGTATGTTGATAGAGCCAATTAGCATAAGTAGGATATATGAAAGTAGGCTATTTAGGTATTCACGGAACTACTCGTTCCTTTCTTTGACAAAAGAATTTGCTTCGTGTATTGAAAATACATTTCTTTGCTTTCTTGGGGGAAATTCATGTCACTGTCTCCAAACCACCAATGAAATGCTTCCTCTTTTTAGCTTTGCCACTAACATTAGAGCTAGTACTGGGAATGTTTTCGGTTCAGGGAGGCAGGCACTTCTCAGTTGAATCATCATTTACAGTTTCTAGCAGTGAAGATGAAGTGCACATGGTGTTCCGACTTTTAGGTGGCTTGCGATGACTGGTATTTTTGTTCGAGTGTTTCGGAAATTAAAAAATAATTGGAACTGATTCATTCAGAAGAAATGGATGAACAAACCTCTCTTTATGAAAGCAGTTAGATTCAAAATGCTTTGAAGTTAACTATATTTTGATGGCTGAAATCCCTCTCTCTTCATATTCATATTCAGGATATGAAGGAAAGCTGAAATAAGCGAATGCATTTAATTATATTATGCTTACCAAGGTCACCTCCGTTGCGTAGTGGTCAGCGTAATTAGCTGCCTCCACGGAGGTCCGCGGTTCGATACCCGGCCCTGCCTGAAATTTAAAAAGTGGTATGGGGACTGGAACGAGGTCTACTCAGCCTCGGGTGGTCCCAGTCATCCTCGAAGTGGCTTTCCGTGGTTTCCCACTTCATCCTCGGTCAAATGCCGGGATGGTACTGAACTTGAATTCAGCCCAGCTTAGGACCTTTGACCGAGCCGAGGTTCGAAATTGGAAATTTGGAATTAAAATAATGTAATAAATACACATGTATTATTGGATGCAAATGAAACATAATGAAAGTATTTTGGAGAAATTTGAAGCATTTTGAGGAATTAATTATTTGGAAATATTCTGGTGAATGAGATTTTAACTAAGGAAGAGGTTGATCATTCGGAGCTGGAAATTGTACAAAGCTTTATGTTTGGCACTAAAAAAAACCAGTTTTGGTTAGCAAGGCGATCATAACAAAGCAATGCACACGACCCGTGGAGAAGAGGCTAGATCCAGGAGCCTTTTTCAGAATATTTCAACAGCCAATCCAATAATAGCACATAATTTTTGTGGGAATCGCTTTTATATAAATTTGGCAGATATAAAGAGAAATAAGCACATCTACAGGTGTAGAATGCAATATGAAATTTATTTGGTTAAAAAGAAATATAAATTATTGAATAATAGAGCGAATATGAGTATATTTCTATTACATGTGTGTGAGGCTAGCAGAGATAGGCCAGCAGTGACACGCGCCGCGGGGAGAAGAGGCGTGGCGGAAACTCTCTCACAGCGACTGGACACGAGCAGACGCGTTTGATGCACGCGCACAGAAGAGAAGCAGTTATTGCACGCGATATAAGCCCGGTCGATAGGCACCGTTGTACCATCGAACAACCAAGGCATTGCCGAGGAAGTTGGGAAGAGGAACCGGCGAAACGCATTTTACATTAATATTGGAGAGAACAGCGTTTATAAAAGTATTACAGCATTAGAACGAGACTTCGCCTATAAACAGCATTTCACAGAGAAGCAACAACAAACAGCATTATCTACTGAAAGCAACGATATTGCTACGAAGATTTCAACTATATATTCAGCAGTATTTCATCACAATCTACATTACTGTCTACATGATGGCAGCGATTTTAATTCGGGGAGGAAATGCGTATTCTACGTCTATTGAAGAGAAGATTATGGAGCACTAAATAAAATGAAAGGAGGTTAATCTATACCATGGATTGGGAGGTCAGAGTGACTTGGAAATTCAAGGATCGACACAGCTACAACTGCGCAACAACTTGCAGTATTCCAATATAAGTTTCTACACCACAAGCAAGATGTCCAACTACACCAGGACGAGATGTCAACTCAGGACTTGCGGATCTACATGGGCGAGACCACTCTGCAGGACAGAGATAAGAAGCAGAAGACCGTTTGCAGCCAATCGATCTAGGAATCGCAGTTACCAGGCCGCTGGCCGCGAAGATGACACATCTACCGTTAGCAGCTCAAGCCGTGATGCAGAACAGGTGATGGCAGGCCGAGTGAGTTGGGGTCGCTCGCAGCTGATTTGCACAGGCTTGGCAGTAACTGGTTTCGCTAGGAGGCGAGCGGTGGCAGCTTCAACGGAACATCTAGGACAGCTGATAGAGGTATTCCCTAGCTTTAGAAGACATCTCAAGGTAGAACAACCGTTTGATCCATGTCTGTAGTTTTGCTGTAGTAGTAGAAATCCATTTTTGGAGTGACCAACTTCATTTTTAGAAATCCTTATCTTCATTCTTTGTTTTTTAATAGCTTAAATTTTAGAGTTTCGTTGTAATTTTTGATACGTCTTCGTGCGTCGTTTAAGACGTTATTTTATGCGTATTTAACGTAGATTTGCGTTCACGTATATTTTTATTCTGAAGGAAACGTTGTATGACCCTCACTTTTGAACGATACTCGTTTTATAAAAGGAATGCTTCGATAATGCTTAGATAACTCGATTATTTGATTAATCGACTATTTGTTTATTTGATATCTCGAAGAGTTTATTCGATTTTTCGATTACATTGTATTTTGGAGAGGAAAGCGTAAATAATGGCAAATTATAAGAACATTTCAACATTATAATTGTTATTAACAATTTCTATGCGTAACAGCGAAAGTATACATTTATATGTCTATAATGCATTGTTATCAAGTAAAGCATTATTGTGAGATGCTATAATTCTATGTAAAAAACATTACGATGTTCATATATATCTGATATATTTATGTATAACAATTTGAATGTTATAAAATTCCTATAGCGGAATACAATATCTTGGACTATTATATTACGAATATCTATATATATAAAGCACAAAGTTTGTCTGTTTGTCTGTTATGTATACAAATCTACACCGTTTCACCGATCAGAACCAAAATTTGTATTATTACACTTTGGTACCCTGCGAGTAAAGCTATTTGCTTGAAATTGCGGACAGACCACTCCATTCCCTGCATTTAGGCCCTTTGGCACAAATCTACACCATTTCACCGATCTCAACCAAAATTTGTATATTTACCCTATGGAACACTGCGACTAACACTGTCAGCTTGAAATTCCTGAGAGGCTACTCCTTCCCATGCATTTAGGCCCTTTGCCACAAATCTACATCGTTTCGCCGATCTGAACCAAATTTCTATACTTACCCTTTGGAACCCTGTGAGTAACACTGTCCACTTAAAATTTCGGACAGACCACCCCATTCCCTGCATTTAGGTCCTTTGGCACAAATCGACGCCGTTTCACCGATCAGAACCAACATTCGGATACTTACCCTTTGGAACCAGACAAGTAACACTGTTCACTTTAAATTTCGGGCAGACCACACTATTCCCTGCATTTTGGCCCTTTGGGACAAATCTACACCGTTTCACCGATCTGAACCAAATTTTACATACTTACCCTTTGGAACCCGATGAGTAACACTGTTCACTTGAAATTTATGACATACCACTCCATTCCCTGCATTTAGCTCAGGAATCCCTCTGGGTTGCCAGCGTCCTAACTCACCAGCCATGAGCCCTTGAGGGTGTACCAGAAGTGGTGGGGCTACACACACCCTGCCTCTTTGAGGGCCTTGAGCAGAAGACAGGAGATATTATGAAAAGGAAAAGAAGGCAGACCCCTCGAAGAATGAGGGCATCAGGAATGATGAAACAACGGCCAATTAAGGCGGCAACTTGAAAGACTCCCTAGCCCTCGGATACCCTAATACAGTCGGGGTTGGAAGAGAACGAGAGTTGACCAAGGTAGGCCGACAGGAAAGAGAACTGAAAGGAGCCCGTCACCAGGAAGTAGAAGCGATGCCAGACTCAGCTGGGGTCCCGTGGTCGCCAACCCTCGTCCCAGAAGTCGTGAGACCCGGGGGGGCAGTTGTGAGAATAGCTTGCTGATTCATCGCGAGGTGACATGAGAGGATTTTCCAGAGCCCGCCGAGTTATCTGCTGTCTATGCTGATGCCAGCACAGGGCCGTTGCTCGAGCCACTGTGGTGCTTCGAAAGAGTGAGTGATTCCCCGGCCAATCTAAATAGGACGGGGAACCCCGAACGTGTGTCATCATATTTCGTCACCATCTGCGATCATCTCAGGTTCGTGCAGCTTGGACCCATATTCTTTGCCGAGCAGTACGCCATAAGCTCTTTCACTAGACGCATCGAGTACAGGCCTTAGCCAGAAAATAAGGTTGAGACTTTGGAAGACATCGAAGCTAGACATCTGAATTACCTATATCAGTTCTAAAATTAAACAATGTTCGTTTAGTAGTCATTTTTTCATTACCTTATTATTATCATCATAAGTGCAAATGTCCTAGATGTTACGCGCATCATACCACTAATCACCGCCGCATAAAATCCTTTTCGACTGTGAGTTTTAAAATATTTATTTTTAGTACAGTACATTGTGTACATTATAAGTTGAAGTGTCATTTCAATACCGGTAGTATAACCTTATCATCCTCATCATAAGGACAAATGACCTAGATGTTACGCCCATTACACCATTAATCACCACACACAATAAGTCTTCCTCGCCTGTGAATTTTGAAATATGTATTTCTATTACGGTAGTTTGTAAGTTTGACGTGTCAATTCAACAGTAGTTTTCATTATCATCCTTATCAAAAGGGCAAATGACCTAGATATTACGCCCTCATTGTCTTTGGGGGCAAATGACCTAGATTTTAAGTCCATTATATTTCTAAAGAGACTTTGAGACATTATCATCATTCCACCGGGCGAAGCCGGGTACTACTGCTAGTACACTATAAAATAGGATCATGGTATAGACAATTGTGGTCAAATGATGCCTATATTTATCAACAATTAAAGTATAAACATTGTTCAACTGAGATGAATAGACCAGGAGATATGTTAGTCTACCTGCGGTCTTGTATGTTAAAAACAACTTAAATATGAATGGTTTATATATTTAAATTTACACCAGAAGCGGGAGGATATGAATTTATTTTATTAACAACTAAAAGACGAGCGAACTACAAATCAACATTGTTAACGTTTGGTAACGTGGATGAACAAGTTTGTTATGGGTCATAGAGAACGAATAGCGCTAATGAAAGGAATAAGAAGTACTTTGTGAATTGTATTAATGTGAACGAACACGTAATTGTTGTAATTTGATGCACGAGGTTTAATAATTTAGACAGGAGTTGAGAGTTAGGAGTGCATTCTGAACGGTAACATACTCTAGTGTAGCTATCTAGTAAAATCACTAATTCTTCTACAAGTGTGTAGCAAGATGGTTTTTTTTTTTTGGAAGTAATGCCGTGCGGAGTTGTGAAGATTGTTTATAGAGAGGAAAGGAAGGATGTATGACATGTTTAGAGCGTAGTAAGACGCCATTGATATATATTGTTCACTGTATTGCGGGAGGAAGGAATATATTGCTATGTGAAGCAACGAATTGTTACAGGATGAATAAAAGCGCTAACACAGAGGTTAATGTTTGAATTGTTTATGTCTGGGAGTATTTGTATTTGATCCACGGCATGTATAGAGTCTTTAAGTAGTTTCGCATCGATCTTCATCCTATTGTTTTATTTATTTACAGGACATTCCAAGCTGTATTTAACTTAATTGTTTGATACTCAGGCTTATTTATTATGACATACCTCTAGATGTACCTGAGAATTTGATCGTTGGTAGAAACAGTGTTCAAAGAACTGTTTATGTATTAGAGACGCTATGAAGCTGTCAGCTCGCGACTGACAGTGTCAATGGTAATTTTTAAACCTTGTGAATCACGAGAACTGTAAATAATGTAAATATTTAAACCACATATTATTAATAACAATATTATTAAAGTACATAGTAACATTTTACGTACGCCCGAGTATAATGTAGGGTTTTTGAAATGTTAACTTCATTTTCATGAGTGAACAGCTGATTTGAATCAATTTATTTCAATGACACAGCCACAGGGTGGTGTATTTTTGCAAATACACGGAAAGAAAGAATTAGCTTTTGCTGTTCTTCATTACTTTATATCAGTCCATTTATTTAAATTTCTTTCCCGCACACACCAACATCGAACTGTTACCTCCCGTTTGCCCCGTGCATTTGTTCATTTTTTCTGTCAGTTTTTTACAGAAACGCATATTCCGCTGAACCAGCCTGACAGCGTCCCATCGCTGCCTTCCGAACTTCCATTGCTTCAAACCATGAAGACTTCTATATTAATCCGCAGGGCATCGTGTTCTTCACCAACAAACTACTCCATGAAGACACCGCTCCAAGAAGAATTTTGTTTCTGTAAAGTTTTTTCATGTTTATGTATACCCTCTTTTGTTTCCTCCCTCTCTCCCGCTTCCCCCTCTTCGCCCCTCCTCCTACTGCTCTCTCCTCCGCGCGCGCAGCCCGCTCGACCGGTCACTTCACTTCTACACTTCGTCTCGACTTGTCTCCGCGTCGTGAGCAACTGCTCACCCTCACAGTGCACTCAACTTCTTGTTGAACATGCCGACTAGGCTGGTGTGTTTTCGCTGCGTCTAGCAGCCCTCACTTGTACGTCGGAAGTCGACCCAGTCAGTTAGAGCTTAACTAAAGCTCGCCTCCTCAACTCGAGAGGCAAACTTTTAAATTCTACGCCATGTTAGGATTCTAGTATCAACCGTCAAAGGGAACATCGCCTTCGCCAAGAAGCAAAGCTAAGTACTACTTCTACGTTCTTCAACTTATTTTAATTGATTTTAAATAGCTACATGCTTTTTAATGATCATTTTATAGGCAGTGTGAGATTTCTATACTTGGGGCAATAATCATCCTTCGCGGGATTTTCTATGTTGGGCTTTTGTCTATCTAAGCCAATCTTAACAGGAAGCAGCATTTCTTATGCTTATTAAATGAGAGATTTTCTCACAACGTGGGATACCATTAAATTACCCACTGTCTATAAAATACTTAGTTCATTCCACCGCTGGACTAACTTTTGCCCTATTCTTCAGTCATGATTGCTCTGGAACCTTCCAGAATCTGCACTCTATCTACCAGTTATACTGTCATGTATTTTCCACTCACATATGGGAATACCTTTTCAAACTAAGGAATCTTCCTTATGAACTACTAATCAATATCTATTTTTTCTTCCTCCGTTGTGATTTTCTCTGGCGCATTCAACTATAATCTACAACTTTCTCAAGCAATAGACTCTCGCATATCTAGTGTAACTAGTTATCTTCCACCATTGCAATAACTCTCTTTGCCATCAACTTTTTGTGCTACCACAGTGAACTTTTCATCTATATCAACAGACTATAGTGAAAACAGTGTTTGTTCAACATTTCATCCGCGTCCCGCTCGTCCGTGTACAATAAATACGGCCATGAACACTTTTCCACAATCCCATTTGATCTTTCCCAAACCCTTTACTAACAAACCAAAATAATAAAATTGTTACTTTAGGTCTTTTTTCAATTAGGTGTCACTCTCAATAAGTGCCCACCCTCTCTTGCTTTATGTACAACGAATTAATTTCTGTAAAACTTCGTGTCTCGTACACGCCTTAAATTATATTGTTTCTCCCTTCTAATGAGGGAACCCAATTCTTTCAACTCATAAGTGAGTTATCTCTAGGTTTTACGAAAGGGAAACTTGCCCCATTTTCTCGTGATGCCTACTTAAACATAGGAATTCTAGAAACTTCCTTTCAATTGTTCTCTTCAAGTTTCACAATAAGTGACCTGCCCTATTTGTATAATCTCTTATGTATAATCCACCCACCTGTTTTTTGCTGTTGTTACTTTCGAAGTTGTTACTCTTTCTAAGATATTTACCTAGAAATCCTTGAAGTACACACCTTGTACTTGATTTATTGTCTAACTTTAATTACGTCAGTTATCTTTGAATTTTTCATTTGTGTATCTTCGTCATTTCAAATTCTTACGAAGATTTTAGTACTTATAAAAGGTTTAAAACATATAAAAGAATTGTTAATTGCTTGGCGCAAGCTTTAGATGTTTTCGGAGGTCTGCGACCCCAATTGTTACAAAACCAAAATTATATATTTGTTACATAAAATACTTCCTTTTGCATTGTTAAATAAATTAAATATTTGTTTTTTGCTTTATCATTTCTCTAACATAACGGTTAGGCAAGATCCTGTCTTCCTTGACTCTTCCCACTTAATGAAAATAAATCTATTGATAGGGTGTTCACCACTTGTTGCATTTGAGAAAGAACTCTTAGTCATAACTTATGTCAAACTCTCTTCCTATTTCTCCATCCTTTTTCTCCAGCCCAAAACCCACTTCCTTTTTCTTTATCATCTTCCCTTGGGGGTTAGGTTATTCCCAAGCTAATAATCTACCCACAGGGTGACTGTCATTTCACGTAAACATTTTGTGAAACTTAATATAGTTACATTGTTGTAACGAGAATGTTCAGAAACATTTATTCTACAGATAGTAGAACTATCTGACGTGTGTTACAGTTAATTTTACCTTGTTTATCTATTTTAATGGTGATAGGGATTATTTTTATTTTTATTATTTGTATTTGTTTGGAAATAAATCCCAGGCACTAGTTTTTGTTTGCCTGTTCGGTTTGTAGGTAGATTTCATTAGAAAGCTAACTATTGCAATGGGTACCATGTTTCGACTTCCGGAAAATTTCGACATATCTTCGCGTTTCATATCCCCCAGACCCCAAAACCACCGTCAGTTCAAAAGTTTATATATAATTTATGTATATATGAATCTATATATATATATATATCAGTTTCTTGTGGACACGATAACTGCCGTAATTTTGCACCAATCACTTTGAATTTTTTACATAATATGTATCCCTATAAAATCTCGATCGAGTTCGTTAATGGGCAAAATCGGTGGAAGGGGTAAAAATGGGGGCCTTTTTTTTTTCGAAAAAGTGAAATATCACTATAACCCTCATAATATGTGAAATATCGAATCCCTTCAAAGTTCATATTATGTGTCGGATAAGTGCAGAAAATTTATGTTTAAAAAGTTTTTTGATAGCACCAACCATTGGCCAATGGGGTGGAAAAAAGTGAGTTTTTCGGGAAACATTTATCATATCTCTCTTAATAGGCACAATATCAAAACCGTACAAATTGGACAATATTCCCCTAACAATTATCTAAAACTTTTGTCTGAAAGAATTTTTGATACAACCCACCATTACGCCAAGGGATGAGGAAAATGATTTCGGAATTAGAAGAAAATGCCAAGAGCCATGAGCGGTTACCATGGCAACGCTTCTAAATTGATGAGGGATGAGCTATCAGAGGTTGCCATGACAACGAGATCACATCAGTTCTCCATCTGACTATGTGGGAAGCGGCTTCGGTGACGTAGCCTAGCTGGTAGCATGCTGAAATTCTATGCCCAAGGTCGCGGGTTCAAAGCCGGCCGAAGTCGTCGGATTTTCAAAGAGCGTTGAAAATCCATCAGTATGCTTTCCTTCAGAGGGGAAGTCCAACGTTCGTTGCAAGATACTGGTTGCGGTGGCATCTAGTAGCCAAGTTCACAGCTAGGTGTCGTTGACGGTATATTTGGTACCAACATTAGGAACTACTACTTGAAATTGACCGTCTGCAGTCCTCACCTGAATTACAGACTAATACAGCCATCACAATTAACACCGTTTATCAGACAGATTCTACTGACACCCAAAGTACACGGGGTTACATGACCGCGTTGTCGCAGCCCTAAACTGAGGAATCAACCAACATCTCTGCGGGAGATAAAGTTTGACGTGAAAAAGCAACAGACTGTTAGAAAGTTACACATCATTTCCAAACCTTGCATAAGGACGGTGTGACCACAAGTATAAAAATGGACCCCAAATGACAAGAAGGTTACCGTCCCCCTAACACAATAAAATGTTAAAAATATGCATAGTAAGACGAAAGAAAAGTTAATTGAGTTCCAATTACATTGTAAAATACTTTCTCGCAATAAATGAGGTCTGATCCTTCTACGAAAACCTGCATATTTTGCCTATTACAGCCTATCCCCTAGTTTTCCCGGTGAAATCTACCTCCGCCTTCCGGCGTGCCGAGAGGAACTTTATATATATAGAGATATATGTATATATGTATATCAGTTTCTTGTGGACACGATAACTGCCGCAATTTTGCACCAATCACTTTGAATTTTTTACCGAATATGTATACCTATAAAATCTCGGTCGAGTTCGTTAATGGGCACAATCGGTCGAAGGGGGTGAAAATGGGGGGCTTTTTTCGAAAAAGTGAAATATTGCTATAACTCTATTAATATGTGAAATATCGAATCCGTTCAAAGTTCATACTACTGTATGTATCGAATAAAGCCCAAAAATTTATGTTTGAAGAGATTTTTTATAGCACCAAAAATTGACCAAAGGGGAGGGAAAAGTGGGTTTTTCGGGAAACATTAATCATATCTCTCTTAATAGGCACAATATCAAAACCGTACAAAATGGACAATATTCCCCTAATAATTACCTAAAACTTTTGTCTGATAGAGTTTTTGATATGACCCACCATTACGCCATGGGATGAGAAAAATGATTTCGGAATTATAAGAAAATGCCAAGAGCTATCAGAGGTTGCCATGGCAACACTACTAAATTGATGAGGGATGAGCCATCAGACGTTGCCATGACAACGTACTTGCACGAGATCAGATTCAGATTTCCATCTGACTAAGTGTTGGTTGGTTCTTAAGTTTAGGGGCGGCGACAACGCGGTCATGTAGCCCCGTGTACTTTGGGTGTGTGTAGAATCTGTCTGATAACCGGTGTTAATTGTGATGACTGTATTAGGGTGTGTTATCTGTTTTAGGTAGAGTTCATTAGAAAGCTAACTATTGCAATGGGTACCATGTTTCGACTTCCAGAAAATTTCGACATATCTTCGCGTTTCACATCCCCCAGATCCCAAAACCACTGTCAGTTCAAAAGTTTATATATACTTTATGTATGTATATATATATATATATATATATATATATATATATATATCAGTTTCTTTTGGACACGATAACTGCCGTAATTTTGCACCAATCACTTTGAATTTTTTACCGAATATGTATACCTATAAAATCTCGGTCGAGTTCGTTACCGGGCTAAATCGGTCGAAGGGCATGGGGGGCTTTTTTTTTTCGTAAAAGTGAAATATTGCTATAATTCTCTTAATATGTGAAATATCGAATCCGTCTCTCTCTTAATAGGCACAATATCAAAACCGTACAAAATGGACAATATTCCCCTAATAATTACCTATGTGTCGGATAAAGCCCAACAATTTATGTTTGAAGAGCTTTTTTTATAGCACCAACCATTGACCAAAGAGGTGGGAAAAAGTGTTTTTTTTTTCGGGAAATATTAATCATATCTCTCTTAATAGGCACAATATCAAAACCGTACAAAATGGACAATATTCCCCTAATAATTACCTAAAACGTTTGTATGAAGGAATTTTTCATATAACCCACCATTACGCCAAGGGATGAGAAAAATGATTTCGGAATTAGAAGAAAATTCCAAGAGCTAACAGAGGTTGCCATAGCAACACTACTAAGTTGATGAGGGATGAGCCATCAGACGTTGCCATGACAACGCACTTGCATGAGATCAGATTCAGATTTCCATCTGACTAAAGGGCCGTCCACACGCGCAGGCTCTCCCTCAAGCATACTTGTGCAAACCGGTTTGCAGAGGAAAGCTTGTACGTATGGACGGGAAAACGGTAGCTCGTGCAAGCCAAGAAGCGCGGCTTGTGCAATCGTCGCAGCCCCAAAGATTTTACTTGTGCAAACTAAGTTGCGCAGTGCAGTTTGTGCGTGTAGACACGTTAGCTCAAGCCTCGCCTTAGCTGAAACTTGAATTACTTTCCAGTGCGGTTAAATAATTAGGCATAAACAATAATGTCCGATATAAGAAATTGTTCGAAACAGTGTATTGTGGAATTTATCTATCTCTACAAGTCTCGACCATGGCTTTGGAAAGTAAAATCCAAGGAGTATTGTGACAAGAATAAAATGAATGCTGCATACGAAAAACTGATAGAAAAATTAAGAGTTGTATAAATGGTGTACATACATATAGGCCTAAATGAACTTTAGTTTTGTTACACATTTTCTGTCGTATAAAATGTGCGTATCACATTGAAGTAAAGTAGTACATTAAATGAAGGAATAGTTTTTATAACGTATGTCCATCCATCCGTGAATTCATTATAAGACGTTTTTCTAATCAGTTCAGTTCTGTGAAATGTTTATAGTACGCTAGTGGTCACTACTAACATATCTTCCCATTTTATCTGTACAGATAGCATCAAGCGCAGACAGAGATTCAGTGACAAAAAAAAGTGAATTCTTTACGTAGTTCCTGCCGCAAATAAAAGATAAGGTGTAAGTCTCACAGAAGGCAGGTACCAGCGCAGAAGACCTTTATGTACCTACCTTGTGGTACTACAACCTACTGCGGTTTGTAGATGACCAAGAAACCCCTCGAATACCAATCTCCAATTTTGAAGAAACACTTTTTTGAGGTACGGGTTGTAACATAATACGTTTTTATTGAGTTTATTACTGCATTTCACACAGTCCACTCTGTCGGTAAACACTGTCTTCATTATTGAAGATATTTATCCATTATTTACATTACACATTCTGCTCTGTCAGGGAACACTGCCTTCATTATTGAAATAAGCTACCGGTAAAAACTCTTCTCTAATCTCCTTGGCATCCCTGGAACTGCTTCTGTGCTGTCCTCATTCTAAATCAGTCAGATTAGAATCACTTGTTCTTAACCCTAACAACAGTGTGCCTAATATAGAGTCTTCAAAGTCCAAGCTGCCGATTGGTGTGTAGGTGGTAGAAAGTTATGAAGCACACAGCACGTCATGACTACAATGTCTATATTTTCAAGTTTCAAATTAATACTGCCATGAAAAAAAAAAATAATCTAGATGCCAATATGCCAAACGCATTGTCTGCAGTGCGCCTTGCTCTTGATAAACGATAATTGAATATTCTACGCTCATTTGTTAACTATCTTTCATTAAAAGGTTTTAAAAAAAATTGTAGTCAAGGAAAATACTTTGTCGCCTACAAACACATAGTTGAGGATTTTATCTGAATTATTCAGCCGTTGCAGGCCAGGAATACATAAAGAATTATTTTTCAGTTTATTATAAAAAACTGTTTCTTCAATAACACCTCCGTCGGAAATTCTTCCATTCACACCAAAGTCACATACACTGAATTCATATTTTTCACTGACGGCTGCCATTAGTACCATGCTATGAAATCCTTTACATTACCGTATGTTATTTATTTATTTATTTATTTATTTATTTATTTATTTATCGTATGGCTTTTAGTGCCGGCAGTGTCCGAGGACATGTTCGGCTCGCCTGAGTCTGTAGCTGCTTCCAGCGGACACCCTAAAGGGTGAGCTACAAGTTCCGTTCAATTTCAAGTAGTTCCAACTTTCACCACCAGATATCAATATATCAATGATACCTAGCGGTGAACGTTGGAACTTTGATAGAGCGTTCTGACGAAATCTAACCTAACAATTTTGCTTTACACAAGTTTAGTCTGTGAAAGGATCTTTTACATGCCATAAATCTATGACATGGGACCACCGGCTTTACTTCCCCTCCGAAGGAAGGCATACTGAAGGATTTTAACGCTCTTAAAAAATCCGACGACTTCGGCCGGGTTTGAACCCGCTATCTTGGGCACAGCAGTTCAGCATGCTACCGACTACGCCACCGAAGCCGCCTTTACATTATGTACAAATACGAAGCACTCTCTGACGGTGGTACAATCTTGACGTGCTTGCCATCAACGGCACCCTAACAATGAGGGAAATTCGATCTATTCTCAAATTCTCGTGCTATTTTTCTTCATTCCGCTTGCGACCTTGGAACCTACAAAAAATATTTCTTTTTCAGGATGAAAGTGACACAGATTCGGTAACGAATAACTCTACCGCAGAGCCTCGCCCACCATCACAATCGTCAGCAAGCAATTCTGCACAGGATCGTCCACATTCTAGCTTAGGCGTGTTATCTCCTACCAAGAGCACACCATTACCGCCCAGACAACTCAAGAGGAAGAGAGAAAGAGCAGTAGAAGTAGACAGCATACTTACTTGTATTGGAAAACAATTAACAGAAAGAAGAGATGACGATCAACACGACATTTACGGTCGAAATATTGCTCATAAGCTTCGACATTTACCGAATGATCAACGCATTTATGCGGGAAAAAAAATTAATTAGGCTATCTTTGAAGCTGAATTAGGGAACCTAAACAGAAGTTGTTGTGTATATTTACCTACGAGGCAGATGTCTTTAAATGCTCCTGCCTATGACAGTTCTCTGCCATCTATCCCGTCAGTGTCAGTGTACAATCCACAAAATATGCCTCCGTACACCGCGATAAACTATTCAGCAGAAATGCCGTGTTATACTCCGTCATATAATACAACAACCATGAACAGAAACGATCTGCAAAGCCTGCATTTAGATAGTGCTGCGCGAAACAGCGTTGCTGATTTTGTAAAAAGTTACAAACCTGTTTAACTCATATTTCACATGGTTGTTATTAACTGCAATTATTGTATAATCATTTTGTCTTTGATAAATAAATATTGACTGTAACGTACCTTCATGAATTCTTTGCTTAAAACCTTGTAAATGGCTCGGCATGTGTGCGGAATTATTATAGACAAAGCTTGATGAGAAATTGCCGTCCTAAACCTCAAGTCCCTATACGATCTTCCTGTAGCTAAGAACCTTAAAGTGCAACTCAGTCTTTCGTGAGGAGATAGATAGGTAGGATATAGATACGCGCATCACAGTATTTTGACGTACAATTAGAGGCGTAACCGAAAAAAGCAATTCTGTATATGCGTTTTCATCCATTCTTAAATAATTACGCCAATCATCTGGATCTTCTCTTAAGTCGTTCAATAAATTTACATGTGAATATATATTTCTTTTCATTAGCCATTTTTTTCTCCATTTTGATCTACAACGTTAACTTATCCTCTTCTTTAGCAGCAAACAGTAAAAAAATAACTGTAACAAAAGTAAATCGTCACTTGCCCACATTGCTGTTAAGCACCTACTCCGAAGACAAACTTTGTCGTACTGGAAAAAGAAAACAAAAACCTGGCACTACAGCCAGTTAAGGGCCTAGGCCTACCAGGCAACCGCTGCCTGCAGATATTGAAGTGATGCTTGATCAGCGCATCGGGTCCCCTCGGTCGTTAATCTTGGTTTTCGTGATCGGGGCGCTGCATCACTGTCAGACAGCTACTCAATGGTCCTCACGAGGCTGAGTGCACCCCATTTCAGCCCTCACGTCTGTTTCTAAAATCCCTGACGGAGCCGGGAATCGAACCCGGGGCCTCCGAGTGAGAGGCAAGCGCACTACCCCAACTCCACGGGCTTGTCGTACTGAAGTTTGTGCAAATTTACTCGCGCAGTGTGGACGCTGCACAGTGTTCCGTCCGATTTGCGCAAACTATACCGCGCAAGTAAGTCGCTGACGTGTGGACGGCCCTTAAGTGTGAAGCGTCTTCGGTGACGTAACTGGTAGCATGCTGAACTTCTATGCCCAAGGTCGCGGGTTCAAAGCCGGCCGAAGTGGTCGGATTTTCTAAGAGCGCTAAAAATCCCTCAGTATGCTTTCCTTTGGAGGAGAAGTTCCAACGTTCGTTGCGAGTTGCTGGTTGCGGTGGCATCTAGTAGCCAAGTTCACAGCTAGGTGTCGTTGATGGTAGTATCTGGTAGCAACATTAGGAACTACTGCTTGAAATTGACCGTCTGCAGTCCTTACCTGAATTACAGACTAATACAGCCATCACAATTCACACCGTTTATCAGACAGATTCTACACTCACCCAAAGTACACGGGGTTACATGACCGCGTTGTCGCAGCCCCAAAACTGAGGAACCAACCAAAATCTCAGCGGGAAATATAATTTTACGTGATGAAGTAACAGACCGTTACATAGTTACACATCAGTGTCGAAACCTTGCATAAGGACAGTGTGACCAAAAGTATAAAAATGGACCCCAAATGACAAGAAAGTTACCGTCCCCATAAGACAATAAAATGTTTAAAATATGCATAAAATTACGAAAAACAAAGTTAATTAACTCCAATTATAAAATACTTTCTCGCAATAAATGAGGTCTGATCCTTCTACGAAAACCTGCATATTCTGCCTATTTTCGCCTATCCCCAAGTTTGTCCAGTGAAATCTACCTCCGCCTTCCGGCGTGCCGAGAGGACTTTTTATAAATCTGTTCATCATTTCATTCTGGCAATCGACATGCGATAATACTGCGAATTAGTTACTAGAGTTCAAGTTAGTCTCAACGTTCACCGTTCACACCCGAGAGCCGAGATTCTCGTCCTAACATTTTTTGTTTAGGATGGTTAATTTTCTATGTAAATGTGTAACTAATCGGTAGTGTTATTGTATGACCGGTATGCATCGAGGGTTCCCTAGTCATTATCCTATTAGGGTAGTGTTGGTCAACCTGGCCGGGTATCGACCTCCCTACAATCCTTTTCTATCTTTGCGGATATAGGTTATGGCTATGTGGGATTCGGTTGCAGTACCTACCTTAAAGTCACGGCCGCCTCCTTCCCACTTCCTTGCCTAACCCTCCCACTCTTACAATCCCTTCATCAGGCCCCTGTTCGCTTTGCAGGTGAGACCGCGTGGGCGTAGTGCTGGTCACACACCCCAGTTGTATCCCCGACTCAGAGTCTCAAGCTCCAGGACACTACCCTCAGTGGTGGTAGGGGTGGGTTCCCTCGCTTAGTCCGTGGGAAAAGCCATCCCTGGAGGGTAAACGATAGTGAAATTTAAATTTAAAAAAGCTTACCAAGTGATACCCAGCACTGCATCTTAAAAAAAACAATGTTATCCCCACTCCCAATACAGTATTTATCTTCTAGAGCAGGGGTCTCCAAACTACGGCCCGGGGGCCACATCCGGCCCGCGGACAGATTTTGTCCGGCCCGCGGAGAGCTAGCATACTTGAAAACTCCTTTTAGAGAACATTTTTTTTATAGCAAATTAAATTTAGTTTACTGAAGTATTCTAATTTTATGTTGAATAATTATTAATATGACATCTACATTTATATGGTCATGGGCTAACTACTCATAACATTGTTGTAGGCTTATTGTTATTGTTTTTGTGATAAGTTTGTGACTGTTCCGGTCACAATGTTCCCAAACCCTTATTTGGTTGACTGCAAGAGAAGTCAGGTTAGGGTAATTTGTTCATACCATTTCTTTTCTTGTTCATCATCATCATTTAGGTTGTAGAATTTCATTTTATTTAGTGTATATATATCTTGTGTATCTCGGGGACTCAGTCAGGAATATTTCATTTAATTTGTATGGGAGATGTCAGTATACAAGACAGCGGATTGTGTAGGTAAGCTACAAGATGTTGCAACAGCAGGAAACTCTAGGCCAAATTTAGATTGGGCCGAGAATAACTTCCCTTGTCTTGAAGAAAGCTTTGTGTAAATTGTGTAAGGTTCTGACGTCAGAGAAGAGTTTCGCGCCACGAGTTGTAAGAAATATACATGGGTTCGAGATTATTGGTGTATTTTGTATGGGTTGGAGGGTATCATGACCCTGGCGGAGAAAGACGAAAACATGTGTTTACAAGATGAGCGGTGGGTTTTTCGTCAAGCGAGGCTTCACTTCTATTGTAGCGTCTGATTGGAAAGGTCGCGTTCTCGTAATTTGGCGTAGGCCTATTTGGAGAAACAGTTTTGTTGAAAGCATGGCTTGTGAATGTACTCGAAACGGCTACATATCACAACGATGTTATCTCTGTTAGCACAATTCAAGTTGGGTACGGAAGCACATTCATTTCTCTCGCAGAGATGTGGCTATGTAAACCAGTAAACATCTCTAACCTCAAACCACGTGTGGAAAATCTTAGAAATGCTGGGGAGAACTGATCTATCGAGCATGTCTCGTAGATTATCTGCTAGATCGTCGATGAGTGAGTAACAAACATCTTTATATTCCAACATTCATTTTGGGTCACATGTTTTCGTCATTGCCGAGGAGAGAAGATAGTAAACCATAGTCTGTTCGACGAGAGTCCCCGCCATATGTTTAAAGTTGATATTAATACACATATTTTGAAGGTTATAATTAGTTTTCTTTATAGGGAATTACACCTAATAGTTGAACGCCCAAATGATACCAGTTAGGTTGACCAAATGTGTGTCCAACACTCCACGACCCTGCCATTTCAATTGTGTGGTATATGATGAAGTAGGCTACTTCCGATCAAAAATAGGAGGATGATTTTGGGAAGTTTTAAATCAGTCGCCCAAGAAGGGCTGGTAAAAAGTTACAACATAGCACCTCAACGTGGGGCAAGAGTAGGGAAACCTAGCAGGTATCATTAGGGCACATATGCACACAGCCGATAGACACCTTAGGAGTATTAGGGTTCACAGTAATTTGTTTTGTTTTAAGGGGTATGTCCACATCAGACAATTTAGAATTAAGGTCAAGGGTTGTGTGTAAATCAAACAGTAAAATGTCAGGTAATCAGGAAACTGGGGGAAGTGGCAGTGAGGAAGATGTGGAAAAGACAGTGGGAACATATGTTACCATTGTTACTACTGAGTCGCAGCTGATCGCTGAAGGTAGTAACTTAAATGTAAATGGGGGGGTTATGAACGATAGTTTGATCCAAATGCTACTGAGTGAAATAAAAGAGATTAAGAAGCAAGGAGAATCTATGAGTAAGGAAATTAAGGAGCAGGTAGGCTCTGTAAATGAGAAGGTAGAGTCAGTGACCAAACAGATAGTAGAAGTGAAGGAATTTGTAAGTAAGGTAATTCAGGAGAGCAACAGGGCCACGAACACAAGGATAGAGAGTCTCAGCAAAGAAATACGGGACCATAAGTCTGTCCTTAATAGTAGAATGGAGAGTATGAACCTGGAATTAAGTGGGAAAATTAGCAAACAGGGAGAGGAAATCAGGGCAGAAATGCAGGGGAATCAGGCTGGGATCACAAGTAGGCTAGAAGGAATGGAAGGCCATCAGAACCAGCAAGATGTGGAAATAACGAAAATTAAGTCAGAGATAGCTAGTTCAAGGGCAGAAGTACAGAATGTAACGGGAAAGTGTGATGAGATATGCAACACTGTAAGTGGGAATAAGAGGGAATATTTAGATAGAGTAGGTGCCGTTGAAAATAAGTTGGGAGAGATTGAGGGTCTGAGAGGGAAGCAGGTGGCATTGACCGAGAAAAACGAAAAGCTGCAGGAAGAGCTGATAAAGGCCAGGAGAGAGTTGAAAGAGCGACCGATGAGTCAAAGGGTTGTGATGCCATCTAGTTTGCTACTCAGGGACCCTGGTCTGCCACAATTTAACTCAAGGCAGTTCAACCCTATGGAGTTTTTAAAAACCATTGAGAAGAAATTCAGCAAGGATCTAGAAGACGGGGTTGTCGAATGGGAAACAGTGTTGGAGATCTTGTCTAACTCATTTCAAGGGGATGTGAAAGCATGGTTCCAAATATACAGGCCTAACATGAATAGTTTAAGGGAATTCAGGGATAAATTCAAAGCTAAGTTCTGGGGGGAGGGGGTACAGCCCAGGGAAAGGGAAAAATTAACTTTTGGGAAATATAAGGAGAGAGAAGGGGTATCCCTGACAGAATATTTTTTGGCACATGTACTTATTTGGAAGAATTTGGATGGGCTGACCTCTGACAGTGATGTGGTTAGGGTCATGTTGAAGCACTTCCCACCTAGAATTCAGGAGGCAGCTTGTATGCAGAAGGTAAGGACGGTAGAAGAGTTGGAAGAGCTTCTTACGAGCTTTGAGGTTTTAGGCAAGCAGCACATGGAGAGGCCAGAGGTCAAACAGGAATTTAGGGGCAATAGGGGGAATAATCAGGAGTTTAATAGGGGTAGATTTAATCAGGAGCAAAGAGATTATCAGCAGAGGCAGGAAAACTATCAGAGAGGTGGGGGGCGTCAGGATAATTCACAGCGACAGGAAGGTAACTATCAGAGAGGTGGGGGGCGTCAGGAAGGTGGTAACGAAAGAGTACAGGTGAACCAGAGGAGACAAGAACAAGGTGGTCAAGGAGCTTTAAACTCCGAACGGGCTGTGCAGGGAGGTCAGTCAGGCAGTCCGTAAGAAATGAAGTCAAGCAGTGTGTTATTGTGGGTGAGGAGGATTTTATGCCTATGAGTCGGGAGGATCTGCTAGCTGACCAGCAGGAGTTCTCATGTATCGGGGAGAAGGAGGCTTTTATGTCAACTGTTGAGTTGAGCATACTAGGTAAGAGAGTGCAGGCATTGGTGGATTCGGGGAGTGAGAGAAGTGTCATCAGTAAGGGATTTTATGATACTTTAATCAAGGACGGTGGTAAGTTGGAAGAAATTCCAGTTAAGTCGACATATGTGGTAACTGCTGTTGGTAATAAATCCCAAAGAGTGGGAAAGCAGGTATTGTTGCCCATGAGGTTTGGTAATGAAGTTGACCACAAGACTTGCTTGGTAATTCCTAACCTAATTTATGAAATGATTTTGGGGATAGACTGGCTTAACGAGCATAGTGCTGTTATTGATTTTGACCGGGGTGTCATAAACTTTGTGAGGGGGAATATAAGCCAGGAGATGAGAATGAAATGCAAGAGTGTAGATAAGACAGTAAAGGCATGTGTTACTGAGGTCACTGTAGGGGATATGGCAGAAGGTAAGGCTGACGATGAGGAGGAAGTTGTGGATTTATGTCACATTGCTGTGGAGGGTGATAAGTGTGATCAACTCCAGCAGGCTGTGGATAAGAGTGGTTTAAGTGTTGAGGAGAGGGATAAGTTGTTAGAGGTTTTAGAGCTAAACCAAGAAGTTTTCAGTGACAAGCCAGGGCTAACACATGTCTATACGCATCAGTTCGAAATTGTAGATCATTCTCCATTTTCAGGACCCAAGTACCCGATACCTCACAAATTTGCTGATGCTGTGGAGAAAGAAATAGGCATTATGCTGAATCAGGGTATTATTGAGCCTTCAACTAGTGCATATCTGAATCCCTTAGTTGTGGTTGGGAAGAGTGATGGCTCGGTCAGGTTGTGTATTGATGCCAGGCAGCTCAATTGTAGGATATCTGGGGACCAACAGAGGCCAGAATGTGTTGAGGAACTGGTTCAGAAATTCAATGGTAAGCAATGGTTTTCCACTATGGATCTGAGTGCATCATTTTGGCAGGTACCGTTGAGAGAACAGGACAGGAAGTTGACTGCGTTTAGCTTTAAGAGTGGTTTGTACCAATTCAGGGTCGTTCCTTTCGGAACAAAGACCAGCAGTTCAGCGTTGATTAGGGCCTTAAATCTAGTGTTAGGGAGGGACACACACGAGTTTGTGACAATGTACATAGATGATTTAATTGTTGCATCTTACACATTAAAGGAACACCTGGATCACTTAGACATTGTTTTGGGGAAATTAAGGGACGGGGGATTTACAATTAAACTTAAGAAGTCTCTGTTTTGCACAACATCAATCACATTTTTAGGGCATACTATCACAACACAAGGGGTGTCTCCCGAACAGTCACGATTAGACAAGATTCACAACACTGCTACACCACGTAACGCCAAACAATTGAGGTCAATATTAGGGGTTTTCAATTATTTTCGTAGATTCGTAGTTAAATATTCCTGTCTTGTAGAACCGTTTAGGGAATTGCTGAAGCAGGGTACTAAGTGGGTATGGACCCAGGTGCACGATGAGGCTTTTAAGGAGTTGAAGAGAGGCTTTGTAGAGACTGTCATGCTTAGGTATCCTCGTCTGGATTGTCCCTACATTTTAATGACTGATGCGAGCATGCAAGGCATCTCAGGCATTTTGTGTCAGGAGGATAGTGAGGGCAATCTAGGGATTGTCTCATTAGCAAGCAGAGGGCTAAGCATGGCGGAGAAGAGATATACAATTACTGAAATAGAGATGTTAGCAATCGTATACTCTCTAGGGAAGTTTAGGAGTTATGTGTTGGGCAGTAAGTTGCAGATACTGACTGACCATCATGCATTACTTTTTATTGGATCCTGCAAGCTCACTTCGAACAGGATGTCAAGGTGGATATTGGCTATAAGTGAATATAACTTTGAGGTAAGGCATATTAAGGGTACTGAGAACATTGTGGCTGACTTCATGAGTAGAAACATTGGGGGTGATGAGGGTCATCAGGTACTGGAGGTACAGGAAGGTGTTGTTATCTGCGTAACCAAGGTAAGCGAGTGTGATTATGAGATACGCTGCTTAAGGAATCTGCTTGTAGAGCAGGAGAAGGATGAGGTCTTAGGTGATATCTTGACTCAGTTGAGAGGTATGGATGTGGATAGTAGAATTAAGGTTGGAAAGTATTGGTACAAGTTGGAGTGGGGTTTCTTGGCTAGGCTGTGCCATGAAGGTGCCTGGAGAGTGTGTGTGCCAAGCTCATTGCAGGTAACGATGATTTGGTATCATCACAAGGCTTTAGGGCATTTTGGATCAAGCAAGGTTCTTTTTGCTGTTCAGCAGCATTTCATTTGGAAGAACATGGGAAGGCAGATTAGGAAAGTTCTGGCAAGTTGTGACTCGTGTCAACGGTGTAAATGCCCAACGAGGTTTCTTGAGGGACCTCGGCAAATGGTGATCACAGAAAAACCAAGGGATTTACTCTGTGTCGATCTGTATGGTCCATTGGTTAAAGCTCAGTTTGGATATCAGTATATCTTCGTGGTTGTTGACGCATTCAGTAAACTCGTCAAACTGTATCCCCTGAGAAAAGCGACCGGGAAGGGTTGTGTCCTACAGATCACTGATAAGTATGTACCTGAGTTTGGGGTGCCTCTCAGGATACTATCAGACCACGGTAGTCAATTCACCTCAAAGATCTGGAAAACCAAGTTGAGTGAATTGGGTATCAAGCACATATTCTCATCTATTCGATATCCTCAAGGGAATTTGTCCGAACGAGTTATGAGAGAATTAGGGAGAGTATTTCGCACCTATGTGAGCAATCGCCACAATGCGTGGTTCTCCAAGTTAGGAGATATTGAACGATGGTTCAATAGTACGTTCCATGAGAGTGTAAAATGCACTCCCTATGAAATTCAGTATGGTAGGAAGCCTACCAATGAGCTTGCTAGAATGCTAGGTTTGGTCACGGGAGAGGAGATTGGGAAGGATGTTTGTATCCAGCTGGCTAGGGACAACTTAATCAAGGCAGGGAATAAGCGTAGGCGCCAGCAGAAGCGGGTAAAGTTTGATTCTTTTGAAGTAGGCGATCAGGTGCTTCTGAGGGTTCCATATCCGTCTTCAGCTGTAGATAAGGAGATAGGGAAGTTTTTTCATCTATTTCAGGGGCCTTTTAAGGTGGTTAAACGTATTGGTGAGTGTGCCTATAGTTTAACGGACCAGGATGGTAAGTCTGTCAGTACACATAATATTAGGAATCTCCGTAGATATCACTCTGTAAAATAATATGGCATGGACTCTTAGAGAATCAGTCAACATAACGTGATGGCATGACAAACCTCAAGAGATGTGACGAAGAATGCTAACCAGCAAAGTGGCATCGAGTGTTAGATGGATAGATGGTATGATAAGGCCTGTGCAGGCAAATACCATGGCTTGTGAAGCGATAGGGTCTCATGATGAGACGAAGAAAATGAAGTGGTAGACCTAAGACACTTGAGAGAAATCAGTGAGGCTAGGAAATGGACACAATAAGACATTCGAGAGAGTGAGAATGTGTGAAAATTTGACAAGTGTGTGTGTGTATATATGTCTTCCAGGGTTTATTTATGTAATAGTGTAATTCTTTGTGTTTTCAGTGCGTTGCTTGTTTGAGTGTTTGTGATCCACACTTGTTTCACCCGTGTGAATCACATGGGGGCGTATTGTGACTGTTCCGGTCACAATGTTCCCAAACCCTTATTTGGTTGACTGCAAGAGAAGTCAGGTTAGGGTAATTTGTTCATACCATTTCTTTTCTTGTTCATCATCATCATTTAGGTTGTAGAATTTCATTTTATTTAGTGTATATATATCTTGTGTATCTCGGGGACTCAGTCAGGAATATTTCATTTAATTTGTATGGGAGATGTCAGTATACAAGACAGCGGATTGTGTAGGTAAGCTACAAGATGTTGCAACAGCAGGAAACTCTAGGCCAAATTTAGATTGGGCCGAGAATAACTTCCCTTGTCTTGAAGAAAGCTTTGTGTAAATTGTGTAAGGTTCTGACGTCAGAGAAGAGTTTCGCGCCACGAGTTGTAAGAAATATACATGGGTTCGAGATTATTGGTGTATTTTGTATGGGTTGGAGGGTATCATGACCCTGGCGGAGAAAGACGAAAACATGTGTTTACAAGATGAGCGGTGGGTTTTTCGTCAAGCGAGGCTTCACTTCTATTGTAGCGTCTGATTGGAAAGGTCGCGTTCTCGTAATTTGGCGTAGGCCTATTTGGAGAAACAGTTTTGTTGAAAGCATGGCTTGTGAATGTACTCGAAACGGCTACATATCACAACGATGTTATCTCTGTTAGCACAATTCAAGTTGGGTACGGAAGCACATTCATTTCTCTCGCAGAGATGTGGCTATGTAAACCAGTAAACATCTCTAACCTCAAACCACGTGTGGAAAATCTTAGAAATGCTGGGGAGAACTGATCTATCGAGCATGTCTCGTAGATTATCTGCTAGATCGTCGATGAGTGAGTAACAAACATCTTTATATTCCAACATTCATTTTGGGTCACATGTTTTCGTCATTGCCGAGGAGAGAAGATAGTAAACCATAGTCTGTTCGACGAGAGTCCCCGCCATATGTTTAAAGTTGATATTAATACACATATTTTGAAGGTTATAATTAGTTTTCTTTATAGGGAATTACACCTAATAGTTGAACGCCCAAATGATACCAGTTAGGTTGACCAAATGTGTGTCCAACACTCCACGACCCTGCCATTTCAATTGTGTGGTATATGATGAAGTAGGCTACTTCCGATCAAAAATAGGAGGATGATTTTGGGAAGTTTTAAATCAGTCGCCCAAGAAGGGCTGGTAAAAAGTTACAAGTTGGATAAAGAAACACAGAATTGTAATGAGTAAAGACATGTATAACATGCAGACATATGAAATACTAATGAGATTTATGTAATTGAGATTTTCCACTGACAATAGTTTGTAGTTGTGGACTAATTTTACTTGTACCAATTATTAAAAGAGATTTAAGATGCTCATCAGTTAATTTAGATCTGTAAACATTTTTTGTGTACTTCATTTTGGAGAAGGTCTTCTCACACAAATAAGTAGTACCAAAAACAGAAAACAGCCCACGAGCAAATTTATGCAAATTATCAAATTGTGTCAGTGGAAGACTCTTATAAAATTACAACAAAGATGAGTTTTGATATTTGTTCTTAATTATATCACTGCACTGTAGTTCAATCATTTCCATTTGAAGTTCCGGGGCTAGGGTTTCAATGTCAGTATCAAAAGGATCCTGAAAAATCTTAATTTGATTCGCAAAGGCATCGAAGTCCGAGAAACGAGTATCAAAATTTATTTTCAAAGCACTCAAAGTTTCGATTGCAAAATCGATAGGAAACTCAGTCTCAGTGGTGTGGCTGAATATTTCACATGTTTTAAAATGTGAAAAACATTTACTTCGTAGATGTGATTGAAACTGTATCAATTTCTTCCGGAATGATTTGATATTAGTGTATAAATCAGGAAGATGCTGGTTTTCTCCTTGCAATCTCAAATTCAGTTCGTTCACATGTTTTGTCAAATCAACATAGAATGCTAACTTCCACAGCCATGCGTTGTTTTGTAATTCAGTAAGAGGGCGATGCTTTTCATTCAAAAAAATTTCGATCACTGCTCGAAGTTCAAAAAAGCGCTGAAGGACTTTCCCACAACTAAGCCAACGTACGGCAGTATGATAAGGTAAGTCATTTTCTCCAATCTCTTCAATAAATTGTCGGAATTGTCGGTGATTCAGCCCAAAAGATCTCATAAAATTAACAGTTGATATGACTGGTTTCAGAACTTCAGACATATCCAAACATTTTCCGCACAAAGACTGTTGATGAATGATACAATGTAAGACTAATGGTTTTGAACCACCGTCATTTTCTACAGCCTTTGACACAAGAGCGACCACTCCTTTATCTTTCCCACTCATGTTTTTGCCTCCATCAGTTGTAATACATTTCAAGTTTTTCCATCGAAGGTTCTTTTGATTAATGGCCATTTCAACTCCTTTAAAAATATCTGAACCAGTAGTTGTGCCATGAATACTACACATATCAAGAAGTTCTTCATGCACTTCATAGCTTTTATCGACTCCTCGAATATAAATCAACACCTGAGCAGTATCTGACACATCCGTTGACTCATCCAAGGCCAAAGAAAACCACTCAACATCTCCATTTTTGTCGAACAGTTGAGAGGATATATTTTCAGCGATGTTTTCTACCCTTCGAGCCACAGTGTTTGCTGACATACTGACAGTTTTTAATAAATTTACCTTTTCAGGGCACATTTCTTCGGCTGCTGCAATTATGCATTCTTTGATCATTTCTCCATCGGTGAATGGTTTTCCACGTTTTGCAATTTCAAGAGCCACACGAAAGCTGGCACGAGTTGCAGCCTCTTGTTCGGTTTTGAGTTTTGTAAATGAAGATTGCTGCGATTTCAATCCGTGCTTCATAGCTTCGAATTTTTCTGTCCGCAAACTTCCTGTATATTTTGAGTAATTTTGAAAATGTTTTGTTTCATAATGACGTTTAATGTTATATTCCTTGAGAACGGCTATGCTTTCATTGCAAATCAAACATAGCGCCTTGTTACTGGACTCAATTACGAAATACTGAATGTTCCACTCATCTTTGAATTTTCTGCATTCACTATCAATTGTTCGCTTCTTTTCCATACTACTAAATCACACACAAAAGCAACAATTCAAATCAAAATACTGTTACAAAGATGCCTTAAACTTAAACACGCACAAACACGTTTTAAGGAGGTACGCACTATTTTATTTCACAACAGTGTCATAGGAACTGACTTGTGGTTGCGCAACTAGCCTTCTTATATATTCCAATTACTGCCATCTAGAAGTGAGTGGAAGACACCAGAACTCTCTCGAACCAACGAGATTACTCTGTACGTGCTATTAGCGCCATCTGTTAGCGATAGAAGGTACTACCTATTTCCGCTTGTGTCCACCAGATGTCGTGTCACGTTACTCCTCATGGCTCGTACTCTACGACTAATCTAGAAATTACAGATAATGACAGGAAAATTAATAATATGCAGTGTTGCCGTTTTGCGGACTTTAGTCCGATTTGCAGCCTTTTTTCAACGTTGCGTACTTTTTCGGACTTTTTTTTCATCAGTGGACTATTTCACTTTTTACCACCGGCAACAATGATAATATGGTTTTGGCCCTCGGAACTTACTGGAGTAATCAGTATGGCCCTAAGGCTGGAAAGTTTGGAGACCCCTGTATCTAGAGCAATAAATCTTACAAATGTCCTACTGTCCTAAATTCATATTTGGTGGGTAGGGACTTCTGGGTCATCAGTCCTGAGTAGTTGTGAGTGTGTTAATCTTGTCTGATAGCCGGTATTGATGTGATGACTGCAGTAGTGCGTGTTACTTTATTGGGGACAGGGATGATAAGGGTGCCCGTGACTTGAACTAGGGTGCTATCCCAGCAGTTGCCTGGAGGAAGTGTGGAAAAACCACAGGACAGCCGCTGAAGCGCCGGGATTTGAACCTGCATTCTCCGAGTGTGTTACTCGATTTAACGAGAACGGCTAAGCGGCTCGGTGCGAGGTATATTGGGGAAATAAATATAATCAAAAGTTGATAATGTCGGACGCAGTTTCTGGAGATAATATCCTGCCTGGACCACGGTCTACAAGCCCAGACAACTTTAATATAGTTATGAACGCCGGCCTAGAAAACATAAGCTGTTATATCAGATGTAATCAAGTCAGTGTATTTTAGGTCATAGATTCTAACTCTTACCTGTGAAAAGAGATCCTGCTCTCTTTTTCAAACTTTTGACTGCAATTGAAAGCAGCGCAAGACATAACCATTTACGCTATATTAGTATGGAAATAAATGAAAGGGGAAGGTGCGCAGATGGATTTTTCAAGAGTGTTAGAGGGATGATATGGAATAAAGATGTACCACAAAAATGGAAAGGAATTATCTACAAGACCTACTTTGTGCCAATTTTGAGTTATGGTTCAGAAACATGGGTGATAAAGGAAAGGGACAAGAATAAAATACGAGCAGTGGAGATGAAGTTCCAGAGGAGTAGGGTAGGAGTAACAAGAATGGACAGAGTAAGGAATGAGAGAGTCAGAGAGATGGTAAGAGAGGAACCATTGCAAAATAGAATAGAGCGATCTAGGCTACAATGGTATGGACATGTGAGGAGGATGCAAGAGGAGAGCATACAGAAGAAGATGTTTGGAATGGAAATTAAGGGAAGGAGGCCAAGGTGAAGACCAAGGGACAGATGGACAAAAGGAGTTAAGAAGAGTGTGGAGGTAAGAGGAGTGTGCTGGGACACAATGAAAGACGAGAGATGGTGGATGGACAGGAAACGATGGAGCGGCTTATGTTCCAAGCAGACCCGACCAGCGGTCGGTGGATATCTGCGGATAAACGCGCAGAATGTTTCGCCATGCGGATATAGTTTCCATGGCTGTGCGGATACCGGATAAGTTACGGATAATGGTTGGAGAAAACTTGTGGATTGTGTTTAGAATATTATTGTAATGCCAGTAGATTCGGATAACAAACGTGGGAATGTGGATACAGTAGTGCGGATGCGGGGCGGATAACAGTGGGGCGGATGAGGAAACAGTTGTGCGGATGCAGGATCGACCAATGGGGGGATTACAGTTACTCAAGCCAAATTCTACAAGCATTTCGTACGGCCGTGAGGGCAGCTGCAGTAAGTACGGATATCGTAGGTTCGAATCCCGGTGCTGACAGCGGATATCCTGAGTGCGGTTTTCCACGGGTTTTGCCACACTCCCTACAGGAAATTGCCGGGATAGTGGCTTACTTCAAGTCCCGGAGCGTCTACCTCATCCCTGATACATTTACACACACAACTACAATCATCACAGCAATACAGGTTGCCAGACAGATTCAACACCCTCCCAACTACACGGGGCTGATGACCAAGATGTCTCAAGCCCCTCAAATGAATTAACAATAACTCTGCAAGTATTTCCATTTCTCAATGAGATATTATTACGCAAGAAAAGTTTCGTGTATTATGATCCCGAAGTTTTCGAGTAATACAATATGCACACAAAAAATCAGTTCTTTAAAGTATTAAGTTATTAGCCTACTTTCGATTTTTGCAAAAAATGAAAGTAGGCATGAGATCAACACAGGGCGAAAAATTGTGTGTCTGTCTATGTGCGTGTGTGTGTGTGTGTGTGTGTGTATGTGTGTGTGTGTACTCTGAATGTCTGCCGCCCCCCCCCTCACCCCCCCCCCCTCCACCCCCACCCACCGCCCTATCAATTCGAACACGGTGAATCCGAATTGAACGGAATTCGGTACAGAGGTAGCACAAGCAAAGGGCACCTCAGCCGCCTTATTGACGGAAACGTAATGGCGGCCACCCAAATGTTAAAAGCTTAAATCATATTACGACCACCCCAATCATCTGATCTCTACTAAATCTCGCAACATCATACCTTTATGTGGTAAGCAACTTATGACCAAACGACAAGGTCATCAGCCCAATAGTTTACAGATAGCGGCCATGAATGTTTGCAAATCGATTCCCCCGATCAATTCAGACACGGTGAAACCGAATTAAACGAAATTTGGTACAGAGGCAGCACTTGCAAAAGGCAACTCAGTGTCATGTTTTATATCGTCGCCATCTTGACGGAAACGTAATGGCGGCCACCCAAATGTTAAAAGATTAATCAAATTACGACCAACCTAATAATCTGATCTCTACCAATTTTTGCAACAACATACCTTTTTGTGGGAAGCATCTTTTGACTGAAATCCAAGGTCATCAGCCCAATAGTTTGCAGATATCAGCCATGTATGTGTGCAAATCGATTCACCACATCAATTCAAACACGGTGAAACCAAATTGAATGAAATTTTGTACAGAGGTAGCACTAGTAAAGGGCACCTCATATTCATGTTTAATATCCGTATAACACGTTGTATTTCAACAAGCTACTACAGCCAACATTCAATTAAACTCCTTGAAAAGGAAAAAGAGTTATAACAATACCCATACATTTAGGAGAAAGTAGGCTATATGTTCTTTACTGAACATCTTGTTTTTTACTAAAATGTCTCACCTCTATGGTAAATCTAAAGCGATCCTGTTCCCCTGACAGGAACAAAATAAACTCGAATCTATCTGTGCTACCAGCATGAAGACTGCGTATCTCTCAACAAGAGAAAATATTTACAGAAAGCAAAAGTGGAAAAGTTGATTTATGAGTTATACAAATAGGCTACTCATTTATGTTTACTCAGTTTTTTAATCTATAGGGCCTGCTTATATTTCCATTTAAGTTTACTTCAATTAGTCGGTTGCTGAGCATGTTGTTGAGCAGTTAAGTTAATGTCTTGCAAGGAATGATTTTCAGGAACTTCAGGATCATTCCTTTTCGCCATACTGTATCGTACGCTGATGATACGTCCACAAACACTGCAATGGTTTTATTATTATTCTTCAAAGCCTTGTTCAATATGACTGGCTAGCGCTAAAACCTGATCACAGCAGTTTCTTTCCGGTCTAAAACCTGCCTGATCGACCGGGATGTACTGTAGTACAGTATCTGAGATTCTGTTATAAACCAGTCTCTCTAGCAGTTTGTAACAGGTACTCAGTAGAGCAATAGGTCGGTAATCTTCCGCATTGCATCCGCTTTTACCAGGTTTTAGTATGGCTACAATTTTAGTTCTTTTAAAAAGAGGTGGAAGTCTTCCTTTCCTTAGGATGTCACTAAAGAATTTAGCAAACCATTTCAGAGTTCCAAGGCCACAGTGTTTCAGAAATTCCGGGTAAATGCAATCCAAGCCTGCTGCTTTTCCTAATTTTGTTTCCTTCAGAGCATAAGACACCTCCAAGACATAGAAGTCTTCTGAAAACCGAGTGTTTGTTTCTGCTCTAGATAGGTTGATCTTCAACTCTTTAAGTATTTGTCTTGTTTCATTCTTGTTTCTGTCTTTTGATGTTTTGGTTAAGCCAACAATTCTCCTTGCTACCTGTTCGGGCTTTATTTTTAAGGTCTTGCTACAGTAGTTTGGACTACTACTGCCCAGCTTCATAAGTAGGGACCATGCTTTCCTGCTGGAATGTTGGAACTTCATGCTAGATGTCAAAGTATCCCATTTCTCCTTTCTTCTCTTCAATCTTTACACTGCAGATTTTCCATCTACTACTTGCAGAAAGTTATTATATGCTGATGATATAGCCGTGACAGCCCAGTCCACAGATTTTGAGACAGCTGAAACAATTCTCACACAATATCTCCTAAAATTGGACAGCTACTTTGACACTTGGCGACTGAAGCCCAACATCAGCAAAAGAGAGGTCAGTGCCTTTCATCTGGATAATAGGAGGGCCCTTTACATTCCCCGTGTACAATTCAGAGGTCAACAGCTGAAATATTGCACCCAACCAAGATATTTGGGTGTTGTGCTGGATCGCTCTTTGACATACAAAGAATATCTCTGCAGAACAGCAGCTAAAATCAGAACACATAACAACATCCCTCACAAACTCTGTGGTACTAGTTGGGGAGCAAATGCGACTGTTCTTCGAACAACAGCTCTCGCCTTAGTATACTCGGTTGCTGAATATTGTAGCCCCGTATGGATCAATAGTGCACATGTAGGAAAATTTGATGTCCAGTTAAATGATAAAATGAGAACAACATCGGGCACTCTCAAATCCACACCACTCAAGTGGCTACCAGTATTATCCAACATTCATCCTCCTCCCCTGCGAAGGCTAACAGCTCTAAAGAGGGAATGGTCAAAATGCGCTGCAAATGATCTCTTACCCATACATCAGGTCTGTAATCCACAGAAGCAAGGGAGATTAAAATCTCGACATCCGACATGGCAACTAGGCAAGGTGCTTGTTGAATCTAAGTTCAATATGGACGAAACTTGGCGAGAAGAATGGGCTACATCAAACTCTGATGAGCTATGATTGATCACAGACCCCTGCAGGAAACCTCCTGGTTTCCATCTTCCAAGAAGGATATGGACATCACTGAACAGAGTGCGGACCGGTCACGGAAGATTTGGCTCCACAAATGGGGGAAAATTTCTAGTCCTCAGTGCGATTGTGGCGATTCAGAGCAGACAATCCATCATATTGTGTCAGAATGCCCTTCGCGGTCCTTCATGGGAGAATGCAACTGATGATGCAGTCGAGTGGATTGCTGCTCTGGGCATCCAACTGTGACTTATGGTTTCGTTGGTGGATGTTGCTAGATATTTGTTACTTGTTCATATTGTATATAGCCTACTGTAGTATCATTCAGTTTTTTTTTTTTTTTTTTCAACAAAATCCTGGGCTTTATATTGCAATTAGCCCTGAACGCCTAAAATATCATTTTCGTAGATTTTTGTCACCTAACAAGTCCTTCTTACCTTGAAAATGCTACATGCAGCCGTAAGAAGGTTTAGTTGCTTACACTACACATGCGTCAAATTTCAGTCATTCGTAACTGGGAGATAACCATAATCTGGGGAATTGCTGGACATTGACGGCGATCTCATGCTCAAGAAGTTAATAACGATCTCAAAAATGGTGTTAATGTACCCATAGAATTCTCTAAATCCTTATTAGAATGCGTTATTTTTAATTAAAACTAGATTAATTTACATATAACTTATCTCCCGCCAAGAAAAGAAAACAGCTAATATTTCCCCATAAGTGGGATTCAAAATTATTTGACGCTAGCCTCAGTTTGAAATAATCAATACATTTGGCCAAGTCTGATTTATACAATACAGAGTACACCGTTAAATAACATTCCATAAAGTTTTCTGGTCGATGTTGATAAACTTTTGCGATCAACTATCAAAGAAATCATTGGGTTACCACATGACTGTCCCAATGATATGTTGTATCCAGGAATGTTCGGGGGCTGGGTTTAGTTAAGGTTGAATGGGAAGCATATGTACAGCATTTTAATATAGTTCGAAAGTTACTCAGAGTGGAAGATGTTCATTTAGATATTTGTCGAAATCTTGACGAGGAAAAGAAAGAAATTCTTCAATATTTTAATTTTCCAACTAGTGATTGCACAGAATCAAAATCAGGACGTTGGGTACGAAATGAGCTTCGGAAACGGTCATTTGAAGCTTGGTGCAAACTTCCTCATAAAGGTAAAGGAGTGGAAGTTTATGAACAACATCCTAAGAACAACTCGTGGATAAATAACAGAAAAGGCTTATCGTGCTCTGAATGGACGAATGCCATCAAAATGTCCTGCAACATCTCAGCGGTGAGAGCTGTGCCGGGGAGAAGTCAGCACACAACCCTATGCCGACAACCAGGATGTGACCAACCAGAGACGCTAGGGCATGCCCTGGGCCAATGTTCTAAAGAAGAACTGTTACGAAATTCCCGCCATCACAGAGTTTGATCATCAATTGCCACTTCCCTGAGGAAATTGAAATGGGAAGTTTATGAGGAAGTGCACTGCATTTCGGAAAATGGTAGTCACCGTAGAGCAGACATCGTTGTCATTGACAGGAAGAACGGAAGGGGTTTGGTCCTGGATGGAAGTGGACATTCCGCAAGCCACGCGAGTCAACGAGGAAAAAGAGGCTATTTACCGACCATGCATACTGTTGGAGACAGTAAGTGAACAGTGTTATGGGAGGAAACAAGACGTGACAACGTGGTGATGGTGTTGCTTGGCAACACTGTGTCATTCTATTGACGTCCCTCAGCCCTCTACCTGGCTTTTGGGACACATTCTGTTAAGCCGTGCCTTACTGACAGGACGCACCAAGCCGCAGCTCCTCGCAGCGCAATAACGAAATAATGTCAATATGTTGTGTATATAGCCTAGTTGTGTGTATAGTACTGTAATAAATGTATATAATTTAAATGCATACGTGGATTAATTGTTTGTGCGCGCGCGATTCTTGTTCCGGAAAATTATTCGCCCGAAGTGTTTCATTCGGGTCCGAATACGTTTTGAGACGTGGCTCGAAACATTGGTCCTCCGGGCCGGATGATATACTGTATTACGTTTACGCGCATAAATGGTTATCACGTGTGTGAATAAAACTTCTACGGATTCATGAATGCTTATACGGCAGCTAAACAGGCAAGATCAGCAGCACAGCTGTCCCATCGGTGACACAGGACAGGACCCAAGTAGCGACAGCAAGGCAATCCTATCGCCTGAAGCCCAGCCCAGCGGGAGACTAGACACAGGCAGCGGCGAAGACAATACATGTGAGGCTACTTCAAACAGTTCAGAATCCCTTACTGTATTTCCATTCTCACTCTACCATTTCCTCACCATGGGACCCAATGAAAAGAAATTACTAGTTAAACAGAGAGCAATAGTTAAAACAAGCTTAACTCTAACAAGTAAGTATCTTGAGAAAAGTCAAGCACGCCAAGGAACTGATGTAACTACCGTACGGCTTCGATTAAATTAGCTTAGTGCAATTAGAAATAGGTACTGAACTCGAATTCAGTCCAGCTTAGGACTTTGACTGAGCCGAGATTCGAACGACTTGTGCACCATTGGAATGAAAAATTGGAAATTTGGAATTAAAATAATTTAATAATTATGTATGTATTATGGGATGTAAATGAAGCATAATGAAAGTATTTTGGAGAATTTTGAAGCATTTTGAGGAATTTATTATTTGGAAATATTCTGGTGAATGAGATTTTCACCCAAGGAAGAGTTGGATCATTCGAAGCTGGAAAGTGTTCAAGGCTTGATGATTAGCACCAGAAAACCAGTTTTGGTTAGCTAGGCTAAAATAACAAAGCGATGCACACGACCCGTGGATAAGAGGCTAGTTCCAGGAGCTTCTATCACAATATTTCAGCAGCCAATCATATTAAAGCACATAAATTTTGTGGGAATCGCTTTTATATAAATTTGGCATATATAAAGCGAAATGAGCACATCTACAGGTGTAGAATGCAATATGAAATTTATTTGGTTAAAAAGAAATATAAATTATTGGTTAATAGGGAAACTATGAGTATATTTCTATTAAAATGCAACAGTGCGAGGCTAGCAGATGAGGCTAGTGGTGGCACGCGCCGGACAGTAGAGAAGCGAGCCAGGACTCTCTCGCAGCTACTTGACACGAGCGGACGCGTTGTCGCACGCACCGAGCTGAGAAGCACTTTTTCCACGTAACAGAAGCCCGGTCGACAAACACCATTGTACTGTCGAGTGACCGAGGAATCGCCGAGGAAGTTATAAGAAGAGTCGGTGAAGTGCAAACGCACTAGTTTCGAAGAGATCAGCGTTTATGGAAACATAATATTATCAGAACGAGACTTCGCAAATAAGCAGCATTTTAAAGAGAAGCAGTAACCAGCAGTATTGCCTATTTCAAGCTACAGTATTGCTACAACATATTCAACTGTATATATTCTACGTTTTTACATCACAGTCAACATTACAGTCTACATGATGACAGCAAACTTGAGTCGGGGAGGACAAACTTATTATACATATACTGAAGAGATTATTATGGATAACTAAATAAATGGAAGGAGGTTAATCTATATCATGGATTGGGAAGTCAGAGTGACTTAAAAGACCAAGGATCAACACATCTACAACTGCGCAACAACTTGCAGTATTCCAAAATGAGTTTCTACATTACAAGCAAGATGTCCAACACCATCAGGGCGAGATGTCAACTCAGGACTTACGGATCTACGATGGCGAGACCACTCTGCAGTTCAGAGACAAGAAGTAGACGATCGCTTGCAGCCAATCGAACCAAGAAACGTAGTTCCCAGGTCGCTGACCGTGAAAGTGGAGGAGTTACCGTTAGCAGCTACAGCCGAGTAGGAGAGCAGGTGAACGCAACACGGCCGAGATGGGGTCGCTCACAGCTGATTAGCACGTGCCTGGCAGCAACTGGTTTCACGGGGAGTCGAGCGCCTGCAGTCTCAACGGAGAACCAAGGACACCTAATAGAGGTATTTTCCAGCAGCAGAAGACATCTCAAGGTAGAACAACCGATTGATCTAATATCTGTAGTTTTGTTGTAACAGTAGAAATCCATTTGGGAGTGACCAACTTAATTGTAGTAATCCTTATTTTTATTCCATGTCTATAATAGCTTAAAAAAATGAGATTCATTGTAATTTTTTGATACGTCTTCGTGTGTCGTTTAAGACGTTATTTCATGTATTTTCAACTTAGACATTGCGTTTCATGCATTTAATTTTGAAGGAAACGTTTTAACATACTCACTTTCGAACGAAACTCGTTTTATAAAAGGAATGCTTCGATAATATTGTATCTCAAAGAGAATGCGTGAATAATGACGTAATTGATTGAAATTTCTCTCAAATTGTAAGAACATTTAAACATTATGATTGTTATTAACAATTACTAATGCGTAACAGCGATAGAATACATTTGAATATCTATATTGAATTTTTTAAAGTAAAGCATTATTGTGAGATGCTGTAATACTATTTAACAGACATTATTATGTCAATATACAACTGAAATATTTATTTATAACAATTAAATGTTATGAAATTCCAATAGCGGAATACAACTGATTTGACAACTATATAGTCTTGGACTATTGATATTACGAATATACACTACAAATTAGGATCATGGTAGAGACAATTGAGGTCAAATGATGCCTATATTTATCAATAATTAAATTGGAAAAATTGTTAAACTGAGATAAATAGACCAGGAGATTTGTTAGTCTACCTGAGGTCTAGTATGTTCTAATAACAACTCAAATACGAAATGTTCATATATTTAAATGTACACCAGAAGTGTGAGGATATGTATTTATTTTTATTAACTACTAAAGACGAGCGAACTACGAATTAATATTGTTAACGTTTGGTAACGTGGAAGAACAAGTTTATTATGGAAGAAAGTGAACGAATAGCGCTAATGAAAGGAATAAGAAATACTATGTGAGATGTATTATTGTGAACAAACATGTAATTGTTGTAATTGATGCACGAGGTTTAATAATTTAGAAGAGAGTTGGGGGTTAGGAGTGCATTCTGAACGGTAACATACAATTGCGTAGTTACCTAGTAAAACCACTAATTCTTCTACAAGTCTGTAGCAAGATGAGTTTTTTATGGAAGTAACGCCGTGCGGAGTATTGAAGATTGTTGGTAGTAAGGAAAGGATGGAAGTACGACATGTTGGGAGCGTAGTAAAAACGCCACTTATAAGTATTGTTCACTGTATTGCGAGAGAAAGGAATGTATTGCCATGTAGAGCAACGAATTGTTACAGGATGTGTAAGAAGCGCGAACACAAAGGTTAATGTTTGTATTGTTTATGTCTGAAAGTATCAGTATATGATCCACGAAATGTATAGAGTTTTGAAGTAGTTTCGCATCGCTCTATATGTTATTGTTTTTATTTATTGACACGACATTCTAAGCCATATTTAACTTCAGTGTTTGATATTCAGGCTTTATTTACTGTGACATACCACTAGAAGTGCCTGAGAATTTTATTGTTGAGTGAAACATTGTTCAAAGAACTGTTATTTAACAGAGACACTATGAGGCTGTCAGATCGCGACTGATAGAGCAAATAGTATATTTTTAAACCGTGTAAAACATGAAAAACTGTAGATAATGTAAATATTTAAACCTTATATAATTTATAATATTATTATCAGAGTAGATAGTCACGTTTTACGCACGCCCGTGTATAATGTAGGGTTTTTGCAGTGTTAACTTCATTTTTCATGATGAACAGCTGATTTTGATCAGACTGCTTCAGTGACATAGTCACAGGGTGACTGTTAAATGCGTAAACATTTTATAAAACTTAACATAATTACATTGTTGTAACGAGAATGTTTAACAACATTTATTCTACAGATAGTAGAACTATCTGACGTGTGAAATAGTTAGATTTAATCTGTTAACTTACTTTATTGGTGATAGGGAATATTTTTCTTGTTTGTAATTTGTTGGGTAATAAATCCAGGCACCATTTTTTGTTTGCCTGTTCGTTTTTATAAATCTGATTATCTTTTCATTCTTGCAATCGACATGCGATAATACTGCGAATTAGTTACTAGAATTCATGTTAGTCTCAACTTTTACCGCTCACGCTCGAGATCCGAGATTCTCGTCCTACCATTTTGTGTTATGGATATTTTATTCTTAGTAAATGTGTAACTAATCGGAAGTGTTGTTGCATCGCCGGTATGCATCGAGGATTTCCTAGTCATTATCCTAGTATGGTAGTGTTGGTTAACCTGGCTGGGTACCGAACTCCCTACAATCCTTTTCTATCAGCGGATATAGGCTATGACTATGCGGTATGCGGGTGCAGTACGAAGAACCGCAAAGCAAATTAGAGCTTCATGACGATGATGATGATAGTCACGCAGCAGATCGTGAAGAGTTTGAAACACAATACTTTGACTTAGAAGCAGCACTGACTAAATTAGTTGAGAGAGGCACTGGAAACACCCGATCCCTTAGTGACAATAGCATAGGGTGCCTAACAAGTTACGTCAGACTTCCAGTGATCAACATCCCTACTTTCACCGGAGATTATAGCTCATGGATAGCATTCAGGGACACCTTTAAAGGGTTAATAACACAAAATTCAGACATTCCTAATGTACAGAAATTGCATTATCCGTTATCAGCCTTTAAAGGGGAGCCTTTAGAATTGATAAGCAACCTGCCGATATCAAATGAAAACTTTGACGTAGCATGGGAACTGATTTGTAGTAGATATACTAATAACCGCTTAATAGCCACTAAGCATATCAGGCAGCTATTATCATTACCATATTGCAGCAAGGACTCGGCATCCGATATTAGGCGCCTAACTAACCAGTTAATATCTAATCTGAATGTCATTAAGGCTCTTAAGTTAAAAACACCGCTAGAAGAGATTCTCCTATCGCAGCTAGTACTCGATAAACTTGATCCCTTAACTAGAAAGGAATACGAGATTAATGCTAAAGGACAGGAGTTCCAAGAATTAACCAAATTGCAATCTTTTCTAGAAAGCAGATGTCAGGCATTAGAATTAGCTACATCCAGCCGTGACGCAAAATTGACCACTACAGTTCAAAGGCATGTCATTCTAAGACCATCTCACCCAAGTCACCCTATTCAAATGTGTCTGTATCTAGCATTAGTGCATGTCCATTTTGTGAATCCCAGCATGCCCTTCATAAATGTCAGCCATTCATTAACCGCAGTGTTGAGCAACGCTATGCATTTGTTAAGAGTAAATGATTGTGCTTCAATTGCTTTCGGCCGCGCAATGTCCAACAATGCATTGCAGGCTATTGTAAGAGTTGTGGCAGGATATATCACACCCTGTTGCACTCTGACATAGCACCCAATCCGAACGTTACAAGGAATAGCGGAAGAGACGCGAAGCGTGAACCGGGGTCTGGATCACAAGAATCACCCAACAGAAGAACTGATGACAACAATTAACTGCAACAATCAGGCTCTTACTGTTCATTAAAATTTCGCCCACAAGCACATGTCCTGCTGTCCACTGCCTTGGAGAAAGGGAGGGAAAACAATGGTGAACTACAACAATGCCGAGTTCTACTTGACAATGGATCGCAGTCTAACTTCATATCGGAGGCGATGGCGCAACGCCTAAGACTGATACGACGTAGAAATCCAATGCCTTTTAGAGGGATAAGCAATACGACTGTAAATTCGGATCATAGCGTCGATGTAGAATTCTATTCTAACGTTACCAATTACAGGGCTATTATTGCATGCTCAGTACTTCCTAGGATCACAGGGGAAATGACTGGAGCCTATATCAATTGCAGAAGTTGGAACATACCGACCGGTATACAACTAGCTGACCCACAATTCAACATACCAGGCAACATCGATATGTTAATTGGCGCGGAACTCTTCATGGAACTCCTGGCCGAGGGAACGTTCAAGTTACACAGTGACCTGCCTCTAATGAAGAAAACGCAGCTAGGCTGGATTTTATGTGGCTCTATATACTCCGAGTCCCAGAGGAGTCAGCTTCAATCAAGTTCATCATTCTTCCTGAGGGATGGCGACGATCTACACCGTCAAATCGAGAAATTCTGGGAAATAGAAGAGCTTCCAACGATTATGCCACTCACCAAAGAAGAACGTTATTGTGGACCATTTTCAGCGCAACACAAAACGTGAAAGTCTGGAAGATTCATTGTAAGGTTGCCTGTCCGTCAGCAGTGCAAGCCACTTGGTAGAACGCGTAACAATGCAGAGAAAAGGTTACTTCAGATCGAGCGAAGGTTACAGAAGAGCCATGAATTACAGCAAGAATATGTCGATTTCATGGACGAGTACGAACGCCTGGATCATATGCAGCTTGCAGTGGACCGACCTCCCAGGAACGAGCCTGCGGTTGTAAAGGAAGGTAGCACCACAACCAGGACGCGAGTCGTTTTCGACGCATCTTGCAAATCGGATAACAATGTCTCATTGAATGACGTGCAAGCTGTTGGAGCTACAGTGCAACAGGATCTTTATTCAATCGTGACAAGATTTAGAACACATCAAATAGTCATCACAGCAGACATCGCCAAAATGTACAGGCAAGTGAAGATAGATCCCAGGGATTACAACATGCAGGGGATACTATGGAGGAAGAGCTCTTTTGAACTCATCCGGGAATTCCAGTTAAAGACCGTGACGTATGGAACTTCATCGGCATCCTTCCTGGCAACAAGGTGTCTGAGACAGCTTGCTGATGACGAAGAAGTTCAGTATCCTACAGCTTCACAGATCCTCAGACGCGATTTCTACGTCGATGACTGTATCACTGGAGCGGACTCAGTGGAACAAGCCGTAAAACTGCAAGAGGAACTCCAACATCTACTACGACTTGGTGGCTTCCAGTTAAGAAAATGGTGCTCCAATCACCCAACAGTCTTGGAGAGCATACCACAACAGCTCAGAGAGACACAGTTAGTTAGTTAGTTATTGTTGTTTTAAGGGGCGGAACTACAAGGTCATCTGCCCCTAAAGAGAGACACAGGTACCGCTGAAATTTGATGAGAACAGCCTTAAAACTCTGGGTCTTCTTTGGCACTCTGCACTGGACAAATTTCAGTTTGAGATCAACGTAAAACGAAGCACTGATGAATTCACGAAGCGAATTGTGTTGGGAATCATTTCGTCTATATTTGACCCATTGGGTTTACTTGGGCCTGTGATCATGGCTTGTAAAATCTTCATGCAGAGATTATGGAAAGAGAACTTGAACTGGGATGACAAAATTCCTAATGCACTACGAGTTGCTTGGGAAGACCTCTATAGTCAACTTCCAAGTCTAAATGACATACACGTTGATCGACTTGTCGTGATCAAGGGGAATGTATCCAGAATCGAATTGCACGGATTCTGTGATGCATCAGAAGCAGCATATGCAGCTTGTTTGTACGTGCGCAGTGTTGACGATAATGGAAATATATCCGTGCATCTGTTGTGCTCCAAGTCAAGGGTTGCACCCCTCAAGTAGCAATCCTTACCCCGTCTTGAACTGTGCGGCGCTCTACTGCTAGCCCGCCTAGTCAGCAAAACTATCCCGATTCTGGAAAGGAAAATAAATGATCTTCATCTGTGGACGGACTCTACCATCGTACTCGCCTGGATTGCAGCGGAACCTACGAGGTGGAAAACTTTCGTTGCCAATCGTGTGTCAGAAATACAAGAATTGACGGAGAAAGCTCACAGGCATCATGTGACCCCGAGGGAAATCCAGCAGACGTTCTATCCCGAGGAACGCTCCCCTTAGTTCTGAAAACGCATGCAGTTTGGTGGCATGGGCCATCTTGGTTACGCAAACATCAATCTTCTTGGCCTTGTTCAATCTACAACTCTATGGAAATTGATGAAATTCCTGAGAAACGAGAGACGCAATGCATGGTGACTCAAGAGGAGCAAGAAGATATTTCCCGTCGCTTCTCGTCACTTCGCCGAATGCAGAAGGTCATCGCCTACTGCATTAGGTTTGCCCACAATACAAGGAATCCAAGCTCCAAGCGAACTGGTCCATTGACGCCTATGGAACTTGAAGGAGCCTTGAAGGTGTGCATCAAACAAGCGCAGCGGTTCAGCTACATGGCGGAGGTGGAAGAGCTGAAAGGTATATCGAGTGTAGCGACCAAAAGTACGTTGAGAAGTCTCGACCCATTCCTCGACGTAGAAGACGTCCTCAGGGTGGGCGGAAGATTAGAAAACTGTCCAATGATTTTCGGTGAACGTCATCAGATCATTCTTCCCCCTAAACACAACTTGACAAAATTGGTCATAGAATCTGAACATCTACGCTTGCTACATGCTGGTGAACAATTGCTGATCGCCTCTCTACGGCAATAATATTGGTTTGAAATCGCCAGGCGAACAATACGTCCGCTTATCCACAAGTGTTTACGTTGCTTTAGGTTGAAGGCATCTGCTTCGAAGCAACTAATGGGTCAACTACCAGCTCCTCGTGTGACAGCAGCGCGCCCATTTAAGAACTCTGGAGTGGATTTTGCTGGGCTAATGTTTATAAAGCAAGGATCAACAAGAAGCAAGGTGAAGGTGGAGTGTAACATTGCAGTATTCGTATGCCTCTGCACTAAGGCAATACATCTGGAAGTAGTTCGCGATCTCACCTCAGAAGCCTTCATTGCAGCTCTGCGACGCTTTACCGCGAGGATGGGAAAGTGTCTTAACCTCTACTCGGACAATGCAACAAACTTTGTGGGAGCGCGAAATGAGTTGAACGAATTGCACCGCCTCTTCAAATCCGAACACTGCGTGGAAGAACTTCAAGAGTTAGGTAGTAAAGAAGGATTCACGTGGCATTTCATTCCTCCGGATGCCCCTCATTTCGGTGGCCTCTGAGAAGCTGGGGTTAAGTCAATGAAACATCATATGAGAAGGGTGGTTGGCAACACCTGCTTGACATACGACGAACTACAGACGTTAGCTTGCCAAATAGAAGCTTGTCTTAATTCTAGGCCTATCTCTCGTCTTTCTGACAATCCCTTTGATCCCTCTTATCTCAGTCCCGGTCATTTCCTAATCGGCTCCCCATTGATGTCCATCCCTGAACCAAATCTGACAGAGGTAGCCTCCAACTGTCTATCCAGGTGGCAGCATCTGCAGAAAATGCAGCAGGACTTTTGGAGCAGGTGGTCAAAGGACTACCTCAACAGTCTACAACAAAGATCCAAATGGATTAACAAGGAGGTGAACATTCAGCCCGGCACCATAGTCCTTGTAACGGAGGACAATCTCCCACCCACAGCATGGAGGCTTGCAGTGGTCGAAGACGTGATATCCGGCAAGGATGGATTGGTCAGAGTAGCCATCGTCCGTACCAGCAACGGAACTCTGAAGAGACCAATCCAGAAACTGTGCCCCCTACCTGCACCGTGACGTGTGCTCTTCTGACTGTAGGCCTATATATTTTTGTTGTGTAATTTTCTTTTGTGTTAGTGTTGTTTTCTCAGTGAACATTTGGTTTGCCCATCATTCATGTTTGTGTTTAAATGTAGAACATTTAGGTGGGCGGTATGTTGGAGACAGTAAGTGAACAGTGTTATGGGAGGAAACAAGACGTGACAACGTGGTGATGGTGATGCTTGGCAACACTGTGTCATTCTATTGTCGTCCCTCAGCCCTCTACCTGGCTTTTGGGACACATTCTGTTAAGCCGTGCCTTACTGACAGGACGCACCAAGCCGCAGCTCCTCGCAGCGCAATAACGAAATGATGTCAATATGTTGTATATATAGCCTAGTTGTGTGTATAGTACTGTAATAAATGTATATAATTTAAATGCATACGTGGATTAATTGCTTGTGCGCGCGCGATTCTTGTTCTGGCAAATTATTCGCCCCAAGTGTTTCATTCGGGTACGAATACGTTTTGAGACGTGGCTCGAAACACATACCTCACTTGAGTGAAAGATATCACTTACCTTACAATGCATGGAAACTGAATGGCCTTCTATTCGGAGCTCGTGGAACATCTTACAAGTTCGTCGTGGATATCCTCAAGAAGCTTGGCATCATCGAGGATGATCTTGAGAAGATCTGCTTGGGCGTATTGAGAGCTTCAATCAACATGCTACATAACCATTTATATGGTATATCGTAATGAATTATGTACTGTAGAGCCAACAATGTTCCTACACTGTTTTTATTCTGGATCTTTATGGTCTCCCGGAATGCCGGGCGGATGTCCTTGTGGAAATATATATATCGCGCAGGAAATGCTAGATTGGCAACCCTGGGAGGACGGAGTTGTATTACTACAGTCTAAAAGCTCGCTGCGTTACGAAATTGATTCCCCTTGGAAGATGGAGCGACACTAGCGCTCGCTGCAACTACCTTGAGCGCGTTTTCGCGGAACTGATGTATGGGTTTTATGAATTTTAACTCACCTGAGTGATTATTTCCATTGTAAACTTAAGTCATGTTAAATCACAATGTTGTTATACTGCACACTTTTAATTCATAGGAACATTAAAAGAAATGCTCTGTGTTCAGCCCTCTACAAGTAAGTTATCCCTAGTTAGGCCTACAGGTGTACTGTATGACGCAATTAATGGGTCTTGCGTAGTTATACTAGTTATAAATTCATGTATTTGTTTCAATGATAGTCGCGGGCATCTCAACATACTGTAGTATAAAACAGAGTCCCCGATTCTCGGATGTAACGGGTAATCTCGAGAACCACTGGACAGAGCCGTGCAATGTGCAAGGTGAAGCAGTGCTAGCGAGAAATTTACTCGTGCCGGCCGAGCGCAGCCCTACTCTGTCCATATCCGAGCAGTGCGTCTCTACCTTAAAAGACAGTACGCATTAAATGGAGCGCGCTGATACCAAATCTGCTGCACATACAAAGTTCTGCAAGGCCGGGCACATGATGTAACATAACTCGTATACAGGCGTGCTTTTACGCAAATATCGGGAAATTTCCAAAATATGTGATTGTTGTATATAATTGTACCTCATGCCTTGAAGCGAAAGACGGTACAATATTTAGATTATGATACACCGAAGCTCAGAGCACGATTTTAATGCACACATTATAATAATTTATAATTTCCAATTATTCAATTATTCATGAATATGATAAGGCCTTTTTCTCGAATATCATAGGTTATAATAAATTATAATATGACATAATAATAATAATAATAATAATATACTGTATTGTGGTCCACGTAATTTACCCAATTTTGTGTGGTCAAGTGGGGGTATGCAGCCGAAATTAAATTATTATTTTCTTGTTTCTTGAACGAGACGCTGTTCAATTTTATATAGTTCTTCACTTACGCCCATACCATTTCGATGGGATTAAGTTCACTGTGGTATGGTGGTGTGGTAAGGTGACAAGCAAGAACATATTTCTCTGCTGTGATAGCCTACATTGTCAATTACTAGGCTACATCCTTCGGGAACATTGAGCAACAATATTGCTCGGCGAACCACTTTTCATATACGGTACTTCACCTGTCGTGTGTGTCTACCGTCTTCTTTTTGGCACAGAAACGTTAACTCTGCACCATTAACGAACCCTTGTTAATTCCCGGGACGAACAAAGGCAAACTACGGAAACCACTTCGAGGATGGCGGAGGTAGGAATCGAACCCACCTCTTCTCAGTTTTGTCTCATGGAGTTGAGTACACCCCGTTCCAGCCCTCAGACCAGAATTACATTTCTTGGCAGAGCCGGGATTCAAACCCGGTCCTCCACAGTGACAGCACAGTGACAGCCAAGAACGCAACGAGGCAGACAAATTATAAAGAACACAAAATCCACTTCATTTCAAAGTTTTACTTCACATCATCACCTACCCTCCTTCAAACGTAGTCGGGGGAGATAGCCTGCGGGCAACGTTAGTAAACAAAGTTCCGGTGCGTCAGCGCTGAGCGGGAGGACTAAGCGAAGTGCTATAACTTATGAATGCAACCTAATATTGAGCTCTGGTTTGTTTTAAAAACTATTTCAGACATTAATGAAGATTTCTTCTCCCTTAGTCACCAACGTAAAGTCAACAGCAAAAAACTTTCTCGCTAGCTAACTTTTATGTGACACCATCCCAGATTTTTCAAGTAACATTTAAGAAAAAAATCATAACTTTCTTATTATGAAAATAATTACTGCCCTGAGAAGTAGGGTATCTTCTACCAACATCAGGCAATCTAAAAATAAATTCTTGATATGTTGCGATCATTAGATCATTATCTATGGCGTGATAAGTTTTATAAATGCAAAAATATAGATTCGCGCTAAAATATCGTAATTGTGTAAATTGGGCCATGTGTTAATTATTTATGGCTTTTATTTTTACACCATCATAAAGAGCGGGAAATTCTCTATAATACCACGCAAACATTTTCTTAGATTTGTCACTTTCAATTATTGGGAAATGGCAACATCGCCGGGGTAGAAGAGGACGAAGCTAATTGCAGGACATAGGAGTGCGAGTGAGAGGCAAATACTACATTTGGTTCCATACTGTCATTTAAGGTTGAGACGCTCTATAGCACTGCAGCGCTTAGTCGCACAAGCACTGTCCATTTGACCGGGTACTGCAGTTCGTTTAGTACTGAGAGCCTGGACACAAGGCGCACTATAGAGCGTCTCAACCTTAAAAGACAGTTTGGAATTAAATGTAGTAGTTGCCTCTCACTCGCACTCCTATGTCCTGCAATTAGCTTCGTCCTCTTCCACCCCGGCGATGTTGCCATTTCACAATAATTGAAAGTGACAAATCTAAGAAACTGTTTGCGTGGTCTTATAGAGAATTTTCCGCTCTTTATGATGATGTATAAATAAAAGCCATAAATAATTAACACATGGCCCAATTTTCACAATTACGATATTTTAGCGCAAATCTATATTTTTGCAGATATAAAACTTATCACGCCATAGATGATGAACTAATGATCGCAACAGATCAAGAATTTATTTCTAGATTGCCTGATGTTGGTAGAAGATACCCTATTTCTCAGGGCAGTAATTATTTTCATAGTAAGAAAGTTATGATTTTTTTTCTTAAATGTTACTTGAAAAATCTGAGATGGTATCACAGGAAAGTCACTTAGCGACAAACTTTTTTGCTATTGACTTTACGTTGGTGACTAAGCGAGAAGAAATGTTCATTAATATGTGAAAAAGTTTTTAAAACAAATCCGAGCTCGATATCAGATAGCATTCATAAGTTATCGCACTTACTTCTCCCGCCCAGCGCTGACGCTGCGTAAGTTTGTTTACTCAGGCCAGTATCTCCTCGACTGATGGTGTGATGGTGTGATGGTGTGAAGTTAAACTGTGAAATGAAGTGGTCCTTGTATTCTTTATAAATTGTCCGCCTCGTTGCGTACCGTAGTGGCTAGCATTCCTGGTTGTAACCGTGCTGTCACCGTGGAGGCCCAGGTTTGAATCCCGGCTCCGCCAAGAAATTTAATTCTGGTCTGAGGGCTGGAATGGGGTGTACTCAACTTCATGAGACAAAGCTGAGAAGAGGCGGGTTCGATTCGTAACTCAGACATCCTCTAAGTGGTTTCCGTGGTTTGCATTTTTTCATCCCGGGAATAACATATTATAATATTATCATATTCATGAACAATTGAAAATTATAAATTGGTATAATGTGTGCATTAAACTCGCGCTCTGAGGTTCGGCGTATCATATCTAAATATTGTAGCGTTGTTCGCTGCAAGCTATGAGCTACAGTTATATACAGCAAACAAATATTTTGGAAATTTCCTGAGTTTTGCGTAAAAGCACGCTTGTATACGAGTTATATTACATCATGTGCCCGCCCTTGCAGAACTTTGTATATGCAGTAGATCTGGCATCAGCGCGCCCCATTTAATGCGTACTGTCTTTTAAGGTAGAGACGCACTATAGAGCCAACATTTTGTCATATGCGTGTGGTCTGCCGTGCTCATAACGTCTTTTGTGCATGGGGAGGACAAAATTAGCATGGTGGGAGAGTCACACATTAATGAAACAAACCGAAGACGTATAAAACATGATATGATACAGGAATTTGCATACTTTTTGGGTGATGTAGAAGGTGCAGTGAGATATAATGGTCCTAAAATAGAATCAAACATATTGATAATCATGCATGTGACAGAAACAGGGGCCGGTATGGAATCAGGAGAGTTAAAATACATTTTTTTAATTTGTTGACATAATGTCACAAACCAGCCGAGGTAGCTAAACTCGTTAACGTGCATGGTCAGACTACTCCAAACTCGAAAGACCACACACAGCCACTCCATACATTATCTCATTAATTTCATTTGTCATTAACTCCTCTCATGAGATTGGCGTCATGAAGGCATCTATCCGTGAAATCATTCCCACAAGGAAACTGTCTCACCACATCCTCTACCTCATAGCAACCGGAATAATTATGGGTAGAACCAAAAAAAAACTACATTAGGACTACAAAACTGTATTTCAATAACAAGATTCTGAATTCACCTAATGACTCGATTGATGCTCTTCGGGGATATGTGAGTTCGAGAAACGTGCGTTAGTAAATTCATCAGGATTTTAAGATGAAAGATATTCCGTCGCAATCTAAGGTCATTTATGTCTTCTATTCTTATAATCAAGTCGCCTCCGTGGTGTAGTGATCAGCATGATTAGCTGCCACCCAGGAGGTCGGTTCGATTCCCGGCTCTGCCACGAAATTTGAAATGTGGTATGAGGACTGGATTGGGGTCTACTCAGCCTCGGGTGGTCCAAATGAGTAGAAAGGGTTCGACTCCCACCTCAACCACCCTCGAAGTGGTTTTCCGTGGTTTCCCACTTCGTCTTCGGGTAAATGCCGGGATGGTACCTAACGTAAGGCCACGGCCGCATCCTTCCCTCTTCCTTGCCTAACCCTCCCACTCTTCCCATCTCTTCATCAGGCCCTTGTTCGCTTTGCATGTGAGGCCGCCTGGGCGACGTGCAAGTCACACTCCCCAGTTGTATCCCCGACTCAGAGTCTCAAGCTCCAGGACACTACCAGTGGCGGTAAAGGTGGAAACCCTTGCTTAGTCCGTGGGAAAAGCCAACCCTGGAGGGTAAACGATAAAAAAAGAAAGATTTCTTATATTCAACATGGCCTGAAACAATACCTCGTGGAATCAACCTACACATAAGATATACGGCAAAATAAGCAAGAAGACACGAAATCCTCAAAACTTTGAAGTTTTAGGACAATTCCTCCCTATATCATTCTGCTAAGATCCCATTCCAGTTTTGTACCGAAAATAAGGTCCCATTAACACCAACCTACACATATGGGGTACCTACAGGTTCAGCATAACCCAATGCGTAAGCGAAACGCACTCACTTACTCTTTAAATGCCTCACAATTAAATAAATACCTTAAAACATGTATATTTACAATGAAATAATGAAAGAATGCAACACGGTAACCATGGTAACAGAATCTCACAGGTCCATCTATTTCTGCAATTCCAATTATTACATTACTGTGAAAGTTTCCAGACGGTTATAAGGTTATCACTGAACCAAATTAAGATGTAAAATTCATCAATACTGTGCCCAACTGGTCACGGCAGATTGGCATCGAACTCAGGTCCTATCTGAGAAGACCAGGCACATGACTCTAACTAGAATCGAACCATTGATCTCTGAGGAGGAACAGTTTTAGGGAACCCGAAGAGCAATGTGTTAAAATATGACATATAATAATGTAGCATGATTTCACGACCAGTATGTGAATATCATAGCAGTTTTAAGATGAAGAATTGTAAGCAAATGCAAGCAAATATACGTTTTCGAAGCCTATACGAACGAGAGCAGGCCAGTTGACGTTTTACTAATTACAGTTGGAAAATAGGTGGAGACCGAAGGCGCCAAGGGACCTACTTTCGTCTGGAGCGAGGAGACAGCTCAAAATTAATGACCCGGGTATTCACCGCTTGACAACGATGGAACCTAGGGTAGGGATGACTATCCACGGAAATTAATTAATTACAGCCAAGTGGAGCATTAAAATGGAGTGAAATGTACACCCAGGTGAATATATTTTAGGAGAGATAATTTAGGAATGATTTTACACCTGAATTAAAGCCTATATCTCCAAATGAACGCGTTACTACCGAGCCTACACTCGAGAGGAGTGATTTGGTGACCAGTCAACGGGGAATTACCCTGATGGCGTCCTGACGCGCTGGACTAAGGCAATTAATTGTAATTAATTGGCCGAAGCGATCGCCGGCACGCGAACGGTTATGAATCCTCCACACCTAAATAAACAAGGTGTATATGTCAGTTCGGCTGAAAACGTATTATTTCAAGGAAGGAGTCGCAGCCACATGTCCGGTGGACTAGTTTTTACGAGAAACCTTTATAAGGAGGGAGTAGTGCAGACCAAGCGAGTTATCTTGTTGTCTTCAGCCTGTTCTCAAGTATGCACGTAACTAATACGCTGCCAGTAAGAGCGCGAAATGTTAAAGTATCGACGCCCAGCCGTCAAAGAACAATAGAAGCAAGTCTTACAGCTTCATAAGTAATTATGAAGTGCGTCGAAGTTAATTTAATACAGATATCTATCTATTATTTGACGCAAATATAAAGTCGCCACAGCGAAAGAGGAACTTATAATGTTTTTGAACATTACATATACCGGGAGGTATTGTCAGAATTGTATATGACATTATCATCAGGATCACTACAATGATGGGAGCTTGGGAAACATCGCCACTTAATCTTGACAGTGAGCTGAACGATATTGCAGGTGACGAGGATCGAACGTCCGTAAACGCTGTTAAACTTTCACGGAGACCAGCGGTTGGCGTAATTGCATCGCATCTCTGAGATCAGGCGTAGGAAGAGTCCGAGTAAGAATCAACCTGTGAAATAGTGAATAAGTGTACATAAATTGTGTAATAGTGATTTAAAAGTGTTCATGTGTACAGTGATTAATATGCATTGTGTAAATGTGAAAGAGGCCACTGATAAGAGTATGTTTATCATGTGGGAAATGTGTGAAATTAAGTGTTGTGTAAAAGATAACATGATGGCTTAAATCAAGCGTCATGGTAGGCCTGAAGCTGAAAGGCTGGTACCATCCAGCGAAAAATAAAAAGTGAGTACCAATTTGCAATGTTATTATAACTAAATAGTTCACCATATAACGATTTATCACTTTGAGACTAAGATGTAACAGTCACTTATTGAACGAGTTTTCACCACTCGTCTTGAATAAAGTATGGCTTGGAAGGTGATTTGTTTAGGGCCATTCAGGCCGAAAAAAGTGATGAATGTAACGATAACGTTAAATGATGATAATAATAATAATAATAATAATCTGGGGTCGGCAACAGTAAAGTAATAGGCATTTTTGGCCTAAATAATGTTCAAGATGTGTCATGTCTAATATAAAGATACTGTATTTTGGTAAACAGTAAAAAAGTAACGTGGAATATAACGAGATACGAGAGTTTTTCAGTGTCAATGATGTGTTGAATGAATATTTGATATGGTCAATCCATAGGATTATATTTGAGGACCATTAAAGTAAAGTAAGCCAGTAAATTTATACATTGTTATTAGGAGCTATTTAAAGCTTTGGCTTAAGTGTTATTACAGAGAGAACGCGGGTGCCTTAATAATTGAGTCATCTATGTGAAGTATTGTTTGAAGCCGCATATAGCGTGCAGAATTAACGTAGAATCCAGTGATTTACGTAAAATAATATTGCGGGGACCAAACTAATATAGCTTGCGCGTTAGGTGAGAAGTTGGCTAATCTACGAGTAGTATCGCCCTTGTGCATACTCTATTATTCGCAGCGAATTGGACAGAGCCTGTCTGTATCCAACGCTTGCATGAATTATGGCCACGAATGATGTCCGTTGAGACTCCGTGAGCATGTGTATAAATGATCTACCCTGAGAGGTAAGGATCATATTCGTCGTTTAGGAAACGCAGATTTCCTCATGTTATTATGTGACAGCTGCTGGTGAGAATCCTGTGTTCTCATTATGATGCGCGTCCAAAAGCCACTAGTAGTCACCATAGAACGGCAAGGCTATCACAGGAATCCATCCCCAGCCATGAATGTAAATAAGGAGCCAGTTGAGCCCGATACACTCTAATTATAGGTGTTAAATAATTAAATGACTCAATTACTTAGGAACAACACTTAGCGTATCCCTGCTGTAATGCAATTGTAAACAGACTCGACCTTGACAGCAGATGAGAGAAGTGGGTTGTCCCACTGAGTCGAGCGGCCATCTTGTGCAGCTTGCCGGAACTAATTTTATTGCCTGCTGGGGAAAGGGAACGTCGGTCTGCCAGTCCTTTAAATTATGGTCACAGTAGGACGCTGAAGAATCTCGATATTTCAATATGCAATTAAGATATGAGTGTAATGATGATGCCAATTGAATTAAAAGATGTGTTGCAACACACATACGTTGTTGAATCAAAGAAATCGGATAATATTTGGCCCAGTTATTCTCTGAAGAGGAACACTGAACCAAATAAATTGTTAGGCATCCTTTTAGAATGCATTTTTGCCAGTTCACGCTAATTTATGCAGACGGGTATGTGATGTCTAAGAACATGACACATTTGTAACGATAATAAGCCCGACAAGACCCAGAAAATCGTTGTATGGTGAAACTATAAATATTTCTATCCATGTTTATTTTGGAAGGGAAGTGTACCACTTTTTAAGCGTTTATAGTGATGGAAATAAGGAGGATGATTCACACGACACAACAAATAATTGTTAATTAATGCAGAAAATAATGAATTTATGCTAATCAAAGTAAATGCCATCAGAAACGGAGTAATGTTTTATTAATGTCATTTTGATGTGATATGTGACTTTTGTGTTATGATACTCCAGTTAAATAAAATTGTGTCACATGATGAACACTATGGAAACCCATGGAAGTCTGAAAGTATCAATGATAGGATGCTAGAAATAGATTTGAGTGCAGTGTAGCACTATTTTAAGAAGGAGACTCACAAAATAACCCTGATTTTAATTGTGGGAATTAAATATAATTTGTCCTTTATTTGTATTTGTTGTATAGCCATGATTTTATACCAGTAAATATTTTATTTTAGGAATATGTTGTGTATTTCATGTAGAGTAGTTACCTGGTAGACTCAAATCCTGAGCATGTGGTCGCATGGTGGGCAGGAACGTCCCATACCTCGAAAGACCGTGAGTTAGCTGGGATACGAACACATGTTCCACATGATGACAGTTGGGTACAATACATACAGTATAATGCGCTTAAGGGGGTCAAGGGACACTCTAGATTTTTTTTCACGCAATTTTCACGTGTGAGTGTGGTACGAAAGGTCTTTTTCACCCGACTATAAAGGGTCTCCGAAAACCACATTTAAAGGCCCATAAATTAACAGTGTCTGTGATATTCCCAGAAAACTAACTTCGCTCTGATATACCTATGAAGGAATGACAAATGAATGTGGTACGAAAGGTCTTTTTCACCCGACTATAAAGGGTCTCCGAAAACCACATTTAAAGGCCCTTAAATGAACAGTGTCTGTGATATTCCCAGAAAACTAACTTCGCTCTGATATAGGCTACCTATGAAGGAATGACAAACCCCTAACCACTGCACCAGTAGCTGAATTGATAAAGTCTGATTATTCATACCAAGGATAAATCAGTCATAGCACTCATGATTGAGATTTTGCTAAGTGTACTCTTTACAACTAGAATATTCGCGGGCGAAGCCGCGACGGGAAATGCTAGTATTCATTATTTCAACACTATGGAGACCAATAGTGCTATTCATTATAAAACAAATTCAAGATTATGTTGTCTGTCTTTCTACCAGCTTGTCTGTATTTCTTTCGGTGGAGTGCCTAAAACTGTTTTGTTTGTTAGTTCTTGGAACTATTCGACTTTAGGGTTATGATACGCGAACCGTCTTCCTACTTATCAGGGGCTATGTAATGCCAAAAATACGAAGAAATGTGTACTATTATAGTTCGCCCAGTGTAGAAATTACATGGTATCGTGCAATTGATTGCGCTGGCGATGTAAGAGACCACCTTGTGGTGTAGCGGCTAACATTCTTGTCTGTCGGCCCGGTGTTCCGGGTTTGATTCCCTGCCCTGCCACGAAATTAAATTTCGGTTTGCGGTACTGAAATTGTATCGATGATACGCAAGTCATCCAAGCGGTGCTCATTTCGAGGACTTACGCCAGGCCAGTGGGCACGAGTTTTCTTTTTTATACATTTTTATTCTGCAATTCGAATTGAGAGCACATCACTCCGTAGAGTTGTTAGAATAGCTTCCGTAAAATATTCTCAATGGCCAATGCTACAAGTAGCCCTCATGAGTTAATCCAATTGCGTATGTATACCATGTAGGCTAATCCAGAAATGATATTTAAGACATTTGATTTTCATTGCATTCTATGTTCTGGGCATAGGAAAACCTCGAAGCTAATTTTGCAATTTTCAGTGAATGAACATCCAAAGTATAGTAAGCATCATGTAGGGAGACTGTACCAGAGAGAGCATGAATTGTTTGAAGACATGGTGACATAGTGCGTAATTTGTGCTCGTACAACGAAGGAGGTTGTCAGGACGGTGATGATGATGAAGATGGTGATAACGATGAAGACGGTGATTTACTAGTTAGGAACCAAGGGAATATAAATAGCCGATACTTAAAAGACTGAAGCGGATCTATGGTAAACCCAAAATGAAATTGCAGGTTGATTGCGAAAGTACAGAAACTATCCAATCACCATATTGTATGGAGATTGACTAATCCAGAAGTAGACATGAAAGTGAGTAGCCTAGCACAAATATGTGGAAGCAAAGGATGCTATTGTGTGAGACCTCCCTGGGCGTAGCCAGGACTCTGTATATTCCAAACACTGAGGAGTACCTGATACCCTAGCTCACGTTCAAAAAACATAATTAAGAAAGGGATTTACTACAAACGTTAGGAAAGCCGAAATAGATCTAAGATGCAGTTGTAATATTTCACAAATGTTACGCGATCCATGTTTTCGTGTCTTTCTCGTGATAGAAGCAAAAATACAATGGGCATAATAATTGTTATTGGCCATAAGAAGGATACAAGATTTATGCTGGACCCCACCATCAGATGTGAAGTAACCTTCGGCATAACAAAACAGGTCGTTTAGAGAAAACGATAGGCTTCAAAGAGAAGTGAAAGCTTGTGGTACGTTTCGAATAAGCGAGAGGAACAACATCAACATTTTTAAATCACTCATCAAGTTTGGGTATGCCTAAGTATAAATGACCTAATTTTGCTATCAATGAATCCATTCAATAATAGAGAATTCATCTTCAATGTACTCGGGAACAGTATGAGACGTAGTCTATTGGTACCCAATAACATTGTATTGCTAATATTAATAGTATAATAATAATAATAATAATAATAATAATAATAATAATAATAATAATATGAAGAGAAGAGAAGAGAGGAACGGCTTTACGAAACCATGTCGGTACGGGCAGGCCATGCGCGCCTGAACTGACGAGTTCCAGCGTAGACAGTGCTGACAGTGTGAGGCTAGGTCATACGGCCCTAAAAGCACTTGCCAGGCTTGCAGGGCACCACGCCATACTATACACAGCTCGCTCGCACATGTAGCGAGCGGCAGGTGGGGAGAGGCAAGGACATGACGTCACGCGCTTGTGGCTTACTTCTTAGACTGCCCGTAAGGGAGCAGCAGGATAGAACATACTACAGGCACTAGCTACGCAGGGCCCTGCCACTGGATGGATTTGATGCGGTTTTCACCATTCTGTAAAGGATTTCTCGAGGAAGGTTTCTGTAGAAAAGCATTCATTTGTAACCAAAGGAAGCCGAGCAGTAACGATTTCAGTGAATCGAGTCGAAGAAAAACCTGCCGTCCATGCGCCTTTTAAGCTTGCGCTGGGTAAACCGTTAAAAATATCTATATTTGTCTACTATGAGTGTAAGAATGATACCTAGTGGTGAACGTTGGAAATTTGATAGAGGATTCCAACGAAACCTAACGTAGAAATTTATCTTAACTCAAGTTTAGTCTGTGGAAGGATCTTTTACATGCCATAAATCTATGACATGGGACCGCCGGCTTTACTTCCCCTCCGAAGGAAGGCAGACAGAAGGATTTTAAAGCTCTTAAAAAATCCGACGACTTCGGCCGGGTTTGAACCCGCTATCTTGGACACAGCAGTTCAGCATGCTACCAACTATGCCACCAGCAGATAGCCGCTCATGGTAACTGTTACCTTACAGTAACGAGAGGATAACGAAGTTACGTTTTCAAATAAATAACTGTGACACCGTTACTAGTAACCGTTACTTTACGGTAACGAAGCTATTCTTTTAAATAAGTAACTATAACGCCGTTACTTTTAAGAGTAGTCGCCTCCGTAGCGCAGCGGTCAGCATGGTTAGCTGCCGCCCCAGAGGTCCTGGGTTCGATTCCCGGCTCTGCCACGAAATTTGAAAACGTGGTATGAGGACTGGAACGGGATCTACTCAGCCTCGGGTGTTCCAAATGAGTGGCGGGGGTTCGATTCCCACCTCAGCCATCCTCGAAGTGGTTTTCCGTGGTTTCCCACTTCGTCTTCGGGCAAATGCCGGGATGGTACCTTCTTCAAGGCCACGGCCGCCTCCTTCCCTCTTCCTTGCCTATCCATCCTGACCTTCCATTACCTTCCCTCATGAGGCCCCTGTTCGCTTTGCAGGTGAGGCCACCTGGGCGAGATGCCAATCACACCTCACCAGTTGTATCCCCTCCGATTAGATGTTCCCAGCTCTAGGACACTGCCCGTAGAGGCGGTAGTGGTGAGTTCCCTCGCTGAGTCCGAGGGTTCCACCAACCTGGAGGGTAAACGACTAAGAAAAGAAAAGAAACTTTAAAGAGTAACGAAGTGCCAAAAATGTTTGTTACTTTTCCAAGATGGAGCAATCAGTTTTCAATAGTACGTAGGAATGGACCCAACATCAAACAATAACCATAAACGAACCGTGCATTTATGATGGGTTTGAAAGGTTCGAGTACCTGCGCCTATTATTTTGTTTCCCGTATTGGTGCCATACCTCTGGGTCCATGGTCCAAATCCCGGACACGCCACGTGAGATCTGTGCTGGACAAAACGGAGGCTGTCAGGTTTTTCTCCGGGTAAAAAATGTAATTCCAGTAACACTCTCCACTATCATTACATTTCATCTGTCATTCATTTAAGCACTGCCTCAGAGGAGTAAGACAGGCTTCGGCAGCCGACGCAGTTCATATTCTCGACGCTAGATGGGGGCTTCATTCATTCTATCCCTGACCCGGTCGGTCGACTGGAAGCAGGCTGTGGATTTTCATTTTCATTGGTGCCATAAAAGTTCCTAAAGCTTTTTGAGCCACCATAATTCTGACATGTCTCTGTGTAGAACTGTAGATCAATGCCTTGGAGGCCTTAGAATAGAAACTTTTGGTTTTAGTGTAGGCTAGAGCTATTTTGTCTCGTATATTAGGATCGGATGATGCTCGCTTCTTCTGTAGTCCATATTAAATATACAGTTTCATCGAAAAAATAATGCCAACATTTCAAAAATTTATAGCACCGAAACCCTTTATGTTAAACGTGTAATTCTTTCACTGAACGCCAGCTGGTTAAAGTAAGTTTTGTTTTGGAGGGGACGTGACCTTGCTATGCGCACACTAGATGCGCAGAAGCCAAGGTCGGCCAGGGGCGCACGCGCCAATGACTGCACCACCTGGCAAACTGCACCTGATTACAAAGCTGTAATTCGATGGTTTAATCAGTTTAAGGAAACAAGGACTGTAAAGAAAATATCTAGGCCAGGCCGACCACCAACATCAGCATTGAACGCACGCTTTCCCAATGGCTGGATTGGTACGTGCAATCATTTCAGGAGTAACTGTCAAGATGGCGGCAGAAATTCGCTCCCGCAGGTGCTCCAAATCCCGATTTTTTTCTGCATACACAATGTTTTTAATGTACCTCCAGAAAGAAATCCAAAGGGGTGAGGTCAGAACTTCATTGGCGCGCGCTTCCCCGGCCGACCTTGGCTACTGCGCATCTAGTGTGCGCATAGCAAGGTCACGTCCCCTCGAAAACAAAACTTCCTTTAACCAGCTGGCGTTCAGTGAAAGAATTACACGTTTAACATAAAGGGATGGTACCTTCTTCAAGGCCACGGCCGCCTCCTTCCCTCTTCCTTGCCTATCCATCCTGGCCTTCCATTACCTTCCCTCATGAGGCCCCTGTTCGCTTTGCAGGTGAGGCCGCCTGGCGAGGTGCCAATCACCAATATTGGCATTATTTTTCGATGACCCTGTACACTATATTATTTTAATCACATGTATTTTTTTCAAGTTATATTTTCACGTGCCCCAGTAATAGGCATTATGTTGTGTTGTCCGACTGAAAATGTGCAATATCAATAATAATTGCTGAACTAATACAGGAGCTGGGAACACGTCGATCGGCAGTATTACGAAAAATAATAAATCGCATTACTTTAATTGATCACGAATGTCCATTAGGCCTATTTGCAATATACAGTATTATCTGTATATATTAATTTATAGTAGGGTGGCTTCGGTGGCGTAGTTGGTAGCATGCTGAACTTCTATGCCCAAAGTTCAAACCCGGCTGAAGTCGTTGGATTTTTAAGAGCGTTAAAAATTCCCCAGTATGCCTTCCTTCGGAGGGGAAGCAAAGCCGGTGGTCCCATGTCATAGATTTATGGCATGATAAAGAACCTTCCACTAACTACACATGTGTGAAGCCAAAATTTGTAGGTTAGAATTTATAACGCTCTATTAGTTCCAACGTTCACCGCCGGGTGCTGACTGTGATGCCATCTAGTAGCCAAGTCCGCAAGCTAGGTGTTGTGGACGGTAACATTTGGTAGCAAATGTAGGAACTACTTAAAATTATTGTCTGCAGTCCTTACTTGAATTAAAACAGATAACACACAATAATACAGCCATCAAAATTAACAAAAGTTATCAGACAGATTCTACACACACCCAAAGTACACGGGGCTACATGACCGCGTTGTCGCAGCCCCTAAACTAAGGAAACAACCAATTTATAGTCGCTTTAACTTAGAAAGCCTTATCGCGACTTTTACTGTAGATTTGTATTATATTAATGTACCATAAAACCATGGGGAAGAATGAGTAGTGAACTAGAAGTGTTACAATACATTAAATTAAATAAAAGGAACACCAGAAATCAGGAAAAGTGCAGGTACTATGAGTTGGTCAATCTGATTTTGGAATATAAACCAGAGTCTTTGAAAAACTTGATAAGTTTTTTGAACTGTGAAGGAGATGAGAAGTTTAAATTATAGGCCAATCAATACCCACACAAATATATATGAGCCTTTGAAAGCCCAAGTGGTGTAACTCCTCTCGGAATAACAGACAAGTCTAACCTTTGTGGCTGACAGACCCAATGCTCACTTCCAATGCTTCACACACACTGGCCCTGAGCCTATGCCTGCTTGCCATAAGGTTTAGACTTCCTTGTAATTCCGAGAGGAGTTACACCACTTGGGCTCTCAACGGCTCATATATATATATATATATATATATATATATATATTGAACCCATGTGCCATAGGGTCCAGGGAGGTCGAATCCATGTATTTGGGGAAGAAATGAAAGAAACGTACAGTTTCTAATGTAACTTAGAGAAAGATCAGGCCAGGATTCTAGCCTAACGTTGTGCAAGCGGCGAGAGCCAGGTGTTCGAGAGATGAGATCACCCCTCTTGACATTCAGAAGGAGTTGGTCATGAGTATTAATAACCGAGTGGAAAATTTCCGCTGTTAGACAAGGAGGCCTGACTCGGAAATCGAGCTTAGCTTGCTGGAAAACGACAACACCGCCTATGCGCCAGAAGAGGAATAATTAAATTTAACCCGTTTACGAGTATAAAAATAAGTAAACAAGTACAGTACGGTGAATCATTTCGAATTAGAGATTTTTGTGTAAAGAAAAACCCTTTAATAATTGCACAGGAGAAAACTGCAAACGCAAGTAGACGTCATAGGGGATTTACCAAGGCCTGTGGAGAGGGGAGAATGCAAAAGAACAGCAACACCCACACAGTTGAGGACGAGAAATTAATTAATATCTCCGAATTGCACGATCGATTCTTAAGCGCAATGAGATTATTTAACATTGAGAAGACGAGCTTTTTAAAGGTATAATTTTTATAATGGTGCAACCATTATTTTAAAAGTTGGGCACGGAAAGGGCTAGAGTCTTATCTTTTTGTAGCGAAAGAGTATAAAGCTCCTGGCATCACCAAGCCAAACATGTAGTTTCAAACAGTCCAGGGGACGTGACGCTGGAGCATCAGTACAAGCAGTTCCAAACAGCCCGAGGGGGGCGTTGCTACGCTTCAGTATTCAGACAGCCGTGTACGGCGTTACTCTGATTTACACCGAAGACAGTTTACCAGTACTCCTTGAGGGGAGAAACGCTGTATTACACTGCAGAATTATTATCCGATAGCCACAGGCGTCGCAGTATTAATAACTTGCTTGCCTCCATAAGGAGTTGTAAGGAAGAAATATTTAAGTATCGCCGTGTTGAAAACTTAGGAAAATCCTAGTTACAGGATTTAGGTCCGACAGTACACAAGTTTACAGTGAAAAGTTCGTAAAATATAGTCAGAGCAGGCTGCGAACGTTGGACTTAAGGCGATAGGTCTTTAAATAAACGACCGAAAAAATCATAACGTACGAAAGTACCGTAATAGAAAGATAAACAGTTATCTAATTTAAAGAACCCAAACAGGGAAAAACAGAGTAAGGTTCGCAACGTATTTCAAAAAGGTAGGAGTGCGAGAACCGAAGAAATAAAGAAGAACGGAGACTATAGACATTATCTCCAGAAAGCAGACGAACCATTCTAAAGCACTAGACTCGAGAAGTACTAGCTGCTATAAAATAAATCCATCGATCATCGATAAGTTATCGAGGGGACCTCGATCCGAACAGACTTTCATTAGGATCGATAAACTAGATCTAAAGGGGAAGCCGTTCAAGCTAGAGAAATAGCCGGTCATCCAGAATAGGATTCGAAGAATTAGGATTCCAGGGAAAAGTAGATGTTTCGAGACTTTCGTATTCTGCAGGATAGGAAGCCGACATTGAATAAATTTCACCCTTGGAAACGGGAGATTAAGAGGTCACGTGTGATAGGCTAGGAAAATACGGCCTAGTGATCAAAAGTTGTGAAGTGTAAATTTATCAAGATTGTGTGTTAAAATAATATTTTTTAGTGTTTATTGTGTGTTCTAAATGGATACACCAGTGTATTAAAAATGTTGTCAATGTTAAGTGTATTGAAGATGTGTCAAGAAGTATTTGTACATGAGGTGAATTTCTACAATATGGAATAAGTTTAAAAGTGGGCCAAAATGAAACACCGCACAAGGATAAAGGTCATGAGACGACCTTAAAAACATGTGAGTAATGAATGTTATTATATTTTGGTGTCAGGGAATGATTGTGTACAAATCCACCGGAGTTTTTGAGTAAAAGGGATGTGTTTAAATAAATAAATACTGAATAAACAAAAACGCGGTCTGAACAATAATAAAAATTTGAGAAACTATAAATAATTATGTAAAAGAATAAATCCAGTAGAGGAAATATATGAATAAAATGTCAGTGTATTTGACGAATGTCATAAGAGCAAGCGAAAGATTAATAATTATCATGAAAGATATTTAAATAAAAGTAAATTTGAGTTATATGAAAGAAATAGCTTTTGAGCTTGTGTAAAGAATGAAGATATGAAATAATAATAATAATAACCAAGTAAGGAAATATTAAATAAAGATCAAATTAATTGATGTGAACATAAGAGCGTTAGAGCCTTAATAAAAAGTATAGACATGATATTCAAATGCATGTTCTTAAAAAGAGAGAAAGTTATTGTCAAAGGAAAGGAATAATATAAAAATTGAGATGTGTATCAATTGTTAATATGATATTATCAGTTCTTTGGATGACGCTAGGCTTAAAATAAAGTATAGCGCAAAAGAGCGCAATTAAAATAAAATGTCACGCTAGGAACGCGTAAAAGTTAATATACTTGGTAAATTACTTATGAGAGGTAGTTGATTGTAGCGACTTGAGAATTGGTATAAGTCCTCTATTTGTGACGTAGTTTCACGAGGCCATAGTGTATTGTGTATTGAAAGGGAGCAAATGTATGGTATTGAGCGTAGGTCTTAAGCTATAGGCTGACCCTAAATCGCATTTTGTATAGTCCTCTATAAGGGAATGGTTCCCGAGGCATGTGAAGAGATTCGAACTCAGAATCCTCTTATAGTGAAAGCCCCTTTATTATTCGTCGTAGAATGTGTAATTACTCTTTCCCAATCAATGAGGACCTCTCATAATTAATAAATGCCAAGATTACAAATGTGGTTTATGAGCCCAGTAATATTGTTGATTTTAAACGATGAGTAGAATGCCAGGTCTTCCCAAAGAATTGAGAATGAACGAAAAGCTGTTTGTAAAAGCATTAAAGAGAGCTCTATCTACAGACTAGACGGGAGGGTTCCTGCATAGTCATAAATAACTCTCAAATTTTACGGTCAGACCCTTGGTGTAGGAGGGTGTCTGGAGGCCGTCTTGTAAGGAGTAATGAATACACCGTGAGTGTTTAAAGTTGTTAACGACCCGGGCGTTGAACCGAGGTCCTTGTAGATTGATATTTCCGCTTGCCTGTTCAGATCGTAGTTCTTTTATGTGATAATGGTCTTATAAGACATATGAGATAAATAACAATCCCTATTGTAATGTTGTATGGAAGATGGATTCCATAAGTAAATTGAAGGCAACTAGGTTCCGGGAGTGACCATAGTTTTTTGACTGTGTCAAGTATCTTCATACTCTGGAGTACACAAGTAATTTCCTGATTACCTTAATGTATTTGTGAAACTAGAGAGAGATGATAACAGCTGAAAACATGTGAAAATGCCCAAATATTGAGTTAGATAATTAACATGTAATTTTAAATGTAATTATACATTTGTTTGATGATTAAGAAAATATAAAAAGGTAGTATTTGAGGTGTACAAAGGATGACACCATTATTATAGAAAGCATTGAGCCAAAAGAGCTCGGAATTATATGAAACTTACAGTTGATGCTTTATGTAAGTAAAAATAATTAGGAATTGTTGGGTTATGGAAACCATATGTTTTAATACAATATTTGTTTTATTTTTATGTTATTCCTTGTTCATTTGGAACAAGTAGATGATTATGGGTCAGTAATTTTAATTGTTTAATTGTTTGTAGCGCCATAATTTTGATTAATTAAATGTGTTAAAATAGGAGTTGATTTTGTTGTTATTTTTGCAAGTGTATCCTCTAATTAATCCAAAATATGTGAGACACAGTGTGGGGGAACTTACCGCTGCCCCGAAAATCCCGAATTGAGCTACGCTGGTATACTGTGATTGGCATATTTCTTGCTAAAAGTGCACATGGGGGGCATAGAAGTAATGTGCTGGATTAATAACTAGAGGAACACTTAAGACGGTCATAACATGTAAAATAAAGTAATGATAGGAATAGCTACAACGTAAAATATTAACTGACCGCATGGGTCCCTGGAAACTCATACCGAGCAGCCCTGAATATTATAAATAACCCCCCTAGCAAATCTACGATTTTGGCGCCCAGTACGCAGGGCTGAGTTTTCCTAGGGAAAACCCGAGTTTTCTCAAAAAATCAAAATTTTCATTTTTTGAAAAAAATGGTTTTTCGGAATTTTGAATTTTAAATACTTCCATAAAGGTTTATGAAATTGAATAAGAGTTATCAAAAGGGTACGTTGTAGGAAACACCCGTACCAAAGTAAATTTTTAAAGAAATTGGGACACAATGATTCAGAGTATCATCTCTCAAGCATGTACTAGTGTGGTGGCATGAGTAGCCCACAATATTTTCATAAGATGGCATTTAGTGAGGAAGTGCAACGGCTCTTGGAGGCCATGAACAATAAATTGGGAACGATAGACCATACATTGGGTCTCCAAAAGGATGAAAATAACAAAGTGTTCGAATCCATGAATGAAAGTTTAGAGTCAATAAAAACTGATAGTGCTACTATGGGAACTAAATTATTAGATATCGAAGCTAAAAGTGATAACATGGGAATTAAATTAGAAGCTATCGAGGATAACTGTATAAAAATGAACGATGAAGTGAAGGCTGAAATTGAGGGAATAAAAGGGGGGTCAAATGGACTCAGAGAGGTTTTAGAAGAAACGATGAATACCAAATTTCAAGATTTTGACAAGTTTGGGGACAAGTTAAATGAGTTAAAAGGGGAAACCGCAAGTGAGATTAAAGAGGAAAATAAAGAATTTCATTCAGGATTGCAAGCCCAAATACAGGCTTTGAACAAAAGTATGGGAGAGTCCCAAACTAGGTGTCAAGAAAATTTTGAAAATTTGGAAACTAAATTAAGTAACATGGAAGGAACGTGCAAAAAGAATGTAGATGCGTGTAAAGATGAACTTGTAACCCAGATCCAAGGTGTGCAGACAGAATTGAAAGCTCAGATAGAATCTAACAAGAGTATTTGTGAGGCCTCCCGGGATGAAATAAAACAAAGTGTGAAGGAGCTAGGAACCCGATTTGAAAGGGTGGAGGATAAAGTAGGAAACCTCGAGGAAAAGGTTGATAAAATTCAGGCCAAAGTGGATGATATGGAAAGTCAGAATCACAAAGATATACAGGGCATGAAAGAGCAGATTGATCTTTTTACCGGGCAGGTAGATGAGAACTTAAAGAGGCACGGGAAGGAAATAAATCAAAGATTAGGTCTATATGAGGAGCATCTCCAGAATGAAAGAAAACAACGAGAGAAAGAAAATGAGGATAATACCCATAAGATAGATGAAATAAGTCAGGGTATTAATAATGTTCAGGGAACCATCGGAACATTAAAGATCCAAGTAGGAAAAACTCATACTGAAGTTAACCAGGTCCAGGATGAAGTGATGAAATTATATAAGAGTCAAGAGAAAACTGAGGAAAAGCTTGAAGGAATTAAAGTAGATATGGTCAAAGGACAAAGAGAGATGGAGAAGAAAATAAAGGAGATACGAGAGGGCCTGGATACCATAGGTGACGTTAAGCCAGAAATTATAGACCAAAAGGTCATGGTCATTAAGAAAGAGGTAGAAGACCAACTAAATGAATTCAGGGATAGTTACAGGGATGAGAAATTCCAACTCAAAAAGGCAGAGGAAGATAGTAAAAGGAATCAAGAAAGAATTCAGAATGAATTCAGATCCCGATTGGAGAGGACTGAACATAAGAATAGTCAAATGGAAATCCAACTCATGGCTAATGAAGAAAGTGCCCGAAGGGAAAGGAAGTTAGAATTTGAGAATCAGGAGGAGTTTCCGAAGACAGGATGGGTGGATTCCCGTGAACAAGGCACAGATACGGAGAGGGACTTAGGAGGGGAGAGCCCTTATAAGAACCCAGGATATCCGATGGCGATGTCAACCCCGTACATGAATCAGACAAATGGCCAGATAATAAACATTATTAAATCGAATGAGGACAGACCAGTAAAGTTTACGGGTAATAACATGTCAATTACTCCAAAATACTGGCTAAAGGAAGTTGCGGAGTATTTAAACGAAATGAAAGTTCCTCAGGATCGGAGACTGAGAGCTATTGAAAAACTGTTGGCAGGTGATTGTCTCACCTGGTTCAGAAGCTTCAGGTGGTTTGATACGGTGGAAGGCTTTAGGGAAGCATTTTTAAAACGATATTGGGCAGCAGACGTCCAAGAGAATTTAAGGCTAGATCTGTACTCTAGGAAGTACAGCACGAATGCACCTACTAAATACTCGGAATTTTTCACCGCTCAGCTGTGTAAATTCCGCGAACTTGACATTGCTCCGGCAGAGAACGACCTGTGTGCCGCCATTGCAAGACAACTTCCGTATGAGATTCAGAGGCTGTTAATCTCATCCAAAGCCAGAAGTGCTGTGGAAGTGGAGAGTGTATTACGTCAATTAGATATGACGACTTCGCACGTAACTCCTCGGCATCAAAGACAGACTGAGCAAGTACACATGGCCAGCAGTCAGGAAACCAGAGAAAAACCAGCGACCAGGAATCAGTCCACCAGCACGGATACCCAAGGACTAGGTCGAGAGTATGGGCACCAGGAGCCTAGAGGAATACAGCCATATTACAGAGGAGGATATCGAGGAAGAAATCCTAGGAATACAGGTTATAGGCAACAAGAGAGCCGACCCTATAACAATAACCATCAAAGGCAAGAAAACAGAAAGAAATGGGAGAATTATCCCAGAAGGAACGTAAGGCCAGAGGATAGGGATGATGAATATCGGGCCGAAATAGAGGAAAGATATCAGGAAAGTCTTCGTTATATGAACGAACGACCAGATGAACCTGATAGGCAAAAAGTCCGTTGGAGTGAGGCAATTAAGAACCGGAAATCACCCGACCGACTAGACGGAGCTCAAAGCTTGGAACTACAAGCTCAATTAAAGAATGAGGGGAAAGGAAGCCCTCAGGATAAAAAAACTCCAAATTTAAATTGTCAAAAGTGGAAACATACCAGGAGCTGGGAGGAGGTAGAAATTGTGAATTGGATAGCAAGACCAGATGAGCTAATTAACGAGGATGTGGAAGGAATCCCACCTGTTAAAAGAGAACTACCCATAATTATGCTAAGGATAGAAGGATTACTGGTCAGAGCATTAATTGATACCGGATCCACAATAAGTCTAATTACACAAACCCTTCTAAATGAACTGGAAATAAGGGACCGAGTATTAAAGATTCCCACATCAAGTGTAAAGATTAAGGGGATTATCCCTGAAAAATCTTTAACATGTAAATTTCAGGTATATATCGATCTGATCATGGGTAACGCTGAAATTTCGCAGTGCTTTTTGCTGGTAAATCAATTACCGTATAATGTCATATTAGGTATTGATTTTATCCGTGAGAACAAGGTCATTATAGACCTAGCGCAAAACTGCATTAGAATTCAAAGAGAGGATGTGGATGAACAAAACATTAACCTACAGGAACAGGATGCGAATATAGGAGAACAGGTATGGCATATGGAAGAAGTGATTGAAGAAGATTATAAGGACCTAGAAAAGATATTTGAAGTCCTCAACATAGAACTCGAAGATGATTTGGAAACTGAGTTCGAGACCAACCTGTCAGGAAAAGTAGAGGAAGCTAAAGTTAACCTCGAAAATAAGGAACAATTAAAGAAATTATTATTGAATTATAGGGACGTATTTGATTCCAAGCCAGGGAAGATTGAAAATTTTAAATACGCGTTCCAAGTCAATGATTGGGCACCGTTCAGACAAAAACCATACCCGGTTGCGGAAAAACATTACCCACAAACTAAGAAAACACTGCAGGAGATGATGAATGCAGGTGTTATAGAAAAGATGGCGACACCATATGTTAGTCCATTAGTGATTGTGAGTAAACCGGATGGCTCAGTAAGGGTGTGTTTAGATGCCAGAAATTTAAATGCAAAAATTATACCAGAAAATGATTCGGCACCACCCATAAAAGAAATACTGAGGAAGTTCAAAGGCAAGAAGATTTTCACAAATATTGACATGACTTCTTCGTATCATCATCTCGAACTGGAAGAGAAAACCAGCTTGTTGACTGGGTTTCAGTTTGACCAACAAACCTATTGTTTTAGAAGATGTCCGTTTGGATTGAAGACCGCAGGATCTGCATTAATAAGAGCGCTTGATCGAAACCTGTCAGAGGAAGTGAAAGAGTGCACTATCCGTTATGTGGATGATATTTTGCTTACCTCGGAGAATATTGAGGAACATTTAGAAAAGCTGAAGAAACTCTTGGAAGATTTAAGGAAGGCTAATTTTAAAATAAATTTAAAGAAGTCAAATTTTTGTCAAAGGCAAGTAACATTTTTAGGGCATGTGATTGACAAGGATGGTGTTAAACCAAATCCGTGCAAATTGGAATCGATAAGAGATTTTCCAAGGCCTTTGAAAGTAAAGAACGTTCGCCAGTTTTTGGGATTGATTGGGTTCTTCTCAGGACATTGTCAATCATACACAAAAACTGTTGCACCACTACAGGACCTTCTGAAGAAGGGGGGCAAGTGGAAATGGACGGAGGAAACAGAAAAAGCATTCGTGGAGGCCAAGGAAATGCTCTTAAATTACGTGAAGCTAGGATATCCTGATTTTAATCAGAAATTTATCATTCAAACAGACGCATCCCAGATTGGGATAGGGGCAATGCTATATCAGGAGAACCCGGAAAACCCTGATAAGAAAAACTATCTAGCTTTCACAAGTAGGAGACTGAAACCACACGAGAAAAATTATACGATCAGCGAAATCGAGCTGTTAGCGATACTGCACGCGTTGCAATATTGGCGGAAGATCGTATATGGGTTTCAGGTCATTCGAAGAACGGATCATAAAGCCTTAACCTTTTTGATGAAGACTGATTTATCCAGTCAAAGGTTGATGCGTTGGGCTTTATACATTCAACAGTTTGATGTCAAGATAGAATACTGCCCAGGAAAAGAAAATATAGTTCCAGACTACTTAAGTAGACAGCCAGAGTCCACAGAAGAGGAAGTAATGGCTATAGATTTGGAAGACAGGGATCAGCGTACTCTAAATGAGTTAAGGAGCATTAGTCAACGGCAACGTGAGGATCCATGGATGAACATGCTCATATCTTTCCTTGAGGGAAGCTTGATAAGGGGAACACCAGCGTACACGGAAGCTAATAAGATAGCTCAAGACTACACGTTTTATAATGGATTATTATATAAGTTTGTGGACTCTGACCATACCAAATTAAGGATTGTTGTACCTGCAATTTTGCAGAGGAAAATAGTATGGTTAGCCCATAGATCGTTCGGACATATGGGAGTTGACAAAACCGTCTCGATGCTGAAAGAAGCATTTGTATGGCCGAGACTGAGAGAAACTGTAAGGGACACGTTAAAGACATGTGATTTATGTCAAAGGATCAAACCTAATGCATTTCTGATGAGACAGAAGCCTATACCATTGTTGCCCGAAAGGCCAGGTCAAATCATATCTATTGATAACTTCGGACCTTTGCCAAAGGCAAGAAGAGGAAATCGACACATAATGGTGGCTATGGATGTCTTCACTAAAATGGTTGTCCTTGCTCCCATACAGAAGACTAGTACCAAACAGGTGTGAAGAAAGTTTGATAATAAATGTGAAGAATATACTCTGGTGGACTGTAATTTATAGTGCTGGGATTTCAAATCACTGGACTTCTGTGGAACATTTAACTAATTATATTATATTACACAGTTATATACAATACATGTAGATACAATTAATACACTGTCACTCGTTCGATATAGTTTTCCGAGATTGCATAGCAGCAGGTCTGCTTCGCTTTCACCCCGTGGTGACTTGTCCAGTTGAGCACAATTGTGGCACTGTCGAAAGAATGTACGGTACTTGGGGAGCGGGGTGAGGCAGGTAGCAAGCACACCCTTCCCGACCAGTGGAAAGAACGGGATTCTGCCACAGGCAAGGCGAGGCTTGGCGAACAGTTTAACACTTGTTCCTAAACATGCCGCCCGCCAAAAAAGAGTTTAACACTTTTTTCCAGAAACAGTCACCTGAAGTATAACACCAACAAACAAACGAACACAAAGCACTGAACATAGTTAGTTAGTCAAAACACCACCGTCACAAATGCCGTTGTCTGGCATGGGAAGTGGGCAAAGTTTTGTAATGGGTCTCTTGAATGTACCGGAAGAGGTACGTATAGTGGCAACACGTACGAGCCCATCAGCTCCAGGGTGGACCTGATCAACCACTGCAAGCTTCCAGCACAGTGGGGGAAGTTTGTCTTCTTTCACGATCACCAGCGTGCCTGCCTGGACGTTGCGCCCTTCCTTCTTCCATTTTCCTCTCTGTTGTAGATGGGACAAGTAGTCGGTTGACCACGCCTTCCAGAATCCTTGGAACTGTCTTTGGATTTGCTGCCATCTGGAAAGCAAGCTTACACGCACATTACTCAGATCTGGTTGGGGTAGTGCAGTGATTGGTCGGCCAATGAGAAAGTGACTAGGGGTAAGGACAACTAGGTCGTCGGGATCATCGGATGCCGGGACTAGAGGCCTCGAATTGAGACATCCTTCGATCTGGGTTGTGAGTGTGGACAATTCCTCGAAGCTAAGGTATGCGGTGCCCATCACTCGCCGAAGATGGTGTTTAAAAGATTTGACACCTGCCTCCCATATTCCTCCAAAGTGCGGAGCTTGAGGAGGAATAAAATGCCACTGAATTCCTTCACTGCTTGCAAAGGTTGATAGATCACGTTGATGCTGTCCCTCGTTGAACAATCTCCTTATCTCCTCCAGTTCCCTATTGGCTCCAAGACTGTCGATCCGAATTTGGTTGAGAAGTGGAAGTTCGCCGCACAACTTCTGCCATCGATGAAGTAGCTCTGGTGGTAAAATTTCATCCCACCCTAGACGTAGCTGCCACAGTTGCTGTAAGAAGAACTTGCAGGAGATGATGATTGGACTCACTAGCCCAAGCGGGTCGTAGATTGAAGCTATGGTTGATAGTACCTTCCGTTTTGTTACTGGGTTGCGTAGTTGTAAGTTGCCGTTTACGATTTGTAGTTGGTCACTAGCAGGATGCCAAAGCAAGCCTAATGTCTTAATGTTTTCCCCATTATCTAGTTGAAGTGGGAGCTGGGTTTCTCGCCACTCCGAAGGAACTGCTTCAAGTAGTCGGGGATGATTCGAACACCATTTTCGTAGCTGGAACCCTCCAGTTTGTAGAAGGTTGATGAGTTGATTTTGAGCGTCTAACGCGTCCTCGACGGTCGCACTTCCAGACATACAGTCATCAATGTAGAAGTCTATCTGTAAAATCTTCGCTGCTTCAGGAAAGCTGTCTGATTCTTCCATTGCGAGCTGTTGGAGGCATCTAGTGGCGAGAAAGGGTGCTGACGCTGTGCCGTAGGTGACGGTGTTGAGCTGGTACTGTTTTACAGGATCTTCTGGGGATGATCGCCACACGATTCTCTGAAGTCTGGGGTCATGACTATCAACCCTTATCTGCCGGTACATCTGTCGAATGTCTGCCGTAAAACATATTTGGTGAGTGCGAAATCTGGTGATAATGGACCAGATGTCTTGCTGGATTGTCGGCCCAACCCTGAGGATGTCATTGAGTGACCGTCCGGTGGTAGTACTGGCGGAGGCATCGAATACAACCCTGGTTTTTGTAGTTGAACTTGACTCCTTGAACACTGGATGATGGGGCATGAAGTAGCTCTGTTCCTCCTTATCAGACGCCGTGGTTATAGGCTCCATATGCCCTAGAGTCTCGTACTCTTCTAAAAAGCTGACGTAATCTCCCTTCAACTGAGGGTTTCTTTCAAGGCGTCTTTCGAGATTGTGAAACCGTGACGTAGCCATTGTTAGTGAGTTTCCAAGTTCTGATGGTTTTCCACAGAGTGGAAGTCGTACCGTGAATCTACCTTCTGCATCCCGCCTGACTGTGTCAACAAAATGCCTTTCACACTCGATTTCATCATTCGATCTGATTGGTTGCGTGATCTCTTCTAATTCCCAGAATCGTTGAAGTTGCTGGTCGAGTGAATGGTCATTCATAGTGAAGAATGACTGTACAGGTGGTGAACCCGGACCGCTCGCCTTATCCATTTGAAACTGTCCCGCTACAATCCAACCGAATTCCGTGTTTTGAAGAACTGGATAGGGTCCGCTCCTCGTGCGTCTTTCAGGCCTAAGAAGATCAAAAAATATCTCTGCCCCGATTAACATATCAATCTGACCTGGTTGGTTGAAGCTGGGGTCAGCTAAGGTCAGTTCTTCGGGAATTTGCCAGTCTTGATAGTTAATGTATGATCCTGGCAATTCAGCTGAAATTCGTGACAATACAGCACAATTAATAACTACTTGATAGTTGCTAGTAATGGAATGCACCTCTATGTTTGCACTATGATGCGACTCTGCGTCGATACTACTTATACCCTGGATTGGAATTCTATTCCGTACCTTCTTTAAGTTCAGTCGTTGTGTGCAGGCAGTCGTGATGAAGTGTGCTTGACTGCCCGAGTCTAGTAGGACTCGGCAAGTCTGAAGTTGGCCCTCCCCATCACGCACTTTCACTAATGCAGTCGAGAGCAATATATGAGTATGCGGTTTAATTTTCAGTGAGCAATAGGACGCTGTATCGGCACGTTGTTGCGTAACAATAGAGTTGTTGGGTCTTGCCTGTTGCCTATCATGCGTGTTATCAGGCGGCCGTGGGGTAGGAGAACGACCAGTTCCTCGGTTGCGGTGAAGTAGTGTGTGATGCTTCAAACCACAAGAATAGCAAGAACCTGAAGAACAATCACCAACAATGTGACCATGTCTCAAACAATTTGTACACAATTTATGCTGTTTGGCAAATTCTGTTCGTTGTGCAACACTAACACTGGAAAAGTCTTGACATTTATAAAGAGGGTGCACGCCAGTACAAAATAAACAATTATTGTTACTTGAAACATACACTTGTCTGACTTGGTTCGTGAGCTTCTTTCTAGTGATGTTTTGAGTGGTAGAATTGACAACTGGGGTAGGAATTCGGTTACCATTGATTAATTCTAGGGCTTGACATCTGTCCTCTAAAAATTTACTTAGCACTTCCAGTCTTGGGAATTGTGAATTTGATGACGTCAGCTCCCACTGTTTTCTGCTGACGTCATCAGTCTTTTCAAGAATTAATTGCGCTAGAAGGATTTCGTGAAGAGGGATTTCAAGTTCAAGTGCTTCAAGTGCATTTAAGTTACTTGATACCTGATTTAGAAGTGCTCGTAACTCTGTGGGTGATTCATTGTGTACACGTGGAAGGTTCAGCAAGTTGTTGATGTGTGCTGTGGCAATTAATCTAGGATTATTGTATCTCAGACAGACAGTTTGTCAAGCAATTTTAAAATTAGGACCTGTTATGGGAAGGTTCTTAATCTGGCCATGTGCTTCGCCCGTTAATGAAGATAACAAATAGTGGTATCGTTGTATATCGTCAATTGCTTGATTGTTTATTACCAGGCTAGTAAATGTGTCACAAAAATGACGGAATTCAGTGACCTGTCCCCCGAAGGAAGGTAATTTAATTGTAGGAAGTGTCAGCTCTCTCTTGCCGGAACTAAACTGACCATCACTTTTAGTACTCGAAGGATTGTTCTGTTTTGAACGTAACTCTACGCTATCTTCAATCAACGTGGTCATTTTATCAACGAGATCATAATACATAGTCTCAAAAGTATTCCTATCTTCACTGTGGTCCTCGGATTCGTCTTCTAATTCTAATCTCTCCTGCGCGTCTTCATACTTCTGCCTTAATTTTGGTAGATCGTCTAACCTTGCCCTTATTGCGTTAATACTTGACCCTGGTTGGAAGCTCTTGACGAAGATATGCAAACGAGTGATATTTGCCTTTGCGAGGCCCCTAGTCTTTACGAGAAGTGCTTTCAATTTAGGATCCATAATGGGAATAGCATACAGGAATACAGGTAACCAGAAATGAGTATGTACTTACCGAAGCTGCTTAAAGTTGAATTCCTTCCATGTGTAATGTCTCGAGGTTCAATATGCACCACTGCGCGCTGTAGTTAATACGAATCATCGAAGAAACACACGATTACCGCTCATACTTCGCGTTGAGGCTACCGTAACAATGCACAACGCGAGGCATCGATATGAAATGATGCACGAACTATAACACACGTCCGTTGTTCCACAGAAATCCGGCCGGTAGGACCATGAAGAAAGTTTGATAATAAATGTGAAGAATATACTCTGGTGGACTGTAATTTAGAGTGCTGGGATTTCAAATCACTGGACTTCTGTGGAACATTTAACTAATTATATTATATTACACAGTTATATACAATACATGTAGATACAATTAATACACTGTCACTCGTTCGATATAGTTTTCCGAGATTGCATAGCAGCAGGTCTGCTTCGCTTTCACCCCGTGGTGACTTGTCCAGTTGAGCACAATTGTGGCACTGTCGAAAGAATGTACGGTACTTGGGGAGCGGGGTGAGGCAGGTAGCAAGCACACCCTTCCCGACCAGTGGAAAGAACGGGATTCTGCCACAGGCAAGGCGAGGCTTGGCGAACAGTTTAACACTTGTTCCTAAACAAGGTGTTAAAACGACTAAAAGAAAAAGTGATACCGATTCTGGGAAAACCTGAGAATTTGTTGTCGGATCACGGTAGTTGTTTCACCAGTGTAGAGTTCAGACGAGAATTAGAAAGACTTGGAATACGTCAGATTTTGTCAAGTATTCGCCATCCTGAGGCAAATCCTGTAGAAAGAGTGATGAGGGAGACGGCCAAGTACTGTAGAATATACTGTGCCGAAGAAAATTGGAAGTGGATAGATATCTTGGATATTATCGAATTTTGTATAAATAATACAATCCATGAATCCACGGGAGAGATACCCATAACGTTACATCGGAATGAGCAACCAGAGAGACCTTGGAGTCTGGTAATTCCTAGGCCAGCAGACGCTCAGCCTGGAAGAGATGTACGTATTAGAAGAGCCTTTGAGCATCTAAAAGCTCAAGCCGACAGGAGGCAACGAAGAAATAGGCATAAGAGGTATCATCGACCATTATTAGCAGGAGAAATGGTGTTAGTAAAAAGACCAGCCATTTCGGATCCAGGGAACCGTGTGTACAAGAAGTTCCAGAAAATGTACCACGGACCGTATCAAATAATCAGAGATTTAAGGAATAACGCATATAGAATTCGTCACTGTGAAACGGATCACGAAGTGACCATGAATTCAGCAAATTTGAAATTATATTACCCTTCCGAAGATTTCGATGAAGCAAATGAACAAGCCCTGGTTATGGAAACATTTAGAGATGAATCCGCTTTTGACATAAACAAGAATAAGGAAGAAATAGAGAATAGAGCTCAAGCATTCGAGTGTGAATGCGAATTGGAAAAATTGTATTGGGAAATCAAAGAAATAATTGAGTTTATTGAAGAAGAAAATTTCAATTTAAGAAAGGAGAATGATGAAATAAGGAAACGGGTAGGGATAGACCAAACCCGTAAGGAAAAATGAGGTTCTGGAGATTTATAGCCTAGACGAATAAAGGAATAGAAAGAAAGGGTAGGGACAGAGCATACCCGACCTACACAATTACCGGATACGACGTTAAAGAAATAAAAAGAGACGGAAGGTATGGACAACGTTATGATGGCTTCGACGAATAAAGAAAGATAAGATTAATTGAAATAAATTTCCTCAAAATTTTTTACCTAAGGAGGGGAGAGATGAACCCATGTGCCATAGGGTCCAGGGAGGTCGAATCCATGTATTTGGGGAAGAAATGAAAGAAACGTACAGTTTCTAATGTAACTTAGAGAAAGATCAGGCCAGGATTCTAGCCTAACGTTGTGCAAGCGGCGAGAGCCAGGTGTTCGAGAGATGAGATCACCCCTCTTGACATTCAGAAGGAGTTGGTCATGAGTATTAATAACCGAGTGGAAAATTTCCGCTGTTAGACAAGGAGGCCTGACTCGGAAATCGAGCTTAGCTTGCTGGAAAACGACAACACCGCCTATGCGCCAGAAGAGGAATAATTAAATTTAACCCGTTTACGAGTATAAAAATAAGTAAACAAGTACAGTACGGTGAATCATTTCGAATTAGAGATTTTTGTGTAAAGAAAAACCCTTTAATAATTGCACAGGAGAAAACTGCAAACGCAAGTAGACGTCATAGGGGATTTACCAAGGCCTGTGGAGAGGGGAGAATGCAAAAGAACAGCAACACCCACACAGTTGAGGACGAGAAATTAATTAATATCTCCGAATTGCACGATCGATTCTTAAGCGCAATGAGATTATTTAACATTGAGAAGACGAGCTTTTTAAAGGTATAATTTTTATAATGGTGCAACCATTATTTTAAAAGTTGGGCACGGAAAGGGCTAGAGTCTTATCTTTTTGTAGCGAAAGAGTATAAAGCTCCTGGCATCACCAAGCCAAACATGTAGTTTCAAACAGTCCAGGGGACGTGACGCTGGAGCATCAGTACAAGCAGTTCCAAACAGCCCGAGGGGGGCGTTGCTACGCTTCAGTATTCAGACAGCCGTGTACGGCGTTACTCTGATTTACACCGAAGACAGTTTACCAGTACTCCTTGAGGGGAGAAACGCTGTATTACACTGCAGAATTATTATCCGATAGCCACAGGCGTCGCAGTATTAATAACTTGCTTGCCTCCATAAGGAGTTGTAAGGAAGAAATATTTAAGTATCGCCGTGTTGAAAACTTAGGAAAATCCTAGTTACAGGATTTAGGTCCGACAGTACACAAGTTTACAGTGAAAAGTTCGTAAAATATAGTCAGAGCAGGCTGCGAACGTTGGACTTAAGGCGATAGGTCTTTAAATAAACGACCGAAAAAATCATAACGTACGAAAGTACCGTAATAGAAAGATAAACAGTTATCTAATTTAAAGAACCCAAACAGGGAAAAACAGAGTAAGGTTCGCAACGTATTTCAAAAAGGTAGGAGTGCGAGAACCGAAGAAATAAAGAAGAACGGAGACTATAGACATTATCTCCAGAAAGCAGACGAACCATTCTAAAGCACTAGACTCGAGAAGTACTAGCTGCTATAAAATAAATCCATCGATCATCGATAAGTTATCGAGGGGACCTCGATCCGAACAGACTTTCATTAGGATCGATAAACTAGATCTAAAGGGGAAGCCGTTCAAGCTAGAGAAATAGCCGGTCATCCAGAATAGGATTCGAAGAATTAGGATTCCAGGGAAAAGTAGATGTTTCGAGACTTTCGTATTCTGCAGGATAGGAAGCCGACATTGAATAAATTTCACCCTTGGAAACGGGAGATTAAGAGGTCACGTGTGATAGGCTAGGAAAATACGGCCTAGTGATCAAAAGTTGTGAAGTGTAAATTTATCAAGATTGTGTGTTAAAATAATATTTTTTAGTGTTTATTGTGTGTTCTAAATGGATACACCAGTGTATTAAAAATGTTGTCAATGTTAAGTGTATTGAAGATGTGTCAAGAAGTATTTGTACATGAGATGAATTTCTACAATATGGAATAAGTTTAAAAGTGGGCCAAAATGAAACACCGCACAAGGATAAAGGTCATGAGACGACCTTAAAAACATGTGAGTAATGAATGTCATTATATTTTGGTGTCAGGGAATGATTGTGTACAAATCCACCGGAGTTTTTGAGTAAAAGGGATGTGTTTAAATAAATAAATACTGAATAAACAAAAACGCGGTCTGAACAATAATAAAAATTTGAGAAACTATAAATAATTATGTAAAAGAATAAATCCAGTAGAGGAAATATATGAATAAAATGTCAGTGTATTTGACGAATGTCATAAGAGCAAGCGAAAGATTAATAATTATCATGAAAGATATTTAAATAAAAGTAAATTTGAGTTATATGAAAGAAATAGCTTTTGAGCTTGTGTAAAGAATGAAGATATGAAATAATAATAATAATAACCAAGTAAGGAAATATTAAATAAAGATCAAATTAATTGATGTGAACATAAGAGCGTTAGAGCCTTAATAAAAAGTATAGACATGATATTCAAATGCATGTTCTTAAAAAGAGAGAAAGTTATTGTCAAAGGAAAGGAATAATATAAAAATTGAGATGTGTATCAATTGTTAATATGATATTATCAGTTCTTTGGATGACGCTAGGCTTAAAATAAAGTATAGCGCAAAAGAGCGCAATTAAAATAAAATGTCACGCTAGGAACGCGTAAAAGTTAATATACTTGGTAAATTACTTATGAGAGGTAGTTGATTGTAGCGACTTGAGAATTGGTATAAGTCCTCTATTTGTGACGTAGTTTCACGAGGCCATAGTGTATTGTGTATTGAAAGGGAGCAAATGTATGGTATTGAGCGTAGGTCTTAAGCTATAGGCTGACCCTAAATCGCATTTTGTATAGTCCTCTATAAGGGAATGGTTCCCGAGGCATGTGAAGAGATTCGAACTCAGAATCCTCTTATAGTGAAAGCCCCTTTATTATTCGTCGTAGAATGTGTAATTACTCTTTCCCAATCAATGAGGACCTCTCATAATTAATAAATGCCAAGATTACAAATGTGGTTTATGAGCCCAGTAATATTGTTGATTTTAAACGATGAGTAGAATGCCAGGTCTTCCCAAAGAATTGAGAATGAACGAAAAGCTGTTTGTAAAAGCATTAAAGAGAGCTCTATCTACAGACTAGACGGGAGGGTTCCTGCATAGTCATAAATAACTCTCAAATTTTACGGTCAGACCCTTGGTGTAGGAGGGTGTCTGGAGGCCGTCTTGTAAGGAGTAATGAATACACCGTGAGTGTTTAAAGTTGTTAACGACCCGGGCGTTGAACCGAGGTCCTTGTAGATTGATATTTCCGCTTGCCTGTTCAGATCGTAGTTCTTTTATGTGATAATGGTCTTATAAGACATATGAGATAAATAAGAATCCCTATTGTAATGTTGTATGGAAGATGGATTCCATAAGTAAGGGGCGTGGTGGTGCAGCGGTCAAGCTGTATGCCTCTCACCAAGGCGGACCGGGTTCGATTCCCGGTCAATGCATGTGAGATTTTCGATGTGAAATGCCATGTCCTGTGGTTCGGATTCCACGTAAAACGGAGGTCCCGTGGCTTATGATCGCGAGATTGACGGTCACGTTAAACTACAAGCTTCCTTTTTTTTGGATTCCATAAGTAAATTGAAGGCAACTAGGTTCCGGGAGTGACCATAGTTTTTTGACTGTGTCAAGTATCTTCATACTCTGGAGTACACAAGTAATTTCCTGATTACCTTAATGTATTTGTGAAACTAGAGAGAGATGATAACAGCTGAAAACATGTGAAAATGCCCAAATATTGAGTTAGATAATTAACATGTAATTTTAAATGTAATTATACATTTGTTTGGTGATTAAGAAAATATAAAAAGGTAGTATTTGAGGTGTACAAAGGATGACACCATTATTATAGAAAGCATTGAGCCAAAAGAGCTCGGAATTATATGAAACTTACAGTTGATGCTTTATGGAAGTAAAAATAATTAGGAATTGTTGGGTTATGGAAACCATATGTTTTAATACAATATTTGTTTTATTTTTATGTTATTCCTTGTTCATTTGGAACAAGTAGATGATTATGGGTCAGTAATTTTAATTGTTTAATTGTTTGTAGCGCCATAATTTTGATTAATTAAATGTGTTAAAATAGGAGTTGATTTTGTTGTTATTTTTGCAAGTGTATCCTCTAATTAATCCAAAATATGTGAGTCACAGAGTGGGGGAACTTACCGCTGCCCCAAAAATCCCGAATTGAGCTACGCTGGTATACTGTGATTGGCATATTTCTTGCTAAAAGGGCACAATATATATATATATATATATATATATATATATATATATATATATATATATATATATATTTTTTTAATTTAGTCAATTTACCCTCTAGGTTGGTGGTTTCTACGGACTCAGCGAGGGAACTCACCACTACCGCCTCTATGGGCAGTGTCCTGGAGCTTGGAACATCTGGTCGGAATGGATACAACTGGGGAGGTGTGATCAGCACTTCGCCCTGGCGGCCTCACCAGCAAAGCGAACAGGGGCCTCATGAGGGACGGGAAGGGATGGAAGATTGGGATGGATAGGCTAGGAAGAAGGAAGGAGGCGGCCGTGGCCTTACAGTAGGTACCATCCCGGCATTTGCCCGAAGACGAAGTGGGAAACCACGGAAAACCACGTCGAGGATGGCTGAGGTGGGAATCGAACCCCCTCTACTCATTTGGACCACCCAAGGCTGAGTAGACCCCGTTCCAGTCCTCATACTACTTTTCAAATTTCGTGGCAGAGCCGGGAATCGAACCCAGGACCTCCGGGGCGGCAGCTAACCATGCTGACCGCTACGCTACGGAGGCGACAATATATATTATATCGTACATGTTTCGACCTGACATTGAGGAAAGAATTAAAATATAGTACATTATGCAACTCGCCTATAATGGCTTACGCTCGTTTTATAATTTCCATACGAGTGTCTTAATTACCATTATAGGCGAGTTGCATACGACTGTTTATGTTCGACGATAATTATAACTTTATTATATGTTTTAACATAAATATTCATAAATATCTGTTGAGATTCAGTCACTAGAATTTTGTGATCAGAGTGCAAGCGCTGGGTAGGATATCTCTGTTTTCAAAGTGCTCTGACCGACCGACGCATGCGCTCTGTGTGCTTGGCAATGTTTACAGCCTGCCGATGTGCATCTGCATTCAGTCAAACTGTCACTGAAGTCGTTTGAAAGCAATGCGCTGTGTTGAAATTGGAGTTGGGGATATTAAGGTACTAGCAGTAGTGCCCGGCTTCGCTCGGTGGATTTATTTGTTTTATGGATGATAATGAATACTACTATAGAACTGGTAACCTACATGATACTTAAACTAACAAAAAAAAATATATATATAACTTTTTGTGGTGGTTATGATTGTGGGGGTGATAAGTAGTACAGTATTACGGATGTAACATTCAGGTCATTTTTCCCGTAATGATAATAATGAATAGGGAAATGGCTATTTATTATCTACAGTACTGACACATGTAAATTACAAACGAATTGAAAAATATTATTAGAAATAGGAGTATGGGAAATAAAAGACACTGCCAAGGGCTTAGATCTCATTGGCTGTTAGAAAAGTAGAGATCAATAGTGTCGTCTTTAGTCGCATAGCGCCGTAGAAAAATAATCAGAGCACTTTGGAAAACTTCGATTGTCCCGAGCTCCTGAGGTATCAATAGTGTCATTTATCGTCACATACCGCTCAAGGATAAGGATCGGAATAAATGAAAGTACATTTGAAAGAACCTGATAACCTCTATGTACTGCACCAACACCATCACACTTATTCAGAGACATAATATTTTCATGATGATAACTGTTTTAAGGGGCCTAAGAAATCTTTTTGCACTAATTACCCACCATGACTCCAATTTATACGCAGCTCTAGATGTAACTATTTTCGCAATTCTGCACCAGAACACTGGTAGGGGTGACGTGATGCAGCTCGCATTGCCAGCCAACAATAGACTTATTAAAATATTCTTAAAGTTACTCTACTACGGACATGAATGGTTCTAGAGCCTTAAAACGTGGTTTTCAAGTTCAATTCGTCTATTGTTCTAAATATAGGAATGGAGAGAGTTGGCAGTGTTACCCGCAGACTTCAAAAGGTTTAAGTGTGGTTCAGATCGGTGAAACGATGTAGATTTGTGCCAAAGGGCCTAAATGCAGGGAATGGAGTGGTTTATCCGAAATTTCATGTAGACAGTGTTACTCGCAGGGTTCCAAAGGGTAAGTATACAAATTTTGGTTCAGATCGGTGAATCGGTGTAGATTTGTGCCAACGGGCCTAAATGCAGGGAATGGAATGGTCTGCCCGAAATTTCATGGAGACAGTGTTACTCGCAGGATTCCAAAGGATAAGTAAGTTATACAAACTTTGGTTCAGATCGGTGAAACGGTGTAGATTTGTGCCAAAGGGCCAAAATGCAGGGAATGGAGTGGTCTGTCCAAAATTTCATGTAGACAGTGTTACTTGCAAGGTTCCAAAGGGTAAGTATACCAATTTTGGTACAGATCGGTGAAACGGTGTAGATTTGTGCCAAAGGGCCTAAACGCAGGGAATGGAGTGGTCTGTCCAAAATTTCATGTGGACAGTGTTATTCGCAAGGATCCAAAGGGTAAGTATACAAATTTTGGTTCTGATCGGTGAAACGGTGTAGATTTGTGCCAAAGATCCTAAATGCAGGGAATGGAGAGGATTGTCCGAAATTGCAAGTAGACAGTGTTATTATTATTATTATTATTTATTTACCATAAATCGTACACGAAGTATGGAAGGCCTAGTGAAAAAGGGCAAGCCCCACATACATATTTCATGCTCCACAGGCACAGCTTACATCTACATTTGTTTTAACAATATTTACAAGTTTTACAAAGATATTTGCAGTATTTACATATTTAGAATATTGACATAGTACATTTCCTGTTCACTCACTCTCTCACGCACGCACTTTCATAACCTCAATCACTCGATACATCCATTCATTCATTCATTCCATTCAGATACTCATTCATTCAGCGAGACAATCAATCACTCATACATACGTTTATTTATACAATGTACCTTTTTACGTACGGCTTGAATTTCCTAAGAGGCAAGATCTTGGCATCTCCTGGCAGCGCGTTCCATAACCGCGCAGAGCGGCCGTAGAAACCTGTCAGGTAAGCATTGCTACGTGCGAAGGGCGGAACGAGGGTTACACCTCGTCCTCTCCGAACTGAGCGATATGCCAATGACAGTCGGCAAAAAGGGTCAATATTAATGGAACCTGTAAGGGATTTTTTAAGAAAAATTAGATCAATTTGTTTGGCTGTTGCCTCTATAGATGGAAATTTTGACAAAGGGGAAGGGGAATAACGAGCTATTAGCCTTTCTGCGCGGCGCTGTACACGCTGGAGCTTGTTCATGTTTTCCGCTGTAGTGGGATGCCAGGCAGGTAAGCCGTACGTTAATATTGGACGGACCATGCATGTGTAAGCCATCCTGAAGGCTCTAGGTTTACAACCTCTCATGTTTCTGTACAAGAAACCCAGAACTTTGGTGGCCTTACATCTTGCCTCTTCACTTTGAATGTTCCAATTCAGGGTGTCGGAGATTGTTACCCCTAATAGCTTTAAGTTTGTGCACTGTGGGATGACACTGTTCATAATTTTGTATTCATTCTCAATGGGTTTTTGTGACCTGGTTATTCTTATGTATTTACATTTTTGTACATTTATATTTAAATTATTCACAGAACACCACAGCGATAAGTTGTCCAGATCTGATTTAAGACAGAGGGAATCTTCTTCACATGTAATGCCCCCGTATAGCACGGTGTCATCTGCATATAGTGACATTGATGAGGTGACACAGCCAGGAAGATCGAACACATATATAGTGAAGAGAAGAGGTCCGATCACAGAGCCCTGAATCACTCCAGAAGTAACTTGAGCAGCCTGCGATCGAGCTCCTCCGTACACCACACACTGTGTTCGACCCTCTAGGAATGACCTCACCCATGCAAGTAAGCTACCCCGTATGTTAAGCTGCTGTAGCTTTAACAAAAGTCTTTCATGAGACACTTGATCGAAGACCTTAGCCCAATCCAGTGCAATACAGTCCACTTGTTTCACTTCTGGCTGATTCAAGTAGAACTGAAACTCATCAATGACTTTTGTCAATAGAGTAGTGCAAGAACGACCCGGAAGAAAACCGTGCTGATTTGGATCGAGCAGATTGTTCTCCCGTAGGAATTCCAGCACACTGTTTGCTACTAGCCGCTCCATACATTTACAAATTATAGATGTTAGACACACCGGTCTGTAATTTGCAACATCTTCTCTGTCACCTTGCTTATAGATTGGCACCACGTTAGCACATTTCCACCCACACGGCACTGAACCTTGGTTGATAGACAGGTTGAATAACGCACACAGAGAGGGCGCTAATGCTTCCGCACACTGCAGCAGGATCCGTCCGGGAACATCATCTGGGCCGGTTGCTGCATGTGGTCTAATCTTCCGTAGGCTCTGAATCACCTCAGTTGTTGTGAAGTACAGGTTGGAGAGTGGGAGGGGTGGAAGTGATGACCTTGGCAGAAGCAGGTTCATGGTCATATCCGGCTTAGAAAAGTTCTGCTTGAAACTGTCACTGAACGCTGTTGCAATATCTTGGGGTGCACTTAGGAATTTACCGTTACAGTGAAATGAGGCTGGCGCAGCGGTGCCGCGTCTTCTGGACAAAAATTTCCACATTTCACTGGTGCTGCTTATTTTGTGAATATAATTGTCGTATGTTTCGCGAATTAATTTCTTTGTTTGGTTCCTGATGTTCTTGTATTTTTCCCACATGATGTCAGTTGAGCAACTTTTCCATTTCTTGTATAAAACGTTCCTTTTCCTAATCATTTTAATGACTTCCTTCGTCACCCAAGGAGAATTTTTCTTCCCACTAATGGTTATTTTCGGTATAGCTATATCCACACATTCAAAGAAACAATTTCGCCAGGCGTGCCACACTGAGTTGATGTCGCTGGTGTCCAGAATACATGGGGTGGGAAGGTGTTTGAGGAATAAAGATGATAGCAGTTTCCAGTCTGCCTTTTTGTAATTGTATACTGTCCTCACTGTGCTCTTGCTGCGTGGTTTGTTGTAATGCAATGTGGTAAAGATGGCTGCGTGATCACTGAAACCGGTTATGACTTCAGCTTTCTGTACGGAGGAAGGAAGGCTTGTGAGGAATAGGTCTATTGTGGAGCGTGTAGTTTGTGTGATACGAGTTGCTTCGGTTATTAATTTGTCAAGGAATAAATCGTAGAATGCGGTAAGGAATTCATTAGCAATGGGATCCTTGGGAGTGGGAGGAGAGTTTTGCCAGTCTATTTCTAAATTAAAATCGCCTGTTATGTAAATGGCCTTCGTAAGGTTCCAAAGGTTATGTATACAAATTTTGGTTCAGATCGGTGAAACGGTGTTGATTTGTGCCAAAGGGCCTAAATGCAGGGAATGGAGTGGTTTGACCGAAATTCCATGTGGACAGTGTTATTCGCAGGGTTCCAAAGGGTAAGTGTACAAATTTTGGTTCAGATCGGTAAAACGGTGTCGATTTGTGGCTAAGGGCCTTAATGCAGGGAATGGAGTGGTCTGTCCGAAATTTCATGTAAACAGTGTTACTCGCAAGGTTCCAAAGGGTATGTATACAAATTTTGGTTCAGATCAGTGAAAAGGTGTAGTTTTTTGCCAAAGGGCCTAAATGCAGGGGATGGAGTGGTCTGTCCGAAATTTCATGTAAACAGTGTTACTTGCAAGGTTCTAAAGGGTAAGTATACAAATTTGGGTTCAGATCGGTGAAACGGTGTAGATTTTTGTCAAAGGGCTTAAATGCAGGGGATGGAATGGTCTGTCCGAAATTTAAAGTGGACAGGGTTACCCGCAGGGTTCCAAAGTGTAAGTATACAAATTTTGGTTCAGATTGGTGAAACGGTGTAGATTTGTATAAATAACAGACAGACAAACAAACAGACAAACATTGAGCTTTATATAAATAGAAGAAGATATACAGTGCTATTTCTAGTCTCATGTTCGCCAGTTTATTTGCGCGAACATATGCACGGTGCACTTTCGGTAATTTATATAGACATGTTGGATTTTGAGGGCATGAGCGAAGGTATCCTTACCTAATTGGTCAAACAACTGTTTCTTGAGCTCCGATTGGTGGGAGAAACTGTTTCATAATGAAAAATAGTGTTATAATGAGCCTCATTGTGATACAGTTTTCTGAAACATAATGTTTACATTTCGACATCGTCGAACATAAAAATAATATAGATGTGCTTAAGTCTAAATTTGTTTGAAGTGAAATGTTTATGATAAAAATTGTAATAAAAGTGAAATAAAATAATAAAATGGATATCCTTACAATGTAGTATTATTTGTAAATAAATAAAATAAAATTCAATATTGGGCTTTACAATATCTTTTTCAAAATGGAGTTAGAAAAATAAGATTTTTTTAAAATCGTGAGTGTGAATACATATTGGGTTTATATTTTTAAAAAAATATCAAAATATATACAAATTAATAATTTAGAAAATCAAGTGCCGAATATCAACAATTACTTCAACTCAGCGCTTGAAATACGGAGTTTGAATTTTGATCAGACATCACATATCTTCTTAGGTATGCCGTGTTGCTGGCCAAGGTGCTGGCGACACAGAGTACACAGTCTGAGATTATGTGCTGCGCAGTTAGCATGCTGTTATCACATAAGGGAAGAGGTGTAGCTTCTTTAGCTGCTTCAGCAGATTCATTGCCATGAATGCTTCTGGGAGAGGGTACCCACACAAAAACGATTTGTTTACCTTGCCTCAACACTTTATGGAATATCAATTGAATTTCTTGTACAAGAACGTTCGTCGAAGATAGACTCTCTATTGCGTTTAATGCACTTCGCGGATCAGAGAAAATAATAAATGAGTTGTTGGAGGTGGCAGTATTCAAACTGGCCTGTTTAAGTGCAAAGAGTTCATTAGAAAAGACAGTGAAAGAATCATGAAGTCGTACGATCAGGATATATTATCCCACAGCCGTATCTTTGATCTTTGGTCCATGGGTATTACAAGACTTGACCATGTCAGAAATGAACATATAAGGAAGCAAATGGGAGTTTCAACAATTAATAACAAAATGAGGGAAGCACGTCTTCGCTGGTATGGGCATGTCACTAGAGGTGATAACGGCCCTCCGATACGATCCAGGAGGGCGTCGACCTCGTGGACACCCAAAGAAACGATGGATGGATAGAATCAGTGAAGACCTACTGGTGTGCTGTCTCAAACCTGAAGATGCCCTTGACAGGAAGAAGTGGCGAACAACAACCAAGCAAGCGGACCTTGCGCCAACGCGGGAAATACGCTAGGAAAGAAGAAGGAAGTATAAATAGCACTGTGCATTAAGTATCTATTGGAAATTTCAAGAAACAATCGATAGTACTGTCAGTTTTTGTTTTTAACTAAGTTCAGTTCGAAGTTGACTGTTGGTAAGGTAATTGTCCACGGTGGGATATCAAGAGAATGGTCTGAGAGTAGTATGGGAGGGATGTTTAGGTTTAATTGTTCTACGAACTTGGATATCTTCACATTGAAGGCGAAGTGTACAGATATTAATTCTATTACTACGGTAGTACATTACATATTTCTTAATAACAACATGTTAAGTTTCTTACAAAAAATGGTTTGGCAATTAAGGAAAGAAGCTTGTAATTTAACGTGACCGTTAATCTCGCAATCATGAGCCACGGGACTTCCTATTTACGTGGGATCCGAACCACAGGACATGGCATTTCACTTCGAAAATCACACATGCATTGACCGCGAAGCGAATCTCCAGGGTGGAAATACACACATCAAAAAAAGTTTTGCATCACCTCGGTTCCAAGAGTTCCGGAACCGTTAAATACAAAGGGAATAGAGATCAACACAAACAACATTTCAGCTCGTTTTATTGCTCATGAGACCCACACATTGCATGTTGTACCATCATACAGCTAGACTTTCAGCATTTGTGGTCCAGATTGCAGTACACACCACTACCTCTAATACCCAGTAGCACGTCCTCTTGCATTGATGCATGCCTGTATTCGCCGTGGCATACTATCCACAAGTTCATCAAGACACTGTTGGTCCAAATTGTCCCACTCCTCAACGACAATTCGGCGTAAATCTCTCAGAGTGGTTGGTGGGTCAAGACGTCCATAAACAGCCCTTTTCAACATATCCCAGGCATGTTCGATAGGGTTCATGTCTGGCGAACATGCTGGCCACTGTAGTCGAGCGATGTCGTTATCTTGAAGGAACGCATTCACAAGATGTGCACGATGAGGTCGAGAATTGTCGTCCATGAAGACAAATGCCTCTCCAATATTTTGCCGATATGGTTGCACTATGGGTCGGAGGATGTCATTCAGGTATCGTAAAGCCGTTTCGGAGCCTTCCATGACCACCAGTGGCGTACGTCGGCCCCACATAATGCCACCCCCAAAACATCAGGGAACCACCACCTTGCTGCACTCGCTGGACAGTGTGTCTAAGACGTTCAGCCTGACCAGGGTGCCTCCAAACACGTCTCCGACGATTGTCTGGTTGAAGGCATATGCGACACTCATCGGTGAAGAGAACGTGATGCCAATTCCGTGGGGTCCATTCAGCATGTTGTTGGGCCCATCTGTACCGCGCTGCATGGTGTCGGGGTTGCAAAGCTGGACCTCGCCATGGACGTCGGGAGTGAAGTTGCGCATCATGCAGCCTATTGCGCACAGTTTGAGTTGAAACACGACGTCCTGTGGCTGAACGAAACGCATTATTCAACATGGTGGCATTGCTGTCAGGGTTCCTCCGAGCGGCAATCCGTAAGTAGCGGTCATCCACTACAGTAGTAGCCCTTGGGCGGCCTGAGCGAGGCCTGTCATCGACAGTTCCTGTATCTCTGTACCTCCTCCATGTCCGAACAACATCGCTTTGGTTCACTCTGAGACGCCTGGAAACTTCCCTTGTTGAGAGCCCTTCTTGACACAAAGTAACAATGCGGACGCGATCGAACTGCGGTATTGACCTTCTAGGCATGGTAGAACTACAGACAACATGAGCAGCGTACCTTCGTCCTGGTGGAATGACTGGAACTGATCGGCTGTCGTACCCCCTCCGTCTAATAGGCCCTGCTCATGCATGGTTGTTTACATCTTTGAGCAGTTTTAGTGACATCTATGAACAGTCAAAGGGACTGTATCTTGGATACAATATACACAGTCAACGTCTATATGCCGGAGATCTGGGAACCGAGGTGATGCAAAACTTTTTTTGATGTGTGTATACACGGTAATAGGCTAAACGACATTTTTTTTTTCAAATTCACATTTTTGTTGAAATGTGTGATATGAAACACCGCCGATAACAAAATAACTGTAATAAATAGTGGATTGTCGAAATTAATGTCTGGTATATTCAGGATGGCAGTTACGTGCTATATATTGAACCCTTTATCCACAGGCTATATAAAGGATTCTAATATTTATTCATCATCTTTTGATACATTTCTACAGACAACAGATATGAGAGCCAGACGGTGTTGGGATATATTGAGAAATCAGTGGCCGAGAGGACACAATGGTTTAAGCTCCTGCGGTATTTTAGGAGGATGCGTATATATTCTTGAGACATAGAACAGGTGCAACTTTTAGCGCGAATGTTGGCTTGGGGACGCACACTATGGCTTGTTGCTATGAAGATTGGCGCCAAGGGTGATTGGTCTATCATCATGTGAACCACTCCCTACGGCAGAAATGTTTGTAAAAACGCGCAAAGACATACAAGAGTCTAGGCCAATAGTATCAAGACGCCTTGTCTTAGCGGGAACTCGGCTTGGGAACGCGCACGGGTAGATTAACGCGGGAGTTATCTACAGATTAATTCCACGATCGATTCACGCCGGCTACAGCATAATCGTAACCTCCACACACTGCTACGAACTCAATGATACCGATCGCATGCTAGTCTGATAGTTATTATGGAATATTTTTAATAGATCCCCTTCCACACCTACCCTAGTCTGTGTCAGTTATAAGGATCCAAGATGCTTCGAAGAGGACCACTAATTTTTGTTCGTCTGAGGACGGAACGTATTACAAATTTTGTACGTCTGAGGACGGAACTCATTACTTATTTATTATAGTGTAACTTCAGTGATTTATTTATAGTCCCAGCACTATCAGTAGGACCAGTTCATCGAAGTAATTCACCAAATAGACTGTCAAGGAATATAGTACTTGACAGGTGAATATAGTAGGAATTATATCGTGTGTGTATCTGACAAAAACTTTATCTAATTCAGCACGAGGATGGATCTGGGAACCAGCTGGACATTTGCCTGAAGATGTCGATGACCAGATAAACATCTTAAAGGAGATGGCTGCAGACGTTTTTCCTGGCGCTGTTTTAAAGGATTGAGTACCAAATAAATTCATTTATTTATAAAATCAGCTACGTTGTTATGGGATATTTTTGTAAATATTTGTTTGCTTGCTTGGTAATGTAGATTATTAGTTTTTGTTTTACTGACACATTAAATATGGGACTAGCCGAGCGTTGCGTAATTTATATATTTTGTGATTGTATTTGGTTTAACTTTACGCAGGGACGCGCAGCCGATGCTCGATCTCCCTTGCGTAAATCGCGGTCAAGCATTATTATTCGGAGATTTGCCTTACAACAAAAATGGAACTGAATTAATTTTGAGATTAAAAATAGAATTTGGAGGGTAAAGGATTATTTGTGAGTAGAATTTTATGACGGATCAGGATTGTTTTTGATAGTTGCTTTCCAGCAGATTTGAACGGGATGGCACTTTGCACCCGAGTTTTTGTTGTGTATTTTTGTTGTTGTTAATGTGTCAATGGACGCAGTATTGTTGATCTGTTTGAGCCGACCCAGAGTGAGTGTGTTTGAGATTCAGTCCAAACTATGGGTGCGTATGTGATTTTTATGATGTGCTAGCGAGAATATATCATGGCGATTATTCTGACTTGCTCCACGTCAACCCAGTTCATGTCCTCGCGAGGCTGAACTCGTGGTATATATTTGTTTCTCGCCATCCAGGGGATGCGTGAAATATGTTGATTTTCCAGAGGGAAAACTGCACCTAGCTTGCCAGATTGAGTGAGGTATTTGAAGGACAGCGTGACTCACACAAGTAGGGGGAGCTCAATCAGATAACATGTCTTGTCATTAGAACAGGCTTGCGTCCTGTACTGCAATTTATGATGTTGTTTTAAATTCACAAAACCTGATCGGTTATAATGAGTATTGCTTGATTAAATGGGAGCTGTCCATAATTGTAAGGTAGCCACCGAAATTCATGTTTGTCTGGCGTTTCATATAAATGTAATCATTGTTTTTCAGCCGTTAGGCTTATATTTTGTTGTTGTTGGTTCAATTTTTGGTGTGTTTATTTTGATGCGTTCTTGACCCGTGTCAAGTTAGGATGCGCGGGGATATGTTCCCAAGTTGATGAGAGCGGTTTTTGGCCTATTTCTGGCATGCTCTTTTTTATTCCGTGTGCTCCAGCACCAGCTAGAATCTCAGGGAGATTCTTCTTTCTGTTTATATTATTAGATCTTGCATGTGTCAGTAGTAGTTGTAGTGTATTAATTAAGGGTGGGTCCCATAGCCGTAGTGTGATTTAAAAGATGCACTCCGTAAGCAACATGTCTGTTTCAGTTGTAAACGGACTCGCATCAGTACTCAGTTTCTTATTAACGAACAGTAAACCACACATTATATGACTTCTTGACCAGAGAAAAGTGGACTTGTATCCATATGTTGTGACGAGTGAGTTCATACCGCTCAAATGCTTATGTTATGATTTTATCATTTATGTGAAGCTGCATTCACATTGTATTGTTGTGACGAGCGAGTTCCTACCGCTCAGTGTTATTATTATTATTATTTATAAAGGGGGTAAAAATCAGGGGGGATTTGTTTTTTATTTTTTATTATTATTATGCACATACTTTTCAGTCATTAAATTTCTTTTATTCTACTTGTTATTCAATTTATTTCTAGTATAGCGTCTGTCATGAACCTTTCTATTCATTAGAGCATGTTGTTTTAAGCGAACTTTGCTGTGTAACGCAGTCAGGACTGAGCACGACCCCGTAGACGACTCTCGACAAAACCATGCTTTATTGAAGGGTGCATAGACAAGCTGGCGCCCAACGTGGGGATAGTTCGTTGCTAGTTCACTACTAGAACACGGTGGATAGCATAGATAAGCTGGTGTCATACCGTGGAGCGTTTCGTTGTTTTGGGCTTTTCTAGCGAACATAAACAAGCTGTTACCCTACATGTGGTGTTTCGCTGTTTTTGACTGTTTGAGATCACCGGAAGTGATATTTTGTTAACGTAAATACGGCGAAGAGAACTACCGCCAAGAAAATGGAATATACAGTAGAATCACGAGTTTGCAAGTTAAAATACGATTCACGTTTTGTTTATTGATGTAATTAGTAAAATAATGTACGTGAAATCGGGCGCCCATAGATTAAATATAAAATTAGATTTGTTTAGAAAGTCAAACTCATGAGTATGTTAGGAGGCTGGTAGCCTTAAATGACAATTAATACTTTGTTAATTAGTCAGTGTTAACATCAGATCTGGATAGTAATTTATGACTGAATATGTGCGGGGTTAAAAATTATTAAGTAAAATTAGAACCATTCAGTGATGATTGATCTGCGGGAGTAAAGGGAATAAGTTTAAATGAACTGAATGTGGTTAAATGAAGTAAATGTATGACAAGAATTATATATGTGTGTGTCAGGGAGACGTTTGCATGCCATCCTCCTGTCTTCTCAGTGATATATATATATATATATATATATATATATATATATTGTGTGTGAAAATGGCGACAGTCGCGGAGATCCAAGCGATTATTGAAAGTGCCACGGCACGAACCCAGAAACTATTAAAAGAACAGAGTGAAAGATTAGACAGTAAATTATCTGAACAAAATGCACAATTAGCTGAACAGAATGAGTCATTCCAGACTCAAATGAATGACACTATAAAGACACAATTAGCTGAACAGAATGAGTCATTCCAGACTCAAATGAATGTCACTATAAAAATATAATTACCTGAACAGAATGAGTCATTCCAGGCTCAAATTAATGACACTATAAAATCACAATTATCTGAACAGAAGGCACAATTAATTGAACAGAGTGAGTCATTAGAAATTAAATTAATTGAACAGGGTAACTCATTACAAGCGCAAGTAAATGAAAATATAAACAAACAATTAGAAGCGCAAGAAAATAGAAATATGAGTCAGTTAGCCACATTGTCCGCAGAGATGAAAGAATACACTACACAGCAGATGGTTCAATTCGCGCTTGATATGAGTAAGAATAATGACAAACAGCTAGGTCAGATACAAAAATTAGAGGATACGTTCAACCGTAAATTAAATGATTTGGACGAAATTGTATTAGCAAAACTAGCTCAGATAGAATTAGCATGCACGGTAAATAACAGTGAGGTTAAAACGGCACAGGATGGTCTTGAAAAGCGGTTTGATAAAATGGAGGAGGATTCTACGTTTATCCAGGGACAATTGTCAACAGTAAATGAAAGCATTTCGGGCTTAATAAAAGACATGGGTAAATTAGAAATACAATCAGCAGAGCGATGGCAAAACCTAGAATCGGACCAGGATAATTTAAGGACTACGATAGATGAGAGTAATCTACGTCTAGAAGACAGGCTTGAGAAGATAGAATCGAATCAGCAGGACACGAAACAGCAGATGGAAGAAAAATTAGGAGCGATAAAAGATAGCATCAGAAAGGATTGGCGCAAGATGAGCTGCGACTCTAAAGAAGAACGGCTAACTATTATAAAGACCGTAGGTGAAAATCTTACGCGCATTAAAGTATTTGAGGAGGAAATCAAAAATAAAATGAAAGAACAGTCGGACAGAATCATTAAAGCAGAGTTGCGCTCATTAGGACAGAACACGTATTTTCAGACAGAGCACGCAGATAAGGAAGTTGACCCAACGAGCCAGAGGGCAATTAACGCGGAGAATGGGCACGGAATGACAGGTAGCCCATTAACGACTAGCACAGAGGGATTTCACAACAAAATTGGAGGGACCTCTACCCCTCAACATGGCTATCAGCACCCTCAAGTCGTACAAGTAATTCGATCAAATGAATTTAAACCTAATAAATTCACAGAAAATTCTGGTGTCACACCGAAGGCGTATCTTAAAGAGATGGATCACTATTTTAATGATAATAATATCCCGCCCGCGCGTCGTTTAAGACTGATGGAACGATTTCTTTCGGGAAATGTACTTACGTGGTTCTTGAGCTTCAAGTATACTTTCGGAGGGATCGATGATTTCAAGATTGCGTTCCTTAAAAAGTACTGGTCGGCTTCTCTACAACAAAGTCTCAGAATGGAACTTTATTCGAGAAAATATCAGTCGACTCAGCAGACAAAATATTCAGATTTCTTTTCGCTACAATTGTTAAAATTTCGGGATCTGGATCACCCCTTAGAAGAGTCGGATCTGGTTATGACGATTGCACGGCAGTTGCCAGTAAATGTTCAGCAGGTTTTAGTAGCAGCAAACGTGGATACAGCGGTTCGAGCCGAACAAATCTTACGTCAGATTGACGAGACAACATCTCACGTGCAGCAAAGAGGGGGACGACAGCTGGAACTTGTAAACACAACGGAGGTGGTTAAACCCGCTCAAATACACACCAGGTCGCAGGCCACAAATACAAGTGTGTCAACAACACCAAGAGAGGTCAGGAGGGTGACGAAAATGGGTCACACCAGCGTCATGAAAATAACAATGATAGACATACACAGGGCAACAATAGGTATCAGCAGCGAGGATATCAACAATGGAGAAATAATAGGAAAAATGAGGGACCCTACAGACGTTATGAAAATAACAATAATGATAATCGACAGTGGCGTGAAAGAAGATATCAGAACCAGGGAGACTATCGGAATTATAGAAATGATTGGAATGACAGGCACGACGAATCGCAGCGCTACCTGGAAGAGTTACACGCTAATGGAGGGGACGAACAAGGACATTGGGAACGTGCCATTAATAGGAGGTCGAATCCTGACACCTTTAAGGAAGAAATTGGAGAGGAAGCAAATATATCAGCCAGCCAGGAAGACGAACGAAGCTTACCAGTACGGAGTACGAGAGAACGTAGCCCGGTAGGGAGGAGAAACACCGGTGCGATACGGAAAACGAGTCAATACTAGAAGAAGATGACAGCAAGGAGGAGAAGAAGAGGATGGTAGCAGAACGGTGGAGAAGAAGAAGATGGCAGCACGGAGAAATGGAGAGGACCCCTTCTGTATTGTACGGAATCTTGGTAACAACGCATACAGAGTGAAAGAATTGAATACAAGTACAATGTCTGTCTACGACGCGGCGAATTTAAAGTTGTATCATACTAGCGAACCTTGGGAACGCCGAAATAATGTTGCAAATTGAATATATGGACGTCCTTTTTGCACATCCAACTACACGTGGGTCAGTGAGTACGTCAGTAGAACGAGGAAGTAGAGAACAATCTGCTGTGGTCAGACACTATTGAGCTCTGACGATGACAACACAGCGGGAGAGTGAGCGAGTGAGATAAGGGCACTGGAAAGGGGAGATACTTGCCTTAGGCGATCAGTCAAGCAGGCTGGTTTGCGGAATGTCTGAATGAATGAGGAAACGGGTTGTAAACACGAGCAAGTGTTGTGACTCCAACGACAGTGGCGGTTAGACTAGACTGATGAGAGGGAGATTTTTCTAGGATTGGCAGAAATGGATTACAGATGTTTTGTATTTGTAAAAAAAATCGACTATTTGTTATGTTCGATTTTTTCCATGCAGGGGGGTTGTGAACCCTTTATCCACAGGCTATATAAAGGATTCTAATATTTATTCATCATCTTTTGATACATTTCTACAGACAACAGATATGAGAGCCAGACGGTGTTGGGATATATTGAGAAATCAGTGGCCGAGAGGACACAATGGTTTAAGCTCCTGTGGTATTTTAGGAGGATGCGTATATATTCTTGAGACATAGAACAGGTGCAACCTTTAGCGCGAATGTTGGCTTGGGGACGCACACTATGGCTTGTTGCTATGAAGATTGGCGCCAAGGAAGAAATCGAATGCTACAAGGTGATTGGTCTATCATCATGTGAACCACTCCCTACGGCAGAAATGTTTGTAAAAACGCGCAAAGACATACAAGAGTCTAGGCCAATAGTATCAAGACGCCTTGTCTTAGCGGGAACTCGGCTTGGGAACGCGCACGGGTAGATTAACGCGGGAGTTATCTACAGATTAATTCCACGATCGATTCACGCCGGCTACAGCATAATCGTAACCTCCACACACTGCTACGAACTCAATGATACCGATCGCATGCTAGTCTGATAGTTATTATGGAATATTTTTAATAGATCCCCTTCCACACCTACCCTAGTCTGTGTCAGTTATAAGGATCCAAGATGCTTCGAAGAGGACCACTAATTTTTGTTCGTCTGAGGACGGAACGTATTACAAATTTTGTACGTCTGCGGACGGAACTCATTACTTATTTTTTATAGTGTAACTTCAGTGATTTATTTATAGTCCCAGCACTATCAGTAGGACCAGTTCATCGAAGTAATTCACCAAATAGACTGTCAAGGAATATAGTACTTGACAGGTGAATATAGTAGGAATTATATCGTGTGTGTATCTGACAAAAACTTTATCTAATTCAGCACGAGGATGGATCTGGGAACCAGCTGGACATTTGCCTGAAGATGTCGATGACCAGATAAACATCTTAAAGGAGATGGCTGCAGACGTTTTTCCTGGCGCTGTTTTAAAGGATTGAGTACCAAATAAATTTATTTATTTATAAAATCAGCTACGGTGTTATGGGATATTTTTGTAAATATTTGTTTGCTTGCTTGGTAATGTAGATTATTAGTTTTTGTTTTACTGACACATTAAATATGGGACTAGCCGAGCGTTGCGTAATTTATATATTTTGTGATTGTATTTGGTTTAACTTTACGCAGGGACGCGCAGCCGATGCTCGATCTCCCTTGCGTAAATCGCGGTCAAGCATTATTATTCGGAGATTTGCCTTACAACAAAAATGGAACTGAATTAATTTTGAGATTAAAAATAGAATTTGGAGGGTAAAAGATTATTTGTGAGTAGAATTTTATGACGGATCAGGATTGTTTTTGATAGTTGCTTTCCAGCAGATTTGAACGGGATGGCACTTTGCACCCGAGTTTTTGTTGTGTATTTTTTTGTTGTTAATGTGTCAATGGACGCAGTATTGTTGATCTGTTTGAGCCGACCCAGAGTGAGTGTGTTTGAGATTCAGTCCTAGCTATGGGTGCGTATGTGATTTTTATGATGTGCTAGCGAGAATATATCATGGCGATTATTCTGACTTGCTCAACATCAACCCAGTTCATGTCCTCGCGAGGCTGAACTCGTGGTATATATTTGTTTCTCGCCATCCAGGGGATGCGTGAAATATGTTGATTTTCCAGAGGGAAAACTGCACCTAGCTTGCCAGATTGAGTGAGGTATTTGAAGGACAGCGTGACTCACACAAGTAGGGGGAGCTCAATCAGATAACATGTCTTGTCATTAGAACAGGCTTGCTTCCTGTACTGCAATTTATGATGTTGTTTTAAATTCACAAAACCTGATCGGTTATAATGAGTATTGCTTGATTAAATGGGAGCTGTCCATAATTGTAAGGTAGCCACCGAAATTCATGTTTGTCTGGCGTTTCATATAAATGTAATCATTGTTTTTCAGCCGTTAGGCTTATATTTTGTTGTTGTTGGTTCAATTTTTGGTGTGTTTATTTTGATGCGTTCTTGACCCGTGTCAAGTTAGGATGCGCGGAGATATGTTCCCAAGTTGATGAGAGCGGTTTTTGGCCTATTTCTGGCATGCTCTTTTTTATTCCGTGTGCTCCAGCACCAGCTAGAATCTCAGGGAGATTCTTCTTTCTGTTTATATTATTAGATCTTGCATGTGTCAGTAGTAGTTGTAGTGTATTAATTAAGGGTGGGTCCCATAGCCGTAGTGTGATTTAAAAGATGCACTCCGTAAGCAACATGTCTGTTTCAGTTGTAAACGGACTCGCTTCAGTACTCAGTTTCTTATTAACGAACAGTAAACCACACATTATATGACTTCTTGACCAGAGAAAACTGGACTTGTATCCATATGTTGTGACGAGTGAGTTCATACCGCTCAAATGCTTATGTTATGATTTTATCATTTATGTGAAGCTGCATTCACATTGTATTGTTGTGACGAGCGAGTTCCTACCGCTCAGTGTTATTATTATTATTATTTATAAAGGGGGTAAAAATCAGGGGGGATTTGTTTTTTATTTATTATTATTATTATGCACATACTTTTCAGTCATTAAATTTCTTTTATTCTACTTGTTATTCATTTTATTTCTAGTATAGCCTCTGTCATGAACCTTTCTATTCATTAGAGCATGTTGTTTTAAGCGAACTTTGCTGTGTAACGCAGTCAGGACTGAACACGACCCCGTAGACGACTCTCGACAAAACCATGCTTTATTGAAGCGTGCAATATATGCAGTGTGATGGTCATATGATTAACGCAAGCGAGGTCTCCCCTCTCACAAAGTTTCATGTTGATTGCGCAATTGTATACTGAGTATATGGATGGGGTGTTCTTTTGCCTTTGGTATTAATGCTAATTTGAAATATTGTATCTCTAAAATACATAGAATTATTTAGTTGAATTTTATCATTTCAAGATGGCCACTGTGCGCTAAATTCTGTGTCATATGAATAATAGTAGCGAGGTGTTTTGTATGGTACTCTTCTATCACTAAATTTCGCGTTAATTGTGTCATTATTTCGGGAGTTAATGATTTTCGAGTTTTAAGAATACGCCCAGCCGCTATCATGTACGTGTAGAGTCGCTGGTGGTCATAGGAAGGCAATTACAAGGTTCTACATTACTGCTAAGTTTCTTTGTTGTAACTTAAAAATACTTAGAGTTATTCATTCTACTATTTTATATTTTCAAGATGGCCGCCTAGCGTTGTTTTCAATGTGTTATTCTTATGGCTTATTTTAGAAAGATCTCTTATAAGGTTCTTCCTTCCTGCTGAGTTTCGTTTCAATTGCGCATTTACATTCTGAATGATTCACTATTACGGTACGTTTTAATATTACGCCCTGTCACCAATTTGACAATTTACAGTCACTATTATTTTCCTCTGAACATGCGATAATCCGTATAGGTTTCTTCTACCTTACCAAATTTTCTTAATTGTAGTTCTAATAAAACATAGAAAGTTATTTAGTTTTAAATTATAAAATTTCAGGATGGCCACTGCGCCCTGTAATCAGTGGCACTAATGCTACTGACCTCTCATATGCAATACTCCTCTTCTACCAAGTTTCACTTTAATTGTGCAATAACATCTTGAATTACTAATCTGTATACTTTAATAGTACCCCTAGCCACCATCTAGAATCTATAGAGTCATTGGTATTCTGCTTTGGGCATACGAAGCTACTTAAAAGGTTCCATGTTATTACTGATTGTCGTCATTATAGCTTTAAGACCACGAAAGTTATTAATTTATTTTGAAATTTAAAGATGGCCGCTGTGCGCTATATTCAGTGTGATAATCTTCTAACAGATGAGAGAGCTCTAATGTGATGCTCCAAGATTCGTCTCAATTATAAAATTTCATTTGGAGTTGTCAATTTTAATATTCTGATAGATCGCACAGCAGCCATTTTGAATGTGTGGAGAGTCTGTTATTTTGCCTTGGCCACACAAGACCACAAATACGGTTCTACCTCGTCACTGAGTTTTGTTACAGTAGCTCTTCTTAAGTGTTGACAGTAATTTATTTTTATATTATATACTTTCAACATGGCGTCAGAGCGTAACATACAGTTTCATATTTTATCACGTTGACAATAGAGGGTCCTTGTATGAAGCTATCTGAGTGTCAATTCCTGTAAAGATTGATCCATTGGATCATATGTTTTGGATTATAATGCTTGCACGAATCATACGGTCGCCATCTTGAAATTATTTGGTTGATGATCTTGTAGTTTGGATCCCAGTCGCTTCCTACATGAAGGTATATTTTGTTCAAAATTTGGTCCAGATCTGATGATTAGTTTAGTCGCAATTGTATTTAAGCGTTCAACATTAGGGTGGCCGCCAGTTTGCTTTGGTTAAGATGGCGGTGATATAAAACATGACATTGAGGTGTTCTTTGCAAGTGCTACCTCTATACCAAATTTGGTTCAATTCGGTTACGTCGTGTTTCAATTGATATGCACACATACACACAGACAGACACACGGACATCTGGTCCATGTAGATCACATCTACTTTCATTTTTGCAAAAATCGAAAGCAGGCTAATTAGGCCTACAGCCCGAAAATAAATAGTGTCTTCCACTTCGTGGAGTAGCGGCTAGCGTTCTTGGCTGTCACCTCGGAGATCCAGGTTTGATTTCCGGTTCTGCCAAGAAATTTTAATTCACGTCTGAAGGCTGAAACGAGGTAAACTCGTGAGAAGAGGAGGGTTCGATTCTCACCCCAGCCACCACTGGAAGTGGGTTTCTCCATTTCTACCCCTAAGTTAATGCCACGACCACCTCCTTCCCAATCCTTCCTTCAGCTGAGTTACAATACACACACTAATACAGGCATTACAATGACACAGGTTATCAGACAAAAGTTCCACACCCATGAAACAACAACATTTAAATATTAGAGGTTACAATAGGACCAACAGACAGTGTCTAAGATGTACATTATGTTGTGCCAATTTTTCTGAACCGATATTTTAACCGAAATGACAAATTTAGTTAACGCGTGAATCTGCTCCTCACTACAGCCCAACGTGAGTTCCACTGAAGGGCAGATGACCTCGTTGTTCCGCCCCTTAAAACCTAAATAACCAAGTTCCACTGGCGGATTGTCGGTACTTTTATAATAGAGACACACATATTGAGGTTTCAAGGGGCGAAACTACGAGGTCATCTGCCCCTTTATAATAGAGAGTTTGGTTGTACCACTACAGATAGCCTGATCCTTGAGATAGCCTACTGTAGCTGGACACAATCTGTGTCTGTCGATACAACTAAAAGGCAAGAGCAAACAGTATAATGGGCAAGAGTTTCAATGTCTCCCACAAAGATGTCACTGTGTGAGTTGAGCAATAGTGGCACCATCTGTTTGACAAAGGAAGTACCATTCAAAACCACATCGTTTGGTTACAAAAATATTGTGTAGATAACGCCACGTGTGAGTATTACCGGGGCCAGGTAAGCTGCTTTAATTTGTCAGAATTTTCTTTACATCCGTTCTTATTGTAATCTGTGGTCCAACGTTGCGCATTTTATGGTAAATTGATCGGAATATTTCCTCACTTTCAATCTCATATGGGTGGTACGTTTATATAAACTCTGTGCACTTCCTCAGTTTACTCCTTGAGCACCGAATTAAATATTAAAATTTCCCAACATAAATAAGTTAAATTTCTGTTCTTTATTTGTAACTTATCACTTCCCTAACTTTATATATTTCACTTCAAGCGATTGATAATAAATTTAAGAAACTTTATCCATTTTTCTGCATTTTGACATCTAGGTCGATGAGTTCTTGTAGCTGTCGAAGTTGGCAACACTTGTAATTGAAGTTTCCTACTTTTGTATAGTTTAGTGAGCAAATGGTTTCGTGAATTTATTTATTTTTCTTCGATTTCTTTTCCTGATGTGGGAAGATTTCGAGTCTTTCGAGACAAAGAAAAAATGAGTACTTCTTCCCACAGTTCTGAAACATTTAATTTGACAGGTAAGACTTCAAATCTGGTGTTGTACTTGGGGGATACATAAAAGGTAATGTTTGGATGTCACATGAATACATCACCCTTGTTATTATTTCTGGCTCGTTTTCTCAGAAAAAAATAATTTCCATACCGTCATCTTTTACGAGGTACCGCTCTTGTTTGCTACGAACCGTAAAAAGATCGGCAAATGTGTGGGTGGATGTTCAGTGGAGATGGTTGTGTTGTCCAATCAGTGTATAGCATGAATCACCCTGTTTGATTAATACAGATGACAGGGGCGTCATTGATAAGAGAAACTGTGTATTAAACACAGTTACTGTTTCTAAATGTGCGAAAGTGTGTGCCCTTTAATTTTACTACGTTATTTTAATCCTAATAAATCAGATGTTTTTTTCTAGTATGACCCAAATTTATTAAGTTACTGTTTGTGTCTTAATACAGTATTTTGATCTATTCAGAATATTATTATTATTATTTATAAAGCCATATTTAATGAAGCTTTCTGTTTTGCTGCTGTCATTGCCCATTATTTTTAACTAACATTGGATAAATTAGCCTGAGCAATAAAACGTAGATGTTAGACTATCAATAAAATCAGACCATATTTGTCTTATACTCTTCATTTACCTTTTAATTTGATCTAATATATTTATTTCTAGAACTTACTCCTGAGCAGCAGAAGATGCTCATAGACATCCGACGACGGAAAACTGAGTTGCTGCTTGAAATTCAGGTATGATTCTTTTATTAGAATTGTTCTCTGGTCATTTATGGTAGTTAATGAGATGATCTGCTTTTGACATGAGCTGTTACACGAAGGCAAAATTCTGAGGCAACATGGGCAGCGATCTACCTATTCACAGTGTTTCACTTAATACAGTAGACCTAACCGTCACATACTAAGGAACAATATAGTTAGTTATTGTTGTTTTAAAGGGCGGAACTACGAGGTCATCTGCCTCACTAAGGAACAAGTTGAGTATACAATGTCATCCAGGGAGGAAGGGTGTGTGTTTGCTTCTTCACTGAATTACTTAACTTAATCACCAATGGCGTGACTACCCAATCGACCTAACAGTACAATACAGTATCAATTAATAGGATTTGTATAATTCATTCTTAAAGGTGTTTGCTCTTACTCTACCAGGTTATTGTAGTAGCCTACGGTGGTTTTAGGAAACACCACAAAAGCACCTTAATGAAATTATCAACTATTTTATTTTGTTGTTATATCTGACAAAATCATTGCTCATCTTATTGTATATGTGACACAAGATGTATGCCCAAAAGTGGAGGGAGAGCAAGGTATTCGAAATGCAAGCGTAGGATATTGGTACTTCTTTTAAAGCCTTGTGAAGAGTGGGCCACAAAAGCCTGGTCCAGAAAAGTTTACCGAAAACCAGGTAACTTGGGGCTATAATCATGCCAAACCGGTGAAATTTATCCCACGATGCATTCTTGTGTAGGAGAATTTTTAATTTAGTCGATGTGGAAATACAGACTTAAATATGTTTGTTTGATGTAGTGCCTCAAATTGCTGCTATGTAAGGTAAATGCACCAATGGTCGTCATGTTAAGACAGATTTAGTCAAGAAAATATATACACCTTATACATTTTGGTAAATTTAATATACAAAAGCATTGTACCTAACCTCAAACTCTACTCAAACACTAGAAAACTCTCAATATCGAAAATATTCGTTTTAGGAAAAATTATGTATTTTTAAAAAAGTTTGTTTTTGCCCTAGTCCTCCGCATGATATCTTTGGATTTTTCCTATATTCGTCGCCCTTTTGCACCAATTGCCGTCACATTGTTAGTTTTCCTTGTCTGCTGTTTATAATGCATTTCTGTCAATTGTTGCGTACGACACCGATTTATCGACTCAGAGGCTAACATTTACGAATAAATCAGTGCCAGTAATTATGGTTTTTTTTTATTTTAAAAATGAAATATAATAATAAAGAAAGATGGCAGGTGGAATGTTGGATAGAAGACATACGGCCATGAAAATATCGTAATTCTGCTCAAAACAAATTTATTATAAGTTATTTTTGTATTAACTTAAAGTGCATTGGAAATATAATAATAATATTAATAAGTTAATGATTGAAATTCGAACAATATAACCACAAGAACGTGTATTGATGTAGGCTTCCCCGACTGGTGTTCAAGAGCGAATGGTCATTTTCTGGGCTGTTATGCCGTGATTTTTTTTTTTTACGCGGATATGAAGCATCAACCCCTGGCACTATACAGCCCATGAAGGGCCTAGGCCGACCAAGCGACCTCTGCCCAGCCATTTGGCCTGCAGATATTGGCGTGACGCCTGATCAGCACATCGGGTCCCCATTGTCCGTTAATCTTGGTTTTCGTGATCGCGGGCACTGCCTCACTGTCAGACAGCTACTCAATTGTCCTCACGAGGTTGAGTGCACCCCGTTCCAACCCTTATGTCAGTTTTAAAATCCCTGACGGAGCCAGGAATCGAACCCGGGACCTCCGGGCGAGAGGCAGGCACGCTACCCCAACACCACAGGGCCGGCAGATGGGAAGCGTAGTCACATAAAAAGTGAGACCAGATCATTGCATAACATAAGGTCTGCGTTGAACAATCGCCGAGGGTCTGGCAAGATAAACTATAAGACGTTTCCCACCAAATAACGGTAGGTTTTAATTTGAAGTTCTGTGATATTGCAGCACGGTTTACTGTCAAATTTTGAGGGGTTCGTAAAGACAGGCTTGGATTTCTCGTTAGGAAAGATTCACATCAATTCCTCCCTGGCTACCCATCTTTGAAAGGAGAGGCCCTCTTCAAATCTTTTGTGAGGCACTGGACGCTATTTTGCAAATCGTCCTTTGTAACCGGGAACCCCGCTTTTCCTAGTGAGATAACCCATTGAACTAACAGCCTCTGTTAAAAAGGAACTTGGCCCCATCTCCTCTCTCTAGTTTTTCCTTTAATTTTGTCCGAGAGGGCGTTTCTCGGAACACCATTCCTCTCCACGGCCGTTGTAAAACTCATACCATCTTCCTCAATGACCTTAATAGCAGCTTCCATTTGCTGAATATCGTAGGCTAATTGAGAAATGGGTGTTTCGACAAATTACCTGAAAGCAAAGATTTAGTCTTAGAATATATTTTTCATCTCAACTTAAAAAGAATCCCCTTTAGCTCAGAATCTAAAAACCCTAGGTCTAGACCTACTGATAATAATAATGTTATTTGTTTTACGTCCCTTTTAACTAAGTTACTGCGGCTTTTAGAGACCCCGGGGTGCCAGAATTTTTCCCCGGAGGGGATCTATAACGTGCCAGTAAATCTACTGATACAGCTCCCTCGCATTTGCGCACCCTCAAAATTCAGATGACCCCGCCAGGATTTGATCCTGCAACAGCAGGCGAGAACGTTACCGCTGAGCCACGCTGCCAGCGTAGACCTACGGCCGTCAGTGAGACAGATCTACATAATAACAGCACACTGTAAATGTTTATTGGTTCTGAAACGTTAACGCAAACGCACTAGTGTTCGTCAAGCATGTGCTCTAAAGATCGTCAGCTATGACGACTATTGGATACGATCAAACGACAATTTAATTAATGCAGGGTGCTTCAGAACTACATTATAAGTATATTGCCGCTGTTAGGTCTTACAAGGAGATATGACAATGTGCCAGTTTTCGTCACAAATGACGACTATTGGTAAAGTGCGTGTTTTTAAATCCAGTGTTCATCACCAGCATTTCTAACCAAACTAGGAACGTGAGCTCGAAATAGCAAATCGCATATGTTACTGAAACATTTACCAACTAACTTATATCTCACTCTTGTAACATTTTAAACTGTCGGAACATAACACGTATGCACATAATTAACTTGCGTGCCTGCTTAGCACATGCGAGAAGCAATACGCCACGTCTAGACAGCTCAACTCACACGAGACGTTTCACACTGGGAATCGCACGCATGATTTCGCAAAGTTGCTCCTTATCGGCAACAAAGGTATGACGAATCTTGTAAGCATTTGTGCTTTGAGAAAGAACTGTTGACGTCCTTATTATATGTACTTATATACGAGAGTGACAACTATTGGCTCAGTGACGAAAGCGGTACAGTTACCTTAACTGCTATTTTAATTTTTTTAATGAACGTTCTAAGATTTAGAATGGTATGGTCACATGCAGATGCAGTAACATGTGCTCAAGTCCAGAGATTTGGAGCTAATGTTTATATATTACTTTTAGTTGTTCAATTTAATTGAAAGGTAGCACCACACTCCCCTAAAGTCAATGTCAGGATGAAAACATCAGTCCTCTCAGGTTTAAACTTTATCTGAATGAAACAGTTTGTTGCTTCTGGGTTCGATATGTGGGATTCTACAGTGAGGGTCTTCCGTATAGAACGGAGTTTGCTTGCCCGCGGGGTGGGTAGGGAGTGATTGCCGCTACTTGACTAGCATTTAGCAAAAACACAAGAGCAGGACGAGAAGTCCTGAAAGCTAGCTTTGCATTTATTAGATACGGAGCTGGCAATATACCTTAGCTGAGATATTTAAGACTTATGGTGAAGTCCTATTCAAGCTGTCTCGTATCCCATGATTATTAAATATGTTAAAAGGCGAACGCCTAAATGCGTTAAACTAGCTGGGCGCTATGCTGCTGCTAGCGCTAGTGCCTTGCTCGACACACGGCTAGCCACAGTGCCCTGGCCATCATGCAGCCACCGTGAATCTCAATTCGATAGGGAGGGTCCTCACTGTTAATGATTACAAGCAAGAGATCGGGGTGTAAGTCCCAGGTTAGGCCCGTTTTATATACGTAAAGCCTTATTATAGCAAGTATATATTATGATACTTTGCTTGTTTCTTGTATTACAGGGTATTTACTTGACCTACATAGGCCTACACTCAGGCCCCGGGCTAAGGTGATAGACGCCCTGGGCAAATGGTCTATTGGCGCCCTTTTTCTCAATTATTTGTTATAAAAATAGCATAATAGTCTTTTTTTTTCAAACAACTACGTTACTAATATTGTATCACAGGAAATAATAAGAAAAGTAAGTCGTTCATAAATGTTGTAGCCATTTATTGATACATTAATCACACTAAAAACCAAGATTACAAATTCAAAAGTTAAATTTTAAAAGTACAATATACAGAAACATTTCAAATCAAAGTTTTTTTCTTGCTTCTAACTTTGCAAATTTATTTATGTCAGAAAAGTCTGTGCTAAGGGTTACGTCTTTTTCACAACACAATAACAATAGAGAATTTAGTTTACTGTGTTATAATATAGGCCTAATCATGATTAAACATAAATACTACGAATGTATGTGATATTTAATATTACTTTTATTTTATATTTGCGCAAATAATAGTTATTTTATCCTACTTTTTAAAGATTCCCATGTCATACTTACTTTTAATGTTGGGATTGTTGGATCAACCTTTTTCTGCGTTCAGCGTCACCTAAATTTCGGGCCCCCTAAAATTTGGCGCCCTGGGCAAATGCCCAGTATGCCCGTTTATAGCCAGAGGCCTGCCTACACTAGACCAAGTAGGCTATAGGTCACACGACACACTTTTTCCAAATTTTGTTGTTGCTTACTTTTGTCTGTGTTTTATGTTGTGTTTATTACTTACTTAAATCTTTAGTGTCACCTATGACATGGATACCTCCATTTTATTCCATATTGCGACCTATAATACTCCCCACAAAAACACTCCACGATTCCAAGTGACTGCTTAGTTTCAATCCAATGTCGATTGCTACTATGTTGACCTTACCGCAAACATTCAATTACACCCCCTAGCGATAACATTTTCAATAACTAGATCTGTGCAGACAGATATTTGATGCTGACCTGTATTAAAAAAGAAAAAAAATTACGAGCCTTACAGTAGGCGCATATGATGAGTAACATCTGACATAGAAGGAACCTCACGTGAAATTGTTGATACACCGGTATTTTATAGTATTATTGCCACAAATATTAATCTATTGTAAAAGGGAGTGTTTTACAGATATTGTAGTTTATAATACGGAACTCATTTTATTAGATGATTTGTAGCTTCCACCAGCACAAGCCTAAATAAAGAATACGATATGGATCAACTAGATTAATAGATGCGACACCGCTCATAACATTAAATTCCTTATAAACAGGTCCTCTTGATTCACAGACCAACATGTAATTTCATATGGATTCTGTTAAAATGAGTCATATTGATCTGATAAATATCGTTTAAAATGATAATCTGGTAGCAAAAATATATACCCCGCCCAGGATTCGAACCCAAGATCTCTAGATTCACAGTCATAAGCAATAACCCCACGGCTATTTCGACTACGCAAATATTGTGCACAAGATGGTGACTTATTTCCACATACCAATAATACTGCATTACGGAATTAAGTTTCATTTATATTTTGCTTGTTTCGATAATGTTCCCGAGTGACATTGAGTTTACAATGCCTTATGCCAATGCAATGCCGACTACTTACAATGTTTGATATTAAGGCATTTTACCATTTAAATACTGATACGAAGACTTCGAACATGTACCATGTCATTTGTTTAAATCACTTGACACCAGAGTTCGCATGAGCGTTTTCTGTTCAGTATGTCATATACATTCCACATGGCCGAGAGTGCGTCATGGTATCAATTTTCGACACCGCGCGCTGATTGTTTCTCTTACCCATGCCAGCTGGATCGATCAAGTTGGCAATGCGTCTTATACTTCCGTTCGATCCACCACTGCCAGCTAGGGCACACTTCCATTCGATCGATCGAGCGGGCAGTGCATACTTCTGTTGTCCACCACTGCCAGCTAGTACACTTCCGTTTGATCGATCGAACGGGCAGTGTATACTTCCGTTGTCCACCACTGCCAGCTAGTACACTTCCGTTTGATCGATCGAGCGGGCAGTGCATACTTCCGTTTGATCCACCACTGCCAGCTCGATCGTTCCGATCCACTTCCGTCCCCAATTTTCAAAATCACTCCCACAAAACTATCCAGCAACCGAGCGGAAAGATGTTACACATCAAAAAATATCAGTAACTTCTTTCTGTGGAATATGAATTAACTTATGGGTTTCTGCAAAAGTAAACAAGCTCACATTTCCCACTAAATTGCAGCAATGGTGTAATATAAATGAGAGAACATTCTTAATTTTTGTGTTAGCATATTGGGTAACATTGCATGTGCATCGAACCTACGATAAAAGATACTAAACTGAGGAATTTAGTCAAAGTACCTTCTATAATGATGCAAATTAAATCTGGAAATGGTGTAAAATAGATATTTAACTTACTCCTCCTCTGTCTATAACCCACCCGCCATTCCCATGTCATATCACGACTTATATAGTACCGGTAAAATTCTAGTTGTATCTACCATTATATGCGTGAATTGTAGACACATACAGCAATCAACTCCTCAATAATCTTTATCCAGACCAATAGTTTTTGCCTAGACCAATGTTTACTAGGTAGCATGGCCCTGTGGGCTGCGTTGGCTAATATATACACCCATGGTTTTTGTCAGACCAATCGGTGTGGTATCCCACATGTTGGCAACAGTAATGCGACGTCAATGTGTGCGTCCCGGTAACAGTTGTAGAGACCTCATGCGCCTGGTAAACATGACTGACTGTCGTTGAATGAACAAGAAACAAAAACACATATTTATGTAATTTAGCACATATTTCCAGTAATAATAATAATAATAATATCGTATGGCCTCGGGTGCCGGGTGCAACCTTTGTTATTTGACACCCAGAGGGCAGCTTGCATGTCGAATTTAGTAGTTCCTTGGAACACTTTAAAAGTCAAGGAGGTTAGTTATTTAAGCTCCTTGACAATATAGCGCTTTCTAGTAGAGAAAGGAGGAACTTTAGTGTTGGCGGAAATATCCCGAGATTAATTTTGCCATTATGAACATGGCCTACTGAATTCAAATGGGTTCCTTAACATGCCAACAATGTATGATGTGCATGCCGTGATTTTTGTCGCCTTTCAAAAAATCACTTACCACGGCCTGTAGGGAACCTGCTAGCTTGGGGTTAGAAGTCAGACACGATAACCACTCACCCACCGTGGCAAGCTATATTTCCAGTGCATTAGTTATAATGGACAGTAATTTCAATTGGTAATGTCCCCTAGAATATGAAACAAGTTATGAAAATCATGTATTATACATATTAACCAAGTGTGAGTGTCAAAAATGCTGGCCGATAACCTCGATGTTAGGCCCCTTAAAACAACAATTATCATCATTATTATCATCAAAAATGCTGTTTCTTCTCTCATGCAGCTTTAACTTATTATGTTCTCCAAGAGAAATAAATAAAATCACTAAAATATTTAATGCACAAGCCTATCATTTGTTCATACTCTCCAATGTAATTATCTTTTGCAGCGTAGCAACAGAGCAATTTTTCGGCACACCCATTGAAAACCCTTGTCTAAACGTTTTGAAAAAAAGTAATAAAATTATTCTGTCTTTTCACAGCACATAATTACTGTTGCATGGTGGTAAGAAAGTGAAAAAGCAAAATATACTATCATTATTACAATAATAGTATTGGTAAAACGTGCGTAATTTTACTAAATCCTTATATTTTAGCATGTGAACACACATTTGCACAGATTCTTAACTTTAACCTTTTAAGTATAGGATCTACTAAATGAGTGAATAACTTGACATTTTCTTCAGAATCTCTTATAAACGAAGGTTGGTACCCTACTCAATTCAGTATTGGCTTAAGCAGTGGTTAAAGAACCATTACATGGGGTAGGTATAAATATTTACTAAAATAAATTTGAGCATATCATGATATGACACGAGAATACATTGCGAATTAAACTATTTTCAGAAATTGACCAGTTCTATCAAGTTCAACATCCTCTCTGGAACAAACAAGTGCCCCTCAGATCAAATCAAACTTGGTCCCAAAGTATCTCATTCCTAAACTCTGTGAGCTGCCAGAATGGTATTGACATTTGGTCGGAAATTCCACGTCAGTCATCTCCCCTCTGCCTCTTGACCAATCTATGTTCGCATAGTTGATGTCATAATACTCTGCGTTTCAATAATACAGCCCACTTGCTTCAGTGCCTGGTCAGCTGTATCTCTGGCTTGTACAGTTCGGCAACCTCGTTCTCAGACCACATGGCAAGGCGAGAACTGTCAATCCTATTCTGGCAACTCTCAGGGTATATATTAACTTATGGATTAGAAACGTGTGCCACCACCAAAAGAGATGGCAGCTGAAATGAATTTTCTAAGCAGTACGGTTCAAAAATGTAGAAAATGACCAGATTAGAGAAGTTGAATATAACTATTTTCTTAAAGGAAATTGTAACAAGAACACGTTTGCAATAGTTTGAGCATGCTAAACACATCTTCTCTTCTCAGGGTGCCTGTCCGCTTTGAACGTTGGCGATCATTCTGGCTATGGTGACTTTATTGGTCCCTATCCGGAACATTTGGGTGGATGTTTATCCGAACCATACTCTGTGGTTGGCAAGCCAGGAAATTCTTCTTCGTTCTGGGTCTTGTTTTCCTTCTATTTTTCCTTGCAAAGTGCATTGCTAAACACATGGAAGAAGGAAAAGTTGCAAAATCAATGGCTGCACACTAAGGTTGCTGGGTGCCTCAAAAGATACCATACATCGCCAGATTAAAAAACTTGGAAAATTAGACAGAAGTTGTAGATCTGTGCCTCATGAATTGACCCCGAACAGGCTCAATGCAGAACAGATATGAGGCGCCTAGAATCAAAATCCGCCAAATCCATATTTTATGAAAATTGAGGTAAGCATTGTTTTGTATAGCTTTTGCTGCGCTGAATGCATTTAATCTATTATTTTGTCACAAAACCCGCTACATCCTACTGTAAAATGAAGTCAAAGTTGAGGCTTAGTTGCAATATCCGCCAAGTCCAAAGACAGTTTCGCCATTTTTGGTTACAAAACCCGCCATATCCACATCAGCCAATAAGAGCACCCAGTTCTGCCATCGTGCCTTCCATGATGCTTTGCGAAGTGTTACTCTTTACCTACCAGCATTAGTCAGAGAACGCACCCCTGCCTGACGTGTTTAGAATGGTTTATGATGTTATACTTTCCGGTAATAATAATTTGTTTTGGATACTTTTGACACAGAACAAGAAGAACAATAACATTTTGGTCCGGGGTGAAGTTTTCCACAGAACTGAAATTTGCGAACATAAACGAGTCTCAAAACCTGATTTTGATATGACTCTCGTATAGACAGAAGACATGAACAGAGGGATTGTCCTTCAGGCACAAGAAGTGAAAGATGTTTCAAGACTGCTTTCGAAGCATTTTGGAGAAAGATGGAGGGAAAATGAAGTGCTGCAGTTTTATTGCAATCTGGTAGGTTGTGGCGAACACGAAGGGAATAATGAAGATTGTGAAACTACTATTGAGGATGAGGTAGAAACAGACATTGTGTAGCTAGAACTTTCAGTAAAGAATGTGATTTAATAGTTGAATGACGATAGTTTTGTCTCTAAAAAACTGGACCATATGAATTGAACATGAATTTAATTTGAAGTTTTTTCTTATTATTCAGTACAGTATTCTTACCCTTTCACGAATTGTTTGCTGACGGTGGAGACGGAAACTATTCTTTATGTACTTGGTGTCACACGTCAGCCTGCTTCATTGACACGTAGTCTACTGTTACACGAGTAGGATATGACTCAGCTCCAGTACCCTCAGTCATCGATTAACTGTCCTTGATGACATGAGCTCCTGTGACGCTTATCTGACGCAATGCAGCTTCACCTATGTGCAGACTGCACTCTGTCATCGCTGCGTCCTCAGCTTCGCCCCGCAGGACTCATGCTACAATAAACATAAACGCTGGCACAGCCACTCTCAGCGGCAATCAAATCTTGAATGGGTAATATCAGTTTTATTCTTTTTCTGTTCATTCTTACTAGCCAATAATCTTTGTGCTAATAAATCACAAAAATGATACGATTTTTTATTTTATAACCTAAATATAGTTAGTTAACTTTCATTCAAAATATTAATTTCTTAGTAAAGCTTGCGCAGTTTCTACAATCTCTTCGCAACTTCAAATTTATTAAGGCTCTTTGGTATCAAAACCTGCCAAATCCAAATCTTAGTAACAAACCCCGAAAAATCCGAATTATTGCTTTATATTTTTCTAAATTCATTTTTAACTATCTCGGGGATCAACTTCGTACTTCGTCACTGTTTTTAAAAAGAATTAATTCATTTTTTAGTGAAAAAAGTATTTATTTTTGGGTATTGGTTCGTTTGTGGCAGTTTTTGCCACTTTGCCAAAATAGTGAAGTCAATAGTATTTGGAGGGTTTTGATTCTATCACCTCATATCTTATTACAAGAAAAAATATTTATTCCGCCTCTTCAATACACTTTGTTAAAAGATCAATATTACAGGTACATGTTTCGGGGGGTAATCTACTCCCCCTTCCTCAGCCTGCCCCGAAACATGTACCTGTAATTGATTTTTTAACAAAGTGTATTGAATAGGCGGAATAAATATTTTTTCTTGTAATAATTTACGTCAATACGGACCACTATGAGCAACATTGCGAGTGGAAATCTGTCGTCAGCCTATCGACAACCTCGTGGATGATAGATTTATCAGGAGAATTGTCACATGTGATGGAAAATGGGTCTATTACCGCAACGCTGACGCCTCAAAACAGTGGCTCAGTGCCCTGCCAAAGTCATCATTAAAGTGATGTGCGTCTGGTGGAATTTTGAAGGGGTGATTCACTGGGCGTGTAGTCAATGCGGATCTTTATTCACACCAACTGGAACAAGTTCATGAAATTTTGAAACGGAGATACCCAGCATTAACTGAAATAAGAGTTCTGTATTCAAAACATTCGTTACTTTTATTTCCATTGCAGCAGGACAATGCAACTATTTATAATACCGGTATTCAAAACTTTTTCAAACTGAATAGTGGGGTGTATGATCATGATACGATCCTACGTTATGAATCAATTGTACAGTCCTGTTAACCTACAATGTTGACAACGCTGGGCTTGTACAGAGGCTCAATTCTTTTTACCAGAATAGAACTGGGTGCGGTTCAAAACACTTACTAACACAACATCCAACTAGGATTCTTATACTTCCATATACGTTACTTTTATTTCATGTGTGTGTTTTTTTTTTAATTGCTTTTATTAATGTATTTATAGGGAAGCTGTACTAAGTCTTAGGCTGATCGTGGAAGGTAGAATAAGGAAAGATAAGACAACGTTCATAGCATTTGTATTTTTCTGGATCTCTTGAAGAGCTGAATGAAGACAGCCCTGAAGCAGTTGTGTGGTTGGAAAACTTTGATATTGAAATTTAGTATCATTTGTACTGCATATATATTTATTTAATTGTCTGTATAGCATCATATGCTAAATAATAATAATAATGGCATTTGTAGACTTAGAAAAGGCTTTTGATAACGTTGATTGGAGTAAGTTGCTTGACATTTAGAAAAGGGTTGGAATAAAGTGCAGGGATAGGAGGGTGATCTATAATTAGAGCCCTACGTGGATAACGAAAACGTTGCCCGCATCCGCACAAATGTTATCTGCATCCTTACGTTTGTTCTCCGAATCTGCTAGCATTACAATACTATTTTTGAATTTATTAAATAGAGCATAAAGTAATGAAGGCTACACATTTAGATATTTGAGGGGAAATTTGTTCCCCTAGGGTATGTGTGAATCGCAAGACAATGTTGACTGAGTTGCCCCTCTGACTAATGGCATGTGAAACAGTGGGTGGCTAATTATAGCACTTACTTAGTCGTCAGATTTACCTTCACAAGCAAGCAGGTATAACTTAAAGTAATTTTTTTGGCCATAAGTCATCACTAATTGTGGTTATTTCCATGATTTGGTACAGCTTTTGACATCCACAAATCAATTGTAGACTCACTCATTGAATTTAAGTCTATATCGGAATGCATCTCCACTCTAGCACTGAAGCAACAAACAACGCACACGCCACCACAAACGACTATAATAAGAAAGATCCTAAAACATCGGATGGCCTACCTACTGGGAACAGTTGGAAGAGCTCGCCAACCAAATTCCAACACATCATGTCAAGATTCTTAGGTGATTTTAATGCCCAACTGGGTGTAGAAAAGCAGTTTAGGGAGAACAATAGGTATTCACACAGCACATAAAAAAGCAAATAAAAATGGTGAAAGACTGATAAACTTTCGTGACAATTTCCGACTAAAAATAATGCCAACACAACTTGGGAAACCCAGACATAAGCTTTGAACTTGGGAGGGCACCTAACATCAATATGGGTGAATTTCAATTCGATCATGTTGCCATCTCTCATACAAACCAAAAGGAGGTCCTTAATGTAAAACCGAGAAAAGGTTTCTTCCATTCCGATCGCTACTTGTTACAAATTAAAATTATACTCCAACCCAACAGGAGACCACAACAACCAAGAATTTTTAAGCCTGACCCTGAATATTCTAAAATAAACAGGGAAAGTTCAGTATTTTGTAAGAAATCACACAACCAAGCACACCGAACTGCAAAGTATTATCGGATGTTCTAAGGAACATGATGAGTATAGGCCAACCCCCACGTACGCGTAAGCACAGATGGTGGAACAGTATATGCGACCAAGCAATAGAAGACAGACTGAAAGCTTGGGAACATTTTAATAGCAACAAAACACAAGAAAAATGGCAGGAGTTTCTGCACATTCGGAATCAATCGTCAAAATTAATTAGAATAGAAAAACTTAATTATGAGTAAAAAACGACTAGAGGAAATAGAACGAGCCTTTGCAAAGAATAATGCTAGAGATTTTTAAAGAGAACCTACAATAAAAGGATAAACCCCTGGGGAAGATGGAATCATTGCAGAGTTATGGAAACTGGCTGATAACCGCATTCACAGAATACACAATATAATATCCGATATTTAGAACACCTAACAAATCCCCCACAGAATAGAAATGTACACCCACTTCACAAAAAAAAAAAAGGGTGATAAGATGGACCCAAACAACCAGAAAGACATTTCCCTCCTCCCAGTAGCATACAAAATTCTTTCAAAAGCTCTCTTAAATAGACCTGAACCTCTAGTAGACGCACAGATAGGAGAATATCAAGCAGGTTTCCGTAAGGGGCGCTCTTGATATGGTTCTGGAAGAAATAATCAGAACTTGGGAAAGGGGGGTTAAAGGAATACACATTGGTAAAAGAAAAGAGTATAGAGCTAATATCAAATGTTTGGCGTTTGCTGATGACCTTGCCATATTAACGAATACCAGACATGAAGCAAAGGATGCAATTGAAAAATTACATGAAATTTCACAAAAGGCTGGTCTCCTGATATCTTATGAAAGAACTCAGTACATAGAACGATCCCCGTCCGACAATCTAACCATGAAGACGCAATATGGTTCTATATCAAGAGTTTCCCATTTTAATTATTTTTTTTTGTTAGGATTTCGATGTCATATGATGTTTCACACCAACATATGGGCTGAAGAAGGAAACATATCAAGTTTCCGAAACATGTACCTATAGTATTTTTAGCAAAGTAAAGTATTGATTTGGCGAGTGTAAATTGTGTTATACATCTTGTACTCAGGAGAAATCATCCATCCGAAAAAATGTTGGACCAGTGAATAAAAAGGGAGTATGGATTAAGAGTCCATCATCAGAAATGTATAAAATCATAGAAACTGTCACCGACACTTTCAGAAAGAGACAAGCTAAATTTTTTGGTCACATATACAGAGTGGACCAGCACAGAATTACAAAACAAATTTTCAACTTCACCCTCAACAGTAAAAACAAGTCCAAATAGATACAGGAAACTGAAGAAGACCTCAAGCAGCTAAACATCACAATGCACGACATGAATGATCGGGTTACATTTAGAAAAACCATAATGAAACATAAATTTGATAATGAAGTGCTACCAAAAATGCCTGGAAAAAAGTGGACGGGTGAACGGAATAAAGAACATATTGCACGAATGAAGAGGATTTGGGAAGAACGTCGCCGCAAGACTGGGTTATCTTGAAACTTGTTCAAGTTCACACGCTCTCCTAACAAGGAATGCACGATAGTAATATATATGTACTATCTATATATATAAATATATATAAGTATATGATATATATAATTAAAAACGAAAGAAGAACTGATCAGCTCCTCAAAACTGAAAGAAGAATTATCAGAACCTGCATAAATAAAAAAAGTACCAGGTTGAAGGAGTGTGGAGAATCCTCTCCAATGAAACAATCTATCGAGAGATTGGCCCAGTTACCAGCACGATGAAGAAGAAAAGAATCTCTTATTTCTTTCACATCCTACGATTACCAGAAAACAGGATTTTATGACAACTAGTGAAAGAAGAAGTGGGAAAGAAGACTGGAGGGCATTGGATCAAAGAAATTCAAGAGGATCTCAAAACAGTTGGACTCGAAATTACAGATGCAGAGAACAAGAATAAAATTACCACCCTTCTTAACAATCACAATTTTCAGCAGAAATGATGCACAGACAGCCTGTAGCATTTCAGACGAATTAAGAACACTGCGATCAGAACGAATGAAAAAGTACTGGGCAGATAAGAAGAATCAAACTAAGTGGTCCAATGTGGCCAATAAACCATATGTCATATCTGATGAAGAAAGGTCCGCCAGAATGAAGAGGTTTTGGATGAGGAGAAAGATAACTAAATTCCCTGTCAATTCTTAGATTACATGTATTTGGTTTGCTTTAGGTGATCCAATGTGGGCATAAACTATATAAGTAATAATGATATATATATATATATATATATATATATATATATATATATATATATATATATATGATAATTTTAAAAATATGGAAGGATGCTTGGCATTGGTCATTGGCAGGATTATTTATTGGATAGTGCAAAATTCTCCATCGAGGGGTTAGCACCATGAAAATGCCCTGTAATTAATCACATAATGCCAGATAGATCTATTTTCTTGCAGTATTTGATTCTTCCCAATCAACGCACACACTATTAGTCATTACACATATTACCAGCCCAATACAGTACACATACAAGTACATGGGTCTGTTGATCAAAGATGTCTCAAGCCCTTAATTGAAGCAACAATAACAAAAATATATATTTAAATGAACAACTGACTCACGTGAATGATACGCCTTAACCAATACTAATTCTTTAGTATTGTGTAAGGCATATCATTCACACCTGAGTCGGTTATAGATATCAATACTGATCCCGTGCCACAACATTACTTATAATGATTAATGTTTTTGCATATTATTTAAATAAACATGAGACCTCTTAGTTAGAAGTTAGTGCTCGTACAGCAGCTAATGAGTACATTCATTGGAAGTTCAAAATCCACTAGGAACTAAGAGAAATCATGCCCTTCCCCCCCCCCCATTTGCAGATGCCACAGCAGGTACTTAGCAAAGGCTCTAACGAGATCTTAACCATATTCTTACAAGGGGACCGCGCCTACTTGTCACCGATTTCGTCCAAATTGATGGTATATGCAGGACTGGACCAGAAATTAGGAACAGAAGTGGGAGCCCCAGACGGCCAAGGGCTTAGAATAAAATAGCATTTTTGGCGCTGGTCAGGCGAGGCATGAGCCACATATATTTTCTTTTCTATAGCAACTTTAAAACAACCTATAATTCTAGTGTGCAAGATGTCGAGAAGTGCTATCAAAGATGCGTGGATACAGGCAAGTGAAATGAAGTTCCTACGAAGTAGGATCGGAGTAACAAGAAGAGACAGGGTGAGGAATGAAAAGGTCAGGGAAATAGTGAAAGAGGAGCCCTTGTAGGGTAGGATTGAGACATCAAGACTGAGGTGGTATGGACACTTAAAGAGAATGGAAGAGAAGAAGATTCCCAAGAGGATACATGAGATGCAGATGCAAAAGAAACGACCAAGGGGAAGACCAAGAGATAGGTGGCTGAAAGGAGTGGAGGAATGTGTCAAGAAGAGAGGCGAGGACTGGACTAGAGTGACAGCGGAGAGGTGGTGGGAAGAAAGGACTAAGTGGCGAGGCTTATGTTCCAAACAGACCCAGCCTGAGGCTGAAAACTCTACAAGATGATGTTGATCACCCCAGCACGTGTAAATCATCAACTGTAAAATCATAAATGTATCTAACGTTATGTATACGACGCTCTCGTGTACGCCTTAATTACAATCTCTTCCTGGAAATAGATACAATATATTGAACATTATTTCGGTTTATTTGCGGTGTAAGTAATGTACAAATTCAAAATAAAAACAAGAAGAAAAAAAGTTTCCATATAGGGACTCAACACCATGACCCTCGAATTACCGTTGTGCACTCATTCCACTGCTCCAACCGCAGCCTGGAAGCTACGCTTAACATATGCGCCAATAATGCTATTTTTTTTCTAAAAGCTTGATCATTTGAAGCTCCCATTTCTGGTCAAGACGTGCGTATACAGTAGGCCTACCATAAATTTGGATGAACTCGGTGATGACGAGAAGGCGCTGTCCCCTTGTTAGTGTGATTGGTATATTTTTGTGTAGAACCCATAAAATTACAAATTAGGCCGTGAATACATTTTATTGAATTGGTTCATCTTTGGATGCGTCATCAAGGCGGTCATTGATTTCCATTGACAGTAGATTTTCGGCTTATAGTTTAATAACATAGGAGACGTAAGCAAGCACAGTAAGATGTTCATTCGACCTTCTTGGCAACAATCAGATTGTTGGTATTTGAAAAGGTTTTTCAATCCATCCAGATTACATTTGGCCAACTTCGTTGAAAGTTCATCGTTTCGACAGTTACAGTTTTAAGTTTAGTGCCTGTCTCCTCTTGTGTTCAAGAATTTCACGTTTCGCTTTTACTCTCGATGAAAAGCCTACTCAGCAACACTAAATTTGGTGATAGAGCTCAATCACTTCATGTCTATTTTGACTGTATTCCGTAAGTAACCTACCCCGGAGCACTCAATGATACTTTTTGATGTAGCTCCATAGCCGTTGTTCAATTTGAACATGTCTCTTGAGTCTTCCTACTGTACTAATTTGGAGGCAGAAGAAAGCGAAGAATTCATTTGAAAGAAGCTCATGGGATATGTAAATAATTATCGCATTTAAAAACTGAGTTGGTCACACAATGCTATTAATCATTGATGCATCAGCGTTTTCCAAAATTAACCTAATACGGACACTTCTGCGCCACCAGTAATACCAGGGTGTGAGTTGATCCCGTAAGACGAGAAGTACGGTGGCTAAATAACCCACTAATAGCGCTGTGACCAACAAACCTGTAAGGACAGTCAGTACCGTCGATGATACTCCCCATTTCGACCACTCTTCAAATAAATAATGCAGGCCTAACAAACAGATTGCTACCAGTGCAAATGCTATAAATGTTAGTAGTGCCAAAAGTAGTACATCTGCTTGTATATACCTTCTGACTCGAGGATGACACAGCCACAAACGAAGTGACTGAAGAGCTGTGTAGCGTGGTGTCTCCACAACATTGTACCTGTGCAAACAAAGTTCACAGTAGTTCTGACCGTGACGATTTAACCATCGCTCAAGACACGATCGATGAATAAATGCGAGACTCCCTTTGCATTTACACGGTGCAATAAGAGGCTCTTTCTCAGCACTCAGCAGACAGATGCGACATGTGAAGGACTCTATACTTCTAACAGGTGAGTGCAATGTTTGGTTTTCTGTTTCATTTGGCTGATCTTCGTTACTTTCAGTACTTACATTAGCATTAAATGTTCCACTCTCAAGGAGTATGAGGGATTCTGATATTCGCAGTGCGTTTAATCCACGTACATGTTCGGTGTTGTCAGTAGTGAGAGATGAAAGCAAACAATCGCCGCCAAGGCGTGATCCCAATGATAATGTGTTTTCCCCCATTTCGAAACCTCCAGTAATTCATTAAACTTCACATAGAATTTAATGGGCCACATGCTAGTCAACACATAGAATTTTGTATCAACAGGACTCGTTTCGAACGAAGTGAAAGACCGAAAGTTTTTCTATTTCCTGCACCATTTTATTTTCCTTCTCCTTGAACAGCCCATAAATATGTAACTATATGAATATGGTAGAGCATATTATTCTACCACATGTTTACTTAATAATATTCAATCAGATTGTAGTTGCTTCGCATCAAGACGATTTTTACCAAAGAACTTATACCGGTAGCGTACACCAGCAGATTGCGAAGTCCAGGCCTCTCCTTCAGACGAAAAGTGAAGCCGTCGCCATCTTGGAAACTAGCCGAAATCCCACGGCAAAGATTTTATATCATAAACTTACAGTAGATAAGGCACTCATCTATGGATTATGCAATTGGCTATTAGACTAGATGACTTGGGATTTCGGTAAAGGTGAAAAGTTCAAAATGAATTAACAGATGGCGTGAGTACTCATTCATGTGTGTATTCATTAGTGTTATCCAATGCATTCATAAAGGATTTTGCCCTTCGTAAAATAATGAATCATTCACACCGCAACATATTTTACACCTTCTTTCAGTCAGAATGTTACATGTCCCCTACAGCCAATATGAATGCTTACAAGAGGAGCTCTCGATTCTTTACGTAAACATGGAATCTGAAGTTAAGGAAAGTATTGTTTGCATTGGTGGAAACACTGCTGGGACGAGAAAAAGGATTATACAACTTAATACCGTACATACTCGTAATATCTTGTTCAAATTTGGATCTGCCAAAGGTCTAGGAGTAGACTGGAATTTGCAATATTGTAAAATCTTAAAATCTGTACTTAAAACATACGGATGGTATTAGGAAGTGTAAGACTATTAAATTAAAGACAGAAATTCGTAACTCAGGGTTCAAATATAGGGGAGACTTTGTTAAGTCCGCAGTACGGCTAATTCCGCAGTACCTGAAATATACTTTTTATGCACATACACCCCAGTGCGAGAGACAAGTTCATCTCACCCAAGCATCTCACTAGATATTTTGCGTCAACTATTTAATTTCCCTTGGCTATGAATTTCGGAACGATAAATGCTACCACCTGATGGTAATAATAATAATAATAATGTTACTGGTTTTACGTCCTTGTTAACTACTGCGGCTTTTAAAGACGCCGTTGTGCCGGAATTTTGTCCCAAAGGGGATCTTTAACGTGCCAGGAAAGCTACTGAAACGGCTCCCTCGCATTTTGCGCACCCTCAAATGCCAGGATTCGATCCTGCAATCTTGGGACAGCCGGCGAGAACGTTACCGCTGAGCCACGCAGCCAGCCACCACCTGGTGGTAAAATCGTGAAAACTTGTAATATTTGTTAATGAAGTATTTATAATATCGCATGTATTTCGGCGATGCATTTATGCTGGGGGGGTGATAATGAAGCATGTTCTTATTAGACCTATCATATTGCGAATTTAGACTAATTACCACGGATTTAGGCCTAGCACCACTTGTGTCAACTAAAATTTCCCTAAAAAGTTACTAATTCACATTTCTTCGAAAGTGTTATTTTAAATATTAGACGAGGGGGCGTGGTGGCGCAGCGGTCAAGCTGTTGGCCTCTCACCAAGGTGGACTGGGTTCAATTCCCGGTCAATGCATGTGAGATTTTCGAAGTGAAATACCTTGTATGGATTCCACGTAAAAGGAGGTCCCATTGCTCATAATCGTAAGATTCACGGGCACGTAAAACTACAACTATAATCTTCCTTTTAAATATTAGACGGTTTCGACAACCCATGCCAGATGAAATTTTAAGGGCTGAATGTATGTCACAAATTGACTATGTAGGTACTCTTAATTTCGATGTTAATTTTTTGAAATCCTTTCCCTTAATTTATCACGTTTACCATCAATCCCTTAATATTGCGGATTTAGCCGAGTCTTCCCTACAGTAAAATCCTCAAATTATTGGAGTGATATGATTGAGAATACTTACAAATCTTTGCTAAAAGAAAGGTAAAATATGCTACAGCATTTGGTGCCTGTTCCATGAATTCATATGATTTCTACAGAAAAAATAAATAAAAGAACGATGTACCGGTAGATGTACTTCTAAAACGGCCGTTCGGTAATGAATAGCAACATCAATCAGAGCTTGGCTTCTGCAAACATAATTCATTCTAGCATTCCAGAGACAACACTGGGCACTGTTTGTGTGGAGAGTATGAAGGGTGGGAAGTATGCTTGTAGTTTTACGTGACTGTTAATCTCTCAATCATGATTCATGAGCCACGGGATCTTCATTTTTACGTTAAATTCGGACCACATGACGTGATATTTCGAAAATCTCACATGAATAGCCGGGAATCGAACCCGGTTGCTTTGTTGAGAGGCAAGCAGTTTGACCACTGTACCACCACTCCCCCTGATGAGTATGAAAAGTGTGTTTTATTGTAATCTAAAATTGACATCACATTTAGATCTAAATGATTAAAATTAGCCCAAATACATTTAGTTTCAGTTATAATGTTGTAATCGTCTAGTACATACTCGTAAATATCTTGTTCAAATTTGGATGTAGGCCTTTTTATAACTATTGCACTTGTGTATTCTATTATATAATATACTTGTCGCTTTAACGATTGTCATATTGCAATTCATCCACCAAATACATTCCAATTTTAAAGTTAAAACAACACAGAAATATAAAATTTTATATCATATCATTCAATCACTTTAGTAGAATGTGTCTATAAACCGAGGCATAGCACCACGATCGGGCGGGCAGTTGCAGAAAGTCCGGAGATCTAGGTTCGAATCCCGGCGCTGCCAGTGGCTATTCTGAGTGTGTTTTTACCCGTTTTTTTCACTCTCCAGACAAATGCTGGGATAGTACCTAATTTATTCACCTACATAGCTGGTCAGGCTATTTTATTAAACAAAGAATATACATTAACAGGATTAAATCTATAAAAATAATAACTTAAATACTCCAAAACTAGAAGATATAAATTACTAAAAATTTGAATTCAAAAGTTGACAAAACATAACGATGGTGTGTGGTTGCATGATTGAGGTCTAAACACGTACCGGTACTAGTGACAAATGAAGATCCGCTTTGGTCATTATCCAGATCAGATTAAACAATCTAGATTTCAACGGTGCCGACTAATTTGAGGATATAAGGGAGCAGCATCAGATAACACAGACAATTATAGTGGAATCCCTGTAGAGGATTTAGCCATGAACATTTTCTCGGATATAATGGCTGAAAGGATATGTGCATTACATGACAGACACGCAAATACCAGAGCAACAGTTCGATTTCAGGAAGGGAAAATTCATTGTTAATGCAATATGCAATCAATTGAATGATGTAGACACACCTCTGAAACAACCAAAAGGAAGGTTCTTTGCCATATTCATCGATTTTGAGGAAGCTTTTTAATTTGGTAAACAGGAAAATGCGTCAGCTGGATGAGATACAAGAAACCCTCTAACTTCAATGGGGACCACCACGTGATGTAGTAGCTAGCACTCTTGGCTGTCACGCCTGAGGTTCGGGTTCGACTCCCAACTCTGCGGAGAAAAGTAATTCTAGTCTTAGGGCTGGAACGGGATACACTCAGCCTCATGATGCAGAATGGCCCGATTCCCACTTTAGCCGTGCTAGAAATATTTTTTCGTGGTTTCCAGCTTCTATTCAAGGTATACCGGAAAGGTTCCTAACTTAGGGCACGCCCGTCTCCGTCCCAATTCTCGCCTCAATAGCAAATTTACACGCTACTACAGACACAACCATAACACAGGTTATCGGACAAATTTCACACACACACACACACACAAGTAGCCTACACGGAGCTAAAATACCCACGATGTCCAAGTCCCTAAGTGAAACAACATAATTTCAATGGCAACTAACATCGTCTCGTAACATCAGAATCCACCCCGATAACTCAGACCAACGAAGTATTACAAGGGGTCAATATTGCATCGCTAATAAAAGCCTGCGTGACGGAACAACTCTCAGTTATATGTATACAGAGCTCTAGAGATGAGGACAACCTGCAGATGACATTCACAGAAATTATGGAGTGGGCACTAAAGAACAAAATTGCCATCAATCGACGGAAGATACTTCAAGTGGTATTCATTAGAGAAGGAAAACTATGTTCAAACTTCAATGAGGCTAATAAGAACGCCTGCCATCTGCGGTGGATTTGGAACTATGGAAATAGTTACGGAAGATAGGCTGTGATGCGAAGACCTTCAGTGATCTCGCCGGTAACGCCAGTACAAAACCATTGAATACAAAACCAAGGCAAAGCTTGTGTGAAACTTTTCCACCAGATGTCGTGACTGTTCTATGTGGGACTCCATTGATTTGCCTTTCGTTAGCATTATATAGGCTACGCGTTTAATTTGAAGAATGCCATATTGGTAATGCTATACATTTTCATTCTAAAGCGTTTGTAACAGCCTATCGTGTGTTATTTAAAAGAAGAAAATGATTCCACGTAGTACCTGTGCGCTATCTGTTGGTTCTAGTTCGGAAGCACAGCCTACTTGATACCTTGCTTTGCTCGTTCCTATACATCCCAGTGATGTACACGGCCGTGATGTACATGCCAAGATACATACATCATTGATACTGCCTTGCCAATCATAATCACCGAGTGAGGTCGGTTAGTTTTCAAATTGTGCCGCAAAAGCGCTGCCGAAATAGGTTTGTATGGTGAACAAGGAATATTACTATTTTCAACTATTTTGCGTTTCGTTGCTGAATTAGTGAATCGTTCTTTGGCGAAGTAACTAGAATAACGGGTAGTGCTCACACCCATCTTTTATGACGTTAGTGTCGTAAAAGTGCGTAAAAGTTTACACTGTAGAGCAACACCTCTGCATAAGTTACTTTAATCAGAAATTAAATGGCGCCAACAAGGCATTTTCATTGGCTTGCTACACGAGTACTGTAGTTCCGCCACCGACTCCATCTTGTAATTATAATTAAGACAAATGTTTCTCAGGTAATTGTAAATCATCCCAATTACCTTACTTTCGTTCTTTCCCCATCACTGATGGTTTATAATGACATACTGTTTTTCACTCTCGCTCAGCGGCCTAATTTTAGTATTGCATGCATTTTATGTTCCTATTCAAGAAGGTAAGATGTAATCCATGAACTTACAGTTTGGTATATTTCTTTCTGATTTTGACTGTCTGCGTGGAGCAGCGGTAACGTTCTCGCCTGCTATGCCCAAAGTAGCGGGATTGAATCCCGTCACAGTTAGTTGTCATTTGAGGATATGGAAATATAGCCTACCGGCCTGTTAAAAATCTCCTTCTGTGAAAAATTCCGTCAATCCGTTATTTCTAACGCCACAGCAGTTCAAGGGGACGTTAAACCCATATCGTGCCTTTCAAAGTACACGCCATCCCGTTTGGTTTACCTGCTAGCTAGAGAGCCATATTTTGTTTAAGACCTGAGACTGAACCTACTGCTGCCCGTTACACCTGGATATGAGACCCTACTGTCAGAATTGAAAAGGAAGAGAGAAGACATATGGGACGACTTTTACGGCACTGACGCGATGCTTTCAACTGAATGGACAAATGCATTGTACGATTTGCGTCATATAGTCACGAGATTTTCGGTGCATGGTTTTCACTTTAAAGTATGCACCAAGAAGAGATTTCATCAGCCGGACCAGCAGTGCATCTGTTTGCTATGTGGAGAGCAGTGTAGGTATCATGTGATGTTGTGCAAACAAAGACGGGTCACACTTACGATGTTTTGTAGTGAAGACTAAGGCAATCTTTTTTTTTTTTTTTACTACAAATACACAAAGGCAAATGCTCCACACACCCAAGTACACGGAGCTAAATGACCACATTGCCAAGACCCTCAAATGAAACAACAAAAACTTTAATGAATTGGTAGTCATGCTAGTGTAGACTACTTGCAGATAATGAAATAGCATTGTACACAGTGTTAATTTACTAAGTGAAGTCACATTAAGTTAATGAGGTTGGTTTGTTAGAAGCTTTTATCAGTAATTTCATCATTATCACCGCTTGTATTTTAATATGTGCACAAGGGCTCAAATTAGCGAGACCACGTCTCATGTTTCCACTGTGCATGTGAAGTAGGCAGGTGCGGACTTGTTAACACCACACAGAGCAACAACCTCTCATTCAGAAATGAGCAAGTGAGCACCCATACGCTGGTGTTTGCTGAATTTTTAATGAAACTATTGTATATATTTTTTATTTTAAAAAAGGTTTTTAGTTTTTCATCGTAAAAATGATTGGTAGCTAACTGTAACTTACTTGAACGATTAAAACTTATGTCCTAATTTTGCGATTACCTGGAACCCGAGTTTTGTCCTTAGTCTCAAAACTTAATTCACAAAAACCTAAACTGTCACTAAACTTAATTGTACCGTACGTCATCTAATTAATCGTACTGTTACTGGAAATGCTTTTCTAATCTTGTTTTTCTGTTTAGTACATTTTCTTTTAGTCTGAAATAAAATGTTGACGAATATTTTTTGATATTTTTGCTGGAAACTTTTGTCTTTTTTTATTTGTATTAATTATTTAAAAGTTTAACATATTATATTTTGGGTTAACTTTTTTAATGGTTGTGAATCATCCCTCAAGTTTCAATCATTAATCGTCTTCCTGGCTCAGCGGTAACGTTCTCGCCTACTGTGCCCAAGGTTGTAGGATCGAATCCGGGCGCAGTCAGCTAGCATTTGAGGAATCCGTGTCAGTAGATTCACTGGCACTTCAAAGATCCCTTTCGGGGCAAAATTACGGCATCCTGGTGTCTGTTCTGAATCAAAATCTTGGGGACTATGATAATTTTGCATTTGTACGGAAGATGGACATTTCGAATGCTTACACGGAAAAACAGATTTCATGAACTAATTGCAGTAACGATGGGAATTAATGTCAGGTTCTGATTTGATTCGGATTCCTGAGTGTGTGTTTTTTTAACTAAGTCGCATCAGTATTTTAAACGCAGCATGATGGATTAAAAACTCTTCACGTTGTTTATGTGAAGATCCCTGTGGGAAAGTTGATTGTTGGATGATGTTGTCTTTTCTGATGTCACGTGATTATCAGGTGAAAATTTAACCAGTTATAATCGTTTCTGAAATAGAACTCTTGCCTCTAAGTTATGCTCCGGAAGAATAAAAAATGAAGTGGCCGCTTGAAGATTTTGATTTGTGGTTTTAACGTTACCGGTTTAAAAAAGAAACAAATAACTTACGCAGTGATTCCTCTCCTTAACCAGAGCATAAAGAATCTAAATTATTTTATATTTCGTGTAAGTGCTTTGAAATACGTACGCCGTCGGGATTCTAGTTAGAATTTCCTGCATTCCATGCTCGCACATTTTCCGAGTCCACTACCAACGGCCTCCGACAGAATACGACTTATTATCCAGTCATACTTCTTAGATGAAGAAGGTACCGGAGAGTGACTTTACTTTTCTACAATAGAATGAACTTACAGGTCAATCTACTCTAGTATAATCACAATTGCACGATTCTACAATGAGTCACCTTGCGGCATAGCCATGCGCGTTAAATCGCGCACAACCATCGGAATGAAGAGTTGTAGTAAGTTTGAATATCGAAGGTTCGAATCCCGGCGCTGACAGTGGCTGTCCTTTGTGTGTTTTTTTACGCTGGATTTCCCACACTCCCTCCTGGCAAATGTCTGTCTAGTACCTTATTTCAAGTTTCGGGGTCACCTACTCCATCCTTGCCTCCAATACATCCATCAAGGTGGTTTCGGTGGCGTAGTTGGTAGCATGCTGAGCTTCTATGCCTAAGATCGTGGGGTCAAACCCGGCCGAAGTCGCCGGATTTTTTAAGAGCGTTAAAAATCCCTCAGTATGCCTTCCTTCGGAGGGGAAGTAAAGCCGGTGGACTCATGTCATAGATTTATGGCATGAAATAGAACCTTCCACTAACTACACTCGTGTAAAGCTAAAATTTGTTGGTTAGATATGATTAACGCTATATTAGTTCCAACGTTCATCGCCAGGTGTTGGTTGCGATGGCATCTAGTAGCCAAGTTTGCGGCTAGGTGTCGTGGACTGTAGCATTTGGCAGCAAAAGTAGGAACTACTTGAAAATTGATCGTCTGCAGTCCTTACCTGAATTACAGCTTGCCACGGTGGATGAGTGGTTAACGTGTCGGTCTACTAACCCCAAGCTTTCAGGTTCGCTCCTGGCCGTGGTAAGTGATTTTTGACAGGCGGCAAAATTACAACATGCATGTCATACGATGTTGGCATGTCAAAGAACCCATTTGAATTCAGTAGACCGTGTTCATAATGGCAAAATTAATCTCGGGAGTTTCCGCTAACACAAAGTTCCTCATTTCTCTACTAGAAAGCGCTATAGTGTTCAAGGAGCTTTGATATCTAACCTCCTTGACTTTCATAGTGCTTCAAGGAACAACGAAATTTGACATGCAAGCTACCCTCTGGGTGACAAATAACAAAGCTTGCACCCGGCACCTGAGGCCATACGATAATATTATTACCTGAATTATAGATAACACACACTACTACAGCCGCTACAATTAACACCGGTTATCAGGCAAATTCTACACGCACCCAAAGTACACGGGGCTACATGACCGCGTTGTCGCAGCCCCTAAACTAAGGAACCAACCAACTACATCCATCATATAAACACAGGTTATTTGACAAAATTCAAGTTCACGTGGCTGATGACCAAGTTGCCCCAAGTCCCGAAGATGCATTGGTTTGCTGGGCTACTCGTGTCTTGACGCGAGTAACTCATCAGTTACGTGAACACACGCGTGTTGTCTCCCACCGAGGAGCTAAAATAAAACAATCAGGTTACGATGGCTTGAGATATTCTCAGCCTAAGAGAGGTGGCGCTCTATAAATGGACCATGTCAGCTATTACGTACATTTTAGTTTAACATCCTTATGCGTGTCTTCTTCACAATGCGTGGTCCATAATGCTTTGTTTTCTCGTTGTGATCAGGGTCAGGGTTTGATTGGAAATTATCACATTGTGGACCAGTCATTCTGTATATTTATTTTTGCTTTATCTGATCTGATAGTAAAACATCGAGACGAGAGATGTTCTAGAGGTTTGTGGCCAGGCCAAAGTCATCGAATTTTTAAGTGCGTTAAAAATCCCTCAGTATGCATTCCTTCGGATGGAAGTAAAGCTGGCGGGCCCATGTCATAGATTTATGGCATGTAAAAGAACCTTCTACTAACTACTATGTGAAGCTAAATTTGTAGGTTAGATTATTATCGCTTTATTAAGTTCCAACGTTCGCCACTAGGTGCCGGTTGCGGTGGCATCTAGTAGCCAAGACAGCAGCTAGGTGTCGTTGACGGTAGCATTTGGTAGCAAAAGTAGGAACTATTTGAAATTGATCGTCTGCAGTACTTACCTGAATTACAGATAACACACATTAATACAGCCATCACAATTAACACCGGTTATCAGACAGATTCTACACACACCCGAAGTACACGGGGCTACATGACCGCGTTGTCGCAACCCCTACACCGAGGAACCAACCATCTGTGGCCAGGGACAATGAGAGGGGGAGGGGAAGCGAATCGTTTTCTGATATCCCTCAAGTTTCAAGTTAATTCATAGAATGGAGGGAGAAACAATATGTAGTGGTCTCCAAGAAATCATACCTTCAGTCGGAAAATCTCATTTTTGGCTTATTTTATTTGATATTAGGTAAATTAGCGATCAGTCCCATGAAAAACCAGGAGTTTCTAGCTTAAACATAGGTCACTAAGCCATAGGCCGCCCAAAAATGTCTCGACCAGATATTAGGGCTAACCGGAACGTTGAAATTGGAGAATTGATAGCCTAAAAGGGTCCAAATCAAATATGTAGGTCTACCCCATGTGTCTGAGGCCATATTATTATTATTATTATTATTATTATTATTTATTTACGTTGAATTAAATTGGAGCAGGTGGAACATTTTAAGTACATAGGCTTTGTATTCCCTCAGGATGGCAGTATGGGGAAGGAAATAGAATCGAAGTGTAGAAATATCAGTGTGGATGAAATACAGCGAGTGTACGAAAACTTCCTACGACGGCGCAATGTGTGATTAGAAAATGAAGGTCAAGATTTCCAGCAACTACTCTGAAATTCATGTAAAATACGATTATTAAATACGTTAAAAAGTATAAACGTGTTATACTAGTTGGGTGCTACGCTGCTGCTAGCGCCAGTGCCTTGCTCGACAGGTGGCTAACCTCAGTGACCGGCCGTCACACGGCGCCTGTAAGCTTCCGTTCTATAGAGAGGGCTCTTTTTTCGGTGGCTTCCCACTTCTGCTCCAGGCAAATGCTGCAGCCGCCTCTTCGCCAGTCCTAGCCTTAATTACAAATACCCTTCTACAACGTTTGTTATTATACAAATCATACACACACGCCCAAGTACACGGAGCTATATTACCACGATGCATCAAGCTCCCAAATAAATCAACAACAATAACGCAGTTGATGTGATTCTAGTGATTGGGTGATACAGTGTAATGTGGGGAAACACGCAAATGGCGGATGTTGTTTCTGAACAGTAATATGCACTCTTGGGACTCGCACCCTGGAGGGCAGTTGGGTTGCCTGTTTTGGGGGCAAAATATAAAAACTGCATCGGTGTTTTATTTATATCTCGAACTCTTGGTGGAGAATATAGTATTGATACAGTAGCAAGTCCTTTAATGTCGCATGGTTTACGGTATTTTCGTTATTATCCTAAGTGAAACAGCAGGTGTATCACTACACTGTTCACACACACACACACACACACCGACAACGGTGCATTTTATCCAGTTATTCATTGTACTCGAGTCTTTACAGGAGTAAGTGAAGAAAACATTAAATGCAATGTATCTTTATAAAAAAAGTATAATATACATCGTATGGAGAACGGAATCACCTGTTTTATAAATGCACCCTTTTCTTTTGATACACTTTTGGTAACGCAGTGTATCTACTGGTTCAACCTAGAGGCATGTGTACAATGTTTACCGTTTTCAGATTAGTTTTTACCATGTAGGCTATGTGAGGTTGTAGCGGTAATTCTTTCTTCTATGGTTGTATTTCAAGCGCTGAATGGTGAGCTCATTAACCCTTATCTGTTTATTTATCAACCGGTATCTATTTATTTATCCATTTATTCATTCAATCATTCATTCTCTAGGGAACATTGATAATGTTAGTGTTAAGTTGCTTGCTCCTGCTTGCCGTTCATTTATTATTCCTTGTTAATTTATGTGATCTTTCTGAAAGGACTGCTTCGGTGGCGTAGTTGGTAGCATGCTGAGCTTCTATGCCCAAGATAGCGGGTTCGAACCCGGCCGAAGTCGTAAATCCCCCAGTCATGTCATAGATTATGGCATATTAAAGAACCTTCCACTAATTACACTTGTGTGAAGCTAAATTATAGGTTAAATTTGACTAACGCTCATGGGTTCCAACGTTCGTCGCCAGGAGCTGACTGCTGTGGCATCTAGTAACCAAGTTCTGAACTAGTAGTCGTTGATGGTGGCGTTTGGCGGTAAAAGTAGGAACTACTTGAAAATTCAATACCTGCAGTCCTTACTTGATTTAAAAACAGATAACACACACTAATACAGCCATCACAATTAACACCGGTTATCAGACAGATTCTACACACACACCCAAAGTACACGGGGCTACATGATAGCGTTGTCGCAACCCTTAGACTGAGGAACCAACCACCAACCTTTTTGAAAGGAGAGTGTTGTCCAGACGTCTTTGCCTTAAAAAGAAAAGGAAATATGAGGGTACATTTTTAAATTGGCAAAGAAAAACGTAGAGGGTGAACATCGTCGCCACTATACCAACGCCATCTGGACCAGGCCCACTGTTCACATCTCTGCACTAGTGAACTAATCTGAATTAAAACTAGGGAAATCGCTGGATAAATCGACTGAACGTCCTCTCTACTAATTTAAGTATGTTTTATGTACAGTACCTGGTCGGCTTCAGTTGTGCTCCCTCACGCAGCAAAGCGATGAGAGTTCATTGTGGCTGCCATGAACTTGTTTACAGCTTCATGGGACAAGATTGTTGAAGCATCAACTGAGGCCGGTTCGCATCTGAAGGTCGAGGATTGCGTTTCCTTGTTGCTCCAGGAAGCTTCATGGCTGCCAAACAGGGAACGTTAATATTAGGCCTCGGGCTAGCTTGAAATGGTTCAAGAGTGAAGGTGTTGCACCTAACTTCGGAAATACACCACCTCGCATACGTCGCTACTTTCTTGCCATTATTTTGTGCTTAAACGAAAATCACTGCTACTGAAACGGCACAACACATCCTTGCACATTCAGTCTTCAGTCATATTTACTACAACCAAACTTCTTGATGCTCTAGGAAATACTGATTAACGAGTCACTAGATGAGAGTCCAACAATGCCACAACAAACCGCCATTCTCACATCGTAATAATAGTGGAAGCGCGAAGCTGTAAAGATACCGCCATAAAATTCCAAACCCAACCCTAGGCGACAGAATCCTTTTATAAACCGTACCTTTTCATATTTTTGTTCCCAAATGTACACAACATGATCCTTTGCCCCGAGACTTAAAAGAAAGTTAGTTAGTTATTGTAGTTTTAAGGGGTGGAACTACGAGGTCATCTGCCCCTACTTCAAAGAAAACCGACTGGCTGCGTGACTCAGCGGTAATGTTCTCTCCTGCTGTTCCCAAGGTTGCAGGATCGAATCCTGGTGCAGTTAGATCGCATTTGACGGTGCGCAAATGCGAGGGATATGTGTCAGATTTATTTGCACGTTAAAGATCCCCTCCGGGGCAAAATTCCGGCACCCCTGAGTCTCTAAAAGCCGCAGTACCGTAGTTAAAAGGGACGTAAAACCATTAACATTAAAAGAAACCTATTATAATGAACGTAATTATGAAACACTTTTCGACAACTTATTTTCGGAAGTATTTGTTTGTTTCTTTCTTTTTAATGGCTGGCAGTGTAGTTCCCCCCTCCAAGAGGTTAAAATTTAACGCCATGTTGAAAATCTGATTTCATAAAAATGTACACATGGGATTAAATCTAAGAATCGTTTATGACCAAAGGAAGCCGAGCAATATTTAAGCGAAGAACGTGGAAAAGAAACCTATCGTCGGTGGGCTGTATTAACTTACGCTGGCTCAACTGTTAAAAGATATATCAATCCTTTATCAATATTTTTGTTCAGCATAAAACGCTCTTCAAATTATGTTCGCGACAGCATATCTTTAACAGTTGAGCCAACGTAAGCTGAAAAGGCGCACGAACGTTGTTTTTTTTTTTTATCCTTTGACTTGTTTCACTTAAGTTGTTATTGGTTGGCTTTTTTTGGGAGGGATTGATGAATGTTTCAACATATACACGGACTTTTGTCGATAAATGCTGTATTGGATGGTCTAAAGTTCATCCAGTAGTTCAAGAGATTAGCCAGGACAAACATACAGAGAAAGTCGTGTATTTTATTTTATGCATGGATCTTGTAAATACACTCACCGGCATAAAAAGCGAAACACCACGCATTTCAGACAAAACTCAATGTTTGACCGTTTCATACCTGGTATAAGTAAATTTAATGTTGTGTGTGACTTACAGCGATATGACTATGTGTCGTGAGTTAATTAGCTCATTTGAGAAGTTTCAGAGCGATAAACATTGTTGATCGTGACATTTACAACATCGATATTACAGTTTCCTACCTTTGGACAAGAATAACCACACACGACTGGCTTACTGTTTATTGCTGTGAATTCTCGTGTCGCGTATTTTTGTGAACATTACTGTTTGTCTACAACATACAGTGTTAACAGTACGATGGATTCCAGGTTTCCACATTTCCAAATTCGTGTTTGTGCACTGTTGTGATTGTCATGGTCAATAAAGTTATAGGGCAGGCTGTTCCAAATCCATGAGTTTGAGTATGCGTACACGCGAGGACTCAGCAGTAATGCTCGGAGCACGGTTGGAGAGGGACTGGTGGTGAGAGCCAATACGTCACTGGGCGAAGGTCATAGCACATGTCCATGTGCTTCCTGCCGTCTTGATGTATCCACCGTTTAGTAACGGCAGGCCCCCACAGCAGAGCTGTATTGCATGTTGCAGGTTGACTCATGCAAGGCGGCGAGTACTCCGTTGCTCACGGGCTAGCTGCTCGGCTGGAACAGCCTGTTATAGGGTAATTAATTTATGACACATTGCCGGTTGTGCCCTGATTGCGTTCATTCCAGATTGCGTTCACCTCATTAGCAGTCCAGATTGCGGTCACTTTCACTTTAGGGAAGAACTATAAACATTCCAGCATCCAGATTGCGATCACTTTTCTTGGGAGACCCGTCCTTGGTTCTTCCCGACTGACGCATACCTTCCGTAAGTTTTGTGGATTACAAGGGGCAACTGATATTTCACTACCTAACCAAAGAATACAGTTCAGTGTTCAGCTGAGTACACCCCATAAAACTTCGCTTAAAAAAATCAAGTCCTCTCCCAATCTGACAGCACCTCGTAAAGCAATGATTATAACATTTTCAGTGTTATGAATAGAAACGTTTCAGGATCGGAATCAACGACCTTCACTTTCAACAAAATTGTTGTAACGGGATATTTTATACAACAGGGAATTTGAGGCGCGAGATATCTATTTTTATAATAGGTACTGTATATCGTGAAAAACATTATTATCATTAGCTCGAAAAATTCGTCTCGTAAAAGTAATTTCTTCTGCGTTTGATTCTGGGGGAGCGTGATGGCGCAGTGGCTTAGCTTCTCACCTTTCACCGGGACGGCCGGGGTTCGAATCCCGGTGACAGCGGGGTGGAATTTTCACCTGGAAAATGACGTGGCGTCAGGAAGGACATCCGGCCTTAAATCCCCGGACAAAAGCAAAATGAGCCTGGTTGGCTCCGGCGACCCCAATTATTTGGGAAAAAACGAAGAAAGTTCTGCGTTTGATTCTAAATCCCCTTTGTAATCAATTTTTGTCCCCGCCCCCTCCTACACACAAAAACAAACATTTGAAGTTTTAGGTTTATCAACCTCCCAGATTTGAAATCGGTGACTTTTGATAAGTCAAAATCAATAAGCTCACTGTCAAAACTACTCAAATTATAAGATGGTATTTTTGAAGGAAGCTTTCCCCCTACCTTGCCCTCAATGATCGCAATCTGGACTCTGGAATGCTTAGCCTATAGCTCTTCCCTAAAATGAAAGTGACCGCAATCTGGACTACTAATGAGGTGAACGCAATCTGGAATGACCGCAATCAGGAAGACACCACATTGCCATATTGTTGTTGTAATGCCTCAGTATTTGATTAATACAAGGCTTAGAACGGTCCAATATTGAGTTCAGTTTGAAATTCGTAGTGTTTCTCTTTTTTTTGCCAGTCAGTGTAGTTGTACGAGAAAATGTTATTATTGAACTATATTTTAGTCTTGATTGCCACTTATAATGTTGCACAAAATCCTCATTTGTAAGAAATTTGCTATATATATATATATATATATATATATATATATATATATATATATATATATATATATATATAAATGAAAGTTTGTCTGGGTTTTTTTTCTGAATTTCCACGGAAATTTGCGATATTTGCGCGTTTCAGACTGTTTTATGACGGATGCGCGCAAAAATAATTTTTTTCTCTGTCTGTCTGTCTGTCTGTTTGTTTGTCTGTGGACAACTTTGTGTCCTTATAACTGGAGAACGGCTGGGTGGATCAACGTAAAATTTGATACAGATATCCATCTGAGGCACGACACTAATCATTGATGTAACTCTTCTCCATACCTCTCATAAAAGGGGGCCTACCACCTTAAAATACATGCTGAAATAGGCGTAAAAGGGTGAGACAAAGCTCATTTTCAGCCCCTCAATATGAGAAATGAAACTCAGGGGCCCTGGAAACCACATTTTAAGGCCCTAAAACCAACCATTTTTGATATATACCCAGAAAACTAATTTCATTAAATAAGCTACTGAAAGAATGCAAGCCGGTAACCATGGCAACACAATCTCAGAGGTCCATATATTTTCTGTAATACGCAATGCAATTCCATTTATTACATCACTGTGAAGGTTTGCAAACGGCTATAAGGTTATAACGGATCCAAATTAAGCTGTAAAATTCATCAATACATACAGTATAATACGCTTAAGGGGGTCAAGGGGTACTCTAGAATTTTTTCACGCGATTTACACGTACGGGTATGGTACAGAAGGTCTATTATGTATATTGTTATATTATTGTTATATTATTAACTTATTATAAGTACTATTATTATTATTATTATTATATTATGGCGTACAACGACGAAACAAAGTTCATTTTCAACCCCTTGGTGTCAGAAACAACCCTCGGGGCCCCTAAAAAGCCGTAAAGGGTCCCCGGAAACTACTTTTTAAGGCTCTAAAACCAACAGTTTCTTAGATATTCCCAGAAAACTAATTTCATTTAATAAACTAATGAAGAAATGCAATCCAGTAACCATGACAACAGTATCTCAAGAGGTGACATCCAACTTTCCATCTATTTCTCAAGAAGCAATGCCACTCCATTTATTACATTTCTGTGAAAGTTTGCAAATGGCTAGAAGGTTATCACGGAACCAACTAAAACTGTAAAATTCATCAATGCGCTTAAAGGGTTCAAGGTGTACCGGAGATTTCTTTCACCCTACTTACACGTGCGATATGTCGTACAGAAGGCATATTATATCTCCAAACAGCAACATTATTTTCAAAAACTACTGATTTGAAATAGTATTTTTTGCTGCTTTCAGGAATTTGGGTCATTGGAGGCTAAAGAACTTGAATTTTCATGCACCACAAGCCTTTATAATAAAAAGGGGTCTTCCTGTGGTTGGGGACTAGACACAATGGTGAGGGTCAGTTTGTATGTGACGTGTATTGCGATTCGTCTAGGAGGTTATTAATTTTATTTTCATGTCCGCAAGAACACGTTAGGTACATTTAGTTTGAGAGAACATTTTAACTAATCATTTTTCTTTGTCTACAAACAGGTTCCAAGCCCCTAACCATTGCAACAGTAGCTCAATTATTGATAACGTCTGGTTATTAATACCGAAGACCGTTCGAATAATGGGTACATCTGCTAGTAGAATGATAAATCTAAAAACCGTATGTGCTACGAAACACTGACAGCAGTAGTTACGCACAATAAATCCCATCGCTAGGCCATAGGGCCAAGCTATCTGCGGACTTGGTAGACGTGGGTTCAAACCCCACCATCGGCCGTCCTTGAAATGGTTTTCCAGTTTCATTGTAAATCGCGCCCTGCACGGACTGTACCTGGATTATTTGTGGCTGATACTCACGAAACCATTGGTCGCTACATGGTTAGACAACTGTCTGGACGAAACCATTGGTCTGGACGAAATCATTGGTCGCTACTTGGTTAGATGACTGGTCGAAAATTACAAACAAGGGGGTCTGGGGCGTAAGTCCCAGGTTAGGATTGTTTTGTATGTAGAACAGTATTGTCACGATGACAAATTTCTAGACTGGGTGCGATTTACGCACATTTCTCAGTGGGCTCGATTTTCGTACAACAAATGCTGGGACGGTATCTTCTAATAGGCCACTTCCTTCCATCTCTTTTCCCAGTTTCATCTTCATTCATTTTATTTCTCATTAACTCGTCACGAGATTGGCGTCAGGAAGGACATCCAGCCGTAAAAACCTCCTGCTATGTAGCCTTTCACCGCATATCGTCCCCGACCTCGTTGAAAACGTGAATAATTAGGGGTAGACATAACAGTAGATCATGCTATAAACCACGAGCTCTAATAATGGCTTGTACTAGGCAAAGTGCAATTGTTTTCCTCACTGAACTAAAGTAGTACCACTGGCGCAATGATAAGGAACTTTTCACAGGATCCTCGGGAACTAGCTGTGCCTTGTATGTCATTAGTCATTATTACTCTGCACCACTACATAATCACAGGCATTGAGGTATCGGTGTGAAGTCACATTTTTCTCTAGCCTTGCCGACAAATAAATGAAATAAAAAATACTGAAATTATCAAGAGATGGCAACAGACCATAGAATGCGGAGGGATAGAATAGAAATAAAACAGCGGGGGAAATAAATTGGCCCTTCTTTCAGGAGGCAATGAATGGTAATGGAAACTTACTGCTGCCAGTTTAGATTCACGGTAACCTCCCATGACGCTTGCTCGTGACGCGACTGATGATAACAACAGGCTGTTAGAAGCAGTCAGCTGGCCACCAAAAGAGGCTAATTGCTTCTTGTTGACAGTTGGTTAAAAACAAATACTGTCCCTGCTCACCTTTGGCAAGGCCCATTATTGCGTCAATAGGACGGTAAACACTTGTTGCCACGTAATCCAATTAGGGCTTTATAGAGACTGGGTATACACGCCCGCCATTTTGGTTCCTTCCTGAAAACTTTACAGTTTATCAAACTAAGGTTTCTCATATTGTTCCTCCTTATATTGCTGCTCAGGAATAGAGCTAGAATCGTTGACATAGGTTCGTGAAAACCAAAGGGTATTGACGATTTACGTTAGCTCAACTGGAGGTCCCGGGTTCGATTCTCGATCCTGTCAGAGATTTTAGAAACTGACGTGAGGGCTTGAACGGGGTGCACTCAGCCTCGTGAGGACAATTGAGTAGCTGTCTGACAGTGATGTAGCGCCCCAGTCACGAAAGCAAATATTAACGGCCGAGGGGCCCCTATGCGCTGATATTCCCAATATCAGCAGGCCAAAAGACTGGGCAGCGGTCGCTTGGTAAGCCTAGGACCTTCATGGGCTGTAGTGTATCTTCTCACATAAAATTAATGGCTTTCAAAAGTAAGTTCACTACTGTAGCTTACGCCTCGTTAACACTCTTGGCTGTCACCGCACAAGGGCTGGTTCGATTCCATGAATTTTATATCTGGTCCGAGGGCCGGAACAGGGTCCACTCAGCCTCGGGAGTGCAAAACTGAGCATTCCTGGAATGGTTTTCCGTGGTTTCCCCACTTCTACTCCAGGCGAATGCCGGGATGGTTCCTAACTTAATGCCATGGCCGCTTCCTTCCCAATCATTGCATGAATTACTCACATTAATACAGCCATCACAATAACACACGTTAACATTTACAAATTTCCACTCGCATCCAAGTACATGGGGAGAAATGACCACGATGCCCAAGCCCCTCAAATGAATCAACAACAACGACTTTTGTCTCTTTTCTTTGTGCCCAAGTTTGCAGGATCGATTCCCGGCGCAGTCAGTTGGCATTTGAGGGTGCGCTAATACGAGGGAGCCGTGTCAGTAGATTTACTGGCACGTTAAATATCCCCTTCGGGGCGAAATTCCGGCAGCCTGGTGCCTCTAAAATCCACAGTTGTTAGAAAGGACGTAAAACCAATAACATTATTATTATTATTATTATGTTCCTGTTCTTCGGTGAAGGCGATATGACCTGAAATTGTCGTATTAAGCTGCCCTCTATTACTCTATGATCACATCAACTCGGGTAATGTTAGCTTGTCTTAAATAAGTTAAATAGTATTTATCTGATAACCTATGTTTTTGTGATGACTGTATTAGTGTGTGTAGTTGTATTAGGGACAGGAATGGAGTAAGTTACCCAGGACTTCAAGTAAAGTTTTATTCCAGCATTTTCCTGTAGGGTATGCGGGGAAAACCCGGGGGAAAACCACACCCAGGATAGGCGTTGTCAGCGCCGGAATTTGAACCTCCGATGATCCGATCTTGATCCAGCTTCGCATTGTGGTCGTACCGACAGAGGTGGCTACGTTCGCTAAAGCGCAGCGTTGGGTCATGGGACCAAGATCTCGGGTGACTCAGTATACGCGTAGGTTCGAGCCCCACCATCGGCCGTCCTTGAAATGGTTTTCCATGGTGTCCCATTTTCAACACATGGCAAATGCTGGGACGGTACCTTCTGACAGGCCACGGCCGCTGCCTTCCACATCCTTGCCCAGTTTCATTCATCTTCACACATTCCATCTCTCATCCCGGCGTGCAGGTCGCCCACGGCCATCGACTAGAAAGACCTGCACTCGGCCTCTCAGGAGGCCACACGACCGAAAAACATTGTGGTCGTGGTGCGCAATTTAACAGGCACAGCTTCGCCGCGGGGTCCAATACATTGTGGAATTGGACTGAAATGGAGACGTAAAGCTTTAGTCGCAGTGGTTCATAACCGGTGGTCCGCGGACCACTCATAAGGTGTATTTGGGGGAGGAGGGGTGGGGAAGGTGGTCCGTACAGGATTCAATATCAGGCTGAGTGGTCCGCAGACTTTTACGGGTTCAGAACCACTGCGGGGTTTAGTGAGACGTTCCTGGATCGGTTTAATTTATTAGTATTTTTAAGTTCTTCGTACAGAAATAGACCACTAACAACAACAACAACCACGGATGAAAATAATTTCGGGCGGTTTCGGTGGCGTAGTTGATAGCATGCTGACCTTCTATGCCCAAGATAGCGTGTTCAAACCCGGCCGAAGTCGTCGGATTTTTTAAGAGCGTTAAAAATCCCTCGGTATGCCTTAGGATGGGAAGTAAAGCCGGCGGGCCCATGTCATAGATTTATGGCATGTAAATGAACCTTCCACTAACTACAATTGTGTGAAGCTAAATTTGTAGGTTAGATTTGATTAACGTTCTATTAAGTTCCAACATTCGGCGCCAGGTACCGGATGCGGTGGCTTCTAGTAGGCAAGTTCACAGCTAGGTGTCGTTGACGGTAGCATTTGGTAGCAAAAGTAGAAACTACTTGAAAATTGATCGTCTTTAGTCCTTACCTGAATCACAGATAACACACACTAATACAGCCATCACAATTATTACCCTTTCACGAATTGATTGCCGGCGGACGAGATGGAAACCATTCTTTGTTTACTTGTGTCACACGTCAGCCTGCTTCGTTGACAGGTACAGTTGTACGAGTAGGATATGACTCAGCTCCAGTAGCCACAGTCATCGTTTAACTGTCCGTGGCAACATGAGCTCCTGTGACGCTTATCTGACGCAATGTTGCTTGACTTATGTTCAGATTGCACTCTGTCATCGCTGTGTCGTCCGCTTCGCCCCGCGGGGCTCATGCTACAATAAACAACAAACGATAGCGCAGCCACGCTCAGTGGCAATCAAATGTTGAATAGGTAATAACACCGTTTATCAGTCAGATTCTACACACACCCAAAGTACATGGGACTACATGACCGCGTTGTCGCAGTCCCTAATTTGAGGAACCAACCAACCAACCAAAAATATTTTTTCCGTGATATTTTGCATGGTGTCCACAGGCAGGAATAGTCAGGAATTGTCAGGAATTTTGTTTTTGGTCAGGAAAAATCAGGAAAAAAGTGTGAAAAAAAATGGCGTGAGTCAGGAAAAAATGGCGAAAAGTATTAGAAAGTCAGGAATTTTATATTAACCATAAAGTATTTTGTATTTTACAGCCATATTTTGATGTTACTAGTTCAACTAATCTCTGAAGATAAAAAGCAATATCTCACTGGACATATGGTAAGTTTCCATTTTTACAGTACATCATAATAAAAACCTCTTTTACCTATTTTTTGTACGCTTGTTTTGGCGTTGGCATATGGATGTGGCGACCCCATCACTATAATTTAGGTTATTAAGTACTTTAGTTATATGTTAGTTATTGTTGTTTTAAGGGGTGGAACTATGAGGTCATCTACCCCTCATTAAGTACTTTGATTTAAGTATTATTGCATTATAATTTACTTTATTTTCTATTTTAAATGAATCAAGAGGCGAGCGTTGGGCAAATTCTGCAAATGAAAAAAGATATGTACATATTTGCTCAATAAACCTCCTTTCCGATGTTACGATGACTTCGCGAGTCAGGAATTTTGTTGAAAAATGGTCAGGTAAGTCAGGAAAAGTCATGAAAATTGACATTGAAAATTCTGTGGACACCATGTTTTGAGTACGATGCAACAAAGAACCAAAATGGTGGCTAAGCACATCCATGTCTCTATGGAGCCCTATATCCAATGATGACGTCACGGTGGCTGAATCGAGCCGCCAGCTGGATATTAACTGAGCTGTTTACTGGGACTCCATAGAAGACGGGTTGTTCTTTGCTTTCTTTTCTTTCTGTACGCACATACAGCAGCAAGGCCTTACAAGGCCATTTGTAAACCTGTTCGGCGCTGGTGTTCAAGGTCATATGGTAATAACATGGGAATGTAACAAGTAAACTGGCTGTAAGATAAGCTGTGTGGGACGTTATTGTTGCTTAGCTTGATGATGTTTGCAATGGACACGTGATACGGAAATAGGCGAGTGCAAGGTCTTGTTTGCATATTTAAAAAAATGAACGCCTACTGATGCAGATTTTAGAGGCTCGGCCACACAGAAAGCGGTCTGTCGCGGCGGGAAGCGGTCGTCGCGGCGATCAGCGATATGGGGACGTCACAAAGGGCGCGACACCTTGTGTGAGTGGTCCAGTCTGGTCGCTTCCTTCTAGACAATATGTAGTGTGTTTTCATATAAGGATTGTTTGATATTATTATTGAGTGTTAGCTCGGACGAAGAACAACTCCTTCTCCTGTTTGATTTGCAAAACACAAAGAAGAAAAGACAATGTTGGGTGCATGCCATCAATAAGAAGAGAGAGCAATTAGGAGAATGTATCGAACTGGAGTCACACGAAGATAGGTCTTTGGAGTATTTTTGTTTGTCACGAGAATGTTTCGAGAAATTGCACGATTCCATGCTTCAGCCTTCTTTAAAACATGTGTATAAATACTTCAGTTTGGTCATTCAACACAATCGAAGGCGGTCAGGCGGGCAATCTGTAAATGTGTACAAAACTGATCGCTCGTCGTCGCGACGAAGTCTAGCGGGTGACGGTAGACCGCCGTCTGTGTGCCAGGGTTGATGGAACTTTGGGTAATACAACTGGACTCTGTGTGTCCGAGCCTTTACTTTCCTCAAATACTATTTAACTTATTTAAGAGCTAACATTGCTCGTGTTAACGGGATCGAGTAATGGAGGCCAGTTTATGACGACCATTTCAGGTCATATCCCCTTCACCAAAGAAAAGAAAGTTGTTGATTCATTCGAGGGGCTTGGACATGGTGGTTATTTAGCCCCGTTTACTTGGGTGTGAGTGGAAATTTGTCTGCTAAACCTGTGTTATTGTGATGGCTGTATTAATGTGTATAATTCAGGCTAAGATGGGGAAGGAGGCGGCCGTGGCCTTTGGTTGGGCACCATCCCAGCATTTGCCTGGAGAAGAAATGGGAAAACCACATCCAGGATGGCTGATGCGGTAATCTAACACTTATCTTCTCAGTTGTTCCTCACGAGGCTAAGTGTACCCCATTCCAGCCCACTCTAGTATTAAAATTTCTTGTCAGAGTCGGGAATAGAACCCGGACCCCCGGTGTGACAGCCAAGAACGCTAGCCGCTATACTACGAGGTGGTCTCAAGAAATCCACAGTCAAGAAGAAAATACAGTAGAGTTTTGGTGTAACAGCAATGAACATAAAATAGCTGTGAAGAGAATCTATAATCCCTACTCCAGGTCAGAGACTTTGTGTTGATTTTTCGTGGATGGTGAGATCTCGCAGCAAGAAAACGTGAATCAGCAGGCAAGCAGAAATATTTTACAAGTTTCTTTTCCTAAGGCATTTGGAACGTTTTTGTTCAATACTGCATGTAGGCCTACAATCTTATTATATAATACGCTAAGGTGTATGTTTCACATAACTGAAACTCCTAAACCAGAGGGAGTTAAAGGTATGGTTTGTACCAAAATCTTCCATATCGTCTCAATTGTACAGGAAAAATCTTACATTTATTGAAAAGTCAACGGAAATGTATTTAATTGTTTATAAAGGGCCTGTAAACAAACAAACAAACAAGACGATAGGCCCTGCAGAACTGTGTCGCGTCCAGCCCGTATAGCACTAAAGCCTGTAGTCTGTACACATGGGGCGCACATAACCCATTATGCGAGAATTCTTGCACGGGTCCGCTAGTTGAATTGATAATTCAGTAAACAGAGTACCGTAAAACATGTCATTGTTTAAGTAATACAGTATTGACGTCCGAAACGGGGGAGGAGCTTACGGTCAGCTGTTTGCAATATGGCGGCGAGATGGTGACGAGAAGTAAGCAAGACAGTGATAGGGTGTGCGTTTGTTATGGCTTCTAATTTATGATGGCAAAATACTACATATTTTCTTTCATTGACAGAAATATTTTTATAATCAATTTAAATGCAGTGCTTAATTACTACCAGTTATAAATATAACCCGTCTGTAGATAGTTAATTTACTGTCTGCTGTTACATATATGAAGCCTGTACTTGGGAGCCTAGCGGTATCGATGTTTTTATTAATTTCACAATATATAAAAAGGAAGCTTCTAGTTTAACGTGACCGTTAATCTTGAGATCATGAGCCACGGGACCTCCGTTTTACGTGGAATCCGAACCACAGGACATGGCATTTCACTTCGAAAATCTCACATGCACTGACCGGGAATCGAACCTGGACCGCCTTGGTGAGAGGCATACAGCTAGACCGCTGAGCCACCACGCCCTCACAATATATACTGTATATATATATCACATAACACAAAGGACGACTCCCTAATAATAAATTGAATCCAGCAACCCTGAATTTGCATGAATGTTTTGGGTTCAAAGAAGCGTTACTTGGGATGCTCAAATCATACTTCAATATTGCTAATATTGACCTACATACTTGCTGTTCAAAGGCAAGAATATACATTTATTAATCTCTTGCCACAGGCAAGTTAAAATGGAGGCATCCTCTTTATCAATATATTTAATTAAATATTTAAAATACACATATTTAACAAAGCTGGAGTCTCCATTTGAACTTGTCATAAGCAAACTGAACAGATCAAAAACTACACTTTAAGCCAAATCAAATTCACTCCTCAGCTCGATATAAACCATAATACCAATTAAAACCTATACAAAACATACTCTCCTTACTGTTGTACAACTTTCAAACCAACTATTCGCACCTAAAACTGAAAAACCCTGAAATGGGAACTAATTAAAGTTAGAATAGCCTAGACCGATCAGGTCTCCTGCTACATTACCGCATATGTAAACTTAACATCACTATAACTTCTAAATTACGGCTAAGTGACCTATCTGCCTGAGTAGTATAGGTGTTACCGGCCTGCCTGGGATGATGGGTCACCAAACCGGTACTTAAAACTAAGATTTTACACATTAAATAACTAAATTCAACAGTAAGGAGATCATAGACAAAAACACAATCTAAGCCTAATCATACTTCAATATTGCAAATATTGAGCTACATACTTGCTGTTCAAAGACAAGAATATAAATTCTCTGGCAAATTAAGACTAGGAACAGAATTTTTCTGAAGTTTTCTAACCATTCGACTATTGTCAATCGGAAGAACCCCTAAAATTAGTTTACGAAGAGCGGATTACATTCGGTTCTATGTACGGCACAGAAGTATTAGGCTGCAAGTTTATCAGTATTTTTGATGTAGCTAAATCCTTGTGAATACAAATTAGAGACAATAACTATCAATAATGAACAGTACCGGTGCTTACGCTGTGGAAAGAAGTCGTCTTCAAAAAAGTGCAGACTGCACACTATCATGTAACGTGTAACATGTTTTCCAATTGACAGCGCCGAAGCCCATCTTTCTCTCTGAACTTTTTGTACAGGAAAGTAGTGAAGAGATTTCGTACCCATTTTATACGATTTGCAACCGTATACCTCCTCGAATTTGACAAATTCCTTTCTGTTTCCATCACGACATCAATGCTTCACCATGAAAATAAACCTACGAGTCACAATGTTACAGCTTCAACATTCTACCGCGTGGCAGCGCCATCCAACTTTTCTGGCGTCAATAGCCTACCTATTTGTTTTAGTTCATTTTCAAACTTATTCTTTGTTAACCGACATTTTTGGTGATCCGATTTACTCCAGGTCCAGTTTAAATCGGATAATCGAGACTACCGGTACTGTATGTGATTCTTGCCTTATCACGGGAGTGGTTTGCAGCTGTCTCCGATTACGTTCCACGGAGTCATGTTTGAACCTGCGGCTTCTTGTCCATAGATGTATATGAATCCCGCAACTACCTTATTGACTGGATTTGAGGTTCGCTCTAAAACCGCTCAGAAACTCCTATTGATGTAAAATTGGTGTGAAGCTAAATGAATTTATAAGACTTCTGTTAGTTAGGAGGCAGGAGCGATGACAGAAGCAAAGAGTAGGTTGGCTCAGGCAAGGAAAGCATTTCTACATAAAATATACAGGGTCTTTAATATAAAGTAAGAACGGCAAGCGGCAGTTTTGTTATTCGCTAGTGCGGTGGCCTTGGCCGAGCTTGTGGCGCGCCATGGCCCCTTGCTGTACTATTGAAAGCACGCGCATAGTACATACGAGGGCTGTTTATATTTTCAAGTTCCGTTGGAATGTATAAAAATAACAGATTGACATACCAAACCGATTTTACTACTAAATGTTTGCTTGTTTTATTCTTATGACTCAACATAATCACCAAAACGATTGAAACATTTGTCGTATCGTTACTCCAGCTTTCCAATGCCCTCGGGGAAATATTCTGCCGCCACTTGGCTGGGTACGTCTGGACATTCTCCTGGAGTTTTTCCTTTTTGGCTAGCCGTTGCCGCCCAACCATACCTTCAATTCTCGAAAAAGGTGAAAATCATTCACGACCACACTGTACCAACGTTACGATAGACTTTTACAAACCAGCACTGAATGATTTTCACCTTTTTCGAGAATTGAAGGTATGGTTGGGTGGCAACGCCTCCTCAAAAAGGAAAAAACTTCAGGAGACTGTCCAGACGTACCCAGCCAAGTGGCGGCAGAATATTTTGCCGAGGGCATTGGATACATGGTGGCCTGGAAAACGACGAAAAATTTGAAAACTCCTGAAAAATAGCCACTGTTAATTAATTTTAAAAATCTTTCCATCTTAAAAATCATACTCCCGCTGCGGTTTTGGGTGAGCACTCTATCGTTAATGAAAGAAATTTCCTCAGGCTACCTGTTTCTGTGTGTGGGAACACGCGATAGTATTTTTGTAAAACATGGGGTGTTGAGTATAGACAATTTCACCGCAATAAAATTGCAGGCGGCATTCTTTTCCTTTTTTTAAAGCGGATATTTGAGTCACAAAGGCTTTTTTAAAAACAACAGTTAAATCATTTGCGTGTAGGCTTGCGTATCAATAACGCAATCACCACTAATTTTTGTCTACATCAGTATGAGTAAACCATACACAACTGCTTTATTTTGGTCTTGAAGTAGGCAAACGATAAAGCCCCCTCCCGCACTCGCGCTTATTTTTAAATCTGGAAAAATGAGAATTACTCCAGGAAAATTCCTGGAAAACTCCTGGAAAATCGTTGACCGATTTGAGTGGCCACCATGTGGATAGCTGGTGTAACGATACGACATGTGTTTCAATCGTTTTGGCGATTATGTTAAGACATACGAATAAAACAAGCAAACATTTAGTAGTAAAATCAGTTTGGTATGTCAGTCTGTTATTTTTTATACAGTCTATCGGAACTTGAAAAAGAAAACAGCCCTCGTATGTACTATGCGCGCGCTTCCTATAGTGCAGCAGGGGGCCATGGCGCGCCACAAGCTCGGCCAAAGCCACCGCAGCAGCGAATAACAAAACTGCCACTTGCCGTTCTTACTTTATATGAAAGACCCTGTATATGTTGATATGTATTACAAAGTTATTTTTGAAAGCCTTTGTCTGGAGTGTGGCACTCTATGGAAGCAGAAAAGAGGAGAATAGATGCATTTGAAATGCCGTGTTACAGGAGATTGAAGAAGATCACATAGGTAGATAGAGTAACAAATGAAGACGCATTAAGACGAGTGGGCGAGGAGAGAAGTGTCTGGCGACTGCTAATGAAGAGAAGAGATAGGTTGGTAGGACACCCCCTAAGACACCCAAGAATAGCAAACTTAGTTATGGAAGGAAGGGTCAACGATGGGAAGTGTAGGAGTAGACCAAGGTTAAAATATGTTGATGAAAATATTAGCTCAGGACAGGGAATCATGGACAGCTGCATCACACCAGTCAAAAGACTGATGACTCAAACAACACCACCCTAAACTCCGTCCAAGCAATCTGCGAAGTGCCCGTGTGAAAACACATAGTCTGCGCATAGGAGTGACTCGGCAGACTGGCCAATGAGGCGCGATGCCACTGAATAATAAGCGCAGGAAGGGGGGGGGGGGCATGGCTTCAACCAACTCTCGCTACGGCTGGGCTGCCAAGCTCCACCCATAGCATTCTCTTTTTACTTCCTCGGTGTGACGTCCATGGATGAGGTATAGTTTTATTTTAAGTATGCCTTCTACATAAATACATGTTCATGCAATTCGCTCCAGTTGTTTTGACGCCAACCTATAGCAAACCTGCAAACAGATCAGCAGAAAATTCAAACTGTTCAACACAAAATAATTCCAATCACTGGAATATGCGAAAAATGACCTGAAATAAATTACATTCGATTAAGATATTGTTATGGATTATTGAAGAAGGAGAAAACTAAGGGATGATATGTTTCGTTTGTCAAGCGAGCATCATCAGATCCATATATAAAAGACAAATAGCTGTAACTTACAAAACACACCAAACCTACAGTGACACCCACAGACAGTCTCTACCCTCCAAAAACAAAATTTTAAAAAACCGTCAGAAAACTTCTTAAGTGAGGTAATTATTACTGATAAATATTGAGGCATTTAGATCCCGAAAAAATAGCTATTTATTTTAATGTTGCAAAACTTAGAAATGATGACCCCATCAACAAAACAGTCTTCCTCCCCCAAACTAATCTATGAAGTTGTAGCTACCATGGCTGTGGTACACTTTGGCAATAAGCCCTATACTACTGTAGAATTGTAAACTAATGTGTGGAATGGACCTACCAGTGCTCTACTGTCATGATAGTAAAAAGTTATAACTACGACATACGAAATAGTGTTTGCCTACTGTGTATGTGTGGGCAAATCTGATGTGAATACTTATCTGAAATTGTAGAATCACAATCACTCAGACAACCACTTTTTGATGTTAAAATCTGTACGAACTAGCCTATAACTCTAAATTCTTTGAATTTGAGCAGCTTTCTTAAGGGAGGACGTATGTAAAAATGAGTAAAAGTAATAATATTTTTTATTCGCCCATAATTTACCTTATGGTATCAAGATTTTAATTCCAAAATATTACTGTTCAATACCACTTGTAAATGTGGGAAAAAATAGTATATGTAACTGCTTGTATACTGCCCCACCCACTTCTGTAGGAAGAATGTGAGGATAATCTGATGAAATTGGAAACGGAGGCTCATCAAAGGAGACATTCAATGAAGAAACAGCTGGAGGAATAAGAGGAATCAGAGTAAAATGGATATGGTCAGTACCAATTCATTAGATGAGCGGCAATAAAATTGCAGGCGGCATTCTTTTCCTTTTTTAAGCGGACATTTGAGTCACAAACTCAAATCTTTGATTCAAGTTTTCTATATTTTTGTAAGTTTATTGTACCTTTTCTCCTACACCATTAAAGATACAGTGATGAAACTTGGTATGCTGCTGTAAACCATTATTCTAAATAACTTCGTGGAACAAATTTTTTAAGAGCATATTTTGGTTTTTAAGGGATAACATATCATCATTTTTAGCCTATTTTCAATTTTGAAAAAAATAGGCTTATGAGATCACCTTTTGTCCGTGTGTGTGTGCGTGTGTGTGTGATTCGTGTGTGTGTGTGTCCCCCTAATAAAATCTAAACGGCTGGAGCGATTTCAATGAAACTCTGTAAGTTCATAGCACTATTCCGGGCGACCTCGACCGTGCCCTTCAAATTTTGTTACGACTCACCAATCCAACATGGCGGCTGTGCGAAATATTTCACCAGCATTCAATATCTCCGAAACGATTACCGATATTACCCTGACATCATGTATGGTGATAAAGGGAACTACTATAAGTTCACTTATGTGATCTTTGAAAACCTGGTAACTACAAAACCAACATGGCGGCCAAGCGAATATGCGACTTTTAAATAGACGTTTCTCGCGATTTATCCAACCAAACGCAATGAAACTTGGTACAGTATATGTTTATATACATTGTAATGCACCGACAACTAACTTCGTTCATTTGTTTACATAACCACAAGATGGCGGATGTGCGAAATATTTCACCGGCATTCTGTATCTCTGAAACTATTAGCGGTATCTCCCTGAAGTTTTGTACGGAGATAAAGGGCACTACTGGAAGTCCATTTATATGACTTTAAAAACCCGGTTATATACAAAACAAACATGGCGGCCAAGCGAATTAGAAAATTTGAAATAGACCTTTCTCGCGATTTATTGCTCCAAACGCACTGAAATCTGGTACAGGAAATATTTATACACATTGTAATGCACTGGTATCTAATTTAGTTCAATTGTTTACATAACCTCAAGATGGCGGCAGTGCGAATTTTAAAATTAAGTTTTTATTTCTTGTGATGTAGTCATGCGATCAAAGTGAAAGTTTGAATAATGAACCTACCCAATAATTTTCCTGTAATGGTACATGACTCTATGGCCTATACATTTAACAATCCAACATGGCGACCATCCGAAATATTTAGACGGCTCTCAATATCTACGAATCTATTGTAGCAATCAAACTGAATTTTTTATTGTTCATAGGGGCTATGAACTCAAGTTCACTTATAGGACTTTAAATAACCTGGTGATCACAAATCCAACATGGCGGCGACGCGAATTATAAATATTCACATGGACGTTTATCGCAATTTAACCATCCGAGAGCAGTGAAACTTGGTACAGTGAATCCTTATACGAATGTTAATCCACTAGCATCTAATTTATTTCAATTGTTTCCATAACCTAAAGATGGCAGCTGTGCGAAATTTTAAAATCTCCTTGTAACTTCTAGTGTCCTAATTATTCGATTGAAGTTTGAATACTACACGTACACAATAATCTGCATGTAACAGTACATAACTCTAGGACCTACATATATAAAATCCAACATGGCGACCATCCGAATTATTTAGTCGGTTCTCAATATCTACGAATCTATTACAGCAATCAAACTGAAATTGTGTATGTTGATAGTTGCAATGAGTGGGCTATATGAAAATAGGCTGTATAGTTCTTCACGGAACTACTTGTTTTTATTAAGTCCATCAGATTTTAAAGTGCTGTTAAACATGAAGTAAATAAGATATCAACAATTTGTTTCCACAGATATCTTTAACCTGGTCTGTAGATATTACATTTCAAGTTTTGTAACTTACAATGCGATGGTTTCGTAGAAAAGGCACATATTAAGGATACATGTTTCAGAAAATTCAAATATTCCTAGCTGAAGAACCATGTGAATTATCACGACGAAAATCAACACAGACATGCCTAGCACACTAATAATCATGTGATTAAAATTATATAGCATTATCTTTTAAAACTCTGGGAGTTACAATACTTCTTTTACTGGGAGTGCAATTTTGCTTACGTAGCAGTAATCTCAAAATAAAATAAAACACCCAAAAATCAAAATTTTTAATAAAAAGCTCAAAATAAAAATATAAAAAAATCTAAAACTACTCAAAAATCAAAATTAGTCAAAAAAGCTTTAAAAGTTAAAAAACAATTTAAAATTAATCAAATACCAAGAAGAAAAATTAATCACAATATTGGTCAAAATTAGTGAAAACCAGCAAAAAATAAAATCCAAAAGAATTAAATACGTAAATAAATAAATAAATAAAGACACGAGCCTTACAGTAGTCGCATATGATGTGTAACATCTGACATGTTATCCTACCTTGAAGTTGTTACCGTTTTTATTATCCTTTTCATCAAGACACGAAAAATCTTTTTATTTGTTACACTCTCATAATACATGCCGGCCCCGTGGTGTTGGGGTAGCGCGCCTGCCTCTCACCCGGAGGCCCCGGGTTCGATCCCCGGCTCCGTCAGGGATTTTAAAACTGACGTGAGGGTTGGAACGGGGTGCACTCAGCCTCGTGAGGACAATTGAGTAGCTGTGTGACAGTGAGACAGCGCCCCGATCACGAATACCAAGATTAACGGCCGAGGGGACCCGACGCGCTGATCACGCGTCACCCCAATATCTGCAGGCCAAATGGCTGGGCAGCGGTCGCTTGGTCGGCCTTAGCCCGTCATGGGCTGGATAGTGCCAGGGGTTGACTTTTTTTTTGTTGTTGTTGACTCTCATAATACATACCAAATCCAAGACTCTATTTTTTTCTTCACTGCCTACTTGATATTTTTACTCTCGCACTGCCTTCTTGATACTCTGCTGTTACATCACTCTCCTGTCTGTAACTAAGTTACGTTAACAGAGACTGGCTTTTTTTCTTCACTGCCTACTTGATATTTCTACTCTCGCACTGCCTTTTTGATACTCTGTTGTTACAAAGTAATCCGTATGTGGTCAACATTCCACAAGGTACCACTGCCAGCTGGATCACATCCCTTCTGGCTGCTTGGCAGTGCGGCTTACACACTTCCGTCCGATCCACTTCCGTCCCATTTTTAAAAATCCCCCACAGGGGCTTACATCTAGTGGGACGTGGGTTGGCGACCACGAGACCCCAGCTGAGTCCGGCATTGCTTCCATTTACTTGTGCCGGGCTCCTCTCCGTCTTCTTTCCTGTCGACCTCCCTTGGTCAACTCTTGTTCTCTTCCGACCCCTACGGTATTAGGTTATCCGAGGTCTAGGGAGTCTTTCACTTTCCCGCCTTAATTGGCCCTTGTCTCATCTTTCCTGATACCCTCCTTCTGTGAGGGGTCAGCCTTATTTTTATTTTGCTTTTACCTCCTGCCTTGTGCTCAAGGCCCTTAAGGAGGTAGGGTGTATGTAGCCCCACCACTTCTGGTGCACCGCAGATAATGCTACACCCTCAGGGGCTCACGGCTGGTGAGTTCGGGAGTTGGCGACCCCGAGGGATTCCTGCGCTGGGTCCGGTTTCCTCTTTTGTCCCTTACCTTTGGGGCGGACCTTCTCCTCTCTCCTCTCCTCCTCTTTTCATTATATTTACTTTTCTCTTTAAGATTCCTGCACTGTTTTTGTTACTTGGTTCACCGTGTATCTAAATTCCCTTCGAGCGATTTTTAAGGCATTTTTAATCTACGTTGCTTTTATGTATGTTTTTTCGATCTAAACTACATCTCGCGATTGTATTCAACCTCAATTGCATTTTGTAAAGATTGACAATCAAAATTGCCTTTTAGTAAGTCTATCAATATGGTGGAGGGACCTTTGTGAGTATTTTGAATTTCAATTGCATTTTGTAAGTATTTTCAACCAAAACCGCATTTCGCACGAATTTTGAATCTGAATTGCATTTTGTTTGACGGGCATTTTGCACATATTTTGATTCTCAATTGCATTTTGTGGGTATTTTGTATCTAAATTACATTTTGTCAAGTATTTTCAATCTAAATTGCATTTTGTAAGTATTTTGAATTTCAATTGCACTTTGTGAATAATTTGGATTGGAAATGGGATATTTCAATCTGAATTGCATTGTGTATTTTCAATTTCAATTGCATTTTGTATGTATTTTGAACCTCAATTGCATTTTGTACGTATTTTCGATCTCATTTGCATTTTGTAAGTATTTTGAATTTCGGTTGCATTTTGTAAGTATTTCGACGCTACATTGCATTTTGTACGTATTTTGAATCTAGCCTACGTTTTGTGGGTCTTTTTTAATCTATTCTTTTTGTGAATCTTTTCGTTCTAAATTCCCTTTTGTAAGACCTTATTGTGAGTTGTTTCCATCTGAGTTCCTTTTTGTACGTATTTTCCGTCTCACATAATTTTCGTTCTGGTTTCCATTTCATTCTCATTTTCGCTATCACCCAGATCATTAGGGGCCGATAACCTAGATGTTAGGCCCCTTAAAACAACATTATCATCATCATCATTTTTCAAAATCACTCCCACAAAAATATCCATCAACCGAGTGGAAAGATGTTACACATCAATAAAAAATTAGTCAAAATGCAGTCTCCATTCTGCTAGCCTAGAGAGGAAAATAAAAGTTGACGTAAGTTGTATTTATTATCAGTTTCTAGAATCATAGTCGTCGCTGATGCGAAGTGCTACCGATAATAACGTTGCAATTAGGGCTGCCGTTGTAGGGTTAATGCCGTATTAGTTACTATTTATAGAGATGATGATGATTGTGTGGCCTCCGGAGAGGTCGAGTGCAGGTCTTTCTAGTTGACGCTCGTGGACGACCTGCGCGTCGTAATGAGGATGAAGACGTCACATACACTCAGTCCCCGAGCCACGGGAATTAATTTCAGGAGATTAAAATCCCTTATGGCTCGGCCGAGAATCGAACCCGGGCCTAGCACGCTAACCATTTAGCCACGGAGCCGGACATTTATAGAGTTTAAAACTACACATGTGCTACCCCGCGTTTATCCGCTAGTCTGCTATGTATGAGTTCAACCTTAAGTGTAACTCGAAATCCACTTTTCCAAAAATCATCATCATTTTTATGTTTCACAAAACTCAAGTTCTTAAACCAGGTGGAGTTACTGTAGAAGGAGCGGTTAGTACAAAATCTTCTTCATTGTACAGGAAAAATCTTACATTTCTTGAATAGTCAACGGAAATCTGTTTATTTGTTTATGAAGTGCGTTCAAACAATTAAAAAGGGAGATAGCCTCTGCCAGATCTGTGTCGCGTCATGCCCGCATACCAATAAAACCGGGCGGGTGGTTTATACACATGTCCCCTAGTTACTAATATTTTATCAGGTCATGCTTTGAGATGTAACCGCCATCATACCCTCTTTGTCTAACATCTCTCATCTGGGGACCATTGCGTGGGAAAGGAGGTTCTTTCTAGTTGGGAAATGAACTCTGCAGTAATGCTGGTGTTGATTCCGACTGTAAAACAATGTGTCAGAGGTGCAGTGAACGTGGCGGAGACGGGAATTTGGAACGAGTCCACCATCACAGTTCACAATCAGACGACAAACGCGAAGAATGTTAAGGAAGCTCCGGTGAGAACGCTTTAGAAATCACCGCTGCGCAGCAGTCATGGCCATCTGTAGCGGAGTCACGGACCAACTGGATTCAATCTGCGTTAGTGCTTGCAAGTAGGGCATGAACACGTCTCCCAAATATGACGTACAGTACATAATTCACAACAGACGTCTCAGAACAGAAGAAGCGTTGCCAACTCTGACAGTTACTCGGCCACCTCTGAGGTCTGGGTTCGATTCGCTGTTCTGTCAAGAAATCTCATTATTAATAGTTGAGGAGACGAGAACCTGCCTTTGACACTCACAACTACGTTACTACATGATTTTCATACCTTTCTATTGGACAATACCAATTAAAATTGTCGTCTATTATCACTAGTGCACTGGAAATATGTTCTAAATTACTTAAATATGTGTGTTTGCTTCCTGCTCATTGAACGACGGCAGCCATGTTCTTCAAGCGCTGAGCATTTGTCAACTGTTACCTGGGCGGAGATATGACATTTTGTCGTCACGGTAGTGTTGCCAATATGTAAGATATGAAATACGCCACCTCATGAGGTCGGTCATATGCGTGACTATTTCCACAGTGCATGACAAAAACCAGGGGTGCATATATGTCCGCGCTACATGGTCTAAGCAAATGTAGCTTTTACAAAAACAATAGTATCGTTGGCAATACTGTACTTGTGCGTAGTCACGTGGATAATGGCCGACACAGCTGGAATTTCACTATATAAGTCGTGATATAAAAGGGGGTGGCGGACGGGTTATAGACAATGGAGGAGCTGGTTGGTTGGTTGCCGAGAACGCGGTCATGTAGCCCCGTGTACTTTGGGTGTGTGTAGAATCTGTCTGGTAACCGGTGTTAATTGTGATGGCTGTATTAGTGTGTGTATCTGTAATTCAGGTAAGGACTGCATACGATCAATTTCAAGTAGTTCCTACTTTTGCTACCAAATGCTACCGTCAACGGCACCTAGATGTGCACTTTGCTACTAGATGCAACCGGCACCTGGCGCCGAACGTTGGAACTTAATAGAGCGTTAATCAAATCTAACCTACAAATTTAGCTTCACACAACTGTAGTTAGTGGAAGGTTCTTTTACATGCAATAAATCTATGACATGGGACCGCCAGCTTGACTTCCCCTCCGAAGGAAGGCATACTGAGGGATTTTTAACGCTCTTAAAAATCCGACGACTTCGGCCGGGTTTGAACCCGCGATCTTGGACATAGAAGCTCAGCATGCTACCAACTACTCCACCGAAGCCGACGACAGTGGAAGAGTGAACTACATCCTCTCCACGTCTATTTTGAATCATCACAGAAGGTATTTATGGCTAATATCAGTAGTTAAGTAAACATTTTTCTTGGGTTCTCGTCTCCTCAACTGTTACCGTTTCATTCTGGTCTAAGAGCTGGAGCGGAGGACACTCAGCCTTGTGATACAAATCTTAGAAGAGGTGGGTTCGATTTCCACCCAGTCATCTGGTTGCCCACTTTTACTCCAGACAAATGGTTCCTAAGTTAAGGCCACGACCGCGTCCTTCACAATCCTCGCCTCAGTTACAAAAATAACAACACACCAGATACCACAGTAAGTGGCTTCGGTGGCGTAGTTGGTCGCATGCTGAGCTTCTATGCCCAAGATCGCGGGTTCAAACCCGGACGAAGTCGTCGGATTCTTTAAGAGCGTTAAAAAATCCCTCAGAATGCCATCCTTGGAGGAGAAGTAAAGCCGGTGGTCCCATGTCATACATTTATGGCATGTTGAAGAACCTTCCACTAATTACACTTGTGTGAAGCTAAATTATAGGTAAAATTTGACTAACGCTCTTAGGTTCCAACGTTCGTCGCCAGGAGCCGACTGTGGTGGCGTCTAGTAACCAAGTTCAGAACTAGTAGACGTTGACGGTGGCGTTTGGCGGCAAAAGTAGGAACTACTTGGAAAATTCTATTTCTTCAGGGTCTGCAGTCCTTACTTTAATTTAAAAAACAGATAACACACACTAATACAGCCATCACAATTAACACCCGTTATCAGACAGATTCTACACACTCCCAAAGTACACGGGGCTACATGACCACATTGTAGCAGCCCCTAACTGAGGAACCAACCAACCAACTGCCAGGTCCTTCCGAAATACAAATACATCAGTACAGACATAACATTGATACATGTTGTGGGAAAGATTCAACGCATGGTGCTGATGACAACCATGTCGCAAGCCCCTGAATGAAATTGACTAACAGTTGTCGACCAACTTGGCTCCAATCGGCGCGAAAAGATAATTTAATACGAAGAATATAGAAAACTTTGAAACCATTTTCAGTGTTGCCTAATTACTGTATCAATTAACTTAATTGGTACATACGAAGGGACCCAAGAAACAACGAACTTCGTTATGGAAGGAAGGGTGGTTAGACTAAGGCTAGAATATGTTCAACAAATGGCCTCGGATGAAGGTGTGGTAATTATTTAGAGATGAAACTAATAGTCGAAATTTAATGTTTTTCAGTCGGTCAACACGAATGTACCCAATTATAATGGATGCTTCCCTAATACTGAAACAAATTACGTGAGATTAATACACTGAAGAAAATTGAAATTGCAACACCCAGAAGGAGTGGTGCTACATTGCTGCAATTGAACATGCAGGACGAGTGTTCGGTTGTGATCCGATGATTACACTTTCAGGTCCCTCTGACCTCAAGTTTGGACAACAATCAATACAGGATGTGCCCACCACGAGCTCCAATACATTGATGAATTCGACGAGGCATGGAGTCAATAAGGCCCTGGATCGCTTCCTGAGGAATTGTGGCCCATGCTTGCTGCACTGCACGGGTCAGTTGTTCCAGAGTTGTGAGTGGCAGAGGACGATTGGCCAGTTGTCGACTCATCATGTCCCACACATAGGACTGAGATTCGGGGATCTGGCGGGCCATTCTAAGGTTGTGATGTCGTGGAGAGCTTCTCTGGAGATGCGTGCAGTGTGAAACCGGGCATTGTCCTGCTGAAACATCCCATTAGCAATGTTCGCCATCATAGGGACAACCACTGGATTGAGTACCCAATCAACGTACTGTCGAGCAGTCATAGTGCCCTGCACTAATTGTGATTTCACATTAAAGCCAAGAGCTCCCCAGACCATAATGCTTGGTGTTGGCCCTGTGTGCCTCTCGACAATAAGGTCTAGGCGGCCCCTCTCCCCGGTACGTCGGCGCACACGATTCCGGTGATCATTGCGGGCAAGACAGAAGCGCGATTCTTCACTAAAGACGACCCTATGCCATTCGTAGACCCACGTCGATCGTTCTCGGCACCAGACCAGCCTTACACGTCGCTGTTGTGGGGTCAATGGAACACCTTCTGCAGGGACACGGGATCGTAAGCCACCTGCACGAAGGCGATTACCAATTGTTTGTTGTGTAACGTGGGGTGCCACAGCTGCTCGAATATGCGCTGCTGTTGCATGGGGTTCCATCCGGGCCATCCGAATGATGCGGCGATCCTCTCTCACAGTTGTCTGTCGCGCTGGGCCTGTGCCAGGTCTACGAGTGTGGGTACCTTCATTTGACCACTGCTGCCATACACGTTGTACCGTAGATGCCTGTCGGCCAACACGTGCAGCGATAGTCCTTAGCGATAATCCAGCCTCACACAGCCCAATTATCGGAGCCCTCTCAAACGGCGACAGTTGTTGATAGCGTACTCTTCTCTGTCGTCGAGCCATGTTTGACGGGGAACACTTCACTGCACAGACTGCAAGTCAACTACGCCACACCAGAGTCCGTATACTGGAGTTGATTCCTCCGCGACCAATCACGTGGGGAGACCTGTAGCAACACTCCAATGCGTTTGAAACTTTGATCGTTTACATACCTACATGGCATCGTTCCATATCTTGAAAATCAACACAAACGACCAATGCTTTCATGGTGTTGCAATTTCCATTTTCTTCAGTGTAAATACACTCGATCGTCAAGCGATCATCATCAGATCCTTTACACATAGGCTAATAAATCTATGTTCATAAGTATGGCTTACGATATTTACAATATATAACTAGCTGGTTAATCACCATTATCAGTATCTCAACAAAGAAATCTCATATCTTGATAATTTGTGCTAGCTTGTCACGGTGGGAGAGTGGTTAACGTCTCGGACTACCAATCCCCAAACTTACAGGTTCGCTCTTGGCCGTGTGTTTTTTTTAAGCGACAAAAATCTCGACATGCATGTCATACGTTGTTGGCATGTTAAAGAACCCATTTGAATTCAGTAGGCCGTGTTCATAATGGCAAAATTAATCTCGGGATTTTCCGCCAACCCAGAGTTCCTCCATTCTCTACTAGAAAGCGCTATAGTGTCAAGGAGCTTAGATATTTAACCTCCTTGACTTTCATAACGTTCCAAGGAACGACGTAATTCGACATACAAGCTGCCCTTGGGTGTCAAATAACAATGCTTGCACCCGGCACCCGAGGCCATACGATATTATTAAATTGTGCTAGTTTAATCACTACTACAACTAAACAAGTGTATATATTGTAAATATCATAATCCATACTTATAAACCTAGATTTAATAGCCTAAGTGTAAAGGATCTCATGATCGCTTGATGTTCCAAACTAGTCATCCCAGTGTATTTATTAATCTCATGTAAATGTTTTCAGGATTAGGGTTCCACCCATTGCAATTGGGTACAATCGTGTTGACCGACTAAAAAACATTACATTTTGATTACTAAGGCAGCACTGAAAATTGGCTTCCAACACGATAATGGAACTAATAGCTTGGGATAGGAAGCCATGGGGAGCTGCATCAAACCAGTTAAAAGTCTGGAACACATACACGAGGCACACATGAGTACACACACAAATGCACGGAACTGATGACCTCGATGTTCAGAGCTCGTAAATTAAAGCTGTTCATAGCCCTGTACAAATTGCGACGCAAGCATTGCAGACCATAATAATTATGGATGCACAGAAATTGGAGAACTTTCGACATCTTTAACTCTCTAGTGTACGATTAATGTGGGTATCCGGTGAAAGTACAGTACTAGTTCAACGGCGACAATGTGACGCAAAATTGCCGAGTCCCAGTTAAAAGGGCAAGGACAAGATTACAAGGAACGAATGTTCTGTTTTGCCATGACTAACGGAACATTGCAGCCCGGTAGTAATTATCTCATACAGGGGTTGGAGCCACGCCCTTGCAAATGAAGGGGAAATTATTCATTATTAAATGTTCTTTTCGTGGAAATGGCTCTGTTGGAGCTCGTAACGACAGCTGTAAATTCCTAGGAGATCAGCTGGAAGCCTCACCTGTCCATGGACTATTATTATTATTTTCGTAATTCTCCCTTAAGGAAAGCGTTAAAACACAATCAATTTTCTTGTTTTTAAAGGCCCTTTCTTCTTTCTTCCCAATTATTATTATAAATTATAACTCCTGGCACTACAGTCATTGAAGGGCCTAGGCCTATCAAGCGACCGCTGCCCAGCCATTTGACCTTCAGATATTGGGGTGAGTCGTGGTCTGCGCATCGGGTTCCCTCAGCCGTTAATCTTGGCTTTCGAGACCGGGGCGCTGCCTCTCTGTCAGACAGCTACTCTATTGTTCTCACGAGGCTGAGTGCACCCCGTTCCAGCCCTCACGTCAGTTTCGAAAATCCCTGACGGTGCCGGGAATCGAACCCGGGGCCTCCGTGTGAGAAGCAGTTGCGCTACCCCAACACCACGGAGCCGGTATTATTATAAGAATAGTGAGAGAAAATTGTGTCTTCCAGGGATACACTAATTTTGGGGCGTGGCGTGAGTCGGTGACCTCAGGTGAATGCTGGATGGTACCAAAATTGAGGCCATGACTGCCTTCTATCCAAATCCCAATCGCAAATACAGGTACATGTTCTAGTATAGCCATTACAATGAGAAGACAGATTCCACACACAGTCAAGTACACGGGTACATGATCACGATGTCGCAAAGTCCCTAAATGAATTAACAACGATATTGTTCTAGACTAACCTGTCGTAATCTTGAGATGGCGCATACTGTAAAAGGAACGGTTACTAGCAACGCTGTTACCCCTACGATACCGTAAAAAGGAACGGTTACTAGTATTATAACGTTCATTCCCCAACCCTGCATGAATGAGACAATCATTGGTGAAGAACTACATTTTACTCGAACTTGTGCAAACAGACAAATGCAAAAATACTGCATAGAATGCAAATACAGTGAGTCCGGGAATGTTCTCCGCAGCGCCTACATGCGTCTGCGAAAGCTAGCTACAGCAGTCACTTTGGTAGCACGGCTGCCGCTTGCATCATAACAAATAAACAGTAAACTTTGTACTCACCACAGCCATTCATAACAGATGCTGGAACCATTCTCAGTACATCACTCTTTTTCCGTAATCAGTTTGTTTTAATTCATGAAGCACGGTAACTTTATAAGGGAACAACTGAAGCTTGTCTCTTACAGCCCTATGTGCTGTCGACTTAGAGATTCCTGTTTGTTGAGCTAATTTTCGTGTTGATTTACTTGGACTACGCAGCATTAGATCGGAAATTTCATCAAGTTTTTCGTCTGTTAAAAGCGTAGGCCTGCCTGTTCCCGGTGCATCGTGAACTGAGCCAGTCACACGAAATTTACTTACCAAATCCCGAATGGTATCACGGTTTGGACACTTAGAATTAGGAAACCGCGCCTGAAATCTTAATTTTACATTTTCTGTAAATCGATCGCTTTCGCGAAAAATCTATTCCACCCAAAAAAAAACTCTCTCTTCAGTAGTAAACATTACCGCCTGTATACTGTTGCACTCTTCCAATAATAATCTACCTGAACGCTCGCTTACTGTAATAAACACTGAAGACATGCCGGCTCGCTCTCTTATCGCAATTCACACTGACAGCCCACACGGGAGAGTCCCGCTTTGAAGGACACAGTGCAGTGCAGCCAGCTAAACTCATGACTCAACCACTCACAGCTGCACGTACCCACTGCGGAGAACATTCTCGGGTGCCCTATATATTTGGCATTGATAGCACAAATGTTTGTAGATATCCGTACTGATAGATGAATAAAAATTTCTACTATATTTTATTCTTAATTGATTGCAGTCTTAATTGAGCTGAGGAGACCGCAATGGCTGGCCGAAACATGTACATTATATAAAAGATATATATGTGTGAGTACTGATTGGCGTATAATTTAAACTTTCTAAAATACTGCATTCATCAAGAGATGGCAACAGGCCAGATCGGATTAGAATAAATTCAAACGTTTCAATTATTTTTCCTCTGAATGTAGTTGAGATCTATCACGAGATTGATTGTGGACGTATATAATAGTAGTTATTTCGTAGCATCGTATTATATAATACGCTAAGGTAATAATAATAATAATAATATCGTATGGTCTCGGGTGCCGGGTGCAAGCTTTGTTAATAGCACCCAGAGGGCAGCTTGCATGTCGAATGTAATGCTGCTCGGAGCGCTATGAGTGTCAAGGAGGTTATATATCTAAGTTCCTTGACGTATACCGCTTTCTAGTAGAGAAATGAGGAACTTTGTGTTGGCAGAAAATCCCGAGATTAATTTTACCATTATGAATACGGCCTACTGAATTCAAATGGGTTCTTTAACATGCCAACAACGTATGACATGAGTATCGTGATTTTTTCCGCCTTTCAGAAACCACTTACCAAGGCCAGGAGCGAACCTGCAGGCTTGGGGTTGGTAGTCCGACACTATAACCACACACCCACCGTGGCAAGCATACGCTAAGGTTAAGGTGTATGTTTCACAAAACTCAAGCTCCTAAACCAGAAGAAGTTAGAAGGTGTGGTTTGTACCAAAATCTTCCAAATCGTCTCAATAGTACAAGAAAAATCTTGCATTTCTTGAAAAGTCAACGGGAATATATTTATTTGTTTATAAGGTGCTTTTAAACAAATAAACAAAACTATAGCCCCTGGCAGAACTGTTTCGCGTACAGTCCGCATAGCACTAGCGCCGGGTGGGTAGTCTGTACACATGAGGCGCTCACAACCCACAATTTGTTTGAAAAGTGCGTTTAAACGAATACACCTATTTATAGAAGCCCGCATAACAGTAAAGCCCGGTGGGTGGTTTATACGCAAGCGAGAATCCTCGCACGTGCCCGCTAGTTATAATAATTTCTTGTTTGCATGCGTGACATTTTTCTTTCAACCCTTTATGTAATTAAATACTATGTTCTGTTCAATTAAGCCCTAACAAGCGAGGTTTTGCGAAAGCCGTCCATCTGTCTGTATGCCCTGAGATGTCTTTGAAGTAACGTTTCGTGAAGAAAAAAAGGAGTCAAGTTTTGTTCTCCGCCCGTATCGTTCTTTCTAAACGTAAATTCCAAACTGGCACTCTTGACGTGATCGATTAGGCAGCTGTTCCCGTTTAAAATTTCAAAGTTCCGTGTTTGCTGCGGATCGCTGTAGTTATGCAGCCGTCTTTAAGTTGCGTGCAGTCTCTAATCAGTATCTTGTTTGATTGTAGCATGAATATTTATTTATTTCTAGCCTCAGAGAACATCCATCTGTGTATACAGGGTCATTCGTGCAAGTTCAGATTCAGAAGTTGCCTGTGGAGAGTGAACATGGGTTCTTGGATTATGATTTGCAGACCCCTCCAGCTTCATTCGTCCCGTCACATCCAAGAAATGTCAATTGCGTTCGCATTTGTTCCTAGAGTCTCCAGTATGTTGACCGGTTTGGTGCAGCGCTCCATTCCTCCCTGTCCTGAGCTAATAGTTTCATCTCTACATAGCTATCACACCCTTCATCCGAGGCAATCTGTTTTACATATTCTAACCTTGGTCTACCCCTACAGTTCTTATCCTCGACCCTTCCTTCCATAACTAAGTTCGCTATTCCTGGGTGTCTTAGTATGTGTCCTACCAACCTGTCTCTTCTCTTCACAGCAGTCGCTAGAAACATCTGTCCTTTCCAACTTGTCTTAATACCTCTTCGTTTGTAACCCTATCTACCCATCTGATCTTCATCATTCTCCTGTAACACCACAATTCAAAAGTTTCTATTCTCCTCCTTCCTGCTGCACCAATAGTCGAACTTTCACTTCCAAAGAGCGCCACGCTCCAGACGAAGGCTTTCAGAAATAACTTCCTAATACCTAAACCTATATATGTTGTCAACAAATGCATTTTTCGTAGAAATGCTTTCCTTGCCCTTATAGGCCTGAGGCTTCTCTCCCTCCTAAAGAAAAACAAAAGTCGCCGCGGCATCGACTCCTATCTAATCCATTCTAGAAATGTTTCCCCCCATTTCTGCTCCAAGACGATGATGAGATGGTACCTAAATTAAAGCCTAGGAGGCGCTACCCAAATCCTTTCCTCAATCACTAATATACTCACTATTACGGCCATCACAATGACACAGGTTAACAGACAGATTGTACACACGCTCAAGTATACGGTGCTGCATGGCCCCTAAATGAATAATTCTCTATCTCACTGTCTCAAACTGGTATCACTTTGTCTATTTAATTAGACATCTATATTTCGGTCTACCTTGTAATATAATTTTAAGTTGGTCTAACTGGAATTAGCGTGGACAGATTTCCAACACCTACAGTAGTTACCATGCCACCGAGTACAAGCGCAATAGTGTTGAAGCGTGCGTGATTCTTATAAAAACATATGCATGATTCTATGTTTCGGTTCTGCATCACCATAACTTTATTTTTTTCGTTTGGTTTCAGGTAAATATGTTACAGGACAGAAGGACACGTCGTATAACAAATGTCCATGCTGTGTTTGGTAAGTGAGCATTTTTCTATTCGATATGCAATAGCCTACTCTCTTCGTCTTTCGTTTGTTTCGTAAGACATCTACGTGAAGACGTGTTGTAAATATATGTTTCCAGTTTGATTTGCAATAGCCTACTCTCTTCGTCTTTTGTTTGTTTTGTAAGACGTCCGCGGGGAGTTATGCTGTAAAGATGTTTCCAGTTTGATTTGCAATAGCCTACTCGCTTCGTCTTGGTTCGTTTTGTAAGGCATCGACTGGAGGACGTGTTGTAAAGTTGGTTTCAGTTTATTGTTAGTATTTTTGCTGTTAGGAAATGTGCTATTAATGAAATGGTGTTAAACGTTTTTGCATACCTATCCTTTTATTGTGTTTTAATTTGTAGTCTTTAAGGCAGAATATAAAATATTGGTGTTCCTTTATTCCATGTTGATTGATGTTTTAAGGGTCTGAATATTGAGGCCATCTGTCCCAAAATATTCCATACACTATCATGTGTTGTCACCTGTCTTCCTAAGCAATGAGACATGGAGTATGGAAGTGCAAAAGATTACATTTGCAAGAGGTGTAGCCTTTCTGTTAAAGTTGGAATTTTTCAGGAAATAAGCGCCGTTAACTACCGTGGTTCCTTTTAATAAGCACCCTCTTAATCCTTTGTTGGTGGATGTCCAGTTTTCAATGAAGGCAGAAAGTACGAAGGCTGTTTTTTTAAGTAAGGGCCGTTTTTTTTAAAGCCCGTAGTTAGTGCGCACGCCGCAACAAGCGTGCGCGCTACCTCCCGGCATCCTTTGCGAACAAGCAGGCGTCAGTTGCAGCTGTGTAGCTAACCTGTACGCTGAACTGTGCATCTTTACAATGTTCAAGATTATTGATTCGCCCGCCGCGTGTTAGGTACGATCCGTGATACGTTTTTTGAGTGCAAGAAACATGTCGGCTGCACATTCATCGTCAGCTTTGTGAGGTGTATGGTGATAATGCAATGACGGAAGGTAAAGTGCGAAAATGGGTACGCGAGTTCAAAAGTGGCCGTGAAAATGTTCAGATGACTTGGTCACTGCAATTGACACGAAAATTCACGATGACCACTCTTTCAATGGAGTTTCCTCAAGTGTCGCCGACGATGAAGAAGTGAAACCAGCTGTGAATTCTTGGTTGTCAGAGCAGGCGGCAAACTTTTATGCAGAGGGATTTCAGAACTTAGTTTTAAGGTATGACAAGTGCCTAAATAAACAAGGCAACTATGTAGAAAAATAGAGGAAGGTATGTAAAACCTAAAAATTAATGTGGTTTCAAAATAAAATGTTAGGTTAATATGTAAAAGAAAACTGCCCTTACTTAAAAAAAACGCCCTAAAAGGAGTACAGTGAAACCCCTCAAATCCGAACCCCAGAAATCCGAATTCCCGGGTAATCCGAACGAGTTATTTTCGACAATTTCAAGTTTGAAAAAAAAAAAGAGATACTTATTTTAGTCATAAAACAATTATATATTCTACAATATAACGTTATATTAAATAATTAGTTGAAAAATTAACAAAGACGTACAGTTAGCATACCTAACAGTGTAATTGTGCCTACTTATCTCATCCAGATTGAAAAACGGAAAAGTTGGTTATTGTAATTCCTTAGGTTAATCACTTTGCAAAAACAAATGAAATAACAATAGAAAAACACAAAATATCACTTAATCTTTCACTTGAAATCAGTTATCTTCAATTGTCGAAGCGACGAAAACATTTCCGCGGTGGCAATCGTGCGCCAGCTTCGCATGAACATGGCATCGTTTGGCGTGACTACTGCGTGTTGTTCTACGAAGCGCAATGCGATGTCAAGAGCAGAGCTTCAGTATAAGTCACATTGTCGAAGTTGATTAAAAATTATTATGTTTTCTATTTTAATTTAGTGTATTTATTTTAGTAGAAGTCTTCCTCACTGTCGCTAGCTCAACGTACAGTCCTATACCGTAACGAGGGCTAGTTATTATGTTATGGATATTTTCGGCTAATCCGAACAAATTGAAATCCGAACAGGCTACAGCCCCAATTAGTTCGGATTTCAGGGGTTTCACTGTAGATAGTAATAGAAAAAAGAGAGTTGTATTTTGTATGTAAATATTGTACAAGTACTTACATTAAATAAATAAAAAATTCTGGTACTTTGGGCTCAAAACTATGGATACTGTAGTTTAGCGTGGCGTAGTCGTGCTCTACAACAGCTGCAGCAAGATGAATTTGTTTTTCACCAGCCACATAGTCCGGAGATCGTAGACTTAAATCCAGGCGCTGATGGTGGCTATCGCCAGTGTTTTTTTTTTCCCGAGGTTTTCCCCACACTCGCTTTAGGCAAATGCTGGGATAGTACCTTATATCAAGGCCCGGGGCACCTACCCCATCCCAGTCCCTAATACAATTACACACTACTACAGTCATCACATAAATACAGGTTATCAGACAAATTCAACACACACCTAACTACACGGAGCTGATAAACATGATGTCGTAAGCCCCTAAATTCAATTAACAGCAACAGCAATGAAAATCCACAGTCTGCTTCCAGTCGACCGACCGGGTCAGGGAATGGAATGAATGAAGACCCATCTAGCGGCGAGGATATGAACTGTGCCGACTGCCGAAACCTGTCGCACTCCCCTGATTAAGTGAATGACAGATGAAATGGAATGATAGTGGAGAGTGTTGCTGGACAGGGAAAACCGGAGTACCCGGAGAAAAACCTGTCTGCCTCCGCTTTGTCCAGCACAAATCTCACATGGAGTCACCGGGATTTGAACCACGGACCCAGTGGTGAGAGGCCGGCGTGCTGCCGCCTAAGTCACGGAGGCTCACAGCAATAAAAACTCTAATTTAGAGCTCATTAGAAAATGAGCAACCTCGTAGCGTAGCCATGCGCGTTAAATCGCTCACCACGATGGAGAGATGCAGCAAGTCAGGAGATCAGAAGTTCGAATCTCGCGTTGATATTGGCTATCCTGAGTGGTTTTCTCCGGATTTTTTCCCACTCTCCTTCCAGTCAAATCTCGGGATGGTACCTTATTTCAAGTCATGGACCACTTACCACCCCATCCTCGACCCTAATAATTACTCTTACACGCACTACTACAATCGCCAAAGAAACACAGGTTATCAGACAAATTGAATCCACGCTCAAGACACAAAGCTGATGACTAAGAAGTCCCAAGCTACTAAAACGATTTAATAATAACAAGTAGGTCAATATCAAATTGAGTTACATAAATATTTATAATGACTTAAAACCCTCTTTCTTTTCGAATGTTTGGTTGGTTGGTTGGTTCCTCAGTTTAGGGGCTGCGACAACGCGGTCATGTAGCCCCGTGTATTGTCGGTGTGTGTAGAATCTGTCTGATGACCGGTATTAATTGTGATGGCTGTATTAGTATGTGTTATCTTTAAAAAAAATTGAAACAAGGACTGCAGACATTGGATTTTCATGTAGTCCAACGTTTGCTACCAAACGCCACCGTCAACGACCAACTATTTCTGAACTTTGTTACTAGATGCCACCGCAGTCGGCTCCTGGTGACGAACGTTGGAACCTAAGAGCGTTAGTCAAATATAACCTATAATTTAGCTTCACACAAGTGTAATTAGTGGAAGGTTCTTTATCATGCCATAAATCAATGACATGGGACCGCCAGCTTTACTTCATACTGAGGGATTAGTAACGCTCTTAAAAAAATCTGACGACTTCGGCCTGGTTTGAACATTTTTGAATGTTTATAACAGTTAAGGTATTTATATAATATAGGCCTAAACATGACTTCAGCTTCGTCTCCAGGAACTGGATATTTTAGAACTGTTTAATGCAAGTGATAGTGACATTGACGAAGTCTATCATACCAAAAGGTGAACAGAGTGATGATAATTCTGAGATTGGATGCGGTAACTCGAAATCCATAACACGAGTAGAAAGCTGTCGATCAAGATTTCCCTTACAACGAAACAATTAGTGGATTTTAAACAGTACATAAATCACTGGGTTGATATATACAATCAGTATGCCCAATGTGTACTATCCTAAACTTTTGTTGAGGTGCAGTGGCGTGCGTACGGTTGGGTTTAGTTTTTTTTTTTCATCAAGGAATAGTCAATATATTTCTATCAATGATGCAGATAAAGCCATCAGGATAGCCAGATTTTGAGAGTCAATAGTAGCCTAACGGCCTAACATGGAGAGCAAAATATTATTTTTCTCTCACATAATATCAATATTATAAGCAGCACGTATGGACATGTTGATACCACTGGATCATTTCAGTTTTAATGTTTAATTACTGTTTTCCATATTTTTTTTAAATTTTGGATTTTTTCAATTGTGCTGGAAAATGCAGCACCCAATGCGGCAGTCACTGTTTGTCCTTTCAACCTTAAATTCTTCTCCTTGTGATGTAGGAAAAGGTGCTGAATAAGTAATTTATGTTTTTTCCTTTGTTAAAAATTCATTTTAAAAAAATTAGGTAATTAACATTTTTATAACCCTAAAATCAGTTTAATAATATATCAATCAATAAACACTTTTTTGACTTTGAGAATCATGGAACATAGAGTAAACTAATAACCTACACGCTAATGACCCTGGTAGTCGATGCGGGTATAAACACAAAAAAAAAAAAGTAAACTAGCTTTTTTTCTTTCTTTCAAGGAATAGTTAAAGAATCAAGCAACCTCTCCGATTCAACTACTTGTATACGACTGAATGCAATGCGGAACGAATCGCCAGCACTGCTGCCTTGTGGTAGAACTACAGTAGTAGGGTTTAATAAACCTAGCGGTCATTTTCTTTTGATCGAGCGTTTGAGCACGGAGTGCGGGAGCGCGCTTGCCGAGGAGTTTTTTTTTTTTAATAATAATCGAAATATCAGTTTAATAATGTACACAACAACCACACTGTACGATGAACCACCTCAGAAAGAATTCCTGCGTACGCTACTGTTGAGGTGAGTAGTTGTTTTTAAATGTTCACTTCCTACATGTACAGAAATTAATTACGAGTCGAGCAGGGAACATACGCTAAGGATAATGGAGTTCAAAAGGTTAATATGCTACCCAACAACAAATTAAGTTGTGTGAAAATATTGCAAGTTACACAGACTAAGCGGCACTCGCGCAGCCTTACCAGCCGCCGCAACTCATTCTTGACACGGCTATTTTAAACAATGGGCCTTAATATTAAGGTTTTTTGATATTATATTTGAATTTCAGCCAATGGCCTTAACGGGGTATTTTAATTGAACACCCGTAAACTCCCCATCGAGTTCAATTTCAAGTAGTTCCAACTTTGGCTACCAGATATGCCTCTGTCAGTGACACCTAGCGGCGAACGTTGGAATTTGATAGAGCGTTTCTAACCAAATTTAGCTACACACTACCAATTGTTGTAGTGCCATAAATCTATGACATGGGCCCGCCGGCTTTACTTCCCCTGCGAAGGAAGGCATACTAGAGGATTTTAACGCTCTTAAAAATCCGACGACTTCGGCCGGGTTTGAACCCGCGATCTTGGGCATAGCAGTTCAGCACGCCACCGAATACCCCGAGTCCGCTGTCCTTGCGGTAAATCTGAGAATTGTTCTCGTTCAAAACTGTAGCTGTGAATGGCATCGGCCAAAAGCGAAAGCTTTCAAAGATAATCGCATCTTAAGTATCAATGCGGTTCTCATCAGAGGAAAAGTTAAGGTTTTCGCTTTATTGACAGTTCAGGATTAGATTTAAAAAAAAAACTTATTAAGCTACAAATATTACATTTTGTTTGTTAATCTTATTGAAGTACGGTATTAGCCGATCATTTCGTTAATTTTACACACTATCATGGCCCTGCATTCTTCCTGCTTTTGTAGACACGTTTATTCAATGGGATGGAGTTGTTATTCGTGCAGCCTTTATGAGCTTGCGATCGACGTTTAGAGCCCCCTAAACATCTGTAAACTAGCATCTGATGTGTGATGGTTACAATTTCATTGATAAGTATTTTCCGTTAATATCTGCCTAAGGTCTTCCTTTTTGGCATAGCCTACTCGTATACATTTGGGATGTTCCCGGTATGTACTGCATTCCTTCTTGCTTCGCTTCTTACTCTCCCCATCTGTGACGGAGCTGATCATCATTCTGCGACATAAGATTAAGTACAGCCATTCCTCTACCCTTCGGCTAATTTATCTTCTGCCACCTACAATACAATGTATATTACAGTCACCCTGTTTAGAGCAGCGTTTAATTGCCTTCTGCGGCTAGGTGTGTACTGTAAATATAGTAAGTAGAAGTCCCCGAAACTCCAGTCTGTAGGCCATATTTCATGTTTAGACGGGAGTTCCATCTCTGCGTCGAAGTCTTGGTTGAGTTTGGTCCAGTCTCATTTTCTTACAGTTGAATAATGAGTAGTGACCGGATTTTTAAAAACATAAATTTAGTTTTTCTAGTAAATAGAATAGATTGATACAAATATTTCCTATGACTATGCCGAAAGGCAAACCAGTTGAATTTAAGTGGAAATGCAAACTATTTATTGATAAATAGTAATGCAATTCCCACCAATTACCCTTTGCCAATACTATTAATAATAATAATAATAATAATAATAATATCGTATGGCCTTGGGTGCCGGGTGCAAGCTTTGATATTTGACACCCAAAGGGTAGCTTGCATGTCGAATTTCGTTGTTCCTTGAAGCACTATGAAAGTCAAGGAGGTTAGATATCTGAGCTCCTTGAACACTATAGCGCTTTCTAGTAGAGAATTGAGGTACTTTGTGTTGGCGGAAACTCCCGAGATTAATTTTTCCATTAAAACACGGCGCACTGAATTCAAATTGGTTCTTTGACATGTTTACATCGTATGACATGGTGTCGTAACTTTTGCCGTCTTTCAAAAATCACTTACCACGGCCAGGAGCGAACCTGCAATCGTGGGGTTAGTAGACCGACACGTTGACCACTCACCCACCGTGGCACGCTGCCAATACTTTTATTAGTATTAGAATAGATTCACTTGAGACTATATATCCAAATTCTGTAAAGGGACGGAAAATATCTGATTTCGTGGGTAGTATTTGTGCCCTTTCACATGTATTAAAAGGAGCACGTACGGTGTTTTTATATGAATTACAGGAACGGGTCTCGTAACAGTTTTCGGAAAGATCGGTGGAATAGAATTTTATTGAAGAAGGATGCGTTATTGAAGTTCACTAACTTCGATAAGTACGCGACTAGCATCGACTAGAGAGGAATGTAATTACAAGGTGTAACTTTGTAAGTAGCTGTATTTCACCGGTGTTAAAGTCTGTATAGCATAGCGGGATGACTTACACATTTTAGAATTACGCCAATATTTGACCCAAAACCCTTCAAATAGACTAAGATCAGTGATATTGTTCTGATTCAATTAGGAAAGCAATGGTAAACTACCCCCACTCCTCACTTTGCCTAGTACGCCTCATTATAGCGCTGCCTTGGGGTTTCGGATTGTTTATAACTGGCAAGATTCTTACAATAGAGCCTGGATGTGTATGCTTGTCGCAGTCAGTTGTCATTTGAAGGGGCACAAATACAAGGGAACCGTGTCAGTAGAGGTACTGGCACGTTAAAGATCCCCTTCGGGGCAAACATTCGGCACACCGACATCTCTAAAAGTCGCAGTACAATAGTTAAAAGGGACATAACATTAATATCATTATTATTATTATTATTATTATTAATAATATTATTATTATTAATATTATTATTATTATTGTTGTTGTTGTTGTTGTTGTCGTTGTCGTTGTCGTCTGTTAGGTAGTCAGCCCGGAGGCTGGTCGGATCCTCAAAAGCACCGCCATAGGTTAGTCTATGTGGGTGGAAACCACAAAAACCCAAAGCAGCGCTATAATGAGGCGTAGACTACTAGGCAAGGTGAGGAGTGAGGTAGTTTGTCATTGCTTTCCTCATTGAGTCAGAACTATAGTAATGAACCTGTGTGTAGAACCTTTCACAGTATTCAGTAGCTGTGCACTGAAGGCCATTACTCAGCGCCACTCATACATCAGTATCTTCCATACAATCACAGCCATAAATGAGGGTGAGACATCGGTGAAAAGCCACATTTTACTCTAGCCTGTGCCTACAGACAAATACAAATGTACTGCATTCATCAAGAGATGGTAAACAGGATTATTATTTAAATGTTATAGTCATGTCAGTTCGTATAATATGTAGATTAAGACCTTTCATAATGCGCCCTTTCCATTTCGCAGTCACTCCTGCAAAATGTAGCATTTCTTAAGCGAATAATATCTCTATTTCATTCGCTTAGAAATAAGGTCTAGCTAAAATTATCCTAGGACTGTTTAATTCTAGGAAATCATAAATTGCTATTTCATGTTCACATAAAAGAGAAACGTTGAGTTGCGGGGAAACTAACATGTAATATATGCTCTTTCCTCAAAGTTCTACTGTCTGAAAAATTATAAATGCATAAGACTCTGTCAAAGTAATTCAGGACTGTTGCAATATAATTTCACTATTCGTAGACTATTTTTTTCTTTTCAAATTCTGATAATATTTTAGTGTACCGGTACTCCATTTTTGGTTGTGTAACAACTAACAAGAAAACAATATGGAACTTCTTTTTTACACTATACTGCCCATAATAAGTTGCAGCGTCCATGTCTACCCATTATTAGTCCCATTTTCCAACGGGGTTGGGGATGAAATGCGATGAACCATGTGGCTCATAGTTTCTACGGCCGGATGCCCTTCCTGACGCCAACCTCACGAGAGGAGGAGATGAATGAAAGTTCAATGTCAAGTAGTTGCAGCTATGGCTACCAGACGCCACTGTCACTAATCTAGCGGCGAACGTTGGAACTTGATAGAGCGTTTCCTAACCAACCAAATATAACCTACAAGTTTTGCTACACACCACCAATTGCAATGGTAGGTTCTTATAGATGCCATAAATTTATGACATGGGCCCTCCGGCTTTACTTCCCCTTCGAAGGAAGGCATACTGAAGGACGACTTTGGCCGGGTTTGAACCCGCGACCTTGGGAACTGCAGTTCAGCTTGCTACCGACTACGCCACCGAAGCCGCTGATATGAAGTTGCAGTGTATCCATGGCGAAATGTCTAATTAATGTCTAAATAACCGGGATCAAGTAATTAGTTCATAATATGTTAAATTGCTGTCTCATTATGTAAAGAAAATGACTGGAATACCAGGTTTTGCTATTCCGTAAATTTAGCACTCCTTCTCTATGGTTGGTCTCTAATGCAGAAACATGTGCTGTAGGATAATGAAATAAGTGTTACAATGACGATCTGTGCTTTGTGTTTGGAATCAGGAACAGGCTCTTCTGTTAATGGTTGATGTTGGGCGATGATAAGCCATTTAAGTGTTAATATATTTTCACGGGTAAAAGATGAAGGAATTATGAAGTACATCCTTCTATGATCAGTGCACACAGTCAAACTATCAGAGATTTCAAAATGGGCAGTACATCTCTATAGCAGGGCCATGGCCAGAATCCATGAATTCGGGGTCCCGGCGGGGTGCTAAAATTGTCTTATGAGGTAAAATAGTTCAGTCGTTGATGCTGCTTTACGTAGGGTCTAATGGTGTCTTGGTCATCTTGTCCGTTTGCTTTTGTGCCGACGATCTGTTTTAACAACCCGTGTTTGTGTCTCTAGCACATGTTCCACGAGTGGTCTAGGAACTCATAGTTAAATGCTTGGATACTTGGTTACGTTGTCTTATGGCACCTATCTGAGTTTGTTTTCTTTGTCAGGGTTCTGCAATTCGCTCCATTCATATGCTGGGGCAGATTCTTGCTTTAGTTGTCAGGGTATCAGTTACTTACATACAAACTAGTTTGAGTTAAAAACATGGGCAGTGCCTGCTTGAAACATACGGGGTTTGAAATTAGATACAGAGCAATGATTTCAAGCGGATAGTGATTGTGATATTTACGACAGCAGGTCATTTCTGGTGATTGAGTATATGCCAACTACAGGGTCCTTTTTGTCGGTCTAGCAACATAGCAGCGCAGAGGCAAAATGCATGCGTTGCTCTGTAACTTATTGCCGAGAGATATATTGCTACGCCGCTATGTTGCTAGACCAATAAAAAGAAACAGGACCCTGTAGATGTCAGCTTATGGCTTGGAACAAGGTGAAGCACAAGAAAATCACTGACACAGCTGGTCCAAATGAAGCAAAGTCGCTTGCCACGGTGGGTGAGTGGTTATCGTGTCGGATTACTAACCCCAAGCTAGCAGGTTCGCTCCGGCCGTGGTAAGTAATTTTTGAAAGACGTACGACGCGCATGTCATACGATGTTTGCATGTTAAAGAACCCATTTGAATTCAGTAGGCCGTGTTCATAATGACAAAATTAACTTCTGGATTTTCCGCCAGCACAGTTCCTCATTTATCCACCAGAAAGCGCTATAGTGTCAAGGAGGTTAGACTTTCATAGCGCTTCAAGGAGCCATAAAATTCGACATGCAAGTTGTCCCCTCGGCGTCAATTAACAAAGCTTGCATCCGACACTCGAGGCCATACGATATTATTAATAATAATAATAATAATAATAATAATAATTGCAGTCTTACATGTAGCCAATTAACATGCCGTTTTTAACATATATATGTTTTGGGGCTGGGGACAAGCCAAAATTTACGTTATTATAAAAATGTTTTACGGTCTACCGCGCACCTTGCCCCTAATCGGGCGCGTGCAGATACTACCCACATGCCAGGAGCGCACTTCGATACTCTATTGCGCACTTGTAGAGTAACTTAAGGCTGTGCGGCCGTTTCTGCTGACAGTCGCTGGGCAAGAGATGGCAGCACTGCCGTCTCTTGCAAGCCACCGCATGTGAATAGCGACTCCCCCTCCTCCCTTCCATTACTCCTATCTTCGCCTCTCTCAGTTGAAGCCTTCCTTGCGAGTTGCACAGCGATCTGTTTCCGAGTCGTAAGCTTATTGCAACCTTGAGATCTGTCGTCCAGCCGGATAAAATGGGTCGGGGCGTTTGATTGATAGGACTATGCATTTCAATTTTCTTCTGCTACAAGGGAAAATATTAACTTACTTATTGTTAAGTAAAGTGCCATGTGTTCAGATTTTCTGTAGCACGCCAGGTTTCCTTTCTTGTAATTTTGAAAAGAAAATCGAAAAAACATCAAAATTGGCAAAGTTTATCATTTAAAAAAAAATTATAATATTAATAAGACAATATACCTAAATGACTGCTTAGGTATTGAGGGATGTAGAATCCAATTCTGTATTCAGAGTTTCTCTATCGTGTCCCGTTTTTTTGTTGTTGTAATTTTTAGAAATAAGGACGAAAAACTTCAAAATTCGATCAAGAATTTCAAGAACGGAAAATTAGGTACCATATTATTTTTTAAAGCCGCCTCCGTTGCGTAGAGGTCAGAGTGATTAGCTGCCACCCCGGAGGTCCACGGTTCGATTCCCGGCTCTGCCACGAACATTGAAAAGTGGTATGAGGACTGGAACGGGGTCTACTCAGCCTCGGGTGGTCCAAATGGGTAGAGGGGGTTTGATTCCCACCTCAGCCATCCTCGAAGTGGTTTTCCGTGGTTTCCCCCACTATGTCCTAGGGCAAATGCTGGGATGGTACCTACCGTAAGGCCACGGCCGCCTCCTTCCCACTTCCTTGCCTAACCTCCCAGTCTTCCCATCCCTTCATCAGGCCCCTGTTCGCTTTGCAGGCGAGGCCGCCTAGGCGTAGTGCTGGTCACACACCCCAGTTGTATCCAAGACCCAATTTTCAAGCTCCACGACAATGCCCTCAGTGGCGGTAGAGGTAGGATCCCTCTTTTAGTCCGTGGGAAAAGCCAACCCTGGAGGGTAAAACGATGGCGAAAAAAACAAAATATATTGTTAAGCGTGTTTTTAACACCGCAATATAAAGCTACTATAAAATCTTGAATTATATTAATATCAAGTACTTCCAGCCATTCAGAAGTTCAATATGTCGTTTGAATTGTGCAGTTCAACAGGAAGTAATTTTATGACACCACTTAACCTTCTCAGATCCACTACATATTTTCTGAACACAGATTTACTGCGCTGGATATATGACACATAAAATGAATGCACAATTAAAGCTTACAGTATACCTACCAGTTTCAAGGAATGGAATTAATACAAATGTAGAAATACATTGAGTTTTTTTAGTTTCTTTGCAATATTAACCAAGAGAAAAAATATAGGGATACTTTGCTCATATTTTTTGATGCCAGTTATTTTATAAGATTTCAGGGATTCCATTTAATAAATTACCAGCTTTAACGCAATAATAATAATATAATTGATGTAAAGATATATATATATATATATCAGTTTCAGTATTTTGACATTTCCATAATTTCCAAAAAAGTTCTTTTTTTTTTAAATTGCGCGCGTGAAACGAAACTACATATGGGCTTTGTAACTACCCTTAGGGGGGAAGAGTTTTTCTGTAGCGAAGTGGTTGCATATCAGTGATATAACTATAAAATTAAAACACAAAAGAAGTGTTTGGATGGATCATAAACCTTTTTATTGCGCACTGACAAAACTGCAATGGAATGCAAAACATTATAAAAAAAATAATGCTGTAAACCACAAAAGGTGATTTATGTAAACAAAATGACTGCTCATTCAGTAATGAAATTTCAAGTTCACGTATGCAGAATTTTATGAAGTACAATGCATATTTAACATTCTGTGAACAAAACACACACTTTCACAATTAAGAGCCAAAACACTGAAAACACATAATATTTGCTACATACGTATGTAAAAGAAAGTTAATCTACTATAAATTATGACATCATTTCCAAATAAGAAACCATCTCCGGATTTTTTTTCAGAAAATACCCAAATTATGCACTATTAACCAACAAAAAATATTTTTAAAATGTAAGCAGCAAGTTCAATGACAATTGGCTGCATAGACACACTAGCAAGAACATGAAAAACACAATAACACGCAGCTATTGATATATTTGTATGTTAAAGTTGTTATGTCATTAATTAGTTCACATTAAATAATAAAGAATAATTTATTATTCACTTCCTAAACCAAAGAAACTTACAAAAAAAAAAAGGTATTTAGGCTACGTATTCTGAACAATTTACAGTACGTTCGAGTATCATTCAACAATATTAGCTTCTTGTTGTTGCTTATTTTAGGGCTGCGACATCGTGGTCATATAGCCTCGTGCATCTAGGTGTGTGTAACCTGTGTTATTGTGATGGCTGTACCACTGTGTGCAGTTGTAAATTAGTGATAGAACGTAAAGAGGCGGCCGTTTCCTTAAGTTAGGAACCACCCCAACCACGGAAAACCACTTCCAGGATGACTGAGGTAGGAATTGAACCCTCCTCTTCTGAGTTTTATCTGACGAGGCTGAGTGTACCCCGTTCCGGCCCTCACAACAGTATTAAAATCTCCTGGCAGAGCCGAGAATTGAACCCGGACCTCCAGGGCGTCAGCCAAGAACGCTAGCCACTACACCCCCAGGTGGTTAATGTTTTTCTTGTCTGTGAATGTGTCAGTGGTTTCCTCTTCTTTCGTTTGTTGGTATTATTTGTCGCCTGCTTTTGTCGTTGTGCCTCTAGCACAAATGAGGGATCTCGGATGTTCATCATCATGTCTGGCTGCGTGGCTCAGGGGTAACGTTCTCGCTTGCTGAGCCCAAGGTTGCAGGTTCGAAACCTGGCGCAGTCAGCTGGCATTTGAGGGTGCGCAAATGCGAGGGAGCCGTGTCAGTACATTTACTGGCACGTTAAAGATCCCCTTCGGGGCAAAATTCCGGCACCCCGGCGTCTCTAAAAGCCAGGGTAGTTAAAAGGGACGTAAAACCAATAACATTATTATTATTATATTCGGATGTTCATGCCTCGAACAACTCGACTGTCTAGAATTTCTGGCAAAATACACTCCTTATAAAATTGTACCAGGTTTGGAAGCATTTTTCTTTGCCATAATATCTCATCCTTTTCTATCCTTTCTACGAATAGTTCTCCTTTCTTCGTATAAACTACATTGTCGCACCATTTTCTCCTGGTGATATTCAATTGACCTTGGACCTAGAAGAAGTAGCTGTAGCTTCGTTTCAATTGCAATTTTCCTTCTGACATTTCCAAGCACAAACTTTTTTTTTGTCACTTCGTCTCTCAAATCTGATTCAGTGACGGACGCAAGGCATTTTACTTCTACGAGGCCATCACAAGCAACCAAACCATCAGGACTGGTTCCTAAAAATGAATGATCTTGATCTACGAAGAGCCCACACTTGGTGACCATGTTGCCAGTTTTGTCTTCGTACATTTTCAACACAGCGTCCTCATTATCTCTTCCAAATTTGACGGAAACTGAGGTGAGATTTTTGGGATACAAAGTTGATTTTACAAGATTGTGGCAAGGGGTGTGAGATAAACGCTATGACTAGCCCAAACTTGGAAGCTGTCAAGCGATTCACTCTTTGGTCGTGCCACATGGGGTTAGTGTGTTGTCCAAGAGTTGATACCTCAATAGGACTACCGTTTGTTACCTCATCGGCCATTTTCTTTGAGAAGTTGATCATTCTTGTCTCAAGAACTTCATCTTCGACGTCAGGCAACTGTGCTAGTGGCCCATAGTTTTCATCACACTTTCGTATCTTCTTTACTGGCGGTTTTTGAGAAAATGCCAGTGCCCTTCGAGATCGTCTTTTCTCTCTGGCGACAATTTTCGCCTTGAAAATAATACCTGGACTTCCATGTAGTTTTCTCCAGGGACTAAGATGCCATGTAGACACAGTGGTGTGACTTAGCTAAGCAAAAGTAAACATCGCCATTTTGCAATGAAAGGAATACGTGAAATCCCTTTAATATTTCCCAGATGCTTACAACACCACTCAGCGAGCTCATCCCATGTCCATACGACCTCTTCGCCCAGCCTCCGTCGCCAATAACAGATATGTACGGAACGCCATTCAAATAGTTGTTCTTTTCAATGGCAATACGTCTTTCTTCTTCTGGATTTTCCTTCATTTTACGTATGAGAGCTACTTCCCAAACCTTTACAAAGAAAATAATAATATTAATAACAACAATAGCAATGATTGCTTGGACGGGATTATAATTTACAGAATGTATTTATTTTAAAATCTTAAATATGTTTTCAATAAAATGTTTAAAATTGTCTTAATATAGAAATGTTTGAAGAGAGGCTTTTCTTTGCATAATTTTCATCCAATAATGAACAACAACAACAACAACAAAATAGTATTCATAATTCACTGAAACCACTTATTCAGAATTGTTTATAATATATAGGTCATAAGGAAATATGGATCAATATACAGTACTTACATCACCAACTAGTATTTCATGGTTTGCGTATTTGTTGTGGCCCACGATCGGTATGTCCAAAACACTGAACATTTCCTCGACTTGAGAAAACCCGATACCTACTGCCATAGCTCCCCACACCAGAGCATCGTTCACTTCCATTTTTTGGTAAACAGGCTCTGAAGTTACAGCATATTCGTTTTCGCAGTTATCACAATAATAAATCCATGTACAATATAATCCATTTTTTATTTCTTTTTTGTATTTGTATTTTCCCATGGTACAATGTTTGGAATGGATCGTTACTAATTTTATTTCTTTCATAACGTGACCAATATCAACGATGCGTCGCCCTATTGGAGGCAGTTCGTTGGCCTCAGTATTCCTTTCAATTACCATAGGTGGTACTTCACAATCAGACTCATTGTCATCGTCTGTATCACTTCCTGAATCGTTTGGAAAATTTATGGAATAATCTTGATCTTCATACCTGAAATCACACAATGTTAAAAAATATTACCTTGATTATTATTACAAAACAATAGACAAATCACTTTCTAAATGTAACGTTGTCCTAACCACATACACGATATGCTTTAAACTAACCTATAATCACTTTCCATCACGTCGGGTTTCTTAAAGCCACTTTGTTTTGAAAGGCTATATTTGGATATAAGCATACAGGCTCTTCATTGGTTATAGAGCTACATGGATTGGTGAAGTATTGGTGTTACATATCTACCATTTCAAGGAACTACTATTTGTCATGAGCAGCTGATCACCGTCACCATCTGTTTCTCTTCATTTTATTCTATTCTTATGCCCTAAATTTTATGGTGCACCATATTAGGTTTTAAACACGTATATTATTACTGTGCTACGCTTTGTTTTTTGTTTTTTCAAAAGCTGATGAAGGGGATAAAATATAATTAATCCCCGAAACATGTACAGTGACGGAAAAAAGTTTAAGACCACCCCTAAAAATCCATGAATGTGCTTTCGGTCTTAAACTTGTTACTATTTCACGTTTCCTTTAATATGGCATAAACTACGTAAAAAATAGCATATTTTGGTCAAATGGGAAATACTGTAGCTGAAACGGTTCAAAAGTTACAACAATTTTTAGGCATTATGAAATAACAAAAAAATATCTATTTCGTCATGCAGAAAAATTCACAATTCAAAATTGGGGTAAGACAGGGGTACGGTTTTTGTTGTCCAAAGAGAACATAGGTAGGGTACTTCAATGCAAGCCTTGGAAAAAAAATACAAAACATAAGTTATACAAAAATTCGGGGTATTGCCCCGCTGAATTTAGGACTAAAAAGTGTCAATTTTTGCACTTTCCATTTATTGCAGTTTAAAATCCCCTCCTTCCCTTTCAGTTTGCAATATGTGTTCATTCTGATATTACAGACTCTATGCAAGTCAGTTGGCACTCCTACTTCGTAAGTTCCCGCCATTTAGCCGTTGTTTTGTTTCAACATTTGGAGGTTAACTCTTGTGCTGGAGACAATACGGGGAAAACGTCTGTGTCAGAAGCCACCAAGTGGAATATTATTGGTTTAAATAAGGGTTGAAAGTGACAGAGAGAGATTGCTGAGATTTTGGAAGTGTCTAAGACGTTTGTGCAACAAACAATTCATCGATACAGTGAGTTTGGAACAGTTGTTGACAGGCCAAGGCCAGGCTGCCCAGGGAAGACATCACCAAGACAAGACCGTAAGTTACTGCAACTTTGTAAGAGGAACAGAAATGCTAGTTGTAGTGATCTTCTGAGAGATCTAATGAACTCGTGTGGCGATATTGCCATAGACAAAGACATTTAGCTGCTTCCCTGGCCTCCTCGTAGTCCAGATCTCAACCCCATAGAAAACGTAAGGAACACGATGGGATACCCGTTGGCAAAACACAATCCCAAGAATGCAGAAGAATTGAGACTGACAGTCCTCACACTATGGCAGCAAGTGTCACAAGCCCAAGAATGCAGAAGAATTGAGACTGGCAGTCCTCACACTAAGGCAACAAGTATCACTCGAGGAGTGTAAGAAGCTGATCCACTCTATGCCGGACAGGATCAAGGCATGCTACAAGTCCAGACGGGGTCCAATAGTACTAAACTTGTATTTTTATGTATCTTTGTTTTAAGTAAATAGATGACTAATAGGTTGAATTATGAAAAAAAACATGTTTTTTGGGTGGTCTTAAACTTTTTTCCGGCACTGTACTGTAAACAAGTTCAATAATTAATTTTAACTGTATAGTATTGATTCAGGCAGATGTTCATTTCTTGTTAATAACTATTGATTATTATTAACATACAGAAAGCAAATACGCATTAAAACTAACTCCAGGCAAATGCTGGGATGGTTCCTCTCTAAAAGCAATCCTATCCCCAATTTAGAAATTCACACAATAGTACATCCATCACATTAACACATGTAATCACACAAATTCCATACACACCCAAAAATACATGGGGCTATATGACCGCGATGTCTCAGTCCCTAAAATAAGCAACAACAACACGTTTTACAAATCTACTAAAAAATGACAAGTCCTTTCAAATTAATTAATAATTAATTTATGTATTGTAGCAATAGTTTACTTACCGACTTGCATCGTGGCCTATTGGGGGAGTGCTTTCAACTAACAAGCTGTTGAATATGTCTTCGGAGTCTTCAAATTGAGCAGAATCGTTTGAAACATTCACGGTGATTTCTTGTTGTTTTCTTTTCTCCCACGTAGTCTTTGCTGCGCGGCCTCTTCTGGAACGTTTCCTTGACGGAGAATGCTTTCGTGGCATTGTAGAATAAAGTGTGAATGTTATAGGAGCACTCAATCACGAAACACAAACGCAGAATTAGGAAATGAAACGAGAAAGGGGCGAGATATATTCTTCTATTGCTTCCTCAAGATTAGGTCTAGTCAGACTGAAGTGTCAGCGACTAAGCGCGCAGGAAAAAGTTATGGAAGAAGGCGAGTTATTTTGTTTTCTTTGCACTCCACGGTAAGTAGAATGGAATGCTGCGTAAGGAAAGGATTGACCCGGAAGTGCTAGGTAGTAGGGTGGGGGAATGAAGCTCCGTGCAAGTGGTAGTGCGGGTAGTCTATCGTGTAGCCTGTGTAGTTACCGTTCTGCAGAGTTGAAGACTAGTCAAAGGTACATACGTCACGGGTTTATCACTAAACAGTTTCTTTCATCAAATATTCGAACTGCTCAGAATTAGTCCCTCTACAAATTGAATAAATTTGAAGCTATTATAGCAATTTTTTTCACAATAAAAAAGGTTATTGAAATATTATGCTTTTATAAAATTTGTGGAATTTTGAAATAAAAATTGTTCATAATGAAGCTACTATTACAAGGGTTATTACACAGAAATTTCGAAATTCTCTTGTTATTAGTTTTGTCGTGACGTATGTACCTTTAACCCTCAAAGTAGACACTTTGAATACATGCCCTGAACAAACGAGCAGTCTATATTTTACAAAAGTGGCATATAACAAGTCCCGAAGACCTATATAACAGATTAAGAAGACAAAATAGAAATAACATTAATTTTTCGGTGATTTCTTGTTGTTTTCTTTTCTCTTCTTTTCTCTTCCTTAATCAGTGTGAACATGTCGCCCACTCACGGTGTCTACTACTCTGGAAAACAGGGAATACTCAGGGAATGTTTAAATCCTGGAAAACTCGTCGAATTATCGGGGTGTTTTAATGAAACTCAGAGAATTTGAGTTTTGAGTTTTACAAATCAGTAAGCTCTCATTTCTTACAAGATGGAGCATACAAATTACATGTGTAGACTCTGTATTTGTATATAAATGTGGACCTATGATTTTTGAGAGCATTACTATTCACGAGCTACTTTCAATACTCGCAAGTATAATAGTTTTCTTGGATGAAATATTTAGTAATTGGCAAATTATAGGAATATATATATATATTCCAACTTTGTCATGCTACACTTTATTGTTCAGGCACTTTTTAAAATGCTCTTTAAGCTCAAACTCTGTTTTATATATTTATTATGGCCGCTGCTCTTACTTAGGGAATTTTCTAATTTATCATAGAAAAATCTGGGAATTGTCAGGGAAATCTGTTAGTTGACTTTGGTAGACATCCTGCGCACTGAATGTATGTGACGTTTCTTGTTCTGGATCTATACTCGTCCCTTGCCAAGCTATCCGCCTCTCAGCAAGGTGGACCAGGTTCGATTCCCGGTCAATGCATATGAGATTTTCGAAGTGAAATGCCATGTCCTGTGGTTCGGATTACACATAAAATGGAGGTACCTTGGCTCATGATCTCAAGATTAACGGTCATGCAAAACTACAAGCTTCCTTCGTTTGTACCTGTCCCCGTAACTACAATGGTAAAATAGCTAACTTTGTGTGACAACAATGTTATATAGAAACTGGTTTACAGACCCATCCTCGTGCAAATTGCGAGTGGTGTAAACACGTGCTTGCCTGAAATATAATCTTGTTAGAAAGGTTAAAAGGTATTCATCATCTGGCTCTAAAAATCATATCTATGAATCGATATTCCTCAATGTAGCGGAGGAATTTTCTTTCTTTTTTATCCTTTAAAGCTCCACTCGTGTTACACCATTAGCCTACATCACGTTTGACCTAGCTGTGACGTTCATCGTACACACGCTATGAAACGTAATATGATAACGAATTATGAGCAAACACAGCCTTCTTTTTTCTTTCTTTGTCGGTGGATCTACGTGCTCCTATTCCGAAGTCCATTTGTTAACAGTGCCGCCTTATTCCCAAATCATAGACGTGGTACTGCGTAGTTTGTTATGTAATGTTATCCATGACGTCTCAGTACATACAAACAGGCGTGTATCTAGGACATCCGTAAACAAATAGTTCCGTGAAGAACTATACAGCCTATTTTCATATATCCTACTCATGTTAATTGCCTCTATCAACATACAAAATTTCAGTTTGATTGTTGTAATAGATTCGTACATATTGAGAACCGTCTAAATATTTCAGATGGTAGCCATGTTGGATTTTTATTTATGTACTATTACATGAAGATTATTGTGTACGTGTAGTATTCGAACTTCAATCGCATGATTAGGGCACAAAAAGTTAAAAAAAAGAGATTTTAAAATTAAGCACAGCTGCCATCTTGTGGTTATGAAAGCAATTGAAATAAATTAGTTGCCATTGGATTAACATTTGTATTAGCATTAACGTACAACGTTTCACTGCACTCGGATGGTTAAATGGCGAGAAACGTCCATTTAAATATTTATACTTCGCCTCGCCGCCATGTTGGATTTGTGCTCACCAGGTTACTGAGAGTCCTGTAGGTGAACTTATGTTCATAGCCTCTATGAACATTTAAAAAAATCAGTTTGGTTACTGTGAAAGATTCGTAGATATTGACTCATCGTCGTGAATTTCATACAGTTTTTAAATTCTTTAAGCATTTTATTTCCAATGTTTTAATTGCGATGACGATGTGAAAATCTTATAAACAATTTATTAACCAATTTTATTGAGATGTCACAATGATCAACCCTAAACTGATTTGTGAGAATTTCATTTTGCTATTGACTGAAGAAGGCTCAAAATGAGCCGAAACATGTATCATAGCTCATAAAGACATCGTATGATAAACTTTTGTATTGTAAAATGGATATTCTTATAATATCAATACGGGAAAATTTAGAATTATGACTAAAGTCATAGATATTCATTCCTGACTGTGTTAGCACATACCTTTGTGCCTGTAATTATCATTTTCATCCAAGAGTCTATCTAAATCCTGCTCGATGTTAAATATTGAGGAACGTTGTTGTATGGTTGAGTTTTTCTCGAACACCTTCGCATTGTTTACAAAATAAATGTCGGACTAACTTTTCTCGACATTTATGTGTCAGTAGGGTTGAGGTAAACAAAGACACTGGTGTGCGGTGATAAAAGAAATGCCTTGGAAGTCAGCTGCAGTTACACTAAAACAAAACAAAGATATCTCTATGCTGTTGAACATAGCGTGCATTAACTTTTCTTGGAAGTTCAGTACACATGACCACGGCTAATGTAGAATGTTTCACGCAAGGCTGGAAACAGGGATCGACTTTCCTTGTATTCTGACGAACGCATGTGCTTGTACTTCTTGAAACCCTTTTTTCTTGTTCTTGTTGAATTCCTTCCCTGTCTGTTGGGAATCTTAAGCCTGAAACAGGTCGAGCTGGCGTGTTTCCAGTGGCGTAGTGCACTTCTTGAGGCCTTGCCCGCGATTCAGGTTTAGTGGGGCTCCTAGTGAAAAGATAGGATCACATTTCCGATAAACACTGCACAGGTAGATGTACTTTTCTATCAAAATAGTTTTTTCGACCAGCAGGGTAATACCAAAATCTCTACTTACTCGTTAGTATAAAAGAATGTCCTCGAATCTTGGATGTCACAGGTAATCTCGAGAACCACTGGATGGATTTTGAGGCGGTTTTCACCATTCTGTAAAGGATATCTCGAGGAAGTTTTCTGTAGAAAATAATTTATGATCAAAGGAAGCCAAGCAGTAACGATTTCAGTGAAAAAGTAGAAAAGAAACCTGGCGTCCATGCACTTTTCAAGCTTACGTTGGGCAAACCGTTAACAATATCAATATACTAGGCTATGAGTGTAAGAATTGTTCAGCATGAAAAGTTCAACAAAAAGGCCGTGAGAGAATATCTCTATCTTCAATACATCGCCCACTGTAAGTGTTTTTAGATTGGACGGAAGGGGGATTTGTGTTTCATGCACCTCACCATTCTTAAATTACGTCTGAAAAGAATTCGTTGCACATGCATCTCCATGATAATATAATTAATAGTCCAGTCAGTGATTTTAACTCATCATGCCGAGACGTAAAACGTATATAGGTCGTAGTTCATTGCAGAAAAAAGCGCTTAACACGTAATGCATTAATAACTGTTCCCAGGCGAAGCATATAGCATATATGAGTGGTTTCCAACTGGCGATGCGGCCCGGGAAAGTTTTAGAAAAGGAAGGAAATGTTTAAAAAATCATGAAAGAATATATTTATCTGCTCGTTTTAAAGTACTATATATTTCTGTTCAGCAAAAATGAACAAAGTACAGTAATTTGATAAAGAATTGATGGCGAACCGTTAAACAACGCGCCGCATCACACAGCAGGTCACTGACCTCCCTCCCCTTGACGTACGGAATAATGAACCTATTTTTAATAATGATTCAAAGAAAACTTATTACTACAAATTTGACCTTTTGTAAGTATTGTTTTAATGAAAATGAAAATCCACAGCCTGCTTCCAGTCTCCGACCGGGTCAGGAATGGAATGAATGAAGACCCCATCTAGCGGCGAGGATATGGACTGTGCCGGCTGCCGAGGCCTGACGCACTCCTCTGGGGCAATGATTAAATGAATGACAGATGAAATGAAATGATAGTGGAGAGTGTTGCTGGAATGAAATTTTGACAGGGAAAACCGGAGTACCCGGAGAAAAACCTGTCTGCCTCCGTTTTGTCCAGCACAGATCCCACATGGAGTGACCGGGATTTGAACCACGGACCCAGCGGTGAGAGGCCGGCGTGCTGCTGCCTAAGCCACGGAGGCTTTATTGTTTTGATAACATTATTAATTTCAGTGTGTCTTTAGTATTTTGGCATTTGCCATTTTTTATATTCAAATAAACTTACATAGTTGAGTGTTCTTCATCAAAACTAAAATTTTCTTGGCTTCTTGGTATTTTTAATTTCACTCCTTTATGGTATTGTAGAATAGTTTTTGAGCAATAAAATCTAATCCCGCTGATGGCTGGGTAGGATTTTCAGTTGAAAAAATCTGTGGTATCAGGAAGGGCATCTAGCCTTAAGTTTTGTGAAAATTAGCTTATTACTAAAGTGCGGTTTGCAACCATACCCGAAGTTCCCATTTTGGCCCTTAGCCCTTACAAGTTGGGAACCACTGGTATAAATTATTAATTTATTTTTCTACTTTTTTCTGAAATGTTGTCATGGATTATTTCGGCTGTATGTTTTGGTTTCTTACTGTGCTAGTTTACACGTTAAGAATAGACAGCGCCTATTTTCTGATAATATATTTCACCCCCTTTAATATCGATTTTGAAAATATGCGTACCCTCCAATTTAAAAAGAAGAACTTGTTAAACTGAACGCCAATGTAAAATCCATTGTTCATTGTTCACTGTAGCTTTCCATAGAATGGTATTACGAAGTATGATATCCCGTGAATGGAATTTCTAAACCTCGCTCACGTTTGATTGCGTAAAGAAAGTGATTGCGCAATTGAGCAAGGTACTGTATAGTTCCCTCACTTTCCTGGTTAACAACCGGCGACTCAAACGTAAGGCAGTAGCACGTGCCGACAATGACCATTGTTCGCTAGTGACCAATAGCTGACGGTTGTTGACCAATAGAATGCTTCCTCTATCACTCCACGTGGACTCTTAAGTCCCGCCCTGGTGACTAGCTTGTGTCTCCGACAGGTATCAGTGTCCAATGTTGCGCATCTGCACATAGTTCTGTCCAGTCTCGCTGCTTGCCCTCAGTGGCTGCGGTGGAAATTTGACAACGCTGTGCCTCGCGCTGGGAAAGCCTTGGCCCCAGGTGCCATGGAATGTAAACATATCCACCCAGCTAGATTTCAAAGGCGAGCCGCACGTTAACCAGGAAAGTGAGGCAACTATACATCCCCTGTAACAACGTCAAGGGTCACATGGGTCACCTTTGCTTCATGAACCGAAATATTGATGGCCCCTATTCCGAAGGTAAATTAACTTCCCGAAATGATCATACAAGATACTCTATAAGCGATTAACTCCTTGAAAAAGAATGTTCAAAGAATACAAAATGTGTATCTCCTCTCAAACCGGACCCCACTGAAACGGGAGGGATAAAGGGTACCGCATTAACCCTAGAACGGTAGCGTTTGTCTCCGGGACGAAAACGGGATACACTTCTGCTTCCCCCACTTCTCCCTTTTGTCCAATCCCCACTAGTGTTTGTCCGTCTTAAAATACAAAGCAAATTAGTCGAAATAAAAACACAAGAATATCAAACTCACCCAAAAAATCGAAATTAGTCAAAAATACTCGAAGGAAAAAGAAAAAATACTTGAAATCTAAAACACACAAAAAATACGAAATTAGTCAAAATACAAAAAAGAAACAAAATTAGTCAAAAAGCTCAAAAAAATACAAAACTCACAAATCAAAATTAGTCAGAAAAGCTCAAAGAAAAAAAGAAAAAATACTTAAAATCGAAAAAACACAAAAATCAAAATTAGCCAAAATACAAAAAGAATCAAAATTATCCAAAAAAAAGCTCCAAACAATCCAAAAATCACAAATCAAAATTAGTCAAAAAGGCTCAAATGAGGAAAGAAAAAATAATTAAAATCTCAAAATCACAAAGAATCACACTTAGTCAAAATACAAAAAAGGAATCAAAATTAGTTAATAAACACAAAAAAATCCAAAAAAAAAACACAAATCAAAATTAGTCAAAACACAATCACAAGTAAGTTAGTCAAAATTAGTAAAATCTAGCCCTCAAATTTAAAAAAAAAACACGAATAAATAAAATATTAGGTAAAAATGAACATAATTATATCAAACAAAATTACGGTATTCAAAAACAGTCTCCATTGTGCTAGCCTAGAGAGTGAAATAAAAGTTGACGTAAGTGGTATTTATTATCAGTTTCTAGAAGCGTAGTGGTCACCAATGCGAAGCGCTACCGATAACAACATTGCAATTAGCGCTACCGCTCTAGGGATAATACCAAATAGATGTTTGTTTTTTTTGCTTAGCGACAGCGATAGCTATACTTGCCTAGGCGCAACGCTAAGTCATGGGGCAAAGCTGTCTGTGTACTCGGTAGATGAGTGGATTCGTGCCCCACCGTTAGCCGTCCTTGAAGTGGTGTTCCGTGGTTTCCCATTTTCAACTCCAGGCAAATACTAGAACGGTACCTTGTAGTAGGCCATCCTTGCCCAGTTTCAGTTATCTTCGTTCATTTCATCTCTCATTAACTCCCCTTGAGGTTGGCGTCAGTAAAGAGCATCCGGCCGTAAAAATCACCCGCCACATAGAAGTGCATCTCATTTCAATCCCGATCCCGCCGAACAGAATTGATAAAGGATACCTACAATATTATTTCGGGGATTGCCTGTAGGGGTGAAGTACAGTGGGGACTTGGTGTGCCTCAAGACCGCTACGGTAGCTGTGAAGGCCCTACTGGAACCCTGAAGAAATTACGGCTAACGGGGCTCTGGTGAAACAACTGCTGCCTTGTAGTTTGGAGTTGGTTCTTCAAAGGCTAAGGGAAGAAACCCTGACAGAAAATCAGCCTGGTGCCTCAGGCTTAAGGTGGCAGCCCCTCCAAGGCACTCGGAGGCAGTGGGTTAATCACTCGCTCCTCTTAAATAAACTGATTACGGAAACTGAAGCGAAATTACAAAACCGGTCGGATAACCTGATGACGACTTTTGGCATGAAGAGGACTACGAAAATCGGTTTCTGGAATGTGAGGACCTTGATGGAGAAAACCAGACTGAAACAAGTGACACGGGAGATGAAGAACTATGGGCTGGATATCCTAGGATTGAGTGTAGTGAGGTGGCCAGGATTTGGTGAAATACAGACAACAGATGGAATTACATTTCTCTATTCTGGGGGCGATGATGAAGAACACAGGGATGGAGTGGGGTTGCTGCTCAACAGAAATGCAAAGAGAAGCCTTATGGAGTGGAAGCCAATTTCTAGTAGGCTCATGTTTGCTAGGTTCAAGACAAAGTTCAGGAATGTGATCATCATCCAATGCTATGCGCCTACAGAACAGTCGGAGCCAGAGAAGAAGGAAGAATTCTACCAAATGCTGCGAGATGTCACAAGACAAACAAGTAAGAAGGACATTCTCACTGTTATGGTAGACTTCAACGCGAAGGTGGGCTCAAACAATGAGGGGTTGGAGCAGATCATGGGTAAACATGGCCTTGGTGAGATGAATGGCAATGGGGAGAAATTTACGGTATATTGCGCCAGTCAGGATTTGGTGAAGGGTGGCACGGTATTTCCTCATAGGCGGTGCTACAAGGTCACCTGGGTGTCTCCTGATCAAGTCACAGAAAATCAAATTGATCACATCGCGGTGAGCAGGAGGTTCAGAAGAAGCTTGGAAGATGTTAGGAACAAGAGAGGAGCGGACGTTGGTAGTGACCATCATCTTGTGGTTGCCAACTTCCGCATGAAGATCGTCGCAGTCCGCCGAAAGTTTAACACTCGCCACAACAAGTTTGACGTGGGCAAGCTTAAGAACCAGCAGAGATTGGACAAATTTAAACTGGAGCTCAGAAATAAATTCCAAGTGCTGGACTCCAAGATAGAGAAGGACGTGGAGACTGTGTGGAGCGAGGTAAAGAATATCTTCGTGGAAACCAGTGAGATGCAGCTCGGGTACAAGAACTACCTGCGGAAAGAATGGATATCCGATCAGACCTGGGACAAGATAAATTATAGGAAGGAGATTAAGGCCAAGCTCAACACGTGCAAGACTAGGCAGCAGAAGGCTCTCACACAAGCAAAGTATTCAACAGCAAACAGGGAGGTAAAGAGGAGTGTACGGAAGGATCATAGGAGGTGGATTGATGAGCAGGCGGAGAAAGCAGAAGAAGCGGCAAGAAGGGGGGACGTTAAGGAGCTCTATGGCATCACAAAGATGCTTTCGAAGAAAAGTTTTAATTAAACTAGGCCTATGAAGAGCAAGACGGGCGAAATCCTCACGACGTGTGAACAGCAGCTGACAAGATGGAGAGAACACTTTGCGGAGGTTCTTAATAGAGATAGAGGACCAGAAAGTAAGCAGCGAGGAGAAGATGAAGAGGAAGCAGAAAGTGACCCAAGCATCAGCCTCGACTCCCCAACTCGGGGCGAAATAAGGACAGCGTTGAAGCAGATGAAATGCGGGAAGGCACCAGATCTGGATAATATTCCAGCGGAAGTACTGAAAGCAGACCTGGATATTACGATCGATCTGCTGCACCCGCTGTTGGAGAAGATCTGGAAGGAGGAGAAAATACCAACCGACTGGAAGAAGGGGTTGATAGTCAAGTTGCCGAAGAAAGGGGACACCACAAACTGTAACAACTGGAGGGGTATCACCTTGCTGTCCATTCCAAGCAAAGTGCTGGCGAGAGTCATCCTGAATCGTATAAAAGACTGCGTAGAAAAAAGGCTTCGGAAGGAACAGGCTGGATTTCGACAACATCGCAGCTGTGTGGATCTCATCAACACCCTCCGAATCATCCTGGAGCAGAGTGTGGAGTGGCGGAATACCCTTTACCTCACATTTGTTGACTTCGAGAAAGCCTTTGACTCCGTAAATCAAAGAATCATGTGGAAGACCCTCGAGGAATATAAAATTCCAACAAAGATCATCAGAATCATGGAAGAGATGTACGAAGGGTATGAGTGCCAGGTTCTTCACGAAGGCAAATTAACAGAAAAGATAAAGGTCAGTTCCGGAGTGAGACAGGGGTGTGTCCTTTCCCCCACTCTGTTCCTGTTGGTCCTGGATAGTGTGATGAAGAAGGTAATTGGAGGACGGAAGAGGGGTATTCAATGGGGTATAAATGACAGGCTTGAAGATCTGGATTTCGCAGACGACATTTGTCTTATGGCACAACGGTACCGAGACATAGAAGATAAGCTGGGGAGGTTGCAGAGAGAAGCAGAACGTGCAGGACTGATGATCAACACCAATAAGACCAAAGAGATGAGGATAAATTCTGACATCACGACTAGTTTGACAGTCAACGGAAAGGACATTGAGCGAGTTGAGTCCTTCCTCTACCTTGGAAGTATAGTCACAAATGATGGGGGAGCAGAGGAAGATGTTCGAAGCCGTATCAGGAAGGCAAATGGTGCCTTTGTCCAGCTCTACCCCATCTGGAGAAATAGAAACATTTCCAGGAAGACCAAGCTCCGCCTTTCCAATAGCAACGTAAAGTCGATTCTTCTCTACGGCTGTGAAACATGGAAAGTCACAAAACCGATCAACAACCAGCTACAGGTGTTCATTAACAGATGTCTGCGTCGCATCATGAATGTGAGGTGGCCGGACATAATCTCAAATGAAGATCTTTGGACCATCACCAATCAACAACCGATTAGCATCCAGATCAAGGAGAGGAAATGGCGCTGGATTGGTCACACACTAAGGAAGCCGGACGGAGCTATTGAGAGGGCGGCGCTAGACTGGAATCCTCAAGGCGCCAGGAAGCGAGGTCGACCTAAGAAGACCTGAAAGAGGACGATCGAAAATGAAATTGCAGATGTGGACAAGAACTGGAGTCAAGTGAAGAGAATGGCCAGGAACCGTACTGTGTGGAGAAATTTCGCCAAGGCCCTATGCTCCGGAAGGAGCGGCAGGAATTAAGTAAGTTAAGTAATATTATTTCAGCTCCTATGTCGTATGAGTTCGGGTCATATATGTGTTGACCCTTTATAGGGCAAAATATTATTGAAGATATTTTATTTTTATTTATTTTAATTTCATTTTAATTATTTTAGCCTAATTCTAATAATTATTATTTTTCTTTAACATTTTAATGTTCATATTTATTTTGATAATATCAATAATAATAAATTCGTATGGCTTCGGGTGCCGGGTGCAACCTTTGCTAATTGATACCCAGAGGGCAGCTTGCATGTCGAATTTCGTCGTTCCTTTGAACGCTATGAAAGTCAAGGAGGTTAGATATATAAGCTCCTTGACACTACAGCGCTTTCTAGTAGAGAATGGAGGAACTTTGTGTTGGCGGAAAATCCCGAGATTAATTTTGCCATTGAACACGGCCTACTGAATTCAAATGGGTTCTTTATCATGCCAACAACGTATGACATCCATGTCGTGATTTTTGTCGCCTTTCAAAAATCACTTACCACGGTCAGGGGCGAACCTGCAAGCTTGGGGTTGGTAATCTGACACGTTAACCACTCACAGAAGTATATATGATTTTAATAATCTCAAAATTGAAATTATTATAATATTAATTTTTATGAGCTTATTTATTGTTAATTTTTAGAAGCATATTTACTTTTAATCCTGATAGGTTTTCTCGTATTTTTTCACTTCTAATTTTAATTATTACTTTTGTTTTCAAAAAAAAACGAGCACCTTAGGTTTAATATATGGTTTTCAGAAATATTAATACTTCAAAATAAAAAAACTGTTGATACGTACCTGAAAGTTCAATCATCTGTATCTCTTACGATATAAATTGTTGGTACATACACAGACCACTGACCTATAAAGGATTAACCAGAGAATAGTCTCATAATCGCTTGGCGCGACTAGGATACGACCCTGAAACCTTAAATTTTCCGGGTTGCTGCTCTAACCACTTGAGCCACCGCATCCACTTTCGTTATGCTTGGCAACGGTACATTGGGACGGTAACCTACGGGCGTCTCAACAGCACTGTGGGATATAATTGAAGTACGTTATTTTTCCCGTCTGCTTTAACTACTTGAAATTGAACTTCTTGGAAGCCCTCGGGCGTTCAATCAAAATGCCCAGCTTATGGCCATTAACTGCGATTCATATCATAAATAATAATACAAAATAAATAAATAATAATAATAATAATAATAATAATAATAAATTGGTAATGGGTGTTTCCCTAAACCTGAATTTTCCGCATAAAATTCCATGAGATTACTAAATCAATTTATTATTATTTATTTATTTATTATTATTATTATTATTATTATTAATCTCATATAATTTCTTTTCAGGTTTAAGGAAACATCCATTACAATTGGGTGCAATTGTGTTGATCGACTGAAAAGCATTAATTTATATTTGAATTGCAGCCAATGGCCATAGCTGGGTATTTTTAATTGGACGCCCATAGGCTCCCCAACAAGTTCAATTAGTTCCAACTTTGGTTACCAGAGATGCCACTGTTACTGACACCTAGCGGCGTACGTTGGAACTTGATAGTGTGTTTCTAACCAAATAATCAAAAAAGCATCCATTTCGATTATTATTGTTAGTCTATTAAAATCTTTTGCGAGGTTTCGCCTAGGAGCACCAAGTCAGGCTCATCAGCGAGCTCAAACGGCAAAAAACTAAAAGTAGTGCTGTATTTTAATTAATTGGTCGTGAAAGCCAATATGCCATTATAGTTATTTATCACAAAACTCTTTAAATGGAAAATAATATTTCTTGTAAAAAGGGCGTCAATTCATGAATATTTTTCACCGGAATATAATCTTAGAGAGGTTCAAAGACATCGAAATCTGGTCTCTACTATTACAATTTCTTTTAGGGGCAGATGACCTCGTTGTCCGCCCCTTAAACAACAATCGTCATCATCATCATCATCATCATTAAGGTTCGGATGTTAAGGAAAAGTCATATATTTTTCCTGAGCTCATTTTACCCGAAATCTGAAAATTAAGTTTCAATGACGGGTCGTTGACCAAATTTAAAGCAATTTAATGTTGCCTATAAAGGCATATTTCGGCCAATTTTATTGTTTCGGTCATATTTGGTCATATTTTAGTGATTTAAAGTCATATAAGTATAAAGTATAATTTCAGCATTTTTGTTTAAATTGAAGCGTCGTTAACAAGGTACGTGGTATCTGTGTAGAGTTTCAAACACAGGATTTCCGAATAGTGTAGTAGATATATTTTTCTTTCTTTTCCCGGAACAGGCAGATAGCAGGTTTAGAAGATCTGATTCAAAGAATGTCGTCTTTTAGCACATCTTTCTGGACAAGTTGGAATGCGACACTGTACGCATGAGGTCACGGAACATGACAATAGCGTGCTTCCGCCTTTCAACAGGATGTCACTCCAGTGGATATATTTACCTCAGAAGCAATTAGCAAACAAGGAAATTGTTTTTATCCATAATGGTCCGCATTGAATTTAAATTCCACTAAATAACTTACTCTTATTTCCGTCTTTTCAATACTTGTAATATTATTAGCACTGTTTAGTACTGGTACATGTTTCGAACAATAATGTTGTTCTTCATCAGCTAGATATACACATTATAAACACTTATAGGCATAAAATACATTGCAAATACACATAGTTCATTAAAAAAGTAACTTGTAAAATTAAAATATCACATGTCCAATACACTGGAAAATTGTTTTGACAACTAAAGACGTTTACTGTTAGTGATACTCTACCTATCCCAAAAATTCATGTCATATTTTATAGTTTTTAGGTCATATTTAGCAGCCTGCGCACTAGCAGACACACCCGACAAAAGATGCTGCTGTGTGCCTTAAACCTTAACTGACGCAGATCCACATTCCGAACTTTGCTTGTCAAGGCCTAGGACATGATATTGATATAGGATATAATGTTGAGGTCTATATTACTGATGAATACTATCAAAAACAGGTATGAAGAAATGGCAAAGAAAACAGCAGAAACCAAATTATGGAAGGACATTGATGCTAAATGTGATCAATATAAATTAACACCAAGAAAAGAAGCTGTAGCCTTCTTCAGACTTAACACTGGCCACGACTGCCTTGCAGCTCATCTGAAACGAATCACCATCCTGAGATCTGAAAAATGCACACTTTGTCACGAACCTGGAAGTAAAATGGATAAGGGGCACCTGCTACATTGCAACAAACTTGATGTGACTGCTAGAACTTCAGGAAACTTCACACAACTATATTGGAACGCAAGAAGTCTGATGGATTGGAATCCGGGCTAGCCATAAGAAACAACAACAATAATATTACTGATGATTGTATAGAACCACACACAACGAGGTCAGCTCAGCTGACTAACAAAACCACTTACAAATGAACACTCAGTATTATTAGTAATCTCCTTGGATAAAACGTTCTTGGACTCAATATATCTTATCATATTAAGATATAATAATCTTGGTGGTGCAGCCCCATGTACTTGGGTGTATGTGGAATCTGTTAACATATCCAGCAGACTAATCATACGCCCTATTACCTTTTGTGTGCACTATGTTGTGTAGCAGAATAAAATAGAGAAGTGATGCCCGGGTTTGATCCACGTACTGTTCAAACCACGGTTTTTGGCCGGTCAGCTCCGGTTTCGCAGTTGATACGTGAGTTGTCAGTTGTGCGGAAAGCAACTCACGTATCAATTGCAGATGTCTGACTCACCGACTGTTCCCTGTACGACTGCAAAACCGGTGCGGACCGGCCAAAAACCGTGGCTTGAACTGTACGGTGAGTGATTCTCCCAAAAATCTATGTCACAGCAATCACGTTGTGGGAGGCTGTTCTCTGTAATCAGTCTGCTAACAACGCTACTAGTTTCGCGTGTGCACAAGAGGGGAAAGTACGGAAAAGTATTTGGACGGGTTCCCTCCGCTCCGGGAGATCCACCTTATCTATTATGAGGCGTTCCGTAAGAGAAGGCCGAGCTCGCCACATGTGCATATGGAGGGCTCGTCCTTCTCTTATGGAACGCATCATATAATATCCTACCTGCGCGACCTTCAGCAGGCTAGACGTCTGTTCGTGTTATCTTGTTCACTTTTCTCAGATACCAGTTTGTCACAATTTGTCCTGCGGTTCTCGGGTTTACGCACAGTTTGTAGGCTTGCAAACTGTGTTGCCGAATGCGATGTGCTTTACCTTCTGTTTTCTCTTTAACCCTTTATAGGGCAAAAGACTGGGGGTATAGTTTATTTTTTGCACATTTGTAATTGGGGGTGATAGATGAGTAGGAATGTGCAACAATTTTACGGGTGTGGATTTTATTTTATTAAGTATGGGGTGAGAAATTATTATCCCACTGCCCAACGTAACTCCCAGGCAACACAAGGTCAGTGTCCTATAACATCTTTGCCGGAAACTGCACAAAAAATATGAAAGTGATTTTGGAATGTTAAAAGTTAATATAATTCAATAATTTCAAAATAGTATTTACTAAAAACACAGAAAATTATTTAAAAAAATCTCCTATCAATGGCAAACACCCTCAACAGGATAATTATTTCCCTTCTAGCTGAAATATATTTACTCAAGGGGAAACTATTATTAACATTATATTTCAATTATATACCAACGTTTACAAATCTCCTATCTTCAATAAAGACACTTTCTTCTGTAAAGCAATGCATTGCATTCACTCAACACAACCGAACTGGCGAGCACGTGCACTGTGGAGACCACTGGGATATTGCTTCCCACCTTTGGTTTCTGATGTCACTATACATCAAATTAATGGGTTTTCAATATTTCTGTGCAGCTAGCTTGTGGATGCATGTGGAACTGCTTGAAATGAAATGGGTGAGAAGATTCTCTCTCTAACACCGTTCTATAAATACATGGTGGGAAGATATTATCCCAAGGACCTATAAAGTGTTCCACGCACCTTCTACCATGTTTTTCATGCCTTTCGGCACTTACTGTCCTGGATAATAGTATGTTCCCGGTTGCGTATCTGTACTCTTCCGGCCCTGTATTTATAAATATGGAGAACACCAGTGTACTTTGTAATAAATCTGGCAATGTTCCCTTTCACGTGTCCCCCCAGGACTTCTGGGACGTGGGTTGGCGACCACGGGACCCCAGCTGAGTCCGGCATTGCTTCCACTAGTGCCGGGCTACTCTCTGTTATCTTTCCTATCGACCTCCATTGGTAAACTCTTGTGCTTTTCTGAGGGCTAAGGAGTCTTTCACTTGCCCGCCTTTGTTGGCCCTTGTCTCATCTTTCCTGATCCCAAATTCTTCGAGGGGTCAGACCTCTTGTTTTCTTTTCATTGTATCTCCTGCCTTCTGCTCAAGGCCCTCAAGGAGGCAGGGTGTGTGTAGACCCACCACTTACGGTGCACCGTGGATTGTGCTACACCCTCTAGGACTCACGTCTGGTGAGTTCGGGAGTTGGCGACCCTGAGGGTTTCCTGAGCTGGGTCCGGTTTTTCTCCTTCTTACATTGACTTAAGGGCGGTCCCTCTCCTCTTTACCTTTCCTATCTGCCTTTCCTGGCTCTCCTTTCTTCCAAGTCCCTTAATTCTCATTCGTCGAGGGTTGAGGGCATTTCTTTTCCTCCTGTCCTTTGTTTCCCTTATTCTTATTTTAGTCAACAACAATAACAACAATAATAACTTATTTATGTTTTCCATTTCATCTTCTAGTGTAAGCCGATAACCTAGATGTTAGGCCCCTTAAAACAACAATTATCATCATCATCATCATCCACCTTTCACGTGTCAGACTTCCCTCCATCGTTCTTGGTCAACACCCCTTTTCTCTTCCAACCCCGACAGTATTTGGGTATGAGAGGCCTAAAGTGTCTTTCATTACCCTGCCTTTCATAGCTCTTCCCCTTTTTCTTATCGGGGTGTGGTGGTGCAGTGGTCAAGCTGCTTGCCTCTCACCAAGGTGGACCGGGTTCGATTCACGGTCAATGCATGTGAGATTTTCGAAATGTAATATCACGTCCTGTGGTTCGGATTCCACGTAAAATTAAAGATATCGTAGTTCATGATCGTGAGATTAATGATCACGTAAAACTACAATCTTCCTTACATCCTTCTTTTTTTTTTAAACTTTCAGTCGGTTAACATGAATTTACGCCGAATTATATCATTTGAAAAATATGAAATTCTACCTGAAAAAATCTTCGTGTGGCTAATTATTATTTGCACAGATTACAATGGGGGTTACAAGGATGACATATTTCGTTCGTTAAGCGGACATCATCAGGCCCAGGTCAACAAATTCAATCCTATATACAAGACAACAAAATTGTTCTACCAAACACTGTTAAAACCGCACAATGGCCATCACATAGAGGCTTCCGTGTTTATCACTCTGAAACAGTTATACATTACTGAAGGTAACGTTCTGTGTAATTACATTGGTATTACTTGGTGCTATCGGTGACTTGCTTGTTCATTAAATTGAAATGTATGGTGGTGGTGTGGGAGTAGGCTATTGGATTGTCCTCTGGTGAAGGCTAAGAGTGATTGTTAGCGCAATACAAAATGTCAAGCCTTATCCTGCTTGGAGGTCATATCTTAAGAGAAGGTTAGCAGTCTATTTACGTTTTTGAGTGCAGCTGGCTGGTTTGTCCATCATAAGTTATCAAGCAAATAATACACTCCCACAACATGTAGCCTACACCGGGTTGATAATGTCGCATGCCCGTCAATGAAATATCAACTGTCTTTCCCAGCTTTGCTCGGGCAGCTGCATTTTTTTTTCTCTACTGGGTTCTGAATGACCACACATTACTGTATACGGCAATGTAGCACGAATAAATAATCACCCTGCGCCTCCCCACCCACCCACTGAAATTCTCAAACATTATGCAAAATACATTTTCCCCTCTCAAAATTGTATTCGTTAACTAGTCCTGTGAGGTCTAACCGCCCAACGTTTCAGTTAGTTCGATGATTCAAGTTCTTGCAGTTCTGTAGTTACGTATCTTGTACAAAGAGTGTGGCGTAGTCAGTCTTCGATTCCAAATCTGTTGAATTAAATCCGCTACAGTTTTCCAAAACTAGTTTTGGCATTTTAAACAAATGTAAGGTTATTTTACAAGTGTAAATACTCACTTTAAAGAGAAGTGATATTTATAAACATTACAAATCCTGATCAGATATTCTGGGCGGGTAAAATGGTTTTCTTATAACAGCTCTCGTGGATTGACGAATCAAGTCCTAGATCTTTAATAGAGAACATTTTAACAAAATAATCTAAATTTAATGCGAAACATAAGATAGTTATTAGTAAGCCGTATCCTTCTTACCTCTGCTACGTTTCAAATGTCACCTTCTGGAAAGATCCATCATCCTGTGGATCGTATTACTCGCCAAACCCTATCTGACTTCCGTTCGCCTCAACTGCAGTCTGAAGTCGCGTTCTTGGTGGTCAGATGTCTGCGAAAAGAATTTATTTTGGGATTTATTTAATTATGTCCCATAAATCTATTACACCAGTTACACTATGTTCTTGAGAAAGGTGATACCGGTATTTGAAATACAGTGTAGTGCATACGAATAGATTTATTACATCGTGTATTTACATTAATAACCGGCCACGGTGGCCGAGAGTGCTAATGCGCTAATGCGTGCCTTGCTTGCATCGGGAGAGCGTGGATTCGAATCCCACTTCGGCCGTCCTGAAAATGGTTTTCGTAGTTTCCCCATTTTCACTACCAGGCAAATACCGGGACGGTTTTTTTCAATAGAACCACGGCTGATTTCCTTCCAAAAATTCCTTCTCTGGCTCGTCCTGGAAAGAAACTAAATGGCCATTGGCTGCATTAATAAAATCTTTTTTTTTTTTCATTAATATTGTCATATTCGTTTTATTAACATTTTGGTGTTGGGTCATGGATATTTTATAGTGTGTCGTGAGTAGAAGAAGGTTGTGGAACACGGCCTTTAGCCATTGAAATGTTGTGATATAATTCTAAACACTTTGAAAGGGTCCAAACTCACTCGGAAAGCACTCGTATTGTTAGGAATATGTTTTATTCACGAGTGACTGTGGCATGTTCTCGATTTGTGAACTAGTATCCCATAAATATATTTGTGGTTATCTCGTATACAGTATGAACAGTAGTTTCTGACGCAGAATATTTCACTTAGGGGCACGTTTGGTGTCAGGTAATAATTAGGGAGGGGGTAGAGATTTGAAGATCAGTAGTTTCTACAACGGTGGACAAATTATATTTACCAAACACTTAAATATTCCACAGTAGAGAGATGTGCAAATTATTAGAATCTGTCAGTTTTGCAACTTATAATTGTTTACTCTTCCTGACTCAATGGAGTAAAATGTTTGCAAAGTGCTGAAATGATGCCAAATGTTTAAACAACAGTCTTAATGACATTTTCTTTTAAGAAGACAGTAGAATGAGTGTTTAGAATTCGACTTGAGGAGTTTTGCTGATGCAAAAAGTCACTCGTTTTGTTTTAATTACTTTATTCTAGTTTTTGTGTACCGTACATTTAGAGCATAGGGATTAGAAATGCATTAATTACTTAAGACCGCTCTTGAACTATTCAAAGATCAGTAGATCATGGATTGAAATAACTTGATTTAGAGGGTTCATTCCAAAGTCAATAAAAAAAAGAGAAAAATCCCTCAGGGGCTCACATCTAGTAGGACGTGGGTTGGCGACCACAGGACCCCAGCTTAGTCCGGCATTGCTTCCACTTACTTGCCGGGCTCCTCTCTGTCTTCTTTCCTGTCGACCTCTCTTGGTCAACTCTTGTTCTCTTCCGACCCCGACGGTATTAGGTAGGGTATCCGAGGCCTAGGGAGTATTTTCCTTTCCCGCCTTCATTGGCCCTTGTCTCATCTTTCCTGATCCCTCATTTTTCGTGGGCTCAGCCTTCTTTTCATTATAGTTCATTTTCTCTTTAAGATTCTCGCCCTGTTTTTATGAATAGGCTCTCCTGGTGTCTCTAAACTACATTTTGTGAGTTTTTTTTTAACTCAACCACATTTTGTAAGTTTTTCAATCTACATTGCACTTTGTAAGTATTTTCGATCTAAACTCTATTTTGTAAGTATATTCAATCTCAATTGCATTTTGTAAGTACAGTATTTTGAATCGCGGGCTTCCACATATTGTGAGTATTTTGAATCTACCATACATTTTGCAAGCATTTTCAAATTCAATTGCATTCCTCTCCTTTTTAAGTACATCTTCAGGTTGTCTTCCCCTCTTCTCTATGCACTCCCAGACTGTATCCGCCCATCTCTTTCGGGGTCTTCCTTGTAGTTTCTTCTCTGTCACCTTTTTTCTCAAAAAGCTTCTTTGGAACACTCTCCTCTTCCATCCTCATGTGGCATTATCACTTTAACTTTGTTGTTTCTATCCTGTCCTGCAGCTTCGAGATTCCTGTCATCTTTCTTAACTCTTCATTTCTAACTCTATCTCTTCTGGTCTTGCGCTCTATGCCTCTTAGAAAGTTCATCTCCGCTGCTTGTATTTTACTCTCCTCTCTTTTTGTAGTAGTCCATGTTCCAACTGCATATGTTAGTATAGGCTCGTAACAGGTTGAACATAGTGCCCTTTTACATTTATTTGGGACGTCTCGGTTCCAAAGAATACCCCTAACACTCCGATAAAAATTGCTTTCATTTTGTATTCTCCTTCCAATTTCCTCCTTTATTCTTCGATCCTCTGCGATCACACTTCCCAGATACTTGAAACTCTTAACCACTTCTAGACTTTCCCCATTTAGTTTTATCGTTCCCTCTTCCTTCGTTTGTTCCTCTTGACATTACCATTGTCTTGCTCTTTTCTGTGCTTAATTTCATATTTATGTATGTGGTATTAAAAATCGAATACGTCTCTTTTTTATCCTTATTTAAACAATAGAAAAATTATTATATCCTATCGCTAAAAGAAATTTTAAGTCACTAAATTTATGTATGTGGCATTAAAAATCGGATACGTCTATTTTTATCCTTATTTAAACAATAGAAAAATTATTATATCCTATCGCCAAAAGAAATTTTAAGTCACTAAATTTATCGAGGAAATCGTTTAATTGGCCTCACTGTTCCGCCCCTTAAAACCCCAACAAATAACTAGTTATTTAATTTTGGGTTCTTGGACATCATGTATGGAATTTTTCTGATAATCTTATTGTGATTACTACACATTGGATCCCTTGGGTTTTATCTATTGTTTTCCGAAACACTCTGTCCATATTGTGTGCCTACAGTCATAGTAATGAAATTTTATTGTGCGATGCCACTAGGGATGAAGGATTACGCCAGAAGATTGACTAACAAGCACATCAGTAGGTTAACAGGACGACCTTTGCATGTGTCTGAAGGATCGTTCAACTGCCGTATTCTTCACTTCTTGCCTGTGCAGTATCGACGTACGAGGCAATCTCTTTTTATGGCCCAACATTTGCATTATTTATTTGAGAGGAGAAAACAAGGTGAGAGGAACGATTTGTTAGTACGGTTCTCGTTATTCGCGTGGCCTGGCGCTGACGTTACTTAGCCCCATAAACCCTGGAAGCAGCTCTGCTTCGCCGGGAAGTAACTCTCAAGTGGGGTGGTGGTGAGCGAGCAAGCCATCTAGCCGGCCCGGCCCGGCCGGAAAAACATTATCATGAGGACGGAGCCAATTTATAGCGCTATGGGTCGTGGGATGTATTCTCATCGCATGATTTCTACCTCTACTGCTCCCACGGGAAGAGAGCTTTCAAGTTCAGATTTTTCGAGTCCAGTCACGCGATTAGGAAATCCCTGTTGACAAGGAGCTAACTTCTGAAGTTTAAAATACACCGCCAATCAATACTTGAAATAAAATATATCTATTATACATGTTTCGACATTGAGGTCTTCCTCAGCCCAATTAAGCTTGAAAATATTAATGATGTACTTAAGTTTAATGATGAATGGTTGATATGAAAAATTATATGATAAATTATAATTAAATAGTACATAATGCAACGAGCCGATAATTTCCATACGAGTGTCTTAATTGCCATTATAGGCGAGTTGCATACGACTGTTTATGTTCTACGATAATTATAACTTTATTATATGTTCTAACATAAATATTAATAAATATCTGTCGATATTCTGTCGGTTGACTTCTTCTTCTGGGAATTGTGTGAGCCCAGCTTTGATCTCTACCCAGTAACGAATCCCAAAGCTTTGAAACATTGTTTATCCTGAAGTTTCACCAACAGATAGCGCACAGGTACTATGTATGATCATTTTGTTATTTTGGTCAAACAAAAAATAGGCTGTTACAAACGCTATAAAATTAAAATATATCGTATTATCAACTAGTTATTATTCGAATTCGATGCGTATAGAATGTCAATGGAAGGCAAATCAATGTAGTCCCAAATAGAACAGTAACGGTGTCTGGCGGAAAAGTTTCGCATAAGAAATGTATTTACTGAACAGGGAGCTAGATTATAATTTCCGTGGAACTAATGTCAGACGCCTGCTTCCTCCATGACGTTATGGTGCGTTTATGTCAACAACTGCATTCACTAAAATTGTCGGCGAAATCTTACGAATATGTAGAAATTTGAGCTGCGGATATTAAGGTACAGTGAAATTTCTTTTGCAATATTGCCCAGTTTGTTTATGCATTGTAACTACAATGGTTGATCCAATATAGGCTTTATTCAAAACATGTAATTCATGTCCGACATGTTGGATTTTCAGTGCATGTCAGACGTTATTCTTACCTAATTGGTCAATGAATGAAAATATTGAGCTCGGATTGGTTGGAAAAACTCTGTTATAATGAAAAGTAGTACTTAATGACACCCATTATGATACAGTTTTCTGACATATAATATTTACATATCGGCATCGTCGAACTTAAGAATAAAATAATAAAATTGATATCCTTACAATCTAATTAAATATAAATAAAATATTAATAATTGTATTAATGCAGCCAATGGCCATGTACCTTTCCTTTCAGGACGGGTCAGGGAAGGGATATTGGAAGGTAATCGGCCGTGGACCTATTGAAAGGAACCGTCCTGGCATTTGCCTGGTGGTGAAAATGGGAAACCAAGAAAACCATTTTCAGGACGGCCGAGATGGAATTTGAACCCACGCTCTCCCGATGCCAGCGAGGCACGAGGTAGCGCGTTAGCGCTCTCGGCCACCGCGGCCGGTAGTAAATAAATAAAATATAATATTGGGTTTCACATTAAAAATTCCAAAGAATATAGATAGAAAAACAAGTAGGGCTAATTTTGTAATAACAAGTGTAATTGAATGAACGTAAATAAACTATTGTGCTTTACATTAAAATTTAAAAAAAAAATCATATAAATGAAATAATTTAGAAATAACAAGTCCGCCGTGTGGTGACCGGGGTTTAGAATTGTCCCACCGTAGCCCATGCGTATAAATAAGGAGGCTGGGAAGGCAACCCAACAAACCACTCCACATTGGGCTAATCACCCATGTGGTTGTAGAAATTATTCAAAGAAACAACAGTAGCCTCGGATTGGACGGATCTACACGACATCTACCGCAATGCAAACGGAAATCGGACAGAAGCGAGGGAAAACAATGCTGAAAATGAAGAGATTGTGTGAAAATAGATCGGAGTGGCAGAGACGGACAGAACGAGGCTACCCCGACGCTTGAAGGCACAAGGGAGAAGAAGAAGAAGAAGAAGAAGAAGAAGAAATAACAAGTGCAGAATATCAACAAATACGTTAAGTGAGTTGCCTGAAAATGAGTAAAATTAAATCTTCTTTCGAAATATGGTGTGTAAATTTTGCTTTCAGGTGCCAATCAGTTAGTGCGTCTTTTGAATGTTATTTTTATGTAGTCTCTGGTTATCGTCAGTTGTCAATCTAATTGATTGGAAAATATTATATCAGAGAAGATTTAAAAAACATAATATGATAGAAAATAACTTTATAATGTGTCAAATATCGACTTAATATAATATTATCTCCTACCGTGTTGTGAGTTGAGTGGCAATTTGGAATATAACCAACAAGTGTTTAGTATTATGAATACGGATGTAAATTTTAGAATTCATCTATCAATACGGATTACAACAATCATTTTGCTACAAATGTATTTTTCATTCTATGAAGGAGCTAACTACTCGTTCGAAACTGGGATTTCTTTCGGGTTGGACTCAGCGTTAAATTGCTCATGGGGAACTGTAGCAAATTCGGAGATCGGAAGTTAGAATCCCAGGCGCTGACGAATGTGATTTTTACACGGGTTTATTCACATTCGCTCCAGACAAATGCCGGGAGAGTATATATTATTTCCCGGACACCTACCCCATTCCCAGCGGCTTCGGTGGCGTAGTTGGTAGCATGCTGAACTGCTGTGCCAAAGATCGTGGGTTCAAAACCGGCCGAAGTCGTTGGATTTTTAAGAGCGTTAAGATCCTTCAGTATGCCTTCCTTCGGAGGGGAAGTAAAGCCGGCTGTCCCATGTCATAGACTTATGGCATGTAGATCCTTCCACTAACTAAACTTGTGTGAAGCTAAATTTCTAGGTTAGATTTCGTTGAAACGCTCTATCAAAGTTCCAACGTTCACCACTAGGTGTCAGTGACATCTGGTAGCGAAAGTTGGAACTACTTGAAATTGTACGGAACTTTTAACTCACCCCATGGGTGTCCGCAGCTACAGCCTCTGGCGAGTCGAACATGTTCTCCATACGCTAAATAAAGAAATAAATAAAAAACATTCTCGGCACTAATATTTACACACACTTACCTGCCAACTCTCCCGATTTAGGCGGAGACTCCCGAATTTTCCGTTTTTGCCGCCTAACGATTAGTCAAGTTTTTCACCCCGATTGTAAAGAATTATTGGCGAACTTCAAACGTTTTCCAGTATTTTTTTGTAGTGGGTTTGTAATTAATGTTATTGGGTACCTGATTCGTAAAAGGGTGTTGTTTCAGTGTTTGTTGCAACATATTCGTCACATTCAAGGGTTCTTGCTCGGTGTTTGATTCTTCACTCTGGCCAAAATAATTTGAAACAGTTTTCGTTACACTTTCCGTGCCTTGAATCCAGCAAAGGACAATATGTTGCATTTTGTTCTGTTTGTCGACGTGATGTTTTGAAACTCATAGGAACTAAGAAGCACTAAGAAAATGTGAAGTGTATAGGTAATAACAAAAAATAGATTTTGGTTTTAAAATCGTTGGAATAATAACTGATGAATGCGTATTTGTGAATTCATTTTAAAGCACAAAAAAAATTTCCAATTAAGTTAATTGCTGATATGTACTGTTTGTATCTCCTCATTTTTCCTGATTTTCATATCAAATTCTCCTGATTTTTTTATTTTGTAAGTTTGGCAGGAATGCGCACACTACTTGTCATCGTAAGAACACCTCTTATAAGACAATTGAACACACCCGAGTACACGGGGCTAACAAATTGTACAAATTAAAATCCATGAAAGTTTCCCGCTCTTCTGTAATCCATAAAAATATGTTTAATCACATGTAATTTTTGTCAGGTTGTTTTTCGTATTTGCCAGTAATTGGGTCTATTTTGTGTTGACCGCCTGAAAAGTTGCAATATCAATGGGCTACTTTTCACACCAGTTAACTGTAACTCCAGTAATAAGTGGCTGTTACATTTTAGGAAGTAACTTACCCATCTCTTGGCCAGCACTAACGATACGCTCTTGACGTGAAGAGTAAATTAAACTAACTACTGTATTAGGAATGTATGTTACTGTGGCCAAAGGGATGCTGTACCACAAGCTAAATCAAGTGTAATCATAATCAACTTCCTGCCTGCCGTAATGCAGCTGTGTTCCTATTCTGACCAGTGACCCTCCCTAGTTACAATATTCATTATCATTAGATTTATGCGACTGCTTTCAACTGTTAGTCATGAGATGTATAAAGATTACTAGCCATATGGATTACCCCTTTATAGGGCAAAATATTATTGAAAATAGTTTATTTGTATTTATTTTAATTTAATCTTAATTGTATTTATTTAGCGTATGGCTTTTAGTGCCGGGAGTGTCCGAGGACATGTTCGGCTCGCCAGAGTCTGTAGCTGCTTCAAGCTGACACCCCTAGGGTGAGCTAAAAGTTCCGTTCAATTTCAAGTAGTTCCAACTTTCGCTACCAGATGTCAATGATACCTAGTGGTGAAGGTTGGAACTTTGATAGAGCGTTCCAACGAAATCTAACCTACAATTCAGCTTCACTCAAGTTTAGTCTGTGGAAGGATCTCTTACATGCCATAAATCTATGACATGGGACCGCCGGCTTTACTTCCCCTCCAAAGGAAGGCATACTGAAGGATTTTTTAACGCTCTTACAAAATCCGACGACTTTGGCAGGGTTTGACCCCGCTATCTTGGGCACAACAGTTCAGCATGCTACCGACTACGCCACCGAAGCCGCTCTTTAATTATTTTAGCATAATGGTAGTTATTGTTAATTTTAATTTTTGTTTTCTTTAACATTTTATTGTTCGTATGCATTTTAATAATTTTATTTTTATGCCGGCCCCGTGGTGTAGGAGTAGCGCGCCTGCCTCTCACGCGGAGGCCCCAGGTTCGATTCCCGGCTCCGTCAGGGATTTTAGAAACTGACGTGAGGGATGGAACGGGGTGAGGACAATTGAGTAGCTGTCTGACAGTGAGGCAGCGCCGCGGTCACGAAAACCAAGATTAACGGCCAAGGGGACCCGATGCGCTGACCACGTGTCACCTCAATATCTGCAGGTCAAATGGCTGGGCAGCGGTCGCTTGTTAGGCCTAGGCCCTTCATGGGCTGTAGCGCCTTGGGTTATTTATTATTATTTTGTATAACTTTTATTAGGTAGATTTCATTAGAAAGCTAACTATTGCAATGGGTCCCATGTTTCGACTTCCGGAAAATTTCGACATATCTTCGCGTTTCACATCCCCCAGACCCCAAAACCACCGTCAGTTCAAAAGTTTATATATAATTTATATATGTATATATGTGGGAAACGGTTTCCAGATCATGACACTCACAAGCATCGAATATAGAACTGAATTATTTATTATAAACAATGAAACTGATTAAAATACAGTAGAGAATTAAGGGAATGAGTTTCGCAGCTCGTCGGAACTCGGAATATTGCTTCTCTTCTTTTTATTCAGACAATGGCGCTGAGCTTACTCCTGCGCCCGCTAGATCCCATACTCGGCCTTCTTGATCCTCATCCGGTTCCCACACTCGGCCGTCCTGATCCTCATCCGACCCGGATGAAGAAAATCCGCCCGGCCAGGGCCTCATGAACTCCGCACAGGACGATGTGATTCTTGGTCCAGCATGGTCTCCTTCTCTGCTGACGTCATATGTGTCGTTGAGTTTTACTCGAGTCACTCGATAAGGTCCTAGACTTTTAGTTTTTAGTTTCAGATGTGGACCGATCTGAGTGCGTTTGATGGCAACCAGGTCGTCGACCTGATACTTCTTAAGCTCCTTACGTCGTCGGTTGAATTCAGCACGATTTTCAGATTGTACTTTTTCTATCTGCTTTTTTGCATCTTCTCTCATCTGATCACGTTTTTCGTTGAACGAATCGATCAGCTCCTCTTCGATGAGTTGCACTATACGTAGATCATTTTGGTTGTGCATTCTGACTCCTGTCAGCAGCTCGAAAGGTGACATTCCGATGCTCCTCTGGAACGTAGAGTTGATAGCTCGTTGGACAGATGGTACAACCTTGTACCATTTTGTTGGATCGTCAATGCTAAGTTTAGCGATGATCTTGGTCACTGTTGAGTTGACTCTCTCGATTTGACCATTGGCTCTTGGCAGTCCAGCTGTGATCAAGACGTGCTTGATACCCTGCGATTTGCAGTAGTCCTGGAACTCATGGGAGGTGAACGATGGCCCCCTGTCGGTGATCACTTGAACTGGGTTTCCAAAGTTCGTCCTCTGAAACTCCATCTTTTCAATCATCTCGGCCGATTTGGTAGTTTTCACAGGATACAGCCAGGTGAACTTCGTGAAGGCGTCGATCACACAGAAGATGTGTTCATATCCCTTGTGTGTAGACTTAAGTGGTCCAATGTCATCCATGTGGTAGGTGTGCAAAGGCACACTCTCCTTGAACATCGGATGTAACCAACCTTCTTCCTTGCCTGCCTTCCTGTTAACCACCAGACACTTCACACAGTTGGCTATGACTCGTTTCACCTTGTTGGCCAAGTCTGGAATATAATATTCCTGCTTCACGTCTTCTTCAGTCCTTTTAACAGCGTAGTGTCCCTTCTCTTGTGCATCTCTGATGATTTCATGGTGCATTGCCCGCGGGACCACCAACGTCTCTCGCCCGTCAACAAATTTAAATAGCAGACCATCTCTGACGATGAAGTTTTTGTAAGGCCCTTTCTCCAGTGTCGCTTTTATCGCTGTCAATCCTTCGTCTTTTCTCTGGGCGATTTTGATCCTCGCTGCAAGGCCATCAGGGAATCCAAACATCACTGCTGGTCATCGGCTCAGGACATCGACATGTTTCATCCCGGTTGCATTTCGGTGTTCGATGGTATAGTAAAACTCCTCCAAGGCCATAGCCCATCTAGCTACTCGTGGGACCAGGTCCCTTTTGTGCATTGTCTTTTGGAATGCCATACAGTCAGTCACGATCTTGAACGGAATTCCATTTTTCTTTTTGACTACCACCACCACTTGGCATGTATATTCTGATTGACTCGGTTCTATGATATCTTCCTCCAGCCACGCCTCGACTTGCTCATCGACAAATTCGTTCTCAAGCGGTGCCATTCGTCTGGGCCTGCTAAATATCGGTTTTTCTTCTTTCAATGTGATCTTCATCTTGACATCAGTAGATTTCGTCTTCTTTGGTACATATCTCGCTACCAAATCCTGGATCTGTTCCCTTTTTTCCTCATCAACGCAGTTCTCGATATCAAATTCCTGTTCGTCGGCTACCCTGATCACCATCATTGGGACCTCTAGTTTCTTGATGGTAACTCCTTGCTTGCTCTGGATGACCTCACCCTGATCCAATAGATCGTTACCAATAACCATGTCCCACTCCATAGTATCATCAGAAACAACATAGACGTTGGTTTGGAACTCCAGCTCGTCTATTTCAACGACTGTTGTGAAGTAACCTTGAGGAGCAACAAAACCATTACCGAATCCTTTCAAAACGAGATCCGTGCTCTTCAATCCTGGGGAACCCATGGTCTTATAGATGTTTTGTCGCAGTAGGTTATAAGGACTGCCACAGTCGATAAGTGCCTGAAGTTTCTGCTGACCCAAACTAACCTCTTTGAACTTGAGGCAGCGTTTCTTTTCATCAATAAGATTGATACCTTGATTATTCCTCTTATAGTTCTTCCTCTCATTTTTGCACTCGGATGAAATGTGGCCAAACTCGTTGCAGTTGAAACATCTCTTGCCTTTATCCTTGTGCTCACATTCCTTTGAACTATGACCAAATCCACCGCAATTATAACATCTATCTCCACTACTCGCCTCTTTCTTCTTTGTACTGCCCCAGCACTTTCCGTCCTTCTCGTTGGCACTCTTGGCACTTCCTTGAAAATTACTGTTATTATACTTTGTGCTTTTCTTTGGCAAAGACTTCACTGCCATCTCATAACGTTTCATTTTCTCCTTGAAATCGTTGGAATTTTTTGCTCCATAGAGAAGAAGTTTTGATCCTGAATCGTCCTCGATCCCATCAATCACGTACTGACACAGAGAAACTTGCTCAACATCACCTCTACTGGCGATTTCCTTCATCACAAGAAAGTACTCCTGTAGAGATTCGTCGCGCTTTTTCCGTCGCTGGGTTAACAACTTGTGAATTTCTGCACTGCTTGCCGCCACGTCAAACTCCTCTTTCAAGGCCTTCTTCAGTGCAGTCCAGGACGTCAGTCCTTTCTCACCTTGAATAAAAAGCTTAGCTAAACCATCGAGTGATTTCTTAGCGAAAATAAACTTTTGCAGCTCACTCCATCCCATCAAGATTGACGTCTCCTCAAAATCTGCGATCCATTTCTTCACTGGGTAACCATCCTTACCGTTAAATGTTTTCATAGCGCCCTCTACGTCGCGGAACGACAAAGAAAACTTATGTTGTTCTCTATACCTTCTGTGCTGGTCTTCCTCTTCGCTCTCTTCGTCTTCTTCATCTTCGTCATCATCGTCTATATTAGTTGCGAGTTCATCCAAATTTCTCAAGTAATAACAAATGGTGTTAATCATTACCTCCTTTGTCCCGATCTCGGTATTAAGAATCTCAGAAACACGCAACAGATCAGCCTTGGAAAATGTTTCTTCGATAAATTTCTTCTTCGGTTCCTCTTCAATGGAATTTTCGTCAAAATCGAATCCAGGAAACTCTCCCAGTCGCTTTCGATTCTTCCTGTCGTCTGGTATATGCTCGAAAATAAGGTTATGTAAAACTTTGATTGCTTTGACCGGAGCATCACTTATGTTCTTATTTATTTTCTCTATTGCACCGAGTGTAGTCATCTTATTTGTTTACTCACGTCTATCAAGTAGATTTCCGTCAATATCGCTTCCTCAAAACCTCGCTGTCAAACCTGTTTAACCTCATTCACCAAACCGGTGATATTTGTAGGTGATATCGTTGAATACCGCTTCCGGTCGTTTCTCTCTGACGAGTCGCTATCCTCTTACCACATCCACAATCCTCTGTCGTCGTTTAGATTCCGACCTCGTCGTCGTCGTCGTCACGGCACCACTAATTGTCACTGAAACTGAAGAACAAATTTTGCTAGCCTATGAATCCTCGTCGTAGATTCGCACGTCGTGGGCTCACAAAACTGCACGTCGTCTCGTCGTCAGCGTCGTAGGCAACAGCAACAAATATGTTTAGACGTTCACTTCGTCGAAAACAGAGTCGTATTTTGCGTCGTACTTCGTGTCGTGGATTGCGTCGTAACTCGTTGTTTCAGTCCATCCCGGACGAGCCCCCATTTGTGGGAAACGGTTTCCAGATCATGACACTCACAAGCATCGAATATAGAACTGAATTATTTATTATAAACAATGAAACTGATTAAAATACAGTAGAGAATTAAGGGAATGAGTTTCGCAGCTCGTCGGAACTCGGAATATTGCTTCTCTTCTTTTTATTCAGACAATGGCGCTGAGCTTACTCCTGCGCCCGCTAGATCCCATACTCGGCCTTCTTGATCCTCATCCGGTTCCCACATATATATATGTATATCAGTTTCTTGTGGACACGATAACTGCCGTAATTTTGCACCAATCACTTTGAATTTTTTACCGAATATGTATACCTATAAAATCTCGGTCGAGTTCGTTACTGGGCTAAATCGGTCGAAGGGGGTGAAAATGGGGGTCTTTTTTTCGAAAAAGTGAAATATTGCTATAACTCTCTTAATATGTGAAATATCGAATCCGTTCAACGTTCATACTATGTGTCGGATAAAGCCCAAAAATTTATGTTTGAAGAGTTTTTTATAGCACCAACCATTGACCAAAGGGGTGGGAAAAGGTTGGTTTTTCGGGAAACATTAATCATATCTCTCTTAATAGGCACAATATCAAAACCGTACAAAATGGACAATATTCCCCTAATAATTACCTAAAACTTTTGTCTGAAAGAATTTTTGATATGACCCACCATTACGCCAAGGGATGAGAAAAATGATTTCGGAATTATAAGAAAATGCCATGAGCTATCAGAGGTTGCCATGGCAACACTACTAAATTGATGAGGGATGAGCCATCAGACGTTGCCATGACAACGCACTTGCACGAGATCAGATTCAGTATTTCCATCTGACTAAGTGGGAAGCGGCTTCGGTGACGTAACTGGTAGCATGCTGAATGTCTATGCCCAAGGTCGCGGTTTCAAAGCCGGCCGAAGTCGTCGGATTTTCTAAGAGCGCTAAAATCCCTCAGTATGCTTTCCTTTGGAGGGGAAGTTCCAACGTTCGTTGCGAGTTTCTGGTTGGGGTGGCATCTAGTAGCCAAGTTCACAGCTAGGTGTCGTTGACGGTAGTACCTGGTAGCAACATTAGGAACTACTGCTTGAAATTGACCGTCTGCAGTCCTTACCTGAATTAAGACTAATGCAGCCATTACAATTCACACCGTTTATCAGACAGAGTCTACACTCACACAAAGTACACGGGGTTAGATGACCGCGTTGTCGCAGCCCCTAAACTGAGGAACCAACCAGAGGTAGATTTCATTAGAAAGCTAACTATTGCAATGGGTACCATGTTTCGACTTCCGGAAAATTTCGACATATCTTCGCGTTTCACATCCCCCAGACCCCAAAACCACCGTCAGTTCAAAAGTTTATATATATATATATATATATATATATATATATATATATATATATATATATATATATATATATATATATATATATATGTATATCAGTTTCTTGTGGACACGATAACTGCCGTAATTTTGCTCCAATCACTTCGAATTTTTTACCGAATATGTATACCTATAAAATCTCGGTCGAGTTCGTTACTGGATTAAATCGTTCGAAGGGGGTTAAATGGGGGGCTTTCTTCGAAAAAGTGAAATATTGCTATAATTCTCTTAATATGTGAAATATCGAATCCGTTCAACGTTCATACTATGTGTCGGATAAAGCCCAAAAATTTATGTTTGAAGAGTTTTTTATAGCACCAATCATTGACCAAAGGGGTGGGAAAAAGTGGGTTTTTCGGGAAACATTAATCATATCTCTCTTAATAGGCACAATATCAAAACCGTACAAAATAGACAATATTCCCCTAATAATTACCTAAAACTTTTGTCTGAAAGAATTTTTGATATGACCCACCATTATGCCAAGGGATGAGAAAAATGATTTCGGAATTATAAGAAAATGCCAAGAGCTATCAGTGGTTGCAATGGCAACACTACTAAATTGATGAGGGATGAGCCATCAGACGTTGCCAAGATAACGCACTTGCACGAGATCAGATTCAGATTTCCATCTGACTAAGTGTGAAGCGGCTTCGGTGACGTAACTGGTAGCATGCTGAATGTCTATGCCCAAGGTCGCGAGTTCAAAGCCGGCCGAAGTCGTCGGATATTCTAAGAGCGCTAAAAATCCCTCAGTATGCTTTCCTTTGGAGGGGAAGTTCCAACGTTCGTTGCGAGTTGCTGGTTGCGGTGGCATCTAGTAGCCAAGTTCACAGCTAGGTGCCGTTGACGATAGTACCTGGTAGCAACATTAGGAACTACTGCTTGAAATTGACCGTCTGCAGTCCTTACCTGAATTACAGACTAATACAGCAATCCCTAATTACACGGGGTTACATGACCGCGTTGTCGCAGCCCCTAAACTGAGGAATCAACAAAAATCTATGCGGGGGATATAATTTTGCGTGAAGAAGTAACAGACCGTTATCTAGTTACACATCAGTGTCGAAACCTTGCATAAGGACACTGTGACCACAAGTATAAAAATGGACCCCAAATGACAAGAAGGTTCCCGTTCCCATAAGACAATAAAATGTTTAAAATAAGCATAAAATGACGAAAAACAAAGTTAATTAAGCTCCAATTATAAAATACCTTCTCGCAATAAATGAGGTCTGATCCTTCTACGAAAACCTGCATATTCTGCCTATTTTCGCCTATCCCCAAGTTTGTCCGGTGAAATCTACCTCGGCCTTACAAGCATATTCATTTTAAATTCTAATATTTATCATGTTTTTTACTCTTTAATTTTGCTTCTTTTTATTTTATTTTATTTTATTTTATCAATCCCCTTAGGTGAAGGAGATAAAGAAATAATATTTCGTTTTCAGATATCCTATTAATCCTTCCAATAGAAAATTAATTGAAATATCACTGAAAGATTCAACAATGTGCATCCTTGGCAATTTAAATTGTCCTTGTAGCAGGTGGTTAATATATAGACCACTAACCTGCCAAGGGTTAAAGACCCAAGGCGGGGACTCAAACCCGCGACTTTCGTCTTTTGGCTAAGGCGTAGGCGTTTGTAATTCTCCTAGCAGTCGGCCTATGCTGATATATCGACAGTTAGGCCTTGACACAAAATAATTTAAAAGAGTTCACAATCATTATTATTTTGTTGTTACCGACAGCAGTGGTTACGCTGGCTAAAGTGCAGCATTAGGTCATGGGGGCTCTCTGCTGACTCGGTAGACGCGTGGGTTCGAGCCCCACCGTCGGCCGTCCTTGAAATGGTTTTCCGTGGTTTCCCATTTTCAACATCAGGCAAATGCTGGGACGGTACCTTCTGGCAGGCCACGGCCGCTTCCTTCCACATCCTTGCCCAGTTGCATTCATCTTCATCCATTCCATATTTCATCCCGACGCGCTGGTCGCCCACGGGCGTCGACTAGAAAGACCTGCACTCGGCCTCTCAGGAGGTCACACGACAAAAGAATAAAAACCATGTTGTTGCTTATTTTAGGGGCTGCAACATCGTGATCATATAGTCCCGTGCATTTGGGTGTGTGTGGAATTTGTGTGATAACCTGTGTTATTGTGATGTACTAATGTGTGTATTTGTAAATTGGGGATCGGAAGAAAGCGGCCGTGGCCTTAAGTTAGGAACCATCCCAGCATTTGCCTATGGAGTAGAAGTGGAGAAACCACGGAAACCCACTTCCAGGATGGCTGAGCTGAGAACCCTCCTCTTCTCAGTTTTGCCTTGTACCCCGTTCCAGACCTCTCACCAGAATTAAAATTTCTTGGCCGGGAATCGAAACCGGAGCTCCGGGAAGACAGTCACGAATGTTAGCCGCTACACCAGAAAGTGGACAATACTCTCCTCACAACTAGTAGCTACTCTATCTTATCTTATTATATAATACGCTAAGGTGTATGTTTCACAAAACTCAAGCTCCTAAACCAGAGGGAGTTAGAAGGTGTGGTTTGTACCGAAATCTTCCAAATCGTCTCAATAGTACAGGAAAAATCTTGCATTTCTTGAAAAGTCAACGGAAATATATTTGTTTAAAGTGCTTTTAAACAAATAAGACGATAGATACAACAAACGAGCAATATCCTACAAGGCAAAACTCAGACACTATAGCACAGTAGTAAAGCCAGAGGGTCTGTACGCCTCGGAGTGCTTGACATTGAATAAAAAAGGGGATCTTCAGGAACTGGAAAAAAAGGAGAGGAAAATTTTGCGAAAAATTTTAGGATCACAGAAAACTGCCGACGGGACATGGAAGAACAATGTCACAATGCGGAAGCGAAGGTTGAAATTCTACGGACATTTGGTGAGAATGGACGAGAACCGACTGACTAAGAGGATATTCAAGTATATTACAGAGCTGAAGGCTACAACTAAGTGGGTAGAAGAGGTTAAAAGAGACGCCAAGGAAAGTGGACTCACAGTGGATGTGATCCACTACAGAAAAGAGTTCAGAAACCGAATTGACAACATCAAGATGTTCGAGGAGAAAACACCTAAAATTAGAGCCCAACTGGTAATATCCGAGGAGGAGCGAAAGATCAGAAGTGAACGAATGAAGAGGTTTTGGGAAGAGAAGAGGAGATTAACCAGAATGCCTTAGGTTCCATGCGGTCCACAGGCGGCCAAATTCGGAAGAAAGAAGAAATAAGACGATAGCCCCTGACAGAACTGTGTCGCGTCCACCCCGCCTTACACTAGAGCCGGGTGGGTAGTCTGTACACACGGGGAGCACACAACCCATTATGCGAGAGTTCTCGCACGGGTCCGCTAGTTCCATTTTATTACATTAAAAAAATCCCCTCCCTTCAGGCTGTCTCAGACATTCCCAGTCGGGTACTTTGACCGGAGGGCCTCAGAGTTAAATGTGAATGTGGAGTCATTTCGCCGGAAAGTATAGTTGTAAAATACAGTAGGCTCGTTAATTTTCTCCCTTGTTTTTAGTGTTATCTATTACCTCCCCTACCTCGTCCCTGAGCTTCCCCTTCTGTAATCTGCTTTGTCCGTACCACCTGCTATCTTCTCACAACATCCCTTCTTGACGACGAAATTCTTCTCGTATCAGCTATTGCCTTTGTACTGGTCGAACGCTTCTGTATTGGCATTCGTGACGCTTGCAGTTAAGGGAGAACATAACGATTTTACTATTATAACCGTGTCTGTCATACAGAGGTGTGCAAATTATTAGAATCAAATAATGATTTTAAATCAGTCACAATATTTTATTCAAAATCATTTTATTGACCATCTGCTGGCATATTTTGTTACCCTACTTACGAGGGAAGTACCCCAGCTCGAACGACGAAAACCGACTGAAAGTGGGTTTAAAGTATACATTTGTACCTATGTCAAGAGCTATCAATGCCATTCATCTGTAAAAGTACGTGTTCGGTCGCCAGCGCCATCTGAGTATGTGATAATGTGATCACTGTGGCATTTGAGTTTGGATTATTGCAATGCGGGAACATTGTAAATAATGGAGTATGTCTACTGTTGCCCTTGTTAAGTGTGCGTACATTTCCATTCCGCTGTGTTTTAATCACTTCATTGAAACTCCACAATTACACTTCGACGTCGAATGAAGGACAACACAGTATCTTCTATTGTGGGAAAGAAGACTAGGTCAACATGGTACTACATGTGTTAAGATTTCTTGTTGCAAGCAAGTGTTCAAACTTTTGTCAGATGATACTGCACCACATCTGATTCTTGTTAATATAATGGTCCTAATTGCCTGTTGTACGGTAGTTTCTGCTGCGAATTGCGTTCCTGCAATCTTTTTGTAATGTTACCATATATATGCTAAAGTTCTAACCAATTGCTAGGAATGGATTTTCTCTAATATAATGGTCCGAATTGCCTGTTGCACGGTAGTTTCTACTGCGAATTGTGTTTCTGCAATCTTTGAACGGCGTAATTTCCAAACATTGATTGTACACTAGGGTTTTACAGATAAATGCCCGTGATGGGTAGTAGAACAGACATATTTTCGTATGTTAAGCGCACTGCCAGTCAGTTTTAGCCGTTCGAGCTGGGGTACTTCCCTCGTTAATAATGTTTTCTCCCTTGTCGACTTTCACCTCTTCCCATAAGGAAATGTGTCTGGAGACTTTCAGAATTGGGAATTCCGAGGAATACCCGAGCTTGGCCCGTTTTCTATTTTTGCATTGACCTTGGAATATATCCTATAAGTTAGGTATAACTCATGAATCTTTGAATAGTTCAAGAACGGATCATCAGTAAAATGACTTCAAAACCCTCAGCTCAAAATTCGCACGAACAGTAGTGTGAAGTAATCAAAACAAAAATGTGTGGCATTTTGCTGTAGCTCTTTGTGGAAATTCAAAGAAATAATTTTACTTTGAGTTTCTTAAAAGAAAATATAATTAAGACTCTTGGATAAACATTGGAAGTAATCTCACCGCCTTGGAAACATATTTAGTGCATTAAGCAGTGAAAAGTACAAACTAGCGTCGAGTCTAATAATTTGCACACCCCTGTAGATCTTGTACAACAATTATATACATTTCCAAGGAAACACACACATCTTGCTATTAGAAGCAAAGTACTAATTTTTCAAAATTCAAATCTTAACTATTTGATCTATATTTCAAAATGTGGCTATTGCTTTGAACTGACCTTCGCCGTTTCCCTCATATCTTCCATGTTTATAGGAATGTTTGGACTTTTCTCTTGTTCAGATAAAACATGAGTCTCACTCAAACCTTTGTGGCTTTAGGGGAACCAAGACGTGTGATAGGCTCAAAAATGTCGATTTTTTTAGCTTAAAAAATCTCTCATCTTTCCTAAAGAATTTGGTGCATCAATTATTGCGTACAGGGTGTCTACGACCCGGGAAAACCGGGAATTCTCAGGGAATTATGAATTTCTGGAATAATCAGGGAAAAATCAGGGAATTTCTTTGTTAATCAGGGATTTTTCTCCATTTGTCTATATCCCGTAAAAGTGGAAGCAATACTTTCGAATTTCGCGGGAAGTGATCGCTCGTTACTGATGACCAGGGTGTCTACCGGTAACGAAAGTAACGAATTTTACAAACGGGTGACGAAAGTGACGAAAAAGCAACGAATTTTACAAACGGTAACGAAAATTTTCTGTAGGCGGCTTGAATCGTTTAAACTCGCTCCGCTAGGCTCAGAGATTGCGATGGAGCGAGTTTCACGCAAGCGGCGCCGATTGCATAAGCTATACTTCGCCGTGCCTGAGCTAGAGGAAATGCATACTGTGGACACCTTGTGTGGTATAGGCTACATCAATTCAACGTACATTTTCGGCATCAAGAATACTTTCTAGTTTTGTGTGAAATATTTTTCTGTTTTATTAGGAAACCTGACTTTTCTCGAGACGTTTGTTCGCGAAAACTTCCGAAACTAAACAGAAACCTCTCATTCCAGTTATCGACCTCTAAATTTTGAGTCAAATTGAAGTCCAAAAATAACGTGAAATAATTTAATGTTGCTATCTTGCGAAATGTTACCGTTTCGAAACAAAAAATACCAAATAGCCTCGAAATACATAATAACCTACCGGTATTTTAAAAATCTGTCTCGTAAATTTGCGACATCCGGTATGGTTAATTCGAAATTCAGTTATATGTCGATTTTTCCTTCGAGCTTTGGTTCCATCGGATATATAATCTAACTGGTTATTTCGATAACTTGTATAATTCGTGATTCGCATTCGAAAGAGAATGTGCCCTCTTGTCGTATTATTCGTGCAATCCTCTCAGAATAATTCGTAATATTCGATACGGTCCCTACTTCGAACGTTCATCCTCCAAAATCACATCCTCAAGAAGACTGGCTGACCTCATGACTTGCCTGCGCGAATCTCATCAAACGGACCGAGATCGACGTCAGTTGCGTAAAATGATAAATCCCGTCCCCTATCGTGAACTTGTGACCACGAGGGCTGCGGGAATCCTGTCAAAGGTGATTGGGCATTCATCACGAAACATTCCGAAACCTACTCGCCACTTTTACCATGACCGTATACTTAAAAGCGTACGGGGAGCGAGAAGTGCATCAACCCACTTAGAAATGACTGCTTACGCTGCATCGCGATACTAATTTTCCCTCGTGATCCACCCTGAACTTATGAACTCCCAACCACAGCATAGGGACTGCGGGAATCACGGCGCCGACCATACAACATGTCCATTATTTTCGTGAATTTTAACCATGCCTAACCTTGAGCCTGCCTCCACCATTCTGTCAGGGCAGATAGGCAGGCAATCGTTGAACGGCTGGATGCAGCGCCGATTGCATAATATCGCGAGGACAACGTGAATCTCGTAAAACGGCCGACAGCGGCAGCGATTGCGTTACATCGCGATATTTCTCCGCCTTCAATGACTAGGACAACTGGATTCTTGTCAAACGGACAAGCAAGTGGCGCCGATTGCGTAATAATGCTATATTCTCTCGTGCCCGACCTCAAGGACAATGGAAATCTCGTCGAATGACCAAAAGTGACATCGTTTATCTAAATCGCGATTTTTCTTCGTGTTCTATCGTGAAAACTGCGGGAATCTCGTCAAACGGCTGAGACCAGCGCCGATTGTGTAAAATCTCGATATTTCTCCATACTTGACTGCAAAGTCAGAATTTGGCGACGATCACGTAACGTCGCATACAATGCTTCGTGATCTACCGTGGGGACGTGATCTACCGCGGGGACAAAGGAAATCTCGCCAAACGGTAAAGAGCAGAGCAACCTCTTGATATTAAAACAACGTATTGTGCACAAGACAACATATTAGCTGAAACAACTAATTTGATAATTAATAAATAGTATTTTTTTATTATTTATTTTATTTACAGCTTTAAACACAGTTCATTGTTGTTTATCTTCACCGCGTGATGAGCCCCTTTGCTTGCAGACCACAGACGTATCTTGAATTAAAAGGTAACTAAAATTGACTAAAAGGTAACTAAAAAGTAACTAATTTTTACTTCATCCTTACAGTAGACACCCGGATGTCAGTGCTCAGCCAATGAGCAGTGCCTTCTCAAGGTCAACTGAACGTATGATGTGGCAACTTTTCCGTTCGCTTTCTGCGCAGGAGCCAACTACGCCATTTTATTGGGCCTTGAGCATTTTGTTCGTTGCGATCAGTATCGCCAATTTAGCGATTTTGTCGGTAGATATAGCAACTTTGGCGACAAAATATTTTAAATTTAGTATTGTTTATAAATATACTCTGTGAGCTGCCTGAATAGGATTGACATTTCAGCGGAAATTCCACGTCACTCATCACCGCTCTGCCTCTTGACCAATCCATGTTCGCATAGTTGATGTCATAATACTCTGCGTTGCAATATTACCGCCCACGTGCCTCGGTGCCTGGTCAGCTTTATCTCTGGCTTGTACAGTTTGGCAATCTCGTTCTCAGACCCACGGCCGACTGAATACGAGCTGCGCTCTATACCGGCCTTGACATTCCCAGTCAGAACCCATGTATAACATGTAATTGGAAAGTTTCTACTCGTTGCCGGTAGAGCGCACTCCCCTCCCATTATAGGCGCGATAAGGAATCAGCTGTACAGTACGTATATTAAATGTGTAATCTCAAGAACCACTGGATGGATTTTGATGCTGCTTTCACCATTCTGTAAAGGTGATCTCGAGGAAGATTTGTGTAGAAAATAATTTATTTATGACCAAAGGGAGCCAAGCAGTAACGATTTCAGTGGAAAGGTCGAAAAAATAGCCTGGTGTTCGTGCGTTTTTTAAGCTTACGCTGGGCGAACCGTTAAAAATATCATTATATTATGAGTGTAAGAATTGTTCAGCGTGAGAAATTCTACAAAAAAGTCCGTGAGAGCATATCCCTATCTTCGATACATCGCCCACTATAAGTGTTTTTAGTTTGGACGGGAGGGGCATTTGGCTTGCACCTCGCCATTCTTAAATTACGTCTGACAGGAATTCCTTGCACATTCATAACTGTTCCCGGGCGAAGCCGGGGCGGGTTGCTAGTGACACTATATAATTATCATTATAATTTCCGCATTATCAAAATTAAAATTATATCACAAAATAAAATAGCGTGCTAATAAATCTAAGAGAAATTAGACATACCTTGCACCTTCTTCGGCTACAAGGACACTACTCCAGCACCGTCTCATTAAAAGGAAAGAGAGGATCAAAATTACAGCCGGGAACAAGTAGCAGCTAATCGTGTGTTGTGTTTTGTGCTAAGAGATCTTTCGACAAATTATCAGATACCGTGTGCCTTCTTTTTCACGAAGCAGCTGTCAGGACGGGACTTACATAAACTCCTGCTGGACGTTATTCTCGAGGTTGAACAATGCGGTTTCATAATTATAATAACTGTCTCCGATAATCACAAAACTAACACTACAATGATGAGGCATTTAGGGGGAGGGAATTTGCAACCAATGGTCAATCACCCATACGACGAGTCTAGGAATGTATTCCCTAGTTTTGATCATTGTCACATTCTAAAAAAAAAACATTAGAAGGCAGTTTCTGTAACGAGAGATGACTGATGGTACTGGAATAATTTCAGGGAAATACTTGTCATTACTATACACAATGCAAAAGGGTGAGATCGTCAAACCGGTCAGACACCTCACTAAAAAACACATCGAACCCACTAAATTTGAAAAAATGAATGTTCGGCGTGCCAAGGAAGTGTTCTCGTCAGAAGTTATTGGTGCCATTAGTACACTGAAAGAAAATATAGGCATGCACCCGGAAGCGTACACATTCATGGACGCAGAAGCAACCATTTTTTTTTTGAAAAACGTTAATAAACGGTTCGCTATGCATGACGTAAGCATCACATATCATCATATTCAGTCTAGAAATCCAGATAAAGGGCATTTTTTCTCATTAAATGTCAGTCGCCTAAACTGGCTAGAGGAATATTTTCTTTCTTACCTTGAAACTTTGAAAGCTGCTAGTAACGCTGCTAGAAAGGACTTCCTGAGTTCTGAGACTTACGAAGCTACCTATACAATTAATCACGGATTCAGCTGTCCAGTGCATAAGGTATCTTCTAAAAATGGGTAGAGGAAAGTCGCCAAATATGGTTTTTTTTATAGGGCTCACATTAGACATAAGAAGGAACGGAATAATTTTTGTTCTCTCATCAATGTAAACCTCAGGCGATATACTATGTATATTACAAATATGGGCACGTTTGATGTTGTAATACCCTCTGATATTATTGTTAACTTTAAAAGTGCACTTTCCCCGTATTAGGCAACCGGGTTTCGTACTATGGGGAGGTGAGAAACCTCACGGTTTTTATTTATAATAGGTACACTGAATAGTATACCCTACTAATTTAAGCATTAATTCTGACATTTATTTTCGTGTGGCCTCCTGAGAGGCCGAGTGCAGGTCTTTCTATTCGACGCCCGTGGGCAACCTGCGCGTCAGGATGAGAGATGGAATGGATGAAGATGAATGAAACTGGGCAAGGATGTGGAAGGAAGCGGCCGTGGCCTGTTAGAAGGTACCGTCCCAGCATTTGCCTGGTGTTGAAAAACGGAAAACCATTTCAAGGACGGCCGACGGTGGGGCTCGAACACACGCGTCTACCGAGTCAGCAGAGAGCTTGGCCCCATGGCCTAACGCTGCGCTTTAACCAGCGTAGCCACTACTGTCGGTAATTCTGACAATGTAATGAAATCATGAACACAAATAGTACAAAAATACAAAAATGAATAGTTTAAGTAAATAACAGTCCTAGTTTCCTGTTGCCGAACTTCCAAACCGTTCAGCAGAAAAATGCATAAACTTTAATGAAAACCGAGTGATTCTGATCGAATTCAACTGTAACGAGGTGCAAGGTATGTCTAATTTCTCTTAGATTTATTAGCACGCTATTTTATTTTGTGATATAATTTGCATTTTGATATTGTGGGAATTATAATGATAATATAATAGTGTCACTAGCAACCCGCCCCGGCTTCGCCCGGGAAAAGTTATGAATGTGCAAGGAATTCCTGTCAGACGTAATTTAAGAATGGCGAGGTGCAAGCCAAATCCCCCTCCCGTCCAAACTAAAAACACTTATAGTGGGCGATGTATCGAAGATAGAGATATGCTCACGCGGACTTTTTTGTACAATTTTTCATGCTGAACAATTCTTACACTCATAGTATATTAATATTTTTAACGGTTTGTCCAGCGTAAGCTTAAAAAGCGCACGGACGTCAAGTTCTTTCTTCGACCTATTCACTGAAATCTAAAATCGTTACTGCTTGGCTCCCTTTGATCATAAATACATTATTTTCTACAGAAATCTTCCTCGATATTACCTGTACAGAATGGTGAAAGCCGCATCAAAATCCATCCAGTGGTTCTCGAGATTACAGGTGATATCCAAGAATTGGGGACTTAGTTTTACTCTAAGTAGAGATAAGTCTTAGTCGTGCAATGCTTGGTGAACAGCGCTGTGTGAGCAGTTGAGTAACTAACAAGATTTCATGAAAAAGGTCTCATTGTCTAGGCCGGTATGAGCGCATTCAGTCGGCCGTGTCAGACCACATGGAGATACGTGAACTGTCAATCCTATTCTGGCAGCTCACAGAGTATAATATACTATCTTCGCCCGGAAACAGTTATGAATGCTTTACGTGACAAGCGCTTTTTTTTTTTCGATGTCAATGAACTACGACCTAGGCCAATATCCGTTTTACGTCTCTGCATGATGGGTTGAAATCACTGACTGGACTATTAATTATATTATCATGGAGATAGCATGTACAACGAATTCTTGTCAGACGTAATTTAAGAATGGCGAGGTGCATGAAACTCAAATCCCCCTCCCGTCCAATCTAAAAACACTTATAGTGGGCGATGTATTGAAGATAGATATATGCTCTCGCGGACTTTTTTTTATAGAACTTTCCGTGCTGAACAATTCTTACACTCATAGTATATTGATATTTTTAACGGTTTGCTCAGTGTAAGCTTCAAAAGCGCATATATTGTGGTATATTGTCTCGATAGTGCTTTCGGTACAGGAAGTGAGGTTTTACCGTGTGTATTGTCATGTCAAGTGTTAGCGCGCGCCCGGGCAACATGTGTTAGACCTGGTTTGACAATACTGTTTGCGCGGCTTTTCTATCCCGGTATTCTTTGATTATTGTCTGCTGTAGTTCTACTGTTAATGCTTTAGTGTGCTGTTTGAAGTTTACGAAAAATATAACATTTGTGCCATTGTGTGCTAAATCTATAGTGAAAACTTATGGTGTGCAATAATTTCCAGGGTGTTCTTGTGCTGCTGTGGATATATGATTTAGCCCCTAAAATACGTAGTCGTTCAAACACGTGGTTGTGCTACCCGCTATTATATCGTGTGCTATTCGATCTGTGTCTACTCTTGTGCATCGAGGCAAATAACCTCTCGCTCTGCTTACGAATATTTCATTTGTACTTTATACTGTAGTGATCAAAAGGCTTAACGGAAGCTCATGATCACTATGAGGTTGTTAATGTGATCTTCTTTACCTTGTAGATGCTGCCAGTTATGTTCAGGCTGGTTCACGATTTTCCCGGGAATGAGAACGGGGGCTCTGGTTAATGACTGGAACGGGAACAAGGAAAATGTTTGATGTTTATGTAATATGATGGATATGCCTAGAGCCCTTAAATGCATATTTATTGCTCCTACGTTCCTTGGCTAGGCTAGAACTTATGTCCTATTTTGTTTTTAATTGCGCCCAGGAAATGTGTTTGTAACACCTTTCAAACTCGGCCTTGTATTATCAGACTAGGTTAAATTATTTTAGACTGATAATGGTGTGTTCTGGCCTGTCGAAACATCATTCATAATGATTTCCTTCATTTAAATGTATTTATAAATTACTAAATTGACGAAATTAATATTATATAAACAGTATTTCATACCAATTGTAACATATGGACTGGAAACACTGGTAACGAATAAAAGGCAAAATAGTAAGATACAAGCAGTAGAAGTGAAATTTTTAAGAACTTCAGCTAAAAAGACAACAAGGGATAGAATTCAAAATATTGAAATCAGAAAAGAGTTAAATATGGAACCGTCAAATCAGAAGCTACAGAAAGCAAGGTTACGTTGGTTCGGACATTTCAAAAGAATGGGTAAAGAAAGAGTAGCAAAAAGGGAATTAGAAAGAGAAGTCAAGGGTAAGAGACCAGTTGGAAGACCGAGAAGAAGGTGGTTGGACCACATTTTGAAGGACATTGGAGAAGCTGGGTTGGATGTGGCAGAAGTGATGGAACATGAAAAATGGAGGGACAGAAAGGAGTGGAGGAGGCTTGTAAACCACACCTGGGTGGCTGGAGTGGGACTTGGATGATGATTACTCAATTACATCTGTCATGACGAGGTGGACCTAATTCAGAGTGAGAACTTGGAATATGCCTCCCTTCGTCCCTTGGATATGTGTAACTTACTGTATAGGCTTATATTCAGACTTATGCTACCGAATATCATACCTGCGACGTAGATTAGTGATTTCAATGGTAATGAAAGGTTTTACAAATTAAATATTGGTCTAAGATGATTCCACTCATATAGTGACACCTTGATGTGTGTATTCAACCTTCCTTTGTCCCTTTTATTGGAGGCATTTACTGTAGCATGACTTAATAGACCTTGCTTATTTTACTGGACAACAAGTTCACTTATTGAAATAAATTTATTTTCACAACTGTTTCCCTTGTGCCGCCATTGCTCACATCTGTTTGGATCCTGGAATTTCCGAGAACAGAAAACATAAAACTTAATTCTATTTTCCTTTTGCTTTCCTGGATTACATTTTGCTTCTTGTTCCTGGAGAGCGCTTATAACCAACCAAAAATAGCGTGCGTTTCATCACACTTCCCGTTCCCGGGCGAATGTTTAGCATTCTTTACTCAGGGAATTCTCTCATTAATTCTGGAAAAATCAGGGAATAATCAGGGAATTCTTTTAAGATGAGTTGGTAGACACCCTGGCTGAAGTGATATTTGATGGAATAAAATTAGGTTTGAACATGGTTTGAGGCTATACTGTAGCTACTAGTCAAACATTCTTTTTGTGTTTTCCGGAAGTATGGTAATATTTTTGGAAACTTCATGTACCATTTTCTCAGAAACTGTCTGATCAATGCATTTGAAACTTGACACTATATAGATCTACTAGTGGAAGTAAATTTTTTAAGGTATCTTGTTTAGTTCATGGAGCCAAGCTTGAAAAGCACTGACAATTTTACAGAAAACTTCAGTTTTCAACTAGGATGTAAAAAAAAACTCATCTCCTGTAAACAATAGGACAATACTTTTACTTCTGTATTTCAAAAATGGTTTAAATATTATGCATGCAAAGTTGGTTGGGCCTGGTTTGAGTATTTCCTGAGAAAAAGGGACATGATTTAATTTAAGGGAATTGTTAACAATTTTTTTTTAAGATTGGTTTTGTAATGCTCTCTCTGACATAAAATATTTAACATAGAAGCTTCAAATTCTACCAAAATAAAGATGAATGCACTCGGAATATACCAAAAGAACATTCTAGTAATATCTATTGTAGTTTCTGAGATTTGTAACTAAACATTGGAAGCTACATTTCTCTATCTATTTACACGTCCCGGTTCCCTTAACCCGCGTGGTCTGGCGCTTGGGTGTTTTTGACACGAGGCAATAATGCTTTATATTTTCGTTTTGGTCAGCCCTCATTTCCTGTCGCTTACTGTCTAGCTTTGTACTTCGCCCTGCAAAAGGAGCATGTCCATAGGTTTTTTGAACACTTAAGTTATTTCTGTATTATTTGCTGTCGGGTCAGATTTACCCATGGCGCCAGTCCTCGCATGACAATTTTCGGCTTATGTTAGTCGGGACAATATGTAAAAAATAAGGGGCAAAATCCACCTATTTTTGTGCAACACAATCACATAGGTCACGTTCACGTTCGATCCATGTTTAAGAGTCTAGGGACACCTTGGTCAACAGCTCATTTGTTCAAAAAATTGAGATGACTTCTTTGCCGCCATTATCACAGCCAAACCTCATTTTATATTGGGAATGGTTCATGGGAAGACACCAGGTGTAAAATTACTTCGTTTAAATCCGTACGACTACTACAAAAAGAGAGTGGCACACTATGTGTCAAAATGACACGGCACCAGCCTCGTGCTGTATTTTTTCACGCCAGTTCCCAAGGGTTAATTAGCCTTTCTCTAAAACGCTAAAAATATTTTTTTTTGATTTTGCTCAGAATAAAAATGAAATAATAACGCTTAATTTTTGAGTAATGTGGAAATGTGTCAGATTCATTTTGTAGCTGCAAGTTTAGCACCCGTTAAAAAAAAAAGTCCAAACATTCCTATAAACATGGCAGGTATGAGTGAAATGGTGAAGATCAACACAAAGCAAGAACCACATTTTGAAAAACGGATGAAAATAGTTACGATTCGAATTTTGAAAATTTAGTACTTTTCTTCTAAGCAAGAAGTGTGTTTCCATGGAAATCTATAATTGTTCTTCAAAATCTATTTTCCTACTGAATTGTTTGTTGTGTTGTATAATTGTTCTTCAAAATCTATTTTCCTACTGAATTGTTTGTTGTGTTGATCTGGCTCACTTCCAGGTTTGACAAAATCTGCAGCATACAAATGTTACATGTATATCGTCAGTACAATGATAAAAATACACATTGCCATCTATTTGTTTTCAAACTGCAGTTTTTGAGTGGTCGTTAAACCAGCAATGTCGCCATATGCCATGATAATAAAACTGTATTCTAAAAGTATGACTTCGCTCAGAAACTGTCATACGTAATAATTTCAAGGCAGTCCAGTAGCGTAGCCGTGCTCGTTAAATCGTGCACCACGACCGCGTGGGAAGCTACACAAGTCCCCGAGACGTAGCTCGAATCCCGGCGCTTACAGCGGTTATCCTGAGTGTGGCTTTCTCCCGGGCTTTTCCACACTCCCGTGGTAGTACCTTATTTCAAGTCCCGGTGCACTTACCCCATCCCTGTTCATAATGCAGTTACACACTACTACAGTCATCACATAAATATACGTCATCTGACAACTTCAACACACACCCAAGCCCCTAAATTGAATTAACACTTTCAAGACATAAAGCATTCCCCATTAAGGTTTAGCTCAGTTAAATGTTTTTCATTCATACGTTTGTTAGAAGAAGTTCTATTAATTTCAGCGATTCGTCTTGTCAATACAAAAAAGAATCCTTAATGTATAGTTACTGTAACGGTACATATTTTGGACCTGTGTTGTGACCCTTCATCAGCCTGCCAATGTATCTTAAACTCAAAATCACTACAGCATTTAAATGCCAACTTCTGTTCAACTCTATTTTGATGATTTTTTAAATTTATTTTTGGTCTTGGATCAATGTAAATACTGTAATTTAGGAGTGTTCCAAGACCATGAAAATCTGTTTATAAACAAGTGAGTGATCGGAGTGCCAAACTCAGCTGATTCCCATTGTTGCCAATCCAAATGTGAGCCCTTGGGAAGATCATGCATCCTTAATAAATGTTGTTCTTAAACTTTGAAAGTCAGAGAATTTAGTATTTATTTATTTAATTATCGTATGACATACAAACAAAAGCAAGCAAGATAAATATATACACACATATACATTGATATAGGCTATATACATATTTACAGGGACACATGACAAGGCAGGCTTATATCTTTAAATCTAAATTTTGTATCCATTGCAATGCTGTAGGTGTTGCCAACAGGAAGTCGGTCTGATTACCCTGATATGCTCTTCTATGGCATTCATGAACAATGTGGTGAGCTGACTGTGAGGGAACACCGCACTAACATTGGGGAGAAGGAATGTTACCCCATTTGAAGAGTGAATCAGCACTGACTCCATGGATAGTCCGGATCCTATTGGCGGTAGTCCACGTTCTTCTTGGCAGGTCAAAACCAGGTGCTGCGCTATTTCCAATTAAATCACTCCAATCTTCAAGGTTAATGTTGGTGCTCCATTCATATCTCCTTTGAATATTCAGCTCAAAATTGTTTTCTGTGAGATCCCTGGCATATTTGATGGGTGGATGTCTAGATTTCAGTCGGTTTCTATTCAGATCAGGGATGTCTCAGTGAATAGGAAGAGCTTGGGTTACTCATGATTTTCTTATACTCTCGGATCAGGGCAGCTTTCCTGCGTAAGTCAGGAGGCATGACGTTGCTGAGGACAAGAAGCCAATACGTGGGCGTAGGTCTAATAAGGCCACTTATCAGTCTCATGGTGTTATTGAGTAGCGGAGAAGACAAGACCTAATGCAAAACACCTCAGAGTTATTGCAGAAGCTCCCCAAGTAGTTCCTCAAAGCGTCACCAGGATAATATTGGCTTCTGATTTTGGCGGCTGTATTTTGAAGAGGTTTCTTGAAAGATAATGGGCGATCCAGAGCGACACCTAAATATTTAGGGTAGATAATTTAATGGTGAGGGACAACGGAATGAATTTCAGCCTAAGGCGCTACAGAATCTTAATCAGAGGGCAGATAACTTCATCGTTCCGTCCCCATTAAACAAGAGTCGCTACGACATAACCAGATGACCTCGTAGTGCCGCCCCTTAAAACAACAATAACTAACTTGACATAACCAGGCAAATTGTAATCGTCCTCATTATCTTCGATTGCACAGGCCTTGCAATGTGTTGTAGGTGTTTGTATAATAAGAAGTGAGTCAGATTGTAGGACGCATTGTCCGTGTTGTGCTGTTCTGTGTGTAGGAAGAGCTTAGGCGATGTGATATGGCAATGGTAGTTGCGAACATCTCCAGCTTAGGCAGATAGTTTCAAAGAATTCGCTGTTGAGAGCCTGTACGTGGGTCTCCCTCGCTTTGTGTGTTGCTGTCGACAGATTTTCACACCCAGAGCCGAGTAACAAAGTTCAACCTAAAATCTACGTTGTTAGATTTTTTCATATAAATAATGCACTTGATCCATTCATTTGATATACATTCCAAAATGCAAATTGGTTGGTTCATCGAAGTGAAAAAAGGATTTAACAGAAATGAAGATTACATAAGAAGACATTCTAGACATGCATACATTTCGAATCAAGATTAGAAAATTAGGGAGTTCTTAGGAAAAAGGTAAAAAGCGTGCTACTGTTTGGACACAAGAAAGGAAGTGAATACATTAACCATAATGATTAAAATTAATATTTCCTATTGACTTATAATAGTCTATATTAGATAAAGCTTGAAAATACGCCATCAATATTCGTTTAATGATATAAAAATGCAATAAAGAATCCATAATATCTTCCGTATTAACATTCTTTTACATATCACATGAATTAACCAGGAATCGAATCCCATCCACCTTGGTGAGAGGCAAGCAGCCATCGCATGTAAAGTACACAGGGCTGATGACAAAGAAGCAATAACAGTAACAACAAGATTAGGCTTTCCTGAAGACAGGTCTGTGGTTGTTTCTATTTTCAGTAAAACGGTCGGCTTTCAGATAAGTAATATTCAGAACTTGAGTTTAATCCTGTCCCTTAAGTTGGCTGGGGATTACTTCTCCCTAGCGAGTCCTATTCGTTTAATCCTCGTTGAGTTAGGACTTTTGCGTCTGGGGCTTTTTTTCATATACTGACCGGCAAAAAAAAGTGGAACACTTCAATTTTTTATGTAATTTCTTAATTTATTCCACTAAAATGTATCGGTTTTCCAATATTTGCATTATTCATGTAAATGTTAGATGATTGGCTACAGAAAATACTGAAACATGTTTTACAACACGCTTTAACTCACAAATTTCGTTACATTTCACAAATCTAACAATTTTCTATTTTTTACTAATGTTCTTTTGGGCTGTTTTTTTTTTTTTTTTTTTGACAAACAAAACAGTGTTAATTTTTGCACTGCACTGCACGGGAACACTGGTCACTAAAAACGAGTGGTTCCACCCTTATAGCGTCCTTATAGCTCATCGAAGATTGGGGGTAATTGGTGGTAATAAACCATCCTGAGAAATGTCAATTTCTATTCACGGATGTTTCAGATGTGTGTCCTAATGCCTGAAAAGCTTTTAAAATGTGATTACATCTTTTTCATGGCTAATTTTATACTTTTTAAATTACTGTTTTAACTGTTCCCACTTTTTTGCCGGTCAGTGTAGTAACATGCTACATGCCACATGCTTAAATCTAGGCATGTGGCGTGTGCCTGCGGTTAGGCTTCTTTTATAGTTCCATGCCACCCGCTACATGCCAAGCATGTGGATTAACATTGTTTAAAAGGAACAGTAGTTATATCTGCTCGCGCCTCGCAGTTCCTTTCTCCCGCCAGGCATGTTATTGAGGCGAGTCGGGACGAGCAAAGCCTTGCAGAAATATTTGTTGTAGTTGTTTCATTTAAGAGGCTTGGATATCGCGTACACTTGTGTGTGGAAGTTTTGTCTGATAGCCTGTGTTATTGCTGGGTTCCCAGCAAGAAAGTCAAACCCTGACCAAAATATTATATTTCCCTGACAAAAAAAAAAAAAAAATGGCATTTGCGCAATTATTAACAGCCTCCTCCACCCCCATTAGCTGTCCAGCACACACCTGTACACAATATTTATTACTCAAATAGGAAATGCAACAAAGTACACACAATTTAATAATGATCTGCCAAATAATAATAAAAGTCAATTAATCACTTTTCCTAGCTTCTAAGGATTCACCCCCCCCCAGGGGCTCACATCTAGTGGGACGTGGGTTGGCGACCACTGGACCCCAGCTGTGTCGAGCATTGCTTCCACTTACTTGTGCCTGGCTTCTCTCCGTCTTCTTTCCTGTCGACCTCTCTTGGTCAACTCTTGTTCTCTTCCGACCCTGACGGTATTAGGCTATCCGCCTAGGGAGTATTTTCCTTTCTCGCCTTAATTGGCCCTTGTCTTATCTTTCCTCATACCCTCCTTCTGCGAGGGGTCAGCCTTCTTTTTCTTTTCATGTTATCTCCTGCCTTCTGCTCAAGGCCCTCAAGGAGGCAGGGTGTATGTAGCCCCGCCAATTCTGGTGCACCCCGGATATTACTACACACTCAGGGGCTCAAGGCTGGTGAGTTTGGGAGTTGGCGTTCCCGAGGGATTCCTGAGCTGGGTCCGTTTTATCCACTGACTTTGGGGCGGGTCCTCTCCTCTTTTCCTTTCATATCTGCCTTTCATGGCTCTCCTTCCTTCCAAGTCCCTCGATCCTCATTCTTCGAGAGTTAAGGGCATTTATTTCCTTCCTGTCCTTTATTTGTTTACCATTTCTTCTCCTAGTATGTAAGTCTGTAGTTAGCATTAGATATAGTTTTCATTCTCATCTCATCTTTCACTATCACCCAAACCATTAGGGGCCGATAACCTAGATGTTAGGCCCCTTAAAACAACTATTATCATCATCATCATCATCATCTAAGGATTCACAGGTTGCAATTTGTTATCAGTATGAATTACCTGACACATAACAAATTTGAGTTAACTTCCCTGCTTCGTTGCTGCGGTGGCCTTGGCCGAGCTTGTGGCGCGCCAACCCCCCCCCCCCCCCCTCTTTAAGCGTGTGTACAATCCTGTATGAAATATTACCTTATAAAAGATGCTGAAAGTGTCGTCCTTCCTGAGTTATACAGGCATTGTATCTGGTAACCACATTCTGGCTGACGCGAGTGAGTTCTGCCACTGTAATGTTTCTGATTTTTAATTTTGTGCTTTTTATTGAGCAGTGAGCCAGTAGTGTCAAACTTATTTACAATTACGTGAATCTGTGCTAGTGAAGGTGACACTTCATCAGGAAATTGCTGAACAAATGCATCACGCACCCGCCGAGCCGACTCGTACTTAAAATAAGTTTTACATACAAAACTAGGATGTTGTAATGATAACTGTCTCATGTTAACATCTGAGGTTCAGACTGGTGACTGAACACCTGCACGTTTATTGCAAGGTCGAGTACAGTATAATTATAGCCTACTATGCGCGCGCTTTCAATACTACAGCAGGGGGCCGTGGCACGCCACAAGCTCGGCCAAGGCCACTGCAGCAGCGGATAACAAAGCCGCCGCTCACCTTTCTTACTTTATATGAAATACCCTGTAGTTGACGCGTAATACCGGGTGGTTTTACACAGTTTGTGGTCTAATAGATTGCTAACCTGGACAATGAATGTAGGAAAGGGCATGGAGTGGATTCTTGTATTATGAAACTTCGATTCTACTTTTCCAAATAATTCATCGAATGTTTTTAGGCTCATCCTAAAATATTTTAAAAAAATAAAACATTGTTTCGTCTTTTCGTATGTGGTTTTCAAAAGCTCCTATCACATGTCTTTAATTGTTCACAGGATGAACACTAAAACGCCAATTTTTTTCTTCTTTATTCTCGCCATTGTCTCGTAGCGGTATGTAGCAGCGATCGTTTCAACTGTAAACCCTGCCATAGTACATGCTCCATTGATATGAAACTACTGTATAAAAGTTTGTGTTGAAATGAGTAACTGTTGGGTTCGAAGGTCGATTTATGACGAAACAAGCATTATCGCCGTAGTCAAACAATGTTAGTCATTTAACGGACTTTGACGGGTGAGGATTTAGGCCAGTGGAACATGAAGAGGCCAGTGTAATTCCGTTGTACGGCTTTTCATCGAAAACTTTGTTCAGTTCCCGCATACAACCTGTAGCGCGAAAAAAAAAAAAATTAGGTAAATTCGACCGTCCGCATGCCGCAGTCGGTGAGGTTCTCGCGAAGTGTGCTTTAAAGGTGTGGGATCGAATCACTGTGCTGCCGGTTGAGCATTTGCTGGCCCGACCAGAGGGAGGGGCAAACGGGGCTACAGCCTTGGGGCTCGAACGTACTAAAGGGCCCGGAAGAGACAATCAACTAGAGCCGTTGTAGAATGAAAGAGATGCGTCCAATTTCAGACATTTGTCAAGAATGGTTATTTCAGGTGCATATTGGCAAGTATGACAGCAGGTCAAATTTCAAGCGCTACAATGCCAAGGGCAACTTCGAAAATGTAGGTAAGTCACGAAAGTTTAAAGTAAAATATCCACAAATAAATAGGTATCGGCTTCGGTGGCGTAGTCGGTAGCATGTTGGAACTGCTATGCCCAAGATCGCGGGAAGACGTCGGACTTTTAAAATCCCTCAGTATACCTTCCTTATGAGGGGAAGTAAAGCCGGCGGGCCCATGTCATAGATTTATGGCATGTAAAAGAACTTACCACTACAATTTTAATTGGTGTTAATTAGCTAAATTTGTAGGTTATTTGGTAAGAAACGCTCAATCAAGTTCCAATGTTTGCCGCTAGGTGACAGTGGCGTGTGGTAGCCAAAGTTGGAACTACTTGAAATTGAACTTTCATTCATCTTCATTCATTTCATCTCTCATTAACTCCTCTCGTGAGGTTGACGTCAGGAAGGGCATCCGGCCGTAGAAAACATCAGCCACGTGGAATTTCATCGCATCTCATCCCCGACCCCGTTGGAAACGGGAATAATAAGGGGTAGACATAGACAGATAGATCTTTCCACAAAATCCTAACATTGATGTTTTCTCTTAACTCTTTCCAGCCCACTGAGCCCATATGGCTTCCATGATCTTGTTTATTTGTTTACTGTGCATTGACTATTATTATTGTGGGTGTCATTAAACATCATGGAAGTTTACCTTGTAGTGTTAGAAGTTACGAGCAGTCAACAAGTGAACATAACCAAATATTTATGCATTATCCCTGATCTATTCGACATGCGAGAAGAACCTGCTCTTACAATCTCAGTTTTTTTATTTTTTTTATTTTGATGTGAGTTGTGATGATTGTGGCTTCAAAATATATTACAATGTTGATAAATGATGTAGGATGAAGATGATGTACACATTACTTATATTTAGAATAACGATTTTACACGCGTGTAAAATACCAATATCGTCATATTGCATCAGTGTGTATTAACGATGTGTTAGATTATGCTAATATGAGGATGTTAGTCATGCATTCTCAGAGTACCTTTAAATAGCTATTTTCATGGTAGTTTCATGTATTGGATTTAGAATATACAGTAGTTACTTTTCATGCAATGATTTTTTTTTTTCATCATTCCAGTTAATTTGGGCTGGAAAGGGTTAAAACAAACTAAAATTTCAGAATTTGCTTTTGTGAAATGATGTGGAAAGCTTCCTTCCTTTTTGGTGTTTCTCATATTATTTTGAGTATCTTTCTCATCTATTTTCAAATCCAATTAGCATTTTTTTAAGTACCTAAATACTTGTTAATGTTTCCTTCGTGGGGTGGGGGCACGAAGGAAATATTAACAAGTATGTATGTACCGGTACTTTTAAAAATAAAATCTGTTATCCAAGTGTGGCTTTTTACGTCGGACTCCAGAGAAAATAACTTTTCTTATCGCTTTAAATGGCGGTGTCATGGGGCAAACTACAGTAGATCAGAGATGTGTTCAGGTGCCTGGACCAAGGATAAGGTTAGACAAGGATTTGAGAAAGAAGTGATAGTCATTGGTATAACAACTTCGTTTTTTTTGTCACTGACGAATTAATTTACGAGTCGTAAATCTACACAATAATCATCTTATACTAGGCTAAGGTGTATGTTCACAAAACTCAAACTCCTAAACCAAAGGGAGTTAGAAGGTGTGGTTTCTACTAAAATCTTCCAAATCGTCTCAATATTACAGGAAAAATCTTGCATTTATTGAAAAGTCAACAGAAATATATGTATTTGTTTATAAAGTGCTTTTAAACAAATCAACAAGACGATAGCCCCTGGCAGAACTGTATCGCGTACAGCTCGCATAGCACTAAAGCCGGGCGGGTAGTCTGCACACAACCCATTATGCGAGAGTTCTCGCACGGGTCCTCTACTTTATTAATTATTTATAAATTGCTAATTCATTTTGTTTTTCCATATTACTAAAATCCACTATTCCGTTCAAATCACGTAACTTATAGCAGCGGGAAAATATTATTAAGCAGGTACTTTATACAAATGTAACGATGCGTTACTTTGGCAAAAGTAACTGTAACGCCATTACTTTTTACACAAAGTGACTGTTACGGTGTCAGTAACGTAGTTGCTTTTAAGAAGTAACTAACCCAACCATTATTTTTTTTTTTTTTTAATCGTTATGCCCAACTACAGAGCGCGCTTGAACTTATTTTGCACAATGTTCCTTGTTCTTTTCTTCCCAATATCTCTTCATTCGTTCACTGTGTTCCTTTCTGCGTGCTTCTGTCCAGCCTGTATTTTTCCTTTTAGGTTTCTCTGCAAATTTATGTTTGTTTACTAGGCTTCTAAATTCTACTCTATCTGGAATGGTTTTCTCAGCAATACCCATTTCTTGTAGATCTTCATGTATTTCTGTTAACCAATTGTTGCGGATTTTCAGGGTTAGCGCTAGATTTAGAATTATCTTTGTCAGCCAGTCGTTATCCATTCTGTGAAGGTGTCCCCAGAATTTAAATCGTCGTTTTCTGATAGGATCTGTGATTTTTTTCTGCGGATTGAAAAATTTCATGTGGTTTCTTTTTCATCCAAATTTCATTTTCAACTGTGGACCTAGGATTTTTCTGAGAATTTTCCTCTCTTGTTTCTCGATGCTTTTCATTTGTGACCTGCCCCCAATTATCAGTGTTTCGGATGCATACAGTGCCTCTGGTTTGATGACAGTGGTGTAGTGTCGTAATTTTGCATTCTTTGAGATACATCTTTTGTTGTATCTGTTCCATGTGATGGTGTATGCCCTTTACAATTTAGCAGTTCTTTCTTTGTTAGCTTCCTGATTTAACCCTGCTGGCTGAATAATTTCGCCTAGATACTTGAATTTGTCTACTTGAGAAATTACTCCGTATTTGGTGATTAGTGGATGATTGTCAAATCTTGATTTAGTGCTTTCCATAAACTACGTCTTTTCAAATGATATTTGGAGTCCGGTTCTTGCGGCCATTGCATGCAATTTTTCTATTATTATTATTATAGTTTATTGTTTGACAACATTATCACGGCAAATACCGGCTACATTTTCTGTTACAGCCTGGTTCGGCCTTAGCAAGGAACCATCTGTACTGAGATAATTACGATAACACTGTTCAGAGACTCTCACATCCATGTCGTGCCCGCAGTCTTCAGGAGTCTCCTTCATTTGTAGGATGAGCTAAATTCCCATCTAGATCATCGAGCTTCGCTGAGTATTCGGCCAGGGCATTGTCACCAAGGAACTTCCTAACAATATGGCATGTGTTTAACAGAACTGCCTTCTGAAGTTCAATATATATCTGCGGGTGCAGATTCAATATTGATAAACTACTGTGGAGAGTTTTCGGTATAACACCAGTACAAGATACAATTATTGGGATGGTAGTCACCGAATCAAGTTTCCACATCTGCTTTATCTCAATTGCCAGCTCTGTGTACTTAGATATTTTAGTAGCAGCTGTTGTTTGGATGTTTTGAGTGTTGGGACATGCGATATCTATCAGTAATGCCTCTTTGTGTACTTTATTGATGGCAATGATATCTGGCCGGTTGTTACTGACTGCGACATCTGTCACAACTCCTCTGTCCCAATAGAGCTTGTGTGTGGCATTTTCGAGTACTGCAGATGGTGTGTATTTCCAATAGGGGACGGAGCTTTGAAGAAGTTTGTACTTCAAGGCCAGTTTCTGATGGATAATGTTGGCAACTTGATCGTGTCGATGTCTGTAGTCAGTGTTGGCAAGGTGGGAACAACCTGATATAACGTGTTGAATGGTCTCACTACATTTGCCACAGCGGCAACACTTCTCACTCTCTGTTGTTGGATCTTTTATGATAAATTTCCGATAGCTTCGAGTAGCAACAACTTGGTCTTGGATAGCTACAACAAATCCCTCTTGTTTCCGGAACGAGGACCGAGTGGGTCAGCCATGCGTGCGACGCTAACTTGTCGATGTGAGGCTGGTCCAACTCATGTGGAAACTTCCCATGAAGCGCCTTCTGTTTCCAATTCCCGATCTTGTATTCAGTAGTTTTCATTTCTTTTACTGGTGGATCTAAAGATGACAGATGGAGCGGTGTGTAATTATCATCAGCTGAAGATACAGTGTGATGGAGAGGGGATGTTTCTCCTTTGTTGTGGAAAAATGCACGCAGAGTTGTCACTTGTTTTGTATGAAGGTTCATGATGTCTATCAGTCCTCTACCACCTTCAGACCGAGGTAGAGTCAGGCGCTCTGTTGCTGATTTCGGATGGTGCATACGATGGCGTGATAAAAGCACCTATGTTTTTCGTTGCAGATCGTGCAGTTCAGTTTGAGTCCACCTAATTACACCAAAGGAGTATGTAACTACGGGCATTGCAAATGTGTTAACTGCCTTAATGATATGTTTTGCGCTAAGTTTTGAAGAGAGAACACTGCGAAGTCGTGTACTGCTCAGTTATGTTCTTCTTGATATCACCATGTCTGAGACGGGTACTCTGGGCGAACCCAAGATATTTGTACAATGCGCCTTCCTCCAACGGCTGAATACTTCTCTGTCCCTCTCCAACAGTTATTCCTTGTGCAGAGTGCGAGCCTCTGATAACAGTCTGTGTTCTGCACTTATCAAAACCAAACTGCATATGGATATCTGAAGAAAAGCTCTGAGTGATAGAGATGAGATATTGTAGGTGCACATTAGTTGATGCATACAGTTCAATGTCATCCATGTAAAGAAGATGGTTCATCTTGTACGCTTCACCATGATTACCCTTAATACTAAATCCGTAGTTGCTACTGTTCAGGATTTGCGAGAGAGGATTCATTGCCAGACAAAACCAGAGTGGGCTTAGCGAGTCTCCTTGGAAAATTCCTCGGCGAATCGGTATTAATCAAGATGTTAAACGAGTGCCACCCACTGTAAGTTGGAGGGCAGTGCTCCATGAAACCATTGCGCACTTAAGGAAGTTCACTATAATAGGGTTGACCTTGTAAATCTCCAAGCTCTGTATAAGCCATGTATGAGGCACGGAATCGAAAGCTTTTTGGTAATCAATAAAGCAGGCATAAAGATTTCATGATCTACGACAAGCCTGCTCTAATGCCACGGCATCAATAGTGAGCTGTT